>CM031244.1:166743174-171543174 GCA_018340775.1 Taxus wallichiana var. yunnanensis
ATTATAGAATATATATATATATATATATATATATATATATATATATATATACATATATATATTACAAAAAGGGAATTTGTAAAGTCCTAAGTAGATAAATAGCTACTACGAGAGATTTATTAACTTTGTGTAATCAAGGAAGGGACAATATAATCTTATGAAATGATTCTAATACCTAAGATGCAAACATACTTTTTAGGAAGCTATGTTAGTTCATCACCTTAGCATTTATTTGGAAAGGATTTATAACTATACTTTTTTATTGAGTCCTCAAATGCAAAAGAGATGGGGATTAGAAATTGCTATTTGAATAATTTTTTAATTGGTCTTTTAAAAACTATTTACAATCTTAAGTTTCAAAATTTAATAAAGTGGTGAGTTGGCACCCCACCACCAATACATGGTACTAAATTCTTTATTTTATTATTTATTGAACTGCTAACCAAGTTAGAGGGAAATACTATGGGTTAACTAAATTTAAATTTACTAAGCGTCACACGAGGAGGGAATTTTACTACAAAGATGGAGGCCAAAATGGCTGGTTAGATAAAGCTGAAGCAAGCTCCACCAACATCGCATTAATGGAATTTAACATGCAATAAACTCACACCTTCCTCGGGAAGTGCATGGACAGAATTGGGGGAAAAGAGGTAGTTTTTAGTATCAATTCATTGCATGGCTGGAAACTTGTAGTAGCTCTACGCACAAGGAAGAAGTTCAAATGGGTGTTGTTGCGAGTTTGTATGGAGGAAACATCGAGTTGAATCTTTGGAATAGCAAGTTCCCAGACTCATTAAATATTACGAAAACATTGTAAGATGGGGGATGAAGGAATTCACTTCCAAGTTTGAGATCTTTTGAAGAATCATGAAAAATTTGCAAGGAAAGAGAGGAAGGTGTAATAGGCATGATATGCCCTAACCTATCATAATTTCTTACTCTATTTAGTTATTTCACAAATAGAACTTTACTTGGATTGAAATTTGTGTTCTTAATCCTTGGTGATGTGAAATTGATTTAATCCTTACTTCTGTAGAATTTGTTTGATCTTTGAGTGTGATGAATGTTGTTGGAAACAAAGTAAAGTTTGTCGGTTTCAATGTGATTTATTATTGTGATGAAACAACATATTTCTTGGGATGAATGAGAAGTTGTAGTTGTATTCATCATTGGGTTTTTGTGTGATTCTTCTAGTGTGTTTTGAATTCTTATTTCAATACTACAATTCAATAAGGAATTAAACTGCAGAAAACCTTGTCTTTATGGTTACCCATTTCTTCTCAATTAATAATATTGATAAGATGATGCAAATACTAGAAGTCAACGTTGAGAATTTTTGCGGTAGATGACTCTCTCTGTCCTGGTAATCGTTAGATTTACTTATCTGGGTTGTTTATTTTAGGAAATAAACTCCTATGGAGTCGTGTAGGTCTTGTTGAAGGTATCTATGCTTAGTCAAAAAGTTCTTATTTGGAGTAAGTAATTATGATTGAGGAATTATTATTTCCTAAGGTGGTTTTTCCTTAAAAGCAAAATCTACCTCACTGTGCACTCAGATACTTTGTTAGCCCTCTTACAATAGGGAAAAATTAGTTGTGCTCCTGTTACAAATCTTGTATGATTTTCATGGAGTTAATTTATTAACTATCAACACCTAATTTTCTTAAATCTTGGTTGTTCTACTAACAACACCATGCTAAACTCGAGGGTAAAGTCGATTTCAACTAAGAATTTTCTTTCCCTTGAAAGAATTCTTGTACGCTTTTTTCCATTAGGAAACAATCCTAAAAAGTGAGTTGTTCTCCTAGAAGCTTATGCATAAGGTCTTGCAGTTGAAAAAGTGTTGGACAATTCTTTGTATTGGGTACATCTTATCTCAATGTATGAGCTAGTTATTTTAGTTGTGTTTGATTTCTTAAATCCTTACGCATTTGAATGTGTTGGCTGGGTTTATTGATAACCTTCTTCTTGGATTCAAAAATTTGTAGTAAAGTTTGTTGGTTATTTGTCACTGGTAATGACCTACCATTAACAATTGCTAGAAGGTTTGGGAAATGATTTGGAACAGTTTCATGAGTCTAGCTGATTTCTTGATGAGCTGTTCGGTTTTACCTTAAGCTAGTTTTACGTCTCTTATGTTTGGATTTGATTCATCAGCGCATGACGAGGATATGAAGTTGATCAAAATAGAAACCCTCTTGACTCCTGGAGTGTTAAAAATTGGGAGTTATTACTCCTTCATTGTAATTGATGCAGAGCAAAGCTCGATTGATTTGATGACCTTACTTTGATAATTAATTGAAAAACAAGATTTGTTGAGTTTCAGTTGAAATCCACTTAAGGTCATAATATATTAAGAATCATACTCCTCTTAAGGATATGACAGGATGCTATCTAACTAAGATCTTATGAAGTGCTAGATCCTTGATGGGTGTAAGTTCATGTAAATGATTGAGTGTTATTTCAGTTTGCCGAAAAAATTGACTCCTTAAATCTTATCTAGTTGTATTTTGTTCTCCCTTGAGGATTACAGAATTCTCTTGACATTTAAAAGTTCTTCATTGATTCCTTTGGGGTTGTGTCATGAATTATTTGGTGTGCTCTAACCTTGTTCAGTGAAATGGGTTGGTAGATCTTTTCATTATTCTAATAGAGTCTTTGACTCAGTGAGGAATAAGGAAACCTTTCATTTTGAATTTTGTGAAGAGAAAACTCATATGAATACGAATGCCTAGTTTGGGATAATAGGTTAAATTTTAGTCATGTTATCATGACTCCCTTTCGTTAAAACATCTTGAAATGCTTTGGTAATTAATCGGTATTGATATGTTGATAACCAGGTTGAGGAAAAGAAATTATGTTCTCTTTCCTAGTCTTGGAATATTTAATAAATGCTTAAGTTGAGGAAAGTATTGGTTATGTAACCTATTACTTGAATTTTACCTGTTAGCTAAAAGGCAGGATGCCTTGAATGCTCTCTCTCTCACCCTTAAAGTTAATCTAATATCGTAATTTTAACTAATTACGCTTGATGCCTTAGTTTTATTACATGGACTTTAGTAGACCTTATGGGTGTATGGAATCCTTGTTGGATCTATTAAGAATATTTGAGAGATTCTTTGGAATGTGATTCTTGTTATATTTATGGTTACTTAATTAATGAGTAAAAGTGATTCCAGGCATGCAAGTATGGGATTGCATGAGTGGAATCTTGATACTCTTATGAGTATTATTTTGATCTCTTATGAATATCAAATACCTTGTAATTTAGGTAGACTGCTCTCCGAGTGACTGAAATAGTTGTATTGAAATGTAGGTTTGAAACTAATTTCTTTCTTGGCTCATGAAAGTGCTTGCTCTTGACATGTTATAAAAATAATTGTTATCTTCTTAAGTTCTGCAACATTGATTCATAAAAATAATATGAGTTCTTTTTATGAAATAATTAAGTAAAGTATGTTGTTATGATGAGTTGAGGCTTATCATGCTCGAGATCATGTGGTGACTTGTGCTAACAATTTACTGAGATAAATGCTAAGAAAGGAGCGTGATGTAATTAGTTTTGTATATTATTATGATTGAGGAAAGTTAAAGATATGAATGACTGGAAATGTTCTCAAATGGAGTACTTCTTCTTAGAAACGGGAAAGGCTTTGTTATTTGATGTTTTTGTATTAATTAAAAAAATGGAAGACTTTTGTCATACTTATAGACATAAATTGTACTTATCTCTTGAAGGAAATTAAGAAATATTTTGTTTTTGCAATATATTGTTTTATAAGAGATGCGTGGCAATGATGAGTTATGAACCGAAAATTTATCAAGATAGGTTATTAGTATCATTATCACTATTGTACTAAGCGTTAATCTTAAATGCATAATTATTACTAACACACAACTTATGTGTGAATGCTAGGAATATATAAGGAACTATGAGTGGAATGGTTCCTAAGAATAACATGATCTAATGAACCATACATTAAGCATACTTGGAAATAGGTAAGGTTGCTAATGGATAACTAAATAATTATAAAATGCAATTTATCAACTTACTTGTAAAGTTGTGTTAAGTTCTCCAAAGGTTTTGTATAGGGTGTACTCAACCAGTCAAGGATATCTAGAAATATGATTTTCTAATCTTAAAAGGTAGTTCTTAAGTAAGCAACTCGATTATCATGAACCATAGTAAGGTTATGATAATCAGGAACTTCTCTTATGACTGCTTGTTTTAGAAACTCAGGTCATTCTAGCTCATGACAAAGAAATGAGAATGCAATATTGTTTTCTAAGTGAAATCAACATTAAAGTCCTATACAAGGATGACACATAAAAGTAACAAGAGGATTGGCTTTGGTAGTCTAATATGAAATTATATTGAGTACGGTCCCACTATTTGGGAATTGAATAATTGTGATAAACTGTGTTATGAAATATTGATTAA
Source organism: Taxus wallichiana var. yunnanensis (assembly GCA_018340775.1). Taxonomy (NCBI): domain Eukaryota; kingdom Viridiplantae; phylum Streptophyta; class Pinopsida; order Cupressales; family Taxaceae; genus Taxus; species Taxus wallichiana. The sequence goes on from CM031244.1 coordinate 166,747,616, forward strand.
GAAGATGAAAAGTTTTTATTTAGGGGTTATCACTTGATGCATCTATTATATATATCTACCCTCTGGGTAAATATAGATAATGACACCAAGGAAATATGTCAAAGAGGTCCAAAAACCCGACACAATGGAAATGTGTGAAAGAGGTTCAAAAACCCGACACAAAGGAAATATGTCGGAGAGGTCCAAAAACCCGACACAAAGGAAATATGTCAGAGAGGTTCAAAAACCCGACACAAAGGAAATATGTCGGAGAGGTTCAAAAACCCGACACAAAGGAAATATGTCGGAGAGGTTCAAAACCCGACACAAAGGAAATATGTCGAGAGAGGTCCAAAACCCAACACAAAGGAAATATGTCGGAGAGGTCCAAAAACTTGACACAAAGAAATATGTCGGAGAGGTCCAAAACCCAACACAAAGAAAATATGTCAGAGAGGTTCAAAAACCCGACACAAAGGATTTTGGGTTTTGGGTTTCAGAAACATGAGACATGAAGCATGAAAATTGCAAGGCATGTCCCGATGCTTGGGAGTTCCGAAAACCCAAAACACTACCTAGGAAAATTAGGTTTTGGAGTCGGGAAAGCATGGGGTAAAAACATGTTGAGGTACCCTCCAAACCCAATGCAAATGCAAAGGAGAACCCCAAACCCGGGATTGAAACAGAACTTGACTTGGGAATATTCAAATGGCCATAACTTTTCACGGGAGCTGGATTCGGGCAAGGTTGGAATTTTCAGAAATCTTACAAGGTCCTTTATCCAAATAAGACTAGATATATTTAATTGGGTGAGAACAAGTTCTTAAAAATGTAAAATATAGTCTGCCATTTTTGGGTTTGTTAGGGTTCCCACCTACCTTGCCATAATGAGATGAATTAAATACAACCTAGAGGTGGTTGGGGTAGATTTGGATTTCCTCCCTCTTCCCTCTCTCATTCTTCCTATAAATTGTAAGGAGGGGCTTCTTTCTAAAGGTTGGGCATTCTTGTTTTGCCCCTCCCTTCTTCTCTTTGGCAGGTGAATTTGTGGAGTTAAAACCTCCCATTCAAAACTGTAATGCAACCTTTCCTCTTGGCATTTGTAGTGTATTGCATCAATCTTTGGAGAAAATAATGCATGTTTGTGGATGATTCTCAACCCTCTCTATGTTCATTTGCATCTTCCTGATCTTTCATTGCAAATTTGGTTATCTGTGCATGATATTGCATTACATTTAAATGGTTTGTGTTCATTGGCAGGACAAGTGTTCTTCATTCCTTTGGTGCATCACCTTAGTTAGATTACGCTTGTTTTAATGCATCTTCTTAACCCTGTCTCCTTGGTAAGTTAGAATAGGTTTTAGAGTAGACCCTCTGCATTTTTATGTGTGCATATCGAGCAGAGGAATAGGAACCGGCCTTTATCTCGGAGAGCTTTCCGATTCGCAAGGTCCCACACTTGGGAAAAGCTCCATGTTATGCAATCACATTGAGAGTCTCAACCCATGGAGTTATAGACATTCGGGGTGTTATGATTTGCCATCAACAACATCATTATGAGCACATAAGCATGTAAGTAAAAATAAATAAATATGCATACTAAGTTTAAAATAATAGGCATTAGAACCTCATCCCTGGTCAATACTGTAGTTATCTCTATGAATAATTAGAGAGTGACAAGGAAAGATAAATGGGCAAGTGGTTCATTAAACCTATCATGTTGGACACCCCAGATATATTTTACTTGTTGGAGATAGTAAAATAAATGAACGTTATTTACTAAGATGTAATTAAGGAAGGTAATGTGCTTAAACTGGAAGGATAGTTGGCATTAATAGCCTATGACACTTAATTCAAAGAATGAATCATACCTAATTACCTAGCTTTATAAAAGTACATATCCCTAGAATATGAAATAAAGAACTTGAGCCTAAATGATAAAGCTAGGACAGTTTTGAAACTGCAATAATGATCATAGACCTTGATAGTATCATTTCTATAAATGGTTAACTTGGATATGAGATAATGAAAGGTAATTAATGTTATAGAGATTGGGGAGGGTCCTGAGATCAACTTAATCCGGACCTTAGGTATGACCCATTCGTGGAGAAAGTGTCATAAAATCCAACTATTCATTAATGATAATAATTACCTTAAAAACATAGAACACTATACACCAATGTAGGATTCTAGGTGGGAGAACTCATTGCGTATGCTACATAGTAGTATCCCTATGATGACGATTATCACCATTTAGATACTATTGTATAGAATCTGTAATGAGTTGTCTCATCAAGAGACTGGATAGTAGTATAGTGTTGCCCTAAGTACGAACCTTGATAGATTTACAAGCAGATTGAACCTCCTGGGTACGTACCTTATATCAACCTATGATGGCTACAGGAAGAGATGTGGGTGAGTAATAAGGTGAATTGTTACAAGAATAATTTCTTTCCATAGGCATCACAGGATAACATAGAGGTACGTCCTCATGTGGGTTAGACTGGTTTGTACCTTATTCTATTCTTGTAGCTGTTTACATCATCTAAGTTGTGAATCCATATAACTAAATAAGTGATTAAGGTGAAATGAAAATTTCCTAATGACAAGTGTGTTTTCATCGAATAGAGCATAGTATACATGACTCAGAAACTTTGCGCAAAGTGGTGTAAGTTGTTGATTACATGGTCAATCTTTCCCTTTAATCTAAGTTGTCGGATGCTGTGGATTTCCTAGGTGGAACCGGGTAGACACTTAGGAGCATTCTATTATATATAAAACCTTGAAAAAAGAGAACCAAAGGACACGGTTCGTGTATGGGCTTGTAAAGAGCTTCGAGGGAGAATGATTAGGTTAATTATTCTCTCATACAATTGCACATGGTTCACAACATTTATCGAAATGGATTTCTTTAAGGTTTGTGTAGATTTAAATATATGGGTATTTAAATCAGCTACATAAAGTATATATATATATAAAAGAAAAAAGAAAAAAATAGAGACGAAGTGACAAAAGTGGATGTTTCAAAAGACATTGCACGATTGACTATTCTACGATGAAAAGTAGTCACAGGATCACCAAAAGTCTAAAATATAAGATGTCCATTAAGGCAATGAGGAAATGAGAGTCGGAATGGTATGAAGGGTGAAAGGTAGTTAATTTTATACGGTATAAGTAGCAGCCCTTTGGGCAAGAGGTACTAGGTCACAATGGGAAAGTCCATGACTAAATTTTTTTAGTTTTGAAAGATTGATCGACGCGGGAAGGCTATATGAGATAGATAAAATTGAACTCCTTGAAGTCTTTGTGAAGCTAATCAATGTGGGAAGCTTCGGTCACTCTGTCACTCTCTCTCTCTTTTAAAGAGATTTACATAGCTGTCCTTCGAGGGAGTGTTTGTTTATAGCAACAATTGGTTGAGAGGAAGATGTCCTTTTGAGGGAGTCATATTTTTATTACAAGTTTGACTCAAGGACTTTGGTCCCATGTGAGGTATTTGCAGTCATAGAGAAGGCCAATGTGAAGGATAGGACTCTTGTTCAAAAGGAAAGGTGAAACAACCATGGGATCTCATCTAAGGGTAGATGAAAAGTATCCATGAGAATCATGCTATGTGCAATGCCATGATACACAAATTCAAGAGAAGATAAAAAGTGATGAGATACTCACATGATTCTTGTTTGATCATTAGGGAGCATGTATGGAGTGGGTAGTGCTCAAGGGACAAGCCACGGAAAGAGAAAAAGGGTGAGGTAGGATGACAAGTCAACAATAGAATGGTCGAAGATGCAAGGCGTTAAGGGGATCAAGTTCGGGTTTACCATCAAGAGAAGATAAACGATAAGCACCTGATCCATAGGTATGAGTCATGATGTATGGTCCAAGCCAATTAGGAGCAAATTTGACCCGTTTACTTTTTTCTACTTTGGTTACATGTTGATTTTATTTTAGGACAAGGTCACCGACTTGGAAGGTTTGTCCATGAACATGTGTGTCATAGGAACATTTGATATGGTCCGGTCTGATGAAAGTCATCATCAATGAGCATGTCATGGAGAGAAATGTGGAGTGAGGTGATCTAGACTTCGAGAGGCGAACAACCTCTATATCATAGACCGAGAAAATGGTGTGGATGTAGTGGAAGTGTGAATACTCTGCAAAGTATGCCCATAGGGCAAAAGGAATGTGCGTATGCCAATCCTTTGATGTCGTCAACCAATTTCATGAGAATTTTGTTGAGGGTTTTGGAACTGGATTTGGCTTGGCCATTGGTTTTGGGTAATAAGGTGATAAGAAACTAAGCGAAATGCCAAAGGCATCACAAAGTCTTTGTAATTTTTTATTTGAATTGTTTTACATTTTTAGTGATGAGGTGATGTGGAACACCAAAGTGACAAATGATGTGGTGTTTAATGAAATCACATATTTTCTCGGCTTTCATGGAGATGAGTGGTATGGCTTCCACCCATTTTGTGTAGTATTTGGTAGCGGTGATGATCCATTGATGGTGTTGGGAAGAATGGGGATTGATTTCTCGTACAAGATCCAAACCCCATTGAGAGAATGAGCAAAGGTCACGAGTGACCTATAAGGTGTGATGGGTGTATGATGAAGATTTAAATGTTGTTGGCATTTTACACAACATTTTACATAGTCGCAACAATCACAGTTAAGGGTTGACTAGTAATATCCTAGGTGAAGAATATGCTTAGCAACAAAAAGGCCACTAAAGTGACCTCCACATATGCCATCATGAACCTCCTTAATGGTATAAGGAATTTTAGAACTTGTGAGGCATCGTAAGAGAAAACCATTAAAGCCACATTTATAAAGGAGTCCCCCTAGAATGACGTAACAAGAGACATTTTTAAGGAAGTTGCGTTGTCCGTTATGGGTGAGATTAGGAGGTAAGATGGAGAGAGAAAGGTAGTTGGAGTATTTTTAATACCAAAGGTCACTCAAGTCAGGGGTAGCGGTTCCGATCGATTAAACATCGTGAGGTAAATAAGAATGTGATTAGATTCATTGTATGGTGACAAAGATTGTAGAATTGGCAGGTGAAGCGGGTATTTGGGAAGCTAAGAAGGCCATGGTATCTACAAATTTGTTGGTTAAATGTGGGATGGTTTGAAGGGTGTAATGATAAAAGGTGGTCAAAAGTATGTGTACATGATGTTTCTACTTTTTAAGTATCTCATTACGACATTGGTACATACCATTGACTTGGTTCACGATGAATTGAGAATCACCAAAGATGGTGATTGATTTGAAATCTAGGCGTAGGTGGCTTAAAGACCTGTACGATCACTTCATATTTGGCAATATTGTTGGTGCATTCTAAATTTAGTTTGAAAGACAAAGGCATGGGTTCTCCATCAAGAGGAATGAGGATAATACTAGCTTTGCCCCCATGCTAACACTTGGAACCATCAAAGAAGAGTGTCATTTAGTAAGGGGGTTCGTCCAGGGAAAGGGTAGCAATTGACTCATCTGGAAAGTCAAATTTAGATGGTTGATCTTTGGAAATAGGTGTGTCATCCAGTTGGTCAGTGATAGGTTGGCCCTTGATGGAATTTTGATGAATGAATTCAAGGTCAAGATCAGATAAAGCATAAGCCATCATGCGGCACACTGATTTTGATAAGGTTTGGCATACATGATGTGTAAGGGGTCAGTTTTGGTCACAACATAGGTTTTGTGGTTAAGTAGGTAATGAAGGAGTTTGGTGGAAATGAAAACTAAGGCTAAGAAATTTTTTTGGGATGGTTGTATCGGGTTTCATAGTCCAAAAGAGTACGACTTATGTAATAAACCGTCTACTCCTGTGATACTCATTGCGATGAGCAAGGATGGCTCCCATGGAATGATCGGTAGTGGATATGTATAGGTAAAAACGTTTATCATATTTAGGTGGGATGAGTATGGGTGGTTGGAGAAGGTGTTGTTTTAAGGCCTCAATAGCTTTGTGACAGTCATCATCCCATTTAAAGGAGACATCCTTCTTGAGTAGATGATGAAATGGCTGACACCGATCAGTTAATTATGAAATGAAATGGTGAATGGCCTGCAACTTACCTTGTAGAATATGGAGTTGTCAAAGGTTAGTAGGTGGAGGCATTTCAAGAATGGCCTTGAATTTAGCAGGGTCAACTTCTATACCATGGAGGGAAATGATAAATCCCAAGAGCTTTCCTGAAAGAATTGTGAAGACGCACTTCTTACGCTAAAGGTAGACACAATATTTAATGAGGTGGTCAAAGACGGTTTTAAGGATGAAAAGGTTCTCGGAGCGATGTTTAGATTTGGCCAACATATCATCCACGTAATCTTCCAATATGCGATGCATGATGTCATGGAAGATGTAAGTCATAACATTTGATATGTGGCACCGGCATTTTTAAGACCAAAAGGCATGACTCGATAGCGAGAAGGTCCTCCAAGGGGTGATGAATGAGGTCTTGTGTTGATCCTTTGGGGCAAGAGAAATTTGGTTATAACCTAAGAAGCCATCCGTGAGTGATAGCATCTCATGACCAGCGAGAAGGTCAACCATTTGGTCATTACGGGTAAGGGACAATCATCTTTTTGACATGCTAGGTTGAGGTAATGGAAGTCCATACAAATGTGGAGTCCCCTTGTCGCTTTAGTGATAGGGATAATGTTAGAAATCCAATAAGGATAATTAATGGGTAAGATGAAGGAAATAGAAGAAGGCATTGAAGTTCTTCTTTGTGAGAAGATCAATGTGAGGGTGCATTTTCCTTAGCTTTTGTTTGATGGGTTTGGCATTGGGAATGGTTACATTATTGTGGATCAATATGGTGGGGTCAATACCAGGAATGTCTACATAAGACAAAGTTAAAACATGGTTATGATCTCTGAGAAAAGAAGTGATGGCTTCTTGAAGAAAGAGCATCTAAAGATTGTTCGATCTTTAAGATGTGCGGGTCGTCATGAGTATGAATGTTGATCTCGATAGTTGATTCATTCAACATGGTTTGTGTATCAGAGGGTAACGATCGATGAATATATAAGTCTTCTACACCAAGGTAAGTGAGTATGGATTCATAATCCTGACATTAAATGATGTTAATTGTAGGTGTGTCATCATCAATCATTTCGGGATATAGGAAGGGAAGAGTGGAAGGGGCTCACCCTCACGTTGATAAGTTAGAGGCCCCAAGCAAATGGTGTTTATGAAAAAAAAGTTAGGATAGGTTCGGGATCCATCGAATCCATCGGTGAGAATGGTGATGAAGGTGGAGAAGAGCTAGTGTCCTTAATGAGTTCAATGCGGGCCTGTTTGGTAGGTGATTTAGGAAGATAATACCACTATGGTCATTATGTTTATGGGTGGTATATGGAATAATGGTATGGCGGCCTTGCTCGTCAAAATCCAAAACCAAAACCATTTCATGCACATCGGTGTAGGAAGGTGTGGGAAAAATGGTGATTGGTAAGTGATTAGAGGTCGAGTGGAAAAAGGGTGGGTTTGTGACGGTGGTTTGGGTGTGTAAGTGGTAGTATCAAGTCCCCATATGTGAGACTAGTACGAAGGTGAGGGGACCATACGGGAGACATTCTCTATATGGTGATCATAACAAGGGTGTTTGAAGGCTTATGTACTCTTATGGAGTAAGGAATGTGTAGACACTATATAGGCGGTACTCCCCCAGAGTGAGGAATTGAAAAATGCCTTCCAAGGGATCGAGTGGTTGGTATGTAGGTAACGAGAATGGATGATGTCTCGAGGTTGATGTAGAGGTGGAGTTACTGGATTGGGAAGCTGATGGGTCAGTCATGGAGGTTATGGTAGTGGTAGGAATGGAGGAGGTATGTGTGGTAGAAGTAGCGGTTGTATTGGTAGGTGGAGGTGTAGGTGAAGTAGTAGTGGTCGTAGAGGTAGACAGCTTGATAGGTATGAGCACATCATTGGGTCGGTAAAGCATGTTGCATGTTTTGAAAGGTGATGGGTTATTTGGAATGGTATAAGTGTTTCCTTCGTGTTCAAACTTTACACAAAGATGTAGAGTGGAAGGAACACAACTCATGACAAGGATCCAAGGTCTTCCAAGCAACAAGTTATATTGGAATTACCCTTCCAAAACATAAAAAAATTCAGGCAGTCTGGGGACCCATGCAAACATGGAGGATGACGAGTTACTAGTGTAGAGGTGATAACGCCATTGAATGAACGTAACATAACCTGGATGTTTATGCATGTAATTATCAGGTATGCACATTTGGTGAATGCATGGGATGAAATGATGTTAATGCTAGCACCCCATCAATCATCACATGGCGTACCCGTATGTCATCTATGTGGAAAAAGATGAAGAGGGCTAGAGTGCAGGTCATCATTTTGTGTGGCACGATCTCTTCCTACGAGAAGATAAGGAGGCCACTTGGTGAAAAGGGTGGGGTGAAGATGAAGGTGGTAATTTGGTGAGAGACGAGTACATGATGGGGTGTGATAAAGGAGGCTATGGGTGTAGGGTCATTGGGTAAAACCTCAATAGATTGAAGAACCTCCATGAGAGCTTGATGATGGGATTCGAGGTTTGAATGAGGTCATATAGGGACATTTTAAGAGGATAGTGGTGTAATTTTTTGAGCATGGTGTGATGTGTGACACCATTATAAATGGGGTACATGGGGCCGTGGATAGTGATTTTTAGGTATGGGTGTAGATGGTATGTTGGGTATAGGATTGGTTGGTGGGTCGGTTGCCTTTTCTTTACCCATCTCGTGCATGTGTAGTGACATTTAATATGTTGATTTGAGGGGAGTTGGAAAATAGATAAGGTGTAGGATGAGTGGTATAATGACATGAAGGAAAAAATCTACCGAAGGAGAAAACCCTTATGAGGTGAGTGAGTGTAACGACATTGGGGTGGTGGCATGGCAAGTTCTCTAATGAAAACCATGTTAATTTCAAATTTTGGGGGTGGTTCTAGAGCCGTGATGGTGGAGGTTGTGGTTGTTGGGTGGGCGGTGTGGGAATGGGTGTACGTGAAGTAGGATCCTCATCGAGAAGGTCATCACCGTCAAAGTTGGTTTCTCAGTGGACACAATTAGATAGGGATGGTTTTCAAGGCATGCAGTTCTCCACATCGTGCCCTGGCACATGATGGTATGAGAAAATTTTAGTATTGTCAAACCCTTTCGGCTTGGGTTTGAGGGGGTCGTAAGGTCTGAGTGGTGGTAATGTGATGACAGAAGTCTCAAGGAGGTTGGTTAAAATTTTGGCATAAGACCCTACTAGTGGATCACAATGGGAAGTGAATGTGGGTTTGGGTGTAGGTGTGGTTGATTTTCGAGGAATGATTTTAAAAGAGGAGGAGCGGATTGAGTTATGGGTTTGGGTACAAGCATTTTTTTAGTTATCGGTCATGTTTGTTTAGGTAGGTGTATAGTAGATGGATGGGTAGGAGGGTGTGTGGTTGTTTTGACTACCTTATTGTGGGGTAGTGGAGTTTTGTTTTTAGGTTGAACCTTCTTGGGTAAAGGTGATGTGGGTGTATGAGGTATAGAAGGAAAAGCATATGGAGGAAGAGGGCGAGTTACCCATGGGGATAATGGGGATGCTATGAAGGTAGATGCCGCAGTCGTGCTTGAGGTGTGAGAGACAAGTGACTAAAGTGTAGTGGGTAGTGAAGTAGTAGATGAGGGTATTGGAGGTATGGGTGTTAAAGAGACTAAAGGTGTACACGTAAGTCGAATTGGGCATCTAGGTAGGTAAGAGGTTTTTAGGAAGGAATGTGCTGTTGTGTTTTTGGTTGATTGGTGGGTGGAGGTTACTTGACCATGTTGGGTAGGTGAGGTCCTAAGATAGACGGGATAAGTGTAGGTGTGATTGGTGTGGTAGGGGTATGAGTTCTTTGGTTTTGGTGCTTGTTTGGGTGTCGAGTAGGTGTGGTGTTGACTTTTGAGGATTTAGCTAAATCTAATTTAATAGGTGGATGAGTAATTTTGGTGGTCGGGGTGACCACTAAATTGGTAAAAGGTTTAGTTGAGGAAGATGTTGTATGTGTGGATTTGGGTTTAGATGTAGGTCGAGTTATGGGTAAGGGTGTGGTTTGAGATATAACAGTGTCATGAAAGGGGTTGTGATAAAGGTGGTTGTGTTTAGTTTTATTGGTCTAAATATTTTTAGGTAGATAGTGGAGGTATCGGCGAGGATCTCTACATCGTGTTGAGACAGAAGTAAAATACGCCCCCAAAGTAAGGCTCTATCCACATAATCTAAGTGATCGGCCAAATGTGAGAAAAGAATTTCGTAGGTGGAGTTGACGAGGACCTAATGGAAACCCCCATAAAATGTGTCTTGGAGACGGGGAATTGGCTAGCTTCAACTTTCGTGGGTAAGAGAGCCGAAAGTAGGTCTTCGAGGATTCGGGTAAGCGATGGAGAATTCTCGCCAAGAGGAAAAGGTATCTCAACCTGGGTCTATGATGGGTGGAGGAGATGATGGGAGCTCCTCTATAAGTGGAGGAATGGATAGGTTCTCCTCTATGGGTGGAGGAGGTAATGGGTGGTCCTCTGTGGGTAGAGGAGGTAATGGATGCTCCTCTATGGGTGGAGGAGTACTATGGGTAAAGGTTCTCTAAGTGGTGAAGCCGGGGTGAGATGGTATGAATGTTAGCAGGAAGAATCCTACGTAGGTGATGAAGGAGATGAAAGGTGTTCCTTTGTTAGTGAAGGAATATGAGAGGTTGGTTTACGGCGCGAAGGAGGATTTTGGGCTAGGATCTCCTCTATGGAAGGAATATGGGGTAATTTGGAGGCAACAAGTATGTCATTAAAGATAACATGAACCTCACGGGTATGGGTATCGTGAGTTGAGTTCTCACTTGGTTTGATCGGATGAAGGGGCATGGTTGGGAAATGGTTTCTTGAATATGTGTAGGTTTTGGTTGGCAGGTGCATTAGGATTATCCATGGTTAACTCTCTTTTCTCGAGCATTTCTTAGACAATATTTTTGAAAGTGATGAAGTTTCCATGACTATGACCCTTTACTCGATGATAATTACGAAATCATGTTCTTTACACCATGCTTTGACTTTGATAAGATTTATGGGTGGAAGAGTGATGGATCCATCTTTGATAAGCTTTTCTAAGATAGAAGATTAACGTTCCCCAATTGGGGTATATTTCCACTACTCTCATCTTAATCGAAAAGTCTAGATAGGTGAGAGATTAGATGAAGGGGTAGCCTGATTTGAGATGCCTCGGATCAATTGATATACAAAATGCCCATATCTATCCCCCAACTCTCGCTCCCACTCCCGCATTGGCCCCATTTGGCTCCATTCTTCCCGCATCTACCTTACCCCTAGTTGTTTTGCAGCTAGGTCCTATACCCACTATAACCGCCACATCTCCTACCTCTCATGCCACACGCTACATCCACCATACCCATGAGAACTACCCCAAACATAACCTCATCTACCCCTAATGGCTCACACATACCCATAACTACATTACCACCTCCAGTGTCGGTGACCCCTACCCCATTTGAAGAGAATGTGGTCCTTTCCATTCCACAATCATTAGCCTCTATTACCACTAGGCTTACCCATACCCTTCCACCACCATATACATACTACCAACAACCTCCCATTTCATCCATTATTCATTTGGGTACATAACCCTTGTTTCACTACCTTCTCAACCAACTTACATGGTCGCCCCATACACTAGAGTTCCACCCTTGTTGTATGCCCAAAACCAACCTTCTCACACTATAGGAGGCACCCAATCATCGTAACCCACCAACGACCTAATTAAATTAATGTTGGACAAGATGCAGACATTGCATGCATCATTTTCCATCTCCCACAACACTCTCACCTATGACAAGATTTGTAATGAGCCCATTCACCCATCCATTCCTATCTGCTCATACCCCGTGCATTGGGAAATGCCTAAATTCAATCATTTCAATAGTAAAGAAGACCCGTAGGAGCATTACTGATCGTTCAAACACAGGTGTTATCTGATCACTCATGATGATGCCTTGCTCTTGAGAACCTTTCCCATGTCCCTCACAAGACCTGCATTAGATTGGTATAGTGGGTTACCTAGACACTCTATATTCTCATTCAATCAGGTAGCCTAAGCCTTCTTGGATCATTTCTCTATGAATATCATCAAGAAGGTTACCATGACCGATCTATACTCCACACGTTAGTATGAGGATGAATCTATCGCATATTTTTCACTTGTTGGTGTAGCGTGATCAACCAACTTACCTTCCAACTACCACAAATATAACTCATAGATCTCTTCACATGGGCTTGTGCTAGACATATCTCACCGACCTTATAGGTCTAAACCTTTTGAACATTTGATGAAGCATTCACTATGGTACGAAAGTTATAGATTCGGGCCATCGAAGAGAAGAAAATCCAATTACGCAATAAGAATTTGACATTCAAGTCGAATGATACATCTTCTTCTTCTAAACCACAAACCAATTATTAAAAATATAAGGGCACCACTAACACAGTGGTTCTCAAGGCCGACCCAGCACATCCATCAAATTAGGCTACCCCTTCATCTAATCTCTCACCTATCTAGACTTTTCGATTAAGATGAGAGTAGTGGAAATATACCCCAATTGGGGAACGTTAATCTTCTGTCTTAGAAAAGCTTATCAAAGATGGATCCATCACTCTTCCACCCATAAATCTTATCAAAGTCAAAGCATGGTGTAAAGAACATGATTTCTGTAATTATCATCGAGTAAAGGGTCATAGTCATGGAAACTTCATCACTTTCAAAAATATTGTCTAAGAAATTCTCAAGAAAGGAGAGTTAACCATGGATAATCCTAATGCACCTACCAACCAAAACCTACACATATTCAAGAAACCATTTCCCAACCATGCCCCTTCATCTGATCAAACCGGAGAGAACTCAACTCACGATACCCATACCCGTGAGGTTCATGTTATCTTTAATGACATACTTGTTGCCTCCAAATTACCCCATATTCCTTCCATAGAGGAGATCCTAGCCCAAAATCCTCCTTCCGCGTCAGAACCAACCTCTCATATTCCTTCACTAATAGAGGAACACATTTCATCTCCTTCATCACCTATGGAGGATTCTTCCGCTAACATTCATACCATCTCACCCCTGGCTTCACCACTTAGAGAACCTTTACCCATAGTACCTCCTCCACCCATAGAGGAGCATCCATTACCTCCTCTACCCACATAGGAGCACCCATTACCTCCTCCACCCATAGAGGAGAACCTATCCATTCCTCCACTTATAGAGGAGCTCCCATCATCTCCTCCACCCGTCATAGACCCAGTTGAGATACCTTTTCCTCTTGGCGAGAATTCTCCATCGATTACCAGAATACGAAGACCTACTTTCAGCTCTCTTACCCACGAAAGTTGAAGCTAGCCAATTCCCGTCTCCAAGACACATTTTATGGGGGTTTCCATTAGGTCCTCATCAACTCCACCTACAGACATTCTTTTCTCACATTTGGCCGATCACTTAGATTATGTGGATAGAGCCTTCCGTGGGGGCGTATTTTTGCTTCTGTCTCAACACGGATGTAGAGATCCCTCAATTGATACCTCCACTATCTACCCAAAAATATTTAGACCAATAAAACTAAACACAACCACCTTTATCACAACCCCTTTCATGACACCTGTTATATCTCAAACCACACCCTTACCCATAACCCGACCTACATCTAAACCCACATCCACACATACAACATCTTCCTCAACTAAACCTTTTACCAATTTAGTGGTCACCCCGACCACCACCTTACTCATCCACCTATTAAATTGGATTTAGCTAAATCCTTAAAAGTAAACACCACACCTACTCGACACCCAAACAGAAGCACCAAAACCAAAGAACTCATACCCCTACCACACCAATCACACCTACACTTATCCCGTCTATCTTAGGACCTCATTGCCCAACATGGTCAAGTAACCTCCACCCACCAATCAACCAAAAACACAACAGCACATTCCTTCCTAACAAACCTCTTACCTACCTAGATGCCCAACACGACTTACATGTACACCTATAGTCTCTTTAACACCCATACCTCCAATACCCTCATCTACTACTTCACTACCCACTACACTTTAGTCATTGTCTCTCACACCTCAAGCACGACTGCGGCATCTACCTTCATAGCATCCCCATTATCCCCATGGGTAACTCGCCCTCTTCCTCCATATGATTTTCCTTTTATACCTCATACACCCACATCATCTTTACCCAAGAAGGTTCAACCTAAAAACAAAACTCCACTACCCCACAATAAGGTAGTCAAAACAACCACACACCCTCCTACCCATCCATCTACTATACACCTACCTAAACAAACATGACCGATAACTAAAAAAATGCCTATACCCAAACCCATAACTCAATCCGCTCCTCCTCTTTCAAAAACCATTCCTCGACAATCAACCACACAAACAACAAAACCCACATTCGCTTCCCATTGTGATCCACTAGTAGGGTCTTATGCCAAAATTTTAACCAACCTATTTGAGACTTTTGTCATCACATTACCACCACTCAAACCTTATGACCCCCTCAAACCCAAGCCAATAGGGTTTGACAATACTAAAATTTACACATACCATCATGTGCTAGGGCACGATGTGGAGAACTGCATGCCTTGAAAACCATCCTTATCTAATTGTGTCCACAGAAACCAACTTTGACGGCGATGACCTTCTGATGAGGATCCTACTTCACGAGACACCCATTCCCACACCGCCCACCCAACAACCACAACATCCACCATCATAGCTCCTAGAACCACCCCCAAAATTTGAAATTAACGTGGTTTGCATTAGAGAACTTGCCATGCCACCACCCCAATGTCGTTACACTCAGCTCACCTCATAAGGGTTTTCTCCTTCGGTAGATTTTTTCCCTTCATGTCATTATACCACTCATCCTACACCTCCTCCATTTTCCAACTCCCCTCAAATCAACATGTTAAATGTCACTACACATGCGCAGATGGGTAAAGAAAAGGCAACTGACCCACCAATCAATCCTATACCCAACATACCATCTACACCCATACCTAAAAATCACTATCCATGGCCCTATGTACCCCATTTATAATGGTGTCACACATCACACCATGCTCAAAAAATTACACCACTATCCTCTTAAAATGTCCCTATATGACCTCATTCAAACCTCGAAATCCCATCATCAAGCTCTCATGGAGGTTCTTCAATCTATTGAGGTTTTACGCAATGACCCTACACCCATAGCCTCCTTTATCACACCCCATCATGTCTGTCTCTCACCAAATTACCACCTTCATCTTCACCCCACCCTTTTCACCAAGTGGCCTCCCTTATCTTCTCAGAGGAAGAGATCGTGCCACACCAAAATGATGACCTGGACCCAGCCATCTTCATCTTTTTCCACATAGATGACATACGGGTACGCCATGTGATGATTGATGGGGGTGCTAGCATTAACATCATTTCATCCCATGCATTCACTCAAATGCGCATACCACGATAATTACATGCATAAACATCCGGTTATGTTACGTTCATTCAATGGCGTTATCACCTCTACACTAAGGCCTTTGTCATCCTCCATGTTTGCATGGGTCCCCACTTGTTCAGAATTTTTTTATGTTTTGGAAGGGTAATTCCAATATAACTTGTTTCTTGGAAGACCTTGGATCCTTGTCATGAGTTGTGTTCCTTCCACTCTACATCTTTGTGTAAAGTTTGAACACGAAGGACACACTTATACCATTCCAGCTAACCCATCACCTTTCAAAACATGCAACATGCTTTCTTCGACCCAATGATGTGCTCATACCCATCAAGATGTCTACCTCTACGACCACTACTACTTCACCTACACCTCCACCTACCAATACAACCGCTACTTCTACCACACATACCTCCTCCATTCCTACCACTACCATAACCTCCATGACTGACCCATTAACTTCCCAATCCAAGTAACTCCACCTCTACATCAACCTCGACACATCATCCATTCTCGTTACCTACATACCAACCACTGATCCCTTGGAAGGCATTTTTCAATGCCTCACTGCGGGGAGTACCGCCTATATAGTGTCAACACATTCCTTACTCCATAAGAGTACATAAGCCTTCTGAAACACCCTTGTTATGATCACCATATAGGAGAATGTCTCTCTGTATGGTCCCCCTCACCTTCGTACTAGTCTCAAATATGGGGGACTTGATACTACCACTTACACACCCAAACCACCGTCACAAACCCACCCTTTTTCCACTGACCTCTAATCACTTACTAATCACTATTTTCCCACACCTTCCTGCACCGATGTGCATGAAATGGTTTTGGTTTTGGATTTTATGAGCAAGGCCGCCATACCATTATTCCATGTAGCACCCATAAAAATAATGACCGTAGTGGTATTATCTTCCCGGAACCACCTACCAAACAGCCTGCATTGAACTCATTAAGGACACTAGCTCTTCTCCACCTTCCACACCTACTCCACCTTCATCACCATTCTCACCATGGATTCGATGGATCCCGAACCTTTCCTAAATTTTTTTTTCATAAACATCATTTCTTGGGGCCTCTAACTTATCAACGTGAGGGTGAGCCCCTTCCACTCTTCCCTTCCTGTATCCTGAAATGATTGATGATAACACACCTACAATTAACATCATTTAATGTCAGGATGATGAATCCATACTCACTTACCTTGGTGTAGAAGACTTATATATTCATCGATCATTACCCTCGATACACAAACCATGTTGAATGAATCAACTATCGAGATCAACATTCATACTCATGACGACCCGCACATCCTAAAGATCAAACAATCTTTAGATGCTACTGAACAAGAAGCCATCACTTCTTTTCTCAGAGATCATAACCATGTTTTAACTTGGTCTTATGTAGACATTCACGGTATTGACCCCACCATATTGATCCATAATATGTAACCATTCCCAATGCCAAACCCATCAAACAAAAGCTAAGGAAAATGCACCCTCACATTGATCTTCTCTCACAAAGAAGAACTTCATTGCCTTCTTTCTATTTCCTTCATCTTACCCATTAATTATCCTTATTGGATTTCTAACATTATCCCTATCACTAAAGTGACAAGGGGACTCCACATTTGTATGGACTTCCATTACCTCAACCTAGCATGTCAAAAAGATGATTGTCCCTTACCGGTAATGACCCGGCTGGTTGACCTTACTGCTGGTCATGAGATGCTATCACTCATGGATGGCTTCTTAGGTTATAACCAAATTTCTATTGCCCCAAAGGATCAACACAAGACCTCATTCATCACCCCTTGGAGGACCTTCTGCTATCGAGTCATGCCTTTTGGTCTTAAAAATGCTGGTGCCACATATCAGCGGGTTATGACTTACATCTTCCATGACATCATACATCGCATATTGGAAGATTACGTGGATGATATGTTGGCCAAATCTAAACATCGCTCTGAGAACCTTTTCATCCTTAAAACCATCTTTGACCGCCTCATTAAATATTGTGTCTACCTTTAGCGTAAGAAGTGCATCTTCACAATTCTTTCAGGAAAGCTCTTGGGATTTATCATTTCCCTCCATAGTATAGAAGTTGACCTGCTAAATTCAAGGCCATTCTTGAAATGCCTCCACCTACTAACCTTTGACAACTCCATATTCTACAAGGTAAGTTGCAGGCCATTCACCATTTCATTTCATAATTAAGCGATCGGTGTCACCATTTCATCATCTACTCAAGAAGGATGTCTCCTTTAAATGGGATGATGACTGTCACAAAGCTATTGAGGCCTTAAAACAACACCTTCTCCAACCACCTATACTCATCCCACCTAAATATGATAAACTTTTTACCTATACATATCCACTACCGATCATTCCATGGGAGCCATCCTTGCTCATCGCAATGAGTATCACAGGAGTAGACGGTTTATTACATAAGTCGTACTCTTTTAGACTATGAAACCCGATACAACCATCCCAAAAAAATTTCTTAGCCTTAGTTTTCATTTCCACCAAACTCCTTCATTACCTACTTAACCACAAAACCTATGTTGTGACCAAAACTCGACCCCTTACACTTCATGTATGCCAAACCTTATCAAAATTAGTGTGTCACATGATGGCTTATGCTTTTAGCTGATCTTGACCTTGAATTCATTCATCAAAATTCCATCAAGGGCCAAGCTATCACTAACCAACTGGATGACACACCTATTTCCAAGGATCAACCATCTAAATTTGACTTTCCAGATGAGTCAATTGCTATCCTTTCCTTGGACGAACCCCCTTACTAAATGACACTCTTCTTTGACGGTTCCAAGTGTTAGCATGGGGGCAAAGCTAGTATTATCCTCATTCCTCTTGATGGAGAACCCATGCCTTTGTCTTTCAAACTAAATTTAGAATGCACCAACAATATTGCCAAATATGAAGTGATCGTACTAGGTCTCTAAGCCACCTATGCCCTAGATGTCAAATCAATCACCATCTTTGGTGATTCTCAATTCATCATGAACCAAGTCAATGGTATGTACTAATGTCGTAATGAGATACTTAAAAAGTAGAAACATCATGTACACATACTTTTGACCACCTTTTATCGTTACACCCTTCAAACCATCCCACATTTAACCAATAAATTTGTAGATACCATGGCATGCTTAGCTTCCCAAATACCAGCTTCACCTTCCAATTCTACAATCTTTGTCACCATACAATGAATCTAATCACATTCTTATTTACCTCACGATGTTTACTCGATCGGAACCGCTACCCCTGACTTGAGTGACCTTTGGTATAAAAAATACTCCAACTACCTTTCTCTCTCCATCTTACCTCCTAATCTCACCCATAACGGACAACGCACCTTCCTTAAAAATGTCTCTTGTTACGTCATTCTAGGGGGACTCCTCTATAAATGTGGCTTTAATGGTATTCTCTTACGATGCCTCACAAGTTCTAAAATTCCTTATACCATTAAGGAGGTTCATGATGGCATATGTGGAGGTCACTTTAGTGGCCTTGTTGTTGCTAAGCATATTCTTCACCTAGGCTATTACTGGTCAACCCTTAACTGTGATTGTTGTGACTATGTCAAATGTTTTGTAAAATGCCAACAACATTTCAATCTTAATCATACACCCACTCACGCCTTATAGGTCACTCGTGACCTTTGGTCATTCTCTCAATGGGGTTTGGATCTTGTACGAGAAATCAATCCCCATTCTTCCCAACACCATCAATGGATCATCACTGCTACCGAATACTACACAAAATGGGTGGAAGCCATACCACTCATCTCCATGAAAGCTGAGAAAATATGTGATTTCATTAACCACCACATCATTTGTCACTTTGGTGTTCCACATCACCTCATCACTAAAAATGTAAAACAATTCAAATAAAAATTACAAAGACTTTGTGATTCCTTTGGCATTTAGCTTAGTTTCTCATCACCTTATTACCCAAAAACCAATGGCCAAGCCATATCCAAGAACAAAACCCTCAACAAAATTCTCATGAAATTGGTTGACGATTGGGAAGGATTGGCATACGCACATTCCTTTTGCCCTATGGGCATACTGCACTAGTATTCACACTTCCACTACATCCACACCATTTTCTCTCGGTCTATGATACAGAGGTTGTTACGCCTCTCGAAGTCTAGATCCCCTTACTCCACATTTCTCTCCATGACATGCTCATTGATGATGACTTTCATCGGGACCGTTTCATGGTAGATTTATTGGACAAACGTCATCTTAATGCTCTGGATCACCTTCAAGTTTACAAAAACATATCAAATGTTCCTATGACACACATGTTCATGGACAAACCTTCCAAGTCGGTGACCTTGTCCTGAAATAAAATCAACATGTAACCAAAGCAGAAAAAAGTAAACGGGGAAAATTTGCTCCTAATTGGCTTGGACCATACATCATGACTCATACTTATGGATCAGGTGCTTATCATTTATCTTCTCTTGATGGTAAACCTGAACTTGAGCCCCTTAACACCTTGCATCTTCAACCATTCTATTGTTGACTTGTCATCCTACCTCACCCTTTTTCTCTTTCCAGGCTCGTCCCTTGAGCACTACCCACTCCATACACCTCCCTAATGATTAAACAAGAATCATGTGAGTACCTGTCACTTGTTATCTTCTCTTGAATTTGTGTATCATGGCATTGCACATAGCATGATTCTCATGGATACTTTTCATCTACCCTTAGATGAGATCCCATGGTTGTTTCACCTTTCCTTTTGAACAAGAGTCCTATCCTTCACCTTGGTCTTGTCTATGACTGCAAATACCTCACATGGGACCAAACTCCTTGAGTCAAACTTCTAATAAAAATATGACTCCCTCAAAAGGACATCTTCCTCTCAACCAATTGTTGCTATAAATAAACTACTCCCTCGAAGGACAGCTATGTAAATCTCTTTAAAAAAGAGAGAGAGAGTGACCAAAGCTTCCCACATCGATCAGCTTCACAAAGACTTCAAGGAGTTCAATTTTATTTATCCCATATAGACTTCCCGCGTCGATCAATCTTTCAAAAAAAAAAAATTTAGTCATGGACTTTCCCATTGTGACCTAGTACCTCTTGCCCAAAGGGCCTGTTACTTATACCATATAAAATTAACTACCTTTCACCCTTCATACCATTCCCACTCTCATTTCCTCATTTCCTTAAGGGACATCTTATATTTTAGACTTTTGTGATCCTGTGACTACTTTTCATCGTAGAATAGTCAATTGTGCAATGTCTTTTGAAACATCCACTTTTGTCGGCTTCGTCTCTATTTTTTTTTCTTTTTTTTTTATATATATATACTTTATGTAGCTGATTTAAATACCCATATATTTAAATCTACATAAACCTTAAAGAAATCCATTTCGATAAACTGTCATGAACCATGTGCAATTGTATGAGAGAATACTGAACCTACTCATTCTCCCTCGAAGCTCTGTACAAGCCCATACACGAACTGTGTCCTTTGGTTCTCCTTTTTCAAGGTTTGATATATAAGAGAATGCTCCTAAGTGTCTACCCGGGTTCCACCTAGGAAATCCACAGGCATCCGACAACTTAGATTAAAGGGAAAGCTCGACCATGTAATCAACAACTTACACCACTTTGCGCAAAGTTTCTGAGTCATGTATACCATGCTCTATTCCATGACAACACACTCGTCATTAGGAAATTTTCATTTCACCTTAATCACTTATTCAGTTATATGGATTCACAACTTAGATGTTGTAAACAGCTACAAGCCTAGAATAAGGTACAAACCAGTTTAACCCACATGAGGACGTACCTCTATGTCATCTGTGATGCCTATGGAAAGAAAGTATTCTTGTAACAATTCACCTTGTTACTCACCCACATCTCTTCCCATAGCCATCATAGGTTGATATAAGGGTGCGTACCCAGGAGGTTCAATCTGTCTTGTAACTCTATCAAGGTTTGTACTTAGGGCAACACCATACTACTATCCAGTCTCTTGATGAGACAACTCATTACAGATGCTATACAATAGTATCCAAATGGTGATAATCGTCATCATAGGGATACTACTGTGTAGCATATGCAATGAGTTCTCCCACCTAGAATCCTACATTGGTGTATAGTGTTCTATGTTTTTAAGGTAATTATTATCATTAATGAATAGTTGGATTTTACGACACTTTCTCCACGAATGGGTCATACCTAAGGTCTGGATTAAGTTGATCTCAAGACCCTCCCCAATCTCTATAACATTTAATTACCTTTCATTATCTCATATCCAAGTTAACCATTTATAGAAATGATACTATCAAGGCCTATGATCATTATTGCGGTTTCAAAAGCTGTTTTAGCATTATCATTTAGGCTCAAGTTCTTTATTTCATATTCTAGGGATATGTACTTTTATAAAGCTAGGTAATTAGGTATGATTCATTCTTTGAATTAAGTGTCATAGGCTATTAATGCCAACCATCCTTCCAGTTTAAGCACATTACCTTCCTTAATTACAGCTTAGTAAAGAACGTTCATTTATTTTACTATCTCCAACAAGTAAGATATATCTGGGGTGTCTAGCATGATAGGTTTAATGAACCACTTGCCCATTTATCTTTCCCTGTCACTCTCTAATTCTTCATAGAGATAACTACAAGTATTGACCTGGGATGAGGTTCCAATGCCTGTTCTTTTAAACTTAGTATGCATATTTATTTATTTTTACTTACATGCTTATGTGCTCATAATGATGTTGTTGATGGCGAATCATAGCACCCCTGAATGTCTACAACTCGATGGGTTGAGACTCTCAATGTGATTGCATAACATGGAGCTTTTCCCAAGTGTGGGACCTTGCGAATCGGGAAAGCTCTCCGGATAAAGGCCGGTTCCTATTCCTCTGTTCAGATGCACACATAAAAATGCAGAGGGTCTACTCTAAAACCTATTCTAACTTGCCAAGGAGACAGGGTTAAGAAGATGCAATAAAACAAACCTAATCTAACCAAGGTGATGCACCAAAGGAATGAAGAACACTTGTCTTGCCAATGAACACAAACCATTAAAATGTAATGCAATATCATGCACAGATAACCAAATTTGCAATGAAAGATTAGGAAGATGCAAATGAACATAGAGAGGGTTGAGAATCATCCACAAACATGCATTATTTTCTCCAAAGATTGATGCAATACACTACAAATTCCAAGAGGCAAGGTTGCATTACAGTTTTGAATGGGAGGTTTTAACTCCACAAATTCACCTGCCAAAGAGAAGAAGGGAGGGGCAAAACAAGAATGTCCAACCTTTAGAAAGAAGCCCCTCCTTACAATTTATAGGAAGAATGAGAGAGGGAAGAGAGAGGAAATCCAAATCTACCCCAACCACCTCCAGGTTGTATTTAATTCATCTCATTATGGCAGTAGGTGAGAACCCTAACAAACCCAAAAAATGGCGAACTATATTTTACATTTTTGAAGAACTTGTTCTCACCCAATTAAATATATCTAGTCATAGTTGGATAGAGGACCTTGTAAGATTTCTGAAAATTCCAACCTTGCGTGAATCCGAGCTCCCTGTGAAAAGTTATGGCCATTTGAATATTCCCCAAGTCAGGGTCTGTTTCCAGTCGGGTTCGGGGTTCTCCTTTGCATTTGCATCGGGTTTGGAGGGTGCCTCAACATGTTTTTACCCCATGCTTTCCCGACTCCAAAACCTGATTTTCCTAGGTAGTGTTTTGGTTTTCGGAACTCCCAAGCATCGGGACATGCCTTGCGATTTTCATGCTTCATGTCTCATGTTTCCCAAAACCCGAAACCCAAAATCCTTTGTGTCGGGTTTTGAACCTCTCCGACATATTTCCTTTGTGTCGGGTTTTGGAACCCCTCCGACATATTTCCTTTGTGTCGAGTTTTGGACCCCTCCGACATATTTCCTTTGTGTTGGGTTTTGGACCCCTCTCGACATATTTCCTTTGTGTCGGGTTTTGAACCCCTCCGACATATTTCCTTTGTGTCGGGTTTTGGAACCCCTCCGACATATTTCCTTTGTGTCAGGTTTTGAACCTCTCCGACATATTTCCTTTGTGTCGGGTTTTGGAACCCCTCCGACATATTTCCTTTGTGTCGGGTTTTGAACCCCTTTGACATATTTCCTTTGTGTCGGGTTTTGGACCTCTTTGACATATTTCCTTGGTGTCATTATCTATATATACCCAGAGGGTAGATATATATAATAGATGCATCAAGTGACAACCCCTAAATAAAAACTTTTCATCTTCTTAATCAGAATATTTCATAACACAGTTTATCACAATTATTCAATTCCCAAATAGTGGGACCGTACTCAATATAATTTCATATTAGACTACCATAGTCCTTCCTCTTGTTGCTTCTATGTGTCATCCTTGTATAGGACTTTAATGTTGATTTCACTTAGAAAACAATATTGCATTCTCATTTCTTTGTCATGAGCTAGAATGACCTGAGTTTCTAAAACAGTCATAACACAGAAGTACCTGATTATCATAACCTTACTATGGTTCATGATAATCCAGCTGCTTACTTAACAACTACCTTTTAAGATTAGAAAATCATATTTCTAGATATCCTTGGCTGGTTGAGTACACCCTATACAAAACCTTTGGAGAACTTAATCACAACTTTACAAGTAAGTTGATAAATTGCATTTTATAATTAGGTAGTTATCCATTAGCAACCTTAACTATTTCCAAGTATGCTTAACGTATGGTTCGTTAGATCATGCTATTCTTAGGAAACATTCCACTCATAGTTCCTTATATATTCCCTAGCATTCACACATAAGTTGTGTGCTAGTAATTATTATGCATTTAAGATTAACACTTAGTACAATAGTGACAAAGATACTAATAACCTATCTTGATAAATTTTCGGTTCATAACT
Organism: Taxus wallichiana var. yunnanensis; assembly: GCA_018340775.1. Lineage (NCBI taxonomy): Eukaryota > Viridiplantae > Streptophyta > Pinopsida > Cupressales > Taxaceae > Taxus > Taxus wallichiana. The sequence goes on from CM031244.1 coordinate 166,772,076, forward strand.
CATCATTGCCATTCAATCTCTTATAAAACAATATATTGCAACAACAAAATATTTCTTAATTTCCTTCAAGAGATAAGTACAATTCATGTCTATAAGAATGACCAAAGTCTTCCATTTTATTGAATAATACAAAGACATTAAATAACAAGGCCTTTCCCATTTCTAAGAAGAAGTACTCCATTTAAGAACATTTCCAGTCATTCATATCTTTAACTTTCCTCAATCAGAATAATATACAAAACTAATTACATCACCCTCCTTTCTTAGCATTTATCTGTAAAATTGTTAGCACAAGTCAGTTCACATGAACTGAGCATGATAAGCCTCAACTCATCATAACAACATACTTTACTTAATTATTTCATAAAAATAACTCATATTATTTTTATGAATCAATGTTGCAGAACTTAAGAAGATAACAATTATTTTTATAACATGTCAAGAGCAAGCACTTTCATGAGCCAAGAAAGAAATCAGTTTCAAACCTACATTTCAATACAACTATTTCAGTCACTCAGAGCAGTCACCTAAATTATAAGGTATCTGATATTCATAAGAGATCAAAAGACTACTCATAAGAGTATCAAGATTCCACTCATGCAATCCCATACTTGCATGCCTAGAATCACTTTTACTCATTAATTAAGTAACCATAATTATAACAAGAATCACATTCCAGCAATCTCTCAAATATTCTTAACAGATCCAACAAGGATTCCATACACCCATAAGGTCTACTAAAGTCCATGTAATAAAACTAAGGCATCAAGCATAATTAGTTAAAATTACGATATTAGATTTAACTTTAAGGGTGAGAGAGAGAGAATTCAAGGCATCCTGCCTTTTAGCTAATAGGTAAAATTCAAGTAATAGGTTACATAACCAATACTTTCCTCAACTTAAGCATTTATTAAATATTCCAAGACTAGGAAAGAGAACATAATTTATTTTCCTCAACCTAGTTATCAACATATCAATACCAATTAATTGCCAAAGCATTTCAAGATGTTTTAACGAAAGGGAGTCATGATAACATGACTAAAATTTAACCTATTATCCGAAACTAGGCATTTGTATTCATATGAGTTTTCTCTTCACAAAATTCAAAATGAAGGGTTTCCTTATTCCTCATTGAGTCAAAGACTCTATTAGAATAATGAAAAAGATCTACCAACCCATTTCACTGAAAAAGGTTAGAGCACACCAAATAATTCATGACACAACCCCAAAGGAATCAATGAAGAACTTTTAAATGTCAAGAGAATTTTGTAATCCTCAAGGAGAACAAAATACAGCTAGATAAGATTTAAGGAGTCAATTTTTTCGAAAACTGAAATAACACTCAATCATTTACATGAACTTACACCCATCAAGGATCTAGCACTTCATAAGATCTTAGTTAGATAACATCTTGTCATATCCTTAAGAGGAGTATGATTCTTAATATATTATGACCTTAAATGGATTTCAACTGAAACTCAACAAATCTTGTTTTTCAATTAATTATCAAAGCAAGGTCATCAAATCAATTGAGCTTTACTCTGCATCAATTCAATTACAATGGAGTAATAACTCCCAATTTTTAACACTCCAGGAGTCAAGAGGGTTTCTATTTTGATCAACTTCATATCCTGTCATGCATGATGACTCAAATCCAAACATAAGAGACATAAAACTAGCTTAAGGTAAAACTGAACAACTCATCAAGAAATCAGCTAGACTCATGAAATTGTTCCAAATCATTTCCCAAACCTTCTAGAAATTGCTAATGGTAGGTCATTACCAGTGACAAATAACCAACAACCTTTACTACAGATTTTTGAATCCAAGAAGAAGGTTATCAATAAACCCACCAACACATTCAAACACGTAAGGATTTAAGAAATCAAACACAACTAAAATAACTAGCTCATACATTAAGATAAGATGTACCCAATACAAAGAATTGTTCAACACTTTTTCAACTGCAAGACCTTATGCATAAGCTTCTAGGAGAACAACTCACTTTTTAGGATTGTTTCCTAATGGACAACAGCGTACAAGAATTCTTTCAAGGGAGAGAAAGTTCTTAGTCGAAATCGACTTTACCCTCGAGTTCAGCATGGTGTTGTTAGTAGAACAACCAAGCTTTAAGAAAATTAGGTGTTGATAGTTAATAAATTAACTCCATGAAAATCATACAAGATTTGTAATAGGAGCACAACTAATTTTTCCCTATTGCAAGAGGGCTAACAAAGTATCTAAGTGCACAGTGAGGTAGATTTTGCTTTTAAGGAAAAACCACCTTAGGAAATAATAATTCCTCAACATAATTACTTACTCCAAATAAGAACTGTTTGACTAAGCATAGATACCTTCAACAAGACCTACACGACTCCATAGGAATTTATTTCCTAAAATAATCAACCCAGTTAAGTAAATCTAACGATTACCAGGACAGGGAGAGTCATCTACCGCAAAAATTCTCAACATTGACTTCTAGTATTTGCATCATCTTGTTAATATTATATAATCGAGAAGAAATGGGTAACCATAAAGACAAGGTTTTCTGCAGTTTAATTCCTTATTGAATCGCAGTATTGAAATAAGAATTCAAAACACACTAGAAGAATCATGCAAAAACCCAATGATGAATACAGCTGCAACTTCTCATTCATCCCAAGAAATACGTTGTTTCATCACAATAATAAATCACATTGAAACCGACAAAATTTACTTTGTTTCCAACAACATTCATCACACTCAAAGATCAAACAAATTCTACGAAGTAAGGCTTGAATCAATTTCACATCACCAAGGATTAAGAACACAAATTTCAATCCAAGTAAAGTTCTATTTGTGAAATAACTAAATAGAGTAAGAAATTATGATGGGTTAGGGCATATCATGCATATTACACCTTCCTCTCTTTCCTTGCAAAGCTTTCATGATTCTTCAAAAGATCTCAAACTTGGAAGTGAATTCCTTCATCCCCCATCTTACAATGTTTTCGTAATATTTAATGAGTCTGGGAACTTGCTATTCCAAAGATTCAACTGATGTTTTCTCCATGCAAACTCGCAACAACACACATTTGAACTTCTTCCTTGTGCGTAGAGCTACTACAAGTTTCTAGCCATGCAATGAATTGATACTAAAAACTACCTCTTTTCCCCAATTTTGTCCATGCACTTCCCGACAAAGGTGTGAGTTTATTGCATGTTAAATGCCATTAATGCAGTCGTTGGTGGAGCTTGCTTCAGTTTATCTAACCAGCCATTTTGGCCTCCATCTTTGTACTAAAATTCCCTCCTCGTGACGCAAGTAAATTTAAATTTAGTTAACCCATAGTGTTTCCCTCTAACTTGGTCAGCAGGTTCAATAAATAATACAATAAAGAATTTAGTACCATGTATTGGTGGTGGGGTGCCAACTCACCACTTGATTAAATTTTGAAACTTAAGATTGTATATAGTTTTTAAAAGACCAATTAAAAACTTATGCAAATAGCAATTTCTGATCCCCATCTCTTTTGCGTTTAAGGACTCAATCAAATAATTATATTTATACATCCTTTCCAAATAGCTAAGGTGATGTCCTAACATAGCTTCCCAAACAGTATGTTTGCATGTTAGGTTTTAGAATCATTTCATAAGATTAGATTGTCCCTTCCTTGATTACACAAAGTTAATAAATCTCTCGTAGTAGTTATTTATCTACTTCAGACTTTACAAATTCCCTTTTTGTAATCTATATATGTATATATATATATATATATATATATATGCTATAATGTTAGCATTGATCAATAAAGTTTCTCATGCAAGCTTTATGGGAATTTTTTCCCTTAATTCAAATAATTAAGTTATTGACTAACGACTGTAGTCATTCACCCAAGAAAATACAACCATGCTAGTGTTAGCCATCTGGTGACATAAACTACTAAATGGTCAGCTCAAAATCAATTATAAGTCAAAATAAAATCTTATTCGAGTCCCAATTTTGGTCGTTAAGCAAACTATCTAGCTGTAAAAGTCTTAACATACATAGTTAAAAACTATTATGCTCACAATTTAATAGAGATAAATGACAACATCGTAAATCACTTTCAAGGCTTAAATTTACACCATAAATTGCATGAAATCCTATATTACAAATGACGTAATGTCGCTTTAACAAAATAGTTCATCCTTAAGATAAACTCCGGATTAGCTGGGTTCACATCAAGTTTCCATCCAAATTTTTGACACACAAAGGTGCCAACAACAAAGGATAAAACCATTTGTCCAATCATTCCTTTAAACATAGAAATGAAAGTATAGGGCGTTACATCTTTAGGGTCTTATGTTCATCACCTCCTCCAAGGTATGATCTACTCAGTATGATCCTACCCAATCAGGTGGCTTTATTTTCCCCTCTTATCTTTTAACCATATTTGTTTATGTTTTGATTATCTTATATAGGACTTGGTCCTTGACACTTAGTTTTTGGGTGATATCCTTCTTTCACCACAATCACCCACACCTAGCAGATCTAAACCCATAACATGCCCAAAAACCTACCAAATCATTTTCACACCTCCTCATTTTCTTCCTAGCTTATGGGAGAACTACATTGGCCTAAGGTACCTTTTCACTGGGACTATATAGGCAGCACTCCAAGGGCATGGGGCCCTTGGAGGTTAGATTTTCCATTTCTCTACTCTAAATAATTCATCTTCCATGTTCTCTCGCCATTTACACCATATCTCACTTAGTTTCCCTTTTATATAAAAAATTGGAAATTAAGCCACATACATAACAAGTTTCTTCATATTTAATAAATTTATTACACCTACCATTTCTCTATCGTCACTATGCATAGATTATACCACATCTCACATATGACCCATACTATCATTCATTACAAAAAATAATGAATAAAAAATTCACCTACTTTCAAACACAACCATGCCTAACCAACCCGACTCGATCCATGCCTAAACTGACCTAACTCCATCATGCCTAACTCACCTAATTTCTATCCATATCAAAACAACAAACCCATATATCATCTAATACAAACAACAAATCCATATCTCATCTACCACAAGCCATAAACAAATATCTCATAAACACATCAACAAATCACAAAATACCATGTATCTCATCATATAAATCAATAAATGTGTATATCAATATACATGCCTATCTCATCATGTCCATCATCTCAAATGTCAGCACGCAGGCTGATATACAATACAAAATGTCATCGGCACACGGGTCAGTCTCATATATATATTAAAAAAAGAATGAATCAATACAAAATATCTTCCGCACACAAGACGATATATGCTCAAAATATACAAATCACTCATACATCCTCACTGTATTCAAGCACAAAGACTAGTATATGTATCAAAAAAATAACTAGTATATATAAAAAACTAGGTGATTGCATATCAGGAATCTTGCCAAATGTCCTCCATCTCTATGTCACTTGTACCCTTGGCCTCCTATGTCCCTGCTTAGCACCTCTCCTAGAGTAGGTCACTGTGTGCTTGAGGCATCTCCCGATTAGGCCTCGAGCTCGCTGACCACTGTGCTCTCCACACTTTGAGTGCGGGATCACGTCCTCTCACTGGACACCTACTGTGTCATGTACTCGGCATAGGATATGAAATCTATCCCAGCCACCATAAGCTAGTCCTGATAGTATCTCACCTCACCTAGGGAATCCTGTAACCTAGAAACAGGCATAGTCTATGGTGGTACCATAGGTCTCAGCCCCTATACCTTCCCTACAACAATCTACCATGCACATACCTGTGAACTGGGACCTACTCCCTAGTGCTGTGGTGGTGCCCTCTACCCTTGTGCCTATATCTGGGCCTGTAAGACCCCAATCTATGCCTGGGTTATGGCCAACTGGCCCTGTAAACCTGCCACCTAAGCCTATAAGGCTACCACCTGACCATCCCCCTCTTGACCATCTCCATCTCCTCCATCAGCCATCTAGGCCTACAAAGTGGCCACTGTACGTGTAGCTCTGCTACCTCTACCTCCAAACCCTCCATCCATGTCTATAGTATACCCAACTAGGTAATCAGTGTAGCTACCTGCCCCTGTAAGGCATCTCTCTGCACTATAATGGTAGCTAGGTCTGGATACCCTGGTCTAGGTGGTATGGCTCCTAACTGAGCCACCCACCACTACATGTATCTATCTATACATTTTGCGTCATCTATCCACTAATCCACTAGCTGCTGCTCCTCCCCTGTGGGCACTGTAGGCTATGGTAGAGGTAAGGGCCTCTCCATGTCATCTCTTCGATATTGTGGGAAGGGTGGAGGAATGTCTTGTAAGAGCACGACCATCTTTGTCGGACTCTATCTATCGGGATCATCCCATCCTTCCCGACATGGTGACCCTATATCCACCTCTCTACTTAGAGCTTAGCTAACTCCTCATGCATATGCCTATATGAGGGGAATCCCACATATGGCCTCCATATAATGTCCACTCTAGACAATCCCTCCAGGAATGCTTTGGAAAAAATGGGCCACATCATGTGTCTACCTATTAGATATCCACTCTCCTATCACCAAGACCCATCTCCTATACCCCACCCAAAAAAATATAGGTGGGAATGCATCTACTCGGGGAATCCCTATAGGTCATATGCACACTATGTGCTCGTATGCCCAACAGTGTAGTATAAATGTACAACACAAGATAAACTTGCGTAACTGCCCATATGCCCACAACTCTCTGTATAGCTGCACCAAGAATGTTGCTTCCTAGGAAAATCATGTCTCATGCACCATCATATCATCAAGTACCCCCATCAATGATTGGGGAAAGCATCCACCATATGCATCTGGCAGTGCATAACAACACACCGCTCCATCAATAGGAACACTAGTTTTGTCTCCTGCCGACGAGCTAGGTACATCTCTCCATAGCTCAAACCGGTACTATGGAATCTCATATCAGCCACCCCTTGCCAAAAATAGTCACAATCATCTCCTTTGAGGCCTCGAAGGAGATAGAGTACACTTGGGAACCCAATATGGGTAACCGTAAAATCCAGAACACATCCTCCATGGTGATATTCATCTCACCTGTTGGGAACGTGTTAGTCATGGGATCCCATCTATCGATGACTGCGACCATCAATATAGCCTACCCAAAAGCATGTTTGTAGTGATGAAACCCACTCAAGCCCACTACCTCCACATGATATAGCTCTAATGGGGTTGTTACATTGTGCAATGTCACCAGTAGAGGTGGAACCCTGTCCTACATATGTGACTATTCTCTCCCCCGCATCCAATCCAAGTATGGCATTAATCCACATTTACCATGACCATATTCACCAATTATCATTACCCTTAACCCTATTTTCACCCTACCCATTTCAACTACCTAGCCCACATCACTTTTGCACCATTGTGCCTAAAAGCCCTGATTGGTACCGGTTCATCCTAGCCGATCTACGGTCACCCTTAAACTAGCATTGGTCCCCTATTTGGTGACCGACATCGTTACCCTTCATCGACCATGGTTACCCATTAACCAACATCGATCCTGTTTCGTGATCGATACTAGTTCCAACCAACCGATGCCAGTCACACTTGACTAACACTGTCACTATCGCGAGAAAAATCCGTGTCTTCCTAAAACCCCCTTTTCTAAAACCCTCCCCTACAATGACCTAAACTACCCCTGGACCTCTACCCTCCCCCTTCCTCTTTTTACCCGCTATTCCCCCATACCCAAATTTAATTTTTACGCACCAAAAAACCAAAAAACTACAAAAAACCTACAAATAACAATAATCCACTCCTCTAATCTATCAAATCAACAATGTAGAGTAGGGCGCTTTACTTTGCACACTATCATCATCTTGGTGGCATAGCCACCTGCTATACCGGTGGCCCGCCCGATCCCTCTCTGGCCTCTGCCATCACCAACTAGCTACTCGTAACCTTCAACCAATCAAATCTCTTGCCCTGATCCCGTGGACCCACTGCTCACCAGCCAAACCCTTGTCAAATCACACTGCCAGCTCACTATCCCATTTCCTCTGGACACTTTTCTCTCTTTTCTCTCTTTTTTCATTTTCTCACTTCGCAAATAACAAATTAATAAAAAAAAAATGTGGATTTTTTGTTTTTAGAACCAACCTGACCTAACGATGATGTTTACCCTTGATCGGCATCACCACATGCCCTACCTAACCATCATCGGTTTCCCTATACTAACATCGATTATCCATGACCGACATCAGTCACCCTTACCTTCACATTACCTTCCCTTTTTCCCTTTTACCTCACGCTTCACCCGATCCTTTACCCAACCCCACTTTTACCCCGGCCCATTTACCTTACCTTTCCCGACTTCATCATTTCATACCTCCCTTTTTCCTCCTTTGGGGACTCATTATTTTACCCCTACCTTGGCCTTACCCATGCCATGACCTAACTATTTAGACCTGGACCATCACTAGTGACCTTTGACCTCATGTGTTTGTTATACCTTGTAGCACTGTTACCTGTGTTGTTGACCTAATGACCTTACCTAGCCTATTACCATGACCGTTTATCCTAACCCTACCTTTGGTGTCCCAGAACATACCTAAACATTCCTGTACCTAACCTATGTTGTGTTTCCTGACCATATCCTATACCTTGGATATCAGACGCACTTCAACCTTGTTTGAATAAACCTATCGACCTTAGACAATGTAGAGTTTGCCTTCTATTCAACCCAAGTAGCATCTGCGGTTTATTCATGTGTGTGCATTTGAATTTTTCTACCTTTGACCCAGACCCATTACCTAGATTTCCTGAGTAGACCTTTAACCCTTTCTCCCCATGCCCACCTATCTTTTCCTCACATTCACCTTTTTATCAAACCACTCACCGATTCTACCTTCGGCCTCGTCAGTTCTTGGTTTGAGGGGGATCAATTTCACCCACACATGGGGCAACCACATCTTATTTTTGTTAGCATTGCTTACCAATACAAGCTACACAACAAAAAGGGGCAAAATTTAGACACTAAAATTAGGTCACACTCCCCTTTGGTCCCTCGACGAATAAACACCCTTTATCACATTCACCTAGCCATTGCCCCCTTTCACCCCACTAATATTAATTTAATTAATTAAATTAAATTAATTCATTATCCTCACTATATTTATTATTTAAATAACTTATTTTAAATAATATCCACACATACAATTCACTTAGACACCTCACCAAGCCAACTCAACCTAAGACCTATTCTTAAAAAGTTGCCATAACTAACTAAGACTTACCCAAACCCTAAAAATCAATTCCTACATTCCCTCTAACCACATTCCTACATGCTCACAAGAAGCTCCCAAAGTGTAATCCATGGGTTAACAAGATGAAATCCAAGGAAATCAAGAGAATCTCCTAGTTTACTAAACCTAGGAAATCCCACCTTGACAGATGATCGGTTACCCCTAACCGTCACCGGATTAAGCGAAGCGAAAGAGGGATTCACAAGAACCGATGTTGAAAAGTGATGCACAACAACAAAGTTGCACTCGATGGTAACGTCAATCCAATGCTATACACAAGATTCAAATCAATGGAAAGAAGATTTCAAAGAAGAAGAATGGGTCCGATCATGCTCATAGATCGAAAAATAGGAAGTATAAATAGGGGTGTTGTGTAACCCCCATGCCTAAACATGGAAATAAACTCAATGACGCCAGCGATGCATATGTCATTGATGATGCATATGATGCCACTAGAAGAGGATTTACAATTCCAAATAAGGAATGTAACTCCTATGATGCATTGAAGCAAATGACAATGTCAGATTCTATGACAGAATTTGACACTTGTCATTTGACTTCCTAAGACCTATGACTCTCGCAAGGTGAGATGAATCACCTAGGTGATGTGGACGATGACTGGATAGTCACACACACCAATACCCCCTTCATAAAAGCCAAGGAATAGGTCAAGGAAAGCTAGAATAGAAAAAGAAGACTCCCCTAGACAACTAAGAAAGATGTGTCAATGGGCCCCGGTAACTAAAGGCTTGATAAGGTGCCCATGTACAAACAACATCTTTCTTGAAAGAGGAAGAGGAGAAGAAGGAGGAATATATAGCCCAAAGAAGATGGGCAGCTGTAGCAGACCTCACCCTAAGTAGAGACCATAAGTGAAGAAACTTCACCTCAGTGAAGGGCTTGGTGAAAATGTCTACAACCTGATCAGCTATCTGAACATACTATATGTTGATGATGTTTTCATGTATCAGCTCCCGTATGAAGTGTATATGAATCTCAATGTGCTTCATCAACTGATGCTGAACTGCATTTTTACAAATTGAGATAACGCTCATGTTGTCACATTAGATAATGGTAGGCCGCCAAAATTGGATGCCAAACTTTGTCAAGATACCCTGTAACCAAACAATCTGTGGCAGCATTAACTGCTCCTCTGTATTCTACTTTTGTCGATGATATGGCAATGGCATGCTACTTCTTGCTGGACCAACTGACAAGACCTAAACCAAGAGTGAAACTGTAGCCTGAGGTAGACTTTTGATGATCTAGATCACCGGCCCAATCTGAGTCTGTAAATCTAACCAAGTCAATCTCAGTCCCTCCTAAGTAATGAATACCATCTATGTTATTACCATGAACATAGTGAAGGATCCAATTTTCTTCTTTTAAGTACAACTCATGAGGCTCCTGCATAAATTTGGACATGATCCCGACGGCATACGATAGATTTGGCCAAGTGTGAGTAAGGTAGATCAAGCTTCCCACCAACTATCGATAAAGGGTACCTTCAACCAAAAGGGGAAGCACAATTAGAAACCAACTTAATCCTAAAAAAAAAAGGAGTAGGTGAGGACTTGCAGTTGGACATGTGAAACTAAGCAAGCAAATCAAAAGAGTACTTAGGCTACGAGATCATAATTCCTAAGTCAAATTGTGAAATCTGGATCCCAAGAAAGTAATGAAGTAATCCTAAGTCAGACATGGAGAAATTTTTAGCCAAGGAGATCTTCACAGAATCAATGATAGAGGAAGAGCTACTTGTGATCAATAATTCATCAACATAGAGAACAAGAATAAGCATGGAGTCATCCTGTCACAAAATATACACATTTAGGTCAGAGTGACACTGAGTGAACCCTGATGCAAGTAAAAAGGAGTCCATCTTGGCATACCAAACCCGAGGGGCTTGTTTAAGGCCGTAGAGAGAATTCTTTAATTTACAAACGAGGGATGGATCATGGACATAACTCGGAGGTTGTTCCATATAGATCTCCTCCTCTAGGTCCCCATGAAGGAAGCCACTCTTAACATCCATCTGGTTGACTTCCCATCTATTAGCGGCAGCGATGGCAAGGTTCAGTCGAATGGAAGTCATCTTTGCAACCGGAGTAAAGGTTCTGAGTAATCAACCCCAGCTACCTGGGAGAAACCCTTAGTGACAAGTCACACTTTATACTTCTCAACTTCTCCATTAGCTCCATACTTTGTTCAATATACCCACCTACACCGAACGATTTTTCTTCCTTTTGAAAGAAGGGTAAGATCCCAAGTGTCATTCTTTATGAGTGAGGAATACTCCTCATCCATGGTAGAATCCCACTCAGAATCCAAGAATATTCTTGGAAAAATGGTGGATCAGAAGTAGGTGAAGATGGAGTGAGGTCCAGTGAAGTCTGAGTGAGTACGTCTCTCATCCAAAGGATCTCCAACTAAATCTCCAGCACTCTGTAAAGTTTTCCTGGCCCAAAGAGGTCCCAAAGGCTCAGGCTCAGAGTCGGAAGATTCTTCACTTGAGTGAGAAGGGACATAGTCCTCATCATCACTACTGTTAGAATAAGAAGACTCAGAAGTTTTAGGATTGGGAGGAGGAGAGGTGGAACTCGCTCAACAACATCATCATCTAAAGAGTCAAAATCTGAATCAGTGGGAAAAAGAACCTCAGTGGAAGTTGAAGTCAAGGATGACTCATCAAAATTCACACTCCTCTCAATATAAAGCTCATAGGTGGTAGGGTTAACAATAGATATCCCTTCGTTCCATCAGAATACCTGACAAAGATACAAGGTTTGGATTATGGATCCAATGCCTTACATTTATTTTTGGGAATCCAAGCCATAGCCTTAGATCCGAAGACTCGAAAGTGCTCGACATCAGGCTTGTGTCCAAACCAGGCTTCAAAGGGTGTCATCCCTCTTACTACCTTGTGTGGAACACGGTTCTGAATATAACAATCACAATTCACTGCTTCAGCCCAATATTGTGGAGGAAGAGATTTCGAGTGAACCATACAAGTAGCTATCTCCTTTAAAGTTTGGTTCTTTTTTTCTGCAACTCCATTTTGGGAAGGGCTATAAGAAATTGTACGCTACAAAGAAATCCCCTCAAAAGTGTAGAAATACTCAAACCTTTTGTTCACATACTCACCTCCATTTTCGGTTTGAAGAACCTTGATAGACCGTTCCGCTTGTTTCTCAGCAAGAGCCTTAAATTTTTGTAAATGCTCAAAAACTTCAGACTTAAGTTTAAGAAAATATACCCAAGTATAACATAAAAATTCATCAATGAAGGTTAGTATATATAGAGATCTAGTAAAAGAAGGAGATGGAAAAGTGCCAAAAACGTCACTATGAACAAGATCCAAGGGACGAGTAGCTCTCTAGGATTTTCCCTTGTCAAAGCTTTTTTCAATGTGCTTTCCAAGGGTAAAACCCTCACAAAGACCCTTAGAAAACTTAACTCAAGGTAGCCCATTCACCATTTAATTTTGGCTCAATTGTTTAAGGTAACAATAATTTAGATGCCCAAAACACTCATGCCATAACTTGCTAACCTCATTTTCATGAGTGAGCAAGGCATTGGGCGTCGAATCAGAATTGAAGTGGGAAAATGTATACAACCGTGAATGGTGATCTTCCTTTCCCTCAGCCACAGTGAAGTCAGAGTTAAGCTCATGAATAATCACTGAGTTAGGACCAAATTCCACTCACATTCCTTCACCAAGGTGGGTGATTTAGTAAACCGATAGGAGATTGGTAAAGAGATTGGGAACACTCAACACTTGGTTAAATGTTCCACCTTCTATCTCTACCAATACACTACCGGAAACTGACACATGAGTGTCATCACCCAACGTGATTTAGGACATGCCACATGGTTCAATGCTAGAGCATTTAACCTCTGAAGAAGCCATGTGGTGTGAGGCACCGGAATCGATAATCCAAGTTGATGATGGAGCTGATCTAGCTATGAGGGCCTTACCTTTCTTCTTTTCATTTTTAGTCTCCTTTGCATTAGAAGACTCACCCTTCTGAGAATTTTGTTTAACGGATTCAGGAACACTTATTTTATTCTTCTCAAGTAAATGAGTTAAGTGATCAATTTGTTTCTGAAAACAATGCTACTCTTCATGGCCAGAATTCTTACAATAGGAGCATTTATACTTTTCCTTCTTCACTTTAGGCTCAGAAGTCAAAGTATGAGTGATGGGCTTAACTTGGGGTTGGTTGGTCTTGGTTTCTTTCTTAGTTTGGTCCTTAGTTTCTTTCTTCTTTTCATTTTTCTTGCCCTTATTCGCCACAAGGGTATGTGACTTGGATTTTAGAGTCCCATTTGAATGACTTTGTCCTACTCTCGAATGAGTTGGGATGAAAAATTGTCAAAGGAGGGCATAGTCCAAGTACTACTAAGGTGGCTTTCATGGCATGGAAACTTGAAATGAAAATAGAGTATTCAAGACCTAACTTAGAAAGAATCGACAAGATCAATTGAGAGTCTTTCTTATCCACTTTCCATTCCTTTAGAAGAATTCTAGTGCAAAACATACTTTGAGAAGAAGGCCTGTAGGTTTTCAAAGTCACTAGGATTTAACCCTAGTAGTTCATTCTCCAACTCATGCGATCTCATGTCATCTTGCATCCCAAACATATCATCAAGAATTTTCCACGCTTGATCGGGTGTTGAGGAAGTTTCGATGTGGAAGAGCAAGTCAGGAGAGATGAACATACAGATAAGACCTAAGGCTTCATCACAACGGTTGAACCATTTAGATTTTTCAAGTTCATCATTAGGTTCGAGTCTCTAACCCCATGGTAACTCGGTATAACCCTTTACTTTGCAAAACCAATATAATTTTAGATTTCCATTTGAATAAATTAAAAGGTGTGAGCACTGGTACTTTAGAGATATCCATAATGAAGAGATAGAACTAAGGAATGCAGAAGGAAGGAGAGATAAAAGAAACAACCACCCCAGAACAAAATTACACCCCCTGAGTTTGGCACTTTATAATTCAGTGCATTGATTACAACCAGATATGACTATGTTCCGAGAACCAGTTTGTCACTCACCTTGCAATTAGCGTAATAATGTGAAATGGTGGAGACAACAATCAAAGTTCGTAGGGCGCAACAGATCTACACTGCAAGAAAGCACAAAAAGAGAGAAGCAAGATGGGGAAGAAAGGGCTTTGTGAGAAACAACGTCTAATATCACATGAAAGAATCCCTTTTTGTAAGACTGTGGCAGACGCGCTCACAAGTCCACAAAAAAGGAATAGATTAAAGCTCAAGAAAAAATGAGCTAAATTAAGCAATACAAAGACACCCCCTAGAATGTGGCACTTTATAAAATTAGTGCATTTACAAAACTAATGATCCCATCATCTAGAGTGTGAAAAAACATGCAAATTTGACTAAAGAAGTGCTCAAAACCAAGCAACGAGTCAAAATTTATAGCAAAAACCAATTCCCACAACTGATGAGAAAAAGCCAATAAGCCTACAAATGGATTAAAAAAGTGCCCTAAATGCATGCAAAAGGTGTCATATGTATGCCTGTTGGAAACAAAATGAAATTTGAGATAGGGTTTGTTTGTATTACAAGGGGGGATTAGCCACCTGCCAATCCCAGACCTCACCCTTCGTCTTTGGCACTCGACGGAAGGTTAATAATACAACAAGCCAAGAAACCAAATTTTACAATGCCAATAAAATGAAATGTTTTTACCTTATACCTTTTAAAAGTAATGAAACAAAACATTTTTAAGAAAAGTGATAAGGTAAAATGTATACAAACACATTTTTTTTTAAAGGTGAATTAAAAAACATATTTTTAGAAAGATATTACCTGGTAGGTGGATGAGAAAGCCACATGGGAAGGAGGTAGGCCATGTACCAGGAGAGGTAGGTAAAAATAGATAACCGAGTGTATCTACCACTGCCAAAAAAATGTCAGCTTGGGAGAAACATGTAGAACAGTGCAAAAATGCCAGCTAAAGGAGAAACTGCTCAGAACAATGCAAAAAATGCCAACTGAAAAGAATATCTCCAACCGTTACAAGCCTGAAAACACGTGCTGGGAAAATGCAGAAACAAGGTCTAAAATGCTAGAGCTATAGAGAAAATAGCCAGGTAGAGGATAAAACACAGGTCTAACCACATGCAAAGTTGAAATGTAAAAGGAAAGGGAGATTTGAAATGTAGATCAATGTAGAGCCGAGGAGGAAACAAAGACCTGAGTCACAGAAGTTTAATGCCGAGCCAACAAAGAACCGGAGAGCCAAAGACCAAAAACCAACGATGCAAACAACCAAAAAAAGGGCCACATTCAAATTTCCACGCCAAAAAAGGATGAAGAGGATGAAGAGCTTTGCAAACCACGAATAGTCCAAGTGCAAGGTGAAACGATGCAGAGAACCAAAGCCACAGTTGAACTCAAGGCAATGTAAGCAAGCCACGCCAAAAATGAGCATGCTCTCCACGTAAATACAACCAACGAATGAAAACAAGATCATGGGTAGAAGCCCAAACCATGCACAGGTAGCAAGCAGACAATAAGAGCCAGTAATCATAGGTCCATGCCAAAAAACAAGCTCTTCTTTTACCCTATAGGCGTTGAATCTGAACACAACCAACAAGAAACACACAAACAACCCAGAAACAATAGCCACAAAGATCTAGAAATATCCAAATATGAACTCAGCTGATAAGCAAACCAACCAAATACCTTAACTTGCAACTATTGAAACCTCAATACGAGGTGAGCAATAATTCCAAAATGATAATAAAAAAACTTGCACATAAGGAAATGAGAAGAAACCAGAAGTAATAAACAACTGAGAACCGAAGAGTGCACGTTTACCGAAACCAGCTATGATACCATGAAAGAGGGATTCGTGAGAACCGATGTCAAAAAGTGATGCACCACAACAAAGTTGCACTCGATGGTAACATCAAGCCAATGCAATATGCAAGATTCAAATCAATGGAAAGAAGATTGCAAGTAAGAAGAATGGGTCTGCTCATGCTCATAGATCAAAAAATAGGAAGTACAAATAGGGGTGTTGTGTAACCCCCATGCCTAAACATGGAAAGAAACTCAATGATGCCACTGATGCATATGACGTTGACTGACGCATATGACGCCACTAGAAGAGGAGTTACAATTCCAAATAAGGAATGTAACTCCTATGATGCATTGATGCAAATGAAAATGTTAGATTCTATGACAGAATCTGACACTTGTCATTTGACTTCCTAAGACCTATGACTCTCGCAAGGTGAGATGAATCACCTAGGTGATGTGGATGATGACTGGATAGTCACACACACCCAAGGAACCACCGTTGGTTACCCTTTTAACCCAAAAACAACCTTATTCTCAAGGTTGGAAGTAAAAGGAAGAAGGTTAAAAGTAAAAAGTAGAAGGTTGGTGAGAAAAAAAACATCTCAAAGAGATAAAATATCTTTAGAGAGTGAATTTTAGTGAGAATCTGCATACAAGGTAGGACATCAAGCATCTTTTCTTGCACAACCATCCCAGCCATGATTTGATCTAACCAAGCAAAGAGGAATGTACATGTAGCCCATGCAAAAGCTTTCCTTCAATTGGTGATCACTTGCAGCCTTCAAAACCCCTCATCAACACCTCCATTCCTCACTCACAGGCATTTAGGACCAAGATCCAAGTAAGTATAGCGTCATACTTTTTTGGTTTATTTCATTTCATCATCATTTTATCATCTATTGTTTACCTAGCCACCTATTGACCTTATCCAACATTTCCACCTCCATATACCCATTAAAGGCTTGCCAAATCCTACCCCAGTCACCCAATACCTCATCTTGACCAACCAAAGTCCTTTTACAATAACAAATGAGATCCAAAGTTTTATCTCTAGCATTTCAAGATTTCCATAAGAATCCGGCACCGATTACACTTAACCACCATCGGTCACCCATAACTAACATCGGTCTTTGTATTTTCCCATACAGCCCAATGCAGAGACCTACGCACTAAATTCAATCTCACCTTCATCCACCTAAGATCTACTTGAGACCTCTATCATACTGCAGTAACCAGAACCAATCAGTTGACCTTTGGATTCTATTCTAGCTTATCCTGTTAGATTAGATCTATTTCTTATTGTGTTTTAAGTGAGATACCTAAATCATTTCAAATTACAATAGGATTTACTTTTTTTACAACATTAAATTGTTTAAAATAGTGGACTGATAGCCATCTAGGAAGTATCACACTTCTCGGATCTAGCATACGCTAGGCAGTTCACTGCCCATATTGTTTAATTCCTTCTGGTGGTCTTGCTTTGCATTACAGGTAGTTCCTCCTAGCCAAAAGGAAGCTCTCATGATCAGTTGTGGATTTGGAAGTCATACGCACACAACAACCCATCAACCAACATTTGAACATGTATTCCTCCTATGCTGTTACCTATCTTTCATCAACACTTTAAAGAAATGTTCTAAGAATATAGAATCAATGGGAGTGAACGTGGGTTTGGGTTTGGGTGTAGATGACCCTGTTGAGGAATGACCTTTGGAAGAGGAGGATCAGGTCAAGCTATGGGTTTGGGTGCCTGGCAAGTGTTTGTTTAGGTAGGGTTATAGTAAATGGATGGGTAGGAGGGTGTGTGGTTGTTTTGTCTACCTTATTGTGGGGTAGTGGAGTTTTGGTTTTCGGTCACAACTTCTTGGGAAAAGGTGATATGGGTGTATGAGGTATAGAAGGAAAAGTAGATGGGGAAGAGGATGAGTTACCCAAGGGGATAACAGAGGTGTTGTGAAGGTACAGGATGTGGGTCGTGTAGGAGGTGTAAGGGACAGTGATTGAAATGTAGTGGGTAGTGAAGTAACAGCTGAGGGTATTGGAGGTATGGGTAGTAAAGATGCTGCAGGTGCTGGTGTAAGTCATGTTGGGTGTGTGGGGAGATTAGAGGTTTGTGAGGAAGGAATAGCTTGGTGGGTTTTTGGTTTACTAGTGGGTAGAGTTTTCTTGACCATGTTGGGAAGCTAAGATCCTAAGACAGATGGGATAGGTGCAAGTGTGATTGGTGCAGCTGGGGTATGAGTTCTATGGGTGTGGTGTTTTTGTTTGGGTGCTAGAGTAGGTGTGGTGTTGCCTTTGGAGGATGTAGCTAAATCCAATTTGATAGATGGATGAGTAAGGATGGTAGTCAGGGTGACCCCTACAGTGGTAATAGGTTTAGTCGAGGATGATGTCATAGGTGTGGGTTTGGGTTTAAATATAGATTGGGATATGGGTAAGGATGTGGTTTGAGCTATGATAGGTGTCATGGAAGGAGTTGTGATAGAGGTGGTTTTGTTTGGTTTGATTGGTCGAAATATTTTTGGGTAGATAGTGGAGGTAACAATAAGTGACCTCTGCATCTACGTTAAGACAGAAGTAAAAGACGTCCCCATAGTAAGGCTCTATCCATATAATCTAAGTGATTGGCCAAACATGAGAACAACATGTCTGTAGTTGGAGTTGATGAGGACCTAATGGAAATTCCTATAAAATGTGTCTTAGAGATAGGAAATTGGCTAGCTTTAGCTTCCGTGGGTAGGAGAGCTGAAAGTAGGTTTGCAGGATTTTGGGTAGCTGATGGAGAATGCTCACCAAGAGGAAAAGGTATCTCAACCGGATCTATGATAGGTGGAGGAGATGATGAGAGCTCCTCTATAGGTGGAGGAGGTAATGGGTGATCCTCATGGGTGGAGGAGGTATCTGTGGGTAAAGGTTATCTAAGTGGAGAAGCCATGGGTGAGATGGTCTCGATTTTAGTAGAGGACTCCTTTGTAGGTGATGAAGGAGATACAAGATGTTCCTCATGGGTGAAGGAACAGGGAAGGTTGGTTCTGATGTGGAAGGAGGATTTTGGGTGGGGTTTCTTCTATGGAAGGAATGTGAGGTAACTGGGAGGCAACAGGTATGCCATTAAAGATAGCATGGACCTCATGGGTATGGGTATCATGAGTTGAGGTCTCACAGGTTTGATCAGATGAAGGGGCATGGTTGGGAGATGGTTTCTTGAAGATGTGTAGGTTTTGGTTGGTAGGTGCTTTAGGATTATCCATGTTTAACTTTCCTTTCTCAATAATTTCTTGGATAATATTTTTGAAAGTGACATAGTTTCTGTCACATTATGACCCTTTACTTGATGATAGTTACAAAATTTGTGTTCCTTATACCATGCTTGCATGGTGCAAGCAGGGTCAAAACCAGTGTGTGGTTTTATGGGTGGAAGGGTAATGGCCCTGGATTTGATAAGATTTTCTAAGACAAAAGTGTATGGTTCCCCAATTGGGGTGTATTTCCATTACTCTTGTCTGAATTGAAAAGTTTAGATGGGTGAGAGATTAGATGAGGGGGTAGCTTGATTTGATGGATGAGTTGGGCCGACCTTGAGTACCACTACTATAGTGGTGCCCTTAGCTTTGAATAATTGGTTTATGGATTTGAAGAAGAAGAGGTATCATTCAACTTGAATGCTGAATTCTTATTGCATAATTGGATTTTCTTCTCTTCGATGACCTGAATCTCTATCTTTCGTGCCATAGTGAATGCTTCATCAAATTTTCGAGAAGGTTTGGACCTGTAAGGTCGGTGAGATATGTCTAGCACAAGCCCATGTGAAGAGCTCAATGAGTTCTATTTCTGGCAGTTGGAAGGTGAGCTGGTTGATCAAGCTATGGAAGAGAGCGATAAAATCTATGATAGATTCGTCCTCATAGTGACACATGGAGTATAGGTCGGTCATGGTAACCTTCTTGATGATGTTGATAGAGAAATGATCCAAGAAGGCTTGGGGCTACCTGATTGAATGAGAATATGGAGTGTCTAGGTAACCCACTATATACAATCTAATACAGGTCTAGTCAGAGACATAGGAAAATTTCTCAAGAGCAAGGCATCATCGTGAGTGATCAGATAAAACCTATGCTTGAATGACCACAAATGTTGTTGTGGGTCTTATTTTCTATTGAAATGATTGAATTTAGGTATTTCCCAATGCATGGGGTATGGGTGGATAGGAATGGATGGGTGGATGGGCTCGTTGCAAATATCTTCATAAGTCAGAGTGTTATGGGAGCCAGAAACTGCTGCCTCTAATATTTGTATCTTGTCCAACATCAATTTGATTAGGTCATTGGTAGGTTGTGATGATTGGGTGCCTCTTGTAGCATGAGAGGGTTGGTTTTAGGCATATAATGAGGGTGGCACTCCAGTGTATAGTGCTTCCATCTAGGTTGATTGGGAATAAGGAAGTGAAATAGGAGGTACGTACCCTGAGTGAATAATGGATGAAACATGAGGTGGGTGATAGTATGTATATGGAGGTGGAAGGATTGTGGTAACCCTAGTGGTAATGGGGGCTAATGATTATCAAATGGAAAGGATCACATTCTAAAAAGGGGTAGGGGTAACTAACACGGGAGGTGGTAGTGTAGCTATGGGTATGTGTGAGACATTAGGGGCGGATGAGGTTATGTTTTGGGTA
The DNA here is from genome assembly GCA_018340775.1 of Taxus wallichiana var. yunnanensis. NCBI lineage: Eukaryota > Viridiplantae > Streptophyta > Pinopsida > Cupressales > Taxaceae > Taxus > Taxus wallichiana. The sequence goes on from CM031244.1 coordinate 166,792,884, forward strand.
GTTTTCGAGGGTATGGTGGATGTGGCGGGGTAATAAAGGTGGCAGATGTGGCGGTCATACATAACGGGTATAAGACCTAGCTATGAAAAGCTGGGGTAAGGTAGATGTGGGAAAAACAGAGCTAGATGGGGCCGATGTAGGAGTGGGAGAGACAAATGGGGGATAGATATGGGCATGTCGTATATCAATTGACCCGAGGCATCTCGAGTGATCGAATGGGAAAGGTAAAACTGCAAGGCGGAAATGTTTTGGTCAAGGAGTCGTGTGAACTCCTCATCTCCAGTAGTGATAGTGATAGGTTGGATGGGATCCATGGCTATTGATAAAATGGAAGGTGGTGAGGGACTAGGTGGGAGTGGTTGACAAATGGCGTGAAATACGAGTGTGCTTGCTTGTCTTCGGGTCAGCACCATGTGAACCAATACTAATCAGGTAGGGTTGCTTCTCTATAAATGACACAGAAAATAGTAGGAACATGTGAATCTAATGGTAAAAAGTGGATTAGGTACCAAATGTTGGTTGGAACATAAAATAGGCTAACCGAGGCCGGATAAGGAAAACTGATGCCGGTCAAGGGTAACCCTGCCGGTCACTGTAGAAAATGGTCAATGACTGAAAAACTAGGGAGAAGGTCAAATCTGATAGGTATGCCAAATCGATGGTATTTCACAATGTCAATGGGAGTGATGACAATGACAGGGATTGTGAAAAGTGGAAGAAAATGAATAAAATGTCCTTTTGGGTAGGTTAACAAAAGGACCTGGAACCAACGTTGGTTGGGTATAACCGATGAAAGTTAGAGGGTATCCAACGCTTGATTCTTGTGAAATTGAAATAGTGATTAAAGAAAAGTGGTTGTGAATTAAAATATGATGTAGAATCAGACCCAAAATTTTGGGAATGATGATGATATGGCCCAAGCACACTCAGGTGAAGCTAGAATACACCAGTTGTGATGAGGAGTGCGCAAGGATGAACAATAAAAATGAAGAACGTGATCTCTCACCATAAAACACAAGCCAAGCAAAAACACTAAGAAAAATGTGATCCTAGGAGTGCCTTTTCTATTATGTTTGTTTAGCTTATGCTATTTAAGGATTGACACATGAATTCTAAAATAGATTTTTTTGGTGAGATGGATTCCTATGAAAAAATATATCTAAAAGGTGAGGTTTCAGGTATGTTATGGTGGGGACGGGCCTTTCTCTAAAGTATGACTCGACAGAGCAATGTGCTAGGTGCTCACTATGCCATGATCATGTGATCACCTACAACTTCTTCCAGGTAAAATGTTGTTTAAGAATGTGTGTATTTTCAATTTTTGTGAGGTTTGGTAAGACTCGGAGAGAGAGAAAGAGAAATAAAATGCTTTCTACATTTCATTTGTCAACCATTAGCTGGTCATGACCTCCAGCATATAGGTTGCATGTAATTAATGTGAGCTAATGTGATAAATCAAAATGTAATGCACTTATTCTTAAGCCCAAATCAAAGTGTGAAGTTAGATGATACAAAAAAATGAAGAGGAAGAGGGATGCTTTTTCACTACCAAGCAAAAAATATGAAGAAATGGTTCTTTTTAATTACAACAAAAGAAAGGTTTCCTTTAGATCAAAATAGAAAGAAAAGGTGGGTTACCAAGGAAGAAAATTAATGTGTATGCTTTTTAGAAGGGAAACAAACAAAAAAAAATTCCTAGGAATGAATGAAATGCAAGGAACCCGGATGGGTCCCACTGGGCATGCCAAAATGTTTCACCATTTTCTAGATCGTATCTTTGAAGTATTGATGAAACAGATAGGGTAACGAACATAGGAGGAATATATGTTCAAATGATGTTGATGGGTTGTTACGCGTGTATGACTTCTGTATCCACAGCTGATTGTGAGAGATTCCTTTTGGCTAGGAGAAACTACCTATAATACAAAGCAAGACCACCGGAAAAAATTAAACAATATGGGCAATTACCTGCCTAGTGTATGCTAGATCTGGGAAGTGTGATACTTACTAGATGGTTTCCAGTCCACTATTTTAAAAAATTTAATGTGGTAAATAAGGTAAATCCTATTTTAATTCGAAATGATTTAGGTATCTCACTTAAAACACAATAAGAAATAGATCTAATCTAACAAGCTAGGTTAGAATAGGATCGAAAGGTCAAGTAACTGGTCTTGGTTCTCTGCAGTCTGACAGAGGTCTCAAGTAGATCACAGGTGAATGAGGGTGAAAGGGAATTAGGTGGATAGGTCACTATTCTGAGTTGTATGGGAAAATACAATAATCGATGTTGGTTAAGGGTGACCGACGGTGGTTGAGAATAACTGGTGCTGGTTACTATGGCATTTTGGGAATGCCACAGAATGAGATTTAGGTCTCCTTTGTGATTGGACAATGGACTTTGGTTGGTTGGGATGAGGTATTGGGTGATTGAGGTAGGATTTGGTAGGTTTTAATGGGTATATGGAGGGGTGAGTGTTGGGGGAGGTCAATGGGTGGCTAGGTAAACACAATATGATAATATAATGATGAAATGGAATAAACCAGAGAAGTATAACATCTACTTACTTAGATTCTCATCCTAGATGCCTATGAGTGAGGGATGGAGGGGTTGATGGGAGGTTTTGAAGGCTATAGGTGGTCACCAATTGAAGGGAAGCTTCTACATGATCTGCATGTACATTCCTGTTTTCTTGGTTAGATCAGATTATTGTTGGGGTGGCTGTGTAGGAAAGGATGCTTGATCTCCTTCCTTGCATGTGTGTTCTCACTGGAATTCACTCTCAGAAGATGCGATATCTCTCTGGAACGTGCTAATGTTCACAAAATTTTCCAATATTTTTCCAACCTTCTACCAACCTTGAGAATAATGTTGTTTTGGGGTTAAAAGTGTAACTGATGGCGGTTTCGGCTTAACCGGCGATGGTTAGGGGTAACCGGCATCGGTTAAGGCAGGATTTCCTAGGTTTAGTAAACTAGGGAGATCCTCTTGATTTCCTTGGATCTTGTGCCATTAACTCACAGATTAGACTGGAAGCTTCTTGTAAGTATGCAGGAATGTGGTTAGAGGGAATGTAGGCATTGATTTTTAGGGTTTAGGTAAGACTTAGTTTATTATGGCAACTTACTAAGAATAGGTCTTAGGTTGATTTGGCTTGGTGAGGTGTCTAGGTGAAGTGTATGTGTGGATATTATTTAAATTAAGATATTTAAATAATAAATATGGTGAGAATAATGAATTAATTTAATTTCATTAATTAAATTAATATTAGTGGGGTGAAGGGTGCCATGGCTAGGTTAATGTGATGAAGGGTGTTTATTTGTTGAGGGAACAAAGGGAAGTGTGACCTAATTTTAGTGTCTACTGATCACATTCAAAGGTAATCCCCCCATGGGAATCCCTCACAAAAAATAACACACACACACAAAACATGTTGCCATGGTGACCTTGTTGAATTCATCTAGAATTCTAATGTGGTTGGTCTCCAATCCCCCGATAATTGTTGTGATAGTTTAACCTACAAAACACAAATACCTCCTTTGGCCTCGTGGCCATATCAGAACATCCAACATGATATAAATATAATCACAAAATCATCTATACATATGAATCACGAGAACATCAAGGCAATCAACAATATCACTTATAATTCATATCAACAACTATATCATCATCATATAATGTCTATTTTCTAGGTCTACTCACAATATCCAAAAATCACATGTCCGAACAACATTCATAATATATCCATGTCAAATAGTAAATCATCATCCACATATGAAGTGTCTAGATAATAATTATCATGCATCATAACTAAATCAAAATCAACAATAATCCATGTTCCAACATCTAACATCATACAAAATCAAAACCATAATAATGTTGATAATGTAATCAACAGTATCAAGATCAGTATCAAAAGGTGTCAAAGGGAAGTGGGCACTACATAGGATGATCTACAATACCTTCTCCATTTTGGGCCAACAACACACTAATGGCCATGCCAGAGGCATCAACATGTACATGAAATGGTTTTTCCCATAAATTAAAATGTAGAATAGGCGTGGTAGTAAGTTTCTCCTTCAATGTTTCAAATGCGCATTACTGTTGTTCTCCCCAGTAGAACATACCTTTCCCTTTTAGTAACTCTTCTAATGGTGCAGTAACTTTGGCATAGCCTTTGATAAAATTTCTGTAATATCCTGTATGACCCAAAAATCCACACACCTCACTTTGACTGGTAGGCTCCCTTAGGCCTATAATGACAGTAACCTTTCCTAGATCAGCCAACAATCCCTCCTTGCAGATTATGTTTCCTAAAAATATCTCGAATGGTGTAGAAAATATGCACTTCTTGATGTTCAAAGAGATACTCAACTATTTTCACTATTCAAACATTAAGCACAGATTCTCACAATGATCCTTAACTAATCCATACACTATCCAATCGTCTAAATATACCTGTAAGAAGTTATGAATAAATTCCTTGAATGCTCGAGACAACTATGTGCAAAAATATAGTAGGTGCATTTTTCAGACTGAAGGGCATTACAGTATAGGTGAAGCTACCCCATTCAGTAGTAAATGTAGTGTTTTATTGGTCCTCCTAGGTAATCTGAACCTGATGATACTTAGAGAACCCATTTGTAAATGAATATATTTTGTACCCTACAACTCCTAGTATTTACTCGGTGAATGGCCAAGGAATGGATCATTTACACATGTAGCATTTAGCTCCCTATATTCCATGCATATTCTAATCCATCCATCTTTCTTGATACTGATCACCATTGGACTAACCCATTCTAACTCATCAAGGGGCTCGATAATTTCAGACTCCAATATATTATCAATCTCTTCTTTAACCTTTTCACATAAATTGGGGTTCATTCTATAAGGTATCTTTCTAACTAGGCATGCACCCTCTTTAAGATTTATCTTCATCTCCCCTAATGATTCATGCATGCCTTTAATTTCATGGTACCCCCTAGGAAATAGGTCCTAGTAATCCCTTAGTAACTCTATGATTTTTTCCACTTCGAATTCGACCAATAGTCTCCAATTATGGCTTCCTTAGGCTCAGTATTTGTTCCAATATTCACCCACTTTGTCTTCATAGGTTCATGATAGGCACATGTGGTCTTATTCACACTATCCATTACCTCACACCTTCATGTTGAATGTTTTAAATATAGTTTATGTACTTAATTTTCATCCACTAAGTAGACCATTTTTCCTTTCTCTTTCTCAAGGCAAGTGCATTGAATTAATGTTCCATCGGCCTATGGTTCTTTATCAAGATGTGATCCTGAGTATTGTTTATCTAATAAATCTTGAAGGAGTTCTTCAGCCTTTGCACCGTCCCGCATAGTTAAGCACTTGATAACTTTAAATGATTCTTCTATTGGAGAATTTGGAGAGAAGAAGTCAAATGTCTAGGCCATTCCTGTAATTAAATTCTCCTAATTTCTAGTTTCTCTATGGATTTATACATAGACATACCAAGCACATGCAAAACCTTATAAAGTGGAATAAAAACAATTCACCCATAGCGAACCCTCAAGCCCCGTGTCAATTATTTAAAGGTTCAATCCTTTTTCGTTATGTCCAAACCTCATCATAGATGCCTTAGACCCCCTATGGAACCTTTTTTACAGGACGAGTGTGTCGGTAGCCTATTTTTTGAGCTTCTTCTAGGTCGGATAGGCACTCCATCATAGAGTATCTTGGCTTAGGGCTCTCCAATTATGATGACCAATCATTTCTAGAAACATATCGCCCATAATTTAGTTTTCCTTTCTATTCAGACAGTTGTGTTATAGGAGATAATAGGAAAAATTATAAAACCCAAAACATTAATGTTTTAGGTGATGAAGACAAAGAGATTCAAATTAAAGAAATATTTGATCTTCCATCTCAGATTCAAAAATTCCTTACTTAAATTCCTCAATGAAAGAGGGAACCTGAGTCAGTAATTCATAAGCATATTCTTCACTTTGTATTAGAGTAACTTAAAAATAGGGTGGATAATGAAAAGGATACTATTGTAGACTCATCTGAAAATGCCTCTAGCTATGAAACCACTAATCCTATCCTCTACATTATATAAAAAATGAGTCAAGAACAAACCACCAATATCACACATCTCCTTTAAATACGAACCAACACGGATTAAATGGTCAACCGTCCTAAACTGGGATCTCGGGTGCAATTCCCTCCCCTTTTCCTAATGGACCTAATGGGGCACCTATTTCCTAACCTCCAATCCACAACATAGTCTTGGAAATAGTCCAACAAGATTCTCTTATGCCTAAAATTTCTCACATCTATGTTTGAGGAATTACCCCTTCTATTTAATATGATGGATTAATTAATCCCACTCTACAAATAAAGGCCTTTGGAAATCTTTATAAAGAATGGATCAAATTCAACTCTTTCATTGCCACTAAATTTTATCTAAGAATATTACCGAGGGTGCATTAGAATGGTATCACACTTTACCCCTAACTCGATAGTGGATCTAGAATATCTTGTAATATCCCTAGTTAATGAGTTTCAATATCATGATTTTCCTGAAAATAACATCAATGCCTTCATTAAGTGTCAACAACATGAAAGTGAATCAGCTCAATAATTTTTTAAATGTTGGAAAACCCTTTCTCCTAAAGCATAAGATAATATTCTAACTGATATCTTATTCCAACTCTTCCTTCGAGCCCTATAACCTCACCTTCAATATAAGGTTAGGTATTTTTCTCCTACTTCCTTGGATGAAGATTTTGAACAAGATAAAAGACAATATTATCTCATGAGGGGGTTTAAGAAGGCTCCTCTAAAGACTAAAACAACTAAACAAGTATAAATCCTTAAAAATTCAAAGAACAATAATGCCACAGATATGAGGTATCGATACTCTTCCTCTTATGGATTCTTCAAATAGGAATGTCTTTAATATTGATCAAAAAGCTAATAATAGTAAAAACCAACCTATTTATTATCAACCATTGACCAAAGATGAGTTGATACAATGCATGCCTAAACCATTTAGTCATATCCTTGATCCTTCTTGACCTATCCCTTAATGGCATGATGAGAAAATGTTATGTTAGTAGCATGCCAATTAGGACCATTCTCGTGAAAATTTTCATGCCCTTCACAAAACGCCATCACATTCTTCTTACGACCTTAATTCAACCATAATGCCATCACTAGAAATTGATTGACCTAAGCATTCCAGGATCATGATTCTAAATAGAAAAATATTGTCATAATGCCATCAAACAATCGAATGAAGAACTTAAATTTTTCTATGATCATATTCATAACCAAAATTTAGGAGAAAGCTCTAAGAAATCAGAAAATGCCACAACAAAAGTGGTTTATCATAATTATCCTCCTGAGAACATAGTTTCGATAAATTATGTGAGGTGTGTTATAGCATATATAAAACTTGAATACCCTTCATCATTTCAGCATCAAACTCATAGAGTCATTTACCATTATTTTAATCTCAAAATTAGACTCCCAAAGGCTAAAATCCATCTCCTATAGATTTCATTATCCGCTATAATAAATTTCTATAGGAATGAAGGCATCTAAAAATACTTCTCCAATCACAAGAGCCTTTAGTTAGATTGATGTCATCGTGTATCAATAAAAGAAAATTTGTGAAGTATATTTAATCACTTCCCATCCTTCCAAACCTATTTCTGAGGATCCTCAACACTCTTATACTATTACTTAGACCAGCCACAATGAGTGGGATCCTTTGGAAAAATTTGTCTCAAATTCATGGTCTAATTCCCTTTTTATAACTCATGTGCATGTCATCTCACCAACGTGAGCATATTATGAATTTGTTCTTTGACATGAACATCCCTTTCCCTCCTACCTTGGGGAATATCATACATTACACAGCTAAAAAAACACATCCACCATGAGTGTGAGGAATTTTCCATTTATACAGAGCATATAACCTATGTTCAAAATTGCATCTATTGTCTCGTAGTTGCTAAATGTAGACACCCCAAAATTACACTCCTATTTCCACCTGTTCCCAGTGTTATCCTAAGTACACCCTCTTATTAACTCTTTTGTGATTAATATATTAAATTGATTAATTCATCTACATTTTACCCTTTTGGATTAGTTAAATTAATCCCATGTATCCTTTGTACCACTTTAGCTAAGTTAATTACCATTTATTAATTAAATGATTAATTAATTAAGTGTGTGTACATCCTAGTCACCTGTCACTTGATCAACATCATCCTAAACTCCACTTATAGACTCTACTTGTACTTCCTATCCTTATCCTAGTTAACTGCACTTCTAGAATCATATAAAGGTGGGGGAAATTGAATTGCACATATAACCACCTTTCCGGATGTAACTTTTGTAATTAATTCATTTATCGCCCTAAATTCTCTCACAATACTATAGCTTCCTTGAATGCTATTATTAGCATATACATTCAACCATATATAACCAATTTTTAACTACTTCTGCCTGTATAAATTGTAGGCTTACTTGTATGATAGAAAAGTGACATGCAAGCATGAGAATCTACAAGTAGCCCTTCTTCATACCCGACCTCCCGAGGTCATGCTAAGACAACCAATGGAAATGAAATATATGTGGGTATGGAAAAACTAGTTGGGTAATCTTATATCCTCAACACACAATAATGGGATCTGTGAGTCTAAGGAAAAGAAATCTCTCCTAACCTGAATTGGTGTAATGGATCATTTAGATATAATAGCTGCTCGGAGGCTCCAATAAATGTTGAGCTCTGTTGAGATCCTATCTATTGGCTGTTGGATGCGTGGAAAGTGACATGTAGGTGCTTCATGTATATTTCCAGACAAGGTCATGGAAAATGGTAGTGAGAGGTGTAGTGGATTTGTAGGAAACTATGGGTGGTTTTTTGGTCTAGCCCAGAAAATATTAGCTTGATTGGCTTCTATGTTTAATGCAAAAATTGTGTTATGATATCCGGTGGGAGTGGTGAGGATCTAAACACCAACGTACGTAGACTAGTGTCAATGTTTAATTGGCTAGCAGGACCATTGGGTTGTGGGACCTGGGGATCATAACCTAAGTTTGTGGTTATGGACCTATTATGGCCATGTGAAGAGTTAATCTCTTCTTCCAACTATCCAATGGTCATAAGCCTTTTCAGCTTCTATGTTTAATACCAGGAGTTGTGCGATCTTCTGATAATACCTTATGGTCTTTTTACAACTTGTATACGTAAGCATGTGTCTATGTCGATGAGAACATCTCCTACATTTGGTTGTGGAACTAATGGATCACAACCAAATATTTGTTCTCTTTTGGGTTGTTATATGGTCATGTGGCTAACCTATCAATGAAATCTATAGTTGGGTTGACTTGACTAGAATGCATATGCTTTGTCGTCTTTAATGTTCAATTGTCTCAATTGTTCACTAATTACTTGTGGTTTTATTTTCATTTGAAATAAATGAATTATAAGGCCTTAATCTATATCCATTAATGTTGTGAAGAGATTTGGCTGAGGTACTACCAATTCGAATACGTAATTCCTGGGCTATCTGGGTCCCGTAATTTTCATGCAAGAGATAATCAGACTTTAACTTAAATAAGTAAACTAATTATTAAAATAAACCTACACTATGCTTATATTCTTTTTTTTTGTATTTTCAAGGATGTGAATTTGAATGAAATTTAAAGAGAATCTATTCTAATATATTTAGATAACAAACAATTAATCTAATAACAAAATTAAAACAAACAAGTTAGCCTGATATAGCTATTTGCCTGTGCACTTGTGAATTTATCCTAAATATTAAATAACTAACTAATTTAACTGAAAGACCTTCAATCTTACCTCATAAGTGAGGAATAAATCATAGCTTCTTAGAAGCTATCATTCCCCATAGCTTCCCTGGTAATACTGAAAGAAATCTTAACTAAAATAAAATGATTTGCTATCCTATTTGATATATTGTAACTACAACTTCAAAAATTCAAACCTAGAATTTATAGCACAGTGGAAAATCTAGTTGTATCTTTACTTTTCCCCTCAATGTGATCTCATCATTCCTTCATGTTCTCATGAATCTAGAAAAGTGGGAATGTGACAGTGGCAGCAGGAGAAGATGCTCAAAAAGTGGCAGCTTGGACGTAATCCGAACAAAATGTGAGTAGGAGAGAGATAGTGCAAGAGAACATAGCTTGAATATTCAATTCCTAGCGGGATTGTTACAAGGATACAATATAGGTATACCAAAATCTATAAGACTTATACCTCCTGTGACAAAAAACAACCTATAATTCTAAGAAGAATCGATATTTAAATGGACATGATATAGGACCACAACTGTGGAGCCTTGAACTGAGAGGTTGAAAGCTTTTACAAAATCTAAACTTATTGAAACTTCTTGAAGAAATTTCAAAACACACTGAATAATAATTCATAGAAGGTGAGGGGAAATTTTCTTGTAAACAAGCTTGTTATTTAAAGCATTTGGATTTACCAGAGGGTAAGTTTGAATTGAACTCTTATATTATAAACAAAGAGAAATTACTATTTACCAGGAGGCTAAAACTTAAATGCAAGCAAGAGTGGTTGAAAAATGCAAGTGCCACTTGAATTTTTCACGTTGACGAAAGTGTCAAAAAGTTCTAGAAAATATGCATAGGATCACACTATGTCTAGGCGAAGTGGTCATGAGACCGCTTCCATGGCAAGGTGGTGGTCCTGAAACTAAAGAAAAAAATGCAAGAAAAGAGAGGAACAGGGTCAGAACAAAGCATGCAGAGGCTAGATATGGAATTGTTGGATGCAGATGTATACTCACCATGATTTCTATATTTTGAACACCTTGTAAAGAGATCCGAATCATCATTAGGGTTTCTATAACCTCTTTCTAGTAGTACAGTACCTATAATTTTGGGTATGTACATATTGCCCCCTCAGAGAAGCCTTTTAGTAATGGAGGGGCATAAAAGGTGGGTCTGAGTATGGCGGTCCTGAAATGGGGAGTTAGAATCTATACTTGACATACCTATGTGTCACATGCTGAATCGATATAGGACCACTGCCTTACATAGAGCATCGGTCACGAGACCGCTACCTTGTGATGGCGGCAGTCATAAACCACCACTCTGCACAAGGCAGTAGTTCTAGATAGAAGGAAAAAATAGATGCCTTAGTTAAATATTTTTGCATTTTTGACATTTTTCCATGTTTTTGATGAGCTTATCTATTGGATTATGTTGCTAAATTTCTCTTTTTCTGTGTTTTGGGTGGATGCAAGGAGTATATTATATGCAGAAAAGAGAGGGAGTGTGATTGGCTCCCGACAGTGTTGGATACACTGACCGAGGTAGAGATACACTTTGTAGAGGGACGATATTTTGAGGATTTCACAAGTTCCTCATGTTTCTCCTACTAGTCATATGTTGTGTGAATTGTTCTCCTACTAGGATGTGGACCAGATTACTTTCCAATTTCTAGGTGCTAGGGGTGAGTGGACTATCACCCTAGAGGATGTCTATCGCATACTAGGGGTTCCGATTCTTGGGAGGTGGTTATCTCTTAAGAAAATAAGACCCAAGTCTCAAATGGTTCAGTGGGCCACCTACATGGGAGATGTTGTTGTCTCCTTTGGCTCGAAGAAGTGGGTGAAGGTTCAATCCATTGTTTTTTCTTCTATCCCTATCATCCGTAAGGCTATTATGGGTATCTTGGCCTCACGGTTGATTGGGGATAAGGGAGGAGATACTCTCTTATACTGCTGGGCTCCTATTATTACATAGATTGAGGCCCATGGCCATACTTATGCTTGGGGAGAAAACATTCTTGGGACCACATACCATGACTTATATAGGGTGGTTAGGTTATAGGGATAGTCCTTGAGTCATCCCACTCTAGTTATGAGTTGGGTGTATGAGCACATCATCCCCTATGGAAGGGGTGTACTAGTAGAGGATCCAAGGGCTGTTAAAGTAGCGAGGTGGATAGGGATGATAGTACTCAGGGTGCCACATTAGCTAGTGGCTTCATTGACTATTGTAGATATGGAGGCCACTCCTTATGAGGCCATAGTGGGAGTATGGGGAGAGGAGACACTTACACTGATTTCTGCTCTACCATAGGTTAGTTGGTAGATAGGATAGAGAGGGTGGAGGTCCACCCATTTGATTGAGTCCCTCAATAGTTTATCCCCCTTACGTTGATATGCTTCCTCCTGCGGGGCCAGTATATAGGACTATTCGTGAGGCTCGGGGAGGCCCTAGAGGAGATCAAGGTTAGACCATAGTTACTCCTAGAGTTCCTATTGAGGTTAGGAAGGTGGTTCGGGCCCGAGGGGTAGCCAGTGCTCCTCAAGCACATTTACTTCAGATTGGAGCCACTCCTAATTTTAGTGGGTGGGAGGATGAGCCTGTGGATGTGGACTCAGAATCCGAGGAGTTCATAAGAGGGGAGAAAGAGGAGGAGACAATGGGAGGTGATACTGGTGGGATGGCTGAGGAGGATGACATCAATTTTTAGTATCATGATACTCATGAAATCTTGAGGGTTGAGAGGGAGGAGGTGAGTGCAGAGAAGGTGACCTTGATTTCAGAGGAGTTACCTTCTCAAGACATTGGGGGAGATGATTCTGTGGCAGGACGTCATTTATTTCCTGATTTTGGGGAGGTTCTGTAGTTGGCAGTAGCATTAGTAGTAGGCACATATCCTAGAGACCCTACCTAGATGCTTGGAGATTTGAGTGAGTTACTACTCTTTTCTTGACCTTGTTATCTAGAGATGTTAGTTAATATTTCCTTTTTGTTGCTTCGCTTGCTTTTGACTTTATTTTTGGTGATTTTCTAACTTTTTATTTCTCTTTTATTTACAATGACTACTGAGGGATGACGAGACTTGATTCACCAAGTGTGTGCAGATACCCTGTTGCTCCCCTCAGAGAGTACTCAGGGCCGAGCTTACTGAGGACGTTGGAGAGCCTTCAATAGCTAGTAGACATATTGATGTGTTTTCCTTGTCTGGAAGGTGGAAAAGTTAGTGACCTCCCTTTGTGCTAAGGTAGCTGGATATAGGACTGCTGAGCATCTAATGAGGTGGAGTCATTCTTATAGTGAGACCACAACCAATGGTCGTGATCATGAGCACTCAGTTCATTCAGAGCATCATCGTAACAAGAATCCTAGACGTGATCGTACACCCTCTAAGGGATCCCATAGGGATTGAGAGGCCATTTGGTCTTTTTGTAGTGATTTTCTAGATGTTTATATGAGTTGTTTTTGTATTTTTCGAGGCTCATTGAGCATTTTGACCATGCCTAGTGCATGATGGCATTATATGTAGAACACGATTCTTATATATATATATATATATATATATTTTGGATCTAGATCTTCTTTGTATCTAGATTTTTTGTGGTTTGTTTCCCATGTGTACACTATATGTTTTTAGAATCTTTATTTTTATATGCTTTTCAGAATGTATGCAATGGATGACAAGTGATAACAAGTGTTGAATAGAATGTTTCTCTTTTATTTGTTTTTGTAATGTTGATATGTGATGATGTAAACATATTATAGTACTAAAATTTTGGTTTCTTTGGGCAATGTTCATTGCTTCTTTTTGTTTTGGAAAAATATGATGAATATATAGTGATAATGAGATGAAATTTCCCTATTCCTAACTCCACGCAACTAGTAAGATGTGGGGGCTCAACACCAAGAGCTGGGAAGGGCACAAATTGTATGAGTTTGAATGAATGGAAATGATAAGAGAAAGACAAAGAATTGATAGAAATCAAATTTAGACCTGCATACTTACTCTTAATGAAACTACTACATAGTTCATAATGTAACTTACTTTCTAATTTATCTAGACTTAGATCCATGGATTGCAATTTGGTTTAATATAAATATGGTTTTGAGGATTTGATCTCTTTGGAATTTGGATACTTAATTTCACTTAATACACTTGCTTTACATTTTTAAAATGCTAAGATTCAATGATTTGTGTGGATGGACCCCTACGTCCCTGTCTCATACTCTTGGTAAGAAACATGGACTCATCACTTTGAAGGTAGGACATAGGTGAGTAATGGAACTTCTTTCCTTTCTCAACCTCACACTACTAGTAAGAGATGTGGGCTCATCACCGAAGGTTGGTGGGGCAAAGAAGTGTGTAAAAAAAAAAAATTCTATTTTGTTTAGTATTTTTTTATTTAATTTGACATTTATTATTCGTGATTTTGGAGTATCCTTGTTTCAAAGAGATGTAAGAAGGATAGATGTGACACCAAGAAGCTTCTAGAATAGACCGTAGGTAAGAACAACTTAACCTAGTAGAAAATAATGAGTATGACCAAGTATATGAGGCCTTGGTATGGTTTTTGTCAAGACTTTTTCTATAGAATTGATGAGATGATTTTGGAATCATTTGATGATATTATGAAAATTGAAGAGATATGATTTGAATGATTTTGCCAATATTTTCATAAGCTTATAATAAATTTCTTAAGAATAAGTTCCTTGACCACAAAATTTATGAAATGAGTGAACAAAATGAAACAACTAAGTGACTAATGCAATGTAGGTAGATATAATATACAAATGGTGATGTTGATGACCTATGCATAAAACCATTTAAGATGCAAGGAATTGATAGTTTCATTGAATTCCTCACCTTCTAGTGTACACAAGAGATATGCACCATTTTCATAGTCTTTCATGACTCGAGTATGGGCCCAACCACTTGGGCAGAATTTCCTTCCTTCACCGATTTTCTTATCAATCCAGTTGTCTAGTATTAGAACTAGATCTCCCTCATATATTTCTCATTCGTAGAACTTTTTGTTATATTTCTGGCACATCTGGTCAACATAGGCTCTGTGCCATTGTTTGAATTTAGCTTGGCCTCATCAAGGCTTTCTAGTTGAGAGAGGCATGCCTCTCTATAGGCTTCTTTTCCCAAAATACCTTGTAATGAGATGCAGAGACTAGGTATTTCAACCTCAAGTGGGAGAACTACTTCTACCCCAAATACTAATGAGAAAGGGGTTTCCCCTGTTGGTGTTCTTATTGAGGTTCGATGGGCCCACAAGTTTGAGTATAATTTTAAATGCCAATCCTTTTTGTTCTCCTTAACTATTTTGAGGAGAATGTAATTTAATGTTTTTTTATTGCCTCATCCTATCCATTGACTTGGGGGTAATAAAGAGATGCCGGTGATGTTTTATCTTGAATTTGTTACATAACTCACAAACCTCATCATTTTTGAAGGATGTGCCATTTTATGAGATAATGACTTGTGGGACACCATACCTACAAATGATTTGATTTAGGATGAACTTAGTGATTACAGAACCTGGTATTATGGTTAGAGGCATGGCCTCTACCCATTTAGTAAAATATTTTGTGGTTGTGATTATAAAGTTGTGGCCATCTGTTGATGAGGGAGAGAATTTCCCTATCAAATCTAGGCCCCACGTGGAAAAGGGCCATGGGGTTGTGATTAGTTGTAGAGCCTGTGCTAGCATGTGAATCTCATGGGATAACTCTTGACATTTATGACACTTGCACACAAACTCTACTGTATCATGTTCTAGAGTGGACCAAAATAATCCCATCCGATGTATTTTGCAAGCAGTGGTGTGGGCATTAAAGTGGCCTCCACATATCCCACTATGGTATTTATAAATAATCTTTTTGGATTCTTCCGTGTCAACACATATTAAAAGCATTCCATCAAATGCTTTACGATAGAGCACCTACTGTAAAAGAACATATTTAGCAGCAATAATGCATAACCCATTATTTGTTGTGATGTGGCACCTTCTGGGTATGTATGGTCCATGATAAAATTGATGATGTCTAGTGTACCAAGGACATATAGAGATGGGGGCCTAGTTTTGACAAAATATATGCACTCATTGGGAAATTCTAGATCCACCATATCACCTCCATCTAACGGATTGTCAGCTAACTAGTCTGCAATGATTTGTCCCTTAACAGATTTCTGGTTTACAAATGTTAATTCAAATTCACCCATTAAGGTTATGAAACGTCCAACCTTTAAGATAAAGACCCTTGCGTGAGGAATTTTTGTAAGTGATATGTCTTTACAATGACCCTTGTTTCTTGATTTAACATGTAATGTCTTAAATGTTTCGTTGTGAAGACTATGGAAAGAAATTCACTTTTTGCCTGTGTGTAATGTGTTTCATAATCAAGTAACATCCAACTAATGAAATAGACTACATGTTCCTGCTTATCATTATCTTCCTAAGCCAATATGTAAGCTAGCGAGACATCAGTAGCCCGCGAATATAGGATCAAAAGATGATCTGGTCAAGGATTATGGAGTAATTTTTTTTTTTAAAGGTGTTAGGAGTTAACAACCAAAGTCTTAAGGACAATTAAATTCAACTGATAACTTTTCCCATTATAATAATTACTAATACCACATTATAAAGCAACAAGTGTAATAAGTCCACACCTAGCTCAAATCTCCTTAGGGATTAAATTAATCACTTGATTACATTGACATTTTAGCTAAATATTCCTGAATAAAATTTTAGGGTTAAGGGACCCAAAACAATTAAATACCCAAGGTATTTAATTCCACAAGATCTAAGACAAGAGTAGGGTTAAATTACAGTGGGGAAAGGAATACATATTTAAAATCATCATAGTAAAGTCTTACTTACCCACTCCCAAGACTCGAGTTAAGAGTGTCTACAACCAGGTTACGAGACCACAATTGTCACTAATAAGTTCCAGGACAATTCTGATCTACTAGAACATACTTTTCTTTTACTAACAATTCTCAGAGGTCACAAGGTCCAAAATTTAGGGTTAGAAGGTTCAATAAGGTTCAGGGGGTTAATTATCACCATACCCACTCTCTAACAAGCTCAGGGTTTCAACTTGATTTTTCTCACACTTAATGCATTCAAAATTTCCCTAAATCATTCCCATTGGATAGGAAATTTTCTCACCTTTTTGATGATATAAAGAAGTCCTCCTAACTCCTTGTAAAACTCCCATTATGGGCCGGTGGGCCTTGGGAGTCAAATTTTCCCCAAGGGGACACGTGTCAAGTGGGGAAGAAGGCCCTTTGTCGGGTTGGTGGGTCATGGGGTGGTGTTGATATTTTATTCTTGCATGGGAGAAAAATCCAAATTGTTCCTCACATGCACCCACCTGACAAATTTCCAGTCTGAAAATCGAGGACATGGCGCTCAACTAGCCAAGCCAAAGGGGGAAGAATGAGGGAAGGGTGGGGTGGTCAGAAGAGTTTGGGAGATTTCACCGAGGGGGAGATAAGGGGTAAAGAGGCATGTGGGTCCATGCATCCGTGGAGGGAATTATACCAAGGTGAGGGTGGGAGTGTGAGGCCGTGGAGGTCAACTCCAAATTTTTCCAAAAACTAAGATTTCAAAAACAAAAAGGTCGATGCGGGTTCCGCCCCCCCTCCCCTATCTCCCATGCTGCCACGTGGCAGTACCCGATGGATGTGGGATTGCGGGCGGCGGGGGAAAGAGGTAAAATTTTCCAAAATTTTTAAAAGGCCCAAGGGAGAAAATGATTCCGCACCCCCTCATTGTTGCCCCATGAGGACATGTGGTAGCCTCTGATTGGCTGGGCTGGTGGAGGAAATTTTAAAAAAATCCCCAAAAATTTTCAAAAATTTTTTCTAAGGATTTTTTTTAAAAGGGAAATTTTCGGGATGTGGGCCTAGGAAAATTTTCCCAAATTTTCCCACCAAGGAAGGAAAACTTCAAAGGGCCATAAATTTTGCTAGAAATCTCAATTTTGGGAAAACAAGGACTTTCTAGAAAGCTCTCGATGCCCTCTTTGCATAGAAATCATAAATTTTACATTTTGATAAAGTTTAAGGGTCAATTTTAAGAAAACGTTCTGTAGGATTTTAAAAAGCCAACTGGTAAATTTTAACTTATAAATTTTGTTCAATTTGATCTTCTCCTTCACTCAACATGCCAAATAGACATGGAGGATTGTTCTAGGAAGGATTTAAGATGTTTTAGGAAGGTGAATTTTACTTCAATTGATTTCCAATTTACATTTTTTCCAACAATTGATTGAAAAAAATGATTGTGAAAAGGTTTGGGCTTAAATTTTGCAATGTTTTAAATTATTTTCTTAAGTGTTTTTTGTCAAAATGAAAGCATGATATCATAACATGCTAAATTTTAACATTTCAATGTTTATTTATAGTGTAGGTTCGAACTGTGCATTTTAATTAAATTATTTTCAATTTTAAATTTACAATAGAGATCAATTTCTTAAAAGGATTTCTAATTCCATTTCACTTCAAGTATGAAATTTCTTTTTAATCTAATCTACTACATTTAAGTGATTTATACAAACCATTCTAAATCAAAATGCAATGCAACTGAAATTTCAATTTTATACATTTCCAAAAAGATACAAAATATTGTATTTTCCCACATACATTTCTTCCTTTCAAACAGAGATTTAATTATCTCTTTTTCCATAAATGAAATATTGAATTCATTCCATGGTAGACTTAAGTGTTTTTCCTTCTTCAATCAATCATTAAAAACAAGAATCCAATTTCTATCTCTTCCCAAAAAAATCATACATTTGAAACAAGGTAGAATAATACAATTACATCCCACGTGTTTCTTCCTTTTTTTCCACTTTCCAAAAATAGGGATTCCAATCACAATTTGATATTCAATTCAACACAACAATGCATATGAGGAAATTCTTGCAATTCTTTATTAATTCAAAAAATAAATACATCTTCACATTTTCCATTCCTTGAATGAAATTAGCAGATTTCACCTTCTTTCTTTTCAAAAAAATGTACAGAAAAAATATAAATATCTTTCACATTTCAAATATACATTTTCACAACCAATTACATACATCTTTACTTCACAAAAATACATTACAATTTCATCCACATCAAAGTGGGAAAGGTTACAATATAATATATTTCACAAGGGATAGTCAAATATCTTTCTCTTCTTCTCCAGAACAGCAACATGCCAAGTTTCCTTTTTCTTTCAATTTGATCACAAAAAAAGTGGGGAAAGGCAACGCTCTCCACCCAACCAAGACATCCAATGAAAGGAGAAGCCATCCTTCATCATTGGCCCCGAGCCCCAACCATAATGCAATAAGAAATGGATATCAACCCATGGAAACAACAAGGCTTCCACAACACACAACATTCTTTCAACATGCATAATCAAATTAAAACATAGTTCAACACAAGACAATAGTTTACAACTACATTTGAAAACATTCAAACAGAACTCAGGCTTTATCATGCAAGCCAAAGGAGCAAGGACTATGGGGGAAGCTACTTATGCCTCCCAATGGGAATTGGGCATCCACCTATAACAAACCACCAATAAAATTCACCAAACATATCCTTATGCCCCCACAATCCCTCCTTATGCCCCCCCAAGATTTCCTTATGCCCCCACAAAGTAAGAAATGCAAGCTATTTCTTTTCCATGGTGGATCCCAAACCCAAACTCCCTCCACAAAATATGATGCCACTGGCATTCCCTTATGCCCCCCCCACATGGATTCCCCATAGCCTTCTCCTACACCATCCTATGGCAGTCTACCCAAACAACCAACAAATAAACAAAACATACACCATTCACACAACACAACAAGAAAATAACAACATAAGAGAAGAGTTAAACTCCTACCTCTCCATGGTAGCTTTTGTTTCCAAACAACAAGCTTCAAATGCCAAAACATAGTCCCAAAACAACAATCTCCAAGTATGAAAAATTCTCTCAATCTCCTCCAAAATCCACAAGAGCTCCAAACAACAAAAATGCACCCCAAAGAAGTTATGCAAATGATTCAACAACCCAAAACAAAGCAAAGAGTTTGAATTTTATAGAAGAGGGAAGAGAAGAGGATGATGTGGATCCATGTAGGATGCCACATCACACATCCTCAACTCCAACACAAAAGAAAAATTTCATTCTCCCAAGCACAATAAAGAGGTGGGTGAAAATATGACAAATTTATTTGCACACTCCAAAAGCCCACACCCCAAAGGACTGCAAATTAAATAAAATGTAAGAAGAGTGCAATAAAACATGCAAACATGATTAATAAAATGCATTAAAAAGGGAAAATCAACCCTCCAACCATAGGTATGGTTGGTAAATTAAATTTAGAGGTATGGGACAAGTTTTACTTGTCCCACAAGCCTCAAAAATATCCCCAAGGACAAATTGAATTTCAAGGAGGTGGAGTTTCATTTCATACTCCAAATCTGACTTACACAATTCTTACACAAACTTACACATCTCTTACATATTTAATACAAAGGCCAACAACTTCTATAATTACTTTCCCATATCCCAATTTGATTTATTTATCTTTTAACCATATGTTTTCTCACATTAATCTACCACAATTTAATTAAATAAAAGAAAGGGACACATCACTAATAAAATACATAAACAATAATAAAAAGTAACCACATTAATAAAATACACAAAACCCATGGTCACATATAAAGGTGATTCCCCCATGGGAATCCCTAACAAAAAACAAACACAACACAATAAAACAAGTTGCCATGGTGACCTTGTTGAATTCACCTAGAATTCCATTGTGGTTGGTCTCCAATCCCCCGATGTTTGTTGTGATTTTTAACCTGTAAAACACAAATACCTCCTTGGCCTCGTGGCCATATCAGAACATCCAAAATGAATATAATATAATTTCAAAATCATCAATATATATATATATATATATATATATATATATGATCACAACAACATCCAAACAATCAACAATATCACTTACAATTTCATCAACAACTATATAATCATCAATTTTAAATTCAATTTTCTTGGTCTACTCAATATATCCAAATATCACATGTCCTAACAACACCCATAAATATATATATATATATATATATAACATATATATATATATATATATATATATATATATAACCATGTCCAACAACATGTCAATCATCTATATAAAATGTCTCCAACAATCATCATGCATCATATATGAATCAGATTCAACAGTAATCCAGGATCTGACATCTAACATCATACTAAATCAAAACTATAAAAATGTCCATCACATAGTCCACAATATCATGATCAGTAATAAAAGGTGCCAAAGGGAAGTGGGCACTACATCCCCTCCCCTTAGACTCGACTTCCTCCTGGAAGTCACAGGAAAGAGAGATAGGAATAACTTGCAACAGAAAAGGATCACTCCCATTATGGGATTCCTTGCTTCAAACAAGTGTGGGTCCATAGAATCCCAAGTTTTGTCCAATGCAATTTAGTAGAAGAAGGGAGATTGTAAGGGATGAGTTCTAAACTTTCTGCATGCAAGGCTACGAACATTTAAATTTAAGGAGTAACTTTATGCTATCAAACAAGATACAACACATAACAATATAACAAGAAGAGTTCCAAAAGATCATTAAGAGTAACCACCAAGTAGAGGAATAATAAGGAGAATTCCATGAGTTTGAGAAAGACCACATAGTTTCCCAAGGAATACAACATACTACAGTAACAAAAATTGAGGTTTCCACTAGGGTTAAATTATGCTTTCATAGTTCGTTGTTTAGACAAGGCTAGCAGAATCAACCATGGCCAAAATTTTGTATGAGGGACAAGTTTACTCAAGGTCCCACAATTTGAGGATCACACAGGATGAGGTGAATCAACGAGGACACCTAAATCAGCAAAACATTTAAAAAATCAAGGGACTATTCAAGGAAAGCACTTCTATAACTCGAGAGGGTACAAATAACTTTTCATGGTAATACAAGTGAAGTCAAGACCACAAGGTTTCCTATAGTCTGATTTTTTTACACTTTGTTTTATGAATCGAACACACCATACCAACCAAATCTAAAGAAGTCAACCATTTAGCAAAAGAAAATATATACATATATTTATATCTCCCTTAGCAACTAACATATCAATACAAGTACCATACCTTATATCACAATGGGATTTATTTATCTTATTTCCTACTCAAGCTCGGAATAACCATAAAGAGAGCACAAGAAACACCAAGGACCACTCAAGGTTGCTAGGGAGAAGAACAAGTAACACGGGGTCCAATCACAATCCAAGGGTGCATCGTAACAAAAGTGAATAACATCATCTTGCACCTTCCATCCTAGTGGAAAAGGGGCAAGCAAACAACAAGGTGACCCAAGAAAGTATGAAGAAAAGAAGACTTCCCAAAGTTATTTTATATCCTTAACATATGTTGCCTTAAAATTACAATAACTTAGGTCTCCAAGGACAAGACAACATGCAAGGAGGTTGCTTCTCAAACAACAGATAAGTCTCAATCCAAAAGGACCACAACTCACATTCATCGAGCTACGGGATGATAAGGGTATGATGACCCAAAACTCCCACAAGAAAGGCACATACATCTATGAACAAGAAGTACTAAGCAACTAGAACACATTACTATCCACCGGGGTTTCACAATTTTAGGTAGGCGATAGAACTATAGGTTCAACTATACATTGTACTCAATACACATAAATTTTACCCATTTTATAAATCAACTCATTAAGTCAAAATTTATAGCTTTGCTTGTTAAGAACATTCCTTTCATGTTTCCTTAGTTACAAACTTCCTTCTATTATGACATCACCAGTTTACGTTATAAAGAGCACCACTAAGGTGGGCATGATGTCTCACCATTCTGTATAGGTAGAGAGCATTTATTTTACTCGTAAGGAAGGTGGATGGACAAGGTTTCCTTTCTATTCTTCTACATGTTTTTTATTTCTTCTATTAATCTACCAAGGGTATAACAAGGATCACTTCCCTTTTTCTATGCTCCAGTTTATTTGTTAAGTTCCAAGGTCAAATCTCCTTAATTATAGTTTTATGGCATTTTGGTTGAGTCATCTTATCAATCAAATTTTAATGAGAAGGAAGGTTCAAACATATCACATAATTACTTTTATGGGAAAGAGATATAAATCAACACACCACATTTTTAATTCTAAAGGAACAAGAGACATTCGTCATAGAAATCACATCATTAATTTTTGTAAGAACTAGGAAACAATGAACCAACATGAGTCACACCAAGATTTCAAAGATTCACCAAATAATTTCAAGCATCATTAAACATTCTTAGTGGGTCTCCACAAGTCTCACAAGAAATTTTCAAGGAAGGCTCATTAAAGAGGTATAATCTTACTTTTACGAATCTATTAAGGTTTAACAATTTTTGTTGTTTAGGGTGGTAACATTTTACTCCCCTAATAACCAAAGAAGGTTTTCCAATCAATTCTCATGTCCCCACAAGATACCACCTAGCCAAGAAACTAGATGACAATGCAACTTTACTCCAAGGACACCACATCCACACTAGAAAGCATCAAATGCAATGGGGCAACCAAATAATTTACCAAATCATGGACTTTACAACCAAGAGTTATATTTTTAAAAGAGGAAGTACAATATAAGCACCATCAAGATTAACTATTAAGATCTACCAAACTAACATCTCTAAGAGAAGGGTCCAAAAGACCCAAAGCATCCATAAGTGTTTCCAAGTAACCCAAAGATTAATAGGTCATAGAATGTTATTCATAGTAAAGGAAATTTAAGGTAAGGGTAGACTTATTCATAAGTCAAGAGAGAAAAAAAAGTACACTTAAATAAACACACTTCTGAAAGGGCTTAAATCTTTCCATAATTACCAAGATGCATACATTCCATGAGTCAAAACTTTCTATGATGCAACCAGGAACCCATGATACAATTTAACATGCCATTGATGAAAAGTCACTATCAAAACAAACACTTTTCCAGTAACATTTACAGTCATCCAAAAGGCAATCCAATCCTAACAAAATCTAAAAGCCCATAAATAAATACTTCTACTCCGACGAGGGTCAAGCTCTTACCAGATTGTAAGAGGATCACCACTACCACTATCAGACTACCATCTAGACCACACTACACAACAAATTTTCTTTCTAGCAAGGTCAAGCAATGAAAGGGTCACTCTAAGATCTTAGACACACTCAAGGTTCCATGCATCCAAAGCCAAGGTATAACTTAACGCACCTAAGAAGACATTCCAGGCACCTAGGGTGTACCCCCATATGACAAAATATTACGAGACAAACAACGTAGAACCAACTCAACAACATGCAAGTGAGAATCACGTAACATTTGGCCAAGTAGCCAACAACATAATGAGCTCGAGTCACTAATCAAAATAAAGTCCAAGAAATATCGGCAATCAAGAAAAGTGGCTAAGTAGCCACATTGCAAAGTTAGAAAATTCTTGCCAAAAATTATAAATAAATAAAAGATTCTAGAGCTTCTCAATCCAATCATAAAATAAGATGTTGGTCCTTGATAAAATAATCACAAGATTACGAATGTAAAACACAAAATTTAACACCACATTCACTCCACAGCCCTTCATGGCCACCAATAGGGGTACTCTGCCTCGAGGTTAGTTCCAGGACACAACTCAGGATTGGGTCAAAAATGACACCTAGACTTAATGTCCACTCTCTCACATGGGTAACAAAATGGAAAAATGACAACTAGACCCTCTTTCCTAACCACTGAAGGAAGGAAGCTCTAAACAACTTCTAATTAACTCTTCCCGACCCAGAACACAACCACTATTGTCCAACTACAAGAATCACACCATATAACTTATCATTCCAACAACATCAATAAAAAGGTCTCAACAAAGGGCTTAACGCATCATACAATTAAAAGGGACTTAACATCATACAATTAAATCAAGTTTCCATTATACTAGAATTTCACCAAAAATCAATTTAATCTGACATTCTTAGTTACCTGGGTTTAGACAAAATGCCACTAAGCAAGCACAACAACTCAAACAACTTGTTATTTTATTATGATTTTAATTTTGGTAGTTCAAATGAACAAGAGTAATGTAATATTTCTTCATACTTATTTCTCTTTCAATTTTCAAACAAGATTTAAAAATGTGCTAGGTTTATAGTTCATGTCTCAAGTTTTCTAGTGTGCCCAAGGGTCCAAGATTTTGAACCACTACTCTGATACCAAGTGTAATGCCCGCTAAAACAACCCACTTGAGAACCATGAACAACCTAGGTTTAGTTACAAAATTATGGAGTAATTTTTTTTTTTTAAAGGTGTTAGGAGTTAACAACCAAAGTCTCAAGGACAATTAAATTCAACTGATAACTTTTCCCATTATAATAATTACTAATACCACATTATAAAGCAACAAGTGTAATAAGTCCACACCTAGCTCAAATCTCCTTAGGGATTAAATTAATCACTGATTACATTGACATTTTAGCTAAATATTCCCTGAATAAAATTTTAGGGTTAAGGGACCCAAAACAATTAAATACCCAAGGTATTTAATTCCACAAGATCTAAGACAAGAGCAAGGGTTAAATTACAGTGGGGAAAGGAATACATATTTAAAATCATCAGAGTAAAGTCTTACTTACCCACTCCCAGGACTCGGTTAAGAGTGTCTACAACCAGGTTATGAGACCACAATTGTCACTAACAAGTTCCAGGACAATTCTGATCTACTAGAACATATTTTTTTTTTAACAATTCTTAGAGGTCACAAGGTCCAAAATTTAGGGTTAGAAGGTTCAATAAGGTTCAAGGGGTTAATTATCACCATACCCACTCTCTAACAGGCTCAGGGTTTCAACTTGATTTTTCTCACACTTAACACATTCAAAATTTCCCTAAATCATTCCCATTGGATAGGAAATTTTCTCACCTTTTCGATGATGTAAAGAAGTCCTCCTAACTCCTTGTAAAACTCTAGTTATGGGCCGGCGGGCTTTGGGGTCAAATTTTCCCAAAGGGGACACGTGTCAAGAGGGGAAGAAGGCCCTTTTTCGGGTTGGTGGGTCATGGGGTGGTGTTGATATTTTATTCTTACGTGGGAGGAAAAATAAAAATTACACCTGGGAGCCCACGGTGCAGGCTTCAGGGACACGTGGCGCTCAACTCAGCCTGGGGAAAGTGGGGGAGAAAGTGAGGGAAGGGTGGGGTGGTGGAAGAGTTTGGGAGATTTCAAACAACAAGGGAGGGAAGGAAAAGATAAGGGGGTAAGAGGCACGCATGGGTCCGTAAGGGCATCCGTGGGGGGATTACACCAAGGGAAAGGGTGGGAGTGGGGGGTGGAGGTCAACTCCAAATTTTTAAAAAAGATTTCAAAAACAAAAAGGTCACGTGGGTTCCCCCCCCCCCCCTCCTCTATCTCCCATGTTGCCACATGGCGTGATTGATGGATGTGGGATGGGGGCTGAAGGAGAAAGAGGTAAAATTTTCAAAAATTTTTTTAAAAAAGGCCCAAGGGAGAAAATGATGCCACACCTCCGATCGTTGCCCCGTGAGGACACGTGGCAGCCTATGATTGGCTATGGGCTGGTGGAGGAAATTTTTTTAAAAATTTCCCAAAAAATTTTCAAAAATTTTTTTTTCTAAGGATTTTTTAAAAGGGAAATTTTTTGGGCCGTGGGCCCGCTAGGAAAATTTTCCCAAATTTTCCCGCTAAGGAAGGAAAACTTCAAAGGGCCATAACTTTTTCTAGAAGCTCAGTTTTGGGAAAACAAGGACTTTTTGGAAAGATCTTGATGCCCTCTTTGCACAAGAAATCATAAATTTTACATTTTGATAAAGTTTAAGGGTCAATTTTAAGAAAACATTCTACAGATTTTAAAAAGCCAACTGGTAAATTTTAACTTATAAATTTTGTTCAATTTGATCTTCTCCTTCACTCAACATGCCAAACAGACATGGAGGATTGTTCTAGGAAGGATTTAAGATGTTTTAGGAAGGTGAATTTTACTTATTTGATTTCCAATTTACATTTTTCCAACAATTGACAGAAAATGACTGTGAAAAGGTTTGGGCTTAAATTTTGCAATGTTTTAAATTATTTCTTAAGTGTTCTTTGTCAAAATGAGTTCATGATATCATAACATGCTAAATTTTAAATTTTTAATGTTGTTATTTATGTAGTGCAGTTCAAACTGTGCATTTTAATTAAATTATTTTTTTATTGTAAATTTACAAACAAAGATCAATTTCTTGAGGGATTTTATTTTCATCATTCAAGTATGAAATTTCCTTTTTTCAATCTACTACATTTAAGTGATTTATACAAACCATTCTAAATCAAAATGCAATGCTGAAATTTGATTTTATACATTTCCAAAAAGATACAAAATATTGTATTATTCCCACATACATTTCTTCCTTTCAAACAGAGATTTAATTTTCTCTTTTTCCATACAATGAAATATTGACTTCATTCCATGCTAGACTTGAGTGTTTTTCCTTCTTCAATCAATCATTAAAACAAGAATCTAGTTTCTGTCTCTTCCCAAAATCATACATTTGAAACAAGGCAAAATAATACAATTACATCCCACGTGTTTCTTCCTTTTTTTTCCACTTTCCAAAACTAGGGATTCCAATCACAATTTGATATTCAGTTCAACACAACAATGCATATGAGGGAAAGTCTTGCAATTCTTTATTAATTCAAAAATAAATACATCTTCACATTCTCCATTCCTTGAATGCAATTAGCATATTTCACCTTCTTTCTTCAAATGTACAGAACAAAATATAAATATCTTTCACATTTCGAATATACATTTTCACAACCAATTACATACATCTTTACTTCAAAAAATACATTACAATTTCATCCACATCAAAGTGGGAAAGGTTACAATATAATATTTTTCACAAGGGACAGTCAAATATCTTTCTCTTCTGCTCCAGAACAACAACATGCCAAGTTTCCTTTTTTTTCAATTTGATCACAACAAAAGTGGGGGAAAGGCAACGCTCTCCACCCAACCAAGACATCCAATGAAAGGAGAAGCCATCCTTCATCATTGGCCCCGAGCCCCAACCACAATGCAATAAGAAATGGATAGCAACCCATGGCAACAATAAGCTTCCACAACACACAACATTCTTTCAACATGCATAATCAAATTAAAACACAGTTCAACACAAGACAACAACAATAGTTTACAACTGCATTTGAAAACATTCAAACAGAACTTAGGCTTTATCATGCAAGCCAAAGGAGCAAGGACTATGGGGGAAGCTACTTATGCCTCCCAATGGGAATTGGGCATCCACCTGTAACAAACCACCAATAAAATTCACCAAACATATCCTTATGCCCCCACAATCCCTCCTTATGCCCCCCATGATTTCCTTATGCCCCCACAAAGTAAGAAATGCAAGCTATTTATTTTCCATGGTGGATCCCAAACCCAAACTCCCTCCACAAAATATGATGCCACTGGCATTCCCTTATGCCCCCCACATGGATTCCCCATAGCCTTCTCCTACACCATCCCTATGGCAGTCTACCCAACACCCAAAACACACAAAACATAAAAACATTACACCATTCACACAAACACAAAAGAAATAACAACATAAAGAAGAGCTAAGCTCCTACCTCTCCATGGTAGCTTTTGTTTCCAAACAACAAGCTCTCAATTCCAAAACACATAGTCCCAAAACAACAAAATGCCAAGTATGAAATTATCTCCAAATCTCCTCCAAAATCCACAAGAGCTCCCAACACAAAAAATGCACCCCAAAGAAGTATGCAAAATGATTCAACAACCCAAAACAAGCAAAGAGTTTGAATTTTATAGAAGAGGGAAGAGAAGAGGATGATGTGGATCCATGTAGGATGCCACATCACACATCCTCAACTCCAACACAAAAGAAAAATTTCATTCTCCCAAGCACAATAAAGAGGTGGGTGAAAATATGACAAATTTATTTGCACACCCCAAAAGCCCACACCCCAAAGGACTGCAAATTAAATAAAATGTAAGAAGAGTGCAATAAAACATGTAAACATGATTAATAAAATGCATTAAAAAGGTCTAAAATCAACCCTCCAACCATAGGTATGGTTGGTAAATAAATTTAAGAGGCATGGGACAAGTTTTACTTGTCCCACAAGCCTCAAAAACAGCCCCCAAGGACAAATTCGAATTTCCAAGGAGGTGGAGTATTTCATACTCCAAATCTAACTTACACAACTTACACAATTCTTACACAAACTTACACATCTCTTACATATTTAACATTTACAAAGGCAACAACTTCTATAATTACTTTCCCATATCCCAATTTGATTTATTTATCTTTTAACCATATGTTTTCTCACATTAATCTACCACAATTTAATTAAATAAAAGAAAGGGACACATCACTAATAAAATACATACAACAATAATAAAAAGTAACCACATTAATAAAATACACAAAACCCATGGTCACATATAAAGGTGATCCCCCCCATGGGAATCCCTAACAAAAACAAACACAACACAATAAAACAAGTTGCCATGGTGACCTTGTCGAATTCACCTAGAATTCCATTGTGGTTGGTCTCCAATCCCCCGATGTTTGTTGTGATTTTTTAACTGCAAAACACAAATACCTCCTTGCCTCATGGCCATATTAAATGTCAAAATGAATATAATATAATTTCAAAATCATATATATATATATATATATATATATATATATATGAATCACAACAACATCCAGACAATCAACAATATCACTTACAATTTCATCAACAACTATATAATCATCAATTTTAAATTCAATTTTCTCGGTCTACTCAATATATCCAAATATCACATGTCCTAACAACACCCATAAATATATATATAACTGCATCATATATGAATGATTCAACAACATGTCAACGTCATCTATATCAAAATGTCTCCAAAATCATCACATAGTCCATCATGATATGTAATAAAAGGTGTTGAAGGGAAGTGGGCATACACACCGAGTTTCCCTTGTGATGATATAATGTAACCTAAAAGCTTGCCTCTGTCAATCAAACACTGGATTTAAAATATTAGATACCCATTGTGAATAGTTGACTAGTTTGATGAATCCCACCTAGAGAAGTTTCATTACTTCTTCTTTCACCATGAGAGCCACTTTTGGTTTCATTGGTCTTGACTTTTGCTTAATTGGCTTTGCATCTAGTTTGGTGACAAGATTGTGTACCGTGATATGTGGTGCAATTCCCATCATTTCTTTGTAATTAAGTGTGAAAGCCTTTTGATGATCCTTGAGGATCTGGGTATGTATTTCTATCTCCTCCGGAGTTAACAAGGATCCCAACTTTAAAATATTTGGTTCTTCCTTTGTTCCCATATTTATGTGAATCATTCCTTCGATTAAGGAAGTGTTTCCTTCTTCAAATTTAGGTGGGGCTTGAGGTAGTTCCAAAACTTCTCCATTCTCTAGCCCATAGATATCAAGATTCTTTTGTAGGGGGATTCTATCATGGGGTTTCCAAATAGGAAGAGGAAGATGGGATTAGGGAGAAATCCTTTATGTGATGAGTGAGATGTAATTCCATATAGAAATTTAGAAATTCAAGAGTAACCTTATCACTGTCAAATTGGTCTAGGATAGAAAACTCATTCTCAACTTCTATATGTGTCAAGATTAGGTTTGTATTTATTTTATGCACAAATGGTTTAGTACGAAGTGATACCATGAAACTTGTATTTTCCAACTCACTTCTTGGAGTGAAATGGGAAGCTGAGGTTGCTATTGAATCAGTGAGAAGGTTTTGTTCTTGTGGGATTGCTTCGATTGATATGAAGTCGAATCCTTTGGTTAGATCTAATACCACCATTTTATAGAGTTTTAAGTGTTCATCTCTAGTCTCATATACCTCAGAGACTTAGTTTGTGACTAATTGTGAGTCTCCTAGCACTCTAATGTTATCAACACCTATCCTTTTAGCTATGATAAGGCCAATGAGAAGGGATTTGTATTCAGCCCCTTTGTGTGTACATTTGAAGTTTAACTTACAGGAAAAGGTAGGATATTTCCCTCAGGAGAAGTAAATATCACACTTGCCCCAACTCTGAAATGACACCTAGCTCCATCGAAGTGGAGAGTCCAATATTTTCTCAGAAAAATGGATGTTAGGACATTCTTTGTGTCCACTTATTTTTCCTCGGTTACTTCTACCATACAAACTTCGTATCTATTGGAAGGGAACCAATTCCTAGGGTGTATCCCATACCCATGAAATCAAATGGTAAGAGAATGGGTAGATATTTCTCTAGTAACTTGACAATTTTTATGGTAGTCCCTAATGATACTGTCTCTATGATGTTAGTCTCATTTTTGAGTGCTAGAATGCCTTCGACTAGATTCGTAATTTCTAATTCTGTTGTAGGTATCAACTTTTCTTCTGGTTTTGAATTGATTGGTTTGTTAAGTTGATTCATTGGGAGTTCAAACTTAGAGTGAATGCCTGGTCTCTTCTTCAAATCTACTAGGTGTATATCAAATGGTTCTGGGTTACCTTTTGCCACAAATATTTTTCCTAGGTGTAAAAATCTTATTTCCCAGAATAACGTGGAAAGGATTGCATTCATGTGATGTATCCATGGTTGACCGAGAATCATATTATAGCTGGTTTCCCAATCTATAATATAAAATTCAGTGAGGACTGTCTTGGGTCCTAAGGTGACTAGTAATACTATAGTCCCAATTGAAGTGGCTTTGAGGTTGTCATAACCTCTTAGCATATTTCGTGTTGTGGAACAATTTATTTGTTCATATCTAGATTTTAAAGAAAAGTGAAGGGGACTATGTTAACTACTACCCCATCATCAATCATTGCATGCTTAACATAATTATTATAAACCCATACCTGTAAATACAAGGTTGGGTCACCTCTACATGTAATTTCAACATCTGTTGGCATTTTGCTTATATCAAATATAAACTCAGTATCCCTATCTGGTTAACCTAGAGGGTAGACATCAAAGTCTACATGGTTTACTTGTTTTTTAGGAGGAGGAGTGAGTTTAATTAGATGACTAAGACGTAATGATTCTAAGAGAGAATCCCTATGGGTGAGAGAGTTATTCAACAAATCCAAGAAGGAAATGTGAGAGAAGTTCTTTGTTAGGTCATTAATTAGATCATAAGTGCCTATAGGTTTTACCAATGTTTGTTGAATGTTGTCTGGTTCTAATGGGTAGGTTGGAACTAGTTGAGAAGAATAATCCCATGTTCTTGTTATGGTTTCTACGTGTAGCTTGGTATCTAACTCTACCAGACCAACTATCTTGGTTTTTGGTCGAGTTCCTAATTGGGGTGCGACCGATGGATTTAATAAAGTTGAGGCTTCATGATCATTATTTCCTGTTATAACACCCTTGTTCATCCCATTTGGATATAACCTGTTATTTTTAGAGTGATTCGAGAGAAGATCGTTAAAAATCTTGAGGGGTGCATTTTGAGTGGAAAATACTCCCGTATAAGTGTTTGGCATGGGTACTACAGAATTTGCTAAAAACATATCTATAAAGAGTTATCTTTGGTCTTCTAGAAAATGTTGCATGAATTTATTGTAGTCACGGAAAGTCCTAGTATCATGGCCTTGAATTTTTGGAAACCACAATACAAGTTGGGATTATAGTTTTGAGGTTGTTGGTTTGAAACTTGTTGTGGTCCAAAACTCTGATTAGGTTGCTAGTTGTTAGAGTTAAAATTTTGAGGTTGTTGCCTTTGGTTTAGATTTTGATATCTAGTTGGGTTTTGGATTGGACCTTGTGTCTTTATTTTCCATTGTTGTTGTTGTTGTTGTGATGGACGATTAAAATCCACCGCGTTGATTGTTGAATTGAAGTTATTATTTCACTGATTGTTAACGAGTGGCAAAATTTTCACAACGTTTTCCCTTCTAACCTGGTCTGTGACTCCATCTTTTGTAACACCATGATTTTAAAGAATTTTGGGTCCTTAATTAGTATTCCCTACATTAGGATAAGTCGTAGTATTTTGATTGGGAGTGATTAATTTCCCATTTGTTCCATATGTCTTATGACCGATGTCTATTGTTATTTATCTATTGGAGTGCACTCTCAAGTACTTCATCATAAGTCCTTAGTGGGAATTTTTGGACTTCTTACTTTATCTCTCTATTGAGAGAATGGAGGAATAAGTCACATAGTTCCATCTGATCCATGTTTGGAGCACTTGCTGATGAGTAGAGGACCGTATGCCATCTTTGAATAAAATGGGAAACAAATTCATTGTGCTCTTGTTTAATATGTAAGAATTCCCTGATCCCTGTTCTTAATAATTTTTTGATATCAAAATCTTTGATAAAATCTAACACAAGTTGTTTGAATGAGTGTATCGAGGCTTTAGGTATTCTGTAATACCAATCAAGGGCAATACCCTCTAAGGTTTTAGGGAATATATTAGCAACAACCGCATCCCAAGGGAGTAATTTTCAAATGGCTGTGGCATAGGCCTTGATATGTGCATTTTGATCTCCCTCCCCTTTGTATTTAGGTAAATCAAGAAGAGGTATTGGAAGCATGACACTTCGTACAGTGAAATCTATAGGTTTTTTAAAATATTTTGAGTAAGTCCCTACCACATAGGTTTCGACCATTGATGGTGCCTTGAGGGGGTGGAGGTGGAATGGGTTGTTGATATGGCATAACATATGTATTTACAGGGACATAAGGAAATCCTTGTGGTTGAGAAAACATCCCGGGGAGGAGAACATGTCTCCCTATGGTGATTTTGAATAAATGTTTAAGTAGGGAGGAGCATTGCTCTGATATGGGTTGTTTGATACTAAACCGGGAGGTATCATACTTTCAATTAGATTAGCGCATTTGAAAATGTAATTCTAG
Organism: Taxus wallichiana var. yunnanensis; assembly: GCA_018340775.1. Classification (NCBI taxonomy): domain Eukaryota; kingdom Viridiplantae; phylum Streptophyta; class Pinopsida; order Cupressales; family Taxaceae; genus Taxus; species Taxus wallichiana. The sequence goes on from CM031244.1 coordinate 166,826,687, forward strand.
TTGGTGTTTGTTGTGGGTAGTTATATGAATGTTGAGGAGGCATGCCTAATGTGCTCATTCCTATGAGGAGGTCAACTTGACTAGGATGATGTGGAGGGTTAGAAGTTCCTGCTTGCCCAAAGTGTGAATTTTGATTTGCTTGAGAAAGTTCTAGTCCTCTAACCTTCTCAACCAAAGTCAAGATGACTTCGATTGGTGATGACATAGTGTTTTTCCTTAATGGTTGTTATTGTACACCTTGAGGTTGTAGAGGTGTATGGTATCCTGCTATGAATTGATCATTACTCTGCCAAGCTTCACCAAGATTATTTTCCATAGGTGGAGGAATAGGGGTGTTTTCTTGGAGCATGGTGTTAGGTTGTGTTTGCAAAATTCCTATAGGTGGGTACATGTTTTGGAAGCGTTGTTCACTTCTAGCGTAGCATGCTAAATACTCCTCATCTAAAAATGGGAGTGGATCTGACTATCTACTGATTTGTGGTCTGAAAAAACTCGAGGAGATGAAATGGATTCTCCAATAAATGTCATATTTTTAGAGCTTGAGGGCTCTGGTTGTTGCATTTGTGTGATATGATATAGCTCATCAATTGGAATGAATAACTAGAGTTATCTCTTTAAGGAGGAGTTTTTGATGACAAGTAGTTGTTTGAATAGTTGTCAGCCCATGCAAAAAGCAAGGGTGACGATAGTCTATTTGTTTGAACATAATATGCTTGAGACATGAGAAAGGTGTCCAAATGTGTCGTATCCTAACATATTTGGGGGTATATAAATACCCACATAATAATGGGAAAGAGTGAAGATGGATGAAATAAATAAAAGGGGAACAATTGTTTCTTTCACGTTGCGTTCACCAATTTTGCATGATAGAAAATTGACATACAAGCATGAGAATCTACAAGTAGCCCTTCTTCGTACCCGACCTCTCGAGGTCATGCCGAGACATTCGGTGGAAATGAAATATATGTGGGTATGGACAATCTAGTTGGGTAATATTATATCCTCAACATGCAATAATGGGATCTGCAAGTCTAAGGAAAACAAATCTCTCCTAACCTAAATTGATGTAATGGATCGTTCAAATATAATAGCTACTTGGAGGCTCTAATCAATGTCAAAATCTATCGAGATCCTATCTATTGGCTATTGGATGTGTGGAAAGTTACCTGTAGGTTCTTCGTGTATATTTCTAGACAAGATCATGGAAAATGATATTGAGAGGTGTAGTGGATTTGTAGGAAACTATGGGTGGTTTTTTCATCTAGCTTAGAAAATATTAGCTTGATTGGATTCTATATTTAATGCAAAAAATTGTGTTATGATATCCAGCAGGAGTGGTGAGGATCTAAATACCAGTGTATGTAAAATGGTGTCAATGTTTAACTAGCTAGTAGGCCTGTTGGGTTGTGGGGCCTTGGGATCACAACCTAAGTTTGTGGTTGTTGTGGACCTATTATGGTCGTGTGAAGAGTCAATCTCTTCTTCTGACTATCCAATGGTCATAAGCCTTTACTGCCTTCTATGTTTAATACCAGGAGTTGTGTGATCTTCTCAGAATACCTTACATGTGTTTTGACAACTTGTATATGTAAGCTTGTGTCTATGTTGATGAGAAGGTCTCCTACGTTTGGTTGTGGAACTAATGGATCATAACCAAATATTTGTTCTCTTTTAGGTTTTTGCATGGTATGCAAATATCCTATCAATGCAATATATAGTTGGGTTGACTTGACCAAAATGTGTATGCTTTGTCCTCTTCAATGTTCAATTCTCTCAATTATTCGCTAACTGCTTGTGGTTTTATTGTTGTTTGAAAGACATGAATCCTAAGGCCTTGATCTATATTCGTTAATGTTAAGAAGATATTTGGCTATGGTACTACCAATTCGAATACATAAATCCACAGGCTCTCTAGGTCCCATAATTGTCATGCAAGAGATAATCAAACTTTAACTTAAATAAGTAAACTAATTATTAAAATAAACCTACACTATGCTTATATTATTTTTTTTGTATTTTCAAGGATGTGAATTTGAACGAAATTTAAAGAGAAACTATTCTAATATATTTAGATATAAAACAATTAATCTAATAAAAAAATTAAAAAAGCTAGTTAGCCTGACATAGCTATTTACCTATGTACTTGTGAATTTATCCTAAATATCAAATAACCAATTTAACTAAAATACCTTTAATCTTACCTCAAAAGTGAGGAATAAATCAAAAATTCTCGAAGCTATCATTCCCCAGCCTTCCTAGTAATACCGAAAGCAAGCTTAACTTAAGTAAAATGATTTTTATTCTATTTGATATATTGTAACTACAACTTCGACAATTCAAACATGGAGTTTAAAGTACAATGGAAAATCTAATTGTATATTTATTTGTCCCCTTATTGTGATCTCAAAGCATTCCTTCATGTTCTTGTGAATCTAGAAAAGTGGGAATGTGACAGTGGCGATAGGAGAAGATGCTCAAACAAAGTGGTAGCTTGGATGTAATCTAGATAAAATGTGAGTAGGAGAGGGATATTACAAGAGAACAAAGCTTGAATATTCAATTCCTAGCGGGATTGTTACATAGATACAATACATGCATACCGAAATATATAAGACTTATACTTCCTATGACAAAACAATAACCTATAATTCTATGAAGAATTGAGATTTAAATGGACATGATCTAGGACAAGAACTATGGAGCCTTGAACTGAGAGGCCGAAAGATTTTACAAAATCTAAAATTATTGAAACTTATTGAATAACTTTCAAAACACACTGAATAATAATTCATAGAAGGTGAGGGGTCTATTGGTATCAAGATTTAATCTCCTTCACAACTTGAACAACATCATGAACTTGCACAAGACACTCAAGGATAGATAGATGGTTTGTATGTCATTTGTAGCAAGGGAGAACACCTATTTTCTTGTTTGCATTCAAGATTTGAGGGAGTGGATAGCACCTTCATAAGGGTTTTTATCTAGCCCTCACTATTTTAGGTTGTGCCTATCAACCAAGGCAAGAGAACCTATATTGCAGCCCCTATATGGTAAGGAGATGGAGATATCCTTGTGTTTTGCATGTGATGTGGAGGAGGCTTTTTGAAAACATGATCAAATATCCATTATCCAAACTCAAATGAGTTGTCACTACTAAATGATGGAAATGTTTTCAAAACAAAGCTAGAGCTGCTAAAGACATGATAGAACCCTAATCAACTTTGAGCATTTTTTTGAAAGGATTAAATTCTTTTGTGGACACACAATGCAGATGTAGGGGTATTGTAGGTAGGATGAGTTAGTTTAAAATGAAATTCTGATGAGAGATGTTGGGACAAGGGTAGTTAGGAGTCATCACCTTCTTTGGGAAACCTTGCAAAAGAATTACAACACCTAAACAACAGAGATATTCCAATGAATTTGAAGTGCTCTTTCAACTAGGATGTGTGCACATATGGATGCCCAAATCTGCACTATTCCATACAAACTTTGATAGCCTACCACAAAGGCTTGAAGAAAAATATCAATAAAGAATTCAAAATTCCTTGTTAGATCATGACCTAAGGTACACCCAAAGGTTTATAAACACCCTCAATTTATAAGGAAGGTAAGATGAATTTAAATATGTTTATCTCCACTCAAATGAATGCTCTTCTGAATAGAAGATTGCAGATGCCTTCATACCCTCTACAAGAAATGATACCATGTATGACCAATAAAGATCCCAAACACAAGATTGCAATAGGAGAATGAAACAAAAATTGAAAACATACTGAAATACAAGTGTATGCAAGCTTTGCCAAGAGATAAAACCAGTTAATCCAAGAATTTGATCAAATATATCAGCAAGGGAATGTTATTTAAACAATTTCAAATCTTGTTGATGGCTTTAAAGATGAAACCAACTCAACATGATGAACATTTGATGAAAACTGGAATCAAAAATGGCTCTTAGGTAGTTTCTCCAAAAGGAAATGGACATCTTCCAGTTTTCCTTTGAAAATTCTTCTCTCCTTCTCCAAAATTCTCAACATACTTACAAAATGTTTCCAAACTACATGATATACCCTATGCCAACTTGGATCCTTGCATCCCAAGAAAATAATATGCCAAAGGGATCAAATTTGTTACAAAACCCTATCCATTTGATGAAAAATGATATAAAACTATGAAACAGCTCGCCAAATGCCAAAGATGCACAAATACTTTAAAATATTGCATGAACTCAGATCCTTATCCATCCTAGGGTCACGTTTTTGGCATTCCACCATGCCAACATGCATTTGCAATCATTTTTCACCTTTTTCCCTCACCATTTTTAACTCTACAACTTTTTACTTTCATCTTTCACATTTTTTTCACGGGTCGAGGGAAAAATTTCATCAAAAAACATCATAAGGCACCAAATAAACTCAAAAGAATGGTTCCATTGTGTTCAAAAGGCCGAAGGGATGTAGATTCATATAAAATTTCATGTGATTTGTGCAAAAATGATGATTCCACACTTCTTGGAGCATCCATGGTGCCCAAAAATGAAAACCCCTAGCAACCGTTGATTAAAATAAACTTTAAAATTCTGCCCTCCACGTGTCTTGATAAAATTCATCATGCAGACCAAGAAATATCTTCTTTGACTTTTAGATAAAGTGTACATGTGTCCAAATACCATTGGACCGAGCCTCCAACCTTAAAAAATGCATTTTGAACCCTTTTTGACCTTGGGAAAATTTTGAAAATTTTCCCCGCAAGCCCCTGGATGCCTCGTGTCCTCCTGTGGACCTTGTTGAAAACCGTGGGCCGAAATGAAAAATTTTCTCCCTTTTTGAGAAAAGGAAAACTTTCTCAAAATGTTCCACGCCCTCGAATGCCCGTTGTTTCTCTACCACGAGTCACTCTCCCATTGGATGTGGAGCCGACTCACCAAATTTACCTCCATTCCTCTGCGAGCACAAAATTATTTGTGGGCCTGCGCTCTACTTTTTACCTTTTGAAATGTGCCATGTGTCTCTATCTGATTGGATGTGGGGATGACCCCCCAAATTTTTCCGCGGGTTTATTTTTTACCTTGAGATTTTTTGCTAAAAATTTTCAACTTCCTCTCCACGCTCCAAACCTCCAAATTTAGGACACGTGTCCTGTTTTCATTGGACGCGGGCCTATTCTTCATTTTTTACCTTTTACACCAAGGGTAAAGATTCCCAAAAGTTTTCTTCGGCCCCCATTCCTGTTTCTCCTCCCGGACACGTGTTACCTTCCTACTTGTCATGGGCCTTTGGGCCAAATTGTAACTTTAACATTTTGAAGTTAAAAACTTCAAATTTTTCACAAATTCCACCATCCATGCTAACTTTCTTGGACACGTGTCCACTTCGTATTGGGTGTGGGCCTCCAAGTCAGAATTTTCCTTTGGAATTTTGAGCAAAAATTTGAAAAATTTTCAACTCCACCGCCACCCGCTTGATCCTCCTGTGCCACGTGTCACCTTCCCATTGGGCATGGGTGGCAGGCCAAATTTTTCCCCTGACAACCTAAGCCAAAAGACATCAAAATTTTCCCAAGTCCTTCGCCATCTTCCTAACCCTCCTATGCCATGTGTCATCATGTCATTCACTATGGGCCTTCGGGAAAAAAATTGATTTTGAGAAACTTTCCAAAATGGAAGAAAATTTCCTAAGTGTGGCCCACCATCCGTCGATCCATCAACCAATAAAATCATGCCACATAAGCACATCAGTGTAGCATTGCGCGGCTATGAAAAAAAATTTCCCCTCACCAAAATTTTTTAAAATGACAAGTTATAAACTTTTCCCACACATCATTAGCCAATAGAAACCTGCCACATTAGCATAAACATTGTAATGATAAATTTGATGGGTAGAACATGCCCGTATGCCCGTCAAAATGCAAAAAGCGCAGGGATGCTTTTGAAATCAATTTTTTTCAAAAGGAAGGAAAATTTTCACTTTGAATCAATTGAATCACATTTTCACAATGATTTAGGCCTCAGGATTAGTATTTTAGCAACAAATGACTCAGATTCCCTCCATTTCAAGTTTTTGCATGAGTTGGGCAAGGGAAAAAATGACATAGCCTATGCAAAATGAAAAATTAGGGCACAAAAAGGGGAAACCTAGATTTTGCTTCAAAATAGGGCAGAATAACAACATTATGAGCATATCAAAGGCATTCAACTGGGTAGAATGAGTTGCAGACCATCAGCCTGAGCCAAAAATACACTTTGGAGCAAAAATGGAGCATGGAAAATTAGAGCAAAGTGTGTAAACCCAGAAATTACACCAGCATTGGCTCCTGCTTGGGGATGGGCACTCCAAAGCCAAGTGCCACAAGATCACAACATAGACCAAGTGCTAAAAATTCCATTGGGCAAGGAGTCAAAACATGACTAGTAGCCCAAAAACTAGAATTTTCACCAAAAACAGACCAAGAAAACCACACCAACAATGGTTACCAAGGATAAAAGGGAAAACCACAAGCCAACATCAACAAGAAAAAGGAAAAGACAAAACAAAAACAAGGGCTATAAAAATGTATAAGTTTTGCATACCTCACATGGGGATTTAATCCAAGAAATGTTTTAAATGTCTACCATTAATAGGAAGCTCTAGCAAATCCCCGTCTAGATACTTGAAAAAATGTATTTTCTCCAATCCCGATATCAATGGCATAAGGGTCCATCCATAGAGCATCAAACTTACCATTCTTGCCCTTGTCTTCATGCCTACTATCCCACAGAAAATCTAGATCTCCAACACTGAAATCTCTAGGGGTGACCTTCTTATCAAACAACTTCTTCAATTTCTCCCTAAACCTGACATGCCTTTGATGAGAAGCTCTCCTTTCTTCATCCAACTCAATGATCTGATTGATTCTTGATTCATATGGGCCACGCTCTTGATCTTCCAACTCTATGGGAAAACTGAAAAGTGGATAATTACAAGTGTAATGGCAGCAAAGCCTGAGTTCCATACACCAGTTCAAATGGGATTTTACCGGTTGCTCTTTTTGGAGTTATCCTATCAGCCCAAACTACAAATTTCAACTGTTCTCCCCACTTCTTCTTGTTGATTTCCAAGGTTCTTCTAATGATCTTGAGCAAGTTTTTGTTACTTGATTCAGCTTGTCCATTCCCTCGTGGGTTATAGTTCAAAGAATAGGTCAAATTTATCCCATATTCATTGCACATTTCCATCAAAGGCTTGGCTCTAAAACACATAGCATTATCAGACACAATCTTAACTAGAACCCCAAATCTACATATGATATGATTCAGCAAGAAATCCATTACCACTTGGTGTGTTGCCTTTCTAGATGGAATTACCTCAACCCATTTTGTAAAATAATCAGTTACTACAAGGATCCATTTGTAACCAGCACTAGAAGGATCTGAAATTTCACCAATAAAATCCATTCCCCATTGTTTGAAAGGAGCTTCAAATGATACAGGATGCAAAGGAAGGGAGCCTGAAGCTTTTAATCTTCCTAAAAAATGTTGGCAACTATCACACCTTCTAACTAATTGATTTTTGTCTTTAAAAAGAGTTGGCCACCAATAACCAGCTCTTAAAATATTATGTGCTGTCACTCTCCCAGGAAAATGTCCTCGAAAAATCCCCCATGGAAATCAGCAATCAACTTGGGAGCTTCATCTTCAGTTATGCATTTCAAGAGGACACCTTCAGGGTTCTTCCAAGCCAGCCCAAGGTCTATTATGACATACTTCTGAGAAGCTAGCTTGAGGGCTCTTTTCTAATTTTTATTTAAGTGACTGGGAAAACATAGGTGCTTGAGGTAATAGACCACATCCTTGTACCACTCAGAATTCATCAATTTGTCAAGGAGATCTGCCCTTTCTTCCCCTAGCTGATTCACTTCTACATTCTACAAATTACTCTCAGCCATGAGTTTGGCAAGACCTAAACCTCTTACCAGCTTTGTTGTTTGGATATCCATATCATACTCTTGTAATTTGTTAACCCATCTACATCTCTTGCTTGATATCTCCATGTCAGATAAGATGTCTTTAACCATGGTGTGGGGAACATAAGTAACAACCTTTGAACTCAAAATGTAGGGCCTGAAAATATTTGTTGCTTTTACTAATGCAAATGCTTATTTCTCCATAATTGTGTACCTCAATTTAGCTGCTTGTAAAGATTTGCTAAAGAAGCAAGCAATAGGCCTCTTAGCTCCATTTTCATCCTTTTGTAGCAAAACTGAAGCAATAGTAATTTTAGATGCAAAAGATAAGATTTGGAAAGGCATCTTATAGTTTGGAGCTGCCAAAACGGGTGGATGCTTGAGTGCATCCTTTATTCCTTCAAAAGCTAGGATGGCAGCCTTTTCCCAGTTAATAACTTGATCCTTTCTTAGCATACTCGTTATTGCGAGAGTTAGCTCAGCAAAATTAGAAACAAACATTCTAATGAAATTTATTTGTCTAAAGAAAGATTGGATACCTTTCTTGGTTCTTGGAATAAGCACCTTGTTGATTTCTTCCACTCTCTCAAGGTCTATCATAACACCTTCTTTAGATACAATATGTCCCAGTAACTTGGCCTTTGGCACACCAAAATGACACTTCTTTGGATTAATTGAAATTCCATACTCCCTACATCTGATCAGCATCTTTTCTAGGTGTTGCAAATGGTCTCGCTCACTCTCTTGAAAAACAATCACATCATCTTGATAAACTGTAATAAAATCATCGATATAACCAGAAAAAGAAACATTCTTTTCCCTCTAAAAAGTAGCACCAGCATTCATTAATCCAAAAGGAATCCTAACAAAAACATAAGTCCCCCAAGGAGTAGTGAAGGCTGTCTTAAGTTTTATGATTCTTTGACAACTAATTGATTATATCCAGAGAAACCATCCAAAGTAGAAAGCATTTCTGACCCTGTTACAAGCTACAAAGTATTATCCATGTTTGGCAAAGGATAGTTTTCCTTCATATATGTTTTGTTTAGATTCCTAAAATCCACACAAATTCTAATATCTCTATTGTTCTTTCTAACTGGCACAAGGTTGGCAACCCAAGAAGAGTATCTAGTAGGCTAAATGATGCCACCATCTCTCAATTTATTCAACTCTTCTTGCATTTTCATGGAAATTAGTGGGTTAATAGGCCTTTTTTTTGTCTAAATGGCTTGGTTTTAGCCTCAAGGGGGATCTCATGCTGAAATAAATCTTCTCTATATGCCTTCAGCTCTGAATAAGACCAGGCAAGGTAGTCTTGATACTTCTTTAAATGTTGGGCATAGGACTATTTTTCCTTTTTGCTGAGATGACTACCCAACCAGACCTTCCTTGGTTTGTCTTTAGTTCCCAAGTTGTGTTCTTCCACATCCCTTGAAGCAAACAAGTTTCTATTTATGATGCAATCAGCATTGCTAAAGTTGGATTCAAGTGTAACAAGACCTTTAGGAATGGTATTTGTTTTCAATTGTATAATATCCTTGTCAAAAAAGTGTCTCTACCTTCATTCATGCACACCATTGGTTCCAAATCAATATTCTGACCAGAAAACTCTCCTTGGCATTGTAAGAATATCAACACTTGTGCATCATCATCAAAAATATACCAATGTTTCACATTATCCGGGATAGCTGGCCTTGTTAGCACCTCAATATCATATTCACAAAAAGGTGAAACGGTGCAATTGTCAAATCTAGAACCCAGAATAGCCATCTCATCAACATCATCATTAAGACTTCTATCATGGTAAACAATGTTAAAGGAATCAAACATTTTAATCAAGTCCCAAACAACATGCTTATATTGTCTCATACTGCTTTGGTTTTTTTGTAGCATAAAACTTTCTTACTTGCTTGAAAACCAGCTCTGAATCTCCTTTAGCAACAATATCCTTTACTCCATACTTCCATGCAATCCTTAATCCCAATAATAATGCCTCATACTCAGCAATGTTGTTAGTACATTCAAAATTGAGCTTGAAGGAAAAAGGAAACTAGGGGAAACCAACACTATACTAGCACCATTTCCAACTTTAGAGAAAGCTCCATCAAATAGTAATGTCCATGGAGAACCTACCATACCAAGGCACCCTGATTTGTCCATCCTATTCTCTTTTCCATCATCAAAACAAATGAAATTGTCAACATCTACATCAACAACCAACACTTTATAAGAAGAATTGTTGGGATCTTCAATCAAGTGTAACATCTTCTTTTCACCATAGAGTTTGACAAGGCTGCCCTCAATGGGAATGGTGGCATAGGACATGTCCATTTGAAAACTACCACCAACAATTGTAGCCCACTTCCTTGAAAAATGCATACCCCATTTGGCGGGCAATCAACAATTACAACATCAAGTTTTAAATTCTTATCAGGATAGGCCGCAAGTTCCACTACTAATCCCTTCAAACAACCAACAACCGTCACTTCCCTTGAATCCATGGATGTACACTACCCATATGCTATTTTCACCTTGATATCCAACTCATTCATAACTTCTAGAGGCATAACATTACATGATGCACTGGAATCAAACATGCAATTGTGAAGCAACCTACCTTTTATGAGAAAAGTTGTGAAGAATGGATCAACATTCAATTAGGAATCAACCAAGGATGTCCCCAAATACACTTCAGGTGCCTCTCCAAGATCTTCCATTGGTGGTGGTGTTTCAGGGCCAACAATGCTTTGAAGAGGATTCTCAACAACATTTACATTTCTGCTTGGTATACTCTTTTCTTCCTTCAATCCCAAGTATTCAAAAGCTCTTTTCTTGTGTTCAGGAATTCTAAGCAATTCAATAATGGGAACACTCACTTTAATTTGGCTCAATACCTGGGCTATATCATATGGAACATTCTTTGGAAAAACAACATTGGAAGGGAAACAAGAAGGTTCATCATATGGAGAAGTATTCTTGGCCGCCTGGGCATGAAGAGGATTGATATTTTTGCATGGGAAAACAGGGTTCTTGGCAATTATTTCTCTTATAGGATTATGTTTGGGAATTCTTGTGAGAAAGGGTGTATTTGGCTTGGCTTGAGGACCAGCTCCTCTAACAACTTTAATTCTAGTATTGTACACTTTTTCTTGACCAACCAAAACATTCATTAACAATTGTCTATCTTCCTCCAAAGGAATACCACCATCATACTTCTTGATCATTAAAGCCCTTAGATATTCAAAGTCATTATTAGGAATTTCAAAGGCCTGAACTACATCTACATCATGAGTTTGAGGAAGAGAAATAAATGGCACCCTCTTTATGAAATCCCAAAAGGTTATAGTAGTCCTTGCACTTATCACATCTATTGATGTTGTTGCTTGTTGTGAGCCTGAAGATCTACCCATCATACAAATGTCATCATCCATTTCATTCTCATTATCATCATCAATATCTTTCTGGTTCATTTCACATGGTGGATGAGGAAGAAAATATCTATCACACCAATCCATATCAACAACTTCTTGAATAGCAGTAACTCTTGCAGTCAAAGGGTCAGGCACCACTCTATTTTCACGTGCTTGGGGTTGTCTATTTGTAGATCCAATAATCCCATTACCTCTGTCATCTTTTCTTTTATCACCCCTAGGATGATTTCCAAATCTATCATGATTTTGAGTTCTTTGTTGTCCTTGTGAACTTTGCCCAATTCCTTTCTCACTCGGGCTAATTTGTAGGAAATTTCTTTGAAAACATCTTCCAAATCAACACCCTTGCTAGCTTAAGGCTTCTTAGGGTTTATCAGCTTCACACCGTCCCTCTTAAGTGGTTTACCAATAGCCTTAATATTATTTTCAATTTGAAGTGCCATGGTGAAAGCTTACCTCAAGTTTGTAGGATTTTTGTCTCTCAAGTAATAGGTGCCTTTTTATCAAATGCATCTGCATATTTGATCAAACAAGATTCATCACAAGGCCTCAAAATTACAGGTAGCATTCTCAATGTCTTATTAAATCTTGTATTGAAATCATGAATGGTCTCATTAGGGTTCTTCTTGATGTTCTCAAACTCGGATAGAAGGAACCTTGCATTGATTTTGTCTCCATATTGTAATCTGAATGCATTACTCATCTCAATCCATGAATCAATAGAGTTATCGGGAAGAACTTTATACCAATCTCTTGCATCTTCCTCAAGTGTATGGATAAACAACTTGATATATACATCCTCAAATTCTATTTCAAATTCTTCCATCATGTTAACAAAGAGTTTGAGATGTTGATCTCTAGTTATGGCATTGTTACCTTGGAATTTTGGTAACCTATTTCTCACATCCTGTGGGACAGCATTTGGATAACCATCCATTCCTCCAAAATTTATAGGACCAAAGGTGTTTACAACAAATGGAGGTCTAGGTTGAGCCATATTGTTTGGTGGGGGTGATCTTGGAGGTGAAACAAGCTAATGAGGAGTAGTAGTGGGTTTGATTGGAATGGATGACTGATCTCTAAAATGATAACCCCCCAAAGGCTCTCTCTCTTGATAGACTTTAGCAAACTTAGAAACCATAGGAGCAGATTTAGGAGCAAGTTTTTTAAATACACAAGAAGGTCCCTCACCTGATGGAGAATGAAAATCAGCAAGAAGATTGCCTAAATCAGATCTACTTGAAGAGGAATTATAATCTTCAATAACAGGTTGCTCTCCTTCAAAATTCAACTATGGGGATTTCTTTCCTTGCAACCAAATCCCTAACCACTTTCCACACTCTTCTTCCTTCTAGTTTTGAGCTTCTTGATTCGATGAGCAACTTCTTAAAGGAGTCCTTGGTGAAGAGGGATCTCCTTCCCTCCAGTTTGATAGATTTAGACAAGAAATTTCAAATGATAAAAATGTGTTAGAAAACTGGTATTTCAAGATCCCAACAACATGGAGTCGCCACTAAGGATTTCCACCTTAATAGTGTAAGAAAGCACTAAAAATATTTTGTCAAATGTATGTTATTAAAAATTTGTGAGGTTTTACAAATCAGATCTTCTTCCTCTTAATTCAACCAAAAACAATGCATCTAAATCATATAAAATTTCAAGTGCTTCAAAACCAGTAAGAAGTTACAAGAAGTCCCCGGGCAGCGGTGGCGCCACTCGGGTGTTGGTATCCAGAGTGTCATGAACTTTCACAAGACACTCAAGGATAGATAGATGGTTTGTATGTCATTTGTAGCTGGGGAGAACACCTATTTGATTGTTTACATTCAAGATTTGAGGGAGTGGATAGCACCTTCATAAGGGTTTTGATCTAGCCCTCACTATTTTAGGTTGTGCCTATCAACCAAGGCAAGAGAACCTATATTGCAGCCCCTATATGGTAAGGAGATGGAGATATCCTTGTGTTTTGCATGTGATTTGGAGGAGGCTTTTTGAAAACATGATAAAATATCCATTATCCAAACTCAAAGGAGTTGTCAGTACTAAATGATGGAAATGTTTTCAAAACAAAGCTAGAGATGCTAAAGACATGATAGAACCCTGATCAACTTTGTGCATTTTTGTGAAAGGATAGAATTCTTTTGTTGACACACAATGAATATGTAGGGGTATTATAGGTAGGATGAGTTAGTTTAAAATGAAATTCTGATGAGAGATGTTGGGACAAGGGTAGTTAGGAGTCATCACCTTCTTTGGGAAACCTTCAAAAGAATTACAACACCTAAACAATAGAGATATTCCAATGAATTTGAAGTGCTCTTTCAACCAAGATGTGTGCACATATGGATGCCTAAATCTACACTATTTCATACAAACTTTGATAGCCTACCACAAAGGCTTGAAGAAAAATATCAATAAAGCATTCAGAACTCCTTTTTAGATCATGACCTAAGGTACACCCAAAGGTTTAAAACACCCTCAATTTACAAGGAAGGTAAGATGAATTTAAATCTATTTATCTCCACTCAAATGAATGCTCTTCTGAATGGAAGATTTAGATGCCTTCAGAACCTCTACAAGAAATGAGACCATGTATGACCAATAAAGATCCCAAACACAAGATTACAATAGGAGCATGAAACAAAAATTGAAAACATAATGAAATACAAGTGTATGCAAGCTTTGCCAAGAGATAAAACTAGTTAATCCAAAAATTTGATTAAATATATCAGCAAGGGAATGTTATTTAGACAATCTCAAATCTTTTTAATGGATTTATAGCTGAAATCAACTCAACATGATGAACATTTGATGTAAACTGGAATCAAAAATGGCTCTCAAGTAGTTTCTCCAAAAGGAAACGGACTTCTTCTAGTTTTCCTTGTGAAAATTCTTCTCTCCTTCTCCAAAATTCTCAACATACTTACAAAATGTTTCCAAACTACATGATATACCCTATGCCAACTTAGGTCTTTGCATCCCAAGAAAATAATATGCCTAAGGGATCAAATTTGTTACAAAACCCTATCCATTTGATGAAAAATGATATAAAACTGTGAAACAGCTCGCCAAATGCCAGAGATGCACAAATACTTTAAAATATTGAATGAACTCAAATCCTTATCCATCCCAAGGTCATATTTTTGGCATTCCACCATGCCAGCATGCATTTGAAATCATTTATCACCTTTTTCCCTCACCATTTTTAACTCTGCAACTTTTTACTTTCACCTTTCACATTTTTTTCACGGGTCAAGGGAAAAATTTCATCAAAAAACATCATAAGGCACCAAATCAGCTCAAAAGAATGGTTCCATTGTGTTTAAAAGGCTGAAGGGATGCAGATTCATATAAAATTTCATGTGATTTGGTGCAAAAATGACGATTCCACACTTCTTGGAGCATCCATGGTGCCCAAAAATGAAAACGCATAGCAACCGTTGATTAAAATCAACTTTAAAATTCTGCCCTCCACGTGTCTTGATGAGATTCATCATGTAGACTAAGAAATATCTTCTTTGACTTCTAGATAAAGTGGACATGTGTCCAAATACCATTGGACCAAGCCTCCAACCTTAAAAAATGTGTTTTGAACCTTTTCTAACCTTGGGAAAATTTTGAAAATTTTCCCCGCAAGCCCCTGGATGCACCACGTGTCCTCCTGTGGACCTTGTTTAAAACCATGGGCCAAAATGACAAATTTGCTCCCTTTTTGAGAAAAGGAAAATTTTCTCAAAATGTTCCGCGCCCCGAATGCCCGCTATTTCTCTGCCATGTGTCACTCTCCCATTGGATGTGGAGCTAACTCACAAAATTTACCTTCATTCCTCCGCAAGCACAAAATCCTCTATGGGCCCGCGCTCTCTTTTTACCTTTTGAAATGTGCCACGTCTCTATGCCCGATTAGATGTAGAGATGACCCCCCAAATTTTTCCATGGGTTTATTTTTCACCTTGAGATTTTTCGCTAAAATTTTGCAAAATTTTCAACTTCCTCTCCGCGCTCCAAACCTCCGCCAAATTTAGGACACGTGTCCTGTTTTCATTGGATGCGGGCCTATTCTTCATTTTTACCTTTTACACCAAGGGTAAAGATTCCCAAAAGTTTTCTTCGGCCCCCATTCCCGTTTCTCCTCCCGGACATGTGTCACCTTCCTACTCGTCGCGGGCCTTTGGGCCAAATTGTAACTTTAACATTTTGAAGTTAAAAGACTTCAAAATTTTCACAAATTCCACCCATCAATGCTAACTTTCTTGGACATGTGTCCACTTCGTATTGGGTGCGTGCCTCCAAGTTAGAATTTTCCTTTGGCATTTTGAGCAAAAATTTGAAACATTTTCAACTCCACCGCCACCCACTTGATCCTCCTATGCCATGTGTCGCCTTCCCATTGGACATAGGTGAGCGGGCCAAATTTTTCCCCTGACACCATGAGCCAAAAGACATCAAAATTTTCCCAAGTCCTTCGCAATCCACCTGACCCTCCTATGCCACCTATCATCATGCCATTCGCTGCGGGCCTTCGGGCAAAAATTTGATTTTGAAAAACTTTCCAAAATGGAAGAAAATTTCCTAAGTGTGGCCCGCCACCCGCCGATCCATCAACCAATCAAATCGTGCCACGTAAGCACATCACTGTCAGAAGATGCGTGCGTGGCTGCTCAGACAAAAATTTTCCCCTCACCAAATTTTTTTAAAATGAAAAGTTATAAACTTTTCCCGCACATCCTCGGTCAATAGAAACTTGCCATGTTAGCATAAATGTTGTAATGATAAATTTGATGGGTAGAACATGCCCGTATGCCCGTCAAAATGTAAAAAACTCAAGGGATGTTTTCGAAATCAAATTTTTCACAAGGAAGGCAATTTTTTCACTTTGAATCAATTGAATCATGCTTTCACAATGATTTAGGCCAGGGATTAGGATTTTAGCAACAAATGGCTCAGATTCCTTCCATTTCGAGTTTTTACATGATTTGGGCAAGGGAAAAAATGACATAATCTGTGTAAAATGAAAAATTAGGGCACAATAAAGGGGAAACCTAGATTTTGCTTCAAAATAGGGTAGAATAACAACATTATGAGTATATCAAAGGCATTTCGGTAGAATGAGTTACGGACCACTAGCCCAAGCCAAAAAGATGTTTTGGAGCAAAAATGGAGCATGGAAAATCGAGCAAAGTGTGCAAACCCAAAAGTTGCACCAACGGGGTCATTTGCTTGTAAACAAGCTTGGTATTTATAGCATTTGGATTTAATAGAGGGTAAGTTTGAATTAAACTCTTCTATTATAAACAAAGAGAAATTACTATTTACCAGTAAAGGCTAAAACTTAAATGCAAGGAAGAGTGGTTGAAAAATTTGAGCACCACTTGATTTTTCAAGTTGATGAAAGTGTTAGAAAATTCTAGAAAATACACATAGGACCGCCACCTTGCATAAGGTTGTAGTTACAAGACCGCTACCCTGTCCTAGGTGGTGGTCATGGGACTGCCACCGAGTGCGGGACGATAATCCTAAAACTAAAGACCAAAATGCAAGAAAAGAGTGGAATGTGGTCAGAACAAAGCATGTAGAGGCTAGATATGGCATTTTTGGATGAAAATGTATACTCAACATGATTTCTAGATTCCAAACACCTTGCAAAGAGATCTAAATCATCATTTGGGTTTGATAACCTCTTTCTAGCAAAGTAGTATAATACCTATAATTTTTGGTACGTACACTTACCCTCTCACAAATCCCTCTTGAATTTTAAGTATAATCACTCTGTGAATATTTCCTAAGTCAAAAACTTGTGTTTGTAGAATTTTCACTCATATTTGGAGAGAATTCAAGACCACCCACATTCATTTGCAAGTTTCCATAGACAATTTCTCCAAAAACTTACTAAGGTTTACATTGAAGGAATTATAGGGAGGCTTGCATGTAGTCATTTTTACACCCACCAAAGAACAAGGGCATCCCATGCATTCCAGCCTATCACCCTACAGGCACTAGGTGCTCACTTGAGGCACACACAGACACCAAGTTTCTCTTTTATTTGAGATAAGTGGGAAACATCATCTATGATAGGAGCTTAAAAAGAGTGAGTGGAAATGAGACATACATTTATCATAGAACTCAGAATAGCTTCTAGACAAATGCAGTCATCCCAGACTGAATGGTACTTAACAAATTATAGATAGGAACCAAAACAAAAAGGAAATGCATATTTATTCCATAAACATTCATGAATCAGAACTGTAAGCTATAAACATGGACCAGAATCACTAATAACCATATTCAATCAAGTTTGGTAACCTCATTATATTCATTGGATCCATTACAGACTACCACAGCTATGTAGACCAAGGTCATACATCAAAGTTGGATTCATACCCATCATTTCTCAAGAGAAAATTTAAAATCCCAACCCCTTATTATATCCTCTTCCTATATATACCTACCAAAATTATGGATCTCTAACAGTATTCTTGCATGGCTTTGCTTCCTTCTGTTTCTCTCCCTTTTTCCTCTAGTAGGTTCTTGTATTTATAGCCCTTCTCACCATCATCAAGCCTTGGTGGGAGTTGTAGATCCGTTGTGAAGTGTCCAAGGTGGTCCTTCATGGGAGCATGCTTCTTCAGGTCTAAGATCTCCACTCTTTGCAATGATGGCCTTCTAGAAACTTCCATCGTAGGGTATATTCCTTCTTAGGCCAACCTATCACCAGGATGACACCTTATCCATTCCACATGCACAGTTGGGTCATGATTTTCTCATGTTCTTACCTGATGTGTCAAATATGGCTAAGTCTTGAAACCTTTATTCTATCTTGTGTGTGTGCCACTTTCTCTGTTAAACCCTCCTAGAACCCTATCCTGCATGCTTTCTCCTTGCACACCCTTTCTTAACTAGGCCTTGTGTGCCCACGCGCTTTCTTGAAATTGGCTAATTTTTAGGGGCCCAACATCACCCCACATTATGCTGTTATCTACCCATTGGAACACCTTCTCAATGAATAAAGAATGACTACCTTTAAATGGTTTGGGGAAAGGGAATGAAGAACTTTAGGGAAGAAAGAAAGAATGGGGGAACTATGATCACTTATGTAAGAGGAGAGGGAAATATTGTTTTAGGTATGCCTCTAGCTTATTCCAAGTATTGACCTCACTCCACACACGTAACAAATGTCACTGACTAGGCTGCTCACCTCTTCAAAGCTTATCCCCTCTCCTTGGGTATTCATCATTTCCACGATCTCCTCTAATTTTTGCCCAAGTCTTTGAGTGCATCCATCCTTCGAGTGATCTAGGGATACAAATCCTTCATCGGTTCTTGATTGAGCCCCGCAAGGTCTCAATAACATTTGATTTCCTCTCAACTTTGGATCAAATATTGTCATGTTCCACTCTATTCCCCTTGTTTTTCTCCTATAAATCCTTGAGCGTTCGCTTTATGGGAGATGACAAGAATGCTCGTCACTCTATCTCTATCGGTGCAATTATCATAAATAACGTCAACAACTTTGGTTGCAATCTTCACATCTGCAAGAAATTTCTTGTAATCAATAAAAATTTCCACAACCTTCATCTTTTCCTCCTTTTCCTTGCATACCGATTCCTCCTCCGCAGACTCTAAGGCTAGTGGTCTCCTTTCCATTGTTATTCTGATGCGGGTCAAGTCCCTTAGATAGTTTAGGGTGGATCCATAATTTTGTGCAGAAACGTTAGATCTGGGTGCTTCAAGAAATTAGCATATGTGATCATCTCTGATTTCTTGTAAACCTCACGCACCCTTGCCTTCTCTTCTTTCAACTCATGCATTAGCTGCGCGTTGATTATCTCCTCCCACTTTAAGTGCTTAGTCCTTTCTTTGAGCTCTTCTTCTTTTTCTTTAACTCTACCTCTAGGAATTTTACCATGTCATTCCTCCAAAATAACCTGGCTTCTATTTCAACCGAGACCTTATTAAGTGCATTTTAGACTTCCTTGTCTGATATCCTCTTAGTGCTAACCAAGGGGTTGTCTCCTTTTGACTCAGGCACCTTCATTATTGCCCTTTGGCTTACCTCGAATTCGACTCATCAATGTGGGACTCAATTTCCCAAGAAATAATTTTCCTGTATCGAGGGTATATACCTTCCCATCAAACGACTTCATAGAAAAGAGTTGCTTTTTTGGTATTGTGCTTTTGAAACACATGCGCAACATCTTACTTCGATAATCAATATAGCCCATTCTTGGTTTCTGGTTCTTCGTCCACCTTCCTCCTGTGCGTGTGCCCTTAGGAATACATACTTTCAAACTGGGGCCTCCTCTTGTGATGTCGTGATATCTTCCCACACTTTGTTCCTTATCCTCATTCATTACTAAATCAGCGTTGTGATCCAACTCTTGTTCTACCAAGGCTTCAATGATTTTCATTGCTTCTTTTTCTACCACATCATTTATCTTCTCCTACATGAGGCTTGGAGTTTAATTTTTCATACTCACTTATTTTCTTCCTCCCTTACTTTGGGAACATTCTTCCTCCTATCTACCCTTCCTCCACACGAAGAGAAACTCATTTTCCTCTTCTCCTCCCTCTTCCTCTAAATCATGCACATCAAACACTGGTGGTTCCTAGGCTCCTTTAGGTTCATCTTCTTCTTCACTATCCCTCTCTCCTTTGTAGGAATCCAAGCTCTCTATGTCCTTTGAATCAACATCCTCCATCACCTATGTTTCTTCTTAATTGGGGATTCTAGTATAGGAGATTCATCTCTTTATTCTTCCTCCTCTAGTGACTTCTCATTTTTGATAGGCTTTTCTTATTCGGTAAATCCTTTCTAACTATGGACCTCTTCTTTTTGTTAAGTACTAGTTCTAGCGCTTGTCCCTAGGGTGCCCACTTGTGGTACAATTTGGAAACTTGGTGTCTTCTTCCCTTACACCTCTTCTTTTCCTTTCTTTCTCGGTGCAGGATTCTTTCTCCCCATGGGGTCTTCAGGAATGGAGACATCACATTCTAGGTATGCACCCTTCTCAAAATTTTGTCTTATGCATAGATATACTCTTGTCGTGGTCTCTCCTGCTATTGGAAAAGTCAGGGGCTTTATCATTTGAACTTCATGAAAAACATATTTCTCCACATATGCACACTTCTTGGGGTAAACGATCTTTTTGTGCAATTCCATGTGGTCTTGATCTACCTCAATAAGGTCAAATCTTAGTCTTTTGGATTATTTAAAACTTTTTACCCCTACTTAGAAATATTAAGTGGTGAAGGAGAAGGGGAGCTTGCACCAGGGGCCCATGTTTTCATCTGTCAATTTAAATCTGCCAATGCAAAAATGTTGGTACACCACAAATTTGGATTCTCCATCAACGAGCATTGGTAGTTGCTCTAGGATCCTCCACTCTACCCCGAACGCATCCCTTAAGTGCTTATACCATTTTTCCTAACATGATTTTTGAGAAGCTTTCATGTTATCACAAGTGTACTTCGTAAATCTAATTACAGGTGAGGGGTCTTCCTTTGGATATTCCCAAACAAACTTATCTGCTGCATATTGCACTCCAATCTCTAAAAACACAATTTTTAGAAGGACATTGCCAAAGAGTATCTTATCTCATTCCTGTGGCTAATTCGATGATAATTTCTTCTGGGATGAAGGTAGACAAATTGTAGATGGTGCCTTTTCATATTTTCCTGCACACATTTAACCATGCCTTATTTACCTGTGTCCACCTTTCTTTTTCATTTATCTTTGTCACTAGGCACATGGCCATTCTCATGATAGGTTCTTGTATTTCCATGATATCAAAGTATCGTGACCCCTTATTATAATCATATATGGAGATGGTTGCTTTGATTACTTCCTTGTCGCTTAGTTCATCATCTATACTTTCTCCTTCACATGAGGCTTGTGAATCTTGAAATCAGTTGAGGAGTTATGTGCATCTTACACCCCATGAAGTAAAAGTGGTCCTCATGTATGTGTGAAATTTGATAGAGGCACTCAAGTTTTCCAAAATAAGGTAACTCATAGAGTTACAAAAGTCCCACCTTCTCCAATTTTACTTTTACCTCATCACTCTAAATAGGTAAACCCTCTGGTGTCTTCTTGTTTGTCATGTGCACCAAATCTAGTGCCAATTCCATTCCTTTCATGTTCATGTGATGGTTGTAATCACTCACCGTCATGTTTCTTAAGTGGGACTCCCATTCTTTCCTAAGAAAAACCCCATCTAAGTACTACATCTCTACATACCATTCTTCATTCATGCTTACGAGGGTTTCTAGTTATTTTCCCTTTCCCTTTCCCTTTTCCTTCAACTTCTTAGGTGATATAGTTGGTTTCTTAAGTGTGATGGTTTAGGTTATCTTAGCACTTCAACTTATCTTACTTGCTATGATTTTCTACCTTCTCAAAGCTCAGACCTCAAACTTGTAAAGAAAACATTTTTAGCCCATGCTCTAGCTATCAAACCCTAATTGGAATAACCTTGTTCACAAGATAGTGCTTCCCCACAATTTTTTTCTATGACCGTGAACTTCTTTCCTTCTCATTTGCAAATCAAATCTAGTCACTCATGCCTTAATTGTTTCACATAGATCAACTCTAGAAACCTTAGTCCGCAAGATCTTTATTTTTTCATATTCGTAATGTCCATAATGAAGTTCCCAATCTTATATTTATAGCTTTCCATTCTTTTTAGCATTAAATTCTACTTCACCTACCATCATACTTCAACATTTATTACAACCTTTTCCACTAAGCCATACTCTAGCACCTCAACTCATGTTCCTATTTCATCTGATTCTAAATTGTTTCTTTGAATGTTGATGAAACAGATAGGGTAATGGGCATAGGAGGAATACCTATTGAAGATGTTGGTTGTAGGTTGTTGCACACGTGTTGACTCCTTGATCCACAGCTGACCATGAGAGCTTCCTTTTGGCTGGGAGGAACTACCTGAAATAGAAAGCAAGACCACCAAAAAGAGTTAAACAATATATGCAGTGGACTACCTAGCGTATGCTAGATCTTGGAAGTGTGGTACTTCCTGGAAGGCTGTCAATCCACTATTTTAAACAATTTAATGCGAGAAATAAAGTAAATGTCATCTTACTATAATCTATACGATTTAGGCATCTCATATAAAACACAATAAGAAAGATCTAATTCAACAGGCTAAGTTAAAACAAGATCTAGGGGTCAGGTAAATGGTTTGGGCTTCTGCAGGTCTGGTAGAGGTCTAGAAAAGGTCACAGGCAATTATGGGTAACTCAGGAACAAGTAGGTAGGTTGTTGTTCTGAGTTGTATTGGTGGATACAAAGACTAATGTCAGTCTAGGGGTGACCGATGACGATTACAGGTGACCGACACCGGTCACTTGAAAAAATGACAGAGGGTCAAGAACAGAGTTCTGGAGGAGGTTTTTCAAGTTGATAGGGAGTTGAGTGGGATATTTATGAGGTCTAGGTGGGATATCAGGCCAGTGGGTAGATCTAATGGGGTTTGGATGGAGCTAGGATGAGCTATGGGTTAGGTTGGAAAATGGTGGTATGAGGCCAATGTACTGTGGGCTAACCAACACCGGTTAGGGAGAACCAATGCCGTTACTGTGGGATACTGGGAATATCATAGAACAAGTTTTTGGGTCCTCTTTGTGGTTGCACAAAGGGCTTGGTTGGTTGGAATGAGGAATCAGGTTGTTTAGATGGGGTTTTACGAGGGTTTGATGGGGGTATGGAGGGAATGCTACCAAAGGAGATAGGTAAGTGGTTGTGGGAGAAAATAACAATAGAGAAAGATGAAAATACTGGAACTAATGAAGTGAATGAGATGAGCAGAGGTTCTACTTACTTGGAATCTGGGCCTGGATGCCTGTGAATGAAGAATGGAGATGATGATGAGTGGTTGGATGCTGTGGAGGAATCACCAAACATTGGGGAGCTCTTGCATGGGCTGCCTATGCTCTCCTTCTTACTTGGATTGGATCAACTCTATGCTAGAATGAGTGCTAGATGGTTGCTAGATGATTGCTTAATGAGTACTAGATGTCTGTGTGAAATAAAATGCTTGATATCCTTCTTTACATGTGTACCCATGTTCTTTGAAACTACCAACCTCAAGAATGAGGTTGCCCCAAGGAATTAAGGATGACCGACGGTGGTTACGGTCTGACCGGCATTGGTTTAGGGGTGACCAGCATCGGTTAAGGTGGGATTCCCAAGTTAACTAAAAATAGGAGATCATGGCTGTAACTACTGCCAGATCTCTCTATTCCTCCGGAAAAGAGTGGAAGTTTCCATTTGTGTTTGCGGGAATGAGGTGTAGGCATTGATTTTTAGGGTGTTGGTTAGGTCTTAGTTAGTTATGGGAACATACTAAGAATAGGCTTAGGGTGAGGTGGCTAGGTGAGGTGTCTTGGTGATGTGGAGGGGTGGGTATTAGGTAATTAGGATAATTAAATAATAGCTATGATGAGGATAGAGATTAATTTAATTAAATGAATTAAATTAATATTAGTGTGGGGTGAAAGGGGCCATGGTTAGGTAAGTGTGTTTAAGTTGATTAATTAACAAGGGGCTAAGGGGAGTGTGACCTGATTTTGGTGTCTACATTTTTCCCCTTTTTGTTGCGTAGCTTGTATTGGTAAGTGACACTAACAAAAATAAGATGTGGTTTCCCCATGTGTGGGTGGAGGTGCTCCCCCTCAAGCCAGGAACTGATGAGGTGGCAGACCAAATTGGTGAGTGGATTGATAAAAGTGGATGTGATGAAGATGTGTGAAATAATGAGGTAATGGGGAAAGGTTAAATTAGGAAAATGGGTAAATGGGCCAGGGTCAAGGTAGTGGCAGTCAAATGCATGCACTCGTATAAACTACGGCACGGTACCTGGTTTAAGAGCTTGCAAACTCTACATTGTCTAAGGTTGATAGGCTTATCTAAATAGGGTTCAAGTGATTCTGGTATCCAGGGTATAGGATATGGTCAGGAAACTCAACATAGGTCAGGTGTAGGAATGTTTAGGTATGTTCCGGTACACCAAAGGTTAGGTTAAGCTAAACATGCATGACAAGAGGTAAGGTAAGGTCAAAGGTCAATCAACACAAGTAACAATGCCACAAGGTTGTAATGAACACATGGGGTCAAAGATCACTAGCGATAGTCCAGGTCCAAGTATCTAGGTCACGGCATGGGTAGGGCCGAGGCATGATTAAAATAAGGAGGCTTGAATACAATAGGAAAAATATAGGGTAATGTGGAGGGGTAAAGTTATCAAGGTGGTATGGGAGTGAGCTAAAAAGGTAGTCAGGAAAGCGAAGTAGGGGTAATAGGTAGTAATGAGGCTGAGCAGGGTAACCGACATTGGTCAAGATCAACCATGACACAAAAAAGGGGTGAGGGGTTTGGGGGAGGAATGGGTGGGTAGAATGAGGAGTGTGTAGGGAAAAGGGGGTTTGGGGTCATGGTGGTTGCCATGATATGGTGGTCGACGCCAATTCCACTGTGGATGGCGTCGATGGTTGTGGACCGGTATTGATTACAAGGGAGGTGACCAATGCTGGTCATAGTGAGACCGTGGTCGGTCAAGGTTAGATTGGGGCGGTCAATGCTTTGGTGGCGTCGGTCCACATGGGGATAAACAAGGTAAGTGTAGTGGGTAGGGAGAGAGAGGCAAGGGTAAAGGTAGATAGGGAAGGGTAGGGATAGATAGGTAAAGTGGCGAGGCAAGGGTATGGGTGTGGGTAAGTAGGTTAGGTCAAAATGTGGGGTCAAAGGAAAAGGGAAAAAGATGAAGACTTGGGGTATGGGTAGATAGGTTTGGTGGAATTTGGGGTCAAAGGTAACGGTAAAAGTTATAGATATGGGTAAGTGGTTAATAATGTGATTGTTTTGTTGGATGCAGGTGAGAGATCAGTTACGTATGAGAGACAGGGTACCACCATTGCTTTTGGAGGTATGAGGAGCACAACACACGATGAATGGCATCATGTGGCAGAGGTGGGCCTGATTGGGGTTAGACATTACCAACATGTAGTCCGGGAGGTGAGTTTAATGGTTTCCCTCATCGATAGATGGGACTTGGTGACCAATACCTTCCATCTGCCGATGGGTGAGCTCACGATCACCTTTGATGATTCTATAGATCCTACAGCTACCGATATTAGGGAGGTAGGTTTATTCAATCTCGTCAGAGGCATCTGAGGAGTTATTGGCACCGGTATTTAGTGAGGGTGTGGTAGATTTGTGGTTCCATAGCATGAGTATGAGCTATGGAGTGATGTATAGAGCCCACCCCAAGGAGATGAGGGTGGTTGTATTGTTGATGGAGGTAGTGTGTTGTTTTGCACTGCCAGATGCAGAGGGTGGATGGTTTCTACGGTCATTGATGGGGGTGCTACATGACATGATGATAGATAGGACCCGGTTTGCATGGGCACCTGCACTTTTAGTGTAGGTATACAGGGAGTTATGGGCATATGGATGGCTATGGTGGTTCAGCCTATGTTGTACCTTTCTACTACATTGTTGGGCCTATGAGCACATTATGTGTGTGTGGCTAGTTGGGATGCCCTGAGTAGATGAGTTTGAGGGGATGGTGATATGGGTTGGGTACAGATGGTGGGTACTAGCAATGCAAGAGGGTCGAGGCATGAGAGCTATGCATGATGTAGCTTATTATAGGTGATTTTTGGAGGGATTGTCTAGAGTGGACATCATTTGGAGGCCATATGTGGGCTTCCCATCATAGAGGGGATGATGGTAGAGTTATATGGGCTTTAGATCTACATATGGATAAAGGGTTGGCATGTAGGAGAGCATGATCTAATACCTATAGAGTGGGTCAGGTGATAGTTTGGGCTATGTCAAGATGTACCACCACCCTTCCCTCAGTACAGAGAGACGATGTGGAGAGGCCGATGTCTCCACCTTGACCTACAAAGTGTTGACTCCGGGTAGGAGAAGTAGCCATTTGACATGTAGATAGATGATGTCGAGGTAACAGACGGCTATAGAAAGTGGTGGGCGGAACATTTGAGAGCAGTACCACCGAGGCCAAGGTAGCCAGATCTAGCCACCATCACCTGTTCAAAGAGACACCCTCTAGGGGTAGGTGGCGACCCTAGTGACCTAGTTAGGGATCATGCAGGGGGACCGAGTAGGTACAGAGGCACAAGTCACCACATTATAGGCATAGGTGGCCACACTGTAGGCATAGGTAGGACAGGGATAGGTACCTGCCCTGGGTGGAGATAGAGAGGGTGGAGATAGAGAGGAGGGTGAGGGGGATGGGGGGTAGGTAGCTACCCTATAGGCATAGGTGATAGATTTACAGGTCGAATTGGCTATGGCATAGGGACAGGTTATGGGCTTACAGGGTTAGTTGACAGTAGCACAGACATAGATAGCGGCCTTTCAGGCCTAGATACAAGCGTATGGTTTGGGGTCGGTGGCATCACCCACGGTTCAGGAATAAGGTCCCATTGTATAGGAAGGGGTAGGATAGGGTCATAGGTCAATGGCACCACCACATACATTACATGCAGGCCTTTTGAGAGATGCCTTAGGTGAGGCGTGGTATTATCATGATCACCTGCTAGAGGCTAGGATTTATGTTTAGTCATATGTAGAGTATAGATCCCAGTAGACCTCGAGTGAGAGGAGGAGCACTCACACTTAGAGTGAAGAGAGAACAAGGGGGGCGAAAAGCCCATGTATAGGGTCATAGTGAGGGGACCAACACATAGAGGCTAGCTGGATGTAGGGCCTTCAGGGGCTAGGCCACATACATTATTGTTAGTGGGACACCGCATAGGGGCTGAGGAGGAGACAAGTGAGATAGAGACGATGGATACCCATCAAGGAGATGCTTGATAGCCATGTGCTCTATCATTTTGTAGATATTTGTATTTTGGATATATACTAGCCTACGTGCTAAAGATAGTGAGGATGTATACGAGAGTGGTTTATTATTTTGATCATATACCAACCTGCGTGCTGAAGATATTTTGTATTGTTTTATTGTTTTATTGTATATGATATCGGCCTACGTCTTTGATGAAATTTTGTATTAGGTATCAGCCCACGTCTTGACAATTTTGAGAAATATACATGATTAGATATCGGTGTATATTATATATGGATACACATATTTGTTTATATGATGAGATGGATGAGATTCTAGTGTTTTGTTGGTGTTTTATGAGAATTATAATTTTTTTGTGATATGGATAGAAACTAGGGGAGTGAGGTAAGATTAAGTCAAGTTGGCTTAGGCATGGATTGAGTTAGGTTATAGGTATGGATCGAGTCAGGTAATAAGCATGGATTCAGGTTAGTTTAGGCATGGATTGAGTTAGGTCATAGGTATAGATCGAGTCAGGTAATAGGCATGGATTGAGTTAGGTCATATGCATGGTTGAGTTTAAATTGGTTGAAGTTGTGATTCGTTAATTTGTGTAATGAATGATGATATGGATCATGTTTAAGATGTTTTATAATATAGGCATGATGATGGTAGAGAAATGGTAGTCATAATAAATGTATGTTGTGATGATGATAAAAATGTTAAGCAACTTGTTTGTTTGGTTTAATTTCCATTTTTTTATATAAAAAGGAAACTAAGTGGGGTATAATGTAATTTAGGAAGATGAAAGATGAATTATTTAGGGTAGAGAGTGGCCGAGCTAACCTCCAAGGGCCCCATGCCCTCGGAGTGCTGCCTACATAGTCCTAGCAAAAAGGGACCTCAAGCCGATGTAGTTCTCCCATAAGCTAGGGAAGAATATGAGGAGGTATGAAAATGAGTTGGTAGGTTTTAGGCATGATTTGGGTTTAGGTTTATTAGGTGTGGGTGAGTTGTGGGAAACTTGGTATAGGTGATTTTGATTGTGGTGGAAGAAGAAGATTACCCCAAAGGTAAGCATCGAGGACCAAGTCCTGTATAAGGTAATCAATACATAATAAAGAAGGTTTAAAAGATAAGAGGGGGCAAGAAAGCCACCTAATTGGTTAGGATCATACCGAGTAGGTCATACCTTAGAGGAGGTGATGAACATAAGACCCTAAAGACATTGCATGATTGATTGTTCTAAAGGTGAATAATAGTCACATGATCACCAAATGTCATAATTCTAAGAGGTCCCTTGAGGTGGTAGGAAATGGGAGTGCGAATGGTGAGAGGGGTGAAAGGTGGTTAATTTTTATATGGTATGAGGTAGCATGCTCTTTAGGCAAGAGATCCAAGGTCACAATGGGCAATTCCATGACTAAAAGGATTTTTGTGTTGACTTGTATTTGAGATAGACTGATCGATGTGGGAAGTCTATATGGGATGAGGAAATTAACTCCTTGAGGTCTTTGTGAAGCTGATCGATGCGGGAAGATTCAAATTATCTCATTTTTTTTTGAAAGAGCTTTACATAGCTATCCTTTGAGGGAGCGGTCTATTTATAGTAATGATTGCAGAGAGGAAGATGTCCTTTTGAGGGAGTCATATTTTTATCGGAAATGTGACTCAAGGAGTCAGATCCCATGTGAGGGATTTGAATTCATGGACAAGACCAAGGTGAAAAATAATATTCTTGTTCAGAAATTAGGGTGAAATGAGCATGGGATCTCATCTAAAGGTAGACAAAAAGTATCCATAAGAATCATGCTATGTTCAGTACCATGGTAAACATATTTAAGAGAAGAAAAAAGGTGACGAGTATGCACATGATTCTTATTTAATCATTGGTGAGGTGTAAGAGGTGGATAGTGCTCAAGGGACAAGCATGGAAAGAGGCCAAAAAGTGAGGTATGACTAAAATTCAATAGTAGAATGGTGAAAGATGCAAGACATTAAGAGGCTCATGTTCAATTTTACCATCAAGTGAAGATAAACAATAAGCACATGATCCATAAGTATGGGTCATGATGGATGGTATAAGCCTATTAGGATCAAATTTTCCCCATTTACATTTTTTTCGCTTTGGTTACGTGTTGATTTTTTTTTAGGAAAAGATCACCAACATGAAAGGTTTAATCATGGACATGTTTATCATAAGCACATTTGATACGTTTTTGGTAAACTTGAAGGTGGTCAAGAGCTTTAAGATGACGTTCGTCTAATAACTCAAGTTGTGCTAAATGGTCCTGATGAAATTCATCATCATTGAGCATGTGATGGAGAGAAATGTAGAGTGAGGGAATCTAGACTTTGAGAGGTAGAACATCCTCTATACCATAGACCCAGAGAGAAAAGGGTGTCGCGGTAGTTGAAATATGGATACTAGTGTGGTATGCCCACAGGGTGAAAGGAATGTGCACATGTCAATCCTTCCCAGTAATGTTAACTATTTTCATGAGAATTTTATTGAAGGTTTTATTAGTGGATTCAGCTTGGCCATTGGTCTGTGGGTAATAAGGTGCGAGAAAATTAGCTGAATGCCGAAGCGTCACAAAGTTTTCACAATGTTTTGTTTTTGAATTATTTTCCATTATCAATGATGAGACGATGAGGAACACCAAAGTGACAAATGATGTGATGATTTATGAAATCACATATTTTTTTAGCTTTTGTGGAGATGAGTGGTATGGATTTGACCCATTTTGTGTATATTCGGTAGTGGTGAGTATCCATTGATGGTGTTGGGAAGAATGGGGATTGATCTCTCCGACAAGATCCAAACCCCATTGAGAGAAGGGCCAAAGGTCACAGACAACTTGTAAGGTGTGACTGGGTATATGATGAAGCTTGGCATGTTGATGGGATTTTACACAACACTTGATGTAGTTGCAACAATCATGGTTGAGGGTCGGCTAGTAATAGCCTAGGCGAATAATACGCTTAGCAATAGAAAGGCCATCGAAGTGACCTCCACATATGCCATCATGAACTTTGTTAATGGTATAAAAAATTTCAGAACTGCGAGGCAACCGTAAGAGAATACCATTAAAGCTATGCTTAAAGAGGAGGCCCCCATGATTATGTAACAAGAGACCTTTTTAAGGAAGGTGTGTTGTCCATTAGGGGTGAGATCAAGAGGTAAGATGGAGAGAGAAAGATAGTCGGAATATTATTTATACCAAAGGTCGCTTGCATCTAGGGTGACGGTTCCGATGGAGTAAACATCATGAAGTAAATAAGAGGGTGATTGCAGTCATTGTATGGTGACAAATATTTTAGAATCAACAGGCGAAGTGGGTATTTGAGAAGCCAAGCAGCCATGGTATCTACAAATTTGTTGGTTGAACAAGGGATGGTTTGAAGGGCATAATGGTCAAAGGTGGTCAAAATTATGTCTACATGATGTTTACAATTTTGAAGTATCTCATTACAACATTGGTATATACCATTGACTTGGTTTATGACCAAATGAGAATCACCAAAGATGTTAATTGATTTGACATCTAGGTCATAGGTATCTTGGAGACCTAATACGAGTGCTTCGTATTCGGAAATATTGTTTGTACAATCAAAATCGAGTTTGAAAGAAAAAGGCATGGGTTCACCATCAAGTGGAATGTAATTCTTGCCCCACCCCATATTGACACTTAGAACCATCAAATAAGAGTGTCATTTGGTAAGTAGGTTTGTCTAGGGAAAGGGTAGTAATTGACTCATCTGGAAAGTCAAAATTAGAGCATTGATCCCTAGAAATAAGTGCATCAGACAATTGGTTTGTTGATACCTTGACCTTTGATGGAATTTTGATGGATGAATTCAAGGTCAAGGTAAGCAAAAATCATAAGCTAGTGTGAAGCATGCTGATTTTGATAAGGTTTGGCATACATGAAGTGAAGTGTAAGGGGTCGGTGTTGGTCACAAAATAGGATTTGTGGTTGAGTAGGTAATGAAGGAGTTTGGTAGTAATAAAAACTAAGGCTAGGTAAAGTTTTTATGCATGGGTATATTGAGTTTTGTATTCCAAAAGAGTACATCTTATGTAATAAACCACCTTCTCCCTATGTTGTTCATCGTGATGAGTGAGCATGGCTCCCAAGAAGTGATCAGTAGCTATGATGTATAGGTAGAAAGGTTGATCATCTTTAGGTGAATGAGTGTGGGGGTTGAAGAAGGTATTTTTAAGGCCTCAAAAGCTTTGTGGAAATCCTCATCCCATTTAAAGGAGACATCCTTCTTGAACAGATGATGAAATAGTTGACACCGATGAGACAATTTGAAATGAAATGGTGAATAGACCGTAACTTACCTTGTAGGTTACGAAGTTTCCTAAGGTTAGTGTGTAGAGGAATTTCAAGAATGGCCTTGAATTTAACAGGTCAAATTCTATACCACAGAGGTAAATGATAAATACCAAGATCTTTCCTAAGAGAACGTGAAGACACACTTCTTGGGTGAAGGTGAACACAATATTTAATGAGGTAGTCAAAGATGGTCTTTAGGATGGTGAGGTGTTTGGAGTGGCACTTAGATTTGGCGGGAGATCTTTCACATAATCTTCTAATATACGATGCATGGTGTCATGGAAGATGTAAGTCATAACCCACTGATATGTGGCACAAGTGATTTTAATGCCAAAAGGCATGACTCGATAGTAGAAGGTCCCCAAGGGGTGATTAATGTAGTTTTGTGTTGATCTTCTATGGCAAGTAAGATTTGATTATAACCCGAGAAACCATCCATGAGTGATAGCATCTCATGACCAGTGGTAAGGCCAACCATTTGGTCAATACTAGGTAGGGGAGATCATCTTTTGGGCGGGATAGGTTGAGGTCATAGAAATGCTGTGTAAATGCGAGTCCCCCCTGTCACCTTAGTGACAAGGACAATGTTAGAAATCCAACAAGGATAATCAATGGGTAATATGAAGGAAATAGAAAGAAGGTGCTGCATTTCTTCTTTGACGAGAAGGTTAATGTGAGGGTGTATTTTCCTCAGTTTTTTTTTGACATGTTTGGCATCGGGAATGGTTATGATATTGTGGACCACTATGGTGGGGTCAATACCAGGCATGTCTG
This sequence comes from Taxus wallichiana var. yunnanensis, assembly GCA_018340775.1. Classification (NCBI taxonomy): domain Eukaryota; kingdom Viridiplantae; phylum Streptophyta; class Pinopsida; order Cupressales; family Taxaceae; genus Taxus; species Taxus wallichiana. Next base: position 166,859,006 of record CM031244.1, read on the forward strand.
CATAAGACCAAGAAAACACATGGTTATGATCTTTGAGAAAAGAAGTGATGGCTTCCTATTCAGCAACATCTAAATATTGATTGATCTTTAGGATGTGTGGGTCATCCTGAGTATGAATGTTGATCTCGATAGTTGATTCATTCAACATGGTTTGGATCTTAGAGGGTAACCGATGAATATATGAGTCTTTTGCACCAAGGTAGGTTAGTATAGATTCATCATCTTGACATTGAACGATGTTAATTGAAGGTGTATCATCATGAATCATTTCAAGATATAGGAAGTTCAGAGAGGAAGGAGCCTCGCCCTCATGTTGATAAGTCATAGGCCCCAAGGAAATGGTGTTTATGAAAAAAAAAGTTAGGAGGGATGGATTCTAGATCCATCGACTCTGTCGGTGAAGGCAGTGATGGTGGTGAAGAAGTTGGAGAAGGGTTGATGTCCTCAATGAATTCAATGCAGGCCTGTTTGGTAGGTGGTTTAGGAAAGCCAATAGTACTATGATCATTATGTTTATAGGTAGTACATGGAATAACACTATGGTAGACTTGATTGTAAAATTCAAAACCAAAACCCTTCCACACACATCGGTGCAGAAAGGTGTGTGTGAAACAGTGACTAGTGAGTGACTGGAAGTCAGTGGAAAATGGACAGGTTTGTGATGGTGGTTTGGGTGTGTAAGTTGTAGTATCAAGTCCCCCATATGTGAGACTGGTACAAAGGTGAGGAGGACCATAAAGGAGGTTTTCTCCTATGCGGTGATCATAGCGAGAATGTTGGTGAAGACTTTCATACTCCTGTGGAGTAAGGAATGTGTTGACACTGTATAGGCGATACTCCCCTAGATTGAGGCATTCAAAATTTCCTTCCAAGGGATCGGTGGTTAGTATGTGGGTAGCTAGAATAGATGATGTGTTAGAGGTTGACGTGGATGTGGAACTATCAGATTGGGAGGTTGATGGGTCAACTTTGGAGGTTGTGGTAGCGGTAGGAATGGAGGAGGTATGTGCGGTTGAGGTAGCGGCTTGTCTTGCTGGTAAGTAAAGAGGTGTATGTGAAGCAGTTGTGGTCATGGAGGTAGACACCTTAATGGGTATAAGCATGTCATTGGGTCAATAAATCATGTTGCATGTTTTAAAAGGTGATGGATCAGCTGGAATAGTATAGGTGTGTCCTTCATGCTCAAACTTTACACACAATGATGTAAAGTGGAAGGAACACAACCCATGACACGAATCCAAGGTCTGCCAAGTAATAGGTTATATTGAAATTCCCCCTCCAAGATGTAAAATAACTCTGGAACAATGTGGGGTCCCACGCAAATGTGGAGGATGATGGTGCCTAGTGTAGAGATGATAATGTCATTGAATGAACACAACATGACAGGATGTTTATGCATGTAATTTTCAGGTATGTGCATTTGATCAAATGCATGGGATGAAATGATATTAATTCTTGCACCCCCATCGATCATTATATGTTGTACACATATATCATCGACGTGGACATAGATGAAGAGAGTTGGGTCTAGGTGATCAGTTTGATGTGGTGCAATCTCTTCCTCTGAGAAGCTAAGGGAGGCTACTTGGTGGGTAGGTGGAGGTGTGGATAAAGGTGGTAATTTGGTGAAAGAGGCTACATGATGAGGCATGATGATGGAGGCTACAGGTGTAGGGTCTTTTGGTAAAACTTCAATAGATTGAAGGACCTCCATGAGATCTTAAGGATGGGATTCAAAAGTTTTGATGAGGTCATATAAGGACATTTTGAGGGGGGATTGGTGTAGTTGTTTGAGCATGGTGTAATGTGTGACCCCATTAGAAATAGGATATGTTGGGTCGCGGATAGTGATTTTAGGTGTGGGTGCAGATGGTATGTTGGGTATAGGATTGGTTTGTGAGTTAGTTTCCTTTTCCTTGCCTTTGTCCTTTTGAGCACGGGTAGCAACATGGATCATGTTGATCTAAGGGGAGTTGGTAAATGGAGAAGGTGTAGGATGAGTGGTATAACGACATGACGGGAAAAAACCTACCGGGGAGAAAATCCTTGTGAAGTGAGCTAGGTGCAATGACATTTAGGTGATGGTGTGGTAAGTTCTCTGATGTAAACCATGTTAATTTCAAATCTTGGGGGTGGCTCTAAGAGTTGAGGGGGTGGAGGTCATGGTTGTTGAGTAGGTAGTGAGGGAAGGACTATGGAAATGGGTGTTGGTGAAACAAGGTCCTCATCAAGAAGGTCATCATCATCAAAGTTTGCTTCAGGAGGACACAACTGGATAAGGATGGTTTTCAAAGCCTTGTAGTTCTCCACATTGTTCCCTAGCACATGATGGTAGGCAAAAATTTTAGTGTCATCAAACCCTTTTGGATTGGGTTTGAGGGGGTCATAAGGTCTGAGTGGTGGTAATGTGATGATAGAAGTCTCAAGGAGGTTGGTTAATATTTTGGCATAGGACCCTGCTAGTGGGTCACAATGGGAAGTGAAAGTGGGTTTGGGCGTAGGTGTGGCTGATTGTTGAGGAATGGTCTTTGTAGGAGGGGGAGTGGGTCGAGCTATGGTTTTGGGTGTTGGAGTGGTCTTGGGTGTTGGTCATGTTTTCTTGGGTAGGGGTATGGTAGATGAATGGGAAGGAGGGTGTATGGTTGTTTTGACTACCTTATTGGAGGGTAGTGGATTTTTGTCTTTGGGTTGCACCTTCTTGGGTAAAGGTGATATGGGTGTATGAGTTATAGAAGGAAATGCAGATGGGGGAAGAGGGAGATTTACCCAGGGGGATAACAGAGGTGTTGTGAAGGTAGATGATGCGGGTTGTGTTGGGGGTGTGAGGGATAGAGACTGAAGTGTAGTGGGTAGTGAAGAAGTTACTAAGTATATTTGAGGTATGGGTGGTAAAGATCTTTGCAGTGTATGTGTAAGCCATATTAGGCACTTGGATATGTTAGCGGTTTACGAGGAAGGAATGGGCTGTTGTGTTTTTGGTTTATTGATGAGTGGAGGTTTCTTAACCGTGTTGGGTAGTTGAGGTCCTAAGACGGATGAAAAGGGTGAAGGTGATGAAGGTGTGATTGGCGTAGCTAGGGTATGAGTTTGATGGGTTTAGTTCTTCTGTTTGGGCTCCGGAGTAGGTTTGGTGTTGATTGTGGAGGATGTAGCTAAATCTAGTTTCATAGGTGGATGAGTAAAAGGCTGGTGGTTGGGGTGATCTGCTAAGGTAGTAATAGGTTTAGTCAAGGAAGATGGTGTAGATGTGGGTTTGGATTTAGCTATATGTTTGGTTATGGGTAAGGGTGTGTGTTGAGCTATGATGGGTGTCATGGATGAATTTTTGATAGAGGTGGTTGTGCTTGGTTTGATTGGTGAAATATTTTGGGTAAATAGTGAAAGTATCAACAAGTGACATCTGCATTTGTATTGAGATAGGAAGTAAAAGGTGCCCCCACAATAAGGCTCTGTCAACATAATCTAAGTGATCGACTAAATGTGAGAATGGCACGTCTGTAGGTGAAGTTGATGAGGACCTAATGGAAATTCCCATAAAATGTGTCTTAGAGACGGGGAATTTGCTAGCTTCAACTTCCATGGGTAAGATAACCGAAAGTAGATCTGTAGGAACCCGGGTACCTGATGGAGAGTGGTCACCTAGAGGAAAAGGTATCTCTACTGGATCCTTGATAGGTGGAGGAGGAAATGGGTCCTCTTCTATAGGTGAAGGAGATGATGGGTGCTCCTATTTGGGTGGAGGAGATAAACAAGTATCCTCCTGGACTGAATAAGAACTGTGGGTGACGATTCTTTAGGTGGAGAAGCCAAAGGTGAAATGGTCTTGATGTTAATGGAAGGATCCTCCACAGGTGACGAAGGATGTGAAAGGTGTTCCTATGTGGGTGGAGGAATAGGTGAGGTGGGTTCCAAAAAGAAGGAGGACTTCGGGCTAGAATTTTCTCTATGGAAGGAACATGAAGTAATTGGGAAGCAATGGGTGTGTCACTGAAAATATCATGGACCTCGTGGGTATGGCTATCATGAGTTGAGGTCTCACCGGTTTGATTAGAAAAAGGGGCATGATTAGGAAATGGTTTCTTAAAGATGTGTAGGTTTTGATTGGCAAGCACGTTAGAATTATCCACAGTTAGCTCACCTTTCTCAAGCATTTCTTAGATAATGTTTTTGAAAGTGATGCAATTGCCATCACTATGACCCTTTACTCGATGATAGTTATAGAAGTTGTGTTCTTTATACCATGTGGGTGTGGGGCAAGTAGGGTCAAAACTAGTGTGTGGTTTTATAGGAGGAAGGGTGATGGCCACAAATTTGATGAGCTTCCCTAGGACAGAAGAATAAGGTTCCCCAATTGGGGTATATTTCCATTGTTCCCATCTAAATTGAAAAGTCTGAATGGGTGAGAGATTAGATGAGGGGCTAGCTTGATTTGATGGATGAGTTGGGCCAGCTTTAAGTACCATTGCATTAGAGGTTCCCTTAGCTTTTGAATAATTTTTTTGTGGTTTTTAAGAATAATATGTAACATTTGACTTGAATGTCGACTTCTTATTGTGTAATTGAATTTTCTTCTCTTCAATGGCCCGAATCTCAAGATTTCGTGCCATGCTGAATGCTTCGTCAAAGGTTTGGACTTGTAGGTTCGGTGAGATATACCTAGCATAAGCCTACATGAAGAGTTCGATAAGTTTGGTTTATGGTAGTTGGAATGTAAGTTGATTGATCAGGCTACGCCGATGAGCAACAAAATCTATGATAGATTTTTTGTCATATTGATGCATGGATTATAGGTCAGTCATGGTAACCTTATCAACAATGTTAATGGAGAAGTGATCCAAAAAGGCTTGGGCTACCTGATTAAATGAAAATATAGAGTGTCTAGGTAACCCACTATGCCAATCTAACATAGGCCCATTCAGAGACATGGGAAAGGTCCTCAGAAGTAAAGCGTCATCATGGGTAATCAGATAACACCCATGTTTGAAAGACCAAAAATACTGTTGTGGGTCTTTTTTTCTGTTGAAGTGGTTAAAATTAGGCATTTCCCAATGCATGGGGTATGGAATAATAGGAATGGATGGGTGGATAGGCTCATTACAAATCTCATCGTAGGTGAGAGAAAAATGTGTGCCTGAAACCAATGCTTCTAGTGCCTGCATCTTGTCCATCATTAACTGGATTAGGTCATTGGTAGTTTTTTGATGGATGGGTGCCTCTTATAGCATAAGAAGGTTGGTGTTGGGCATGTAACAAGGGCGGAATTCTAGTATATCGTGTCATCGTATAGGTAGATTGAGAAGAATGTAGTGAAATAGGGGGTATGTACCCATAGTGAATAATAGATGAAACAGGAGGCTGCTAATAGTACGTATATGGAGGTGAAATGGTCATGGTGACCCTAGTGGCAATGGGGGCTAAAGATTGTGGAATAGAAAGGATGACGTTTTGAAAAGGGGTAGAGGTCACCGACACTGGGGGTGGTATGTAGCTACGGGTATATGAGAGACAATAGGCACAAATGAGGTTGTATTCTAGGTGGTTGGCGAAGGTATAGTGGATGTGGCAGGTATAACGGATGTAGCAGACATGGCAGTCATAGTGGGTATAGGGCCTAGCTGCAAAATGACTGAGGGTAAGGTAGATGTGGGAAACGTAGGGTTAACAGGGGTTGGAGCAGAAGTAAGAGTGAGTATCGAGGGAATAGATACGGGCATGTTGTATATCAAATAACATGAGGCATCTTGAGTGGACGAGTAGGAAAGGTAAAAATGCAAGGCGGCAGGATTTTGGTCAAGGAGTTGTGTGAACTCCTTGTCTCTAGTAGTGATAGAGATAGGTTGGATAGATTCCATGGTGGGTGATAAAATGGAAGGTGGTGAAGGGCTAGGTGGGAGTGGTTGAAAAATGGCGTGGAATATGAGGGTGCTTTCTTGTCGATGCATCAGTACCATGTGAATAGGTACTAACGTGGTAAGATTGATTTCTATAAGTGACACAAAAATACAACACAAGTAGGATAAATAGGTAGTGGTAGGTGAATTAGGGTTAAAATGTTAGCTGGAAAATGACATAGGCTAACTGATTCTAGTTAGGGTAAACTAATGCCAATAATAGGTAACCACTGCACCCATTACCTTGTAATAGTTACGTCTTGACCATGCGTTCTCTACTCACCGGTTTGCGTTCTCTGCTCACATGATTTTTTCATTAAAGATAATATCTCTAGGCTGAAATATTTTCTTGTCTTTAAGACTCCAAACATGGAAACCAAAATCATCTTCACCATATCCAACAAAGGTGCATTTCTTATACTTATCCTCTAACTTGGTCCTATCATCTTTATCAATGTGAACAAATACTTCACATCCAAATACTCTACGAGAAATGAGTAATCAATTTTCTTACTAGACCAAGCCTCCTCATGTATACCTCCGTCCAAGGCCATCAATGTTCCTCTGTTAATCATATAAATAGTTGTACTTACCATTTCCACCCAAAATGTAACACCCTGAACTATTGTTACTTCCTCCTAAGCATACAAGTGTTGATATGTGATTTCTTTTGTAAAAAGGATGTGTTCCTTTGATTAAGAAGTCATGCTTGATATCTTGAATCTTCTTTGCAGATTGCGAGATCTTTGGAGTCGAATTTGATTAGACTCTTTTAATTATTTCATTTTACATCGAGTTTAATCTGATCTCGTAAGCGAATTATAAAGTTATTTATCTATAAGACCTAGCCTTGGATCGGTGGTATTGATCCAAGTGGTGATTAAGTTTTTCATGATGAATTAAAAATTATAAACCTTTCACGAGTTGCAAGTGCGAATTCGTTGAATAAAGCCAATCCAGTCTAACTCGGGTTGATCGTGTGAAATGGAATGGTTCGATATCGAAGAATATCTGGAAGGTCTTGGTCATGGACCAGGTAATAATTTTGTTGCATAAATTCCGTAGCCTAATGGCGACAGGGTGAACCACGTTCGAGAATGCATGTTGTAGGTCTTTTTCTGAGCATACGGAATGTAGACTTAACTGGAATTATAAATGTTAGTAACCTAAAACTAAACTTAACCTAGGGGTTAGTGTTAATCTAAACTAGACCTAGGCTAAGAGCTAACGTCCTAAGTTAGTATCTATGTTCTATGAAGTTAGACTAGGTATTATCCTAAATTCTAACCTAAGTTACTAACCTAACTATTAAGCAAGGATTACTGGGGACCTATGGAGGGATGCGAACCATGGGCGGCCTTTTCTATGTCTTTAAATGGAAAGGATAAGTATGAAGGATAGGTATTGGTAGAAGTTTTAGAAACGGCTAACTCGAGCCGACGTGGCAGGTCGCCAAAACTGAAAATGGTCTTGAAATTTTATTTGTCTATCGCCAACTATGGCAGTCAGTCGATGTGATGGAGTTTGAGCCGGAAATTGGGAGTAAATGCAATTAATGAGCTCGGTAGTCGAGCTCGGATTTCTCGAGAAGGCATGCAAATTGGAAAGTTGTTGGTTTGTTTGGCTTATCACAAATTCGATTTTCCTCTGCTGTTCCTTTGGTTCTTCGCTTTGATCTTCTTTGTGTTACATGGCGAGTATGAGCGTATCTAGCTCTTTCCTTTGGCAAGGAAAATATATATGTCATGGAGATAGCAAAATTTTATTGGTAGCTCTAACTTGGAAAAGGAAAAGAAAGTCCGAGCTCTTTCAGTGGTCTGCTTCGGAATTTTGAGCAAATATCCAGGCATGTTAGGCCCTAACCTTTAAAAATCTTGCTATCTTTCAAGTGATTTCATTAGAACAACTCTGTTCAAATGATTTATGGAAATAGATGATTTTCTATGGTTGTCTTGTGTGATTTTGTTACTGTATCTTCATGTTGGTTTGATTTTTCATTTATCCCTTGATGCGTGTTTTTTTAAATTTGAATTGTTGCTATATTTCTTTGTGTTTTGCATTCCGGCTTTAATATGCGAAATTATTGCAAGTATATGTGATAGGCCTGTCGTGTGTGAGTCCATAAATTTTTCTCTCGATGGGTCTGGAGACTATTGAGATGCTTGTTGATGGATACTTTTTGTTGATTCTTGTTCTGAAACCGCCGTAACGGATCTTTGAAGGACATTTGTTTGATTGTTCAGTTAATTGACCTTTTCTTTCGTAAGCTCTGTCGTGGTTGTTATTTAGTGGTGGTTATGGATTCTGGTTGGGTTTCGTTATGAAATTTTATAGTTATTTGTGAAAAGGTAACTCACAGTGTTACAGTATTCATACGACCTTGCTGGAGTTGTTTTTCCCCTTGCGTGGAGGTTATGGGGATTCAACCCATTGATAGTATTGATTTATATATATGATTATTGTATTGAAACGACTCTGCGGAGTCCTTTGAATGAATCGTATATTATGGTCCACTGTTGAGGATATAGATACATCTTTGAGTATTGATAATTTGAATTTCGTTGGAATCTTGTAGAAGTAACAGGTCATACGACCTCTGTTAATTGTAATGAATTTTGGTACAGACTCCATGGGTATACTTTTACGTTTCCTTCTGAGTAAGCTTGTTCGAGAATTTTGAAGAGGTTCAGTTGAATTCCTTGTTATGAAATCAGTATTCAGATTTGCTTACACTTGATTTTGGGAATGCTTACCATAGTTGGCATAGATAGAATCATTAACTATTTTTACCTTGTATACTGTTGTTGGGACTCAGTTGAATTCTTGATAGATAAACAGTGTAACTGCTTCAAATTAAGACTATTGGGTTTACTATTGTTTTCGACACCGTTGGGTTCCGTGAGTATGGGAAGATATCTTGTATATCGGTTTCTAGAAAAGCTAAACTGTGAATATTGTTTACGGACTTAGTTTTAAATCCTCGAATGGTAATCTATGTCACTGTTTTCTATATAAGCCTAAGCATGAACATGTAATGTTCTTGGCTTTGTTGGTTTTCTTTAAAAGCTTGACATCATGAATTATGGCTTCTATAAAGTAGGTCGTGAATAACATACTTTCAACTCTGAATGCGTTCAGAAGTGACTATGTTATGTTATGTTATGTTATGTTTTCTTTCTGTTTACATTCCAGATAGATGTGGCTGTGCATGTTGCTTGGATTTCGTTTAAAAATCCCTCCGCATAGTCATAGGGAAATGTCATTGCTTAAATGATCATGAGTCTTTGGTTGACTGCGATAACAAAGGAGATCTTTTGATTTCGACCTTGTGTCTAAAAGCCTTTCAGTGTTTATCTTCATGTCTGTTGCTTCTTGCGCAAGGTCATACTGAGTCTGCTTGGTAGATAGACACCGTTGTTTGGCAAGAGGGTTACTGTACTGTAGTTGCTTTATTTTAAGTTTTAACAAAACAGAGTGCTGTTGATGGACTCGACTGATTTATTTGCATGCGTATTAGGTGAATGCCTTGCTTTTGAAAAGATGGTACAGTCATGAGCTAATGCAGAGGGAAACATGTGCAATTTGTTTATTTCTCTTCTGTTGTAAATTATAAGTTGATATAATTGTTTAACAAACATCTGTAATTGTTTTTACATAATGACGGTATCAGGATTGATAAGGTATTCCTCTTTTTTTTTTAAGTTGAATATCATGATTGTCTGATGTTTGTTCATCTTGGGATTTACAATGAATAATTGCTTAGGATACTTTTGTTCTTCTTAATCCCTAATATTTTGATGAAATATTTGAGAAATATATAGTACTACTCTGTAACGAAAATTATTATTACACGTTATAGACATGATATATTCCTAACGTATAGTCTGAATCATGTTTACTTGTTTGGTGATTTTATATCATTTAAACAGGGTGTTTAATGAAAACAATTGACGGATTGCAATTGTTTTAAGAGTTAGTGCTTATCATGCTCGTTATTCAAGGACCCATGTTGATAATTTTTGAGATGGATCTTTGTAAGTGGTAAAAGCAATGCAGATCTGACCGGATGATCAGATTGTTTAATTTGATTTATAATGAATTACAACTTGATTTTCTAAATGTACTATATGTGGAAAGATGTTCCTTTTCCGTTGAGCATTGTATCAAGTATGTTGAATGCATAAAAAGTATTTGTATAGTTTTGAAAGGAATAGAAATAAGTATTTGCCACTTATGTGTTGTATTCTTATTTTGATAGTTGACCTTCTTCGGTTTATATACCGAGGGGAAATGTTATCTTTGTATAATTTGGAGACTTTTGTGATTGTCAATGAAAGCTTACAAGAAAATGTGATTGAATTCTTATGAGTGTTCAGTAGTTCTAATTTGTTCTATCGAAAGCAAAAATTTAAATTTAAATCATTGTCTTTCTAAAGATAGGATTAAAATAAACCTAAGCAGAACACTAATCAAGCTGAATTAAATTACTAATCCCTAGTCTTGATTATGACAGGACAACATTTAATTGGATTCTTAATCATTTATATCTTGATACTAATAGGTATGATATAAATTCAGTTAGGAGAACTGATATAAACCTAATGGGGTTCAGAGGGCAATCTCATGTGAAGTTTATGAGTTATTGTCAAATTCCGTTGTCTTAGAATCATGTATATTCTAAGAACTCCATGATGAGACCTTGGCCTTAATATCTCCACCGTGTAATGGGTTTTATTGAGGAAGGTCATTCTAAGACGAAGAATCCAGGGATCGGGAAAGGCTAACCCTAGGGGAACATCTTTAATGTAATTTAAACTCAACGTGCGTAACGCATATTAATAAGTAGATCTTTCCGAGGCAGATTTAAAGGTTGATGGCACAAGTCAACTGCAGGTTGTACCTCCGAGAAGGTTAGGATCTTCTTGAAGTTACAACAATGTAGGTGACTTATGACGACACCCTTTGCATTGATCGCTAAGATTTACACTTTGATCTCGAATGAGTTACTCAGGGACCGATTAGGAATGTGGTCACGTTATAAGGCTGCCTTGGTGATTCGGGGTATCTTGACACACTGGTTTAACTAGGGTTGAACCAAAGTATGTCATCGTATCCCTAATCCTTGTGGGCATCCATATAACGCGTTATCACCTTGTTAATCCGTTTCAAGTGAATAAAGTTGAGATAGGAGGAACCGTAGCGAAGTCAGTATAAGACATTCTACATAACATAAGAATGGGGTGAAGGGCATATTCAGTTGATGAGTATGCCGTTAGGAGTACGAGACATAAAGCAGTATGTTTCAAATCTTTGGCCAAAGTATCGCATGAATTTTTGATTGCGTTGTCCTAATTCACCTAGTCTAAGGGATGAGATGCCGATGAATAATGGTAACAATTATTCGAGTTAGGATCCTTAGACAGAGCATTCAACGAATCCCGAAGAGGGAAGAGAACCGCAAGAGTGAAGTGTTAAATAAAAATGCCAACTCTTATTACTCATGAATAGATCGGTAGATTACCGAGTCATGGAATGAATAGATTGGAGGTACTCCAAGTCATTACACATGTGCATATGGTTGTCTCTGTTATAAGAATGGTTATTTGATTGTGAGTTCTAAATTAGGTATTTAGAACCAGGATGAAATTATCAAAAAATTCATCATGGGATTGAATCCCGTGATAGGGGAGAAGGTCGATGTTCACGGTCCAACCACTATGGAAGGAGTTGTTGAAAAGGCCATAAGGCAAGAAAGAAATTAAAGGCTATTTCTACCCATAAAGAGGAAGTGCGGAAGAAGACTATAAACCCTTCTTCAACCTCTCTTGCACCTAGAAAAGGACCATGGAAAAAGTTTGGAAACAAAAGTAAGTTTCAGGAGATAACAATAAGAAAGCAGTAGTAAATAAGCTGCTTTGAAATGTAAGGGATAATTTTGTTAAAAATTATAATAATGGCGAAGCCTATGGAGGACAGCGTGACAATTACAAAAGCTGGAGGTAATTCGAGCCTAAAAAGGGACTGTAGGAGGCTGCTACAATTGTGGCAAAGATCACTATGCAAATCAGTGCCCTTTGAAGAAGAAGGATGATCGTGTCAGTGACATAAGATACATCTTTGATGAGCAGAACAAGCAAGCTGAAAAGCAAGTAACACCTATAGAAGTTAGGTAAGTTATTTGGCATACTGTCACTATTCTTTTTGATACAGGAGCTACTGAATGTTTTATTTCTAATAAACTTGCTTCTAAACTTAAAAGAAAAGCTGGAAAAATGGATAAATCTTGGACTGTACAGTATGGTAATAACTCTGTTCATACAGTGAGTATGTGTCTTTTTGGGGTAGTCCTTGACTTACCTAACTTTTCCATGGAAGTTGATCTCTATGTTACACCTTTGGGATCGTATGACATTGTCATCGGTGTCAATTCGTTATCGACCATAAAGCAAAAGTAGATTGCTATGAAAAGAACATAAAGTGTTTAGATGATCAATTTGGAAACCATGAGAGATTCAAGGTGTGAAGCGAGAAATTTCAGTTAGGAAACTATCACTATGCGGCTTAAAAAGGCTAAGAATAAAGGGTGTACTCTTTATGGTAAAGAATCTTCGAGAAGAAGATGGTGATTATATGAAGCAAATTCCTCTATTCTTACAAAGTTTCAGGATGTCTTTCTGAAGAATTACCAGGTTACCACCCAAGAGAGAATTTGACTTCACCATTGAAATCAAGCGGGAAGCGAACCTATTTCCAAAGTGCCTTATAGGATGACTACTACAGAGTTAGTTGAGCTTAAGGCACATGATTGCAATAAATTTTGACAAAAGGTTTGATTAGACCAAGTGTTTCACCTTAAGTGCGCTGTAATATTTGTGAAAAGAAGGATGGAACACTAAGGTCATGTGTATTGATTATCGGATGTTGAACAAAGCAACAATCAAGAACCGATATCCACTTCCAAGGATTGACGATCTATTTGATCAGATGCGTGGAGAAGCGGTTTATTCTAAGATAGATCTTCGATCTGGTTATCATCAGTTAAGGATTAAAGAAGAAGACATTCATAAAAACAGCTTTCCTAACAAGGTACGGACATTATGAATTCACGGTTCTACCCTTTGGATTAACTAATGCACCCATGACCTTTATGAACTTAATGAACAATATTTTTCAAGAATATCTAGACAAGTTTGTACTTGTATTCTTGGACGATATTATCATTTATTCTAAAAGTGTTGGGGAGCACAATGAGCATTTGAAGATAGTTTTGGAAATTAGAGAAAAGAAAGTTGTATGGTAAGTTATCTAAATGTTCTTTCTTTGATTGAAGTTCACTATTTGGGTCATGTCATAAGTAAAGAAGGAATTGCTTTAGATCCTTCAAAAATAGTGGCAATAACTGAGTGGCTTGCGCCAAAGAATGTGCATGAAGTAAGAAGCTTCATGGGTCTTGCAGGTTACTATAGAAAATTTGTAAAGGATTTTTCTAAGGTAGCTACACCAATAACTTCATTGCAGAAGAAGGATAAGAAATTCATGTGGAATGACAAGTGCGAAGTGGCTTTCAAAAGTCTGAAAGACCAGTTGACTTCTGCACCTATATTAGCTGTACCAGACCCTAATGGGAATTTTACTGTTGTAACGGATGCTTCTAGGGAAGGCCTTGGAGGTGTTTTGCTACAAAATGATCAGGTCATAGTATATGAAAGTAGAAAACTCAAGTTACATGAGCTGAACTATGCCCCTTATGATTTGGAACTTCTTTGCCATTGTACATGCACTTCAAGTCCTGGAGACACTACTTGGGAAACCTTTTGAGTTGAAAACTGATCACTTAGGGCTGAAATATATTTTTACTCAGCCTAATCTGAATGCCAGACAGAGAAGGTGGTTAGAATTTTTATCACAATATGATTTTGATATTAGTTATATCAAAGGGAAGGAGAATAGAGTAGCTGATGCTCTAAGTCGTAGGAGGCACATTTCTGCTCTTATAACATTAAGAACTCAGTTCAAGGAAGAGGTAAAGAGTGCCTCAGAATCTGATAATTACTTTCTGCAGGTAAAGGCAGCGCTTGCTGCAGAACCTAATGATGAAAGGTATAAAGGTTTTCATTTTGATAATGAAGGAATCTTGCGTTATGAAAACAGGGTATATGTACCTATGTTGAACGACTTGAGGAAGAAGTTGTTAGTGGAATTTCATAATTCACCTTTCTCTGGACACCCGGGTATCACAAAGATGCTTGCTGATCTGAAACAGCAATACTTTTGGAAAGGTATGAAAAAGGATGTCATAAATTTTGTGACCCATTGTTTGGAGTGTCAGTGGTGAAGGCAGAACATATGCACCCTGCTGGACTGTTATATCCTCATAGCATACCGCAGTACAAATGGCAAGTAATAACCATGGATTTTGTACAAGGATTACCCATGTCTAGGAATAAACATGATGTTATCCTGGTAGTTGTAGATAATGACTAAGGTAGCTCATTTCATCGCTAGAAATCTAAAGGATGATTCACCAGTGTTGGCCAAAAGATTCGTACATGAAATTTTCAGATTGCATGGTGTACCAGAATTGATTATATCTGGACAGGATCCAAGAATGACGTCAAGGTTTTGGCAAACACTTAATACTCTTGGAACAAAACTAAACTTCAATTCTGCATATCATCCTGGAAACGGATGGACAAACTGAAAGGGTAAATCAAGTGTTGGAGGACATGTTGTGGATGTATTGCATGGATCAACAGTATAAATGGGAAGAGTATCTTCCATTAGTTGAGTTCGCATACAACAATAATTATCATTCATCTCTTAAAATGGCACCATTTGAAGCACTTTATGGAAGAAAGTGCAGAACTCCTGTTAGTTGGGACAGTGTTGAGGATAGAGTGGTAATTGGACCAGAGATTCTCACGGAAATGGAACAGCAAGTTAAGCTGATTCATGAAAGATTAAAGGAAGCAGCGGATAGGCAGAAGAGCTATGCTGACCTTAAGTGGGTTGATAGAAGGTTTGAGCTTGGTGATAAGGTTTTTCTTCGTTTTAAACCCGAAGAGTTCTATAACCTTTGGCAAGGCTGCCAAGTTGTCACCTCGATTCGTGGGACCTTTGAAATCGAAATAATCAATCGTAGCTTATCGTTTAGCATTACCACGCTTTATCTCGCATGCATGATGTTTTCCATATTTCTTTGCTTAAGAAATACGTTTCAGATCTGTCACATGTTTTAAATTAGAATTCCTTGTAGGTCCAAGACCCAGGATTAATCGTGGTTAAACCCACACGAGTCTGGAAACTCGCCAACTTGATTGCATTTAAGAAATCGTGAAATACAACAATGTAAGGTCCAAAGTGGGACCAGTTTAACGAAGAAAGTACAACTTGGGAAAATGCGGAAGAGATGAAAATTGCCTTTCCTTCTCTTTTTCAATGAGAATGAAATCTATTGACAAAACATTCTTTAATGAACTTACTTTTTTAAGTATTTATGAAAGCCAGATGAAGGAAAACATTATTCAGGTTGAATAAAATGTGTTGTGACATTGAATTCTGGAACTATTCAAATTGGAAATACTCACATTGTTTGTGTACTGATAAATTGGTTGACCTGAAGGTTAATTGAATATGTAATCATCGGGACGATGAATCTTTTTAGGAGGGAAGCATGTAACACCCTGAACTATTGTTACTTCCTCCTAAGCATACAAGTGTTGATATGTGATTTCTTTTGTAAAAAGGATGTGTTCCTTTGATTGAGAAGTCATGCTTGATATGTCTCGAATCTTCTTTGCGATTGCAGATCTTTGAGTCGAGAATTTGATTAGACTCTTTTATTTATTTCATTTTACATCTGAGTTTAATCTGATCTCGGAACAAATTATAAAGTTATTCATCTATAAGACCTAGCCTTGGATCAGTGGTATTGATCCAAGTGGTGCTTTAAGTTTTTCATGATGAATTAAAAATTATAAACCTTTCACAGGTTGTAAGGTCTGAATTCATTGAATAAAGCCAATCCCGAGTCTAACTCAGGTTGATCGTGTGAAATGGAATGGTTCCCGATATCGAAGTATATCTGGAAGGTCTTGGTCATGGACCATGTAATAATTCTGTTGCATATAATTCCATAGCCTAATGGCAAAGACAGGAGTGAACCCTGTTCGAGAATGCATGTTGTAGGTCTTTTAAGGCATACGGAATGTAGACCTAACTGGAATTATAAATGTTAGTAACCTAAAACTAAACTTAACCTAGGGGTTAGTGTTAATCTAACCTAGACCTAGGCTAAGAGCTAACGTCCTAAGTTAGTATCTATGTTCTATGAAGTTAGATTACGTATTATCCTAAATTCTAACCTAAGTTACTAACCTAACTATTGAGCAAGGATTATTGGGGACCTATGGAGGGATGCGAACCATGGGCGGCATTTTCTATGTTATTTAATGCAAAGGATAAGTATGAAGGATAGGTATTGGTAGAGGTTTTAGAAACGGCTAACTGAGCCGACGTGGCAGGTCGCCAAAACTGAAAATGGTCTTGAAATTCTATTTGTCTATCGCCAACTTTGGCGGTCGGTGGCAGTGGAGTTTGAGCGGGAAATTTGGAGTAAATGCAATTAATGAGCTCGGTAGTCGAGCTCGGAATTCGCGAGAAGGCATGCAAATTGGAAAGTTGTTGTTTTGTTTGGCTTATCGCGAATTCGGTTTTCCCTCTCGCTCTGTTCTTGGTTCTTCGCACTTTTGATCTTCTTTGTGTTGCATGGCGAGTATGAGCGTATCTAGCTCTTTCCTCTGGCAAGGAAAATATATATGTCATGGAGATAGCAAAATTTTGTTGGTAGCTCTAACTTGGAAAAGGAAAAGAAAGTCCGAGCTCTTTCAGTGGTCTGCTTCGGAATTTTGAGCAAATATCCAGGCATGTTAGGCCCTAACCTTTAAAAATCTTGTTGTCTTTCAAGTGATTTCATTAGAACAACTCTGTTCAAATGATTTATGGAAATAGATGATTTTCTATGTTTGTCTTGTGTGATTTTGGCACTGTATCTTCATGCTGGTTTGATTTTTCATTTATCCCTTGATGGGTGTTTTTTTAAATTGAATCGTTGCTATATTTCTTTGTGTTTTGCATTCCGGCTTTAATATGCGAAATTATGCAAGTATATGTGATAGGCCTACTCGTGTGAGTCCATAAATTGTTCTCTCGATGGGTACGGTACGAGACTATTGAGATGCTTGTTGATGGATACTTTTCGTTGATTCTTGTTGTGGAAACCGCCGGAAGAAGGGATATTGAAGGACATTTGTTTGATTGTTCGATTAATTGACCTTTCTTTCGTAAGCTCGTCGTGGTTGTTATTTAGTGGGGTTATGGATTGGTTGGGTTTCGTTATGAAATTTTATAGTTTTTGTGAAAAGGTAACTCACAAAGTGTTACAAAGTATTCATACGACTTCCACTTTGGAGTTGTTTTTCCTTGCGTGGAGGTTATGGGGATTCAACCCATTGATAGTATTGATTTATATATATGATCATTGTATTAAAATGACTCTACGGAGTCCTTTGAATGAATCGTATATTATGGTCCACCGTTGAGGATATAGATACATCTTTGAGTATTGATAATTTGAATTTCGTTGGAATCTTCAGAAGTAACAGTCATACGATGACTTCGTTAATGTAATGAATTTTGGTACAGACTCCATGGGTATACTTTTACGTTTCCTTCGAGTAAGCTTGTTCGAGACTTTTGAAGAGGTTCATTGAATTCCTTGTTATGAAATCAGTATTCGGATTTGCTTACACCTGATTTTTGGAATGCTTACCATAGTTGGCATAGATATAATCATTAACTATTTTTACCTGATATCTTGTTGTTGGGACTCGGTTGAATTCTTGATAGATAAAAGCAGTAATCTGCTTCAAATTAAGATCTGTTGGGTTTACTATTGTTTTCGACACCGTTGGGTTTCGTGAGTATGGGAAGATATCTTGTATATCAGTTTCTAAAAAAGCTAAATCTGTGAATACTATTTACGGACTTAGTTTTAAATCCTCGAATGGTAATCTATGTCATCCTGTTTTCTGTATAAGCCTGAGCATGAACATGTAATGTTCTTGGCTTTGTTGGTTTTCTTTAAAAGCTTGACATCATGAATTATGGCTTCTATAAAGTAGGTCGTGAATAACATACTTTCAACTCTGAATGCGTTCAGAAGTGACTATGTTATGTTATGTTATGTTATGTTTTCTTTCTGTTTACATTCCAGATAGATGTGGCTGTGCATGTTGCTGGATTTCGTTTAAAAATCCCTCCGCATAGTCACAGGGAAATGTCATTGCTTAAATGATCATAAGTCTTTGGTTGACTGCGATAACAAAGGAGATCCTTTGATTTCAACCTTGTGTCTAATAGCCTTTCAGTGTTCATCTTCATTCATACCGAGTCCGCTTGGTAGATAGACACCGTTGTTTGGCAAGAGGGTCACAGCATCTTGTAGTTGCTTTATTTTAAGTTTAACAAAACAAAACAGTGCTTTGTTCATGGACTCGACGATTTATTTGCATGTGTATTAGGTGAATGCCTTGCTTTTGAAAAGACGGGCATAGTCATGAGCTAATGCAGAGGGAAACATGTGCAATTTGTTTATTTCTCTTCGTTGTAAATTATAAGTTGATATAATTGTTTAACAAACATCCGTAATTGTTTTTACATAATGACAGATCGTGGATTGATAAGGTATTCCTCTTTTTTTTTAAGTTGAATATCATGATTGTCTGATGTTTGTTCATCTTGGGATTTACAATGAATAATTTCTTAGGATACTTTTGTTCTTCTTGATCCCTAATATTTTGATGAAATATTTGAGAAATATATAGTACTACTCTGTAACGAAAATTATTATTACACGTTATAGACATGATATATTCCTAACGTATAGTCTGAATCATGTTTACTTGTTTGGTGATTTTATATCATTTAAACAGGGTGTTTAATGAAAACAATTGACGGATTGCAATTGTTTTAAGAGTTAGTGCTTATCATGCTCAGTTCATTGAATTGACCCATGTTGATAATTTTTGCAGATGGATGCCGTAAGTGGTAAAAGCAATGCAGATCTGACCGGATGATCAGATTGTTTAATTTGATTTATAATGAATTACAGCTTGATTTTCTAAATGTACTATATGTGGAAAGATGTTCCTTTTCCGTTGAGCATTGTATCAAGTATGCTGAATGCATAAAAAGTATTTGTATAGTTTTGAAAGGAATAGAAATAAGTATTTGCCACTTATGTGTTGTATTCTTATTTTGATAGTTGACCTTCTTTGGTTTATATACCGGAGGGGCAATGTTATCTTTGTATAATTTGGAGACTTTGTGATTGTCAATGAAAGCTTACAAGAAAATGTGATTGAATTCTTATGAGTGTTCAAAGTAGTTCTAATTTGTTCTATCGAAAGCAAAAATTGAAATTTAAATCATTGTCTTTCTAAAGATAGGATTAAAATAAACCTAAAGCAGAACGCTAATCAAGCTAAATTAAATTACTAATCCCTAGTCTTGATTATGACAGGACAACATTTAATTGGATTCTTAATCATTTATATCTTGATACTAATAGGTATGATATAAATTCAGTTAGGAGAACTGATATAAACCTAATGGGGTTCAGAGGGCAATCTCATGTGAAGTTTATGAGTTATTGTCAAATTCCGTTGTCTTAGAATCATGTATATTCTAAGAACTCCATGATGAGACCTTGGCCTTAATATCTCCACCATGTAATGGGTTTTATTGAGGAAGGTCATTCTAAGATGAAGAATCCAGGGATCGGGAAAGGCTAACCCTAGGGGAACGTCTTTAATGTAATTTAAACTCAACGTGCGTAACGCATATTAATAAGTAGATTTTTCCGAGGCAGATTTAAAGGTTGACGGCACAAGTCAACTGCAGGGTTGTACCTCCGAGAAGGTTAGGATCTTCTCGAAGTTACAACAATGCAGGTGACTTATGACGACACCCTTTGCATGATCGCTAAGATTTACACTTTGATCTTGAACGAGTTACTCAAGGACCGATTAGGAATGTGGTCACGTTATAAAGCTGCCTTGGTGATTCGGGGTATCTTGACACACTGGTTTAACTAGGGTTGAACCAGTATGTCATCGTATCCCTAATCCTCGTGGGCATCCATATAACGTTATCACCTTGTTAATCCGTTTCCGAGTGAATAAAGTTGAGATAGGAGGGACTGACAGAAGTCGGTATAAGACATTCTACATAACATAAGAATGGGGTGAAGGGCGTATTCCAGATTGACGAGTATGCCATTAAGGAATACGAGACATAAACAATATGTTTCAAATCTTTGGCCAAAGTATCGCAAGCTACTGATTGCGTTGTCCTAATTCACCTAGTCTAAGGGATGAGATGCCAATGAATAATGGTAACAATTATTCAGTTAGGTTCCTTGGACAGAGCATTCTGAATCCTAGAATAGGGAAGAGAACCGCAAGAGTGAAGTGTTAAATAAAAATGCCAACTCTTATTACTCATGAATAGATCAGTAGATTACCGAGTCATGGAATGAATAGATCGGAGGTACTCCGAGTCATTACGATTTTGCATATGGTTTGTCTGTTATAAGAATGGTTATTTGATTATGAGTTCTAAATTAGGTATTTAGAACCTGTGGATGCAATTATCAAAAAAAAAAATTGACTTGTTCTATTGTCTAAAATGAGGATGTTACACAAAACATGAGTGGAAGCCCCACATGTAACCTCATGCATCTAGCACACTCCATCATTATCCTGTTCATTCTCTCTAACACTCCATTTTCCTGTGGAGTATTTAGAACTGTTCTTTTCCTGTGATCCCATTTACTAAATAGTAATCAAGAAATCCATTACTACAATATTCCCCTCTATTATCCGAACTAAGACATTTCAACTTGAGACCTGTTTCATTTTCAACCAAGGCTTTCCATCTTTTGAAAGTTTCAAACACGTCCGATTTCTTTCTAATGCAATATACCCAAAATTTTCTAGTTGTATCATCAATGAAAGTGATGTAATAACATGAACCACCAATAGAGTTTACCTTAGCTAGCCCCCATACATCTATATGCACTAACTCCAACTTACCCTCCTTCCTGGTAGGTCCAACCTTGAGGAATATCACCTACTTTTGTTTCCCATAAACACAGTCCTCACAGAAGTCCAAATCTAACTCCTTTAATCTGGGAAACCTATCCTTTATAATTTGCATGCCCTTATGACTCATATGATTGAGTCTCTGGTGCCACAAAGTTGCATCTCCATCTGCAGCAACTAAATTAAAATAATCAGCACCACTGGTTAAATACAAAGTACAAGTTTTCTTACCTCTTACAACCACAAGAGCTCCCTTAGTAACCTTCCAAGAATCCATTGTAAAACTAATTGTACAACCATCACTACCCAACTGTCCCACTGATATCAAATTCCACCTCAACTTAGGCACATGCCTGACATCCTTAAGTAGCCATGTGTTCCTATTCTTGCATTTTCACCGAACACAACCTTTCCCTACTATGTTACATGGTTCATCGTCACCAAGATATACATGTCCAAAATCACCTTGAACAAAATCAGTAAAGTAATGTCTATGTGGGGTGGCATGGAAAGAAGCCCCTGAATCTAACACCCAAGATTCAACAGTATTATCTAAAGAAAGAATTAAGGCATATTGACAAAAATCACCTGTGCCAAATTTACCTCTTTAGTTTCCTCCTTTTTCTTCTTATCTGAAGAGCCCAACAATATTTCTTAGCATGACCAACCTTCCCACAAAGTGCCAACATTCTAACTTTCTCTTGGACTTTGACATTCCATGATCATTCAACTTCTCACAGTTACCTTTCCTCTATTCTTTTGTTTCCCTCCGCTCTCCACCGTCAAAGTGTTTCTAGAAGTAGAAGAATCTTTGGTGCTCTTCCTTCACATTTACTCACTTAGGATCATGCCTATTACATCCTTAAACTTCAGCTTTGAGTTATTAGAGACTGAATTACTTACAACCATAACCAAGTTGTTCCAGCTATCTGGTAAGGAACACAAAATCAACAAAGCCCTAACCTCATCATCAAAGTCAATTTTTACCTTGAGTTTAACATACCGTTAACCGTATTAAATTCATTCAAATGATCAGCAACAGAGCCATTCTAGACATCTTCATATTAAATAACTTTTTCATCAAAAATATTTTATTAGAGGCAGAGGGTTTTTCATATAACTTCCCCAATGCACTCATGAGACCTTCTGTGGTCTTCTCTTACGATATGTTGAAAGAAACTGAAGATGCAAGGTATAAAAAAATTTACCTAAGTGCCTTTCTATCTAACAACTCCCAATCCTCATCCGACATGGCTGTAGGTTTCTTTTCTTTTACAACCAAAGGAACATGGAGGTCATAATATAAGTAATCCTCCATTTGCATCTTCCACAAAACAAAGTTCTGCCCATTGAACTTCTCAAACCTCGATCTACCCTCATCTTCCATAGATCCCACTCAAGTTTAACTTTCCCTATGATTTACAACTTTAGTAAAAACCACCAAATCTCTAATACCAATTGTTAGGAATTAGATAACAAATATGCGGAAATAATTCCTCAAACCACAACAGTAGGAAACTATATAGCAGAATTATACTTGCAAAAATATAACAACATAAATAAATAATGCACAAAAGAAGACAAGACAAGATTTAACGTGGTTCACCCAATGTGGGCTATGTCCACCAAGAACTTGCTTATATTTTATTATCAACAAGAGTAAAACAAATCTCACAGTCTTCTCTCAGTTATGAACTCACAACAAAATTCCAAAGATGCTAAACCACAATTGACACCCAATTGCATAACCTTGATCACTCTTGATCACCTCTTGATCATTAAGACTCAAGACCTCTTGAACACTCAAGATATATTCAAGATACCCTAACACCTCTATTTATAGGATTAAAATCCTCTTAAGAAGTCATAAAGTTGACCCTAGAAGTTTGAAAGTCATGATCTTTCAACTTCCCACACTGGAAAAATAGTCCCAACGTTAACAACCAATTAACAACATGTTAACAGAAATGTTGTAGGAACAACACAATGACTGCACAACAATGTCACAAAAAATGACTGCAAAATTCTCCTAAAGTCTCCAAACTTAACTGTTTGAGCTCCATCACTTCAACATTGATTCAAGAAGACCAAAAACAAGCTCCACACCCCAACATGCTTCTTCTTGGTAGTTGCATTTCAAATTCAAGTTTTCCCTCCTCTTTTCTCTCTATAGATTCATCTATAAATGTAAGAGATAGGACCATTTGTTATATTGGAAACTATATATCCTTACACAATATGCTAAGAACTTCATATTTTAAGTATTTTTATTTTCAGACCTCTAGATCTAGCTCTCGCATGTGGATATCAGCCTCCTTCATCATTATAATAGCACTGTGAATTTTTGGAAGTAATAGAACCATCATTTTGTGACTATTCTCTATCCTAATGTGTTTTCATTCCTTCTTCATGCCTTGTCTTTTACATTGTGTGCTGGTTGTGCCATTTCAATTCCCTTACAGCTCCTTATTTAGTTGTGTTTGATGAGAATGAACTGGTAAATATGTGTTTAGATATGTTACTCATTCCTAGCCTCTTTTCAAGCATTTCTTTTCATTCCATCTCATAATAGATAGTGTTCATCACTCTTTTTTGGTGATATCACCTTTTAGTGTAGTTTCCTTTCATGTTATCCTTCTATCCCTGGACCCTTGGCATTGTTAGCTTAGTTTTCCCTTCTACCTCTAGGATTATCAGTAGCAGTAGAAATAGATAGAGGATCTGGCCTTCTCTGGAGATCCGTCCTAAGTGTGTAAGGTCTCACAACCTGGGTATGGATCCATTGTGTTCTTAAACACCTCGGCCCTCCTAGGATCCGAGACACAGGTGCATGTTTGAGAAACCAACAGTTTATGGCATGCTTAGTGGGACCAAAATTGAAATCTTAAATTTCATATCTCTAAGTTCTAGTGTGTGAACTTAGTATTTTAGCCTTTGGAGGCTCATTTTAACACATCTTACATCTCCCAACAACTTAAAATCTTTGTTTTAGTAGTCTCAAGCACCTTTCATGAGAATAATGCATACAAGAAGAAGTACAACAGCTGAATATTATTTTAAATACCTCAAGCTATCCCTAAGAATATTTCATTCCAGAAAGTACGCGCATACATATCCATCTCCAATGTGTCATGTCCATTCAAATCCTCAAAATAGATAGCCTATGTGCCCTGTAATGGTGCATTAGCAATCTCCTCCACTGAGAAAATTTACAAACTTTTCTAGAGGAAGTCCTTTGGTTCTAGTTATGCAACATGATATGCTAAATGGTGCACTCAAGATTATTCCATACTTTACTTGTGAGAATTAAGTCACCCCTTAGGAGCATATCCAGGATGTAGAAAACATGTGTTCACTCCATCTAATCACACGTGATGATGTAGCAGTTAGGATACTTGAAGTCTATTTTAAAGGTAAAGTGCTTCAATGGTACCGAGGCCTGAGACTTGGATCTATTACCACCTAGGATGAGCTAGGAACAACTCTTTATAACTACTTTGAAGATAAGTTAGATCACCTATCTTTGGTGGAGAAACTTACAACAATAGGGAGGGCACCTAATGAGTAGATGACTGATTTCAACATTAGATTTCAGAAGACATAGGAGAGAATCCCTCTTGTGGTAAGACCTACATCCTAGCATGTTTTCTTGTATTATCTGAAGGTGCTCAATAGTAATATTTAAGTTATGATCCAATCCATTGGAGGTAGGACTTTACCATCTAATTATACTATTGCAGGAAGGGAAAAAAATAGTCTTATTCGGGTGGGAAATTTAGCTCTTAGACTATTTATGCCCTTATTCACATAAATTTAACAAGCGCCCCAACCTTCTATGGCCCCTATTACTGTTCATGAGAAAAGTGTGCAACTAGATACCTCAACATCCTACTCTCTAGTGAATTAGAGGGAAGATGAAGAATTGAAGGCCCTGATTAGAATTTTATCAAACAAAGTCATATCATTAGAAAAGCAAAAGGTGCAAGCCTATAGAGGAAATTTTAATCGTGCACATGGCCAAAGAAATAATATTTGGTGGAATTGGTATAGAAATTAAAGATATGCACACTAGCCAGTAGAATGATAAATTTCATCCCAATTCACATCTTCCTGTAAGTTGTTCCTCCCGCGCCTTCTCTTCCCACACCCAATGTAAGTCAGGAACTTTTTCCAGTCCAAAATAATTTGGCACAACAGTCATAATTGTGTTTCCCTAACAACATGACTCATAGTTAGTATCATTGTCCCAATTCCACATGTTCCAAGCATTCATGATCCATAATGCTTCAGTTTTTGAGCCTTCAGTAATTGCCCCTAAAGAAGAAAAAAATCAAGAAAGTACAAAATCCCCTCCAGAGACAAATTTTGTGTTATTTGGCACTGAGGACTTCTATGCAATCAACCAATCTGAGAAGATGAAAATAGACCACGCACTCATGTTTTGGACAACACAAGATATAAAAAGAGAATGTTAGAATCAGGCACACGAGTCCCACTCCCAGTAATGCAAGAAGATCCTCAGAAGTAGAAATATGTAGACAAGGCATCCTGTAGTAAAAGTGCTTGAGTCCCTACAGAAGAGGCCCCGTGCAAAGATCCTTCTGATGCAGTGTGTGCCCCTCCTTTGGTAGGTCAAGTCTCTGTTCTAAATAAATTCTAGTGTTCCACGCTTGAATAGTAAAGAAGGGATGTTGTTACCAAAATGCACAAGACATGGGGCATTCCATTTAGTATTGTGGATCAGATGAAGAGAACAAACATAAATGTCATAATGTTGTATGTGTTGACCATCCCATCTCACCGAGATCTGTTACATGAAGCTCTGGCGCAACTCCCACGCATTGAACTAGTGATAAAGAAGCCACGCGCTTCTATCAATGTCTGCCAAGAAGAGGAGAATAAAGTAACTAGATCTATTAAAACCCACCTTTCTACATGCCCTCGATCATAGGAAAATACCTAGTTCATAATTACATGATTGAATCGGGTGATAGTAATTCTATTATTCCTAAAAAATGTCTTAGGTCTGAAATATAGCCCTTTTTCTAAAGGAGTCCTGTAGCTTGATGGCTCAACTATCACCACCTTAGGAATCATCAAGGATCTTGAGTTAACCCTCCATGCATGTCCAAGCCTAACCATTACTCAAGATGTGTCAATCATTGACCTACCTCCTTTGTTTTCCATATGTCTATCAAGAGACTTTACTACTAAAGTGGGTGGTTATTTGTCTTCTGATTGGTCTCATATGTTACTTAAGACAAGGTATGTTACCCGGTTTACCATAGAAGCTGAGCCTATATTTTGATATCATGTAGAGTCATATGTCCCATCCCCTCTCCAAGCCAACTATTTAATCCAAGAAGAAAAAGATTTAGTTCCTGAAGAGAAGTCTCTTCCACCATCTATTCTTGACCTAGTACTTGATGAATGGGTGGAGAGGCACCATAAATTTGATCCATATGTTAAATAATTGAAAGCTTATGAAATTGGGATTGGTACTTACTGAATTCTTGAAGAATAAGTTGTGCTTCCATGTGTGATCAATAAAAACAAAGTTGAACCTAGTATGTGGAAGTTTTACTTTGATGGATCTAAAGTAGAAACGACACGGGAGTAGGAGTGGTCCTCATTTCTCCTAAGGATGATAAATTATTCTAAATTTATAGGCTATAGTTTGCATGTTCTAATAATGTTGCAGAGTATGAAGCATTGGTCCATGGCCTGCTGATTACTAAGAAGAAGAAAATTAAGATGTTGCAGATCTTTGGGGACATAGAATTGGTTATCCATCAGGATACCAACAAATTCTAAACAAAAAAATCTTCTCAAATCTTATAAACATAGATTTTGGGACCTCCTTGAGAGATTTGATGCTCTAAATCTATAGGTGGTGCCATACAAAATGAACAAGGAAGTTGACCAAATGGCTACGCTTGGTTCACAATTCTCTCCTATTGAGGACTTTGTCAAAGGAAACAATCAGCACATTAAGATGGTGATCAAACCATCCATTCTAGAAAACAACACTAATTGGTAAGTGTTTCATAGTGTCACGTAGATCAACCAGTTTATTTATAATGAAGTTGAGTTCTCATCAAGCATGCAAGATGAATTGCATGAAAGATATGGTGACCAAGTGATATAGCTGAAGACAAACAAGTTACCTAAAGGGATGGTCACCTTAGAGAAAATGTTTAGCCTTGATGATGATTTCAAGGGTGAAGAAAGTTACATGTATGCCACATGAAAAGACTTCTCCCCTACCACTATTACGCACTTTAAAGGAGTTACTACTCAGTAAAGCTTGTGTGCATGAAGAGAAACATGCCTTAATCTCTCTCTATTGAAAATACAGTGATATCTTCTCATGGGAGTATGAAGACCTCATAGGTTTCTAAGTTTTGTTCAACACTACATTGACCTTGATCCTAGTATTAGGCCCATAAGATGGAAGTAGTGACCAGTAAATCTAAAGAAATAACCCCTCATGAGAAAGGAATTATCCAAAATCATTGAGGTAAAAATTATTTTTCCTATCAAATACTCTACTTAGGTCGCGAATTTAGTTCAAGTGCGTAAAGAAGAATGGTGAAATCAAACTCGTGTTGATTTCATAGATTTTATAAGGCATCTCTAAAGGATCATTATCCTTTGCCTTCAATGGATCATATTCTACAAATTGTGGCTGGCACGCAGAGATTATCCATGCTAGATGGATGTTCATGTTTTAATTAGATCTTGGTTAAGGAAGAGGATCAATTCAAAATAGCATTTACAACCAAGTGGGGAACATATGCATATCTAAAAATTCCCTTTGTTTTTTCAAACATGGGCACCGTATTTCAAAGCATGCTATGGATATTTCCTTTAAATGATACATCAATGAGTTCATCTTGGTTTACATTGATGATATAATTGTCTTCACAAAGAAGAGTGTAGATCATATGGCACACCTAAAGAAATTCTTTGAGAGATGCAGAAATTTTGGGGTGTTTGTTAACCTCAAGATGTGCAATTTTGGTGTGGCGCAAGGAAAGATTTTGGGCCATTTGGTTTCAAAGGATGGCATAACTATTGATCCTAAGCATGTTTCAGCCATCCTAGCTCTTTCCCTACCAGTGCATAAAAAGGCCCTATAGTCCTTCCTTGGAAAAATCAACTTTGTTAGGTGTTTTATCCCTAAGATTGTAGGACTGGTTCGGCCCATCACCTTGATACTCAAGAAGGACACACATTTTAGATGGATAGCATAAGGAAGATAAAGCTTCAACAATATCAAGCAAAAAATTTCTTACATGCCAACACTCATCAATCCAAATTACTCAAAGGATTTCATCCTTTATGTTTATGGAGCTGATGCGAGTGTTGTTATCCTACACAAAAGAAAATGAAAAAGGGATGGAAAAACCAATGGCCTTCCTTAGCCAGACACTGAAGGATTATGAACTAAAATATGATCACACAAAGAAGGAGGCCTTTGCTATCATGTGAATGCTCAGAAAAATTCAAGACTATGCTCACCACCAATCATATCAAGGTGTTAGTCTCCCACTCTTCTATCAAATACTTCATCATGGGAGTAGAAATTGGTGAGAAAAGAGCACAATGGGTGATAGAAATCATGGAGTATGATGTGACTATCAAGACCACAAAATTGATGACAAGTAGCATGCTCTACATGTAGATTGTTGGGGATGTGTGGAATGAACCCGAGGCTTCATTATTTTTGGATGAGGACATCCCATGCGTAGAACTTGAATAGAATGTAGATATTGGTGTGCATGATTGAATGAAGTATATGATCACATTCCTTTCTGAGGTAGTATACCCTCCTGGTTTAAAAAAATCAAAGAGAAGAAATCTAAGGTTACAATCTATCCCCTATGTGTTGATTGATGGAATTCTCTTTAAGAAGAATCTTGATGGCATGTTGTTAAGGTGTATCAATGGCGCGTGCGCTGAAAAAGTGTTAGCAGAATTTCACGATGGATTCTCTAGTGGAAAATTTTCTGCCAAAACTATAGCAATGAAAATCATAATTACAAGTATCTTATGGCCTACCCTATTTGCATATGTGCACATGTGGGTCACAAAATGAAAGGAATGTGCTTTCTTTACAGGAAAGAAAATATTGGAAGTGCTTGCCCTCCAACCAATCCTGATAGATCAGCCTTTTGCGCAATGGGGTCTTGACTTCATAGGCATGATCAATCTACCTTCAAGCATTGGACACAATGGAGTGTTGGTAGCTATAGATTAGTTCACCAGATGGACAGAAGTTATCATGTTCAAGGAATCAATCGAGTCATTCATCATTGAATTTCTCAAAGGCATAGTCATAAGTTTTGGCGTTCCTCAAACCATCATCTCTAATAATGAAAAATCCTTCGTTGTGACCAAAATCAATTGGGCTCTAAATCTGGGCATTTATGTGAAAACCTCTTCCAAATATTACCCATAAGGAAATGGTCTAGCAGATTCAAAAAATAAGAGCCTGATCATACTTATGAAGTGCATAATGAACATTAGCCAAAGACAGTGGAATATAAAGGTCTCACGCATGCTCTGGGAAGATAGAATCATAGTTAAAAAGGCAATAAGAACTTCAACTTACAAGCTTGTCTATGGTAAGGAAATTACCCTTCGACACTTGAGATAAATTCATTAGCACTTTCCCAACAGATGGAATTTGAAGGCGCAAACCAAAGAGAAATCAAAACATCATAGCTGGTCAATCTTGAAGAATCAAGGAAATCATGTCAGAATCAAGCTAGAACAACATCAACAAGAAACAAAGAAATGGTTTGAAAAAAGGCTAGGCCTCAATCTTTCAAGGTTGGGGACTTGTTTTTAAAATGAGATGTTGACAGAGCTAAACTAGGGTGCCATTCAAATTTTGATGCACTTTAGAGTGGCCCATACATCATCAGTTCATGTGAAGAGGATAAATTTTTTGAGTTAACTCATCTTGATGGAGGTGCGCTACAGACCCCATAAATGGGATCTATCTCAAACCATTCCATTGAGTTTGCTACATCATTTTATATATATTAGAGTAGTTTCAATTCCTCCAAGTGCATTGTGCACACATTATTTGTTTGTACATAGTTCTTTCTTCTCATGTGCTTCCTACATGTGCTCTTTTATTTCTTCCAGAATGTAGATCTTCTTTCAGTAGTTGCAAGATTCATAATAGAGTCAAGAAATTATCTTCAAGTGACTACAGGGGAAGTTTCATGATTACATAAGTAGAATCCATGCCCAATGGATGCTTTAGGATACTAATCTTCTTCATCTAGTAGGAAGATGGCCCCGAAAGTCACCAAAATTGTTATCCAAATAACTCTCCTAATTATTTGGGTAACTTGTATATAATCTGGCTCTCATCTTTTCATTAAAGGTTGCACGCACTCAAGTTAAAATTTTCACAACTCCTTGGTTACAGTTTCCCCTTGGCACCCCTTATTTTTCTTCAAGTTCCCTTGTGTACTTTTTGTTCTCTCCTTCCATTTTCCTCTTCATTTTTGTTCTACTCCTCCCTTGTTCCCAGCTTTTGTGATTTCTCCTTCTTCCTAAGAAACTTATTCACTTTGCGCGTGTCTCGGACTTACTTAAATCAACTAAGTCTTGACCCTCTTGTGTGTTGCACCCATTACCTTATAATAGTTACATCTTGACCATGCATTCTCTGCTCACTAGTTTGCCTCATTTTCACCACCCACACCCTTGCGTACCTTCCTTCTATCTTCTTCCTATGACTCGGTCTTCCATGCACGTCCCCGTGTGCCCTCCTTTGCATGATTCTATGCTAGCTCATATTCTCGACATGCTTGAGTGTGCCACATAAAACTAGTCAAAGTGTGCTAATAGGGTGTTGAATCCTTCTAAAAAATTAGTAAGTTACACGTGGCAAAAATGACAAATATTCACACAATTGGCCATCATTTAAGCCAATCCACATGTATCACTTGTTTTGTGTGCACCAACGACTCTGACATCTTCTGACAGTTGTATCATTTTCTACAAAGCTCATATCAATACCTAGACTTGTCAGAGAGTTGCTAATATCAGCTACAATGCTATAAATTCAAATTCAAATTTTGGTAGATCTGGTAGGTGAGAAATTGGAAAACATCTCTCTAAGCATTGATGAGCAGATCTGGTTGCTCCAACCACTTGATTTAATATGATCCACCCTAATTCCTTCTTCAACATGCCAAAAGAGATTAGGGAAGTGTATTTCACATATCCCTGTGTAGATTTGTAGCATTGAATGCTTCGTACTTGTGGTTGCATTTAAAATTCAATTTTCCCCCTCCTCTCTCTCTCTCTACAAATTCATCTATAAATCTAAGAGCCAGGATCATTTTTTATGTTGGACACTCTAGATCCTTACGTATTCTTCTAAACACTTCATATTTTATGTATTTTGAGTTAAATATCTCTAGATTTGGCTCTCGCACATGGATATCGGCCTCCTTCATCATCAGAATAAAGCATTATGCATTTCTAGAAGTAATAGAATCGGTGTTTTATGACTATTCTTTTCCTAACATGTTTGCATTCCTTCTTCTTGCCTTTTATTTTGCATTATGTGTTGGTTTTTCCATTTTTAGATACCTTGTAGTTTCTTATTTAGTTTTGTTCTGTGAGAATGATCTAGTAAATATGTGTTTAGTTGTGCTACTCATGCCTAGCCTCATTTCACATGTTTCCTTTCATTCCCACTCAGAACAAATAGTGTTCATCCCTATTTTCTCATGTTATTTCCTTTTAGTGTAGTTTCCTTTTATTTTATCCTTTTATCCCTGGTCCCTTGGCATTATTAGCTTATTTTTGCCTTCCAGCACTAGGAGTAGAAGTAGCAGTATAAATAGATAGAGGAACTAACCTTCTCCATAGATCCATTGTGGTCCATTGTTGTCTCAAACACCTCATCCCTCCCGGGATACGAGATGCAGGTGCACGTTTGAGAAACCAACAAGCCCATATCAAAGTGATTTATGTCTTATTTTACTAATGATTATCTAGTTTTTCTTTTCATTTTTGCTTCTCCATGGTTCTAACAACATTGATTTTGCTCATACGTGGCAGGACTACTAACACTATCAGGTACGCATTGGTGGTTAAATTCTATTTTATTTAATACCTTATTTACTTTCCACATTTACTTTCGATTTTAGTGTTATGTATCATTCTTTTTGTTGAATACCCCATTTTTTGTTATTGTGAGATGCGATAATCAATGGTTGGGGCATATGTATACATCTAATTTTACATGCTTTATATTTTTGTAACTATTACTAACAATTTCTCTTTTAAGGTTAGAGGTCGCTAATGCATCTATTTCTAAGAATGGTTTCTTTAAGGGGTTTGTTCCAGGATAGGGGTATGGTTATTCATGTAACCATTGGGTTAGGGATGATACATGGAGAGAGAGTAGCTTTTGGTCCCATTCATGTTCTTTTTTTTTCTCTTACCTTCTTATTTTCCTCCACATCCTTCTAAACCTCACTTGCTCATGATCATATTTATTTTGTCTTTCATTATCTTTGTTTCTCATGACACTTTCCACACACCTTTTTGTATTTTCCTCTCTATCCAATGTCATATACCATGGGTGATTGCATCAACATTATTTCAAATCCCTAGCTGATGCCTTCACCTACAAAAAATGGTGTCATTATAAATACCTAGAAGGCACCCTTACCACTTATTGATCACCATAAAATTACAAAGGAACTTTCCACTTTCTCTAATTTTCATCTTCTCACTCAGTTCTTTGATTAAATCCAATTTATCACTTTTCTTAGATATTCTTCTTGATTGGATTGGGTTTATTTCACTTTCAGGTCACCTATGTGAGCTAGGGCTAGATTTTTTCCCCCATTCCACCTGAAGGATACTCTATCTTGGTGTATGGTCATTTTGGAGATAAATGCATTAGCAACCGCCCCAACAGGTAAGCGCTCTAACCTGACTTGTCATTTTGTATAGAGTAGTATCCTATATTTTTTATTTACTTTATGTTAGATTAGTTTTTTATGCACATTCTAGGTTAGAATATTGTATTTTAATTTTTATTTCATGTTATATGCTCTACTTTGGCTAGCATAGACATTTCATGTTTATCTTGTCTTTCATTACCCCCATAGTGTTGATATCCCAATAGGGTTCCTTCCTCTTCTTCAACATAGGGCCTTAGAAACCTTAGGTTTCCTAATGTAAGGGTTACTTCCCTTTGGATGTGCAATATTATTGGTCCATGTACAGCTTTAATTCTATCTTTTGTGTGTTGGTCTTGGTGTGTCCCTTACTTGTTGCCTCAATACCCTAGTTAAATAGATGATAAAATTACATGATGTTTGACAAATTTTTTTCCTCAACGCACTATGTAAATTAATTATTTAGTTTTCATTTATCATGAAGTGGTTCAAAATCTAATATCCCAAATAGGATTCCTTGGCTTCATAAATCATGTTACACATGAAATGATATATTTCACCGTGTTAATGTTATCCAGTTTTACACTAAGTGTAAGTAATGAATCTCACATTTCACTTTACTTATAAATCATCATCTTAATAATTCATTATTGATAGTTATGATTTAATTACATGTTTGTACATAAATTTATCTTCCTAAGAGGTCCTATGTTTAATATAATTAAATTTACCCCCAAGGGTTCTATTCCTTATTACAATTCAAAACTAGAGTGCCCAATGAACTTAACTCACAAGAATTTTGTAAAAGCTCTAAGTATCCATTATTACCTACTACATGTCATTTTATTTAATATTAAGTCTAAGGAATGTCACTAAAGGGTTATTTCATGATATGAGCTTGGCTCCATTAACAAGTATCTAGTTTAATACTTGTGAAGATGACAAATTGGGCCCACAAGGGAAGAGAAGGAGTATTCTCATAGAGCATGCACTAAGGATTGACAAGGTAAAATGTTTACCTACCCCATGATGGTAATGAAGGAATATGTGAAATTCCACTTTATTGACATATGGTAGAACCAAATGGAATGACATGATTAAAAGTTCACCAAGTTTTCTTCCACTACAGGAATAAGTCGCAATTTAATCTCAAATGGACAATTCGTTATGATAAGGGTTGTTGATTCATGTTATAAGATTGAACTCTCACTTTCCACCCAAAATAAAACATGTAACTACAAGTTGATATCTCTCTTGAAAACTAATTGGTTTTATAGGTCCAACACATTACTATCAAGTAGAAAAGATACGCCATTCTCAAATCATTACTATCCAATATACTAGTACAACCAACATCTAAAATTTCCATAGTACAATTAATTTTAAATAACTTGATTGCAAGTTCACCCTCCTATAATGATTGAAATTCTATCTATGTGATCCAATTTTTACATCAATTACTAGAGCAACAAGTTACAATCAACTCATTTTACCTAACTAACATATAAAGGTATGATAAATTAAAAAATTATTCAACATATAAAAGTGTAACTATGTACAAAAATAAAACACTTTCCCAATGGCTAAAAATGTTTTATTCATCACATAAAAAAATAATGAAAATTATATTCATAACAATAGCATATATAACATATACAAATACAATATTTTAAAAATCACATGTTATTAAGAAAATACCAGCCACACTTCACTTTGTCTTTATCTTGGTACCTACAAAAAACACATTGTAAATTATAGAATGGAATCTACCAAAAATATTGTTGTAAGAAAAATAGACCGAGAGGGAGGGATGAATCTGTCCTTTAAAATTATTTTAAAAATACATATTAACTTTTATATACCATTAACATTCAACCATGCATTAATGAAATATCAAAATAAGAAACTTCCATCCATGAGAACATAAACATGGAGGAGTAGACAAGAACATAATATATAAGTAGGAAACCCTCAAGGGGATTAAAACCAACCAAAATAATTTTCTGATATTACACACAACAAAGAATCAATCAAATATTACACCTCAAAAATATTTCATTAGTGTGGTACTAACCCCTAAACCCCTTTGATATTAGTCGTAGAAAGAGACTTCAATGAATAAGACTCATCACATAATATTTTTATAATAATATCACTGAAAATATTCTTCAACAACTCACCTGATGGTGATCACAATATTCAGCTCCAAACTCCTTCAAACGCTACTTAAAACACACCTCCTTCTACCTCTCTAAAACTTAGAAAAACGTGACTTGATTTGATATCAACTGCTTGAAATCATGCTATCTAGAATTCATCATCCTTTCATAAAATTACTCAGGTTTGAAATAATTCCTTCATACATGTTTCTCACTAACACTTAGGTGCACTTTTTCCCCCTCTAAGCACTAGTTCAAATTTGAACCAAAACCCTTTCTTTATCCCCTTCTCAATTTAAAAACTTATCTAAAATTAGTATAGAAAATTTAGCTCAACCAATAAATATTAATAAAATACCAACACATTCATAAAAACATTCATAATGGATCTATGTAGGTCGGTCATTCTCAAACACACTAGACAAGCTCAAAAACAACTCAAAACCCCATCACTTGGATGACTAAAAACCACAGACCTCATCACCATGATTATTCAAGATCTCAAATTTCTCACACATGTAAAATGTGACATAACAACACCATCCATTGTATTTCATTAACTTTCACCAATCAAATTATTTATAACTCACTCAAGAAGGCTCATATTCTTGTTAAAACAAATGTTTATAGTTACCAGTCTTCACCTTTGAGCCTCAAGAACACACAAGAACATCTCACATATGTTATGTAACAAATAATTGGAATCCCCTTATCCTTTATATCACATTCATTATTTCTAGATCTCATGAAACATCCATACATGCAAATCACACCAACTTTACTCTTCACTAAACTAAGCTTCCCCCAGAAAGTAGTTTTGAGAACTCGACTAGTTTACACCCATTCAATGACTTTAAAGACCTAAAATTCCTTCAATAGGAACAAAAATCAATCACTATTCACTATCTACACCAATTAATAAGTAATAATCAAATTATGGTAACTTGGAAATCTTAATCAATATTTCTCTCCTCAACTAGGTCCACTTTTTACCTTAGATAGGGTTTACCTATAGAACTCATGATTTGAAAAAGTTGGACATAAATTAAAACTTACCAAAAAAATTTATTTACATTTGTTCAAAAAATGTCAAAACTTGATGAAACTAATCCATTATCTTTTATGAAAATATTATTAACTCAATATAGCACAAAAAAAATTATGGTAACTTATCATCAAATCCAAAATTTCAAACCATGAAAATGCATAATTTAAAAAGGTATATCATTATTTTTAAAAATATTATTAACTCAATATAAAATTATCCATGAAATCCAAAATTTCCCATGAAAAGCATAATTTAAAATCATAAGTTGCCTTGAGCTAAAAACACCTTCTTCTTAGCCATGTTTGACCGAAATTGATACAACTTGCAAAATTATCATCAAGGAAACATCTATTTTTTCCCCACAGCATCATGAAACACTCTACTAATATATAAAATCATCATAATAGCTCAAATAGGTCTTCATATTCTTAACCCATCTCATTTACATGACTAGCCCTTAGGGTTTTGCATGGTTTAGGATAGGGTCAATTAAACCAAAAATATAACTCATCAAGAAAACTATAAAAACTACCTCTACATGATGGAGACAACATACCATACCCTCATAAGTTATCACAAGGGATCATACACATCTTCAAGTGACTATCATGCTTAATTAGGCCTCTAAACACTAGGATTAGGCCTACTGTGCACCATGACAAAGTAGTCTAACATAATATCCCTACTTCCCATCTAATGACCCTAAAAACTTTATACATCATGTATCACATCCCTACATGCCTCCATCAACTCACATGTCTTTATACCTCCTCATTTGGTGTCCAATCACCTAGAATAGGTCTAGATGAGCTCCTGAAACGAAGTCTTCCACCTATACCTACACTCTAAAACTCATGTGAGTTTATAAGAATAATCCTAAAATTATCTCCATATAACTACAATACTCCTCAATTCACCGTGTAGCTCAAGTCACGATGCTCCATCACCTATGCTAGCTAGGTCACCTAACTAGGCTTGTTAGACCAAGTCGATCTTACTTAGTCCACTCTTGCCACCATGAAACCAACTGAGTTCCCATGTCATCATCCTACTAAGCATTCTATGACACATCTCTATCAACACTTTTTCATTAATGATATTTTACATCAATGAAAACACCTATAACTCAACATGCTAACAATCGCCCCTTAGTCATTTATGGAAAACCACCTAATCCTCTCCCCCTTTTTACATTAATGAAAAATCATACTTGTATCAAATTATATACATATTTCTCAGCCTCTTAAGATCATCATTTGGTTGGAAAAATCCACCAAAATCATCAAATTTAGCTCACAAACTTGTTATTCTCCACTAAACTCTATTTTGACCTCCTTTGTGGCTTAAAGCTACTATAGAGACCTTGATTAGATGCATAAAAACTTACAGACATGAAAAAAATGATGAATTCAAGTAAAAAACATCAAACTTACCTATTTTTTAACCTATATCAACTTGTCTTTTTCAATCATGGCTTGTTTCTTGCGTATCTTTCCTTCACATCACTTTTAGGGTTGAAATCCCTAAGCCCAACTTTTAATACATTCTAGACTAACTTCTAAATTCCCTAGAAGATAAATACCTCTATGACATACATATTTATTCCTCCCCCTATAATTATTTCATATTTCTATAATACAAAACACAAACATTAAGCTTCTTACCTTGTTATCATACCTTTTATGTGGATCAAACACTTCACCACTTCCTGAAGCACCTATTTAGTAATTTTTTTCTTATTTGATGATAACATAACCCTTTTGAGTCAATTATTTTCTCCACAAGCCACTCATCCTTCAAAAACCACTCAATCTACCATACAAGCCTTCTAATCATCCTTCATACGTTAATCATGGTTAAGATAAGCTCCCCTACCTTGAAACTCCCTTACAAGCCTAAAGCATGCATTTTTACACTTTTGCAATACTATAGCAATCCATTTTATGACTTGATAGATACCATAAGAAACTTCACTTACAACTATCCTATCAATAATTCACCAATCATTATCTAAATCCCTCGATAAACATCTTATTAACTCATTTGAAAGCTAAACTACCTTTTCCTCTATCTAATGACACTCCACACACCTGTAGAATATTGTCACAGTCTATTGTATAATCAAAAACCAATTTTTCTATCATGAAAATCTTCATATCTATCAAGAGTACCCCTTATTATCTCTTTATATCACCTATTTGAGAGAAAAATAATCTCCCCCTACTTTGGTAGGCAATGTTAGACTTTTAATATAACATTTTGATGCATGATCACTTGTATCAACCTTGTCAAGAGCACAAATAGACATGTTTTAATATTATGACAATATACTCACACCTCTAAACTACTCAGGATTATTCCAATCCCAATCGTGTCTTATGAAGATGAAAAACATATTAGATATTATACCTCTTTTACTTCTCCACTCTTCCCTCATCGATTATTATCCATGTCTCTAAACATATTTAGGTATATATTTCTTTTTAGGAAGTTTTAGGACAATATAAAATCATACCAAGATACCCATTTTCATGATTAAATATATACCAAGTTTTACTACAGGCTTTATTTGAAAGTATTGAACAATACTTCATTATTCTATTCTCTAATTAGGTTTATGGAACGTGCCAAAACTATGAAAATTTCATGAACTATAGGAAACCAATGATATCTTGAGCTATAGAACCACCAAAATTATGAGGAAGTTGTTAAGGTTATATTTTCAAATTTTCAATGCTTGATTCAACATCTAAGGCCTTCATTTCACAAAACCTCTCTAAACCCTAGAATGGTTTCCTAAAGTTCACTATATAGGACTAAGCTAACTCTTTACATTGACACAACACTTATTGAATCTTATACATACATATACACTCCCATACTATCTCCTTGAAGTACACACAATTGACATGTTTAGATCAATGACACTTTGATAAATATTCTGATCTAAATTTGACACAACATGACCACTACATAGGATGAAATGAGATATAATCTTGAATGACTAAAAAGACCTCAAAATTAGACTACATCATCACTCCTAAGATACGATTAATATTTTGATGACTCAATTCTGAACCTAAAACACTCAACTTTGGACTACATAAAAACATATCACAACAATACCTTTAAGGATCAAGAACAAGACCTAGTACACTTCAATGGTGGAAACACGGACTTGAGTACATGACTACACAAACTCAGTTACTTTTGACTATAACTACACATTTTATGACTAAAAAAATAGATACTAACATACATTGAAAACTTGGTAACACACCTTGAACTGCCTTAAAATCATACAAAGACTTCACAGAAACATATTTCAAACACCTAAATCCCCTCTTTCCAATGCTTCATTTGGATTAATACACCTCTAAGAAGCCTAGTAGAGGAATATCCTTTCATGATTAGTTTAGAAGAGTGACCTAAAGAGTTAGCAAGAATTATTAGATACCTACAACTCACCTTTTCCATCTTGTTTCTTATTAGTACTATGAGACAAACCTTCACTTACATTCATATCAGTTCTTTATGTACATTTATTGATTTCTCTTGGTTCCCATGACCTATTTTTCTTTATAGCATTAATATTAGGACCTTGAAAACCCTTTTCTTGTCTTGCAGGCCCATAATAGTCCTCAACAACATGTCCATACTTGTTATAACTGAAGCATACTACCTTATGTTTTCCCTTATAGCCTTCATTACCCCAACTGTGACTTGAAGGCTCATGTAGAAAATATCTAGTAGTATGTCCTTTCTCATGATAATTATAACATACTAAATTCTTATCTTTCTCACTCCTACTATCCCTCCAAGGGTGATCATCACTAGAAAAATCCTATACTCCTTTAATCTATGCCCAAAACCATTACCTATAAACAATAACCA
This sequence comes from Taxus wallichiana var. yunnanensis, assembly GCA_018340775.1. Classification (NCBI taxonomy): domain Eukaryota; kingdom Viridiplantae; phylum Streptophyta; class Pinopsida; order Cupressales; family Taxaceae; genus Taxus; species Taxus wallichiana. Next base: position 166,899,110 of record CM031244.1, read on the forward strand.
TTGAAAGATCTTTCATACCTTGAGGCATTATTCTGCCTAATTGGCTTTGTATTGACATTGTATTTGGTGGATTTTTCCTTATTTCATTCCTTGAAGCTTGATTTTACATCCTTATAATTTGGAACACTATATTCTTTCATCTTTGTTTTTCTCTTGAGATTGTCATTGAATCTAAAACCTTCTCTATCACCTACATATCTCTATTTTCCAATAATATAATCAAGATCCTTGGTATTTTTCTCAAATTTCTTATAGGACTTAGTATTATTAGAATCCTATAATAACTCTTACCTTAGAAACTCTATATCATCTTCAAAAATGGTGCAATTTGTTTATGTGTTTGCAAACTAGTGCTTGTAAATTTACATTTTTCTAGTAACTGATTATTTTATTTAGCTTGTTTGATTCTAACCTATGTTTATCCTCTAGGTCATAAACCTTTTCTTCATACTCTTCAACTTGTGATCTTAGTTTCTTATTTTTCTTCTTAGCATGCTTCAATTTAGATTGGACACATACCAATTCAATTTCAATATCATCTTCTTCTTCCTCATAATTGTAAGAACTTGATATGAAATCACCTAATAATGTAGAACCACCACTAGAAGATCACATGGCATATTTAGTCATGAAAAACACCTCATCCCCAACATCTTCATGATCATATTTAGACTCAAGATCTAAAATACCACTATCCCAACTACTTTCTTCAGATGAGAAAACCTCTTCCTTTATATAATTTTTTTCCCCCTCTTCTTGTAACAAAAATTTGTAATTTGTTTTTTATTTTACTATAATTGTGATACTTCTTACCATTATCTTCATCATGCTCATTATCATCATGACCTTCCTCATTTTTATTATGAGGATAATTGATAGTAAAATGACCTACTTTACCATAATTGAAACATTTATAAGGAAGATTACTTTTATATATTCCAGATCCAACCTTCAATCTTATATAAAGCATTGTAAAGAGTTCTTCATCATAAAAATAAAAAACATCCATCTCATGAGAAGCATTATAATCCTTAGTCTTCTTATTATTTTTCTTCCTTTCATCCTTTAAATATATCTCCCTCTTGAAAGGTTTATCATTCTAAATTCTCATCTCATATGCAGTTAGGGTTCCATGTAACTCATCCATTTTAAAGAGATTCAAAACTTTGGATTCTTTAATGGAAGATATTTTGGAATCAAACCTAGGTGTTATAGATCTCAAAACCTTTTGAACCAAAACCTATTCCTTTACTTCTTCACCTATACCTTTCATGGTGTTGATAATTTTTATCACCAAAAACAAAACCCTCTAGTTTTGATCATGAATCTGTGAATGAGAAACCAATTTTTTTGGGTAACATGGGATTGTATCTTAGTTTTGGACTATTAGCTGAGACAAACCTCCTAAACTACTCCTAGAAAGGAAATTATGCTATCTACTTCTATCCTAATCTTCCAAGGGGCCATAAAAAGAGAGAGAGAGAGAGAGATTACATGAAAATGGAAATCATAAGCTACAAAGGTGATTACACCAAGAAAGGAATGGGAAAACATACAGATGAGTGAAAATGAGATGAAGAATGGGAAAGAGAGAGGTCAGACACAAGTGACACAGTCCCTAAGTGCATTTATCAACATCATCTCCATGGACCACAACAAATTTGAACCTGCAAGAAGATCATAGAATGCAAAAAAACCTAGAATATGTAATGAAAGGAAATTAAAATACAATAGAACATGGTTAGGGCAGAGGATAGCCACAAAACATGTATTTATATATTACATAGATGCATAATTCATTACAATCACAAAATAAAGTAAAGGATCTTCTTCCAGACTACTTAGATCAGAGGCCTACAAGTCAACACTGATAAGGAAAAATTTCAACAGAGTTCCATTACAAGAAAATTCCCCCTAAAAATGTTCCTTATCACTTACATTTATTAATTTTAGAGAGATGATGAAGAGAGAGGACTTGAAGAACACATTTTTAGTGGTCCTAACCATCAAAATATCCAAATGATTTCTCTGCATAGGATTATTGACAATTGGTTAGATTTGATATGTTAATAGAAACTTGGGGCTCAAGAGAACACATTGTTTCCATGATTAAATTGTCATACTTACAATTTGCATGTACTAAACCAATATTCCTCATTTTTCACCCATTTAGACCCACCAAAATTTGATTCTCATGATACCAAATCAAATTTCTGTTGGAGTTTCTAATAAGACAAGTTTTTTCTGATTTGGATCAATGGATTGAAAGTTATCATCATTTGAATATTTACATGTCAGGATACAAAAGAATGTGACAAGTGGTAGTATTTCATTAGTAAAAATATTTCATTCTACACATATGTGCATCATTTCATACTTTTTCATGTGTATATCTCCCATTGGCTCAAGTTTTAGGATTTTACTTCCCTATTCTCCCTTATTTTCACTCATTTTCCTTGGAGAATGGGTTTTATTTATGAAGTACGGGCCAATAAGTATCTATCATGTTCCTTTGCACTTTTCCTTTTTCAAATCCCTTTGACTGACAATTTCTAAATGTGATCTAATAATAAAGCTCCATACACTTCACATGTCATTCCTTTTTAAAACCTTCCTCTGACACCCACGAACCATCAACTAATAGGGTCATTCCATGCCCCTTCACATGTTAGTGACCTTAAAATCCCTAACTGACAACTATGAAGTTTTGATCAATGAGGAAGGTCCACACCTTAATGCGATGTCAGATTTTTTAGAGTCTCATCTGAAAATTGTGAAATATTGACCAATAGGGAAGTTCCATGCATTTCACATGTCATTATTTTCTTTTAAATCATTCTGAAAACTGTAAAATGTGAGCCAATGAGATGGTTCCATGTCACCCTTATGTCGAACCTTCCATTCAATCTTCTTCATGCTTAGATATGATTTAACGGGCCTTCGTATTTGTAATTTTGAAAAAGGAAAGATAATAAAATGGATCTACGTAGCTCTTCGCATCACAATGTCTAATCCTGGGGAAATTAGAAAATTTTATGCTTTGAAGTTGGTTGCCACATGTCCCCTTCGACCATGTATAACTTGATGGACCTAAAAAATATGAACTATGTCTAACTCTAGGGAATTGGATTTCGAAATAGTCAATACCTAAAGAAAGGTTGAAATGTTCACACGTAACCCACCTCTAGTCATTAATCCAAAGCATCACATGGCCCTTGGGCCAGATCGCCGACTTCGCCATATGTCCCCACTAATTTTGATACTGAATTTGATAGTTAAATGAATGTCAATCAAATTTTTGAAAGTGACACGCCAATGAAATATCTAAGTATCCTACAGGTTATGAATACCAAATGACCAAAGTGTGTTAGGGAAATGTAATTCGACAACCATTTAACTATCACATACATGTAAAAAAGTGGTTATGTCCATTTTTTAAATATTGTTAAGACCAAAATAACCTAGGGGTAATTTTGGATAACAATTTGGTGACCTGTCGGAGTAACCTTCCTACTAGATGAGATAAGCGGCTTTATGCATCCAATGGGCATGGAGTCAAGCCTAAATTTTTTATAAATTGATCAAAAACATTAAAATCCTTACCCTGGGGTTGTATAAAGATCAAATGGACGTAGAGAGGTATGGAATCTTGAGTTTGATCTATGGAATCTAAATGAAGCTCTGATACTACACCAAACTATTTGATTTCCCATTACAACTTAATCAAGCTCAAGGTGAAGCTAGAATTAACCATATCATTATAAAAAATTCTGAATTTGATTTTAGGAGAGTGGAAAATTGTTAAAATCCCAAGACTTCACTATGTTTTCTCCGCTTTTGATCTAATGACATAAAGAAAGAATCTGAAGTTGATTAAAATCTGATTTTTTCTCAAGTTTTGAAGAAACTTGAACTGAATCATGACAAAAATGAAGCTATTGTAAAGTTTTGGATCACATGCTGATTTGGAAATGAATTACATGTAATTAGCATTATCTCAAGTATGGAAAATTTACCAAGGAAAAGGTAACACAAGATCTTGACTGGAAATGATATTTTGAGACCGAGAATTACACTTTAAAATATACCCCAAAATTTGATTTGGCAAAGAATATTGCTATGAATGAAATGGACTATGCATCACACAAAAATATGTACACAATATGAAAATCATACATGATCCAAATGGAAACATGAAAAGTGTGCATACCGCACTTAGTAAAACAAAACTACTCTACTAAAAAAATAATGTGATAAAATTACTTAAAGGAATTAAAACTCCTCTAATATATACAAAGGAGGATACTTTACTTCACTAGCAATGCTTTAGATTGATCCCATTAACTATAATATGCCACTCTTCCCCATCCAATATTGACAACTGGAAAGCATTACTTGACTGGAAGCCTGAAATGATGTAAGGACCACTCCATATTGCTTCAAAATTTGAGTATCTTCCTAGTTTGGATCTTTTTGCATCCCATTTTAAGACTAAGTATCCTTCTTGGAAGTTTCTAGCCTTAGTATTTTTATCAAATGTGTTTTTGATCTGAGCTTTATCTTTTTCCATTCCTTGCATTACTTAGTTCCTTATTCCTTCTAGCTCCATGAGCTCTGCATATTTGGCCTTCATGGCTTCAAATTCAAACAATTACAGCTTCTTGATGAGCTCTAGTGATGAAAACTCAAGGGATACTAGAAATTTCACTTCTTTTTCATAGACTAACTTGTAAAGAGAGTTACCAGTTGATCTTTTGAGAGTAATATTATCTATCCACAAGGCTGATTTCAATATTATATGCCAACTCCTTTGATTTTCATCCAACGTTCTCTTGATGATCCTTAACAAGTTTATGTTTGTGGACTCAACTTACCCATTTCGCCGGGGGTAATAGTTTGAAAATGTGCTTAGATATATCCTATTTTTCCCATCCCACCTGGAGATCTCGATGCCAAGAAATGCCAATGAATTATCAAAGATAATAGTAGAAGGAACACAAAATATCGTCACAATACCTTCATAAAAATATAGGATGTTGGTTTTATTTTCTTCCTTAATTACAACTACTTTTGTCCACTTGGTGAAATAGTTTGTGGTTGTGAGAATTTACTTGTGGCTTGGGGTTGATTTTGGATTAATCACTCTGATGAAGTCCAAACCCCATTACATGAAGTCCAAAGTCCATACATGGGTGGATTAGAAGGGCTGTTAGCATTTCCTTTCTTAAAAAGAAATAACACTTCTTGCATTTTTAACCGTGAAAGGTAATCATTGAAAATATTAGGCCACTAATATCTAGCCTTCATGATCTTAAGAGTTGTTACCCTTGGAGAAAAGTGACCCCATGCTTCTCCATCATGGAATTTTTGCATTGTCTTCTCAATCATATCTGTCATGATGCACCTTAAGAGAACACCATTCACATCTTTTTTTAATAAAATATCATTAACAATAACATATAGAATATCTTGAAGCCTGAAATATATTCTCTTGTATTTTCTTAATCCTTGATGGCAATGACTTGTTTGGAGGAAGTGTGCCATATTTTGAGTCCAATAATGGATAGGTAAAGCATTGGCCAGTTGTTATTAATCATTCTAAAGCACTAAAATGAATTCTTCATCGGTTTTCGACTTGAAACAAGTTTCTCACACAACCCTTTACCCCTAACCAACTTAGTTACTTTAATATCAATTTCATACTCCATTAATTTTTCTATCCACCCAAATCTCTTCTCATTCAAATATTTTTCCAATAGGAATTATTTTATACCATCATGTGAAACTAATAGACGAATCTTGTTATTTGACACTAGATCCCTAAACTTATTCAAACTTCTTATAATAGCTAGAACATGTTTTTCAATGGAGGAGTACTTAACCTCATAATCATTGATATTCTAAATGAATAAGGAAATATGTTGTTCTAAATAATATTTGTTCAACTATATCAATATGGAATATATGGTCTCAATACCTCCTAAAGCATATAAGATGAAATCCTTAGAGAAATCTAGATTTATGAGGGTTGGTGCTTGTGCAATGGCCTACTTTATAGATTCAAAATTTCTCTTCATTCAGAAGTCCACTTGAAATCCATGTTTTTCTTTAACATCAATGTTAGTGGATTGACAAGATTATAAAAATTAGGGAAAAATATTCTAACAAAGTTAATTCCCCCCAAGAAAATTTGAAGAGATTTTTTATGGCTAGGTAATGACAAAGAAAGAATATCTTCAATTATTTATGGGTTAATAGTCAATCCTTTCTTAGATACAATATGGCCAAGGATTTTACCTTCATGAGCCAAGAAGATGCATTTTTTTGGGTTAAGGGAGACTCCAAACTCCCTACATATCTCAAATACTTTCTTGAGATGAAGAAGATGCTCAGGAGCATTTTTAGAGAACACTGATATGTCATCAATGTAAATAATAACCATCCTATTGATCGGCCCTCTAAATTTCATATCCATAGCCCTCTAGAACATCACTCTAGCATTTGATAGGCCAAATGGCATTTTTCTATAAGAAAAATTTCCCCATTTTATGGTAAAGGTTGTTTTAAATTGATCCTCTTCCTTTACCATGATTTGGTTATATCTTGAGTATCCATCCAAAAGGAAAATATCTCATAACCTACCACCATTTTTAATAGCCTTTCCCTATAGGGTAGTGGATAATGGTATTTCAAAGAAGCTTTGTTCAAATCTCTAAAATCAATACATAACCTAATCTCTCCATTCTTTTTCCGTGACTAGGTTGGCAACCCATGATGAGTCCTTGATTTGAAAAATTGTGTTTGCCTCTGTCAATTTGTTTAAATCCTTCCTCATAAGAGGTTTAATGTGTGGATTTAAAGGCCTCTATTTTAACCTAACAAGCATGTAATTTAGATCCATCTCTATGGTATGTTGAGCTAAATTATGTTTGAATCCTCTAAGATCTACATAGCTCCATGAAAATATATTAGAAAAATAGTGGAAAAGTTTTGTGAAGTCATGATTTTCTTGTGAAATACTTACTTTGAAAATTTGAAGGAAATTGTCTCCACCAACTACAACAAGCTCTAAATTTTCACCTTTGGTCGTTATATTTTCTTTCTCTTTCCTAAACTGCTCATTTGGTTTGGATATGGATTCCAAATTTACTAGACCCTTAGGCATATTTTTTGATCTGAGTTAGATAATCTAATCATCATACTGTCTTTCCAACTTATTCTGGTTTTTTGAAGAGAATTCAACTTCTTCTTGAAGGAAAATTACAATTTTTTGATCATTCTAAAACACCTGCTAACTTGTGACATTTTCTGGTATGGTAAGCCTTACTACTACCCTAATATTTGGTTATACCTTGTCTCTTATGATATTTTCAACAACATCAAACCTTACTCTAATGGAAGAAATTATATCAACCGCTTAGTTCCCTTTTATTGGGATGGCTCGAATATTAAAATCACCAATATCGTCCAAATAATCCCAAACCCTATGCTTGTAGGCTTTATGTAGATCATTTTTGGCCACATTTACTCTTATGATTTAGTTCAAAATTAGTTCATTGTCTCCAAAGGTTTGCAATTCCTTGATATTATTCTTCCTTTCCCATTGCAAGCCATTAACAAGAGTTTCATAATCTAATGCATTATTGGAGCAACTAAATTAGATCTTGAAAGATGAGTAATACTTGATACCTTTGGGAGATATAAGTACTACACCTCCTATGGTACCTTGTTTACATCTTGATCCATCAAAAAACATATGCCAAATGCCATCATCATCTTCATTAACTAGTTTGGCAACATTAGGTAGGGGTGCATTTTCTTCATGTAGGCAATAGACACCAAGACCATCTTCTTCAATATCTTCCATTTATTTGTATGGATCAAATTTGTAACACCTATGTGTCCATTCATCAAGTAGAAGATCAAGAATGCCCCCAATATGAGTGTTTGCTTCTTTGGTACTTGGACAATCATCTTGATCTAAGATTATGCAGTTGGCATTGATAAGACTATGCACATAAGGCTCTATATGGTAAGTAGTAATTAGTTGATATTTAATAGTAGATTTAGCTCCATACCTAGTCCTAAAGATCATATGAGACCAACCTGCTAACAAGTATCTTATAATTTTAACGATGAAATCCCTAGACAGACATATAGAAAAAAGTGGAGGTAGATTGATTATGGATATATATTTAGGAACTGAAACATTAAGAAATGCATGGAATGTGAGTCTTAGACCTCTAATAACTCCAAAATTCCCCACTACTATCACATCTAACTATACCACACCTTTTGAAGAGGTTCATAATTAATTCCTAGTTGTTCTGTAATCCATTTTGGCATCACCGAGCTACTTTCTCTAGATTCAATCATATAATTGTGTACCAAGTTGTTACCTATGATAAAATAAAAATATAAGGGTGTAGGTTTCTTGTTTTTACTTTGTTGGACCTCCCCTTGTTTTACTACATTTGTAAGAACTTTATCTTGCTCTTTATATAACTCATTTGGATTAGAAAAACTAACCATAACTACTTGTAAGATATCCCTCTAGCCTAGAATTTCAAGTGATTCCCACATAGATATTGTCACAATAGTTTTCTTCATTTTCTTGACTATATTGAAAGGAGTTTAGGGATATTTTTGTTGTACTTTACTTGGAATAGAAGGTATTCTAGGTTGATCTTTTCAATTTAGAACTATTTTGGAATTGCTGCCCTCTTGAAGTGTTAAGGAAGGTTCAGGAGGGCATAAATTTACATATTGTACTTCCTCAATAGTTATTTTCTTAGGCTACTATTCTTAGATACACCTTGTGAAAGATTTTGATTCCTTCCACAAAAGTCTTCCACTTGCCAATTTACAAGTGAAGTGTCATTTTGAGGTGTTTCTTGACTAACAATTTACTAGTGATTTTATTCTATAAGTGTTTCTTGAGAAGAAAATGCACTTTGAACCATCATAAATTGGTTGAGGATACCATTTGGGCATGTTGCTTAGTTATGAGGATGATTACAAGGGAAGCACTGCTCATAATATTGTGCAAGATTGTTTTGGATAGGAACCAGAGCTTGAGATGAAGAGGTTTCATTTGGATTATATGGTTGAAAAGGAATAGCAGAAGGAACTTGGGTTTGAGTCTAATTTATAGCTTGAGAAGGAGGTCTATTTGGTTGATATGGTGGATTTTTTGGTTACTATGGAGGTTGGTAAGGTCTATAATTTTTGGTTTCTTTCCTCTTAAGTGATATCAACTCATTCCCAAAAGTTTTTAGTTGTTTTATTACCTCTTGTATTTCAGTTGAGGTTTTAGAAGAAGTAGAGGCTTCATTAGAGCTATGATTTTTTTGGGTAGGGATAGGTACTAACTCAGGTGTCTGATTAGAGTTAGGATTATCAATTTCAAAGGATAAAGGCATTGGAGGCATATGATAAATTTTCCCAATGTTGATTATATTATTCTCGACTCTAATGACAATATTATATTTAGTTGGTAATGTCCTACCCCCCATGGATTGGATCATGACTGATATGTCACTATTCATGGCATTTAAATAACAAATAAAAGCATGTTGAGGTGTAGGTCTTACCACTTAAGTTATTTGGTCCCAGGTCCTTTGAAATATTATGTTGAAATCAGTCATCTGCTCATTAGGTTCTCTCTTTGTTGTTGTAAGCTACTCCACCAGGGATAGGTGATCTAATTTTTCTTTAAATTAATTCCATAAGGTTATGAAAATTTCATCCCAAAAAAGAATTTATCGAGGTCTTAGGATCCTATACCACTAAAGTGCCTTACCCTTTAAAGAATATGCTAGTAGCCTAACTGCAAAAACATCATGTGTAACCATATGGAGAGAACACACATTAATAACATCCTGGATATTCTCAAGCAGGGATGACTTGATTTTCACAAGAAAAATATGGAATTATCTTAGTGGAGCCATTAAAATGTCATGTTTTGCACTGATAATAAGTGGGATGCCACCTGTAAAATTTGGAAATGGTATATTTCTCTATGGTTCATCCATGAGAGGTCTTAGAATTCTGATATATTGAAAGAAGGGTCTTCCAAGAGGTGGAGTAGAGAGAATCCTATTTGGTGGTGAAGTTGACCTATGAACTATTCTTCCACTTCTTCCCATCTTAGGTGATAGATGTAGAAACTCAAGGAATCATTCCTCTTGTTTTAGATCTTTTTTTGGATAATTCTCATGAAACTAAGGATCTTAGACTACTAGACTAGTAAATAGAATGCTTGGGGTCACCAAATATGTTGATGTAAAGATTTTTAATCATTAAATTCACCAAGATACACACCCAATATTGGAAAAATGAATCTACAAAAGGAGGTGTAATGGAAGACCTTAGAAAGGAACTTGGTTGCACACGTATGAAATATAAGCTTTAAATACTAGTGCCATCGGGCGTGCCAAAAAAACTATTATAACTAAAAAACAACACCCTCTAGTTTTGATCATGAATCTGTCAATGAAAAATGAATTTTTTGAGTAATATGGGATTGTCTCTTAGTTGTGGGACTTCTATCTGATACAAACATCCAAATAAGGGTGAATTCCTCTACCTTATCTTAGTGCTAAACTACTCCTAGAAGGGAAATTTTGCTATCTGCATCTATCCTAATCTTCCAAAGGACCAGAGAAAGAGAGAGAGATTGCATGAAAATAAAAATCCTAAGCTAAAAAGGTGATTGCACCAAGAAAGGAATGGGAAAACATCTAGATGAGTGAAAATGAGATGAATAATGTGAAAGAGAGAGGTCAGATACAAGTGACATAGTACATAACTGCATTTGTCAACATCATCTCCATGGAGCACAACAAATATGAACATGCAAGAAGATCATAAAATGCACAAAAACATCGAATATATAATGAAAGGAAAGTAAAATGTAATTAAACACATCTAGGGAAGAGAATATCCACAAAACATGGATTTATTGATTAAATGGATGCACATTTCATTATAATTGCAAAAGAAAGGAAAAGATCTTCTTATAGACTATCGAAACTAGAAGCATGTAACTAAACATTGCTCATGAACAATTTTGACAGAGTTCCATTATAGGAACCTTCCCCCCTAAAAATTTGACTTTGCACTTACATTTATTTATTTTAGAGAGAGGAGAGAGAGAGAGGACTTGAAAAGCACATTTTTAGTGGTCCCAACCATCCAAAAGATCCCAATGATTTCTCTGCATAGGATGATTGACACTTGGCTAGATTTGATATGTTAATAAAAATTTGGGCTCATGTAAACATGTTTTTTTGATGATTAAAAGGTCATACTTGCAATCATACGTGGCTTGAACCATTTTCCTACTTTTCCCCCCATTTAGACCCACCAAATTATGATTCTCATGATACCAAATAAAAGTTCTTTATGAGATATTTCGAACGAGGTCAATTTTGTGTGATTTTGAGCAGGGGCTTGAAAGATATCATCATTTGAATATTTACATGTTGGGATGCACAAGAATGTGACAAGTGGTAGTATTTGATTAGCTCAGAGATTCCCCTCTACCCATGTGTGCATCGTTTTATACAATTCCTTGTGTCCATCTCCCATTGGCTCAAGTTTTGGGATTTTACTTCCTTGTCCTCATTTTTTTCTCTCTTTTTCCTTGGAAAATGGGTCTATCTTTATGAAGTATTGGCTAATAAGTCTCGGCCACATTCCTTCAGAATTTACCTTTTACAAATTTGTTTGACTAACAATTACAAAATGCGAGCTAATGAGAAAGCTTCACTTAATTTTTATGTCATTCCTTTTGAAATCCTTCCTTGACACCTATGAACCATCAACCAATGGGATCATTCCATGCCCCTTCATTTTTTCAGTTCCCTTGAAATCCCTGAATGACAACTGTGAAGCTTTGATCAATGAGGAAGATCCATTCCTTGATGCGTTGTTAGAATTTTAACATTCTCATCTAACAATTATAAAATAATTACCAATAAGGAAGCTCCATGCATTTCATATGTTAGTTTTTTCTTTGAACTCCTTCTGATAGCTATGAAATGTGAGCCAATGAGATGGCTCCACATCACCCCTATGTCAGAACATGTTAGTCTTTCTTCTTCGTTTGGATCTGATTCAATGGGTCTTCACATTTGTCGAATTGAGAAAGGAAAGCTAATAAAATAGACATGTGTTGCTCTTCGCATCAAAATATCTAAGCTTAGGGGCTTTATATTTTTTTGGAAATGAAGTTAGTGCCACATGTCCCCTTTGACAATGTCTGACTTGAAAAACCCAAAGAAATATGAACTCGTGTCTAAATATGGGGAATTAGAGTTTGAAAGAGTCAATCACCTAAGGAAAGGCCAAAATTTTGACATGTAGCCCACCTTTGGTCATTGATCAGCCACCACATGGTCCTTAGGCTAGGACCACTAGCTTCTTCCATGTGTTCCTATGAATGTTGACACTGAATTTGATGGTCAAATGAACATCATTCAACTTTTTTAAAGGGACCCGCCAATGAAATGAATAATTCTCACATGGATTTTTGAATACCAATGGCCATTGAATTTGGAAAATGTAATTTTACAGCCATTTAACGATAACATACTTGTAAGAACATTGGCTAAGTCCATTTTGTGAAGCTTGTTAAGGCCAATTTAACCCAGGGATAATTTTGGATAATAATAACCATATCAACCCTAAGCAAGTATGTAACAATAGGCTCATCATCACTCATTTTCAAGTCTATTAACTTTACAAGTTACCCTTTTCCAAGAGGGATTTTGAAAAAATTTCTTGCAACTTTTTTATTTACACCCATTTTTAGTTTTTCCAGAAATTTCCTTTTTATACATTTTCCACTGGATTTCAGATTTCAGAAGTGAGGATACAATTTGCGTGTAAACTAGATGTTGAATTTTGAAACCCAAAACCCCCCAAAATAATTTGGGAATTGGAATTTAGAACTCAAAATACAGTTTACATGTAAAATACATGTCAAGTTTTGAAGTATGATTCTAACTTGCATTTTAGAACTCAGAGTCCGATATGTAGTTTGCATGCAAACTGCACATCAACTTCTAACTTCATCCCCTGAATATTTTAGAGGTAATTCGTAACTCAGAATCTGATATGTAGTTTTCATGCAAACTACACATCGACTTCCGACTTCTAACTTCCGATGGTAGATTAGCAATAAATACCAACCACCCACATGTACCAACTTTGAGGTAGGTAATTTTTTACTTTCCTATAAAAAGATGAGTTTTACTTGTAATTTTCACCTGAAAAATTAGTATGCTCACTTGATGACACTCCTCTGAACTCCGACCATAATCCTTAGGTATTTTTAAAGGAATTTTTCATGTTTTTCTTCATTAGATATTTGGGTAAGTTATCAGACATTTTTCACAATTTCTTTTGATCCCTTTTTTGTCACTTTTCATCTCTTTCATGGGAACCTTTCTCATTTCCTCCTTTGTCTTTTTTTGGAGTTTTTTATTTGAGTTTTGAATTCGTGGATTTTTCACTCTGTTTTCCTTGTTTTTGAAGCATAGGCTTCAAATATTTATTTTTGTAATACGAAGGAGAAAAGATATTTTCAAAGAAGAGAAGAATTTTTGAGAGGTCCCATGATGGAAAATAAGGTTCAACTTCCATCTTTTGAAATTTGAGGTTAATGAGCACATTACAGGTTGGAACTCTAGTTTTGGAATTTCAAAGCTACATTATAGGTCCTAACTTCCATCCTCAGAACTTCAAGTTAGAGTTACACAACAAAGATGCAGGTCAGATTTGGAGGGCTGATTAACAGGTTTGTACTTCTACCCCCAACCTCTAATTCTAATTTTAGTAAGTTTTTTGAAATTTTCACCAAAGAATCTTTACATTCCCATTTTAAAGCTTTAGAAATAAGGGATATTTTTTTAATAACATTCTCTATTCTAAATTATCTTAATTTAGAACACGTTTTTCAAGTTTTAATAATTTCTCTATTCTAAATGATCATGATTTAGAGCACACATTCCATGTAAATCAATCTCATAAAATATAACCATATGTAGCTATAATGACTCGATGAACTACCAATCTCTCATTTCATGACTCGAGTTTCATCGATCTCTCATTTCATGACTCAGTTTCTTACCAATCCTTCATGTTAGCTCAATGTATTGTATATTAAGTATACTTGGTTCTTTTACCATTTTCGGGGTATTGAAGTGTTTTGTTTAAGAGGCCTATCTAAATATTTGTTACCAATATTCATCTGAAATCCTTCTTCTTAAACTAGGTGATATAGGATAACACAACCAACAACTTACAATACTTTGGCCAAAGATTTTCACATGCTTTGCATGATCATATTCCTAGATGGCATACTCACAAATGGAATACGTCCTTCACCCCCACTTCATATGTTATCTAGAATGGTCTTCACTAACTCCTATCAGTCCTCTTGTCCAAGGTTTAACCATAACTCAAGTTAGCAACATAGATTGGTATAGAGGGCCACTCGCAGTGACTAAGGGTACATAGACATACTCAATCGACCTAGGTCGATTACATGTGTCTAGTTACCTTCAGTCATCAGGAGTCCTTCCCTATACCAAATCATGTCCCTAAACTGACCTAGAGTGTAACCAAGTCAAGTTCGAGTTTATGTAAACCTAGATGATCCGATTCGGAAGGGTGTTACGACATGTCAGTTATAACATTGTGTCCTCATGAAGACCCGGTCTTCATGATGACACATTATTGTAGTTGGTGTGTACCAACATCCCACGGAATCCCCTCATCTAGAGGTACATATCTAGATAAGAGGTTAAATACTTTCTTATCTTCTTAATTTAAGATTCAGTTTCAGCAACCCTATTAATTTTCTAATCTCTTTGATCATTATGGTTGCTAGTCATAAATGACTTATGGTTGTCATGTAAATTAATCTGCAACCAATCCTTCTACCTAAAGGATTGTATGTCATTCCTTGGTTTCTTAATTTAAGTTTAGGATTACATTCCAAATCAGCTTAACATAGTAAGATTTAACTTACTAAGCTTAACCAAGTTTATTCATGACTGAATTTAAATCCAGACTCCTTAATAATGGACTTCATTAAAATTAAGTATCTTTATTATACATATGTATTCATTTATTTTCAATTACCTTACCTCAGTTAAGTTTTTCTAAGAAGAGGCATAATTTCCTCTTTCCAAATGTCCTTTGGGTATAATACTCGAAAGAGTCACAACAAAATATTTATCCCAAAGACTAATTGTCTTCCCTTTAACATATACTAGTTAGGGTCCATTGCCAGTCGTATTCTTATACAAGGGTCCATATGTATTTTACTCTTCTATTAATGTCAATTAATAATCCATATTGACCTAGTTGAGTGTTCATCTATGCATGCCAACTTAGAAGTTGCATTTAAGAGGAGAATAGAGTATCAATACTCTTTTTCTCTATTTCATTTGAGTCCAACTGAAATAATCCAAAACATATATGTTTACAAGAGAATAAGAATAAGTTTATAATCCATTTTTAGTAAGCCCAAAAGATAATGGCACATAAAATATCAATAATGCTCAATCCTTTCTCATTGATCAAACAAAATACACATTTTATAGGTGTAACATTTTTTGACATTTTTCATTTCATTCTGCATTGATAAAATCAAGTAAAATTTATAGATTTTTCCCTTTTTCAATTACATCTCAAAAGTATAATAAATCCTCATTAAACATGCAACCTTTAAGTAAACACAGGAAGCATCATAAAGGAACTTGTCTTCTTTTGTCACTTATGGAATCCATCTACAAAAATTGCTAGCATGGGTCAGTTTGTTGAACTGAGCATGATAAGCACTAATCATTAAAGTGATGTGCTTTTGACTAACTGTCTCATAAAAATAACTCTACTCTTATGAAACATTAAGCAATACAGACAGATACCTAGTAAATAATTAAGTACCACTAAAAGAAGAACAGAGTGAGAAACCTTGTCACATTAAATAAGTATCAAGATTAAACAACAATCTTCGTTCAACAATTTCATAAGAAAAGCTACAACAGACAAGTAATATTACATCCCAATTACTTATTTGTTTCATACTATAGTGTCTTTGAATCATTCCAATTTAAGCCAACTCTAGCCTAACCTTTTTGTTCAACATCAATAGATTTTACAAGGTTTAAATTCCATGTACTTCTCCTAAAGATAGTCACACATCGATTCATTACCTTCTTAACAATCAATTGAGAAGGAAAGAAAAAGGAAAGAAAGTGATTCATCCAACTATCTACTCTGTAATCCCCTTCAGCTAACCTAACCAAAATGGTCAGCTTCAAGCAAGATGTAATAATAACGAGAAATAACAAATATAGAGAGAGATAACAATCAACTACCTTTTGAGCACAAGAGTAACAGTAATGAAATCCACAACTCAGAAAGGAGAGAGAGAATGAGATGGAAGTCAATAATCAAGATGAGAGAGAGATTCTCATTATTTCTTCCCAATACTAAACCAAATTATATAAACTGTAACATGTAAATCAGTTAACAATAATGTACTTCCCTCAATGCAAAATAGGGACAGTTTCAAGTAGCTTACTAGCTACCACTAAAGGAAATATTCAAAGAATTCATTCTACAATTGTACTAGAAGTATCAAGAAATAACTAATCTTCTAAATTCATCCACGTTGATAGCTTTTCACACTACAAACAAAGCTTAATCATCCCAAATAGAAAGTGATTAAGAGATTACAAGTCAAGTAAAAACATGTTTCCTATTCCATAGGAAGGAAAGAAGTTGTTTTCAGATACAATGAAAATAAGTCCAACCAGATTCAAATACAATTAGGATCAGCGAAAGGATTGTAATTCCCTAGCACATGTGTTCATCATCGAGCCTAAAAGGAGAAGGAGAAAATTTACGCTCCAACTGAATTTTGACTAAGATGAAAGCAATCAAAGGAAATGAAACCCCAAATTGGTTCCTAAATCAAACAAAAGAGAGGAGAATAAAATAGAATGTTCCAACTCTTTCCCCTCAGATAACAAAAATTGAACTAATTCCACATTCCACTACAGTAGTCGATTTTCACATCAACATCTATAGATGTAAATCAAAAGGTTTTCCACAAACCATTTCATACATATAGGTAAGAGAACAACAAGAATTTCTATCAATTATTTCAAATGGATACACAAGAATCCATAGAATTTATTCATACCAAGAATAATAAGACTTCCTTATTGTTATTTTCAATAAGTTTGATTCCATAAAATAGAGGCTACCAATAACCATGATAACAAAGGGTCAAACTGGAGTGACATAGACCGAAACTACTTCAAGAGAGCTAAGGTTATCTTCCTTCAAAGCATTCTAACAAAGATTCAAAACTCAAGTGTGCAAGGTTCAGAAGTAATAAACTCATTTTCTATTACATCTAACAAATGTGAATCTACCCAATGCAAAATCCAAACCACTATTCCATTATAAATCAATAGGAATGAAAAGATTTGAAGCAACTCAAGCTTTAGCAAAAGACACAACATTTTATACTTTCCTTTAATAGAGGAAACAAACCATATCAAATCCTTACCCAAAAAATTTTCCCAATCCATTTTACACAGGAAGTCAGAAGTCCATGTGACTTAAGCAACAATCCAATTTCAAATAAGATAAACACAATTTACTCAAACATGCATCAAAAAAATACCCATATTGAATACTTTCAAATTAACAAACTCAAATAGACAATCACAACCAAAATACACAAAAAAAATTTCACAAATCCATTCATTTCAAAGAGCAGAGTTGTTCTAATGAATATTCTTAATAAAAAGCAAAATTTTTTAATAAGAAGAGCCTATCATACCTGATGAAATTTCTTGTTGATTTGCAGAAGATCTCTAGCCGAGCTTCTCAAGAATATTTTTTCTAAAACAATGTCAACAACCAACTCTCTCAACTGCCTCAATGTTTCCATAGGTTTAGAAACAATTGGAGGATGTTCAAGATCAATATGGGTCAAAATAAATAGACTTTCTGGTTCGAAGAACCAAAACCACATGCAGAGAAAAAACTAGAAGACTAGAATGACCAAAAACTTCCACAAAACACCCTTCTCCTCTTTCCTAGGAAGTCTCTTTGCCAAAATCAATTCCATTGAATGCATTGAATGCAAATTCCCTCTCTTTTCTTACGCCACCACCACTTCAAATTTGGCGAAGTTGATTTCAAGATTTAACATGCATTTTTAAATTTAGCAATGATGCCAACTAGGCATCTTACCTACCTTCCTTACCTCCGCCAAACTTGGAAAATTAAGATGTAAGGATTGAGATTTAATTCTCATTAATACTTTAGAAACCACCGCCACCAACCTTCCATTTGCCATATAACCCATAGGTCCCCTTTCACCTTAGTAATAGTTTAGGTCACCTTAGCATTAGTTAGGTTTCCATCTTAGTTCTTAGGTCTTTAAAATTTATCTTAGGTTAGTTCAAACCCCATAACTATATCACATACCATCTTAGGTTAGGTCATAACCCCTTAGGTTAGAATCCATATAGGGTAGGGCACTACAACATAGTTTTAGGTGCCAACCCAAAATAGTTTAATAATAGATCCTAGGTAAGTATTATCATCTTAGGTCAAAAATCCAATAGGGTAAACATTATAGTTTGGAGCATGGTACCAAGTAAGGACACCTGAACTTGGCTCCTTCACAATTTATGCCAAAACACTACTCGATTCCATAATATGTTTCATTCAACATGTCAATTAACAAGATGAGAGCAAAGAAGAACAAAATCATACCTTGGATCAATGGAATTGATTCAAGGTGTGCTGTTATAATATAGAAATGTGAAAACAATAGTACAAATTTATGACTTATTATTCACAAAATAGAATGGCCTTGCTTCCAAGTAAACAAAATTACAACAAGCACAAATTCCAAGAAATAATAACTCATCCATTGCAAACATGATTTTCAACTTCAAAAGAATACACCTTCCTAAGACAAATCACATGTCAACGTTTGCAATGTCAAAAGTGGAAGTCATCATAGTAATAGTCATGACCAAGACGTTACATACGTTCCTCCTTAAAATAATCATTGTTCCATGATGATTAACCATTATAGTTTGGGACAAAGCTTAATTATAGTCCTTCCATTCAAATGTTCATAACAGAACTAAATTTGAAAATTCAAGTTTTCAAAACAATATCAAAATACTTGTCAAATATTTCAGTAACTATCCAAGTTTGGTAGATTTAACATCAAAATATGAATAAGGTTTTTATATTTTATCAACCTTCAGAATCAATTCTGATCAAACAAGTATGGAAAAGCAGATCTCATATCTTCAAGATTTTCCCAAGTTGCACTTTCTTCATTAAACTGGTCCCACTAGACCTTACATTGACTTATTTCATGATTTCTTAAGTGCAATTGGCAAGTTTCAGCACTCAAATGGGTTTAACCATGATTATTCTTGGGTCTTAGACCTACAAGGAATTCAAATTCAACATATGTGATAAATCTGAGATGTATTTCTTAAGCAAAGAAATATGGAAAACATCATGCATTCGCGATAAAGTAGGAGGTAGAGAAAAATGATAAGCTATAAGGTTGATTACTTCAACAATTTCAAAGAGTCCCACATAACAAGGTGATAACTTGGTAGCCTTGCCAAAATTTATAGAACTCTTTTTCAGCTTAACCCGAAGAAATAAATTCGCACAAAGTTCAAATTTCCTATCCACCCGCTTTAATTTTGCATAAATTTTCTGCCTATCTATAGCTTCCTTCAAGCGTTCACGAATCATTTTAAATTGTTCCATTTCTGTAAGGATTTCAGGCCCTATCACCTCTCTATCTTCAATGTTGTCCCAGCTAACAAGGGTTCTACATTTCCTTCCATATAGTGCTTCAAAAGGTGCCATTTTTAGAGAGGCATGATAAGTATTATTATAAGAAAATTCAACTAATGGAAGGTACTCCTCCCATTTATATTGCTAATCCATACAATACATTCTTAGCATATCCTCTAAAACTTGATTAACTCTTTCAGTCTGTCCATCCGTTTTGGGTGGTGATACACAAAACTGAAATTCAATTTAGTTCCCAGAGTTGCACTAATAATTTGTCAAAATCTTGATGTCATTCTCAGATCTCTATCTGATATGATTAATTCAGGTATTCCATGTAACCTAAAAATATCATGCAAAAATCTTCTTGCTAACAGGTGAATCATCCTTTAGATTACCAGCAATAAAGTGTGCTACCTTGTTAGTTTATCAACAACAAATAGAATAACATCATGTTTATTCTTTGACATAGGAAATCCCTGAACAAAATCCATAGTTATCACTTGCCATTTGTACTGCAGAATATTGTGAGGGTATAATAAACCGAATGGATGGATATGTTGCGCTTTGACACGTTGACACTCTAAGTAGTGTGTCATAAATTCAATCACATCCTTCTTCATCCTTTTTGATAAATATTGATGTTTTATATCAACAAGCATCTTTGTAATGCTAGGGTGCCTTGAAAAAGGTGAGTTGTGGAATTCAACTAATAATTTATTTCTTAAATCATTTGCCAAATGTATGTATATCCTGTTTTCAAACCACAAAATTCCTTCATTTTCAAAATGACAACACTTATATCTCGCATCATTTGGATTTGCAGCAAGTGTTGTCCTTGCTGAAAATAAAAATCAGATTCCTTGACACATTTCACCTCATCTTTAAATTGAGTTCTTAATGTTATAAGAGCAAAAATGTGTTTCCTATGACTTAGAGCATCACTACTCTATATTTTTTTCCTTTAATATAGCTTATATCAAAATCATACTGAGACAGAAATTCCAACTATCTTCGATGTCTTGCATTCAGGTTTGGCTAAGTGAAAATATACTTCAGCCCAAGATGGTCAATTTTTAGTTCAAAAGGCCTACTAAGAAGATAATGCCTCCATATTTGAAGGGAATGAATAATGGAAGCAAGCTCTAGGTCATGTGGAGCATAATTTCAGTCATGTAACTTGAGTTTTCTACTATAATAAACTATAACATGGTAATCCTGTAACAAAATACCTTTGAGGCCCTCTCCAGATGCATCCATTACAATAATAAAGTCCCCATTTGGATAGGTATAGTCAGAATAGGTTCTGTAGTTAACTTATCCTTTAGAATCTTAAAAGTAGATTCACATTTGTCATTTCAAATAAATTTCTTATCTTTATTTTGTAATGAAGTTATCGGTGCAACAATCTTAGAAAAGTCTTTAACAAACTTTATATATAATAACCAACAAGACCCATGAAGCTTGTAACTTCATGCACATTCTTGGGTATAGGCCACTCAATTATAGCTATGATCTTCAAAGGATCTATAGTTATTCCATTTTTTCTTATAACATGTCACAAATAGTATACTTTCGTACCATAGATGGAACATTTAGATAACTTACCCTACAAATTTCTCTTTCTTAAGATTTCCATAACTATCTTTAAATGCTCATGATGTTCTTCAATGCTTTTAGATTATATGAGAATATCATCCAAGAATAAAAGAAAAACTTTTCTAAGTATTCTTGAAAAATATTATTCATCAAATTCATAAAAGAGGCAAGTGCATTTGTCAACCCAAAAGGTAAAACTATGAATTCATAATGCCCATACCTTGTTTTAAAAGATATTTTATGTATGTCTTCATCCTTTATTCTCAACAGATGATATCCCCATCGAATATCTATTCGAGAATACACCAATGATCCATGCATCGATCAAGCAGATCATCAATTCTAGGAAGTGGATATCGGTTCTTAATAGTTGTCTTGTTCAACATTCTATAATCAATACAAAATCTAAGTGTGCCATCCTTCTTTTTCACAAAGATTATCGGTGCTCCCCAAGGTGAGACACTCGGTCTTATCAATCCTTTTGACAAAATTTCCTGTAACTGAGCCTTAAGCTCTACCAATTCAATGGTAGTCATTCTATAAGGTGCCTTGGATATAGGTTTGGTTCCTGGTTTGATATCTATTGTGAAGTCAAACTCCTATTTGGGTGGAAGACCCGGTAACTCTTCCAGAAATACATCTCTGAAATTTTGTAACAAAGGATATTTTTCCATAAAATATTTACCTTCTTCTGTAGTCTCAAAATCTTTACTGCATACAAGGTACAACCTTTGTTTTTGGCCTTTTTAAGTTACATTGCCGACAACTTCCTAACTGAAATCTCATGTTTTACACCATCGAATGATTTGTTGATTTCTACAAATCATCTAAACAACTTATATTTTTTCAAAACAACCAACCTTTTTTTATGCTTAGCTAGCTAGTTAACACCTATGATTACGTCATAAGACCCCAAAGGATCAACATAAAGGTCAAATTCTATGGAAAAACTAGGCAAGTCAAGGATTGCTCCAAAAATACACATACTAACCGTATGAGTAACATTATTTCCATAATGTAGAGTCCATAATTTATCCACTTTCTCAACTTTTATTTTTAATTTCAAAGCTAAATTAGTAGAAATAAAACATTCAGTAGCTCCAGTATCAAAAATTATAGTCACAGGTATATCAAATAACTTACTCGGAAATTCTATGGGTGTGACTTGCTTTTTAGCTTGCTTGTTAGCTACTACATTATGTATCCTATGCTACTGATTACGGTTATCCTTCTTCAAAGGATAGTGACTCACGTAATGGTCCTTTTCAGAATTAAAATAGCCTCTAACAGGCCCCTTCCTAGGCTCAAATTTATTTCCAGCCTTGAAGTTATCATTTTCTCTTCCATAGGACTTCTGCCCATTGTTATTATTCTTGAGAAAGTTGTTCCGCATACTAGAAACTAGTTTGTTTATTGTTTTTCTCTTATTATTATCAATGGAAAATTTGTTTTTCATGCCAAACCTCTTCCAGGGTCCCTTTTTAGGTGCAAGAGATGAAGAAGAGTTTGGAATCTTCTTTCTAATTTCCTCTCTATGAGTAGAGATTGCTCTTAATTTCTATTATTGTCTTATGGCTTTTTCAAAAACCCCTTCCATAGTGGTTGGACTGTGAACATCCACCTCACCTTCTATAATGGGATTTAATCCCATAATAAATTTTTGTATCTAAAATTCTCATCGGTTTGATCTCGAGGCATGTACTTAAGGATTTTAGTAAAGCCTTTCCCAATACTCTGCCATTGTTAACTTCCTTGAGATAAGTTCTAAAATTGAGTAATTTTTTGATCATAGAAAAGTTGAGGTAGCCACTGTTGCCTAAAGTAGCTTTTAAATTGATCCCAAGTTATGTATGCTTTGACCATATTCAACTCAGCCTTATGGCTGTCCCAACATGAAGATGTCTCATGAGAAAGTTGATATGCTCCCCATATTGCTTTTGTTTCCTTAGAGAAGTTTCTTATAGAAAAGTACTTCTCCATTTCACTGAGCTAGTGCTCAGCCCCATCCCCAAGTGTAGTTCCATAAAACTTACGAGGACTTATTCTTTTTATATCATTGGTGAGTTTCACTGCTAATCTTGCCTTTTTATTTTAGGCTGATTAGGTATGTTTACATTACTATTATCAACACCTAGATTTCCCCCATTGGTGTTGTCCACAAGAGGTGGCTGATCATCATTATCAACATCTTCTTCCTCCTCCTCATTTCCCATTACTTGTTGTTCCAGTACAGCCAAGTGATCTCTCATGTCCAACAGGGCGTAAGGATCTCATCAAGTTTTTGGGTAGTAGTTGCTTCTCCACCTGGTGGCGGGTTGTTTGTAGAATTCCTCTTGTTCTAACCATTTTCTATTTAACAAGAAAATGTAAGTTTTATTAGATTATGGAAACAATAGGTCCAAGAGCTGCAACCTTCAACTCTAATACCAAGATGTAACATTCCTTTTTTAAAGCTTTAGAAACAACAATTTTTTTTTTAAATAGTGTTCTTTGTTCTAAATTATCTTAATTTAGAACACACATTTCAATTTTTTAAACAATGTTCTCTATTCTAAATGATCATTATTTAAAACACAAATTCCATGTCAATCAATCTCATAATAGATAGTCATATGTAGTTGTGATGAATCGATAAACTACCAATCTCTCATTTCATGACTCGAGTTTCATCGATCTCTCATTTTATGAATCAGTTTCTTATCGATCCTTCATGTTAACTCAATGCATTATATACTAAGTATACTTGGTTCTTTTAACCTTTTTGGGGTATTGAATTGTTCCATTTAAGAGGCCTATCTGAATATTTGTTACCAATATTCATCCGAAATCCTGCTTCTTAAAC
This sequence comes from Taxus wallichiana var. yunnanensis, assembly GCA_018340775.1. Lineage (NCBI taxonomy): Eukaryota > Viridiplantae > Streptophyta > Pinopsida > Cupressales > Taxaceae > Taxus > Taxus wallichiana. Next base: position 166,923,423 of record CM031244.1, read on the forward strand.
TAGGTGATATAGGACAACACAACCAACAACTTGTGATACTTTGGCCAAAGATTTTCACATGATTTGTATGATCATATTCCTAGATGGTATACTCGTCAATGGAATATGTCCTTCACCCCCACTTCATCTGTTATCTATAATGGTCTTCATTGACTCCTGTCAATCCTCTTGTCCAAGGTTTAACCCAAACTCAGGTTAGCAACATAGATTGGTATAAAGGACCACTTGCAGTGACTAAGGGTACATAGACATACTCAATCGACCTAGGTTGATTGCATGTGTCTAGTTACCTTCAATCATTGGGATTCCTTCCCTATACCAAATCATGTCCCTAAACTGACCTAGAGTGTAACCAAGTCAAGTCCAAGTTTATGTAAACCTAGATGATCCGATTCGGAAGGGTGTTACGACATGTCGACTCACAACACTATATCCTCATGAAGACCCGATCTTCATGATGACACATTATTGCATTTGGCATGTACCAACATCCCACATAATCCCCTCATCTAGAGGTACATATCCAGATAAGAGGTTAAATACTTTCTTATCTTCTTAATTTAAGATTCAGTTTTCAGAAACCCTATTAATTTTCTAATGTCTTCAATCATTATGGTTGCTATTCATAAATGACTTATGGTTGTCATGTAAATTAATCTACAACCAATCCTTCTACCGAAGGATTATATGTCATTCCTTGGTTTCTTAATTTAAGTTCAAGATTACAGTCCAAATCAGCTTAACACAATAAGATTTAACTTACTAAGCTTAACCAAGTTTATTCATGACTGAATTTAAATCCAGACTCCTTAATAATGGACTTCATTAAAATGAAGTCTATTTCTTATACATATGTATTCATTTATTTTCAATTACCTTACCTCAGTTAAGGTTTTCTAAGAAGAGGTATAATTTCCTCTTTCCAAATGTCCTTTGGGTATAATACCCGAAAGAGTCACAATGAAATATTTATCCCGAAGACTAATTGTCTTCCCTTTAACATATACTAGTTAGGGTCCATTTCTAGTTATTTTCTTATACAAGGATCCATATGTATTTTACTCTTCTATTAATGTCAATTAATAATCCATATTGACCTAGTTGAGTGTTCATCTATGTATGCCAACTTAGAAGTTGCATTTAAGAGGAGAATAGAGTATCAATACTCTTTTTCTCTATTTCATTTGAGTCCAACTGAAATAATCCAAAACATATATGTTTACAAGAGAATAAGAATAAGTTTACAATCCCCTTGCAGTAAGCCCAAAAGATAATGGCACATCAAATATCAATAACGCTCAATCCTTTCTCATTGATCAAACAAAATACATATTTTACAGGTCTAAACATTTCAGACATTTTTCATGTCATTCTTCATTGATAAAATCAAGTAAAATTTACAACTTTTTCCCTTTTTCAATTACATCTCAAAAAGAATAATAAATCCTCATTAAAAATGTAGCCTTTAAGTAAACACAAGAAGCATCATAAAGGAACTTGTCTTCTTTTGTCACTTATGGAATCCATCTACAAAAATTGCTAGCACAGTTAGTTTGTTGAACTAGAGCATGATAAGCACTAATCATTAAAGTGATGTGCTTTTGACTAATTGTCTCATAAAAAGAACTCTACTCTTATGAAACATTAAGCAATATAGATAGATACCTAGTAAAGAATTAAGTACCACTAAAATAAGAACAGAGTGAGCAACCTTGTCACATTAAATAAGTATCAAGATTAAACAACAATATTTGTTCAGAAATTTCATAAGAAAAGATACAAAAGAAAAGTAATATTACATCCCAATTACTTATTTGTTTCATACTATAGTGTTTTTGAATCATTCTAGTTTAAGGCAACTATAGCCTAATCTTTTTGTTCAACATCAATAGATTTTACAAGGTTTAAATTGCATGTACTTCTCTTGAAGATAGTCACACATCGATTCATTACCTTCTTAACAATCAATTGAGAAGGAAAGAAAAAGGAAAGAAAGTGATTCATCCAACTATCTACTCTGTAATCCCCTTCAGCTAACCTAACCAAAATGGATAGCTTCAAACAAGATGTAATCATAATGAGAAATAAGAGTCAAAGAGAGAGATAGATAAAAATCAACTACCTTTTGAGCATAAGAGTAATAGTAACGAAATCCACAACTAGGGGAGAGAGAATGAGATGGAAGTAAATAATCAATATGAGAGAGAGATTATCATTATTTCTTCCCAATACTGAACCGAATTATATAAACTGTAACATGTAAATTAGTTAACAGAATGTACTTCCCTTAATGTAAAATAGGGACAATTTCAGTAGCTTACTAGCTACCACTAAAGGAAATATTCAAAGAATTCATTCTACAACTGTACCAGAAGTATCAAGCAACAACTGATCTTCTAAATTCATCCATGTTGATAGCTTTTCACACTAAAAACAAAGCTTAATCATCCCAAATAGAAAGCGATTAAGAGATTACAGTCAAGTAAAAACATGTTTCCTATTCCACAAGAAGGAAAGAAGTCATTTTCAGATACAATGAAAAGAAGTCCAACTAGATTCAAATACAATTGGGATCAGTGAAAGGATTGCAATTCCCCTAGCACGTGTTCATCATCGAGCCTAAAAGGAGAAGGATAAACTTTACACTCCAACTGAATTTTGACTAAGATGAAAGCAATCAAAGGAAATGAAACCCCAAATTGGTTCCTAAAATCGAAAAAAAAAGAGGAGAATAAAATAGAACATTCCAACTCTTTCCCCTCAGATAACCAAAATCGAACTAATTCCACATTCCACTATAATAGTCAATTTTCACATCAACATCTACAGATGTAAATCAAAAGGTTTTCCACAAACCATTTCATACATATAGGTAAGATAACAACAAGAACTTATATCAATTGTTTCAAATAGATACACAAGAATCCATAGAATTTATTCATACCAAGCACAATAAGACTTCCTTATTGTTATTTTCAATAAGTTTGATTCCATAAAATAGAGGCTACCAACAACCATGACAGCGAAGGGTCAAACTGGAGTGACATAGACCGAAACTACTTCAAGAGAGCTAAGGTTATCTTCCTTCAAAGCATTCTAACAGAGATTCACAACTCAAGCGTGTAAGGTTCAGAAGTAATAAACTCATTTTCTATTACATCTAACAAATGTGAATCTACCCAATGTAGAATCCAAACCATTGTTCCATTATAAATCAACAGGAACAACAAGATTCAAAGCAACTCAAGCTTCAACAAAAGACACAACATTTTATACTTTCCTTTAACAGAGGAAACAAACCGTATCAAATCTTTTCCCAACAATTTTTCCTAATCCATTTTTCACAGGAAGTCAGAAGTCCACGCGACTTAAGAAACAATCCAGTTTAAAATAAGATAAACACGATTTACTCAAACATGCATCAAGAAAATACCCATATTGCATCCTTTCAAATCAACAAACTCAAATAGAAGATCACAACCAAAATATGCCAAAACATTTCCACAAAGCCATTCATTTCAAAGAGCAAAGTTGTTCTAATGAAGACACTTAATAAAAAGCAAAAAAATTTAATAAGAAGAGACTATCATGCCTGATGAAATTCCTTGTTGATTTGCAGAAGATCTCCAGTCGAGCTTCTCAAGAATATCTTCTTTTAAAACAACATCAACAACCAACTCTCCCAACTACCTCCATGTTTCCATAGGTTCAGAAACAATTTGAGGATGCTCAAGATCGCTATGGGTCAAAAGAAATAGACTTTCTGGTTTGAAGAACCAAAACCACATGCAAGAAAAAAACCAAAAGACTAGAATGACCAACAACTTTCACAAAACACCCTCCTCCTCTTTCCTAGGCGGTCTCTTCACTGAAATCAATGCCATTGAATGCAAATTCCCTCTCTTTTCTTGTGCCACCGCTACTTCAAATTTGGTGAAGTTGATTTCAAGATTTAACATGCATTTTTAAATTTAGCAATGATGTCAGCTAGGCATCTTACCTACCTTCCTTGCCTTTTTCAAACTTGGAAAATTAAGATGTAAGGACTGGATTTAATTCTCATTAATAATTTAAAAACCACCAACACCAACCTTCCATTTACCACATAACCCATAGGTCCCCTTTCACCTTAGTAATAATTTAGGTCACCTTAGCATTATTTAGGTTTCCATCGTAGTTTTTAGGTCTTTAAAATTTATCTTAGGTTAGTTCAAACCCCATAACTATATCTCATACCATCTTAGGTTAGGTCATAACCCCTTAGGTTAAAATCCATATAGAGTAGGGCACTTCAAAATAGTTTTAGGCATCAACCCAAAATAGTTCAGTAATAGATCCTAGGTAAGTATATTCACCTTAGGTCAAAAATCCAATAGGGTAAACATTACAGTTTGCAGCATGGTGTTGAGTAAGGACACCTAAACTTATCTCCTTCACAATTTATGCCAAAACACTACTTGTTTCCATTACATGTTTCATTCAAGCATGTCAATTAACAAGATGACAACAAAGAAGAACACAAGCATACCTTGGATCAATAGAATTGATTCAAGGTGTGTTGTTATCATATAGAAATGTGAAAACAACAGTACAAATTTATGACTTATTATTCACAAAATAGAATGGACTTTCTTCCAAGTAAATAGAATTACAGCAAGCACAAATTCTGAGAAATAATAACTCAACCATTGCAAACATAATTTTCAACGTCTAAATATTACACCTTCCTAAGAAAAATCACATGTCAACGTTTGCAATGTGAAAAGTGGAAGTCATCATAGTAATAGTCATGACCAAGATGTTGAAAAATCCTCTTCTAAGGGGAAAGATAATATGAAGTATAGTTTCTAATGGGTTAGATTCCCTTCAAGAATTTCATCAGATGTTGACAACATTAGAGACATAGATCGAGGACATATTGACCTCCCTGAGTTATGGGAAAGAGTCAAAGATCTGAATAAGAAATCATGGATGAAAGGAATTTATGATAGTGGACTTTATTTGGATTTCACCTTCCCTCCATCAATGTAGTTCCCATAGTTCATACTCATTGCTACCACACACTTTGATAAGGACTCATGAATAGTAAATAATGATGACAATACAATGGTGATTAAACTAAACAATAAAAAAATTTAGGACCTTTTGAATATTTCCAATGTTTAGGAATATGCCACAAATTTCTCGAGCCCACTCTTGAGCACTAGGTGGTGGAAACAAAGACTTGCACAAGGGTTGTCAATTAAATTTATTTGATAGAATTCAATGGTTCATTGTCTAGGTTACCCTAAGACTGTTCCGTGGTTAGATTTTACTCAAGAGGTAAATGATAACATCACATTATTGAGCAAAGTCATATGACTTCCTTCTTCTAAGGATTTATAAGAATGAATGTATTGTTTTATTTCCACTATCCAGAATGGATATCTTGTTCAATGGGAAGAACACATAAGTAATGCCATTTGTTTCCAATTTTCGAGACATCCTAACTTCTGGAGATTTCTTTATGAATTCCTTTATTGTATATGTAACTATAGGAATGAGAAATTATCAGGGTTTTTTTATAGTAGGATCTATAAGTGTTTCTCATATTTATGAATGTTATCCTCATCTCACAATGAAGGAGGTACCTAGGCATTTTCTAAGGGTGAACGATGCTTTCATTGTTGTCATTTTATACTTCTTTGATGGATACTTGTATAACCAAATAGTTTTGATGATGCCGGAAAGAAGTTAGAGAATGGGAAGGTGTCTATTTATAATTCTAAACATTCACATATATCAGGGTGCCCAAAGTATTAGGTTATCTAAACAAGTTACCTAGGTTCCAAAAATATAATTAGGTATTAGTTGATATGGTTCGATAGTTGTTGCATCTATCATAAAATTCAACATGATAGAAAAAAGACCTGAGCCTAATTTCCCATAATTGTGGGAAGTTACACATATTATTCCACATCTAAGGAAAAGAATGTTGAAGTGGAAATGCAAATAATGACTCGAAGAACTTTTATCCATGCACTCTTTTTTATTATTGGGATAAATTTGGTAAACAAGGATCAGTCAGCATTCACATGCCACAATTGGAGGATATCTGGATCCACTGTAGGGATGAAATCATGATAAGAGAAAGGGAATTCAAAATGTTAACTCTTAGGAGGTAGCCCAATAAAATAAATTCAACCATTCTTGAAGGTATCAAAGATGATGAACATGTTTTAGACCCCTCCTATGGTAAAAATAATTTTATAAATCAACCATTTACACAGATTGGCTAGTCACTTGAAGAATGCAACAATACAAAGGAAAGAGTGGGTCCTATTCTCAATCAAACCTACCACAAGGTGATGTCATTAGGGATCGCACCATAAGGTTTGAAATATTCTTCCAGAGTTTCCATAATAAGATATGTATCTTCTAAAGTACCATCTACAGAGATCATTATCTTAAGTGTTTCTCCTACAACTTCCCAAGCATTACAGACAACATATTCTCCACCTCTTCCCTCTTCACCATTCTCAATCCCTCCTTCCTCTCCACCTCTCACTCTTCCTCTTGCCACATCCTCCATTTCTTCCATTCCCATTTCTCATAATTCCTTACTGCATCTTACTTTCCCACTCTTTCATTTAGAGACATTCTTACTTTCGGATATCCTTTTATGACTCCTCTTCCTCAACAAGCTTACCCCATTTTCACTCCCATCTCATTGATTCATGCAACCATTATCTCTAATCCACCTTCTATTGTCACCACATCATTTCCCCTCATAGTGACTATAACCAAGTGCCTTAGTAACACCAACCCAACATATTGCCATAGTAAGATTTCCTAGGCCATCTATTGAAGCTTCTTCTTCTATCCCTGTATGATTGAACATGAAGAACCCAAAGAAGAAGAATAAGGTTATAATTGTTGATGTAATTTATTTTAGTATTCTAGATCTACCTCCTCGGAGACAAGAAAAGAGACCAAGGTTCATTTGTAACCTATCTATCAATCAGACCATGGAGAGGTTTTTTGCAATAGTAACCCTGGCTACTAGGAAAACCAAAGAAACTATCATTGCAGAAGATTAAAAAATATCTAGGTTTTCCTTTGGGAAGTCTACGCATAAAGGTTCCAATCGGGATGTTCAAGTTGCTTTGGGTAACCTATTAACCAAGGACTAGCTTAGGATAAATTTTAAATAGTTAACTACTATTCTAACTAAGATCACATAGCCTTCTCATACTACTGCCCTTTTCATACCTTTGATCTTTGATGACACCTCTTTCTCTATAGTAGAGATGATTTTACAGCAAGGTTGGGTAGTAGGAGCTTGGATTGAAATTTTAATTCAGGAGGGAGAGCAAGTGATCAAGTACGTTGTTGACATTTACAATGAATTGTATCCTGAGAAGGATATTGTCTCTATGATGAATTAATTTCTCATCGAGGAAAGTGAAAATTTGGAACTCACTCTTGAGACTTGGATAAAGGTACTAAATATGAAGTTGGATCTACTTCTCAAAGAAGGGATCATTATTGATACCTCAAAATTGTTTAAATATAATGAAGCCATCAAGTTATGAGTTTTGATGTTGCAAGAAGCTATGAATAAGATAGATGAGAAGAGAATCGAGGAACATGATGGCCTCAATGATATTATGGATGGATTTTATAGGATCCATTACATGTTTCTGGATAAAAATTTTGATGCACTTTTGGTTGAACAAATTATTAAGCAATTCAATATCCTGGTCAATGAGAAAAATGATGTAACCAAATCCTTTGTGCTCAAATTTATTCATAGGTTAGTGTCATATCAAAATTTCTTGAGTCATCTCAATAATGGTATAAATCGAGTAAAAGGTTACTAGGGAAACTGGTTAAGGCAGTTGAATTGGCTGAGGTCCATAATCATTATGTGTGTGGACCAAGTGAAAAGTAATTTCAGGTCATCATCAAATAATTCTTGAACTGCAAGCACAAGGTAGTTGTGGAATAAAGAGAGAAACAATCAGACAAAGGAAAGGGTGGCGCTAGCCCTAGTTGAACATGGAAGCCATTTTTACACATTGTCTAAGGTGAAACATCATTTCGAGTTTCAAATTTGACCCAATCAAACCTACACAACCACTTCACTATTATAGGGGAGATAGTTTCCTAATGTAACTACATTCTATTTTTAGCATGTAGTGATTAATAGGGGTATCTACAATTTCTCAACCCTCATAATCTATAAATATAAGAATACATTATGTATTAAGGGACTTTTGGATCCTATTGTAAAGAGGCTTTGTCAATTTTGGGAGTTTCATGTACAAGCTTTAGCCTCGGTAATATACAGAACAATATTTTACCTTTGACTACTTGATGTGTTATGAATTTCAATAATTCATTTAATACTTGTGAATACTTTTAGTTCCTTGTATGTGATGATTTATCTTACCTTCATATTATCTCTCTCTTTAGTTAAATTGCAATTTTTGGTATATAAACTTATTCATTTCAGTTGTGGAAGATATAAAATCCCTTATGTTATTCTAAGTTTTATATTCATAATATTTGAGTAAAAAGATAATAAAGAGTTGGGAATGTTTTAGATTTTTCTATAGTAATATTATTTGCATATAGAGTTGATATTTTTGTTCCATGAAATTTTTGTGCATCACCTCATTTTTTTATTTCAATTATCATTCTATCCTTTTTCCCCAAGAATAAGATAGATTAGTTTATTTTTAGTATTATAAATCTGAACCTTGATCTTTAATCAAATGCACATATTTTAGTAGGAAGACGACCTTCTTCGGAGGTTCATCCCAAGGATCCAAGGTCCCATACTGTTGAGATGTTCCCATGTTGCACTAGATCATCTAATGATTCAACAAGTACACGTTCCACGTGACAACAAAGCCTTCAAAATAATTTCTAAAATTCTAAATCTTAGTTATCCTTACCTTGGAATCTCCTTCATATAAGACTAGAAGTATCTCCCACATTTATTTTCCTGACTTGTAATGCATCACCTTCATAAGATAAAATTCACCATCACCACACATGATAACATTCATATCCATTGAATTAGCACTACACAACTTCTTGTTTGTAGTACTTATTCGTGGAGTAGCAGGAGAAATATAACCATCCTCCACAGATTATTAAATATCAAATGTTAGGAACATGATTTGAGTCCTTATCCTTAGACTCTAAAAATCATAATTCACTCCATGAAATAATGGTTCCTTGATGGTAGAATATCCACTCTACTAACACGCCATTTTTTTTCTTTAAAAGATATCCTTTCATGTAATCAAACTTCCCCAAAAGGACCTACTCTAATACCAATTGTTGGAAGAAAATTGGAATGAGAAGGTGGGATGAATCCTTCCTTTAAAATACTTTAAAGCATAAAATTATATTTAATACACCATTAAAATTCAACCATGCATTAATGATATCAAAACAATAAGCAACAACCATCCACAAGAACATAAACATGAAGGAGTAAAAATGAACACGATATATAACTGGGAAACCCTCAAGGGGAATAAAACCCACTAAAATAATTTTCATATACTAAACATATCAAATACTTGGGTGAATATTACAAATCACAATATATTTCATTATTGTGAAGCACCAACCCCACAAGGAGCACCAACCCCTAAACCCCAATTGATATTACTCACAAAAAAAGACTTGAAATAATATGAATCATCACACAAGAGCTTGATAAGAATATCACTAAATATATGATGCAACAAATCAGCTGATGGTGATAATAAGATTTAGCTCCAAACTCCTTCAAACCCTACTTCAAACACACCTCCTTCTAGCTCGCTCAAACTTAGACAAACTTGACTTGATTTGATATCAAACCCATACAAACATAGTCTATAAAATTCTTTAGCCTTTCATACACTTCCTTATCTATGAAATAATTCCTTCATACATGTTTCTCACTCACACTTGGGTCACACTTTTTCCCTCTCTAAGCACTAGTTCAAATTTGAACCAAAACCCTTACTTTATACCCTTCTCAACTCAAAAACATAAAGAAATTAATTCTATAAAATTTATATTGACCAATAAATTTTAAAAACATACAAAAACATTAATACAAACATTAATAATGGACCCATGTAGGTCTACCATTCTCAAAAACACTATAAAAGCTCAAAAACAACTCAAAACCCCATCACCTGGATTACTAAAAACATAAAACCTCATCAATATGATTATTCAAGATCCTAAATTATACAAACATGTCAAATGTGGCATAAAAACACCATCCATGTTTTTTAATTATCTTGTACCAATCAATTTTTTCATAACTTGCTCAAGAAGGCTCATATCCTTCTCAAAACATATGTTTCCAAGAACCAATCTTCACCTTTGGGCCTCAAGAACACCCAATAAAATCTCAAGTATGGCATGCAACCAATAATTTTAATACCTTTCCTTATAAATAACATGCATGCTTTCATAAGCTCATGAAACATCAATACATGCAAACCACACAAACTTTCCTTTTCACCAAATTGAGTTACCCATAAAGTAGTTTTGAGAACTCAACTATTTTGCACCATTGTTGCCACTTTAAATACCTAAAAAGGACTTAAATAGTAAAAAAACATCCCTATTCACTTTAAAATTGATATTAAACATCAAATAATCCATATCATGCCTCGTCTACCTCAATCTTCTAGCCAGAGCAATCCTATCATAAGCAACAAGAAACCTTCTTCTTCACAAACAAGGGGGATTAAGCATTAGGAAGACTAGGAAGCTACCTACGGCACTAGTAATAAGGGTGCACCTAAATATAAATACTTTTATTATTATTAGAATTTATCATTGTTATTTTTACTTGAAGATAAAGTAACATGAATAATATGTATACACATAAAAAGGTACTACAATATTTTTGCAAGTAAAAAATAAATATGTGTATTTTTAAGCTCATATGATTTTGTTGGTATTTTTACCCATTCAATAATGTAGCTCTAGATAATTCAACTATAATTGTTTTGTAGAAAAGTTTTGTGTATTTTATAATGTCATTGGTGTAGCTAGTAGAGGAAAATATAATTAAAGGAAAAAATATTTAATTCTCTATTCCTAATATTTTGGGAAATTCCTTTTTTATGGAGGAAGTAGTAGGCTTCGTCCAAATACCACTCTTAAAAAACATGGGATTTACCTAAGAATTTTTATTGATTTGTAAAAAAATTAGTACTTTGTTTAGTTTTGAGTCCCATCACCCATTTGATATTGGTAAATAAAACGAGTAACCAACCTTGTATATAAAAATAATATTTGATGCATTCTAAGAACCTTGTATAATTAATTCTCTTCATACATGGATTATTACTTTTCCTTATTTCAAAATTTTATAGAATATTTGTATTCCTTTGTATACCAATTTATCTAAATTAGTGATTTTTTTATCATCCTTATACAAATTTTTAAATACAATAATGTATGTAGCATTTATTTATTTATTTGATAGGAAAAACTTATTGACTAAAATTATAAGAATGGTTTCCTCTTCACTTATTGCCTAGGGAACTTCTAACCTTTAATTCGGATGTTTTTAAAACATTGAGCTAGTTGACCTAACAAAAATGATCATAATGAGACAAAAATATACAATTATAAATCCCTCTCGAATCCTATTTCCATAACATCTTACATTTCCTTCCAACTCCAAGTGATACCTTGAACTAGGTCCATCTTTGAAACTACTCCAGAACTTCCCAAAAACTACCTTACGATCAATGTAGTCATTTTTGCACCCCACGAAGAACAAGGGAACTTCATGTGCACCGGCCTATCACCCAGTGGGTGCTGGATGCTCACCTGAGGCACGCGAGAGGGATCCGAGTCTCTCTTTTATGTGGGTTCAATGGAAGGCATACTTCATGATTCTGACTTAGTGATTTAATAGACATGAAAAGCTATAGAGCTTAGAACGGATTCTATACCCCTTCAGTCATAAGAGAAACAAAGTGCGCAACAAACCTAACTAGAACTAGGAAGTTGTAAATCCATAATTAGACTAACATTCAAGTAAAGTTAATGATTATACAAGATCAAAAGCATAGTGGGAACATGCAAATAATACAAGAAGGAGATCTTAACATAAACATAGTGGTAACCTTATCACATTCATTCATAGTATTACTCCAAAACATCATAAAGAGGCGAACCACAGTCATGCGCCATATCTGGATTCATACATGTATCCTTACAAAAAAAAATTCATTCCCCATTTCCCCATTACATCCCTCCTAGAATCATCTACCCATTTATCCCACAGTTCTCACCGTAATTCTATAGAGCTTTGCTACCTCATTTGTGTCTTTGTTCTATTACCAAGGGTGCATGTATAAATAGGCATCTAAGCTCTAACAAAATCCTATGCAACCTCAAATATAGCCCCAAGTTTCAAGGTTTGGGTCACCCTAGACACATGCCTCTCCATGCCATGACTAACTTTTTGGATCTTCCTATCACAAGGTATATTCCTTCTAGGACACCCTATCGCTAGGATGGAACCTTATCCAAATGGAACACGTTCTTCATGTGTTCTATCCAAAATTCAAAAAATAGCTAAGTCCTGAATTATTCTTCGTGCGTGCGCACCTTCACTTGTGCGCTCCTTTAGCCCCGCATGCCTATGCACCTTTAAGACTTGGTAGCTACATTAGGGGCCCAACATTACCCCACACTTCACCTATTCTCGCCCTTGGGAACCTTCTCAAAGAATGCAAGTACAAAAATGCAAGGCCTTGCCTTGGAAAAGAATGGAGGGAAAGAATAAAGAATGGGGGAGAGGAAGAGAAAGAATAGAAGGAAAAATTGCCTAAAGAAGTAGAAGGGGAAAATTCTGTTGTAGGTCAGCCTCCAATGTATCCCACGCACTGACCTCATCCTGCACCCTTTTGCAAAGGTTGTCGACCAATGCAATCAACTCATTTAAGGTTAACCCTTCCCCCTTTGTGGTGATGGTCTCCACCATGATTTCCAGTTCCTTCACAAGATCCTCCAAGGCATCCATCTTCCTTGTAATGGTCTTGTAGAGTTCTTTAAGCCGTGTTTTGATTGAGACCCAAAGGGCCTCAATAGCTTCATATTTTCTTTCTACCTTGGCTAAAATATTTTCTCATTCTGCTTTATTACCTTTGTTCTTCTCCCTGAAGTCTTTTAGCTCGGCCTCCTTAGCTACAAGTAGCATGCCTGTCACCTTGTCTTGATTAGCGCAGTGGTCATAGGCGACCCCTGTGGTTTGTGTAGCTACTCTTACATCATCCAGGACCTTATTGTATTTATCTATGAGCATGATTACCTTCAACTTATCCTCCTCCAAATGCGCAGCTATATCCTTTGCCGACTCCAAGGCCAAAGGCTACCTTTCCATGGTAAGGATCCGAGTCAAGTCCTCTAGGCATTCCAAGGAGGAACCATACTTTTACGTGGGAGGGTTAAGGTATGGGTGCTTCATGATAATATCCTGGGAGATGAGCTCCACCTTCTTGGAGACTTCATGCACTTTAGATTTCTCCTCCTGTAACTCCCATTGTAGTTGAGCACTGATCAGCTTTTCAAGGCTGAGTTCCTTTGTTAGCTTAACTACTTCTTCCTTCCTCTTTTCCAACAGGTCCTCCAAGGCTTTAATCTTGTCATTTTTACAGAAGAGCCTTTCCTCTACCTCCATGGAGACCTTGTTGAGTGCATTACACACTTTCTCATCCAATAAGTGTTGTGTGTTTATGAGGGGGTTGGCCCCCTTTGTCTCGAGAGAGCTCTAGTATTGCCTCTTGGTTAACTTCAAATTCAGGCTCATCAATGTGGGAGTCGAATGCCCACGATAGAATTTTCCTCATGTGTGGCTATCAACCCTCAAGATAGAAGGAATCCATGGCTATGAGCTCCTTGGTGGACATGATACTCTAGAAGCATACGCATAAAATTTGTTAGGGTCATTAACATACCCCATCACCGATCTTCCTTCCTCTACGCATTTACTTCCCATGTGCACGCCCTTTGGAACAGTCACTGAAATAGTTGGGCCATTTGTGCTAATTCCATTCTTCTCCCTTTGTTCTTTCTTGAACTTGCCGAGCATGAGCTCCGCGTTGCACCCTAACTCCTCATTGACCAAGGCATCAATCATCTTTTCCACCTCCCTTGTAGATTTTCATCTATCTCCTTCTGGGTGAGCTTGGGCATTTCTTGCTCCTTGTTGCTTGCCCCTTCACTCCTTTCTTCACTCTGTGAGTCCTCCTCCTCCCCCTGGGTGCTCTTCCTCCATGTAAAGATGAATGCATCAAGGTCTTCCTCTCCTCCCTCCCCTGATTCATCTATACTTATCCTCCCTTGGGTCACCTCCAGCTCTTCTCCTTCACCAACATTCTTCTTTCCTAAAAAGGTGCTTGTGCCTTCGGTCTTCTCTACCTTCTCTTCTTCTTCTTTGGCTGAAGACTCGGCTCAAGAGATGCGTCTTCTCTTCATCCGAGGGCTCCTCAGGAGATGGTATCTTTACCGGTTTTGTGGTTTTCTCCCTAACTACCATCATCTTCTTCTTCCAAACGTAGGTGCTTGGCCCCATAGTACCTACATCCTACTCCTCCACCACCCTCTATTCCTCTTCTTCCCTCTCCTTGTGCTTTGGTGTTGGCTTCTTTCTTCCCATAGGGTCATCCGGGATGGATATCTCATTTTCCATGTATGAACCCTTTTCAAATTTTGGCCTTATGCGTAGGTAGATCCTGAAAACATCACTCTCAGCAATAGGTAAGGTCATGGGCCTTACAATGTGCACATATTGCGATACGTACCTTTTAACGTATGCATTGCTTCCCCAGGGTAGACCAGCTTCTTTCTCATTTCCCTATGTTCACTATCAAGGGTGGATAGGTCAAGTTTTAATTTCTTTGACTCCTTGTACCTGTTCACTCCCACCTGGAAAAATTGGGCAGTAAATGAGAAGGGGAGTTTGCACCAGGGACTCTAACTGCCATCCACCAAGATGAATCTGCCAATGTAGAAGTGCTGGTATACCATGAACTCTGCTTCTCCTTCAGTTGCCATAGGGAGTTGTTCTAGGATCCACCATTCAGCCCCGAATGCATTCCTGAGGTGTGTATACCATTTATCCAAGCACACCTTGTGCACCCCTATCATTGATTCACATGTATACTTCTGGAACCTCTCTGCAGGTGAAGGGTCTTCATCGGGGTACTCCCATACAAAATTTTCGGATGCATCGCACCCCGACTTCTGAGAACATGATTGTTAACAGGATGTTCCCAAATAATATCTTTCCTCCCTTCTCCACGCTACTTATGATCTCATCTGCTATGTACTGGGAGATGTTGTACACATGGTGCCTTCTATGACCTTCCTACAGACATTCAACTAGGGCTTGCTCACCTGGGTCCACCTCTCTTGTCCATTCATCTTGGAAACAAGGTGCATGACCATCTTCATCACCGGATCACTGATATCCATGATGTTGTAGTACCTTGATCCCTTCTTATATTCCTAGGATGCAATGGTTTCTTTAATTACCTCCTCATCCTGGAGGTCATCTATGAGTGCATCCCCTACGCAGTTGAGGCCTATGAAGTGTGAAATTAGTTGGGGAGTTATGCACATTTTGCACCCTACGAAGTAGAAGAAGTCTTCATGCATGCATGTCATCAGCCACTGGTAAAAGCGCTCAAGATTCCCAAAATACAGTAACTCATAAAGTTGGAGAAGCCCTACCTTCTCCATTTTCACCTTGACTATGTTGCTATAGATTGGCATCCTATCAAGTGTTTGTTTATTTGTAGGGCACACCAGCTCTAGCACCATTTCCTTCACGATTGTGCTTGATCGGTGATTATAGTCAATCATGAACATCTATCTGATGTGGGACTCCCACTCTTGCCCCAGCAAAACCCCATCCAGGTATTGCATTTCCGAGTACCATTCTTCATTGGTATCCAAGGGGATTTCTTCTTCTTTCTTCTTTCCTTTTCCCTTACCCTTTCCCCTCTTGGATTGTACTGTAGGTTTATCAACTAGTTTTGTGGCTGTCATTTTACCCTTTGCTTTCATTCCAAGTTAACTTGCAATTTTTTTGAATGTTTTTCCCGTGCACCTTGTGCCCTAAAACACAAACCCTAATCTCATAATTTTCTCCTTTGATCACGACACTTCTTCACAATGTTCCTCACACCCGTGAATAACTTCTGCACTAGTTTGTAGATCTAATGACCAGTTGTACTTAAGTGTTTGGGATTTTCCTTCACACGAGCAAGTCTTCGAAACCCTGGCTCTTGAAAGAAAATCACTCTTCTTTTTTTCGTAAAGTAAAATAATGAAATGCCCACTCTTGTATTTATAGATTTTCCTACTTTTACGCATTTAAGGCTAGGCTACCTACCATCGTACGACCATGTTTAATGCGGTGGTTCCAAACAAACCCGACTTCAACACTTTTCCTTAAGCACCAAATCCTTGTATGAAAATTTTTCCACCCATGCCCAATCCTTGTACAAAAATGTCCTGCACCCAATCCTTTCATGAAAACTATTTCCAACCTTCTGGTGCACAAATAATCCATCTTTACAGAAGACTCTTACGTGTGTGTTACCAGTGCTAAAGGCATCTCTTCCATCTCGTGATTCTTTCTTTCATCTACCTCGTGTTTTTTCACTTTTTCTCCTTTGTATGTTGATTTCCAATGTAACCTTATCTTGTCATCCATCTACCTTCTTTTCTCCTAATGCATCTTTTCAACAGGGCCAATTCAAACGGTCTACCAACCCAATCCTCTTGTGAATAACTCTATGCTTTCCTTTATCACATCACCCCACACTAAATCGATGTGTGGTCCTCTGTGCATTCATAAGTCAAAAATTAATAAGGTTACCAATGCCTAAGGCAAAACTAAACAACAACGTGAAAGGGAAATACAAGAAATGAAAAGCATAAAAGGAAATTCTAAGCTAACTGGAAAAACTACCTTATTTACAAACACCAAGAAGCATTATTTATAGTAGGGCTTCAGCCTACTCCCATTGAAGTGTCTAGGTAATTTTGTTCCATCTAGTGCTTGTAAATGGCCCACGCTCGAATCAAGGATGTATGAAATTACATAAGGAACCAACCAATGCACCTTCAACTTTTTAGGATGGCGTAGAAATTTTGAATTATATAGCAATACCATCTGGCTAACCTCAAACTATTTTTTCTTAATGTGGTGGTCATGCCATGCCTTTTGCTTAGCTTTTTCATTTGTTTAGCTCCATCTTGCTAGTGAGCGCCTTTCATGCAAAATTTATCAATTCATCTATTCTTTCTTCCAATCTTTTCATCACCCAATCCTCCTATGCGCTATCTGTATGCAACGATGGTAGCATAAATTCGACCGGTAAAATAGCCTCCGCGCCAAACACTAATTGAAATGGTGTGGCCTTGTTCAACCTTTTATATGTTATTCTATATGCCCAAATAACTACTGATACCTTTTCATCCCAATCCTACCTACCCACATCACATATATTAGTCAATGTGTGACTAAGGATTTTGTTAAATGCCTCTGCAGTCCCATTTACCTGAGGGTGATAAGGGGTAGTCTTATGGTGGGCTACCATGAATTCTACCAATAGAATCCTGATGGTTTCATTTAAGAAGTGAGTGCCCCTATCACTTGTTAAACCTAATGGACACCCATTCCTGCTGATAATGTTTTCCCACAAAAATCTAGCAGCCATGGCTGTGGTGCAATCCTTAGTGGGCATGACCTCTACCCACCTTGTTAGATAATCAGTACAGGTAATAATATATCGTGAGTTAGTCCTTTGTGCAGCTGGTGAAATTGGTCTGACAAAATCTATTGCCCATTTTTCAAAAGGTTTCGTGCTGGTGATGGGATGCAAGGGCATCTCATCCCTTCTTCCAAGTTTTCCAAGGCACTGAAAGTGGTCACAAGCCTTACAAAACTCAATGTAATCCTGGTGAATTGTCTCCCACAATAGCTCAGTGATAAGGATCTTGCACACAGTTGCATTCCCTGTATAGTGTCCTCCAACAATCCCACCATGGGTTTCTTCTATTATAGCCATGCATTAATGTTCTAATACACACCATTGCAAAACCTCATCGCGGCCAATTTTATACAAATCCCCATTGATCAACATGATGGGCATTGCACATATGGATAACCTTTTCCTTTGCAGAGCATTCATCCCTTTGGACACCACACCTTCCTTGAGAAAAATATCAATGTCTTCTAATTCTGAGGGTGTACACCGCAACTTGAATAGTTACACATCCGACATGGTTTCCTCGATACTCTACGTGTCCTCTCCTAAATCAATCCTAGATAAATGATCCAGCCCATAATTGTTCTTTCCCAGTTTTACCACCACTTTTAATTCAAATTCCTAAAATAAAAGTACCCAATGGCATATGCGCCCTTGTAATACTGCTTTGTTTACTAGATACTTCAAGGCCATATGGTCAGTGTAGAATATGAAGGGAGTCACTAGTAGATATTGTCTAAATTTTTGGAGTGCATAGATCATTAACAATGCCTTGCACTCGGTCGTTGTATAATTCTATTCTACTAGTGTCAACTTCCTACTTGCAAAACACAAGGGATGATCAACAATCCCCTCTCTTGGTTGAGCAAGAACGGCTCACATTACTATACCAGAGGCATCCACGTGGACATGGAAAGGTTTATCCTAGGATGGGAATCATAGAATAGGTGCGGTGATAAGCCTTTATTTTAGAGTGTCAAATGCCCTCTGTTGTGCCTCTCCCCACTGAAAGGCACTCTTATGTCTAAGCAATATTTCCAAAGCACAACAATCTTGGCGTATCCCTTAATGAAATTTCTGTAGTACCCAGTGTGTCTAAGAAATCCATGCATGACGTTTTTCTTTGGTAGGCTCCCCTAACCCCACAATAACTACAACTTTCGCGGGATCCACCAACAAGCCCTCTTTACATATGATATGCCCCAACAACGTTCCAAAAGGGGTTGCAAAGATACATTTCTTGATGTTGAGGGAAATCCTCAACTGCCGACATCTTTCAAACATCAATCTCAAGTTATCACAATGGTCCCTAACCAACCCATACACTATCCAATCATCCAAATACACCTGAAGGAATTTGTGGATGAATTCCTGAAATGCTTGTACCACTATGCGTGAAAATACAGCGGGCACATTTCTCAATCCAAAGGGCATGATCATGTATGCAAAACTTCCCCAATCGGTGGCAAAATTTGTCTTATCCATGTCTTCCTTTACAATCCTTACTTGGTGATATCCGAGAATCCATCCATAAAGGAATAGACCTCGCACCCAACAAATCCTTCCAAAATCTCTTCAGTGAAGGGGGTGGGAAAAGGATCTATGATACAAATAGCATTCAATTCCCTGTAATCCACACATATCCTAATCCACCCATCCTTCTTTATGTTGATCACCATTGGACTTATCCATTCTGATTCCTCCATAGCCTCAATGATACCGGATGCTATCATTTTGTCTAGCTCTTCTTTAACCCTTATGCACATTTTGGGATTCATCCTGTAAGGCCTTTTCCTGACCGGGCATGTACCATCCTTTAACTTTATCCTCATTTCCCCCAATGAATGGTGGATGCCTTTCTACTCATAGTATCCACATGGGAATAAATCCTCAAATTCATGTAAGATATTGATGATCTTTGATACTTCCTTGTCCAACCAGTAGTCCTTAATGATAGCTTCCATGGGCTCCTTCTCCGAGCTTATGTTAACTTTCTTGGTTTTGATTGGTTCATGGTACACGGGAAAACATGCATCTACGCTGCCAACTAATTTGCGTGTTCCAACTAAATGATTGACATTCAAGCTCTCCATTTCCTCTCCATCAATAACATATTCCATCTTTCCTTTCTCCTTTTCAGCACACGTGTGCTCAAATTGTAGGTATTTTGGTTCCTCCTCTTCGAACCATGCTTCCAAGCTAGGTCAACCAAGTAAGTTTACTAATCTATCTTCTTCCATGGCACAATCCCCTAGAGTGAGACACTTGATAGTCTACAATGCCTCCTCAACTAGTTTCTTAGTACTTCAATACTCGAATATGTGAACCAGGTCATCCGCTAACTCCGGCCAATTTCCCGTCTGGCGGAGAGTTTCTGAATGGATGTACCAGGCGCGCACACATTCTTGTAGTGTTGAATACAACTTGTGCACCCAAAGGGAGGGTGGTAAAGCTTCCACACCTTCTCCCCAGACCCTCTCACAAGCTTGAATGTGGGAAGAGGTAGGTCTGTTGCCATTGTAATCCTTGATAGTGGTGGGTATGTTTCTCTTCAAGAATCAGATAGTGAGCGCAATCCTAACTTCGTGCCATTCCAACAAGTTTTCACTATGTGTGGCCCACCACCTCGCTATTATGCCTATCAAAACATAACCTAGCATACTTCGTCACTCGTCCTCCCTCCATTGAGCTTCAAATTCCCTTAAAAATACCTCAGGGTATGCATTCCTAGAATACTTGGTTATTGACCTTCCTCCCAGGTGCCGAACCATACGTGTCATTGTTACCTTGGTCACTGATCCTTTCAGATGTCACTCAATCAATTCATAAATCCCATGCACTTAATTATCACATGCTATACTGGTAGTATCACTGATAAATTAAGCATCATCAAACTGGATGACTCCTTCTGTAGGGTGGATAGTCTCTAGATCTCTTATGGAGCGCACATATATTATGTCCAGGACTTCCTCCCCAAGGGGTTTAGTATAGGGGGTGGAATTTCCATCAACAAGTAGTATAATCACCCTCTCTTCCTTGTTCTCAAAGCTTATGTACCCCTTGTTAAACCGGATATCTGCATTATTCTTATAACACCATGGGTGCCCAAGTAAACCTAGGAAATTATCTATCTTGGCAAGTGCCAAGACTTCAAAATCCCTAGTGAACCTAGTCCCCTGAATGGTAATGGTCACATCCTTTAAGATACCTATGGGCATTACCTTTGTCTTATTTTCCATATACAACACATTTGAAGATGGCTGTAATATAGGTCTTCCCATTTGATGCTAGGCATCCAGAGTGAGAACATTAACCTCTATGCCTGTGTCAATGAGGATGTTACTAAGTAACCATCCATCCACTACTACGTTCAAGGTAATCTCTTTTTCATAATCAAGGTTGTGAGGTGGGAGATTTGCATGTAAGATCTGCATTTCATGTTCTTCCCCGGCATGTAGCACCTTTTCTCTCAACTATGCTCCTAGAAGGGAATAATATTCTCCTACCTCAGTAGTTTACATACCTCCTTAACCTTGTCCAATTCATCCTTTGGTGCTTTTACATGTCTTCTTAGTTCATATTTTCTATTTTTCTCTTTTAAACATTGGATCTCCTCTTATAAGCTTCGAATTACATCCATGGTTTCCTGGTAGACTTCTTTCTAGTGAGCCAGATTTGGATACTTCTCATGTACTACTTCTTCCCTAAAAACTAGAGGTCTCTTCCTAGGTGCTTCCCTTGTGCACATGGATCTGCCCTTGTTGTTACCATGACATGCTCTAGTTTTGATTCACATATTACTCGTGGGATCCATTATGTGTTAGCCTTCTTAATACTCGCCATGGCAGTGCCCTTATCCTTCTGGTATAATTGACTCATATGTTTTTATAACTCTGGGAACTCTTCATAATTATGTTTTTTTCGACACCAGGAGCATTAGAGAAGATCTAGACATTCACGCTTATAATGGTCTCGTGGCTCCACAATTAAAGCATGTTCCATACGGTAACTCACTTCTTCTCCTGTAGTTACCACAAACACGAAATCCTCTGCAAGACCCTCTTCCATGTGCACCGCATCTCCATGATCTTCATACCGACGTTCATCTCCTTTGGAACTGTTGGTAATGTCAATTTGGCACACACCAAGATCAATTGCCTCATGAATTTGGTCAATCAATTTACAATCCTTGGTGTCATGTGTGGTTGAGGTACATATCTTGTGGTAATAAGACACATTTTTTTGGCTCGCTCGCTTGCTGTAACAGGGGCACCTACTTGCATCATGGTCCCCGTGACATATTTCATAGTTTCATAGTTTCGCGCCTTCCGTATCTTGCGGTAATAAGACACATTTTTTGGCTTGCTCGCTGCAACAGGGGGCACCTACTTGCATCATGGTCCCCGTGAAATATTTCATAGTTTACTACTACGGCACGTACCACCTTCCAAGTACATATCCCACCATTATCCTTTGTGTGCCCTTATATGTTATAATCTATGCACCACATCCCACCGTGAATCTCTGAAACTATGTTGGTAGATAATTTCTCCAATTTCTTAGTCATGGCAGCAATCTGAGCCTCTAGAAATGGGCTAACACCAATGTCAACACTACCAACTTACTCAGTGCGCAAAGCGGCTTCTAATGCTTTGTACGGGTCCATGAATGTTTTATGAGACAAGGCCCTCCTAAAGGTTGTGATCAACCCTCTGACAAACCATTAAGCATGTTGTGAAGGGTGGATATCATAAGATAGTTTAGATAATAGAGTTTTAAAGCGCACATCATATTCTCTCATGCTCTCTACCATTCCCTACTAGATTTATTTAAGAGATCTGATGTTCTTCTGTTCAAACTTAGTTATGTGGAATTCTACCAAGAACACATTTCTCAATACAGTATAATCCACAATAGTCTGATGAGGGTCATACTTTCTATACTAACTATGTGCGCGTCCTTGTAAAGTTGTCACAAATTGAATGGCCTTTCGATCTTAGGTCGTGATCCCCTTTACATGCCATATAAACTCACACTTATGCACATGATCTATGGCATCTTCTATCACACTGTAATCTGGTAGGTGTAGAGACATCTCGAAAAAGACTTGAGGAGGTGGTTGAGGTCCTTTTCCTCCTAATCCAGTCCCTTGGTTTCCTCTAGTGTTTCCTCCTCCACCGGACCCACTAGATCCTGAGCCACCAGCTCCACCACTTCCACCTCTAGATCCTCCTGTGTTAAGTACATGGCCCATGTTTGTCATGCTGAACACTCCCATCATCCCACTAAATTGTGCGCGACTGACTTGTGAACTAGTGCCACTCCCAGTCGTATTTCCTCCACCACTTCCTAACATACTTCCAAAACCAGTTGTATATGTGCCTTGTCCAAACATTCCACCAAATACTGGAATAGTGTGTGAAGCCATAGAAGTCCCAAATGAGAAGTTGTACCTTCTAGGTGCCGATCGGTTGCTTCCACCGATATCAAATGGATCAACTATACTTTTCCCTCGTTCAAACAAACCAAGCACCAAGGTTTGGTCGCTAGGTGGGGTTAGATGCATGCCAACGACTCTTCTTTCTCTATGTGATAGACTCTCATCATAAGCTGTAAAGTTTTCTCTCCCACGCTTACCAAGATGGGGTATCATAGACTATTCGAGTTCCACATCCTCCACGTGAACCTCAACTCCTTTCCACCATGTCTAGCTCCATAACCCCCTTATAATCTGGCATTGTCTATCGATCTCCCTTTCACGTGCTTTGTTATACTTGAGCCATCTCTCCTCCCTTTCCTTCTTAGTAATTATATCATCCATCTATCCCCAACCTAGCTTTGTCTCCAAGTGCTCAAACTAGTTTAACTAGCCATAGGAAATGCATCTAAACCCATGGTTACCATCAAGATTTTGATTGCAGGGGGATAACACATAGAAATGATCCTCTAGGCTCTCGTAAGAACTCAAACTCAGCAACTTCTAGATAGGAATACATGGAAATGGTGTATTCCAGAGTGTAACTAGTCAATACTCCCTTCCACCAATGATCTATAGCATGGGTCCACATTAGATCAGCATCTTGTAAGTTATGATATGTTTCTTGGGTCCAAGGGTGTGACTTATAATACCACCCCGATCTAGATGTATAAGTTGAAAGCCTTTTAAATAACTCTACTGGGAAACAACAGAAGAAGGTTTTGTACAACTCATGATAAAGAGTGTCCTCCACCCATCTTCGTATGTTAAACCCAAGTCCAGTATTGAATCTCTGCGTGAATTTGTCCTCCATGCTTTTAAACCAATCTTCAACACCTTCAAGTGTTAAGCACTCCGCCATCACTTTTTGCATAGATCATGATGTATGCCATGTTCCACTACAACTTTGAAAAGAGGTCCCAGCAATGGAACCAAGATGTAGTCATTTTTGCACCCCACCAAGAACAAGGGAACCTCATTCATGCACGCTGGCCTATCACCCAGCCGAGTGTTGGGCTCTCACCCAAGGCACGTGAGAGGGAGACAAGTCTCTCTTTTATGTGAGTTTAGTGGAAGGCATACTTCATGATTCTAACTTAGTGATTTAATAGACATGAAAAGCTATAGAGCTCAGAATGGCTTCTACACCCCTTCAGTCATAACAAAAACAAAGCACGCAATCAGACCTAACTAGAACCAGGAAGTTATAAATCCATAATTAGACTAACATTGAAGTAAAGTTCAAGGTTATATAAGATCAAAATCATAGTGGGAAAATGTAAATAATACATGAAGGAGATCTTAACATATGCATAGTGGTAACCTTATCACATTCATTCATAGTATTACTCCAAAACATCACAGAGAGGTGGACCACAGTCATGCGCCATATCTAGATTCATAAATGTATGCTTACAAAATAAATTTTGCATTCCCCATTCCCCCATTACATCCCTCCTAGAATCATCTACCCATTTATCCCAAAGTTCTTGCCATAATTTTTAGAGCTCCGCTACCTCACTTGTGTCTCTGTTCTATTACCAAGGGCATGTGTATAAATAGGCATCTGATCTCTAACAAACTCCTCTGCAGCCTCAAATATGGCCCCAAGTGTCAAGGTGTGGGTCACACTAGGCGCGTGCCTCTCCATGTTATGATTAACTTTTTGGATCTTCCTATCGCAAGGTATATTCCTTCTAGGACACCCTGTCACCAAGCTGGAACCTTATCCAAACGGAACACGTTCTTCATGTGTTCTATCCAAAAGGTCGAAAATGGATATGATCAAGAGGATCCTCACAAAGAAACACTAATCTAAGATCTTCTCAGAATAAGTTTTAGTCATTTTTAAAGCGTGGAGAAAAATTATACGATTTCGTCGATATCTTGTTTGCAGGAAACAGAGCTTGTTTGCAAAAGTTATAGCCCGCTAAAATTTTTGGGCAACTGGAAAAATTTGGAGTTTTGTGCAGGTTGGACATGTGCACACTCACCAAGTGTTTCAATCATATTGTGACATGTGGACAATTTGTGTGACGAACTAAAGGTGGTTTTTGGAATGCTGGTCTTGGACACTCATTCGTGGACAAATGGACCTCGCTATTTACTGGTTGGGGCCCTCAGCCAGGTTCAACACACTTGATTATGGAGGGGTGTCTTAGTTTCCTTATCATATTATCATTATACCAACTTGTGTAAATATATGCCTCTAATTGCATTTTTTCTATGCATGTGGGACTAGTTGATATGCCATTTAAACTATGTAATTAAATAACCTCCATATTCCACACATTTTATCTAAACCTCCATATTCCATGCATTTTACTTGCTAAACCTCCATAATAATTATTGAATAAGGTGCCTAAAACAATGCCAACACATACCCAAGCACCCTTTTTGGTGCAAAAAAAAAGGTTTGAATGGTCAATGGCTCATATAGCCACCTACATGCGTGGGAAATAAGCCTTTAAAAGTTCCTAACTCACCCTCCAACTTCAAATGTGGGATAAATCCCATGATATGCACCTAAGGAGATGGAGATAAGGGGATTTGAGCCTTGATCTCTATGGTAAAAGATATGGGTCTTGACCATCATGCCACTACTTGGGAAACATTATAAAAGGAGCTATTTTGTACATGTACAGGCATTGGGGTCTGTGTAATTTATTGAAATGCTCATAACTTGAGCTAGGGAGGGAATTTTGAGATGAAGTAAAAAGTGACTCTTGTTATTTTTGGTAGAGGAACGTGATGAGAGGATCATATTCTTGTAGAAATATTTGTAAAGATTTATTTTCAATATTTTAATAGATTGGTCCCATTCAACCAGACCTAGAGACGTAGGCCACAAGTGTCGAACTCCGTTATCAATTCCTGTGTCAAATTTCTGGTGATTCATCTCTTTATTTTCTATTTTTACATGGTACTTTCAGTTTTAATTATTTTATTAAAAATACAAAAGGATATAATGCTCAATTTTTACATCGAAAATCAATACAAAACAAAGTTTTGTGTGTGCACAATTGCTAGTTAAAATTGATTTTTAGATCATTGGTATCAGAGCTGGTTTTGACTAATTTTTGGTTCAGATTAACGTGTTTTGGATTGCAAGTTATGTGTTGGATGTTAACAAGGTCTCGATCTAAGAAGGGTGAAGGAGATTTAGTTGAAGGAGATCCCAAAATTGGTACCAGACGATCTCAAAGTCCTACAATGGTGGATCGAGAGGAAGAAAACTTTCGTCAATCATTCCTATAGATGAAGGAAATGGTGGAAGAAATGTACCAAGATAGACAAAGGGAAAAGGGAACTAGAGAAGGTAAGAAAGAAGAAAGCTCTAGTTTTGATATTCCTAAAAGAGACCCTTTAAAATCTGATTTTCCTTCATTAAAGTTAGATATCAAGTTTGAATTGCCTATGTATACTAGAGAGCTAAATGCAGAGAAGTTGGATAATTGGGTCAAGAAGATAGAAGTATATTACAGGGTTTAGAGAATTGTTGATGATGAAGCAAAGATTCATTTGGAAAATCTTTGGATGGGTGGCACAACACTCATTTGGTGGGAGAGTAAGCTTCAGGAAGTGGAAGAAACCAAAGGTAAAGAAATCACTTCTTGGTCTGAATTTGTTTCAAATATTAGGCAACAATTTTATCCTCTTGGTTTTAAGAAACAAACTATGATGGATTGGAAAACATTAAGACAAACTAAGGGACAAAGTGTTCAAGAATACACACAAGAATTTAGGAAAAGGGCTCTAATTTTGGGAATTTCTCTAAACATAGAAGAAACACTGCTCAAATATATTGGTGGATTGCATAGTTATCTAAGGCATATGATACTTGTTTTAGGTCCTACTAATCTTGATGTAGTATGTGTTCAAGCAACCCATTTGGAAGCACGAGGGAAAATGAAAAAGGAGTCCTCTTTCTCTTCTTTTAATCAAAAGAACAAGCAATCTGAAGGAAAAGGTTCAAAAGAACAAGGAAAAGGAAAGGGTAAGCATAAAACAAACTCTACTGTTAATAAGGAAGATGAAAAACCATTTTGTAATCATTGTAAAAAAACCATGATGAGTTTAAATGTTGGAAATTACATCCTGAAAAGAAGCCTAAATGGATGGTTAAGAAAGGAAAAGAAAAGAAAAGAAATATTGTAGTACATGATCTTGGTTCTGATAGGTGATGAAACCAAAATCACAGCTATGAGTTTTCAAGGTAAATCAACTCTTTCAATTTCCAACAATAGTACTACAAATGTTGCATCTTCTTCTAGTAAAAAAACTATACATGATGATAAGAAAAGGAATGAGCTTTTCCACATTAGAGTAATTTCAAAGCATATGAAAATTGATACTCTTTTTGATAGTGGATCTCAAGCTAATCTAATTTCTGAGGAGGTTGTTAAGAAATTAGGACTCAAAACTAAACCACATCCTAAGCCTTATCCTTTGGGTTAGGTTTGTGATGATGCAAAACTACAAGTAACTAAAACTTGTACTTTCAGATTTGCCATTACAGACAAGTTTATAGATGAGGTTGAATTGGATGTAGTTCCTTTGGATATTTGTGGGGTTGTTTTTGGAATTCCTTATTTGTATGATTGTAAAGCAATCTTCTATAGGGAAGAAAATAAATATTTGCTTGTAAAGGATGGAATTGAGTTTATTGTTAGAGCTCACCATGAAAAGAATAATCTATCCTTGGTAACTACAGGTCAAATGAAAAGGCTTGTAAACTCAAGAAATAGTTTTGTGCTCATGGTGATCAAAGACAAATAAAAAGAACATGAGATGGCTTTTGAGACTTGTGATCTGAAACATAAGGATGAATTGGTAAAAATTGTTTCTCATTTTGATGATGTTTTTCAGGATCCACAAGGTCTACCTCCCAAAAGAGGGGTTCAACATGAGATACAATTGCTTCAGGATGCACCTCTTCCCAATATCGGAATGTACAGGTTGTCAGTAGTAGAGAATGAGGAAATCAAGAGATAGGTAATGGAACTTTTGGCTAAAGGTATAATTCATCCAAGTACATCCCCATGTGGTTTGCCAATTATAGTGGTTCCTAAGAAGGATGGAACTTGGTGAATGTGCGTTGATTTCTATGCTTTAAACAAGATTACCATAAAGAATCGTTACCCTCTTCCTAGAATAGATGATTTACTAGATCAATTAAAGAATGCAATTTATTTCACTAAGTTAGACTTAAGAAGTGGTTATCACCAAGTAAGAATTGTAGAAGGTGATGTTTGGAAAACTACTTTTAAAATGAAACAAGGATTGTTTGAATGGTTAGTGATGCCTTTTGGTTTGTGAAATGCACCAGCAACATTCATGAGAGTTATGAATGAAATATTTAGACCATTCATTGATAATTTCATTATTGTCTACTTAGATGATATTCTTATTTTTAGTAAGTCATGGGATGAACATGTTAAACACATCTAGAAAGTCTTAGATGCACTAAGGAAAGAGAAATTGTATTTGAAGATGTCAAAATGTGAATTTGGAAAAACATCTTTAATTTACTTGGGTTATATTGTAGGAAATGGAGAATTGAGAATTGATCCTACAAAAATAGAGGTTATTGTGAAATGGCCTAGACCCACTAATGTGATAGAAGTTAGGAGTTTTCTAGGTGCAGTTTAGTACTGGAGAAAATTTATTGCTAACTTCTCATATATTGCATCTCCTTTGCATGCTTTGACAAGTATTAAACATGTCTTTCAGTGGGGAGGAAAACAACATAAAGCCTTTGATACACTGAAAGAGAAGATAAGTACCACTCCGATCTTGGCACTTCCAAATTTACAACATTCATTTAAGATTGAGATACAGATGCTAGTGACTACACAATGGGGGAAGTTTTGATGCAAAACAAATGACCAGTGTGTTACCATTCAGAAACCTTTACAAGTGCGGTAAGAAACTATCCAACTTAAGATAAAGAGTTGTATGCTTTCATTCAAAGTGTTAAAAAGTGGAAGCATTATTTAATGGGAAAATAAACAATTATACATACTAACCATCAACCACTTCAGTACTTATAAACACAAATGAAATTGCAGTAGTCTAGACATTTCAGGTGGATGGGATTTTTGCAACAATTTCATCTTGTAATCAGGTATAAAAAAGGTATTCAAAACAAGGTTGCCGACATGTTATCTAGACCACCAGTGGTAGTAGCATCTATTCTTTTGCAGCATAGTTCTTTGGCTCATGTTAGTTACAAGGAACAATATGTAAATGATGTTGATTTTAGAGAAGTGTATGAGGATCTAGTAAGTGGGAAACAAGTAGGAGAAAAATATTATCATTTGTATGAAGGATTGTTATATCATTCTAGTAAACTTTGTATTCCAGAAAATGAACGTGTGCATATGATTAGGGAAGCACATACTTCTCTTATTTCAGGGAATTTTGGTGTTAGTAAGACAATTGCACATTTACAAAAATATTGTTATTGGCCTAGAATGCATGAACATGTAAACAGGTATATTAAGGGATGTGTTCTTTGTGCCACAAGCAAGCCAAGTAACAAGAAATTAGGACTTTACACTCCTCTTCCTATTCCAACAAGGCCTTGGGAAAGTGTTTCCATGGAATTTGTATGAGGCTTTCCCATGACACGGAAGAAACATGATTACTTATATGTGGTAGTGGACAGATTTAGCAAAATGTGTGTTGGTTCCATGTACTAAACAAATAACTGGTGAGGGAACTACACATTTGTTTTCTTAGTTTGTTTGGGTTCATTTTGGTTTACCTACTTCAATTATATATGATTAGGATTCTAGATTTCTTAGGGAATTTTGGTCAACATTGTGGGGGTTAATGGACACAAAACTGAAAAAGAGCACTTCTTTTCATCCATAGATCGATGGTCAAATAGAGGTTGTAAACCACACAGTAGTACATTTGCTTAGGGGATATTGTGGAAAACATCCTAAGTTATGGGATGAACATCTATATTATGTGCAACATGCTTATAATCATGCCTTACATTATTCTACTTTGAAGTCTCCATTTGAGAATTGTTATGAATATCTACCTAATTCTCCATTAGATGTATATTATGGACATGAAACTATTGTTAATGGTTCAAGTGATTCTGAAAAGGCTAAAAGATTTGTGTAGAGAATACAACAGGTTCATCAAGTATGGTCGTGAACAATTGGAGAAAAGTTAGGCTAAGTACAAAGCTAGGTATGATAAACATAGAACTGATCACAAGTTCAAAGTTGGTGATTCAGTTTGGCTTCACACCAACAAGGAAAGACTGATAGGTGAAGGTAAAAAATTGAAACCTATACGGTATGGTCCATTCCAAATATTGGAAAAAAATGGTAACAATGCTTTCCGGTTGGATTTACCTCCATATATGAAAATCTACTCAGTTGTAAATGTTGAGAATTTAAGATTATATGAACTACCTATGATTGTTGATCATGATGATGCTAACATAATGCCTTGAATTGATGATTTTGCTCTTGAGTATCTTGATGAGTTGCAGGAAGACATCATTTTGGATAGGAAAGTAAGAACTTCACGAAGGGGTGATATTGAGTATCTTCGTGTTGGGTTCAAAGGCATGCATCCGAACAAGGATAAATGGATGGAAACCGGAAAGGTGAGGGAGAAATACCCTCACCTATTCACCAATTAAGTTAACTTTTGGGGTCCAAAATTTTCTCAGTGGGGAGGAATGATCCAGAGGATCCTCACAGAGAAACACCAATCTAAGATCTTCTCAAAATAAGTTGCAATCATTTTTAAAGCGTGGAGAAAAATTATACAATTCCGTCGATATCTTGTTTGCAGGAAACAGATCTCATTTGCAAAAGTT
This sequence comes from Taxus wallichiana var. yunnanensis, assembly GCA_018340775.1. NCBI lineage: Eukaryota > Viridiplantae > Streptophyta > Pinopsida > Cupressales > Taxaceae > Taxus > Taxus wallichiana. Next base: position 166,954,555 of record CM031244.1, read on the forward strand.
ATAGCCCACTAAAATTTTTGGGCAACTGGCAAAATTTGGAGTTTTGTGTAGGTTGGACGTGTGCACACTCACCAAGTTTTTCATTTATATTGTGACACATGGACAATTTTTATGACGAACTAAAAATGGTTTTTGGAATGCCGGTCTTGGACACTCGTTCGAGGACAAATGGACCCTTATATTTACTGGCTAGGGGCCCTTAACTAGGTTCGACACACTTGATTATGGAGGGTTTCTTGGCCTCCTTCTCATATTATCATTATACCAACTTGTGTATATATATGCCTCTAATTGCATTTTTTCTATGCATGTGGGACTAATTGATATGCCATTTAAACTATGCAATTAAATAACCTCCATATTCCATGCATTTTATCTAAACCTCCATATTCCATGCATTTTACTTGCTAAACCATATTCCACGCATTTTATTTGCTAAACCTCCATAAGAATTATTGAATAAGGTGCCTAAAAAAATGCCAACACATACCCAAGCACCCTTTTTGGCACCCAAACAGGTTTGAATGGTCAATGGCTCATATAGCCACCTACATGCGTGGGAAATAAGCCTTAAAAAGTGCCTAACTCACCCTCCAGCTTCAAATGTGGGATAAATCCCATGATATGCACCTAAGGAGATGGAGATAAGGGGATTTGAACCTTGATCTCCATGGTAAAAGATATGGGTCTTGACCGCTGCGCCACTACTTGGGAAACATTATAAAAGGAGCTATTTTGTACATGTATAGGCATTCGGGTCTGTGTAATTTATTGAAATGCTCATAACTTGAGCTAGGGAGGGAATTTTGAGATGAAGTAAAAAGTGACTCCTATTATTTTTGGTAGAGGAACATGATGAGAAGATCATATTCTTGTAGAAATATTTGTAAATATTTATTTTCAATATTTTAATAGATCGTTCCCATTCAACCGGGACCGGAGACGTCGGCCACAAGTGCCGAACTCCGTTATCAATTCCTATGTCAAATTTCTAGTGATTCATCTCTTTATTTTTTTTTTTTACACAGTACTTTCAGTTTTAATTATTTTATAAAAATACAAAAGGATATAATGCTCAATTTTTACATCGAAAATCAATACAAAGAAAATTTTTGTGTGTGCACAATTACTAGTTAAAATTGATTTTTAGATCAGGCTAAGTCCCAAATTATTCTTCACATGCACGTGTGTGTCTTTGGTTCTCCAAGAACCCCTTTTGAATATTGCCTTGTGCACCTTCACTTGTGCGCTCCCTCCAACCGTTTGTGCCTACACGCCTTTAAGACTTTGTAGCTACATTAGGGGTCCAACAATTAGTAATAATAAATAGGGAACAATTTTACCTCTAGAAGCTCATCCATGATCTAAAACCATCATTTACATCAAGTAAAACTCCCATGGTAAAAAAAATATCAATTTATTTCACAACTCCTTTGGAAAACTTTGTTTGAAAAAAAACTTCTTCATAAACTTGCTTGTTTGAGTAGAGTTTACTCATCACCACATTCTCTATAATACATTTATGGAAACATGGAGGAGTCCCATAGAAACCTTAAATCATTATACTAGTATAAACAATAAATTATGGCCACTTATCATCAATATCTCTCGTATCGCTTTCTAGCTAGGGTTTCAAACTCATAAAAAGTTGTTTACCTTCTTAACATTCGTTCATAAAAATGTGACGATGAAACCAATCCATTATTTTTGTGAAATATTATTAACTCAATGAAAAATCATCCCTGAAAGCCACAAGGTCCCATGATAAACAAACCATTTAGGGTGATCATCATACATTGCGAGTTCGAGCTAGAAATCACCTTCTTCATAACCTTGTTTCACCAAATATAATATAACCTATAAAATTTTCATCATGATAACCTTAAATTTCTCCCAAAACATCATAAAAACTCTAATAACATCTCCAATCATCAGAATATCTCAAAATATGTGTACATATTGTCAACCTATCTCATTTACATGACTAGCCCTTTGGGTTTTGCATTGTTTAGGATAGGGTCAACTGAACCACAATTATAAATAATTAAGAAACCTATGAAAACTACCTCTACATGATGAAAAAAATATAAAATATTTTCATAAGTGATCACAAGGATCACACACATCTAGAAGTGACTATGATGCTTATTTAAGCCTCCAAACACTAGGATTAGGCCTAGTGTACACCATGACCAAGTAGTCTAAGACCGTATATTTTCTTATAAACTCTTCAAAATGACCTTAAACCTTTCAACATTATGTATCACATCCTTTTATTCCTCCATGAACTAACATGGATCTATACCTCCTCATTTGGTCTCCAAACACCTATAATAGGTCTAGATGAGCTCCTAAAATTAGGTCTTCCACATGTACCCACACTTAGAAACCCATGTGAGTTCCTAATAATAATCCTAATATGATCTCCATGCCACTACCATGCTCCTTAAGTCACCATGTAGCTCCACTCACCATGCTCCATCACCTAGGCTAGTTAGGTCACCTGACTAGGCTTGCTAGACCAAGCCAATCTCACTTGAATCCACTCTTGCCACCATGAAACCATATGAGTCTCCATGTCATCATCTTAATAATCATGATATGAAACATATCCATCAACCTCTTTGTCATTAATGAGATTTTACATCAATGACAACACCTATAACTCAACATGCTAACAAATCTAGCATAATTCATGTTTTCATATTTTTCACATTCACAGGATTATAATACTTAGCATGCAACAAGATATAGTTAGAGATACATTAATTTCATTTCATTTCATTTCCTAACTAGAGGTTAGAGAGATAGATAGAGAAAAACCATTTTCTTGACAATCAAATTCATCAAAATAAGCAACCAAAGAGAGTTTCATACAATCATATGTAAGTGCCTACAACTTTTCTCATTAATTATTTGACTTGAGAGTGTCCCAAAATGTTCTTTTGTATATTGCTAAAAGTTTACAAAAACATCTAAGTTAACTCGAAGGATAAGAAAATATGTTCAAAAAAGTGATTTTTGATGGGTGAATACACCACGAGAAAAATCATATATGCTCTCCAATCTGTAAGGAATTCATGGGAGTCAATAGAACTTAGAACTGGAAAATATGGTACAAATGGTGACTACTTTTCTATAACCACCGGTTGTAATTGGGATAGTTTTACTTGGTCAAATAGTGATCCAACCCCTACAAAACTGGTTTGCAAAACTAGTTTGAGAGGTTTTTTTCTTAGAAATAAGGGTTACAAGACATTTTCATGAATAAATACTAAAGGTTTACAAAGGAAGATAACCATTTCTTTGCTCGGGGTCCAAATGGTAATCCATAACCAAACCCAAATTTTGAGTTTCAATAATTTTCCAAAATTGTAAAAAGGGTTAACAAAGCTCCTAAAGGAGTGAAAAATAGTGCACAAATGGTCATTTGAGGGTGTTCTAAGGTTTGATGTGACACCCCACATGATAGGAACACAACCAAGGGTCAAGGGTGCCCGGTGTACTTTACTCGTGTCAGGTGCTAGTGTCATGTTATTCGAAAACCCAAGTCAAGTTACGGGCCATTACTAATACTCAATGTTATTCTGACTTTGAACTAAGTTATGTTATACTGTGAATATATAGCAATGTATAGGGTGACTGATCCACCTAATGATTCCCCCCTCATTTGGGGTGCATATGATGTTGTATAGGAGTATGTGGCCCAAAGGAGGACTGAACACTAAGTTGGCGATGCCCTATAAGGGGAGGGTCTGTGCTTGGTAGAAACCAAGAAAAACATAAGAAAAGTGGTTAAAAACAAGTGTGAGATAAAACAAGATAAGCATGCATGTAGGATAAAATACATAAGCTATCGAAAAGAAAACAATGTACAAGCTATCATGTAATAAGATAATACGGAAGAAGACAATGTAGACCATGAAAATTGGGTTACAAACATGGGACATCACTCATGATGTCACAAGACAATCAAGGCCAAAATGGCTGAAAGAATTCAGTGTGCACATAAGACAAAGGGAAAATCCTACAAACAATGGCAAAAATGACAAACAAGAGCAAGAAATGTAACAAAAATTGTGGTAGCAAAGAGTTCTGTAAAGAAAATGTTGCACATGAAGCACTTGTTAGCATGTTAGAAATATGGGAAGTATGGAAAGGCATGCATAATCTGATATTGTAATGTGTTATGAAAAATTAAACAATATTACCTATAGTGTATATGAAAGTGGATGCCCCCAAGAGCTTGGTATGGGAATAGCAAGAGGTACTACGCCAAACATCCTTCCACCTATAATAATCTATGTTAGGTCTTCGATAACAACTAGAAGGAAAGTGAATGAGCATATATGCATAGAAAATATAATGACATACAATGTATCAAACTAACATAGTAACCAAAGTGTGCATGTGAGAATAAGTAAGCAAGAACAATGTGCAACCAAGATATGTATTATCTTTGTGAGTGTGAATGGAATAGAATGTAAAATGAATTTGATAGGATCATCATTCCCCGAGTGAGTTTGAATGAGATGAGGTTCATTTATAAAAGATCCTGAAATGATTAAGAAAATATATTGACAATAAATAATATGCCTAATCTAAAAAATGTACTAGTGATGTAAATTAAATATGTATGCAATGAAGTACAAATATCACCTAAGAAAAATAAGATAGAAAGTATGAAACCCTAGTTGTAAATAAAGGAATAAAATACTTATATGATTCAAAATTAATGTTGGATTGTGCCAAAGTGACTAACTAATGAAAAAGATGGGAAAGTTTTGCACCTAATCTCACAAAATTATGCAAACCTAGACTAGGGCGTGTGAAGCTGGGTTAAGGGAACCTTCGGGAAGCTGCAAACCTTCTCAGGCACCCTGTGAATCCTCGAAAACCTTCTTGAGAAGGTCATGATATATTCATTTTCCTTAATTGCATGTTTCTATTATGTCACACCAAGCTCACAGATGTCATTTGTAACCTCTACAATGAAGAAATGATGACCGATCATTACACTACATCTTAGACCCAATGTAGTTCTATGTGTGTGTGTGTTTCTAGATTGTTCCCTAGGTGGATCTTATGTGTGTTGAACTTTATAGAAAGAAATTATATAGATGTAAAATATGTAAATAAAGGCATTCATGAAAGAATGCACTTCCCCTCCTATGCATGTATGTAAAAATAATGGTCCTTTGTCCCTTGTGTGGAGATAGATGGATGCTAGTATTATCTTAGAATTTCCTTTGAATTCAACCTTAGGTGGTGATATCTAATGCTTAGTGATTGGTCCTTTATTATGGTCACATAACTTTATATTTATATGATTCCCTATCTTGAATTTTCGTAATTAACCTTGAAAAGGCAAACTACCTAGAAAATAATATGCCCAAATGAATAGAAAGGACCCAAAATATGTGAGAAAACTACAAAGTGGTTATGGTGCGTAGAGGGGATAGGGGTTCCTGGCGTTGACATCTTGGCTGAGTGCTTGTGTCTAGACTGAGAAATGTCAAATCATAAGAATACATGTTGGGAAAACAAGAGTGTGAGATCAAAAAGGAAAAGCGAAGGAAAGCAAATAGGTAAAAGACATGGGTCAATTGGTACTTTTATTACTTAGGAATCATATGAATAGTAGTATCTGATCAACACTAGATAGATGCCAAAATTATGGGATTTAGTTTCTACATTGGGCCTATAGTAGGGAGTGATAGATGGGTGTGTGAATTCAAGTGTAAATTTGAGAGAGATTTTTAGCATAAACTAAATAAGATTTTTGTTTTGTAATTATGAGAAGACTGATCTAAGATTGTCTTACACTCTTGTTAGCTTGTAATAAAATTTAAGCAAGTGTTTCATGGTGGATGTATCCCACATTGGGTGAACCTCATTAAATCCTATCTTATTTTTTTGTGTTTTGTTTCTGTATTTTATGTTCATAGTTATTATTATTGTGATCTTTTTGGATTGATCCACATATATAGTTCTTCTTATCCCTAACATTTTTCTTTTGAAACTTTTATAGTTTTTTTAAATTTAAAATTTTTATACTTTTTTCATATTTTTATAATTTGTGTATTATTTTTGGAGTTTTAAAGCATAGAACCATCATAAATACATATCGTTGAGTGGATCCAGTTCTTATATCAAGATGAGCCAACTTATAAGCATTGGATCTATATTTTGAATAATGAAATAGGGTATAAATTATCTAGGAACAAACTTATCATGATGGTTAGGTGTTTGTGAATAATTTTTATGGTTTTATTTGAGCATAAGAACACATAACTCAAATTCTTGAATATGATTTTTTTATAAACTCATGTGATAAAATTGTGGTACACTTAGAGGTAATCTAAATAATTAACATGCATCTCCATAAGAATATAAAGTTGTGTTAGGTGTTCAAGATGATAGTCATAATCAATGATGAAATATTGGAGCATGACTCTTAGCAAAGAGATCTCAAGTTTAAGGGGAATTATAACATATTTTCATAAACAATTGAGAAACTCATGGCCCTAATAGGTGTGTTTATTTTGGTAAAATACACACAATGGGCATATGGAAATTGTGTGTGGTAACTTTTGAGGAAAGAATTTAAAACCTTTTAGATGTTCTTTTTTATTTTTTTGTTGGAGGCCTCTATTTTCCAATTTTTCTATGAATAGTATAGTGTGAAAAACTATGTTGGATCTTTTATTCATCACACAATGATTTTACACCTTTATTTTTGAATGAGTTGTAATTATCAAAAATGATCTTGGTCAGGATAAAAATTGGTAGATGATGTTCTATGTGATAAACATAACGTTTTTAGGACTCATTAGTTATTTGATACATGCATCAACCCATTCATAAATTATTTAGTAGTGATGATGATAGATACATAGCCATAAAAATATAGGAGAATTTTTTTCCAATAATGTCAATTTAACATTGAGATAAAAACCCAATAGATAGAAGAGGTCGTAAATCTTGTCTTAGAACATAAGATATATTTGCATACTATTGGAATTTCTCATAATGCTTAACATATGTATAAGAGTCCTATTCTAATGAAGGAAAAAAATATCCTATACAAATAATATGTCATGAAATATACATACATCTAGAATAACCTCCAAAAGTACCATTATGCCCATCTTTGAGTGTGATGACAATCTCTTGGGGTAATAAAAATTTAGGATTATACCATTGTATTCATGCCTATAGAGGATATACCATACAAGAACATAATGAATGGAATTTTTGTGTAAATTATGTCATCCTGCTTTGCTTGCAAGGTTAAGTTGTAATGTGTTGAATTTTATATAGGTGATGAGCTCCTCATACAAAAAATGAGGCGGTGTGGTCTCGATTTTGAAAATGTTGAGTGTGTTTTTGTGCAATTAAAATATAGGTGTTATAAGACATAAATGATATTATGAAGAATAATTTTCTCTCTTTCCAAAGGTATACCCTAAGGAAACCATGGTATCTAAAAACCTATTGGAATAGTGTGGGGTATACTCAATTTTAAAATTGTGAATTGGGTGAGTAATCAATCTGCAAGGGTCATGTATTGTTGTAACATGTCATTATGACAATTTTATGATGATAAATTTGTTTGAAAAGTAGTTGTAAGCCACCAAATATACGTAGGAATTCAATTTTTAGGGAGATAAATAATTGGAGACCAATAACTAGTGCTTCATACTCATTCATATTATTAGTGCATGAAAAATCTATCTTAAATGAAAGGGTAATGAAGGTACTATGGGACATGATAAAAATAATGCCTACACTACTCCCTTGTTCTATTTTTGAGCTGTAAAAAATGTAGGTCATGCCAAAATAATTTTTGGTATTGATGTGGTCTTTAATTTTAGATATAAAAAATAAAGAATCATATGAAATTTCAAGATCAAGGGATCATGTATCTGTGAGTGGTACTTCAACAAGTTGATCAATGATTACTTTTCACTTTATGTCCTTTTGTGAGATAAACTTTAGGTCAAGTTCAATGAGAAATATAATCCATTAAGATGTATAACTGTTATGATATGTTTTTATCATGTAGTAGAGTGTATATAATTTTTCCATAGTATAACTCATGTGGTTAAACATGTAGTGTCATAGTTTATGTAGAAAAGATGATGGCTAAGAAAAGTTTCATGATATGTACATAGTTGAGCTCATAAATGATAACTATATAGTTTATTTAATAGATAATAGATTATTAATTTTTGACATTGCATTAATGAAGCATACTTCCTAGAACAAATTCAATAGTGGTTTGACATAGGTAAAATATTAAATTTGGATGTGGTGGTGAAAACACATGTTTTTCTAAGAGATAGAGTTTGATCCACTCAAATATGGTATGCCACTCATATCCCAAGTGAAAGGTGACACCATTCTTACGAAAGTAATTGAATGGGAGACATAGATCAGAAATTTTTGTAATAAAGCATTACATGTCTTAGAATTTACCTTGGAGACTACATAATTGTTTGCTATTTTTGGGCAGAGACATGTCTACAATGGCCTTGAAAATACAACTTGATACTATGGGATGAGACATTAAAAATAAGATTTTTCTGTATGTAACCTTAATGACACATTTTTTTAGGGTTGAGTCATATTTTGTATAAAATAAGGTACACAAATAGTTTGTGGAGTACACCTATATGGTCCGCATATAGTTTGGATTTCATAAGTATATCATCAACATAGTCTTCTAAAATGTTATGGATGTAATTGTTGAACATATATATCATGACACATTGATAGGTAACACCAACATTTTTGATATAGAAGAACATGATATAGTAGAAAAAGGTCCCCCAAAGTGTAGTAAATATAGTCTTGTGATGATATTCTGATGCTATGTTGATTTAATTGTATCTATAAATCCTTCCATGAATGAATTCATCTCATTACAAACATTATTTTGAATGATAATATCATTATTGGGTAAAGGAAGTAATCTTTGGGAAAATATTTGTTGACATATCTAAAGTTACTAAAAATGCATATAACCATGATTTTATTATCTGGAGGGACCACATTAGAGACCCATTTTAAATCAATGGTTTAATGAAACCAATATCAATAAGATTTTATAATTTATCTTTGTGAGGGTGTAATGCATGGGTACATTTTGCGTAGCATGTTTTTATTAGGTTTACAAACTAGACTTTTATAATAGTGTCCTAATTTATTCTTAGCATGTTAGCATAGGACCATCTAAAAACATTGATGAATTTTTGTAGAAGTGAAGTGTATTAATTGTGTTCTTGTTCATATAGGAATATATCAAGTAATGCAATGAAAGGTTCTTTAGGTGTACCAATATTTACTTCAATGGTTTCCTCAATAATAATATGTTTTACATCATCAAGGTGATAAAAGGATGGGTGATTTTCAATATTGTTTAGGGGCATGTCCTTAGTATCCCTAAAGGAGGATTTATCATGAAGTTGGGTACCTAATATGGTATATTTGTAAGGCTCTTTATCAATGGTACATATGTGGAACAAAATTGATTCTTTTAAATAAAATATATCAAGAGGTATAGGATTATCCATGATATGGTAATCAATATGAAAATTCTCAACATGGTGACGTTTTTTCTCATGATGATGTTATCAGTAGGTGGTGGACTAGAAGGATCATGTTCATCATCATGGTCTATGTGAAATTTATATAAGGTGGGATCATTTGTGAACGAATTAAACACAGTCCTAAACTCATGAAATAACTTAGAAAAGTGGAAGGAAACAATCTCATTAATAAAAAAGTGGGAGTAGTCTATAATGAATGAGTGACTAAGAACAATGTGGATGTGGATAACCATAATTTGTCACTTTGGGAATAGAAACTCATATCAATGAATGTGCCTTGAGTTTTTAGTATCATCATCTAGTTTAGTATAACCTAAGAAAGATTTATCAGAAGAAAATTTTTAATGAGGTTGAATGTGGTTAGAGATACCTTATTCAAATTTTCCCAAACCATAACTTTTCCACCTTAATGGAGTAAGTTATGAATTTTATATTATGGTTTGGTACGATATGAAATTAAATGTCAAACTTAGCTTTCAAAACTGATACATCGTTGACCGAGGAGGGGAGGATGTGGTTTCTTATCCCCCATACATGGAGTTAAAGGGATGGACACTAAATGAAACTAAATACCCAATTTTAAGTTTAGTATAAAATGGTTTACCCACATCTTTAACAATAGGCATCTTGGGAAAATATATAATAGTGTAAGGGAGTTTTAATTTCCCAAATTTTGTATATTTTGAATCATTGGTCCGATAGATTTAACATGATCTTGTGATGGTTTAGTAGTTATGGTATAATGACTAGAAGTATTACAACTTGAATTTTATTTTGGAGAAGGAGATGAAATGAAGGGGAGAATTATTACCATGGAAGTGATGATGATAGTTGTTAATGAGATTATGAAAATTAAGATGAAATATCTTGGGGTTTTAGTGAGTTAGAACATTATGTTTGAGGGGATAAATTTTCCATATTAGGAGTGTAATTGGATGTATTATATATGTTTGTGAGAGTCAGATAGATGGTGTAACTTGAGTAATGAGGACAAACCTAGTGAATGAGAATGTGATAATGTGAAAATGTATGAATTATAAAAAAATCCAAGGTGACACAATGGATAATGCCATCTTGGTAATAATTAAGGAACTGATGGAGAGAATATGGAATACATTTCATATCATGAATCCAAGGGTGTACCAATAGAATTTTATATTTTAAGATTGAGATAGATGCTAGTGACTACACAATGGGGGCATTTTTGATGCAAAACAAATGACCAGTGTGTTACCATTCAGAAACCTTTACAAGTGCGGTAAGAAACTATCCAACTTAAGATAAAGAGTTGTATGATTTGATTCAAAGTGTTAAAAAGTGGAAGCATTATTTAATGGGAAAATAAACAATTATACATACTAACCATCAACCGCTTCAGTACTTATAAACACAAATGAAATTGCAGTAGTCTAGACATTTCAGGTGGATGGGATTTTTGCAACAATTTCATCTTGTAATCAGGTATAAAGAAGGTATTCAAAACAAGGTTACCGACATGTTATCTAGACCACCAGTGGTAGTAGCATCTATTCTTTTGCAGCATAGTTCTTTGGCTCATGTTAGTTACAAGGAACAATATGTAAATGATGTTGATTTTAGAGAATTGTATGAGGATCTAGTAGGTGGGAAACAAGTAGAAGAAAAATATTATCATTTGCGTGAAGGATTGTTATATCATTCGGTAAACTTTGTACTCAGAAAATGAACATGTTCATATGATTAGGGAAGCACATACTTCTCTTATTTCAGGGAATTTTGGTGTTAGTAAGACAATTGCACATTTACAAAAATATTGTTATTGGCCTAGAATGTATGAACATGTAAACAGGTATATTAAGGGATGTGTTCTTTGTGCCACAAGCAAGCCAAGTAACAAGAAATTAGGACTTTACACTCCTCTTCCTATTCCAACAAGGCATTGGGAAAGTGTTTCCATGGAGTTTGTATGAGGATTTCCCATGACACGGAAGAAACATGATTACTTATATGTGGTAGTGGAAAGATTTAGCAAAATGTGTGTTGGTTCCATGTACTAAACAAATAACTGGTGAGGGAACTACACATTTGTTTTCTTAGTTTGTTTGGGTTCATTTTGGTTTACCTACTTCAATTATATCTGATCAGGATTCTAGATTTCTTGGGGAATTTTGGTCAACATTGTGGGGGTTAATGGACACAAAACTGAAAAAGAGCACTTCTTTTCATCCATAGACTGATGATCAAACAGAGGTTGTAAACCACACAGTAGTACATTTGCTTAGCGGATATTGTAGAAAACATCCCAAGTTATGGGATGAACATCTATATTATGTGCAACATGCTTATAATCATGCCTTACATTATTCTACTTTGAAGTCTCCATTTGAGAATTGTTATGAATATATACCTAATTCTCCATTAGATGTATATTATGGACATGAAACTATTGTTAATGGTTCAAGTGATTATGAAAAGGCTAAAAGATTTGTGTAGAGAATACAACAGGTTCATCAGTATGTTCGTGAACAATTGGAGAAAAGTTAGGATAAGTACAAAGCTAGGTATGATAAACATAGAACTGATCACAAGTTCAAAGTTGGTGATTCAGTTTGGCTTCACATCAACAAGGAAAGACTGATAGGTGAAGGTAAAAAATTGAAACCTATACGGTATGGTCCATTCCAAATATTGGAAAAAATTGGTAACAATGCTTTCCAGTTGGATTTACCTCCATATATGCAAATCTACTCAATTGTAAATGTTGAGAATTTAAGATTGTATGAGGCTGCCTATGATTGTTGATCATGATGATGTTAACATAATGCCTTCCATTGATGATTTTGCTCTTGAGTATCTTGATGAGTTGCAGGAAGACATCATTTTGGATAGGAAAGTAAGAACTTCACGAAGGGGTGATATTGAGTATCTTCGTGTTGGGTTCAAAGGCATGCATCCGAACAAGGATAAATGGATGGAAACCGGAAAGGTGAGGGAGAAATACCCTAACCTATTCACCAATTAAGCTAACTTTTGGGGTCCAAAATTTTCTCAGTGGGGAGGAATGATCCAGAGGATCCTCACAGAGAAAAACCAATCTAAGATCTTCTCAAAATAAGTTTCAATAATTTTTAAAGCGTGGAGAAAAATTATACAATTCCATCGATATCTTGTTTGCAGGAAAGATCTCATTTGCAAAAGTTATAGCCCACTAAAATTTTTGGGCAACTGGCAAAATTTGGAGTTTTGTGTAGGTTGGACGTGTGCACACTCACCAAGTTTTCATTTATATTGTGACACATGGAAAATTTTTATGACAAACTAAAAATGGTTTTGGAATGCCGGTCTTGGACACTCGTTCGTGGACAAATGGACCCTTATTTATTGGTAGGGGCCCTCAACCAAGTTCGACACACTTGATTATGGAGGGGTGTCTTGGCCTCCTTCTCATATTATCATTATACCAACTTGTGTATATATATGCCTCTAATTGCATTTTTATATACATGTGGGACTAATTGATATGCCATTTAAACTATGCAATTAAATAACCTCCATATTCCATGCATTTTATCTAAACCTCCACATTCCATGCATTTTACTTAATAAACCATATTCCACGCATTTTATTTGCTAAACCTCCATAAGCATTATTGAATAAGGTGCCTAAAACAATGCCAACACATACCCAAGCACCCTTTTTGGCTCCCAAACAGGTTTGAATGGTCAATGGCTCATATAGCCACCTACATGCGTGGGAAATAAGCCTTATAAAGTGCCTAACTCACCCTCCAGCTTCAAATGTGGGATAAATCCCATGATATGCACCTAAGGAGATGGAGATAAGGGGATTTGAACCTTGATCTCCATGGTAAAAGATATGGGTCTTGGCCGCTGCTCCACTACTTGGGAAACATTATAAAAGGAGCTATTTTGTACATGTGCAGGCATTCGAGTTTGTGTAATTTATTGAAATGCTCATAACTTGAGCTAGGGAGGGAATTTTGAGATGAAGTAAAAAGTGACTCCTATTATTTTTGGTAGAGGAACATGATGAGAGGATCATATTCTTGTAGAAATATTTTTAAATATTTATTTTCAATATTTTATTAGATCGTTCCCATTCAACCGGACCGGAGACGTCGGCCACAAGTGCCGAACTCCGTTATTAATTCCTATGTCAAATTTCTAGTGATTCATCTCTTTATTTTTGTTTTTTACACAGTACTTTCAGTTTTAATTATTTTATAAAAAATACAAAAGGATATAATGCTCAATTTTTACATCGAAAATCAATACAAAGAAAATTTTTGTGTGTGCACAATTACTAGTTAAAATTGATTTTCAGATCAGGCTAAGTCCCAAATTGTTCTTCACATGCACGTGTGTGTCCTTGGTTCTCCAAGAACCCCTTTTGAATATTTCCTTGTGCACCTTCACTTGTGCGCTCCCTCCAACCGTTTGTGCCTACACGCCTTTAAGACTTTGTAGCTACATTAGGGGTCCAACAATCAGTAATAATAAATAGGGAACAATTTTACCTCTAGAAGCTCATCCATGATCTAAAACCATCATTTACATCAAGTAAAACTCCCATGGTAAAAAAAATATCAATTTATTTCACAACTCCTTTGGAAAACTTTGTTTGAAAAAAAACTTCTTCATAAACTTGCTTGTTTGAGTAGAGTCTACTCATCACCACATTCTCTATAATACATTTATGGAAACATGGAGGAGTCCCATAGAAACCTTAAATCATTATACTAGTATAAACAATAAATTATGGCCACTTATCATCAATATCTCTCGTATCGCTTTCTAGCTAGGGTTTCAAACTCATAAAAAGTTGTTTACCTTCTTAACATTCGTTCATAAAAATGTGACGATGAAACCAATCCATTATTTTTTATGAAATATTATTAACTCAATGTAAAATCATCCTGAAAGCCACAAGGTCCCATGATAAACAAACCATTTAGGGTGATCATCATACATTGCGGTTCGAGCTAGAAATCACCTTCTTCATAACCTTGTTTCACCAAATATAATATAACCTATAAAATTTTCATCATGATAACCTTAAATTTCTCCCACAACATCATAAAAAACTCTAATAACATCTCCAATCATCAGCATATCTCAAAATATGTGTACATATTGTCAACCTATCTCATTTGCATGACTAGCCCTTTGGGTTTTGCATTGTTTAGGATAGGGTCAACTGAACCACAATTATAAATAATCAAGAAACCTATGAAAACTACCTCTACATGATGAAAAAAATATAAATATTTTCATAAGTGATCACAAGGATCACACACATCTAGAAGTGACTATGATGCTTATTTAAGCCTCCAAACACTAGGATTAGGCCTAGTGTACACCATGACCAAGTAGTCTAATACCATCTATTTTCTTATAAACTCTTCAAAAGGACCTTAAACCTTTCAACATCATGTATCACATCCTTTCATTCCTCCATGAACTCACATGGATCTATACCTCCTCATTCGGTCTCCAAACACCTATAATAGGTCTAGATGAGCTCCTGAAATTATGTCTTCCACATGTACCCACACTTAGAAACCCATGTGAGTTCCTAATAATAATACTAATATGATCTCCATGCCACTATCATGCTCCTTAAGTCACCATGTGGCTCCACTCACCATGCTCCATCACCTAGGCTAGTTAGGTGACCTGACTAGGCTTTCTAGACCAAGCCAATCTCACTGAGTCCACTCTTGCCACCATGAAACCATATGAGTCTCCATGTCATCATCTTAATAATCATGATATGAAACATATCCATCAACCTCTTTGTCATTAATGAGATTTTACATCAATAACAACACCTATAACTCAACATGCTAACAAATCTAGCATAATTCATGTTTTCATATTTTTCACATTCACAGATTATAATACTTAGCATGCAACAAGATATAGTTAGAGATACATTAATTTCATTTCATTTCATTTCCTAAATAGAGGTTAGAGAGATAGATAGAGAAAAACCATTTTCTTGACAATCAAATTCATCAAAATAAGCAACCAAAGAGAGTTTCATACAATCATATGTAAGTGCCTACAACTTTTCTCATTAATTATTTGATTTGAGAGTGTCCCAAAATGTTCTTTTGTATATTGCTAAAAGTTTACAAAAACATCTAAGTTAACTCGAAGGATAAGAAAATATGTTCAAAAAAGTGATTTTTGATGGGTGAATACACCACGAGAAAAATCATATATGCTCTCCTATCTGTAAGGAATTCATGGGAGTCAATAGAACTTAGAACTGGAAAACATGGTACAAATGGTGACTACTTTTCTATAACCACCGGTTGTAATTGGGATAGTTTTACTTGGTCAAATAGTGATCCAACCCCTACAAAACTGGTTTGCAAAACTAGTTTGAGAGGTTTTTTTCTTAGAAATAAGGGTTACAAGAAATTTTCATGAATAAATACTAAAGGTTTACAGAGGAAGATAACCATTTCTTTGCTCAGGGTCCAAATGGTAATCCATAACCAAACCCAAATTTTGAGTTTCAATAATTTTCCAAAATTGTAAAAAGGGTTAACAAAGCTCCTAAAGGAGTGAAAAATAGTGCACAAATGGTCATTTGAGGGTGTTCTAAGGTTTGATGTGACACCTCACATGATAGGGAACACAACCAAGGGTCAAGGGTGCCCAGGTGCTACTTTCTGTGTCTAGGTGCTCGTGTGTCTATGTTATTCTAAAACCCTGTGTCAAGTTCGGGGCCATTACTAATACTCAATGTTATTCGACTTTGAACTAAGTTATGTTATACTTTGTGAATATATAGCAATGTATAGGGTGACTGATCCACCTAATGATTCCCCCCTCATTTGGGGTGCATATGATGTTGTATAGGAGTATGTGGCCCAAAGGAGGACTGAACACTAAGTTGAAACTGATGCCCTATAAGGGGAGGGTCTGTGCTTGGTAGAAACCAAGAAAAACATAAGAAAAGTGGTTAAAAACAAGTGTGAGATAAAACAAGATAAGCATGCATGTAGGATAAAATACATAAGCTATCAGAAAAGAAAACAATGTACAAGCTATCATGTAATAAGATAATACGGAAGAAGACAATGTAGACCATGAAAATTGGGTTACAAACAGGGGACATCACTCATGATGTCACAATAAAATCAAGGCCAAAATGGCTGAAAGAATTCAGTGTGCACATAAGACAAAGGGAAAATCCTACAAACAATGGCAAAAAATGACAAACAAGAGCAAGAAATGTAACAAAAAATTGTGGTAGCAAAGAGTTCCTGTAAATAAAATGTTGCACATGAAGCACTTGTTAGCATGTTAGAAATATGGGAAGTATGGAAAGGAATGCATAATTTGATATTGTAATGTGTTATGAAAAATTAAACAATATTACCTATAGTGTATATGAAAGTGGATGCCCCCAAGAGCCTAGTATGGGAATAACAAGAGGTACTACACCAAACATCCATTCTACCTATAATAATCTATGTTAGGTCTTCAATAACAACTAGAAGGAAAGTGAATGAGCATATATGCATAGAAAATATAATGACATACAATGTATCCAACTAACATAGTAACCAAAGTGTGCATGTGAGAATAAGTAAGCAAGAACAATGTGCAACCAAGATATGTATTATGCTGTGAGTGTGAATGGAATGGAATGTAAAATGAATTTGATAGGATCATCATTCCCCTGAGTGAGTTTGAATGAGATGAGGTTCATTTATAAAAGATCCTGAAATGATTAAGAAAATATATCGACAATAAATAATATGCCTCATCTAAAAAATGTACTAGCGATGTAAATTAAATATGTATGCAATGAAGTACAAATATCACCTAAGAAAAATAAGATAGAAATTATGAAACCCTAGTTGTAAATAAAGGAATAAAATACTTATATGATTCAAAATTAATGTTGGATTGTGCCAAAGTGACTAACTAATGAAAAAGAGGGGAAAGTTTTGCACCTAATCTCACAAAATTATGTAAACCTAGACTAGGGCGTGTGAATCTGGGTTAAGGGAACCTTCAGAACTGCAAACCTTCTCTGGGCACTGTGAATCCTCGAAAACCTTCTTCGAGAAGGTCATGATATATTCATTTTCCTTAATTGCATGTTTCTATTATGTCACACCAAGCTCACGAGATGTCATTTGTAACCTACAATGAAGAAATGATGACCGATCATTACACTACATCTTAGACCCAATGTAGTTCTATGTGTGTGTGTGTTTCTAGATTGTTCCCTAGGTGGATCTTGTGTGTGTTGCACTTTATAGAAAGAAATTATATAGATGTAAAATATGTAAATAAAGGCATTCATGAAAGAATGCACTTCCCCTCCTATGCATGTATGTAAAAATAATGGTCCTTTGTCCCCTTCGTGGAGATAGATGGATGATAGTATTATCTTAGAATTTCCTTTGAATTCAACCTTAGGTGGTGATATCTAATGCTTAGTGATTGGTCCTTTATTATGGTCACATAACTTTATATTTATATGATTCCCTATCTTGAATTTTGTAATTAACCTTGAAAAGGCAAACTACCTAGAAAATAATATGCCCAAATGAATAGAAAGGACCCAAAATATGTGAGAAAACTACAAAGTGGTTATGGTGCGTAGAGGGGATAGGGGTTCTGGCGTTGACATCTTGGTGAGTGCTTGTGTCTAGACCGAGAAATGTCAAATCATAAGAATACATGTTGGGAAAACAAGAGTGTGAGATCAAAAAGGAAAACTAAAGGAAAGCAAATAGGTAAAAGACATGGGTCAATTGGTACTTTTATTACTTAGGAATCATATGAATAGTAGTATGTGATCAACACTAGATAGATGCTGAAATTATGGGATTTAGTTTCTACATTTGGCCTATAGTAGGGAGTGATAGATGGGTGTGTGAATTCAAGTGTAAATTTGAGAGAGATTTTTTAGCATAAACTAAATAAGATTTTTGTTTTGTAATTATGAGAAGACTGATCTAAGATTGTCTTACACTCTTGTTAGCTTGTAATAAAATTTAAGCAAGTGTTTCATGGTGGATGTATCCCACATTGGGTGAACCTCAGTAAATCCTATCTTATTTTTTTGTGTTTTGTTTCTGTATTTTATGTTCATAGTTATTATTATTGTGATCTTTTTGGATTAATCCACATATATAATTCTTCTTATCCCTAACATTTTTCTTTTTAAAACTTTTATAGTTTTTTTAAATTTAAAATTTGTATACTTTTTTTCATATTTTTTATAAATTGTGTTTTATTTTTGGAGTTTTAAAGCATAGAACCATCATAAATACATATCGTTGAGTGGATCCAGTTCTTATATCAAGATGAGCCAACTTATAAGCATTGGATCTATATTTTTGAATAATGAAATAGGGTATAAATTATCTAGGAATAAACTTATCATGATGGTTAGGTGTTTGTGAATAATTTTTATGGTTTTATTTGAGCATAAGAACACATAACTCAAATTCTTGAATATGATTTTTTTTATAAACTCATGTGATAAAATTGTGGTACACTTAGAGGTAATCTAAATAATTAACATGCATCTCCATAAGAATATAAAGTTGTGTTAGGTGTTCAAGATGATAGTCATAATCAATGATGAAATATTGGAGCATGACTCTTAGTAAAGAGATCTCAAGTTTAAGGGGAATTATAACATATTGTCATAAACAATTGAGAAACTCATGGCCCTAATAGGTGTGTTTATTTTGGTAAAATACACACAATGGGCATATGGAAATTGTGTGTGGTAACTTTTGAGGAAAGAATTTAAAACCTTTTAGAGGTTCTTTTTTATTTTTTGTTGGAGGCCTCTATTTTCCAATTTTTCTACGAATAGTATAGTGTGAAAAAACTTTGTTGGATCTTTTATTCATCACACAATGATTTTACACCTTTATTTTTGAATGAGTTGTAATTATCAAAAATGATCTTGGTCAGGATAAAAATTGGTAGATGATGTTCTATGTGATAAACATAACGTTTTTAGGACTCATTAGTTATGTGATACGTGCATCAACCCATTCATAAATTATTTAGTAGTGATGATGATAGATACAGAGCCATAAAAATATAGGGGAATTTTTTTTCCAATAATGTCAATTTAACATTGAGGTAAAAACCCAATAGATAGAAGAGGTTGTAAATCTTGTCTTAGAACATAAGATATATTTGCATACTATTGGAATTTCTCATAATGCTTGACATATGTATAAGAGTCCTATTCTAATGAAGGAAAAAAATATCCTATACAAATAATATGTCATGAAATATACATACATCTAGAATAACCTCCAAAAGTACCATTATGCCCATCTTTGAGTGTGATGACAATCTCTTGGGGTAATAAAAATTTAGGATTATACCATTGTATTCATGCCTATAGAGGATATACCCTACAAGAACATAATGAATGGAATTTTTGTGTAAGTTATGTCATCCTGCTTTGGCAAGGTTAAGTTGTAATGTGTTGAATTTTATATAGGTGATGAGCTCATCATACAAAAAATGAGGCGGTGTGGTCTCGATTTTGAAAATGTTGAGTGTGTTTGTGCAATTAAAATATAGGTGTTATAAGACATAAATGATATTATGAAGAATAATTTTCTCTCTTTCCAAAGGTATACCCTAAGGAAACCATGGTATCTAAAAACCTATTGGAATAGTGTGGGGTATACTCAATTTTAAAATTGTGAATTGGGTGAGTAATCAATCTGCAAGGGTCATGTATTGTTGTAACATGTCATTATGACAATTTTATGATGATAAATTTGTTTGAAAAGTAGTTGTAAGCCACCAAATATACGTAGGAATTCAATTTTTAGGGAGATAAATAATTGGAGACCAATAACTAGTGCTTCATACTCATTCATATTATTAGTGCATGAAAAATCTATCTTAAATGAAAGGGTAATGAAGGTACTATGGGACATGATAAAAATAATGCCTACACTACTCCCTTGTTCTATTTTTGAGCTGTAAAAATGTAGGTCATGCCAAAATAATTTTTGGTATTGATGTGGTCTTTAATTTTAGATATAAAAATAAAGAATCATATGAAATTTCAAGATCAAGGGATCATGTATCTGTGAGTGGTACTTCAACAAGTTGATCAATGATTACTTTTCACTTTATGTCCTTTTGTGAGATAAACTTTAGGTCAAGTTCAATGAGAAATATAATCCATTAAGATGTATAACTGTTATGATATGTTTTTATCATGTAGTAGAGTGTATATAATTTTTCCATAGTATAACTCATGTGGTTAAACATGTAGTGTCATAGTTTCTATGTAGAAAAGATGATGGCTAAGAAAAGTTTCATGATATGTACATAGTTGAGCTCATAAATGATAACTATACAGTTTATTTAATAGATAATAGATTATTAATTTTTGACATTGCATTAATGAAGCATACTTCCTAGAACAAATTCAATTGTGGTTTGACATAGGTAAAATATTAAATTTGGATGTGGTGGTGAAAACACATGTTTTTCTAAGAGATAGAGTTTGATCCACTCAAATATGGTATGCCACTCATATCCCAAGTGAAAGGTGACACCATTCTTACGAAAGTAATTGAATGGGTGACATAGATCAGAAATTTTTGTAATAAAGCATTACATGTCTTAGAATTTACCTTGAAGACTACATAATTGTTTGCTATTTTTGGGCAGAGACATGTCTACAATGGCCTTGAAAAATACAACTTGATACTATGGGATGAGACATTAAAAATAAGATTTTCCTGTATGTAACCTTAATGACACATTTTTAGGGTTGAGTCATATTTTGTATAAAATAAGGTACACAAATAGTTTGTGGAGTACACCTATATTGTCAGCATATAGTTTGGATTTCATAGGTATATCATCAACATAGTCTTCTAAAATGTTATGGATGTAATTGTTGAACATATATATCATGACACATTGATAGGTAACACCAACATTTTTGATATTGAAGAACATGATATAGTAGAAAAAGGTCCCCAAAGTGTAGTAAATATAGTCTTGTGATGATATTCTGATGCTATGTTGATTTAATTGTATCTATAAATCCTTCCATGAATGAATTCATCTCATTACAAACATTATTTTGAATGATAATATCATTATTGGGTAAAGGAAGTAATATTTGGGAAAATATTTGTTGACATATCTAAAGTTACTAAAAATGCATATAACCATGATTTTATTATCTGGAGGGACCACATTAGAGACCCATTTTAAATCAATGGTTTAATGAAACCAATATCAATAAGATTTTATAATTTATCTTGACAAGGGTGTAATGCATGGGTACATTTTGCGTAGCATGTTTTTTATCGGGATTACAAACTAGACTTTTTATAATAGTGTCCTAATTTATTCTTAGCATGTTAGCATAGGACCATCTAAAAACATTGATGAATTTTTGTAGAAGTGAAGTGTATTAATTGTGTTCTTTTCATATAGGAATATATCAAGTAATGCAATGAAAGGTTCTTTAGGTGTACCAATATTTACTTCAATGGTTTCCTCAATAATAATATGTTTTACATCATCAAGGTGATAAAAGGATGGGTGATTTTCAATATTGTTTAGGGGCATGCCCTTAGTATCCCTAAAGGAGGATTTATCATGAAGTTGGGTACCTAATATGGTATATTTGTAAGGCTCTTTATCAATGGTACATATGTGGAACAAAATTGATTCTTTTAAATAAAATATATCAAGAGGTATAGGATTATCCATGATATGGTAATCAATATGAAAATTCTCAACATGGTGACGTTGTTTCTCATGATGATGTTATCAGTAGGTGGTGGACTAGAAGGATCATGTTCATCATCATGGTCTATGTGAAATTTATATAAGGTGGGATCATTTGTGAACCAATTAAACACAGTCCTAAACTCATGAAATAACTTAGAAAAGTGGAAGGAAACAATCTCATTAATAAAAAAGTGGGAGTAGTCTATAATGAATGAGTGACTAAGAACAATGTGGATGTGGATAACCATAATTTGTCACTGGGAATAGAAACTCATATCAATGAATGTGCCTTGAGTTTTTAGTATCATCATCTAGTTTAGTATAACCTAAGAAAGATTTATCGAAGAAAAATTTTAATGAGGTTGAATGTGGTTAGAGATACCTTATTCAAATTTTCCCAAACCATAACTTTTCCACCTTAATGGAGTAAGTTATGAATTTTATATTATGGTTTGGTACGATATGAAATTAAATGTCAAACTTAGCTTTCAAAACTGATACATTGTTGACCAGAGGGGAGGATGTGGTTTCTTATCCCCATACATGGAGTTAAAGGGATGGACACTAAATGAAACTAAATACCCAATTTTAAGTTTAGTATAAAATGGTTTACCCACATCTTTAACAATAGGCATCTTGGGAAAATATATAATAGTGTAAGGGAGTTTTAATTCCCCAAATTTTGTATATTTTGAATCATTGGTCCTGATAGATTTAACATGATCTTGTGATGGTTTAGTAGTTATGGTATAATGACTAGAAGTATTACAAATTGAATTTTATTTTGGAGAAGGAGATGAAATGAAGGGGAGAATTATTACCATGGAAGTGATGATGATAGTTGTTAATGAGATTATGAAAATTAAGATGAAATATCTTGGGTTTTAGTGAGTTAGAACATTATGTTTGAGGGGATAAATTTTCCATATTAGAGAGTGTAATTGGATGTATTATATATGTTTGTGAGAGTCAGATAGATGGTGTAACTTGAGTAATGAGGACAAACCTAGTGAATGAGAATGTGATAATGTTAAAATGTATGAATTATAAAAAAATCCAAGATGACACAATGGATAATGCCATCTTGGTTATAATTAAGGAACTGATGGAGAGAATATGGAATACATTTCATATCATGAATCCAAGGGTGTACCAATAGAATTTTATATTTTAGTTCCCCTTCTATTCCATATAAAAGAGTGTGGAGTGTTTTGGATCCAAATTTTAGTGGTAATACAATAGTGACCAAGGTGGTGTAGGGAAAATTATTAAATGTTCTTAATTGTAGAACATATTTTTAAAGGTGACACAATAGGATATTGATATGATGATGGGAGGTGAATGATATAATATTGACCTACTAGATTTTTTTCATTATAATGTGTTAGAATGTTTTGTTTCACTCTAATAAGGGAATACATTTTATTCCCTTTTCAATTATGGAATACATTTTATTCCATCCAATGTGTGCTTGAGCCTTGTGTAGGTAGTCGGTGTTTATTTTGTTGGAACAAGTGAAATAATAGAACCCTACAATGAATTGTAAGTGACATAAATAAAATGAAGGTGACATGATCATAACATAAAAATACCATATACAAACTCACTGCTAGGAAAATGGTACCAAATATAGACACTAGCTCCTGTGTCGGTCCTATCCCTTATGGGTGATAATTTCTAGAAGACTTGTAGATCTCTATTCTCCAAATGAAGCACATTTATCCAAGATGTATTAAAGATACCCAGAATCAGCTAAGTCACTCTCATCCTCTTGTTACTTGTACTTGTTTTCCATTGTATGTTATATCTTTTATGTTTATGATATTATCGATTGATCTCAATGCCCGATTGATTTAATTTTTTAAAATCATTTGGTGAACCCAACTCTTGCATGTTATTTATCAGATAAATTATTTTCCAAATTATAGTGGTAATAGGTTTTGCATGATTCCTTGATTATTCCCATTACAAGTAGTGATCAATTTGGTCCTACAATCCTCCACAACATGTTGAAATCCTCACGCCTACTCACAATCATTCCAAAACTATGGATGAATCTACACATTTTGATCCTTTCTTAAATTTTACTCATGTACCCCTTAACAAAATTGAATCTTCTAATAGTAAGAATTATTATGATGAAGACACTAATGTTGATCAGGATCAACTTGATGCTATCACTAATTTTCATTCCACATTACATGAAAATCCCACTCATATCCCACATGTTCTTGATTATTTATTAGTGTCCCAACATACCCATGAAAATACTAGTCATGTGAGTATAGTTCATACCTTAGAGTTGTTTGTTATTACCACCTGTTATATTAAACTTTCTTATCCCTCCACCACTATAGGGGCATCCACTATCCATATTCCTATTCCTACACCTAACACTCACTTTTCTTCTCCTATCATTTATCATATCCAACCTAGTTATTATTTAGGAACCTATACCTTAGAGTCCTTATATCATGATTTATATGATAAAATTCATCGATTACAACATTTATTTTCTTCTTCTTTGCTTCTCCTACATAGTCCTCTTTCACTTGAAGTTTCTTCTTACCCACTTCCTCCTAATTTTTTTCACCTAAGTTTCCTCTTTTTGACATCCATGGATATTTACAAGATCATCTTAGATAATTTCATGTTGCATGCTTGGACTATGCTTGTGATGATACATTATTGACCAAGTTGTTTCCTAGGATCCTACAGGACTATGCTTTATGATGGTTTTATGATTTTCCTTTACACTCTATTAGATATTTCACTCCTCTAACAAATATGTTTTTAGCTCACTTTTCTATGAACATTGGAACTAAAATATCATATGCATAAATGGATAAAATGAAGAAAGGATCTAATGAGCATATTAGTGACTATGTTTTGTGTTATAAGAATAATATTACTAAAATGAATAATATCTTGGTTGAATCTAAATTGCAAGATATATTTATCCAAATATTATTTCCTCATTTATAATAATGTGTGCTCCTTGATTCTTTTCCCTCTTTTTATCATTTATTTCATACTCTTAAAGAATGTGAAACTAAGTTACTTTCTATGGGAAAACTTAAGTATGTTGATAATACTTCTAATTACTATACAAACAAATTCCAAAGTAAATCCACCTTTAAGAGAAATCCTAATGAACCTAAGCATACTATTAATGTTGTATCTCAACCAAGGAATATCTAAATATAAACTACATGACACATTTTTACTATATTTCCATATCCACCTCATGTGTCGGTGCCTCATCTTATCAAAATAAACCTAATTTCTCTTTCATCCCCTCTTGAGCTAGATCCTAATCATCCTCATGGAAAGAGTTTTCATGAAAATACACATTGTGATTATCATAGATGTAATGGTCATTCCACTGATAGATGCTTTAAGATTAGACATTTGATCTAGGAATTGATTGATAATTTTTAAATTGAACTACTAGAGCCTAATATTTCTAAATCTACTAATGACAATGACAAGATTAATATTTTTAATGATCCATTTACCAAATATAAAAAAATAAGATCCCAAATATTCTTCTAATCATGCTAATCATTTGGTTCCACCTCCATCCTCTTATGATCATCCTCTTTTGTTTCATGTTGGTAATATTGATATTCCACCATATGTTATTACCTTTACTAATATAGATTCTTATACTTCATTTTCATCACATATGTTACACATTGATGCTTATGTTGGTACTCATGTTGTTAACAATGTTATGGTTCATCCTAATTTCAAACATAATGCATTTTTATTATCTTTATTATGATTTATTGGATTTCCATTATCACAAATGACACTTAGATCACCTACTTCTCAAGGGCATGTGGTTATCCCAATCATTGTTGGGCCTCTTACTATCTCTATGTAATTATGTGTTGGATACAATGTTACACTTAGTGACATGGTATTGGGGATTCCATCGATTAAGGATTTCAAAGACATCCTATTCATATTTAATTTATGTGATAAGTTTTACACAAGCATCAGGTTCTCACTATTTAAAGAATCCCACCATGGACCCATTTATCTTTGGCACCTATCCCCATCATATCTTCAGTTGCTACTACCACTAGTGCACCTACTTCTACACCTAGTAATTAGGGTCTCATGGATTTGGAATATATCACTATATAATCTATAGCTCATAGCCTTCCTTTTTATTCTTCCACACCTCTATCTATATCTCCTTTAAATATGAGTTATGCTTCTCACCCATGACATATTTATCAATCCCATAACCCACATCATAGGGATAGGTCTACACACATGATGCTTACTACTCAAGTTACATCTGGACCCACTTCATGGTCTCATTATCCACATACATAACATATTCCTACTCCACACATTATGACACATGAAATTCCACATGACACTAGATCCTTGGATAATGTTTACATGAGTTCCTATCTCATATTAGTAGATAGTGGGACTCACCCTATATCCTCATTAGATAGATAAGTATGGAATTCACACTTAGGGGCATACCATTTCCCCCTTACTACATAATGAAACACTCTTGTTCTAGGTTTAAACATGAATTTTGAGGCTACACTTACCTACATGCACCTCATGTTTCATAAATTTTGAGGTTTAAACCTTTATGCCCTTCTCTATTCATAGTATTTCATATTCTAATAATATAAAAAACATTCAAATAGTTTTAGAAATATAAAAACATTATCTTAGATATTGGTTTGATGTCTCTTTGCTTGGTTATAATATTCCATGTTAAAGTATTCTTATCATGTTATCTTGATTCATAGTATGTTCTATCCTTTTACATATAAACATGTATATCCACATCATATTTTAGGTGAAGGAAGGTCATCTAAAGGTTATCAAATGATGCACGCTACTCAAAGTCATTCTCTACCAGTCCCACCAAGGCTCTTGGGGGCATCTACTTTCCATACCTTTCTACATTCATGTGGTATCATTACAATATATAAAAAAAAATTCTACATATTTTCAGCTATATGCATTGTGACATACTATCAATTATTTTAACATGCTAATGGGTTCTTCATGTATATCATTTTTCTTACAGCTCACATATAACCATGGTTATCTAATTTTCTTGTGTCTTATGCATTATTTTACATTAATTAAGGGATATTCCTATGCTTGATTACTTGTCTAATTGTATGTCCTTAACGGTCTTAAGTTTCTTGTGACATCCTGAGTAGTGTCCCATGTATTCAATTAGTTACTTGCCATCTCTTTGTTAAACCTTTAAACATGAATTTTGAGGCTACACTCTTGTTCTTCTTAAAATGTACACATTAGCTTCATATTCCCTTTTTTTGGCCTACACTCACGTAGATTCATATAAAGCACCCCAAACGAGTGGGAGAAATAATCAAGTGATTATTTCACTCTCTTAAATATTATAAATCTATTAAAAAATGGTATAAAATACAATTCGATGAAATAGGATCTAAGAAAATGGTTTATAATCAGACACGAGCCAAAAACAATAAAAGGATATAAGTGCCCAGATTAGACAAGAACATTGGGTACTAGTGTCTCACCTGGGTGGTTTTATCTTGGGAGAAAAATAGGTACTTTATACATTGAACATGTTCTTAGTGATATTTTTTCTTAGAATACAACAAATAATCAAATACAATATACTATCCAAAGACATAGGACCACAATCAGGTAGCATGTTTCACACTTTGAGAAAGATAACTAATTACTCTTCTTTCTAGATTCATATCTTTTCTATCAATATTCAAATAAGGAGTGACACATAGGGCATATGCAGGGACAATGATATGTGTGGAACAATGTGTCATCTATGGATATTTATTATGTGGTTCATGACCATCTGTAGTTGTACTTATCTATGGGGAAGCATTAATTAATGGAGAGTAAATTTAGAATCTCTCCCAACACTCTTTCTCTAGCAACAGGACACTTAAAGTCCTACTATATTAAAATGAGAGTTAAAGAATTGATCAATTTCAATCTTTCCAACCATCCCAAAGAAATAAAGACTCATGAACAATTCTATCCTTTCTATAACATTCATGTGTATTCTATACTTGATTTACTTATTTTTCATATATGTTTTTATTCTAAAATATCTAATTTAAAGTTAAATTTCATATACCATGAGAATTGAATACACTTTCTCTATTTTGTAGGTTCATCCTTATCCTGAAAAATGGAAACAAAAATGAAACAAGGAGAAATATCAAGCAAAAAATGCTAATGTGAAGAAACTATTCAGTTACAAATGTAGGTATCATTTACACTACACACATAGGTCACCCATAGGGTTATTATACCCTCTTAACATACATGATAGAAATTATACAATCTCCATGTGGAACACATAATCTTCATTCGGCATCTTGCCAATTATAATTCTATTCAGGTCTTCGGAAGATACAATCTTCCTATCTACTTTATACTATGAAATATTCATTCACCAACATAAAATTGGGGAAAATTTAGACACAAAATTATTCAATTAGTATTATTACATCACAACTTTAATATGTCATTATATGCATGATTCTAAGAAATAAACCTATTCATTAACAACACTTGTTTTGCTTTACTTTGACATTATTTTATCTTCCCATGCATTTGTCCTATATTGTTTTTGGAATTATCCCTTTTCTTTTGGAAATTAAAAATGTATTAACCATCTCAATATTTCCTTTTTATATTTATAAATCTCTGAAAACTATTTCCAAGTAGGGATAGGAGCATCCAGGCATTACTACCCCCTTTGGGTTCTTCTATTGCTTTGCTTTGTTTTCTTATGTTTAAAATACCATCTCAATTATTATATTTTATTAAATTATACTTATCACTTTGGGTTATATTTTAGGGTTTTTAATGATGAAATTCAAGTAAAGGAATCATGTATTTACATGAAATACTAAATATTCTAAGGAGAAAAAGGAAAACTAGGCAATTCAAGTTATTACTTTCTATCTAATACTTGGGAAAGAGAAACACTCAAGAGATGCATTTGGGTGGATTTATTCATTGCATAGGAAGGGAAAGATATAAATTCCTCAAACACATTCATATGAGGGGAAATTAGTTTTCTCCCACAATATTGGTGTGATTGGAATAAAAGAAACCTAGCTTCAAGGAACATGATTCTATCACACAAAATCAAACTACATTGAGTTTGAAATGTAGTGCAATGGTCGGTGAAAAATATATTTAGATGACCATTGAGGTAATTCTAACTAAATAATATACATATTTTATTCCATCTAATGTGTTCTTGAGCCTTGTGTAGGTGGCTAGGGTTTACTTTTTAGGTACATGTGTGATAGGAAAATGCTACAATGAAATCGAGTGAAGTAAAGTGAATTGAAGGTGACACAATCGGACCTTAAAAGATAAAATCTAAAATAACTTGTAGGACACTATTACCTAATATAGACACTAAAATCAGGGTTGTCTTATACCCTTATGGATGTTACTGTCCATAAGACTTGTATATCTTTATCCTCCATATGAAGCACATTTAGCCCCTTTCATATTTACTCCATCACGTATCTAGTACAAATAGTTAGGAATCAGCTAAGTCACTCTCATCCTATTGTTACTTGTACTTGTTTACCATTGCATTTTATATCTGGTATGTTTATGATATTATCTAATTAATTTCATTCCTCTTATTAAGATTTAATTATGTTAAATCAGCACCATTATAGATGTGTTATTAAATAATGTTACGCAATGGCCTTTGATTATATGATAGGAAAATTTATCAATAAATTATTATCACCATAAAAGTTTAGGTGCATTGGTATCCTCTTACCATATTAGAGTAAGTGTTATGAGTTGAACATATAGACACTTGTATAACATGTTAAGAAGTGATTCAGTCAAAGGGTTGTATTACCGATTCTGTAAAAGAGATCCCAAGAGTTATTTTATGTTGTGACACATAATTATGGGTTGTTATGAGCCATGGATGGTTTTTGGTGGTATTTGATGGGAAACCTTGATTAGATAAAAAGTGAAGATCTATGTAAATAAATTTTGGATTTTTGTAGAAAAATAAAAAAAATCATTCTTCTTACAAAGTTTGAATTCATGAATAATAATGTGAACATCCTCTATGCATTTTTCCATAAATAAAGATTCCATAAAAGACCATAATTGTTGGAATTACAAAGCCTGTGATATGTGCTCAGTTTTTTTTTAAAATAATTATGTAGTTCCGGTTTGGGGAATGGGAAAAGTGAGTTCATGGAAAATAACCCTTCAATGTGACACATAGTCAATGAGATATTCATCGTCAATTTTTTTCATGTTGTACAAGTAATTATGTAGTACACTTGGAAACATTAATTAAAAATTAGTCTAGTAACATTCAAGAGAGTTGTTCGAATGAGATGACAATATGTTATTGGAGGCTAGTGTACTAGACCAAATATTGACCTATTAGAGATAATGTGAAGGTGCAAAAATAAAGACAATCATCATGAATGACTAGAATAAAAACATATTTGAACATATAAAGATAATTTTGAGGTTCCTCACCTTTGAATTTAGAAATATTTAATTTTATATGGCATTGTATAATGGGAACCATTGGATAGATGAATTCTTTAAACAATTGACTATATGTGAGTTTAGGAGTTCCCATACCCTAATTTAATAGCTTAAGGTTATAAATCTGATCCAATAGGTCTTGGTTGAAGTTGGGTACACATTATAATGTTTGAGCTTGAAGTAGTTGGGTTGATTATTATGTAGAATGGTTAAGTATTATGTGGCTGTATGTGTGAGAAAATGGGGGATATGTATAGGAAAATGATGAAAAAATGGATTAGTGTGAGGTATAAACAAACTACCTAAAAAATGGTAGGTAAAGGGAAAAAATGTTGTGTTGGAATGAAAATTTAATGGTTTTATGGTTTTTATGGAATAAATTGTGTGTGTATGCATGATTTTCGATCATGTTGTAGATACCAAAAATCCACACACCCCATTCCCTCACAAATAATCAAATAAATATACTCGTTCACATACCTTTTCATGACCTAATTTTTCCATTTAATTAACTTGATTAAACTTGTTGTCACATCATTTAAATGACATCCCTAAACCTATGTCATTACCCCCACACCCTTTTAATTAATGAATTAATCATTCACCTCACATTTCCTAAGTCACATTCCCACTCCCATGGCTGATTAATTAATTAGTTAATCCACATATTCCACTTCACCCCTACACCTCACCATGTGAGCTCATCATGACCCACTAGTTACAGATATGTTAATTATTAAAACTTATAAATATATCCCTACACCTATCATAACTACTTCGCTCCACTTTCCCTATGACAAGTCCATACTACACACTAGTTACGACTAGTTTAATTAAGGGACCTACAAAAAACACTCTTTGCCTATCCTAACCACTTCTATACTCATCTAACCCCATCCCCTCAAAATATTAACATAATTCCATTCTCATTTTAGAAATTCCAAGCACTATACTTCAAAATAGTAAGTTTATCCATCCATATCTCTCCCAAACTTGAACTAACTAAAATGTTGATGATTTCCTCGGTCATCAATGATCTATAAATACCATTTTTCATGCATCTCTTTTGTACCATTTCACGACCATCTAATCAATTTCAAGAGAATTATCAAGTGTTATTAGGTTTCATCAATGTCATTTTTCATCTAGCCAAAACACGTTCACATCTGTCAAGAATTTTGGAGATGTTTAGAAGCTCATTCATCATCCAACCTCAATCAATGTCGACGATCATCTTCCATTTCCCACTAAGGTTTGTCATTTTATTTTAAATTTGTTTTCCATCTTAAAAAAACTTACCTAATCATTACTTACCTCCTTTTTGCATCTAGAAGATCATAGTTTCATATCGGCCAATTGAATCTCTTATATTATCAGCTTGTCAAAATCTTATAAATTTGCCTATGATCCCTAGAATCACTTGTTTTCCTAGGATTGCTTATATTTCCCGTGTTCTTTATTTCTTTATGAGTCAAATTTAATTTAAATGTGCTTATAAATTTCTTTCTTACCTTGTGTTACTAATCCTCTGTCAAGCATGGCTTTGTTACATGGCTATAAATGGACCTAATCACCTAATCACCAGCATCAATTCTCTCCTGATTGTTCATCATCCTCTTAACTGGGAACAATATGATCTACTACACAACCTAGAGTTGTGATTCATTCATGCAACTCCTATTGATATACTAGAGACCATTTTCAAGTCCACCCAGAAGATCCATGAGGCCACTGATGATTTCTAGGAGGCCTACTACAAAGTGCAACACATCCAAGCTAATATAGCTTGGCTTGAGTAACAACATGAAGTGGGATTCAACATCCTTGAAGATCATGATGCTAAGCATGAATCGAACTAGAAAATGAATTCAGCTTTGAAAACTCTAACTATGATTTTGCATGGCAGTATGACACTAAAGAGAAGTAGTTTGATTTCTTCAAAGATGACTACATCAAGGAGCCTGATTTTTCCTTTTCTTAGGAGCATGACATTTCCTATTCTATGGGATCAAATTTCTCTGAGAATATGGACACTGATCTAGATTCTAATTTTGAGCCCTAGCTAAATTTATTTTCATATTATTATTATCAACTGAGTATCTATAATAAACTAAATAAATTATAAACATTTGATCATGTAATTTCATATATCATATGTTATATCTCATTTTCACAAATAAACTTAAGTGTTTTAAATCATTTTGACATCCATGTAAGGAATTCCTTTGACTTTTGGGAACTGGCCTTTGTTAGGAAACCTACCTATCCATATTACTAATCCTATCTTGTACAATGTCTGTGATTATAGATTTAGTCACAAGAAAGGAGCTTGATCCATTCTTCATGGAGCACAATAATAAAACATCCATCAAAGCATCATTGTGGGTATCTTGCAAACCCCACCATATTTTTGGTTGATCCAGTTTTACCACAATGTCTTGTTAACCCAACTGTAGAGGTGAAATTGTTATCAAAATTCGACATGCCCGGTGAGACCATGACTCTTCTTCTTTTATTTCATTTCATCAATAAAATAGTTTTTTTAAATTTTTGTATAAGAATCACCTATGATTAAAATAATCACTTGTAATTTACTAGATTACCTATTTTTTATCTGTATATTTTTATTATATATAGCTTCACAATTTGCTTTTCACTTCTTTCTTTTTGTTCTCATTTTTTCTTAACTTGTTTACAGGGTATTGTTTCGAAAAACTTGATTCCTGGATTATCAAGATTTCTTTCTTTAGAAATTTTATAAAATATTTATAAAAAGAGGAGCGATCTCATGGCGAGTCCTATAACCTTCATTTTTCTTTCGATTTTGCATACTTATCTAATTGTCCTCGTCGAAGAGAAACATTTCCTTTCGGGGATCTTAAAATAAATAATTTTCTTTCTTTTTGCTTCACATAGTCTAATTAGGAAGAAATTTTTTTGCATTCACTTATATTCCCCCACACATGACCAAATCATTTCAACATCGAAAACACATTCAAACAATTCCCACCTAGTTGAAATTGATTGGTATTTGATCACCCAACAGGGAAACCAAATTAGTTTTTGGATGAGTATAATCTCCTGTATATCAATATAAATTGGCTCAACACCTGATTCCCTTATCACAGCAAGACCATGAAGTGAGGGGGTAGGCCCTAATACCATGCCTATATCGGTAGCTGTATAGAGTTGAGCCTCACGTACCTTTGGTTATATCGAGGACTCTTCCCTTAAACATTCTTGAAACTAACCATAGACTACTGTTTCCTAGGACCTTTGTTAACAATCTTAAACATTTCCCTCTTTCATAATTAATCAAAAAAAATGTAAAACAAAATTTTCCTTGATTTTTCCTGTTATATGTAAATCAACCCAATTAGTTTTTTTTGTTTTTTGGTTTTTTTAGGTGTTTGTGTGTTTTTTTACCATGGTACTTACCAAAAAAAAATATCGTAATTAAACTTATGAAAACATGTCCACCCCATTGACTATTCAATTTCAACAATAGGTCTCATTTTATACCACACCATCTACACCATTTCCTACAACATTTTCTACTCCAATGCCACAACAAATATCATTTTATCGATAATCACATTCAATTCCTTTCATAATGCCCGAAAACTTGGAATAATGAAGAAATGAGGAAAACACTCTTGAATTCCCCACATTAATATCACGGTAAAATACTTCATATATTTGGGCTAGAAAAAAAAACACCCCTTTTCTCCTAGTTCTCAACTAGAGGCATCTGAACCTCCTTTTTATAATAGGGGAGACCCTGTTTTTGAAGAAATGTTAGATTCAAATCCTATTTCTCTCAATGCTTATCTAGTAACTAGGAATGTTCAACTACAACCATTTACACCCCAACCAATTCCATACACTTACAATCCTTCATCTTTCATTACACATCTCATCGATCAAAATCGAGAACCATTCATCCAACAATTGTACCCATACACTTCAACAAATCAACCTAAAAGATCAAACGTTAGCTTCCCTATTCTTATTGACCAATTTGAAGCATCGAATAACAATTCTTCTACTAGTCAACCCGATATATATGATGTCTCTTCAATCCCTATTTATGACCTTCATATGATTTCATCACAAAACACATATGCTCAATAATTTATGTCTTCATCAAGATCTTCTATAGGTTCTACACCTCCCCTAAGAAATACAAACTACTTCCTGCCTACTACCCCTCCGATATCTTCACAAGACAAACATCTTGTTGTCCACTCAAAATTCCCCCATTCTTAAGAAGTCATTTTCAAAAAATTTTGAGTTTGAGTGTTTCTTCTGTTGTTTTGCAAATGTTAAAAGTCGTGAAATCGAGAAAATCTGCAATTTTGGGTCATTTTGTATGTTTCTCGGGCCTGTCGGACATTTTTGTCCCGCATGTCCCAAGTTCAAAAGTGCGCTTTGTTCCCCGATCGGCCGATATCCCCGAAGTTGTTCCATTTTCGGGCCCATCGGAACTTTTCGTTCCAAATGTCCCAAAGTTAACGGGCCTTTTGTTCCATTTTCGGCCGAAACACCGAACCGCGTACTTCACGCGTTTTCATCCCAAATGTCCCAAAATGCATTTGTGCGTCTTCTCCCTGCTTCGCCCGAATCGGCCGAGCCGCGTGTTTCGCGCATTCGCGTCTCACATGTCCCAAGCGAACCAAGTGCCATTCATACTTAGTTTTTCCCGCTCTACCCGAATATGTTGCTTGTCAAATTGGTAGATATGAATTTAATGCGCATTGATTTCCTTTCTCTCTCCAAAACGGCTATATAACGGGCAGACCCCCTTTTGCATTTTTCACACTGCTTCCTTGCTATCTTTTGCCCGAACCCCCGCAATCTAATTTCCTGCGCACATACCCGTTCCCTACTGCAATTCCTTCCCAAGTCTAGATTGCAATTCTCTCTCTCTGATAATACCAATATGAAGATCAAATTCCAGGGACAGGAACAAATTTCGTCACTAGAGTCTGCCATTCCCAATATTGGGGACAGTGAAGCTCGACATCTCGACTTCAGTGATTTTTGGGTGAGGATGGCAGACGCAAACCCTACACCAATGGCACAAATGATTCACGATAGCGGTTTGGCCTTTGCTGGAGGTTTCCCAATCTTGGTACAGTGCGATACCGTGCTTTCATGCAGAGCTCACTTCGACCCCGCTTCGTGTGAATTGACCAATATACATGGGGAACTCATCACCAAACTAGATGTTGTCACCATTAGCACTGCTCTGAGGATTCCCAGAGATGGATAATGCCATAGTCGTTTCCCGGGATCAAGCACAGGCCCTGTTCAACCAAGACAGTGACAAATATAAGGCACGTGTGGCGAAGTCTTGGTTGAAGAACCCTAAGAAGGGAGCTTCTCGTCTGTCCAAAACCCTTTTATGGGTAGATTTCAATGAAGAGTTGTCTGATTTCATAATTCTGTTGGCTCGGGTTATGGGTTTGCCCTCTACCAACGAATTTCACTTCTGGATGTGCCCGCTCATCAGCATGGTGTGCGAGGGAACGCAGAATATCAACTGGGTAGAGATCATCAGCATGAATTTGGCAGAGCAGCTGTCCAACGTGCAGCAAATGAAGAAATTCTATATGACTTCGTACCTGATGTACACTCTGGCAGCATCAAGGCAGTGGTTCGGTTTTTCTTATATAGATGCACACAAAGACGATCCAGTATATGCCTACTGCCCGCAGTTCACCTTGGAGACCAGCAATCGTAATTTCAGAAGGGTCAATGATGCTTTTACCATGTACGTGGTCAGATTGCTCGAAGGTGACACTGCCAGGAGATTTTCAGATGAAGCTATGACTCTAATATCGCACTACGGTGCTTACTTCATCCAGTTCAGGAAATTCTCTTATATCAGGCTCACCGGCTATGAGGGCACCCCTCTGAGACTGCCCATGTTCTGCAATGATAAGATGGCCTTAATAGAAATATGCAGGCAATTGGACAAGTTACAGAGAACCTACAGAACAAGAAGATTTCTGGCTTACATTTTCCCATCTCTCTGGGAAACTACACTTGCAAAACAGCCCTGGATGCTCAGAACATAGAGAGAACCCTGGTCCCTATCACCGTTCATTTCTTCAAGCCAAGGACCTGCTTCGACTTGAAGAAGTTCATTGAACAGAACATCAAGATAATCTACCATCATAGGGCAGATACAGAAGACTACTGGGCTGACTGTGCAGATGATTTTGAGGCCAGGAGAAGACATTATGGCAGGTTCTCTCTGCCACTGATCCAAGAACTCAGTCTGTATCAAGTTCCTGAAGGTCTCCAGGATGACAACTCTGATCTATACTCGTATGAGTATGAAAATGTGGTTAAGCACACTCCTTTGGAGGACCTGGATTGGAACAGGAAAGAGAGGGATGATCTGGCTGAGATCCTTGCTCCAGTCTTAGTCAGGACTAAGGTCTGGTTTGACAGGAAAGTTCGAGAATTCAGGAGGCATTCAGGAGAATCCTCTTCTAAGGATGCTTCAACACCAAGAAGAGAAGCATCTATTCCAAGGTCGGAAACACCAGTGAAGACCCCTCCTACCTCATCAACTCAAGGACCTGCAGCTTCCACTCCTTCTTCATCCACTCAAGTGTACCAGAAGAAACTCAAGGAGGTTAAGAAGGAGCCTGCAGAAAGTGACCCTCAAAGAAAGCAGGCAGAGTTGCCTATGGGACCAGAGAACATCATTGTTCTCAGTGAAAGTGAAGAAAGTGAAATGCCAACCCCTGCAAATGCTCCTGAAGACCCAGCTGATAAAGATAAAGAAATCCAGAGCACCGAGCTTTCAGGTGATGTCGACTTTTCTGCCGCAATTGCCCCAAGTGCCCCACTCACCTCTCAACTTGAGTCAACACTGCGCTGCAGACCTTGAGCGTCATGAGCTCTCTGTCTCTTGGTCCCCTTGCCCCTCCTACTGATTCCTCTTCCTCTTTTGCGTGGGTGCAACCTTTGGTTGACAAAAGGAAGAGGAAATTTTCCTCTCGAAGCTCAGGACCAAATTTTGATGCTGTTGTAGCCTTGTTGGGCACCACTCCTTCTCATGCCAAGAAAGCCAAGGTTACCTCTAGAATAGTGTCTGATGCTCAAGGTCAACAATTCTTGGAGATTGCCAAGCCTACAACGGATAAATCAGAGCAGGACTTGCAGGTATCTGACTTAGAGCTCTCAAGAATCCCAATGGGAGAGTCTACCCCTGAAGGTGAAATTCACAACCTCTAGGAAACAGTCACAAGAGTCATTGGGAGGGTAGAGAAAGGGCAACAAACTATTGAACAGTTGGAAGAATAGGCCCAAGTTCTCACAGGTTTCATCAAGTCTCTTTTGTCTAAGGACAAAGTTTTGGACCCTACCCCATTGACTACTCTCCCACCTCCTGTAATTCTAAGCCAAGATGAAGTGCAGAGTATTAAAGATATGCACAAGTATTCTGTCTATGGCAGAGCTATTGAAGCCATGGTGGATGACATGCTTGTTGCTGGATTAAACTTCATTGATGAAGCTTTCAAACTCCACAAAAAGGTGAGCAATGTGCAACTGAAGCTCTCCTCCACTATCAATATCATGGATAAAGAGCTCAAACTCTGGAGCAGTTGCATAGTAGACCTCCGACTCATGGGACAGGTAGATGAGAACATTTTGTTGGCGAGTAAAGTCTTTGATGATGCAAAGGATAATCTGTCGAAGTCCTGGGTCTACAGCGTGGAGTGGAAGATCAGAGTCCTGGAGGAGGCTTTGGGAGAACTGAAGAACAGTTGGCAGAAGGGCGAAGCTTTCAAGACACTGGTTGTCTCTGCTTTCAAAGACATACACTGTCATCTTCAGGATGAGACTTCTGGTACTTCCCTTTCCTTGCAAGAAATCAAAGCTCAATTCAGAGCTTTTGTCAAAGATAATTTATTCAAGGAAAGCTCCATCTCCAAAGAAAAAATGAAAGAGATCTGCTCTCTTCAATCTGCCATTGAAGAAGCAAATAAAGATTATCATACTCATGTCGAGTTTGATAAAGAGATGGAAAAGTGTCTGGGATTTTGGACTCAGTCTACGACTAACACGTCAGTCCCTCGTGGCAGAGATATAGCTGAGGCGTTAAAGAAATTCAGGCAGCGGATTCTGAAGTCAGTGGGTCCCTCTCAGTGACTGGCCACCTGTCTTCTTCCCCATTCTTTTCTCTTCTTCCCTTTCTTTTTCCATTTTCCTTGTACAATAGGTTGAGGTACTGTGATTGGCAGTCCTTAACTATTCTTTAGTTAAACGTAACCGATTTGTAAGCTATATAATGGCCTTCTTTACGCCATTCTAAGGAGGAAGAACTTGGCATATTTTCTGAAAGTGTAAATAGATCACAAAGAAATCAATACAGAAGGACTTTCCATTCTTTGTCTATCTAATCTCTGTTATCTCTAAGCTCTCATTTATTTTTTTGTAAAGGTCATTTGTCTCTAGTTTGTTAGTCTCACTGATTGCATGCTCTTCAACTTTGCAATACATGGTGATCTTGCACAACCAAGAAGGAACTTTGTGTCCTTGATTAATGAACCATTGCATTCTAACAGACGTTATTTACAGAACTTTGTGTCTTTAAATTTCATCTTATTCATGTGATGCAAATGATCCCGTTTTCAATTCACTGTAACATCGCATACATAAGGAATTACTCTGATTCACTATAATTCTGCATGTTGCCTTTCTGCTCGTTCTCGTCTTTTCATTCCTCAGTCCTTTTGTACTTGAACATCCTTACAAAAAAACACTTTCATGATATCCAAGTTTAACCAGAAAATCATGTTTTGTACATTTGTAGATAGGTTCGTTTCTGAATAAGGGAACCTCTCCCATTAAAGAGGAGGGACTTCTTGTCCCCTGACTGTTGCTCTTCATAAAAGTCCTATTTGACGACCAACACATCTCCATCGAGTTCCATAGCCTTTTTACTGTTGTAACTTCACAACTAGTTACTATTACTATTCAAAATAATACCATGTCTATCCCTACAACTACACCACTAATCAATACCAGTGTCATTATAAGTACTCACCTTGTTTCACAATACATACCAAAAATATCACAACCACTAATCTCCATGCCATAATCTACACCTCTCCAAAACATTCCACAACACAATATCTCGTAACAAAATATTCCGCACTAAGCACCATCCTCTATTGCTTTTGTTATATCCTTCCAGCAGTCACTCACATATTCACAACCACTCACTTATACATCAATGTCATTGTAATACCAATACATATAACCCTCATAGCCTTTAGTATCTCAAAAATTATTCCATCTCATCAAAATATCCCACAACAAAACATCCATTATAAACAAAATATCCCGCAACACAACATATCTCAACAATACATACATCAAATAAAATTACACGATATAATATCTTACAGCACAATGTCCCTTACTAGTAAAATGTTCCTCAACAAAATGTCCCCCAAAAAAACATTCCTTACTAGCAAGGCATTCCTCAGTAGTATCAAGCATACTCACATCTTAGCCAGTTTTCATTTCAACCTGTCTCATCCTCACAACAAAAATCTCAACCAGATCCACTGCAAGCTCTTATGAACTGCATATCCAGTCTTGAAGCTGCTTCATCTACGCCCAGGATTGTGTTCTCCTATGAAAATTTTTGCAATGAGCCCATTCACCCTTCAATGTTATATAAAGCCTATCCACCTCACTAGGAACTTCCAAATATTATCAAGTTGTACAGTAAGGAAGATCCCCAATAACACATACATGCCTTTCATAACACCTTATATCTAATAACTCACGATCGGGAC
Source organism: Taxus wallichiana var. yunnanensis (assembly GCA_018340775.1). Lineage (NCBI taxonomy): Eukaryota > Viridiplantae > Streptophyta > Pinopsida > Cupressales > Taxaceae > Taxus > Taxus wallichiana. The sequence continues at coordinate 166,995,338 of CM031244.1, forward strand.
TTTATGTTGAGGACCTTTCCCATGTCTCTTGTCATTCCTACCTTGGATTGGTATAATGGTATTCTACAACACTCCTTATTTTCCTTTACACAACTTATTCAGCTCTTGTTAGAACACTTTTCCATAAACATATCCCACAAATTCAGCATAAATGACCTATATGCCATTAGATAATTCAAAGATGAATCTATTACCGATTTCTTCACCCGCTAGAGAGGTGTAGTTAATAAACTATCCTTTTTATTGCTACAAAAAGAATCAATTGAATTTTTTTTTCATGTAATAATTTCAAACTTTCAATAAGGCTTTTACCATGGCTTGTAAATTGGGATTGTGAGCTTTAGAAATTGGTCAGATTGAGCTTCGTCCTAAGAAACCAAAATTTGAGTTTTCATCTAATTCGTCATCCAACCTTGATAATTCCAAAACATCTACCAATACCGTAGTATTTAATTCTTCTCCCAAGGAAAAGTCTACTACCGACCGTGCCTGTCAACAACATAGACATACACCTATAGGAGAGACTTAGAGTGCGTAGTTTTTCACAAATTACTTCCCTCCAATATGATGTCTCTCCAACCTATTCAACCCATGGACATGTCAATATATAAACCCATTTTTTACTGAGTTAATGACTATTGTAAATACCATAGGGTTAATGGACATGACATTGAAAGGTTTCACACGTTCCGAAATGTACTCCAAGACTTAATCGACAAAGGAAAAATCCACTTAGATAATCCAAATGCACCTGCAAATCAAAACCTTAACATATTTAAGCAACCTTTTCTAAATCACCCCTCATCTTTAGATAAAACACAAAAAAATGATTTTCATACCATCACTACAATAAAAAGATAGAGCCTATCCCTGAATCCACTAAGTTACTTATCAAATCAAAATTTGTAGAATAAACATCGGTATCTAACAAGCCTAAAATTATGACTATTGAATCTTTGCATGTTGAGAAAATTACTAAAACTATCCCTACAACCTCATCACATTCCTTATATAATCCATACCTACATCCTTTGTGCCTTCCAAAATTACACCTAAATCCAAAACTGAAAAAAATCCAAAACACCCTTTACCCCAGGGAAATCTAACTCTGTTGCATCCTCGTTAACTACACCCAGTCCATCAAAAACCATTAAAGGGCCTCATAAATAAGGTGTCATTCATGTCTTCAAAATACCTCAATAATTTTTCCTAGATCAAATCCCTTTGCATTGAGCTCGCTCCCTTATACCGTTAATCACCCTATTATCTCGGGTCAAAATCCACTAACCAAACCTCTACATTCAGTCCATACCATGCATCTTTCACACAATATAAGTATCCCCAACAACATGCATCTATACTAGGTCATTTCCCCTGACTTATCACACAATCCAATTATCCTCACCAATGGTCACCCATATAGGGTCTCATCCTCCATTTGTTGCGGTGCCTAGGAAGCCTCCATGACCAAAAAATAAACAACTTATAGCTAAATTTTTACCCCCTCCCGAGGAAAATATAAACAAAAGTTTGTCACCATCCATGTATACACCTAAGGGGTGTTATGCCATCATCTTATATGACCTCCTTCAGTGGTCACTAATTACATTACCACCTCCTAATTTTTCTAATCATCGAGGATGGAAACCTACCTAGTATGACTTCAATGTTTTCTATGATTACCATAGAACACAAGGTCATTCCATAGAAGATTGTAGGGCCTTTCACTTAAAATTTTGAGAAATTGGCAGTTTGATCTTCCTTCCTTCTCAATCAAACACAATGCCAAAATCAATTTTTTTGTCAATAAAAAAAAAAATCCATTCCTAAGATACCTTCTCATCAAGTCAATGTCATTCATATCACTACTCGTTCACAAAAATATGACAAAGAGTCATTTGATCCTAATAAAGGTAAATCTTTCATTATTAAACCACAACCTCTTGAATTATCATCTTCATCTCATAAACAAAAGATATCTCTTTCCTTATCTCCTAAATCATCTAATCAAACACCATCACCCAAAGCTAAAATTTCTATACAAGTAGAAACACCTCCTTTTACTACGGTACAAAATATTGTTATCAAACAATTACACCAATCCTCTATCAGGATGTCACTTTATGAACTAGTTCAAACATATACTTTTCACAAACAAGCCATGATAGAAGCCCTTTAATCCATAACCATGCCAGAAAATGATCTTGTTCCTTCTATAAACTTTTTAGGTTCCCTTAAAGCATTCGCCGCTATATCATTTGAGACATCTGAAATCCCTTCCTTAGATCAAAGGACCAAGACCTACCACTCTTCATTATTTCTTAGATCAATGACATCTCCATCAAGAGGGTCATGATTAATAGTGATTCCACCATTGACATTATATCCTCCCTTGCCTTTGACCAACTTAAACTACCCAAGACCATCATCACTCAAAATCTAGTTTTACCGAGATATTTTAATGACACCATTGCACCTACAATAGGCAATGTTGTTTTTCCAATCAAAGTTGGCATTAAAACCCTACCAGAACTCTTCTACATTAGAGAAGGAGAGTTTCAATAAAATATGTTGTTATAAATCCCCTAGATATGCACCATTCTCTATGTTTCTTGAACCATCGATCGATTTCTAAAATAAGAACATGAAGGTCGGACTTTCATTTTCCCCGCTAAACCAAAACCATTTGTTGACCATTACATGATGTACTGCCTAAATACGTCCTTGTACCTAACTCTACATATGCATCATCTGATGAAGCAACTACTATCACATTTATCCCCTCTTCCAATTTACCAGATGATTCCTCTCTTAGTGAAACTTTAAAATGTCTTACACTTGGGGAATATTGTCTTCTTATGCTCAACTCCATCCCTTCACCCAAAACATATGGCCACCCTAACAAACAACCCATGTACAAACATAACGTAGGATATGCCATCTCTTACAACCCTTCTTATCTCAAAACAAACCTCTTCTATGGGGGACTCGATAATCCTCCATCCCATGTTATCAATCCACACCATGTCATGACATTCACGTTAGACTTTAGATCCCTCGACAATCTAAAATTTTCTCATATATATCTTCACTGTTGCACATGGAGAGATTTTGGCCTTGACCTTTATGAATAAGGAAACCAAAATTTAATCATCCAACATTATCTTAGATCTTATTAAAAATATGGTTTATGGCATAAAAATTCCACTCCTAAAACATCCGAATCCACTACATCCAAATTTTCTACATCTATGTCTATTTCTGAATTAGAACCATCATCATTACTGCACTCTGAAGATCCTATGGACACAGAGGACACCATATCCATCCCACCTAACTTATTTTTTTTTATCAATTTCATATCTTTAGGGCCACTAAATTATCAATCTAACCACTCCACTAAATCATTACCACTTATTTGGAAAAAAATGGTTGAGGAAGATTCACCTACTGTAGATATCCTCCAGTGTTAGGATGATGAGGATATCCTTTCCTATATTAGAACCGAAGACCATTTTATTCAAAAATAATTTCCATTTGATGCAAAAATATCCTTAACAAATCCACTCTTGACATTAACTTAGGCACCCTCGAGATCCTCACACATATTTAAGGTCAATCAATCTTTAAATCCACAAGAACTGGATGATTTCGCCTCATTTTAAACAAAGTATCACCAAGCCTTCTATGCTCATACATTTATATGCCTAGAATTGATCCTAACATTGTCTTACATAACATAGTCATGTATCCCGATGCTAAACTAGTTAAACAAAAACTTCGTAAAATACATCCCCAAATAGCTCTCCTTGTTAAGGAAGAGTTACAACACCTTCTGTCTTCTAACTTTATCATACCCATTGACTATCCACAATGGTTCTCTAATGCTTTCCTTGTAACCAAAGCTTCAGGAAAGATACGTATCTACACACATTTTAGGGATCTCAACTTCTCCTATCTGAAATATGATTTCCCTCTTCTAAACATACATCAACTCATCTACCTAATAGCCAGCCATGAAATGATTTCCCTCATGGATGGATTATCAGGTTATAACCAAATCCTCATTGTCCTCAATGATCAGCATAAAACTTCTTTCATCACCCCTTGTGGAAACTTCTACTACCATGGCATGCCATTTGGTATTTAAAATGTAGAGGCTACTTATCAATGTGCCATGACATGCATTTTTCATGACCTCATCCAAAAATAATTAGAAGACTATTTCAATTACCTTCTAGGAAAATTCAAATCATGAAAAAATAATCTTGACATCCTTGAATCAATCTTCACTCATCTCATCTAGTTTTGTCTTCATCTTAATCCTATAAAGTGTGTTTTTGGTGTCCTCACAAGGAAGCTTTTAGGATTCATCATATCTATCTAAGGCATCAATGTTGACCCGATAAAGGTTAGAGAAATCATTGAGATTCCTCCACCATCTAATATTAAACAATTGCGTAGCCTTGAACTTAAATTACATTCAATTCGACATTTCATATCACAACTTTCTGACCATTGTTAACCATTTCACCATCTGTTTTGTAAAGAATTAGAATTCCATTGGGATTCTTATTGTCAAAAAGCATTAGACAAAATCAAAATGTATTTATCATCATTTCTTGTGCTTACCCCACCTCTTGAATTGGAGCCATTATATCTATACATATCCACTTCAGAACATGCTCTAGGATCTATGCTCACTTACTATGATAATCAAGGCCATGAACAGGTCATATACTACATTAGCCGCACACTCCATGAATATGAAACATGTTATACTGAAGTTGAAAAATTATGTTATGCATTATATTTTTCCACCTCCAAACTTTGACATTATCTTCTCAATCACAAGACATATGTCATCACCATCTTTAATCCACTTAAAACCATACATGTTAAACCTTATCATAATGATAACATAACTCGATGGATGATGATCATGACTGAATTTGACCTCGCAATCATATATAAAAAATATATTAAAGGTCAGACCCTTGAAGATCAACTCATTGATGCACCCCTTCTAGATAATCAAATTCCTCATGAATACTTCCCTAATGAATCCATCAACAACATCGATGAATCTAGTTTTATCCTTGTCAAAATGACTCTCTTCGTTGATGGTGCTAAATGTCAAGAAGGGGGAGGAACCAGAGATGTTATCATACATCCCTGAAACATCCCACTTCTACTGTCATTCAAACTTAACTTTGAATGTACTAACAACATGGCAGAATATGAGCCCTTAATCATGGGTCTAAATATCTTTATTCTCTTAGGTGTCCACATCCTATAAATATATGGAGATTCAAAAATTCTTATCATTCAATTTAAAGGAGAATACCAATGTAAAAATGAAATCCTATAGAAATATAAAGTTGTTGTTGACTTCCTCATTGACGCATTTTATCATTATACCATTCAATTTATTCCGTGATCTAATAATAGGTTTGAAGAAACTATGGCATCTCTCGGACCCCTCATCCCATTCGAAATAGAAAAATCTAAGATTAAAACTAATATGTCTATATTTCTTCAACGTTTGGATCATCCTTCACATAAAAAAAGAGTTTCTATCCATTAATTTCATCGACAAAACCCTACCTTATCTATGGTATGCATAGATATATGACTATCTCACTAAATGTAAACTGCCATCAGATTTATCACACAGTGCTAAATGATCATTTATTCAACACGTCACCCACTTTGTCATTATTGGTTGTATCATTTATAAACGTAACTTTGAATGTATACTACTATGATGTCTTAAATCACATGAATCAAACAAATCAATTGAATAAGTCCATGATGGAATTTGTGGTGGTCACTTCAGTGGAAATTTCATTACTAAACGCGTCATATGGCTAGGGTATAACTGGCCTATAATCACCAAAGAATTTTTTTCCTATGTAAAGAAATGTGTTAAATGACAACTCCACTCAGATCTCAATTGTGTCCCTTCAATAATTACAAACTGCTCAGGACTTATGGCCCTTTTCTTAATGGGGGATAGACCTCATTAGTGTTATCAATCCTAATTCATCCAAATAACATAATTTCATTATCATAGCAACTAAATAATTTACTAAGTGGGTTGATGCCATCCCTTTAACCTCGATAAAATCATGACCTATCATCAACTTCATATATCAAAATATCATATGTTGTTTCGGTATCCCGCATAAACTCATCACTAGATAATGGAAAATCCTTCAAAAATAAAGAAGTTAAAAATCTCTATGACACATTCAACATCAAACTCAATTTCTAATCACCATATTATCCTCAAGGAAATGGATAGACGGAGGCCTCTAATAAAACACTAAATAAAATCCTTATGAAGATAGTAGTTGATACAGGTAGGAATTGGCATCTCCAAATCTTGTTTTATCTCTAGGATTATCAAACTAACATCTGCACACCTACAGGTACTACACCCTATTCACTTATCTATGCCTAAGAGGCCATCCCACCTCTAGAGGTCTGAATTCCATCACTCTATGTATCTCTCAAGGATTTCATTCTTGATGAAGAATATCGCCAAGACCACTTGGTGAACTTGAATTGTTAGATGAAAAGCATTTAACATACCTTGAACATCATCAAGTCTATAAGAATGTGTTAGTAGAGCATTTAAAAACATGTTAAAGAAAGTGACTTTAAAATTGGTGATCTCATACTTAAAGAAAATAAAAATGTCACTACATTAGAATAGAGTAAACATGGAATGTTTTCCCTAAATTAGATAGGTCCATATATTATTACTCACAAGTATGGGTTAGGATTGTATCATCTTACTTCTCTTGATGGGGAACCTAAAATGGAACCTCTAAATGCCTCAAACTTGTGGCCTTTCTACTATTTAATAATTGATCACCATAACTGTAGTTACATCCAAATCCTATCACTTCATCATATCATCATAATGATTTTAAAGTATGTGGTTATCCATTAGCATCTAAAATAAACCTTAAATATGAGCACCACATCTCTTTTCATTGCATATTTAATTTCTAACAAAGTAAAATCATTACACCCATCCATCATGTACCTACTAAAACATGACATGGGGCATGTGTGTATAGGTTGCATACACTATTTATCCCCTTCTTAAAAGGTCTATTAGGGTTTTTCCTACAACCATGTAAAAATTCATTTGGATGTTCCTCTTATAAAAATAGCATAGAATGATCCCTTGAGGGACAACTATTCATAAGTCTAAATCATTATCAAACATATAAAAAGTAGATTAATCCCTTGAAGGAAAGCTACGAGTCAAAATTATGGACTGATCCTTCAAGGATAGCCATATGTAGACCATTCCTCGAAGGATGACTACTCATGTAAAAATATTTCCACATTGATTAACCTTCAAAAAGTACAGCAATATCAAAATCATGTAGGTAATTATTTATGCATTGATCATCTTTCCCATTATAGCAAGCTTCCCATCATAGTCAGTTTGCTTCAAAATAATATATAAATCGGGGTATTATACATATGAAACCTTTGAAAAGGATATCCCTTTCTCCCAAATCGACCTACATATACAAAATCCCCTCTGTCATCCTAGTGATATGCATTCACTCAAACCCAATTTTTTAATCCTAATTTGTGTGACTACCCATTGATAATATTATTTAACATTTGATAAGGTTACAAGTGCAAGTTTTTAACGTGTTTTAAAACCCATCATGTATGTATCAAATCCATAGCGGGGCAATCATTTCATTTTTATCTCATTTTATTTGGTTATATTTTTGATACACCATATTTTAGGGTCACAATTTAAAGTCATTTGAATCAATTAAAACCACATCTAATCATATGTAACCAAACATGTTTACAAACCATGCTTATCTAAAACATTAACACATTTCAAATAAAAAACATATAACACATACAGATTAAAATATAATATAAACCATAAAACTCATCCTCATCATATGTATATGTATAAATCAAAGTTTAGTATATATTGTAATCAAAGTCTAAAAAATCAATATATGTCATCATCATGCAAAAATGGGCTTCTATGAGCCTATGACATCATATACATCTAAATCAACTAGTAAAATCTACTTCTCCTAGTACTTTACCAGTACCACCATCTCCTCTAGGAGCATGTGTTCCACCAATAGCACTTGTGTCTCCACCCCCTCTAGGAACACTCGTAACCACAACCTCACCTATGGCTCCTCCCTAAGCACCTTCCACTCTCTCTCGACCTCTAAGGTGTACGTCCCACTCTCATTGTACTCACATTAGGTCTCTTTATTGTTGTATCCACCCCATGAGAAGCTAAATGATCTACATACAAAGTGGCATCCAGGTAGTTCTTGATGATCAAGTCAACATAATAGTCTCACTCAGCCCATAAAGCATCATAAGGAGCCACTTGAAATCATCCCATATGGAGGGGGTATTGTATTTTCTTCCCTCTACCTTTCCCAGAATGAGCCATCGTTGATAGCTCTGCACCAAATATAGAAGGACCTGTGATCCCTAAGGCCTTCCTCAATGAATCCCTATGCCCCTTCTACTTGTCCTTATTAGCAGATACCTGTATAAGCTATTCTTAGAGACTATCTCACTCCCTCATCATTGTATCTCTCTCCACCCTCAGTCCATTCCTCTCAAAAATCAGTCCATCTCTCTATGCAAGGAGGGTATCCCAGATGCTAATCAAAACATCTCTCTCTCTCTCTGAGCCACATCTCTCTCTCCCTCTACTACATCCTTCTAGACTATCATTACTGTGATAGTAGCAGCTAGGTCATCATAACCATCCTCCTCATCCTTCTAATCTAGATCTACCTCCCCTCCATGCTCTATTATATGTTTGAGCACATACTCATCTCACTCGTTATGCAGCTCTATGTACTACTCATGCTCTATCAATAATCCTCAAAGCTATATCCCACCATGCATTATACTCTAGGGTAAACCCCACATCATCAATCAACACAATTAACCCTTCTCATTAGGGTATATATCCCCTAGAAACTCAACAATAGTGGTAGGTCTCACCACCACTTCCCTTAGAGTATCTATGTATGTCTTCTCCCACCTATATTGAATAAGATCACCAAGAAATTCCTATACCAATCCAAACTTCGCTAAATAGGATCAATACGATGCATCTTTTCCTCACCTGCTCTACATGTCTAGAGCCACATAGGTTGTTGTAAACCAAGTAACTCCCGAGGATACTTAGGTCGGGATGGTAAATCCAAATAGGTACTCAACACGACATCTCCTACCCGTAACTTAGAAAATAAGTCTCTATATAATCTTGTTTGTCTCCTCTTCCCGTAAGGCCCATTTTTGACATCCATCTCATAAAACCAGGGTGTTGATCATCAATGCCCCATGGCAACCATGCTAGTCAAGAAATAGAAATATGTTATAGATCCCAACCCTGTAACAAGAAACCAATTTTGATACCATAATGTTTGTGAGACCTCTAGGCTCACAAATCTCTGAATGTGTGTGTGAGTAGGGTAGGTCCCCACTCAAAAATAGTATGCTACTCCATCATCTCAATCATAACCCCTATCATCATCCACGAGAAAATGACCACTCCCAGAATCTAGAAAGGCATAACACATGATGACTATCATCATCAAAGTCATCTATACATGGTCCGATATCTTAGGTAAATAGACACGAACATAAGAAAAACCCCTAACTCAAATCTGATGTCTCCAACATCCCCACCATAAAACTTGGTCATCACGCCATCCCTCTCATTTCTCAGTAATGGTATATACCACTGCCCCATGGATCGACAGTTTCAAAATATGGTGAACATACTCTAAGGTAATAGTAATCTCCCCTATAGGAAACCAAAAAGTGTTAGTGGAAAAGTTTCACCTCTCTAGTAATTCCACTATCAAGCTTAGACATCTATGGATAGATCTGTAATGTCAAATAGTACCGAAACTGACAACCTCTACATGAGTTCAATCATCATTTGACATATCCTCCCTCACCTACTCCAAAATCAATATAATATGGTCATGAATGTTCAATTTTGCATCTACTTAAAAAAATATCAATTTAAGAATTAACATCATCAATAAACATATCAAAAATCAACAATGCACCAAGAACATCTAAAAAATCAAACACTCTTACTTCATCAAAACTATCAAAAACATAGATGAATCACCAATGATTCATCTCAAATGCCAATGATTCTACTTCAAATCACCGGTGATTGCATCAATCACCAGCAATTCTAGCTAGGGCACCTGTACTCCCCAAAAAAACATCCAAAACCTAAAACTACTCAAAATCACCCAAAACTAAAATAAAATTGACTTACCTTGGCTATTAATGGTTTTCTTTATCTGTTGTAGGATGCCATCCTATCAAATCTCTCAAAATCACCTTGAAATGCACAAAAACAATTTGCCAAGCAATGTTTTACCCTGCGGTTAAAATAAAAATAATTATAGGGCTTGGGTATTTATATGCCCCAACTTTCACCATGATTCAATGGCCAACTATTTGTATCAATTATAGGATATTACCCTACACATCAGCATTTCACCTTGTTTTTAGCAACCATGTTCATTTTCTCACCTAAAACATGATAAAACACTATTTGTAAAAGTCTATCACCTTCAAATGACCCAAACATTTAATTCAAACAAACATACATGGGACGCATCATACATCCATACATACATCCATGGGACACATGCCCTTTGGCCCCCCATCACTTGAATTTCCTATTAAAATAGCCTACTTCCACAGATCACACATATATAAGCGTAAACCCCTTGTTTTCCCTACCAAGTTTATCCCTTAGTATCACACTTTGTTTTGGTACCACCTTAGACTAGGGAAACCTTTGAAAAATGAAACACATGCAAGCAATTGGTGTTTCTTGTATTACGCTACAACCGAATCACCCATACAAACCAAATACTCTCTATCATTTTTTTCAAATGCCTTACTAAAACATCAAATAAAAGGGGAAAATGTAGACAACAAAACTCCACACACCATGCTCCCTCACAAATAATCAAATAAATATACCCATCTCGCATACCATTTCATGACCTAAGTCATCCATTTAATTAACTCAATTAAACTCACCATCACATCATTTAAATGACATCCCTAAACCTAGGTCATTACCCCCACACCCCTTTAATTAATTAATTAATCATTCACCTCACATTTCCTAAGTCACATCCCCCTCCCATGGCTAATTAATTAATTAGTTAATCCACATATTCCACTTCACCCCTACACCTCACCACGTGAACTCATCATGACCCACTAGTTACAACTAGTTTAATTAGGAAACCTTCTAAATATATCCCTACACCTATCATAACTACCTCGCTCCACTTTCCCTATGACAAGTCCCTACTACACACTAGTTACGACTAGTTTAATTAAGGGAACCTACCAAAAACACTCCTTGCTTATCCTAACCACTTATATCCTAATCTAACCCCATCCCCCTCAACATCTTAACATAAAGATACTCTCATATTTGAAATCTCAAGCATTATACTTCAAAATAGTAAGTGTATCCCTCCACATCTCTCCCAAACTTAAACTAACCGAAAACACTAGTGATTTCCTTGATTTCCAATGATCTATAAATACTAGTTTTCCTTCCTCTCTTCGGGACCATTTCATGACCATTCAAGATATTTCAGGAGCATTAACAATTGTTATCAGGTTTCATCAATATCAATTTTCATCTATCCAAACCACATTCACGTACGTCAAGAATTTTGGATTTGTTATCAATCTCATTCATTTCAACCTCAATCACTGCCAACCTATCATCTCCCATTGTCCACCAAGTTTGTCATTTTATTTTAACTATGTTTTCCATCTTAAAAAATATTACCTAATTATTACATACTTACATTTTGCATGTAGAAGATCATAGTTTCATATCGGTCAATTGAATATCTTATATTATCATCATGTCAAAATATTACAGAATCACCTGTGATCCCTGGAATCACTTATTTTCCTAGGATCTCTTTCCTTTCATGTGTTATATGTTTATTTAGCAATCAAATTTCATTTAAATGTTCTTATCAATTTCTTTTGTCCCTTGTGTTACTAATCCTCTATCAAGCATGGCTTTGTTAGATGGTTATAAGTGGACCTAATCACTTGATCACCAACATCAATTCTCTCCTGATTTTTTCCATCCTCTTCACTGGGAACAATATGATCTACTACATGACCTAGATTTGTGCACCATTAACACAACTCTTATTGACATACTAGAGACCATTTTTGAGTCCTCCCGGAAGATCCGTGAGGCCTCTGACAAGTTTTGGGAGGCCTACTACAAAGTTCTATGCATCAAATCTGACCTAGATTGGTTTGAGTACCAACACAAAGTATGATTCAATATCTCTAAAGATCTTGATACGAGTCCAAATCATAAATGGAAAGTGAATTCAGCCTTAAAAAATCGACTGATTTTACATGGCAATAAAAATCGAAGAAGAGTACTCCAATTTCTTCATAGTACATTTTGAGCCTTTTACTCCAATTTCTTCATAGACAATACATCGAGTATCTTGATTTCTAATTTTATAAGGAGGATGACCTAGCGAGTATCTTGATTTCTAATTTTATAAGGAGGATGACCTAGCCTGTTTTGTGGGATCAAATATCTCTAAGAATATAGACACTGATATGGATTCTTATTTTGAGCCTTACATTTATTTTCATATTATCATTATCACTTAAGTATTTGTAATAAATTAAATAAATCATAAAAATTTGATCATGTACTTTCATATATCATATATCATATTCTATATCTCATTTTCATAAATAAAATTAAGTGTTTTAAAGTGGTTTGACATCCATGTAAGGAATTCCTTTGACTTCTGGGAACTTTCCTTTTTTAGGAAACCGACCTATCCATATTATTAATCCTATCTTTTGTAGTGTTTGTGATTACATATTTAGTCACAGGACAGGAGCTTGATCCATTCTTCATGGAGCATAACACTCAAACATCCATCAGCATCATCCATGGATATATTGCAAACCATTCCATATTTTAGGTTGATCTAGTTTTACCTCATTTGTTATCAACCCAACTGTAGAGGTGAAATTGTTATCAACAAGTGTAGGTCTAACTGAAATAGTAGAAGTGTGGGTACCTATTTAGTGGATGAAATAGTTTTTTTTTGTAAAATAGATTTTCAAATTGTGAGGATCCAACTTTAAATAATATATTATGCCTTTGAATTATGATCTAACACTTCCTCAAACTTAGGATTGAAGGGTAGGATCTTAAAGAACTAATACTCATCTTCATAGGAGAATATATATATATATATATATATATATATATATATATATATATATATATATATATATATATATATGAAGGATTCTCTTCAATATGGATATTGAAGATATTATATTGTCCTAAAAACACCCTAATGTAGGATCATCCAAGGTTTAAGGTAATCTAACATAATTTTTACTAAGTTTTGGTACACACAAGAGTTGGAAGTTTGTGTAGAAGAAGCGCATAAACACTTTATGGAATAATAATTAGCTAAGGCACAATACATGTAGAGTGCGTAGTAGATATGGGCATGTGACTAGTGTGCGGTAGGATTTCAGAAGGTAGGTGTAAATAATAATGTGTAGTGGTGCACACATAATTTTGGGAGTGTAACAACGGAGTTTTACCCAATTTAGAGTAGTGGAGGCACATTAATATTATGGGAGATTTGTGCACAATACGAGTAAGAATGTGTGAGTATCACAAGGATAGTAGAACATGAGTTGTGTAATAATTTGGATCACGAAGGGAATTCAGATGTTTTAATGGAGGCTTAGAAGGCCCAAGGTCAAGTACAAAGAAGAATGTGATGGTAATGCTCAAATAATCTAATGAACAAAAATAATTTGATAGTAAAGGAGAAATAAATCCAAAGTATGTGGTAGAATTAGTGGTTGGTAGAAATTGAAAAGGTGTTATAACTTTCTAGTAAATGCATCTGAAAATGACTAAATGGTTAGGGGATCCAAAAACCATGTCAATGAATGATGAAATATTTTGACCTTTCTCTTACTAATGAATGTGGATCCCCCAAATATCTATTTGATTTGACTCACTCAATGATTATAGATTCTACTCAAATTTACTCTTTCCTTTCCTTCACCATACCCTATGATGATAATAATCCTTTCCCTCCTTAGACAAACATGGTGTAACAAGGATGAAAATGTGTTAGAAATGCGATTGAGAGAATTCATGAGCCCAGATTCAAATTTTTATTTGAATGAGAATATTTGGAAGCATCTAGAAGGAGCCAACAAGAAGAGAGAAGTGGGAATTCCTGACTATATAATGGGGTTTAGATCACCATTTCAATTCTAGTCAAAAAGTGAGGAGAGAATGGATAAGGATCCAGAGCTAAGTTGTGGAATATGCATGTATGGCACAAGGAAGACTATTCTAGGTTAGGTCCTTTGAGAAACACCAAGAGTCTATAAAATATCCATTAGAGAGTGTGTGTAATCTCTATAAAGCATTTGTATCTATATGTCATTAAGGATTTGGCATAAATATAATTCTACAACCTATTTTACAACCCTTTGTGTGATTCTATTGCAGAGGTGGGAGTATTGTAGTTTCACCAATTTTTATTGGAGAAGGCTACTTTCTTATGAGAATAATATACAACGGAAATTTTTTTAACATGGGGTAATTAGAAAATTTCTTATGTTCTCCACTATGAGAAATGGAGGTAGAGGATGTAAAAGAAGATCACAACGTGTAGTGGTTGTAGAATATTGATATATTTCACATGAAAACAACATGTTATTGATAATAAGAGATGTGTTAGATTAAACAATTATGGAGATGTTGAAGAACATGTTTTGAGAGACAAAGGGTGTAAGGACCAAACGAAGACCATAGAAGAAGACAACTTGATAAAAAGGGTTTTGTGGTTCAAAACTCCCACAAGGAGGAGAAATAATCGATAATGATTCTATAGTGTAAAGAGGATTATGTGAAGAGAGTGTCAATTGAACTCTATAGATAACAAAAATCATGCGCAAAGGAATAATTAAAGACTATATGATAAGAGTGTAAGAGATATGAGAAATAAAACATGAAAGCACCATCAAGGAATGCACAATGGAAAAATCATAGAGAAATCTCACAAGATGAGAAAGGGGTGAAAAGACAATTCAACTAGAGATGTGGTATAATGGACAAGAGTATTACAATAAGTAAGGAGATGACCTAAGATGAAATGATGGCTATTGTAGACTATGAGTTCATGAATGCTTACAAAATCCTACATATAAATGTGGAAGGAAAAATAAAATTAAATATTGAGGAGGTTGCACAACTTAAGATTGAAGAGTGCGTAGAGGAGAGAGTCATGTCAAATGGACTAGGGAACTTTGAGGATGGAATGGAAAAGGATGTACCAAAAGGAGGATATATGGGGTACATAGTTGATTATATGGGAGAGGAGATCCCAATGGAAAGGTGAAGCACAAAATTTGCATGATAAGAGAAAATATGAGAGTAGGAGCTAAAGAGTGCAAAAAATACAAGTGTACACAATAATAGGAGTAAAAATGAGAGGAAACAGATAATAAGGGAGAATTTTCGTTGTAGATAGATAAAACAAAGTAGTTTGTAGAAGATACTACAAGAGTGCATGTGAAACATAGCCCATCAGAGGATAAATATATCCATGGAGATCTCAAGAAGGAACACACAAAAATATTATGCGAGGTAATAAGAAAATCTTAACCAAAAGGAGGAATTACTTGCGTAAAAATATGTTTCCCTGGAGGAAACCAAATTAGAGTGGTTTAAGGAGGAGAATACCAGAGTGTGTAGTCCTAGAGTTACACATAAGAAAGAGAACATAAATTAAGAAGGGAATAAGTGTAGTGTAGAGACATTGTGAGGAGATGTAGAGGTTATGTTGGTGCATGTTTTTCCCCTTTGAATAAATCATATTTTTCTTGTGTATCTTGTGTTTTTGTGGTCTTTCCCATCCTTTTAGTTAATTCCTTGAAATTTTACTATCTATTCATTATTCTCATAAATCACAGATTAGATTAAGTTCATTGTATCCCTAGTCTACCATTGACATATTTTCTAACAAATTTTTAACATTTCTCATGTTCCTTGATTAAATTTAATTATTTTCAAGGACTACGGACATGGAGGATCTTAGAGAGGTCCAAAATGTGTGAATAAATCAAGTAAATAAAGGCCTCATGGCTTCGAGAATGTGCTTCTCATAGTTTTTGAGGTTTGTAGCTACATGTCTTTGAAATTCCAGATTACCTCTCGGTGTTTGATCAAACAAATATTTGAAGTATCGAGAGGTGTGTGGGCCTTGGATGCAACTTTGTATTTTATGCAAAGTTGCAATTTTAAATACATGGCCCTAAGCCTCGACAATGCAACATATGTAAACATGTGGCGTAATATGGTGAAAGGGGGCATATAGAACAACTAAGCATATTCAAAATCTACAAAAATATTTAAACTACCTCTCGAGCCCCAATGTCTAACAAGTAGAACACATAGAAACACACAGTGGGATCTCACAACTAGAGCATCCTTGCAACCTTGTAGTTGGAATCTCAACAACTATTACACAATTTTTAACTTCCTTCTTAGCAACATCAACCTACGATGTAGTACAATTAACAATCTATCCAAGTGTAGGGATCACATTTGAAGTTGAATTTTTGATCAATGACTATGGATTTAAAAGGAATTGGAAGATATGCCCTGTTATTAATATAAACATGTTGAGAGCAATATAAGTGAAAATATGAATAAGTCCCTCATTCTTCCTATTTTATCCGAGAGAATCAAGTGAATTAAAGTACTAAGACAAAGGATAAGTCTTAATTAGTGCAATTGAACCATGCAAGAGGTTCGGGAAGAATTATCAAGATTGTGTTAGCTAGAAAAGAGGAACTTACAGCAACATTAGTGCACGGGTGAGTTGTTGAAATTTATCTTCCTTTATTTCCTATAAATGTGGTTAGTACAAAATAAATTAAGGGTAGTCGGGGCATTGTGTTTTTTCTTTCCAGTTTTTTTTTTGAAAGAAGGTTTATTTTTCCTTCTACCTATCGGTATTTATAAGGAATGAGCAATAGATCTGATTATAAATCCATAACATTCTTTTTTAAGATTATAGATTATGATATGTAGAACACATAATGTAATAACAAGAGATAAATCAAGTAACAGGAAATAATAAATAAAGAAGACACTGGATTTAAGTGGGGAAACCAAAAATAAAAACCCACTATGATAAAGTAGTGTTTATATTAAGAATCTCGAATACAAATTTTACCCAACACTTCCACTTCACTCTTTGGTATTTTTTAGAAGCAAAGTTCGAGTTATTTATTTCTATACAATGCAATAATCATCCTTCTTACC
Organism: Taxus wallichiana var. yunnanensis; assembly: GCA_018340775.1. Lineage (NCBI taxonomy): Eukaryota > Viridiplantae > Streptophyta > Pinopsida > Cupressales > Taxaceae > Taxus > Taxus wallichiana. The sequence continues at coordinate 167,012,805 of CM031244.1, forward strand.
AAAAAAATGATCTCTACTTTCAATACCAAAGTATTCATTGGTTTATTAGCAATCCCGAGAGGGATGTTCATGAGTTATCATCTCTACTAGTCGTCGCTTTATTCCCTAGATAAATGTGGAAGATCATCATAATAAATTTTAATACATAAATTTTAAGATAATGTGGGGCATACAACAGTGGTATATATCCCACTTGACATTATCACACAAACACTCCCCCTTAATGTTAAGTGGGAAAGATGCAAAAAAACATGTTAACATTTTTTCCTTGTGCCAAGTCACCTTTTGGTACAAAAGGAATTAAAATCCATAAATCAACTCATGATTTAGGCTGGAAACCAAAATGCACTTGTTCGACGGGTTTACATTTCCATGGTGTACTGAATCATATTCCTATAGCTTTTTCAACTCGTAACATAGTACCACAAAGTTGTCTCGTGGACTTATACAAGCCACAAATAATTGTTTCATGGGTTTGCAGTTCCGTGGTACACTATAACAAAGTTTCACGGTTTTCTTTCAAATCCGTAGTCCACTACCGTAGTATCCCATAGACTTGTACAAAATGTGAATAACACATTATGAATTTTAGCAAGACCACAAGACACTATTTTTCCATGGTTCAAAACACTGTTCCAAGGATCCTATAAAATCCACAATACAAAGGAACATATAAAAATAAATTTTAAGGAAAACTTATTTATATATGAATACTTATATCTAATTATGGATCCTTTTATAAATCAAGGCATCCCCATAACTAATGCTTCATTAGGATTTACAAGTAACTACATATAGAGTGAAACATTTTCTTATTCCAAAATGGAGGGAGTATTAAAATTTTATATTATCCATTAAGAGGTTTCATTATCATGCACACTCCCCTCAATCGAAACTATGATAGTCCTAACAAGGTACAAAATTTACAAAACTTAACAGAGCACGGTGGCTTTGTGATGATATCTACAACTTGACTTTGATTGAAAAAAACTTGAGATCTATTTCACTAGACAAGAATTTATCTCGATAAATTGCATATTAACTTCAATATGCTTGGTCCTCTAATGTGTAACTACTTTTGGAAAGAACAATACAAATTTGGTTGTCACATAGAAGAGTAGTGCTTCTCTTGACACTCATATGAAACTCATCCAATAGTATTTTCAGCCACATAACTTATTTTGTATCTTCCTTATCACTTATATACTTTGTTTCAAGTAGAATAGATAAACACTATTGGTTTCTTCTTGCTACTCCAAGTTATGGCACATGTACCAAACTTGAAAACATATCCATAAGGAGACTTTTTATCTGCAGCATAACTAACATGATTGGAATCAAAATAGCCAAATAATTGTGCATTATTATAAGAAGAATAAAGTAGACTATAATTAATTGTTCTTTTAATATATTTCAAAATTCTTTTTGTCATTTTCCAATGAACCTCGTAAGTATATTGCATAAATCTTCAATCAACTCCTACTGCATAAGAAATATCAGGTCTAGTTATAGTCAAATAAATTAGACTACCAACTAGTTATCTATATAGAGTAGGATCAAATTTAACAAATGTTGGTTTAGGATATAATTTGACACCAACTTCAATAGGAATGGAAACATTCTTACATTCAATCATGTTAAATATTATAAGAAAATTCACAACATAATGATATTAAGATGCAACAATAGACTTATGATCTTGAAATATAACAATGCCCAGAAAATGATTTAGAAACCTAAATCATTCATTTTAAAATGTTGTTTAAACCCTTATTTTCTCTTAACAATTAATTTTCTATCACCTCTAGTAATCAAAAGATCATCTACATATAAGACAATAATGATAATATGATTGTTTTAAAACTTAACAAATAGATCATTATCAGAACAATAGTTAGAGAAGCCAAGATCTTGAAATAAACTGTTAATTTTAGCATACGAAGATTTGGGAGCTTGTTTAAGACCATAAAAAGACTTTTTCAACTTGCATATTAAAAATTCCTTACTAGGTTCTTCAAAACCTTTAGACTGATGCATGTAGATTTATTCTCTTAAGTCACCATTTAAAAAATCATTTTTGGCATCCATTTGGTGAATCTCCCAACCATATTAGGCAACCAAAGCAAGAATAACTCTAACAATACTCATCTTAGATATAGGATACAAAGTCTCAATATATTCAAGATAAGGTTTCTAATTGAAACCATGACCTACTAGCCTTGCCTTGAATTTTTCAAATTTTCCTAAAGAGTTATACTTGATCTTATACAACCACCTAGGCCTTATAATGATTCTCTTAGGAGGAGGGACTAATTCCCAAGCGTTGTTTTTAACTAAAGCATTTTATTCATATTTCATATCCTAAATCCATCTATCATCTTGATAGGATTCTTTAAAATATTGTAGTTTAACCTCATGGAGGTTCATCAATGGATTATAAGAATGTTGATGATGAGTTACCTATCTAAGATTAGCAGGTTGAGAGTCTTGAACAATACTTTGAGCCCATTTAGGAACCTTGTGATGAAAGACATTTTTAAAAACACTCCCCCTCAATTTCCATCATTTCTATATCCGGATAATTAAACTCTTAAACTTTTGTTTCCATAATCTTAGGAGTGGATTATCAAGCTCTATCTTAGGAGAAGCTTAGGAGGGTTCATGAGAGGCATCACATACATTATTTTTTAAGACTTGAACATTTATGTTTTAATAATGTCATGCTTGAAAGGATCATAGACTCTTAAAACTTTAGTTTTACAGCCATAGCCAACAAAGATACATGAATAGGATATTGGATCAAGCTTCTTACTTTTAACTTTAGAAATAAAGATAGAAGCAGGGCTACCAAATATTCTTAGGTGAGATATATATACTGTTTTTTTCATACTTCTACGGGTGTAGTTTGATGAAGATATTTTGTAGGAACTCAATTAAGGATATAGAATACATTATTTGTAACGCCTTGATTTTTGTAAGTTATCATGGTAATTACCTTTCATGAGGTTGTAACTGTAGAAATGAAGATAAATATGTTAAGACACATTTTTGATCTTAGAGGAATGTGTTGCTGATCTGGACCCTTGTTTGCTGTAACTTGATACTTGAGATAGAAGTTATTATTGCTTGTGTGATTGCTAATGAGACAACAGACTTGTCATATGCTTGATGAACTCTATTTGCTGATTGACAGCACACCTTGAATCAATTCCATTGATCCAAGGTATGATGTGGCCTTCTTATGATCGCTTTGTCGATTTACTTTTAAACCAGATTGAAGGTTGATATAAATGTTGCAAAGACCGATTTTAGGTATGAATATCTGGTACGTAGATGCCAATGAAAAAGGTTCGATTCTCAAACCACACACCATTGTAATGCTAGACAATGTAAGACGATAAGGGCCTGGATGCAAGTGGCACAGGTATGTGGAACTTAGGATGAAATGTCCTGCTTAATGTTGAATATGACTATCAGGCGGAAAGACTTGATATGGAAACTAGTTAATTAAATATTAGGGGATTAAACCCTAACCTACCCCTAAGTTTTATCCTATACCCTAAACTACTATCCTATATGGATTTTAAATTTTATAAGGATGAAAATAGATGTGAATTCTATTAACCTAGGAACTAGGCGAATGACCTAGATATGGACTATTAAAATCCTAAACTAACCCTAACCTAAGGAAGGGGACACATAGACCCATGTGGATGGAAAGGATAAGGGGGGAAGGTAGGAAATTTAATGGGACAGTAAATGGAGTCCTTACATGTGCAGCGCCAAGTTTGGTGGGAACATGGAAAAGTTGGAGGTGTCCAACTAGCTATGAAGCTAAACTATGATTTCATGCAAAAATTTGAAATTGGGAACTCGCCAACCCTGAGTCGGTGGTGGCGTGAAAAATTAGGAAAAATAAATGCATTCAATGCATTCAATTACCTTGGTCTTAGCGACTAGCTCACCTTGGAAAGAGGATAGAGGAAAAAGGAAAATTGTTTGTTGCTATGTGCATTTGGATTTTAGTTGCTCTGCATTTTGTTTCTCCCTGGTTCTGTCGAACCAGCTGTGTTTTGATTATTATCTCTGTTATTTGGAAAAACAAAGGCTATTCTTGAGCCTATGGAAGTTAGTGACTGGTTAAAAGGCCTGGCCGAGGACGTCGTGGAGAGAAACAACTCTAGTGGGTGCAGTTTTCTTGAGCCATAAGAAAAATTAACGCGGCATGTTAAGCCCTTCTTCTTAAACCGCTTGCTTTTGTTTAGTTGTCTCATTAAAACAACCCTTCTCTTATGATGGGGGTTTTGGTTATTTGATTTGGCTATTTTTTGAGATGATTTTGGGTTGAGTCGTTTTTTTTGTTGTATGCGACTTAAGCATTCTTTGCATAATTATTAAGTGGAATATACCATACCCAGTGGATTCGTTTCGATAGTGGATTCGTTCTTTATTTTATGAAATTGTGCTTATGAATACTTTAGCATGCGTGTAGAAATTTCGAGTTATGCGCATTCTTGTGAAAATAGGAGGATGAGATGATTTTTTTTTGTATGTCTGGTTGAACAGTCATTATATGGATGAATACGACTTGAGTATTCTTGTGTGTTTTGAAAAAAATGAGTGTTTTTCTTACTAAAACTATTAATGAACTAGTTTTCTCTTTTGCTGTTGGAAATCTGAAGCTAATGGTAAGTGGATTTTATTGTGTATTATGGATTCGGTCTTATGTAAACAATACTGATAAGGAGATTGTTTTTCTGAATGCTGTACGTGAACGGTTTTTGAAGAACCGTGAGAATAATAGATGGAACTATTGGGTGAGTTATTTTCTTGAGGGTATACAGTGCATAGAATATAAATACTTGGAACAGTGGGCTTGTTTCATCATTTTACTCTCACTTCCTTTTTAAAATGATTAAAAAGCATCCGTGTTTGGTTGAATTCCATGAAAGACTTTGTTTAAAAGAATTAATTCTTGATTCTGGAACTGAGTATCTAGATATTTACTAGATAGATTAGAGTTCACTATTTCAGTCTTCTTTGGATTGGATGATGAATTATTTGCATAAATATGTGATTGTATACCTATACGAACTACCCTTTAGATTTCTTGTTGTTTCATCAAGGCTAAACTGAAGTGGAATTCTTACTTTGAATGTTTGGAAAATGATTTTTTTTTAATTATGAGGAAGCTCATAATTTTGTAGCTGGTTGTACATTCATGTTGTTCAGGTCTAGCTGAAATGCTAGTTTTGATGAAACGATAGCTGATAAAACTAGATGTGCATTCTTGCTTGTCTATATCTAGACGTGAATGTCTGTAGAGTGAAATGTTTAAAAGGAAATGATTGCATTTATAGGTTCTTTTGGTACTAATGTTTACGGACCAGTTGCAATGAACTCTGGTCAACATTTTGGAAAGGTAATAGTAGATTTTGAATACTGAAATATACTATTCTGAATGAATTATACTATTGGAATATGTCTGTTCTAAATAATGGGTATTTGGATAGACAGTGAGAAGAGGTGATATGATCTTTCTCCCTTTTATTCGATTATTGATTTTCGTTCATTTCTCTTTGGACTGTTATCATTGATTGATATCACGTTTGGATTAAAATTCTCAGTACAACTATGAGGAAAGGAAAGAGAGTGTGGATGGATAATTTGAATTAATGTTCGTTTCTTCTCTCTTACAGCTAGAAATCTATAATTATTATGGATTAAATTTTGTACTGCTTTGGTTTAAGCATCTGCATTAATTGCTGTTTACTTTTCTCTTCTACGTTTGATTGTTTGAATTCCGATGAGTTGTATGAAAGAAAAGGAAAGTAGTTCGGTTGAATCTTCAGTTATACTCTATCTTTTGAAATTATAGCATTTATGCTAGAACAGCAGTTTGTAAAATTGTGTTTGTAGTTCTTACAGATGTTGTAATCTGGAACTGTTTGATGGAAATTACTCCTTGTAATAATTATTTGGGAAAGAGGGCAGTAATCCTTTGTCTGATTGGGATGGTAATTAGATGATTGAGTTGTTATGTTGTTCATCCTTTTCGGTACTTAATTCTTGAATGATGTTCATATTAACGTTTCATAAAAGCAGGGTTCTTTTATTGAGACAGTTAATTAAAAGCACCTCATTTTAAAGACAAGTGCTTAATATGCTCAGTTCAATGAATTGACCCATGCAAGTAATTTTACATATGAAACTTGAGTATAAATGAAGACATGGTTGTTTTTTGATACTTCTTTGATTAACTGAAGATGGATTGTATTGATAGCTATTACTCCTCCATGAGGAAATGAGAAAGGAAGAAGTTACATTCTTCTATCTTTATGAGTTGTAATGTTGTTTGATATAAACAAAGTCCAGTCGTTTGGACTGGAAAATGTATAGATTGTAAATTTGATGGATGAATACAAGTAAAAGTGTGATATTTTCAATAACTGTATCAGTTTGATATGGTTGAATAAGTTTGAGAATATAACATTATTCCTTGACTTGGAATTATTCAAATGTTAATGGATGAATTTAAAAAGAAATAACATCTATTCTTTACCTGAATGCAACTTTTACGTTGAAATGTGTAATTAGTTCATACTTGGGTTAAGATGAATTTTGAATTGACATTAAAAAGATTTAGATAAACACGAAATCCTAATTGGAAGGTATTCGGGATTAGTTTGAAAGCTAAGGGATATCAAATAACTTAGGGGCAGCCGAACCTTGTATTCGGACTCCGTTAATAGCCTCGAATATTTAAATTCAGAAAATAAAGATATGGGAAATCATATCTATTGTTAACAGACCTTAACTAAGTAAGGTTAAGGAGGATAAATGAATAAATTCATTTAGAATTAGACCTCATTTAAATGACGTCTAATAAGATGGAATTCTGAATTTGTTTACAGTTGTGGAAAAACTTGGTTAAGTTTAATAGGTTAAACTTATTAGGTTTATCGATAATGGACTGATTAGTCCAAAGAATAAGAAAGGAACCAAGAAGTGAATATGCAATCCTTCGGTATGAAGGAGGAGATGCGTATTAAGCTAGAAGATGGATTAAGTCTCTCTTAGCTACATACAACTATAACAAGAACAAGGATAAAGGATCAACATGGCTGTTGAAAGTTGATCTTAAATACTAAGATAATAACCAAATCACAATTGAGCTAGATGTGTACCCTCGATGAGAGGATTCCGTAGGACATTGACATACGCCAGCTACAATATGGTGTCTTCGTGAAGGTGGGGCCTTCATGACGACACAATGTTATAGCTGACATATTACAATGCCCTTCCGAATTAAATCATCAAGTTTACATAAGCTGGATAATAAGTTCTTGGCTGGGGATAGAAATGTGATCACGTATACGGAGTGACTCCGGAGGACTAAAGGTAACTAGACACATGGAGTCATCTAGGAACGACACTGTATGTCTGCGTATCTTTAGTTACCATGAGTAACTTCCTATACTCGTTCATATTGCTAGTTGAGGTTAGAGTTTGACCTTAAATGGAAGGACTGGTAGAGACCAGGAAAGACCATTCTAGATAACAGATGAAGTGAGGTGAAGGACGTATTCCATTGGTGTGTATCACATCTAGGAATATGATCATGCAAAGCATGTGAAAATATTTGGCCAAAGTATCGCAAGTGTTGGTTGCATTGTCCTAATCACCTAGTTAAGATGCAGGATGCCGATGAATATCGAATGAGATATTCGATAGGCTTCTTAAATGGATCACTTCGATAACGAAACGGTAAAAGAACCCTGTATATTCATTATACTATGCATGAATTAACATGAAGGATCGGTAAGTTGTTGAGTCATGAAATGAGAGATCGCTGAAACTCCGAGCCATAAAGTGGGAGGTCGGTAGTTCTTTGAGTCATTTACAGCAGCATATGGTATCTGTTATATGATTGATTAACACTGAATGTGTGTTCCATATTGCAAATATGTGAATAGAGAACATTAGTTTTAAAAGGAAATTGTGTGATCCAAACTGCATTAATTGGATAGAGAACAATTATTAAAACTTGAATGTGTGTTTGAATTATATAATTCATAACAGGGAACGTTTTATAAAAAAAAAAAATTTCCTTGTTCTAGTATCTTAAAATGGGGATGTTACATCTTGGTATCAAAGCTGAAGGTTGCAGCTCTTAGACCTAATGAGTCCACAATTTAATAAGGTTTACATTTTCTTATTGAACAAAAAATGGTCAGAACAAGAAGAAATGTTGCGAACAACCCGTTACTGGGTGGAGAAGAAGCTACTACTCAAAAGCTGGATGAAATCCTTGCTGCCCTACTAGACACGAGAGATCGTTTGAATGTTTTGGAATAACAGTCAATGGGCAATGAAGAGGAGGAAGAAGAAGCTGATATAAATAATCAGCCACCTCCTGTGGATTACACCAATGGAGGGAATCCGGGTTTTGTATAATAGTAATGTGAATGCTCCTAATCATCCTGAAAATAAAAGGGTAAGATTAGTAGCTAAACTTACAAATGACATAAAGAGAATAAGTCCTCCAAAGTTTGATGGAACAACCCTTGGGGACGGATCTGAGAATTGGCTCAGTGAAATGGAGTACTTTGTAATAAGAAACTTCTCCGAGGAGACCAAAGCGATATGGGGAGCATATCAGCTTTCTCATGAAGCATTATCATGGTGGGACAACCGTAAGGTTGAGTTGAATATTGTTGAATCAGACATAACTTGGGATCAATTTAAGGGTTACTTTAGGCAATAGTGGCTGCCTCAACTCTATTTTGATAGGAAAATGACTGAATTTTAGAACTGGTCGCAAGGAAGGCTGATCGGTGACAGAATACTAGGAAGGGTTTCCTAAACTCCTTAAGTATGTGCCATAGTACCAAGCTGACGAGAAGTTTAGAATACGAAAGTTCATAATGGGACTAAATCCCATCATTGGTGGTGAAGTGGATGTCCATGGTCCAACCACCATGGAAGGAGTTGTCGAAAAGGCAATAAGACAGGAACAGAAACTGAGAGCAATTTCTGCTCATAGGGAAGAGATAATGAAGAATATTCCCAATTCTTCTTCATCTCTCGCACCCAAAAGGGGGCCTTGGAAAAGGTTTGGTGTGAAAAACAAAATTGTTGTAGATAACAACAAGAAATTTGTAATGAACAAACTGTAAAATGTGTGGAACAGACTTCGCAAAAGTTAGTGGTAATGGAAAAATCCTATGGGAGCCAGAATGATAACTTCAAAGCTGGTAACAAATTTGAGCCTAGGAAAGGGCCAGTTGGAGGATGCTTCAACTATGGAAAGGACCATTATGTGAGTCACTATCCTCTGAAAAAGGATGATCGTGATCGGCAAAGATAGATACAAGTGCGGTGGTGGCTAATGCATGTGAAAAGTAAGTTATGCCTATAGAAGTTTCGGGTAAGTTATTCAAGAACCCGTAGTCATACTTTTTTTAATCTGGAGCCACTGAATGCTTTATTCCTACTAAACTTGTAATGAAATTAAAAAGAAAGGATGAACGGATGGATAAGACATGGACAGTGCATTATGGGAATAATGTTGTCCATATAGTCGAAATGTGCCTTTTTGGGGCAATTATTGACTTGCCTAATTTCTCCACCGAAGTTGACCTGTATGTCACTCCTTTAGGATCATATGATATCATTATTGGAGTTAACTGGTTGGTAGAACATAAGGCAAAGGTCGACTGTTATGAAATTTTTTTGTTGTTTTGACGACCTGTAGAAAGCAGCAGTCATTCAAGGTGTAAAGCGTGAAGTTGTAGTTAGGAAACTAACAACTATGCAACTAAAAAGGGCTAAAAATAGAGGTTGCACCTTGTATGCAGTAAAAATGACAGAAAATGCTGAGGAGGATAATGATTTCATGGAAAGATATCCATTATTAAGGGATTTCAGTGATGTATTTCCAGGAGGAATTACCAGGTCTTCCACCCAAACAAGAGTTTGACTTTGCAATAGAAATCAAGCCAGGAACTGAACCCATATCTAAGGCACCTTATAGAATGACCACCCTCAAGTTGGTAGAGCTAAAGGCTCAATTACAGGAACTTTTGACTAAGGGGCTGATAAGACCGAGCGTCTCACCATGGGGAGCGCCGGTAATTTTTGTAAAGAAAAAGGATGGCACATTGAGACTGTGCATTGATTATAGAATGTTGAACAAGGCAACTATTAAGAATCGATACCCACTTCCTAGGATTGATGATCTGTTCGACCAGATGTGTGGAGCATCAATCTATTCAAAAATAGATCTTTGATCTGGGTATCATCAGCTGAGAATAAAGGAAGAAGATATTCATAAAATAGCTTTTAGAACAAGGTACATGCATTATGAATTCACGGTGTTACCTTTTGGGTTGACAAATGCACTGCGCCTTCATGAATCTGATGAACAATATTTTTCAAGAATACCTAGACAAGTTTGTGCTTGTATTCTTAGACGACATTCTTATATACTCTAAAAATGTCGAAGAGCACCAAGAACATTTAAGGGTAGTGCTGGAAGTTTTAAGAAAGAGGAAGTTGTATGGTAAACTGTCTAAATGTTCCTTTTATGATGCAGAGGTGCATTATTTGGGACACGTTATAAGCAAGAATGGAATAGCTGTAGACCCTTCAAAGATCGCAGCTATAACCGAGTGGCCTGTGCCTAAGAATGTGCATGAAGTAAGAAGCTTCATGGGCTTGGCAGGATATTATAGAAAGTTCGTTAAGGATTTTTCAAAAATTGCTGCCCCAATCACTTCACTGCAAAAGAAGGATAAGAAATTTGTCTGGACTGAAAAATGTGAATCTACCTTTAAAAATTTAAAGGAACAGTTAACTACAACACCTATTTTAACTGTACCAGATCCAAATGGAAATTTTATGGTTGTATTATGTTACGAGAATGACCATGTCATAGCATAGCTTATGAAAGCAAAAAGCTTAAGTTACATGAACAGAATTATGCTCCACATGACCTAGAGCTCACTACCATTGTACATGCACTTTAAATGTGGAGGCATTACCTTTTAGGCAAACCTTTTGAGCTAAAAACTGGCCATCCGGGGTTGAAGTATATTTTTACTCAGCCAAATTTGAATGCAAGACAACGAAGATGGTTAGAATTTCTATCTCAGTATGATTTTGATATAAGCTACATCAAAGGAAAGGAAAATAGAGTGGTAGATGCTCTGATTCGAAGGAAGCACATCTCTTCTCTTATAACGTTAAGAACTCAGTTTAAGGATGAGGTGAAAGATGCCTTGGAATCAGATCCTTATTTCTAGCAAGTTAAAACAGTGCTTGCTGCAGATCCAAAGGATGTGAGGTATAAAGGATTTCACTTTGATAGCAAAGGAATTATGAGGTTCGAAAATAGGGTCTATATACCCTTGGCAAATGATTTAAGAAGAAAATTGTTAACTGAATTCCATAAGTCACCTTTTTCTGGACACCCTGGCATTACGAAAATGCTTTCTGATCTTAAGAAGCAATACTTCTGGAAGGGAATGAAAAAGGATGTGGTGGAATTTGTAACACACTACTTGGAATGTTAGCATGTTAAGGTGGAACATATGCATCCTGCTAGATTATTGTATCCCCACAACGTTCCATAGTACAAATGGCAAGTGATAACGATGGATTTCATTCAAGGATTGCCTATGTCAAGGAATAAGCATGATATCATCCTAGTTGTCATCGACAAATTAACCAAAGTGGCACACTTCATTGCTGGTAATTTGAAAGACGATGCACCAGTGTTAGCAAGAAGATTTGTACATGAAATTTTCAGATTGCATGGAATACCCGAATTGATCATATCGGATGAGATCCGAGGATGACATCAAGGTTTTGGCAAATGCTTAATGCGGCCTTGGGAACTAAATTAAACTTCAGCTCTGCATATCATCCGGAGATGGATGGACAGACTGAGAGAGTCAATCAAGTTTTAGAGGACATGTTAAGGATGTATTGCATGGACCAGCAGTATAAATGGGAGGAATACCTTCCACTAGTTGAATTTGCCTACAATAATACATACCATGCCTCTTTAAAAATGGCACCCTTTGAAGCATTGTATGGAAGAAAATGCAGAACCCCTGTTAGCTGGGACAACGTAGAGGACAGAGAGGTAATTGGGCCAGAAATCCTCACGGAAATGGAACAACAAATCAAAATGATTCGGGAACATCTAAAGGAGGCTGCCAATAGGCAAAAGAGTTATGCAGACTTAAAGCGGGTTGATAGGAATTATAAACTTGGTGAGAAGGTATTTCTTGAGTTAAGCCGAAAAAGAGCTCAATAACTTTTGGCAAGGCTGCCAAGTTGTCGCCATGTTACGTGGGACCTTTTGAAATTGTTGAAATAATCAACCCTGTAGCTTATCGTCTAGCATTACCTCCTGCTTTATCACAAATGCATGATGTTTTTCATATTTCTTTGCTTAAGAAATACGTAACAGATTTATCACATGTGCTGAATTGGAATTCCTTGCAGGTCCAAGACCCAGGAATAATCATGGTTAAGCCCATTCGAGTGCTGGGAACTCACCAGTTGTACTTAAGAAATCACGAAGTGAATCAATGTAGGGTCCAGCGGGACCAGTTTAGCGAAGAAATTACAACTTGGGAAAATCTCAAAGAAATGAGATCTGCTTTTCCATACTTGTTTGATTGAAATTGAAATTCAAAACTGATAATTCTACCAAATTTAGACAATTATTGGTCTATTTTACAGTTATCTTAAAACACTGTTTTAAAGAGTGAATCTGTTTTTGGTATGAACTTATGAATGGAAGGACAATAACTAAATTTTGTCCTAGAAACTCCTTGAATTGGTTAATTTGATCATCGGGATGATGATTCTTTAAGAAGGGAGGAATGTAACGCCTTGATTTTTGTAAGTTATCATGGTAATTACCTTTCATGATGTTGTAACTGTAGAAATGAAGATAAATATGTTAAGACACATTTTTGATCTTAGAGGAATGTGTTGCTGATCTGGACCCTTGTTTGTTGTAACTTGATACTTGAGACAGAAGTTATTAATGCTTGTGTGATTGCTAATGAGACAAAAAACTTGTCGTATGCTTGATGAACTCTATTCATTGATTGACAACACACCTTGAATCAATTCCATTGATCCAAGGTATGATGTGGCCTTCTTATGATCTCTTTGTCGATTTACTTTTAAACCAGACTGAAGGTTGATATAAATGTTGCAGCACCTGATTTCAGGTATGAATATCTGGTACGTAGATGCCAATGAAAAAGGTTTGATTCTCAAACCACACACTTTTGTAACGCTAGACAACGTAAGACTATAAGGGCCTGGATGCAAGTGGCACAGGTATGTGGAACTTAGGATGAAATGTCATGCTTAATGTTGAATATGACTGTCAGGCGGAAAGACTTGATATGGAAACTAGTTAATTAAATATTAGGGGATTAAACCCTAACCTACCCCTAAGTTTTATCCTATACCCTAAACTACTATCCTATATGGATTTTAAATTTTATAAGGATGAAAATAGATGTGAATTCTATTAACCTAGGAACTAGGCGAATGACCTAGATATGGACTATTAAAATCCTAAACTAACCCTAACCTAAGGAAGGGGACGCATAGACCCATGTGGATGGAAAGGATAAGGGGGGAAGGTAGGAAATTTAATGGGATAGTAAATGGAGTCCTTACATGTGCAGTGCCAAGTTTGGCGGGAACATGGAAAAGTTGGAGGCGTCCAACTAGCTATGAAGCTAAACTATGATTTCATGCAAAAATTTGAAATTGGGAACTCGCCAACCCTGAGTCGGCGGTGGCATGAAAAATTAGGAAAAATAAATGCATTCAATGCATTCAATTACCTTGGTCTTAGCGACCAGCTCGCCTTGGAAAGAGGATAGAGGAAAAAGGAAAATTGTTTGTTGTTGTGTGCATTTGGATTTTAGTTGCTCTGCATTTTGTTTCTCCCTGGTTCTGTCGAACCAGCTGTGTTTTGATTATTATCTCTGTTCTTTGGAAAAACAAAGGCTATTCTTGAGCCTGTGGAAGTTAGTGACTGGTTGGAAAGCCTGGCTGAGGACGTCGTGGAGAGAAACAACTCCAGTGGGCGCGGTTTTCTTCGAGCCACAAGAAAAATTAACAGGCATGTTAAGCCCTTCTCCTTAAACCGCTTGCTTTTGTTTAATCATCTCATTAAAACAACCCTGCTCTTATGATGGGGGTTTTGGTTATTTGATTTGGCTGTTTTGTTGAGATGATTTTGGGTTGAGTCGTTTTCTTTTGTTGTATGCGACTTAAGCATTCTTTGCATAATTATTGAGTGGAATACACTGCCCATGCTGAGTGGATTCATTTCGATAGTATTGGGGATTCGTTCTTTATTTTATGAGTTTGTGCTTATGAATACTTTAGTTGTGCATGTAGCAATTCTAAGTTCTGCGCATCCTTGTGAAAATAGGAGGATGAGATGATTTTTTTTTGTATGTCTGGTTGAACAGTCATTATATGGATGAATACAACTTGAGTATTCTTGTGCGTTTTGAAGAAAATGAGTGTTTTTCTTACTAAAACTATTAATGAACTAGTTTTCTCTTTTGCTGTTGGAAATCTAAAGCTAATGGTAAGTGGATTTTATTGTGTATTATGGATTCGGTCTTATGTAAACAATACTGATAAGGAGATTATTTTTCTGAATGTTGTACGTGAACGGTTTTTGAAGAACCGTGAGAATAATAGATGGAACTATTGGGTGAGTTATTTTCTTGAGAGTATACAGTGCATAGAATATAAATACTTGGAACAATGGGCTTGTTTCATCGTTTTACTCTCACTTTCTTTTTAAAACGATTAAAAAGCATCCGTGTTTGGTTGAATTGCATGAAAGAATTTGTTTAAAAGAATTAATTCTTGATTCTGGAACTAAGTATCTGGATATTTACTAGATAGATTAGAGTTCACTATTTCAGTCTTCTTTGGATTAGATGATGAATTATTTGCATAAATATGTGATTGTATACCTTTACGAACTACCCTTTATATTTCTTGTTGTTTCATCAAGGCTAAACTAAAGTGGAATTCTTACTTTGAATGTTTGGAAAACTATTTTTTTATTATGAGGAAGCTCATAATTTTGTAGCTGGATGTACATTCATGTTTTTCAGGTCTAGCTGAAATGCTGGTTTTGATGAAACGATAGCTGATAAAACTAGATGTGCATTCTTGCTTGTCTATATCTAGACGTGAATGTCTGTAGAGTGAAATGTTTAAAAGGAAATGATTGTGTTTATAGGTTCTTTTGGTACTAATGTTTACGGACTAGTTGCAATGAACTCTGATCAACATTTTGGAAAGGTAATAGTAGATTTTGAATACTGAAATATACTTTTCTGAATGAATTATACTATTGGAATATGTTTGTTCTAAATAATGGGTATTTGGATAGACAGTGAGAAGAGGTGATATGATCTTTCTCCCTTTTATTCGATTATTTGTTTTCATTCATCTCTCTTTGGACTGTTATCATTGATTGATATCACATTTGGATTAAAATTCTCAGTACAACTATGAGGAAAGGAAAGAGAGTGTGGATGGATAATTTGAATTAATGTTCATTTCTTCTCTCTTACAGCTGGAAATCTATAATTATTATGGATTAAATTTTGTACTGCTTTGGTTTAAGCATCTGCATTAATTGTTGTTTACTTTTCTCTTCTGCGTTTGATTGTTTGAATTCCGATGAGTTGTATGAAAGCAAAGGAAAGTAGTTCGGTTGAATCTTCAGTTATACTCTATCTTTTGAAATTATAACTATTGTAAGGAATGGAAATTATAGCATTTATGCTAGAACAACAGTTTGCAAAATTGTGTTTGTAGTTCTTACAGATGTTGTAATCTGGAACTGTTTGATGGAAATTACTCCTTGTAATAATTATTTGGGAAAGAGGGTAGTAATCCTTTGTCTGATTGGGATGGTAATTAGATGATTGAGTTGTTATGTTGTTCATCCTTTTCGGTACTTAATTCTTGAATGATGTTCATATTAACATTTCATAAAAGTAGGGTTCTTTTATTGAGACAGTTAATTAAAAGCACCTCATTTTAAAGACAAGTGCTTAATATGCTCAGTTCAATGAACTAACCCGTGCAAGTAATTTTGCAGATGAAACTTGAGTATAAATGAAGACATGGTTTTTTCCATACTTCTTTGATTAACTAAAGATGGATTGTATTGATAGCTATTACTCCTCCACGAGGAAATGAGAAAGGAAGAAGTTACATTCTTCTATCTTTATGAGTTGTAATGTTGTTTGATATAAACAAAGTCCAGTCGTTTGGACTGGAAAATGTATAGATTGTAAATTTGATGGATGAATACAAGTAAAAGTGTGATATTTTCAATAACTGTATCAGTTTGATATGGTTGAATAAGTTTGAGAATATAACATTATTCCTTGACTTGGAATTATTCAAATGTTAATGGATGAATTTAAAAATAAATAACATCTATTCTTTACCTGAATGTAACTTTTACGTTGAAATGTGCAATTAGTTCATACTTGGGTTAAGATGAATTTTTAATTGACATTAAAAAGATTTAGATAAACACGAAATCCTAATTGGAAGGTATTCGGGATTAGTTTGAAAGCTAAGGGATATCAAATAACTTAGGGCAACCGAACCTTGTATTCGGACTCGTTAATAGCCTCGAATATTTAAATTCGAGAAAATAAAGATATGGGAAATCATATCTATTGTTAACAGACCTTAACTAAGTAAGGTTAAGGAGGATAAATGAATAAATTCATTTAGAATTAGACCTCATTTAAATGACGTCTAATAAGATGGAATTTTAATTTGTTTACAGTTGTGGAAAAACTTGGTTAAGTTTAATAGGTTAAACTTATTAGGTTTATCGATAATGGACTGATTAGTCCAAAGAATAAGAAAGGAACCAAGAAGTGAATATGCAACCCTTCGGTATGAAGGAGGAGATGCGTATTAAGCTAGAAGATGGATTAAGTCTCTCTTAACTACATACAACTGTAACAAGAACAAGGATAAAGGATCAACATGGCTGTTGAAAGTTGATCTTAAATACTAAGATAATAACCAAATCACAATTGAGCTGGATGTGTACCCTCGATGAGAGGATTCCGTAGGACATTGACATACGCCAGCTACAATATGGTGTCTTTGTGAAGGCGGGGCCTTCATGACGACACAATGTTATAGCTGACATATTACAATGCCCTTCCGAATTAAATCATCAAGTTTACATAAGTTGGATAATAAGTTCTTGGCTGGGGATAGAAATGTGATCACGTATACGGAGTGACTCCGGAGGACTAAAGGTAACTAGACACACGGAGTCATCTAGGAATGACACCGTATGTCTACGTATCTTTAGTTACCATGAGTAACTTCCTATACTCATTCATATTGCTAGTTGAGGTTAGAGTTTGACCTTAAATGGAAGGACTGGTAGAGACCAAGAAAGACCATTCTAGATAATAGATGAAGTGAGGTGAAGGACGTATTCCATTGGTGTGTATCACATCTAGGAATATGATCATGCAAAGCATGTGAAAATCTTTGGCTGAAGTATCACAAGTGCTGGTTGCGTTGTCCTAATCACCTAGTTAAGATGCAGGATGTCAGATGAATATCAATAACAGATATTCAGATAGGCTTCTTAAATGGATCACTTCGATAACTGGAAATGGTAAAAGAACCCTGTATATTCATTATACTATGCATGAATTAACATGAAGGATCGGTAAGTCGCCGAGTCATGAAATGAGAGATCGCTGAAACTCCGAGCCATAAAGTGGGAGGTCGGTAGTTCTTCGAGTCATTTACAGCAGCATATGGTATCTGTTATATGATTGATTGGCACTGAATGTGTGTTCCATATTACAAATATGTGAACAGAGAACATTAGTTTTAAAAGGAAATTGTGTGATCCAAACTGCATTAATTGGACAGAGAACAATTATTAAAACTTGAACGTGTGTTTGAATTATATAATTCATAACAGGAACGTTTTATAAAAAAAAAATTCCTTGTTCTAGTATCTTAAAATGGGGATGTTACAAAGATATCGTGGCTTCTTCCCATAGAAACTTAAGAACATTAGATGTATGAATCATACTCCTAGTCATCTCTAATACAATCCTATTCTACCTTTATGCAATTTCATTTTGTTGTGGGGAATAGGGAGTAGTCAAATATATATGAATCCCAAATGACAAACAAAACTCATTAAAAAAATTGTTGGTATATTGACCTCCATTATCAGTTCTTATTCTTTTAATTTTTAGATTAAAAAAATTCTCAACTAAAGCTTTTAATTCTTGAAACTTAGACAAGACATTGTACTTCTTCTTAATGAAATAAGACCAAGTCATTCTAGAGAAATCATCAATGATGCAAATAACACAAAAATCACCACTGAGAGAAGGAACTTCAAGTGGACCTCTCACATCACTAAGAATTAAATCTAATAAATGAGAATAATCAGGATCATGATGTTTATGAAATGGTTCAGTATGTTGCTTACCGTGCAAGCAACTTTCATATGTTTCATGATCATATTTTTTTAATTAGAGGTAAAAGTTAGGGTTAAGGGGACCCTACCCCATTACAAAGAGGTATCATTTACATACATATTGGCCAAATTATTTATCTTCAAGGGCTAGTCAAGATCCAAAATATCAAAAACAAAAAACCAGTATATGATATCCATTATATATGATATACATTATATAGTAGTCCCAAGGGTAATACTAATAGTTAACAAGTAGAAGATTCTAAACCATAACATTTCATTTCTCTTTAACCAACTCATCCACCATGTCCATGCTTCCATTCCATTCTTTTACCAGGGTTGTGATGTTCTCCTTCTATTATTTGTAGTTGGGTTCTTTGATCACCACCTTC
This sequence comes from Taxus wallichiana var. yunnanensis, assembly GCA_018340775.1. Classification (NCBI taxonomy): domain Eukaryota; kingdom Viridiplantae; phylum Streptophyta; class Pinopsida; order Cupressales; family Taxaceae; genus Taxus; species Taxus wallichiana. Next base: position 167,031,768 of record CM031244.1, read on the forward strand.
GGACCTGTGCCATCTAACTCTTTTTCTTTAGCCAATTCCATTGACTGAATCACCTCTACCAATAGTTTGAGATGGAATATAGTACTCTTTACATTAAGAACATGGGCATATCTGATTTACATAATGATTCCTTTCATTTTTCAGTATCTCTTTCTCCATTTCCATTCTATTGGCTTTTGCATTATTGAAATTTTCACTGAGGATGATGGTAGACATTTTATCAACTTTTTCTTGCAGCTCCTTAATATCCATGGTGAGAAAAATGATTTTGTGCCTGTTGATGTCATTGTTAGTTTATAGTTTTCAAAATCTCTCATGAAGGCATGATTTTTTATAGCAGTTTCTTAGGCCAAGAAAAGCTCCATCTGGGTTGTTTTCAGATTGTGAAGATAGTGGATAGCTTCCTCTGTATTCTTTGAGGACTCTTGTTCTTGTAAGCCATCAACATCCTCACTGCTCGCTACTTCCCCTTCTGCTTTCTCTTGAGAGGATTCCTTCTATGAAGGGGTTTCACCAGGGCCTTCATCAGAAACATAGGTGATATTATCCTCCTCAGCCCGACCTGAAAAATGAACTTTCTTGAACTGAGACATGTCTCCCCCTTTACCCATGCTAGATCTGGTACATTTGGCCACTAGGTTCCCCTAACCAGTTTCATCACTGCTATCCTCCTTAGGTTCCATACTCCCAGACCTTTTACCCAATGTAATGTTTGAAGGTGAGGCCCCAAATTTGTCATTTTTTCCCAACAGGGGAGTGCTCAGCTAGATGATAGTTTTTATTAGACCCTGGTGTAAGGGGATAATGAAAGTTCCTTTCTTCACCAAAGTTATAGATTTTTCCAGAGAAGAGAATAAGTAGAAGGGGAATTTATATAGTTTTACATTGCGAATATGGTTTAACATTGGAAAATGGTAACCATATATGACTTTATATCTACCTTCCAAAGTGATATAAGACATGAGCAGTTTGGAAATTTCATCATATGGAGAGGGCAGCTTACACCTAGCATAGCCATTATGAAGAGAAATAGGTTCCCCTTTTCCTTGGAAAAAATAGTCAATCTCAAGACTGTAATCAGATTTGGGTTTAAAAATGCTTCTACCTTCAAGTGCAAGACCAGTCACCTTAGCAATAAGCTTGGGAGAAATAGTAAGGGAACAATTTCCCACCTAGATTTTTCCCTTGTTCCATGTTTTAGCAACCGCTTTGCTCAATATTTCATCATAGCCCTCAAAAGTTTTGAAAAAGCACAGCGATCCCAACTTCTCAAGGAGAACTTTGGCCTCCTTGGAAATCTCTGAAAACCTAGAAGGTTACGTGCGAACCAAGTCTCCTCTATCCTTCTATGCATAGAAAATCTCTTACAAATCAAAACAGCCTGAAAATCAGTAGTTTCAATTTTCAACTTCTCCAAAACTAGAAAGGCCCGACTGCCCATTTGAACAAAAGAAACCAACTCACACAAGATAGATAAAATCATGAGAGGTTACTGGCATGAGCGGGAGAGTTAGCAACATTATTAAAGGCTCCCTCCCTTTTCATGATTTCAATGAATTTTGCATTCATTCCAACAAGTTTCTCGACTATATGGAGTCCCTTAGAGATAACCCCAAGATTAGCAACAAAATCAGCACCATTATTACCTTCCCTATACACATGGTTAAAAGAAATATTCACAAAAGAATTTAAAAATATTTAGTTTTATAGATAAAATCTTCAATAGATATGGAAGGATTGGAAGAACCCCTCATACAAGAAATAATGTATAGCGAGTCTCCTTCCACTTCTAGGAGATTTAAACCTTTTTCCTTTACAATCTTCACCCCCCAGAATAGAGCAACTGCCTCTGCCACATTGTTAGATTGTTATCCAAGGTCAAAGAAGTAAGCTAGAATAAATTGACCAAAAGATTCTCTTATGACTCCTCCTCCCCCTACTTTCCTTGGATTCCCTTTTGTTACACCATCAAAGTTAAGTTTTAGAGAGCCTTCACAAGGAGGATTCCACTTAATCCCCACTCTAGGATTAGGACTATTAGATTGAGGAATCCCTGAGACATGCCAATTCTCTAAGAAATGTTGTTCATAATCCAAAATTTCCAATTCTTTTTCCGGAGGATTGAGAAATTGTTTCTAACTACCTGAAAAAGATTTTTTATTGACAGTTTGATAGGGATACTCTTGTCCTTGAAAATCCTTCTATTTCTCTCCTTCTAGATTTCCCACCAGAGATGGCTTAAGCTTATGATCCACATATTTTTAAGCCCTTGACTATGAAAAGGGCATACCCATTGGTTCCAAGCTTCCTTTATATCTTTGGGGATAACCCAATTAACCGAGAAGCTAGTCAAAATTGAGGAGAACAGTTGATGTGCATACGTGCATTCCAGAAACATATGATTTACATATTCCATTTTTATTTTACATAGCACACATCTATTAACCCATTGGAAGCCTCTTTTTTCCAGATTATCAACCATGAGAATTTTGTTTCCAAAAATGAGCCAGCTGAACACATTTACCTTAGGAGTAATATTCTTGTTCCAAATCTTCCCTGCCATTAAATATTCTTCTCCTGTTTGACCCTCAAAGAAGAGGCCATAGGAGGATTTGACAGTAAAATTTCCACAAGGTTCCTTATCCTAGATGATTCTATCTTGGTCTTTGTTGTTATATGATACATAATTTTGTAAGAACTCATTGATCCCTCTCATTTGATCATTTAGATCCTGTCTATCCATTTCCAAAGTTTTCCATGTCTAAAAACTCTCTTCCATAGCCATGTAGTTGTTCACCTTTACTCCATATTTAGCTTCCATTAATGTAGAGATTTGTGGAAATTTATCTTGGAGGGTAAAATCCCCTGCCCATTTGTCTTTCCAAAAATCTATCTCATTGCCTCTTCCTATTTTCCATCTACTTGCCCTTGTTCAAAATTTATTTGGCCTAGTTAATGGCTTTCCAAATGCATGAGCCATTGAAAGTCACTTGTTTAAACATCCATATTTTGTCATTATTATCCTGCCAATATTTTCTCTTAAGGATTCTGGCCCAAACTCCATTTTCCTTAGTTAGTCTCCATCCAATCTTGGCAAGTAGAGCTTTATTCATTTTGGACCAGTCTCTGAGACCAAGTCCCCCAAGCTTCTTGGGTCTACACACTCTAATCCATGCAACTAAAGAAATTATATCCTTGCTTTTTGTACCACTCCATAAACACCTCTTTTGTATCTTTTCCAATCTTTCCCCAATTGTGACAGGAAGTTGGTATATTGACATGCCATACACAGGGAGGCTTTGGAGTGAGCTAATCAGAAGAGTAATTTTTTTATCTTGGGATAAAAGATTAGCTTTCCAACCTACTAATTTCCTTTCAAAACTTTCAATTATAAAGTTCCACTCAAAACAGGAGGGTTTCCTATCTCCAAGAGGAATGCCTAAATACAAGGTGGGAAAGGGTTTGTAGGTACATTTAAAAATTTCGGCAATCTTCTTGTAGTGACTATCCATAGTGTTTAGGAAAAAAAGAGAACATTTTTTTGAAATTAATCAACTCTCCTGACACATCCATATAATCATCTAGAATTTTTTGAGAATTCTAGCTTCTGGAACAGAGCTTCCCCCACCACAAAAGTGTCATCAACAAAGTGTTGATGAGAAACTTTATCCATCTCAAGTGCTAGAGAAATCCCTTTGATGGAACCCTTTTCTGTTTCAACATTGAGTCTTCTACTGAGAGCTTCTTCCATTAAAATAAAGAGGAAAGGGGAGATGGGATCCCCTTGCCTTAAACCTTGTGTGCTAGGAAAGAACCCAATAGGACTGCCATTCATGAGAATAGAAAACCAAACATTGGAGATGCAAGCCTGTACCATTTGTCTCAGATCACTGTTAAAGCTAAACCTTTCAAGGATTTTGTCTAGAAAACTCCATGAAACCCGGTCATAAGCTTTTGCCATATCCATCTTTAAGAATAAATCTGACTTCTTACTAATTTTTGCCATATGAATAGTCTCTTTGATAGATATTATCCCATCCTGAATTTGTCTACCTATAACAAAGCCCCCTTTCTATTCTAAAATGATGTTAGACAGAATCATCTGAAGCCTGAGTGCCATAATTTTCATACATATTTTATAGGAGGTGTTGCAAAGACTTATAAGTCTGAAGTCTTTTAGTTCTATAGCATTACTACACTTTGGAACCAGAGTCAGAAAGGTGCAATTCATATCCTTTAACATGACCTTCTTCATGAAGAATTCCCTTACTGCATCAAAAACCTATTTTTTGATAATGTCCAAAAAAATTTGAAAGAAAAAGGTGGGAAAACCATCTGCTCCAGGAGCCTTATCCGGGCTGAGGATTTTGACAACAAATTCCACTTCCTCCATTGAAGGAATCTATAAAAGCATGATGTTATCTTATGCCGATACTAGCTTAGGGATAAAATTAAGGAATACTGTTCTTTCATGATCATATTTTAATTTAGGGATACCAAAAAGATTAAATATAGAAATTTAGTATAGTCTTTTGAAATTTACATGACCAATTATTTTATGCCACGACTGAATATCATTCCTAAAAGAGGAAGAAAAACAAGATTCAAACACAAAACCATAAAATATATACAAGCCATATTTCTAAATACAATAAGCAATGAAATTATTGAGATTATATTTTAGATACCATTTATCTTGTAGAAAAACAACTTTACTGCTTTTCTTTAGTTATCTAACAAAGAAGAAAAAATATTATTTTGAGATGAGGAACAAATAAGACATTCCTAATTACACCATTTGACAATTTAATATTGCCACAAATTTCAAATATAATGATGGAGTTATCTCCTAGATAGATATTCTCCTCACATTTAACTATATCTGAGAGGATACTATGAGTACAATTCATGTTCCTAAAGACACCACTATCAAGAATCCACTTATTATCATTTGAAGCCGAGAGCGTAGTATACAAGGCAATAGATCTGCTCATCTTTATTTGCATAATTTTGATTTTTCTTTTGATTGTTAAATTTACTAGTTTTAGTATTCTTAACATTTTTTTGGCTTTTAATCTACAATCAGACTCTTTATGTCCAAATTATCCACATTTTTTAAATGTACCATTGAATTTCACCTTTAAATTCAAATTTTTCTTAACAGAGTTAGATTTATGATTGGATTTAAATTTGGGTATGATATTAGGTTTCTGATTAGGATTATTGTTATTCCTCTTATTTTGATCAGTCTTATGGTTCTAAGAGAACAATTCCTAAGAAGTAGTCTCTTCGAATCAAAATTATCCATTACCCATTCTTATTAAATTAACAAAGAATATAGAGTGTCCAGATCATGTAGATCAGTTTCATTCTTATATTTGGAATTAAGAATTGAGATATAGTTTCTGAATTTTTCATGAATATTTATTTGAATCATGAAATACAAAAGATTATCTTGAAACAATTCACAGCTACAACCATCTAATTGATCTTTAATGTTCTTAATTTTAGCTAAATAGTTGACTATTTTCTCATCCCCCTTCATGGGAGTTGTGAATAATTCTATAATTAGCTTAATTATCTTAGACAAACATCTTCCTTCATGTTGTTGAGCAGAAAAAATGTTTCTCTAAGGAGAAGACACACAAAGGATGCACACATGGGAACAAGGCGTATTTGAAGGTGTGGGAAGATAGGAAAGGAAATGTACTCCAAAACATTTTGGCTTAAGACTTAGTCATTTTTATGGATAAGGTCTATTTCTGGAGATGACGTATGAAGCACACTTAGAGATGAAGACTTGCACTCCAAGAAATGGTATTTTGGGAACGAGTGGCAGATAAGCACCATACATAATTTAATATAATAATAGGATTTCTACTTGGATTTAACTATAGGAAATCTATTATTAGAAGACTTGCATGTTGTGCATACTATTGTAAATGCACATGGCTATTATCAGCATGTGACCTATTTCGAGAAGTGCATGGGTGGTGAAGGGAAAGTCCCCACCCCTATAAATATGTATTGATTTGCATAGTTTAGTAGGTGATGAATTATTGTAGAGTTGTGATGTTGGTTTTGACATGCACATGACTCGTGGAGATACTGATATAGTGTGAGAGGCTTCTTTTTTTATAGTATTTAATGCGATGGAGTATATTGGTTGGATAATAGTATTAGACATGAATGAATCTAGTTTTTGTATGGCTAATCTTATCATAGTTATTGTTTAGCTCATTTATTATGATTCTCTAAGATATAAATCTGGATTATGTATTGTGGAATGCTTATGTCTAGTTATGAATCGAATATGTTTAAACATTATCATGCTAACATCTTATACAAGAAACTCTAAAGAGGGACCTAGTGCCTTTGCATGTTTTGGGTGAGAACTTAGCTTAGGTGAGTGATGTGTCAATGTGCCTAGGTTATTCACAAGTAAATTCTAGGTTGTATCATTGGTTCCATTGCCAAGACCTCTTTTTCAGCTATTTTCAGGATGTTTCATGATGAAGATGTACCATTTGACCTTATCAAGTGTTGAGGATTGGATAATAGATCTGGAAGAAGAATATACTCAGAGATTCAATATTGGATATGAGTTTCATGCTTGCACTTGGGTGGAGCATAAATTCTATGATTATTTATATAAGATTTTCTTCATTGCCTTTCTAATAGATCTATATGAGTGGCTAGTTGCTTATGTGCCTAAAAGGAATTGGAGGTTTTGCACATTTGTCTAGACATAGGAATAATTTTATGCCCTCTATGATGCTGATCTGATTTGGATGCACATTGTGGACACTTGGTTTTGTGGTGTTTTGAATAGCTATATTTTGGAGTACTTAATTTTGAATTATTCTTTCCTTGAGGTAGCTAAGTTCCAGTTTTTACATTATCCTAGGGGAACCTATCTATAAGGCATTCCATTAGTGATTAAAATCTTAATGGTAACCCTAAATTTGGAAGAGAAATCGATGGCTAGCTAAAACCCACCATGCGTGGGGGTAGGAGAAGGTTTGGTGAAGGAAGGTAGACCTAGTGGTAGATAGGTAAAGAGAAGAAAGGAGGCTTAAGTACAATGAGGCATGGGAGAGGGAGTTAGGAAAGTAGCGCGAGATTGTAAAATGGATGGTGTTGAGGAGAGAGATGGCTCATGAAGGATTTTGATCTCACGTAGAGGGAATGGAGCTAGAGCATTTGAAACTCCCCCATCTGGGAAGCATGACCGGGAACCCTCAATGGCCTCTTATGAGAGCACACCATCATAGATGACATGGTCTACGGGTATACATCTGAATCTACCTAGAAACCTACCCCTTGCATTTGGTTTTCAAGTTTATAGTACAACTTGTAGTCAAGAAGCTAGTTTGGGTAGTAGAATAACAAGAGTAAATCAAATAAAAAGTACATCTATTGTCAGAAAGAAAAATTCCTTGTTATTTGGGATTACCTTTTCAGGTGTGTGAGACTTTTGGACTCACCTCGGGGAGTACTACCACCTCACGAGAATGTAGGAGTTTAGTTTATTAGCACTGTTGGGACACACGACAGTACATCCTCTATTTCACTTCCTACTATAGGTTGAGGATCAATGAGCATATGTGGCTTTCGTTCGGTGGATCTCGTGGGTCTTAAGGTAGAGGTAACACAAGAGGTTATGGAATTGGTGGGCATGGTTCTCACCAACCCCATAATGTTTACATGGATATGTCACTTCATCTTGTAGAGTATAGGGGAATAGAGGATGTTGTTGAGAATGTACACATATGTGAGATACTGTTGTGTGTGAAAGGGATCATGGATTCTAAGCACAAGGCAAGTCAGTTCACAAATACGTTACAAGGACGTGCACACATTTTTTATAGGAAGTTTGAGGCTGATTAGACTTACATAGATTATACAACATTACGGGATGCTTTCCTTAAGGAATTTAATATCCCTAAGTTCGAGTAGAAGATTATAAGCACACTCAAGGATATTAAGCAAGGCACTACTTAGAGTGTATGGGAATATGATGCCCATTTGAAAACACTTTTTTTCTAAACTTCCATATGATATCCATGCAATTCAGCATACACAGTGGTTCTTCAGAGGCTTGATCATACCTTTAAGGAGGGTGTTGTCACATAAGACATATACATATCCACATGAAGCATTTTAAGCAATGCTACATGTTGAGGCATTTGTAATTATAGACACTGGGGTAAGCCCATTCCTTGAAGCTTAGATTGCAACTATGGAAAAGTAGTTGGAGAAAATATTGGCCAATTTCAGCACATGAGGTGCACACTAGGATTTCATGTACAAATTGTGAAGTAGAAGGGTTTACTAATGATAATTTTCCCCACAATTCAAAGTGTGTTTATTATTGCTAGACTTTGAGATATGTCATTTAGACCATGATGCAATCCATTTCCCATTATTATAATGTGGGATAAGGAAAAACATATCTTGCTACTGTAAGATTTATTGATCCACGACTCATAATACTGAAGATTATAGGTTAATTAATCAGATCCATGATGCCATTGATACTAGTGTATGAAATACAGGAGTATCAGATAACTCTAAATGTAAAAGTGAGCACCATGATCATGATCACACTCAAGGGCACTACGATCATAATGAAGGGTTATTTGAAGGAGGTGATGTCAGAGGTTGAGGATACTGTGGTGGATTTAGGGGCCAAGGTTGTGGTGGTGGATGAGGTGAGTTTCATTGTGGAACATGTTATACATGTGGATATCCTTACCACTACAAGAGTGAATGCCCTTAGAATATTTCTTGTTCTTTTTGGGGAAAGAATCATAACTATGAGGAGTGCTCGAACTTATATGAGCATCTTAGCAAAGAAACATAAATAGTTGAACAAGGGAACAAGGATGGTTAGAATAAAACATGTTGTGGAAAATCAATGCATGTCAAAGTTGGCACCGAAACCTAAGGTAGTACCTATGAATATTACTACACAAGCTGAAGCAGCGTGTGCTAGAGAAATATTGCAAGAGAATCCTACCATTACTAAGAAGGATATTTTACATGCAAGATACCCAAATCCTACATATCATAAGGAGGTTTATCAAGAGACCATGGAGGTACTTAGAAATATTCAAGTTGAACTACATTGTTTAAATTAATAGTCACGAAGTTGGAATAAAATAAGGCAAAATAGAGGGTACAGTTAGATGTTGATGATTTGAAAGAGGTATGTAAGATGTTGTGCCAAGATAATATGATTACATTACTAGGAATTGGTTACAGGAAAACACTCTACGTGTAGGTATTGAGAATGGATGACAGATCCTACATGATAATCTCCCCCCTCATATCTTGGATTTTGATAAGGATATCACTTTGAATGTTGTTGTGGATGGGTGTATTTGGAGCAATATATTGATTGACACAGGCGTGGAAAATGTTCTTACTTTAGATGTATGGGTAAAGATGGGAAGACATCCATTACAACCATCCTCTAATGTTCTGTTTATGGAAAATCAAACTAAGGCCACAACGATAGGGTTTTAAAGGATGCATCCATTACTATACAAGTGGCCAAGTTCACTAAGTACTTTGAGGTTTTAGCACTTGCAGAAGTAGACAATTTCTCATCTCTACTTGGGTGCCCTTGGTGTTCTGAAAATAATGTTGATCTATGGTTCAACAAGGTATATATTTTTTGAGAACAAGGAATAATGAGTTATTATCTCATTAACATATGGGAAATATGCACCTTATGTTGAACCTTTGAGTGAGGAAGAGATGAACATGATTTATGTTTGTGCCATTCGAGATCTTGAAGTACTTGAGCCATTTAAGGAAGGAATCCTCTAGTGGGAAGATGCATAGTTTATTAGTGATACTACAAGTATTGCATGTGAAAATTGGGCACATGGAACTTATGATATGGTTTGATGTGAACTACGAAGTGCATCTACGCAAGGAGACAAACCTCGTTGTATTAGGAGGATAAGTAACAACTTTATACCTCGGTAAACTAGAAAAGGAGACCCTGCGGTATTCCTGTGTGCCATAGAGGATTAGTGGAAGGATCAAGTGGACAAATTAAATATATTAGTGTATACCCTACATAGGACAACAATGCATTGGTGGATGGTTCACAAGGATAATCTTATAGAATGGAATGAAGTGATAATTGCTCTAACAACCCGGTTTCTTAGGAGTAATGTGCCTACTCAAATTTACACATATCATGGTAATCAACATGATCAACACCATATTCAACAATGTGAGAGACTCTGGATAGAGGGGAATGAATCTTTACCACCTTCACTATGGGTGCAAAAACTTTATTTCACTTTATGAGGATGCGCACGTGTTTGGTACATTTATGCGGAGCTACATAGGGAGACTGAAAATTGGAAGGACTTGACTACATGAATGATCCAAACTTTTGACTAATTCTCCACTAAACATCTAGTGAAATAGGCATTATGACTTATGTAGCTCTTGAATATGGGAGATAGTGTAAAGGTTGAAGAACTCATTTAGGAGTTATTTGGTGAGGCAGACCTAGGAGTGTGTTTTGATGAAGTAGATGAGATTGATGTTGAACTACTTGAGCACGCTTGTCTTGAGAAGGAGAAAGGAAATATGGTCTATATAGTGGATGATGAAGAAGTAGAAATTTTGGACATTGATCAATCAAAAGGTACATGCAAGGTTTTAGACAGTGCACATAAGAAGCCACGTGCCTTTCATGAACCTATGAAGACCAAAAAAGTGAAAATTGACAAAGATGCTAAATTTAAGGAGGCCATAATTGGATATTATTGGTCTAATTATGAAGTGGCTAAGATAATTTAGTTACTACGTTATTTCCATGACTTATTTCTTAGGGGATACCATGATTTAAAGGGAGTGGATGAGTCTTTGGGTGAGATGAGGATTAAGCTAAAAAAATTTACGTGCCCCATTAGGAAGATACCTTACAGGATGAACCCTAAATTCCACGTAAAAGTTAAAGAAGAATTTGAAAATATGTGTAAATGTGGCATCATTAAGCCCCTCGAAGAATCATAGTGGGTGAGCCCAATGGTAATTAGTATAAAGAAATATAGTCGATTAGTATTTGTGTGGACTACGGGGAGTTGAATGTTGCATGTGTGATTGATCCTTTTCCTACACCTTTAACCAAGGAAATATTAAGGAGTTACAAGGTGCAAAATTTACTCTTTTACGAGATGGATTCTTGGATATCACCAGGTAAGGATTGCAAAAGAGGATCAAGAAAAAAATTTTAACACCGAGTGGGGAAGTGTTACATACACGGTGATGCCCTTTGCACTAAAGAATACACCTACAGTATTTTCATGCATTGCGGTTCAAACATTCTAGGATTTTATTCACAAATTCGTGCATGTTTACTTAGATGATTGGAAACTATATGGGATTTTAAAGGATCATTGTGACAACTTACGCTTAATATTTGAGAGGTGAAGATAGTTAAGCATCTCCTTAAACATCAAGAAATGCATATTTTCTACACCTTTGGGAACTCTGCTAGGTCATATCATCTGCAAGGAAGGTTTTTTAGTAGATCTAGCCAAGGTTGTAGTTATCTTAGGCCTGGAGGAAACTACTAGTCAAAGTGAGGTACATGGATTCTTGGGCCACACAAGGTATTAAATTTTTTTTATCAAAGGCTATGTGAATATTGTCATTCCCTTGAAAGAGTTAGTACAAGGAAAAAGGACATTCTATTGGGGAGACCCACAAAGTAGCCACATTTGAAGAGTTGAAGGAGAGGCTTACTATGATGCCTATTTTGTGCTTTCCTCACGGAACCAACCTTTTCACGTACATGTGGATGCCTCTTACATGGCCATTAGATTAGTATTGGCTCAACCTAGAGAAGGTACTATAGATCATCCTATCTGTTTTGCTAGTAGAAATTTGACACCTGTAAAACAAAATTATATAACTACAAAGTTCGAGACCTTATTAGTGATCTACGTGTGGTTTAAGTTTAGAAATTACTTGCTAGCAACACCTTTTTTTTTTATATAGATCACATGGCATTGAAATACTTGGTAAATAATCCCATATTATAGGGACACATATGTTGATGGGTTCTCTTATTCCAAGAGTTTGATTTTATAGTTGTGGTAAAACCAGGCAAAAGCAATTCTGGTCTATACCACTTATCAAGAATTCAATCATGAGAGGACATGCAGACAGTTTAAGATACAATGCCATATGCACATTTGTGTAGGTTAAACTAAGCGACCTTGTAATTAGAGGATATTTTTGTCATTTTACGCATAGGTATTGTGCTAAAAGGAATGAAAGCCTTGGAAAAGAAACAACTTACAATTTGTACCGCACCTTCATGTTAATCAGTGGTGACCTATACAAACTAGGATGAGATGAAGTATTGCATCGGTGTGTACTTGAGCATGAGCACATGCCAATCATGGAAGAGGCTCATAGAGGTATTAAACGTGGAAACTAAGCATGTGATGCTATTGTACACAAGATTCTACTCATTGGTTTATGGTGGGAAACCTTGTATAAGGACTTTAAGGAGTATTATAAGGCATGTGATCACTGTCAGCACCTTGGAAAACTTGGAAAAAGATATGAAATGACTTTAAGACCTACTAATAGTGCAGAACCATTTGAAAATGGAAATATACTTTGTAAGTCCTATTTCCCCAACCGCGTGTAGAAGCTGGATTGCGCTACATCATCACTTGTATGCATTATCTGAAAAGGTGGGAAGAAGAAACACCTACAAAGGATTGCACAACAGCTACAACGACAAGGTTCTTATGGGAAAATATTATTACTAGGTATGGATGTCTATTAAGTTTGACAAGTGATAGGAGTACACATTTCTTGAATGAGACAATCATAATATTATTGGATGAATTTATGGTCACACACCACAAGAACATACCCTAAAACCCTCAAGAAAATGGGACTATTGAGGCCTTCAAAAATATTTTGAGCCATACCTTGACAAAAATTTATGATGTTCAAAGGAAATATTGGGATGATAAAGTTTATGTTATACTTTGAGCATATAGAAGAACCTATAAAAGGCTAAATAAGGCCACACCCTTTCATTTGGTGTTTATCATAGAAGTAGTTCTTCCCATAGAATTCATGTTACCTTATTTGCGTATTATGCATGTGGGAGGTCTAGCTGAAAAGAAAGAATTGGAAGAAATAATTGACAAGTTAATATAGTTTTATGAGAGGTGTGTCATACCACATTAGAGTCGAAAGGGAAAAGGTGAGACAGAAGGCATGACATGATAGACATAGTAAGGATAGGAAGCTTCGGGTTGGGTAGATGGTGCTTCTTTATGATTCAAATTTTCTACACCACCCAAATAAGCTTAAGGTGTATTGGTTAGGGTTGTATGTTATCACTCACATACTTGAATCGGGTGCTTACCAGTGAGAGGTGCTTGATGGAACATGATTACCTGATTACTTTAACAGGAGTAGGCTGAAGCCCTAATATAAATAATCCTACTTGGTGTTTGTAATAAGGTTGTATTTCCATTTAGTATAAGTTTCCATTATTGTATTTCCTTTTATGTGTTTCCTTCTTCATCGCTATGCTTTGTAAATTTAGTTTAATGTTATGTGAAATAAACACATTTGCACATCAAAATATGATTCCAATATGAAGTGTTTTTATGAGCAGAGGACTACACATACCCTTAGTGTGGTGTAGTTGTCATTAAAATATAGGTACACATAATAAAATATTAATACATGTGATTTATCTTGTTAACAAGTGCAGATACTATGAAAAGGTGCTGCTGGAAAAAACATTGCTCCTAAAGAAGACCATATCTAGAAAAAAATGAATGAACAGTATAACATGAGGTAAGTTGCAGCCATAAAAACTACTAGAGGAAGGCATAATGGCGAGGTAATTTTGTGCACGAAAGTGCATGGAAGGATTTATGTAGCCAAAAGGTAGGAAGGCATGCTAGAAGGTTATAGATGTGGCACGTAGGTATATCACATGGAAATTAGAAAAATGGTCAATTAATGAGAGGATCAGTCATAAGTAAAGGACAAATAAATGCATTAATTTTTCACAAATCTATATAAATAGGTGATGTGTGTTCATTTCTACCTTTGCAATCACAAGTATTTGAGCAAGCTAGTTGTGACAAAATCGAGCAAACACGTTGAAGTGCGGAGAGCTATGAAACTAAGAGAGGAGAATGGACTTGTGCATAGAATTGGCATGCATCCCCATTTGAGAAGGGTTTGAGCAAAGTAGAAGCATTGAGAAGGAGCTAGGGCATGTAGTTTTGAGCTAAGGTACATAGTTTTTAGCTAGGGCACACGGTTTCAAGCTAGGGCATGGGAGCTTGATTGACATAGGAAAAAGGCATAACTTTTATCATGGCACCGAGGAAAGCACTTGGAGTAGAAGAAAAGGGGAAGAAGAAGGTGGAGACTAAGGTCGAGGATGCTCCCAAGAGAAATTTTTTGGAAATACAGTATCCAAAAGAAGTAACTATTGGATGGGATCGGGATTCCCATATTCGCAGGTATAAGGTGTGTAACTATGAACATTGCACCACCAAGAACAAGGAGGAATTAGATACATTTTTGAATAGGAAGACCAAAAAGTGAACGATTGATGACATGCAAGTATATAATGATGCTGGAGAAAATTTTCTAAAGAAATTAGGGGTATACGATCTATACGAACTCCCATACTTTAGAAAAGTAAAACATCTATACTAGTGGCTGATGAGTAGAATCCATGAGGACTTCTTATATTTTTCTAGACATCGGGTAAGGATCACAACTTCATTAATTACTACATCTATAGGATGAAGGGCAGAAAGATAGAGCTTAGTAGTGATCTAACCGATAAGGTAGTTATTATGGCCACCTAGCAATGAGTTAGGATACACAAAGGGTCTGCGCATGATGGATATATATAAGTTGAGGAAGTAATTATTAATACAGGCAGCTACACATTTACTCACCATTTTGAATGATCAAGAAAGGTGGTCACAAGTAATCACCATGTGTCTACACATTGCTAAGAATATTTCAGAAGGAGAAGTTTACAACTTATTTTGGTACATAGTAGATAAAATTGTTGAGGAAGCGAGCACAGGTGAGAAGATAATTTTTGGCACTCTCTTATTGTCACTTGTGTTTGTAGAAATTGTAGTGCCAGATTAGCCAAACAATAAAATATGGGAATAACCCATGGAAAATAGGTCCCTCGCAGAGAAGTTTGAAAATTATCTATGTAAAGGATCAATGAGTGGTTTGTTCAAACAAAGGGTGGAGTTATGGTATAACCGAATTTACATGGATTTCAAGGAGGAATGACACATTCTAATGGAGTTAACCTTAGTGGTGGTCAAGGTCGGGTAGTTTGTGGCATATCAAAATTATTTCATCATGTGATTCATAATGAAGGATGGGACATGGAGTCCCTGGTACAAACTACCATACACCTTCACAGTGTGCGATTCTTCTAGTAAGAAGTACATAGGTTTTTAGACGTGCGTTGGTTAAGCTACAAATGAGACAAGGTAGACTGTGACTACCATATTTAAGGAAAACTTATGTTTATCTAGGTTAATTTTCCTACATTTAGAGGTTCATTTCTGATTTCATAAGTATGAAGCCGATAAATTTGGCTATTAGGGATAGTGGGTCCACACTTATCTATCTCAATTGAATCCTAGGATGGGAAAGGGAAAGTACGTGGAGAATGAGTTTATGCTACTACGGTTTCCTAAAGGCAAGCATACAGTTGAAAATGTAGTAGCTCCAAAGCCTGCCTTAAACTTAGAGGAAGATGAGGAAGAATAACTCAACGAGGATAGTGGAGGCTTGGACCACAGAGGCTAGAGGCAACCCACTGATAAAGCAAAAAGTTATCATGTAGATACACCTCCAAATTCATATGGAGAAGAGGAAGACTTGGACTAAAACATAGTCCATGAGGAATGCCTGTTAAATAGGGTGTTTAGAAGAACCAAAACCCAAGGCACATGAACATCTCAACCTTTGCAAAGGTCACCTTGACTCTCCCCTCAAGAAGAAACACCCGAGAAAAAGTGGAGAATAAATCTGAAGCTTAAAGAGGACGAGGACAATTTATCATGGAAGAGTGTGTCAGTAACCCCAGTTCAACCCAAAGATGCGAGAGGAGATTTGGGATGAAGAGATGAAAGATAATGAGGAAAGGGTAAAAGAAGTAAAAGAAGTTATGGGTAAGCCACCCAGCGTGCCCATTACTACTCAGGAAGGAGAAGGGCCAACTCTAGACCTTCGTGCCTAGGTTCTTAAGGGGCCAAGGAAAAAAAGGGAGAGGAAAACTAAAAAATATGTTGTACCTAATATGGGATATAGGCTGAGGACATAAGTAAAATTGTCTTCTCCCATTTTTAGATCATTATGGGACTTAAAGAGTTATATGGGTGGGAGCTGATGGATCTACATATGGCTACAAGATACACAAGGAGGAAATTATCCTAGTCCATGTAGACTCATATGAAGGAACCTGATTTTTACGTGTGTGAAGAGTCTTTTGTCTCGTGCAGAGTGAAGAAGGAACCCCAGAGTACACACATGATGATAAAAACCACTCTAATGTTTGGTGATTAGGACAAAAATGCCTTGGTCAAGGTATCTATTGAGGTGACATGGATGAGCGTTGATAAGGCCACTACCATTCATATGTTGCTTGAAGATAACATAGATAAAAATGTAGAGATAATGCACTTAAAATAATAGAAGGAATGAGAACAGGCAAAGAATGAGGCCTTCGTTATCATGGTTAAGGAACTTGGTGATCACATTATTAAAACAAGTCCTCATCTAGAATCTTAGGTAAGTTATTTCTAACCTATTGCCTATACTATTTGGTTAAGCTATGTCTTAACCTAAGGTGGCAATCTATTTGTTTGAAGGTTATATGCTAAGGTTATACTTTTAAATTAACCTAAGACCTAACATAAGAAAATTGTATATATCCTAAACTAAAGGGGTATGAAAGGGAACCTATGGGTTGATTGGTAAGTGGGAGCTAAACAACGGTTCCTAAGCTATTAATGAGATGTGATTTTGATTTAATAGGGAAAAATACTGCCAGACTTGGTAATTACATGAAAATTTAGTGGAACCTACGTGGAGGAATCACTAAGTTTGGAAATTATTGTTGAAGTTCAATTTGGTCTTGCCAACTTTGGATGGTAGTGGCAAGGAGAGATAGGTGGGAATATGCAATTTAATGTCATTAATTTGCCTCGGTTTTGGTGAGCAAACCATCATGGAAGGCATGTTGGAAAATTTGTTGGGGTTTTTTTGTTTTTCATGCTTCATGATTTTTACTCTACATGGAGCTATCTGGTTCTTCAAAATAGTAGTTTGATCTAGACTTTATGGCTATTTTTGATTTCTCTGATCTATTTTTAATTCAAGGAAAGTATATGAGGCATTGTGGAAAAATATTATTGTTGGGTAATCTTGCTTGGAGAAGAAAAAGGGTTGGAAGCTCACTGGAAGTATCCTTTAAATTGGTAGAGGCACTATTAGGCATAATAGGCTCTACCCATTAAGATTTATTGCTTTCTTCTAAATGATTTATTAAAACAACTCTGGTCACTTGAAATATATTTATGCATGATGTGTCTGGTTGTTTACTTGCATGTTTTCATGAAATCTATGTGTTTTCTGGAATGTGAATCCATGGCTGTTAATAGTAGTTTTTGGGAACTTTCTCTGTACTAGTTATTAATGGTATTTATGAGAATTTATATTTGAAGCTCTGTAACTTGTATTCAAAGCTCGGTAACTTGCATTTGAGACTAATGTTGACTGAACTGGCCTTGCTACTTGAATGGTTCTGAATCTCTGCTTTATTCTTGTGTTTCATTGAGCTTGAAGTGGAGCTTCATGATTTGTTATAAGATTTTGTTGGTACTTTGTGTTTGTTTTGGAATGATTTGGAACTTGGTATAGTTCTCAACTTTTGGTTGAATCTTCGTATTCAACAATTGAACTCGTATTCAGTTCTTGTGAATGTCAAACTTACTGTTGAGTTGTTGAGTTCAGTTATGTACTTATGCTCTGAACTGGAGTTTTATTCTTCTTTATGGAATTGCAAATGATTGAACCTATAATAGAGCAATGGTGTTTATTATGAGCTTGTATTTAGGGCCTTGGGTTTCATTATAGGCTCATATTTGATCTTGTGTTTGTCTGAGCCAGAGTTAGAGATTTGTGGGGTTCTAAACTTATGTTCGAAGCTCGTATTTGTTACTATATAGGTATTCCATTATTATGGAGTTTTGAACTTGTGTTGGAATCAACGTGTTGATTCTTTACTTGTATTGTGGGCTGGGTTTTGTTGGTTTTTAAGGATTTGAGAAGATTTAATCTCATTTAATAATGTCTGCTCGAAGGGGATCTTATGAGTTTTGTTTTGGTCGGAAGTAGACCGTGTAACTTCTTTTTGAGATCTCCTCTATTTGATTCTTGAGAGGGAATGGTTGTATCACTTCTGTCTTTTAGGCTGCACTATGTTCTCAAACTTGACAGGGCATGTGAATTAGGAGTGTAACCTATTCATCTCTACCCTGAGAAAACCCGTGTTTTGTGAAATCTTGGTTGTTTTGTTCATAGAAACAAATAGACTGGAACTATGTCCTGTTGTAGGTTTGATTGGTTTTTAGTTCGTTTGGAACAGTCGTATTAGTTGTAGAGGGTTTATAGAATGTATTATTTACTTCCTTTTTGTCATTGATGTTGAACAAATTCTTACCTATCATAAGCTTTTAACTAGAACTCGAGAGGCTTGTGGTGATTCTGTTCAGTCAAGTTGGAAGAATTTTGGGACATTTCTTGTCTTAAATGAATTGTTTAGTTCTCTTACTCTCTTCTGATCTTTCATTTGATTCGTGGGTTTTAATATAATGTTGAATATAAAACCTAGTTTACTGAGTGTAGTATGTAGGGATACAGTATCACTGTTCTAAATTCTTGGTAATATTTTTCTTCTTTGGGTTCGTGAGTGGTATTGACCCTTATCTATCTTACATTGTTTGTGTATTTCTATTCCTTGTTAGGTTCTTTGAATGAATCTCTAGGTTTTAGACAGAGAAATGAATATGATCTCTTGGGGATAGTATACTATCTTGATATGGTACTATGAATTTTGTTTTGAGATTTTCATTTGAACTTGAGCTTGGTGAATGGAAATAGGTAATCAGTTTGTAAGTTTTGTAATGGAAAGTTGGTAGTGTGCATTCTTTGACTGTGCATTCGGTTTTGATTTCTCTTTTGGGAACTAGCTAAAGGATTTTTAAGTTTGTATTAGATAAGGGATTTCATTTCATAGTATAAATGAAATGAAATATGGATTGGACCTTTTATTTGACATCCTTTTTCTATTGACTGTATAAGTTCATTAACTGAACTTCTCTTTAATTGATTCTCTTCTGAGATGGGAACTTCTTTTGGATTGGTTAAGAGATTTATTTTTCTTGAGTATAGCTTAGATTTGTGGACAGTTTGGTTTCGGACCTCTGAAATATAAACTACTAACATACAAAAGTTAATAAGAATTTCAGTTAGACTATTTTAATCTGCTTGGATTGAATTGGGATTCTTGTTTAGATGTTGCCTCTTTATTTATGGACTCCTTAATTTTTCATCTTTGGAATGAGGCAGTGTTATGTGTTCTAAACCTGATTCTTTCCTTCAGATGAATTATGTCTGAGGAATAGGTATGTATTGATTCTCTTCTTTTGTTATATGGAAAGATGAAGCATACTAATATGAGCTATGTTGTAACTAACTTCTTTTTCTACTTAGAAAAGACTAATGTGTATTTCTATTCTTATGGAATTATGAAACAATTGGATGAAAAAACTTGTTGACTGTTTTTAAGTAATTGATAGGATGAATTAAATCTTGTGATATAATTTTGATGTTCCATATTTTATTAAGTTCTTTTCTTAAAAGTGAATTCATACTCTTTTATGGTATTTATTTTCTGGATGTTATTACATATGATTGTTTGTATGATGTATATTCATTGTTTCATTAAAGCAGAGTTGTTTAATGAAACAATTAGTGGAATGCACTTTACTTTAATGCTTAGTGCTTATCATGCTCAGTTCATTGAACTGACTCGTGCTAGCAATTTTGTATATGGGCATCGTAAGTGATAAAGGAAGACAAGAAATTTCATGATGTATTGGCTTATTTAATTTTGGATCTTGTGTAAAGAGTTTTGAATTATTCTTGAGTTGTATTGGAAAAGAAAAGTGATGTTATTTTAAGATCTTATTTATATTGACATGTAGAATGTCTAAATTACATAGTCTTGTAAATGTATGTTTTAAATCATGAATTGAAAGGTTTGTGTTAGACTTCAATTTGTGAAGTGAAATCTTTGTGCTTATATGCTGGAAATAATAGTGATATATTTTCGGGATTCTTTATATCTATTTATATACTATTGCTTTTATCAGATATTGAGTAGGATTAAGGAGATAGTATAATCTCCCCTATTATAATGCACTAGTTAAATTGTAAAAGATGTCATTCTTAAACTACACAACTATAGTTTAATAATGAAATATGTTTGGGGCATACAATTAATCTATATGTGTAATAAATGATAAAAAAGGTTATGTTGAACCTAACATTTAACCATGTAGAGGAAGACTCTTCCTCTCCAAAAGAATGAAAGATAAGATGATTAGTGGTTATAATCCTTAATCTTTATAACTTTGATTATAAAGTAAACACTAGCTAAATCTAGGTGGATGTCACACCTGATTTGGACAGTTAAGTTGCATTAGGAATTAAATGTTGATGTTTGTTGTCATGTTTTGAGATAATTGCTTGTTATGCCACATCAATGAACAATAATGCAAACATGGTTTAATGAAGTTCTCCATACCTAATCAGGATAAGTATGGGTAAAGAACTTAATGAATGTTGGAATTAGGGTTAGGCATGGTTGTTGTAATCTGAATCTTAATCCAATTAAATTATGATTAATGACCACTACAGGGGTATGTACATCTTGATGAATCAATTCTAACTGATGTTGGCACACACTAACTACAGGAATGTACCCATGAGAAGTCTTGGGACTTCTCGAGGATATAGTGTTATAGTTGACATGTGGCAACACCCTTCCATATTTGTTCATCTAGATTTACGCACATCTGGAATTGAACTTAGTTTCTCTCTAGGTCAAGTTAGTAGCATGTTTAGGATAGGTATTAGCTTTCATTGACTCAGGTTACCTTGGCACATCTGGTTGACTTAGGTCAACCGAGTATGCCTATATACCCTAAGTCATCGTGAGTGTCTTCCTATAATAAATTATGTTTCTAACCTAGGCTAGGGTTAAACCTTGGGCAAGTGGAATGATGGTAGTCAGTAAAGACCATTCTAGATAACAGAAGAGTGAGGTGAAGGACCTATTCCAAAATGAAAAGTATGTCATCTAGGAATAGTAACATGAACAATATGTTGAAAATATTTGACCAAAGTATCACAAGTTGCTGGTTGCATTGTCTATGTCGGCTAGTTTAAAGCAACATGATATCAGATGAATAATGGTAACAAATATTCAGATAGGTTGTTTAAACAGATCACTCAGTACCCAGAATAGGGTAGGAGAACCAAGTGTACATAGTATACATAAAGTATTCTATACTTTAAGTTAACATTAGAGATTAGTTAGTAACCGAGTCATGGAATGAGAGATTGGTAGCATACCGAGTCATTACAGTTGCATATGGTTATTTGTTATGAGATTGATTGGCATGGAATGTGTGTTCCAAATGATGTTTTATTTATAATAGAGAAAATTATGTTTCAAAAAAATTCCCTTGTTTCTAAAGTCTTAAAATGGGAATGTTACACTCAGGTTCCTGAAAATTTTCCTTTTTCTATGTATTATGTGCACATTTTGGTCAATTTAGTATTAGATGATAGACCAATTTGAATGCCCACACAAAAATATTTTGAACAAGATGAAGAAAGAGAAAGGGCCACTATTGTTAGAAAAAATTCAACTTTTGAGGCCTTGCTCCAAACCTTGAAAGATGAGATGAAGAAATCGACCAAGCTCTCAATTTATGTTTGGTGCCAGAAGCAATTATAAGGATCATGACTATAGTAGAGGAAAAATAAATTATAAATGCAATGAAATATTAGACACTTGGGCATGTTAAAAGATTAGCACTTGAAAAACAAAAGCATGAGGCCCTCGCAATTGCCTAGGATCCACACAAGGATATAATTGTTGAGATTGGGAAACCCATAGTGTAGAAGATGGATCTC
This sequence comes from Taxus wallichiana var. yunnanensis, assembly GCA_018340775.1. Classification (NCBI taxonomy): domain Eukaryota; kingdom Viridiplantae; phylum Streptophyta; class Pinopsida; order Cupressales; family Taxaceae; genus Taxus; species Taxus wallichiana. The sequence goes on from CM031244.1 coordinate 167,054,109, forward strand.
ATGGAAGGAATGTTTTCAGGTATGTCCAATGTTTTCCTGATGCTATAAAATGAGAAAGAGAAGATCACTCAGAATGAATTCGATGTAATATTCACATATATTCTCTAGAAAAAAAAGGAACATGATAAGTGACTGGAAGATATTAGAGACTAAAATCAAAATTGAATATCCTGATTTAATCCTTCTAATTAAAGAATAGGGTGTTGTAGAGTAAAAATTCATTATTTTTACAATGTTTCATTCATTCTTTCATTAATTATTCTTTATTATTAGGAACATCAGAAATAATTCTTATTTTCGGGATGGCAATGTACTTTAGTTTGGGGTAATGTTGAGTAGAAAAATGTTGCTCTAAGGAGAAGACACACAATGGATGCACACGAGAACAAGGAAAATTTGAATGTGCGGGAAGATATGAAAGGAAACACATGCCATAACACTTTGGCTCGGTACTTAGCCATTTTTATGGATAAGGGCTATTTTCAGAGATAACATGTGAAGCACACTTAGAGATGAATACTTGTGCTCAACGTAGTTGTATTTTGGGAACAAGCGACAGATAAGCACTATGCATAGTTTAAGCTAATAATAGGATTTATACTTGGAGTTAACTATAGGACATTTATTGTTAGAACACTTACATAGTATACATATTATTGTAAAGGTGCATGGATATTATCAGCATGTGACCTATTTTGAGAATTGCATGGGTGGTAAAGGAAAATCCCCCATATAAATATGTATTAACTTGTATAGTTTAGTAGGTGGTGAATTATTATAGAGTTGTGTTATTGGTTTTGATGTGCACATTACTCATGGAGAAACTGATATAATGTGAGAAAGGATTCTATGTTTTACAGTATTTAATGAAATAGAGTATATTGGTTGGATAATGGTATTAGACATGATTTGGTTATTGTATGGATAATCTTATCATAGTTATTTTTAGTTTAGTTATTATGATTCTCTAAGATATAAATATGGATTATGCACTCTGGAATTCTTATGTCTAGTTATGACTATGAATATGTTTAAACATCAGAATGATAACATCCTATACAAGAAATTCTAAAGAGGGACCTGATGCGTTTGCGCATTTCGAGTGAGCACACAGCTTAGGATGAGCGTTGTGCCAGTGCACTTGGGTTATTCATAGTAAATTCGAGGCTGCATAACATGCATTTTCTCTAATTTATTCTAGGTTATTACAGGTGAGCCCATATGAATTATGTGCATAAAAAATTCATCTTTTATGCTTTGAAGGATGGAAAGATATTCCTAGGATATTTGAGAAAAGGAGCTAACATTTTCGGTGGTTGTTTGTCTACCGGTGGGTCATGTCTCAAGACTAGTCACAAGATCTCATAGCTTCCTAGCCATAAAATAGGATTTTAATATTACTCTCCATATACTTTAATTCATTCCATTTAATAAGCTGAGATTTATCCATCGAAAAAATACAAAAAGTAGACATTTTTAATGCTCAAACAAAAATGAAGATAAATAAAACTAAAAATTAATCAACTCTTTATAAAAGATCCACACAGAGAATAAAAACAATATATATATTTTATTTTTAGTTAAGTATTTGCAAATTGATTAGAAACAATAAAAAAAAAAGGCCACATAGAAAAATATCTAATCTTTACAAAATTTAGAATTCACGAGATAAAGGAACCAAGAAAACCCACGGAACAAAGACTTAGAAAAGCGTGATACGGTGAAATAAATACCCACGATACAAAGAAATAGATACCCACAGTTTAAATAAAATTTACAACCCATGGTAAAATGAAATTTAAAATCCATGATACAAGCAACTTTTTACAAAATCCATCGTACAAAGGAAAAAAAAATGGAAGCTATAGATGAAGCAGGATATGAGACATGTTGAAGATCTAAACTAAGAAAGAAGACACATGTTGGCTTTCTAGAAAATTATCAAGTAGATTCCCCTGGAGGATGTGAAGTCCGTGGAATTAATTAAAATAAATGAACTAGTGGGTCTACAAAATATCTTAAAAATGCAACAAAAACTAAATACATCTGTAGTTTTTCTATTAGGTCATTTTTTCGCACTCTTACACTATTAAAAAAAGTATAAAATAATGTGAAAGAACATGGTTATATTCTATTGGTTTTGCAATGGAAGAGATTGACATAGTCTTAGTAAAAAAATGGAACTTGTCAATAATCTAGTGATGAAAAAATAAAATATAAATATTTTCACCAAACTTTAAAAGATGGATTTGAATGGACTTAAAGTCATCAAAATAATCCTAAAAATAAAATAAAATTCGGGTCTGAAATCTAAAGACCAGTGTCACAATCTTATAGGCTAATGTAAAGTAGATACTGACACGACAAAAGATAGATTCGACACAAATATACGTGGATGAATTCTATTGGTTATCACTTTGCAGTGTAACCACAAATACTTAAAGAAAAAATGAGTACATGTGGAGCCTTCTTAATGGGTTTCTTTCCACAAAAATGACAAATATAGACAAATGTGAAAAGGTGGATAAATTTAATTGGTCAACCACTTGCTACAATTAGAAAGAATGAAAAATTTGACATGCAAAGATTCTTGGAGATGTTTTATTGGCTCAAACTTCACATATGTCAGTAGAAAGCTATCAAAATACTGACACTATGAAATACAAAGCTACTTGGATTAATCCTATTGGCTCGTATTTTAAAGATAAAAAGGTCTAACAACGCTAAATATAAAGTGACTTGGAGATTTCCAATTGGATCATATTTTGCAAATGATAGAGGAAAGATAACACAAGTTTGACAACACAAAAAACATGGAATTTCCTTATTGGCTTGCTTTTTTAATCTAAAAATTAGATAAATAATAATATTGACAATGCAAAGCAAGGTGAAAACTTCTAATTTGTTCGTGCTTCACAAAAATGAAAATATATCTAATATTGAAGATGGGAAGCTAGATGGCATAAAATTATTGTCCCAATCTTTGTGAAAACATAAATTTGTAGAAAATAAAGATCTAAACAGAAATCGACAAATAAAATCCACTTGGCACTCTATGATTGGATTTGGCTTCAGAAACATGAAAAACGGACAACAAATCTATTTGGAGAAATTTAATTGGTCCAAGATTCAAAAAAACGATAGGATATAAATAAAAAATGATAAAGCAAAGCCAGATGGCATAAAACGATTGGATCGGGATTCACAAAAATAGATCTAGTGAAAAGTAAAGATATATAAAGTTGGGGCTGATTTAAATGCTCCGAACTCACTAGATATAAAGAGATCTTTTGCATCCACAGACAAAAAATAGCTATAACATTTAGAAGTGGTGCGAAAAATTAAAAAAATCTTGCATATAGCTTATTTAACTAAAAATGACTGTAACTAGATACAGAAATAAATATTTAAGCTTAAAATTGCTCAAACATGATCTAAACAACCATTTAAGTAATATTTTCAAAAATATTTAGGCGGGAATTGAAATTTTAAACCTAGTTAGCTTGAAGATAATTGTGGAGAAACTAGAGCTTCAAAGATCCATGAAAACTTCAAGCTTATTCATTCTAGCTAATTTAAATATTCCATATCAATCCTACACACACATAATCACCATCTGTGATAACATGTCAATATTTATAAGGAATGAGTAATAGACTGATTATAAATCCATAATATAAGTTTCTGAAGATTATAGATTATGATATGTAGATTACAAAATGTAATAACAAGAGCTAAAGAAAATAGTAGGAAATAAAAGAGATAGAAGACACCAGATTTAAGTGGGGAAACTCGAAGGAAAAATCCCATTGTAATAAAGCACTTTCTGTATTAAGAATATTGAATACAAATTTTACCCAACACTTCCACTTCACTCCTTGGTCTTTTTTAAAAACCAAATTGCTAAGATATTTCTTTCTATACAATGCAATAATTATCCATGTTACCAAAAACTGATCTCTTCTTTCAATACCAATGTATTTGTTGGTTTATTATCAATCCCGAGAGGGATTTCCATGAGTCAGTATATCTGTTAGTTAGTCACTCTATTCCCCACATAAATGTGGAATACCATCATAATAAATTTTAATACATAAAATTTAAGATAATGTGGGGTGTACAATAGTGGTAGATATCCCACTTGACATTATCACCCAAAGACTACATTTGTTTAAATGAAGAAAAATTGACCAAAACTCAGACCACCTCTCACCTTGTGTTTGATTTAGATATCATCAATAATACAAAGTTAGGGAATGTCAATTTAGATGAGTTTCTTCAGATATTGCATGTTAATGATATAGTTTAATTTATGAAGGAGATAAATGAGAGCTCCATTTCATTATTTTCTATCTTTCCTCCTTATTCTCAGTACCCAAAACTTATATGGGATTTTACTGAAAATTATAACCCTGAAACAAATGAAGTTAAGGATGGAAGTGGGTATTTGGTGAATCATTAACTCTTGAGACATTTGAATCAATGTTGTGACTCCTTGATGAGGATGAAGAGGTAGATATAACTGTCAAGAAAGAAGAGAATTTCTAGACTAACCATAATACCCATCTTTTAAAAATTTGAGCAACCAATGGCTTGAGAAGCCTAGGGTGTTTGTTACCTCCATCCCCAAAAAGTTGAGTAGAACTAATTTTATTGAAGAGATTGGGAGCTTATTACATTGTTAAACAAAATGGTGGGTAATGAATCTGCATATTATTACCATGATTAGATGTTTAGATACATCCATATCATCCTCAACTACAAAAATCCTATTAATTGGGGAAAATTAATCAGTAAGTCCATCCATCACTAGCTCATCAGAATGAAAGTTTAGATCTAGATAGGATCAAAATAAAGGTGTGAGTTTTTCATGATCTCTTATTTGGTATACAACATAGCATGTCATAGGTCATTCCCTGGTTTGAATAGATAAAAGGAGTTCTCTTAACATAGGGTATATCATATATATCCTCAACTTAATTTGGAGAACCAAAGTTATAATTGTAGGTTAGCTCATGACACTTTATTTTTCCCCTTAATGTGTCTATTAAAATCTGATTGGGGGTAATATAAAATTTTGGAAAGTGCTAAATAAGTGATAAGTGAGTTTGGATGTTACTTCATCCAATTCAATCTTTTCACCTATATTAGAGTGAGTGTATTTCAAGGCACTCCTTACATGCTCCCTAGATATTTGGATGATAAATGGGATTTGCAGGAGTTTTCAAGATAGTTAGTAGAGGTACATAGGATTATTAATGGAAAACATAATACCAATGCTAAGCTTCCCATTACAATTTGGAGGTATACTTTTCCTACAATTTTCAAACTACAACTTATGGAATTAGAGGTGAACATGGAAACCATTCATAAGATTCCACCAAGGGAAAATTATTACATCAAGTGGATTGTGCATACAACACTTGTAAAGTCTTATGAACACGAACCCCACTATAAAAAATTCTAGATGGATTATAGGGATGAAGAAGTTAGGTTAAGGGATTTCTCCATAATGACCTTAACTCAGATCATTGACTATAAAATTGCAGTCATCCCTAAGGGTTTGGTGGATGTTAAGAATTTGGTAAGTACTATATTGACAACAAGATTGTAACTCATCTAGTACCACCATTAGATTGGATAGTAAAGAAGCATATCTAATTAAATGAAATGACTATCATGGTTATTAAAAGAACCCTCACCTAGTTTAATAGCAAGGGTATTGACCTATCTCTCCAAAACACTACAATTTTTAGACAATATAATAATGTTGGGCCACTCAATAATGTTCTCACACCACTGAAGAAGTGAAAAACATGTTTTGATACATTGCAAGGTATGCCTTCTATGATATTCATTAGAGGGATGCATTCTATATTAGTCTAAGAACTAATTATGGCCATGAGGAGGATTGGGACCCCAATATCCCAATTAACACAAAAGGATAAGAAAATTATATAGAGGGAAATGAAATTGTTAGTGCAAAATCACAACACCCCTGGATGTTGATCAGATTTCTAGGTTGATCACTCTAGCATCCAGTGTGATTGCACAACATTGAATCCTTTCTCCAAGTGTGGGGACTTGTAAAATGAGAGAAGAATCTCCAGATTAGAGGCTGGTTCCTCAAACTCCTCTGATTAGATCTAGTGTTTACACAATTGCAGAGGTTCAAATCCTAATTTTACCCTAATTTGCAAGTAGACAGGGATAAGAAATGCAGAAAATGAAACTAACCTAATGATGGTGATGCACCAAAGGAGTGGTGAACATTTTTTGCTCATAAAAATAGGCACAAATCCATGAAATGCAACACGAAAAACATACACAAGCTGATAAGATGCAATAAGAGATCTGAAAATGAAATAAAAACAATACAAACAGAGGACTGAAAACATTCACAGAGTTTGCACTGTCATTTCCATGTAAAATCCCTTGAATTACACCATCAAAGAGGTATAAACCTATTACAATCCTTGAAAAAGGCCTGATACTTACAAAATTCACTTGTTTTCAGGTGAAAGAAGAAGTCTGATGTTCAAAAAAGTGTTCCTCCCTGAAGAAATGAGCCAAATCTAGCTTTTACATTGCATGGGTCAAGCCCAGGAGAGAGAAAACATACAAAAACATGGGAGCCCATTCCTCATTGACTAAAAATGCATTAAATCAGCATGGGGAACCTTACAAACCCATACCCTATCATTTTTGACCAAATTGGAGGAGAATGCGACCCATTCTATATTAAATTTGGTTGTTGAAACGTCAGTTCTGGCCATTACCACGTGCCAAAGACATTTCTTGATTTTATCTCTCCAAAATGAACCAAAATGCAAGATTGACCATGGAATCGTGTAGAGGATTTCACCAGCTTTCCATTGATATAAAGAACGTGAAAATCCGAGCTCTGGATCAAAAGTTATGGTGATCTGAAGATTTAGGGCAAAAACAGGCCAAAACGGATTTTGAATTTTTTCCCGCGCTCTGCCACTTGGATGACATGTGTCAGTGCTTGAGTGGCCACGTGTCGAGCCAGTTTGATTGATGAATTCTCTCTCCTTCCCTTTCCATGGGTTTTCCTTGAAATTTTTGACTTTTTATAACTTTGGGAAATTTTCCATTTTTTCCCGCGCCTCGCCACTTGGGACACGTGGCGTGATCTGGTTGGAGGACGGGGCGCGGGGTCATCCTTGTCTTTTAATTTTTTGGCCCAAGAATTTTGTCAAATTTTCCTAAGTCTTTCCCTGGCTCCAAACTCCCCACCTTAGGACACGTGTCCTGTGTCTATTAGCTCGGGCCGACCCTTCAAACCTTGCCCTTTGAAATTTTTTGGCCAAAAAACACTTAGCCAATTTCCATTGCGCTTCCCCTTGTGACACGTGTCACGCTGCGATTCATCCACGGGCCTCCTTGTCTCTTTCGGCCACTTCACCTTTTCCCCCGTGTACTTTTGGCTGGATGTCCCAAGCTATCAGGACAAATTTCTCGAACCGCCCGATTCGGGCTTCCTTGTCCCTCTTTGTAGTGAAGACACGGCAAGATTCCATTTGCTCTCGGCTCCTTCGGCTTTTCGCATCCCCCGCGTACTTTTGGCCCAAATGTCCCAGATGAAAGTATCTTGTTTCGGCCAAACCGGCCGGTTCACGTCCTCCATGTACTTTTGTCCCAACTGTCCCGGATTGCCTGGGACAAATCTTCAAACGCCCGAAATGGACTGACTTGCGCCAAACCGGCCGATCCGCATCCTGCACGTACTTTTGTCCCGGATGTCCCAGACAAAACTTGGCGATTTTTTCCACTTTCGGCCGGTTCGCCCTTTCGCATCCCACGTGTCCTGACGTCCCAATTGCTGCGCGGACCACCTGGCGGCTTTTTGGCTGATTCGTGCCCCGATGTCCCAACTGTCCCAGCTGCTGCGAGGACTAGGACTTAGCTGATTTTCATGATTTTGGGCCTTGAATCAATCTACTTGCTCGGGACAGAATAATCTGATGCATGTTATCAAAATTACCCTGGGGGTGAATTTTGGATAACAATTTGGCGACTCAGCGGGGTCACCTGCCTGCTAGGTAGAAGATACCGTTGTTCAAAAGCGATCCATTGGGCATGGAGTCATCAAATATTCTATTTAGAACCCCAACTGACTTAGAATGTGTAAGGAGGAAGATGGAATATCACCTGATGGGAGCAAGGACTGTAAAACATCTCCATGGACAGCAAGCTATGTCAAAGCACTTAGGGAAAACAAAACTAACCTACAACAAAACAATGTGCACAAGCACTTGGAGGAATGAAAATCTAATCTAATATTTACAAGGTGGTAATTTTTCCTCTAGAAGCAATGCTTGAGATAGATTCCATTTACTAGAATCTGCAGTTCTTCACCATCCAATGAGGCCAATTGGAAAGCATTGTTGTTCTTGCACTTCATGACCATGTATGGGCCACTCCAAATGGCATCAAATTTTGAATGCCTTCCGGTTTTGCTCTATCCACATCTCATTTCAACACTAGATCTCCAACCTGAAAAGATCTATCCTTGGCCTTCCTATCAAAGGTCTTTTTGATCAAAGCTTGATCCTTTTCCATTGCTTGGGATGCCTGATTTCTGATCTCTTGCAGCTCCATCAACTCTGCATACCTCACCTCCATGGGCTCAAACTCTAGCAACTCCAGCTGCTTCATGAGTTCCAATGTTGGAAACTCAAGTGACATGGGCAAGATTGCTTCTCTTCCATAGACAAGCCTGAATGGAGAGTTACCTGTGGATCTCTTGGGAGTTATCCTATCAGCCCATAAGGCTGATTTCAATTTGGTATGCCAAGACCTCTGATTCTCGTCAAGAGTCCTCCTAATGATCCTCAACAAGTTCTTGTTTGTAGACTCGGCCTGGCCATTACCTTGAGGGTAATAGTTTGATGAAGTGCTTAGGTAGATCCCATTCTTAACAGCCCACTCGGTCACCTTAGATCCAATGAATGCCAATGCATTATCAGAGATTATTGTAGCAGGTACACCAAATCTGGTTGTTATCCCCTCATAAAAGTCTAAGATGCTAGACTCATTTGCCTCTTTGAGTGCTACTGCTTCTGTCCATTTGGTGAGGTAGTCCATGGCTGTCAAAATCCATTTGTGCCCTTGGCTTGAATTGGGATTAATGACTCCAATGAAGTCCAAACCCCATTGCATGAATGGCTGGTCAACTGAGATTGGATGTAATGGAAGGGCAGCAAGTCTCTCTTTTCCTGTGAAGAATGCACAATTCTTACACCTCTTGATCCATGCATAGCAATCACTGAAGATCTTAGGCCAATAATAACCAGCCTTCATGATTTTTAGAGCTGTCACTCTTGGTGAAAAATGACCACCAGCTGGTCCACCATGGAACTCTTCCAACACCCTTTGAATCTGATTTGTGCTAATGCATCTCAGCAGCACTCCATTCACATCTTTCTTGAACAAAACTCCATCAACAATGGCATACGGGACAGCCTGCAATCTGAAGTGTCTCCTTTGGGTCTTGTTCATCTCTAGAGGGCATAGGCCTATGCCTAGGAAGTGTATAATACCTTGGGTCCAGCAAGGAGTGGGGGCAGCATTGTCTTCTTCTTGATTGCCACTTGGCTCATGGCTGTCCTGGACTATCAAAACAACCTCTTCTTCATTGCATACTTCTTTTTGCTTCCCCAAAACCAGCTGCTCACACAATCCTTTCCCTCTTACCAGCTTGGTGATCTTGATCTCAATGTCATACTCCATGACACGGGTGATCCAACCTGCCCTTTTCTCATTCAAATCTTTGTTGAGGAGGAAGTCCTTAACCCCAGCATGTGAGACCAGCAACTGGACCTTGTTGCTTGAGATTAAATGCTTGAATTTCTTCAAGATTCTGATTACTGCAAGTACATGCTTCTCAATAAAAGAGTACCTCACCTCATAGTCATCTAGGCTCCGGCTGAAGAAGGCAATTGGCTGCTCATCATTGTCCTTGTTCTGTTGTACCAAAATGGTAGAAATAGTATCATTACCTCCAAATGCATAGAGGATGAAATCCATGGAGAAATCTGGGTTGATGAGAGTTGGTGCTTGAGAGATAGCTTCTTTGATTGCTTCAAAACTCTCCTTGCCTTCTACTATCCACTTGAAAGCCATGCTCTTCTTTAACATTTTGGTGATGGGCTTGACAAGGGCTGCAAAATCTGGGACAAACCTCGAACAAATTTTATCCTTCCCAAGAAACTCTGAAGGGCTTTCTTGTGGCTTGGCAATGGTAGTGCTCTTATGGCTTCAACCCTCTCTGGATCAATTGTTAATCCTTCTTTGGAGACAATATGGCCAAGGATCTTTCCTTCATGTGCAAGAAAGATACACTTCTTAGGATTCAAAGACACTCCAAATCTCCTGCACCTCATGAAGACTTGTCTCAAATGAGAGAGGTGGTCTGCTGCATTTTTGGAAAAAATAGTGATGTCATCAAGGTAAATCAGCACCATGTTGTTAATCAAACCTTTGAATGCCATGTCCATTTGCCCTTTGGAAGGTAGCACCAGCGTTGGATAGCCCAAATGGCATTTTCCTGTATGCAAAAGTTCCCCATTTGGTTGTGAAGGCTGTCTTGAACTGGTCTTCTTCCTTCACCATAATTTGATTGTAGCCTGAGTAGCCATCAAGTAGTGAAAACCTCTCGGAGCCAGCCACAACTTGCAAGATTTGCTCCATGGAAGGGAGTGGGTAATGGTCCTTGAGAGAGGCTCTATTCAAGTCTCTGAAGTCAACACACAATCTGATCTCTCCACTCTTCTTTCTGACTGGGACTAAGTTGGTAACCCAACTAGAATGCTTGATTAGGAATATGATCCTTGACTTAATCAGCTTGTCCAATTCTTTCCTCATGAGAGGCTCCATGTGTGGATTGACTGGTCTTTGTTTCTGTCTGACAGGCTTAGTATTTGGATCCAATTCGATGGTATGCTGAGCTAAGTTGGGATTGAAACCTTTCAAGTCTTCATAGCTCCAAGAAAACACATCAGGGAACTCTTGACACAGTTGTATGAACTCATACCTTTCTTGTTCAGTTGTCATCCTTCCAATTTGCAATGGTTTGTTCTCTTCTACCAAGATGGATACTGAATCCTCTCTCTTGACCTGAATGTTTGCTTTCTCCTTTCTAAACTGATCATTGGGGTTAAAAATGGACTCCAAAGTGATAAGTCCCTTGGGCAGCTTGTTAGTTCTCAGCTGTACCACTTGGTCACCATACTGCTGTTCCAATCTTTCTTGATTCTTGGCTGAGAACTCAGCTTCTTCTTGCAAGAAATGGATGATTTGCTGGTCATTTTCAAACACTTGCCAACTGACATTGTTATCCGGCACTGAAGGCCTCACAATCACGTGGATGTTTGGCTGTACCTTGTCTTGTTGAATGCTTTCCACAATGTCAAAGGCTGCCCCTACTGCTGCAAGCCTGTCAGTAGCTTGATTCTCTTCCTAGGAATGGATTTGATGCCAAAACCCTCAAAATCTTCCATGAGGTCCCACACCCTGTTCTTGTAGCACTTGAGAAGATCATTTTTGGTAGCATGTTGTCCCTTGACCTGATTTACAATCAATTCACTGTCACCAAAGACTTGCAAGTTCTTTATTCCTCTCTTGATTGCCCAATGCATCCCTTGCACTAAGGCTTCATATTCAGCAGTGTTATTGGAGCATGCAAACTGAAATCTAAAAGCTGAATAGTACTTTATTCCTTGAGGTGAAACAAGCATAGCTCCACCTCCTGCACCTTGTCTACTCCTTGATCCATCAAAAAATAGCTGCCATACCTCATTGTCATCTTTGTGGTTTGGCTTGGTGATGCTAGGAATAGGCTGATTTTCTTCGTGTATGCAATAGACCCCTAGCTCAGATTCTTCCACTTCTTGATAAGGATCAAATGCATGTATCTTGTTTGCCCATTCATCAAGAGTTAGATCGGGATGCTTCCAACCTTGGTGTCAGCCTCATCAGTGCTTGGGTGGTCTTCTTGATCAAATGTTGAACAATTGGCGTTGATCTGACTTGGAGTGTAAGGCTCAATGTGGAAGTTTGCAATAGGTTCAGACCTGATTGTAGCCTTAGTTCCATACCTTGTTCTAAACAACATGTGTGACCAATCAGTCAGACAAATATTCCCTAATCTTGGCTGTGAAGTCCCTTGACAAGCATAGGGAAAAGAGTGGTGGAAGGTCTATGACTGATACATCTTGTAAAACAACAACATTTGGACAGGCATGCAAGGTAAGACTCAAGTTTCTAATCACTCAAACTATTGTTACTGCTGTCCCATCTAGCTGCACTACCCCTTTGGATATTGTTTCATACTGGAGCCCTAGCTGATCAGCTATTTGTTTAGGCATTACTGAGCTACTTGCCCCGGAGTCTATCATGCAATTGTGCACTAGCTGATTTCCAATGATCAATGAAACATAGAAAGGAGGGGGTTTCAACATTTTACCTTGCTGTCCTCCATGATCTCCTTCAGGCTGGGCAGCATTTGTAAGCACTTTGTCTTGCATCTGAACTTGCTGATTCGAAGTTGGCCAGTCCTTCATGGTAGCTTGTAGCAAATCTCTTTGGCCTGGGATAGATAGGGATTCCCACATTGATATATTGACGTTTGTCTTCTTCATCTGATCAATGATACTGAATGGTGATGAAGGATCTCTTTGTTGTCCCTTGGTTTGCACATTCACTCCTTGCACGTGGGCAGCAACAACTGGTATTTGAGTTGGCCTAGGGGCTGTTCTTGGCTGCCCTTGTGCATTTGAAATTGGATTTTGCTTGCCAACCATTTGTGGAGCCATGGAAGGTTGTGGATTGGTTGGGGCTAATGACATTTCTTCACCCAAATTCCTCCTTTTTGACCTTGTGTTGGCTGCAACACCTTGGGAAACTACTGGTTCATGCCACAAAAATCCTCTGCTTGCCAATTTACCAACGTGGTGTCATTTGGGGCTGATTGTTGTTGGAATGTTTCTTGTCGTTGGTTGTTTCCTTGACTGCCCTCACCCTCCACACTAGTAGTTGTCACCATTAATGCTTGATTCAAAGCACCATTGAAGCACATGGATTGGTTATGAGGCTCATTGCATGGAAAACACCAATCATACTCCTGGGCAATGTTGTTTTGTGTTGGCACCAATGCCTTAGAGGCAGATATGGCATTTGGATTATAGGGCTGAAATGGTCTATTGGCAGGAGGCCTTGTTTGATTCATATTTGCAGCAGGATTAGGTGGCCTTTGTGGTTGGTATGGCTTCTGTTAGGCTGAGCTTGGGGCTGATAAGAAGGTCTAAAACCTTGGCCCTGCTGCCTTTTTAGAGTAACCAGCTCATTGCCTAGGTTTTGCAATTGCTTCATGACTTCATGAAGCTCATTTAGGGCTCTTGGAGATGAATTGGAAGCTTCATTTGAACTCTGATTTCTAGGAGTGGGAGAAGGAGCCAAATTAGGTGCTTGATTGGTGTTTGGACTCTCTAAGCTTGGAAACAATGGCATGGGAGGTCTAGGGGCAAGTTTGCCAGCTTGGATCAAACAATTTTCAGCCCTAATGGCAATGCTATAAGCCATAGGGATAGTTATGCCTCCCATGGACTGAATCAACATAGAAATATCAGAATTTAGAGCTTTGAGATAGTAGAGAAAAGCACCTTCTGCTGTTGGCCTGACTGCCACTGGAATTCTCTCCCAAGTCTTTTGAAATCTGAAGTTGAAATCGGTCAGTTGTTCATTGGGAGCTCTCTTGATGGTTGTCAGCTGCTCCAAAAGAGACAAGTTGTCTCCCTTTTCTCCAAATTGCTCATGAAGTGCTATACATAGCTGATTCCAATTTGTGATAGAACCAGCTCCAAGGCTCCTAAACCATTGCAATGCTTTACCCTTGAATGAAGATGCCAGTAACTTGACAGCCACTTGCATCTCATTGATTTCATGAATTGCACAAAGGTTAGCAATATCTTTAACATGATCACCTGGAGTAGTCTGATTTTCTCCAGTGAAGTATGGAATGTTCTTCAAGGCTGCAATAGGAATTGGATGTTGTGCATTAAGGGAAAGTGGGCTGCTTTGCCTGTGAAGTTGACATAGGGGTTGTTTTGTGCCATTCTAATTGGTCTTAAAACCCTTGTTGAGTGAATGAAAGGCCTACCAGGTGGAGGAGTTGAGAGAGTTTTGTTTGGTGGAGATGGAGACCTTTGAATCCTTCTTCCTCTTTGCCTTCTTCTTGGAGATAATTGTAGGTATTCAAATAGCACTTCTTCTTCTCCAACTCTTGACCTTGTGGTGACTCTTCTCATGAGTTTTCAGGCTGTCACTGCTGAAACCAGGTGGTTCTTCCCCTTGGAGTCGCCAGATATGCAAATAATAGCTCTTTTCAAGCAAGAAAATTGCAGCAGATGCACATCAACTTTGTTGCAATAAAAATGAGACCTCTAGGGTCCCACCCGGTGTGCCAAAACTATTAGTGTAAAATCACAGCACCCCTAGATGTTGATCAGATTTCTAGGTTGATCACTCTAGCATCCAGTGTGATTGCACAACATTGAATCCTTTCTCCAAGTGTGGGGACTTGTAAAATGAGAGAAGAATCTCTAGATTAGAGGCTGGTTCCTCAAACTCCTCTGATTAGATCTAGTGTTTACACAATTGCAGAGGTTCAAATCCTAATTTTACCCTAATTTGCAAGTAGACAGGGATAAGAAATGTAGAAAATGAAACTAACCTAATGATGGTGATGCACCAAAGGAGTGGTGAACATTTTTTGCTCATACAAATAGGCACAAATCCATGAAATGCAACACGAAAAACATACACAAGCTGATAAGATGCAATAAGAGATCTGAAAATGAAATAAAAACAATACAAACAGAGGACTGAAAACATTCACAGAGTTTGCACTGTCATTTCCATGTAAAATCCCTTGCATTACACCATCAAAGAGGTATAAACCTGTTACAATCCTTGAAAAAGGCCTGATACTTACAAAATTCACTTGTTTTCAGGTGAAAGAAGAAGTCTGATGTTCAAAAAAGTGTTCCTCCTGAAGAAATGAGCCAAATCTAGCTTTTACAGTGCATGGGTCGAGCCCAGGAGAGAGAAAATATACAAAAATGTGGGAGCCCATTCCTCATTGACTAAAAATGCATTAAATCAGCATGGGGAACCTTACAAACCCATACCCTATCATTTTTGACCAAATTGGAGGAGAATGCGACCCATTCTATATTAAATTTGGTTGTTGAAATGTCAGTTACGGCCATTACACATGCCGAGACATTTCTTGATTTTATCTCTCCAAAATGAACCAAAATGCAAGATTGACCCTGGAATCGTGTAGAGAATTTCACCATCTTTCCATTGATATAAAGAACATGAAAATCGAGCTCTGGATCGAAAGTTATGGCGATCTGAAGATTTAGGGCAAAAAACAGGCCAAAACGGATTTTGAATTTTTTCCCACGCTCTGCCACTTGGATGACACGTGTCAGGCACTGATTGGCCACGCAATTCTCTCTCCTTCCCTTTCCGTGGGTTTTCCTTGAAAATTTTGAATTTTTATAACTTTGGGAAATTTTCCATTTTTTCCTACGCCCCGCCACTTGGGACACGTGGCGTGATCTGGTTGGAGGACAGGGGTGCGGGGTCATCCTTGTCTTTTAATTTTTTGGCCCAAGACTTTTGTCAAATTTTCCTAAGTCTTTCCCTAGCTCGAACTCCCCCCGCCTTAGGACACGTGTCCTGTGTCTATTAGCTCGGGCCGACCCTTCAAACCTTGCCCTTTGAAATTTTTTGGCCAAAAAACACTTAGCCAATTTCCATTGCGCTTCCCCTTGTGACACGTGTCACACGCTGCGATTCGTCGCGGGCCTCCTTGTCTCTTTCCGGCCACTTCACCTTTTCACGTCCCACATGTACTTTTGGCCCGGATGTCCCAAACTATCTAGGACAAATTTCTCCGAACCGCCCGATTCGGGCTTCCTTGTCCCTCTTTGCGGTGAAGACATGGTGAGATTCCATTGGCTCTCGGCTCCTTCAGCTTTTCGCGTCCCGTGCGTACTTTTGGCCCAAATGTCCCAGATGAAAGTATCTTGTTTCGGCTGAACCGGCTAGTTCGCGTCCTCCACGTACTTTTGTCCCAACTGTCCTGGATTGCCTGGGACAAATCTCCGAACCGCCTGAAATGGACTGACTTGCGCCAAACCGGCCGATCCGCATCCCCGCACGTACTTTTGTCCCGGATGTCCCAGACAAAACTTGGTGATTTTTTCCACTTTCACCTGTTCGCCCTTTCGCGTCCCATGCGTCCCGACATCCCAATTACTACGCGGACCACCTGGCAGCTTTTTGGCCGATTCATGCCCGATGTCCCAACTGTCCCAGCTGCTGCGAGGACTAGGACTTAGCCGATTTTCATGATTTTGGGCCTTGAATCAATCTACTTGCTTGGGACAGAATAATCTGATGCATGTTATCAAAATTACCCTAGGGGTGAATATTGGATAATAGAAATATTATCCAATAATTCAAGACTCCCTAATTAAGGAAATACCTCACACATCCTCTATGCCATATATTCCCATTCCTCCTAATAAAGCACAAGAAGTTACATCAATTCCTATTAAAAGATATGTATTTACTACATGAAAGATAATGAGAGGTATTATATCACCGAGAAACCAAAGGAAAACTAGTTTTGGGTGCTACCCCTAGGAAAGAAGATAAGAATTCGAGTCACTAAGAATTTTTAGGAATAACATGGAAGAGGTAACACTACCTAAAATTGAAATCATTACAAATACGCATGTTATCTATGTTTACCCCTAGGTAAAATAGAAAACACGGGAGAATGGGTTTAAGAACTGGATAGAATTCATGGAGAAATATGGAATGATACATGTGATTTCTCAAGCTTGGAGAGCATTACAAGTGGTTTTGGGAAGTTTCATAATTTTGCGGGCTAATTCATTAGGAAAATGCTTTCGGGCATAAAGGATCATGCACCATGAAATAGGGCCTCATATTTAAATAAATACTCTTATATCTACATGAGGGACTATAAGTCCAAAAAAGTGCCTATGGAAATCATTTTCCATGCCCTACATGGTGGAAAAGATGATATATCTCAAAACATCATATAATTTTTGAGGTAGCTAATTCTTTTGGCCCACAACTAGCCATCCCGAGAAATAAGGAGCCATTTGGTGGTGTTAAATTCAAAATTATAGTTTTCTACCACCACCATTGGATTCATTGGGTTGTTTTCAGGTGCAATCATATACAATTTCACCCCAAAACTCATCCTGGAGCTCAAGATATTACCTTCGTAAGTAAGATATTGGTTTGATGGCCTAGCGGTTGGATGGACAAGGTGTTGCATGGGTTTTTGAAAGCCATCAAACCCATGTTTGATAATGTATGGTGATCCAAGTTTGATGGGTCACTACACTGGATGGCCTGGTAGTTATATGGACAGGAGGTTAGATGGGTCGTCAAGTTGGAAAACATGGTGGTTGTACGGACAGAGGATAGATGGCCATACAATCCATCGGGTTGGATGGAACACCGAGAATGGTATGGTGTTATATGGAGGACGGTCATCATCCAACCCAACATGGTTGGATGGGTCACAAGTCAGATGGGTTGGTCATTGTTTTCTCGATGAAGGTTATTGGATGGTCGTCCAACCCAGCCTAGTTAGATGGCTCACGGGTCACATATCAAGAGAAGTAGGTGGGAAAATATAGCTCAACCACTTATTTAATGGTAGAAGTTTAGGTTGTTCAACTACATATCAAGGGATTTAATGAGGGTAGGTGAGATAATTTCCTATATAATGTAATCGACCCCCTCATTTTTGTAGAGACATTTTGGGAGTTAGGGAAACTCTTGCAAGTTTTTTCCTCAACTCCAATGAGTTGTAAGCCTTCTCTTGCACTTGGAAAGCATATTTGTGCCTCCATTCAACAATGTAATGGTATGTGCATGTTATAGAGAAATAAATTTATGTTTTTGTGGTGTTTTCAACCCTTTCTCATGTTTTATTGTGCCTCCTTACCTCTTTATTTTGTTTTTATTTTTCTATGCATGTATTTCACATTTACAGGTGTAGGGTGTTATGTTTCATGGAGATTTGATGGTGAGAAAAGATTTGGGTTTGTTTCACCGCTATTCTAACATCTCCTATCTCTATTTTTCTTTTTTTCTTCCTCAACAGAGTATCTCACCCCTTTTCTTGGTGTTATCATCACCCTTAGCTTAGGATTTCCCCTTTTTGCATCTTTCTAAACCTCTCTCTCTCTCTCCCCTAGTCCCTTGGCATGGTTATCTTAGGATTAGTTATTTGCATTTTCTCCTCTAGGAGTAGTGTTAGATGTAGGATTAGGTAGAGGATCCAGACTTCTCTGGAGGGTTATCTCAAGTTCACAAGTCTCATAGCTTGAGGGATAACCCCATGTTATGTAGATTACATTGATGGCCCATGCACACACACTTGAGTTATCAGGGGTGTTGTAATTTTGCACTAACAGTTTTGGCATGCTTGGTGGGACAGGTTTGAAGCACCTTACAACTTCACTTCAGCAGTTTTTATGTGCTCTTAGTTAATTTTTCGGCCTTTGGAGGAACTCTCAGGAATATCTAACGACTCCACTAATTCAAGCAGCCCATTATCTCTATTACAAATTTGTTCTTTTATTATTCCATTCATTTTTATGTTTTCGCTCTAGCCATGGCTCTCTAAGGATCTTTACCATTCCCTCACTTCAGTTCCAATCCTCTTCACTTGTAGTCATGGGATGTTATACCTAAAGTGGCCCTGAAAAATCTACCTCTCTTTTATGGAAATGGAGATTAGTTTCCTATTAATCACATTCAAGATGTTTCCAACCATTTTGACATTCACATCATCACAGAGGATAATGTTTTCCTTAGAATTCTAGTTCCATCTCTTAAAGGCAAGGATAAATGTTGGTATAATAGTTTGGAACAATAATTCATTTCCACATGGAATCAAATGGGAGAAAAACAACACAATTAGTTCAAGGAGGAAGTGGAAGTCATTTTCTTCATGGAACACATTAGAAAAATATAACGGGATCTAATGGAATCCATCATAGATTTAAATATCATATTCACAAGGACCTGGCATAGAATCCCTCAAGAATACAAAACCCCACAAGGTATGGAATTCTTGTATTATTTGAGGTCCTTTGATGCTAACTTAACTATATTGACTTAGTCTCTAGGGTAAAATAGTCTTCCTCAAGATTTTTCCATTGCGTCCTAAGCTGAGAAGATACTCATTTAGGGGAAAAATAAATCCCATCCATGTTTCTACAATCCCTCCCTCACCACCTCAATTTCTTCCTTCCCCTTGTGTAAATATTGAAAAATCCATCATTCCTTATGAAAATAATGAAGCTTTTGTACTTCCTTATCCTTCATTTGATGTCTCAAGAGTTTTTTTGCCCAGAGCATTCCCCAAGCTTCACAAAGATCCCTCCCATCTCCACCCAAGGCACTACCCAACTTCCTAAGCCATACACCAATGTCCCTAGGAGTTGTGGTATTTCATATGTTGTCCCTACCTTCTACCCAGCTATCACTAAACTAGGTTATCCTACAATGTTGGTAGAGAGAGAGACATGTTATGTTGTCAGAGAGAGGGATATACACAAATTTTCAGAGAGAGGGATAAACAACAAGGCTTAGAGAAGAATCATGCAGTTGTTTCAGAGGCAACATATTAGTATAGTAGGGGTTATGTTTTGGAGGATAATTTGGCTTCCCCAAGTGATAAAATCATATCCATTAAGAATCAAACACCTCGGCTTGAATAGGAGACAAAGAAACAACCTATTTATTACACCTCTCCATCGACCAGTATTACCAAAGATGAAAATTTTGTATCAATAGAAGACTGGTCTGATTTAGATTGGGAGGATGAGAGGGTTCAAAATGTGTAAAACAAGGAGCTGAACCAAATAACAGAGCATTCGGGTGAGACATAATCTCATAATGGAAAGGTCGGGGAGGAGAAAGTGTTTTTAAACACTATTGGCACCTAAGGCCTCGAGGAGGAGAAATTTCAAGGTGAGTAGGATGTTCCTATGGAATGCAATGATCCCCATCACTCTTCTTGTCTGGAACTTTTGCACTTTTTGCAGAAGAGCAATATGGAGTAGGGAGTGAGGAGACCCATGGAATGTCAGTGGGCACCAAAGTGGAAACAAAACTATTTGTAGAGGAAAAACAAAGCATGGATCAGCCTACAAACAACCATATTTAGGAAGAAGGTATATATGAGAGCCCTATTTGTGGGGACAAGCAAAAATGAGCCAAAAAATCACAATGATCATGCCTTTCATTGATAAAATACCTAGTTTCACTAGATCGGGGGTCATATTTGCCACTGGGTAATGTTTAATCCAAGGTATGGGGATGATTTTCAATGCACCAAGGGTCAACAACAACACCTCCAATTGGATATAGATCAGCCGAAGGAGGTATTTTATTTATTTTTGATACCTTGGCAGGATGGGTGGAAGATTGTCTCCATGTCAGTCTCTCATCCATGACCATGCCCATTGTCAAATTAGTTGAGGAAGGGAAACTATTTTTCCTTTCTAGTGTCAAGGTTCATGTGAAGTTTCCCATTCCTCTGGTTAGAATAGATAGGTAGTTACACTTTCAAGTAGAATAAGTTTTGATGCACACTCTGTATGCTTTCAATTGGGGCATGTATGATTTTCCTTTTGTACATAGCTTGTGTGGTGTAGTTTTGTTTCTCTTGCAAAATTTATTGGATGTGGTAGTGTTCATGATCCTTTAGAACATGAGGTCTCAAGTACTTCCCAGATCACATTTAAGAAGAAAGATAAGGAAGACTCCAAGATCAAGATAATTTTCCACTCTCACAAACCTTAATTCAGATAATCTTGTGAATGAGATGGAAAATATAAGAAATTGGTAGGCATTTCCAAGTTTAAACAATAGTGTTTCAATGGCTCAGGGACAAGATTTCAAGGTTTATAATCATTTTACAGTTATATCAAATTGACTCCATTCCCAATGGATGCTTCAGGCAACTAGTCACACATCTAGCAGGTAGATGCACCCAAGAGATCAACAAACTATTATATATTTTTACCCCAGGTAAAATAGACAAGTTGGGAGGATGGGTTTGAGTACTAGACAGGGCTTCATGGAGAAATATGGAATGATACATGTGAGTTTTCAAGTTTGGGGAGCATTGCAAGTTGTTTTGGTAAGTTTTGGAACTTTTGGGACCGATTCATTAGAAACAGATTTTAGGCCTAGAGGAGGATACACCATGAAAGAGGGCTTTAGCTTCAAAGAAAGATTCAGAGAGTCCCATGATGGATTATAAGTCCAATAAAGTTCCTTTGTAAATAATTTTCCATGCCCTATATGGTGGAAAAGATGAGATATCTTGAAACATCAGATAATTTAGAAGGAAGCTAATTCTTTTGGCACATAATTAGTTATCCAAAAAAAGAAGGATCCATTTGGATTTCTTATAGTAAAAATTGGATCTTGATACCACCACCATTGGATTCATGTGTTTCTTTAAGGAATAATCATATAAAATTCACCCCAAAAATCATCGGGCAGCTCAAGCTATCACCTTTGCAAGTCATCCCTAGGTTGGATGACTTATGGGATGGATGAGTAGGCTAGACAACTTGGGGGTTGGATAGTTGGTTTGGATTTTTATCCAACCCAAGTTTGACATGATGTATAAACACCTAGTTTTGATGAGCTAGTAGTTGTATAGATAGGAGGTTGGATGGGTCGCTAGGTTGGATGGCCTTGTGGTTATACTGAGGACAGAGGATAGATGGTCGTCCCAACCCGTAGGTTGGATGACACACAAGTAATGACGTAATGTTATAGAGAGGATGGTCGTATGTCAAACCCAACATGGTTGGATGGGTCGCAAGTTAAATGGTTCATTCAGTTGTTTACGTGGCATAGGTTATGCGACCCAAGGCAATTAGACAGTCATCCAACCCCCCCTGGTTAGACGGATCATGGATCACATATCGGGAGAAGTAGGTGGGAAAATATAGCTCAACCACAAGTTTAATTGCAGTAGTTGAGGTGGTTCAACTACCTTTCAAAAATTTAATGAGGGTATTATAGATAATTTCCTATATAATGTAAGTAACCCCATCATTTTTACAGAGACATTCTGGGAGCTAGGGAAAATCTTGCAAGTTTTTTCCTCAACTCCAATGAGTTGTAATCCTTCTCTTACACCTAACAAGAATATTTGTGCCTCCATTCAACAATATAATGGTATATGCATATTTTAGAGCAATAAATTTATGTTTTTGTGGTGTTGTTCAACCCTTTCTCATGTTTTATTTCACCTCCTTGCCTCTCTATTTTGTTGTTTTTTTGCATGTATTTCACATTTGTAGGTGCAGGGTGTTGTGTTTCATGGATATTTGATGGTGAGTGAAGATTTGGGTCTATGGCACCACTATTTTGACCACTCCTAGCTTTATTTTTGTTCTTTTTCTCCCTCAACAGAGTATCTCACCACTTTTCTTGGTGTTATCACCACCTTTAGCTTATAATTTCCTTTTTTCATCTTTCTAACCCTCTCTCTCCCTAGTCCCTTAGCATGGTTAGTTTAGGATTAGTTAGTTGTATTTTCCCCTCTAGGATTAGTGTTAGTATTAGGATTAGGTAGAGGATTCGGCCTTCTCCAGAGGGATATCTCAAGTTCACAAGTCCCACAGCTTGAGGAATAACCCCATGTTATGCATATTACATTGATGGCCCATGCACACACACCTGAGTTCTTAGGGGTGCTATAATTTTTCACTAACCCAAGTGTATGAAGTTTCTAAATTAATAGAAACTTTCTCACCCCTTGTAATACAAGATAATCTCTCTTATATTGTGACTTCTATAGAAAAAATCCATTAGCAAAGTGGTGATGAAGGAAGAAGTGGACATGCCCTCACATAAAAGGGTATTTACTAACTTATTGCATGATTTAGATCAGGATTTTAGGGTAGATATTCATCCTGAAGTTACTCATGTCATACAAGTTAAATTTGTAACAGTCAATGTGGAATAAAAGGATACAATGACTCATGAGGATATTACGAAGAAGACAATAACAACACAAATTGAGCCACCATGTATTAGGGAAGTAAAAATGACAATTTTTAATAATATACAATGGTGGACTTGGTCCATAAGGCCTTGGATGTAGTATAGGAGCCATTACAACATATGAGGTTACAAAGAAAATTAAGAATATAGAGGTTTTGTGCATAAATGATAGAGTGATTGAGCCAACAAAGGATTTGTCTCTTCTCAAGGAATAAGGATTTAATTTTAAAGGGATACAAAGCATATATATAATTACCACATAACCCTCAACAAGTGAATAAATCAAAGATCAAGATTTGGAGAAGTTTGAGGTGCAAGTACAAGATGTTGAGGTGGTAGAAGTACCAAAAATTTAGGTTGATGACTAAGGCCCTACACTCTCCCCATCCCAACATATTTCAATTGTCCCAAGAGTCTCTCAATAGAAAACAAAAGTATAAGAAGGTACCCCACATGTGTAGGGTAGTTAAAATCTTCACTCTGATAAATAAAAAGGTCAAATATAGGTGGAGGTGATTGATATGGTGAGCATGTTGTCTTTAAGGCCATTCAAATTGTATAAAAGGAAATAATTTTATCAATAGAAATAATGGGGACTCAAGGAGATAGAATTATGGAAGTTGTTACCCCACATGGTGACTAGAGATGAGTCCACTCCTTCCAACTATCAATTCACACATATCCCCTTTAGAAATCACACTACTAAAGGTCTGAAACATGAATTTTTAGTTACTATGGGAGGCCTCCTTAAAAATTTAGACAAGGAAAAAGAAAATAATAAACAGATGAAATAAAATTTGATATCTTGTCCAATTATGTGTAGAAGTGGCTCCAACATCCCAAGGAAAATAAGGAAGTTGTAGTTATTATTGCTCCTAGTGCATTACATGATGTAGAAGATATGAATAGTAGAGTAAATGCCACAAAATAATGGGTAGATAAATTAATGGAAAAAGGAATTCAAGTCCTCAAAAAGTAATTTCATGTTATAAAAGAATTATCAAGCATTAGGAGGATGGTGGTGTAGTAATCAAGAAATATCATGATGAGGTAGAATGCTTGGATGGTATGATACCCAATCTTGAAAAAATAAATGCCATGAAAGAATAAAAATTAGAGAAGGAAATAATATTACCCTTGGATTAGAAGGGAATGAAGTTTAATTATGAAAGATATATTAGATTAAGGATATAAACATTAAGAAATTACATCAACATGCTTAAAACTATTTAGGAAAAATAACGAAATTATGTAGATGACATTGGGACCAAGATAGAGAAAATGATTCCCCATGAAGTAACTTATGAATTAGGAACTTTAGATATTGTTGGTTGGATATTTTGTCAAGCAAAAATATGAGGTTCAACCACAATGTATGGGATTAAATCCCTCCTAAAAGACAAGTGAGGTTGCCTGTTTATTACTAATCTAAAACACAGTGGAAATAATACATACAATATTCACACTATTCTAACCATTGGGGTTGGGATAGAATCCCAAAATCCATATCCACACTAGGTGAAGATGTTGTTGTTTTTCGAAATGGAATGGATCAGAAAGGAAATTATTATTATGGAAGAAACACAATGGAAAGGAAATGAGGGGAATGTATTTTCTTTCGAGAAAACATAGATCACAAAATAATCATACGAGTTCTAGATAAAAAATGTAATGTTTGAAACAATTAAAATAATCGAGAATGCTAAACAAATAATAGCTTAAGATTCTAAACATAAGAACAATATCTTAAGAGATATGAATCTCACAACACAAATTTTGTGAAATAGCATTGGTTTCTATTACTCAAATGATTAAAAGAAAACACAAAGTTTTTCTTCTTTATAATAGTTCTCAATATTCCAAAAATATCAACCCTTTGGAATGCATAAGTATCCCTTATTTATAATAAAAAGAGTTAAGAGAAAGTAGGATAAATCCTAGGAAATAGTCTATTAATGAGAGACCTATTTTGCTTGACTCTCACGTAGGAGACCAAGTCAAAATTTTCTTCTTATATGACGAAAAGAAAATGAAAAATACATGTCGATTTCAGGATTGAAATGACATGAAACATTATGCCTATTTTCTTTCATCATCTTTGTCTTCCTCCAACAAAGCCTTCTTGTCCCAAAATTCTTGTAACTTTCAAAGTATGCTCTGCATTTTATCTTCATCAGGCACGGTAGAATGGTCACTCAGGACTTCACATGTTTCCTAAGTATCTCCCGCATTACCAAGAAATTTCTTCGGTCTCTTGTCGAGTTTCCTCGGTGTTTCAAAAGAATGTTGAATCATCACAAACTTATCAATGATTTCAGGCTAAAGCCATCAGTTGGTTCATGCTGAATTGATTCTTGGATCTACTTGTAAAGATCATCAACAGATAAAATACTCGAGCTTTCATTCAACACTTTAGCGTAGATCTTGAATAGCTCTTTTTCTATGTCATTTGTGCCATCAACCAATTGATCTCTTGATTCCCTCAATTTGCTGCAAACTTCATTGAGAATATTTATTTTGAATCTAATGGCTTTGGTTAGTTTAAAATGCTTTTCCCCATGTGGAATGATGCCTTCTTAGACCAAGATGTGGGAAAGAACCTTTTTTAGTGTATTGAGAGCTTCAAAAGTTAACTCTAGGTTCCCGAATTCTGCTAAAAACTCATCATCCATTTTCTCTCCATCCTTCTTTATATCCTCTCAAGGATTTGTAAACTTCCATGGTGTCATCAATGACCTCTTTCCCTTGTAGGAGTAGCCATTAGATCCATTCATCAACCATTCTCCCCTTCTCATTAATCTTCTCAATCATGGGTACCGATGAGAAATCGAACCTGATAGGAGTAGAGGACAACGATGTTGACTCAGGAGGCTTTGAGAGCTTGAGTAATACTTTTGTCAGCTGCTCTACTTTCTCTTTTAGCTCATCTTTGCTTGCCTTTATTTCCTTCAACTTCTGGCACAACACATTCATGGCATCTTATGCATCCTGTTGTGCTCCCTCCATTGTTACTTTTCCTAGATCAACCCTTGTGATTTGATAATTGGTGACCATTATATCATCCTTGGTTTTTTCAGCCGCGGGAGTGGAAATTTCCACAAAATTATGCCCTAAGGCATCCACTAAAACCCTTGAAACTATTTTGGGTTTCTTGGCAGACTTGGTAGGAGTGACCTTGAGGGAAATGAAATCAAAGGCTGGTAGGGGAACTACCACCTTCCTCTTCCTTGGGGTCTAATCTATTAACCATTGAGGCATACTAGAAGAAGTTTCTCCCATCGTAGGTGTTATGGTCACATCTTTAGGTGGAGGAAGGTTTTCTTGTGGAGTGGTGACCATTGCGAGTGTAGTGTCGTGGAAATGGACTTAGGGAATGAAGGTATAGAAGGAGGAGGCATATCCATGGTTAACTTGGGTCCAGTGGGGAGAGGTGAGAGGCTAGAGAAGATGCTAGCCATGGCTGAGGAACTTGGTGAAGAAATATGAGGCAAGGAAGGCTGAATGGGAGGAGGCAATGATTCTGAAATTAAAGCTTGAGAGGTAAGAGGAAGACTTACCTCTAATGAGCTACCAACCAAAAGGGTAATAATAGGTTGACCAACCTATTCTCTTGAAGGAATATTTTCTTGTTCTGGTGGTGGAGGTGAATCAAGTATCTCAGCCATTTCTGGGATAGTGGCCAATGATGTGGTCACTTGCTCTTCTCCCTTTCTGATAAACTTAACCTTTATTGGCCTTTTGGAAGAGTCCTTATCCTTTTCCTTTTTTTCCTTTGGAGGGTCCTACTTCCAAAGTAGCTATCTTTGAAAAACTCTTTTCTTTATAACTCATTCCCTAAGAAATGAGCCACGCCTTAGTATGGGAATGAATTTGAGAAACTCTTCCTACAATAGAATATTTCTCAGCAATCGACCAATCAATAGCTGGGAATACATACTGGTCTTCATTCAGCCCATCATACGAGGCATCAAGGACACTTTCATTATCTGTGGTGCCTTCTAGGATGTCAGATAGATCTAATGTTTGAATATCTTCAAGTGTTAACCTGTTATTGTCCTTTCTTTGAATGAAAACTTCATCCCGAAGATCAACCCAAATGTCTTCTACACTGGGCACATGTATATATAAGGTTCCATGTGACTTAAGGACTCCTTGGAAATCAAACCCATCTCTATGCTTCATGTACTTTTTCAACTTATCATGCAGCTCGTGCACCAAATTCTTGGATTTGACCACTATTGAGCACATGTACCTTCCGATGGAAATAGGGAAGGAGACAATGGCCTTGTGCTTACTCTATTGGAATTTGTGAAAATCCAACAATTGTCTAACCAACTCCATCAGGATCAGCTTATCACCCGAGAACCTGGGAAAATAGAAAGGATCACCTGGATACATGACCACCCGAAGGTATGTGAAATTCTTGAATTGCAATAAGATACAACCCCATTTTGATACTTCATCCCATGCCTCATTAGAGACTCTTCTCTTCCTTAAATCAGGGTTCAACATGCAGATGTTTTCATAAAAGAAGGCATCATTCACTCTTCTGAATTGATCCTCGGACCCCTTCATTGTCAGCTGAGGGAAATACTGATATATATATTTTGTTTCCCTATTTCCCTTTGCATCCAACCCTGGATAATTTCTCATGCCAGCTGCTACATAGGTGACGTATGACGACATATAGAACTTGCCAGTAGTCAAGACTGTTTTCATCTGGGAGTCTATCTCATCACTTATAAGACTACTCCAATCGATTCCTTGGTCATTCTTCTTTATGATGACCATGAATTGATACATCCACCCTTGGAAGTCTCTTGACTCAAGGAGTCCAAATACTCGACTAAGAAGGGTAATGATATCATTGATTTCAAGGAGGAAATCACTCCTAGGGACAAACTTGGGAGACCTAGAGACGACTGGCTTGGCCTTGATTAAGAACCTTTTTTTTACATGCCTGATGTAATCTTCTTGATCATTATCCAGGCCTTCTACGTTGATTGAAGGTTTAAATCAACATATTCTACAAAGTTGGGAAATCTTAAGAGGTCATCAAAGTAATCCCTGTCTAACTTCACTATGGTTTCTCTTGATTGATTTCTCATGGAGCGGAAGTCGAGTCATAATTGGAAGCATAGACCATAATGAAATTAGGGCATTCAGTAGACATTGGGAATCTTACTGTGAGAGGGAGGCCACTACTGGCCCTTGGAAGTCTCTTGACTCAAGGAGTCCAAATACTTGACTAAGCAGGGTAATGATATCACTGATTTCAAGGAGGAAATCACTCCTAGGGACAAACTTGGGAGACCTAGAGATGACTGGCTTGGCCTTGATTAAGAACTTTTTTTTACATGCCTGATGTAATCTTCTTGATCATTGTCCTAGGCCTTCTATGTTGATTGAAGGTTTAAATCAACATATTCTACAAAGTTGGGAAATCTTAATAGGTCATCAAAGTAACCCCTGTCTAACTTCACTATGGTTTCTCCTGATTGATTTCTCACTGAGCGGGAAGCTGAGTCATAATTAGAAGCATAGACCAGAATGAACTCAGGGCATTCAGTAGACATTGGGAATCTTGCTGTGAGAGGGAGGCCACTACTAGCTATTGAATTCATCTAGGGACTCTGAGAAGAATCCTTGATTCTATTCCAAAAGTATTCCATGTCTATATTACCAAGCTCTGTGTCTCAAATGTCATAATTACAATCTATGTAGGAAGGGGATTCCATATTTTGGTACTTGTACTTAATCTTTCCTGACTTGTCTCACTTATCCTTAGATTGTCTAGGATCGACATGAGAATTTTTTTTTGAAGAAAGAATTCCTAGATGACCTCTAGTTGAACAATCGGGCTTGAAAGCTTGTTGAGCAACCCTACAGACCCGCCACACTAACTAGACCTTGGGACCTACAAAGCACTTCCTGAAACCTAACACACTACAATGTATATTGGAAATTTGGTCATGTTAAACACCTTGTGAAACCCAACCCAAAGGTGGAACTCAGGGGATGTTAAGAAGCTTACAAAACCCGATACAAGTGGAAACAAGATGATGTTGAGCACTTTATAAAACCCGATAGAGTGCAGAGCCAGGATGATGCTAAACACTTCACGAAACATGATACAAGTGGAAGTTAGGGGATGTTGAGCACTTTATAAAACCCGATAGACTACGGAAGTCAAGGGATGTTAAGCACTCTATAAAACTTGAAACAAAGGCATCGGGTTTCTGAGATGTCAGAACAAATAAAAATTTCCGCCAAGTTCACAAATTAGGATTTTAGATTCATCTCAAAAACCAAATAGAGTATATCCCATGGGAAAAATAAGAAAACACCCAAAGGGTTAATTCTAAATAAGATGTTTCATAGGAATAAAATAGAAAATGAAGAAAACAACCCAAATCCCTAAACCTAGAGGGAAGAAAAAGAAGAAAAATGCCAAAAGAATATCTCAAAAACAACCCTAAAGACCTCAAAATGGAGAGGAGAAAAATACCTTCAATAAATTCAAAAAATGCTTGAAGACAGATCATGAAATTGATCAAGAGGTTCATTCAGTTTTGGAGGTTGAAGGAACATGCATAAAAAATCCATGCAAAAAAAATGTACCAGGTAAAAATGACGTGTAAATTCAAACCATTTATAAATCCCTAGCATTAATTACACCTTGTCTAACACGTGTGCCAACTACGACAACTCGACATTAATGCCATGTCATCATGCTCGGAGTGTCTGAAAGCCCGATACAAAGGTTTTACTATCATATCGGGTTTCGGGAAACAACTGACATGAAACATGATTTTTTTGGATGTTATCAAGTTCGAAAACCCAACACAAAGGATCATTCGGGTTTCGGGTTTTGGGAACCAAGTGACATGGAGCATGCATTTTGCAAGGTATGTTCCAATACTATTGAGTTCAAACCTGATACACTGGCTTGTAATCGGGTTTTAGGTTTTGGGAAATAATTGACAAGAAACATGAAAGGATATGTTTCCATGCGATGGAAACCCGAAAACCTGAAAATATCCTTCAAAGGGCATTTTTAGGGGATTTTGTCAAAAAAATTCTATGGTTATCTCAATTTTAGCTGAAATCACTAAAAATGAGATACTTGATTGATCCAGTTGGGACTTTCTTTGAGACATTAAAGGAAGATAACTCATATATCAAAAATATGTATCAAAAGTTTGAAGAAAAAAACTAAAAACAAACAAAGAAAGAAAGAAAATAAAGTAAAAAAACAATAGAAAATAAATTATGATACAGTGCAAGAAAGCATCTTGCATTACTAATAGAATAGCTTTAGATGTTGACCACTGAAAGGTAGAGGGAGCAACTCTCCATCTAGATACGATAGATGGAAGCTATTTTCACCATTTAGCTCATGTATTTTGAAAGGACCTTTCCATAAGGAGTCAACCTTGCCATGCATCCCTTTCTGCTCCTTCTCTTGTCCCAGAGAAGTACTAGATCTCCAATCTGGAAATCATGTTGCTTCAATTTTTTGTCAAATATCCTTTTGAATTTTCTCTGATGATCTACAATGTGATCCACCACCTTGCTTCATTCTTCTTCTAACCTGGCTAGGTACATTATCCTTTTCTCAATGGAACTTTGAAAAGTTTCCTCCTCCATTGCTTTAGCCAACCATAAGGCTGGAAATTCTATAGAGATAGGAATCTGAGCATCAATCCCATACAATACTTGGAATGGGGACATTCCAATAGCTCACTTAGGATTAATCTAATCTACCCATAATGCATCATACAATGCTTTGTGCCATGTCTTCTGATTCTCATCGACCAACTTTCTGATTATGGTCACTGGGTTCTTGTTGCTTGATTCAGCTTGACCATTGCCTTGGGGGTAATAATCAGATGAATGAGCCAATGTGATCCCAAAGCCATAGAAAAATTATATCAACTGATGGGATGAGAAATTTGAAGCATTATCAACAACGATCTTGTGAGGCACAATGAATCTAACAATTATATTCTCCTTGAGGAAGTTACACACAGCTTCGGAGGTATCTGTTTGATTGGAGCGGCTTCCACCGACTTGGTGAAATAGTCTGTGGTGGTGAGCACATAATGATGATCGACACTAGAGGAAGGATTCAACACTCCAATGAAATCAATCCCACATTGTTGAAAAGGCTATTCAATCACCACTGGTTTCATGGGAAGAGCTGTCAGCTTAGGATGACCAATGAAATGTTAACAAGCTTCACACTTAGCTACCCATTCAGCTGAATCTCAAAAGAGAGTAGGCTAATAATACCTAGCCCATAAGATCTTGTAAGCTGTTAAGAATGAAGAGAAATTTCCTCCACATGCTAGATTGTGGAAGGACTCTAGTAACCTTACATGTTGAGACTTATCAACACAGACAGAATACACCATCAATACCTTTCTTGTATATACCATTATCCCACAAAATGTATCTTACAGACCTTAACCTAACTATCTTCTTTTATTTTTGGCTTAAATGTGGAGGGAATTCACCATAAGTTAAAAATAAAGTAATATCCGTGTACCACTCATCAGTTGTGCTTACAAAAAGAACTATGGGAAATTATGAAGAAGTACCTTAGTTTCTTTGCATTATGTCTCGGCATTGTTTTCCGCAATCATTTGGCACATGCCTCTTCCCTGTATCAACTTGGTAGGTCTGATGTCTAGGTCATACTATTGGAATTTTGCTATCTAGTTACCCCATTGACTACCCAACTTCTGTTAAGTCAAGATGGATTTAACTGCGGTATCAGGAACGAGAATGAGAGTGTGAGAACTCAACACATAATACTTGAAATGCTTCACTTCTCTCACTCTTTGCATAAACATGATTTTAAATTTGTGACATCGTTGATTCATGTTCCTTTAATGGGAAGCTCATGAAAGCAATGGGAGATACAATTCCTTCTTCATTCCTCTGCATCAGGATGGCTAATACTATATGTGCGGAAGCATAGTTGTACATGATGAAATATTTTTTGAAATCCTGGCACACTAGGATGGGAGCGTGAGCAATCACTCTTTTGACTTCTTCAAATGCAAGCTTCCCTTCAGTGCTCCATAGAAATGGAGTTTTACCTTTCATCATCCTAAGGATATCCCTAGTTTTATCAACAAATTCATATATAAATCTTCTTAGGAAATTGACCTTCCCAAAAAAGGAGTGCACCCCAGTTTTGCTTGTGGGCAGGGTAAGGCTTTGGATGGCCTTCACCCTTTTTAGGTCGATCTTGGTTCCTTCTTTAATAATGATATGACCCATAAATTTTCCTTCTATTAATTTGAACATGGATTTTTTAGGATTTAATGAAATCCCATGACACCTGCACCTTAAGAGTACCTATTCCAGATGATCATAATGATCACTTTTCTTTTTTGAGAAGACCGTTAAGTCATCCAGATACACAACTATTACCTTGCCCATCAAATCTCTGAAATCTAAATCCATAGCCCTTTGAAACATGGATCTGGCATTAATCAAACCAAAAGCATCCTCCTATAAGAAAAGGTTACCCATGGGGTGGTGATTTCCATTTTATGTTGATCTTTAGTAGCTACCTCAACCTGATTATACCCCGAAAATCCATCAAGCATGGATAACATTTCTAATCTAGTGACGGTCTGTAATACTTGGTCCATGATGGGAAATGGATAATTTTCTTTCAATGAATATTGATTGAGGTTCTATAAATCAACACAAATCCATATTTCACCATTCTTCTTTCTAACGGGAACAATATTAGCAACCTAGGTGGAATGATGGATTGGAAAGATAATCCTTGCATCTAACATCTTCTAAATTTCAGCAAGGATAGTCCCTAAGATCTTTGGGTTGTAATGCCTTTTCTTCTACCTATAGGGTTTAACCTCAGGCTTTAAAGGAATGTTATGTTGCACATCCTTGGGCTTGAAAGACTTTAGATCCACATATGACCATGCTAGGACGTCCATATATCTCTTTAGGAGTGAAGAGAATCTTTCTTTTTCCTCTAGAGAACAACATTTACCAATGTTTACCATCTATAGTTGATCAACAGAGCCCAGGTTAACTTGATCTACCTATGATGAGGAAGCACCTTCATCTTGCCTTTTATCCTGAATGAAATGGTCTTGCTTGTCAAATAGACCTTCCAGAGAAACTAATCCCTTTGGAATCTTAATTCCTTTAAGATGGATGAATTCACCATCAATTTCTCGATATGAATTTGATACGGACTCACGAAAATTTTATTCTAATCCTTCAAAATAAAGCTCACTGAAATTATCAGCTTTCTCAAGAAAAGACAATACCTGTTGATCATCATTAAATACTTGCCAATGTGCTGAATTATTTGGAACACTTGGACAATATACAATCTCAATGGTATACGTGTCTTGTTTGAAATTTGGGTGAGGAAGGAGAAGAGATGCAGATACGGCTAAAGAATCAGCTTTATCATTGTAATCTCTTAAGACTACCTTAATGGAAAAAGCATCAAAGCATTCTATGTTATCCCAAACCTTGTTCATGTAATGTCTTAGGCGATCATTTTTTACCTGATAGGTCCCCCTTACTTGGTTCACAATCAACTTGGCATCTCCCTACACTTTAAGATTTTGGACTCCTTTTTGTCTTGCCATTTCTAACCCTAATAACAAAGCTTCGTATTCAGCTATGTTATTAGTATTATCAAACTATAACTTGAAAGAAAAGGAAAAAATATTGAAATCTGGAGATATAAGAACCATGCCAGCACTTGAACCAGTATTTGAACAACTCTCGTCAAACTCAAGGGTCCAAATATCATTAGGATCTTCTTCTTTGAATTCTATGGAGGGCACCTTAGATGTCATGAAATAATTACCTAAGCCTATATCTTCAAAGAGAATTTGAGCCTTAGGATCATCTGATTTAGTGACCAAGTACTTTGCTTGTGCTTCAGGGTGAAGGACACGAGGAACTCCATTTACTGGAATTTTAGCTATGGTCCAATCCATGTTGATTTCTCCTCCAACATCTTTACAAAAACCTCTTCCCAAGAGATTGCCATAAGTGGCTGGGATATCAACAACTAGGATAGTCATTTTCACTCTCCTTTTAGGGAAGGAAACAAATGCAAATTGTGCATCCTTGATTTGGCCAATCAAGGGGACCTGTTTGGTTGCCATGGAATAACACTACCCATATGATTTAGTCAAGGTGATTCCAAGGGCATGAGCTACTTTCATGGGCATTATGTTATCAGAGGCTCCTTGAGTTAATTATGCAGTTGCTGAGTTTAAAATCGTTTATAAGTAAGGACAAATAAAATGGTTTGATCTTTCCTAAAGAAGCAACAGAGCTCATATTACTCTAAGGTAAAGGCTGAGTGGGGCTAGAAAAAATGACTTTTGAAGATGAAGGAATATCACCCTTACTTCTAATGAATTTGGAAATATTCTCAAATTTTTCAAGGTTGGACTGTAGGTACTCGGCTTTTGACATTTGGATTTTGGTTTTCTTTGCATGATCAATGATGTTGAAAGTGGTATATGAAGGAATAATGGAGGGATCAATTCTAGTTACACTAGTCTGAGCTGAGGTACTGGCCTTGAGGGAAGGAGAAAAATAATTATAAGACAAAGTTACCTTTTTAGTTGTCTCCTTTTCATTTTATCGCTGAGATGGGAGATCCTCTTTTAGCCATAACCACGGGAGCTTCTTTAATTTTCTCCTTAGAGCCTTCAACTAGTTTTCTAGGATTCTAATATTTGGGATCAAGTGAAGAATGTAAAGGATTGGCCATTATGCTCACCTTCGTCCTCCTCATACTCCAAGTACCCAATGCTAGAGTCACCAGCTGAATCATCAAAAGAATCATCAGTATATCCTGAAGCTTCAAAAGCTTCATAAGAGTCTTGATCATCTGGTTCTTCACCCTCCTTAATTATTTCAACTGCTGCGTTGACAGGAGGAGCTTCAATGGCCAACCTGGTGGGAGCAGTGATTATCTGATTCCTATCTCTTGTGGGAACACCATTGGTATTGTTGAAATTCCGTCTAGGAATATCCCGATAAGGAGCATTGGTCACTTGTTGGGACATTTGCTTCTTTAAAGTGATCAAGTCATTGGCCATCTTTTGAATCATAGGATCAGTAGTATTCTGAGAAAAACTCTGATTTTTAGGCTTAGATGATTCACTTATGATCTTTCCTGGCCAGAATAAGATCATCTTCTATCTCAGTGGTTGTAGCTTGAGTAGTGGCCAAATTGGGAATAACAGATCTTCTCAACAAGAAGCTCACATCAGGGGGTTAAGCATTGATGAAGAAACACTTTTATTTTCAAGAGTGGGAACAACTAGGTCTGGAATCTTATGGATTAGCTTGTTGAATTTACCTATGAAGTCTCAAATGGGTTCATAAGATTGCTTCTTCATGTGTGTAAGTTGTGCTAATAAAGCATGAGAATCTTCAGCTGGTTTGAACCTTGCTTCAAATATGGATCTCATGGTATCCCATTTGGTAATGCATGAATTCAGAAGATGGTAGAACCATTTTGCTGCTACACCATGCAATGTCTCAATGAAGAGTCAAACTGAGACGTCTTCATGAGCAACTCTAAGAACGCAACATGTGACAAAGAATGAAGAGATGTGTTCATCAGGGTGTTTCTTCCCATCACCATTGAACTTAGGAATATTCTTACGAGACCCATGTGGTAGATCATGCAATAGTGGAGTTAGGGAAAGAGGACCAATAGCCACACCCCAAGGCACAGGTTGTGCTGCCATTCTTCTAAATGAAGTGCATATAGGAATCTGAGTATCAAATAAGAATAATGCATGGCAATTTGTAGAAACTTATTGTGTTTGAGGAATCTGAGTTCTTTGAATGGGTGAAGAAATTCTTGCTTGACTGACTAGACGCAACACTATTGGGTGAAAGTATGAAATTATGTTGCTGAAGCAAATCAAATAATGGATCAGTTTCACCTCTGGCTCGGCTTGACTGAGTAAAGATATTTTTAGCCGACTTGAGCTGGAAATTAGATCTTTCTGAAAATAAGGAAAATACAGAGTCTCAGGACACCAATAGGATAAGCTTAGTATTATCAATCTATATTCCCAGTGAGTTGCCAAAAATTGTTGGTTGGATATTTTGTCAAGTCAAAATATGAGGTTCAACCATAGTATATGGTATCAAATCCCTCCTCAAAGATAGGTGAGGCTACCTATTTATTACTAATCTAAAACACAACAAAAATAATACAGATAATATTCACACTATTCTAACCATTGGGGTTGGGATAGAATCCCGAAATCCATATCCACACTAGGTGAAGATGTTGTTGTTTTTTGTAATGGAATGGATTGGAAAGGAAATTATTATTATGGAAGAAACACAATGGAAAATAAATGAGGGGAACATATTTTCTTTTGAGAAAACATAGATCACGAAATAATCATACGAGTTTTAGATAACAAATGTAATGTTTAAAACAATTAAAATAATCGAGAATCTAAACAAATAATAGCTTAAGATTCTAAACATAAGAACAATATCTTAAGAGAGATGAATCTCACAACATCAAGTTTGTGAAATAGTATCAGTTTCTATTCCCCAAATGATTAAAAGAAAACACAAAGATTTTCTTCTTCACAATAGTTCTCAATATTCCAAAAATCTCAACCCTTTCGAATGCATAAGTATCCCTTATTTATAATAAAAAGATTTGAGAGAAAGTAGAATAAATCCTAGGAAATAGTCTATTAATGAGAGACCTATTTTTCTTGATTCTCTCACAGGAGACCAAGTTAAAATTTACTTCCTATATGATGAAAAAAAAATGAAAAAGACATGTCAATTTCAGGATTGAAATGACATGAAACATTATGCCTATTTTGTTTCATCATCTTTGTCTTCCTCCAACAAAGCCTGCTTGTCCCAAAATTCTTGGAACTTTCAGATTATTCCTTGCATCTCATCTTCATCAGGCATGGTGGAATGGTCACTCAAGACTTCACATGTTTCCTAAGTATCACTCACATTACCAGGAAATTTCTTCAGTCTCTTATCGAGTTTCCTCAGTGTTTCAAAAGAATGTTCAATCTTCACGAACTTATCAATGATTTCCAGGATAAAGCCATCAGTTGGTTTGTGATGAATTGATTCTTGGATATACTTGTAAATATCGTATGTGGGTAGAATACTTGAGATTTCATTCAACACTTTAACATAGATCTTGATTAGCTCTTCTTCTATGTCATTTGTGCCATCAACAAATTGATCTCTTGATTCCCTCAATTTACTGCAAGCTTCATTGAGAATATTTATTCTGATTCTAATGGATTTGATCAGTTGAAAATTTTGTCCCCATGTGGAATGATGCCTTCTTTGACCAAGATGCAGGATGAAACCTATTTTAGCATATTGAGAGCTTCAAAAGTTAACTCTATGTTCCTTACTTTTGTTGAAAACTCATCATCGATTTTCTCTCCATCCTTCTTTATATCCTCAAGGATTTGTAAACTTCCATGGTGTCATAAATGACCTCTTTCCCTTGAAAGAGTAGCTTCTAGATCCATTCATCGACCATTCTCCCCTTCTAACTAATCTTCTCAATCATGAGTACCGATGAGAAATCAAACCTGATAGGAGTAGAGGACAATGATGTTAACTCAAGAGGCTTTGAGAGCTTGAGTAATACTTCTGTTAGCTAATCTACTTTCTCTTTTAGCTCATCTCTACTTACCTTTATTTCCTTTAGCTTTTGGCTCAACACATTCATGGCATCTTGTGCATCTGTTGTGCTCCCTCTATTGTTACTTTTCCTAGATCAACCCTTGTGATTTGATAATCGGTGACCATTATATCATCCTTGGTTTTGTCAGCCATGGGAGTGGTAATTTCCACAAACTTATGCCCTGAGGCATCCACTGAAACCCTTGAAACTATTTTGGGTTTCTTGGTAGACTTGGTAGGAGTGACCTTGAGGGAACTGAAATCAAAGGCTGGTAGGGGAAATACCACCTTCCTCTTCCTTGGGGTATGATCTATTAACCATTGAGTCATACTAGAAGAATTTTCTCCCATCGTAGGTATTACGGTCACATATTCATGTGGAGGAAGGTTTTCTTGTGGAGTGATGACCATTGCGAGTGTAGTTTCTATGGAAATGGACTCAGGGAATGAAGGTATAGAAGGAGGAGGCATATCCATGGTTAACTTGGGTCTAGTGGGGAGAGGTGAGAGGCCAGAGAAGATGTTGGCCATGGCTGAGGAACTTGGTGAAGAAATCTAAGGTAAGGAAGGATGAATGGGAGGAGGCAATGATTCTAAAATTAAAGC
This sequence comes from Taxus wallichiana var. yunnanensis, assembly GCA_018340775.1. Classification (NCBI taxonomy): domain Eukaryota; kingdom Viridiplantae; phylum Streptophyta; class Pinopsida; order Cupressales; family Taxaceae; genus Taxus; species Taxus wallichiana. The sequence continues at coordinate 167,092,632 of CM031244.1, forward strand.
TTGAGAGGTAAGAGGAAGACTTACCTCTTATGAGCTACCAACCAAAAGGGGAATGAGAGGTTGACCAACATCTTCTCTTAAAGGAATATTTCCTTGATCTGGTGGTGGAGGTGAATCAAGTATCTCAACTAGTTTTGGGATAGTGGCCAATGATGTGGTCACTTGCTCTTCTCCCTTTCTGACAAACTTAACCTTTATTGGACTTTTGGAAGATTCCTTATCCTTTTCCTTTTTTTCCTTTTAAGGGTCCTACTTCTAAAGTAGCTAACTTTGAAAAACTCTTTTCTTTATAACTCATTCCCTAATAATTGAGCCACGCCTTAGTATGGGAAAGAATTTGAGTATCTCTTCCTACAATAGAAGCTTTCTCAGCAATGGATCAATCAATGGTTGGGAATACATATTGGTCTTCATTCAGTCCATCATACAAGGTGTCAAGACACTTTGATTGTCCATGGTGCCTTCTGGGATGTTAGATAGATCTAATGTATGAATATCTTCAAGTTTTAACCTACTATTGTCCTTTCTTTAGATGAAAACTTCATCCTGAAGATCAACCCAAATGTCTTCTACACTGGGCACATGTAGATATAAGATCCCATATGACTTAAGGACTCCTCAAAAATCAAACCCATCTCTATGCTTCATGTGATTTTTCAACTTATCCTATAGCTCATGCACCACGTTCTTGGCTTTGACCATTGTTGAGCACATGTATCTTATAATGGAAATAGGGAAGGAGATAGTGGCCTTGTGCTTACTCTGTTGGAATTTGTGAAAATCCAACAATTGTCTGACCAACTCCATTAGGATCAACTTATCACCCAAGAACTTGGGAAAATGGAAAGGATGACCCAGATACATGACCAGCCAAAGGTATGTGAACTTCTTGAATTGCAAGAAGATATAACCCCATTTCGCTACTTCGTCACATGCCTTGTCAGACACTCTTATCTTCCTTAAATCAGGGTTCAACATATATATGTTTTCATAAAAGAAGCCATTGTTCACTCTTATGAATTAATCCTCGGACCCCTTCATTTTCAGCTGGGGGGAATACTGATATATATGTTATGTTGCCCTATTTCCCTTTGCATCTAACCCTGGATAATTTCTCATGCCAGTTGTTACATAGGTGACGTATGACGACATATAGAACTTGCCAGTAGTCAAGACTATTTTCATCTGGGAGTCTATCTCATCACCTAGAAGACTACTCCAATTCGATTCCTTGGTCATTATTCTTTATGATGACCATGAATTGATACATCCACCCTTTGAAGTCTCTTGACTTTGGGAGTCCATATACTCTACTTAGCAGGGTAATGATATCACTGATTTCAAGGATGAAATCACTCCTAGGGACAAACTTGGGAAACCTAGAGATGACTGGCTTGGCTTTGATTAAGAAATTTTTGGTTACATGCCTAATGGAATATTTTTATCATTGAACCGGGCCTTACGCTCGATTGAAGGTTTAAATCAACATATTCTACAAAGTTGGGCAATCTTAATAGGTCATTAAAGTAACCCCCATCTAACTTCACTATGGTTTCTCCTTATTGATTTCTCACTGAGAGAGAAGTTGAGTCATAATTGGAAGCACAGACCATAATGAACTTAGGGCATTGAGTAGATATTGGGAATAATGCTGCGTGAGAGGGAGGCCACTACCAGCTATTGACTTCATTTTGGGACTCTGAGAAGAATCCTTGATTCTATTCCAAAAGTCTTCCATGTCTTTATTACCAAGCTCCATGTCTCGGATGTCATAATTACAATCTATGTAGGAAGGGGATTCCATCTTTTGGTACTTGTACTTCATATTTTCTTTATAACTCATTCCCCAATAAATGAGCCATGCCTTAGCACGAGCAAGAATTTGAGCAGCTCTTCCTACAATAGAATCTTTCTCAGCAATGGATCAATCAATGGCTGGGAATACATATTGGTCTTCATTCAGTCCATCATATGAGGTGTCAAGGACACTTTCATTGTCCATGGTGCCTTCTGGGATGTCAGATAGATCTAATGTATGAATCTCTTCAAGTTTTAACCTATTATTGTCCTTTCTTTGGATGACAACTTCATCCCGAAGATCAACCCAAATGTCTTCTACACTGGGCACATGTAAATATAAGGTCCCATATGACTTAAGGACTCCTCAGAAATCAAACCCATCTCTATGCTTCATATGATTTTTCAAATTATCCTGTAGCTGTGCACCACATTCTTGGCTTTGAACATTTTTGAGCACGTGTATCTTACGATGGAAATAGGGAAGGAGATAGCTGCCTTGTGCTTACTCTGTTGGAATTTGTGAAAATCCAACAATTGTCTGACCAACTCCATCAGGATCAACTTATCACCGAGGAACCTGGGAAAATGGAAAGGATGACCCATATACATGACCAACTGAAGGTATGTGAACTTCTTGAATTGTAAGAAGATATAACCCCATTTCGATACTTTGTTGCATGCCTCATCAGACACTCTTCTCTTCCTTAAATAAGGGTTCAACATGTAGATGTTTTCATAAAAGAAGGCATCGTTCACTCTTATGAATTGATCCTTAGACCCCTTCATTGTCAGCTGAGGGAAATACCAATATATATGTTTTTGTTGCCCTATTTCCCTTTGCATCCAACCCTGGATAATTTCTCATGCCAGTTGTTACATAGGTGATGTATGATGACATATAGAACTTTCCAGTAGTCAAGACTATTTTCATCTGGGAGTCTATCTCATCACTTATAAGACTACTCCAATTGATTACTTGGTCATTATTCTTTATGATGACCATGAATTGATACATCCACCCTTTGAAGTCTCTCAAATTTGGGAGTCCATATACTCAACTTAGCAGGGTAATGATATCACTGATTTCAAAGACAAAATCACTCCTAGGGACAAACTTGGGAAACCTAGAGACGACTGGCTTGGCCTTGATTAAGAAATTTTCATTTACATTCCTAATGCAATATTTTTTATCATTGAACTAGGCCTTGTACTCTGATTGAATGTTTAAATCAACATATTCTAAAAAGTTGGGAAATCTTAATAGGTCATTAAAGTAACCCCCATATAACTTCACTATGGTTTCTCCTTATTGATTTCTCACTGAGAGAGAAACTGAGTCATAATTGTAAGCACAAACCAGAATGGACTCAGGGCATTGAGTAGATATTGGGAATCTTGCTACGAGAGGGAGGCCACTACCAGCTATTGGCTTCATTCTGGGACTCTGAGAACAATCCTTGATTATGTTCCAAAAGTTTTCCATGTCTATATTACCAAGCTCCGTGTCTCGGATGTCATAATTACAATCTATGTAGGAAGGGGATTCCATATTTTGGTACTTGTACTTCATATTTTCTTTATAACTCATTCCCCAATAAATGAGCCACAACTTAGTACGGGTAATAATTTGAGCAGCTCTTCCTATAATAGAATCTTTCTCAGCAATGGATCAATTAATGGCTGGGAATACATATTGGTCTTCATTCAGCCCATCATATGAGGTGTCAAGGACACTTTCATTGTCCATGGTGCCTTCTAGGATGTCAGATAGATCTAATGTATGAATCTCTTCAAGTGTTAACCTATTATTGTCCTTTCTTCGGATGACAAATTCATCCCGAAGATCAACCCAAATGTCTTCTACACTGGGCACATGTAGATATAAGGTCCCATATGACTTAAGGACTCCTCAGAAATCAAACCCATCTCTATGCTTCATGTGATTTTTCAACTTATCCTGTAGCTCATGCACCACATTCTTGGCTTTAACCATTATTGAGCACGTGTATCTTACGATGGAAATAGGGAAGGAGATAGCGGCCTTGTGCTTACTCTGTTGGAATTTGTGAAAATACAACAATTGTTTGACTAACTCCATCAGGATCAACTTATCACCCAGGAACCTAGAAAATGGAAAGGATGACCCGGATACATGACCAGCCGAAGGTATGTGAACTTATTGAATTTCAAGAAGATATAACCCCATTTCGATACTTCGTCCTATGCCTCATCAGACACTCTTCTCTTCCTTAAATAAGGGTTCAACATGTAGATGTTTTCATAAAAGAAGCCATTGTTCACTCTTATGAATTGATCCTCAGACCCCTTCATTGTCAGCTAAGGGAAATACTGATATATATGTTTTGTTTCCCTAGTTCCCTTTCCATCCAACCCTAGATAATTTCTCATGCTAGTTATTACATAGGTGATGTATGACGACATATAGAACTTGCCAGTAGTCAAGAATAGTTTCATTTGGGAGTCTATCTCATCACTTATAAGACTACTCCAATCGATTCCTTGGTCATTATTCCTTATGATGACCATGAATTGATACATCCACCCTTTGAATTCTCTCAACTCTGGGAGTCCATATACTCGACTTAATAGGGTAATGATATCACTTGATTTCAAGGATGAAATCACTCCTAGGGACAAACTTGGGAAACTTAGAGATGGCTGGCTTGGCCTTGTTTAAGAAATTTTTGTTTACATGCCTAATGAAATATTTTTTATCATTAAACCAAGCCTTCGCTTCTCGATTGAATGTTTAAATCAACATATTCTACAAATTTGGGCAATCTTAATAGGTCATTAAAGTAACCCCATCTAACTTCACCATGGTTTCTCCTTATTGATTTCTCACTAAGAGGGAAGCTAAGTCATAATTGTAAGCACAGGCTAGAATGAACTCAGGGCATTGAGTAGATATTGGGAATCCTGTTGCAAGAGGGAGGCCACTACTACTAGCTATTGACTTCATTTTGGGACTCTGAGAAGAATCCTTGATTCTATTCCAAAAGTCTTCCATGTCTATATTACCAAGCTTCGTGTCTCGGATGTCATAATTGCAATCTATGTAGGAAGGGGATTCCATCTTTTGGTACTTGTAGTTCATCTTTCCTATTTTTTTGACTTATCCTTAGATTGTCTAGAATCCAACATGAGAAGTTTTTTTTTTTTAAGAAAGAATTCCTAGATGACCTCTAGTTAAACAATCAGGCTTGAAAGCTTGTTGAGAAACCCTACAGGACTGCAAAGCACTTCCTGAAACCTAACACACTGCAATGTATATCGGAAATTTGGTCATGTCAAACACCTTGTGAAACCCAACCCAAAGGCGGAACTCAGGGGATGTTAAGCAGCTTGCGAAACCCGATACAAGTGGAAAAAGGATGATGTTGAGCACTTTATAAAACCACGATAGCTGCAGAGCGGGATAATGATGAACACTTTGTTAAACCCGATACAAGCAGAAGTTAGGGGATGTTGAGTAGTTTATAAAACTTGATGGATGCGGAAGTCGGGGATGTTAAGCACTCTGTAAAACCTGAAACAAAGGCGTCGGGTTTCTGAGATGTCAAAACAAATAAAATTCCCGCCAAGTTCACAAATTAGGATTTTAGATTCATCTCAAAAACCAAATAGAGTATATCCCATGGGAAAAATAAGAAAACACCCAAAGGGTGAATTCCAAACAAGATGTTTCACAGGAATACAACAGGAAATGAAGAAAACAACCCAAAACCCTAAACCTAGAGGGAAGAAAAAGAAGAAAAATGCCAAAAGAATATCTCAAAAACAACCCCAAAGACCTCAAAGCGGAGAGAAGAGAAAAATACCTTCAATAAATTCAAAAATGGTCGAAGATGGATCACAAAATTGATCAAGAGGTTCAGTCGGGTTTGGAGGTCAAAGGAACATGCACAAAAAATCCACACAGTGAAAATGTACCAGGTAAAACTAATGTGTAAATTCAAACTATTTATAAAGCCCTAGCATTAATTACACCTCATCTGACATGTGTACCAACTACCCAACAAATCAACATTAATGCCATGTCATCATGCTTGGAGTGTTTGAAAACTCGATACAAAGGTTTTAATATCAAATCGAGGTTTGAGAAACAATTGACATGAAACATGAGGTGTTTGGATGTTATCAAGTTTCAAAAACCTGACACAAAGGATCATTCAGGATTCAAGTTTCGGGAACCAAGTGACATGGAGCATACATTTTTCAAGGTAGGTTCCAATGCTTTTGAGTTCCGAAAACTTGATACATTGGCTTGTAATCGAGTTTCAAGTTTCGGGAAATAATTGACAAGAAACATGAAAGGATATGTTTCCATGCGATGGAAACTTAAAAACCTGAAAATCTCCTTCAAATGGCATTTTTAGGGGATTTTGTCAAAAGAAATCTATGGTTATCTCAAATTTAGCTGAAATCACTAAAAATGAGATAACAGATATTGATAAATTAATTGAAATAATCAAAATACATACTACATGAGGGTTTGAGACTTAAATGGTATTTAATTATTCTTCCCTTTAGAGTTTTGTTCACTTGGAAGGATATATCAATAAATTGGCCAAAAAGGTGAAGAAGAAAATGGATGTATCTATTGAATGCATCAACATCTTGTCCAAAGAAGAAACAATCTTATTGTATAACACAAGGCCACATGAAGATCATATTTTAAATTTTTTTGAATTTTTGATGCATTCAAAGAGGAGATAAAGGAATAAGAAGAAATTAAGGCCATTGAGCTTGATTCGTCCTACGGATATTCTTTATTCCTTATTCTTATATTCTTATTCTTTATTCTTGTATGACTCACTATCTTTTCAAAAAGAAAAGAGGAGGGAGAATCAAACCAAATAAATAAATAATATAAAATATTAACCTCTAGTTATTGCATCTTCTTGGTTACTAAATAAATATTACTGTTATGGTTTTTATTTTACAATATTTGATCCGGATATAAAATCCTTATTGAAATCTTACTTTGGAATGATCTTCATTATCCTATGAGTATATCTTAGGCATATGAAAATGGATGAAATGAACATTTTATTATAATTCTTACACAAATGTTTGTGTTGAGGGTTCGAAGGTTGTGTGATTACGTCTTCATGAAAATAGGAATCAATGACTAAAAATTTCCCTTTGAAAGTTGTTTTTACTTGATTGAATTTCTCCATGTTTGTGCCCATAATTGTCATGTTAAATCCAGGCACCATTTTAATTGTTTTCTTCTCAGTCCTAGTCACTTCCTTATTTAAATCTATGCTATTCTAAAAATTTTGTTAATGTTGGAAACAAGTTAACTTGGGGGTGAATAAGTCATACTTTTTTTTACTTCATTTTCCTTATCTTACATACATCATTAATGTGAGCTTATTACGTGTCTAACAAAAATCCATAGAAACATAAAACAAGAGAGTACACATGAATATGTTGGAAAACCTTAAGGGGAAGAAAAAACACTGAACCTCTGCTTAAATTACTCAAAAAAATGAATTATGTGAATATTACACATCACAAAAGATTTTTAGTGAGGCACTAACCCTTATTTTAGTAGTAGGGCAAAAACCCTACAAGGAACACCAACCCATGATTTAATGAGGTACCAACCCCACAAAGAGGATACAACCCCTAAGATGAATAAGAACCAACACAACCACATAAAGATGAGGATCACTTTTGAAACTAGTTTCTCAACAACGATTGTGATCACTAGTTCAATTCCATGCACTCAAACACACCTTCTTATTCGGTAAAACATGCACCAACTTGTGCTAATTAGGTTCAATGACATATAAATTCTTCTTATCAGACCTGTTAAGCTCCTCATACCTCTTCTCTAACATGTAGTTGACCCCTCATAATAATGTAAAATCTCCTCTTACTCACTAATAATCATGCACACAAACTAGGTCTTCTTCTCCCGGCTAGGTCATGTATGAATGACCTCCTTAAAAGTTTCATATTTAGATCAGCATCATGGAATCATACTTCATCATTTTCAAGGCCTTGTATAATTCAAATATTCCCTCATAACCTGATTTTTCATCCTTCTAAAATTTATTTGTATACCCATACTTCTAGCAAACGTAAATAGGATTCTTAAAGTTACTTATATACATGAAAAAGTCCCTAAACCATGTAGGTAGGCCATCATAGAGAAAATATCTTCAAAAATAATGAAAAAATAATGATTACATCATCTAAATGTACACATATGTTGGTTATATCACTAACATGATTAAATCTCTCCATTATGTATCTAATAGGCATAATTGCACTAAAACAAACAACTATGAAAAACATGAAGGTTCAAGAGAAAAACCAACTTCACCAAGGAATTAAAAAACTTATACATATTTTATAAGTCCTTAATAATATCTAAAAACCATGAAACACTTAGCAACAACATCTCAAGCCATGAAACCATCTCAATAACATGGTCGTTCTTATGCACTAAGCCATAGACATGAAAAATGAGGCTCAATACCACATCAAATTACCTCAACCATGAAACAAATTTATATCAATAGAAATATATTGATGTAAGGTACATCACCAAGTTCTCATAAAACCCTAAATCAGATATTAGATGCCTCAAAACTCTTCTACAAGTAAACTACTCAAAGCTGTCTTTAAACCCCGAAACTGTCTTCATAAATAGGGAAAAATTTGAATATTAGGACCTAAACCATAATCTGAAAATATCATGGACATCTAATAAAATACAAAAGATTCCATAATTGGTAATTTATTCAATAGGTTTAATGGAAAACCTTTTCACAAATTGAAAACTCTAGAAACTTACCTTTTTGTGAGGCATACATACTATCACAAGCTCTAAAATACATCAATAGAAATTTGGATTCCTCTTCATCATAAATTAAACACATTAGCAAAACGAATTGATTTTGGACATATACAATCATTTTATCTCAAGTTTCTTTCAACCTAGTGTTTTGAAACCATAATAGATTAGTTTTGGTGTTAATGATGGTTCATAAAAAAATGATGTTATCCAAAATTCACCCAGTGGTAATTTTGATAACATGCATCGATTATTTCGTCCCGAGCAAGTAGATTGATTCAAGGCCAAAATCATGTGGAGGGGTCCCCCTCGGCCTTTTCTAACTCTCCCATCCAAGAAGGAATCCCAATAGGTTGATAAAATGGAAAAAATGCAAAAATAAGGTTGCTGTTTTGAGGCATTTCGGGTCTTAAGGGGTCGGGTTGAACGAGGTTTCGTACCAAGCTTGGGGGAAAAAACAAGAAAATAAGCTAAAGTCTAGGCGGCTACAAGATAGTTGGGAAGGATGGGACGTGAAAATTGAAGAGCGAAGGAGGAAAAATTGGAATCTCGACCAAAAGTGTCTTCACCCAAAGAGATATTTGGACAGTTGGGACAAAAGTATGTGGAGGATGTGAACCGGCCTGAAGTGAAAAACAAGAGATATCAGGGACATTTGGGCCAAAAGTACGCGGACGAAAAGTCGAAAGAGCCGAGAGCCAATGGAATCTCGCCACGTGTCTTCACCGCAAAGAGGGACAAGGAAGCCTGAATCAGCTGAAGCAGGATATTTTCATTCGGGACATCCGGGCCAAAAGTACGCGAGGGACGCGTGGGATGCAAAAAGCTGAAAGAGCCGCCAATGAATCAAATCTCGCCACGTGTCTTCACCTCATCGGCCCACCGGGAAAATTTTAAAAAAATTTCCAAAGGAAAAAAACAAAAGGGAAATTGTTAGGAAGGGCCCGCGTCCAATGAAATCATGCCATGTGGCACTTAAGTGGTGGAGCGCGGGGGAGAAATGGAAAATTTTCCCAAAGTAAAAATACCAAATTTTCAAAGGACAAAGTGCGCCCCTCAGGCCCAAGCCAATAAAATAGTGCCATGTGTCCAAGTGGCAAGAAATTTAGGAAGGGCCCAAAAGTAATTTTTAGAGGATGAACCTATGAATGAATCAGAGCCTAATACGTGTCATCCAAGTGGCAAAGCATGAAAAAATTCAAATATTTTCCGCCGATCCGTTTTGGCCTGTTTTTGCCCTAAATCTTCAGATCACCATAACTTTCGATCCAGAGCTCAGATTTTCATGTTCTTTATATCAATGGAAAGCTGGTGAAATTCTCTACATGATTCCTAGGTCAATCTTGCATTTTGGTTCAGTTTGGAGAGATAAAATCAAGGAACATATCTGGTGCGTGGTAATGGCTAGAACTGATGTTTCAACAACCAACTTTAATGCAAATACAGTTCGCCACTTTTTAGGGTTCTCACCTACCACCATAATAAGATGAATTAAATGAGGTGGTTGGGGTAGATTTGGATTTCCTCTCTCTTCCCTCTCTCATTCTTCCTATAAATTGTAAGGAGGGGCTTCTTTCTAAGAGGTTGTTCATCTTTTCTGCTCTGCCGCTCCCTTCTTTTCTTCTCCAGGGTTGAAAATGGAGTTCGAACCTCCTCCCCTTCTCTGTAATGGAATTTTTTTCCTTTTACCATTAAAATGATGTTCTGTGCAAACTTCTGAAGCAACAAAAACATGTTTCGTGATGCATCTGTCCATCCTTGCTCATTTTTCACTTGTTTTCTTCTTGCCTCTCTTCATTGCAGGTATTTGTGCACGTTTGAATGTTCATTGCAGGGTTGGAGCCGTGTTCATGGAGTTTTGGGACATTTTCTGTGTGAAATCTATCCTTGGGCCTATGATGCATCTATCCATCCTTCCCATTACTCACCTCTCCTTGTTCCATGGCAGTTTTGATAGATGTTCAACATTTTCCTTCTCTGGTGTATCACCATTTTAGTGTAGGCTCTGTTTTTCCTTTTCTCTCTCTCTCTGTCTCCTTGGCATGGTTAGATTAGGATTAGATTAGCTTGCCTGCACTAGAATAGCTTGTGGTAGGTAGTTTAGGAAGAGGAACCAGCCTTCTCTGGAGATTCCTTTCTCATTTTCACGAGTCCCACACTCAAAGAAAGGATTCAATGTTGTGCAATCACATTGGATGCTAGAGTGATCAACCTAGAAATCTGATCAACATCCAGGGGTGCTGTGATTTTGCACTAACATGTGATACAAAAATAACATCATTATTATTTATATAACATATTGGTTCCATGCCCTAACATCCCACAAGAGATTAGACTCCGTTTAAAACGCACATGGGTGGGTGATGATAAGAAAGTGACCTTTGAATGAGAAAATGTATTTCCTAGAACTCAATTTGGTTAAACCGAGTTTTCTCACTTTGTCTTCATCCTCTTGACCTCAAACTTGGTCCACATCACTATAAAAACCTCATAAATGATTTTCAATACTCACTTATATGTACAAACACCTACAAATATCCACAATTAAATACTTACCTGTATAAAATTTCCTTTTCTTTAATGAACCGTTTCAAAATGACCTTAATCATGCACATAATACCTAATTCTTGACCCGATGCATCATCTACACTTGTCATATAATGTCATAACACACCTCGCATGCTTGTAGAAACATTTTTGTCCAAAATAACCCCTGGTTTCTTTGAGAAATCATATTTTATTCGACTCGATGTTCAATTATTACAGGTTATGCACGCTCTAACAATTTACTTGGCATAATTAGTTGGTTACATTTCTTGTGCACACCCTCACGCATCCTTCCTACTTCTCCCTTTATATCCCCTAGCCTATTTATTCCTCTCGTGCTTGCTTCACATGCTTCCCCTTCTCTCTCGTATTCTTCTATCTCCTTCCATTTACCCTTATCACCTTCATTTTGTGCACCCACTTTCATTCCAATCTATCACGTACTTCTTACATGCACACTTTTAGTGCTGTCCATTTACCCTTATCACCTTCATTTTGTGCACCCACTTTCATTCCAGTCTATCACGTACTTCTTACGTGCACACTTTTAGTGCAAATCTATAGCATGCCAAAATGACCTTTAAATCTGAGTCAGGTGGGTCATTTAGTGTGATTGCACAACATTGAGTTTTCTCCAAGGTGTGGGACCTTGCAAGGTGATAAAAATCTCTAGATTGAAGTTGGTTCTTACTCCTCTATTTAGGTGTATGCATGAATTTTTAGAGGATCAATACTAATTCCTACTCTAGATTCCAAGGAGACAGAATTGAAGATGCAAGAAAGGGGAAACAAAACTAAGCTAAAATGGTGATACACCAAAGGAGTGATGAACTTCTATTTTGTAAATAAACACAGATCATAAGAAAGTAGTAGAGGACATGCACAAAATTATAGAATAGAATGAAAGATCGGAAGATAATGATAAACACATGAGAGGATTTGAGAATCAATCACGTAACATACATTATCATTCCCAAGCTTAATATAATGCATTACAATGGAAAGGAGGCAAAAATATGTGTTGCGGAGGTTGTATGAGAGGTGCGAAACTCTACAAATCTACCTACTACGGAAGAAAAGAGAGCTTACAAGAGAGAAAAATGTCCAACATTACAATAGATTACATCCTTTACATTTATAGCTAAAGAAAAGAGAGAGAAAATATAGGAAGAAAATCTAATCTTTTTCCTCAACCACCTGCCATTACCCCTTCCAAATCAGCTTGTAACCCATCAAATCAAGATCCTTTATTTCTATTTTGTGTGTTAGAGAAAAAATGATGAATTTGGTAAAACACATCTCTTGAAGCAATTTGATCTCACATTTATGGCATGAGAAGACATTTTAGGGTTTTCCCCCATCAAAACGAGCTGATTCTTCATCCCTGGCATGTGGGAGAAGGTAACCATGGTAGATCGAGCAGAGAACAAATTATTCAAAGCGATCTGATATACATTGAAGGTGTGAAAGATGTTTTTGACATTTTCTCCATCAAAACCTACAAAAATGATTTTTTTATTCGTCTAATGCAAAAAGGGCTCGAGATCTTCCCAAAAAGTTTGAGTTTGTTCAAATTTGGCATTTGGATCGAAAGATATGCCCATCTGAAGAGTTAGGGAAAAATTAGGGAAAAATTTTGGCACAAGTTTTGATGCATGAATTAGGGCACACTTGGGGGAAAATTAGATTTTGAAAATGGGTCCACGGGGTCGAAATTTGACTTTTGCACTTTTGAAAAATTTTCCAAAAAATCTCCATGCCTCCGCCACTTTGAGACACATGGCATTACCTTGTTTTCTAATGGGATCATGGGCCCAAACTTCACTTTTTTCCTTTGATTTCATATTGGGAAAATTTCCCAAAATTTCCCCGCACCTCGCTCTCTTGGTGACACATGGCAGCTCTTAATTGCTTAGGGGAATGCGCTTAAACTTTTGCCTTTTGTTCTTTTTTGCAATTTTGGAAAAAATTTCCAAATACTTCTATCGCGCCCGAATCCTACCACTAACTAGACATGTGGCATCTCCTAGCTAGGCGTGGGCCTTAAACAATTTGTTTTCCTTCTTCTCCATGGACCTGCGGGCTAAAATTTGACTTTGGGAATTTTAGCCAAAAGGGAAAAAATTCCCAAATCTCTCTGCGTCTTTTCGTTTCACCTTGACATGGACACATGTCAACTTTAAAATGATCTGCTGGCCCTTGACCATTTTTCTCTATTCTTTCCATGGGCCCATGGGTGAACTTTTCCCTTTGTGCCTGTTAGCAAAAGGGCTAAGTGCCAAAAATTTCCCTCGACGTCCGTTGCTCTGCCCTGCCACATGGCACCTTCTCATTGGTCATGGGCCTGCCTATGGAAAAATTCCCAAAAAAACTCCACCAAGCCATAACTTGAAAATTCAAGGAGTTTGGAGGAAAATTTTACCTTTCTGGAAAGGTAAGAAAATTCTCTATCTGATGGAATAATACCCAAAAAAATTTGAGTCCTTAAAGCGCACAAAAATTTCATTTTAAGTACCAATAAAGGAAATGGAGGAGGAGTTAGCCAAAAATAAGCATGGGCTTATTTTGGATAACACACACCCTTGGCTTGCCTTCCAATTTGGCTAAGACCCTTGCATGTCTTCACACTTGTGCATTGGGTGCTTCCTTCCTATCTTGCTTGGTCTACATAAATTTTCCTTTCTATCACCATGCATTCCTTAGAAAATTATCACACCCCACTTGCATACATTCCTCCTATAAATATGCATTCATTTCTCCCATGTGTTTCACCTTCATGTTCCTACCTTCTATAGTCTCCCACCTCTTCCTTTTGCACCTTGTGCCTTCTTCCGCATCGGTCGCAGTGCCACATGGAAACTTTTTAGACTTGAGTGTGTCACATGAAACCTATCAAATCATGCTATAAGGGTTCCAAATCCTTTCAAAAATCAGCACATGACATGTGGCAAAAATGAAAAAACAAATGAACAATTGGTTGATCCTTAAGCCAATCAACATGCACTACTTGTTATTACGTGTATAGTTTGCCATTGTAGATCTTATGACAACCATAAATTTTGTTGTAGTGCTCCGATTCTAGTACGTTTTGGCTTGTTTGAAATCTTTTGACATGGGCTACATGTTGGAATTTTGAAAATCATATTTTGGTGGGATTTGGTAGGTGGAAAATATGGAAATGTCTTTCTGATTATTAATACACACATCTAATCAATTCAACCACCATATTTTCAGCATTTTTTGTCTCCTTTCTTCTTATACATGCCAAAAATACATGGGGAGGTGCATTTAATTTCCTTGTAGGATGATTTATAGGAATTCATTATTATTTGTTGGTGGTTGAATATTTGAATCTAATTTTCCCTCTTATTTCTTCTCTTCTTCTCTTTTTCTTCTTCTATAAATTGTAGAGCTCTACTCATTGAAAAAATCCCTCTTTGTTGTAATGACACCATGACAAAATGGTGGTTGGCTTCCCATGAGTTTTAGACCTTGCTCTTGGTCTCTGCAATGTATTTTTTCCTCCTACCATGAATGAAAATGATTGTGCATCCCTTAAGCAATAAAATTAGGTTTTGTGGCATTTATGCTGACCATTTTCTCATTTATGGCGTGTCTTTCCTCTCTGTTCATGTTTTCTAGCATGTTTTGCATACTTCATACTTTCAGGTTCCATTTTTATGTGTTGTCAAGGTGCAGAAGGCTATTTGCATGGTTCTGTCTATGGAACACCTATGTCTACCCTCTCTCCCACACTTTTCCCCCTTCTTACCCCTCATGGAGAGCGATTCACCCTCTTTCTGGCGTTATCATCTTCCCTTAGCTTAGGATATCCTTTATGCATCTCCTTCTCACCTTGGTCCCTTGGAATCATAGAGTAGCATAGATAGCTTAATTTATAGCATTATAAGTAGTGTTCACAGAGAAATATTTCAAGGAATTGGTCTTCTTCGAGAGGTATGTCTTAGTGCACAAGGTCCTGTAACTTGGAGATAGTCCCATTATTTCTTTGTAATTCTTGATCTATCACAATCATATCACGGGTGTTATTTTGAGCTCCAAAAATTTATGGCATGGTTGGTGTGACCATTTTGAAGAGCTATTCATCTTCATCTCAGAAAATTTGATGTTTTATTTTTGAGATCCATCTTTAAGAGGCATCTTTGAAACATTTGGAGACTCCACCGATTCAAATGTACCCATTAACTCATTCGTAAACTAGTCTCCTCCTTCCTTTCATCAATTTTCATCTCCCATCATTCCATTTTCCTCTTTTGAAGTTATGCAATCATGACTTCTTTTCCTTCCTGGAACTCTCACTTGCAGCAACAATACCAATCCCCTCCATTACCATAGTTTCAAAACTTTCCTTCAAATCATTTTTTTGAGCCCCATCAATAATATACATATAACGCACCCTCCACTGACTCGTATGGTTATTTTTCTAACAAAAACGTTTATGAAGAATAGGGTTTTAGAGATGTTGGTGGTATTTCTATAGAAGATGCTGATTTTTAGAGAAAGATGCAAGAAATACATATGAACATGATACATCTTAAAGTTAAATTCTCAATAAAGGTAGCTAGAGTTGGCTTTAAGGTCCCTTGTCCATGGGCCAGCCATGTTCCGGGATAATTTAACACCTAGCAAAATATGTGCTTTATTGTTGAGATGTTTCCCCTAGATTACAAAGTGGGCTAAAGAAAATTAGGCTCATAAATCTAGTGCTTAGAAAACCTATCAATGGGTCAACCTAGCACTACCATCATATAGCCCTCCCATTCATTCTCCTTTACACCATCTTAGCCTGTTATCTATGTTCCTATATTTCTACATGCTACCCCCATTGAGAGTTTAATCCCTTATCCATCTTCTCCCTTTCCATATCACCACCATACCTCTACCATTTTTCCCTCCATGGTTGCTTCCATTCCTTTGTGCCCATTTCCTCATCTTTTTCTCGAGTCCCCTCTACCTAACTATGACAAAAATGAATAGTCCTTCACTAGTATGCATCATCCCATAATAAGGTCATCATGTTTGATGACTATAGAACATTTTAAGAATGGTATGAATCTGATTGGGAAGATAAAATTGTGCAGAGAAATATAAAGAGGGCGCTTGTATCAACAAAAGATCAGTTAGATTAAGAGGGTGTAGTTTTAAAGGATACACAGTTTCTTATAGAGGAAGAACCGCATGTGATCCAACATATAAGTAGAAATATTCAGGAGGAGAATATGCATGATGATCCCATATGTGGTATCAAGCCTAAAGAAAATGGTTAAATCACAAGGATTATGTCTTGTGCAATCAGATATCTAGCTAGTCTATAGCCAAAGATAGAGTTTCCACTAGTCATGTTCACTCTAGAGCATGATGTAAAGCTTCATCGCACCAAATTTTAGTAGCAATGCCTCCCAAATCCAAGCACATATTTTAAGAGGCATATATTTTTTCTTTTTATAATTTGAGAAGGGTAAGAGACCATCTATAGATCAATATCTCACTCTTCACCAAGACCATGTTTAGCGCCAAATGAGTTACATGGTAGCAGCTTTTACGAGGAAAGGCTACTTATCCCTACCTGTTGTAGTTTTTACTTGAGCACCTATTTCCTCTAGTTATTATAGGTTAGTTTAGGTTTGTTTTCAGTAGAAAAAGTTCTTTCACACACTTTTCATGTTTCCTCTTACAACATGTATGATTGTTATCTTTTGTATATATGTTTGTTCAACGTGCTCATTTCGGCATTGTGTTATTTCCTTTCATGCATCCTTTTGGACCCCATATTGTTTCTATCTAGGATGGAAGTTCAGTTTGCGGGAAGAGATTTTTAATAATCTGCATGTAGTTGTGAAGAGTTTAGATAATGTTCCAATTGACTCTAGGGTACTCTTGAAGTTGTAGAACATATTTTCATGTTTCTCGGTGGACTCCATGCCTAATGGATGTTTCAAGGCTACTAGTATCTTCATCTAATAGGTAGATGGCCCCTAAAAGTTTCAAAACTATTGTCTAATATAACCCCATAGTTATTTTGACAACTTATATTTTATTCTAATTCTCATGTTGATTTATTATAGGTTGTGTGTGCTCTAATAGTTCCCTTTGCACAATTGTCTTGTTGCAGTTCTTACATGCACCCTCGTGCATCCATCCTATTTTCCCTTTGCATCCCCTATCCTCTTTCTTCCTCTTGTGCTTTCTTCATGTTCTTCCCCTTTCCCTTTGTATTCTTCTATCTCCTTTATTTCTCCTTTGCATCCCCTATCCTCTTTCTTCCTCTTGTGCTTTCTTCATGTTCTTCCCCTTTCCCTTTGTATTCTTCTATCTCCTTCTATTTCTCCTTTGCACCTTACTTATGTACACCCACTTTCATTATATTCTATCGCTCACTCCTTCACACACAACCTTGAATTACCTTCTAATTTGGCTAAGTCACTTGCATGTCTTCACACTTGCACACTGCATGGTTTCTTCCTACCTGGACTTGGTCTACACGCCAGTTCCTTTCTGTCACCATGCATTCCTTAGTAGATGTTTACACCGCTTACATACTTTCCTTCTATAGATATGCATTCATTTCTCCCATGTGCATCACCTTCTCACATTTTCTTTCTACAGTCTCACACCTCTTCCTTCTATGCCTTGTGCCTTCTTCCGCTCCAATCATTGTGCCACGTGGAAAATTTTTAGGCTTGATTTTATCACATGTAACTTATCAAAGTGTGTGAGAAAGGAACTGAATCCTTTTAATGAATCAGCACATGACACATGGCAAAAAAGATAAAACAAATGAATAATTCACCAATCCTTTATCTAATCAGCACGCACCACATGTTATTGTGTGTCTAGTTTATACTGTAGATCTTATCACAACCATAACTTATGATGTATTTCTCAAATTCCCACAAACCTAGGCTTGTTTAAAATTTTATGAAGTTGGCTACACGTTGGAATTTTCAAAATCAAATTTTGGTAGGATTTAGTAGGCATAAAATAGGGAAACATCTTTTTGATTATTAATGAACACATCTAGTCGATTTAACCACCAAATTTTCTACTGATTTTCTCTCCTTTCTTCTTCTACACCCCAAAAATACATGGGGAACCACATCTAATATCCTTTTATGTGGATTTGTAGGCATTCATTTTTACTATTGGTGGTTAAATATTTGAATATGAGTTTCCCTCCTCTTTCTCCTCTTCTTCTCTCCTTCTTCTTCTATAAATTATAGAGCTCTACTCATTAAAACGGATCCCTCTTTTTGTAATGGCACCATGCCAAAATGGTGGCCAAATTCCCATGAGTTTTAGACCTTGATCTTGGTCTCTGTAATGTATTCTTTCCTCCTTCTATGAATTTAAATGACTTTGCATCCCTTACGTAAAAAAATCAGGTTTTGTGGCACTTTTTCTGCCCATTTCTCATTTATGTTGTGTCTTTCCTCTCTCTTCACATTTTCTAGCATGTTTTGCACACTTCATACTTTCATGTTCCATGTTCATGTGTTCTCAAGGCATAGAAGGTTGTCTATGTGGTTTTATCTATGGCACATAATTGTCCACCCTCTCTCCCATGCTTTCTCCCCTTATTGCCCCTCATGGAGAGTGATCAACCCTATTTCTGGTGTTATCACCTTCACTTAACTTAGGATTTCCCTTATATATCTCCTTCTCACCATGATCCCTTGGAATCATAGAGTAGTGTAGATATCTTCATTTCTAGCATTAGGAGTAGTGTTAGTGGTAGAAATAGGTAGAGGAACCAACCTTCTCTGTAGTTCTATCTCAGCACGTAAGATCCCATAACTTGGAGACGGTCCCATTATTGGATTAGAATTATTGATCCATCACGATCACACCAAAGGTGAAATTTTGAGCTCCAACAAACATTAACTTTGTCATTAGATGCTACCATCTCATTCTATTTTCACTAAGTCAAGAATAAGACCTATAATGTCTTGTTTCACCCAGATGACTAAGTGAAAGCGGCATGATCTTCACTATGTAGATTGATACACATTTAAATACATGTTATATGTCATGAGATCCTATGACCAAATTTTTAGCTTCACACCATGATCATATAAGTTAGAACCATGCTACTCAACTATACACCACAACCACTTCAATAATGCAACTCATCATGAAACCTCATACTGATTCAATGAAAAACGTGACTCCCTTTTACATTAATGTGACACTTGACATCAATGAAAAAACTAAGACACGATTTCCAAGAATCTCCCCTTTTTCATTGATGGAAACCACCTTCTGAAACATTGATGACAACCATATAAAAAACACATATAGACCTCTAACTTATTGTTTTTGAGAATACTCTCCTTTTGGCATCAATGAAAAGGATACTATGACATATTTACTTGAAATAACAATAAAAACAAAAACCTCATACTTACTTACTCCCCTTGGATTCAACTCACTTTCTTGGCACAAAAATATTGGTTTTGGTGTCTGATCTTATTGGTTAACACTCAAATACCGAGGGGTTACAAGGGTGGTATCACCTTGCAGTGCCTTAATGGGGGTTTAGGGGAAATATCCCCAAAATCCACATTTTATATGTATTTATTAATTGTAAAATCTAGTCCATTCATTATTAGGTCATAGATCTAACGATATAGGTTATGGAGGATTTTTTTGTTTCCCTAAAAAGGGATGTGAGGTGTGTCTCATGCATATTCCTATTTTTCATTGTAATTATGAGGAGAAGAATATGATAGAGAGAAAAAGAAGTTACAATGGATTTTTTCTAGGGTGTATCCATTCTTTTATTTTTCTACATAGAATAAAAGGATGGGTTGTTTTGGTGGATGTAACCCGAATATGGGTTAACCATGTTAAATATTGTCTACGAGTTGTGTTCTTCTATTTTGGAACCTTTAATTTTAGATATTTAATATATTTTACATTTGTGCTTTTACAATTATGATTCTTTGGGATTGTTTTGCATAATTTTATCCCTTATTTCTTAACACACAAAGTCATTAATGGACTTGATCCTATTCTTCAACCATTCTCAATTCCCCCCAGAATAAATACTCACCTCTTTGGTCTTCAAACTTTTTGTAGGAATATTTATATTTTAACAAAATCCCTCGAGTCCTTGAACTACTACTGATCATCTATCCTTCAAACCATATGAAACATAACCCGATTCATCATCTTAAACCATTGTCAAACATCCCGAGAATAGGACATAGAACCTTTCTTAGAATACCCATTTATCTCTAGAATAACTCTAAAACTATGATAAATGACTACATCCCTTGAATTTATGACACAATACAATATTACTTTCAATAATAGTGAATCAAATACTTTCAAGCATACTTTTATGTCATTTAATCAATCAAATTGAATTTATCCTTTGATCCTACATGTTATGAAGATAATAATTTCAAACCAACTTTTAAATACCTTTAACATCATCTCAAGACTTAATAAATTTATCCTAAGATCAACCATCCCTACAAATATTCTTAGTACCTAAAACTCCCACTAGAACTATCAATCACATCATAGTGTCAATGTCCTACTTCATGACCTTAATCATAGAATATCCATCTAGCACAAATATTGTTCCCAACTTAACATACTTAGAACTTATGTCATGACCTTATAGTGTTAATAACACAACCATGAATCTTATTGGTCTTCATGAATGCTTTTACTAAGTAATCCAAAATTATAACCATCTTCATTTGACTTCATAACTTGTAAAATCAATGCCAAGAATATTTACATACCTTGTAAGAAACTTCATCAGACCTCTCCACTTTGACTCATCCTCGATCAACTAACAACGACAACACAATCCTTCATGTTCAATGGTACCTTATTGAGATATCATAGTACATGTACCATCTCTAATATAAGGCCTTAAAGACTCTAAACATCTTCAAGAGACACCATACATGCTCCCCATGAGATGAGACATTCTTAAAAACATGATTCCTAGCCCTTTTACAATCTTCATGAGAAATATATTACCTATAACTTCTTATGAAAATCTTCTAATCTTACCAATACTCTTTTGATGTAAATTTATTATGATAAGATATCTTCAAATACAAACAAAAATTAGTTTTTAGAACCATAATGACTCAGGGGGATTGAATCATTCATTAAAAACCTTTCTTTCATTTACCATAGAAAACATTCATCATTAAAACCATCCATTCAACATACATGAAAAATGTAAGCTTATTAAGTGTGTATCAACCATTTACAAGTGCAAGAGACAAGAGAGAACACATGAACACTATATATATGTGGAAAACCCTCAAGGGGAAGAAAACCTACTCAACACATGCTTATATTACAAAAAAAAAAAAAGGCCTTGTATGAATATTACTCATAGAAAATGATTTCTTTAGTGAGACACTAATTTGATAAGGAGCACAAACCCCTATATAGTATGGAACCAAACCTAAAATGATGATACAACTGACTAAGATGACCAAGCACAAACTCAACCACCTAAATATGAAGATCACCTATGGTTTGTTTCTTAAAAATCTGATTGTGATCACAAGTTTATCTCCATACACTCAAACGTCTCTCAAATAAAATCTTATCCTAATTCACTGAAACTTATAGCATACCATGTTGATTAGGTCAAGTGACCTTTAAAACCTTCTTCTCCACTCTTCTCAACTCTTCATGACTCTTATTAAATCTTCCCTTGACCCCTCTATACTCTTCTTCCACCTTAATCTAGTTCACTCACATCCCCATCATCACAACACACACAAATGACTCATTACAACTCACTTATATACATGAATCATCATAACATCAACCAAAAGCCAACAAAAACCATTAATATCAGTCATGATAACATGAAAAAAAATTAATCCATAAAAAATCACTCCAAGATTCTATATAGGTTGACATAGGCCGAGGCACAACCATGCTCCACAATTAGGCCTAAAACATAAGATATCACTTCCAAAAAATGCACTATGAACATAAAGGGAACACTAAAAATTCCCCATGATTCCGATAGCTCCAAAAAAATTAATAAAATCCTCTATTCATCAATAAAAATCATAAGAAGATATGAAACAATCATCTACATCATAACACACATTGTTTTACAAGTTTTAATAACTAGGTCCAAGCACCTAAAAACAAGTCTCCAAGAAAAAATAGGATCATACCACAACCCAAGTAATCAAGACTTATTTGGAACATGTATTGAAATAACATGACCCAAAATAACTCTTTAGATCCATGAGACACCATCAAATAAGGTAAAACACTTCAAGACCTTCAACTAGTTTACCTCACTTAAGCATGTTAATCATAATCAGAATTAGGTCTTCTAGAACAATATGGTTCATACTTTTAGACTCTTAAAAAAGGAATGAGTATTATATGGATGGAAATATATAAGTTTTTAATAACTGAAACAACTCACTTTAACCTTGAAATCAATAATTAAGGCTTTCAAACAAGCCCATCTCCATAACTTCTCAAGCCTACTTAAAGGACTCAAGAACCAGTCTTGAGATAATCAACCTCTAATACCTCCAAAACCACTTGCAAGCACAAATAAAAATTATAACACATTACCAAGGACCTAACACACCTTATTAACCACTAAAATGCATATTTCAAATGGAATAATATAAACTATCACACCTGATCCAACCGACCTTGTTGGCAAGCCTAATAAGGTTGATTAGGCCATTAGGGCTTGACGTAACAAACACCTCATTTGATCAACCAAGGAGATAAAAACCATCATAAGATACCTCAGAACACTATCTAATCTCATATCATATTTCTCCAATATGTAAATCCATCAAACTCATCTCAAACCACCATAGCTAGTTTTGTACCTTCTAGACCAAAAACGGTAGGGCAACTTATGAGACATATTTCTCAAATTTCCTCCACTAAAGATATTTGAAACTTTACATGATCACTTGAAGCACATCCCAAGATTCTTGTAATAATTCATTTATTTTCATGAAACTTCCTTTGCATCCCCGCACCTACAAATATCTTCAAAATAGTGGTTTTTCTTCAACTTTCTAACTAACCTAGAACATGAATTTCCACCAACAGGATCCGTGAAGAGTCCTCTATATCCCCAAGTCATCATATTTTATTTTTAATTATATTCCATACACTTCATCTTCTCTCTCTCATTGCTTTAGGTCTAGGGTTTAACTAGGGTTTTAGACCACCTCTTCTTCTTAATGATTGTTCATAAAGATGTGACAACCAAATCAATCCATTATTTTTGTAAAACACTCTTAGATCCATATAAAAACATCCATCAAAGACTTAGTTTCATGTTGTCCATTTTTACCCCTAGAAAAAATATAAAAATTAGAAAACTTGGACTTGGGTAGTTGATAGGACTTCAATGGAGAATCTGGACATTTCATGTAATTTTCATGTTTTGGAGGACTTGGAACCATTTTTAGTGTATTTCCCTTCTTCTAGAGGTTTCAAGCTCCAAAACTTAGCCAAATTTACGTTAAAATGGATCAAAACAGAGAAATATTGATTTTGGGACACTTGGTTTCATTTATCTAATTCCGTTGGAGAAGGAAAAATCTGAAAGTTAATAAATTTGTGAAAAATGGGGGAAATACCCATTTTCAGTGTATTGTGGCATGTGTGGGTTTGGGTGACCCATGAGGAACATGGTCGTGGGGGCTTGTGTGCTCTGGTAGGCTGAAAAAGCCACAATACAAAGGTGGGTATAATCTATTGTAGATCAATGGTGTCTTTTATGCCCGGAGGGCCCAAGAGGTATGTTGGACAAGAGAGGATCTAGTTCCCTGAGCGGTAGAGTTCCTTGTAATACATTATGCAGGTGTGGGGTAGTTCCTAGGAACACGTTCTACAAATTGAGTTGGAACTGAAATAAAAAGGAAATAGTATAGTGTGGAGATTGTGGGATTTTTGGGCTTGTGAGGCCCACAAGGCACATGTTCCATGAGCCAAAAATTTCCCCGCACCCTTGGTCAACCCACAATCAAAGTCAAATAAAAAGGGAGATAAAGTGTTGCATGGGAAAGTAGGATTGCGGATGCATCGGGAGTTTAAAGAACAAGTTCCATGATGTCCTTATGGGCCCGAATCATCTGATTTATTTGATCCCTATAGTTCAAAAGAAAAAAATAAAATTATAAAAGGAGGGAAACTATATCTTATCAAGTGTAACGTATTTTTTTATCCCAAGAACCTGAGTTCCCAAAATGGGAAAAATTACACTCTCATATCCGTAGGCTCAGATCTTTTGACTAGATTTTCAATTTTTAAATATTTTTATCTCACTAGAAATGTATTTTCTATCCCTACAACATGAAGTACTCATTTTTTTTTTAATAGAGAAAGATGACGAAAAATGGAAAAATACAGTCCAACTCCAAAATTCATTTCCATATTTCTTCAGCCTCTAGAAATGAATGTGTGTGGTATTATCTCCTTCCATGAGATGAAAATCATTGAGAAGTGAAGTGTGTGGGAAAATAGGGATATTGTGCAAGAGATTTTTGATAGATCAAATAGAATCTTGGGTTCTTCTCCTCTCCTTTTCACCTTCTCCTATATATTGTAATTAAGGAATCATTTGTAATGGTTGGACACTATTGAATATTTCCGTAAGACTTGTGCATTCTCTCTCAAGAAGTTGCATTTTTGGTATTGTTATCAAACCTTAGATTTGAATGTATTCACGGTGAATCTTTCCTAATATCTTAATTATAATGTACGACACATTCATCCAAAGCAATAAATTACTCGTTTTATGACTATAAATATGTCTTAGCTTGTATTTTATTTCATTTCTCTTGCCTCTCATTATTTTTGTAGGTATTTTTACAACTTCTGCTCACTGTGTAAGGTTTAAATCTATTTTGTTTAAAGTAATTAAAGGTTAGATATTGTTTTAGAACTTTGGCATCCATATTTTCCCTTTATTTGTTATTTTTCCTTCATTTTCCCATTCAGCGTATCTTTGCACTCTCATTTTGGTGCATCACCTCCTATAGTATAGAATTTATTTTATGTAGTTCCTTTTATCCCTGGTCCCTTAGAGAATTAGTTTAGGATTAGATAACTTCATTTCTAGTAGTAGAAGTAGTGTAGCATTAGAAATAATTAGAGGAATTTGTACCTCTCCAGAGGTTTTTCTCAATTTGCAAGTCCCACAAATGAGAGACAGCCCTATGTTGCCTCATAATTCATGATCCTCAATGATAATATCTAGGGTGAAATTTTAAGATCCAACATTTCCCATAAAGATATCACATGTGTGGGTGAGAAAAATAAGACAACCTTTGAGTTGGTTTTTCCCTTCTTAAGAACTTGATAGGACCAAAAAGTCATTTTATTTCTTTATCTTTATCCTCTTGATATGAAAGTATGCGCCAAGCACCATAACAACCTCCTATATGATTTTCAACTCTCATTTTTATCTACACCTATCTAAAACTCTTCTTACACTAAGATTTATCCATGCAAACATTTCCTTGTCTTGTAGTATTTCTCCAAAATGACCTTAATCATGTACTTACCAATTGAAATATGGCCGATGCACCTCCTACACATGTTATACAACCTCAAAATATTCCTTACATTCTCAAATAAGAATTTCCTACTCTATTTCTCATGTTACCAACTCATCCTTCTTGACCTAAGATCAAGAGTATGCCTAAAATGACATGACTAACAAGTTTTACCTTGATAATCTATTAGAGACTCATTAAAAACTTTGAATCATTAGACTAAACATGATAAACACCATGGATACATTTGGAAAACTCATACGATACCACACAACATATCATTTTCTTGAATTATGCTCAAGAACCATGCACAAGAACCAAAAAACTCACCATAACATCAAATTTGGAAGCTACAAATCAAACTTCATAATTTCTGTAATTTACACCTCATGGTGACAAAAATTTCACCTAGAAAACCCTTTTCCATAAATGAAACTTGACATCAATGACATAAAAACTCACACAAATTCCAACATTAGCTTCAAAACATCATTCACTTTTATCACCTTGTATATGCATATAAGACCAAGACATGTCCTTCACAAATTGTACAAAACAAACCTTATTTTATGCCTGATTAGACGATTATGTATTTTGTTGAATGCTAACATATTTGAAAAAACTTTTACTCAAATTACTTAAAATAAGGCATCCACATAAGAACATACCTCATTTCAATTTATGGATCTTCAAACATATAAACATATTGCAAACCCGTGTATCCACAAAGGCCCTTATTCTCATAAATTAAATACTTTGTCTTGATGCCTTGCCTCAAATAATCCTTTTATCACTTTGTACTCCTTTTTTGCTCTTATACTTCTTGATGTGTTCCCAACTGTCAGTCCTTCCTCCATGACACATTTCACAAGTAGCATGATCACATGAAATGAACTTAATAAACAAACATACCTCAATAGGGTTACCACCTATTTCACAGAGATGATCATACTATTAATCTTCATGATCCTTGAGAAACACATGTATCCATGTTCTTTATATAGATCACAACCTTCTCATGATACCATTTCCTTTCTCTCAAACACCTATACTTTCATTATAGACTCAAACATAGAGAAAAATTTTATAGTAACTTGACAAAAACCTCAAATATTTGTTAACCCCAAGGATTTCATGACTAAAACCCGACACATGCTACTTAACCTATATGGATTTTTACCTAGGATTTAAAAGAAAATCAGACCTCTATTAGGTTTCAAATCACAATCCAATTCTCATCATGTAAACTAAAATTTTTATATCCCTTTGATGATCCTTAAATGAATTATTCAGACCTTGTACCTTTTTTATGATGATTGTAGAAGTACATATCACAATTTTGAGAAGAAATACTTACCACTTGAAAGAAAAAAATTCAATGAATTTGTATTGAACATAAATATTAGATTCAACTCACCTTGTTTGTCATGAATGTACAGTATATTCTAGATAAAATAATATTAATTATTCTTTAAACTCATAGCACTCTTATTCACACATCTCCTTGGTCTACCACACATGTCTTCATAGTAACCAACTACATACACCATTTTTAGGATGTAAAAATGGAATCATGAACAACATAAGTCATAAGGATACCTTTAAACTTTGTAAGGACTTAATACATCATATTATACCATCTTCATGTAACTTGGAACATGTATTAATCATAGTAACTTTTGCATCTTACACACTCAAATCACAATATCCTTTACTTTATTAAAGAGTAAACACCAACACAAATGTTCAAAGAGTACATTTCCCTACCTATAAGACACCTACCACATTCAATCTTAGATTTGAAAATATTTTTTATCTTCTAGTGACCTTATAATCCAAAACCTTGTATTCTAAGGACATATTGGTCTTTTAAGCAAATTTCTTATTTCCTCCCATAGCACAGGCCTCGGTAAGGTATTATAGTACACCACAAGAATTTTAGACAATATTTTATAGTCAAACCACCTTTTATAACTTCATATGTCAACTTGTTATAGTTTCACAATAGCATTTACCAAATAAATAGCATCACTTACCTTTTGATTTAATAAGCCACAAAATACACCTCTTATCTATCTATAATTAGGTCTTCTAATCATGCCTTAAATAACATAACTTATATTCCTCTCCAAATAATCAAATGATATGCCCCTGAGTATTAAAAATCTATAAACACAAACATACCTTGCTCCATCATGATTTTTATGACTTCATTTGGAACTGTTGTTTCTCCGTTTTCTTCTTATCCACAAACTGTGTTCACATTTTTGAACAAGAATCATAGAAAAAAGAACATACCTTTCTTGATATATGGATTAACATTTATCTTGATACCCTCTTGATAATTCCATGTTTTTGGAAACAAAATGACCTGAGAGGGGGTGAATTGGTTATTTAAACCCTTAAAACAATTGTAGATTAACATACATACACCATTAAAATTCATCCATGCATCACTATGAGATTAACATCATGAAACAATTAACAACATAAGAACAACAAAGAGATAATACACATGAACAAAAGATATAAGTGGGAAGATCAAAAGGGGATAAAACCCACTAAAAATATGCTTATATTACACAAAGAACATAATTTATTGAAGCACCAACTTCAAAACAAGCACCAACCCCTAATTTAGTGAAGAATCCACTCCATAAGGAGGATACAACCCACTAAGATAACTAAGAACCAACTCATCCACCTAATGATTATGATCTCTAATGTTTTTTCTACCACAACTGATGGATATCTCTAATTTATCTCTCTCTCGCACACACACCTTCAAACCCTCATTCCTTCAACTCACTCTTTCTTATTCTTTCTCATCTTTTCTTGGCTCCAAATCCTTGTACACATTCCTGAATGAGTATTTAACCTTTCAAACACAACATTTTCTCTGAAATTGTGCAATATAATATCCTTAAATCTCTTAGGTAGGTCAAATGTTTCCCTCTCACCACACTAGCCCACAAATGGAATCAAAACTTCACTTTTATATGTTTTTCATCCCATAAAACCAAAATATATTGGTCCTTAATGACTAATTATACAAATAAAACTTAATAAAATTTAAATACATTCATTACAATTCTCACATATGACCCATATAGGTCATCCATGCCAAAAACCACTCATCTTGCACCAAACAAGATCAAAATCCCATCATTAGGATGAGATAAAACCACTGAACCAAAAACATGATTATTAAAGATATAAAATAAATAAAACATATGTAATATAATATATAAACATCATTCATGGTCACACATTTTCTTGGACCAATCAAATAATTCATAACACAACTCAAAAAGCTCATATATTACTCAAAACAGCTTGTTTCAAAGACCTGTATTCACCTTTTAGCATTAAGACCATAAAATAATAACTCCAATAGGGCATGTAATTAATGTATCAAATAATCAGGACATGTAAATCACATCAATTCATATTATATATCTTTGAACATCCATTTTTTCAATCCATAACAACTTTCCTCTTTGCCAAACTAAGCTACCCAGAAACTAGTTTTACAAACTCAACTAGTTTGCACTATTTCTAAAGCTTTCAAGACCTAAAAATTCCTTAAATAGGAACAAATTTCATCCCTCTTCACTCTCCAGGTGATATAAAGCATCAAAAATTGATTACATGCCTCAACCATCTCAATCTTTCAACCTAAGCAAAGTTGTCCTTCAAATCAACATACCTTCTTCTTTACAAATTGACATGAAACACCCATAAAAAAACTCACAAAGATAAAACCCACACATTACTAGAAATGCATATGATTATTATTTATATAACATAATGTAACTCCTTCCAACTCCAAGTGTACCAAACCAATCTCTATGAACTACTTCTTAAGCCTTTTAGTACTCAAGAACTAACCATGAGATCAACTTGTTCCATCACCTCAAAAATGAATTCCAATCTTTAAAAAAGTATGTAAAACCATTATAAATTATTTATAATCACTCATAAATATTCACCAAGTAATAAAAACTTAGAATCATCAATCAACCTTATGAATCCATTTGACACCCTTCTACAAACAAACATCCTCGAGATTTAACTTTAAAATAATAGGTCATACCTTATGCATTCCATATCAAAAGTAAAATTTTGATATACCATTGGAAATATATATAAATAATTATCGTAACAAAATTATAATTGATTCTTAACTCTTCATGTAGCTCCTATAATTCTAATTTTACTTAAAGTTACTCCAAACGGTCTCAAAACCCAATCTTCATTAATAGGGCACACTTTTCCATTTTTTACCTCAAACATGATCTGAAACTATCATGGACATCTATAAAAACTCCACAAATTAAAATAATGTCAATTTATTTTTCACCTTCTTTGGGAAACTTCTCCTAAAATTTGACTTCTTCATAAACAAGCCATTTTAGGTGGGGCCAACATACATCCACAAGCACTAATGCAATTTTTCTAAAATATGGAAGAGTTATACAAAACATAAAATCATCACTTTTTCATAACCAATAAAAAATATTATGGTATACTCAATCTTCTTCAAGTTGCTCTTAGCTAGGGTTTCAAAGAAACTTTCCTTCTTAATGATCAATCATACAAATGTGAGGATAAAACCACCTCATTATTTTTTGAAACCTTCGTAACTCACCTAAGAATATATTCCAAAGATATCATGTCCCCATGAAAATCACATAGTTCACAATGAGCATTAGAAGGTCCACTTTTTCTTTAAAAACACACTGTAACTTACCCAATTTTTCCAAAACATGTATATCTTGCAATTACCTTTTCAGAATGACCTGAAATTTGTAAAAAGAATCATTAAAACATCCTCTAACTTTTCATACTCGCCATCTAGCCAAAATATTTTTGGAACTCTCCAACCAATCTCATTTTCCCATTCTTACTTGAATGTTTCTCAATGTTTATTTCCCAAAGACCTCAAACATGCACTATACATCTGAGTTCGAGCTAAAAGTCACCGTAAAACTTAGAAAAATTCCACCACCATGCTCAAACAAGACTGATTGGGTCCAAATCATCTCATTCAAGCATGCTCTAGGGCTAGGAATAGGCCTAAATGACCTAACTCAACACTAAAAACCATGAAATGACCTTGCTAACCTCATGTAGGCCCATAGACACCCCTGAAACATCATACCAACCATGTTTTACCACATGACAACCTTCACTCAGTCTAGGAGACATAAAACCATGACTATGTTTACTCAACCATGCTACGGGACCTCCTAGCATGCCACCAATCCCTACACTACCAATCAACCTTCATGCTTCAACATTGACTAACATCACATGGAGAGTCATACAACACTATGACACCATTTTCCATAAATGGAATTGACATCAATGAAAACCAAAATACATAATTTCCAACACATTCCCTTCTTGGATTATTGTTGGTAATACTTTGCTTCATGAACTATATATGATCTCTCTCTTATAATGTCAAAATTTCACGACACATCATATTAACTCATCCTAGTTTCAAACATATTGATCTAATTCTCATATCTTGTCATATTTTCTTCAATACTTTCTTTGATCTCTACATCATGTGTCTCTATAGTTAGGGCTTCATGATACTCATCAATTTCATCATTTTCCTTTAGAGGTTCAAATACATCTCGCTTCTTCTACGTCATCTTTGGCACTTTAAATATCATCTCCTAGGTCATCGTCAACTTATTCATCTTATTCTTAAAGGAAATTTTCTTAAATATCAGTCTTGAGATTTGTTTTGACATCCTCATTAGTGTTTTCATCAACTACATTAGATGGAAACTTAGAAATGGAGAGCATACACCAAGAACTATCTGCCAAATATCAAACCCTAAGGGTTTAAAAAAACTTCTCATAATGAAAAAGGGTGTCTTCACATATTGATATTTACTACTTATCATACATGTGTTTCAATGATCTCCTTCAAGTATTAAATTTCTTTAGAAGGAATTTTCTTTGATACCAATCGTTAGAAATACAGTGATTGGTGGGGGTGAATCACTCATACAAAACTTTTTACATCATTTTCCTTAGTTTTCATAAAATTCAAAACATTCATTCATCATACATAATTAATTTGATATTATTAGGTGTGTGACAACCATCCATAGAAACATAAAGCAAGAGAGTATACATGAACACAATATATATATGGGAAACCATCAAGGGGAAGAACACCCACTAAACCTCTGCATATATTTCTCAAAATAAATGACTTGTGTGAATATTACACATCACGGAATATTTATTTAGTGATGCGGCAACCCCACAAGGTGCATCAACCACTAGTTTAGTAGGTAACCAACCCTACAAGGAGCACCAACCCATAATTTAGTGAGGTAGTAAACCCACAAGGAGGCTATAACCCACTAAGATAACTAAGCACCAACTAAGCCACCTAAAGATGGATATCACCTCTTAAACTTGTTTCTTGACAACTGATTATGATCACTAGTTCAACTCAATGCACTCAAATCCCCTCACAAACACACCTTATTATTTTCTCAAACATACACCAATATGTGTTGACTAGGTCTAGTGACCTATAGATTCTTCTTCTCATCCTTGATCATCTCATCATACCTCTTCCCTAACTATTTCTTGACCCCTCATAAAAATTTCACACTCTCCTTTTTCTCGTTGATCATCATGCTCACAAAATAGGTCTTCTTCTCCAACTAGGTTATATACGGATGACCTACTTCAACTTGCCATCTTTTATCGGCATCATGGAAACATACTTCATCATTTTCAAGGCCTCATATACTTCATCACTTCTCTCATAACGTTCTCTTTCATCCTTCCAAAATTAGATTCATGCCCATAGTTCTAACATGCCCAAATGATATTTTTAAACTTGATTATATACATGAAAAAGTGTCCAAACCATACGGGTTGGCCATCATAGAGAAAATATTAGAATATACAAACACTAAGAGGGGAGGGATGAATTAGTGCTACTTAAAATTTTGAAAAAAATCAATTTGATTGAATTTCTCATGAAGAAACAACACCACCATTCATAAGAAATCAACAAGAGAACACACAAAAAGAAAATATTTAATGTGGGAAACCCTTGAAGGTAGAAAACCTCGATGAAACCAATACACTAAGATTGACAATTTTTCTAATGAGAGATTAAAAATATTTCAAAATTGTTGAGCACCCACTCAAATTGAAGCACCAACTCTTTTACATGTATGTTGCATGCATATATTTTCTCATTTTCAAGTCTTCTACATGTATATTACATGCATATCTTTTCCACACCGAGTCTCATACAATCCCTTACATGTTCTCATGGGTCTTCCTTCTATGCATGTTTTTATTTGCATAATCACTTTCACACACATTACTCGTGCAATTTTATTTTATTTATTTCATGCTTCTATACATGTCATTTCTTCCCTGGTCTCTTATGATTTCACTTGGTAGATCCTGGAACCTCCTTTGAATATTTTCCTACTTCTACAAACATAAACTTCTTTCCCCAAGCCCCATGTATTCCCTTGAGAATACTTGTATACTTCCTCTACATATTTTCATTCTTTTACAATATTTATCTCATGTCTTGATCTCCCATGCATGCTCTGAGGCTTTCACCCCTGTGCCAATCCTAACGTGACACATGTCAAATTTTTGGGGCTAATGGTTTTAGTTGCAATTTTGGAAGTATGAATAGTGAGTTTTCAATTGTGATCGATCCCCATAACAATTGAAAACCTGACATGTGGTAGTGATCTAGTGATCTGCAGTCAACACTATAATCCATGTGGCCAATTAGATTATGTCATGTGTTAAATTTTCCCTCTTGTACTACAAATATTCATATCCCCATATCTCTTAATTTAGAACTCCAAATCACGAATGATTGGTCTCATTGGAAATATATTGATGTGAGATACACTCTAGAATAATGAAAGTCTATTTTTGGTGGGATTTTATGGGGAAAAGAGGAAAATGTAATTTGGTCCATTAATATGCAGCTACGGTGACTCAACCACCTATATTTAGCATTGTCTCTTTCCATATTCTACAAGTAGGATGACATGGAGGAGTGGTTTTGGAATATTTCCATGTTGCTTAGTAGTGAATTAATGTATATTGTTGGATCTTGTAGCCTCTAATCTAAGTTCCTTATTTTTCCCCCTCTCTCTCTACCATTTCTCTATATATTGTAATGTGATACCCATTTATAGGGGGTCCTCTTGGAAATAAAACACATCATATTTCAGTGTTACACCAATGTTTTGAGTTACATACCTCGAGATATGGACCTCTACAAGGATATTTTTCCTTCTTATTCCATTTTAATGCACTATGCATATTCTTAAACATTTAAACTCATGTTTTATGGATTTTCTCTTCCTTATCATGTGTTTTTATTTTATTTTGTTCCTCTCTAATTATATCTTGGTAGGTTGTGCATGTTTTATCTATTTTCAAGGTTTAAGTTTTGTTCTCGCTCCATGAACATGGAATCTTGAATGTTGTTTTGACTATGGAACTCTTGTCTACCATCTCCTCCTTCATTTTCCTTCCATTTTCACTCATATGATAGTATCCTTACCCCTCTTCTTAGTGTTATCACCTCCCCTTAGCTTAGGATTTCCCCTTTCATGCATCTCTTTCTTACCCTAGTCCCTTAAAGTGTTAGAGTAATATTAGATAGTTACATTTCATCCAAGTATGAGTTGTTTTAGCTTTAGGAATATCCTTCTCTTGAGGTTTATCTCATTCTTTCAACACCCACGTTTTAGATATTATCCCATGTTACCTCAAATCATTGAATCATTTTGATTCTAGTGTGGGTGTAAATTTGAGCTCTAATGTTATTCCACACCTAGTTGGAAACTTGATAAATTTTAAATAATTGTTGTTGCAAATCAGCAGTACCCCCTGGATGTTGATCATATTTCTAGTTTGATCATACTAGCATCCAGTGTGATTGCACAACATTGAATTCTTTCCCCAAGTGTGGGACTTGCAAAATGAGAAAGGAATC
This sequence comes from Taxus wallichiana var. yunnanensis, assembly GCA_018340775.1. NCBI lineage: Eukaryota > Viridiplantae > Streptophyta > Pinopsida > Cupressales > Taxaceae > Taxus > Taxus wallichiana. Next base: position 167,127,403 of record CM031244.1, read on the forward strand.
TCTAGTTTAGAGGCTGGTTCCTTAATTCTTCTGGTCAGATTTATCACTTACAAGTTGTAGAGGTCTATATTCCAAACCCTACCCTAAATTCCAAAGGAGACAGAGATAGAGAATGCAAAAAAGCTAAAACTAATGCTAATAGGTGATGCACCAAAGGAGTGGTGAGCATTTTTTACTTCTGCAGATTGACATAGTCCATAAAAATGCAGCAAAGAACCTCATGCACAAACTAATAATTGTAATAAAGGATCAGAAATTAACCAAACAACACAGGCAGAGGATGAAAACTAATCACAGAGGCTGTATTGTTATTTTAATCATCAAAATCACTTACATTACAACATCTGAGAGGAAAAATAAAGTTGTAGCTCTTAGAAAAGGTCTGATATTCCACCAAAATCACTTCCAAGGTGAGAAAGGGGACTGTGATACACAAAAATGTTCAACCCTTTGAAGCCAAAACTGGCTTTTACAGTGCAAGGGACGAGCCTAGGAGAGAGAAATGTGGGAAAACATAGAAGGGATTCAACCATTGACTAAAATGCATTCAAAACAGGATGGGCATCCTTACAGACCCATCCCCTGACATTTTTAGCCAAGATGGGAGAGAATGCGAGCCATTCTTCATTAAAAATGGTGGTTGAAACATCATTTCTACTCATCACCACATGCCAGAGACGTTTTTCAATTTTATCTCTCCAAAATCCATCAAAATGAAAAATTGACCCCAGAATCTTGTAGAGAATTTCACCATCTTTCCATTGATATAAAGAACGTGAAAAAATGAGCTCTGGATCGAAAATTATGGCCATTTGAAATTTTAGGGCAAAACAGGGCCAAATCGGGTCGGCGGGAAATTTTTTTGAATTTTTACCCTTTTTTGCATTTGGGAAAATTTTCCAAAATTTCCCCATGCTCCACCACTCTAGGTGCCACATGGCGGCATCTCATTGGCCGCGGGCCTTTCAGGGGAAAATTTTCCCAAAAAATTCCACTGAGCCATAACTTAAAAAATACATGGAGTTAGGAGGAAAAATTTACCTTTCTGGAAAGCTAAGAAAGAGCTCTATCCAATGGTGCCATTTCCAGAAGGTTTTGAGTGCCTAAAAAGAAAAATATTATGACTAAGGCACAAGAGAGGGGAGAATGGAAGGAGTTAGCCACAAAAAATGAGCAGGGGCACATTTTGGATAACAATTTTGGCAACTTAGAGGGGTCATCTGCCTGCTGGATGAAATTACCAGTTGCCTGAAACAATCCATTGGGCATGGAGTCATTAAATTCTCTGTTTGGTACCCCAATTGACTAGAATGTTGCAAGGAGGAACATGGAATATCACCTGATGGAGCAAGGCCTACAAACACATTCCCAGGAATAGCAAGCCTATGCCAAAGCACTTAGGGAAAGAAAAACTAACCTACAGCAAAACAATGTGCACAATCCCTTGGAGGAATGAAAACCTAAGTTAATATTTACAAGGTGGAAAATTTCCCTTTAGTAGAAATGCTTTAGATGGATCCCATTGACTAGAATTTGTAGTTCTTCACCATCCAATGAAGAAAATTGGAAGGCATTGATGTCCTTACACTTTGTGACCATGTATGGGCCACTCCAAATGGAATCAAATTTTGAATGCCTTCCCGGTTTTTCTCTGTCTGCATCCCATTTTAACACTAGATCTCCAACTTGGAAGGATCTATTCTTGGCCTTTCTATCAAAGGTCTTCTTTATCAAATCCTGATCCTTCTCCATTGCTTGGGATGCCTGATTTCTAATTTCTTGGAGCTCCATCAATTCTGCATATCTAACCTCCATGGGCTCAAACTCCAACAACTCCAACTATTTCATGAGTTCCAATGTTGGAAACTCAAGAGACATGGGTAAAATTGCCTCTCTCCCATAAACAAGCTTGAATGGAGAGTTACCTGTAGATCTCTTGGGAGTTATCCTATCAGCCCATAAAGCTGATTTCAATTTAGTATGCCAAGACCTCTGATTTTCATCAAGAGTCCTCCTAATGATCTTCAACAAGTTCTTGTTTGTAGACTCAGCCTGGCCATTACCCTAGGGGTAATAGTTTGATGAAGTACTTAGGTAGATCCGTTCTTGACAGCCCATTCAGTCACCTTGGACCCGATGAATGCCAATGCATTATCTGATATTATTGTAGTAGGTACACCAAATCTGGTTGTTATTCCCTCATAGAAGTCTAGGATGCTAGATTCATTTGCTTCCTTGAGTGATATTGCTTCAGTCCACTTAGTGAAGTAATCTGTGGCTGTTAAAATCCACTTGTGCCCTTGGCTTGAATTGGGATTAATGACTCCAATGAAGTCTAAACCCCATTGCATGAATGGTTGGTCAACTGAAATTGGATGCAATGGAAGGGCAGCTAGCCTCTCTTTACCTATGAAGAATGCACAATTCTTGCACCTCTTGATCCATGCATAACAATCACTGAAAATCTTGGGCCAATAATAGCCATCCCTCATGATCTTTAGAGCTGTCACTCTTGGTGCAAAATGACCACCAGCTGGTCCACCATGGAACTCTTCCAACATCCTATGAATCTGATTTGTACCAATGCATCTCAGCAGTACTCCATTCACATCTCTTTTGAACAAGACACCATCAACAAGGGCATATGGGACAGCCTGCAATCTGAAGTGTCTTCTTTGGGTCTTGTTCATCTCTGGAGGGCATAGGCCTATGCTTAGGAAGTGCATTATACTTTGGGTCCAGCAAGGAGTGGGGACACCATTATTTTCCTCTTGAGTGCTTCCTTGCTCATGGTTGTCTTTGCAACTTCAAAAGCAGTCTCTTCTCTTTCTCATTGCATGCTTCCTTTTGCTTGCTCAAAATCAGCTGCTCACATAGTCCTTTTCCTCTAACCAACTTGGTGACCTTGATCTCTATGTCATACTCCATGACACGAGTAATCCAACCTGCTCTCTTTTCATTCAATTCTTTGTTGAGGAGGAAGTATTTAACTCCCGCTTGAGAAACCAACAATTGGACCTTATTGTTTGAAACTAGATGCTTGAATTTCTTCAAGCTCCTGATTATTGCAAGAACGTGCTTCTCAATGAAAGAATATCTCACCTCATAGTCCTCTAGGATTTGGCTGAAGAAAGAAATTACCTGCTCATCATTGTCCTTGTTCTGCTGTACCAAAATTGTAGAGATAGTATCATCACCCCCAAATGCATAGAGGATGAAATCCTTGGAGAAATCCGGGTTGATGAGAGCTGGGGGTTGAGAGATGGCTTCTTTGTTGCTTCAAAACTCTCCTTTCCTTCTATTGTCCATTTGAAATCCATGCTTTTCTTTAACATCTTGGTGATGGGCTTGACAAGGGCTGCAAAATCTGGGACAAACCTCCGAACAAAATTTATTCTCCCCAAGAAACTCTGGAGGGCCTTCTTGTGGCTTGGCAATGGTAGTGCTCTTATGGCTTCAACTCTTTCTAGATCAATTGCTAATCCTTCTTTGGAGACAATGTGACCAAGGAGCTTTCCTTCATGAGCTAAGAAAATACATTTTTTAGGATTCAAGGAGACTCCAAATCTTCTGCACCTTTAGAACACTTGTCTCAAATGAGAGATGCGGTCTGCTGTATTTTTTGAAAAAATAGTGATATCATCAAGATATATCAGCACTATGTTGTTAATCAAACCTTTGAATGCCATGTCTATTTCTCTTTGGAAGGTAGCTCTGGCGTTGGACAGCCCAAATGGCCTTTTCCTATATGCATAATTTTCCCATTTAGTTGTAAAGGTTGTCTTGAACTGATCTTCTTCCTTCACCATAATTTGATTATACCCTGAATAGCCATCAAGTAGTGAAAACCTCTCGGAGCCAATAACAACTTGTAAAATCTACTCCATGGAAGGAAGTGGATAATGATCCTTGAGAGATGCTCTATTCAAATCTCTAAAGTCAACACACAATCTGATTTCCACACTCTTCTTTTCGACCAGGAACCAAGTTGGAAACTTAGCTAAAATTCTTGATAGGGAATATGATTCTTGATTCTATCAACTTATTCAATTCTTTTCTCATGAGAGGCTCCATGTGGGGGTTGACTGGCCTTTATTTTGCATGATGGGCTTAGTATTTGGATTCAATTCAATGGTGTGTTGAGCTAACTCGAGATTGAAACCTTTCAAATATTCATAGCTCCAAGCAAACACATCGAGATAATTCTTGACAAAGTTTTATGAACTCATACCTTTCTTGCTCAATTGTCATCTTGCCAATTTGGAGTGATTTTCCTTCTTCTACCGAGATGGACACTTTGAATCTTCCCCCTTAACTTGGATGTTTGCTTTCTCCTTCCTAAACTGATCATTAGGATTGAAAATGGACTCCAAAGTAATAAGTCCCTTTGGTAGTTTGTCGGTTCTCAACTTGCACCACTTGGTCAACATCTGCTTCTCTAACTTTTCCTAATTTTTGGTGAGAATTCACCTCTTCTTGCAAGAAATGGATGATTTACTGATCATTTTCAAACACTTGCCAACTTACATTGTTATCTGGCACTGAAGGCCTCACAATCACATGGATGTTTGGCTGTACCTTTATTTTTGAATGCTTTCAACAATCTCAAAGGCTGCCCCAACTGCTATAAGCCTGTCAGCAGCTTGGTTCTCTTTTCTAGGAATGTATTTTATGCTAAAGCCCTCAAAATCTTCAATGAGGTCCCACACCCTATTCTTGTAGCACTTGAGAAGATTATTCTTGACAGCATGCTGCCCCTTAACTTGGTTGACAATCAACTCACTGTCACCAAAGACTTACAAGTTTTTTATCCCTCTTTTGATTGACCAACGAGTCTTTGCACCAAGGTTTCATATTCGGTGAGTGTTATTAGAGCATGCAAACTGAAATCTAAAAGCTAAATAATACTTAACTCCTTGAGGTGAAACCAGCATGGCTCCCCTCCTACACCTTGTCTACTCCTTGATTCATAAAAAAACAAACTGTCATACCTCATTTTCATCCTTGTGGTCTGGCTTGGTGATGCTAGGAATAGGCTGATTTTCTTCATGCATGCAATAGACTCCTAGCTCAGATTCTTCTATTTCTTGATAAGGATCAAAATCATGCTCCTTGCTTTCCCATTCATCAAGAGTTAGATCTGGGATACTTCTTACCTTGGTGTTAGCTTCATCAGTGCTTGGGTGATCTTCTTGATCAAACGTTGAACAATTGGCATTAATCTGACTTGGAGTGTAAGGCTCAATGTGAAAGTTTGCAATAGGTTCAGACCTGATTGTGGCTTTGGTTCCATATCTTGTTTTGGACAGCATGTGTGACCAATCAGCAAACAAGTAACCTCCAATCTTAGCTGTGAAATCCCTTGACAAACATAGGGCAAAGAGTGGTGGAAGGTCTATTACTGAGACATCTTGCAAAACAACCACGTTGGGACAGGCATGCAAAGTAAGACTCAAGTTTTTAATCACTCCAACTGTTGTTACTACTATCCCATCCAACTGTACCACCCCTTTGGATATGGTTTCATACTGAATTCCCAACTGATCAGCTATTTTCTTGGGCATTACTGAACTACTTGCCCCGGAATCAATCATGCAATTGTGTACTAGTTGGTTCCCAATGATCAATGAAACATAGAATGGAGGGGGCTTCAACATCTTACCTCGCTGTCCTCCATAATTCCCCTCAGGCAGGGTAGCATTTGTGAGCACCTTCTCTTGCATTTGGACTTGCTGATTTGAAGTTGACCAGTCCTTCATGGTAGCTTGTAGCAAATCTCTTTGGCCTAGGATAGATAGTGATTCCCACATTGATATGTTTACATTTGTCTTCTTCATCTGATCAATGATATTGAATGGGGATGAAGTATCCTTTTGCTGTCCCTTGGCCTGCACATTCATTCCTTGTATATGGGCAGCAACAACTGGCATTTGAGTTGGCCTAGGAACTGTTTTAGGTAGTCCTTGTGTGCTTGGGATTGCATTTTGCTTGCCAATAGTTTGTGAAGTGACAGAAGGTCATGAATTACTTAGGGCCAATGGTTGTTCTTCACCCAAATTTCTCCTCTTTGACCTTGTGTTGGCTACAACACTTTGGGAATCTATCTAGTTCATGCCACAAAAATCTTCTGCCTGCTAGTTTACAAGTGTGGTATCATTTGAAGCTGATTGCTGCTGGAATGTTTCTTGTTGCTGGTCATTTCTTTGACTACCTTCACCCTCCACACCAGTTGTTGTCATCATTAATGCTTGATTCAAGGCACCATTGAAGCACATGGACTAGTTATGAGGTTCATTGCATGGGAAACACCAATCATACTCTTGAGCTATATTGTTTTGTACTGGCACTAATGCTTTAGAGGCAGATGTAGCATTGGGATTATAGGGCTGAAATGGTCTATTGGCAGGAGGCCTTGCTTGATTTAGGTTTATAGCTGGATTGGGTGGTCTTTGGGGTTGATATGGCTGCCTGTTAGGCTGAGCTTGAGGCTAGAAGGAAGGTCTAAAACCTTGAGCTTGCTGCCTTTTGAGTGTAACCAGCTCATTACCTAGATTTTGCAATTGCTTCATGAATTCTTGAAGTTCATTTGAGGCACTAGAAGATGAAGTGGAAGCTTCACTTGAATTCTAATTTCTAGGAGTGGGAATAGAAGCTAAATTAGGCACTTGGCTAGTACTTGGGCTCTCTAAACTTGGAAATAATGGCATTGGAGGCCTAGGAGCTAGCTTTCCAGCTTGAATCAAACAATTTTCAGCTCTAATGGCAATGCTATAAGAAATGGGGATAGTTGTGCCTCCCATGGACTGAATTAACATAGAAATATTAGAATTTAAAGCTTTAAGGTAATAAAGAAAAGCACCTTCTGCTGTTGGCCTGACTGCCACTGGAATTCTCTCCCAAGTCCTTTGAAATCTGAAATTAAAATCAGTCAGCTGCTCATTGGGAGCTCTTTTGATAGTTGTCAGCTGCTCCAAAAGGGACAAGTTGTCTCCCTTTTCCCCAAATTGCTCATGGAGGGCTATACATAGCTGATTCTAATTTTGAATAGAACCTAAGGCAAGACTCCTGAACCATTGCAAAGCTTTCCCTTTGAATGAAGATGCCAACAATTTGACAGCAACTTGCATCTCATTGATCTCATGGATTGCACAAATGTTAGCAATATCCTTAACATGATCACCAGGAGTGGTCTGATTTTCTCCAGTGAAGTATGGAATGTTCTTCAATGCTACAACTGGGATTGGATTTTGTGCATTGAGAGCAAGTGGGCTCTGCTAGTGAAATTGACATAGGGGTTGTTTTGTGCCATTCTGATTGGCCTTAGAACCCTTGTTGATTGAATGAAAGGCCTACCAGGTGGAGGAGTTGAGAGAGTTCTGTTTGGTGGAGATGGAGACCTTTGGATTCTCCTCCCACTTTACCTTATTCTTGGAGATAATTGTAGATATTCAAACAACACCTCTTCTTCTCTAGCTCTTGACCTTGTAGTGATTCTTCTCATGATTTTTCAGGTCTACACTACTAAAACCAGTTGATTCTTCTTCCTTAGAGTCGCCAGATGTGTAATTTATAGCTCTTTTAAAGCAAGAAACTTACAACAAATGCACATCAATTTTTTTGTAATGAAGATGAAGACTTCTATGTCCCACCGGGTGTGCCAAAACTGTTGTTGCAAATTAGCAGCACCCCCTGGATGTTGATCAGATTTCTAGTTTGATCATACTAGCATCCAGTGTGATTGCACAACATTGAATCCTTTCCCCAAGTGTGGGACTTGCAAAATGAGAAAGGAATCTCCGGTTTAGAGGTGGTTCCTTAATTCTTGGTCATATTTATCACTTACAAGTTGTAGAGGTCTATATTCCTAACCCTACCCTAAATTCCAAAGGAGACAGAGATAGAGAATGCAAAAAAACTAAAACTAATGCTAATAGGTGATGCACCAAAGGAGTGGTGAGCATTTTTTACTTCTGTAGATTGACACAGTCCATAAAAATGCAGCAAAGAACCTCATGCACAAACTGATAATTGTAATGAAGGATCGAAATTAACCAAACAACATAGGCGAGAGGATGAAAACTAATCACAGAAATTTGTATTGTTATTTTAATCATCAAAATCACTTACATTACAACATCTGAGAGGAAAAATAAAGTTCTGAGATCTTAGAAAAGGTTTGATATTCCACCAAAATCACTTCCAAGGTGAGAAAGGGGACCTATAATACACAAAAAATGTTCAACCCTTTGAAGCCAAAGCGGCTTTTACGGTGCAAGTGATGAGCCTAGGAGAGAGAAACATGGGAAAACATACAAGGGATTCAACCATTGACCAAACAAATTCAAAACAGCATGGGCATCCTTATAGACCCATCCCTTAACATTTTTAGCCATGCTGGGAGAGAATGCAAGCCATTCTTCATTAAAAACGGTGGTTGAAACATCATTTCGCTCATCACCACGTGCCAGAGACATTTTTGATTTTATCTCTCCAAAATCTATCAAAATTCAAAATTGACCTTGGAATCTTGTAGAGAATTTCACTAGCTTTCCATTGATATAAATAACGTGAAAAAATGAGCTTTGGATCGAAAGTTATGGCCATTTGAAATTTTAGGGCAAAACAAGGCCAAATCGGGTCGGTGGGAAATTTTTTAATTTTTACCCTTTTTTCCATTTGGGAAAATTTTCCAAAATTTCCCCACGCTCCGCCACTCTAGGTGCCATGTGGTGGCATCTCATTGGCCGTGGGCCTTTCAGGGGAAAATTTTCCCAAAAACTCCACTGAGCCATAACTTCAAAAATACATGGAGTTAGGAGGAAAACTTTACCTTTCTAGAAAGCTGAGAAAGAGCTCTATCCAATGGTGCCATTTCTAGAAGGTTTTGAGTGCCTAAAAATCAAAATATTATGACTGAGGAACAAGAGAGGAGAGAATGGAAGGAGTTAGCCACAAAAAATGAGCAGGGGCACATTTTGGATAACAATAATATCTTTGCTAATTTTTGATGTGTGACTTAGTGATTTTTATGCTTTGGAGGATTGTTTCAAACAAATCTGGAGACTCCCAAGTTTAAATCTACCAGTTTTAATAGTAAAAGTGCACATTTTCATGAGAATACTATAAACAAGACAAAGCACACCATGTGGTGAAACTTTTAAATATCTACAGTTTTCTTAAAGGAGAAGAAGAGGTAGATCAATTCAAATATCACCTTTTCCTCTAAGAATAAATCTTTCTACTCCTCCTCTTGGTAGGCCCTTCTTATTGTCATCTAGAGTTCCAAGGCCTATTTGAATCATGGAACATAAGATAAATCTTCCTTTTTTAGTTTTAATGGTGGTATTCCTTTGGCTCTTAATGTGTAACATGTCATACTAGTGGATAATTTTAAAATATATCCCTTCTTTACCAGTGAGAATCATACTACCCTAGATAATCATGTCGAAGACATTTCTAATGTATGTTTAGTTCATTTAATCACAAAGGATGATGTTGTTGTCATACTTCTTACTTCTTCACTCAAATGAAAAGTACTTCAATGGTATAGAATCTTGAGACCTGCATCAATTCACAATTGGGATGATTTTGGCATACTTTGTAATCAATTTGTAGAAAAGGATGATAATATTTCCTTGTTAGAGAAGCTAACAAGAATTAAACAATCCCCAAGTGAGCTCATAGTTGACTTCAATTTTAGATTTCAGAAGACATGGGACAAAATTCCAATTCTCTTAAGACCAACCCCACAAGGTGCTTTCCTTTATTTCATAAATTCTAATATATCAATTATGATACAATCTATGGGTGTTAACCAATTACCTAATGCTTATCTAATAGCCATTAGGGATCAAAATTATCACATACAAGCTGTAATTATATCCCCTAGATTACCTATGCCATTATTCCCTAAGTTACCTCAAGATTCCCAGCCTTCCATTTCTCCCATTCCTGAGAAAAGTTCACAATCCACTACCTCTACATCCTACTCTTCCAAAAATTAAAAATATGATGATGAAATTAAATCCTTGATTAAAAATTTCAAATAAAGTTATATCCTTGGAGAAATAAAAATCCCAATCCTATAGAAATTAACAAAATCCTAACCAAGTATAGTATTCAAACCAAGTATTAAATCAAGTTTATCATCCCTCTACAAATCAGTATCTGAATAAAAGTTATTGGAAATATTAGAAAAATGGTAGATGATAAGGTCAAAATCCAAATCCTCCTCTTCAAAAAATTTCCCCTACTCAGTCACTCCCTATTTATAGCTCAAGTAAATCATTAGTTCTAGTGTAAAAAAAATTAATTTAAAAAACAAAGTGGGTCTTTCCATGCAATCAGCCACATAATCAGTATGTTTTCACAAATGCATTGCTATCTCATGCCCTTATGATTTGAAATTATTCCAATCAGCATGAGCCATTAATGGAAATAGTCAATCCTAGTATGGAAGAAATTCAAGAGGTTAATTTAAAATCTAATCTTATGTAATTTGGGGATGATGTGTTTTCTATAATGAATCAAGCTATGGACATTTCCAACATATCTCATACTCATGTTTCTAATAACATGAGGTCTAAGAAGAGAGTGTTCGATGTTCAAAATTCACCTTTTATCAATCAAACTGATCTTCTTCATAAAGAAAAGAATGTTAGGGCAGATTTTAGAAAAAATAGATTGCCTGAGGTTTTTGATAAACCTAGATTGACAAAGGAAAATATCTCTCAGTCAAATGCACTTGGTTCAACATGGAACAATCAATAAAAGAGAACCCCATATCTCAAAAGAACAATTCCATGTGCCTCCCTTTCAACATTATTGATCAGATGAATAAAATGAATGTGAATGTAATAATTTAGGATGCCTTGGCCATTCCATCATAGCAGGATCACTTACATGAAGATCTGAGGTAACTCCTTGAATCTAAACCAACAGCCCAAAATATTGATCCTATATTCAATTTATGCCAAGCAAAGGAAAAACATGTAAAAAAAGTTGTGAAAACTCGACCCTTTTATATGTCTTTAATTATAGGAAAATATTTAATTCATAATTAAATAATTTATTTAAGGGCCAGATACTTATGTAATTCCTATCAAATATTTTTGATATCCTAGGTCTTCAAGACAACCCAATTTCTAAAGGTGTTTTGTAACTTGATGGTCTACCGTTAATATCCTAGGAGTGATCAAATATCTTGAGTTAACCCTTCATGTTTTTCCAAGTCTAACTATAACTCAAGATGTATCAATCTTTGATTTACCTCCTTTATTTTCCATTTTCCTATCAAGTTATTTATGACCAAAGTGGGTGGTTAATTTTATTTAGATTGGTCTCATGTGATTTTAATAACCAGATATAGGACTAGATTTATCATTCAAGTTGAGCCAATTTTCTCCTATCATATTGAGTCTTATGATCCTACTCCTCTCAAATCCAATAGTATCATACAATAAGATAAAGACCATAAGTTTTGATTGAGAAGCCTATCCCTCCTTTAATTCCTTTTCTATTATTAGATGAATGGGATAAGGGGCATTATGAGTTTGGTCCTTATGACACACATGTGGAAACTAGACTTGGAACCTACTGCATTCATGAAGAAGAATCTATTTTTCCCACACCACTTAAGAAACAAAAGGATAATGCTTTTTGATTATGGAAGATAATATGTTATGGTTCTAGAAGCATAAATGGATCTAGGGAAGTTGTTGTATTAATTCCTCATTTTCTCATAGATTGTAGTTTTCATGTTCCAACAAGGTAGCATAGTATGAGACATTGGTGCATGGTCTTATTATTACTGAAAAATACAAATCAAAGCATTACAAATCTTTAGAGACACTAAATTGGTTGTTCACCATGTTAGAGATAAATTTTCCATAAAGGATAAGATTTTGAAAGCTTATAAACACAGTGTTTGGGATCTCTTGGAGATCTTTGTTGTTATTAATCTACAAGTTGTTCTAAGAAAATTAAACAAAGAAGTAGACTAGATGGAAACCCTTAGTTAAAAATTCTTTCTAGTTGAGGAATTCATTCAGGTAACTAGCAACATATAATTAGCAATCAGACCATCGGTTCTAGGTAATGAAGTTAGTTTGTAGGTTTTTGATAGCGATGAACAGATTATTCATTTTATCTAGAATGAAGCTAAGCTTTCTTCAAGAAAGCAATCTGATTTGTATGAAATCTATGGTGATCAAGTTATCTAGGTAAATAAAAAAATTTCCAAAAGGATTGGTCACCTTGGAGCACATTTCTAGTCATGATGATGAGTTTAGAGGATAGGAGAAGAACGTAACAATAAGGCAAGAAGAATGCCATCCAGTCACTATTGCACAAGGTAATGAGTTGTTGCTTGAAAATGTTTGTAGTGATGATGAAAATAAATATTTATCTCCTTATGTAAAAATTCTAATTATATTTTATCATAGGACTATGAATATCTTAAAGTGTTTGATCCAAATTTTTTCCAGCATTCCATATATGTTAATCCCAATATCAAGGCAATTAGTCAAAAGTAAAGACCTATCAATCCCAAGATAGAGAACCTTATGAGGAAGGAATTATCCAAGCTGATTGAGGAAAAAAATAATTTTTACTATCAAAAACTCTACTTGGGTAGAAAATCATGTTCCAATGTGAAAGAAAAATGGAGAAATCAGACTTTGTGTTGATTTCAAGGACTTGAACAAAGCTTCCTTACAATATCATTATCCTCTACTTTCCGTGGAGAATATTTTTAAAGTACAGAAGGTGATGAAAGGTTTTCCATGCTTGATGGATACTTGGGTTTCAATTAGATCAAATTTAGAGAAAAAGATCAATTTAAGACTGCATTCATAACCAAGTGGGGAACATATGTATATCATAAGATGTCTTTCAATCTATCAAATGTAGGTGTCAAATTTTAAAGAGAAATGGACATTTATTTGAAATGATATATTAATGAATTAATCTTTATCTACTTGGATTATCTTAATATTTTCTCAAAGAAAATAAAATATCATATCACTCATATTGAAAGAGTATTTGAGAGATGTAGAGAATTTGGGGTGTCTCTTAACCCCAAAAAGTGTAATTTTTCAGTTCTTAGGGGAAATATCTTGGGCCATATTGTTTTGAAGGATGGTATTGACATTGATCCTAAAATAATGCTAGTAATCTTATCTCTATCCTTTCAAGTTCAAAATTTTTTTTTGCAATCATTTCATGGAAAAATCAAATTTATTAGAAGATATATTCCTAATTTTACATGATTAATTAAACCCATCACTCTAATGTTAAATAAGGATTAAGTTTTCAAATGAGTAGAAGAATGAAAAGAGAGATTCACCAAGATCAAACAAGAAATGTCTCAAGGTCCCACACTTATTAATCTTAACTATGCCAAAGATTTCATCATTTAAGCATATGGGGCTGAATCTAGTATTACTATTATTTTAACCCATAAAAATGACCAAGGATTTGAGAAACAAGTTTCCTTATTCATTCAAATACTAAAGGATTATGAGTTGAAGTACATTCAGATAGAAAAAAATGTCATTTTCATCATGTGCACTCTAAAGAAATTCAAGATTATGCTTTTCAATAATCATATCAAGGTCTTTTCCTAGTTTCACATTCTAGTGTTAGAGAATTCATTATGAGAGAAAATATCAGTGAGAAAAGAGCTAGATGGGTTACAAAAATCATGGAATATGATGTAATTATCAAGGATACAAATATGGTAAGAAGAAGAGTGCTCTATGAACAGTTGGATATGGATTCTCAAAATGATCAAGAAACCTCTCTATTTATGGATGAGGAACTTCTGTGCAATGTTGAAACTCTACAAGATAGATAAAATATACACAATAATAACAGTTGGATTGATATCATAGAAACCATTTGATCAACCTATGTATTCCAACTTGACCTGAAAAATACAAAATTAATACATTTGAGTTTGTAGTCCATTTCATATGTATTGATTGATAGAATTAATTTCAAAAGGAATATTCATGGAATTTTGTTAAGGTGCATTGAAGGTGTTCTGGTGAACAAGATATTAGAGGAGTTCCATAAATATTTTTCTTTTAGACATTTCTCTACTAAATACAATACAATAAAAATTGTAAAGGTGGGATATTTCTAGCCTACACTATTTAATGATGCACACAAATGGGTCTTAAAATGTAAGGAATGTGCTTTCTTCACAGGAAAAAAGAGGTTGGATTCCCTTCCCCTTCATCCAATCCAAAAATATCATCCATTCTCCTGATGGGGTCTTAATTTCATTGGTATGATTAATCCTCCATCTAGTGTTGGTCACAAGTGTGTTTTAATAGCAAAATATTACTTTACCAGATGGAAAGAAGTTGTGGAACTCAAATAATCAACTGAATCATTCATTCTTGACTTCCTTGAAGATATTTTGAGAAGATTTTGTGTTCCTCAAACTATCATCTTTGATAATGCAAAATATATATTTCGCCCTAAAATCTCTTATTAGGCTCTTAGACTTGGAATTTATTTAAATAATTCTTCCAATTAATACCCTAAAGGTAATGGTTTGGAAGATTCTAATAACAAGAATTTTATTATAATCATGAAGAGAACTATGGACATCAATCAGAGGAAGTGGAAAACAAAGGTAAGAAATCATATTTGAGATGATAGAATCATAGTGAAGAAGTCAATTAACACTTCTCCTTACAAAATGGTTTATGGAAGAGAATCTAGGATTCCTTTATCCTTAGAATTTCCATCACTAGTGTTGGTCCATCAATTGGAATTCAAAGGTGCAGACCAAAGAGAAATCAGAATTGTAGAATTGGTAGAACTTAAATAATTGAGAAATTCTACCATGGTCAGATTAGAAGAACATCAAATATCAACCAAATAGTAGTTTGATAAGAAGGCTAGAGCTTAGAATTTAAAATTTGGTGATTTGTTCTTGAAATGGGATGCAGACAGAGCTAAACTAGGGCAACATGTTAAGTTTGATGCACTTTTGAGTGGGACATATATTATCAGTGATTACAAAGAGGATAACTCTTTCAATTTTTATAACCTTTATGGATATGCATTACAAATATCATTCAATGGGATTTATCTCAAGAGTTTCTGATAGATTGTTACATCACATCATGTATAAATTAGAGTAGTCTTGGTTCCTCTAGGTGCTTTTAGTGCACTTTTTTGTCAGTGGTGTATGTTTCCTTTCCCTCGAGTGCAAATTCATGGGTGTTCTTATTTCTTATGGGATGGAAGTATCCATTGTGCATCATTCATGATGGTTTTAGAGGAGGTTTTTTTTAGATAATTTCATGGTGGCATTGATTTCATTTTGCAAGATTTATCATAAGGGGAAACATCTAATGTTTATCATACACATTCTCGGGATTATGGTGAAAATTCTATTGCAAGATTGTTTTCCACTCTCATTATACTATAAATTAGATTATTTTTCATGTTGGAGCTAATAAGGTTAATTCAATGTATAAAATGTTCTTCATTTGGATTTGGGGTGAATTCTTCAAGATGCAAATCAGTTTTCATGTTTTCAGGCTCCACTCTATGCCAATGGATACTTTAATGCCACCAATATTCATATTTAGCATGAAAATCACCACAAAAGTCACTAAACTATTTCCCAAAATAACCCACTTGGCTATTTAGGGAAAGTTGTAGTTTCATTCTAGATTTGGCATCATGTTTTGAGGCTTTGTGTGTTCTGGTATTCTCCTCACAATTTTGTTGCAATATCCATGATTGTAATTTCTAGTGCATTCTTGTGGGATTTCTTTGTTTCCTCCCTTATTCCATTACTCACCTTCCTTCACACACTTTTTTCTTTATCCCAAAAATCCATGCAATCATTGCATGTTCTAATGGTTTCTTTTCTTATTTGAAATTCTTCTACATGTTTGTTACATGCATGTATTTTCCATCTCAAGTCCTATGTAGTATTTTGCACATGCTCACAAGTATTCATTCAACACATTCCTTTTTTATGTAATCACATTCTTGTGCCTTCCCCATGCACTTTTTTTCTTACTTCATGGCATGGTTCTCGTGGATGTAATTTCTAGTTTGAGCTCTTTCGTTTCACTTGTTGGGTCCTCAGGCCTCTTTGCACATTTGCATGCTCCCACAAGAATACACTTCTTTCCCCAATACCCATGTATTCCATCACGCATTTTTTCATAATTCCTCTGCATATTTGCATTATTTTGTAATATTTCTCTCATGTCCCAAGCTCCCATGTGTACATCTGAGGATTTCACCCCGTACCAATCCTAATGTGACACTTGTCAATTTTTAGAGGCTCGGAGTTTTACTTGAAATTTTACAAGTGGGAATAGAGAGTTTCCAACTTTGACCTAATCCCTATAGAAAATAAAAACCTAATATGTGGTAGAGACCTAGTGACTGTAGTCAACTCTCAAATCCTCATGGCCAATCATATGATTCCACGTGTCATTCATGCCCTCCCACACTACAAATATTTATATGGCCATATCTCTTGATTCAAAACTCCAAATCAGGAACAGTTGGTCTCATTGGAAATATATTGACATGAGCTACACTCTATGATCATGGAATTTGGGTTTTGGTGAGATTTGGTGGGTGAAAAGAGGAAAACATGATTCAATCCATTAATGTGTAGCTATAGGAAACTCAACCACTTGGATTTAATCAAGCATGGTCTCTTTACTTATTCTACAAGTAGGATGACATGGGGGAGTGGGTTTGGAAGATTTTTGTGATGCTTTGTGGTGATTCAATGCATCTTATTGGTGGTTACAACCTTCAATATGAGTTCCTTTTCTTTTCCATATCTCTCTACCATTTATCTATATATTTTAATGTAATGCCCATTTCTAAGGGGGGATCCTCTTGGAATGCAAGTGCATCATCTTTCATTGTTACACCTATGTTTTGAGTTGCAAGCCTCAGATATGGACCTTTGCAATGTAAGTTTTTCCTTCTTCCTCCATTGTAATGGATTGCGCATTTTCCTTGATGTTTTACACATTCTCCCTCATTACTAAGCAATAACACTCACATTTTTTAGATTTTCTCTACCCTAGCCTATGTTTTTATAGTAGTTTCTTATCTCTCTATTGTTGTCTTGGTATGAGGTGCATTTTATATCTCTTTATAGGGTTTTATTTCTATTTTTCTCCATGAAAATGGAAGCTTGAATGTTGTTTTGGAATATGACATTCTTTTCTTCCCTCACCTTCATAATTTTTCTTCCATTTTCACCCATCTGAGAGTATCCTTCCCCCTCTTCTTAGTATTATCACCTCCACTTAGCTTAGAATTTCCACCTTCATGCATCTCTTTCTTACCATGGTCCCTTAGAGTGTTAGAGTAGGATTAGATATGTGTATTTCCAGCAGTAGGATTAGTTTTAGCATTAGGAATAGGTAGAGGAGCGAATGATTTCTAGAGGTTGATCTCATTATTTCCACACCCACATTATAGAGATCATACCATTCTTCCTCAAACCCTTCGATCATCCTTATTTAGGTGCAAGTGTAAATTTTAGCTCGAACAATATTGTTGCAATATCATGACTATCCATTTAGTTACATACATTTTATCTATCACATGTTAGGTGAGAACAACATGTGGTTTTGAACCTATTTGTGGTAGTGGTAATTTTGAAGGTGAAATGGTGCCCACAACCCACCTAATGTTTGTTTTACAAGAATTGTTATCCATCTAAGGTTTTTAAGATCAAATCAGTTGCACAATGAGCAATACAAGGTATCAAAGACTCAAATTCTAAACAGGAGAGGAATAGGAAGCAATAATAAGACATAGGAATTTGTAGGAGTAGAAACCACATAGTCAAAAAGGCATACGGGAAGGTCCATATCAACTATGCACTTTGTCCTATGCCATCTTTTTTATTCCATGTAGCATTTTAGGACACAACTTGAACAATGAGTCTTTGTCAAGTAATTTCCATCTTGTTTCAGTTATCATACCATCCTATATCTTCACACAGAGTAAGAGATTAGCTAATTCATCTTCTCACTCTCATTGAAAGTGTTTTATCTATTGTTATATATCATTGATTATCATTTTGTATCATTTCTTAATGGTTATTTGTGATATTGCTTAAATTATCCTAAGAAACTAATTGATTAATATAATCTACCATTAGTTAACTACCCCTTGATATATTCACCATAATAGCTTATATCAACCTATGAATAAGATACCTATAATCCTATATACATCCTCTATAGTGATAGTCCATTCTCTTACCAAAAACAAAAATAGAAAGCTTTCTGATCTGGATCTCGTTAGGTAAGAATATCACATAAAATCTTGCTCTCAAGAGAAACTAGTGGGTTCTCATCTAATCTTAGCAACCACGAGTTATCCAATAAGATGATTTCCTATAGATTTGAATAGAATATTATAACCTACAGTAACAAGATCTCTCTAGCTATGCTCCATCTAACATATCGACCCTATAAAATGCCAAAAACAATAGAAAATTAAAGTTAGAAAGTATCCAAAATGAAAAAAATATAACTTCCAAGAAAAAAATGACATTATAACAAACTATTATCTAACCACCACTTCCTACAAGTGGAAGTTACGTGTTCTTTATAGGTGGTTATGAAACCCCTATGGAGATTTCATGTTCAACACCAGTGAGCATGTAACTTTTACAACAGTTCCAACATCGATTTTTCAGTTGCGTGTTCACCAATGATAAACACACAACCACCTGTAGGTGATTACATCCCCATCATGGTGGTTACATAATTGTTAGTTTACACAAACTAAAGATTCTATCCCACCATGGGAAAAATTGAAAAATTGATCAAAACTACCTAAAACCCCATCAAAATTCATTTTTTTACATATTATTAACCTAACCCGATACCCAACATTTGTACACTAATTTTATAACCAATTATGCCCCTAAATAATAAATCGGGCCAAAACAAACATTCATGAGCCCAATAAATAATGTTGATAAATCACATGTCCCATTGCCCCTCCTACTCCCATGGTGTTTCTGTCATCATAGCTTTGTCACCATCTAGTGGTATATTTCCATTCATCAAATGTTTTCTAGTTCTCTAGAGCTCAAAAATCACAAATGGCACTTGTGTAAATGATTTCCAAATTTAGCAAGTTTTTAAATACATATGAACTAGTTTTCACTAAAAATGTAAATACATGTTAATTTTAGTAATTCTTGCATATGTTAGACACTATAGGAGATGTTTAATATCCCAAAAGGATAGCCATTTTTTTTTCTATTCATTATTGTATATTTTCATTCTTAGGCATTTTTAGAGGTTATTGGCAAGTAGGTAAAAATGTATTGTCTCCAATCATGCCCGAAAGCTAATTCATCTCATTTGAATTTGATTATATAGTAATTTCCACTTTGTTTTCATTACTCTACACTTGATTCCACTTTGTTTTGGTCACATTCTATAAATTTAGTCTACTAAGTTGGGAGGATGAGTTGTAAATGTTTAATGAATTACAAAGGTTGGACAATATGCCTTGTCATGTAGTTTTGTGTGCAACTGCACATGCCTATGTATATCAAGAGAAGGATATACACACATGCATGTAATTTCATATGCAATGGCACAAAAATTCTTATTTCCCAAAGCATCTCGTAATGCACTTAATAGTTATAGCTTACCATTTTTTTGGCTTAGAAGTAGAAGTGTATTTACCTTGTTATGTATGATGCTTTCAAAGTGCATTGTGGTTATATCAATTGATGTACTTGATATATATATATATATATATATATATATATGTATGTATGTATGTTTGTATGTATGTATGTGTGTGTGTGTGTGTTTGTGTGTGTGTGCATACACTATTTTACATCATTTTATATCGTAAGAACAACTAAACACTTGTCTTACCAAAAATTATGATCGAATGTAATTAGATACCTTGTTAGGTTGTGGTACTTGATGTTGAAATTTATGATTTTCTATTCTCGCTAGAAATTGTGACTTACCAAGAATGATTATGTATACTCATGGTTTCATTACTCTAGTATGAAAAATATGGTCGACGATATGATACTAACCTTCTTTGTTTTTTTTGTGATGGTCAAAGACCGTGAACCTCCAAGCCGGTTTTCAGTTTGGGGCAAGTTAGTGTCAACAAGCATAATAAATGTGTAGGTAAGACACTAACATGGAAAAGGTAATAAGGGTTTTGATTGATTGATATTTTAGACACACCATGATGTGTGGACATTTTAATATTCAATAGGTATTGTTAGATTATTAAGAGTATATGGGTGAACCATAACCTCGTGCTAACATTGTTTTTGTATGATGAAAAATTATATGGTCAATTAGAGACCCATGCATGCTTAATTATAAGGATGACATTTTTCAAAAGAAAAGGTTATAATCTTATGGTCAACCGACCATGCAATGATTTTGATAAAAACAATAATGGATTATTGAACAATTGACCATGCATTTAGTAACTAATAGTTATTTATTTCAAATGCCTCCCTACCAAGTTTCATGAAGGAAATAGATGGCGGTGGGTTGGTGGAATAATCTCTATGTAGCACTGCAATATTTATTGCATTAATGTATTTTTTTATCTTTTGAAGCTTTCTTAGAAAGTTTTCTTCACGCATTGTTTAGTTTTATTTTTATTGTTGCTTGTATGGGATAAGATGTTTTTATCTCTAACTATTTTCAATATATTCATTATGGATCCTCTGTATGTGAGTAGAGGAGTGGTTTTCTATTTGTGTAAGTTGGAGTTTCCTTACTATTATTAGTTGAGTCCATTTTAGTGGAGGATAGAATAAATTGTTAAAAAGGAGAAGGGACTATTAGTTTGAGTAGGAGGTTTTATAAATCTTGAGTAAGAGTTAAAATGGAAGCTTTGGAAATTATTTACCGAATGAATATCATAATATTATTAGAGGAATGCTCTGTGTTTTGAAAGAAGAAGTACACTCGGGCGTGAATTGTCCCTTTATTTCTCCTTTATAGTTTATTCCATAATGTTTTTACATTTAATGAAACCCTGCAATCTAGTTTTCTTTTGAATTAATCTTGGAATGAAAATGGATCCTGGTTTGGATGGGTTTTATGAAATATTATTCATGTATTAATGGGTTTTGAGGGTTTCTAAACTCCCCTGAATGAGTAGTGTTCTACTATTTACCAGTTTACTAAATATTTTTCATGGGCTTCTGTTATGTTTAATAGAAAGAGTATTTTATGATATTTTGGGTTAATCTGAGGGACTAAGATATTAAAATACTATGTCACTTCATTAAAAATGAAAATTTGTGTGGGAACATTAATAGAAAAGGGTACTTAATCTTTCCCCGATTATCAATTTCTAGACTTGTATGGGTCGATTTATAGTTTCTGAGTTTATTTATGTTTTATCCTCAACCCATTTGGGGTATTGAGGTATACGGGTTGTGGTATAATCTTACACCAGTCAGTGGATTTGTGGAGGATATCCTAGAAACCTTAGGTAAGGATGTCATGGATTCTAGCATGCAAAATAGATTATGGTAATTAATACCGTAATGGGAACACCCTGGGGTTAGCATTTTGTCCTACACTTTGTATATTTATATCATGTGAGATATCGACTTGTAAATGATGTTCATTGATAGTGGATCCAATTGGGAGGAATTTTATAGATTGTTGGGTAAACGTCCATGGGTTAAAGGTAATCACCAATACCTTATTATTCATAATTTACATGTTATTTGGTTTTGGGGTGTCTAATTTACAAATGTGATGATTATCCCTTACGAACATAAACAACAACATATTGACTTTCTATTTTATTATTATAAAAAAGGAATATCATAGCTACCTTATTAACCGCATATTGAATATCTCCTTATAAAACATAATGGATATTTATGTTGTATTTTTGGCCTTAAAATAGAAATATGAGATACGTGAACAATTGATAGTTTCATAAGGGAATAGTATTATTGTGGGAGTACCTAGATGTCTTTAGGGAATTTAAGGTAGTAATACTTACCTTAATTTAGACAAGTATCAATAATAGTCATTGATGCCAATATTCCATCCACCTATGAATGTTAATCTTAATACCGTGTTGATATTTCGTTGAGTGTCTTGAAATGATTCCTAGAAATTTGAATCATACTTGTTGACCTCATCTTTAAACACAATATTGCAATGATTGAAGATTATTTTGTTTAAGAAGAAGTAATACTCTTAGCAGTAGCCTATTATGGACTTTGGGAAAAATAGAAGCTCATTTTTATAAACTTAGTTTGTTGCAAAAAAACAAATTGTCCATAAAAAGAATTAGATTTACAAACTATAATATATGAAATTATTCAAAAGTGTGTTAAATGATTTGTGTGATTTTGTTAAATGATTGAGATTATGGACCA
This sequence comes from Taxus wallichiana var. yunnanensis, assembly GCA_018340775.1. Taxonomy (NCBI): domain Eukaryota; kingdom Viridiplantae; phylum Streptophyta; class Pinopsida; order Cupressales; family Taxaceae; genus Taxus; species Taxus wallichiana. The sequence continues at coordinate 167,149,832 of CM031244.1, forward strand.
TGTGCATTCTGCCATTAAGACACTAAGAACTTAAGGTAGTGTTTACTCATTTGATAGATTCAAGGTAAATTAATCGAAGTATTTAAAGTTTTGAATTTGTGTGTTATTATGTTATTAATATGAGTTTAATAACGTAGATTTTCATTTATTAAAATAATTTATAGCATAAGTTATTAAACTTAAAATAAGGGACCTTTCATGCCATTTCTTGTGAATTGACACATGTCCAATTGTTGTACTTAATTTTTTAGCTTGCAAATTGAAATTTATCACAAAAAACATTAACATTTTGTTCATAGAAAAATTGTGATGGCTTGTTGTACTATTTACCTAAAAGTAAAAATGGAATTTACCTTGATTGTTTTATAAAGAAAGGACGAATTGATTTTCTTATTCATTGCAATGAAGAAATTGTACTAGCTTTTGATTGGTAGTGAAATATTAATTGCGATTGAATGAAATGGTATGTGGGCCAAATTGTAACTATAATAGACTCTTTACGCTTATGTATCATGTATTAAATTATGAATTATCAAGTTAAGAAAATATTACCAAGATTGTGTTTTTGGATTTACATTAAATGTCGTTATCAATTAAGTTTTATGTGTGTGTGTGTGTATATATATATGTATGTATATATATGTATGTATGTATGTATGTATATATGCATGTATATATGTATATATGTAGGAATGTATGTATGTATATATACATACATATATATATACATACACACACACACACACACACACACACACACACACACACACACACACACACACACACACATAATTAAGTAAATAAGGATTTGATTGAATAAAACGGTCTTTATGTACTTATAAATAACAAACAACAATATGTTAAAGGAAGTGTTACATAGAAGGAGGATAAAATGCAATTGAAGTAAATTGGTCTTCATTGCTGCAAATGAAGTATGAAAATTATATATTAAGAATAATTCCTTGCAATCTATAGTACCAACAACTTATTCATGATTGATTAAATATATATTGTAACATAATGTTATGCCACAATACCTAGTAGAAAATCATTGCTATAATAAAGGAAGAGTGTATTGTAACCTCTTGAGCCTAAATCAAAGCTATGAAAGCATGCTTGACGAAGTATGACTTAGAAGGAGAAAGAAAATTTTAATAATATTATAACCATTAGTGCGAAGTGAAGTTATTATGATTAATCAATGCAATTATACTTTGTAATCTACAACATGGTGTAGGTAATTGTAATTTTAAAATGATGAATAACATACTACAGATTCATTATAAAAGTTATTTTCCTTTGATAAGAATTAATCTACGCAATATGAAAATATATTATATTATATTAGGGGTTAAATAACTATGGTTAAGATATTAATTACAATCAAGGATGAAGGAACGAGTACCTAAGGAATTAAGAATAAATGGGGCCTTTGTATTTCATGTATAAACAAGTTGTAACTGTTAGTGGATAAGCTTGAGAGAATAAGAGAGTTATTACTCCAATTTTACAGCACTAACTTACACCCTTATGATTAATTTGAATCATCATTAGGTAAACTTGATTTCATTTTTAAAGGAGATACAATGACAAGTATGAAAGTACATTGACATCCCATAAAGGGGTAATATATGTCTTAAGTAAACGTGTGGGCATAAAAGATTATTAATGTACACTTTAGAATAAGATCCAAGTCTTGTGCTTGACTGATACAGTCTTTTAGTTAGACATTGTTATTGATATACTAGATGATATACCTATGAATTATAATATAACCAATCAAAATAAAAATTTTATATTCAAGAGGTAAATTAGTAATAAAGCAATTGTAGACTATCGTAACATTATACTCATTTAGAGATGAACCGTATCATCATGGAATTAAACCTAATTCCATTGTTAAATGATGTGAAAACAGTTACGGCAATACAAAATGAATAAAAAAGGTACTTCGTGATCTCTTGAATAGTAAAAATGTACTTATTGGTTCTAAGAAACTAAATGAACCTAGAAAATAGGTTTAGACTTAGATGAATGCTTAATTTAACAAATATGAAACATAATAAAATGGAAGAGAATCTTTATAGTTGAACTAGGTGATGGAAAATTTCCTAACGATGAATGTTTCGTCACAGAATCGAGCATGGAATACATGTCTCTAAAACTTTGGCCAAAGTAGTGTAAGCTACTGATTACACTATCCTGGAGTCACCAAATATCTAAGTGTAGGATGTCGATGGAATTCAATGATGGATATCTATGTAGACACTTAGAATGCAATATTTTACTACCTTTGATAGATTAATAAAAAATTAGTATACTTTTTATACACGCTCATAAAGAGTAAACACATTTGCAAAGAGTGTTTGAGGGGGATCGAGTAGGATCTATATACTCTCATGTAGTTGTGCATAGTTTATGATAGTTATCAGATGGATTTAATCTCAAATTTATGTTGGTATTTGAATCAATGAATCATGAAGTTAAAGAGAAATAAAAATGTTGGATTTAAATATATGGGAATTTAAATCAGTGAAGCATGAAGATAAATAATTTTTTTTTAAATCATTAGAATTGAAATGACAACAGTGGTTGTTAAATTTTTTTTGTAGGATGGACATAAGACACACACTAAAATTGGGTTCACTACACAACAAGGTAAGATAGGTAAGTAACATAATCTTTCTATATTTTTGTAATTTTGGTGATTAATTCTTTGGCATCACACCCTAGCCAACTTGTGTATGGGTTGTTCACCCAAGGGGAAATTTTTACGCACTCCATTATACATGGCTCCATTATTATAACACCCAATGATGATGATGATAAGGATCTCTAAAAACATGATGAGATGTTTTAAAAGGTCGAAATCATTGCCTAGATCATTACTAACCCTTCAACCCCCATTTTGGATATTTCTAACCCTTCTAGGCTCTCCCAAAAATCTATTTTATTCTTTTTTCCCTTCATTACTCCCTTTTATTCAACCCATGATGTAACTATTGTGGAAATTATGAAACTTATATGGCAGTTTTACCCCCACCGTGGTGGTTTATCCCCTACTACAACAGATTCAGTAACTACCATGGAGTTTTTATTTTCCTTATTGGTGGCTTTGTAAACTTCCACATCAATTCCCTGACTAGAACCTACAAGAGAAGTGGTTCTACTAAAATTATAAATTAATTCAAACTTTGAATTCCCATGAGTGAATTGGCATCCTTATTTCCACCTATACACGTAATTTACCTTATTTTTAAAACCCATTTCACTCAACCTATCCCCTATCACTTGAGTTTACTCCCCAAGCAATCCAATCTAAGCCTTTGATGTAGTTTTGATCTCTAGTAAATATTTAAAACACCTAAAGGTTGTCTATTAAGAAAAAATAGACACTAATTTTTTCTCCTAGATTTTTGGATCTACGTCTACCAAAGAGTATTTTTTTGTTATTTTTTCATTATACCTATGAAATATACCAATCCCAAATGATACCCCTTCTAGTTAATATCATTTTAAATATTGTGTATTTTTTCTACCCAAAAAGAGAACACAAGATCCACTAGAACAAACTTCTTCCTCCCCTTGAATTAGCCTCAAAACAATTGTTTTTTTCTCTTCCTAAGTGCATCAAGATCTCTTCTCTCCTAATTGAACATATAAACCACCACTTGGTTTTTAATGATATCGAGTGGAATAGTTGGTTGATGGTAAAAACAAAAAGTTCATATCAGCCTCATTTTAAATCACAGGGAAAAATGTTGGATCTAAGAAAGGTTGTTTACTTTCATAATTAGAATATATTTAAATTTATTTCTTCACTAGTAATTAGAAAATCATCAAAGAAGAGAGGTAATAGATATATTATATTAGATTTACTTTGTGTAGTTTTCATGTAAGTATATTAAATTTTTGAAATCATCTTTCTCTAGGTTATTCCCATCTCTAGGATCAAACTATATGTGATAGAATATGAAAGTAATTTATTTGTTAGATCTATATTAATTTAGTTACGAGATTTACTTGAAAAAACAAAAAGGACTAAAAAATAATATAGTTTCAGATGTTTAGATTTTTGGCTTACATTTATTCAAATATTGAGGAAAACTCAATTACAAAATATATTAAATTGAGTTTATATCATAACTATTAGTTTACATAACTGTAATTTTCCTAATCAACTCTTATATCATAAAATTTCAACAAAACAACATAGAGGTATTATATCCGAAAGTAAAATGCTCTTCAAGTACACTATTATTCTCATTTATTTTCTTTGCAAAACGTTTGATTTCAGTAAAGAAATATTTAATTTGTTGTAATTTTTTCTTATCATACATTCATTATAGCTTATAAAACTCATAAAAACACAAATAAACATTGTTTTTTTAAATTCCCATTAAATGGAGTGAAACAAATTGGTGATGTATTTGTTAAAACTACTGTGAAAACAACTAAATTTGACTTCTACAAACTCCTTTTCTAATTTATACTTTTTTTTGTATCACATTCAAACCTATTTCAAACAACTTTCACAAACTTTGAACTAAGTAGACACGAACAACAAATTTAAACTTGAATTGAACATACATACATGAAAACTTTTAGCCCCAAACAAGCTCAAATCCATTCAAACTCAAGCTTTCAACAAGTACAATACACAAACGTTTTATTTCAAGTGTAATAAATGTCATATCCTAAAACAGAATGCATTTTTATTCATAGGAAAATGAGCAACACTTTTATTCAAACAACCTCACTATGAAACCCTAAGTCTCCAATTTTAGACTGGGATTACCTTAATTTAGCCTCTCACTAGAGGATTAATTTAATCTTTTCTCTTCATCATAGAAAGCACCATGTAATGATCATTTCCCATCTACCATGGATGACTTTAGATAGCTAGATATTCTAGGGAAGATTCTGACACTTTCCTTACATTCACACTTGTTTATAGCATTCAAATATCTAGGATGACATCTTGTATGAGATCAAGAGATATGTGTTCCATTCATTTCTATCCCCACAAAAACCATTTCACAATTAGTTATTTTAGATGGTGAATCCTCGTAAGATAATAACCATATCCTATACCTTATCATACACCAATCACCCTTACAAATATGATTCTTCTTGGCATATTTCACCATCCATTATTGTCTTCCACATGACCTTTCTTGATCAAGGAAAACCTACCTCCAACAATCGCTTCACATGAGTATTGTAACCAAATATACTTCCATTCACCAACCAATACATAGACCTAGGGCTCCATGTTGCTATTATTCTCAACCACAACATCCACAATGATCAAGGCCATGTGAGTATCACTCTCCTCGATGAGTAGGTTTTGTTTTCCTGAGATTACATGTAGAGGTACTTCTTTTCTAGCTTGTTTGCATTCCCATACCCCACTCTTTCCACCCTCGCAGCATATACATCCCTAGTCCCGTATCATCACATCATCATCTAATTCCACTACCTTGGTCGTAAATCATAAGAAATCAAGTGCATAAAAAAATACCCTCCACTTTTTGGTGTGTACACCTACCCCCACACCTTAACAATACTTAGACCCATAAAATATGAGGTTCTAAATTCCTTCATGATTATCAAAATTGGTTTCTTTGATCTCTTCATTTTTAACTCCTAAGGATTTAGGTGTGGGTTTTTTTACCTACTTTTAGGGCTAAGATATTTATATTGTCATTGAACTACTTAAAGTAGTGTTTAAAGATGATTTCTTTGTCTATACCCTTAATTTATAAAAAATATTTATCAGCTAAGGCATTAGTGATGTGGTGATCAATGGGGATAAGAGACAAGTTGAGGTGATCATTTATAACTTTCTCATTGATCACTTTTTTTATGAAGCATAATTAAAATTCCATGAGAAGAAGAATCCATTTTTGTGATGTGTTCTATAAGAAGAAAATTATGGGGCAAGAAATTACTTAGAGGATTAATATGGATAATTACCCAAATATTTTGATAAATCATATAATGTTGTAGTTTTGTGGTGGAAACAATATAACCAATAACACATGTTCTTCCATAATTTAGTGTATTTCATATTAAGAAGTTTTCAACTAATATAGTGTATGGTGTGTTCCTTTCCCATGTAGTCCTATTATGCCAAAAATCCCATATGGAAATGGGACTAGAAGAGGTATATATGATTACAGTTAAGATATAATTTAGAGGTCTTAATATTGGGACATTAATATAGATTTCTTCATGGAGTCAAATATTTTATAGAAATTTGTGTTCTATTTTAAATTACCACTCATTCTAAGGATATTGTTGATGACATGAGTCTAACATCTGATTTTGGGAAGGAACCATTATATTTCCCCAATCTATCTAAAAAAGTTGTAGATATCAAGAATTAAAGTAGAGTTGTGTATTTGAATAATTACCTAGATTTTGTAGGTTTTTAGACACTAGATCATGAATGTTTGGTATCTATCTAGTCTTGATCACATACTACTATTCATATGATTTGTAAGTAATAAAAATACTAATTAATCCATGTCTTTAGCCATATTTTCTTACTTTATGTTTCCTCTTTAAGTTTTACACTCCTATTTGCCAAGTTTTTCTGTATATACTTCAAAACTTTTCATTTTTGACACCAACACCCATCCAAGACACTAGCGTTAGGCACCCCGTCCCCTCTGGGTGCCCCTAACCTCTTTGTAATTTCCTCACATCTTTTGGGTCCTTTCTAGACATTTAGGCATCTTATATTTTTGGTAGTCATTATTTTTGGGGTTAATGACAAAAATCAAGAAAGCAAATCATATAAATATAAATTTGTGTGACCATAATAAAGGAACAATCTCTAAGCATCTACTATCACCACCTAGGGTTGTATCCATAAATCATCTAAGAGAATCATTGTGTCCATTCAGCTTCACTCAAGGGACAAAGGACTGGCTATCCTACATACACACATTGGAGGGGAATTTAATTTTTCCATAAACACATTTATTTACATATTTTACATCTAGCTACTTGCTCATTATCAACTGCAGCTCACAAAATTTCCAACTAGGGAAAAATATTTGCACACACACATATATAACTACATGGGGTTTGTAATGTAGTGAAACGCCTTGTCATAAGTTCACTTTGTTGAAATTCAAGGACAGTTTGACCTCCTATTTTTCATCTTTCTTTTTTAAGATTTGATGTAATTTGGGGGTTTTGCATGTGATATATTTGTTGGAAGTTATCAGTGACATCGGTGATCATTGTGTGATATTAAAGGGATAGATAGCTAAGCATTGTGATAAATCAGCGACCACTGTGAAAATCATTTTTGAGCTCCTATTCAGACACTGGAACCTAGAGAGGGATCATAGTTCCTAGGTGCCACATTACTTCTCAAGGAGCCCTTGTCTAGCCTTCTTCTACACTCCTACATTTTTTTGGGTTCTGCTATGACCTTCTGTGTTCAAGTTTTATCAGTCCACCTTCATACACTATTAGGAATATTTTGAAATCGGCTGAGTATTCTAACTCTTCATTTCACTTACGGTTTCAATTCTTATTATTTATTTCTTGTGTCAGTTCATGTACTTTATTTATTTATTTATCATTGTGACTCTAAAATATCCTATCTAGGGTTTACAAAAATATTAATTTTGTTAAAGCATTTTTGAACCCATAATTTTCCACACTACCTTTCGATAATGTATCAAAATATTTCTCATGCTTCGAATCCATAGATCAATCTCATTATCCTTCTTTTCCTCCAACTAATATCTATCTCCATACACTTCTATTTTGTTGGGTTCTTCTATGACCTTCGTGTTCAAGTTTTATCAATCCACCTTCATACACTACTAGGAATATTTTGAAATCAGCTGAATATTCTAACTCTTCATTTCACTTATGGTTTCAATTATTATTATTTATTTCTTGTGTCAGTTCATGTAATTTATTTCTTTATTTATCATTGTGACTCTAAAATATCCTATCTAGGGTTTACACAAAAATATTAGTTTTGTTAAAGCATTTTTTGAACCCATAATTTTCCACACTACCTTTCTGATAATGTATCAAAATATTTCTCATGCTTCTGAATCCATGGATCAATCTCATTATCCTTCTTTTTCTCCAACCAATATCTATGGCATTGTTACTTTTGTTATTGTTTTCATGTAAATTCGTACTCAACATCCTCCTCGCTTTATTACTCTTATGGTTGATCCAACTAGAAATTTTGTCACTACTCATCGCACTTGTCCTCCTACGGCTCCACCGGCCTCTATTCCACCACCTATTACTCCTACAATTCCTATAACTACCACTAAGGGATATAACATTGTTGAAAAACTCAACGAAACACCCGAAAATATCTCTCTTTATGATCTATTACATAATACACCTGACTTTCATAATACATTAGAGAATTCCCTTCATTCTATACACATTGAGAGTGCTAATTTTTTAGTTGATTTTACACATATTATTCAATCTCTCAAAAATCTACCACACACTATATCATTTAATGATGAGGACACACCTCTATTTGTTATTGACAACACATGTTCTCCATTTCTTATCACCATTATTATCAGAAAAATCTATCTAAAGTGAATACTCATTGACAATGGATCCACTATAAATATATGTGATCATTCTCTTCTTAAGTAGTTTGGTATTCCCAATAATCTAATTGCTAAGAACTCTACTCTCATTCAAGGATATGATTCTAATACTTGCACATGCTTGGGTATTGTTATGTTACCCATCCAAGTTGGCCCTAAGATTGTGCTTACATTGTTCTTTATGATCAAGGCTTTCTTTAAATTCAATATCTTACTAGGTAAACCATGGATTCATGCCATGGGTGCAGTATCTTCTACAGTTCATCGGTGTGTCAAATTCTTACATGATGGTTATAAGCATATAATTACTGCGATCCTGAACCATTCAAGTATTATACCATATACCCTACTACTGTTATGCCTATCCCCATTACAACATATCCCATTTAAGTCTTAATAGCTATGATGTTGTCTATCCCAGTGATTTGTTATCTTCATTTACATCTATAAGTGTACCATGAATTCGTACTCATACTACTGATATTATATCACTTACTCCATCTACCTCTACCACCACTATTTTTATGCCTTCCATAGAGACTATCACTACTACGGTCAGCCCTACTTCTACCACTGCTACTGATCTAATTCTCATATGATATTACATTAGCACTAATGACTCTAATGATGAGGTCGATATTGTCGAATTTACTAATGATAAATTATGTAGCCTTAACTTTACTCCTATCAACATCGATGACTCATATTTTAATGATACTTTTGTTATGGTTGGCCTTGGTGAATATCAATTCAAGAATCCTCCTCCTATTACTAATGCTATGGTTCTTTATTAGGGGTTTATCCATACATTGGACACCATTCAACCTTCATTTTCTTCTCATGATAAAATTGCACCAAAGCACATCCTCCTTTCACATGCGCTCTTTTTATGAATATTTCTTTTTGTCACCATATTACATTTGATCCTACTTGCTCTGATATTGTATGCACACATGATGGCTTGGCTCGGTTAGGATTCAAATTGAATGATATCATTCCTCCACCTCATTCTCCTCATCTCTACCATGGTTGTATCCACATTACTACTACTTATGGTCTTGACATATCCCATCTTTCAGTATTTCTTTCATGCACTTCTCCACTCATGATTAGGTAGTCCTAGATTAACTAGATTAGAGGAACTCTAGATCCTAATCATATTCATATCTCATTCCCTATGCCTTTTGGCCCTATGTCTATTTATAATTACTCATTTCCCAACTATTCTCCAAATTTTTCCCACTGGTACGCATATGGTTGTCCACAACCACATCTCACCAATGAATAATACACTATGGGCATATACAATTTATGCCTCAATTTCTATTTACTCAGTCATCCTAATATTATTTCTTACCAAGTCTCTGACGCTTATCCATTTGGATTTTACCAAGACAACGATGATCTCCTAGATGATCTTACATGATCTTACTCTTCCTCATACACTTGGGGGAATCACGTTATCCCCCATCCATAAAACATTACATGTCTATCACTTATAATATCATGCGTCACACTTCCTACTTCACATATCTTGACATTCATATAGCACACTTTTTTATTAGGGCTAAATTTTTTTTTAGTGGAATCCTACCCATGCACAAAGTGGCCAATGCCATGATATACATTAAAAGACCAAAAAGACAAGTTTGGAAAGAAAAACTACACCAAAACAATAGAAAACAAGAGGCCATCCACCAAAAGATATATAGAAGATAAAAACTCCACATATGGGAACAAGAAGATAGAGAACAACCAAAAAATCCCAAAATTAGTCAAGTCAGCACAAAATCAGCACGAAGTCAGCAAGAAATCAGCCCAAAAGTAGTAGAGATGAAACACCATCCAAAATACTTCAAGATATTCTAAAAAATAGTTTTAATGTTTTCCAAGATCTTCTTGATATATCTGAATGTAGTTCCTTCATTACTTTTGTTCTTTCTAAGAATGTCAATTTGAGAGGTGAAAAGAGTCAGGAAATCCATAGTAATCTCGAGCATAGTAAGAAATTAACATTGTTTAGTTTTGATTCCCTCCACTTCATTTTCCATATTAATAACTCAGGTGATTAGTACTTTCATTAGATCCATCCCCTCCAAGCTCTTATCACCCAGTATATAAGCAATATTACTCCTCAAATTTCTGATATTCCCTAATTATTCATCAATCTCGAAGTTAATGTTGATATCCTTTAGAGGTATGGATTTTGTTTTAATTTCATATGGTCATGAGGATAAAAAATCCTCTCATTCACTACCCATCATATAATAATAAGGGGCCAAGTCCTTCATAGAAAAAAATATCTCTTACTCCTAACAAGACTGAAAAGGTGGGGTCACTCGATCTTTACAGGAAGATGGGTCAGTACAATAGAAAAAATTGGTGGAGGAGAAGAAGGAAGAGGTGGTGGAATTGTAATAAGGGTTTGAGATGAGTTGGGTGGAATAGAGAGAGGATCCGAAGACGAAGTGATAGGAAAGTAAGTGTTGGAAATGGGTGGAGGGGGGATGGAAGGGTTGGGATTATCGAAAACAATCGCAGGAGGAGGGTGAAGGATGACTAAGTCAAAATACTTGTAGATAAGGATTGTCATAGCATGGTGGAGAGGATAAAATCGTTTACCTATTTTGATCAAATTAATTTAATTTTCCATAGAATGAAGTATAAAGAAAGGAAAACTGACAGCATATCTCCCCCTAAAGTGGTTTAAGAAAACAATGTGGTAGAAAGGTACAATAGAATACCTTCCTTCCATAGTAATGAATTTCATTATAGCCAATACCACCTTGTTGAAGGGAGGAGGCAAGGATTTATGGACATATTCCAATTTTTTATGAGCTAGGGCTTCCCCCTCACTCAAAATGTTTTCTCCTTTGCCTTAATATCAAGATTATTTTTGTAGAAATTGATACCCTTTTTGTTGAAGCATGTAACCTTTATAATTAGTTCCAAGTTAATGTCAAAGGTTCTTCCTTTATATGTCACCTTCCCATTTTCTCAGTTCTTCACCAAGCCCTGCGAGAGATAAATATCATGACCTTTAATTATTTCCAAGAAATGAGTCAAGCCTCGCTTGCCAAGAATATTCCACAGTGCAAAATTCTCCCTCCATTTTTTGACGTTCATAGGCTCAATTTTGCATCTTTCACCCCCCATTTTGACCTCTAGTAGCAGCAAAAGTAATGAAATGAAATGAGTCTTATGTGGGAGGCTATCAAGGTGAGTACAGATATATGATGGAGATTGAAAGAGTTTCCATATGTGGCACGTATAATCCATCAACCAAAGTCCCTCTTTCATTATTAATGATGTTCATAGCATTAGTCGGTGGGATTTCATCATAATTCCAAGTCTAGTAGTCCTTAATAATGACCCCAATGTTCTTCATAATATCAACAAGTTGGTTCCCTTCTCGGTAAGTGTGTTGCACTTCAAATAATGGGAACATATTGGGGATCGAATATATTCTTCAATGATATTTTTAATAGTCAAGCTTACTTGACCCTTACCCCTCAAGTAATTAGTTATATTGAGAGAATCACCTTCAATCATAATAGCATTAATATTTAGATCTCTAGAAATTCTAAGCCCCCAAAGTGTAGTGAGGTCTTCCACGTAGTGGTTGGAGTTAATTCACATAGGACCAGCATACAATCTAATGACCTTAGCATTCTCATCTCTGATGCTTCCACCTTCCCCTAAATTTCCTGGGTTACCTTTAGAGGCCCCATCATAATTTAGTTTTAGCCACCCTAATTTTGGAGGATGGCATTTGACATGTTCCTGAGAAATCATCTTGGCAATAGAGGTGTTAATGGAAATCATCTTGGCCATAGAAATAATCTTGGTCATAGAGGTGTTAATTCATCTAACACACTTTGATACACTACTGATACCATCATTACCCTATGACGCAATCTTGTGGTACAGTTCACACTTGACTATTGAGGGCATACTACATAAATGAACCTCACACACTACACATTTCACACTCTATGCATCTATGACATCTTCTTATCACATATATTATTACGACTCATACTTATTCTACACATTTTTGGTTGGCACATTTAACATAAATCTTTCTAGCACCTCGTACAACACACTACACACTGCAAAATGAATATTTTGTGCATATTTGACATCTTTGTATCAAAGATTCTACCACATACTATGTGAATTATTCACTATATATCACTCTTACATCTACTTTTACACGATGCACTCATTACCCTATGATGCACTCTAGTTCCATGGTTCATACTCATGACTGTTGAGGGTCTAAATATTAAATGAACCTCACCACACTTGCATCATTCTACATTCTACACATTCACATCTTTCTACATGTTATGCTCCACATTTCACGATCAATCTCCCTAACATCTTATTCAATCTTTCTAGCATCTTTCTACATTTTATGATCAATCTTTTCTAGTGTCTCATGCACATCTTTATACATCCTATTCTCTATGATCCACAAAAATTATTATAATGTATCATTCAATATTTTTAGCTTACACATCACACAAAACCAATCTACAATACATGCCCCATGCTATATTGACCAAATATTTCTAGCACACATGATTTTTCAAACCATTTCCACGATGACACACTCTAGTTCCACAATTCATACTTGACTGTTGAGGGTTCATTTATAAATGGAACTCATTTATTTCATCCATATATACTCACTTAAGGGGCACATGGCTCCTATCATACTCACATTACATACCATTCCATCACACTCATTCACAACATATTTCATAACTTGGTTGCACATTGTTCTTGCTTAAACTTATAATCACATGTTACACTTTTCTTACTACATTATACTGATACCTTGTATGCCATTATCTTTTCTATATACACATGCACATTTGATTTCCATCTAGTGGTGATCGTAACCTTTACATATATCATTACATACATCATGGATGCTTGAAATATTCATTTTTTCTAGTCTCGTAGTAGGCTCCTAAGGGCATCCACATTCATACACATTTCAGATGTTATTGTTTCAGTACTTCCTACTTGTACTAGCACACTACTAGATAGGAACATACATGTTTTTGAAATACTTTATATCTTCCGACATGCTAATAGGTTATTCATGTGTAATGTTTTCTTTATAGGAACTATCGCCACCGTGGTTTTCGATGTTTTGTTTATTATTGCTTGTCTCTATTTTCAATTGTATGTCATTGTTTGTGGGTTTTGCCGTATGTTTTTATTTTTCACTTCTTGTATGTTTTGGGCCACTTCGGTTTTGATTGTCTTACGACATTGTGATCGATGTTCCATGTTTACAACCCACTTTTCATGGTCTACATTTTCTTCTTGTTTGTTAGATTAAACATTATTTTCTATACACATGTTTGTTTCCACTAACACTTGTTTCCTAGCCACTATTTCCATGTGCCTTGGTTTCTACCAAGCATATTTACTCCTACATACTGGTATCAGTTCAACATAGGGTCCTCTTTTAGGCCACATCCTCCTAGTGACGTCACATGCACCCTAAATGAGGGGGGCATTTATTGGGTGAATCAGTCACCCCATTCAGTAGTCTACAGTCACATTTTAACAGAGTTAAGCATAGAGTCATCATAGTCTATAGTCTTAGACAAGGATCAAAATCAGATTTATGCCATTATTCTAGCATAGACACTAGCACCTAGATATAGACTTGGGCGACTAGGTAGTTCTATCCCTTCTTGGGTGCCTATGAATAGGTGGCGAGATAGAAATTTTTCTTAATCACCATGGTTCTCAATAGTTCAGAAGAGTTGGCATGGCATAGTAATGTGAATAAGATTATCCATTAATAATTTTTTCTTTGGATCAAACTAGATCAAAATTAAACAAGATGGGATCACACCATCTGCAATGGTGTATAAATATTGGGAAGTAGTCAAAGGATGGAGAATGAAACTAGACCTTTCTCCCTACACTTATTCTTTCATGGTGGGAGATCACCCCAAAAACTCACACTTGACGTAAGATCACCTGAAAAACTTGTTCTTCTACAACATCTTCAGGATCCTTTCTATCTCTTTCACTCATCACGAATCAGGTACACATGTTCTTTTTTTTTTTTTTACATACTTTTACACACTTTTTACATGTTTTGATCATATATATGCATATTTTACTACTTGATCATTCTTCTCTTTTACAGGTATGTCCTTATGGAAAGAGGTATTAACATCAATCACAATTCAATTACAACATCAAAAATAGGTACAAACATGACATCTACACATAAGCCATTGCCTTAGGGTCATCATCATCATCACTTTTCACTTCCTCTTCTTTAGCATCCACGCTTCATATTTTTATCATTCCATACTTTTTCTTGTCTCTAGGCACAATTTTTTTCATCGATCTACATGGTTATTAGGTATGCATCTCTATCTACTTTATGTTACCTATCATACGCTCAACGAAATAAAGTGGGACAAAATGTAGACACTAAATCATGCACTTTGGGTATCTATCTAGTCTTGATCACATACTACTATTCATATGATTCCTAAGTAAGAAAGTACTTATTGAACCATGTATGTGGCCATTTTTTCTTGCTTTTTAATTTCTCTTTTAGTCTTACACTCCTTCTTTCCTAGTCTATCTTTTCATACTTCAGAAATTTTCATTCTAGACACCAGTGCCCATCTAGAACACCAACGCCAGACACCCCTATCCCCTCTGGGTGCCCCTAACCTCATTGTACTTTTCTCACATACTTTGGGTCCTTTCTAGCCATTTGGGCATCTTATCTTTTTGGTATTTTACCTTTTCAGGGTTCATTACAAAATTCAAGAAATGGAATCATATAAATATAAATGTAAGTGACCATAATAAAAGGGCCAAGCTCTAAGAATTTACTAGCACCACCTTACGTTGCATCCAAAAATCATCTAAGAGCATCATTTCATCCATCTAGCTTCACTCAAGGGATAAGGGACTGGATATTCTATATAGACGCATAGGGTGAGAATTTCATTTTTCCATGCACACATCTATTTACATATTTTACATCTAGCTACTTTCTCGCTATCAAATGCGACATGCATAAGAGCCACTTAGGGCACAATATCTACACACACATAGAAATACATGGGGTCTACAATGTAGTATATTGCATATTTGTAAGTTCACTTTTTGACATCCAAGGACAGTGTGACATCCCAATTTACATATTTATTTTTTTAGGATTTGATGAAGTTTGGGGGTTTGGCAGGTGATATATATTATTACAGGTTATCAGTGACATTGGTGATCATTGTGTGACATTATAATTATAGACAAAAAATCATTGCAATAACTCATTGACCATACAAAGATCATTTTCTGAGCTCCTTTGCATACCCTGGTTCCCAGAGACGGATCCTAATGCCCAATCGTAATAATACTACTCCAAGTGCCCTGGTCCAACCTTTTTTTGCACTCCTACATTTTTCTAGGTTCGGTTATGACCTCATGTGTTCAATTTTTATTATTACTCCACCTTCACACACTACCAAGAATATTGCAAAATTAGCTAAGTATTCTAACTCTTCATTTCAATTAGGGTTTCAATTCATATTGTTTATTACTTGTGTCACTTTATGTACTTAATTTATTTATCTATCATTATGACTCTTAAATATCTTATCTAGGGATTAAACAAAAATCTTAATTTTGTTAAATCAAGGGTGAAAATTCATTATAAATTTTGATATAGGAACCCCAAGGGATTGTATTAGGTAAAAATGTGTTTTTCTAGATTAACGTTGATACTTTATGTTTGAATTCATTAAAAGGATTTTCTAGGGTCATGTGCATGATCTTCCACATGTTGATATGTGATAAGAATATCATGAACATAGACTTTAAAAATTATATGAATGAGATTGTGAAATATATGGTTCATTTCATATTGATAGGTTTTCTTGGAATATTAAAGGGAAAAAGGCATCTTCACATAGAAATATGCCCAATTTAGTGTTAAAACTAGTATTAATTTAATATGCATGTGCAATATGTATTTGATTATATCCAGAGAACCAATCCATAAGGAATAACATATCACATATGGTCATCTCATTAGTGATTGCATAAATTAATGGGAGATGAAATTTATCCTTAGGATAAGGAAGATTAATATTGTGGAATTCAATGTATATGTGAATAACAAGGAAAAAAATATGAATGGGTACAATTTTAAAGGCCCATTTAGAATAGTAAACAAGGTGAATGAATGTAGCCTCTCATAGGTTAAATATCTCATCATGAGAATGTAACATCTCTGACATGGCTGTTATTGTGATGACTTCCACTCTTGACATTGCAAACGTTGACATGTGATTTGTCTTAGGAAGGTGTACTCTTATGACTTTTGGAAATCATGTTTGCAATGGATAATTCATTATTTGTTGAAAAGGTTCACTTTTTGTGATTTTTGCTTACTTGAAAATGAGGCCATTCATCTCTTTATACAGCTTAAATTCACTTTTAAAAATATGATGAACTTGTATTGTTGTTTTCATAACTTATTTTGTGTAAACAGAAAAACCTTGGATCAATTCCATTGATCCAAGGTATGCTTCAGTTCTTCTTACCTTTCATCTTGTTGTCTTGGCATTCTGAAAGGAAGGACAAAGATGGACTGGGCCTTGTTTTGTTTACAATTGTGAAGGACCCTTCTTTAAGGATCTCTATTTAGAAACATGCTTTAGGTGATAGGCATGGATATTCTTACTAATGTTAAAGTGTAGAGTAGTGCATAAGAACCTTGGACCTAATAATATAACACTAAGGTTGACCCTAGTCTAAGGGTGTATCTAACCTAAGTTGGGATGTGCTATGTTTATTTAATTGAAATAAAAACTTAGGTAAATAAGACTTACCTAAGAACCTAGGTTGATTTTCTAACCTAATAATAATCTAACCTAAGTTATTGCCAACTTAAGTTGTACCTATGGAGTACATGGCAATTTACATGGTCAGTGGCATTAGTTTTCAATGCATTAAATGGATTTGATTTTGGTGTTATTACTACAGACTACCAATTTTGGTAAAGGCATAGGAAGTTTAGTGGATTCCTAGTTGGCATCACCACTAAATTGAAATTGCATGCAATTTTGAAAATGAAGGCATCACCAAACATGGATGGCGGTGGTGTGGAGAATTAAGAGGGAACGGGTTATCCTTTGCATTTAATAACTTCATTTTTGGTGAAGAAACCACCTAGGAAAATGCATGGCGGGTTTTTGGTATGGTTGTTTTGGTCTTCAGTTCAGTTCAAGTTTTGGCTCTACATGGGGTTTTTGGTTCTTTGAAAAAGAAGTTCTAATTTGGATACTACTATTATTTTTGCATTCTTGAGCTATTTTGGACTCTGTGGAAGTATAAGAAGAAGTGGAAGAGTTGAGGTGGTAAATTTTGCATGGAGAAGAAGAATCTATTGAGGCTCGGCTGGGAAATCTTATGCAAATCAAGAAGAAGCTCTATCAGGTATGATATACTCTACTCATTAAATAGAGTTTCTTTTAATTAAGTGATTCATTAAAATAAATTTAATCTTCTTGGGATGATCTGGTTTTGTTTGCATATTGAGTTGGTCTCTTTTTGTTGTGAATCTTAGACTATTTTTGTGAATGAGAATCAACCTTGTCTAATGTTGTAAGGGTTTGATGTGTTGAAATAGTTTAACTCTTGAATGGTTTTTTTGTGTGTACTCATTATGATAGTTTAAATTGTTATTACTTTGTTCTTCTATGACAACTTGTGTAGATGGTTTATGGTTTCATCTTCATTTGGACTATGTGAACTATTGTTGATAGTTGAAGCTATTGAAGCTTTATTTGGGTTGTTTAACTTGTGATCTACTTGGTTGTTTAATCGTGGAACAGGTTCATGTAGTTTTGTTTCACTTCTATGAAAACACTTATGGGTATTACCCAATAATATACTAGTCAATACACAATGTTTGTTCAGGTTATTGGGAATCTATTCTTTGTGTTCGAAAAATCTTCTTTGAAGGATTGTTAGAACTCATTAAAGTAAAAAAAAAGAAAAGGCAAATGGATTATTATTCTGAGTATGATTTGGTTTATGGGTTTTACATGAATAGGTTCGTGGAAGTGTTTTCTAACCATTTTTATCAAATGTTTTTTGGGAATAAATGAAATCTATGATAGATTTCCACAGGAAAAAAAGGTTGTACTAATTTATTTTTAGGTCTTAGTTATAAGGAACAATGTACACTAGGTTTCATCTCTTGTTGATCTTAGAGAAAATTATGAACTGTTTCCATTGGTTTCTTGCAAAGGTAAACTCCTTTGTGATTTTGGAACAGTAACATAGTAGTGTTCACAACTTGAAATTTTGTTAACCCATCTCGCTTGTTGTAAGTAGTAAACAACTGTTCAGTTGATGGGAGACATTAGTTCAATCATCCTTATTTTTGTTACCATCTTATCCTGTGGGGTTGCATCAATACTTCTATTTCAGTCGTGTATCTCTGGGAAGTCTACAAGCATTTTTGGTTCAAGATTATCTTATATGAAGACACCTTTACTTCATTTCGGGTTGTCGATTTTGTTATTTCTTCCCTTCAAATGGTTTAGAGATGTGGTCGAACTTATCTTTTATTTGTGACATACTTTATCATTCCTATGACTTAAGAAGATGGGATATGTCACGCCAAGGTATTTGTTATCCAAAATTCACCCCCCAAGGTAATTTTGATAACATGCATTAGAATATTCAGTCCCAAGCAAATAGATCAATTCAAGGCCCAAAATCATGTTTCTAGGGTCCCCTCGGCTTCTTTCTAACTCTCCTATCCAAGAAGAAAACCCAGCAAGTTTTAACAATGTGAAAAAATTGCAAAAGCCAAGCTTGGGGCCAAAAAAAAAAGGAAAATCGGCTAAGTCTTGTCCTAGGCGGTCCTTGGGATAGTTAGCACATCGGAGCATGAATCGGCCGAAAAGTCGCCAGGCGGTCTGCGGCAAAGATCCGAGACAGTTGGGACATCAGGATGCGTGGGCGCGAAAAGCCGAACCAGCTGAAAAAATGGGGAAAAATTACCTAAGTCTTACTTCACTTGGTTTGGGACAGTTGGGACATCGGGACGCGCGAGGCGCGAAAAGCCGAACCGGCCGAAAAAATGAAGAAAATTGCCTAAGTCTTGTTTTGCTCAATCAGGAACATCCGGGCCAAAGGTACGTGAAGGATGCAGATCAGCCGGTTTGGTGCAAGTCAGTCCATTTTGGGTGGTTCAGAAATATTTGTCCCAGGCAATCGGGATAGTTGGGGCCAAAAGTATGCGGAGGAAGCGAACCGGTCGGTTCGTCTGAAACAGAGGACTTTTAGTTTGGGACATCCGAGACAAAAGTACGCGTGGGATGTGAAAAGCTGGAAAATATGAGAGCCAATGGAATCTTACCATGTGTCTTCACTGCAAAGAGGGACAAGGAAGCCCAAATTGGGCGGTTCGGAGATTTTTGTCCCAGGCAGTTTGGGACAGTTGGGCCAAAAGTATGCGGAGGACACGAAAAGCCAAAGAGCCGCCAACGAATCAGGAAACGCCACGTGTCCTAAAGTAGGGGAGTTCGGAGCCAGGGAAAGACTTAGGAAAATTTGACAAAAGTCTTGGGCCAAAAAATTAAAAGACAAGGATGACCCTGCACCCTTGTCCTCCAACCAGATCACGCCACGTGTCCCAAGTGGCGGGGGCGCGGGGAAAAAATGGAAAATTTTCCAAAGTTATAAAAAGTCAAAATTTTCAAAGGGAAACCCACAGAAAGGGAAGGAGAGAGAATTACTCATCTAATCAGTGCCTGACACGTGTCATCCAAGTGGCAGAGCGCGGGAAGAATTCAAATATTTTCCCGCCGATCCGTTTTGGCCTGTTTTTTACCCTAAATCTTCAGATCACCATAACTTTCGATCCAGAGCTCAGATTTTCACATTCTTTATATCAATGGAAAGATGGTGAAATTCTCTACATGATTCCATGGTCAATATTGAATTTTGGTTTAGTTTGAGAGAGAAAATCAAGAAACATATCTGGTGCGTGGTAATGGCAGAATCGACATCTCAACAACCAAGTTTTAATGCACATGGGTCGCATTCTTCTTCAGCATGGCCAGAAATGATGTTTCAACCACCAATTTTAATGAAGAATGCGTTTTGGTCAATGGTTGGACTGCTTGCACGTTTTCCCATGTTTCTCTCTCCTGGGCTCGACCCATGCATTGTAAAAAGCTAGATTTGGCTCATTTTAAAGGGTTGTTCATCTTTTCAGCTCGGCCCTCCCTTCTTTTCTTCTTTAGGGTTGAAAATGGAGTTTGAACCTCCTCCCCTGCTCTGTAATGGAATTTTTTGCCTTTTACTATTGAAATGATGTTCTGTGTAAATTTCTAAAGCAACAAAAACATGTTTTGTGATGCATCTGTCCATCCTTGCTTGTTTTTCGCTTGTTTTCTTCTTGCCTCTCTTCATTGCAGGTATTTGTGCATGTTCTAATGTTCATTACAGGTCTGGATCTATGTTCATGGAGTTTTGGGACATCTTCTGTGTGAAATCTATCTTTGGTTTTGTGATGCATCTATCCATCCTTCCCATTGCTCACCTCTCCTTGTTCCATGGCAGTTTTGATAGATGTTCAACATTCTCCTTCTCTAGTGTATCACCGTTTTAGTGTAGGCTCTGTTTTTCCCTTTCTTTCTCTCTCTATCTCCTTGGCATGGTTAGATTAGGATTATATTAGCTTGCCTGCAATGGAATAGCTTGTGGCAGGTAGTTTAGGAGTAGGAACCAGCCTTCTCGGAGATTCCTCTCTCATTTCATAGGTCCCACACTTGGAGAGAGGTTTCAATGTTGTGCAATCAACTGGATGCTAGCATGATCAAACTATAAATCTGATCAACATCGGGGTGCTGTGATTTTGCATCAACAGTTTTGGCATGCCCGGTGGGACATTGAGGTTAGATTATGTCATCTTTCAGAGGTGTCTCATTATCAACAGCAAAGTTTAAGCCACTGTGCGTTTGCATCAACAGTTTTGGCACGCCCGGTGGGACCTTAGAGGTCTTCCACTTTATCTTTTATAGGTTGGTGTGTTCCTGTGAAGATTTCAGCCTTTGGAGGCACTTGCAAACACATCTAGTGACTCCATCTGATCAACAACCCATTTCTGAAGTTGCAGACCCATTTTCCATCCATTTCCATCCATATTTCTTTCCATCTCTTTCATTCTTTTCCATTCCATGAAGTTGTGCAATCATGACTTCATTTCCATCATGGAACTCACATTTACAACAGCAGCAATGTTTCCCACCTCCAACATGTTTTTTAAATCCTCCAAATCAGCATTTTGAACAAATTCAAAATCAACATGCATACCCATATGAGCAGCAATGCCAAAATCAGTTTGGCTATGGAGCTTTCCAAGAGCAAGAGTATGCATATAATGAAGACAATCAGATGCAAGATGTTGGTCTATTGGAGAAAATCCAAAAGATGGAGGTAAAGATGGTGCAGTCTAGAGCAACAACTCAAATGAGAGCTTTCAGAATTGGTTATAGGACTCCTTGTCCATGGGGAGGCCCTTTTCCAAGACACTTCAGCCCTCAGGAGAAGCTGGACTTCATGATGAAGATGCTGCCCCAACTTGCACAATGGACAGCAGAAATAGAGGCCTATACACTTGTTGTTGAACAACCTTGTCAATGGGTAAGTTCTACACCATCATCTAGTTTTTCTCTTCCCATTACTCAAGCAACACCATCTCATTTGGAATTACAAATTCTAAACTCCCCATCTACTATCCCAAATGTTGATTCCATGTCTCCACCTCTCAGTCTTCCACCACACCTCAATTCTTCTTTCCTTTTTCCTTCCGAACAATCATCCCATCCACAAGAGCTAAAAGAAATACGCTCTCCCCCAAAGAAATAAGAGGTTTCACCTCCTCTACCACCACAAAAAATTTCCAAATCAATTGAGTTACAACCCATCCCTCCTCTTGCATTCCCAATTCCATGTGGGGAAGAAGAAATTGCAAAAAGGCCATGAAGGACAGCAAGAAGAGGATCCCAAAAGAAAAGAAATGACAGACAACTTGAGGGTTTGGGCTGCCAAATTTGGGATGACAAAGATCCCCTTGATGGTTAAACCTACAGAAGAGGCTAAGGTTGAACAAATGGTGGTTAAGACTGATTTTTTGGCAGCAGAAGAAGAGAAAAAAGAAGAAGCAGATCAGCAGTCAGTTTGCTCAGAAAGTAGTGTCCATGTTGGCACTCTATTTGAAGGGAATGCTGATTCAATTCAAGTTGCACAATCAGCCATAAAGGAAGAAAGCTCAGAAGAAGATCTTGCAGTCCCAACTTGTCCTCTAGAGCAGCAGATTGAAGAGTTTGACTTGACAAACTTCATGCTAGAGGAAGAGTTCAATCAAGAGCAAGATTGTCTTCAAGTAGTAGAGAAAGGAGAAGCTGCTCCAGATCCAAAAGAAGAGGAGCACATTCTAGTTGTGGAGGAGAAAATTGTAGATCCAAGGGTTTTGAGCACAAAGCAGGCTATAGGAGAACCTTTAGTTCTTCTTTCTACTTCACCTCTCTCAAATTTTAGTACTGAAGAGGAGTTTGATCTCTCAAACTCAATGTTGGAGGGTGAAAGAAACCATGGTGGTCAAGTTACAGATCAAGAAGACACCATGGAGGAAGTGGAGCATTTGCAACAGGACAGTCATGAGGTAGTTTATCTATCAGATTTGGAGGACTGTTTTGATGGAGAAGAGCTAGTTGAGTTTCCACCATTCTCTCTTTCATCATTCACATTCCAAACACTTGAGTCTACTGTCATGAAGGAGAACATTCATTTACAAAGAGCTTCTGCATCTTATATAGCAGCTCTTTGGAACCAAGATTGGAAGATTTTAATCTTTCATGTTCTTCATTGGAGGAAGAGAAAGGACAGATGAATTTCACCATTTCTTCCACACCATCCATTCAGAAGGGTCTACAAGAGAACTCCATTCTTGGAGTTGAAAATCAGAATTATGGGCATACTCAATGGATCAGACCTTTCCCAATCAAGGTATTTGGCTTCATTGGAGCCAAAGGAGAAGTCACAACCAATCGTACTTGCTTCTGAGCATGAGGGTGAGCTATAAAGTACCAAGGATCAGCTGTCATACCTCTTCAATCCAAATGCAGAGCAACTAAAAGAGGTATTGAATTTTCCTTCAGCTGATACCTTGATTATTTGGGTGGAAGACCAGCTTCTTGTTGATTTTCCATCCTCCCAATCAGCCATGTTCAATGCCAAATCAATTGCATGGCTGCCACTTTTGAGAAAGGGAAGCTATTTCTCACAACCAATTGTAGGCTTGCCTTTGCTTCTGTTAGAGTAAAGTAGGTAGGTTTGCTTTTAGTAGAAGAAGTGCTTGTGCACACTCGCATGTTTCATTTGGAGCATGTATGATTTTCAGTTCTGTACATAGTTTTTGTGGTGTTGGTTTTGCTCTTACAAGTCCATTTTAGTGGCATTTTGGTGAGAACTGCTCCATTTCAAAGTGGGTTTCAAGCGGTTCGAGGGAATTTTTCAAAGTTCGATCAGTTTTCAAGCTACTACTCATGACTCCATGCCCAATGGATTGCTTCAGGCTACTGATCATTTATCTAGCAGGCAGATAACCCCGTTGAGTCACCAAAACTGTTATCCAAAATTCACCCCCCAAGGTAATTTTGATAACATGCATTAGAATATTCAGTCCCAAGCAAATAGATCAATTCAAGGCCCAAAATCATGTTTCTAGGGTCCCCTCGGCTTCTTTCTAACTCTCCTATCCAAGAAGAAAACCCAGCAAGTTTTAACAATGTGAAAAAATTGCAAAAGCCAAGCTTGGGGCAAAAAAAATAAGGAAAATCGCTAAGTCTTGTCCTAGGCGGTCCTTGGGACAGTTGGGACGTCGAGCACGAATCGGCTGAAAAGCCGCCAGGCAGTCTGCGCAGCATCTAGGACAGTTGGGACATCGGGACGTGCGGGGTGCGAAAAGCCAAACTCACTGAAAAAATGGGAAAAAATTGCCTAATTCTTGCTTCGCTCGGTTTGGGATAGTTGGGACATTGGGACGCGCTGGGCACGAAAAGCCGAACCGGCCAAAAAAATGAAGAAAATTGCCTAAGTCTTGTTTCGCTCAGTCAGGAACATCCAGGCCAAAGGTACGTGAAGGATGCGGATCGGCCGGTTTGGTGCAAGTCAGTCCATTTCGGGTGGTTTGGAAATATTTGTCCCGTGCATTCCAAGACAGTTGGGGCCAAAAGTAGTACGGAGAGGACGCTTGAACCGGCAGGGGTTCGGCCGAATGAGAGGACTTTCAGTTTGGGACATCTAGGACAAAAGTACATGTGGGACGTGAAAATCTGGAAAAGTCGAGAGCCAATGGAATGTTTCCACGTGTCTTCACCGCAAAGAGGGACAAGGAAGCCCGAATCGGGCGGTTTGGAGATTTTGTCCCAGGCAGTTTGGGACAGTTGGGCCAAAAGTACGCGGAGGACGCGAAAAGTCGAAGAGTCGCCAATGAATTAGGAAACACCACGTGTCCTAAGGTGGGGGAGTTTGGAGCTAGGGAAAGACTTAGGAAAATTTGACAAAAGTCTTGGGCCAAAAAATTAAAAGACAAGGATGACCCCGCGCCCCTGTCCTCCAACCAGATCACGCCACGTGTCCCAAGTGGCGGGGGCGCGGGGAAAAAATGGAAAATTTTCCAAAGTTATAAAAAGTCAAAATTTTCAAAGGGAAACCCATGAAAAGGGAAGGAGAGAGAATTTCTCATCCAATCAGAACCCGACACGTGTCATCCAAGTGGCAGAGCACGGGAAAAATTCAAATATTTTCCCGCCGATCCATTTTGGCCTATTTTTGCCCTAAATCTTCAGATCGCCATAACTTTCGATCCAGAGCTCAGATTTTCATGTTCTTTATATCAATGGAAAGCTGGTGAAATTATCTACATGATTCTAGGGTCAATATTGCATTTTGGTTTAGTTTGGAGAGATAAAATAAAGAAACATCTCTGGCGTGTGGTAATGGCCAGAACTGACATTTCAACAACCTATTTTAATGCACATGGGTCGCATTCTTCTTCAACATGGCCAGAAGCGACATCTCAACAACTAGTTTTAATGCACATGGGTCACATTCTTCTTCACTATGGCCATAAATGATGTTTCAACCACTCGATTTATATGAAGAATGCGTTTTGGTCAATGGTTGGACTGCTTTACACGTTTTCCCGCATTTCTCTCTTCGGCTCGACCCATGCATTGTAAAATGCCAGATTTGGCTCATTTTAAAGGGTGGTTCATCTTTTCAGCTCAGCCCTCCCATCTTTTCTTCTCTAGGGTTTAAAATGGAGTTCGAACCTCCTCCCCTACTCTGTAATGGCATTTTTTTCCTTTTACTATTGAAATGATGTTCTGTGCAAATTTCTAAAGCAACAAAAACGTGTTTTGTGATGCATCTGTCCATCCTTGCTTGTTTGTCACTTGTTTTCTTCTTGCCTCTCTTCATTGTAGGTATTTGTGCATGTTCTAATGTTCATTACAGGACTAGATCCGTGTTCATGGAGTTTTGGGACATCTTCTATGTGAAATCTATCTTTGGGTTTGTGATGCATCCGTCCATCCTTCCCATTGCTCACCTCTCCTTGTTCCATGGTAGTTTTGATAGATGTTCAACATTCTCCTTCTCTGGTGTATCACCGTTTTAGTGTAGGTTCTATTTTTCCCTTTTCTTTCTCTCTTTGTCTCCTTGGCATGGTTAGATTAGGATTAGATTAGCTTACCTGCACTGGAATAGCTTGTGGCAGGTAGTTTAGGAGTAGGAACCAGCCTTCTCTGGAGATTCCTCTCTCATTTCATAGGTCCCACACTTGGAGAGAGGTTTCAATGTTGTGCAATCACACTGGATGCTAGCATGATCAAACTATAAATTGATCAACATCCGGGGTGCCGTGTTTTGCATCAATAGTATTTTTGTTGTTATAGCTGTCATCTTGATTGGTATGATGTGTTAAAGAGTTTACTCTTCATTTTTTGTTTTCTTGGGTTTTCGTTAATCAATTGGGACCTATCCTGCTATCTCTGTTTATAATTTGGTTTGACTTCCTTAGATATGGTTGTGACATTTTATTTTATTTTCTGTTTGAAGTTAAAAATTACTTAAAAATCTTCTAGGTAGTTCAACCGTAGCTAATTTTTGGATGAAACATGTTTGTTGGATAAATTACTTATAAGGTTTTATTTGACTCTTTGACATTAAAATTACTCTAATTTCTCCTTTTCTTTGTTAGTAGATACTATGTAGAGTCATTATGGAGAAGGAATGAAACTTCATTTGACTGTTGTAAAGTTCTTATTCCCGATTTGGACATGTTGTAGTGTTCATGACTTAACTGTTATAGAATCCTAATGTTATGGCAGAATTTAGCTACAAAGTTATGAGGCTCAGTGTAAGTTAGGAAAGTTGATGATTCCTAAACTACTTCTTTCTTATATCATTTATTTTGTGACATATTAGATTTATGATGAATTTTATGAACAGGTGATGCATGATGGAGAATATTATAAGAATGAATTACTAATTATTTATGCCTAAAGGATAGAGAGAAAATTTATCCTCTTCTTTTTAAATGTTTCATTGAATGAGTGACCTTGTAAGGTAATAAGGTAAGAAACATTAGAAGATCTTAAATTGATGCATTCTTTTCAGAAATATTGTTCTTTACATTCTTTTATTAGGATAGTGGCATAAATAATTTATGTGGTTAGGTTCTAGGAATTAACCTTACTCATGTTTTGGAAATATCTCTTTCTTTATCTCCTTTTCTTTGTGTGTTGTCTTATCCTTTGGTAATAACTTTCTGAATTTTTAGGACTATTCCTAAAATAGTAGAGTTATTTTTATGGAATAGTTAGCTAAAAGCACATCATTTTTAATGTATAGTGCTTATCATGCTCAGTTCAATGAACTGACCCATGCTAGTAATTTTTACAGATGGACTTCATAAGTGAGGAAAGGAGAAAAGATATTTTAGGATGTTACTTTTATTTATCAAAGTGGTTGGATCTTTTTATGATGAAATGTGAATCTTTATTGAAATGTATTTGATGGAAAGGAAAGTTGTATTTGAATTGACTTTGTTATCTTTGTATGACAATTGGAAAGGTGTAAAGTGTTGGACTTGTAATTTATGTATTCCACTTGATGAATAAAAGTATTATGGTTTTTTGATATTGATGGGACCTAGATAAACTAATCCCTTTATTTAATGCAACTTATTTAATTTTTCAATCATGATTGGATATTCAATTGAATCACTAATACTTTGCTAAAACAATGTTATTGGGTAGATGAGACCATGATGATAACTTGTAAAATGTTATGGGGTTATAAAGGAACATTAAACCTTAATAAGTAAAGGGAAGGTAGCTAATCTTCAATGAAAAGAAATCTATTTTAATACTTTTTGGGAATTAAATATTAATATTATCTTGGATAGAGGAAGGTGTGCTTCCTCTTGATTAATTCCTTAATCAAAATAAAACCAATGAAAAGGATATAGGTATTGGAGTAGACTTCATTCCAATGAAGTCTATTATAAAGAGATCTGATTCAGAACTTAAACAAGCTAAAACTTGGATAAGTTAATTAAGTTAACATCATTATTAGTATGTTGAATTTGTTTGTGAAACTGAATCATAAATTAGAAAGTTAATGAATGAAAAAAATATTCAAAAAAGGTTTGGGGGCAGATGTATCTACATAGTAATTCCAATTTAAGTTATTGATTGTAACCCTAATGGTTAATGAAACTAGTGGTTTAGTAGGGTTGGTGTAATTAACTTTTAAATAAGGAAAATAATTAAGTAATTAACTTATCTCTTGGGTATGTACATCTAGATGAGGTGAGATCAGTCAGATTTTGGCACATGCCAACTACATTACCGTACCTTCATAAAGACTTGGGTCTTCATGAGGATACATAGTTACATTTGACATGTTATAACACCCTTTAGAGTTTAATCATCTAGATCTACATAAACATGGACTTGATCATAGTTATACCCTACGTTAAGTTAGAAGTATAATCTAGTTTGAAGGGAAACTCACAATGACTTAGAATAACTAGACACACACAATCGAATTAGGTCGATTGAGTATGTCTATGTGCCCTTAGTCACCGCGAGTATTCCTCTACAATAAACTATGTTTTTAACCTTCATTAGGGATAAACCTTGATCAAGTGAATTGAAAGGAGTCCGTGAAGACCATTCTAGATAACAGATGAAGTGGGGTGAAGGATGTATTATGTTTAATGAGTATGCCATCTAGGAATATAAACATGAATAGTATGTTGAAAATATTTTGCCAAAGTATCGCAAGCTACTAGTTGTGTTGTCCTATGTCACCTAGTTTAAGAAGAGGGATTTAGATGAATATTTGTAATAAATATTCAAATAGGGCTCTTAAACCAAACACTTAATACCCTAAAAAGGATAAGAGAACCAAGTATACTTAGTATACAAATTATTAAGTTAAAATGAGAGATTAGTGTCCAACGAGTCATTATAGATACATATGGTTATCTATTATGAGATTTATTAGCTAGGAATGTGTGTTCTAAATCATGATTATTTAGAATAGAGAACATTATTAAAAAAATCCCTTGTTTCTAAATTCCTAAAATGGGAATGTTACATCTTGGTATTAGAGCTAAAGGTTACATTTCTTAGACCTATTGTGTCCATAATCTGATAAAACTTAAATTTTCTTATTAACATAAAATGGTTAGAATGAGAGGAAATGTTATAAACAACCCACCACCTGGTGGAGAAGTAGTTACTACCCAAAATATCAAGGAAATCCTTTCTTCCTGTTGGACACAAGAGATCGTTTAGCTGTACTTGAACAATAAGTAATGGGAAATGAGGAGGAGGAAGAAGATGCTGGTAATAACAATCAACCACCTCTTATGGACAATGCTAATGTTGGAAATTTGGGCATTGATAACAATAATGCAGCCAATGATAATGTAAATGCACCTAATCAGCCTGAGAATAAAAAGGAAAGATTGGCATCTGAACTCACTAATGACATAAAAAGGATAAGTCCACCCAAGTTTGATGGCACTACACTAGGAGATGGAGCTGAGAAATGGCTCAGGGAAATGGAGAAGTACTTTGCAATAAGGAACTTCTCTGAGGAAATAAAATCAATATGGGGAGCTTATTATCTTTCCCATGAGGCATCTTCTTGGTGGGACAAATGTAAGGCTGAGTTAAACATTGATGAAAAAAACATCAATTAGGATCAATTTAAAAAAATTAGGCAACGATGGCTACCACAAATTTACTATGATCAGAAAATGACTGAATTTCATAACTTATCTCAAGGAAAATTAACTGTAACAAAGTACTAGGAGAGGTTTACTAAACTTCTTAAGTACATACCTCGGTATCAAATTAACGAGAAGTTCAGGATAAAAAATTTATCATGGGATTAAATCCCATTATAGGTGGTGTTTTCGTCCCAAAATTTCCCCTCTTTTGAAAGTAAAAAATTGAAAATTTTGGGTTGACATCCTTTAGTGATGTTCTAGTGAAGTGAAAAGTTGAGGAGATAGTAAAATTCATGTTCTTTGGAGTCATTTCAATGATTTACGGGTCTGTCAGACATTTTTTTCCCTCATGTCTCAACTCTGTCGGGCCCTCTATTCCCCGATCGTCCACATTCCCTAAAAATATTTTAACTTTCAGTTCTATCAAAACTTTTTGGTCCGTATGTTCCATTTTAACCTGGGCTTTCTATTCCCTGATCACCCGCATCAACCGGATTGGGTCCTTCCCATACTTTTGTCCCATATATCCCAAAAGCATATGTGCCTTTTGTGCCTGATTTCCTTGCATTACACACATTGGTGAATCACATATTCATGTCCCTCACGTTTCCAAGTTTCTAGAATGCATGTGCTCATTTATCTTTCTTGACCCACATTGTCCATGTCACCAAATCGCGTCTTCATGTCCCTCATGTCCCAAATGTACCAAAGACCATCTGGGCAGTTTTTTCCACTCTTCCCGATTCTTATCTTTTTGAGTTGGTGAAATATGAATTTAATGCACATTTATGACCTTCTCTCTCCTAAATGGCTATTTAATGGGACTATCCTCTATGCATTTGACACACCGCTCATTTGCCGTCATTTTCTCGAATCCCTAAAATTAAGATCATTTGCTCGTGCTCCCATTCCCTTTACATTTTTCATTACAAATTTGATCCTTGAAGGCTGTTTCTCTGTATACTACAAACATGAAGATTAAATTCTAGGGTCAAGAATAGGTTTCACCTCTCGAGTCCTCTGTTCCCGATATCGGGGATAGTGAGGTTCGAACCTAGATTTTAAGGATTTTTGGAACATATTGACTAGCCCTAATCCTTCCCCCATGGCAGTAATGATCAATAACAATGGTCTTCCGTATACGAAGGGATTCTATCTATCTCTGTACAATGCGCCGACACCGTGCTCACCTATGGGGCTCATTTTAACTCGGACACCAAAGAATTGTCTAATGTGCATGGGGAGTTGATTACCAAATTGGATGCTACTACCATTTCTGCTACTCTACAAATTCCAGAAGTTGAAGACTCCATCGTTATCACTCAGGCTCAAGCTCAGACTCTATTCAAGTAGGAAAGTGATAAATATAAGGTAAGGATAGCAAAATCATGGTTGAAGAACCCTAAGAAGGGAGTGTCCTGACTTTCTAAGGCATTATTTAGGGCTGATTTCAATGAAGAGCTGTCTGATTTCATCATCTTGCTAGCCCGTGTCATGGGATTTCCCTCTACTAATGAGTTTCACTTCTGGATGTGCCCTCTCATCAACATCCTCTATAAAGGTAGTTAGAACATAAATTGGGCAGAAATCATTTGTATAAATTTGATAGAGCAATTGTCTAATGTACAAAGTAGATTAAGAAGTTCTATATGACTTCTTATCTCATGTATTCCCTAGCAACATCCCGGTAGTGGTTTGGATTCACATACATGGAGGGCCAGAAGGATGAACCCATTTATGCATACTACCCTTAATTCACCCTTAAAACTAGCAACCACAACTTCAGGAGGGTTAATGATGCCTTTACCATGTATATTGTGAGGCTCTTAGAAGGTGATACTACCAAGATATTTTTTGATGAGGCCATGAACCTGATAACAAAGTATGGAGCTTTCTTCATTCATTTTAGGAGGTTTTCATATATCAGGTTGGATGGTTACGAAAACACACCTCTCAAGGTCCCCATGTTTTGTAATGACAAGATGGCTCTGATTGAAGTATCCAGGCAATTGGATAAATTGCATAGAACTTGCATGGACAAGAAAATATCTGTTCTACATTTCCCTATTTCCTTGGGTAATTATACATGCAAAATAGCCTTTGATGCTCAAAATATAGAAAGGGCCCTTGCTTCCATCACTATCCACTTTTTCAGGCCTAGGACCTGTTTTGATTTGAAGAAGTTCATTAACCAAAACCTCAGAATAAATTATTATCACAGATCAGATGTTGAGGATTACTGGGCCGATTGTGTAGATGATTTTGAAGCAAGGTGGAGGCACTATGGTAGATTCTCTCTGCAGCTGATAAAGGACCTCAATCTCTACCAAATCCCTAAAGGGTTCCAAGATGATAATGAAGACTAGATGTCTTATGAATATGAGACATTAATCAATCATACTCCTTTAGAAGATCTAGACTGGTACAAGAAGGAGAAGGATGATTTGGATGATATTTTTCCCCTATCCTTGTAAGAACCAAGGTTTGGTTTAATAGAAAGGTTTGAGATCTTATGAAGAATCAAATTGGGTCTTCTTACAAAGATATTTCAACACTTAGGAAGGAATCACATACACCCAGCATGAAGATACCTGCTCAAATCCCTCTTGCTTCCTCAATTAAGGAACCTGAATCATCTACTCCCTCCTCTTCTACTAAAGTGTACCAAAAGAAGATAAAAGAGGTTAAACAAGAGCCAATTGAGGAAAAACCCCTTTCAGGGCATTCAAAACTACCTTTAGGGCTAGAGAAAGTTATTTTTCTCAATGAAAGTGATGATGGTGAAGTACCAGACCCTGTAGGAACTTCAGAAGTTACAATAGACAAATAAAAGGAAGTTCTAAGCACTGAACCTCCAAGTACCATTGATTCCTCTACTCAAGAAGCCCCAGATGCCTCCCTCACATCTCTATTAGAATCAACAGTGGTGAATACTTTAAGTTCCATGAGCTCAATTTCTCTTGGACCTCTTGTTCCTTCTACTTATTCCTCTACTTTTTCATGGGTGTTACCCCTGGTTGACAGCAGGAAGAGGAAACCTTCTTCCCATTTATCAGGGAAAAATTTTAATGGTGTGGAATCCTTGTTAGGCACTACTCCTCCCCCTCCAGCAAAGAGAGCCAAAGCAACTTCAAGAATAGTGACAGATGCTCAGGGCCAACAATTTCTAGAGGTTTCAAAGCCTAAAGTTGATAAGGTAGAGAAAGATCTATTAGCCTCTGACCTTGAGATTTCTAGGATTCCAATGGGAGAATCTACTCCTGAGAGTGAGGTGCATAACCTCTAGCAAATAGTAACCAAGGTTATTGAGAGAGTGGAGAAGGGTAAATAGACCATAGAACATTTGGAAGAACAAAATTAGGTTGTTTCTAGCTTCATCAAGTCATTATTGACTAAGGATAAGGTTCTGGATCCTGCTCCACTAGCTGCCCTTCTAGCTCCTATGATTCTCAGTCAGGATGAAGTTTAAAGTATCAAAGATATACATAGATATTCCACTTATGGAAGGGATATGAAATCCATGGTCGATGACATGATCATTGCAAGCTTGAATTTGATTGTAGAGGCCTTCAAACTCAATAAGAAGGTGGTCAACCTGCAACAAAGCTCTCCTCCTCTATTGGAATTATGGACAAAGAACTGAAAATTTGGAGTAGTTGCATCATAGATCTTCGCCTAATGGAATAGGTTGATGAAAATATATTAATGGCCAATAAATTTTTTTATGATGTCAAGGATAACTTGTCAAGGTCATGGGTCTTCAGTGTTGAATGGAAAATAAAAGTTGGAAGAAGCCTTGGGAGAATTGAGAAATAGTTGGCAGAAGGGAGAATATTTCAAGACTTGTGTTGTATCTACCTTCAAGGACATTCACTATCATCTTCATGATGAAACTTCAGGTGTTCCTTTCTCTCTTCAAGAGATTAAAACTCAGTTCAGGGCATTTGTTAAAGAAAACCTGTTCAAGGAGGAATTAATTACCAAAGAGAAGATACGGAGATTTTCTCACTTCAATCTACTATTGAAGAGGCTAATAAATAATAACTTGAACATACCAAGATCGATAAGGACATGGAGAAATATCCAGGCACTTGGTCTCAAGCCACTTCCAACACATCAGTCCCACGAGGTAGGGAGATAGCTGAAGCATTGAAAAGATTCAGGCAACGGATTCTCAAGTTGGTGGGCCCTCCTCAGCAATAAGTAGATGTTTTCTCTTCTAGCTTCTCCTCTCCTCATTCATTTGAAATTGAGCTCATTGTAAACTAATTAAGGATCTTGTGTCAAGCACTTCCTTAATTAAAATTTTAGTTAAAATAAATGGTTACCAAGTGTAACCAATTTGTAAGTTATATAATGGGCCCTCTGCACCATTTTCGAAAAGGGGCTGGTACTCTGTTTATTTTTGAAAGTGTAAAGGAGTAAAAATCTATCAATACAAGAATATATTCCTTTCTATTTCATCCAATCTTGTTCTTTCATTGCTATCTGTTAAAATTTATTGGATCATTAGTCTGTTTTACTTCAAGAAGCTTTGTATTCTTATGGATGTCATCTCTAGAACTTTGTGTCTACGAAATAACATCCTGTGGTTTTAAATGTGAATGATTCTATTCTATATAATCCCCTTATGGCGTGAGTAAGGAATTATTTTGTTATCTATATTTCCTAAGAGTGCTATTTTGCCCCCTCCCATTCCTTAATTCTTCTATATTTTTGTATTTGATGATCTGTTGTATCAAACACTTTCATGATATCAGAGTTCCTCACTAAAACTACACGTTGTACATTTGTAATTAGGTTTTTGCCTTTAATAAGGGAACCTCTCCCATTAAAGAGGAAGGACTTTCTATCCCCTAATTTTTACTTTCAATAAAGTCCTTATTTGACAACCAACAGTTTTTGGTGACTCCACTAGGGATTTGTTTTGAACGTATTCCAGTTTTACGAACAATTTCTTGATCATTCTTTGATCTGGAAACTCTATGATTTACTCATGGTAGGAGAGCCCTTGGTATTGAAGATTCTCAGTTTCATCTCTTGGAGCAGCAAGGTTTCCCTCTTCCTTCAACAGGGAGAAATATAAGAGCTTATTCCATAAGCACACCCCCTGTTGAAGATAGAACTCTTGGAAGTAGTATTCCTCAAGAGAA
The DNA here is from genome assembly GCA_018340775.1 of Taxus wallichiana var. yunnanensis. Lineage (NCBI taxonomy): Eukaryota > Viridiplantae > Streptophyta > Pinopsida > Cupressales > Taxaceae > Taxus > Taxus wallichiana. Next base: position 167,185,003 of record CM031244.1, read on the forward strand.
ACTCAGCCCTAATCTTCATGCTTTAATTCTTGCAGTGTTTCATTTCCCCTTCAAGCAGTATTTCCAAGGATGGCAGTTCCATTACCTTGGGGCCATCATGTTGGGCCTCTTGTCCTTCCTCAGCCTTTGCATGAGTTACCCAGGGGTAACAGAAAGAACTTCCCCAAGTTTAGAGGTGATGGCAAGGTGCACCCTGATGAACATATTGTAGCCTTCATACTTGCATGTGGAGTCCTCTAAGTTGAACATGAAGATGTCTCGGTGAGGCATTTTGTATAAACTTTGCAAGATAATGCAGCAGATTGGATCTATCATCTTCCTGTTGGGGCCATTGCTAGGTTGACCATGATAAGGACAATATTTGAGAACCGTTTCAAACCTGTAGAGGATGTACATGCTTTGTTGGCCCAGATTTATCAAATAAAGAAAGAATCACATGAGCCCATGAGGGAATTTGTGGCTAGGTTCAACAAGTTGATTAATAAGATACCACCGGATACTTAGCCTATAGATCGAATTCAAAAATGTTTCTTCCTAAATGCTCAATTGCTTGAAGTTAGCTACACATTGAGAAGATCAACCTTGCAACATTGGCTAAGGATCAGAGATTAGATGTTAGTGTTGAAGATGACTTGATCATGTCTGGTAAGTTGAAAAGAGATCATTTCAAATCTAGAGCTTCTTCTCCTTATACTCCTAGAGCTAATACAGACCCATTAGTGCAAAAGCTTGCTAATGACCTCATTACCATCAAGAAGCAATTGGCTTAGCATGCTCCTTATGCTGATGTTCCAAGGAGGAATTTTTAGCCTAGAAATCATTTTCCATCCTCTCAGACAAGGCTATAAATTAAGGGGACACCCATCAAAATCCCTATTAATGCAACTTGTGAGGTTGAAGAACCTGAAGATGAAGAGATTAATGAAGATTGTGAAGAACCTGAAGAAGAGGCTGATGAAGAACTAGAGGAACTTGAGGGATCTCGAGTCAATTTCTTCACCATTGAAGGTGTTGATGAAGAGGATTATTATGATGAAGTAGTAGCAGATATGAATAGCAAATCATACAGTGTCATGACTTGGGAACATACAAATAAGAAGGATAAATTGATGCATCCTACTAAGAGGTCCAAACAACATCCCAAGACTATCCCCTGTTGTTGTAAAAAGAGGATCTCCTATTCCCACTATATCCACACAAAAGGTGAGTTTTGCTAATTCTTCTTTTTCTAATCCTACTACTAAAGCTTCTTCTTCTCCAGCTCCTAAACCTAATAAGCCTAATAATCCTAGTGATGATAGCCCATCCACCTCTGGATCTTTTGATATCATTAATCACCTTAAGAAAACAAAGGTTCAAATTTCAGAGGCTCAGTATTATCAAACCCACCCTAAAGCCTTTCCAAAATGGTCCATTTTGTCAATTTCCATTCCAAAATACCTCTAAAGGCCTTTTACCTACTCCATCCTCTACACCCCAACCCAACCTTATAGCTGCAGTCACCTCACCTAATGAGAAAATCAAACCATTTTATGTGACTCTTCTTATAGCAGGCCATAAACTTAGCAACTATGTCATAGATTCAAGAGCATCAGATAATGTAATGTCTGCCAAAGTGGCACATGCTTTGGGTCTTACTCTCACATGCACTTATGGGTCCTAATATTCTATGGAGAGTAAGGAGGTGCCTTCGGGTGGAAGTATTAAAGATGCACAAGTAGCTTTTGCTACTTTACTAGAGAAGAAGGTTTGGATACTATTCTGGTAGTTGATATCCCTCCTTCATATGGTATGTTGTTAAGTAGGAATTTTTGTAAGGATGTGGAAGGAGAGATTTAAATGGATTAGTCACATGCCCTCATACCAGTCAATGGAAAGATGAAGAATTTGTTTCTGAGAAGCAATTTGAGTATATTTTGTAAAAAATAGATAATCCCAAATCCCAAATACTCTATGAGGACATTGGACATGGTAATTACATGATTATGTCTCTAGAGGAAACTAAACTTCCCAAAGAAGTACTTCATGATCCTAATGGTGTTTGGAATCTAGAATTTGATGGAAGCTACTCCTCAACTGGTTCTGGAGCAGGTGTAGTGTTGATATATCCTGAGGGGAAAGTTCATCCTTTCTCATTCAAGCTCCAGATTGAAAATACTAATAATACAACAGAGTATGAAGCCCTAATCCTTGGAATTAATGTGGAAAAAGGAAAAGGTGTGAAGAATCTCCTGGCTCGTGGTGATGTAGAACTAGTTGTTAAACAAGTCAGAGACCTTTTCCAAGTAAAGAATATAAGGTTGAAGCATTACTGGAATCAAGTTTGGGATTCTATTGAATTTCTTGACACCTTCTCCATTGAAGCTCTACGGAGAGTAAAAACACTAGGGCTGATTCACTAGCTATCTCAAGATCATTCTTTGATACCTCACCCGATTTCTCTCAGACAAATTTGTCATTGAAATGATTCATAGGCCAAATATGCCCGATAATTCAAGTAATTGGAAAATTTTCAATGATGATCAACATTTTCTTTCTTTCTTGTAGCTCAGGGATAACTTTGAACAATTTTACTTTGAAGGAAGTAACAATTTGCCTCATGAGAATGTATCTTCCCATGAGGAGGGTGTCAAAGAGGAGACAAATCAAGATGGGTGCATCAAACTCAAAGGTAACAAGATTCCTAAAGGGCTGGTGAGTTTGGAGGAATTGTTTGATAAACATGATAGGTATGTTAAGTTTAAAGCTTCTACAGGAGTGCAGTAATCTACTGAGTATGAAAATATTAACATTGGGAGCTCTACTGACCCCAAAATGGTGAACGTTGGAACATGTTGTACACAAGAAGAAAAGAAGAAGGTGGTGAACCTCTAAAAAAGTATAGGGATGTTCTTGCATATTCATATGAGGATCTAAAAGCTTTCCAACCAAAGGAAATGCAAAATTTCATTCCTCTCAAACCTGGGATTAAACCTTTCAAGAAAAATCAAAGACAGTATAATCCAAAGATTTCGACACCATTTTTCAGGAAATACAAAAATTATTGAAAGCTAAAATTATCTTCCCCATCCACCATTCGACATGGATTGCCAACATTATGCCTGTCAAGAAGAAAAATGGTGAGATTCATATCTGCGTTGACTTCAAGAATCTGAATCAGGCCTCTTTAAAGGACAACTATCCTCTACCCATGATGGATCAAGTTTTTCAAGCTATTACAGGGTCTGAAATGTTGTCCATGCTTGATGGCTTCTCAGGGTATAATCAAGTGGAATTTAATACCACAGATCAGCATGAGATGGCCTTCACTACCCCCTGGGGTACTTTTTCCTACAAGAGGATGCCTTTTGGACTCATTAATATGGTACAACTTTTCAAAGGGCTATGGACTTGGATTTTGGAAGTTTGAAAGGAAAATGTATTTTTGTGTATCTAGATGACCTGAATGTGTTTTCCAAAACTAGAGCAGATCATTTTCAGCATCTGGAAATAGTTCTCTTAAAATGCAGAGAACATGGGGTTTCTTTGAATCCCAAGAAATCTATCTTTTGTATCATGGAGGGAAAATTGTTTGGGCATGTTGTCTCTAAATATGGAATCAAAATTGATCCTGAACAAGTTCAAGCTATTCAGCAGATTCCTCTTCCCATAAGTAAGAAGGGAGTACATTCTTTCTTTGGCAATATCAACTTCCTGAGAAGATTCATTGCTAATTTTACAGAGCTAACTTTGAATATCTCTCAAATGATGAAAGGAAAACAAAGGTTTGGCTGGTCCTCTAAAGGGAAAGAAGCTTTTAAAGGCATAAAAAAATCTATTGCTAAGACTCCTATCTTAGCATGTCCAGATTTTGGTAAAGATTTTATTATTTATTATTATGCCACAGAAAGCACCCTAGCCATTGTATTAACCAGAAATATTCTAATGATCATGAGCTCCCAATTGCATTCATGATCTACATTATGAAAAATCATAAGTTAAAATACACCATGATGGAGAATCATGCTTTCACAGTGGTTAAAGCTATCAAGTAGTTTCGATTTTATATTCTTAACTCTCACTCTGTGGTGCTTGTGCCTGATACTACCATCAAGTCTATTCTTACACAACAAGAATTAGGAACTAAGAGAGGAAACTATGTAGCAAAGGTTCAAGAATATGATATTGACATCAGACCAACCAAACTAGTTCGGGGTAAAGGCTTGTGTGAACTCATTGCTGAAGGAGCTAGTCATGAATTACCTAAGGATGAGGTTGATGTTCCTATTGTTCTATTTCTTAGCTTGACAGATGAATGGTATATTGATATCACTCATTTTCTCACCTATGGGTAGTGTCCCTATAACTTGACTACTAAGGAGAAGAGAGCTATCAAGCTAATATCAGCTCAAGTATGTATTATGGGAGAATGATTTGTTCAAACGTGGAATGGATGGAATATTTTGAAATGCGTTGACAAAGAACAAAGAAGAATCTTTTCTCATCTTTCCATGATCAAGCATGTGGAGGCCATTACTCATCTACTATTACTACCCACAATATTCTTTGTGCTGGATACTATTGGCCTACCTTGTTTAAAGATGCATCAAAATGGGTTGATAAATGTGAAGCTTGTCAGACTTTTATGGGAAGACCCAAATTGGCTGCCTTGCCACTTAAACCAATTGTCATTGAAGATCCGTTTCAATAGTGGGTTTAGATTTCATTGGAATAGTCAACCCATCTTCAAGTGTAGGACATACTCATGTGTTGACTGCCACATTACTTCACTAAGTGGGTAGAAGCCATTCTAGTAAAGAGTACTACTTTTGAAGTAGTATGTAATTTTATCAAAGAAAACATCTTGGTAAGGTTTGGAGTGCCAAACAAGATTGTGACTGATAATGCTTCAAAAAAAATTCTACTAAGATAATGGATTTCTGTTATGGATATGGCATTTCCCTTGCTCACTCTTCAGATTATTATCCTCAAGGGAATGGATAGGCAGAATCAACAAACAAGATTCTGGTGGCTATAGTAAGGAAACTAGTTAATGAATCTCAAAGGAACTAGCACAAGAAACTCTACGATGCTCTTTGGCCAAATAGGATTACACCTAAAACATCTATTGGGATGTCCCCTTTTCAAGTGGTGTATGGTGTGGAAGCTCAATTACCAGTAACAGTGGAGATACCATATTTGTACTTAATGAATGCCATTGAAGACACTAGCTTCAATGATTCTTTAGATAAAAGGATCATGTATCTTCATAAGTTGAATGAAGACAGGCTGCAAGTTGTTAATATAATATCTACCCACCAGCAAAAGGTGAATTATCTATTTGACACGAAGGCTAAGTCTAGGGATTTCAAAGTTGGAGACATTGTTTTGATGTGGGATAAAAGACATGAGCCTTGAGGAAGCCATGGTAAGTTTGATTCTCTTTGGCTCGATCCTTTCAAAATCAGGCACTTTGCTGGTGAGAATTCTTTCTATCTAGATTACATGGATGGTTCCACTCTCCCACTTCCTTATAGTGGGCAAGCACTGAAATTGTTCACATCCTAGGTGAATAGGAAGTCTCTTTGTATATTATGTATAGGGTATGTCTACTTTCCCTTGCCTTTGGTGTGTTTCTTTTCCCTGTTTGTGTGTTTTCTTCTGTATTGGTTTGCTTTGGGACTCTATGGCCCAATGGATAGGGCACCAGTCTTCTTCCCCTTGGTTTTCTAGAGTTCTTTCCTTGTCTCGTGCTTCTAATCTAGCCAAGTCATTCGTAGAAAGAGCGGATGTTTTCCTCCAAAAATATCCCCTCTTTTCAAAGTAAAAATAGAATATTTTGGTTGACACCCTTTAGTGATGTTCTAGTGAAGTAAAAAGTTGAGGAGATAGTAAAATTCATGTTTTTGGAGTCATTTTAGTGATTTATGGGTCTGTTAAAAATTGTTGTCCCTCATGTCCCAAGTCTACTGGTCCTTTTGTTCCCGATCGATGCATTTCCCAAAATATTTTAACTTTCAGTTCTGTCAGAACTTTTAAGTCCGTATGTTCCATTTTAACCCGAGCTTTCTATTCCTCAATAGCTTGCATCGGCTAGATCAGGTCCTTCATGTAATTTTGTCCCATCTGCCCCAAAAGAATCTATGCCTTTTGCTCCCAATTTCCTGCATTGTGTGCACATCGGCTGAATCACGTCTTCACATCCCTTGTGTTTCCAAGTTTCTGGACCACGTGTGCTCATTTGGCCCAATTGACCCGCATCACCCATGTCGGTTGGATCATGTCTTCACATCCCTCATGTCCCAAATGTACCAAAGACCATCCGAGCCATTTTTTCCGCTCTTCTCGATTCTTATCTTTTTGAGTCAGTGTAATATGAATTTAATGTGCATTTATGACCTTTTCTCTCCTAAATAGCTATTTAATGGGACTATCCTCTATGCATTTGACACACTACTCGCTTGCCATCATTTGCTCGAATCCCTGTAATTAAGATCATTTTCTCGTGCTCCCATTCCCTTTGTATTTTTCATTGTGAATTTTATCCTTGAAGGTTGTTTCTCTGTACACTACAAACATGAAGATTAAATTTCAAGGTCAAGAATAGGTTTCACCTCTCGAGTCCTCTATTCCCAATATCGGGGATAGTGAGGTTTGGCACCTAGATTTTGGGGATTTTTGGAACATATTGACTAGCCCTAATCCTTCCCCCATGGCACAAATGATCAATGACAGTGGTCTTACGTATGCGGTGGGATTCCCTATCTCTGTATAATGTGCCGACACCGTGCTCACCTGTGGGGCTCATTTTAACCCAGACACCAAAGAATTGTCTAATGTGCATGGGGAGTTGATTGCCAAATTGGATGTTGCTACCATTTCTGCTGCTCTATGGATTCTAGAAGTTGAAGACTCCATCATTATCACTCAGGCTCAAGCTCAGACTCTATTCAAGTAGGACAATGATAAATATAAGGCAAGGATAGAAAAATCATGGTTGAAGAACCCTAAGAAGGGAGTGTCCCGACTTTCTAAGGAATTATTTAGGGCCGATTTCAATGAAGAGTTGTCTGATTTCATCATCTTGCTAGCCCGTATCATGTGATTTCCCTCTACCAATGAGTTTCACTTCTAGATGTTCCCTCTCATCAACATCATCTATGAAGGTAGTCATAACATAAATTACGTAGAAATCATTTGTATAAATTTGACTGAGTAATTTTCTAATGTACAACAAACTAAGAAGTTCTATATGAATTCTTATCTCATGTATTCCCTAACATCATTCCGGAAGTGGTTTGCATTCACATACATGGAGGGCCAGAAGGATGAACCCATTTATGCATACTACCCTCAATTCACCCTTGAAACTAGCATCCACAACTTCAGGAGGGTTAATGATGCCTTTACCATGTATATTGTGAGGCTCTTAGAAGGTGATACTGCCAGGATATTTTCTAATGAGGCCATGAACCTAATAGAAAAGTATGGAGCTTTCTTCATTCAATTTAGGAGGTTTTCATATATCAGGTTGGCTAGTTATGAAAACACACCTCTAAAGCTCCCCATGTTTTGTAATGACAAGATGGCTCTGATTGAAGTATGCGGGCAATTGGATAAATTGTATAGAACCTACAGGGACAAGAAAAATCTGGTCTACATTTCCCTATTTCCTTGGGTAATTATACATGTAAAATAACCTTGGATGCTCAAAATATAGAAAGGGCCCTTGCTCCCATCACTGTCCACTTTTTTAGGCCTAGGACTTGTTTTGATTTGAAGAAGTTCATTGAGCAAAACCTCAAAATAAATTATCATCATAGATCAGATGCTGAGGACTACTGGGCCGATTGTGCAGATGATTTTGAAGCAAGGTTAAGGCACTATGGCAGATTCCCTCTGCAACTAATAAAGGAGCTCAATCTCTAACAAATCCCTAAAGGGTTCAAGGATGATAATAACGACTGACTATCTTATGAATATGAGACATTAATCAATCATACTCATTTGGAATATCTAGACTAGTACAAGAAGGAGAAAGATGACTTTTCTAGACACTAAAATTAGGTCACACTCCCCTTTCGTCCCTCGACAAGTAAGCACCCTTTATTACATATACCTAGACATGATCCCCTTCACCCAGCTAATATTAATTTAATTAATTAAATTAAATTAGTGCATTATCCTCACTATATTCATTATTTAAATATCTTATTTAAATAATATCTACACATATAGTTCACTTAGACACCTCACCAAGCTAACTCAATCTAAGACATATTCTTAGCAAGTTCCCATAACCAACTAAGACTCACCCAAACCCTCAAAACCAATGACTACATTCCCTCTAACCACATTCCCGCATGCTCACAAAAGGCTCTGAGTCCAATCCATGGGATAATGACACAAGATCCAAGGAAATCGGGAGCATCTCCCTACTTTAGTAAACCTAGGAAATCTCACCTTAATGCAGACGCGTCGGTTACCCCTAACTATCGCTGGTTAAACAGGACCACCATTAGTTACCCCTTTTAACCCCTAATCTACCTTATTCTCAAGGTTGGAAAACATTGGGAGAAATTTAACTAGCAAGACTAGAATCTTAGCGAGATAACACATCTTCAGAGAGAAAATTCTAGCAAAAACTCATATCTAAGGAAGGAGATTGAGCATCTTCTCCTGCACAGCCATCCAAGCCATGATCTGATCTAACCAAGCAAAGAGGAGTGTGCATGCAGCCCATGTAGAATATTTTATTCAATTGGTGATCACTTGTAGCCTTAAAACCCATCATTAGCACCTCCATTCTTCACACACAGACATTTACGAATGAAATCCAAGTAAGTACAACATCATACTTTCCTGGTTATTTCATTTCATCATTATTTTATCACCCATTGTTTATCTTTCTCCCTATTGACCTTCTCCAACATTTTCACCTCCATAGACCCATTAAAACCTCGCAAAAGCCTACTCCAGTCACCCAATACCTCATCCCTACCAACCAAAGTCCTTTGTGCAACCACAAAGGAGACCAAAACCCTATTTTGTGACATTTCTAGATCCCATAGTAACCGGCACCAGTTATACCTAACCGCCGTCGGTCACCCCTAACTGACATTGGTCTCTATGTTTGCTCACACGACCTTAAAAAAATACCTACCCACCTAATTTTACCTCACCCTCACTCACTTGTGACCTACCCGAGACCTTTATCAAACTGTAGAGACCTAGAACCAATCATTTGACCTTTGGATTCTATTCTAGCTTAGCTTGTTAGATTAGATCTATTTTCTTATTGTGTTTTAAGTGAGATACCTAAATCATTTCAAAATAACAATAGGATTTACTTTGTTTATAGCATTAATTTGTTTAAAGCGGTGGACTAATGACCATCCGGGAAGTATCATACTTCCCGGATCTAGCTTATGCTAGGCAGTTCACTGCCCATATTGTTTAATTCCTTTTGGTGGTCTTGTTTTCATTATAGGTAGTTCCTCCTAGCCAAAAGGAAGCTCTCATGATCAGCTATGGATTTGGAAGTCATATGTGTGCAACAACCCATCAACTAACATTTGAATAGGTATTCCTCCTACGCCGTTACCCTATCTGTTTCATCAACAATTCAAAGAAACAATCTAAGAAAAAGGTGAAACATTTTGGCATGCCTAGTGGGACCCATCTAGGGTTCCTTGCATTTCATTCATTCCTAGGAAAAATTGTGTGTTTGTTTCCCTTCTAAAAGAAAACACACTAATTTTCTTCCCTGGTAATCCACTTCTTCTTTCTATCTACTCTAAAGGAAACTTTTCTTTAGTTGTATTTAAAAAGAATCATTTCTTCATGTTTTCTACATTATAGTGAAAGAGCATCCCTCTTCCTCTTTATCTTATTGTGTCATCCAATTTCACATTTTTGATTTGGGTTTAAGACAATTACATTCCATTCTGATTTATTGCATTAGCTCACATTAATTGAGGGCAACCTATATGTTGGAAGTCATGACCAGATGATGGTTAACAAACAAATCATAGAAAATAAATTATATCCTTTTCTCTTTCTTTGAGTCTTACCAAACCACACAAAAATTTAAAATACATACATTCTTAAACAACATCCTACCGGAAGAAGATGTAGGTGATCACACGATCACGACACGGTGGGAACCCAGATTTCTACTTGTCGAGTCATATTGAACAAAGCCTCGCCCCACCATAACATACGAAACCTCACCTTTTAGATCTCCTTCTTTGTAGGAAGCCATCCTCACCAAAAACACTATTTCAAAATTCATGTGTCAGTCCCTAAATAGCATAAGCTAAACAAATATAATAGAAAAGGGCACTCTTAGGATCGCATTTTCTTAGTGTTTCTGATTGGCTTACATTTTGAGGTGAAAGATCACATTCATCACTCTTTTTTATTCATCGTTGCATGCTCCTCATCATAGCTAGGGTATTATGGCTTCACCTGAGTGTGCCTCGGCCATATCATTATCATTCCCAAAATTCTGGGTCTTATTCCACATCAAATTTTAATTCACAACCACTTTCTTTCATCACTGTTTCAATTCCACAAGAATCGCTTGTCATTGGTTACCTCTGACCACCATCGGTTATACCCAACCGATGTCGGTTCAGATCCTTTTGCTAACCTACTCAAAAGGACATTTTCACCGCACTTTCTTCCACTTTCCACACGGTCTCACATCGCTTTGTCATTATTCTCATTGATGTTTTAAACATCTTTAGATTTGGCATACCTGTCGATTTTACCTTCTACCCATCTTGTTTACTTATAGTCCATTTTCTATAGTGATCGCAGTGGTTACCCCTGACCGACATCAGTTTTCCCTAACCGGTATCGGTTAACCTGTTTCACATTCCAGCCACCGTTCATTACTTCATCCATTTTTTATCACCAAATTCACCTATTCCTGTTGTTCTCTGTGTCGTTTACAGAGAAGGAGCCCTGCCTAATCAATACTGGTTCACATGGTGCTGACCCAAAGACATGCAAGATCCCTCATGTTCTATGCCAATTGCCAAACACTCCCACCTAGTCCTTCACCACCTTCTATTTTATCACCAGCCATGGATCCCATCCAGCCTACAGCTATCACTACCAAAGATGAGGAGTTCACATAACTCCTTGACCAGAAACCTATCACCTTGTAGTTTCACATCTCCCACTCATCCACTTGAGATGCCTCGGGTCAGTTGATATATGGCATGCCCGTATCTATCCCCCCGACTCTCACACCCACTTCCACATCGGCCCCATCGGCTCCGTGCTTTGCTCCACCTTACCCCCAATCATTTCACAGATAGGTTCTATACCCGCTATGACTACCACGTTTGTTGTCTCTCTGGCACCCATCAAATTTACCATACCCTTGATGACTACCCCAAAAACAACCTCATTTTCCCCTCATGTCTCACACATTCCTACCCCATTTCAGAACGTGGTTCTCTCCATTCCATAATCATTAGCCCCTATTACCACTAGGGTTACCACGACCCTTTCACCCCCATATACATAATACCAACAACCACTTGTTTCATCTATTATTCATTCTAGGTATGTACCCCCTATTTCATTTCCTTCTTCTCCACCACCTTACATGGCAGCCCCATACACTGAAATGCCACCCCATTATATGCTCAAAACCAACCTCCTCATGCTATAAGAGGCATCCAATCATCACAACCCACCAATGACCTAATTAAATTGATGTTGGACAAGATGTAGACATTGGAGGCATCGGTTTCCAGCTCCCACAACACTCTCACCTACGATCAGATTTGCAACGAGCCTATTCACCCATCCATTCCCATTTGTTCATACCCTGTGCATTGGGAAATGCCTAAGTTCAACCGCTTTAATAACAAGGAAGACCCACAACAAAATTTGCACTCATTTAAACACAGTTGTTATCTGATCACTCATGATGATGCCCTGCTTTTGAGAACTTTTCCCATGTCCCTCACAGGACCAACATTAGATTGGTTTAATGGGTTACCTAAACACTCTATATTTTCATTCAATCAGGTAGCCCAAGAATTTTTGGATCATTTCTCTATCAATATTACCAAGAAGGTTACCATGAGTGAACTATATTCCACACATCAGTATGAGGATGAATCATCATGATTTTGTCACTCATTGGCATAGCTTCGATCAATCAACTTACCTTCCAACCGCCACAACCTGAACTCATCGATCTCTTCACACAAGCTTGCGGTAGACATATCTCCCCGACCTTACAGGTCCAAACTTTCTAAACATTTGATGAGGCATTCACTATGGCATGAAAGTTAGAGATTTGGGCCATCGAAGAGAAGAAAATCTAATTACGAAATAAGAATTTGGCATTCAATTCGAATGAAACCTCTTCTTCTTCCAAACCACCAATCAATTATCCAAAGGCTAAGGACCACTAACGTAGTGGTGGTTCAAGGCCGACCAAAGACATCCGTCCAATCAGGCTACACCCTCATCTAATCTATCACTTGTCTAGGATTTTTGATTCAAACAAGAGCAGTGAAAATATACCCCAATTGGGGAACCTTACTCTTCTATCTTAGAAAATCTTATCAAAGCTAGAGCCATCACCCTTCCACCCATAAAACCACACACTGGTTTTGACCCTACTCACCCCATGCCTACATGGTATAAAGAGCATGATTTCTATAACTATCACCGAGTGAAGGGTCATAGTGACGGAAACTACATCACTTTCAAGAATATTGTCCAAGAAATGATTGAGAAAGGTAAGATAACTATGGATAATCCCAATGCCACCCCTAACCAAAATCTACAAATCTTTAAAAAACCATTTCCCAACCATGCCCCTGCATCTAATCAAACCGGTGAGACATCCACTCACGATACCCATACCCATGAGAATCACACAATCTTTAACGAGGTACTGTCACCTCTCAATTACCTCACATCCCTTCCATAGACAAAATCCTAGCCCAAAATCCTCCTTCCACATTGGAACCAACCTCCACTATTCCTTCACCAATAGAGGAACACATTTCATCTCCTTCATCACCAACGGAGGAGTATTCCACTAACATCGAGCCCCTCTCACCCCTAGCTTCACCACTTAGAGAGCCTTTACCTACCGTACCTCCTCCACCCGTAGAGGATCTCCCATTACCTCCTCCTCCCATAGAGGGGCACCCACTACCTCCTCCACCCACAGAGGAGCACCTATTCATCCCTCCACTTATAGAGGAGACCCCATCATCTCTGCCACCCATCATAGACCCAGTGGAGATACCTTTTCCTCTTGGCGAGCATTCTCCATTGGCTACCCAACATCCAATAGACCTACTTTCAGCTCTCTTACCCACGGAAGCTGAAGCTGGCCAATTCCCCATCTCTAAGATACATTTTATGGGAATTCCCCTTAGGTCCTCACCAAATCCACCCATAAACATGTCATTCTCACATTTGGCCGATCAATTAGATTATGTAGATAGGGCTTTACTATAGGGTCACCTCTTACTCCCTGTCTCAACACAGATGCAAAAATTCCTCGATGACACCTCCGCTATCTACCCAAACACATTTCCACCCATCAAACCAAATACAACCACTACTATCATAACCCCTTCCATGATACTTGTTAGCACTCACACGACACCCTTACCTATAACCCGACCTATATCTAAACCCAAACCCATACCCACAACATTTACCTCCACCAAACCTATTACAAGTTTAGGGGTCACCCTGATCACTAGCCTTACTCATCCACCTATTAAATTGGATTTAGCTACATCCTCCAATGTCAATGACACACCTACTCTGACACCTAAAAAAAATAAAAAAACTCATCGACCTCATACCCCGACCGCACCAATCACACCCGCACTTGTCACGTCTACCTTAAGATATATCTACTGCCCAACATGGTCAAGCACCCTTCACCCATCCATAAACCAATAGCACAACAACCCATTCCTTCCTCACAAACCTCTAACTTACCCAGGCACACAACATGACTTATACCCACACCTATAGTCTCCTTTCCACCAATACCTTCAATACCTTCAGCTATTACTCCACTACCCACTACACTTCAATCATTGTCCCACACACCTCAAGTGCGACCTGCGTCATCTACCTTCATAGCACTCCCGTTATCCTCGTGGGTAACTCACCCTCTTCCTCCATCTACTTTTCCTTCTAGACCATGTACACCCACATGCCTTTACCCAAGAAGGTGCGACTCAAAAACAAAACCCCACTACCCCACAATAAGGTAGTCAAAACAACCCCACACCCTCCTACCCATTCATCTACTATACCCCTACCCAAATGAACCCAATTGATACCTCAAACCACACTAGAACCTAGACCCATAGCTCGACCCATTCCTACATTTCCAAAAACAATTCCCCAACAACCAACCACACCTACACCCAAACCCACATTCACTTCCCATTGTGATCCACTAGTAGGGTCCTATGCCAAAATTTTAACCAACCTCCTCGAGACTTCTGTTATCACATTACTGCCACTCCGACCTTATGACCCCCTCAAACCAAAGCCAAAAGGGTTTGATGATACTAAAATTTTTGCATACCATCATGTGGCAGGGCATGATATGGAGAACTACGATGCCTTAAAAACCATCCTTATCCAATTGTGTCCACCAGAAACAAAACTTGACGACGACAACCTTCTTGATGAGGATCCTGCTTCACCAACACCCATTCCCACACTTCTCACTCAACAACCACAACCTCCACCCTCACAGCTCCTAGAGCCACCCTTAAGATTTGAAATTAACATGGTTCACATCAAAGAACTTGCCACGCCACCACCTAAATGTCGTTGCGCCTAGCTGACCTCATAGGGCTTCTCTCCTCCACTAGGTTTTTTCCCTTCATGTCGTTATACCACTTACCCTACACCTTCTCCATTTTCCAACTTCCCTCGAATCAACATGGTACACGTCACTACACATGCGTAGAAGGGAAAAGAAAAGGCAACTAACCCACCAACCAATCCTATACCCAACATACCATCTGCACCCATACCTAAAATCACTATCCGCAGCCCCACATACCCCATTTCTAATGGCATCACACATCGCACCATGCTCAAACAATTACACCAATATCCCCTCAAAATTTCCTTATACGACCTCATCCAAACCTTAGAATCCCATTGGCAAGCTCTCATGGAGGTTTTTCAATCTATTGAGGTTTTACCCAATGACCCTACACCCATAGCCTCCATTATCACACTCCATCATGTAGCTTCTCTCACCAAAACACCACCTTCATCCTCAACTCACCTTGTTTACCAAGTGGCCTCCCTCAACTTCTCAGTGGAGGAGATCACGCCACACCAAAATGATGACCCAGACATAGCCCTCTTCATCTCTATCCACATTGATGACATACAAGTATGTCGTGTGATGATTGATGGAGGCACTAGCATTAACATCATTTCATCCCATGCATTTTCTCAAATGTGCATACCTGACAATTACATGCATAAACATCCAGTCATGTTGTGTTCATTCAATGATGCTATCACCTCCACACTAGGCACTATCATCCTTCATGTTTGCATGGGCCCCCGCACTATTCTAGAATTGTTTTATGTTTTGGAGGGGGAATTCCAATATAACTTGTTTCTTGGTAGACCCTAGATCCATGTCATGGGTTGTGTTCCTTCCACTTTGCATCATTGTGTGAATTTTGAACATGAAGGACACACTTATACCATTCCAACTGACCCATCACCTTTTGAAACATGCAACATGATTTACCGACCTAATGATGTGCTCATACCTGTCAAGCCATCTACTTTCGTAACCAATACCGCTTCACCTACACCTCCACCTACTAGTACAACCACTACTTTTACCACACATACCTCCTCCATTCCTACCGCTGCTATAACCTCCATGGCTGACCCATTAGCTTCCCAATCCGTTAACTCCACCTCCGCATTGACCTTCAACATATCATCCATATGAGCTACCTACATACCAACCACTGATCCCTTGGAAGGTGTTTTTCAACACCTCACTTTGGGGAAGTACAACTTATATAGTGTCAACACATTCCTTACTCTGCATGAGTATGGAAGCCTTCACCAACACCCTTTCTATGATCACCATATAGGAGAATTCCTCCTTTATGGTCCTCCTCATCTTCATACTAGTCTCACCTATGGGGGACTTGATACTACCACTTACACACCTGAACCACCATCCCCCACCCATTTTCCACTGACTTCCAATCACTTACCAATTTTTTTTTCACCCTAACCTTCTTGAACCACTATGCGTGGAAGGGTTTATGTTTTGGTTTTTACGAGAAAGGCTGCCATACCATTATTCCATGTACCACCTGCAAACATAATGACCGTAGTGGTATCGGCTTCCCCGATCCTCCTACTAAATAGGCCCGCATTGAACTCATTGAGGACCCTCGCCCTTCTCCACCTTCATCACCACCCTCACGAATGGAGTTGATGGATCCTAAATCTATCCTTCCTAATTTTTCTTTTCATAAACACCATTTACTTCCACTCTTCCATTCCTGTATCCCGAGATGATCGACGATGACACACCTACCATCAATGTTGTTCAATGTTAGGATGATGAAACCATACTCACCTACCTTGGTGCAGAAGACTCATATATTCATCGGTCATTACCCTCTCGAGACACAAACCATGTTGAATGAATCAACTATGGAGATCAACATTCATACTCAGGATGACCCGTACATCCTCAAGATTAGACAATATTTAGATGTTGTTGAAGAGGAAGTCATCACTTCTTTTCTCTGAGATCATAATAACGCTTTCACTTGGTCTTATGTAGACATGCCTAGTATTGACCCTACCATAGTGGTCCACAATATCATAACCATTCCCGATGCCAAACCTATCAAACAAAAGCTAAGGAAAATGCACCCTCGCATTTCTCTTCTCATCAAAGAAGAACTGCAACGTCTTCTTTCCATTTCCTTCATCTTACCCATTGATTATCCTCGTTGAATTTCTAACATTGTCCCTGTTACTAAAGCAAAGGGGACTCCGTATTTGCACTGACTTCCATGACCTCAACCTTGCCTACCCAAAATATAACTTTCCCTTGCCCGATATTGATCAATGTGGTTGACCCCACCGCTAGTCACGAGATGCTCTCACTCATGGATGGTTTCTCGAGCTATAACCAAATTTTTCTTGCCCAGGAAGATCAAAAATAGACCACATTCATTACCCCTTGGGGAACCTTTTGTTATCTATTCATGCCTTTTGGCCTTAAAAACATTGGTGCTACATATTAGTGTGTTATGACTTACATCTTCCATGATATCATGTATCTCATATTGGAATATTATGTGATGATCTCTTGGCCAAATCTAAATTCATTCTCAAAGCACCTCACCATCCTCGAAACCATCTTTGACCATCTCATTAAATATTGCATCTGCCTTCAACCAAAAAAGTTCATCTTCGTGGTTCTCTCAGGAAAACTCCTAGGATTTATTATTTCCCTCCATGGTATAGAAGTTGACCCCGCTAAAGTCAACGCCATTCGGAAATTCCTCCACCCACTAACCTCAAAAACTTCATAATTTGCAAGGTAAATTGTAATCCATTCGCCATTTCATTTCACAATTATCTTATCATTGTCAACCATTTAAACATCTACTTAGGAAGGATGTCTCCTTTAAATGGGATGATGACTATCACAAAGCTTTTAAGGACCTAAAACAACACCTTCTACAATCACCCATACTCATTCCACCTAAGGACGATCACCCTTTTTACCTATACAAATCAGCCACTGATCATTTCTTGGGAGCCATGCTCACTCATCACAATGAACAACACAGGGAGCAGGTGTTTTATTACATGAGCCGTACCATCTAGAAAATATTTTCTTATCCTTAGTTTTCATTGCCACCAAACTCCACCATTACCTACTCAACCACAAAACCTATGTCATGACCAACACCAATCCCTTACACTTCATGTATGCCAAATCTTATCAAAATCAGTGTGCCGCATGATGGATTATGCTTTTATCTAATCTTGACCTCGAATTCATTCACCAAAAGTCCATCAAGGGCCAAGCTATCACCAACCAACTAGCTAACGCACCTGTTTCTAGGGACCAACCTTCTAATTTTGACTTTCCCAATAAGTCAATTGCTACTCTATCCCTAGATGAACCCCCTTACCAAATGACATTGTTCTTTGACGGTTCTAAGTGTCAGCGTGGGGGTGGGGCTGGTGTTATCCTCAATCCTCTAGATGGAGAACCCATGCCTTTGTCTTTCAAACAAGACTTTGAATGCACCAACAATATTTCTAAGTACGAAGCACTCATAGTAGGTCTCCAGGATGTCTATGCCCTAGATGTCAAATTAATTCACATATTTGGTGATTCACAATTAGTCGTAAACCAAGTCAATGGTATGTACCAATGTCATAATGAGATACTCCAAAAGTATAAACATCACGTAGACATACTTTTGACCACCTTTGATCATTACACCCTTCAAACCATCCCACGTTCAACCAAAAAATTTGTTAATACCATGGCATGCTTAGCTTCCCAAATACCCACTTCCCCGCCGATTCCAAAATATTTATCACCATACAACTCCTCCATTCACCTTCTTATTTACCTCATGATGTTTACTCAATCGGAAATGAAACCCTTGACCCGATTGACCTTTAGTATAAATAGTACTCTGACTACCTTTCCCTCTCCATCTTACCTCCTGATCTCACCCATACCGGACAATGTGCCTTCCTTAAAAAGGTCTCTCGTTTCATCATTCTGGGGGGAATCCTCTATAAGCGCGATTTGATGGTATTCTCTTACGATGCCTCACAAGTTTTGAAATCCCTTATACCATTAAGGAGGTCCATGATGGCATATGTGGAGGTCACTTTAGTGGCCTTGTTGTTGCTAAGTGTATTCTTCTCTTAGGCTACTACTAGCCAACCCTTAACCATGATTGTTACGAATATGTCAAACATTGTGTGAAATGTCAACAACACTCCAACCTTCATCATACACCCAGTCATGCCTTATAGGTTTCTCGTGACCTTTGGCCCTTCTCTCAATGGGGTTTGGATCTTGTTGGAGAAATCAATCCTCATTCTTCCCAGTGCCATCAATGGATCATAACTACTACCGATTACTACACAAAATGGGTGGAAGCCATACCACTCATCTCATGAAAGCTAAGAAAATATGTGAGTTCATTAACCACCACATCATTTGTTGTTTTGGTGTTCCTCATCACCTCATCACTGATAATGGAAAACAATTCAAACACAAAACACTGCAAAAACTTTGTGATGCCTTCGGCATTCAGCTTAGTTTCTCATCACCTTATTACCCACAAACCAATTGTCAAGTTCAATCCACAAACAAAACCCTCAACAAAATTCTCATGAAAGTGGTTAATGATACTAGGAAGGATTGGCATAAGCACATTCCTTTTTCCCTATGGGCATACCGCACTAGTATTCACACTTCCATTATGGCCACACCCTTTTCTCTAGTCTATGGTATCGAGGCTATTCTACCTCTCAAAGTCTAGATCCCCTCACTCTACATTTCTCTCCATGACATGCTTACTAATGATGACTTTTGTTAGGACCACTTAGCACAACTAGAGTTATTAGATGAATGTTGTCTTAACACTGGATCACCTTCAAGTTTACCAACAATATATCAAATGTGCTTATGAAAAACGTGTTCATGAACGAACCTTCCAAGTTGGTGACCTTGTCTTGAAATAAAATCAACATGTAACCAAAGCAGAAAAAAGTAAACGAGGAAAATTCACTCCTAATTGGCTTGGACCATACATCATAACTCATACCTATGGATCGAGTGCCTATCGTTTGTCCTCACTTGAGGGTAAACCCGAACCTAAGCCCCTAAACACATCGTATCTTTGACCATTCTATTTTTGACTCGTTGTCCTACCTCACCCTTTGTCTCTTTACAGGCTCATCCCTTTAGTGCTATACACTTCATACACCTCCCTAACGATTAAACAAGAATCATGTGATTACCCATCACTTGTTATCCTCTCTTGAATGTGTGTACCATGGCACTACACATAACATGATTCTCATGGATACTTTTTGTCTATCTTTGGATGAGATCCCATGGTCATTCCACCTTGCCTTTTGAACAAGAGTCCTATCCTCCACCTTGGTCCTGTCCATGATTTCAAAACCTCCAATGGGACCAAACTCCTTGAGTCAAAATTCTAATAAAAAAATGACTCCCTCAAAAGGACATCTTCCTCTCAACCAAATTGCTACTATAAATAGACTACTCCTCGAAGGACAACTATGTGAAGATTTCAAAAAGAAAATAGAGAGAAACCGAAGCTTCCCGCATCAATCAACTTCACGAAGACCTCAAGGAGTACCATATTATTTATCCCATATAGACTTCCCGCATCGACCAGTCTATCAAAATAAAAAAATTTAGTCATGGACTTGCCCATTATGACCTCGGACATCTTGCCCAAAAGACCTGTCACTCACAACATATACAATTAACTATCTTTCACCCACCTTACCATTTCCACTTTCATTTCCTAAATCACCTCAAGGGACATCTTGGAATTTCAAAATTTGGTGATCCTATGAATACTTTCACCGTAGAATAGTTAATCATGCAATACGTTTCAGGTCTTATGTTAACGACCCCCTTCAAGGTATGGTCTACTCGGTATGATCCTACCCAATCAGTTGGTTTTATTTCCCTTCTCTTATCTTGTAACCATCTTTGTTTCCATTTTGATTACCTTGTACAAGACTTGGTCCTTGGCACGTACCTTTGGGGTAATCCTCCCCTTTCACCATAATCACCTTCACCTGTAAGATTTTACCTATCATCTACCTACACCTATTAAACCTAAACCCACTACATTCCCATAACCCTTCCAACTCAATCTCATATTATTCCCTAGCTCATGGGAGAACTACATCGGCCTAAGGTCCCTTTTCACTGGGACTATGTAGGTAGCACTCTGAGGGCATGGGGCCCTTGGAGGTTAGCTCAGCCATTCTCTACCCTAAACAATTCCTCAACCATGCCTAACCATTTACCCCACATTTCACTTAGTTCCCCTTTTCTAACAAAATTGGAAATTAAGCCACATACATTACAGGTTGCTTACCACCGCATACATTTATTACACCTACCATCCCTCTATCATCACTATGCATCGATTATATAATATTTCACATATGACCCATAGTATCATTCATCACAAACACTAATGAATCATAAACCAACCTGACTCATCCATGCCTCCCAAACTCCGACTCAATCCATGCCTAACCAACCTAACTCAGCCATGCCTATAACCTAACTCAATCCATGCCTATCAAACCTGACTCGATCCATGCCTAACCAACCTAACTCAACCATGCCTATAACTCAATCCATGCCTATCAAACCCGACTTGATCCATGCCTAACCAACTGACTCAATCCATGCCTAGAAGCCTCACTCACCTAATTTTCATTTATATCGAAATAACACATCTCGTATCTCATCTAACACAAGCCATACATCCAATATCTCATAAGCACATTAACACATCACCAAATACCATGAATCTCATCATATAAATCAATAACTATGTATCTCAAAATACATGTCTGTCTCATCATGGCCATCATCTCAAAAATTTTGGCACGTAGGCTGATATACAATACAAAATGTCATCGGCACGTAGGCCAGTCTCATATATACAAAAAGAATGAATGAATCAATACAAAAATCTTCAAAGACGCACGCCAAGTATATGCTCATAATATACAAAAAAATCACTCATATAGCCTCACTATCTTTGGCATGCGCAGTCGGTATGTGATAAAAATACAACTATCTTTGACACGCGTAGGCCAGAATATATATAAAATAAATCACTAATATACATCAAAACTCAAGGTGGCCGCATATCAGGTATCTCACCGGATGTCCTCCATCTCTGTGTCACCTACACCCTCGGCCTCCTATGTCCCTACTAGAACATCACCTAGCTCTGGTCACCGTGCACTGGTGGCCTCACCTTGATTGGGCCTCGAAGCTCGTTGCCCTCCTATGCTCTCCACACTATGTGTGCGGGATCTCATCCTCTCACTAGATGCCTGTTGTGCCCTGTACTCTCTGTAAGAGAGGAAGTCTATCCTGGCTGCCATGAGATGGTCCTGATAGTATCGTGCCTCACCTAGGGCATCCCGTAACCTAGATATAGGCATAGTCTATGGTGGTCCCATCAATCTTAGCCCCTGTATCTACCCTATACCAGCCTGTGAACTGGGACCAGCTCCCTACGCATGTGGTGGTGCCCCTTGTCCTTATGCCTGTGGTGGTGCCCCTATCCTTGTGACTATATCTAGGCCTGTAAGACCCAATCTGTGCTTGGGTTATGGCCAAATGACTCTATAATCCTACCACCTGAGCCTGTAGGGCTGCCACCTAACCATCTCTATCTCCATCTCCTCTATCTCCTCCACCCTCTCCCTCCATCATCTAAGCCTGTAGACTAGCCACCTGTACTCGTAGCTTAGCTACCTTTTCCTCTTACCCCTCCAATTGTGTCTCTAGTATACCTATCTACATGATTAGTGTCGCTACCTACCCCTATAGGGCATCTCTTTGTACTATTATAGTAGCTAAGTAAGTCTAACTTCCCTAGTATGGGGGTATGGCTCGTAGCCGATCCACCCACCATTGCCTATACCTATTTGTGCATCTGGTGTCATCAATCCGCCAATCCACTAGCTACTCCTCCTATCCTATAGGCATTGTTGGCGTGGTGGTAGAGGGAGAGGCCTCTCCACATCATCTCTCCGATACTGTGGGAAGGGCGGAGGAATATCCTATACGAGCCTGAATTACCATCGGACCCTGTCCACCAGGATCATCTCATCCTCCCAGCACGGGGACCCTATATCCACCACTCTAGCTAGAGCTCACTGGCTCCTTGTGTATGTGCCTATATGAGGGGAATCCCACATATGGCCTCTAGATAATGTCCACTCGGAAAATCCCTCCAACAACTACTGAAAATGGGCCACATCATATGTCGTCTTATCTGACCTCCACTCTCCTACAACTGGCACCCATCTCCTATATCCCAACCACACACATCTCGGTGGGAATGCATCTACTCGGGGCATCCCTATAGGTCGAACACAGACTATGAGCTTGTAGGCCCAGCAGTACAGTATAAATGTGTAACACAAACTCAACTTATGCAGCCACCCATATGCCCATAGCTCTTTGTAAAGATGCACCAAGAATTTTGTGCCTAGGAAAATCATGTCTCATGCACTATCATATCACGGAGCACCCCCATCAATTATTGGGGAAAGTGTCCACCCTCTGCATCAGGTAGTGCATAGCAACACACTGCCTCCATCAACAAAACTACTAGCCTCGTCTCATCCAAACGGGCTAGGTACATCTCGCCATAGCTCAAACTAGCACTATGGAAGCTCAACTCGACCGCCCCTTCTCTAAATATTGTCCTGATCAGCTCCTCTGAGGCCTTGGAGGAGATAGAGTACACCTGGGACCACAATATGGGTAACCTCAAAATCCAAAACACATCCTCTAGGGTGATAGTCATCTCACCTGTCGGAAGGTGGAACATGTTGGTCACGGAGTCCCATCTATCGATGAGTACGACCATTAAACAAGGCTACCGAATAGCACTCAGGCCCACTTCCTCCACATGCTTCAGCTCCAATGGGCTTGCTAGGCCGCACAATGTCACCAATAGTGGTGGAACCCTATCCCGCATATGTAGCTATGACCTCCCCTACATCCAATCCAAATCACAACATTAATCTACCTTTACCATGACCATATTCATCACTTATCATTACCCACCACCGTATTTTTACCCTACTCATCTCAACCACCTAACCTACATCATTTTTTGGACCCTTTTACCTAAAATCCCAACCTGGTGTTAGTTCATCCTAACCGACTCCGGTCACCCTTAAACCAGCATCGGTCACCTATTTGGTGACTGATATCGTTCAACTTGACCTACCACGGTTACCACGTAACCGGCATTGGTCACCTGTTAGGTGATCGATCTCGGTTCTACCCGACCGATGCAAGCCAAGCTTGACCGACGTTAGTCACTATCACGAAAAAATCCGCGACTTCCCAAACCCCCTTTTTCTAAAACCCTCCCACCTATCCCTTTTACCCCACCTACAATGACCTACACTACCCCAAAACCCCTACCCACCCCACCTATCCAATTTCCTACCCCCCCCTCTTTTTCCCATTTTTCCCCCATACTCGATTTAAATTTTTCCCACTCATAAAATACAAAACCCCACAAAACCCAAACACAAAAACTATTACACCTTTACTTTATCTAATCAACATTAAAGA
Source organism: Taxus wallichiana var. yunnanensis (assembly GCA_018340775.1). Lineage (NCBI taxonomy): Eukaryota > Viridiplantae > Streptophyta > Pinopsida > Cupressales > Taxaceae > Taxus > Taxus wallichiana. The sequence continues at coordinate 167,209,442 of CM031244.1, forward strand.
GTTAGGTGCTTACCTCATCACGCTACCACCATCTCGGTGGCATGTCTGCTGCTTGTGCGGTGGTCTACCTGATCCCTCTCCTTCTACTGCCATCACCAAATATCTACCCACACACTCCAACCAATCAAATCCCTTACAAAGATCTTGTGGACCCGTTACTCACCAACTTAACCACCATCAACTCCCACTATCATCTCACTGTCCCATTTCCTCTGGTTGCTTTTTTCACTTTTCTCTCTTTTTTGTCCTTTCTTCACTTCATAATTCACAAATGAATATTAAAAACGTAGATTTTTTTGTTTATACAAAACCGACATAAGCGATGTCGGTTCCCTCGACCCTAAGCATCGGTCTTGTTCCCTACCTAACCATCGCCGGTTTTCCTTTACCGACATCGGTTATCCATGACCGCCATTGGTCACCTTTACCTACACATTGCCCCTACTTTGCCATTTTACCGGACCATTTACCTTGCTCCTTTACCCCCTCCACCCCTTACCCAACCCATAACCTTACCCTTCCTGACCTCCTCATTTACTACCTCTATTTTTCCTCCCTTGGGGACTCATTCTTTTACCCCTACCTTGGCCTTACCAGTGCCGTGACCTAGATATTTGGACCTGGACCATCACTAGTGACCTTTTACCTCATGTGTTTGCTATACCTTAGGGCATTGTTACCTGTGTTGATTGACCTAATGACCTTACCTAACCTATTGTTGTGACCATTTATCTTGACCCTACCTTGGGTGTACCGGATCTACCTACTCATTCCCGCACCTAACCTAAGTTGTGCTTCCTGACCTTATCCTATACCTTGGATACTGGATTCACTTCAACCTTGTTTGGATAAACCTATCGACCTTAGATGATGTAGATTTTGCCTGCTCTTCAACCTAGTAGTGCTGCCATTTATATGTGTGTGTGCATTTGATTTGTTGCTTCCTTTGACCACTGAACCATTACCTCGATTTCGAGTAGACCTTTCACCCCTTTTCCTTTGTACCCATTTACCCATTTCTTCACATTTACCTTTTATCAAACCACTCACCACTTCATCCTGTTGCCTCGTCAGTTCCTTTTTGAGGGGGATCACCTTCACCCTCACATGGTGCAACCACATCTTATTTTTGTTAGCATCACTTACCAATATAAGCTATGAGACAAAAAGGGAAAAATGTAAACACTAAAATTAGGTCACACTCCCCTTTCATCCCTTAACAAATAAGCACCCTTTATTACATTTACCTAGCCATGACCCCCTTCACCCCACTAATATTAATTTAATTAATTAAATTAAATTAATGCATTATCCTCACTATATTCATTATTTAAAAATCTTATTTAAATAATATCTACACATATAGTTCACTTAGACACCTCACCAAGCTAACTCAACCTAAGACCTATTCTTAGCAAGTTCCCATAACTAACTAAGACTTACCAAAACCCTAAAAAACAATGCCTACATTCCCTCTAACCACATTCCCGCATGCTCACAAGAGGCTCGAGTCCAATCCGCGCAGGATAACGACATGAGATCAAGGAAATAGGAGGATCTCCCTAGTTTAGTAAACCTAGGAAATCCCACCTTAACCAATGTCAGTTACCCCTAACCTTCGCTAAGCCGACCACAAGAATATAATCTCACCAAAATAATGCATCTTCAAGGATAAAATTCTAGAAAAAACTCATATCTAAGGAAGGAGATTGAGCATCTTCTCCTGCACATCCATCCCAACCATGATCTGATCTAACCAAGCAAAGAGGAGTGTGCATGCATCCCATGCAGAAGCTTTTCTTAAGTTGGTGATCACATGCAGCCTTTAAACCCATCATCACCACCTCCATTCTTCACACACAGACCTTTAGGAACAAAATCCAAGTAAGTACAACATCATACTTTCCTGGTTATTTCATTTCATCATTATTTTATCGCCCATTGTTTATCTTGCTCCCTATTGACCTTCTCCAACATTTTCACCTCCATAGATCCATTAAAACCTCACAAAATCCTACTCCAGGTCACCCAATACCTCGTCCCTACCAACCAAAGTTATTTTTGTAACGAGAAAGGAGACCAAACCCCTTTTCTATGACATTTCCAGATCCCACAAGAATCGGCGCGCGATTATACCTAACCGTCGTTGGTCCTCGACCAACACTAGTCTCTGTGTTTGCCCACACAGCCTTAAACAAATGCCTATGCACCTAATTTTACCTCACCCTCACTCACCTGTGAACCAGATCATTTGACCTTTGAGATTAACCAATCATTTGACCTGGATTCTATTAGCTTAGCTTGTTGGATTAGATCTATTTTCTTATTGTGTTTTAAGTGAGATACCTAAATCATTTCAAAATAACAATAGGATTTACTTTGTTTATAGAATTAATTTGTTTGGAATAGTGTACTGACATCCATCTTTCTTCCTAGTGTAGAAACTAAAATTAGGTCACACTCCCCCTTCGTCCTTTGACATATAAGCACTCTTCATCACATTCACCTAGCCATGGCCCCCCTTCACCTCACTAGTATTAATTTAATTTAATTAATTCATTATCCTCACCATATTTATTATTTAAATATTCTAATTTAAATATATCCACACAAACACTTCACCAACACACCTCATCAAGCTAACTCACCTTAAGACCTATTCTTAGCAAGTTACCATAACTAACTAAGACTTACCCAAACCCTAAAAATCAATGCCTAAACTCCCTCTAACCACATTCCCGCATGCTCACAGAAGATCCCAGTCTAATCCGTGGGATAACAACATGAGATTCAAGGAAATCAGGAGGATCTCCCCTAATTTTTGTAAACCTAGAAAATCCCACCTTGACCAACGTCGGTTTCCCTAACCTCTAATGGTTAAGCTGGACCGCCATCGATTACACCTTTTTAACTCCTGAACTACCTTATTCTCAAGGTTGGAAAACATTGGGAAAAGGTTGATGAACAAGAATGAGAGCTCAAAAATATAACACATCTTTAGAGAGCATATTCCAGCAAGAACTCACATCTAAGGAAGGAGATTGAGCATCTTCTCTTGCACAGCCATCCCAGCCACCTTTGGATCTATCTAAGTGAAAGAGAAGTCTACATGCAGCCCATGTAGTGGCTTTTATTTATTTGGTGATCACTTACAGCCTCTAAACCCACAATTGGCACCTCCATCCATCACACACAAGATTTCCAGAAACAAAATCCAAGTAATTACAATATCATACTTTCCTAGTTATTTCATTTCATCATTGTTTTACCACCTATTGTCCATCTTACTCCTTAGTGACCATCTCCAACATTTTGTACCTCCATAGACCCATCAAAACCTCATAAAAACCTACCCCTATCACCTTATACCTCCTCCCAACTAACCAAAATCCTTTGTGTAATCACAAAGGGGACCAAAAACCCCATTCTGTGACATTCCCAGATCTCACAGTAACTGGCGCCGGTTATACCTAACCACGGTCGGTCACCACTAACCGACATCGGTCTCTATGTTTGCCTACATAGCCTTAAACAGAGACCTATTCACTCTATTTTACCTCACCCTCACTCACCTGTGACCTACTCAACACCTTCATCAGACCTGCAGAACCAGAACCAACCATTTGACCTATGGATCCTATTCTAGCTTATCTTGTTAGATTAGATCTATTTTCTTATTGTGTTTTAAGTGAGATACCTAAATCATTTTAAAATAAAAATAGGATTTACTTTGTTTTCAGCATTAATTTGTTTAAAATAGTGGACTGATAGCCATCTAGGAAGTACCATACTTCCTAGATCTAGCTCACGCTAGGTAGTTCACTACCCATATTGTTTAATGCTTTTTGGTGGTCTTGTTTTCATTACAGGTAGTTCCTCCTATCCAAAAGGAAGCTCTCATGGTCAGCTATGGATTCAAAATTCATACGCATGTAACAACTCATCAACTGACACTTGAACATGTATTCCTCCTATGCCCGTTACCCTATCTGTTTCGTCAAGGATTCAAAGAAACAATCTAAGAAAAAGGTGAAACATTTTGGCACGCCTGGTGGGACCCATCTAGGGTTCCTTACATTTCATTCATTCCTAGGATAAAAGTTGTTTTTTTTTTCCTTCTAAAAAGCATACACACTAAATTTTTCCCTAGTAATCCACTCTTTCTTTCTATTTTCCCTAAAGGAAACTTTTCTTTTGGTGTATTTAAAAAGAATCATCTCTTCATGTTTTCTGCATTTTAGTGAAAGAGCATTCCTCTTCCTATTCATCTATTTTTTGTCATCAAATATCATACTTTCGATTTGGGTTTAAAATAAGTGCATTTCATTCTGATTTTCTACATTAGCTCACATTAATTGAGGGCAACCTATACGCTGGATGTCATTACCAGCTAATGGTTGACAAATGAATCATAGAAAAGCACTTCTATCCTTTTCTCTTTCTCTGAGTCTTACCAAACCACATAAAAATTCAAAATACATACATTCTTAAACAACATCTTACCTGGAAGAAGCTATAGGTGATCACATGATCAAGCATAGTGGGCACCCAGCTCACTGCTCTGTCGAGTCATACTTCAGAGCATAGCCCGCCCCCACCATAACATACCTAAAACCTCACCCTTTAGATCTCCTTCTTTGTAGGAAGCCATCCTCACCAAAAATCTATTTCACAATTCATGTGTCAGTCCCTAAATAGCATAAGATGAACAAACGTAATAGAATAGGCACTCTAGGAATGCTCTTTCTTAGTGTTTTGTTTGATTTACATTTTGAGGTGAGAGCTTTCGATCATTGTTTTTGTATTTCTTTACACACTCCCCATCATAGCTGGTGTATTTTGGCTCCACTTGAGTGTGCCTGGGCCATATCACCATCATTCCTAGAATTCTAGGTCTGATTCCACATCAAATTCTAATTCACAACCACTTTTTCTCATCACTGTTTCAATTTCAATTTCAAAGTGACCTGTCATCGGTTACTTTTGACCGCTATCGGTTACACTCAACCGATTTTAGTTCCAAGTCCTTTTGCTAACCTATTTAAAAGGAAAGTTTCACTTCAATTTCTTCTACTTTCCATAGTCTTTGTCACTATCACTTTTTCCATTAACGTTTTACACATCCCTAGATTTGGCATACTTATCATGTTTTGCCTTCTGCTTCACTATTTAATCACTATCTATTTTCCACAGGAATAGCAAAGCAGTATTACCCCTGACTGACATCGGTTATCCCTAGCCGGCATCGGTTACCCTATTTCACATTCCATGCACCATTTGTTATTTCATCCATTTTTTATCACCAGATTCACCTGTTCCTGCTATTCCCTATATTACTTACAGAAGAGCAGCCCCACCGATCAGTAGTGGTTCACATGGTACTAACCCGAAGACAAGTGAATGCCCTTGTGTTCCACACCAGTCACCAACCACTCCCACCTAGTCCTTCACCACCCTCTATTTTATCACCAGCCATGGATCCCATCTAGCCTACCAATATCACCACCGGGGATGAGGAGTTCACACGACTCCTTGACCAGAACCCTACGTTGCCTTGCAATTTTACCTCTCCCATTCATCCACTCGAGATGCCTCGGGTTAGTTGATATACATCATGCCCGTATCTATCCCCCCGACACTCACACAAACTTCTACCTCATCCCTATCCGGCTCCATGCTGCCCTGCTTCCACTTTACCCCCGGTCGTTTCATAGTTAGGCCCTATACCCTGCATTATGTTGATCACCATGTTCATTACCCCGTGCACCCATTACATCTACCATACCCACAATGATTACCCCAAACACAACCTCACCCATCCCTCATGTCTCACATATACCTGTAGCTACGTTCCCACCTCCAGTGTTGGTGACCCCTACCCCATTTCAGAACGTAGTTCTTTCCATTCCACAATCACTAGCCCCTATTGCTACTAGGGTTACCACAACCCTTCCTCCCCCATATACATATTACCAACAACCGTCTGTTTCATCTATTATTCATTTCGGGAACATACCCCCTATTTCATTACCTTCTTCCTCACCACCTTACATGGAAGCCCCATACACTGGAATGCCCCACCCATTATACACCCAAAACCAACCTCCTCATGCTATAGGAGGCATCCAATCATCATAACCCACCAATGACCTAATTAGATTGATGATGGATAAGATGAAAACACTAGAGGCATCGGTTTCTAGCTCCCACAACACTCTCACTTACGATGAGATTTGCAATGAGCCTATTCACCCATCCATTCCCATCCATTCATACCCTGTGCATTGGGAAATGCCGAAATTTAATTGTTTCAATAGTAAGGAAGACCCACAACAGCAATTTCACTCATTTAATCATGGATGTTACTTGATTTCTCATTATGATGCCTTACTTTTGAGAACTTTTCCCATGTCCCTCACTAGACCAAAGCATTAGACTGGTATAGTGGGTTACCTAAACAATCCATATTTTCATTTAATCAGGTAGCCCAAGCTTTCTTAGATCATTTTTCTATCAAAATCACCAAGAAAGTTACCATGACCGATCTATTTTCCACATGTCAGTATGAGGATGAATCTATCATAGATTTTGTCACTTTGGCGCATCTGATCAATCGACTTACCTTTCAACTGCCACAAACTTAACTCATCAAGCTCTTCACTCGAGCTTGTGCCAGACATATCTCCCTAACCTTGTAGGTCCAAACTTTCAAAACATTCAATGAGGCATTTACTATGGCATGAAAGTTATAAATTTGGGCTATTGAAGAGAAGAAAAACTAATTACGAAATAAGAATTTGACATTCAAGTCGATTGAAACCTCTTCTTCTTCTAAACTCCCAACCAATTATTCAAATGCTAAAGGTACCGCTAACGTAGTGGTACTCAAGGCCAGCCCATCTCATCCATCCAATCAAGCCACACCCTCATCTAATCTATCACCTATACAGGCTTTTCGATTTAGACAAGAGCAGTGAAAATATACCCCAATTGGGGAACCTTATTCTTATGTTTTAGAAAATTTGATCAAAGCTGGTGCCATCACCCTTCCACCCATAAAACCACACACTGGCTTTGACCTACTCGCCCCATGCCCGCATGGTATAAGGAACAAGATTTCCGTAACTATCACCGAGTGAAAGGTCATAGTGATGGAAACTACATCACCTTTAAGAATATTGTCCAGGAAATGCTCGAGAAAGGTGAGTTAACTGTGGATAATCCCAATGCCGCCCCTAACCAAAATATACAAATCTTTAAAAACCCATTTCCCAATCATGCCCCTTCATCCAATCAAATAGGTGAGACATCCACTCATGATACCCATACTCGTGAGGTTCATGTGATCTTTAATAAGGTACCTATCGCATCTCAATTACCTCACATCCCTTCCATAGAGGAAATCCTAGCCCGAAATCCACCTTCCATGTCTGGACCAACCGTCACTATTCCTTCACCAATAGAGGAACACCCTTCATCTCCTACAGAGGAGTCTACTACTAACATTGAGACCATCTCACCCTTGGCTTCTCCACTCAGTGAAATTTTACCTACCATACCTCCTCCACCCATAGAGGAGCACCCATTACCTCCTCCACCCACAGAGGAGCACCTATCAGTTCCTCCACTCATAAAGGAGCTTCCATCATCTCCTCCACCCATCATAGACCCAGTAGAGATACCTTTACCTTGTGGCGAACATTCTCCATCTGCTACGCGACATCCAACAGACCTACTTTTAGCTCTTTTACCCACAGAAGTTGAAGCTAGCCAATTCCCCATCTCTAAGATGCATTTTACGGGGATTCCCCTTAGGTCCTCACTAACTCCACCCACAAAAATTCCATTCTCATGTTTGGCTGATCACTTAGAGTATGTGGATAGAGCCTTGTTATGGGGGTGCCTCTTACTCCCTGTCCCAACACAAATGCAGCAATCCCTTGATGACACCTCCACTATCTACCCAAGCACACTTCTACCCGTCAAACCACATACAACCACTATTGTTGTAACCCCTTCCATGGTACCCGTTAGCACTCATACCACACCCTTACCCATAACCTGACCTATGCCTAAACCTAAACCCATACATGCAACTTTTACCTCCACTAAACCTATTACTACTTTAGGGGTTACCCCGACCACCAGCCTTACTCATCCACCTATTAAACTAGATTTAGCTACATCCTCCAAAACCACACCTACTCTAACACCCAAGCTAAAGAAACAAACTCATCAACCTCATACTCTTACCATACCAATCACACCTACACTTGTCCCTTCTACCTTAAGACGCCAACTTCCTAACATGGTCAAGCACCCCTCACCCATTCATAACCCAATACCACAATCACCCATTCCTGCCTCACAAATCTCTAACCTACCTAGTCACACAACATGACTCATACCCACACCTGTAGCCTCTTTACCACCAATACCTCTCGATACCTTCAGTTGTTGCTTCACTACCTACTACACTTCAGTCATTGTCCCTCACACCCCAAGCATGACCTACGTCATCTACCTTCATAGCACCCCCATTATCCCCATGGGTAACTCACCCTCTTCCTCCATATTCTTTTCCTTCTAGACCTCGTACACCCACATCACCTTTACCCAAGAAGGTGCAACCCAAAAACAAAACCCCACTACCCCACAACAAGGTAGTCAAACCAAAACCACACCTTCCTACCCATCCATCTACTGTACCCATACCTAAACGAACCTGACCGATACCTCAAACCACACCGGTGCCTAAACCCATAGTTCAACCTGTTCCTACACTTCCAAAAATAATTCCCAGACAGCCGATCACACCTACACCCAAACCCACATTCACTTCCCATTGTGATCCACTAGTAGGATCCTATGCCAAGATTTTAACCAACCTCCTCGAGACATCTGTTATTACATTACCGCCACTTCGACCTTACGACCCCCTCAAACCCAAGCCAAAAGGGTTTGATGATACCAAAATTTGTGCATACCATCGTGTGCTAGGGCACGATGTGGAGAACTATAAGGCTTTGAAAACCATCCTTCTCCAATTGTGTCCACCTGAAACCAACTTTGATGATGATGACCTTCTTGATGAGGATCTTGCTTCACCTACCCCCATTCCCACACTGCATACTCAACAACCACAACCTCCACCCTCACAGCTCCCAGAACCACACACAAAATTTGAAATTAACATGGTTTGCATCAGAGAACTTGCCATGCCACCACCCAAATGTTGTTGTGCCTAGCTGACCTCACAGGGATTTTCTCCTCCCATAGGTTTTTATCCTTCATGTCATTATACCACTTACCCTACACCCTCTCCATGTCACAAATTCCCTCAAATCAACATGGTAAACATCATTACACGAGCGTAGAAGGGTAAAGAAAAGGTAGTTGACCCACCAACCAATTCTATACCTAACATACCATCTACACCCATACCTAAGATAACTATCTGCGGCCCCACATACCCCATTTCTAATGGTGTCACACATTGTACCATGCTCAAACAATTACACCAATATCCCCTTAAAATTTCCTTATATGACCTCATCCAAACCTCATAATCCTATCAGGAAGCCCTCATGGAGGTTCTTCAATCTATCGAGGTTTTACCCAATGATCCTACATCAGTAGCATCCATTATCACACCCCATCATGTAGCCTCTCTCACTAAATTACCACCTTCATCTTCACCTCACCTTGTTCACCAAGTGGCCTCCCTTAGCTTCTAAAAGGAGGAGATTGCACCCTACCAAAATGAGGACCCAGACCCAGCCCTCTTCATCTTTGTCCACATTGATGACATACAAGTACACCGTGTGATGATTGATGGAGGTGCTAGCATTAACATCATTTCATCCCATGCATTCTCTCAAATACGCATACCTGACAATTGCATACACAAACATCTGGTCATGTTTTGTTCATTCAACGATGCTATCTCCTCCACACTAGGCACTATCATCCTGCACATTCGTGTGGGCCCCTGTACCACTCCAGAATTGTTTTATGTTTTGGAGGGGGAATTCTAATATAACTTGTTGCTCGGTAGACCCTAGATCCATGTCATGGGTTGCGCTCCTTCCACTTTGCATCATTGTGTAAAGTTTGACCACGAAGGACACACTTATACCATTCCGGTGACACATCACCTTTCAAAACATGCAACATGCTTTACCGACCCAACGATGTACTCATACCGGTCAAGCCATCTACTTCCACAACCAATACTACTTCAACTACACACCTACACCCATACCTACCAGTACAACCATCACTTTCACCACACGTACCTCCTCCATGCCTACCGCTGCTATAACCCCCATGGCTGACCCATTAGCTACCTAATCCATTAACACCACCTCTGCATCGACCTCCGACACATCATCCATACCAGCTACCCACATACCAACCACTGATCCCTTGGAAGGTTTTTTTCAACGCCTCACTTTGGGGGAGTACGCCTATATAGCATCAGCACATTCCTTACTCCACATGAGTATGGAAGCCTTCACCAATACCCTCGCTATGATCACCTTGTAGGAGAACACCTCCTTTATGGTCCTCCTCATCTTTGTACCAGTCTCACCTATAGGGAACTTGATACTACCACCTACACACCTGAACCACCTTCACAACCCTACCCATTTTTTGCTGACTTCCAATCACTTACCAATCGCCATTTTTCCCACACCTTCCTACACTATTGTGCGTGGAAGGGTTTTGGTTTCATATTTTACGAACAGGGTCGCCATACCGTTATTCCATGTACCACCCGCAAACATAATGACCGTAGTGATATCGGATTCCTCGAACCTCCTACCAAAAAGGCCTCTATTGAATTCATTGAGGACCCTAGCCCTTCTCCACCTTCATCACCACCCTCACCGACGGAGTCGATGGATCCTGAATTTATCCCTCCTAAATTTTTTTCATAAACACCATTTCTTTGGGGCCTTTGACTTATCAACATGAAGGCGAGGTCCCTTCCACTCTTCCATTCCTATATCCTGACATGATTGATGATGACACACCAACCATTAATGTTGTTCAATGTCAATATGATGAATCCATACTCACCTACCTTGGTGTAGAAGACTCATATATTCATCGGTCATTACCCTCTGAGATGCAAACCATGTTGAATGAATCGACTATCGAGATCAACATTCATACTCAGGATGACCTACAAATCATAAAGATCAGACAATCTTTAGATGACACTGAACAGGAAGCCCTCACTTATTTTCTCTAAGAACATAACCACACTTTCACTTGGTCTTATGCAGGCATGCCTGGTATTGACCCCACCATAGTGGTCCACAATATTGTAACCATTCCCGATGCCAAACCTATCAAATAAAAGCTAAGGAAAATGCACCCTCACATTGCCCTTCTCGTCAAAGAAGAAATTTAGTGCCTTCTTTCCATTTCCTTCATCTTACCCATTAATTATCATCGTTGGATTTCTAACATTGTCCTTATCACTAAAGCAATAGGGGGACTCTGCATTTGCACAGACTTTCGTGACCTTAACCTCACCGCCCGAAAGATGACTTTCCCGCCCAAGTATTAATCAACTGGTAGACCTTACCATGGGTCATGAGATGTTCTCACTCATGGATGGTTTCTCGGGTTATAACCAAATTTTTCTTGCCCCAGAGGATCAGCACAAGACCGCATTCATTACCCCTTGGGGGACCTTCTACTATTGATTCATGCCTTTTGGCCTTAAAAATGTTGGTGCTACATATCAGTGTGTTATGACTTACATCTTCCATGATATCATGCATCACATATTAGAAGATTACGTGGATGATCTCTTAGCTAAATATAAATGCCACGCCGAGCACCTCGCTATCCTCAAAACCATCTTTGACCACCTCATTAAATATTGTGTCCGCCTTCAACCTAAAAAGTGTCTTCGTGGTTATCTCAGGAAATCTCCTGGGATTTATCATTTCCTTACATGGTATAGAAGTTGACCCAGAAAAATTCAAGGCCATTCTAAAATGCCTCCGCCCATGAACCTCAAACAACTCCGTAGCCTGCAAGGTAAATTTAGTCCATTTGCCAATTTATTTCCCAACTCTCTAACCATTTTCAACCATTTCATCATTTGCTTAGGAAGGATGTCTCTTTCAAATGGGATGATGACTGCCACAAACCTTTTGAGGCCTTAAAACAATACCTTCTCCAACCACCCATACTTATCCCACCTAAATATGACCAACCTTTTTACCTATACATATCAGATACCGATCACTCTTTGGGAGCCATGCTCACTCATCGTGATGAACAACATAGGGAGCAGATGGTTTATTATATAAGCCATACCCTTCTGGACTACGAAACCCGATACACTCACCCTAAAAAATTATGCTTAGCCTTAGTTTTCATTGCCACTAAACTCCGCCATTACCTACTTAACCACAAAACCTATGTTGTGACCAACATTGACCCTTTACACATCATGTACGCTAAACCTTATCAAAATCAGTGCACCATGCGATGGCTTATGCTTTTAGCTGATCTTGACCTCAAATTCATCCACCAAAAGTCCATTAAGGGCCAGGATATCACCGACCAATTGGCTGATGCACCTATTACCATGGACCAACCCTCAAACTTTGATTTCCCTGATGAATCCATTGCTAACCTCTCTTTGGATGATGACCCTTACCAAATGACCTTATTCTTTGATAGTTCCAAATGTTAGCATGGGGGTGGTGCAAGCATTATCCTCATTCCTCTTGATGGTGAACCCATGCCTTTATCATTTAAACTTGACTTTGAATGCACCAACAATATCACCGAATATGAAGCACTCGTATTGGGTCTCATGACTGCCTATGCCTTAGATGTTAAGTCCATTAATATCTTTGGTGATTCTCAACTAGTAGTAAACCAAGTCAATGGTGTTTATCAATGTCATAATGAAATACTTCAAGAATACAAATGCTACGTTGGCATCATGTTGACTACCTTTGACCACTATAAAATTCAAACCGTTCTGTGATCCACCAATAAATTCATAGATACCATGGCCTACCTCGCTTCTCAAGTAACCGCTTCCTGAAGATTCAGACATCTTTGTTACCATAAAATGCATACCAATACCTTCTTATAAATATTTTTGTGTTAACCTCATCCAAACTACCTCACCGAACACACACGATCTTTGGTATAAGAAGCTTGTGGATTATGTTTCCTTTTTATATTACCTCCCGATCTTACACATAATGGATAACGTGCCTTTCTCAAAAGGGCATCTCATTATGTCATCATGGGTGGCCTTCTCTATAAATGAGGCTTTGACATTATTCTCTTACGATGCCTCACCAGCTCTGAAATCCTCTACACCATTAAATAAGTTCATGATGGCATATGTGGAGGTCACTTTAGTGGCCTTGTTATTGCTAAGCATATTCTTTGCCTAAGCTATTACTGGCCGACCCTTAACCATGATTGTTGTGACCATGTCAAATGTTGCGTGAAATGTCAACAACATTCCAACCTTCATCATACACCTAGTCATTCCTTATAGGTCACTCGTGACCTTTGGCCCTTCTCTCAATGGGGTTTGGATCTTGTCAGAGGAATCAATCCTCATTCTTCCCAATGCCATCAATGGATCATAACTACTACCGAATACTACACAAAATGGGTAGAATCCATACCACTCATCTACATGAAAGCTGAGAAAGTATGTGAGTTCATTAACCATCACATCATTTGTCACTTCGGTGTCCCTCATCGCCTCATCACTGACAATGGAAAATAATTCAAAAACAAAACACTGCAAAAACTTTTCGATGCCTTTGGCATCCAGCTTAGTTTCTCCTCTCCTTATTACCCACAAACCAATAGCCAAGCCAAATCCACTAACAAAACCCTCAATAAAATTCTCATGAAAGTGGTTGACGATATTGGGAAGGATTGGCATATGCACATTCCTTTTGCTCTATGGGCATACCGTACTAGTATTCGCACTACCACTGTGGCTACACCCTTTTCACTAGTCTACGGTACCGAGGCTATTCTTCCCCTCAAAGTCCAAATCCCCTCACTTTGAATTTCTCTCCAGACATGTGTACTAATGATGAATTTCATCATGATCACTTAGCACAACTTGGATTTATTAGACAAACGTCGTCTTAAAACTCTAGATCACCTCCAATTCTATTAAAAATGCATCAAGCGTGCCTATGAAAAATGTGTTCATGAACATACCTTCCAATTTGGTGACATTGTTTTGAAAGAAAATCAACACCTAACCAAAGCAGAGAAAAGAAAACGGGGAAAATTTGCTCCTAATTGGCTTGGACCATACATTTTAACTCATACCTATGGATCAGGTTCCTATCGGTTGTCCTCGCTTGAGGGTAAACCCAACTCTTTAATGCGTTACATCTTCGACCATTCTACTGTTGACCTCTAGTCCTACATCACTATTTATCTAGTTCATGCTCATCCCTTGAGTGCCATTTACCTTTTTCCATACCTCATCTCCAATGACTAAATAAGGATCATGTGATTACCCATCACTCTTTTGCCAGTTCTTAAATATGTGCACCATGGCTCTACACATGGCATGATTCTCATGGATACTTTTCATCTTCTTTTTAGATGAGATCCCATGGTCATTCACCTTCACCTTCTCAACAAGAACCAAATGCTTCGTTATAGTCTCGTCCATGACTTAAAAGCCAAAGAACAACACAAACAAGATGAATCCCTCAGAAGGACATCTTCTAAAATAAGGGATCCACTCCTTGAGTCAAACTTCCAATATAAAAGATGAATCCCTCAAAAGGACATCTTCTACCTTCAATTGTCGCTATAAGTAGACTACTCCCTCGAAGGACAGCTATAAAAAGCTCACAACTCTCTACATAGTTTTTCCAAAGAGAAGACTATGTTCTTAAAAATCAAAATTCAAAAGCTTCCCGCATCGATCAGCTTCGTGAAGACCTCAAGGAGCCATGTATTCATCCCATATAGACTTCCCACATCGATCAGTCTATCTTAAAAAAATAAAAAAAAAAAAATAAAAAAATAAGATTTTTCGTCATGGACTTGCCTATTGTGATCTTGGCTCTATTGCCCAAGGCATTCTACTTCCCATTTTATGACCCAATAAGCTACACCTCATTACCCATTGTCTTTTCACCTCATACTACCTCAAGGGACCTGCTACACCTACAACATTTGGTGATTTTGTGACTATTCGTCACTCTTAGAGTAATCAATCATGTAATGTCTTTCGGGTCTTATGTTCATTGGCCTCTCTAAAGATGTGTTTCATACGTTTTGATCCTTGCCAATTGGGTGGCTTTCTTGCCCCCTCTTACCCCACCTTCATCAACCTCAAATCACCTTTACCTATCTACCTATTCTCAAACCCCAATGTCAATGCCCTCTACCTAATTATACCTGACCTAAAATCACCCATACCTATCTACCTATATTCCACCTCACTTAATCGATCTTGACCTCATCATACTTATGACCTCAAACCCAACCTAACTATCAACCACCCTACCTATTCTTTGATCTTATCATATTCTTCCCCAACTTATGGGAGAACTACATCGGTCTGAGGTCCCTTTTCGTCGAGACTATGTAGGCAGCACTTCTAGGGCATGGGGCCCTAGAAGGTTAGCTCGACCACTCTTTACCCTAACCATTTTCCTCACCCTTACCTACTTTCCTGTTCATCTCAAAAACCTTGACATTTGAACCATATCCCACATACCTTTTACCACTTATATTATCTCACATTCTCAACATTTTTCACATTTTACACTATCTCATGCATTTACATTGCCATTTGTTACCAAAATACCAAAATAAACATCCATGCCTAAACTGACCTGACTCAATCCATGCCTAAAACCAACTTAACTCGATCCATGCCTAAAACCGACTGACTCAATCCATGCCTAAACCGACTTGACTCGATCCATGCCTAAAATGACCTGACTCAATCCATGCCTAAACTAACTTGACTCAATCCCTGCCTAAACCGACCTGAGTCGATCCATGCCTAAACCGACCTGACTCGATCCATTCCTAAACCAACCTGACTCAATCCATGCCTAAACCAACCTGACTCGATCCATGCCTAAACCAACCTGACTCAATCCATGCCTAAACCGACCTGACTCGATCCATGCCTATGACCTGACTCTACCATATAGTAATAAAGTAAAACTCATACACATCACAACATCATCACCTGAATATCATCTATCTCCTCATATATACATGTGTGTATCAATACAATGTACACCCGTATCACATAAATGTGTATCTCCAAAATAATCATCATCGGCTCGCAGGCTGCTATCTAATACAAAAATGTCTTTAGCTCACAGGCCGGTATCATGAACAAAAAATACATACAATATCTCTTTGGCTCGTAGGCCGGTATACATCCAAAATCCAAAAATACAAAAATAGGTGACATACTGTCCCTCATCTACCACTAGATAGCCTAAAGATCGATTCTTACCCCCATGCACCGCTCGATGTCTTCTTCTCTCTCCTTTGGGCTCACTAGCCACCTACACTCTCGATACTATACATGCACGACTATGTCTACTCACCGAGAGACTATACGTAGTGGTCTAATCACACCATCTACTAGTATCTATAGCTCAAGCTCCTCCTCCTCCTCCACTGCACTCCGAGGCTCTCACCTCTCTACCTGTATCTACGACTCTGGCCTCTCGGCATATACCTATGTATTTTGTCCCCCAGCTATCCCTGCCTGACCCTACCTCTGTACAACCCACCACTGGTTGTATGTTATTATCACCCCTGCATCATCTATGCTACGGTCCATGGGGTCTCTCCTCCTCCCCTGTCGACTCTGCTAGATGGGGTGGAGATAAAGGTCTCTCCACCTCATCTCTCCTATGCTATGGGAAGGGTAGGGGCACATCCTACCCTAAACCAAACTATCACCTCACTTGGAAAATAGGTATCATCTCATGCTCCACAGCACGAAATCCCTCTACCCGAACCTATCTAACCTAACCCTCACCCAAACCTACCCACACATATGGTTAACCGACCCGGTTATCATTGACCGACCATGGTCTCCCCTTGACCGACATCGGTCTCTATTCTTGTGACCGATACCGGTCTCTACCCACCGATGGCCACAAGCTAACCGACATCAGTCACTGTCGCACCACTCACCCCAACTTTCCAACCCTACCTTTTCCCTTCCTCGTCATTCTCCCCACCCAAATCCCTCTTTATACCCTTCATTGTGCCTACATTACCCTTTTTTCCCTACCCCCTACCATTTCATATTACCTTTTCCCTCACTTTTTCCCATTTTGAAATTCTTTCCCCACTCGCCCCCTTTTTTTATATATATTTTTACATTTTACATCACATTCACCAAGAAATCACAAACAAAAAATTCAAATCTTACCTGATCTCATTGTCGCGATCATGGTGGAATCTCGACCTCCGCGCTACTCCTCACGAGCCCTCTCCAGCCTCTGCCATCCTTTACTACATAACCACTCCTCAGCCACACAAATCATGCCACCTACTCTCGTGGCCCCACCTCTCAATCACCCACTCTCGCCTATGTGGCTCACCAACCAAGCTTCTCTGTTGTACTCTCTTGTCCTTTTCCTCTTTTCTCTCTTCTTATCCTTTTCTACTTTTCCACATGCACAAATGAATTTTCAAATGTGGTTATTTACTTTTATACCCTACTTGACCTGACCGATGTCAATTAGCCCTTAACCGCTACCAGTCTATGTTTCTAGACTACCACCGTTAGTTACACTACACCATCATCAGTTCATTACGACCGATGTCGGTTACCCTGCGTAATCATTACCCCCTCATTTTACCTCATTTTCCTTACCTCCCTTTTCTTTTGCCATCCCTACACCTACTTGAACCACTTTTCCTTCACCTCTGGCCCTCCACCTTCTTCAACCTTTGTGTGTCTATTGTTGATGCTTTATTATTTTACCCCTACGTCGGCCTTACCTGTGTCGTGATCTTGATATTTGGACCTGGATCATCACTAGTGACCTTTGACCTCATGTGTTCGCTATACCTTATGGCACAATTACCTATGTTGATTGACCTAATGATCTTACCTAGCCTATTTCCATGACCGTTTATCCTGACCCTACCTTTTGTGTACTGGAAAATACCTAAACATTCCTACACCTAACCTACGTTGTGTTTCCTGACCTTATCCTATACCTTGGATACTGGATTCACTTCACCCATGTTTGGATAAACCTGTCTACCTTAGATGAT
This sequence comes from Taxus wallichiana var. yunnanensis, assembly GCA_018340775.1. Taxonomy (NCBI): domain Eukaryota; kingdom Viridiplantae; phylum Streptophyta; class Pinopsida; order Cupressales; family Taxaceae; genus Taxus; species Taxus wallichiana. The sequence continues at coordinate 167,227,751 of CM031244.1, forward strand.
GTAGAGTTTGCCTGCTCTTCAACATGGTAGCGTGATGTAGTTTATATGTGTGTGTGTGTTTGACTGCTCCTACCTTTGACCCTGACCCATTACCTAGATTTCCCGAGTAGACCTTTCACCCTTTTCCCCTACACCCATTTACCTTTCCTTCACATTTACCATTTATCAAACCACTCACCACTTTAGCTGGTTGCTTCGTCAGTTCCCAAATTGAGGGGGATCACCTTCACCCTCACATGGGCTAACCACACCTTATTTTTGTTAGCATCGCTTACCAATAAGATCTACGCAACAAAAAGGGGCAAAATGTAGACACTAAAATTAGGTCACATTCCACCTTCATCCTTTGACATATAAGCACCCTTCATCACATTCACCTAGCCATGGCCCCCCTTCACCTCACTAGTATTAATTTAATTAATTTAATTAAATTAATTCATTATCCTCACCATATTTATTATTTAAATATTCTAATTTAAATAATATCCACACAAACACTTCACCCAGACACCTCATCAAGCTAACTCACCTTAAGACCTATTCTTAGCAAGTTACCATAACTAACTAAGACTTACCCAAACCCTAAAAATCAATGCCTACACTCCCTCTAACCACATTCCCGCATGCTCACAGAAGCTCCCAGTCTAATCCATGGGATAACAACACGAGATCTAAGGAAATAAGGAGGATCTCCCCTAAGTTTGGTAAACCTAGAAAATCCTACCTTGACTGACATTGGTTTCCCCTAACCACCGCTAGTTAAGCCGGACCGCCATCGTTACCCCTTTTTAACTCCTGAACTACCTTATTCTCAAGGTTTGCAAACATTTGGAAAAGGTTGACGAGCAAGAATGAGATCTCAAAAAGATAATGCATCTTTAGAGATCCTATTCCAGCAATAACTCACATCCAAGGAAGGAGATTGAGCATCTTCTCCTCCACAGCCATCCCAGCCACCTTCAGATCTATCTAAGTGAAAGAGAAGTGTGCATGTAGCCCATGCAGAGGATTTTCTTTAGTCAGTGATCACTTATAGCCTCCAAACCCACCATCGGCACCTCCATCCATCACACACAAGCCTTCCAGAAATGAAATCCAAGTAAGTACAATATCATACTTTCCTGGTTATTTCATTTCATCATTGTTTTACCACCTATTGTCCATCTTACTCCTTAGTGACCATCTCCAACATTTTTACCTCCATAGACCCATCAAAACCTCGTAAAAACCTATCCCTATCACCTTATAGCTCCTCCTAACTAACCAAAATCCTTTATGCAATCACAAAGGGGACCAAAAACCCCATTCTATGACATTCCTAAATCTCATAGTAACCAACACCGGTTATACCTAACCATGGTCAGTCACCACTAACCGATGTCGGTATCTGTGTTTTCCTACATAGCCTTAAACAAAGACCTATTCACTTCATTTTACCTCACCCTCACTCACCTGTGACCTACTCAACACCTTCATCAGAATTGTAGAACCCGAAACAACCATTTGACCTGTGGATCCTATTCTAGCTTAGCCTGTTAGATTAAATTTGTTTTCTTATTGTGTTTTAAGTGAGATACCTAAATCATTTTAAAATAACAATAGGATTTACTTTCTTTCAAAATAAATTTGTTTAAAATAGTGGATTGATAGCCATCTAGGAAGTACCATACTTCTCGGATCTAGCTCACGCTAGGCAGTTCACTACCCATATTGTTTAATGCTTTCTGGTGGTCTTGTTTTCATTACAGGTAGTTCCTCCTAGCCAAAAGGAAGCTCTCACGGTCAGTTGTGGATTCAGAAGTCATACGCGTGCAACAACTCATTAACTGACACTTGAATAGGTATTCCTCCTATTCTCATTACCATATATGTTTCGTCAATGATTCAAAGAAACAATCTAAGAAAAAGGTGAAACACCCGGATCTATCTTACGTTAGTAGTTCACTACCCATATTGTTTAATTTCTTTTGGTGGTCTTGTATTCATTACAGGTAGTTCCTCCTAGCAAAAAGGAAGCTCTCACGATTAGTTGTGGATTTGAAAGTCATAGGCATGCAACAACCCATCAATCGACATTTGAACAAGTATTCCTCCTACTCTCGTTACCCTATCTATTTCATCAACAATTCAAAGAAACAATATAAGAAAAAGGTGAAACACTTGGTTGAGATTTTGGCCCCTATCCTTATAAGAACCAAGGTTTGGTTTGATAGAAAGTTTCGAGAGCTTATGAAGAATCAAAGTGGGTCTTCTTCTAGAGATACTTCAACACCTAGGAAGGAATCACATACACCCAACATGGAGGTACCTGCTCAAACCCCTCCTACTTCCTCAATTAAGGAACCTAAATCATCTACTCCCTCCTATTCTACTCAAGTGTACCAAAATAAGATAAAATAGGTTAAACAAGAGCCAATTGAGGAAGAACCACTTTTAGGGCATTTAGAACTACCTTTAGGGTCAGAGAACGTTATTGTTCTTAGTGAAAGTGATGATGGTGAAGTACCAGACCCTGCAGGAACTTCAGAAGTTACAATAGAGAAAGAAAAGGAAGTGCCTAGCACTGAACCTCCAAGTACCACTGATTCCTCTACTTAAGAAGCTCCAGATTCCTCCCTCACATCTCTACTAGAAACAACAGTGGTGATTACTTTAAGTGCCATGAGCTCACTTGCTCTTAGACCTCTTGTTCCTTTTGCTTCTTCCTCTACTTTTGCATAGGTGCAACCCCTGGTTGAAAGTAGGAAGATGAAACCTTCTTCCCATTTGTCAAGGCCAAATATTGATGTTGTGGCAGCCTTGTTGGCACTACTCCTCCCCTTCTCTAGCAAAGAGATCCAAATCAACTTCAAGAATAGTGATAGATGCTTAGGGCCAACAATTTCTATAGGTTGCAAAGCCTAAAGTTGATAAGGCATAGTAAGATCTATTAGCCTCTTACCTGGATCTTTCTAGGATTCCAATGGGAGAATCTACTCCGAGAATGAGGTGCATAACCACCAAGAAACAAGTAACCAAGGTTATTGAGAGAGTGGAGAAGGGTAAACAGACCATAAAGCACTTGGAAGAACAAAATTAGGTTCTTCCTAGCTTCATTAAGTCTTTATTGACTAAGGGTTAGGTTTTGGATCCTGCTCCACTAGCTGTCCTTCCACCTCCTATGATTCTCAGTTAGGATGAAGTTTAGAGTATTAAATATATACATAGATATTCCACTTATGGAAGGGATATGGAAGCCATGGTCAATGACATGATCATTGCAGGCTTGAATTCTATTGTAGAGGCCTTCAAACTCAATGAGAAGGTGGTCAACCTATAACAAAAACTCTCCTCCTCTATTGGAAATATGGACAAAGAACTGAAACTTTGGAGTAGTTGCATCATAGATCTTTTCCTAATGGAACAGGCTAATGAAAAGATATTAATGGCCAATAAAGTTTGATGATGTCAAGGACAACTTGTCAAGGTCATGGGTTTTTAGTGTTGAATGGAAAATAAAAGTTCTGAAAGAATCCTTGGGAGGATTGAGAAATAGTTGGCAGAAGGGAGAATCTTTCAAGACTTTTGTTGTATCTTCCTTCAAGGATATTCACTTTCATCTTCATGATGAAACTTCAGGTGTTCCTTTCTCTCTTCAAGAGATTAAAACTCAGTTCAGGGCATTTGTTAAAGAAAACTTGTTCAAGGAGGAATTAATTACCAAAGAGAAGATAAAGGAGATTTTCTCACTTCAATCTACTATTGAAGAGGCTAATAAAGAATACCTTGAACATACCGAGTTTGATAAGGACATGGAGAAATGTCTAGGCACTTGGTCTCAAGCCACTGCCAACACATCAGTCCCACAAGGCAGGGAGATAGCTGAAGCATTGAAAATATTTAGGTAACAGATTCTCAAGTCGGTGGGCCCTCCTCAGCAATAAGTGGATGTTTTCTCTTCTAGCTTCTCCTCTCCTCCTTATTTTTCTGAAATTGAGCTCATTGTAAACTAATTAAGGATCTTGTGTCAAGTACTTCCTTAATTAACATTTTAGTTAAAAGAAATAGTTACCAAGTGTAACCCATTAGTAAGCTATATAATGGGCCCTCTGCACAATTTTCGAAATTTGGAACTCGTTTATTTTTTAAAAGTGTAAAGGAGTAAAAAGATATCAATACAAGAAGATCTTTCTTTTTGTTTCATCTAATCTTGTTCTTTCATTGCTATTTGTTAAAAGTTATTGGATCATTAGTTTGTTTTACTTCAAGAAGCTTTATATTCTTGTGGATGTCATGTCTAGAACTTTGTGTCTATGAAAAAAATCCTATGGTTTTAAATGTGAATGATTCTATTCTATATGATTCCCTTATGGCATAAGGATTTATTTTGTTATCTATATTTCCTAAGAGTGCTATTCTTCCCCTCCCATTCCTTAATTCTTCTATCTTTTTGTATTTGATGATCTGTTGTATCAAACACTTTCATGATATCAGAGTTCCTCACTAAAACTACACGTTGTACATTTGTAATTAGGTTTTTTGCCTTTTATAATGGAACCTATCCCATTAAAGAGGAGGGAATTTCTATCCCCTGATTGTTTCTTTCAATAAAGTCCTTATTTGACAACCAATAAGCGGTGAAGTGGATGTTCACAACCCAGCCACTATGGAAGGGGTTGTAGAAGAATCCATAAGGCAGGAGTAGAAATTGAAAGCAATCTCTACCCATAAAGAAGAAATCAGAAAGAAAGTTCCAAAATCTTCTTCGTCCCTTGCATCGTAAAAGGGACCATGGAAAAATTTTGGTATGAAAAACAAATTTGTTACTGATAACAACAAGAAAAAACTACAAATAAACTTGTTGTTAATGTGCAAAACAACTTTGTCAAGAACAATAAAATTAGACATAAGTCCTATGTGGATCAGAATGATAAATTTAAGGATGGAAATAAATTCGAGCCTAAAAAGAGACATTTAGGAGGCTATTACAATTGTGGCAAGGATAATTATGCAAACCAATGTCCTCTGAGAAAATATGATCACAATCAGCAACATAAAATACACGCTATAGTAGCTAAAAAATAGGCTAAAAAGCAAATTACACCCAAAAAAGTTCTACGTAAGTTATTTGGTATACATGTAACTATACTTTTCTATATTGGAGCAACTAAATGCTTTATTTCTACTAAATTAGCTTCAAAATTAAAAAGAAAAGATGGGAAAATGGATAAATCATGGGTTGTACATTATGGAAATAATGTTGTTCATATAGTTAGTATGTGTCTTTTTGGAGCATTCCTTGACTTGCCTAGTTTTTCCACTGAAGTTGACCTTTATGTTGCTCCTTTGGGGTCTTATGATGTAATCATAGGTGTTAACTAGCTAGCTAAACATAAGGTAAAGGTTGATTGTTTTGAAAAATATATTAGTTATTTGTATGACCTGCAGAAAATAGTAGAGATTCAGGGATAAAACATGAAATTTTAGTTAGGAAATTGTCAGCTATGCAACTTAAAAAGGCCAAAAACAAAGGCTGCACTTTATATGCAATAAAAATTTCTGAAACAACTGATGAAAGTGGTGACTTCATGGAAAGATACCCATTGTTATGAAATTTCAGTGGTGTGTTTCGAAAGTGTTACCTAGTCTTCTGCCCAAACGGGAGTTTGAATTCATGATTGAGATCAAGCTAGGAATCAAAACTATTTCCAAGGCACCATATAAAATGACTACCATTGAGTTAGTAGAGCTTAAAGAACAATTGTAATAACTTTTTCTAAAGGTTTGATAAGACCAAGTGTCTTGCCTTGCGGAGCACCGATAATTTTTGTGAAAAAGGATGGAACACTTAGATTGTGCATAAATAAAGAAAAATTAAAAACATATATCCACTTCCTAGAATTGATGATCTATTTGATCAAATGTATGGTGCATCAATGTATTCTAAAATATATCTTCGATCTAGATATCATCAGTTAAGAATAAAGGATGAAGATATTCATAAAACAACTTTTAGAACAAGGTATAGACATTATGAATTCACATTTTTACCATTTGGATTAACAAATGCACTGCATCTTTTATGAATTTAATGAATAATATTTTTCAAGAATACTTGGACAAATTTTTTTCTTGTATTCTTGGACGATATTCTCATATACTCTAAAATCATTGAAGAACATCATGAGCATTTGAAAATAGTTTTGGAAATCTTAAGAAAGAGAAGGTTGTATGGTAAGTTGTCCAAATGTTCTTTCTACGAGACAGAAGTGCACTATTTGGGTCATGTCATAAGCAAAGATGGAATAGTGGTAGATCCCTCAAAAAAAAATTCAATAACTAAGTGGCATGCACCTAATAATGTACATGAAGTTAGAAGCTTCATGGGACTTGCTCGTTACTATAGGAAATTTGTTAAAGACTTTTCCAAGGTTGTTGCACTAATGACTTCATTGCAGAAGAAAGATAAGAAATTTTTTTAGAATGAAAAATGTGAATCTACATTTAAGACTCTAAAGGATCAGTTAACATCAGCACCTATTTTGGTTGTACTTGATCCTAATGGAGACTTTATTGTTGTAACAGATGCTTTTGGGGAAGGTCTCGGAGGTATTTTGTTGCAAAATGATCATGTTATAGCTTATGAGAGTAGAAAAATCAAGTTACATGAATTGAACTATGCTCCACATGACCTAGAGCTTGTTGTCATTGTTCATGCACTTTAGGTATGGAGGCATTATCTTCTTGGTAGACCTTTTGAATTAAATATTGGTCATCTTGGGTGAAGTATATTTTCACTCAGCCCAATCTAAATGTAAGACAATGAAGATGGTTAGAATTTCTATCTTAGTATGATTTTGACATAAGTTATATTAAAGGCAAGGAGAATAGAGTGGAAGATGCACTAAGTCATAGGAAACACATTTCTTCTCTTATAACGTTGAGAACTCAGTTTAAGGATGAAGTAAAAAGCATCATGAAATTTGATTCTTATTTTTAGAAAGTAAAAACAACACTTGCTGTAGATCCAAATGATATGATATATAAAGGTTTTCACTTTGATAATGAAGGGATTTTGAGATATGATAATCAAGTATATATACCTTCGAGGGAATGAACTAAGAAAAATTTTGTTAACTGAATTTCATAATTCACCTTTTTTGAACACCCCGGCATAACGAAAATACTTGTTGATATAAAACAATAATATTTCTGGAAAGGGATGAAAAAGGACGTGATTGATTTTGTAACACGTTTCTTAGAATGTCGTGTCTTAAATCCGAACATATGCATCTAGCTGATTTACTCTATCCTCACAGCATACCACAATATAAATGGAAAGTAATAAGTATGGATTTTGTTTAAGGGTCTCCTATGTCAAAAAATAAACATGATGTTATTGTAGTTGTTGTCGATAAACTAAAAAAGGTAGCACATTTAATTGTTGGTAATATTAAGGATGATTCACCTATTTTAGCAAAAATATTTGTGCATGAAATTTTCAGATTGCATGGAGTGTCTAAATTGATCATATTAGATAGAGATCTAAGAATGACATTTAGATTTTGGAAAACACTTAATGCAGCCCTAGGTACTAAGCTAAATTTCAGTTCTTCATACCATCCAAAAACGGATGGATAGACTGAAAGAGTTAATAAAATTTTGGAAGATATGTTAAGAATGTATTTTATGGATCAGTAGTATAAATGGGAAGAGTACCTCCCATTAGTTGAATTTGCATATAAGAACATTTATCATGCCTCTATGAAAATGGCACCTTTCGAAGCATTATACGGAAGGAAATGCAAAACTCCAGTAAGATAGGATAGCATAGAGGATGAGAGGTAATTGGGCCTGAAATCCTTACAGAAATGGAACATCAAGTTAAAATGATTCGTGAATGCTTGAAGAAAGCTACAGATAGGAAAAAGAGTTATGCAAACTTAAAATGGGTTGATAATAAATTTGAACTTGGTGAGAAGGTATTTTTGTGGGTTAAAATGAAAAAGAGCTCTATAACTTTTGGCAAGGCTGCCAAGTTATCACCTCGTTATGTGGGACCCTTTGAAATTTTAGAAGTAATCAACCCTGTAGCTTATTGTTTAGCTTTACCTCCTACATTATCACAAATTCATGATGTTTTCCATATTTCTCTGGTTAAGAAATATGTTTTAGATTTATCACATGTATTAAATTGGAATTCCTTGCAGGTCCAAGACCCATGAATAATCGTGATTAAACCCTTGTGTGTGCTGGAAACTCACCAGTTGCACTTAAGAAATCATGAAATAAGTCAATGTAAGGTTCAATAGGATCAGTTTAACGAGGAAAGTGTAACCTGGGAAAATCTTGAAGATATGAAAACTACTTTTCCATATTTATTTGAATAGAATTGATTCTGTTGATTGATAAAATTTTAATATTTTATTCATGTTATGTCAATAAACCTACCAGTTTTGGGTAGATACTAAATTCATTAGTAATAAGACAACTATTTTAATGATAATTATGAAATATAAATTTCTCAAATCTAGTTATGTTGTGAACATATGAATGAAAGGATGATAATTTGATTTTATCCTAGAATTAAATTATTTGACTAAGTTAATCATCGGGATGATGATTCTTTTTAGGAGGGAGGTATGTAACATCTCTGACATGGTTGTTACTATGATGACTTCCACTCTTGACATTGCAACCGTTGACATGTGATTTTTCTTAGGAAGGTGTACTCTTATGACTTTTGGAAATCATGTTTACAATGGATAATTCATTATTTGTTAAAAAGGTTCACTTTATGTGATTTCTACTTACTTGAAAATGAGGCCATTCATCTCTTTATACAACTTAAATTCACTTTTAAAAATATGATGAACTTGGATTGTTTTTGTCATAACTTATTTTATGTAAACAAAAAAACCTTGGATCAATTCCATTGATCCAAGGTATGCTTCAGTTCTTCTTACCTTTTGTCTTGTTATCTTGGAATTTTGAAAGGAAGGAAAAAGATGGATTGGGCCTTCTTTTGTTTACAATTGTGAAGGACCCTTCTTCAGTGATCTTTGTTTAGAAACATGCTTTAGGTGATATGCCAGGTCTTTTTGCTAATGTTAAAGATCAGAGTAGTGCATAAGGACCTTGAACCTAAATATATAACACTAAGGTTGACCCTAGTCTAAGGGTGTATCTAACCTAAGTAGGGATGTGCTATGTTTTTTTAATTGAAATAAAAACTTAGGTAAATAAGATTACCTAAGAACCTACATTTATTTTCTAACCTAAAAATAATCTAACCTAAGTTATTGCTAACTTAAGGGGTACCTATGGACTACGTGGAAATTTGCATAGTCGGTGGCATCGGGTTTCAATGCATTAAATGAAACTGATTTTGGTTTTATTACTGTTGCATCGCCAATTTTGGTAGAGGTATAGGAAGTTTAGTGGATTCCTAGTTGGCATCACCACTAAATTGAAATTACATTCAACTTTGAAAATTAAGGCATCACCAAACATGGATGGTGGTAGTGTGGAGAATTAGGAGGGAAAAGATTGTCCTTCACATTTAATAACTTTGTTTTTGGAAAATAAATCACCTAGGAAAATGCATGGAGGGTTTTTGGTATGGATGTTTTGATTTTCAGTTCATTTCAAGTTTTGGCTCTGCATGGGTTTTTTAGTTCTTTGAACCAGTAGTTTTATTTTGGATACTACTATTATTTTTGCATTCTTGAGCTATTTTTTACTCTGTGGAAGTTAAGAAGAAGTAGAAGAGTTAAGGTGGTCTATTTTGCATGGAGAAGAAGAAGTTTGTTGAGGCTCGGCTAGGAAATATTCTACAAATCAAGAAGACGCTCTATCAGGAATGATAGGCTCTACTCATTAAATAGTCTTGCTTTTATTTAAGTGATTCATTAAAATAACTCTGCTCTGCTTGGGATGATCTAGGTTTTTTCACATATTGAGTTGGTCTCTTTTTTTTTGAATCTTAGACTCTTTTTGTGAATGAATAAACCCTATCTAATGTTGTAAGGGTTATCTGTTGAAATAGTTTAACTCTTGAATGGGTTTTTTGTGTGTACTCGTTATGATAGTTTAAACTATTTTTACTTTTTTCTTCTGTGAGAACTTGTGTAGATGGTTTATGGTTTCATCTTTGTTTGAACTATGTGAACTATTATTGATACTTAAAGTTGTTGAATCTCTTTTTTGGTTACTTAAATTGTGATCTCGCTTGATTTTTTAATCGTTCAACAAATTCGTGTAGTTTTGTTTCACTTCTATGAAAACACTTCTGGGTATTACCCAATAATATACTAATTAATGCATGATGTTTGTTTGGGTTATTGGAAATCTATTCTTTGTGTTCTTGAAAATTTTCCTTGAAGGATTGTTGGAACTCATTAAAGTAAAAAAAAAAATGTGAATGGATTCTTATTCTAAGTATGATTTGGTTTATGGGTTTTACGTGAATAGGTTCGTGGAAGTGTTGTCTAACCATTTGTTATCAAACATTTTCTATGAATAAATGAAATCTCTGAGTGATTTCCACAGGGAACAAAGGTTGTAGTGATTTATTTTTGGGGATAGTTATAAGGAACAATGTACACTAGGTTTCATCTCTTGTTGATCTTAGAGAAACTTATGAACTGTTGTCATTGGTTTCTTGCAAAGGTAAACTCCTTTGTGATTTTGGAATAGTAACACTAGTAGTTTTCATGACTTGAAATTTTTTTAACCCATCTGCTTGTTGGTAGTAGTAAAAAATTATTTAGTTGATGGGAGGTGTTAGTTCAGTCCTCCTTATTTTATTCTTATCTTGTCCTGTGTGGTTTGCATCGACACTTCTATTTCATTCTAGTATCTGTGGGAAGTCTGCAAGCACTTTTTGTTAAGGATTATCTTACGTGAAGACACCTTTACTTTGTTTCATGTTGTCAATTTTGTTATTTATTCCCTTCAAATGGTTTAGAGATGTGGTTGAACTTCTCTTTTATTTGCGACATACTTTATCATTCATGTGACTCAGGAAGATGGGATATTTCATGCCAAGGTATTCGTGGTTGTTATAGCTTCCCTCTTGATTGGTATGATGTGTTGAAGAGTTTACTCTTCATTTTTTTGTTTTCTTGGGTTGTTGTTAATCGACTGGGACCTAGCCTACTATCTATTTGGAATTTGGTGTGACTCCTTAGATATGGTTGTGACATTTTGTTTGATTTGATTGTTTGAAGTTAAAAATTACTTTAAAAATCTATAGGCAGTTCAGTTGTAGCTGATTTTTTTGGATGAAACATGTTTGTTGGATAAAGTACTTAGAAGGTTTTATTTAACTATTTGAAGTTAAAATTACTCTAAGTTCTCTCTTTCTATATTAGTAGATACTATGTAGAATCATTATGGAGAAGGAATGAAACTTCATTTGACTATTGTAAAGTTGTTATTCCTGGTTTGGGCATGTTGTAGTGTTCATGACTTAACTATTATAGAATCCTAATATTATGGAAGAATTTAGCTACACATCTATGAGGCTCAATGTAAGTTAGGACGGTTGATGAGTCCTAAACTACTTCTTTCTTATATCATTGATTTTTGACATCTTAGATTTAGGATGAATTTTATGAACAAGTGATGCATGATGGAGAATATTGTGAGCATGAATTACTGATTATATATTCTTAACGGATAGAGAGAAAATTTATCCTCTTCTATTTTAAATGTTTCATTGAATGAGTGACCTTGTAAGGTAATAAGGTAAGAAACATTAGAAGATATTAAATTGATGCACTCTTTTCAGAAATATTGTTCTTTACATTCTTTTATTAGGACAGTGGCAGAAATAAATTATGCGGTTAGGTTCAAGGAATTAACCTTACTCATGTTTTGGAAATATATCTTTTTATCTCCTTCTTTGCTTTGTGCATTGTTTTTTACTTTGGTAATAACTTTCTACATTTTCAGATTGTTCCTAAAATAGTAGAGCTATTTTTATGGAGCAGTTAGTTAAAAGCTCATCATTTTTAATGTATAGTGATTATCATGCTTAGTTCAATGAACTGACCCGTGCAAGCAATTTTTTCATATGGACTTGTAAGTGAGGAAAGGAGAAAATATATTTTAGGATGTTACTTTTATTTATCAAATTGGTTGGATCTCTTTATGATGAAATGTGAACCTTTATTGAAATGTATTTGATGGAAAGTAAAGTTGTATTTGAATTGACTTTGTTATCTCTATATGACATTGGAAAGGTCTAAAGTGTTGGACTTGTAATGTATGGATTCCACTTGATGAATGAAATTATTGTGGGTTTGTTTGATCTTGATATGTGGTCTTTGTGAGTATTTTATGAATGGAAATGATAATATTATCTCTAATTTTTCTCATATATAAGTTATGTACCCTATCGGGTTAATATAAGATGAATTAGAGTTTATGGGACCTAGATAAACTACTCCTCTTATTTAATGCAACTTATTTAATTTTGCAATCATGATTGGATATTCAATTGAATCAATAATACTTTACTAAAACAATGTTATTGGGTAGATGAGGCCATAATGATAACTTGTAAAATGTTATGGGGTTATAAATGAACCTTAAACCTTAATAAGTAAAGGGAAGGTAACTATTCTTCAATGATAAGCAATCTATTTTAAGACCTTTTGGGAATTAAATGTTAATATTATCTTGGATAGAGGAGGGTGTGCTTCCTCTTGATTAACTCCTTAATCAAAATAAAACCAATAGAAAGGATATAGGTATTGGAGTAGACTTCATTCCAATGAAGTCTATAATAAATAAATTGGATTCAGAACTTAAACAAGCTAAAAATTGGATAAGTTAATTAAGTTAACATCATTGTTAGTATGTTGAATCTATTTGTGAAACTGAATCATAAATTAGAAAGTTAATGAATGAAAAAAAAATTTAGAAAAAGGTTTGGAGGCAGATGTATCTACATAGCAATTCTAATTTCATGGTTAATGATACTAGTGGTTCAGTAGGGCTGCTATAATTAACTTTTAAATAAGGAATATAATTATGTAATTAAATTATCTCTTGGGTAAGTACATCCATATGAGGTGAGCTTAGTTGGATGTTGGCACATGCCAACCGCATTACCATACCTTTGTGAAGGTTTGGGTCTTCATGAGGATATAGAGTTGAAGTTGACATGTTTCAACACCCTTCATATTTTAATCATCTAGATCTACATAAACTTGGAATTGATCATAGTTATACCCTAGGTTAAGTTAGAAGCATAATCTAGTGTCGGGGGAAACTCATGACGACTTAGGATAACTAGACACATGCAATCAACTTAGGTCGATTGAGTATGTCTATGTACCCTTAGTCACCGCGAGTAGTCCTCTACACTAAACTATGTTTCTAACCTTGGTTAGGGTTAAACCTTGAACAAGTGGACTGACATGAGTCAATGAAGACCATTCTAGATAACAGATGAAGTGGGGTGAAGGACATATTCCATTTGATGAGTATGTCATCTAGGAATATAAACATGAATAGTATGTTGAAAATATTTGGCCAAAGTATTGCAAGTTGTTGGTTGTGTTGTCCTATGTCACCTAGTTTAAGAAGTAGAATTTTAGATGAATATTGGTAACAAATATTTAGATAGGCCTCTTAACAAAACACTTAATACCCCGAAAAGGGTAAGATAACCAAGTATACTTAGTATACAAATTATTAAGTTAAAATCAGAGATCGGTGTCCACCGAGTCATTACAACTACATATGGTTATCTATTATGAGATATATTGGCTGGGAATGTGTGTTCTAAATTATGATTATTTAGAATAGAGAACATTATTAAATAAAAATAAATAAATAAATAATTCCCTTGTTTCTAAAGTCTTAAAATGTGAATGCTACATTTTTAGATCTCAAGGTGAATTTTTTGAATATTTTGTCTTACAAGATTAGAAATAGGATAATTAATGATGTTATTTATAATAATAATAGGATCAAATTTCAACCACATCATCATAACCACGGGAAAATATTTCCTTATTTTTATGAAGAAATTCATGATGTCATAAATGATTTTGATGGAAGCGATTACCTATCATAACCATGTAGGATCCATCATCATGATAAACTTGAATGTTAATGGTGTCCTCCACAAGAACACAATTTTTTTCTTCGAAATTATAAGGGGATTAAAAATAATTAGAGACTTTTTGAGCAACATGATAAATGGAAGTGATAAAATCATTAAAAAGAGGCTTTTGGAGAAGTTACTAAGTTTATAGGGGTGAGGAAATAATTGATCTTAAAATGAATTAGTTTAATCATTTCAATTTTAGGTATTTTTCCATTATTTTCAACATCCATTTTAATATCCATGTATATTTTACTATTATACTAAGTTTTGGATCAAATTTGTCTGAGAAATAAGAAATGAGTGTCACAAGTGATTTATAACAACTCAAATGAATATATTTAGGGATTTATAATAGAATTGTTCTGGTGGTAATAGGTTAGTGTGTTCCTTTGTTAGTATCAGAAGATGGTAAAATGACATTATCCCTTTTAGATGATTAGATGATGGCATCTGGTGAAGAGGAGTTGGAAATGAAAACATCAATATTTTTAGTAGATGGGCCAATTCCATTAAGAAGAGAAAGCTAAAACATTAAAATATTAGGATTGTGGTAGTAAATATTATTTCATTGGGTAGATAAATAAATTCAAAAATGGTATTATGATTTTTGATTTCAGGGTCAATGTCGTCAAAAAATAAATCATTTTACATATTTATGTTTAGATGTGGAGCTTGCATTTTTTCACTAACCAACTAGTATTTATCAAAGGATATTTACAAGAGGAAATTAAGGTAAAGTTTATTATACGTCATCATCATTGGTGTCACATTTGGGAGGATTTAATTCATGTAGTTTTTTCATTATATTGGATCTCTATTTAAAATCATGTATATGAGCCATAATCCTTTGATAGTGGAGTATATTTTTGTTTCTTTCCTCGACATGAGACATGATGTAATCATCATCATATGAGGGTGAGAATGTTTTACCTTTATTTTCACCATGGTCTAAGGATGGTGAAGTTTTTTATTTAGAGGATACACCAAGATTACTAAAGGATATAGAAGATAGAGGAAAATTATCATGGACCATCATGGCTATTCCAAATTCATTACATTTAAAATATCATAATTGATGGTATGAGAGGTGGAATTAACATTACATAAAGGGTCTTATTTAATCTCAAATTTGATCATGGGTAGAGATATTTCCTGAGGTAAGAGAGATGGTGGGATATAATCTATACTACATAGAGGTAATTTATTTTATTTACATGTATTTTTGAGTTCATTAGGCTCATCATAATTTTATTCTAAAAGGACAATGTTAATATTAGGTCTAAAGTCATAAATCTAATATGATACACACTATGCATAGTTGGTGTGATGGGAATGTAAAAATATTTTTTAGGATCAGGATTGGTTGTCCCATGGGTTGGCATCTTCCCCTTTCTTGTAATTTTTATTAGTCTGGGTGAAGATAAGGCATTGTCTTACCAATGAAATAATCATTGTCATAAAATTTTCAATTGTTGGCCTATAAGAAGATTACAAGATAAAGGTAAAATAAGGACCATAACCTTAGTGCAAATGGTTTTTGGTCCCACTGTGATGGGAATCCATAAGCAACCAAGGGCATTTTTATGGGTTTTATCAAATCCAAAACAAGTCTATTATATTTTCATAAGATCTTGTTTAAGAAATAATAAGGTCTTGAGTAACCAAAAGGATGTGATAATGATTCCCAAACCTTTATCTATAAATTTTTTTCTTATAATGGAATTATCATCGAGAACATTGATAAATAGAGGTGGGTCATAACCTTAGAATAGGATATCATCCTTGACCATTTCATCATTGATCAATTTTATGAAGAGCTTCGTTAGTCCAAGGATGATTCGATGTCAATATTATTGATTGAAGTAGGAGGTGATTGAAGAGAATGATATTATTTGGTAGTTTTCAAAGAAATTTATGAATCTTGAAGTTTCTTAATGTGGAATATATGATGTTGAGGAGAGGTTCACATAATTTTCATTAAAGGTATATTAAAATGAATAGAGTTGAGTTCATTGAAAATCTTACATGTTTTCCTTTTCTAAGATCCATAATGGTACTTAGGTTCAAAATATTCATAGGTGTTTGAATATTTGATAGTAGTGGAAATTCAATTAGAAGGAGTAAAAGTTTCCTCAGGTGGAGGATAGGTTCTTCATGTTGAGGATTTGGAGGTGGACTATAATTTCTAGAAATGGGCTAATACTCAAATATCCTTAAGTGTCATCTTGGCTTTAGATGGATTTTTAGGATTCAATACTGGATATTTGTGTGTGTATTTTCAATGATAATTGAACTTATTTGTATTCATATATGGATAATTAATTATTCTATGATTGTAAAATCCTTCAAATTTTTCCCACAAAGTTATCATGGGAGACTTTTTAGGATTACATATCATCTTCATGTTTTTATGTTGATTTTTGCTATGAGATGAAAGGAGATATTGATATTTATCATAAAATTATTAAATTTCATCTTAAATATAAAAATTATGAACTATTAATAAATCAAATATGGCTTTGTGAATATCTTAAATACTTTCATGAGAGTTCCCCTCTTTATCATGCCACTAACAAATTATATTGGGGTCATATGAAGTGGGTAGAGGCTTGGAGGAATCAATGTGTGTAATATTAGGTATAGGCATGATTTATTATAGTTATTGATAGGTCAAAGGTGAATTATTATAATTATCTTAAGTGATTGAAGTGTTAGAGGAAGAAGTTAAAGAGATGGATTTACCCTTATGACATTAAGAAGTATTTATTACATTAGAAGTCAATTCAAGAGTATCCTTAGACGATTTAGGGGTGGATATAAGAATCTTATAAGGTAGTCCTACCTCTTCAATTGTTCAAAATCATTCCCAAGGTACTATAATAGAATTACCTAACCTTATATTGTAGATCATGATTCAAATCTTTGAGAAAAACATATAAAATATATTTTATTCATCATGAATATGATTAGATTTGTTTCCCATGATTTTCCCTCTTTCTATGAATTTATAAACATGCTCAGTTGGATATTGTATCATGATAATGAGACTTTGAATAATATTATCAAGAAGATCCTATTATTGTAGTTATTTAAATAAAGAGTTGAATATATATTCTCATTCATTTATTGAGTGTTGAGGAAGATGACTATACCATTCTAGAGGATCATTTGTGAGAGTTTTTCATGAATATCTTGGTAATTATATAAGTATTAGTTTGGATCCATTCCTTATAAATTTGTATGAATTATCTATTATTAACAAAGTGAGATCAATTATCCCATCATGGATAAACATGGATAAATATGCCCTATACCCATCAAAGTGATGTACAAAGTTAGGGGTTCATTCTATGAACTTTCAAGATCCTTTTTATGAATGGGAGATTGTAGTATTGCATTCCCAAAGTGTAAAAAGGCATAAAAGGTGTAGAAGTAGTTTAATTAGGTCCTAAAATGACTTAATAAGGTTGATATTCTATTTTCAATATTTTATTTTATTTTC
This sequence comes from Taxus wallichiana var. yunnanensis, assembly GCA_018340775.1. Lineage (NCBI taxonomy): Eukaryota > Viridiplantae > Streptophyta > Pinopsida > Cupressales > Taxaceae > Taxus > Taxus wallichiana. The sequence continues at coordinate 167,245,357 of CM031244.1, forward strand.
CATTTTTATATGTCATTGATTGCATTTGAGCCATTTTCCCCCAAAATTTCAACCATTACAAGATTGGTTTAATTATAGTATGGTAAATAGAAGGAGGGTCTATAGTGTTATTTAAAGATGAATTCGTCAGATAAGAAGAATTAATAATAATTTTAAGATTATGGAACATGTGTGGAGAGAAGAAGGATCCTTATTGAAGTTATTAGAGAGAGTATTATGAGATTTATTAAAGGGATCTAAATTTTTATTATTAATGGTAAATAGTTTTAAAGGGACTATACCCTATTACAAAAAGGGCTCAACAGCCAGATATAACTATAAAGATGTGACAAAAAGGATCAAAATCTAGATAGAACACTAAGTCCATCAGTAACCAAGAGATAGTTACAAACAAGAAATAAAAAAGAACATAAAAGCTGCAACTGAACAACAAAAAATTAGAAAAGACACAGAAAAAGACCAGAAAAGATCAGCAACTAAAATGACTCCCTCCAACCTGAGTGAGTTTACTTCTTGGATGCTCTTTCAATTCTAGACTGGATCATTTGTAGTGAGGTGAACAATTCCAATGTGGTGATGTGTGTTGGGTCTGAAGCATTCAATTGTGAGATGTTCGGCTCCTCTCTTTATCATTCCCCCAAATAGTGCCAGGGATCCCACTAAGCATGGTAATGCTTTGAACTTTCTGCTCTAAGAAGTCACTTATGGATTTGAAGATAGCCATGTTATGATCATGTCTATCTTTAGCTCTCCCCAATCTATTGTCCAGTGAGTTCAGCTTCTTATAAATATCAGCAATCTGATCCTTACCAATGTCATTATCTTCATCAATTTTTATTTTTCCTTTCTATTTTTCCATATGTTGCAAGTCCTTTTAAGTTGTTTCATATCTTTCTCTAAAGACTCCAATCTATGAGGAACATGATTCTCCTCCTAATGTAGGTCCATATCCATACCAACATTTCTGATATGCAGTAAGTTTTGTGTAACCTCCAGCTCTTTGGTGCTTTTGAGAATCTAGGCAGAGTGAGGAGTGTCAGTTTTAGGAAGCTTGGGGTTCTTGGTTTTGGATTTGGAAGGGGTGTCAGAATGGGAGTAGGAGTAGAGGAGGTGGTAACGTGTGGATCATTGGGAGCATTTGGGAAGCCAAGGAATTTGGAGACACAAAGCTTGTGGAATAGGAAGATGAGGCCCTGGTGGAGAGGGATAGCATGGGAGTGCTTCTAAAAGTCTAGAACATAGCATTGAAGGGAATTAAGCAGGTAGTGTGGGAAGCAGACCGCAAAATGCCTTCTAAAATGATTTAAAAAGACAAGGTGTTTAACAGGGACCGTTTTGTAACGCCCTTCAGAGAAATATACCTAACCATCATATTTGTCACTTCATCATATGGCTTGGGAATAGAACTTACCCTAATGCCCATAGAAACAAATTCAAGCTCCTCACCCTCATCAGAAAATTTCTTAGCCTCGGTGACCCTGTCAATCCTTTTACTAAAAAAACAATAACCCTCTAGTTCAAGGCTTATAGCCTTAACAATCATCTCTTTGTTGATAGTAACATGGTGGCCACCATATTTGACCCTTATATCCTTCTAGTCCATTGCAAAATGAACTGAAATATTCTGATCATGACCCTAAATGCGTTCAATAAAATTGGAAATTCTGACCTTGTGTAAGAGGTTCCAAAGCTCCTCGTTACTCTTCTAGGACGGTTCACAACATGGCTCCAATTCATCCTATGCCCTGGTTACATTATTAGGTATATCAGTTTGAAGAACTTTGATAAGTGATCTATATTTTTCAAGATTTGTTATGGCCTCATTATCAAAATTCATAAAGAAAACACTAGGATCTAACATGCCTATTTGGAGAACATTGCATTCAATATTTTGTGTTGGTCATAATTTTGAAAAAGTGTAATATGAGTTATTATAATTAAGGTTGATATAAAATGGAGAAAGGAGAATCTCATATAGAATATAAATGGGTTGAGACTCTCTAGAATAACCCCAAGAGGTGATGACATGTTAATAATGTGACATTCAAATTATTTTTAATATTTAGGAATGATTTAGCAATGATATAAAACATGAATATGATGCAATTGGAAGAAAGAGTAAGATTCACATTCGGTACACTAGAGTGAATGCAAATAAAGAATGACCTAATAAAAATTAATTTTTTTCTCTATAATGGGGGTATTCTAGACTAGGATAAATATTGTGATCATGATAAATATTCACACCTTAGATTATAATTTGATGTAGACATGGATTTAGTTTGGTGTTATTCAAAATCTATAGGAGGTATAGGGCTCCAAAACCTAGACCTAGAATAGGGTAGTGATGTTTAACTAGCTTCTGATTGTAATGTGGTGATAGTGAGGTTATAAATAGGATTGTAATCAAGGTATTATAATATCTAAGAGGTTTCTAGGAAATATTCATGAGGATTATAAGATATTTTCAAGATATTTCAATGTAAGATAACGGATTGTGCAAGGTTCATAAAAGTAAAAAATGATAGGTAAAAAATGTAATAAAATGAATATGCTACTCTATCCTAATATTTGCATGACCAAATCCATAACATCCAAGTTAGAAATAAAATAAATTGTAAGAGAGGTTAGAGCTACTTACTTGCATGAAGGAAATATTGGCATATTAACTTCCCAGGGGTTAGTAACACCCTATGAGAGAGATAATGTGGGGACTACAAAAAAATAAGAAGAAGACCTAGGAACACCCTTGTTTGAATAATTTAATGACTCTAAAATCTTGGTATACCATGAAAAGTGAAAATCCTATGCTTCCATATACTAAATACCCAATTCACCATGTGTGGACTCCAAATACGAAAAATATGACCAACTTTAAGACCTAAAATTTAAGTAGATATTGGAAAACATTAGAAAACTAAATAAGTGATGGATAATATGTGGAATAAGTTCTCAAAGACATAGTATAAATAGCCTAATTGTATCATTAATAATTTTTGTTATCGGTGGTTTGTTTCACCTTTTTCTAGATCGTTTCTTTGAAGTATTGATGAAACAAATAGGGTAATGGGCATAGGAGGAATACCTGTTCAAATGTTGGTTGATGGGTTGTTGTGTGCATATGACTTCCAAATCCATAGCTGATTGTGAGAACTTCCTTTTGGCTAGGAGGAACTACCTGTAATAAAATCAAGACCACCAGAAGGAATTAAACAATATATGCAGTGAACTGCCTAGCGTATGCTAGATCTGGGAAGTGTGATACTTCCTAGATGGCTGTCAGTCCACTATTTTAAACAATTTAATGTTGTAACCAAAGTTAATCCTATTGTAATTTGAAATGATTTATGCATCTCACTTAAAACACAATGAGAAATAGATCTAATCTAGCATACTAAGTTAGAATAGGATCCGAACGTCAAGTAACTGGTTCTAGGTCTCTGCAGGTCTAACAGAGGTCTCAGGTAAATCACATGCGGATGAGGGTGAGGTTAAATTAGGTGGGTAGGTCTTTTTTCTAGGCTGTATGGGTAAATACAGAGACCGATGTTGATCAAGGGTAACTGATGGCAGTTAGGTGTAACCAATGCCGGTTACTATGGAAATTTGGGAATGCCACAGAATAAGCTTTGGGTCTCCTTTGTGATTGCACAAAGGATTTTTTAGTCAGGATGAGGTATTGGGTGACTTGGGTAGGATTTGGTGAGATTTTAATGGGTATATGGAGGTGGAAGTGTTGGAGAATGTCAATAGGTGGGTAGGTAAACAATAGACAATAAAATAATGATTAAATGAAATAAACCAAAGTATGACGTTATAGTTTGAAGGCTACAAGTGATCACCAACTGAAAGAAAGCTTCTATATGGGCTGCATGTACATTCCTCTTTGTTTGGTTAGATCATATCATGGCTAGCATGGATGTGTAAGAGAAAGTGTTTGATCTCCTTCCTTGCATACATGTTCTCTTTGGAATTCACTCTCTGAAGATGTGTTATCTCTACGAGATGTTTTAATGCTCACCAAACTCCCGCCAACATTTTCCAACCTTATTTTTTCAACTTTCAACCTTGATAATAAGGTTTTTTTGGGGTTAAAAGGGTAAGTGACGGTGGTTTCGGCTTAACCCGCGATGGTTAGGGGTAACTGGCATCGGTCAAGGAAGGATTTCCTAGGTTTACTAAATTAGGGAGATCCTCTTGATTTCCTCAGATCTCATGTCGTTAACCCACGGATTAGACTAAGATCCTCTTGTAATCATGCAAGAATGTGGTTAGAGGGAATGTAGGCATTGATTTTTAGGGTTTGGGTAAGTCTTAGCTAGTTATGGCAACTTACTAAGAATAGGTTTTAGGGTAGGTTGGTTTGGTGAGGTTCTAAGTGAATTGTATGTGTGGATATTATTTAAATTAAGATATTTAAATAATAAATATGGTGAGGATAATGAATTAATTTAATTAAATTAATTAAATTAATATTAGTAGGGTGAAAGGGTCCATGGTTAGGTGAATGTGATGAAGGGTTCTTATTTGCCGAGGGACCAAAGGAGAGTGTGACCTAATTTTAGTGTCTACATTTTGCCCCTTTTTGTTGTGTAGCTTGTATTGGTAAGAGAAACTAAAAAAATAAGATGTGGTTTCTCATGTGTGGGTGAAGGTGATCCCTCTTAAACCAAGAACTGACGAGGCCGAAGGTAGAATCGATGAGTGGTTTGATAAAAGGTAAAGGCAGGGAAAATGTAGGTGGGCATAGGGAAAAAGGGTAAAAGGTCTACTTGGGCCATTCTAGGTAATGGCTCAAGGTCAAAGGTAGCAACAAGAAAACACACGCACACGTATAAACTACAACACACTACCAAGTTGAAGAGCAGGAAAACTCTACATCATCTAAGGTCGATAGATTTATCCAAACAAGGTTGAAGTGATTTCAGTATCCAAGGTATAGGATATGGTTAGGAAACACAATGTAGGTTAGGCGTAGGAACGTTTAGGTATGTTTGGTACACCAAAGGTAGGGTCAGGATAAACGGTCACGATAATAGGCTAGGTAAGATCATTAGGTCAATCAACACAGGTAACAGTGCCGCAAGGTATAGTGAACACATGAGGTCAAAGGTCACTAGCGATGGTCCAGGTCCAAATATCTAGGTCATGGCATGGGTAAGGCCAAGGTAGGGGTAAAATAATGAGTCCCCAAAGGAGGAAAAAGGTAAATAGGTAGGGTAAAGGTGGGGTGGGGTAAATGATCATGGTGAAGGTTGGGTAAATGGGTAAGGTAAAGGTGGGGTGGGGTAAATTGTCGGGGTGAAGGGTGGGGTGGGGTAAATGGTTAGGGTGAAGGGTGGGGTAAATGGTTAGGGTGAAGGGTGGGGTAAATGTGGTTAATTTAGGGCAATGTGCAGGTGAGGGTGACTAATGTCGGTCACAGATAACTGACGTTGGTATAGGTCAACCGATGATGGGTAGGTAGGGCACGTGACTGATGCTGGTCAAGGGTAACCGATGTCAGTTAGGTCGGGTTGGTTATAAAAACCAAAAATCCATGTGTTTTTTATTCATTTGTTATTGTGCAAAATGATAAAATGACAAAAAAGAGAAAAAAGTGTCTCGGATGAAGCGGAACAGTGTGAGCTGGTAGTGTGATTTAATGAGGGATTTTTTGGTGAGTAGTGGGTCCATGGGATCAAGGTGAGAGATTTGATTGGTGTAATAAATGTATGTTGTGATAATGTTTAAAATATGAAACAATTTGTTATGTATGTGGTTTAATTTCCAGTTGTGGGTATAAAAGGGAAACAAAATTAGGTGTGATGTAATGTGAGGCACATGGAAGATGAATTTTTCAAGGTATAGGATGGCAAGCTAGCCTAGGGCCCCATGCTCTCATAGTTTTAACCTACATAGTCCAAGTGGAAAGGGACCTCAAGTCGATGTAGTTCTCCCATGAGCTAGGGAAGAATATGAGGATGTATGAAAATGAGGTGGTAGGTTTTTGGGCAAGTTGTGGGTTTAGGTTTGGTAGGTGTGGGTGGATTATAGGTAAAGTGATGTAGGTGAGGGTGATTGTGGAAAAAGAAGAAGATTACCCCAAAAGTAAGCGTGAGGACCAAGTCCTGTATAAGGTAATCAAAATGTAAGCAAAGATGATTAAAATATGAGGGGGAAATAAATCCACCTGATTGGGGAGGATCATACTGAGTACATCATACCTTAGAGGAGGTGATGAACAAAAGACTTGAAATACATTACATGATTGACCATTCTATAATGAAAAGTAGTCACATGATCACCAAATGTCTAAGTTCTAAGAAGTCCCTTGAGGTAATGAGGAAATGGGAGTGAGAATGGTAAGAAGTGTGAGAGGTAGTTAATTTTTATATGGTATGAGGTAGCATGTGCTTGAGCAAGAGATATGAGGTCATAATGGGAAATTCCCTGAAAAAAAGGTTGTTATTTTTGACCTATAGTTGAGATAGATTGATCAATGTAGGAAGTCTATATGGGATAAATAAAATTGAACTCCTTGATGTCTTTGTGTAGCTGAGCAATATGGGAAGCTTTTGTTGCTATCATTTTTTTTAAAGCTTTACATAGTTGTCCTTTGAGGAAGATGTCCTTTTGAGGGAGTCATATTTTTATTAAAAGTTTGACTCAAGGAGTTTGGTCCCATGTGAGGTCTTTGTAGTCATGGAAAAGACCAAGGTGAAGGATAGGACTCTTATTTAAAAGGCAAGGTGAAATGACCATGGGATCTCATCTAAAGTTAGACAAAAAGTATCCATGAGAATCATGCTATGTGCAGTGCCATGGTACACATATTCAAGAGAAGATAACTAGTGATGAGTACTCACATGATTCTTGTTTAATCATTGGTGAGGTGTATGGAGTGAATAGCACTCAAGGGACGAGCATGGAAAGAGACAAAAGGTAAGGTAGGATGACAATTCAATAATAGAATGGTTGAAGATGCAAGGCGTTAAGGGGATTAGGTTTATGTTTACCATCAAGTGAAGATAAATGATAAGCTCTTGATCCATAAGTATGAGTTATAATGTATGGTCCAAGCCAATTAGGAGCAAATTTTCCCCGTTTACTTTTTTCTTCTTTGGTTACATGTTGATTTTCTTTCAAGACAAGGTTATCTAATTAGAAGATTCGTTCATGAACATATTTTTCATAGGCACATTTGATACATTTTTGGTAAAATTGAAGGTGATCTAGAGCATTAAGATGACGTTCATCTAATAACTCTAGCTATGCTAAATAGTCCTGATGAAATTCATCATCATTGAGCATGTCATGGAGATAAATACGGAGTGAGTGGATTTGGACTTCAAGAGGTAGAACTGCCTTTGTACCATAGACCAGAGAAAAGGGTGTGGCCATAGTGGAAGTGCAAATACTAGTTCGGTATGCCCATAGGGAAAAAGGAATGTGTGTATGCCAATCCTTCCTAGTATCGTCAACCACTTTCATAAGAATTTTGTTTAAGGTTTTATTAGTGGATTTGGCTTGACCATTGGTTTTTGGGTAATAAGGTGATGAGAAACTAAGCTTAATGTCGAAGGCATCGTAAAGTTTTTGCAATGTTTTATTTTTGAATTGTTTTCCATTATCAGTGATGAGGTGATGAGGAACACCAAAGTGACAAATGATGTGGTGGTTAATGAACTCACATATTTTCTTAGATTTCGTGGAGATGAGTGGTATGGCTTCCACCCATTTTGTATAGTATTCGGTAGTAATGATGTTCCATTGATGACGTTGGGATGAATGAGGATTGATCTCTCCGACAAGATCCAAACCCCATTGAGAGAAGGGCCAAAGGTCATGAGTGACTTGTAAGGCATGACTAGGTGTATGATGAAGATTGGAATGTTGTTGGAATTTTACATAATGTTTGATGTAGTCGCAACAATCATGGTTAAGGGTCATCCAGTAATAGCCTAGGCAAAGAATATGCTTAGCAACAGTCAAGGTCACTGAAGTGACCTCCACACATGCCATCATGAACCTCCTTAATGGTATAAGGAATTTCATAACTTGAGAGGCATCGTAAGATAATATCATCAAGGTTGTGCTTATAGAGGATTCCCCCAAGATGACGTAATGAGAGACCTTTTTAAGGAAGTCGCATTGTCCATTATGGGTAAGATCATGAGATAAGATGGAGAGAGAAAGGTAGTCAAAGTAGTGTTTATACCAAAGGTCACTCGGGTCGGGGTATCGGTTCGATCGAGTAAATATCATGAGGTAAATAAGAAGGTGATTGGATTCATTATACGGTGACAAATATTATAGAATCGGTAAGTGAAGCGAGTATTTGGGAAGCTAAGTAGGCCATGGTATCTACAAATTTGTTAGTTGAACGTGGGATGGTTTGAATGGTGTAACGATCAAATGTGGTCAAAAGTATGTCTATATGATGTTTATACTTTAGAAGTATCTCGTTATGACATTGGTACATACCATTGACTTGGTTTATGACCAATTGAGAATCACCAAAGATGTTGATTGATTTAACATCTAGGGCATAGGCGGCTTGGAGATCTAGTACGAGCGCTTCGTATTCAAAAATATTGTTGGTACATTCAAAATCTAATTTGAAATAAAAAGGCATGGGTTCACCATCAAGAGGAATGAGGATAATACTAGCCCCGCCTCCATGCTAACACTTGGAACCATTGAAAAAGAGTGTCATTTGGTAAGGAGGTTCATCTAGGGAAAGGGTAGCAATTGACTCATCTAGAAAGTCAAAATTAGAGGGTTGATCCCAGAAATAGGTGCATTGGCCAATTGGTCGGTGATAGCTTGGCCCTTGATGGACTTTTGATGAATGAATTTGAGGTCAAAATCAGCTAAAATCATAAGCCATTGTGCAGCCCGCTGATTTTGATAAGGTTTGGCGTACATGAAGTGTAAGGGGTCGGTGCTGGTCACAACATAGGTTTTTGGTTGAGTAGGTAATGACGGAATTTGGTGGCAACAAAAACTAAGGCTAAGAAAAGTTTTTCAGGATGGGTGTATCAGTTTTCATAATCTAAAAGAGTATGGATTATGTAATAAACCACATGCTCCCTATGTTGTTCATCGCAATGAGAAAGCATGGCTCCCAAGGAATGATTGGTAGCTGATATGTATAGGTAAAAAGGATGATCTTCTTTAGGTGGAATGAGTATGGGTGGCTGGAGAAGGTATTGTTTTAAGGCCTCAAAAGCATTTTGACAGTCATCATCCCATTTAAAGGAAACATCCTTCTTGAGAAGATGATGAAATGGTTGACATCGATCAGATAATCGAGAAATGAAACGGTGAATGGACACCAACTTACCTTGCAGGCTACAGAGTTATCGAAGGTTAGTAGGTGGAGGAATTTCAAGAATGGCCTTAACTTTAGCAAGTTAAACTTCTATACGATAGAGGGAAATGATAAATCCCAGGAGCTTTCTTGAGAGAACCACGAAGATGCACTTCATAGGCTAAAGGCAGACGTAATATTTAATGAGATGGTCAAAGATGGTTTTAAGGATGGAAAGGTGGTCAGAGAAGCATTTAGATTTGGCCAAGAGATCATCCACATAATCTTCCAATATGCGATGCATGATGTCATGGAAGATGTAAGTCATAGCCCGTTGATATGTGGCACTAGCGTTTTTAAGGCCGAAAGTCATGACTCGATAGCAGAAGGTCCCCCAAGGGGTGATGAATGAGGTTTTATGTTGATCTTCTGGGGCAAGAAAAATTTGGTTATAACCTAAGAATCCATCCATGAGAGATAACATCTCATGACCAGTAGTAAGGTCAACCGGTTGATCAATCTGGGTAAAGGAAAGTTGTCCTTCGGGCGAGGTTAGGTTGAGGTCACGGAAGTCCATGCAAATGTGGAGTTCCCCTGTCGCGCCTTAGTGATAGGGACAATGTTAGAAATCCAATGAGGATAATCAATGGGTAAGATTAAGGAAACGGAAAGAAGGCACTGAAGCTCTTCTTTGATGAGAAGGGCAATGTGAGGGTGCATTTTCCTCATCTTTTGTTTGATGGATTTGGCATTGGGAATGGTTACGATATTGTGGACCACTATGGTAGGTTCAATACCAAGCATGTCTGCATAAGACAAAGCAAAAGTGTGGTTATGATCTCTTAGAAAAGAAGTGATGGCTTCCTATTCGGAAACATCTAAATATTGTCTGATCTTTAGGATGTGCGGGTCATCCTGAGTATGAGTGTTGATCTTGATAGTCGATTCAATCAACATGGTTTGCATCTTAGAAGGTAATGACCGATGACTATATGAGTCTTCTACACCAAGGTAGGTGAGTATGGATTCATCATCCTGACATTGAATGATGTTAATTGAAGGTGTATCATCATCGATCATTTCAGGATAAAGGAAGGGAAGAGTGGAAGGGCCTCGCCCTTGTGTTGATAAGTCAGAGGCCCCAAGGAAATGGTGTTTATGAAAAAAAAAAGTTAGGAGGGATAGATTTAGGATCCATCGACTCCGTCGGTGAATGTGGTGATGAAGGTGGAGCGGGTGAAGAAGGTGTAGAAGAGCTAGTGTCCTTAATGAGTTCAATGTGGGCCTATTTGGTAGGTTTTGGATATATCTTTCCCCTTGGGTAGATATAGGCAAGCAGAAGAATATGGAAATCAAAGGAACTCAAAACCCAAGTGTCAACATGCCAAAAGTCGCACCCATGGCATAGGTAAAGGGTGCATAGCAAAGAGTGTCGACACGAAAATGGATGCGCCAAGGTGTAGGTAAAGGGCGTACATCAGAGGATGTCAACATGAAAATGGATGCGCCAAGGCACAGGTAAAGGCGCACATCGAGGATGTCAAAAAAAAAATGGATACGCCCTTAAAGCGCAGTAAAGGGCGCACATCAGAGGATGTCAACAAGAAAATGGATGCACCAAGGCGTAGGTAAAGGGTGCACATCAGAGGATGTCAACACAAAAATGGATGCGCCAAGGCATAGGTAAAGGGCGCACATCAGAGAGTGTCGACACGAAAATGGATGCGCCCATGGCGTAGGTAAGAATATGTCAACACGCCAAAAGTTACGCCCATGGTGCGGGTAAGAGGTGCATGACAGAAGGTGTTAACACAAAAATGGATGCACCCATGGTGTGGTAAGAGGTGCACGACAGAAGGTGTTGAGATGAAAATGGATGTGCCCATGGCACAGGTAAGAGAATGTCGACATGACAAAATTCATGCCTTAGTGCACGTAAGGGTATGTCGACATGAAGATGGATGCGCCTATGGCGCACCTTCAGGAGGTGTAACATTTTGAGGCGACAGAAGCAAACCACCACCCAGATATTCAGATGGCCATAACTTTTCACAGGGAGCTCGGATTAACACAAGGTTGGACTTTTGGATATCTTTAATTGACTGGGAACAAGTTCTTAAAAATGCAAAATACGAGATCACCATGAGGTATTGGTGTTTTAAAATGGCTAACTTGGAGTGTGAGCCAACTATGGTGAGTCGAGTGTGGAGTTTGAGCCGATTTTAATGAGCTTAGTAGTCGAGCTCTTTTGGGTTTGCTAAGGTTCTCACCTACCACCATAATGAGATGAATTAAATGCAACCTAGAGGTGGTTGGGGTAGATTTGGATTTTCTCTCTCTTCCCTCTCTCATTCTTCCTATAAATTGTAAGGAGGGGCTTCTTTCTAAAGGTTGGAAATTCTTATTTTGCCCCTCCCTTCTTCTCTTTGGCAGGTGAATTTGTGGAGTTCAAACCTCCCATCTAAAAATGTAATGTAACTTTTCCTCTTGGCATTTTGTAGTGTATTGTATCAATATTTGGAGCAAATAACGCATGTCTGTGGATGATTCTCAACCCTCCCTATGTTCATTTGCACCCTCCTAATCTTTCACTACAATTTTTGTTATCTGTGTATGATCTTGCATTGCATTTTGATGGTTTGTGTTTATTGGCAAGACAGGTGTTCTTCATTCCTCGGTGCATCACCTTTGTTAGTTTAGGTTTATTTTTATGCATATTCTTACCCTGTCTCCTTGGCAAGTTAGATTAGGTTTTGAGTAAACCCTCTGCAATTTTATGTGTGCATCTGAATAGAGGAATAGGAACCAACCTTCATCCAGAGATCTTTTCCAATTTTTACAAGGTCCCACACTTGGGAAAAGCTCCATGTTATACAATCGCACTGAGAGTCTCAACCAATCGAGTTGCAGATGTTCAGGGGTGTTGTGATTCACCATCAATAGTTTTGGCATGCCGGTGGGACAAGAGGTCATTCCACAAGATTTGAAGGAGTTTTCAAGAAATTTGGACTAAAAAATTATAGGTTTTACAATTTCAGATTTTTCACCTTCCAGGCTGAACTTTGAAATCGATTTTCAAGGGCTTAACTTGCTCAAAACAAGTCAAAATTTCACCAGTTGATAGATCGGGGGATAATCTTCAAAAGGGTATTCTTAGATTTTTGGGATTTTGACTTTCAAAATTTCATGGTTTTTTGTATTTCAGGTTTTCCCAGTTGCCTTGCATGACCCGAGTCATAAGTGAAATCTTAAAAGAACTATGTTTCATCCGTGGATTCTTAACTTGTTCGGGGATTAGTAACTGCACAACAAGACCCAATAATCAAATTGAGGAACTATACCTTCAAGGTTTGAAAATTCTATTTTTAATATTTTTCAGGTTTGGTGTGTAACTTGGCATAATCTAGCCTTTTGAGGCTCATTATCTAACACATCTGGTGACTCCGAAGGGGTAGAATTCAGTGGTGTAGCAGCAAAAGTTACCCAGGCATATGAGAAGAATTTGAACCAGGTCTGATACTCAAGAAGAGGGGCTATTTTTCCACTTGCAACTATCACCAGGAAGAGGAAGGAGAGGAAGAAGACCACAAAGATCACCATCTCCACCTAACAGGACTTTATCAAACCCTCCACCTAGTAGACCTTTTCTCCAATCAACAAGGGTTATCAGGCCAATCAGAATGGCGCAACCACCGAATCCCTTTGTCAACTTCACCGGTAGCAGTCCACTTGCCCTCAATGCATAGAATCCAGTTCCAATTACAGCATTAAAGAACATTCCATTTTTTATTGGAGAAAATCATACCACTCCTAGTGATCATGTCAAAGACATTGCTAACATTTGTGTAATCCATGAGATAAATGAAATGGATGTTGCTATCAAATTGCTGGCATCTTCATTCAAAGGGAAGGCATTGCAATGGTTTAGGAGCCTTCCTTGAAGCTGGTTCTATCCAAAATTGGAATTAGTTATGCATAGTTCTCCATGAGCAGTTTGGGGAAAAGGGAGACAATTTTCTCTCTTTGGAACAATTGACACTATCAAGAGAGCTCCCCATGAATAAAGCCGACCGACTTCAACTTTAGATTTCAAAGGTCTTGGGATAGGATTCCAGTGGCTGTCAAGCCAACAACCAAGGTGCTTTTCTATATTATCTTAAAGCTTTGAATTCTGATATTTCTTTGTTAATTCAATCTATGGGAGGCACAACCTTACCTGTTGCTTATAGCATTGCCATTAGGGCTGAAAACTATCTTATTCAAGCTGGTAAGTTGGCTCCTAGGCCTCCCATGCCCTTGTATCCAAACTTAGAAAATCCAAGCACTAGTCAAACACCCACTTTGGCTCCTATTCCCACTCCTAGAAATCAAAGTTCAAATGAAACTTCTACTTCATCCTCTAGTGCTCTAAATGAACTCCAAGAGGTCATGAAACAATTACAAAATTTGGGAAATGAGCTGGTTACACTCAAGAGGCAGCAGGCCCAAAGCTTTAGACCTTCTTATCAGCCTCAAGCACAGTACCAGGCTAGGCCCCCATACCAAAAAAATAGGCCACCAGCTCAGGCTGCAAATCAAAATCAAAGCCAAGTAAGGCCTCCCGCCAATAGACCATTTCAGCCCTATAACCCCAATGTTGCATCTACTTCTAAAGCATTAGTGCCAGTGCAAAACAATATAGCTCAAGAGTATGATTGGTGTTTCCCATGTAATGAACCTCACAACCAATCTATGTGCTTCAATGGTGCTTTGAACCAAGCCTTGATGGTGACAACTACGGGCGAAGAGGGTGAAGTGAGTCAAGAAACAAATCAGCAACAAGGGACATCTCAGCAAAACACAGCTCCAAATAATACCGCACTTACGAATTGGCAAGCTGAGGATTTTTGTGGCATGAATCAAACAATTTCTCAGAGTGTAGCAGCTAACACAAGATCAAAGAAGAGGAATATTGGTGAAGGGCAGTCATTGGCTCCAAGTGATCTACAACCTTACATCACTCCACAAGTTGTCGGAAAGCAAAATGCAGCTCCAAACATGCAAGGAAAGCCCAAACCACCTTCTAAACCAACTCAAATGCCAACTGTTGCTGCCCATGCACAAGAAATTAATGCACAGACTAAAGGACAACAAAGAGATGTTTCATCCCCATTTAGCATCATTTATCAAATGAAGAAGACAAATGTGAATATATCAATGTGGGAATCTTTGTCCATCCCAGGCCAAAGAGATCTTCTACAAGCTGCTATGAAGAATTGGTCAACTTCAAACCAGCAGGTCCATATGCAAGAGAAGGTCCTCACAAATGCCACTCAGCCTGAAGGGAATCATGGAGGACAACAAGGTAAAGTTTTGAAGCCCCCTCCATTTTATGTTTCATTAATCATTGGGGATAAACTAGTACACAATTGCATGATTGATTCTGGGGCAAGTAGTTTTGTCATGCCTAAGAAAATAGCTGATCAGCTAGGTCTCCAATATGAAGTCATATCAAAGGGGGTAGTGCAATTGGATGGGACAGCAACAGTAGCAAAAGTGGGAGTGATTAAAAGTTTTAATCTTACCCTGCATGCATGCCCCAACGTTACCGTTTTGCAAGATGTGTCAGTGATAGATTTGCCAACACTATTTTCCCTATGCTTATCAAGGGATTTCACAACTAGAATTGGAGGCTACTTATCTCATTGATTGGTCACACATGTTGTTCAGAACAAGATATGGTACTAAGGTCACAATCAGATCTGAACCAATTGCAAACTTTCATATTGAGCCTCATACTCCAAGCCAAATCAATGCCAACTATTCAACATTTGATCAAGAAGATTATCCAAGCATAGATGAAGCTGACACCAAAGTTGGAAGCATCCCAGATTTGACTCTTGATGAATGGGCAAGCAAGGTACATGCTTTTGATCCCTACCAAGAAATAGAAGAATCTGAGCTAGGAGTCTATTGCATACATGAAGAAAACCAGTCTATTCCTAGCATCACCAAACCAGACCATAAGGATGACAATGAGGTATGGCAGTTATTTTTTGATGGATCAAGGAGTAGGCAAGGCGCAGGAGGAGGAGCTATGCTTGTTTCACCTCAAGGCATCAAATATTATTCATCTTTCTGTTTCTAGTTTTCCTATTCAAACAACATAGCTGAATATGAGGCCTTGATTCACGGACTTCATTGGGCCACGAAAAAGGGCATAAAGAACTTGCAGGTGTTCGGGGATAGTGAGCTAATCGTCAATCAAGTCAGGGGACAACATGCTACAAAGAATGAACTGCTGAAGAACTACAAGAACAGGGTGTGGGACCTCGTTGAGGATTTTGAAGCTTTCAACATCATGTCCATACCCAAGAAGAAAAATGAAGCCGTGGATAGGCTCGCAGTAGTTGGAGCAACGTTTGATGTGGTTGACAACATCAAAAGGAAAAAACACAACCACATATCCATGTGATTGTGAGGCCAGCAGTTCCAGATAATAACACAAGCTGGAAGGTGTTTGAGAATGATCAACATATCATCAATTTTTTACAAGAAGAGGCTGAATTCTCAGCCAAGAATTAGAATAGACTAGAGCAGCAGTACGGTGATCAAGTAGTGCAGCTGCAGATAAACAAGCTTCCCAAGGGTTTAGTAACATTGGATTCTATCTTCAACCCTAACGACTAGTTCTGTAAGGAAAATGCTAACATACAAGTCAAGAGAGAAGATTCAGAGCCAATTCTAGTTGGGGAAGGCAAAACACTTCAAATTGGCAAAGTGGCCACTGAGCAGGAGAAATCATATTTCATGCAACTTTGCCAAGAATTTCCATATTTCTTCGCTTGGAGCTATGAAGACTTGAGAGGTTTCAATCTGAAGTTGGCACAACATACCATAGAATTAGATCCAGATGCTAAGCCCATCAGGCAGAAGTAGAGACTAGTCAACCCTCACATTGAGCCCCTAATGAAGAAAGAGCTAAACAAGCTAATAGAGGCAAGCATTATATTCCCGATCAAGCACTCAAGCTGGGTTGCAAACTTGGTTCCGGTCAGGAAGAAGAGTGGAGAAATCAGGTTGTGTGTGGACTTCCGAGACCTCAATAGGGCATCTCTCAAAGACCATTACCCACTTCCTTCAATGGAACAAATATTGCAAGTGGTATCCGGTTTGGAGAGATTCTCTCTCCTAGATGGCTACTCAGGGTATAATCAAGTAATGGTGAAAGAAGATGACCAGTTTAAGACGGCTTTCACCACCAAATGGGGCACCTATGCCTACAAGAAGATGCCATTTGGGCTATCAAATGCTGGAGCCACTTTCTAAAGGGCAATGGATATGGCATTCAAGGGGTTGATCAATAAAATAGTTCTGATATATCTTGACGACATCACTATATTCTCCAAAAATGCAGCAGATCACCTTTTTCATTTGAGGCAGGTATTTTAGAGGTGTAGAAAATTTGGGGTATCATTGAATCCCAAAAAATGTATATTCTTGGCTCACGAGGGAAAACTTCTAGGCCATATTGTTTCAAAGGAGGGATTGATGATTGACCCAGAAAGAGTTGAAGCAATTCGAGCATTGCCATTGCCAAGTCATAAGAAGGCTCTTCAAAGCTTCTTAGGAAGGATCAATTTTGTCCGCAGGTTTGTGCCAAATTTTGCCGCTCGTGAAGCCAATAACACTGATGTTGAAGAAGAGCATGGTATTTAAGTGGACAGCTGAAGGCAAGGCAAGTTTTGAGGCAATAAAAGAGGCTATATCTCAAGCTCGACTCTCGTCAATCCAGACTTCTCCAAGGACTTCATGTTGTATTCCTTCGGTGGTGGAGACACAATTTCTGCAATCTTGGTACAACAAAATAAAGAAGGATTAGAACAACCAGTTGCTTTCTTTAGTCAAGGCCTAGAGGAATATGAAACAAGGTACTCTTTCATTGAAAAGCATGTCCTTGCAGTGATCAGGAGCTTAAAGAAATTCAAGCACCTAGTCTCAAACAACAAGATCCAATTGTTGGTCTCTCATGCGGGAGTCAGGAACTTCCTTCTAAATAAGGATTTGAATGAGAAACGTGCAGGATGGATCACTCGTGTCATGGAATATGACATCGAAATTAAGGTCACTAAGCTAGTACGTGGAAAAGGACTATGTGAACAACTAGCTTTGAGTCAGAAAGTTGAAGCAGGTGATGAAAAAGAGACTGCCATGGTACTACAAGATGGTCAAGAACAGGAAAATGATGATGTGCCCACTCCTTGTTGGACTCAGAATATGGTACACTTCCTACAGACATGCCTATGCCCTCCAGAAATGAGCAAAGCGAAGAGGAGATACTTCAGATTACAAGCCATTCCATATGTGCTTGTTGATGGTGTTTTGTTTAAAAAGACATCAATGGAGTTCTATTGAGGTGCATTGGGACAGGTCAAATTGAGAGGGTGTTACAATATTTTCATGATGGAGATTCTGGAGGACATTTCACCCCACGAGTAACAACTCTCAAGATAATGAAGGTAGGGTATTATTGGCCCACAGTGTTCAATGACTGCTATACATGGATAAGAAAGTGCAAGAAATGTGCACTCTTCACAGGCAAAGAAAGACTAGCAGCACTTCCATTGCACCCAATTTTGGTTAACCAACCATTTATGTAGTGGGGATTGGACTTCATTGGGGTCATAAATCCTAACTCAAGCTAAGGCCACAAGTGGATTCTTACGGCAATGGACTATTTCACCAAGTGGACTGAAATAGTAGCGCTCAAAGAAGCGAATGAGTCTAACATACTAGACTTTTATGAAGGAATAGTGACCAAGTTCGGTGTGCCAGCCACTATCATATCAAATAATGCATTGGCATTCATAGGTTCCAAGATTATAGAATGGGCTGTCAAGAATGGAATCTATTTGAGCACCTCTTCAAATTATTACCCATAGGGTAATGGACAAGTAGAGTCCACGAACAAGAATTTGCTAAGGATCATCAGAAGGACTCTGAATGAAAACTAAAGGACATGGCATACCAAGCTAAGATCAGCATTGTAGGCTAACAGAATAATGCCAAAGAGGTCTACTGGTAATTCTCCCTACAATTTGGTCTATGGGAAAGAGGCAGTATTGCCTATATCATTAGAATTGCTAGCATTGGAGCTCATGAAGCAGTTGGAGTTGTCTGAGTTCAAACCAATGGAGGCCAGGTATGCAGAGTTGATGGAATTGGAAGAAATAAGAGAACATGTAGTTTTGATGATTGAAAAGGATCAATTCTTAGTAGAAAGATGGTTTGATAAGAAGGCAAGAGCAAAGACCTTCCAGGAAGGGGACCTAGTTCTAAAATGGGATGCAGATCAGGCAAAACCAGGAAGGCATTCCAAGTTTGATGCCATTTGGAGTGGCCCCTATATGGTCACGGAATGTAAAAGTAGTAATGCCTTCCAATTATCTACATTGGATGGAGAAGAACTCCGATTCCGGTTAACGAAATATATCTTAAACATTGCTACTAAAAGGAAAAGGTTTACCCTTGTAAATATTAGCCTAGATTTCAAATTCCTCTAAGTGCGTATGCACATTGTCTTGTTGTAGTTAGGTTTCAATTTCCCTAAGTGCTTCAGCACAAGTTTTGTTGCTCTCAGGTTGAATTTCTATAGTTCAACATGCTCTTGGAGAAGGAGTTGCGGTATCAGGCTCGAGATCAGAGATCAAGTTGGTTTCAAGTTATTGCTTATGACTCCATGCCCAATGGATTGCTAAAAGGCCACTGATCTTCTACCTAGCAGGTAGGTGATCCCATTGAGTCACCAAATTGTTGTATATATCTTTCCCCGGGTAGATATAGGCAAGCAGAAGAATATGGAAATCAAAGGAACTTAAAACTCGAGTGTCAACACACCAAAAGTCGCACCCATGGCATAGGTAAAGGGCGCACAGCAAAGAGTGTCGACACGAAAATGGATGCGCTAAGGCGCAGGTAAAGGGTGCACATCAGAGAATGTCAACACAAAAATGGATGCGCCAAGGCATAGGTAAAGGGCATACATCAGAGGATGTCAACATAAAAATGGATGCGCTAAGGTGCAGGTAAAGGGCACACATCAGAGGATGTCAACAAGAAAATGGATGCGCCAAGGCGCAGGTAAAGGGCACACATCAGAGGATGTCAACACAAAAATGGATGCGCCAAGGCGTAGGTAAAGGGTACACATCAGAGAGTGTCGACATGAAAATGGATGCGCCCATGGCGCAGGTAAGAAGATGTCGACACGCCAAAAGTTGCGCCCATGGCGCAGGTAAGAGGCGCACGACAAAAAGGTGTTGACA
Organism: Taxus wallichiana var. yunnanensis; assembly: GCA_018340775.1. NCBI lineage: Eukaryota > Viridiplantae > Streptophyta > Pinopsida > Cupressales > Taxaceae > Taxus > Taxus wallichiana. Next base: position 167,264,956 of record CM031244.1, read on the forward strand.
AGAAAATGGATGCACCCATAGCACAGGTAAGAGAATGTCGACATGACAAAATTCACACCTTGGCACATGTAAGGGTATGTCAACCTGAATATGGATGCACCTATGTCGCACCTTCAGGAGGCGCAACATTTTGAGCGCTGACAGGAAGCAGACCCTGACCCAGATATTCAGATGGCCATAACTTTTCACAGGAGCTCGGATTAATGCAAGGTTGGACTTTTCGGAAAGCCTACGAGGTCCTTTGTCCAACTACAATTGGGTATCTTTAATTGGGTGGGAAAAAGTTCTTAAAAATGAAAAATACAGCTCGCCACTTTTTAGGTTTGCTAAGGCTCTCACCTACCACCATAATGAGATGAATTAAATGCAACCTAGAGGTGGTTGGGGTAGATTTGGATTTCCTCTCTCTTCCCTCTCTCATTCTTCCTATAAATTGTAAGGAGGGGCTTCTTTCTAAATGTTGGACATTCTTGTTTTTCCCCTCCCTTCTTCTCTTTGGCAGGTGAATTTGTGGAGTTCAAACCTCCCATCTAAAACTATAATGCAACTTTGCCTCTTGGCATTTTGTAGTGTATTGTATCAATCTTTGGAGCAAATAACACATGTCTATGGATGATTCTCAACCCTCTCTATGTTCATTTGCATCCTCCTAATCTTTCACTGCAATTTTTGTTATCTGTGCATGATCTTGCATTGCATTTTGATGGTTTGTGTTTATTGGCAAGACAGGTGTTCTTCATTCCTCGGTGCATCACCTTTGTTAGTTTAGGTTTATTTTTATGCATCTTCTTACCCTGTCTCCTTGGCAAGTTAGATTAGGTTTTTGAGTAAACCCTCTATAATTTTATGTGTGCATCTAAATAGAGGAATAGGAACCGCCTTCATCTGAGAGAGCTTTTCCGATTTTCGCAAGGTCCCACACTTGGGAAAAGCTCCATGTTATGCAATCACACTGATAGTCTCAACCAATTGAGTTGTAGATGTTCACGGGTGCTGTGATTCACCATCAATAGTAGGTGGTTCAAGAAAGTTGATACCACTATGGTTATTATGTTTGGGTGGTACATGGAATAATGGTATGGCATCCTTGCTCATAAAATCCAAACCCAAACCCTTCCATGCACATTGGTGTAGGAAGGCATGGGAAAAATGGAGATTGGTGAGTGATTGGAAGTCAGCAGAAAATTTGTAGGTTTGTGGTGGTGGTTCGGGTGTGTAAGTGGTAGTATCAAGTCCCCCATATGTGAGACTAGTATGAAGGTAAGGAGGACCATAAAGGAGACATTCTCCTATATGGTGATCATAATGTGGGTGTTGGTGAAGGCTTACGTACTCTTGTGGAGTAAGAAATGTGTTGACACTATATAAGTGGTACTCCCCCAGAGTGAGGCATTGAAAAACACCTTCTAAGGGATCAATGGTTGGTATGTAGGTAGTTGGTATGGATAAAGTGTCAGAGGTTGATGCTGAGGTAGAGTTAACATTGGGGTGATGGGTCAGCTATGGAGGTTATGGAAGTGGTAGGAATAGAGGAGATATGTGTGGTAAAAAGCAGCAGACTGTCTTGGTAGGTGGAGGTGTAGGTGAAGAAGTAGTGGTTATGGAGGTAGATGGCTTAATAGGTATGAGCACATCATTGGGTTGGTAAAGCATGTTGCATGTTTTGAAAGGTGAGGGGTTAGCTAGAATGGTATAAGTGTGTCCTTCATGTTCAAACTTTACACAATGATGCAAAGTGGAAGGAATGTAACCCATGACATAGATCCATGGTTTGCCAAGAAACGAGTTATATTGGAATTTCCCCTCCAAGACATAAATTTTTTTGGAAGCAAGATGGGGCCCACGCGAATGTGGAGGATGACGGTGCCTAGTGTAGAGGTGATAACATCATTAAATGAATGCAACATGACCTGGATGTTTATGCATGTAATTGTCAGGTATGCACATTTGAGTGAATGCATGGGATGAAATGATGTTAATTCTATCACCCCCATCAATCATCACATGTCGTACCCATATGTCATCGATGTGGACAAAGATGAAGAGGGTTGGGTCTGGGTCATCTTTTTGGTGTGGTGTGATCTCTTCCTCTGAGAAGCTAAGGGAGGCTACTTGGTGAATAGAGTGGGGTGAAGATGAAGGTGGTAATTTGGTGAGAGAGGCTACATGATGGGGTGTGATAATGGAGGCCACGGGTGTAGGGTCATTGGGTAAAACCTCAATAGATTGAAGAACCTCCATGAGAGCTTGACGATGGGGTTTTAAGGTTTAGATGAGGTCATATAGGGACATTTTGAGGGGAGACTGGTGTAATTGTTTGAGCATGGTGTGATGTGTGATGCCATTAGATATGGAGTACGTGGGGCCGTGGATAGTGATTTTAGGTATGGGTGTAGATGGTATATTGGGTATAGGATTGGTTAGTGGGTTAGTTGCCTTTTCTTTGCCCTTATCCTTCTAATCATATGTATTTATGTGTATCATGTTGATTTGAGGGGAGTTGGCAAATGGAGAAGGTGTAGGGTGAGTGGTATAACGACACGATGGGAAAAAACCTATCGGAGGAGGAAAACCCTGTGAGGTGAGTTGGGCACAACAACATTTGGGTGGGGGCGTGGTAAGTTCTCCGATACGAACCATGTTAATTTCAAATCTTGAGGGTGGTTCTAGGAGTTTTAAGGATGTCATTTGTGGTTGTGGAGTGGGTAGTGTGGGAATGGGTGTTGGTGAAGTAGGATCCTTGTCGAGAAGGTCATTGTCGTCAAAGTTGGCTTCGGAGGACACAATTGGATAAGGACAATTTTCAAGGCCTTGCAGTTTTCCATATCGTAACTCTGGCATACGATGCTAAGCACAAATTTTAGTATCATCAAACCCTATTGGCTTGGGTTTGAGGGGGTCATAAGGTCTAAGTGGTGGTAATGTGATGACAGAAGTCTCAAGGAGGTTGGTTAAAATTTTGGCATAGGACCCTACTAGTGGATCGCAATGGGAAGTGAATGTGAGTTTGGGAGTACGTTTGGTTGATTGTCGTCGAATGGTTTTTAGAAGAGGAGGGGTGGATCGACCTATGGTTTGAGGTGCTGGTGTTGTTTTAGGTGGCGGTCATGCTTGTTTAGGTAGGGGTATAGTAGATGGACGGGTAGGAGGGTGTGTGGTCATTTTGACTACCTTATTGTGGGGTAGTGGAGTTTTGTTTTTAGATTACACCTTCTTGGGTAAAGGTGATGTGGGTGTACGAGGTCTAGAAGGAAAAGTAGATGGAGGAAGAGGGAAAGTTACCCACTGGGGATAATGGGGGTGCTGTGAAGGTAGATGACATGGGTCGTGCTTGGGGTGTGAGAGATAGTGACTAAAGTGTAGTGGGTAGTGAAGTAATAACTGAGGGTATTGGAGGTATGGGTGGTAAATATGCTGTATGTTCTAGTGTAAGTCATGTTGGGCATCTGGGGAGATTAGAGGTTTGTGAGGAAGGAATGGGTTGTTGTGTATTTGGTTTGTTAGTGGGTGGAGGTATCTTGACCATGTGGGGAAGCTGAGATCCTAAGATGGATGGGATAGGCGCAAGTGTGATTGGCACATCCGAGGTAAGATGTTGATGGGTTTGGTTCTTTTGTATGGATGTAGGAATAGGTATGATGTTGACTTTGGAGGATGTAGCTGAATCTAGTTTGATAGGTGGAGGAGTAAGGTTGGTGGTCGGGGTGACCCCTAAAGTGGTAATAGGTTTACTTGAGGCAAATGTTGTAGGTATGGGTTTGGGTTTAGGTGTAGGTTGAGTTATGGGTAATGGTGTGGTTTGAGATATAACAGTGTCGTAGAAGGAGTTATGATAGAGGTGGTTGTGTTTAGTTTGATTGGTCGAAATGTTTTTGGGTAGATAGTGGAGGTATTAGGAAATGACCTCTGCATCTACATTGAGACAGGAAGCAAAAGGCATCCCCATAGTAAGGCTCTATCCACATAATCTAAGTAATTGGCCAAATGTGAGAACGACACATCTGTAGGTGGAGTTGATGAGGACCTAATGGAAATTCCCATAAAATGTGTCTTAGAGATGGGAAATTATCTAGCTTTAGCTTCCGTGGGTAAGAGAGCCAAAAGTAGGTCTACAAGATTTTGGGTAGCGGATGGAGAATGCTCGCCAAGAGGCAAAGGTATCTCAACTGGGTCTATGATAAGTGGAGGAGATGATGGGTGTTCCTTTATGGGTGGAGGAGGTAATGGGTGCTCTCGTGGGTGGATGAGGTAATGGGTGCTTCTCATGGGTAGAGGAGGTAATGTAGGTGTCGATTCTCTAAGTGGGAAAGCCGGGGGTGAGATGGTCTTGATGTTAGCGGAAGACTCCTCCGTAGGTGATGAAGGAGATGAAAGATGTTCCTCTATGTGTGAAGGAACAAGGGATGTTGGTTTTGATGTGGAAGGAGGATTTTGGCTAGGATTTCCTCTATAAAAGGAATGTGAGGTAATTGGGAGGTGACAGGTACGTCATTAAAGATAGCATGGACCTCGTGGGTATGGGTATCATGAGTTGAGGTCTCATCGGTTTGATCAGATGAAGGGGCATGGTTGGGAAATGGTTTCTTGAAGATGTGTAGGTTTTGGTTGGTAGGTGCATTAGGATTATCCACGGTTAACTCACCTTTCTCGATAATTTCTTGGACAATATTTTTGAAAGTGATTTAGTTGCCGTCACTATGAACCTTTACTCGATGATAGTTACAGAAGTCATGTTCTTTATACCATACGGGCATGGGGCAAGTAGGGTCAAAACCAGTGTGTGGTTTTATGGGCAGAAGAGTGATGGCTCCAGCTTTGATAATATTTTCTAAGACAAAAGAGTAAGGATCCCCAATTGGGGTGTATTTCCATTTCTCTCATCTGAATTGAAAAGTTTGGATGGGTGAGAGATTAGATGAGGGGGTGGCCTGATTTGATTGATGAGCTGGGCCAGCCTTGAGTACCACTGCATTAGTGGTGCCCTTAGATTTTGAATAATTGTTTTGTGGTTTAGAAGAAGAAGAGGTATCATTCGACTTGAATTCTAAATTTTTATTGCATAATTGGATTTTATTCTCTTCGATGGCCCGAATCTATAACTTTTGTGCCATAGTGAATGCTTCATCGAATGTTCAAAAGGTTTAGACCTTCAAGGTCGGTGAGATATGACTATCACAAGCCCATGTGAAGAGCTCAATGAGTTCTGTTTGGGGTAGTTGGAATGTGATTTTATTGATTAAGCTACACCAGTGAGCAACAAAATCTATGATAGATTCATCCTCATACTGACACGTGGAGCATAGATCAGTCATGGTAACCTTCTTGAAAATATTGATAGAGAAATGATCCAAGATAGCTTGGGCTACCTGATTGAATGAGAATATGGAGTGTCTAGGTAACCCACTATACCAATCTAATGTAGGTATAGTGAGGGACATGGGAAAGGTTCTCAAGAGTAAGGTATCATCATGAGATATCATATAACACCCATGTTTAAATGACCAAAATGTTGTTCTGCGGGTCTTCTTTGCTATTGAAATGATTGAATTTAGGAATTTCCTAATGCACGGGGTATGACCGAGATAGGAATGGATGGGTGGATGGGCTTGTTGCAAATATCTTCATAGGTGAGAGTGTCGTGGGAGCCTAAGGCGATGCCTCTAATGTCTACATCTTGTCCAACATCAATTAAATTAGGTGTTGGTGGATTGTGATTATTGAGTGCCTCCTATAGCGTGAGAGGATTGGTTTTGGGCATATAACGGGGATGGCACTCCAATGTATGGGGCTGCCATGTAGGTTGATTATGAAGAAGGCGGTGAGATAGGGGTACATACCTAGAGTGAATAATGGATGAAATGGGAGGTTGTTCGTAGTATGTATAGGGAGGTGGAAGGGTCGTGGTAACCCTAGTGGCAATAGGGGCTAATGATTGTGGAATGGAAAATACCATGTTCTGAAATGGGGTAGGGGCCACCAACATGGGGCAATGTAGCTACGGGTATGTGAGAGACATTAAGGGTGGATAAGGTTGCATTTTAGATAGTTTTCAAGGGTATGGTGGATGTGGAGGGTGCTATGTAGGTGGCAGATGCGGCATTCATAGCAGGTATAGGACCTAGCATGAAACAACTAGGGGTAAGGTAGATGCAGGTAGAATAGAGCAAGATGGGGCTGATACAGGAGTGGGAATGAGAGTTGGGGGGATAAATATGGGCATGTCATATATCAACTAACCTGAGGCATCTTGAGTGGATGAATGGGAAAGGTAAAACTGCAAAGTGGCAGGGTTTTAGTCAAGGAGTCATGCAAACTCCTCATCTCCGTAGCGATAGTAATAGATTGGATGGCCTCCATGGTTGGTGATAAAATGGAAGGTGGTGAAGGAATAGGTGGGATTGGTGACAACTAGCATGAAATAGGAGTGCACTTACTTGTCTTTAGGTCAGCACCATGTGAACTAGTATTGATCAGGTAGGGTTGCTTCTCTGTAAATGACACAGAGAATAGCAAGAATAGGTGAATCTGGCGGCAAAAATTGGATTAGGTACCAAATGATGGTTTGAATGTGAAACAGGATAACCAATGCTGGTTAGGGGAAACCAATGCTGGTCGAGGTAATGCACGATCCTTTGTAAAAAAAATGGACAGTGAGTGAAAAATAAAGTTGAAGGTGAAATCTGACAGGTATGCCAAATTTGATGATGTTTACAACGTTAATGGGTATGATGGTAGTGACAGGGACTGTGAAAAGTAGAAGCTGATGAATTAAATTTCCTTTTGGGTACGTTATTAAAAGTACCTGGAACCGATGTCGGTTGGGTACAACCGATGAAGGTTAGAGGTAACCGACGACAGTTACTATGAAATTAAAACAATGATGAAATAAAAGTGGTTGTGAATTGAAATCTGATGTAGAATTAGACCCAAGTTGGGAATGATGATGATATGGCCCACGCACACTCAAGTGAAGCCATAATACACCAGCTGTGATGAGGAGCATGCAAGGATGAACAAAAAAATGAAGAACATGATCTCTCACCTCAAAATGCAAGTCAAGTAGAAACACTAAGAAAAATGTGATCCTAGGAGTGCCTTTTTCTATTATGTTTGTTTAGCTTATGATATTTAGGGATTGACACATGAGTTGTGAAATAGAGTTTTTTGGTGAGAATGGCTTCCTACAAAGAAGGAGATCTAAAAGGTGAGGTTTTAGGTATGTTATGGTGGGGGCGGGCTTCGCTCTGAAGTATGAATCAATAGAGTAGCGAGCTGGGTGCCCATTGTACCATGGTCATGTGATCACCTATAGCTTATTATAGTTAGGATGTTGTTTAAGAATGTGTATATTTGAATTTTTTCTGAGGCTTGGTAAGACTCAGAGAAAGAGAAAAGGAAAGAAGTGATTTTCTACAATTCGTTTATCAACCATCGGTTGGTCATGACTTCCAGCGTATAGGTTGCCCTTAATTAATGTGAGCTAATGCAATAAATCAGAATGCAATTCACTTATTTTTAAGCCCAAAGTGAAGTGTGAATTTGGATGACACAAATAGATGAAGAGGAAGAGGGATGCTCTTTCACTACAATGTAGAAAACATGAAGAAATGGTTCTTTTTAATTACACCACAAGAAAGGTTTCCTTTAGAGCAAAAAGAAAGAAAAGGTGGGTTATCAAGGAAGAAGATTAATGTACATGCTTTTCAGAAGGGAAACAAACACACAATTTTTCCTAGGAATGAATGAAATACAAGTAACCCTAGATGGGTCCCACCGGGTGTGCCAAAATGTTTCACCTATTTCTAGATTGTTTCTTTGAAGTATTGATGAAACAAATAGGGTAACGGGCATAGGAGGAATACCTGTTCAAATGCTGGCTGATGGGTTGTTGTGCGCGTATGACTTCTGAATCCATAGCTGATTGTGATAACTTCCTTTTGGATAGGAGGAACTACCTATAATAAAATCAAGACCACCAAAAGGAATTAAACAATATATGCAGTGAACTGCCTAGCGTATGCTAGATCCGGGAAGTGTGATAATTCCTAGATGGTTGTCATTCCACTATTTCAAACAATTTAATGTTGTGAACAAAGTTAATCCTATTGTAATTTGAAATGATTTAGGTATCTCACTTAAAACACAATGAGAAATAGATCTAATCTAACATGCTAAGTTAGAATAGGATGCAAAGGTCAAGTAACTGGTTCTGGGTCTCTGCAGGTCTGACAGAGGTCTCAGGTAAATCACAGGTGGATGAGGGTGAAGTGAAATTAGGTGGGTAGGTCCAGGTTCTGGGCTGTATGGGAAAATACAAAGACCGATGTCAGTCAAGGGTAACCGATGGCAATTGGGTGTAACCAGCACCAGTTACTATGGAAATATGGGAATGCCACAGAACAAGCTTTGGGTCTCCTTCGTGATTGCACAAAGGATTTTATTAGTCGGGTATTGAGTGACTTGGGTAGGATTTGGTGAGATTTTAATGGGTATATGGAGGTGGAAGTGTTGGAGAAGGTCAATAGGTGGGTAGGTAAACAATAGATGATAAAATAATGACAAAATTAAATAAACCAGAGAAGTATGATGTTATACTTATTGGGATTCTGGTCCTGGATGCCTATGAGTGAGGGATGGAGGTGCTGATGAGAGGTTTGAAGGCTACAAGTGATCACCAACTAAAATAAAGCTTCTGCATGGGCTGTATGTACATTCCTCTTTGCTTGGTTAGATTAGATCATGGCTGGGATGGTTGTGCAAGAGAAAGTGCTTGATCTCCTTCCTTGCATGCGTGTTCTCTTTGGAATTCACTCTCTAAAGATGTTTTATCTCTCTGAGATGTGTTAATGCTTTCCAACCTCCTGCCAACATTTTCCAACCTTCTTTTTTCAACTTCCAGCCTTGAGAATAAGGTCTTTTTTGGGTTAAAAGGTTAACCGATGATGGTTCTGGCTTCACCGGTGACGGTTAGGGGTAACCGGCGTCGGTCAAGGCAAGATTTCCTAGGTTTACTAAACTAGGAAGATCCTCTTGATTTCCTTAGATCTCATGTCGTTAACCCACGGATTAGACTGAGAGCCTCTTGTAAGCATGTGAGAATGTGGTTAGAGGGAATGTATGCATTGATTTTTAGGGTTTGGGTAAGTCTTAGTTAGTTTTGTCAACTTACTAAGAATAGGTTTTAGGGTGAGTTGGCTTGGTGAGGTGTCTAAGTGAATTGTGTGTGTGGATATTATTTAAATTAAGATATTTAAATAATATATATAGTGAGGATAATGAATTAATTTAATTAAATTAATATTAGTAGGGTGAAAGGGGCCATGGTTAGGTGAATGTGATGAAGGGTTCTTATTTTCCGAGGGACCAAAGGGCAAAGTGTAACCTAATTTTAGTGTCTATAGTGGCATCAACCATGATCATTGTCATTGGTTGTGATAAATTTTTAACCCATTGGCATAAATCGTGGTTGATATTTTTGACTAGGTAAATTCACTCAATAGATGACATCGACCATGGTATATGTCATCTAAGAGGGAAATGCAAACATTGGAAGATCAATAAATCATGCCAAGATGGATGGAGGAACTCTTAAGTTTTTAAGGGAGAGAATGATGAAGGTATAAGTATGCTAAAATTAGGTTTAAGAGTCATCGAGAAGGATATTATAATATGCGACCGCAATGGGTGAGAAAGATGACTATAAAGGGTGTGAAAACACATGAATTATATGGTATAATCCTATTACAAATCAAATCTCTCTCATAAATACCATTATTTACTAACATAATGCAATATACAGGATACATGTAACCTTTTATAATTACTCCCCACTCTCGGTAGTATTCAGAGGACATCACTTTGGTGAAGCTAATTCACCAATGATTCCTGTAATGAACAAAAGTTGGTAAGTGAAAATTAATGTCTATACACTTTCTTGGTGAAGTTAATATGTTGAAAAGATATTTAAAAAAGTGTTTTCATGAAAATAATATCAAGAAAAAGATCTGAGCATTGGAAACAAGGGTTTTATTGTATGATTCATAGTATTTAAATCATCCACAAAAATTATATATTAGATGCATGAGTTTTTATGTCATCCTTAACATACTTGAAATTGGGGATTCTAAATTGCATGAGCTAATCAAAAAGTTATTACTATTCATTTCAATGGAAGTAGTATTATGGCCTATCATGAGTGATTTATCATTTTGCAAAGTAATAATAACATCAAATGATAAATGAAAATCCAAATAAAATTATTACTTTCTAGGATTTCCTTTCCTTAGACATAATTTTAACTATGTTATTTTCCTTACACTAAATAACTAACTCCTTGTAAATGTTTTGGTCAAGGATACTAAAAACTTGGAGGTGATTATTATAAAACCTATTTGGAAACAAAATATTACACTATATTGTGTATAGAAGGTTTATGCATAATTTTGTAGAAAAATTACAAATCATGTTTATGTTGAGAGAGATTTGAAAATTAGACATGAATGTGTGTTACATGTACTTAGGAGAGGTGAAGCATAAATTACTTCACGAAGGAACTAGAGATTAAGTTTAAAGAAGGACCTCTATCACAAGACAATGTTTCTAGTTATGAGGTTTACTTATACATAAACATGTATGGCTCATTTGGCATGAGGCTAGGAAAAGATAACATGACATCTAATATATTGCCGATTTATTATGGAATACATGTAAAACGTGCAAGATGTCACTTTGAATGGGGATATTTATTGATTATTATTGATTAAATTGGTGTTTATGTGTCAATTCCCTTCCAAAATTAGGAGGAAGGATTTAAATAAAAGAGAATGGTATGGTACAATCTGTCAAAATTATAGAATGTAGGAAATAAGACTAGCATTAGTAGGGATGACATAAGGATTTCAAACCTAATCAGTGCATTATAAACTTATAAACTTGTCCAAAATGTCAACTAGAAGTCTGATAAACATCTAGGGGTGCTGCTGATTTGCCACAACAATAACTATATATAGTAAGTAAGACCAATGCGAGGATTTACATTACACAAGTTTTTAAGTTTCATCAATTGGATCAAACCAAATAGATGGTATGGGATTGAGGATTGGATTGGTTTTTAAGAGAAAAATTAGGGGAATAATCTAGATAACATGGAGTGCATGTCATCTCAATACCAATAGTGTACCCTCTAAGGTATCCAAAAGGCATCTAATAATATTTAATTATAAAATGATAGAACACAAATAATCCAAAATCCTATAAACACCTCCTTCGATTTGTCATTTTTGTGTGTTACTAGATATAATTTTTGTTATATTTTTAATTGTGCTTTTAGTGAGTAAGATAAGTTCTATTCTTGTGAATATTTGAGGGTTCAAGTTGGGGTTTAAATTTGTTAGATGTATTGTTCAGAAATTTTCGACACATACACCAAGGATTTTTATAACACTATAATTTTCTTGTGCATAGTTATTCATTACATTTGAAGTATTTGAGGAATATAATGAAAGTAGTATTGATCATCTGTGAATTCTTATAATTATCTAGCATTGTTATTATTTGATTTGTAAATTTATGTTATGACAATTTCTTGTTAGATATGTTTTTGTTAAGGTAAATATTATGTTTTTAGAGGTCCTCATGAGTTATTCACATAAGGATTTAAATAGTGAATTTTCCTTCTTATTTAATCATTTCCATATTTTATTTATTTATTACATGGTTTGAGTTTTCTTTGGGTGACACTTGCACATTTGTGTAGTGATACATACTAGCATGTTTGTGATTTGGGCATGTAAATCTTTACCTTATGGTATCTTTTCAGTTCTCTCTATTTTGGTTCTATATGATGGAGCTAAGCACATGACTCAAAGATCATGTCATGCTTATATATTTACATGGTTATGGTTTAGACAAGAAAATAGTGGTAATGATTAAGTATATAACATCTAAATTATAGGAAGGTGGTGGATCTGTTCTTATGGAAGGTTCACTTAGTCTCATTTGTAAGGTTTTGCAATTTGTTTGTGTAGTATTTAATTTCCCACACTAGTGCTATACATGTTGGCACTTCATTCAGTATGTATGAATGCTCACCCAAAGTGTGTGCAGCTACTGAGTCCCTCCTTGGTGTTTTTTTCAATATATTAGCATGTAGATTCATAATGATATTTAACCAAGTACTCATTCAAACATACTAAACCATTGCATTCATTCACTTTGGAAACACATGTAATAAGGATACAACATTAAATACCATTAATCCATAATAAGAATCAATTCCAAAAACACATATCCATACTCAGTTACATCAATAATCATAATCTATTCATAATTATGCATCAATCATCAAAACTCAATACATAGCTTAAAGATGATAAAAAAATTCCCATTACAGAGCCATGCGTGAGATATATCCGAGCATCATAACTCTAATTAAAAAAATACATGATCATGTTCTCAATCCTAATCCAAGTATTTATAGGGGTGGGGACTTTCCCTTCACCACCCATGCACTTCCTAATAATAGGCGTGCCCAAAAATAGCCATGCATACTTACATGCATGCTTTACAAAATAATTAATAATATTCCATCCTATAAATAAGACTTACTTTAATCCTATTAATAGTTAATCCATGAATATGCTTTAATCCTTAGCTTGCATATGATTTCTCTAAAAATAGCCATTGTTTTTTTGCCAAGGTAACATCCTTTAATCCTTATGTAGTGAACACTCCATGTCTATTTTTAGCATGTCTCTGGAAAATGGCTAACTCCTCAATCGATTGTATGCGAGTCATTCATGCAACCATGTTTATTTCTACGCATGACCTCCCGCACACTATCCAAACTCCTATTATGTGTGTGCATTCCTATGTGTTAGTATTCACTCTTCTAGGTGCTTAGTCAATTTTGTCAACCAATATCACCCTAATCTAGGTATGTTGTCCATCCTTAGGAAAACTTAGAAATAATGCTCTAAAATAATAGTGGAAGAATCAAAGCATCAAGAATGAAGAATATGGCTTGTGCCAAAGAATCAAAGAATCAATTTTATGTAGGGGAAGGAGTACCGGATATTCCTTGATTGATATTTTCTCTAGTTCCTTCCACCCTTCCAACTCCTTACTCGCGAGCAGGCATGTTATCAATAATGTCAAGGACCTCTGCAAGAGTTAATTCATCAATCTTCCCCTTCAGCTTTTTCAATCAAATCTCCCAGCTACTTGGTTGCATTAACCAACAGGTCCATCCTACGTGTAATCTCTAGGAATATTTCATTCAATATTTCCTTGAGTGAGGTATTCAACATGTTTATTATTTCCCTCTTCTGCTCCACCTCGGCCAATACCTTTTCCTGTTCTTCCCTATTATTATTACTTGGCCTAGAACTCCTTCAACTCTGCTTCATCCCTAACCACAAGAAAACCCACAACATGATCAAAATCCTATAATTTATCATATATAAACTCTTCCATTCGCACAACCCCTTTATCTTCCCCTTGTCAATGCATCATATTGTGCAAGGTGTTATTTGATCTTTCCCCATCCTTTGTTCTTTTTCATGCCAATACCTCCTCCACTGATTCTATTTTGAGAACCTTATGCTCATGTGTAAGTATGCACACCAAGTCCTCTAAAAATTTAAGCATCATCTCATACGAAGGTTGGCCTTAATCAACCAGATCTGGAAGTGTGAGTGTAATAGCATCTACGATGCATTCTACCTTCTTATATGTTACGCACTTCCACCCATTTTCTTCTCTCATCTCTCACTTCATCTTTGTGATCTCTTTATCTTGCTTCTCAAGATCTTTACTATTAACCTTTATCTCCTCATTGTTCTCTTCTATCTCCTTGTGCATATTCCTTAAACGGCAAGTATGTTTCAAAAATTATCACCCCTACATCTATTGATAATTTGTTAAGTGTATTACACACTTTTTCATTCATTAGCATCGCACGTCAACTATCGTGTGTGTTTCCCCTTGTGTAGACTTAAGTCCGGTCTCAATTAAGGATTACATGCTAACCTCAAACTTTGGATCTTCCATGTTTGATTGGAACACCCAAGATAACAAATTTCTTATTCACAAAAAGGATTATTCCTTCTCAAATAATGACCAATAGAAGATATATTCTTTGGCCATTGTGCTCTAATATCTTGCACACAAAAATTTATTAGGTTCATCTAAATATTTCATCGCAGGCCCTAAGGTGTGTTCCTCAAATTCCAATTCTTCCCATGGGTCCCTTTCGAGAAAACTAAGTGCAAGGGTATTCTTTGTGCCTCTTGATTCTTCTTCACCAATATTATTTTCTTGTTCTTCCTCATGCTTTACCTCGTGCTTGACAATGTGCTCTACTTCTTTCTCAATATGGCACTCAACACGGATCAATAGTACACTCGACCCCATGCTCCTCATTATTCTTTGGCCTCTCCTCTAAAATGTGAGTAATAGGAACCTCATGGGCTCCTACCTCTTTCTCGTGACTAGGATCTCCTCATGATATGCCTTGTGCTCCTCCATATCTGAATACTCAATGTCATGAACCAAGGGTTCCTTCCAAAAAAATTCTTCATCATCTCTTCTAGCCTCCTTTTTGTATTCCCTAGACACCTGACCTTTAGTTTCTTCTCTATTGGAGACTTTATCTTTGGCGGCTTCTTTGTGTTTGCACTTGGTTTTGACTACTTGTGCATTGGTGTCTTCTTTGCGGTTATGCTCGAACCGAGAGGTGTATCCTTGCTTATTTCTTCCTCCACACTAACAAGGGGTATCCTCATGCATTCTCTTGTGTCCCATAGTCTTCTTCCCCATAGGATCATCTAATATTTTCAACTCATCCTCCACATACTTTCCATTAACCCTTCTCGAATTTAGATAGATATAAATATTTTTAGCCTCCACATTAATTATCACCACGGTAATAGACTTAGACATATTAATATCATATGATATCATTGTCTCTTCATATATGCTCTTATTAGGATAAAAAAGTGTTTTGTGTAACGTGTGGTACTCATAGCCCACCTTATCGAGTGTAAAACCTTAGTTTTCACACCTCAAAAAATTTGTTCACTGCAGCCTAAAAGTACCACGCTGTGAAGGAAAATGGAAGTTTTCACAAAGGAATCTTCGACCCATCCTTAAAATAAAAATGGCCAGTGTAGAAGTGGTGACAAAAAAAAACTTGGCCTTTCCTTCCAATTTCATAGGAAACTCACTTAGAATGTGTCATTCTAATCCAAACACCTCGTGCATTCTTCTGTACCATCTATCCTTCCTGGCCTTATATGCATTATTGATATTATTGCAAGTGTATCTAGAAAATAATTTTGTAGGGGATGTGTTTTCTTATGTGAACTCCTATATGTTTTCATTAGGCCCATGAGGTACCAATAACTCGAGAAAAAAATCAATAACAAGACATTACATGTTGAGCAGACAATATTTTCCTAAGGGGAAGACATACATAGGATGTGCATGCAGGAATAAGGCGTACTTGAAGGTGTGGAAGGATAACGAAGGAAATGCATGCCGAGACAAGTTGATTTAGGACTTAGTCATTTTCATGGATGCGGGATATTTTTGGAAGGTAATGTGCAGAGCACACATTGGGATGGAGACTTGCGCGACACGAAAATGTTATTTTGGGAACAAGCATATAATAAGTGCCATGCATGAGTTCAAGATAATAATAGGATTACTTCTTCCAGTTAACTGTAGGATGTCTATTATTAGCGCACTTGCATGTGTGCATGTTAATATAAAGGCACATGGATATTATCAACATGTGATCTATTTTGAGAAGTACATATGTGGTGAAGGGAAAGTCCCCACCCCTATAAATATGTATTGAACTGTGTAGTTTAGCAGAGAGTGAATTATGGTAGAGTTATGTTGTTGGATCTGATGTGCGCATAACTTATGGTGATGCTTTGTAATGTAATAAGATTCTATGTATTACAATGTTTAATATAATGGAGTATATTGGATGGATAATGGTTTTAAACATGACTATAACTGGTTCTTGTATGGTTAATCTTATTATATTTATTGTTTAATTCATGATTCTCTAAGATCTAGATCTGGTTATGCTCTGTGGAATGTTTATGCTTATTTATGGTTCTGAATATGTTGTATCTTCATCACACTAACATCCTATACAAGTAACTCTAAAGAGGGGTCATTACCTTTGTGCACTTTGGGTGAGTGCTCAACTCAGGCTGGGTGATGTGCCAATGTGCATGGGTTTTATATAGTAGATTCTAGGCTACATCATTACCAAAAGTGATATTTTCCTTTACGCATGCCTCCTCAATAATCTCCTTGGTGATAAACCCAACAAGGTTATATACGGTGCCTTTAGATATCTTCTTTATGACATGAAGCCATCACTTGTTCACCTAGCCCCACCTTTCCTATCCATTCAACTTTGTAAACAACCCCATGGAAATTCTTATAACAATATCATCGAGCTTAACAATATCCATTATGCGCCCTCCCATTGATATTTCATTACAGCAAAGTGGTATTCTTCTATTCATCATCATATTCTAAGTCCACTAGAAGCTTTGTCCTATGCTACGAAGACTAGTAAATTTGTCAATTAGTGGCGCGGTAAGGTGCATCCTCCTTCCAGTAAAATAGAATAAGTTTTCATGGACGTGTGATATCATCCATTGATATAACCACCTAGGTTGAAAAATTAGGGGAGTTCTTATAGCTAAAGAACTCCCACATTCTGCAAGATGTGACATCCCTTGTCATCATATATCGAGTTTTTCATCCGCAGTCCTCTCATTTATCCTCTAGATTATCTCAACCTCTATTTCACGCATGTTCAAAATGAGAGGTGGTTGTAATTGCTAACTATCATCTTGCACACATGTGAAACCCAATCATTCCCCATAAGAACTTCATTTAGGTAATACATTTCAGAATACTAATGTTCTTGCAAATCATTGACCACAGTGGGATTCTCCTTTCCCTTGCCTTTTCCTTTTCCTTTTGGTGATACAATTATTGGTTTCTTGGGTGCCATTGCGTGCGAGTATCCTAAATTTTATAACTACTACTATTTTTTTCTTTAGGTGCCCTTAATTTCTTTCTTCCAACCATCCGCATCAAATATCTTCCATACCCTATTCCCTTTTCTCAATTTTTTCCCCAATCCTTCAAACCTTAACAATAAGACCATGAAAACCCATCTCCTACTGCAAACAAGATTCCATGCCACCCTTAAGCCTCAAACTTCCTTCTAAAGGATCTCTTTTACTCGGTCATGTCCTTAATATGATATGATTCAGTCAATTTTCTAGGTTTATATGCAAGTTCACAAGAAATCAGATGAATTCGCTCTTGAAAATGCCCAATTTATTCACAAGGTAAGGTAAAAATGAATTTACCCCAACGCACTTTTATAGATTTTCAAATTTTTACCGCATTAAATGCTCACCACCAACCACCATACAACAACTTTAAATCTACTTTTTCATGATTTTTCCTCTTATTTATTTTGTATGCTATAGTCATAACCTTCTGGCGTGCTTACTATTTTTTAGACCACATACCTCCTCGCACGTGCTTCCCGTGCTGCAATACATAAACCTCTGTGCCATATACTAAGTACTTCATCATGTCGCTTCCTACCTCATAGTACACTGCAACTGCGTTATCCTTCTTCTCACGTGATCTTCATCCGAACAATTTCCGATTATCACCATAATTCTAATTTATTGTGACACCTCTTCCTTATTTTCATACGCACATATCCCACAAGTGATACACCATCTTTTATCAATGCACACATATATTTTTTCACTATGCAACTCACCTTCAAGCACCTATAAGATATCTTTTTCACACACTTGCACCTATTTCACCCCACACTAAAATGTATGTGTGGTCTTCTACGCATTAACTCAATCTATAGTAATCATATTCCTATGCACAAGCACGCTCATTACCACAAAAAGGAAACAAAACAAAAAAACAATAGCAACAATTAGAAAGAAACACATGAAAGGGAAACTAAATCTAAATTGAAATGGTGTCTTATTACAAACACCAAGAAGCTTATTTATAGTAGGGATTCATTCTACTCCCATTTAAGTAACCGAGAAACATGGTGTCATCCAACGCCTACAATTAACATACACTTGATTCAAGTATTTTTGTTACTACAAAAAGTCCTAACCAATGCACTTCAATTTCCTGGGTGGTGCAAAAATGTGCGATCATAAAGAAGGACCATCTTTCCAAATAAGAATGTCTTTTCTTTAATGTTTCTATCATGGCAAGACTTATGTTATGTCTTCCCAGTATTCAGCTCCAATGTGTAATAGAACTTCACTCAAGAAACATTTTAGTGGCGAATATTCATTAATTCATGAATATTTCAGTTTTTAAATTGGTAAATTTTTAGGGTACAAGTTAGGACTAGTTCACAAAAAAATTGGGTACGCAGTTAATTTTAGGGGTCAATTCACCATTCCTACAAAATATAAATTCACAAAATTCACCTAAATATAATCAGTTGGTAGCATATTTTTATGTTACCGGATGACACCATGTAGTATGTTGTCAACCGGTAGCATAAAATATGTTACTGAGATGACAACATTTTTATGCTACTGACCGACAGATATAGCTATGTTTTGGTGGTAGTATAAACATGTTTTGAGCAATAGCATTTTTATGCTACCAGCTGACAAAATACTATATGATGTCGATCGGTAGCATAAAAATATGCTAACAACTGGTATCATATAAAAAAACTACCATCTGGAAGAATTTAATAGTGATGTCATGATTTCTAGATATTCACCACTCGTGTGAAAGATAATTTTCATAGATTCGCTAAATATTTTCTAAGGATTTTTCATAGGGACCCTTAAAATTTTACATGACATCACTCACCTAATTGCATTATTTTATCAATGCGCTCCTCTACATATTGCTCATCATCTAGTTCATGTGCACAAACAATATGTAGGGATGGTAACATAAATTCAACCTGGGAGAACAACTTCTATTCTAAACACCAACTAAAAGGGTGTGGCCTTTTGCAATCTTTTATAATTGGTCATGTAATCCCAAAGTACAACTGATACTTTATCATCCCATTCCATCCTTCCAACATCACAAATATTTGTCAAATTTTATCCCAAGATTGTGTTGAAATATTTTGCAGTGCCATTAGGTTGAGGGTGATAAGGGGTAGTTCATGGTATGCCACCATAAAATTTGCTAATGTAATTTTGATTGTCTCATTAAAGAAATGAGTCCTCTATCATCCTTTGGTTAGGATTAATGGACAACCATACCTTCTAATTATATTCTCCTATAGGATCCTTGTTTTTGTTGCAGATCTGATCCTTTGTAGAGCAGTCTCTACCTACCTTATTAGATAATATATGCAATTAATAATGTAGCACACTCCGGTTCTGACCACGGTGGTGCAATAGGTCCTACAAAGTCAATAGCCCACTTCTCAAAAGGTTTTTCACTCACAATAGGTCTAAGTGGCATCTCATCTCTATGTCTAGGCTTTCAAGGTGTTGACAATGATCACATGCTTTTACATAATCCTTGGTATCTTTGTAAAAAAATTCCCACAAAATCTTAGCCATGAGGATCTTGTGCACATTCGTATCACCTACATAATGTCCTCTAGATATCTTGCCATGAGACTCTTCCATAATAGCTTCACACTCATGCTCTAGAACACATTGGCACAAAACCTCATCTTTTCCCATTTTATACAAGTCTCCTCTAATCAATTGATATGGAATTGTGTGTGTAACAAGATGATTTTTCTATATTGTCTTCATCCCCTCTAGTACCAATCTAGTATGTAAAAAGAAAAATATATCTTCTAAATATAAGGACACATGGCTTAACCTAAACAACTACACATCATGAATAGTATCTTCAATACTCTATGCATCCTCACCTAAATTTAACATTGATAAATGGTCGGATCCATAATTACTCTTGTTTGACTTGACCTGTTGTGAAATCAAACCCTTGATTTAAAAGTATCCACCTACAGATGCACCCTTGTAAAAATAGCTTTTTGACTAAGTACTTTAGTGCCATATGATTTGTGTAGAAATTAAATGGGGTAGATAACAAGTAATTTCTTAATTTATGCGCAAACACGTAGTTCATAGACAAGGCTTCGCGCTTAGTTGTATAATTTTTATCCATGGTCATTGTCAACTTCCTACTTGCAAAGAAAATAGGATGATCCACATTTCCTTCCCCTAGTTATACCAACTGCCTCCCCTTCAATGTCTCAAACTCTTTCTTTTACGCATCACCCTAATAAAATTTCCCCTTGGATTTGAGAAACTCTTCCAGGGGCGTGACAATATTTTTATATCCCTTGATAAATTTCCTGTAGTAGCCAGTATTTCCAAGAAATCTTCGCACCTCACTCTGATTGGTAGGTTCTTTCAAACCCAAAATCATAGCTATTTTGGCTAGGTCTACCAATAATCCTTCTTTGCAAATGATGTGCCCAAGAAAAGTTCCAAAAGGTGTAGGAAAGATACACTTCTTAATATTAAGAGAGATACTTAACTACCTATACCTCTCAAACATGACCCTCATATTGTCATAGTGATCTTTTACTAAATTGTATACCTTTCAATCAACCAAATACACTTTTGAATAAAATCATGAAATGATTGCACAACAATGCACGAGAATATTGTTGGCACATTTTTCAATCCAAATGGCATAACTTTGTATGAAAAACTTCCGCACTTAGTAGTGGAAGTGTTCTTCTCTTGGTCTTCACGAGCAAAGTGTACACGATGATAGCCTGAGAACCCATCTATAAAATTATATATCTCATGCCCAAAAATCCTTCCAAAATTTTCTTTGTAGAAGGCATGGGAAAAGGATCTATAACACATGAAGCATTGAACTATCTATAGTCCACATAGATCTTGATCCTCACATCCTTCTTAATACTTGATAACTATAAGACTAACCCACTCAGAATCTTCATTTGACTCAATAACTCCATACTTGATCATCTTAACAATTTCTTCTTTCACTTTGACATGCAAATTTGGGTTCATCTTATAAGGCCTCTCGCCTAATAGTTCGTGCACCTTCTTTCAACTTTATCTTCATCTCACCTAAAGAAGGATGCACACCCTTTAATTCATGATAACCTCTTATAAATATATCCTAGAAGTTATGTAAGAGATAAATGATCTTTTCAACCTATTTCTCTAGTGAGTAATCTCCAATAATTGCTTCCTTAGGCT
Source organism: Taxus wallichiana var. yunnanensis (assembly GCA_018340775.1). Classification (NCBI taxonomy): domain Eukaryota; kingdom Viridiplantae; phylum Streptophyta; class Pinopsida; order Cupressales; family Taxaceae; genus Taxus; species Taxus wallichiana. The sequence goes on from CM031244.1 coordinate 167,286,243, forward strand.
CATCCTCTATGTCAATATTCACCTTCTTTGTTTTCATGGGAGCATGGTACACATGTGCCTTCTTATCTATAGAATCCATGACCTCGCATACACCTTCAGTGTGGATAACATCTAAGTTATCTACCTCTTCATCATCAATCATGTATACTATCTTTCCTTTTTCTTTTTCTTTCCAAGCGTGACCCATTTGTACTTCTTCTATCTCCTCAGGATCAAGGCACGCCTCGAATTAGGTTCACCCAATAGCTCTAGCATGAGCTCTTCATCCTTCGCATTATCCCCCAATGTGATGCACTTCATGATCTGCAATGCTTCATGGATTGGAGGCTTAGTAGAAAAGTAATCAAAAGTTTGAATCATACATGCAGTCATCTCTTTCCAGTTTATAGTCTCCCTTTTTATCTCAACATGGACATACTAGGCACATGTGCATCTGTGTAGTGTGGAGTAGAACTTATGTACCCATAGGGATGGTAGTAAATGCTCCTGTAATTATGCCCATAGTCTCTCACAATTATGGATTTGTACTGAAGTGAGTCTTCCCATGAAATTCACAAATGTGCATAGGTACATTTCTCTGAGTAAACATAGTGGAAAAGTCAATTCTCACTTCTTGCTATTCCGAAAGGCTATCTCTATGTGTATCCCACCAGCACATTGTTGTCCCATGAAAGGTATAGAACAACATTTGTATTCTATCCCACTCATTATGACACTGATCCTCCATGGCGCATAAGAATTTATCAAGCTTTTGTCACTAGTATACCTTGGTACACTGATTCGATCCAAAATGCCTCACCATGTGTGGCCTTATCATCCCTGGTGACTCATCCCTTAACTTTACACTTACCATCTTGTATATGCCATGAACCTAGTTATCACAAGCAACACTAGTAGTGTCACTTACATAATGTGCATGTTCTAACTAAAGTACACCTTCCTTCGATGGTTCTACATTTTCTAGATCTCACACCATCTGTGCATAAATTTGATTAAGTTATTCCTAACTCAAGCACTCAACATAAGGGTTTGTCTTCTTATCATGAAAAGGTATGATCATGTGCTTGTATTTGTTCTCAAAATTGATGTATCTCTTGTTAAAGTGTAGATCAACATTATTCGTATAGTACTGGGTCATCCAAGTAATGCTAGAAAATTGTTTGCTTCAGCAATTTCCAATACCTCAAATTCCCAAAGTGAACTTGCCTCCTTGAATAGTAATAGATGTGTCCTTCAAGACCCCAATAGGTATAGCTATAGTTTTATTCCCCATATATAGAACATTTGAATATGGTTGGAATGTTTTCCTGCCCATTTGATTCCATGCATCTAGAGTTATCACAATCACTTCAACTCCTATATCTATCAAAATGTTGTCTACTAACCACCCATCAATAACCGCATCAAGTGTGATCTCCTTTTACAAATCATGATTCTGATGTGGTATGTTTGTATGGAGTATTTTCCTCTCACACTCAACTCCAGTGAGTGACACCTTTTCACAAATCCACTCTCCCAATAGTGGGATGATATTATTCTGGGGCAACATCTTACACACCTATTTAAGGTCATCCACATCCTTTTGTGGGAGCTCAACATCCTTTTCATTTTCTCTCTCATGCACCTACTCCTTTAAGTACTATATTTAACCTTGTATATCTTTTATAAATCCCATTATCTCTTGATATAATACCTTATGATGTGTTACATCTTGACACTTAGCATGTATTACTTCCTCCCTTTTGATGAGTTCCTTAGCCTTTAGAGGTGCATGTGCATGTGTTGCTTCATTGCACGTTGTAATGTACATGGGTTGTAATTTTGGATCAAGAATCTTCTTAGGCATCCATTGATCAACATTCACATGTTACACCTTGATCATCCATGTGCCCTTTTCCTTCTTATTTTTTTACTCATGTGATCATATAGGTCTAGGAAATCCTCTAACTTATGTTTCTTCCCACACCATGAGAAAGCTATATTCTAAGGACAATCTTGTTGATAATGATCAAGGGATCCACAAGTATAAAAATTTCCTCAAGTGAACCTACCTCTACCACCACCACGACCTCGGCCTTGATATCCTTCTTAGAAGCCTTCATTTCTATTATCTCTATTGTTATGCCCTTAATTATCTTGTCCTTATTGATCCTTTGATCCACTTGCCACACTAGTCTAGCGCACTCTTTTTTTAATGGCTTTGTGGATATGATCAATCAGTCTACAATCAGTTGTGTCATGGGTATAGGCATGGTAAATATTACAATACAAGAACACTTTATTTGGATCATGCACTAAAAGAGAGGAACTTTCTAAACATCATGGTCCTTGCGACAAATATCACAATCCAATAACAATGTGTACACTGACTTGTGTGGGAAACTATCCTTAATATGTCCCTCAACCTCACACTCAGTGCACCATATACCACTGTGTGTCTCATGTGTTGAGTTGGCAGAGAGATTCTCTAATTTCTTCAAAATATCTTGGATCTACTCCTCTAAGAATGGTCTCACTCCATTTTCAACACTTCTAACCGCCTCGGTCCATAGATATGCTTCCGAGGCCTCACAAAGATCCACATACGTCTTATGAGATATATCCCTTCAGAATAGATTTAGAGATCCTCCAAAAAACCACTATGAATCCCGACTAGAATGAATATCATAAGATAATTTAGACAACTGAGTCTTAAAATATGTGTCATACTCACTTGCACTTTCAGATAAGTCATGCTTGATATCCTTACTTGTGCTAATTATCTTCTATTCAAACTCTAGAATGTGAAACTCATCCAAAAATGCAGTTCGCAATGCATTATAGCTGACCAAAATATGATGTGGGTCATACTTACTATACCACCTATACGCACACCCTTGAAGAGTAATGGCGAATTGTCTTGCCTTCCTATCTGAAGCTATAATTCCTTTTGTATGTATGTTAAATAAGCTAAGCTAATATAATGGAAACTAACACCAAGTAGTTTCAAATGAACTAACCTAATCTACCATTAACATCGTGATAAGGCTATGTAAGATAAAAATATTGAACTAATACATCCAAATGGAGCTTTGAAAAGATCAAGCTAATTCTTGATAAATTGAATATGCCTTCTAAATTATAAGTTGTTCCTTAAGATCACAAAGGAATCAAAGGATGGCTATCTCTCAAAAGAGGAAAGAATCTCTCCAAAATGGCTACAAGGCCATATATGGATCTTCCTTTACTACTCTAATGTAAAGAGTGGATGAATGGAGGCAAGATTAACAAACTTCTTCAATGGTGGAGAATGCTCTTATCATATGCTCAACATAAAGGTATGGTGTGAGTTTGGAAGGAAGGGGTAGGTCCTTTATATAGCTTTCCAATTTGGGAGAAGCTAGAAACCTAGTGAATGTGGGACAAAAGATAAATTAGATTTAGAAGAGATAAGCATGATTAAAGGGAATTGATTAGAATTAGTAACTCATGGGAGTTTGAGATGATTTAATTAATCAACTAGGATTAATTAATAGGCTAGGATAAGCTTAGAAAGTTATTTAGAGATGATTTAGAGGAAAATAGGTAGGATTTAGATTATTTGAAAGGGGGATTTAACCAATAAAAGGGTTTATTGATTAAATAGAGGATTATAAAGGATTAATTAACTAATAATAGTTAATTAATTGATTCAAAGAGGATTATAACTAATGAAGTGTCATTAATTGGCATCGAAATGAGGTAAAGGCTAGTTAATTAACAAAGTGTCGTTAATGGACCAAAAAGAGGGTAAATTAGTTAATTAGCAAGAAATCACCAATTATAATAGAAATGACATGAAAGAGGGTTATTAGTAAAATTTTAGTAATAAATCTGCATAGGTGAATTTTAGGTGTCTATATTTTCCCCTCTTTGGGGTGGTGTAGCGTAAACAATGCCACTTCAAAGATAGTAGAATATTACGAGATAAGTAAATTTTGAAGGAATGGAAAAAAATTAGTATAATGAAGGATGTCCCCTTGATTTTTGATCGGTGATGAAAGAGGTTGATCGACTATAGAAAATAAGAAGGAAAAAGAAGAGTCAACAAAAAGTTAGTAGTCGAGTGTTCAATGTGAGTGAGTAGGAAAGAAAATATGGTATTTGATGGATAGAATAAATAGTGGGGGGAAGGGGGGATAAATATAATCCCTATTTCCCTAGGTGATTTTGAAGAAAAATTATGAGATGATAAAATAGTGAAGAAAAAATGTGGAGATGAAGAAAAGAGAGATAACTTTCAACCCATCTAGCTCAGGAGCTGTCTGTTTTCATAATTTCTTAATGTAATAAACAAACCAACTGATTCAGGAGATACTTTATTTAATGTGAAGAGTGAAACAATGTAACATAGAGAACGTAATCCCATATGAGAACGTAAACAAGAAGACCAAAAAAGAAAAAAATCACAAATAAATTTACTCAAACAAACAATGTTCAAGATAGTTATAATAGTGTTTTTATCATCAAGCTTTAGTCCCAAAATGTTTGAGTTAATGATAAGGGTTAAATATGACACCCCAAGAAATGATGCATGCAAGGTGAACAAACAAAGGAAAATGGGGTCCTATGAAAAATCATTTGTGCTCTATAAAACTTCCCTAAGAAACTGGATGTGCAAGGAAACGCAGACATAGTAGGCAAACCAACTTTGTTAATAGAGGTAGATCCAGATGACCCGCAAGTCATGCGTGAGAACAAGTGAGGACCAAAGAAAGATTGTTTTTGTAGGATAAATTTAGATATTCGAGGATGTTGTGTCCTATAAATGATTTAGATGTGTGAATGCTTTTTACTAATTTTTGGTAGGATTTTTGAATTTTTACCAATTTTTGGATTTTTTGAATTTTATCAATTTTTGGATTTTGAATGATCTTCTACCAATTTTTTATTTTTTTATTTTTAGGAAGAAAATGATATATAAAAATGAATATGTTCCGGGGTATTTTTATCTAAGTCCCTCCACCGTCTGCTGAAATTAGATAACAAGCAGATTACTATTGTGATTAATCAAGAAGCCCCTAAGTTAGCTTGGTTGTGTAGGAATGAGCTCATAAGCTTGATTGATGGTTTGTAGATAATAGGGGAAATGGATAGCCCCACCAACATGATAATTGGTGCATTTTAGAAAACGTGAAGATATTTATGAAGATCTCGGACTAATGTGAGATAATTCAAGCCTTTGGCAATTTTGGTAAGGATTTAGCCAAATCATGGTGAAAAAAATGGTGGAAGGTGACTTGGCGAGTCAAATCCGAGCCATCATGAACTCGAAGAAAAGTAAAAGAGTCATGGAAGGGACCACCTATCAGCTCAACACAATTCCAAAAAGAGAGAGAGGATGAAATCCCCAAACTCCCGTGGGACTTCCACGTGGGGTTGAATGGTGAGGGGCCCACCGAGAAGAATGTCCTCATATTAATGTATAATGATCCTCATTACAAACTCATGGAAAAGGAAAGAAGCCACGGAAGGTGCCACATGTCAACTTAGCACACTTCAAAAAGATAAAAGAAAATTGGAGACCCTAGAGATTCATTTGGCCTCCACGTGGAGCTCGGCATGGATGGGCTCCGAACCGAAGCAGGTTGAAAAGATTGGTGGCAAGTCAATACAACGTGGGAGTAATAATGAAGCCCACCAGGAATTTTTAAATGCTCATATCTTTTAAAATATATGGAGAGGGAGAGGAAATTATTAACTTGTCTTTTCAACAAAAGAGTTAAATGCACAGTCTCGTGTAGATGAAGCAAGCTCATGGAAACTCAAATTATCCACCTACACTCAAATACCCATAACTTGAGCATCCCTTAGTGGAATCACACAAAATTGGTCTCATTGGAATCATGACTCCACACCCGATTCAAAAAATCAATAAATTTAGATATTGATGAATATTTGAGGATGTATCTCTTAAAAAATGATCTCAATTCAAGAAGACAACTAGAGAATGGTTGAGAATGCATTAAATGAGTATGGCCTCATTTTCTCCAATGGCAAGTCATGGGGTAGTGTGAGGGATATTTTGCAAATCTATTTATGTCACTTCACCTCATTTATTACAACTAGCAAGTGGTTGAAGGGGAAATTTTGGGATTTCACTCTTCTCTTCTTCTCATTCTATATATTGTAATTTGGAGCTCTTTCTAAAGGGAGTTAGTCATTTTCCTTTAGGCCCCTGTTTCTTCTCTAGGGTTTGAACATGGAGCTCAAGCCTTCTTCCTAAGCTTTGTAATGGAATTTTTCTTGCCTCTTACCTATTTTTGTTGTATCTGTGCACATTTTTGGAGCAATATAATATGTCATGTGATGCATTTTGTCCATCCTTTGCATGTTTTTATTGTCTCTACTAGCCTTTATTCACTACAGGTATATTGTGCATATTTCTAATGTTCACTAAGTTTTGGAAGTTGTGTTTAATGAGTTTGAAGTGGTGTTATGTGTGAATATATCTCTGGAATGTGGTGCATTTTGTCCACCCTTTTCATTGCTCACCTTTTCCCCATTTCAGGAAGTTGGATTCTTGATTAACATATTCTTTTTGGCACATTGCCTTTGTTATTTTTGTGCTTTGTTTTATTTTTCCTCTAACCCTCTCTCACACCATAGAGAAGATCCAAATTCTTTAAAATATGGAGGTTATCTTAGGGTATATGTCCCACTTCCCTAAGGTATCCCATGACTCTGATGGTTCATCCACAAAGATAATCATCAACAAGTTTTCCTAGCATGCCCGGTGGGACTGAACGAAGCACCCTACCACTTCATTTCATCAAGTCGATGTGCTCTTGGTGAGATTCATCCTTTGGAGGCACATATAAGTGCATCTAGTGACTCCATTTGGTCCAAATGACCCATTCTCTAAAATTACAGACCTTTCTTCTATCCATTTCCATTCATCTTTCTTTCCATATCTCTCATTTTCTTTCATTCTATGAAGTTGTGTAACCATGACTTCATTCCCACAATGGAATTCACACTTTCAGTAGTACCATCAGCCTCTAATGAGCTTCACAACTTCTCCAAATCAGCATTATGACCAGATTTAGAACCACTATGTTGACCCATATGAGCAATGCCAAAACCAGTTTGGCTATGGAACCTATCAAGGACACAAGTATGCATATGAGGACAACAATCAAATGGAGGATGTTGGTCTACTAGAGAAGATCCAAAGAATGGAGGCAGGCATGGTTCAATCTTGGGCTACAACACAAATAAAGGCATCTAGGATTGGTTACAGGGCCCCTTGTCCATGGGAAGGCCCTTTTCCAAGACATTATAGCTCACAAGAAAATCTTGATTTCATGGTTGAATAATGCCCCAACTTATACAATGGATGAGGGTATTGAAACATATGAGAAAAGTGTGAGACAACCTTGTCAATGGGTAAGTCAATCACCAACTCTTTGTTCATCTTGCCCCCCTTCCCAAGCTTTATCATTTCATACTGCTCCAAATGTTGAGTTCCCTTATCCATCTCCTAGCCTTTCATCCCACCTCATTTCTTTTACCTCTTTTCCTTCCAAATGGTCATTCCATCCATGTGAACAAGAAGAAACTCCAAATCCAAAAGAAGAGGATCATATGGAGATGAGTAAAATAAATTCAGAGGATTTGAATCACGAGTCAGGTGCACAAAATATTGCAGATCTCTCTCCCATTCATTCTCCCCAAAAATCTGATTTTTGGAAGAGTTTGAGCTCACAAGATTCATGTTTGAAGATGAAGCTATACATGATGAAAAAAATTAGACTCAAAGACCATCATGCAAGAGGATAAACCTTGGCACGGTAGGACGATGATGAGCTTGATTGCTTATCTGACTTGGAGGAATGTTTTAATGAAGAAGAGCCCACAAAAATCATAACCTTTGTGGCTACATCATTAATTCCCAAAAAAAAAATCTGGTTTCCATGGAGGATAACATTCGAGAACAACCTGCTACTCATGATAGTCCCCCTGAATTAGATTCAGAAGCTCTTGATGAAGATATAATCATTAAAGGATTTTTCTTTAATTCAAGGAGTCTAGATTTGCCAAAAAATCTACCATGAAAGAGAAGGAATATAAGGATGAAACCACTTCTCAACTAGTCATCAAAATAGAGGACCATTTGTTTGTAGATGCACAAAAAATTCAAAATCAACATGTAAACAACTCCATTTAGAAAATTCTACAAGAAAGCCTCATCTTGGAGGTTGAAATTTAGAGCAATAGGAAAGTGCAGTGGATCAAACCATGCCCCATCAAGAATTTGGCTTCATTAGAGCCAAGGGAGAGGCCAACACTAGTCATGCTTACTTCAGAGCATGAGGATAATCTTCAAAGCACCAAGGGTCAGCTACAACACCTCCAACCAAATGATAAGCATCTTGAGGAGGTATTCATTTTGTTTGTTGATACCATGGGTGGAAGAGTGGAAGGTAATTTTCACTCTTATTGTAGGCCATATCATTGCTAAATTAATCACATGGCCACACTTTTTAAGGAAGGGAAGTTATTTCTCCCTTCTGTTTTAGGCTTTGTTTAGCTTTTCTAGTTTGGCTAGTGTAGGAGTAGGAGTAGATTTTCTTTTAGCAGAAGAAGTGATTTTGCACACTTTGCATGTCTTATTTGAGGAATGTATGATTTTATCTTTTTTATATATCCTTTTTCCATGTTTCTCTAGGTGTTACAATGCACCAATCCCTTCATTATTATTTTTAGCGAGGAGATCTGTAATAGTTACAAAAAATCAAACAAATGTAGAGAAACTAAAATTAGTTAAGGAGGCAATCTTGTTGAATCTCTCCAGAATGAATTGCAGCAAGCCTCTACACATTTGTAAGATCAACTAGTAACCCAATTCAAATTCCACTCCATCCTTCAACCTTAAAATCACAATTGTAGGAATAAGTGAAATTCAATATCAAAGATAATTTTCTACTCTCACAAAATAAATTTTAGAGTTCCTTATGAGAGTTAAAAAGCACAAGGACCAGCTGGTGGCTAGGAAGCAAGTATCGGAGCACTTAAAATGTTTTGGGATCAAATTTCATATCATCTCATGATGATGATTTGGATTTCATGCCCAATGGATAGATACATAAAACTAGTCCATTCCATTTAGCAGGCTAATGGCCCCCGTGAGTCACCAAACTGTTATCTAATTCCCTCCACCACCCGTTGAAATTAGATAACAAGTGATTACTATTGTGATTAATCAAGAATCCCCTAAGTTATCTCGGTTAATGTGGGAATGAGCTCATAAGCTCGATTGATGGTTTATAGATAATAGGGAATGGATAGCCCCACCAACATGAAAATTGGTGGATTTGAGAAAATGTGAAGATAGTTATGAGGATCTCGGACTAATGCGAGATAAGTCAAGCCTTTGGAAATTTTGGTAAGGATTTAGCCAAATCATGGTGAAAAAGATGGTGGAGGGTAATTTGGCAAGTTGAATCCAAGCCATCATTTGAACTTGAAGAAAAGTAAAAGAGTCGCAGAAGGGGACACGTGTCATCTCAACACAATTCCAAAAAAGAGAGAGGAATGAAACCCCAAACTCCCATGGGACTTCCACATGGGGTCGAATGGTGAGGGGCCCACTGAAAATAAGGTCCTCATATCAATGTATAACAAGCCTCATTACAAAATTATGGAAAAGGAAAGAATCTATGGAAGGTGTCGCGTATTATCTCAATGCACTTCCAAAAGATGCAAGAAAAGTGAAGACCCTAGAGATGCGTTTGGCCTCCACATGGATCTCTGACATGGATGGGCTTCGAACTTAAAGCAGGTTGTAAAATATTGGCAGCATGTCAATACAACATGGGAGTAATAATGAAGCCCACCAGGAATTTTTAAATGCTCAAATATTTTAAAATATATGGAGAGGGAGAGGAAATTATTAACTTTTCTTTTTAGCAAAAGAGTTAAATGCATAGTCCCATGTAGATGAAGCAAGCTCGTGGAAACTCAAATTATCCACCTGCACTCAAATACCCATAACTTTAGAATCCCTTTGCGGAATCACAAAATATTTGTCTCATTGGAATCATGACTCCAAGCCCAATGCACATCAATCAAGAAATTTATATATTGATGAATATTTGAGGATGTATCTCTCATAAAATGATCTCAATTCAAGAAGACAGCTGGAGAATGGTTGAGAATGCATTAAATGAGTATGGCCCTCATTTTCTCCATGGCAGGTCATGGGGAAGTGTGAGAGAGATTTTACAAATCTATTTCTATCACTTCACCTCATTTATAACAACTAGCAAGTGGTTGAAGGGGAAATTTCAAGATTTCACTCTTCTCTTTTCTCATTCTATATATTTTAATTTAGAGCTATTTCTAAAGGAGTTAGTCATTTTTCCTTTCTGCCCCTCTTTCTTCTCTGCTAGGGTATGAGCATGGAGCTCAAGACTTCTTCCTAAGCTTTGTAATGGCATTTTCTTACCTCTTACTTGTTATTGCTTTGTTGTGCACATTTTTGGAGCAATATAATATTTCATGTGATGCATTTTTTCCATCCTTTGCATGATTTTATTGTCTCTATAAGACTTTATTCACTATAAGTATACTATGTAGATTTTAATGTTCGCTACATGTTTTGGGAGCTATGCATAATGGGCTTGAAGTGGTGTTCGTGTGAATCTATCTCTAGACTTGTGGTGTTATTTTTCCACCCTTTTCATTACTCACCTTTTCCCCATTTTTGGTAGTTTGATTCTTGATTAACATCTTATTTTTCTTTTGTATCGCTTAGTTAGTTTTCACTTTGTTTTAGTTATCCTCTAACCTTACCTCAACACCATAGAGAAGACTCAACTTCTTTAAAATATGGAGGTTATCTTAGGGATCACGTCCCACTTCCCTAAGGTATCCCATAACTTTTATAGTTCATCCACAAATATAATCATCAATAGGTATCACAAAAAATTATCGGGAAGCAAAAATATGCCCCAACAAGGTGAAAACATTAGAAAATTGACTATTTAATTAAAAAACATTACGGCGGAATGCTAGCACATGGCGGGATGAAAATAGAAGACCATGTTAGTTGTTTGGCCCTTAGGGTAAGAAAAATAGGAATTATGGATTCGAGATTAAAAATTACACGGAAGGAGGGTAAAATCCATCGCAACCCATTATTTGTTATTACAATTTATTGCTTTGTTGAGAGATTTTACTATGACCTATGAGAGAGATGGTGTATATACTAAACCATAGACATCATGCAGATTGAGTTCAATATTTTGGGAGGGTGTCGGTACACGGTGTCCCAATAAGCAACTCAAAATTTTACATTTTAAGTGTATTTATTGCTTGTTATAGCTAGGAGAAGTTGGCAGAGTTAACTCTAGAGAAAGCCCTCGGACACACTAGTGTAACTTTGCATGCACTAGCATAAAGGGTCATGCGTTAGCATTAAAATACAAGTGTAGGCATTAAAATAGGTTTATTTTAGGGTTTTCATGTGCTAGTATCACCATGACAACATGGGTGTGAAAAATGGAGCTCTAGCATGGGCTTGCATTAGTGTTAAAATAGGAGCAATAGTGTCAAAAGGCTTACGCTAGCATGGAATGCACTAGTGTGCCAAAGTGTGTGCTAGTGCTAAAATTCATGTGTTAGTGCAAAAAGGAAAGTGCTAGCATAGATTTAAGCCTTTGAGAAGGCATTAGAATAATTTAGGAATGATTAGAAGTGATTTAGAAGAACTTAGAGGTTGATTAACATATCTTAGGAAAAAAAAATTAGAAGAAATGGTGTTAACTTTTTTTTTGGGTTATCTTAAGCGAGATTACTCAATTTATATATTTGTGAGTGACATGGAAACCTTTTAGCATATGATAATACCTTCTCCCGTCAAGAGCAATGTGGATTTATCGTAGTTTTGGAGGTAATTGTGTTATCATATATTATATACGGTGAAAGACATCATGCTTTAGACCATAGCCTCCTTACTACCTTAACAAAGAGGTGGTATAGTGAGAGCCACGCCTTCATAATCCCCACTCGTGAGATGATCATGGCATTAGAGGATGTATATCATATCCTCGAGTTTTGATCCAGGGGCATCTTAGTGACATATGATGGGTGTCGCGGCAAGATGCTAGAGCATATATGGGATTTGTTTGATTGCAAGAAATTCCACAATAAGGCATGGCAAAGTGCACTTATATAGGTGTTTTGAGGATCAAAGGATTACATGTTTACCATTTCATTTGATGGATATTATTAGTGGCTACCTCCTTCTTGACAATACGGGGACTCATTTTTCACTTGGCTTGATAGGAGTGGTGCACAGACTCATGGATGGAGAGGTATTTCATTGGGGTTAGTGCATACTATCTCATTTGTATAGGTATTTTCATGTAATTTCATATAGAAATATGGGAAAATTGAGTCTCACGATGTTGTTACATGTTTGGGCATGGGATCATATTGTTATCATGTACCCACTTGGAGAACAACAAGCTAAAGTACTGAGATGATCCCTCTTATAGGGGATGGGAGCCGATGGGTGAGGATGTCGATCTCATCTAAGTGACACAACATATTAAAGATGAGAATTTTATGATCTAAAGATGTGGATGGTGGCCGACAACCATATTGTCTATATCAATGGCTCGAGGATGGCATAAATCTTATCATCATTGAGGTGGACCACTTTCTAATAGGTAGTCATAGACATATTTTAGAGTGGTACTGCATGGACGGGGTTTAGTGGTAGTTAGGCCTTATCCAGGAATTCCCGAGGACGAGATGTGGTATGTGCATAGAGCGTATGAGACTTTTTATTTTGGTCCCTACATTAGACCATGGAGGGCAGTTGGTAGTTTATAGGGTGTCATCCCATAGAGATGGGGTGGACATAGACAAATAGTTGACCCGGGGATGACTACAAATTATGGGCCTTTGTATTCTACAATATTTCCTAGATGCATCACCATTCCAAAAGTCAAGATAGATGTTCGTATAGTCACAATAGAAGGACTTCAAAATCAGGCCTTACAAGATAGGGAGAGGTTAGGGTAGCTAGAGGTTGAGGAAACATTACATTGAGTAGGAAAATGCATAGCCACAAGGGAAAGCACAATAAGGTCCATAGGTACAACCTCCTCCACAGGAACCACCCCATCAGTACCCCCATAGTAGGCTCTGCAACATCATGCACAAGTACAGGCATAGCATATTCCAACACATGGTGTATAGGCACATGAACAACAAGTGCCCTTGATACAATTTCTACCCTCACTACCTTGAGTAACGAGTCCACATATTACAGCAATTGGGGTGACATAGATTGATGGAGATCACCTCATCCACCTATTGTAGCAAGTGGGGATAGGTATCACCATTGAGGTCATCACGAGATATAGGTTCCTAGATTCATGGTTATTCCAAGAGCAGGTGGGCCATAAAGGGCCACATTACAGCTTGAGAGAGATATGGCTCTACAAAGGCGTGGTGACATAACTATCATTACAAAGGCAAACCTTACGGTGGTGAGTAGAGGTGGTTGTCAGAGAAAAACAAGGTCATAGAAAAGAGAGAACATTGGGGATCTAAGAGGACTTAGCTACAAGAAGACATGGCTATATTTATATGAGATCATGATGCACTCTACTAGGAATCCTTACCAGGAGGATCTTAGGATTTAGTGCATGATTTTTCATCGGTCATATGTGAGGCTTCTTACTATAGAGCTCTCTATTATGGAGAAATGTTAGAGGGATAGAGGGTTATTCCATATAGTTAAATTTTTAGTATTTTCTCTAGATCCATATCAAAGAGACCATCTATGTCTACTAGATCGGTGTAGATGCCTCCACCATATCTAATTCCTCCACCATAGTAGATGGCTCCACCAAAGCATGGGCGAGGTAGTCCTGGTACCGGTGAGAGTCGGGGTTGACTCTATTTATGTATTAATGTATCTATTTTTTGTATATGCCTTGTGATGAAGGCACGTGATTTTTACATGATGTATATGTATCTTTTTATTATGCATCAAGATGAAGGCACCGATTTTTACCCATGCCCATAGTGGCTTGTTTTTGTATCTGATGTATATCAAGACACACTTATGTATATGGAAATTGATTATTGACTTTGATATGATGATGATGGACTTTGATTATTACTCGTGTTTTTATTTATGACATAGAATGTTTAGCCCTTGTTTTTACTATATTCTATGATGAGGGGGATAAAAATAGTCCCTATTTCCGCATTGATGATATTATATGATGTTAACTTAGCATGCATGTTGATTTTTCAGTTTCATGATGATGTATCTTAGCATTCTTAGTGATGATATATGATGTTTATATGTTAGATGTGATGGCATAGATGATGTGAATTATGAAATGATAAGAAACAATGTAAAAGAAACAAACAAAAGCACAAGAAACATTTAATCAAATCTACACTAAACACAATAGAACAATGCAACAAGAAGTAATCTAATCAAGCAAAGAATAGACTAATCTAAAAGTATGTAAGACAACACACAAAACTATGTAAAAACAAATAACTAAATAACAAAAGCACTACTTTGTTTTTGTGGGATAATTGTGAAACATTTTACGTTGTTTTAGTATTTACGATGGGATAATGTTATATTATTTTTAGTTTTTTTATGGTGAAACCTATTTTGAATGTTTAGGGTTTTGTCAAAGTTTTTTTTAATGTTTTGGGATTTTATAAAAAAATCCAAAGCTATGTACTGGGAAAAAAATGTGTGTGGGTGCCCCCAACAATAGATGAGAGTGTACAAGGAAATACACCACACATATGGATAAGAAAGTGAAGATGTAAACACTTCCCCCAATGTTATATGGGAATGTACAAAGGAAAGATCCTCACATAATTACAAGATCAAGATCATCTAGATCAAATCCATGAACGATAGGCTCAAAAGAAAAATCCAACACGGTGAAAACTAGCTTAGAAAAAGCTATTGTACCCTTAGGTGAGAGATTCTTGTGAACAATGAATCCTCCTATGGCACCAAAAATTGGTTTTCACCAAAGGAATTGTCCAAAGTGCCACAATTGTATGGTTTTCACACTTGGACAGATTTATTTCTCTTTACTTTTTGTTTCTTTTTATGATTTTAATACTTTTTTATTTTTGAAGGGTCCCCATGCTTAGGCATAGAAATGATTGAGATGTATGTCATTCATAGGTTGTTCTCTAAGTTCATCACCACCAAATTCAACAATTTAATATAATTCTAAACCAAATTTAGTGACCACAACATATGGTCCCAACCAATTAGGCTCAAACTTACCTTTCTTTTCTTGATCCTTGGTGGTGTTGAACTAATTCTCTTTTAAGACAAGGTATCCTACCTCAAATGTGTGAGGTATTATGTGTTTATCATAGCGTAGGCACACTCGATCTGATATAATTGTAAATAGTCTTGTGTGTAAAGGTGCTTCTCATCCAATAGCTCTAGTTCTCGTAAGTCTAGCCACTCTATAGTCTTCCTCTTTGTCTATATAATCTTTCAAATATATACACAAATAAGGAGATCAATCTCAAGGAGTGGGATAACATCTGTCCCAAAAACAAGTAAATATGGAGTAGCACCGAGTAGGGGTGCAGATGGATTTTTATAATTCCAAAGTGTGGGATGGATTTGCAAGTGCCAACTATGACCAATTTTATTAACCCTCTTTTCCATAATGTGAACAAGAGTCTTGTTCAAGGATTCATCTTATCCATTACCTTAAGGGTAATAGGGAGTTGACCATTTTTTCTAATTTGGAAGCATTGGAATAACACGTTCACATTCTTATTCTTGAATGACTTACCATTCTTAGATATAATGGCAACGGGAATGTCATAGCGACAGATAATGTGGTTCATTATGAATTTGGAAATTTGCACATCAGTGACATAAGTAAGAGGAACAACCTCTACCCATTTTGTGAAATACTTGGTGGCAGTTATGATATGGTTTTGGCCATCATAGGAAGTGAGTGTAAGGTTTCCAATGAGATCGAGTACCCACTTTGAAAAATGTCGCGATGTCGTAATGGGTTGTAATGATTGTGTCGAAGGATGTATTAGGTTACTATACTTTTTACATAACAAGCATTTATTGACATACTAAAAAAAATCAATTTCCATGGTAGGCCGGTAATAGTAAACTCTTAAGAACATTTTAGAAAGAACCATTCCACTTGTGTGGGCCCCATAGATGTTTTCATGCACCTCTTTGACCACTAAGATAGATTCTTTTGAATTAAGGAAAGCATGTGATTCCCTTCATAGCCTCTACGATAAATCTTACCTCCAAGGAGGGTATATCGGGCTATACGCTAGATTAGGTTTCATTTCTTAGAATGGGAAATGTCAAGGGAAAGGTTCCATCATGTATATAATTATAGATGTCAACATACTATGGGGTTAAGGGACCAATAACTTCACACACCAAATAATATTCTCGAATGTCGTACGTTGAAAGTCTTAGATGTTCCACAAAAAATTACATTGCATTGTTTCTAAAAGGGATGCATAAAATAGATCCAAATGTGGTCATGGCATCTACCGAGTGATTTTTTCCTCTAGATATGTTCTGAAACATGATTTGTACAAATAACTCTTTTAAAGTATCCACCATTTTCTTGTAAGGGAGTATCTTCTCATCTTTAATCTTATATTCATCGTTTATTTTCTTGATGATTAATTGAGAATTGCCTATAATGTTAACCTTCCTGATGTCCCATCATATAACATTTTTTTAGTCCTACAATAAGGGATTCATATTCAACTATGGTATTAGTGCATGGGAAGCCAATTCAAAATTCTTGAGGAATGGATCACCCACAAAGTGGTGATAAGAATGACTCATACTCCTAAACACTTGAAAGCTAAATGATCTATCAAAGTACATTTTCCATGAGATGGATTCTTCAATATACATCATAGAAGCATTTGGAAAATCCATATTCAATGGTTTTTCTCTTGGTAGGGGAGATTTATCTAGTTGATCTGCAAGTACTTTCCCCTTAACTAATTTCTAATTAACATACTCAATATCAAACTCACTAAGAAAGATGATCCAATTAGCCATCCTCCCAGTAAGTGTTGGTTTAGATAATAATTACTTGAGTGGATCAATTATGGATATGAGCTTGATCTTGTTATTTAATATATAATGGAGAATTTTTGGAAATCAAAAACAACGGCCATGAAAGCTTTCTAAATTTTTGGGTAGTTAAGCTCATAAGAAATCAAAGTGCGATTAATATAGTAGACAAATTTTTATTTTTGATTTATATCATACCAAGCTAGAAGTTCACCGATTGTAAAGTGAGTGGCTGAAATATACAATATTAGGGGTTTGCCTGGAGTAGGTGGCATAAGGATAGGTGATTTGGACAAATATTCCTTGAGTAAATAAAATGCTTGTTGTTGTTGAGGACCCCAATGGAAATCAACATATTTCTTAAGAAGATATGTAAAGGAATGTAATTTGTTCATGAGTTGAGAAATGAAATGGCGAATAGCATGGATTTTACCTTATAAACTACATAATTGTTTGAGATTATTTAGAGGAGGTATTTCAAGTAATGGCGGTGACCTTTACTAGGTCAGCTTCAATTCCTCTTCTTGACACAATGAAGCCTAAAAATTTTCTAGACAACAAACCAAAGACACATTTCTTTGGATTTAATCTAACCTTGTAGTCTCTAAGACGCTGGAAGATCTACGTTAAAATTTCAAGATGTTCTACTCTATTCCTTGATTTTTCTAGGATGTCATCAACATAACCTTCCATTATATCATTAATAATATCATGGAAGATGATTATCATGGCCCTTTGATAGGTTGCACCTACGTTCTTAAGACCGAAGGGCATGACCTAATAATAGAATGTCCCCTAAAGGGTTATAAAGTCAATTTTATGTTGATCTTCTATAATTTTAATCTGACTATATCATGAAAATCCATCCATGAGGGATAACATTTCATAACCAGCAGTTGAATCGACAATCATGTTGATGTTAGGAAGAGGAAAATCATCTTTTAGAAATGCCTTATTGATGTCTCTAAAGTATGTATAGATTATGGTGCCAATAGGCTTCTTTTACATAAGGACTATGTCGAAATCCATTATGAATAATCAATAGGCTAGATGAGGCCTATTTCCAATATTTTTCTATATTTTTTTTAACCAAAAGGGCAACATGAGGATGCATCTTTCTAATCTTTTGTTTAGTGGGATTTAATTCTTCATGCACAACTAGGTTATACACTATAAATGAGGGATCTAATCCCGATATGTATACAAAATATCAAGAAAACATGTATGAAAATTCTCTAAAAATCATGACAAAGATCTTTTGTTCTTATGTTGAGAGGGGAGTTCCTAACTTAACAATTCGAGTTTGATCATCTTTCCAATATTCATGTTTATAGTCTCCTCCACAATTAATTTGGATTCATCTTCCATATGTGTAAGATTAGGAGGGAGATTTATGTATTCATCTAAGGGCGTATCAACAATATTTTCACCCTTAGAGCAATCACTTTTTTATGTTCGTAAATGTTTCAATTTATGTTTCTGCAAGTGCCTCAAAGAGGTTTTCACTATGGGACTTAGAATTTTTATTTTTACAATGCTTATTTGATGATATTTTCCCCTTGTTCTCTTTTAATTTTTTCTAACCATGAATTTTATCCTCCTCCCTGAATTATGCACATGTGTCAAGATTAATAGAGAATCCCTTATTATGGTCGCCAACAGGAATGTCATCACGGAGACCAAAAAAATCACCAATTGTTTAATCATTCTCAAAGAAATAAATTAGTATGTATTGTTGTTGTTCCCGATTGATGAGGGAAGGATGGAAAATATTTAATTCAAGAATGTTAGGGGATATGGTTAGGATATCCATGTTAGGAAAGATCTTTGTAGAGGCAAGGTATTTGTAGAGACTACACTGGGAATATGTTTCACTGTCATAATTAGACAAAACATCTTCTAGCTCCGAAGAGGTTTCTTTGACCTCTGGGAGATGGGACCCATACGATTAGACACCAATACCATATTTTTAAAACTTGTGATGTGGTGTTAGAAGATGTTCCCACACACCTTTCTCATCTATGCCACATCCATATCCTTGATACCCCATGACATACATCATTTTATTTGGGATGGCATACTTGGGTGCTTGATAACACGATGCCATATCATCATCAGGATATTGGGATATAGAAGTTTCAAGTAGTTTCTCATCTTCCAAAAGGCCACCAGGAGTAAAAGTCTTAATGTTATAGTGTTCTAGGACCGTTGATATTTTTAGCAAGGCCTACCACACGTTCTAGGTGATATGGGAGTTTGGAAATTAAGAGGGCATGTTAGAGGTTATATTCTCCACAGCCATTTACAATAAATTTCATCTCCCATGAAGTAAAGGGAGAGACCAATGTAGAAGAACCATCCTTATGAGAGTATAGGGTATTCGATCAATGTGGAAGGCAAGATTCTCTCGACTAAACTTGGGTAGCCAATTCAGTGGAAGGACATTCATAGGTAGTAGGGAAATAACCCAACAACACTTTGTAATAGGAGAAGGGTTGGGGGTCCCCCAAAATGGTAAAAATGTTCTTCATGATATAATTTAATGCATTGATGGAATGTGAAAGGAATAACTTACATGGCATGTATCCATGGGCGACCGAGGAGCATATTATAGAGAATTTCCAAGTCCAAGACATGGAACCGAGTATCATGACTAGTAAGCCCAACCTCCGTAGGAAAAGTGATCATACAATCTGATTTTCACTTTGCATTATAATAAGCCTTAATCATGATGATTTTAAGCTCCAGATTAGTGTCAATGCACCCCGGTTATCGACATGTTTTATTATAGATATTTAGACCAGATCGCCGTTCATAAGCACCCTTCCGATATTTTACGATTGAAAATGAATTCTATATACAAGGGTAGGTTGTGTGTATGATCATCACTAGGAATCTCATGTTGGCTAAAGGTAATGTTTTCAGAGGGAGAAATTTGTGTGACCAAGGCTTGGAAATGTGTAGGATCAATATCAGTTGAAAATCCTGACCCCTAAAGTGTTTTGCAAAGGATGTATTTATGAACATTGGATATTTTAAGAAGATCTAAGATTGAAATCTTAGCAGTGGTATTCTCAATCTATTCTAAAATATCATAGTGACTATCCTAAGGGGTAGGTAGAGGAGGTTCTAGGATAATAAGGTGAGCACATTGCATTACCACAACATACTCTTGTTCCCTAATCCTAATAGTGTTTACATGCTCAATAGATGGATCAACACGACCAATAAGGGAATCAAAGGGATTAGTAGAGTCAAAAATATGATTGGCACTTTTAGTTTGAGAAGACTGACCTTGATCCAAATTTTTATCCACTTGTTTATGTTTAGGAAATGGATCTTTGTATATTCCCAACTTTTGATTAGAATATTTTTGGGTCCAGGTGAGTCTATCAACCTCTCCACTATCAATAAGGTCTTGAATGAAGTGTTTTAACTTCAAAAATTTGTCAGTGACATGACCCTTAACATGATGATACTCACAATATTCATGGTCTTTATACCATGATGGTTTAGGTGCATCATCTGCATATGGCGTAGTGTTAGGAAACTTGATCATGTTCACCACGTCTAATTGTTTCAATATAGATGACAAAGAATCTATGAGAGGAGTGAACACACGTCTTTTAACTTATGGTGTAGTTGATCCTTTGGTAAGCTTCAAGGAGCATTATTTCGTATAGCTTGCACACATTTTGAATTAGTTATACCATCACCTACAACATTTTTGTTCTTGTTTTGAAATAATTTAGGCTTGTCTATAGGTTTGGTTTCATGATTTTCTCTTGAAAAGGGTTTCAATGTCCCTTTAGATAATAAAGCCTTTTCGATCTAGCTTCCTTTTTCTATAACTTCTTTAAAAGTGTTACCATAGTGCATTTGCAAGTGGAAAGCAATTTCAAGATGTAAATTTGGTACAAAAATTCTAATAATTTGTTTCTCTAGTATTGAGCAAGGGAAGCGACTAGCTAACCCTCACCATCTTTGTAAGAAACTAGCGAAGTTTTCATTATTTCTTTGTTTAGAGTTACATAAGTCTAACATGGTAATGTCACTTTCCATATTGAATGAAAAGTGATACACAAAATTTTCCATCAATTTAGTCCATGTGAAGATTGACCTTTAGGGATATGAAGGAACCATTCAAGTGTTTGGCCTCCAAGACTCCATGGGAATAGGCGAATGAGATAGTTGTCACTATAGGAAACTTATTGGAAAGACATCAAAGATAACTTTAAAATGATTGTGAAGGTCACCCTTACCCCTATATTTATTGAATTTAGGGTACTTGAAATGAGGTGGAAAGAGTGTTCTCAACATCACTCTATCAAAAGGATAAGGGCATCGTTCTTCGAATTGGTAATTTTTATTGTGTCCTACATTGTTTTCTTGTAAATTGGTGAGGGAATTTTTCATAGACTGTCATTTGTGATCGAATATTTTCCATGTGTAGGTGAGGCAGGAATATATACATGGTTAGATTTGGATGTTTCACCACATTGGTTATCATTATATAGCTCACGATAAGCAACCTTAGATGTCTCTTGACGTGGATTCTTAATGAAAAACTCATGATATGAAGCCTTGGGCTTGTCTAAACATGGAGTTTTAGCCTTTATTTCCAGTCTTTATGGACATGGGAAGCGAAAATCGCTAATTAACGACTAAGGGCTTGTAATTGTTGGATTATAACCTCCTCATTTTTTTTTGCATGAGTTTCACGTGCAAGTGGTTATTCATGATCTTCATGTTCTTAATTTTCTAAATTTCCATTATGGTTGATGCAAACAATGGTTATACGATAACTAATCATGTTTTTAAGAGGTTCATTTTCCTTATTGTATGGATCGGAAGTAGATGCATGTCCTAGATTTAGTATGTCATCTATAGATCAAGGGGTCATTCTTCCTCTTCTTCCCTACAAACCATGTTTGTGAGGAGAGTATGGTCAAATTTAGGTGGTAGTTTATCCCCTAATTCTACGACACATACTAATACTTCATTTATGTTTTGGAATAGAAATTTATCCATGTGGGTGGGGTCAAATTCAAAGTTATCTTGAGGAGATTTCCCCTCGTCGCCACTATGGTCAACCATGTTGTCTTCTTCAAATAAGGGGTTTAATTTATCGTTGACAAAAGGATTTGACCCTAATTTTTTTTGCCCCATTCTTGTAATAGGAGGCATAATGGGAAGTGTTTAGCTAGGGTTTGATAAATGTGTACAAAGACTACAAGGACCCTAGGAAAATCAAGTAGTGTGACAGCTGCAAATGTCTCAATGAATGCAAAATAAGAAAGGTAAAGAATCCTAAATAATCAAGGTAAATTGAATCAAGGAATCAAAGAATAAAGAATAAAAGAATATGAAACTGTATGATGAGAATAACCAAGGACAAGTCAAACAAGGATCCAATCACAAAATTATCTACTCCTTATGTCTCAAATATGGTTTGGTTTAATAATGACAACACAATGTCAATACTTAAATCAAGTTTGGAATAAACAAGACTTAAGTATTAAAATGGTGTTGAAGTGATTTCAATTCAAGGTATACCCAAATGATTTTAAGACAAAACAAAGTCCAAGTTTTTGAAAATGGAGGTTACCAATGCGAGCAACACAATAATACAACTTGGATACTTTTAATCAATATTTTAGGAAAAACGAGATGTTAGTATCAAAATGGTATTGAAACGATGCGAACAACGTAACAATGACACTTTCAAAAAACCTAAGGAAATGTTTGGTCAAAAAAAAAGTCTAAGTATAACAAGGAATTGATATTATGCAAGTAGCGTAACAATACAATCAAGAAACTTATATCAAGTTTTATGAAAACAAGATGTAAGTATCCAAAATGTATGGATATGATGCAAGTAGTGTAACAACTCAAGGGGAAATCAATGATGAGACAACCTAACTACAATGAGATGATCTTGACATGGGTGTCAAGATATAGGCTTACCAAAACATGAAGACATACCAACACACTTTCAACACTTAACATTCTGTCGCGACATGGTCATGTAAGTGAATACAAAATTGGTGGACACAATTATTTTTGGTAGTTCCACATATGTTTGTTCTCTTTTTCCAAAAATGGAAACAAGAGAACAAAGGAGATAGATCAAATGGGGATGAAAAATATGTGGCGTAACTTTGGCAGATTTTTGCTTTGTCTTATGACAAGGTAGAAACTAGGAAAAAGTTTTGTTTTGTAATTTTCATGATGAATGTCACATGGCACCAAATTTAATGGACTCTCCCCTTATTCAAATAACAATGTTTTGACTCTAAGAAATTTTTTTCTTTGTGAAATCTCTTTAGAACATGATGGATAAAGTCAAGTTGGCCCCAATGCCAAATGGTTTCCTAATATTTTGTTCTCAACACTCGCCAATTCTTTCCTAAGAGAGGTACACTTTTCTAGTAAACTAGACAAAGGACCATTACCCCACAATAAAATTAATGAACGGGGCCTCATATGGGAAACTTGAAGCTTATTCTCACAGGTTTTTGTTCTAGTCAAGTAGGTAGTGGAACACTTCCTATTTTGTCCACCAGTTCCCTCAAGGTGTGGACTACTTTGGGGTTCTGTGGTAATCCTCATAATAAGTTTTATGGATTATTCCAAGATACTTCCCACAGTTCAAATTGGATGGGTTTTAACCCTTATCCGAACCTGCAAATACAATGTTTTGAATAAATGGTGTGTTTTTTATCTTTTGATTAAAATGTGGTTTAACACACCATTGGAAACCTACAACATACTTGTAATTAGTATTTGTTTAGATTCGATTATTTGACAAGCGAATTAGGTCCTGCACTCAAAATAGTTAGTAGTTCTCCAAGAAATCCGTGATATTAAGAAGGAGGATTAAAGGTTATTTTTGATTCTCAAGATCATCCTAAGATGCAAGAGAAGAGCATACACAACAATTAACCCAACTAGATGAAAATGGAAAACTTTAAATCAAAGGACCATAAAAATGCTTGGTAAAAGGTTCATTCCCTTAAAAATGAAAGATGAAATGCTCAAATTAATCCAAATGTTTAGAGAAAGAAGACTATATCTACTTTTGATTCTCAAGATCACCAAAGGTACAAGAGAAGAGCATACACAAACTTTGGCCTAACTCAAGTAAAACATGGAAAAAAATTATCAAAGCATTAGACATGTTAAAAGTTGATTCAACACAAAACCTGCAAATAGAAGTCAGAAAAACATGTAAAAAAATGAAAACACCAAAATTAGATTATGGAATTTCTTGGAATCCAAGCCAAAATTTTACACAGAATAGCGCAAACCTTGTAATGGTAGTGCAAGCCTAGAAATGGTAGCACAAGCCTAGAATGATGATAGCGCATGGAAAATAGCAAAGAATAAAAAGGTAATTCTTTGTGCGAGACAGAGAAGGAAAATAGTTTAACGCTAGCACAAGTAGAGAGATGCTAACACAAGCCTAGTTCAATATAAGTAGCGCATGAGCTACACAGAGGGAAATTTCCATATAATGCTAATGCAAGCCTAGAAATAGTAACACAAGCATATTAACACTAGTGTAATAATATTAAGAGTAGCATAATCCTTCCAATCTTGACACGGGGGTTCAAACGCTAACACAAAGCATATTGTAAGCTTCAAAAACATGAGATTTTGACAAAAAGAATGTAAAAAAGCTCAAATATTTTCTAATTAACTTCAAATTTTGCAGAAATTTACCTTCTTTATTCCTACAAAGAGCACTCAAGACATGAAAAATTAAAAAAATAAGTTAAGAATCACAAGATTTATCAATAAATTCTTAAAAGAGGGTTAGTAAAGCAAAAATAAAACTAAACTACAAAAACTTGAAATAAATGCATGAGACAATGAAGTAGGTCCCATCGGGCGTGCCAAATGTATGTATACTAAATAAGCTAAGATAATTGAATAGAAACTAACACCAATTAGTTTCAAATGAACTAAGCTAATCTACCATTAACATCATGATAAGGCTATGGAAGATAAAAAGCTTAAACTAATGCATCCAAATGGAGCTTTGAAAACATCAAGCTAATTCTTGCTAAATTGGATATGCCTTCTAAATTGTAAGTTGCTACCTAAGATCAAAAAAGGGATTAAAGGATGGCTATCTCTCACAAGAGGAAAGGATCTCTCCAAAATGGCTACAAGGCCATATATGGATCTTCCTTTACTACTCTAATGCAAAGAGTGGATGAACGGAGGAAATATTAACAAACTTCTTCGAGTGGTGGGGAATTATCTTATCATATGCTCAACATAAAGGTATGGTGTAAGTTTGGAAGGAAGGGGGTAGGTCCTTTATATAGCTTTCTAATTTGGGAGAAGCTAGAAACCTAGTGAATGTGGGACAAAAGATAAAGTAGATTTAGAAGAGATAAGCATGATTAGAGGGAATTGATTAGAATTAACAACTCATGGGAGTTGGGGATGATTTAATTAATCAACTAGGATTAATTAATAGGCTAGGATAATCTTAGAAAGCTATTTAGAGATGATGTAGAGGAAAATAGGTAGGATTTAGATGATTTGAAAGGGGGATTTAACCAATAAGAGGGTTTATTGATTAAATAGAGGATTATAATGGCTTAATAAATTAATAATAGTTAATTAATTGATTCGAGAGAGGATTATAACTAACGAAGTTTCGTTAATTGGCATCCAAAATGGGGTAAAGGCTAGTTAATTAACAAAGTGTTGTTAATTGACCGAAATAAAGGGGAATATTAATTAATTAGTGGGAAATCACTAATTATAACGAAAATGATGGGAAAGAGGTTAATTAGTAAAATTTTAGTATTAAAACTGTGTAGGAGGATTTTAGGTGTCTACACCTTTAGCATGCCATAGCAATTCACACTTATGCACATGTTTTGTTGCATCTTCAATACCTCAATATTCGGAAAGTGGGGTGAAATCTCGAATACACCGAGGTGGTGTTTGTTGAGGTTGATTTGGTGGTGGTTGTTGAGGTTGATGTGGTGGTTGTTGTGACCCCCATCCACCAGATCCATAACTAGAACCTCCTCCTCCGTGCGGTGGTTGACTTGATCCTCCTTACCCTCCCGCACCCCTATTACAAGTTGAGGTATAGTCGATGAACTCCCTTGTGTCCTAGTTGTAGTGTTAAACTAGAAACCCCTTTATGCATAGTCACAACACCACGAAGTGATTCCAACAAGTATGCATGCTAATACCTTATCCCGATTACGCTCCTGGAAACAATCCTGCAATAAGACTTCCATACACCAGTGCCTACTGAATTTCAATCTACTAACTTGATTCCCTTCTGAATTCAATGTAAAATGATATCTAGCCATCTCTTTTTTCTTACTTGTACTAGCCTTCTTCTAAAAAACTACCTATGGATCTAGAACACCATGCGCATGGGATAGGTGGCTAGGTGGGATCAAATGCTTTCTGCAGTCCTCATTCTTTCCTTTGGCACACTCTCATCTGAAGCCAAAAGAGATTCTCTATTGTTCTTGACCAACGTCGAGAGGACGATCTTGGGTCTCCTCATCTTCCATGAGAGATTTAAAACCTTCATGATCAATCATTCCCCTTTACTTCAATGACGTTGCAATATCCTACACATGTGATATGTCCCTCTCTCATGCTTTATTAAACTTGAGCCATATTTCCTCTCTCTATATTTTTGTCACCTGTGTCTGTCATCTTTCTCCACACTGTTTATGCCCCTACGTGTAGTGGAGGTTTAGCTAGCCATAGGGAGGCTCTCTAAATCTAGTTCTATGATCAAAATATTGATCGCTAAAGGTATAACACACAAGTAAGATCCTCTAGGCTCACGCAAGAACTGAAACTCAACCTCCTCTGGACACAAATATGTAGAAATAGTGTACTCTAATGTATAATTATGCAACACTCCAGCCCACCAATGATCTACAACTCTATTCCACTCCACATCTACATCAAAAAGAGTCTGGTAATCCTCCTGTGTCCAAATCTTGGCCTAAGGCCCCAATGCTTCTTGGATGCATATGTTGCCAACCACTCATAGAATTATACTCAAAATAAGCCTAAGAATGTCTCATAAAGCTCATGATAAATATTATCTTCCACCCAACAATGTGCATTGAAATCAAGTCCAATGCTATATCTCTATGTAAACTTGTCTTAACCGTCCTCTACCCAAATTTCATTTCTCTCCAGAGTTAATCGATACGCCATCTGTATGCAACATCCTAGCAGACAGTTTGAAAAAGAGGTCCGAACAATGGAACCAACATGTAGTCTTTAATTTCCCACACTAGTGTTATGTGTGTTGACACTTCATTCATCAGGTTTGAATGCTCACCCAAAGCGCATGTCACTACCAAGTCCCTCCTTTGTGTTTTCTTTTCAAGATATTAGAATGCAAATTCATAATAATATTTAACCAAGTACTCATTCAAACATAATAAACCATTGTATTCATTCACTTTGGAAACACATGTTATAAGGAAACAACATTAATTACCATTAAGTCATAACAAGAATCAATTACATAGACACATCTCCGTACTCGAGTTACATCAATAATCATAATCCAACCATAATTATCCATCGATCATTAAAACTCACTACATAGATTTTGATACAAAATTCCCAAGACAAATCCATGCACTGAGATATATTAGAGCATCTTAACTCTAACAAATATCAAAATCATACATGATCATGTTCTCAATCCTAAACCAAGTACTTATAGGGGTGGGGACTTTCCCTTCATCGCCCATGCACTTCCTAATAATAGGCATGCCCAAAAATAGCCATGTGTACTTACATGTATGATTTACAAAACAACTAATAATAGTTCATCCTATAAATAAGACTTACTTTAATCCTATTAATAGTTAATCCATGCATGTGCTTTAATCCTTAGTTTGCATGTGCTTTCTCCAAAAATAGTCATTGCTTGCTTGCCAAGGTAGCCTCCTTTTATCCTTTGCATGGTAAACACTCCAAGTCTATTTTTATCCTATCTATGGAAAATGGATAAGTCCTCAATCTGCTGTATGCGCGAGTCCACATGCAACCTCTGTTTCTTTGTACGTGCATCATCCAAACTCCTCTTGTGCATGCATGTCCATGTGCATTAGTTTGCACTCTTCTAGGTAGTTAGTCAAATTTGGCAACCAACTATTAGATTAATGTTCAACAATGAAAGCATATTGTTGATGTATTATAGACAAAATTCCATTGTTGGATCTTAGAGTCCTTATTCATGTTGTATGTTATTGTACTCGGGTGATATTGGTGAATGAAAAAATTAATCTATTCTTAATTGATATTATCTATCTTATGAGGTTATTTGAAATTATGTTTGGTTGGTATGATAGTATAGATATGACATCCCTTCTATTATGTTATTGTAATTGTTTGAAGATCATTGATCATGGTTATTAACTATTTGTTTCTATTGCTTATTTCAATGAAATTTTTAGGAACTTACGAAAAAAACTTATATAAAGGGTGGCGAAGATTGTTGAAGCGAGATTCGTTGGGATGGTGAATCTTGCAAAAAAATCATAAAAATGGTTGCAAATGTTAAGGCTAATCTTAACTAACTTGTCTAATTTAAAAAATATTTTGGTGAATTTCAATTGTCCCCTCGATATTAGATTTCAATTATCTATTTTATTTATGGTATAAAGTGCATTATAGGCATTCCTTAATTAACCAACACACATTATTGAGTTGTGAAATTTGAACCCATTTCCCCCAATCCTTCCTAGATTAAACCTGACTATTGATCCATTGACCGCATGTCATCATTTCATGTAATTTTGGGTAGATCCATGATCTCTCAAGCCTTCCTCATTAGTCCTATCAAAATTAGACCTGTTTGTATCTAAATTTGTTCTCCTTTTCGATCCCGAGAAGCACCATAGATATGTCATGGAGCTTAAAGACATATTAGACCATGTTGTATGTCATTGGTAGCGGGGATATGGTCTAGCTAGCACTCGAGTTTGTGGAGAAATGGATAGCACTCAATAGGACTTGATCTTGTCCTAGCTATTTTAGCTTGTGCCTTGCTAACCAAGGTAGGAGGACCTACTTTGTAACCTTGTAATGGTGAAGGAGATGAAGATGTCCTTCTCTTTGCTTGAAATTCTATGATCGAGGCCTTGATGAAAACATGATCAACACCCCAGATCTAAACTCTCACAAGTTGTCACTTCTCAAAACATGGCTATGTTCTCCAAACAAGGCAAAGATTACTTAGAGACATTGGAAATCCTGATCTGTTGTGCATACTTTTGCAAATAGATTTTGATCTTCTGTGGGTATACACATGCAAATCAGGGATAGTACATGATAGGATATTTGTTGTTGGATGATTTTTGGTGGGAGATTGATAAGACAAACTGGGATAGATCAGATCTTTGACAATCTGTACAATACTTGAACAACTATCAAATGCAATGCCTAAAATAATTAGGATGTTATTTCAACCAGAAGAGGCACAAATGGAAGCCCGGGTTGCACTCTTCACACAATATTTGAGAACTCACCACAAAAGCTTGAAGTAAAGAACTCAACTAAACACAAAAATCCATGATCAAACCATGCCTAAGGTACCCCCAAAGGCTTACAAGAAATCTCTGCAGTCAAGGAAGGTAAAGTGATTTTAAATTTGTTTATCTCCTTATCAGATGAAGGCTCTTCTGAGTATGAGATTGCAAATGCCACTAAACTATCAACTAGAAATGGAGATCCTATGTGACTTCTAAAGATTTTCAATGCAAGATTGCAATAAGAACAATAAAATTTATTTGTAGGCATTTAAAATTGATAATAGACATCATATTACCCAAAGGAAAACACAGATTTAATTCAAAACTTGTTAGATTCAACAGCAGGGGAGAGTTACATGAACAATATCAGAGCTGTGTGGTGGCTATACACTTGTAACCAACCCACATACATGAATTTTCCAACACATGAGACATTAACCTGGTTCTTTGGCGGATTTTCTCATAAAATGAGCTTTTTCTCAAAATTTGCTCGTGATTTTCAACTCCCGACCCTTCACAAATTCTCCAAAATGCATTATATACTTCATGCCACATTAGAGTCTTCCTTCCCAAGCAAAGAATATGCTATGGGATCAAACTTGTCACTAAAAACCTCATGATTTAATGACAGTGACACCAAACGGAAAAATAACTCGCAAGTTGTCGGTATGCACAAAAAGTTAAATCATTACACAAATTCGGATCATTATCCACCCTAGGGGCATGTTTTTATCATTTAGGCATGCAAGCATATTTCATTCATCATTTTTACCTTTTTCCCTTTTCAATTTTACCTCTGCAACTTTTTGATTGTTGACATTTCACGTTTTTTCTCGGGCCTGAGCCAAAATTACATCAAAAACACCATAGATCGAAGAATTAGGTCATGAAAATGATGCCATTGTTCTCAGAAGGCCAAGGCAACACAAAATCATATAATATTTGATGAAAATTGATGAAGAAATCACGATTCCAAGCTTCTTGGAGCTCCCATGGTGGCCCAAACAAACGAATGCACCGTCGATCTCATCCACTTTTAATATCATCCCTCCACGTGGAAAATGCCATTTAAAAATAAGCTCAATATTACCTTTTTAAACTTTGGATAAGGTGGGACACGTGTCAAAATGTGACTAGATCGGGCCCATGCCTTTAAAAAATGCATTCGCGACCTTTTGAAAATTTGGAAAATTTTACAAAATATCCCCGCTTCTCTCGCTTCTCCCGCCACGTGTCCAAAGGTGGGTCCCATTGAAACCATGGACCAATTCTAACAATTTTACCTCCTTTTGGAAAAAATATTTTTTTCCCAAAATCCCCGCACTTCCGTCTTCCCGATGCCATGTGGCGATCTCGATTTCTTTGCGGGCTAAGTCTCCCTTTTATACTTTTAACCTATTTTGCCAAAAATGCAAAAGTGCCAAAGTTCCCCCAAAGTCCGAACCTCGCTTCTTCATTTTGATCAAAAATTCACACAAGGCATTTGACTTTTGAATTTTTGGACACGTGTCTCCACCTGATTGGAGCGGGGCTATAATCCATTTTTCACTTTTAGAAAACAAAGCAAAAAATCATCAAGTTTTCCTTGGCCCCTTCCTTCATTTTTGCAAATTTTGGACACGTGTCCTCTTTTGATTGGTTCCGAACTTCGGCCCAATTTTTCACTTTTACCATTTGAAGTTAAAAACTTCAAAGTCATCACGAAACCCATTGCCCCATCCTGACCTTTCCTAGACACGTGTCCACCTGTGATTGGCTACGGAGTTTCGGGCCAAATTTCCACCTTAACACTTTGAGCCATAAAACATCAAAATTCTCCAAGTCCCCCGCCATCGCATGCCCTCCGTGCCACGTGTCCTCTCCCTATTCGCTGCAGGCCTTCGGGCCAAAAATTGATTTTGAAAATTTTGCAAAATGAAACCAAAATTCCTAAGGAAAGCCCACCACCCGCCAATCCCCTAGCCAATCAAAATGTGCCACGTAGGCACTTCATTGCGAAAGCGAGAGCCGCGGATCAAAATTCTCCCTTCACCAAAATTTCAAAAATGATAAGTTAGAGACATTTCCCAACAACCCCGGCCAATAGGAACTAGCCACGTTGCCATTACCTTGTGATGATAAATTTGACGGGAAAACGACACCCGTATGACCGTCAAATCGTGAAAAATTTAAAGGATGCCCTAGAATTCGAATGGCCGATTTCTTGATTTTAAACCAACTGAAGCATGATTTGTCATTATTTTCAATCTTGGGATTGGGAAATTAACCCATACAATTTAGCTTTGATCAATTCGATTTTTGCCGATTTGGCAAAGGGAAAACGACACAACCCAAAAATTGGAAAAACCTAGGGCACAAATAAGAGCATACACGGATTTCTCTTTTAAACCAGGGCGAACAACAAGTTTATGTGCAATTTTGAAACATTCAACGGGGAGAAAATGCAGATCACCAATTTGAGAAATAAAACGTTTCTGAGCAAAATCGGACATGAAAAAATCAAGGCACACAATGCAAGCTCAGAAATGGCACTAATGGACCCCATTCGTTAATCTCTTGTCATGTGTCACCATCCTATGTTATTTTGGCTTCATATTCTCCCTCTTTAGTCTTCCTTTACTTTGAAACTTTTCAACTTTTCCAAAGGTGTCATGTGAAGCCTTTGCTCCACTATGCTAATATATTTTCTACATATTTGATCATGTCAACACACACACACACACACACACACACACACACACACACACACACACACACACACACACACACACACACACACGTAGCGACTTGAATCAAATTTCAAATTTTACCTAAATAATGTTGGTGATTGTGATCCAAGGGCCCATAGAATTTTTGGCAATCCAAACATGTTCTATAATCTTGGCTCATCGATTTAAGGGCGATTCATTAAAAACATTTTGATATTAGAAATAATTTGGCTATGCGGCGGGAAACACTAACATTTGTGATTATATTTGGCGAAGCTTGGGAGGGCATATGATGTCCAAAGAGCAAATGGGACTTTAGAAATGTCTAATATTTGCTTGATTACGTATATTCGCCACTAATTTTTGCTCTTGTTAATTCCTAAGCAAGGCTCGGTAATCTTTGTGGTCTTGGGTGAGTGCTCGGGAAACCTTGATTGATATGCCAATTTAGAATTCTTTATATTTGTTAGGGTTACGTAAGAGACACATATCCATGTAGACCATCTTTGGAAAAACCCAACACTTTGCCAAAATAGTACCACTATGGTTTTGGGACCATTTTGTTTCGTGATTTGGGTTCCTTGAAGTTTGTTACCCTTCATTGTAGTGCCTTATTACTAGTTATGTGTTGACATGTGCTTGCCAATAAGGCCTTTTTGAAATTCAAGAAGTCTATAAATATATAAGTTTATTAGTACATTTACGACAATGAAGGATCATGGGAGGATTTGCGTTTGAAGTTATATAATAAAGAAATTCATTTATATCAAGAGCTTCCTAGTGCTAGACACAAAATCCATGCATGTAGAGAAGAACATCTAACTTTTACTTCTTGTATTGATTAGAGCATTAAAAAGATAAGGCATAAAAATTCCATTACATTGGACTTCATGTTAAATTGCATTATAATTGGTTTGTTGTTTGTCAATTTGTTCAAAATTCTAGGGGTCAAAGTATCCTAAGCTTATTACGGTTTCAAAGGAGTGATGTTTGGAATAACCCATGATGTTTTCTAAAAAAGCGAGTGAAATTTTTGAAGAGTACGAGTAGAAAATTAATGTGAATGGATCAATTTTACAATGTTTGACTTGGCCATACTTATATTGCTATAGTTTTGGCCATTACCATTAAAGGAATATTACATATCTAGTCATTACCATTAGAGGAATACTATGATTCTAATTACCAATTTTCTTAGTTCAATTGCACTCACTATCTAGATATATTTCCCATTGTAGCCATCTAGGCAATTAAATTAGTACAAGTCTGGAATTTGAAATATTTCAATCAAGTTGGAGACATTGTTAATGCAAAGCGAGTAAAGTATTACATGGTAAAATGTTTTTAGATAAGGTAAGAATATTTGGATTATAGCTCCAAAGGGTCCTACAAAAGATACAACATGAGAAGGAGCAAGAAGAGACCAAACAAAAACATGGGTACCAGAAGGTTAAACAAACAAAAGGGTTTTAGTAAACCATGGTGAGAGTCATACTATGAGAGTCGAACCAGAGACGTAGTACTAGGAACATAAGCCTAACACTACGCCTCACAACACGCCTTTGTCACCCATTGGGGCATCCTCCACCCTTTTTACATGGTTAAATGTAATTAAGTGTTGATATCTCAATCAATATGAAAAATGTTGCTCTGTCAGCATATTTTGCGGTGGGCCAGGAAAGTTATATAAACCAAATTAAGTAATGTTTTTAAAAAACATTTTGGATGAAGTATGAACAAACTCCAATTATATGGAGGCGGTGGAGACATTGGAGCCATAGAAAGTAAGAGAGGGTTATCTCTTTACATCCAGTTACAGGGGAGGTGGAATTGGGAGGTCATTAAAGCTGCAGCATAAGGCGAGGGCAGGGCAGGGCAGGGCAGGACATCATCATGTATACGTTAACAATGGAGGCATATCCACACCCTCGTGCTTCTGCTTTCAGGACCATCCCCTCCACTTGCTTTCAGGTATGGAATCCACTGTTTCTTTCAATCCCCAATCTAAACAGCTAATATAAATGAGATTTGGGTGTAGGTGAGTGCGAAAGGTAGGTCTATCATGTTTGGGCGAGGGAGGGCATGTAGAGTGAGAAGAGCAGCAGGCAATAATATCAAATGCGAGCTAGGGGATAGTCTGGAGGAGTTTGTAGACAAGGCAACAGGCAACAAGAATCTGGCAAGGATGATGGTGTGCATGGGAGAAACACTGAGAACCATAGCCTTCAAAGTCAGGACCGCATCTTGTGGTGCCACAGCTTGCATTAACACTTTCAGTGATGAGCAGCTTGCAGTTGATCTTCTTGCCAATAAGCTCCTTTTCCAGGTTTAAAACTTTTACTCTGCTCTGTTTGAAGACACTTGCTCTCAATTTTGGGTTAATAAGTCCATAAGCATCTGTCAAAACAACTAAATTTGTGAATCTTTGTAGAAAAAGCCAAATGGGTACTGTTGACAAGTAAATATATTTTGGTTGGTACTGATGGCCTGCAATTGTTTGGATGATATCAGTCCTTAAGATACTCTCATTTTTGCAAATATGCATGCTAGGAAAACCCAAAGCCTGAGGACATGGGTGGCCCTGTGGAAGGTAGCTAATGAACAAGTTGGATGTGTGTTTCACTTTCCTGATCCTCCACGAATTCAATTTACTAAATTTGTTGGCGGTATGGCAGGTGGGTTTAGTGTGGCATTTGATCCCCTTGATGGCTCCAGTATAGTTGATACCAACTTTACAGTTTGCACCATATTTGGAGTATGACCGGGTGACAAATTGACAGGAATGAGTGGCAGAGATCAGGTGCCTGCTTCCATAGGTATTTATGGCCCTCGCACAACATATGCGGTTGCTCTTAAAGATGCTCTGGGACCCATGAGTTCTTGTTAATGGATGACGGTTTGTATTACTAGTATTATTATTCATTCATTCACATTCACATTCAAATTCACATTCTCATTCTCATTCTCATTCATCGTAATGCCATCTGATGCCCCTTTGCACAGGTAAGTGGGTACATGTTAAGGAGACTACAGAAATTGGAGAAGGAAAACTTTTCTCTCCTGGGAATCTGAGGGCAACTTTTGACAACCCTGATTATGAAAAGGTTTCGCTTCTTGTCTCAACTTTGATAACTTAATGTTGTTCATAGTTCGTACTAATTTAAATTTCTTTTTGGAAATACACGCTTCAGCTCATCAACTACTATGTAAGTGAGAAATATACGCTTCGCTACACAGGAGGCATGGTACCAGATGTTAACCAGGTCTGCCCATCATCACTAGTATATTTCTCACATAAATATACAGTGGAATTTGGGATGAAATCATTTTTAATTGGATTGCAGATAATTGTGAAGGAGAAGGGAATCTTCACAAATGTGACGTCTCCGAGTGCGAAAGCAAAACTGAGGTTGCTGTTTGAGGTGGCGCCGCTGGGGCTGCTGGTGGAGAAAGCAGGTGGGTATAGCAGCGATGGGCGACAGTCAGTGTTAGACAGGGTGATTAAGAACGTAGATGACAGAACCCAGGTTGCATATGGTTCCAAGAATGAGATTATCAGGTTTGAGGAGACCCTTTATGGATCTTCCAGGCTCGCCCTCAAGGAGCCCCCATTGGAGCCCAGCCCTGAACATCTTCCTTCATTTCACCAACTTGCAATTTTAAAACAACTTTTATTTTATTCATTCGCTATCTTCAAAATACATACCATTGCCCAAATTTGGCCTCTCACATTTCTTCGAATGTGATTTTATATGGCAATCCATTACAATTAGGAAGATGTTATTACCAAAATTAAGTAAAATACCATATAATCTCATTTTATTTTTGATGAACTAGAGGCTACATTACTAAAAATAATGTTGGCAGTATGGAAGCATCCCACCACCCCTGGAATTTGACGGTCACCCCTGCCTGTCAAAAGGAAATTTCATGACGGTTTCGTGATATAGTTACCTTTCAATTTACGTTTTTAGTAAAATTTTAAATTGTCAAAAAATCTTAATTGATATATATCATTTTAAAATAATTTTAGGATGATAAATATATTTATAAATTAAATTTAGTAATTAAATTATAAACTCATTAAATGAGACGTGATAAATCCAATTTTTCTTGTGGGTATTGTAAAACAGAAATTCAGATGTTAAAATGAGAAGGGAAGTTTACCAACTTAAAGATTTTCCTTCTCTAATTTTTCGGTATTTTATTATTGAGCGGCGACTCTGACTGGATGAATAATCCTATAACAATAGGCTAGTAAAGAAGAAGAATAGTAAATTATGAGAGCAGAAACAATCGTGGTAGCAAGGCCTATAATCTATCCTGATTCCCAACTATGAAGCACTCAATGCCAATGATAAACCTCTTATCATTGTTGCCATTAACAACAACTGATGAATTGTAATTTTATATTTTTGAATAACAAAAAATATTGATTTCAAGGAGGGCATTTTTCAAAAATATATCTAAAAACCCAAGCCATTTTTTACCACGACAAGTTTCGAAGGAAATACCCTTGATTTCAGTCCAGCTTCGAAGCTGTTGAAAAGAAAGGACATATGCAATCTAAATCTGTGATTTGTCGATAAACATGTATGTCTGCAAGGCTTAATCAACCAATTCTTCCATGGTGGCAAAAATGATACTGGAAAAGATCTCAGGTATTTAGAAATATTGGTTCATGTTCTTGTTCAGAGATAAAAAAGTTGCCTTCAAGAGTAGATGATGAGATGAATATGTCACATAAATATCTTTATATATTTTGTAAAACCCAACTGAAATATCTTTATCTACTCTACTGAAGGCCCAATTTTTCCTCTAGTTTACAGTCCTTGCTTCCAGAAAAATGAAATTGTAATATGTAATAATTCTATGTTATTCAAAATAATAATCATGTACCTGTATTGATGTCTGTATCTCAAGCTTCTTCTTGGATGTCTGTAACAAGATTCCTTAAATTTTCCTACAGCAATAAAAATTTGAATTGAAACTTGCATAAAAGTTAAATTGAAACTTGTAGATTGCAATTGGTAATGACAAAATGAAAATAAATACAGTCACAATATCATTGAAATTAGAAACTTATATGTTTTTAGAAAAAAACAAAGACAACGTGTGAACTCTGAGTTTAATAAATTCATTATTCACATAAACTTATTTTAGTTTCTAAATTTAAATTGGGAATTATTAAAAATCATTATCAATATGATTTATAGAATATTTGTAAAATGAATAAAATCCAATCCGATTTCATATATATATAGTAATATACCTTATATATTATATTTGACTATTATGAAATTTTACGGTTTTTAAATAATATAAACTTGCTGAAATACAGTTTTATTAAAAAATTACCTGGCTAAATTGACGGGTTTGTTTTTTATTAAATTGTAATTTACGGTTAAAATACCAAAAAATGGTCTACAGACCATCAAATTCTAGGCCTACATCCCACAAAGTCCAAATCGGTTTGAAGGCATGGGAAACCCAAAAAAATGTGTATGTAGGCAACTAATCAATTACAAGATTACATTATAAAACAAGAACATAAAAAGTTAGTCAACATGTATGAAGGGAGTGGAAGGTGGAGGGTCTCTTTCATCAAGCTTGCCCCACTTGCCATCTGGAAGGCCCTGCCCATCGGGAATGGGCTCCTAACAAGTGGCAATGTTTCACTTGCCTTCATTCTTTTTTTAATATTCTTTCTCCGCCCCCTAGGTGGCGAGACCACCAAGGCTAATCAAGGGTAGTTCCTATTCACAAGAGGTGGCATCGAGTTGTGATGGTAATGTGGCAGCTAGCCCCACCCCCATGTCGAGGTTGTGGAGGAGAGTGGTGGCAAGGTAGCAACTCCATCCAAAGTAGTGAGAGTGACTACATTGATGATCCATGTCCCTCGGTGAGCGATCACGAGCAACGGGGGTCTCGGAAATTGAGCAACAATACAAGGGGGTTGTCATGGTGATCTAATGGGGTTTGGAGGTTAGCCATGTCCAAAGTGCCACCTTCCATGCTTGCACTTGAATCTACACAAAAACATTAAACTCAATCATTGCCTTATTAAAAGCCAAAAGATTGTAATTAATGTAGATCAACCAAAAAATAGTTGAACATCTCTCTTTCCAATTGAAGAAAATGATTTCACTCTAACAGTATGTCGAGGCTTGGGTGAAGGCCATGGGTATGCCCAACCAATCCCTTAACAATATATGTTTCAGTGGAAATGCTCATATCAAAAGCACTAAAAAAACATGAATCAAAGCCCGAATGATTTGAGCTTTTTGACATAACACGAAAAGGTGCATGGGGGTTTCAAGTTGCCCACAAAACAGGGAATGGGGATCCACGAAACCTAATCAAATAAGCCTACGGCCAATGGGTAAATCTTGGTAAAGAATGCACCAAACAAAGAGCAAGCTTGGGCTCCAGAATGCCCGACTAGTTAGTAGAAAATATGTGTTGCTAGTAAAAACCGAGAGCGTAGAGACCTATGGGAGTTGATTTTATCCACCATAGGAAGCTTGGGATAAGACAATTCATATCCCTTTTTGGGAGAGTAATTGTGAAAATGTGTATCTAGAAACCATTTCTAGTCCTTCCACCATGGCCTAGAGGAAATAATCCTAATCTTATGTGACATGTCATCTAGAATTGCTTCAATAATTACCTGAAAAGATTCTTGGTCACCATTGGCTAAGGAGAATTTTATCTTCACTTCTAGCGAAAGCAAGAGTATTACGAGTTGCCGGCTATAAATGTCTTACACAATGTGAATCCTTATTTGAAAATTTTGAGGGCATGCACCCATGAAACCTCTACCAATGGAACATTGTGGAAGTAATTAACTAGTGACCACCACATCGAGTGAGAATTGATGAAGAGGTCATTTCTAAACTCATCTCCACCCCATAAAAGCCATGGCTTGATTTTCTCCCAAGCCTTCCAAATTTTTTTGATAACAAAAGAGCCCACCACTTCCATCGAGCTTTGATGATGAGAAGGTTACAAGAACCTAAACCCTTTCTAGATCTTATGGCTTTGTTGGTGCCTTCCAAAATGCAATTGCACATGAGAATTTTACATACCTCCTAAACTTCAATGGATTAAACAATCCATTTGGAATACATGACATTACCTTAGTGGCCAACATCTAACAAGTTGATACCAGTGAGACTCCTTAGGCGGAAATAGAATTCCCGAGAAAACTCCATAAAATCCTTTGTTGAGCTTCGAGATAGTCTACAAAAATATTTGAGCAACTTCCGAAGTTTTTCATAAGAAGCTTGGGAAGGGGCCTAACATGAAGAATAATAAACATGTGTGACAATAAGAAATTTAGAGAAAATATAGAATTTACTTGCGAATGAGAGAGGCTTCGTGATTTAGTATGATAACTTCTTCTCAACTCTATCCACCACATACTGCCAAAGATAGAAGGGGGTTTCTTGAAAGGAAAAAGGGATGCCTAGAAATTTGAATATTTCTCCATTTGAATCCACTTCCATCGAAAAGAATCCAACCATGAAGGTGGAGGCACAATGGATTCTCCATAACATTGCATCTTTTGCCTTTGGATGCTTGAGCCGAGAAATAAGGCAATGCACATTATGGAAATGCATAGCCTACTAAAATTTATTGTCATCTTCAATAAACTAGGAAATGAGTAATTCATAAAATGTCCAATGATTACCTGCATGAGGGCAACCACGGAAATGAGATACCTTTCACCAAGCCATGGCGAGTGACATTTTCTAGGAAATAGGAAAAAT
Organism: Taxus wallichiana var. yunnanensis; assembly: GCA_018340775.1. Classification (NCBI taxonomy): domain Eukaryota; kingdom Viridiplantae; phylum Streptophyta; class Pinopsida; order Cupressales; family Taxaceae; genus Taxus; species Taxus wallichiana. The sequence continues at coordinate 167,326,396 of CM031244.1, forward strand.
GTTTGGCTTCTAAAACATATAGAGCATGAACAAGAAGGCATCCATGTGGAATAGAATGTAAATTCTGAATGACTACGAGATGACATCATTCATAAAGAGATAAGCCAAGGTATCCGTGAAGTGCATGGAAACAAAGTAGATAAAGATAGGTCCAAAGCCGAGTGCCTTGAGCATAGCTAAAAATAAGTGCCATTCTATCATATCAAGGCTTTCTCAAAGTCAATTTTTACAAATAGAGATTTCTACGGAAAGTTCATTCCATACCCTCCTAAACCACAATAATCTGTCTCAAATGTATATGCTTTGAGTAAGCCCTATTTGTTTTAGATTAACAATTTCAAGAAGCAAGTGGTAAAGGCACAAAGTTAAAGCTTTGGTAATGATTTTTAAGAAATATTAAGCAAGGTAATCATTCTCTAGCTACAAATAAGATTTGGGTTCCCCATCTTAAGAATAAACTAGATGTGGCCTTGGTTAATAAACTCTCCAAGAGAATTGGAATAAAAGGCTTCCAAATACACTTGGAAGAGGTCATTTTCAACCACATCCCAAAGGGTTTTATAAAATTCAAAAGTCTTATCATCATGACTTGAGGATTTATCATTAGCCATTTGAGAAACAACTTCACAAATGTCCTTGAAGAAAATTACTATATTAAAAGAAACCTTTTGAGCTTGAGAAATATTATAAGGGAAAAATAAATGCAAAGTGCCCAAACATTGTTTATTATTCATAAGAAGGATCTTGTTCTTTGAAAACCTCTTTATAATAGCAAACAAATTCCTAAACCTTCTCGACACTTGGATAGAACCGAGAAACCCGAATGGATTTGATTTGTTGGTGTGTGTCCTTGGATTTCAAGGAGATGAAGAATTATATAGAAAATCTATCTCCCACCTTAAAAAATGTAATCTAGCCTTGATCTAAGCACACTTGGCATTATATACATCAACAATTTGGATAATTTTTTGAGATTTTCTGCTTGTCATTGCAATGGTTCATAAAAGGGTGTCTTTTCTAGAGAAACTAACAAGCGGCTCAACTCGAGGTGGTAGAGGAGTATGCTTTGCACTTAATTTGGGCTAGTTTTCACCCAAATATGTGAAGAAAACATGTTGATCGCCCTGATTCCATATTTTCACGATTTTATCCTACATTATCGAGTTGGTTGTGTCGTTAAGCCCCGGACATGCCTAATATAGGGAAGGGTAGGCCATGTTGCAAAATGGTAGTATTGAGATAAACCTTCGTAGTTTGAATAGTTGATTGCAAGAAAGTCCATTTGATCAAAAAGTGGATTGGAAAATGATTGGAGAGGACCATATGCATCAAGACTTCCACTAGTAATTGACAAAAATGGAAAATGAAAAGATAGGCAAAGATGAAATCACAACACTATCTAGTTGTATAAAGATTTCTCCAAATCCTTGGCAAAAATTAGAGTGAGTGTGCCACATGACCAAATTAAAATGACTTAAAGTATTAAGGTATTAAAAATCAAATTTGTTAGGCATGTATATCTAGGATGCCCTTTTGACAACTATACAACACATGGGTAGGTGCCCAATTTTATAAATTTCAGCTTGACCATGTTGAAATCACCACACAATAGCAAATGAACATATGGGAGCACATTTTCAATCCACCACCGCAGAGCACTATCCTTTCAATCATATCATTAGATACATAAACATTAATCACTCTAAAGGAGCAATTATCATTGTTAAATAAAACCTAGAGGACACGATTTTTCACAATGCCTCCATATTCTAAGTCATGATAACTAATCAAAGCTAAATTATCTAGCGGATAATTGTAGTGATCTTAGATAGCAGAAAGATTTCCACCTTAACTTGTTATAGAAAAGAATGTTCATATTTGGAAATCACTTATGAAATTATCACACTTTGTATTAGTGACTCGATTCTTTAAGTACCTTGACAATCAACAAGAATAAATTCAGTGAAAAGTAGTATTAAGAGACATCTCTTCCAAATTCAAGCTTGATAGGGCATCATAATTGGTTTACAAAACCCACTGCTAGTTAGAAAGAAAATATTCACTAGATTGAGATTTCTTTGTGGTTTAAGATGCAAACTGACCTTCTTCGAGGTGGTGGGGAGGGATTTGATAGAACCTTATTCCCATTTTATGGGGAGAACATGGAATAATAGACATATAAATGAAATCATGATTATCGTGTAAAACAAAATGAAAAACAAATAAATATAAACACTTATATCTAGTAACTTTTCATTGTGTAATGTCAAGTTTTACATTGTATCATTGTCAAGAAAAATGCTCACACTTGGAATCTAATAATGTCATCTTTCTAACAAATATATAACTTGCTTGTCTTTACATCATGCCATATCAAAAATCTGGAAATATTATTCAATCAAAGAGGTATAAAACATTTGATATTCATTGCACAAATTTCAGTTTAGGATTTTCTCTCTCATTTCCAAAACTATAGAGAATGGTTAGGACGTGGGGTCCAGTCTTGGACAACATGCAGTCCTACCCCTTCTCAATCAATGACTCTAATTTTGATGCTAAATCATTCTTTTGGTCATTTCATCTTCCTAGGGTTGGCCTTATCATAATATCTCACCTACAGAAGACTATATAAGAAATTCATTATCACATTCTAACTCACTAACATTTTTACAAGATCCTATTGCAAACATCATTCCAAAAGCACTCAAAGGGTTCCTAAATTTTCTCAAATCAGCTACACAACATCTAGGAAAGTCCCTAATACAGTTCTAAAGCACTCAACTAGGTCAAGGAGTCTAGCTTCACCCATCTACAAGCATGCAAATATCATAGATCCATTTCCTAAGAAAGAGAAAATTCATACCAAACATTGAACAAGGTTTTCAATCAACACAAGGGTTAGTTCGCATAGATGAGTCAAACCAAATTTCACTACTACTACTTTGGATATAATCTACACTATGCGGTTAGTGCACTATCCTTGTGTTAAGAGACACAAGGGAACCCTTATGTGGTTGGTTAGTGTACGATGGAAAAGTGACAAGCGAGCATGGGAATCTACAAGTAACTCTTCCTTGCACCCGACCTCCCAAGGTCATGCCGAGACAGCCGGTGGGGATGGAATATATGTGGGGGTACATGCGGACTAGTTAGGAAATCTTATATCTTCGACACGCACTAATGGAATCTACGAATCTAAGGCAAAGAAGGCCCTCCTAACTTGAACTGGCATGATAGATCGATCGGCGAGGATGACTACTCGAAGGCTCCAATCAATATCAAGCTCTGGCATGATCCGATCTATAGGTTGTGGGATACATGGAAAATGACCTGGGATTGTTTCATGTATGTCTCCAGATAGGGTCATAAGATGGATTATGGATATATAGTGGATTCTATGGGTGATTCTCTGGTCTAGTCCAGAAATCCTTAGCTTGGTTAGCTGCTATATCTAATAAGGATAACTGTGCGATAATGTTTGGTGGAAGTGGAGAGGACCTAAATACTAATGTGCATAAGCCAGCATCAATGTCTGATTGACTTGTGGGCTCGTTGGGTTGTGGGATCTGTGGATCACATCCGTAAGTTCTTGGTTGTCGTGGTCCTCCTATGGTCATATGCGGAATTAATTCCTAATCCCTAATATCCAGTAGTTGTATGCCTTTTCGGCCTCTATATTTAGGACTAATAGTTGTGCAATCTTCTCAGAGTACCTTACAGGGGTTTTGGCAACCTGAATTCTTAAGCTAGTGTCTATGTCAATGAAGATATCTCCTACGTTTGGCTGTGGGACCAAAGGATCACAACCGAACGTTTGTTCTCTTTCAAGCCCTTCTACAGTCATGTGGGTACCTATTTAGGGTAATCTGTAGTTTGGCTGGTTTATCCAAAACGTGTGTGCTTGGTCATCTTCTACATTTAATCCTCTTAACTGTGAGCTGATTTGTTGTAGGTCTATTGTTGTTCGGAAGACTTGGATTCTAAGATTCTGATCTATATCAGTTATTGCTGTAACAAGATTGGGTTGAGGCACGATTGGCTCGAATACGTATTCTCTGGGCTCCCTAGGTCCCATGATTGTCATACGAAAGAAACTATATAAATCTAACTAAAAGTAAAATGAACTAATTATACGAAGTATATCCACAAAGATATATAAATTAAACTAAATTAATTTTGTACTTTTGATAAACTATTGAACGGAATTAAAAGAGCAATTATTTAATGTATCTAGAAAGTGACAACTAAACTAATAACGAGAATAAAAACAAACAAAGCAACGGAGTATAGCTACTTTCCTGTGCAGTTGTAAATCTATTCTAAATAACTGAATAACTGATTTAATCTATTTGAAATACTCTCGATCCTACCTTAGAAGTGAGGAGTGAATCATAGTTTCTAAGAAACTATCGATCCCCACAACTTCCCTCGCAATATCAAAAGTGAGATTAACTAAAATGAAATGATTGACTACTTTATTTGATATGTTTTAACTAGAACTTTGATAGCTTGAACTTGGATTTTACAGAATAGTGGCAAATCCAATTGTGTGTGGCTTTGTCCCCTCAGTTTGGTCTCCTCGTTCCTTCGTGCTCACGTGAATCTAGAAAAGTGTGTGATGTTAGCATCAATAGAAGTTGGTATTGAAATAATGGCAGCTTTGGATGAAGACTGAATACAATGCCATTATGAGAGGGATAGCGCAAGAGAACAAAGCTTGGCTTATGTAATTCCTAGCGGGATTTATTGCGAGTCATACAACACAAAATTTCTAGAACCAGAAACTATCCCTTTTTGACGAACAAAACCTACAACTTTAATGGCTTTCGACTGAAAATGAAACTATCCTATCTCAATTGATTGTATGAAACATTAACAACACTTGCACAAGAAGATTATGTGGCTTCAACAACAAGACAACACTAACTATGCATGCAACAAATAAAACTATGAATTCCAAAGAACTGAAAGACTAAACTATTGAAATGAGAAAATGAGAGGCAAATTTTGAGGGGCCATTTGCTTGAAGATCAACCAGCTATTTATAGAATCCCCATTTACCCAAAGGTGAAAACCAAATTGAACTCTTTAACCATAAACAATATAAAAACACTATTCCAGGGAACCAGAATCATAAATATGAGAAAAGGCAGTGAAAAAATTTGGTAAATGTTGAAACTTATGCGAGTCATGATAAAAGGAGCATTGCGGAAAACGTGTGAAGGACCACCACCCCGAGCGGGCGGCGGTCACGAGACCGCCGCCCGAGCAGGCGGCGATTTCATCACTGAAGACCAAAAAGCAAAGGAAAAGAGGGGGGAAAGGAAAAAAAAATCACGCAGGGGCTAAGCGGAGCATGTGGGATGTTAACATACACATTGAGAGATTTTCTAGATCCCGAACACCTTGTGAGGAGACCTGTATCATCATTGGGGCACGTGTAACGTTGTTCCAGCGGTGCAGTACCCTACAATTTTGGGTACATACATATTTCCCCCTCGGAGAAGCATTTTAGCCATGAAGAGGCGTAAAATGGTGGGTCCAAGTATGGAGGTACCAAAATGGGAAGTCGAAATTATACGATACGCCCACATGTCAAAATGATGCCATCCAAAATTCCCGCTACCTGCAAAATGAAAAGAGGACTCAAGTGTAGATAGATAAAATAAATCGAAAAATAAATACTAAAATAATATGAAATGAGGACTTACCATTTGTGCGGGGATAAGAACTTACCTCTGTCGATACTCCAAACCTACGAAAAGGGGATTCAAAACACATCAAGATGCTATATATGTAAAAATGGGCCCATTTTCCTATTCATTTGTGCATGTTGATTTGATTGATTTTGAGCTCTGGGACCCACGATGACGGTTTTTGACGAGAGTATAGTCAAAACGTTCATGACGAGATAGTGATCATGCCTCCATGAGTAGAACACCGACCCACGAGATCACAAGTTAGTTCTTCTTGATTTAACGTTTTTACCCCTAAAATGTTAAAATGGTGAAATCCTTATCAAGGGGGGATTATTTTTGAAAACGTCAGTGTTAATAGGGTCACTTAGGGGGGGCACCTAATGGGTAGGCCTTATTTTAGTAAAAATGGTGTTTGTTTTGTGTTTTTAGGTGTTTTTAGGGCACGTGACATGTGCGAAGTTCGGGACATGACCGCCGCCCTGAGCAGGGCGGCGGTTACACAACTACCGCCCTAATCAGGGTGGCAGTTATAGGACCACCACCTTTAAGGTGGCGGTTGCTGAAGCTGCCACCCTACTCAGGGCGGCGGTCCTTCACAGAATGCTAAAATAATACTTGTTTGAATTCATTTTTGTGTTTCTAGCATTCTTATATGTTTTAATGATTTTTCCAATGTGATTTGAATACTAACTTACTCCTTTTTGCATGTTTTTGGGTGTATGCAGGTGAAGGAGGAATATATCAGATGGAGCCGAGAGAGAGAGTGTGATTGGCTTCAGAGTGTTGGATGCACTTTCTTAGGCTGAGTAGGATACTCTTCAGAGGGCCAATATATTGTGTATATCATGGGTCCCGCATGTTGCACCTTCTAGTCACATACTTTGTGACTTGTTTTCATATTGGGATGTTGATCGGAACACTTTCCGATTTCCAGGAGTCAGGGGTGAGTGGACTATCACCTTGGAGGATGTCTACCATATCTTGGGGGTCCCGATCATCAGGAGATGGCTTACGCTTGAGATAGCAGGGTCATGGGCTTTGATAGCTCAGTGGGCTACATACATGGGAGACGTAGTTGTCTCCACTGGTTCGAAGAAGGGGGTGAGGGTCTGATCTATTCCTAGCTTTCCTATCCCCTTGATTCGTCAGGACATTATGGGGATCCTTGCCTCGAGATTGATCGGGGACAAGGGAGGAGACACTTTACTTTACTGCTGGTCCCCCATTATTACACAGATTGAGGCACATGGCCAAATTTATGCTTGGGAGATGATATACTTAGGACCACCTATCATGATTTATACCGGGTGGTTCGTTTACAGGGATAGTCTTTAAGCCATCCGACCCTAGTTATGAGCTAGGTCTATGAGCATTTCATCCCTTACGGGAGAGGTGTAGAGGTGGTAGATCCCAGAGCTGTGAGGGTAGCCAGATGGACAGATATGTCGGTGCTTAGAGCACCCCACCAGCTAGTTTCCTCCTTGACCACTGATGATATGGAGGCCACACCTTATCAAGCCATGGTCAGGGTTGTGGGGTGAGGAGACCCTCACTTTGATCTCTTGTTCCACTATAGGGCAGCTTGTGGATAGGACGGGGAAGGTGGAGACACACCCTTTTGATCGAGTGCCTCAATAGTTTGGCCTTCCTTACATTGGTATGCTTCCCCTAGTGGTGCCAGTATTCAGATTAGTTCGGGAGGCTAGGGGAGGTCCTAGAGGCCGGGGTTAGATAGTTGTTACTCTTAGCATCCCTATTATAGCCAGGTGGGTGGCACATGCTCGAGGGAGAGCCGGTGCTCCTCAGGCACCCTTACTTCCGATTCTTTGCCGGTCCCATCCACAACATCGCGAACCTATTGATATAAACTCCGAGTCCGAGGAGTTCAGGGGGGAGATGGAGGAGGAGACCGAGGCTGAGGTTAGTGAGTGGGTGGAGAGGAGGACAGCGATACCGAGTGGCATAACACTCGGGAGATCTTACGGGAGGAGAGGGCAGAGCAGAGTGCGGAGAGGGTGACTCTAGTCTCAGAGGAGCCGCCTTCTCAAGACTTGGGCAGAGAGGATGAGTCCATAGAAGGACGTTATGAGGCCCTAAGCACAAGAGGAGGAAATTAGTCAGCGGGGGTATCTATGGCAGGTGATGACCCTAGGGATCCCTCTTGGAGGCCTGGAGATCTGAGTGAGTTATCATCGTTCTCTTAATGTTCATTTTTAGTTAGGATAGCCTTATTTGCTATCTCTCCTTTTGTTCATTTTTGTTTTTACCTTTTGATAATTTACTTATTTGCTTTTCTCCTTTGTTTGCAAATATTACTGATGAGTGGTGAGACCTGATTCGTCAGGTATGCACTGATACCCTGATGATCCCCATGGAGAGGACTTGCATTGAGCTATCTGTGGATGCAGGGGAGCCTTCAGCAGCCGATAGGCATACCGACGTTTTTTGCCCCTATTTGGCATGTGGCCAAGATGATGACTACCCTCCGTACTGAGTTGGATAGGTATAGGACAGCAGAGTGCCTGATGAGGAGTCACTCTCATAGTGAGGCCGCGGTGTTCCTCGGGATCGTGAGCCCTCAATGCATTCAGAGCACTAGCATAGCCGGAGTCCTAGACATGGTCGTGCACCTTCGGAGGGGTCTCATAGGGATTGAGAGGCCACTTGGCTCTCTTAGATTGTTCATACGTTTTATTTTGTATTTCTTGGGCTCATTGAGCATTTTTGACCATGCCTAGCGCATGATGGCATTGTACAGGAAACTTGATTTATATATATATATATATATATATTCTTTTGGATCAGACCCTTGTTATCTACAATTTTTGTGGTTTGTTGTTGCATGTATATTGTAATGTTTGTTTTTATATGCTTTTCAAGATGTATGCAAATGGAGAACAAATGACACAAATACTTTCCTTCTTTTTTTGTATTTCGCGATCTTTGATATATGATAATGCGAGACACAATGTGATTTTGAACTTGGCTTTCTATAAGCAATTTTCTGGTACTTCGTATAGTTTTGGTAGAACATGATGACAAGCTGGTATGATGAGCGGATGAACTTGCCCCACTCCTAACTCCACGCAACTATTAAGATGCGAGGATTACCACCAAGCACTAGAAAGGGCACAAGCTATGAATTTTGTTGAATGGTAGTGATGAGAGATAGACAAAGACTTGGTTGAACCAAATTAGGAAACTACAAACCTATTCTACTCAAATAACTCTGTAGGTTAGAATTCAACTTGCTTTGTGGTTTATCTAGACTTAGATCCGTAGATGGCCACATGGTTGACAAAATTTGGTTTTTCAAGGTTTTGAACTCTCTTGGAATTTTGGACATCTGATTCATTTTTTTTTGACTCAAGATTTCAAAGGTTTGTTTGAACTATTTGATTATGACCTTCAACGTTTATTGTTAAGAGAACCCCCTGCACCTTGCCCCATGCTTCTAGTAGGAAGCATGGGCTTATCACCATGGACAAGGAACAGGTGAGTAAGGGCATTCCCATCCTTTCCCAACCCTACGACACTAGAAAGAGATGCAAGCTCATCACCGAAGGTTGGTAGGCAAGGAAATGTGTAAAAATAATTTTTTTGTTTGATCTACATTTGACTTATTTATTTGAGCAAAATGTAAATATGTTCTTATTTCCAAAGAGATATATATACGTGGTCGATGCGACACTATGAAGCTTCTAGAGAGCAGGACCATAGGCAAGACACCTATCCTAGGAAGAAACCAAAAGTGAGAACAAGCATGCTGGCCTCGGTATGGTTACCGTTAAGACTTTGTCATATCTAGCTTTATTTGATGAAATGATTCCGAGATAGGTGATGATGTTATGAAAATGAAGAAGTATGATTAGAATGCTTATGCCGAGTCTTATCGGAAGTTTGTGATTAATTGTTTGAGAATAAGTTCCTTGATCACAAAATTTTATGAAACGAGTGGAAAAAATGAACCTAATTACATGAAGATGCAATGTAGATATAAGTACAAATAGTGTTGGTCGCTTATTCATAGAATCGTTTAAGATGCAAGGAATTGATTGTTTCATTGAATTCCTCGCCTTCCAATGTACATAAGAGATATGCACCATTTCCATAGTATTTTGTGACTCGGTATGAGCCCAACCATTTGGGCCGGAATTTCCTTCCTTCGCTGGTCTTTTTATCGATCCGGCTGTCTAGTCTTAGAACTAGATTTCCTTCATAAATATCTCGTTCATAGACCTTTTTTTTATACTACTAGCTCATTCGGTCAACATAGACTCTATGCCACCTGCATTCGGTGTCTAATTTGGCCTCATCTAGGATTTCTAGTTGGGAGAGGCATGCTTTTCTATAATCTTCTTCATCCAAAATCCCTTGTAGGGAGATGCGGTGACTGGGTATCTCAACCTCAAGTGGGAGGATTGCTTCTGCGCTGAATACCAATGAGAAAGGAGTTGCTCCCGTTGGTGTTCTTATTGAGGTCCGATGGGCCCACAAGGCTGGATATAACTTTAAATGCCAATCTCATTTGTTTTCTTTTACCGTTTTAAGGAGAATAGCTTTCAACGTCTTGTTTGTTGCTTCAACCTGCCCATTGGCTTAAGGGTAATATAGGGAGGCAGTATGATGGTTTATTTTTAATTTACTGCATAGCTCACAGACCTCATCATTCTTAAAGGAAGTTCCATTATCTGAGATAATGATTTTTGGGACATTGCACCTGCAAATGATCTGGTTCAAAATGAACTTGGCGATCACGGCACCTGGTACAGTGGTAAGAGGCATAGCCTCTACCCATTTGGTAAAATATTCGGTGGTGGTGATTATGAAGTTATGGCCATCCATTGATGAGGGAGAGAATTTCCCTATCAAATCTAGGCCCCATGTGGAAAAGGGCCATGGAGTCGCGATTGGTTGTAGAGCTTATGCTGGCTTGTGAATCTCGTGGGAAAATTCTTGGCATTTATGGCATCTGTGTATAAAATCTACTGCGTCGTGTTCTAGAGTGGGCCAGAAATAGCCCATCTGATGTATTTTTTGGGTAGTGGCATGACCTCCAAAATGGCCGCCACATATCCCACTATGAGATTCATAGAGAATCTTCTTGGATTCTTTGTGTCAACACACCTTAAAAGCATTCCATCAAAATCCTTATGATAGAGCACTTGTTCTATAATAACGTATTTAGCTACGATAATGCGCAACCACCTTCTTTGTTTTGGTGTAACACCTTCTCGATACGCATGGTCCATGATATAGTTAGTAATATTAGTATACCAAGGACATTCAGAGATGGGAGGTCTGGCTTCGATGTAATATATGCATTCATTGGGAAAATTGAGGTCCACCGGATCACCTGTCTAACAGTTGTCACCTAACCAATCTACAATGATTTGTCCCTTACGAGACTTTTGGTTTATAAAAGTTAATTCAAATTCACCCATTAAGGTTATAAAGCGTCGACCTTTGTAGACAAGGACCCTTGCATAAGGAAAGTTCGTAAATGGTCTATTTTACAATGACCCTTGTTTCTTGATTTAGCATGTAATGTCTTAGGCGTTTCATTGTGAAGACTATGGCGAGGCATTCTCGTTCTGCTTGCATATAACGTGTTTCATAGTTGAGTAATGTTTGGCTAATGAAATAGATCGTGTGTTCTATTTTGTCATCATCTTCTTGAGCCAACATGCATGCTAATGAGACATTGGTAGCTTGCAAATATAAGATTAAAGGAAGGTCTAGCTTAGGAGGCATTAGCATAGGTGGTGACAACAAGAAATGCTTAACTGCTTCGAAAGCCTCATTGCAGTCTTTGGTCCAATCGATACTATAATCTTTCTTGAGTAGATTGTTGATTGGATGAATAGCAAAGCTCAAGTCTGGGATGAATCTTCGGATTGCATTGAGTTTCCCAAGAAACAACTTGATTCCAGATTCATCCGAAGGTGGGATTATTTCAAGAACAACCCGGATTTTGGATGGGTCTACATCAATCCCTCATGATGATATGATGTAACCTAGGATTTTCCCTCCTGTCACACAAAATACACATTTTTATGGGTTTAGTGTGACTCCGTATTCAATCAAACATGAAAGAATGATGTGGAGCACTTCGAGTGATCACAACACTTCCTAGCTTTGGCCAACAAGTCATCTACATAGGATTCCACAATTTTATGAATAAGATCATGAAATATATATGTCATTTCCCACTGGTATGTAGCGCCAGCGTTCTTGAGACCGAATGGCATGACAACGTAGCAATAGGTTCCCCAAGGAGTTATGAACGTGGTTTTGGCTTGGTCTTGTTCGGATATTCTAATTTGATTGTATCCCGAGAATCCATCCATGAGAGACAAAAGCTCAAATCTAGTTGTTGCATCAACGATGACGTTAATGGATGGTAATGAGAAGTCGTCCTTAGGACACACCTTGTTAATGTTTGGAAATCTATGCAGATGCGTATCTTCCCATTTTTTAGAACGGGAATGATATTAGATACCCACTGAGAGTAATCGACCGGTTTGATGAACCCTACTTGGAGGAGTTTCATTACTTCTTCCTTCACCATGAGAGCTACCTTGGGCTTCATTGGTCTTGATTTTTGTTTAATTGGCTTTGCATCTGATTTGGTGACGAGGTTATGTACTGTGATGTGCGGTGAAACTCCTGTCATTTCTTTATAATTAAATGAAAAATCTGATGCTCTTTGAGGATTCAAGTGTGTATTTCTATTTCTTATGGAGTTAACAAAGATCCTAGTTTTAAGATCTTTGGTTCTTCCTCCGTCCAATATTAATATCAATTGTTTCTTCAATTAAAGAAGTGTTACCTTCTTCAAACTTCAAAGGGGCTGGAAGTAGTTCCAGATCTTCTCCATTCTCCATGCGTATATGTCGAGCTCCTTTTGTGGAGGAAGCTCTATCATGGGATTTCCAAAGTAAGAAGAAGAATGTGGGATTAAGGATAAATCTACCATGTGATGGGTGAGATATAACTCTGTATAAGCATTTAGGTAATCAAAAGTGGTTTTATCTTTGTCAACGTGATACGAGATAGGAGATTTATTCTCGCCTATGTTCATTAAGAGAGGATTTGACATTTTCTTTACTAATGGTTCAGCACGAAGGGATACCATGAAATAGGCATCTTCTAACTCACTATTTGGAGTAAAACGTGAAGTGAGGTTGCCATTGAATCTACGAGAAGATTTTGTTCTTGCAAGATTGCTTCAATTGATATGAAGTCAAACTCTTTTCTCAAATCTAATACTCTGTTTTATAGAGCTATAAGTGTTCAGCTCTGGTCTCATACACCTCAGAGACTTGGTTTGCTACTAATTGTGAGTCTCCTAATACTTTGATGTTATTAACGCCAATCCTTTTAGCTATGATGAGACCAAGGAGGAGGGATTTGTACTTAGCACCATTGTTTGTACATTCAAAATTTAATTTAAAGGTGAATGGTAGGATCTTTCCCTCGGGTGAAGTAAAGATCACCCCTGCCCCAGCCCCATAACGAAATCTAGCTCCATCGAAATGGAGAGTTCAATATTTAGTTGGGGAGATGGATGTTGGGATATTTACTAGGTTTATTTCTTCTACTTCGGTTACTTCTACCATCCAAAGTTACTCTGCTGGAAGAGAACCAACTCCTAGGGTATATCCCATACCTACAAAATCAAATGGCAGGAAATTGGTAGGTCTTGTTCTAGCAATTCGACAATTTTTGCTGTAGTTCCTAATGATATTGTTTCTACAACATTATCCTCATCCTTGAGGGCTGGTATATTCTTGATTAGGTTCGTAACTTCTATTTCCGTTGTAGGTATCAATTTTTCTTCCGGTTTTGAGTCGGTTGGTGTGTTAAGCTAGTTTATTGGGAGTTCAAACTCAGAGTGAATGCCTGGCCTTTTCTTTAGGTCTGCTAGGTGTATATCAAATGGTTTTGAATCACCTTTTGCTACGAATATCCTTCCTAAGTGCAAGAATCTTATTTCTTGAAATAACATAGAAGGGATTGCCTTCATACGGTGTATCCATGGTCAGCCGAGGATCATGTTATAGTTGGTTTCCGATCTATAATATAAAACTCGAGTTAGGATTGTTTTGGGCCCTAAGGTGAATGGTAGTATTATAGTTCCAATCAAAGTGGTTTTAAGCCTATCATAGCCTCTTAATGTATTCCAAGTCGTGGAACAATTTGTTTCTCCATACCCTAGTTTTTGAAGGAAAGAGAAGGGGAATATGTTAACTGTTGCCTCATCGTCAACCATTATGTGTTTAACATAGTTATTATAAACCCATACTTGTAAATGTAAGGTTGGATCACTCTACGTGTGATCTCGACGTCTATTGGCTTTTTTTTTTATGTTGAATATAAACTCAGTATCCCTATCTAGCTGTTTTGGAGGGTGAATATCAAAGTCTATATGGTTCACTTGTGTTTCGGGAGGTGGAGTAATATTAATTAAATGACCTAAACCTAGTGCTTCTAAAAGAGAAGCCCTATGGGAAGGAGAGTTCTTCAATAAGTCCAAAAAGGAGATGTGGGAGAAGGTCTTTGTTAGGTCATTAATTAAATCATAGGCACCTAGGGGTTTTGCTAATGGTTGTTGAATGTTACTCTGTCTCTAGTAAGTAACTTGGATTTGGCTGAGAGGAATACTCTCGGGTCCAAGTTACAGCTTCCACGTGTAGCTCGGTGTCTAACTCCACTAAACTGACTATCTTGGGTCATGGCTGACTTCCTGATTATGGTGCGACAGGTGGATTTAGTGAAGTCGAGGCTTCATGATCATTATTTCCTATCATTACACCCTTGTTCATCCCATTTGGATTTAATTTGTTGTTATTGTGATTTGGGAGTGGATCATTGAAGATCTTGAGGGGTGCATTTTGAGGGGAGACTGCTCCCATGAAATTATTTGGTGTAGGTGATGCAGGATCTGCTAAGAACATATCTATGAAAAGTTGTCTTTGTTCCTCTGGCAAACGTTGCATGAATTTATTATAATTGCGGCAAGTCCTAGTGTCATGGCCTTGAATCTTGTGGAAACCATAATACGAGTTAGGATTGTAATTCCTAGGTTGTTAATTTGGCACATATTGTGGTCCAAAACTCGATTAAATCGTTGATATTAGGATTAAAGTTTTTCACTTGTTGTCTTTGGTTTTTGTTATCCAAAATGTACTTTGCTCATTTTGTGGCTAACTCCCTTTCATCTTTCCTTCTCTTGTGCCTCAGACATAATATTTTGCTTTTCAGGAACTCAAAACCTTTTGGAAATGACACCATTGGATAGAGCTCTTTCTCAGCTTTCTAGAAAGGTAAAGTTTTCCTCCTAACTCCATGTATTTTTGAAGTTATGGCTCGGCGGAGTTTTTTGGGAAAAGTTTCCCCTGAAAGGCCCACGGCCAATGAGATGCCACCACGTGGCACCTAGAGTGGTGGAGTGTGGGAAATTTTGGAAAATTTTCCAAATGACCAAAAAGGTGCAAAAATTCGAATTTTTGCCCGCCAACCCGATTTGGCCCTATTTTTCCCTAAAACTTCAAATGGCCATATCTTTCGATCCAGAGCTCGGTTTTCGCGTTCTTTATATCAATGGAAAGCTGGTGAAATTATCTACAAGATTCGGGGTCAATTTTGAATTTTGATGGATTTTGGAGAGAGAAAATCAAAAAACGTCTCTGGCACGTGGTGATGAACATAAATGACGTTTCAACCACCGTTTTTAATGAAGAATGGCTCGCATTCTCTCCTAGCATGGTTAAAAATGTCAGGGAATGGGTCTATAAGGATACCCATGTTGTTTTGAATGTATTTTTTTCAATGATTGAATCTCTCCCACGTTTTCCCGTGTTTCTCTCTCCTGGGCTCGTCCCTTGCACTGTAAAAGCCATATTTGGCTCATTTTCAAAGGGTGGAACATTTTTGTGCATTGTAGGTCCCCTTTCTCACCTTGGAAGTGATTTTGGTGGAATATCAGACCTTTTATAAGAGCTGAAACTTTATTTTTCCTCTCAGGTGTTGTAATGCAAGTGATTTTGATGATTAAAATAACAATATAGCCTCTGTGATTAGTTTTCATCCTCTGCCTGTATTGTTTAGTTAATTTCTGATCCTTCATTACAATTATCAGTTTGTGCATGAGGTTCTTTGTTGCATTTTTATGGACTGTGTCAATCTATAGAAGTAAAAAATGCTCACCACTCCTTTGGTGCATCACCTATTAGCATTAGTTTTAGTTTATCTGCATTCTCTATCTCTGTCTCCTTTGGAATTTAGGGTAGGATTAGGAATATAGACCTATGCAACTTGTAAGTGATAAATCGACTGGAGGAATTGAGGAACCAACCTCTAAACTAGAGATTCCTTTCTCATTTTGCAAGTCCCACACTTTGGGAAAGGATTCAATGTTGTGCAATCACTGCTGGATGCTAGTATGATCAAATTAGAAATTTGATCAATAACCGTGGGGAAGTCTTGCTGATTTGCACAACATGTTTTGGTTACGATTTTGATATCCGATTGCGTTCTATCTTGGACCACGTGTTTGGACTGCCATTTTTGTTGTTGTTACTGTTGTTATTGTTGTGGATGATTAAAATCCACTACATTGATTGTTGGGGTAAAATTGTTGTTTCGTTGATTGTTAACTAGTGGTGGAGTATTTACAACATTTACCTTTTTATCCTAGTCGATTACTCCATCTGTTGTTACTCGTGATTCTTGTTAAGGATTTTAGGTCCTTGATTAGAACTTCTTGTATTAGGATAAGTTGCGGTGTTTTGATTGGAGATGATTAACCTCCGAGTTTTCTTCATACGTCTTGCGACCACTATCTATTACACTTGATCTATTCGAGAGGGCATTCTCGAGTACTTCATCATAAGTCCTTAGTGGGAACTTCTGGACTTCTTCCTTTATCTCTCTCTGAGAGAATGAAGGAATAAATCACATAGTTCCATCGATCCATGTTTGGAGCACTTTTCGAAGAATAAAGGATGTACACCATCTTTGGATGAAATGAGCAATGATTCATTGTGTTCTTATTTAATATGCAAGAATTATCTAATTCTTGTTCTCAATAGTTTGTTCATGTCGAACACTTTGATGAACTCTAAAGCGAGTTGTTTAAATGAATGAATGGAAGCTTCTTGTATTCTCGTAGTACCAATCAAGGGCGATGCCCTCTAAAGTTTTGGGGAATATTTTAGCAACAACCCCATTCCAAGGAGCGAGTTCTCGAATGGTGTGGCATAGGCCTTGATATGTGCATTCGGGTCTCCCTCCCCTTTGTATTTGGGTAGATCGGGAAGAGGTCTTGGAAGCATGATGCTTCGTATGGTGAAGTCTAAAGGTTCTTTCAAATATTCTGAATAAGTTCCTATCACATAGGTTTCGACCATCGATGGTGTTTGTTGAGGGGGTGGAGGTGGGATGGTTTGTTGATATGGTGTAGCATATGTATTTGCAGGGACATAAGGAAATCCCTGTGGTTGAGCAAACATGCCAGGAGAAGAGAACATATCTCCTTGTGGTGATTTGGAATACATGTTTAAGTATGGAGGAGTATTGCTCAGGAATGGATTGGTTTGTACTAAACCGGGAGGTATCATATTTTCTATCGGAGGGACATTAGCAAACGTGGTTCTAGTTGGCGCTTGTTGCGAATACTGAGGAGGCATGCCCAACGTTCCGTTCCCTGTGAGGAGGTCTACTTGGCTAGGATGATGTGGAGGGTTGGGGATTCCTACTTGTCCAAAGTATGAATTCTAATTTGCTTGAGCAAGCTCCAGCCCTCTAACCTTTTCAGCCAAGGCTGAAATGACCTCGTTTGGTGAAGATATGGTATTTTGCCTTGAGGGCATTTGTTGTATTATTTGAGGTTGCAAAGGGGTATGATACCCTACTATGAATTGGTCATTACCCTACCAAACATCACCGAGGGAATTTCCCGTAGGTGGAGGAATAGGGTGTTTTCCGGAATAGAGTATCAGATTGTACTTGTAAGCTCCCTACTGGTGGATACATGCTTTGGAAGCGTTGCTCACTTTTAGCGAAGCATGCTAAGTATTCATCATCCAAAAAGGAAGTGGGTCTGACTGTCTACTGATCTGTGGTTTGAATAAGACCCGAGGAGATGAAATAGATTCTCCAGTAAGCATCATGTTATTAGAGCCTGAAGGCTCTGGGTGTTGCGTTTGAGTGGGCTGATCCAACTCCTCTATTTGGAAAGACGAACTATATCTAGTCCTTTGAGGTGGAGTTTGAGATGATAAATAATTATTTGAATAGTTATCAGCCCATGCAGAAAGTGAGGGTGATGGTTGTCTATTTGTTTGACTATAGCTTGTTTCAAGACCTGAAAGTGGTCTACCATATGCATCGAATCTTGACATATTCGGGGGGTATATGAACACCCGCAAAATAATGGGAAAGAACGAAGGTGGATGAAAGAAATAAAACTAAAAGTGGATGAACTGTTTGTTTCACGTTGGGTTCACCAATTTTGGTGGTGAAGCTAATGTGAAGGCTAATGAGGTGGAAAAGATGAAAAGTATACTAATTGGAAGAGCAAGTAGAAATATGACTCCAAACTAGAAAGTAGGAAGTTCACGTTGGGTTCACCAATTTTGTACGATGGAAAAGTGACAAGTGAGCATGGGAATCTACAAGTAACTCTTCCTCACACTCGACCTCCCGAGGTCATGCCGAGACAACCGGTGGGGATGGAATGTACGTGGGGGTATAGGCGGACTAGTTAGGTAATCTTATATCTTCAACATGCACTAAAGGAATCTGTGAATCTAAGGAAAAGAAGGCCCTCCTAACCTGAAATGGTGTGATAGATCGGTCTGCGAGGATGACTACTCGAAGGATCCAATCAATATCAAGCTCTAGCGATCCGGTCTATAGGTTGTGGGATACGTGGAAAATGACCTGGGATTGTTTTGTGTATGTCTCCAGACAAGGTCATAAGATGGATTATGGATATATAGTGGATTCTATGGGTGATTCTCTAGTTTAGTCCGAAACCCTTAGCTTGGTTAGATGCTTTATATATAATAAGGATAACTGTGTGATAATATTTGGTGGAAGTGGAGAGGACCTAAAAAATAATGTGCATAAGACAACATCAATGTCGATTGACTTGTGGGCTCGTTGGGTTGTGGGATATGTGGATCACATCTGTAAGTTCTTGGTTATCGTGGTCCTCTTATGGTCATATGTAGAATTAATCCCTAATCCCTAATATCCAGTAGTCATATGCCTTTTCGGCCTCTATATTTAGGACTAATAGTTGTGCAATCTTCTCAGAGTACCTTATAAGTGTTTTGGCAACCTAAATTCTTTAACTAGTGTCTATGTCAATGAAGATATCTCCTGTGTTTGGATGTGGGATCAAAGGATCACAACTGAACATTTTCTCTCTTTCAAGCCCTTCTACAGTCATGCTGGGTACCTATTTAGGGTAATCTGTAGTTTGGTTGGTTTATCCAAAACGTGTGTGCTTGGTCGTCTTCTATGTTTAATCCTCCTAACTGTGAGCTGATCTGTTGTAGGTCTATTGTTGTTTAGAAGACTTGGATTCTAAGATTATGATCTATATCAATTATTTCTGTGACAATATTGGGTCGAGGCACGATTGGCTCGAATACGTATTCTCTGGGCTCCCTAGGTCCCGTGATTTTCATACGAAAGAAACCATATAAATCTGACTAAAAGTAAAATGAACTAATTATACGAAGTATATCCACAACACTTATAAATTAAACTAAATTGACTTTGTACTTTTGATACACAATTGAATGGAATTGAAAGAGAAATTATTTAATATATCTAGAAAGTGACAACTAAACTAATAATAGAATTAAAACAAACAAAGCAAATGAGTATAGCTACTTTGCTCATGGTTGTAAATCTATTCTAAATAGTGAATAACTCGATCTAATCTATTTGAAAGACTCTCGATCCTACCTCAGAAGTGAGGAGTGAATCATAGTTTCTTAGAAACTATCAATCCCCACAGCTTCCCCGGTAATTTCAAAAGTGAGATTAACTGAAATGAAATGATTGACTACTCTATTTGATATGTTTAACCTAGAACTTTGATAGCTTTAACCTGGATTTTACAAAATAGTGGTGAATCTGATTGTGTGTGGCTTTGTCCCCTCAGTGTGGTCTCCTCATTCCTTCATGCTCACGTGAATCCAGAAAAGCATGTGATGTTAGCATCAATAGAAGTTGGTATCGAAATAATGGCAGCTTTGGATGCATATTGAATACAATGTGAGTAGGAGAGGGATAGCACAAGAGAACAGAGCTTGGCTTATGCAATTCCTAGTGGGATTTATTGCGAGTCATACAACACAAAATGTCCAGAACCTGAAACTATCCTTTTTGACGAACAAAACCTGTAACTTTAATGGCTTCCAACTGAAAATGAAACTATCCTATCTCAATTGATTGTATGAAACAGTAACAACACTTGCACAAGAAGATTATGTGGCTTCAACAACAAAACAACACTAACTATGCATGCAACAAATAAAAATATGAATTCCTAAGAACTGAAAGACTAAACTATTGAAATGAGAAAATGAGAGGCAAATTTTGAGGGGCCATTTGCTTGAAGATCAACCAGCTATTTATAGAATCCCCATTTACCCAAAGGTGAAAACCAAATTGAACTCTTTAACCATAAACAATGCAAAAACACTATTCTAGGGAACCAGAATCATAAATACAAGCAAAGGCGGTGAAAAAAGTTGGTAAACATTGAAACTTATGCGAGTCACGATAAAAGGAGTGTTCTAAAAAAATGCGTAAAGGACTGCCACCTTGAGTAGGGTGGCGGTTACAAGACCGTTGCCACTGCTGGGCGGCGATCACTGACCGCCGCCCGGGCGGGGTGGCGATTTCGTCCTTGAAGACCAAAACGTAAAGGAAAAGAGGGGGAAGGAAAAAAAAGCACACGGGGGCTATGCAGAGCATGTGGGATGTTAACATACACATGGAGATATTTTTCAGATCCCGAACACCTTGCGAGGAGACCTGTATCATCATTGGGGCACGTGTAACATTGTTCTGACGGTGTAGTACCCTATAATTTTGGGTACGTATGATTAGCTTTACAAACTTGAACGAGAAATTATAAGAACTTCACAAGTCTTGATTCCACATTGAGGATATGTGGTGCAACATTGAGATTAGTTTTGGAGGTGGGAGTCGACCACCGGGGTGTTCCAACCTCAAACACACACACACACACAATTTTATCCTTTGGTTTGATAATTCTTTGATGAAGGGTTCTACAGGTTGTTAGGGTTTCTACTTTATTGTAGATCAATACACATCATACCAAGGTATGAATAAGATGACACAAAAGCAGACATCATTTCCAAAAAATTGAAGCACTCAAAAAGTTTCATATCTCAAGTATATTTTGGTACAAGACTCTATAGTCCATGTCATGAACATAAAAATCTTGCCTAGACCATATAGATCATGTACAATCCTAGACATGCAAGGTTTCTAGCTCTAGATTTTTGTTGTAGAATCCAAAGTTCTGATTCCCTGTTCCACTATCCATCACATATAGCTCATTCAAGATCCATCCTAAACAAGCTAATTTTTTCTCTCCTCTTGTATTTTGAACAAGCCACTTATCATTTGTCAATTTCTTAGATCATTTCAAGTTTCGAGTGTATTATTATAGTAATGCATAATTGAGTTTAGAAGTTAATTAGATAAGAATAATCTACTTGTTACATATTCTTACATATTTATTCATTAGGAAATCTATTTAGGGTTTAAACATTTAATGAATTTTAATCTTGAATCGATTATATTTCTTAAAACCCTATTATCTCTAGGGTTCCTATTATGATATATCCTAACTAGTATTTGTATATTATAATGTCACATTTTAGACACCATTATCAACCCTTATATATATTTTTCCAATGGTCCCTTCCCTTGACTTAGGGAAGCTATTATCCCTATAACTAGGTTCATGCTTCACTTTCATTGGAAAAGAGGGTCCATTTTGTAAACCACTTTGCATATGTGAATTATGGCCTCCCACTCTTATAAGAATGATGAAACCCCTTACGCTTCCTTATGTTAATAGTTCACCCTGTTTCCTTTCTCTCCTCAAATGGTGCTTCAACAATTATTTGAATGCAACCTTATATATCTCCTTAAACACTTACGATTGATATTAGGGAACCTCTTCATGAGAAATTTTATGTTTACATATATTGTGACTATCATCGATTCTGTGGCCATCCTACTAATTGATATCTTAAGCTCCACCATGTTATATGAGATCTCCTTGATGATGACATTATAGAAGTTCCTGATACATCTCAATTAAAACCTTCTCACAACAAGTCCCAACCGCATGACCTTGATCTTCACCTTACTATACTATCCTTAGGTGGGTCTTCTAATTACCATATGGTCCATCCTCCAAATCTTTTTATGATCCATTAATGGATGATATTTTCCCACTACAATAGTTTATCACCTTTGAAGAAACTAGTCTTGCTTGTGATTTTTCTTCCAACACACTACACATTTGAGCATTTTTTAATCAATGGCTAGGCCATGGTGTGCTAATAAAAGAAGAATTAACAAAATTTATGCACTCTTATATTATTACACTCCCTTGGGTATAACAAAAAATTTATAATTTGATGATACAACACACTTGGGGCATATTAATTTACCTCTTGCAATTGTTCATATTACTATGGATACCTCACTATCGGTTACTAATTCGATTCCTTCATGTGACATGTGATTAGGAGTTCCTTGGCTACATTCTCTTTCAGCTATCCCCTTTATTTTGCATCAATGTATCAAGTTCATTCACAACCACCAGGTGGTTACAATTAGAGGTATCCCATTTAAGACACCTTTACTTCCATGGCCCCACAAAGCTACTATTGCTCTACCTGTTGATCCTCATCCACTCACACACCTTTTTATTAAATCACATGATCATTTAATTGAATCACTCATTTTGAGTATAGCACCCTACCAATTTTTTAGTACATCTCCTGCTCTCAATTCATGTCCTAGATGATATGAAATTCATGCATGGACAATTTATCTTACACCCTCACGGAATTTCATATGCTTCTTCTCATGGTTTGTTTGCTACTTGAGTTTTTTCTTGATCTTTTCTTGCACACTCTTGCCATGTTATTATACTCACAACTTATTTACACACCCCTAGGCTCTATATTCATCGAATATTTTCTCGTTATTACTACTATCACCCCTCTTTTACCCTGGGGCATCTCATATTACATTAGAATACTTTATACCAAAAAATCATGATCTGTCAAGCTCCATTGCATATCTTCGTTACACCTTCAACACATTAATCCTTCCATTCAATCTACTAACTTATCTTAATACATTTTTTTGTTTGTCGGTTTATCTCTCTTTACCCCATATGGATTGATTTTGGCTATAATGTTTTGTGTCTACTATTTTCTTATTCATTATCATGCCTCTATTTAGCCTTCTATTCCACACATACACACATACACACCTCATTTTCACACACCATTTTGGATAATGGGCATGTTCTTGTCCTATACAATTTTATCATTGGTGTCATGGTGGTTATCATGCCATCCTCATTGGCCCTTTTATCTATCCACTCGACATAGGAATTTCTTATGAAAAATTATAGTTTCCAAGATATTTTCTTTGACCATATTTCCTGAATATTACCTCTCATGGGCCTTCCTTCCCCACTCACCTTTGACACATATGATAGCTTCGCACAAATTATATATGAGAATCCTTCATCTCTTTTTCCACTTGAGGGTATTTCATTCCCTTTATCTGTCACACATGAAATGCATCTTCACAATTCCCTCGGTGGATAGCTCTTGCGTTATCCCCCTTTTTGTACATATATATTTTCAAAACATTGCAAAAACATTCAAATAATATCATAATATAAAAATAGTCGAATATGATAAAAATTACAAAATCAAGACATGTTCTAGTTTTCTTGGGTAGCATATTACTTTATACATTATGTTCGACAATGTAGTCATGAAATCACACACTTTATACTTAGCCTCTAAGTATTTCATTATATGCATGATTCCTAATCAAGAAGACTAGCTATTAACAACACTTATTTCACTCTTTCATCACTTTTATCTTTCCCACACTCTTATTATTTCCTATCTTGAATTGATCACTTTACTTTTGGAAACTATATGACATGTGACCCAACTCGTATTGACCATTATGTCTTTTGAGCATCCCAAACACTACTTCCCATTAAGGACATGAGCACCCCATGCACCACTATCCCCTCTAGGTATGTTTGTCCATTTCCCTCCTTTTCTTTATTTTAAATTGCTATATCATTTGGTATATTTTATAAAGTCTCTTTTATCACTTTAGGTGATCATTTTTGGTTGTTAATGACAAAATTCAAAAAAGGGAATCATATATATGCACGAGTTACTTATTATTAGAGATATTAAAATTTGGGGATAGTAACTACTATCTACTATTTGAGAAAAGAGAAACATCCAAATAATACATCTGGGTTGCATCATTCACCGCATAGGAGGGTTTATTCTGAATTCCATCTCACACATTCATCTTGGGATCGAAGTAGTTGTAGTCCACTATCTTAGTATGATTGGAACAAGGAAAACCTAACTTCAAGGGACACAAATCCAATCACACACACACCCAATAACTATATAGAGTTTTAAATGTAGTGTAGAGCTTGGTGACAATTACATAGGGGTAACCACCGAGGTCATATTGACTAAAACGTATGCATTATTTATTACATCTAATGGTTTCTTGAGCTTTGTATAGGTAGCTAAGGTTTTTTTACATGGACGGGTGTGATAAAGTAACCTAAAATGGATCCAGAGTGATAAATAGTGAAAGTAAGGAACCAAGTTTAGACCCCTAAAAGACCGGAAGAAGAGCCATTGCAAGTAAACTAGCACCCAAATCGAGACACTAGCATAGCAGGCGGCCCCTATCCTCCCGTAGGCGCTCCCATACAAAGAAGTATCAAAATCGGTTTTCGAGATAGAACACACACAATCTAGATCCATATTATACTAGTCAATTTCCATCCTAGGATCAGTCCAAATCTCCCAATATAAGATAAATCACTCTTATCTCCTATCTTGCATACTTATAATTTGTGTGAACACGCTCATCTCCTATATTTCATACTTAATTATATATATATTTTTAATTTCTATATTGATTTGATCTCATTCCTATGATAAAGATTTAAATTTATTTAAATAATTTGGCAAAACCAATCCTTACACACCCATCTTCGGATTTTCTAATCTTATATCATGGTTAACACATCTCATGAGTTTACCATTGAAAATATTAATGACCTAAATACATACCTTTTTTATCATCCTAAAAATATTGATCTCTTATTCTTCACTACTCACAAAGAATCATAGTAGATCTCTTCCTCTGCTCCTCTAGATACCACCATTATCCCCACTACAAATGCCACATCTTCTATTCCACTCTCCTCCTTGTTATCATTGTGGGGATTCCACTAGCCATATTCCTATCTCTGCACCTCACACTCATATTTCTTCTCCTCTCATTTCTCACATCCAACATATAACTTCTTCAGGAACCCATGCCTTATAGTATTTGTATCATGATTTGTAAGCTCAAATTCATCAATTGCAATAGGCCTCCTATTCTTCTTCTCCATCCCTTAATTATTTGCTTCTTCTTCATAGTCCTCTTTCACTCAAGGTTTCTTCTTATCCAGTTCCTCCCAATTATGCCTCACCTAAGTTTCTCATCTTTGATGGCCATGGATATCCCTAGAGAATATTCGGTCATTTCATGTTGAATGCTTGGATTATGATTGTGATGACATACTCTTGACCAAGTTATTTCCTATGAGCTTACTTGACTATGCCTTACGATGGTTTTAGGATTTTCCTTTTCATTCCATTTGAGCTTTTAATCCATTTGAAAATATGTTTCTAGCTCACTTTTCCATGAATATTAGCACAAAGATAACATATTCACAAATGGCCAAAATGAGTCAAGGAACTATGTGCTATATTATAAGACTAATACTTATAAAATTAACAACGCCTTGGATGAATATGCTCAACATACCCCTAGATATCCTCAACATGTATCTTCTACTCCTTGTTTAGGATGAATACATTGGCATCATATTCCACCTCACATGGAAAAGTATCATCATAGGACACAAGCTACCCATGGTACATATAGGCCCATTTCACAATCTCTTTCTCCATGTGTATTCCCTCATGGCCATAGAGTCTTTGATCATGATCACATGCATACTTCCTTCACACTAGTGTATATCAGACCCTCGCTCCCTATTCTCATTGGATAGATCACTGTGACATAGAAACTTGGGGGAATATTCTCCCCCCTCGCCACCTGATGACACACTCTTATTCTAGATACAAACATGAATATTGAGGGTGCAATTATTTACATGGAATTAAATTTGCACACATACACTGGGGGAAACCTTTCTCCTCTCTTGTAGTTATGTTTCATGTTCACATATTTATAAAAATAAAGATTACTAGCTTAGATCTTGATTGGATGTCTCCTTTCTTTCTCATTATATTCTATGTTGCACACTACTTATAAAGTTACTTGATGTATATAAGGAAAAACTATCCAAAGTGAGAGACAAGAAAATAAATGACAACAAACATTTCTCCAAGCTTCTCTTGCAACCTTAATGATGAAATTTCTGAAGTGCACACACACTTGTTGAATTTCTTATGGTTTTGGATTTTGGATGCTCTAAATTGATCTCCAAATGAAGGAATGATAATGCTACAAGAAAATTGGACACAAGGATGCAAATTTGAATGGAAAATGAGAAGAGGTTGGCTGCAATTGCACAAATATTCCAATGATTTTTTGAAGGATATGGCATATTATTTATAATTGAAGGAGAGGCCATGGAGTGGTTGAAGGTTTTTAATGAGATCATGAATGCATATTCTTAAAATAACATTGGAGGAGGTTATAACAGTTTGAATGGATTGAATATCCATTGAAGGGCAATAAATTTTCAATTGGTAATAAATTTGTATCCTTGAAGGTGGTTGCATGTGTAAATTTTTGCTTCCATCTTTATAGGATACTAGAAGTGGAGTTGAGTTGGGTGAATAGGATAGTGAAGTGGAGATTAAGTGGAGGATGAGTAGGTATTTAACCATTTAATTAAATTCTACAAGGATCATAAAAGTATAGTTTAAGTGTAATTAAAATTAATTTAATTAATTATAAAGGGGATGTGATAGATTTAATTAAATTAAATCTTGGAGGGATGAATACTTAGATCATGATAGAATTAATTTAATTAATTCTAAAGGAATGTGGATTAACATATTATGTAAATGATACAGATAACTAAAAAATAGGCTATAAATAGGTATGTACTTTTAGGGTGTCTACATTTGACCATCTTTAAAGTGTTATTGTGAAGTAATATCATTTTAAAGATAGTAGACATATGTAAATAAACAAACATAAGCCAACGAAACATGGTGGACTTGATTGATGTGCCCTGGTGAATAATTTGGATGCCCCAATGAGTATGGATGCTAAGGGGATGCCCCCTCAAGTGGATGGGTGATGTAGTAAAGTGGTGGACAACCACTTGATAGGAAGAAGACAATGAATAAAAAGAGAAAGATAGGGATTTTTCTCATAACATGAGCTTTTAGTTAGATAGTGAAAGTTAGAGAAACCTTTTTTGTTGTTGCATAATAGAGTTATCACCATGATTATGAAGGAATAGTGATGTGTAATTCATTATATGCATAAAAACACACACATAATAAAGAAAAGATAAAAACTAAAACAAACCCAATATATAAATCAAAATAATGCACTATAGATATGAAGAAGCCAAGACGATAGTGAAATAAGCATAATTGGTCTAAAAACAATGTAAAAATGCAACTCAACTTGAAAGGAAGACAATTTACTATGCCCCTAATGCGTGCCACATTAATAAGTAAGTAGATTGAAATGCCCCCAAGTAAGGACATTGAGATGTAAGGGGATTAGGATCAAATAGAAGATCAAAGTAACTACTCCTCATGGCACTCTTGTTGGATCCATATTGAAAATTAATATGAGGGTTAAAAGGGTCATTGCAACCAAACAAGGATGTTGAAAAACATGAGAAGGAATGAGAGCTGAGATTTCCCCAAGAGAGGATACACGTGAGAGAAATAATTGAGTTGACTTTCCCCAAACAAGGATATTGACATGTAAGGGGAAGATGATTTATCGTGATAGTCGTAAGATGATTGGAATGATCACTAGGGTAGGAGTTAAAAGTTTTATTTCATTGATTTGTATCAATTTGTTGAAATTGTTAATGTGTTTGAAAGTTTTGAGGATTTTTATGACTATTTTTATGTTTTCTTTGATTATTTTGACAAATGTCATTTTTTTATTTTGATGATTTTTGATTTTTTTAGATTTATGGAGTCTAGACTCAAGAAAGAGGGTATGGTCGGAACAAATGAAAGTGACATGGTAGGGGATGCCAAATGTGCTACGGGAAGAATTTGAATGCCAAAAGTTTCAATTCATTTATTTAAGTACCCCATCGGTGGGCGGGCATCGAGTAGAGGAAATCCATCGACGGGGAGAGGAAAGAAGCCGTAGCTAAACGTCAGAGGAATAGTGAATAAAAGGAATGGTTTTGGCCACGGAGGCCAAAAATAGGATAAATTAGGGTTTTTAGGGTATAAATAGATGGGGAGGAGGGGTAGTAGAAATCATGACTCATTTTTGCTATTAGAATTATTTTACTATTGTTAGTGAAATTTGAGCTTTGAGATTTGATAGAGATGGCTAGATGAAAGTAGCGAAAACATCATGTAGACCATGTTTAAGAGTTAAAAAGGAGGCCGGGTGAGGGTGCCATGGTAAGTAACAAAAAAATAATTTTTTTATGCTTTTAATGATGGTTAGTTATAGGAAAAAATGAATTTGAATGCTAGTGCATGCACTTGAGTGTACTAACATATCCCGAGGAATGCGCTAGCATATGAGTGTATGTGCTAGTGTTCAAATAAGGACATGAACATGATGGAAGATGTAACATTCACATTTTAAAGCTTTAGAAACAAGGGATTTTTTTAATAGTGTTCTCTGTTCTAAATTATCATAATTTAAGACATTCGTTTCAAGTTTTTAAATAATTTTCTCTGCAATTCTAAATGATCATGGTTTAGAACACACAATCCATGCCAATCAATCTCATATGAGATAACCATATGTGTAGTTTGTAATGACTCGATGAACTACCAATATCTCATTTCATCACTTGGTGTTTCATCGATCTCTCATTTCATGACTCGGTTTCTTCTTGATCCTTCCTATTAACTCAATGTATTGTATACTAAGTATACTTGGTTCTCTTACCCTTTTCAAGTTATTTAAGTGTTCCGTTTAAGAGACCTATCGAATATTTGTTACCAATATTCATCGAAATCCTACTTCTTAAACTAGGTGACATATGACAATGCAACCAACAACTTGTGATACTTTGGCGAAAGATTTTCACATGTTGTGCATGTTCATATTCCTAGATGACATAATTGTCAAATGGAATACGTCCTTGAGTCCCACTTCATCTATTATCTAGAATGGTCTTTAGTTACTCTGTTAGTCCACTTGTCTCGAACTTTTAACCTTAACCCACGTTAGCAACATGGAAAGGTATAGAGAATCACTTGTGGTGACTAACGTCAAGTCGAGTTTATGTATACCTAGATGATCCGATTGAGAAAGGTGTTATGACATGTCGGTTGTAACATTGTGCCATTATGAAGACCCAGTCTTCATGATGTCACAATACTGCAGTTGGCATGTACCAACATCCTACGGAATCACCTCATCTGGAAGTACATATCCAGTTAAGAAGTTAAACACTTACTTATCTTCTTAATTAAGATTTAATTTCAGTAACCCTGTTGAATCCTTAATTTCTTTGTTCATTAAGGTTTCTAACCATAATGATTGATAGTTACCATGTAGATAAATCTGCAATCAATCCCTCTTCCCGAAGGTTTGTGTTTCATTCCACGGTATCTTATCATAAGATTCAAGCTCATAAACAGAATCAATATACCATAGTAAGATTATCTTACTTTTTTAACCAAGTTTAAGCATGATTAAATTTAGATTCTAGTTCCTTATTAATAGACTTCATTAAGATGAAGTCTATTCATTACGTATGTATTTATTTCATTTCGGTTACCTTATTTTGATTTTGATTTAACAAGAGGGAGTATGTTTTCTTCCTTCGAACTTCATTTGAGTATGATTCTCAAAAGTTATTAACAAAATTCTTATCCCCTTAGAATTATTGTGTGACGCCCACTAAAAACAACCCCCCGAGGCCTAAGGACAACCTAGGTTTAGCTAGAAAATTATAGAATAATTTTTAAAAAGTTTTACAACTAATGTCGGAAGGAAAATAACTCAATAACATCTTTTTCCATTATCACAATTAATAGTTCTATACCTAGCTCAAATTCTCCAATGATAAAAGTTTACTAATTAATTAACACTATAGAATATCATTCCTTGATTACACTTTCAAAGGGTTAAAAGAGTTAGAAAAAAACATTACAATTAAAAAGATTAATTCTCTATTCCCCACTCTCGAGAACTCTCTGAATAATTCAAACAGATGTTTCTCATAATTAACATACTCAAAAATTCTAGAAACCATTCCCATTGGATAGGAATTTTTCTCACCTTTCCAGTGATATAAGGAAGTCCTCCTAACTCCTTATAAATCTCGAGATATGGGCCGGCGGGCTTTAGGAGTCAAATTTTCCCAAAAGAGCGGGCTTGCGGGCCTAGGGGAGGAATTTTTCCCCAAACGTGGGCTTGTAGGCCGCGGGAAGGTTTTTCACCCGAGAGGGATGTGTGGGTTGGTGGGGAAACATTCCACTTTTCGAACTTTAGGTTAAAATGCGCAAAGGCACAAATGAACCCGCACCTCCTCCCTTGCCCAAGGTGGCAACATGGCAACCATCCATTGGCTGCTAGCTTCTAGGGTGGTGGAGAAACTTTAAGATTTTCTACCGACAAAACCAAAAATGAAAAGGAACCAATGAACTTCACTCCTTTGCTATCACCTCATGCTGCCACGTATCACTCTATGATTAGCTACGTTACGGCGGGTTTTGGAGAGAAAAAGGACCTTACGCCAATTTTTTTTTAAAGGTTAAGATTACAGTGCACGCCTGCGAAGGTACTCTTCCCAGACATGGGCAGGGATGTGGGGCCGTGAAGAACTTTGAGAAAAGTTACCAAATTTAAATTTTAATACGCTAAGTTCCAAACCCTCCCACACCTCCACTGAGCCACGTGACAGAACTAGAATGGCTACGGGTTGGCGAGGCCACGGGGAAAAATTACAAAATTTGTCCAAATTTTATTTTCTTAAAAATGTTGAGTTAAAATTCCACTCCGTGCCTCCACCGAGCCACGTGGTAGGACCTGATTGGCTGTGGGTTGGTGGGGACATGGGAAAAATGGGAACTTTTTTCCAAAATTTTTATTTTAAACAGTTAGCATTTTTTGAAGGCCGAAATGAATTAAAAACTTCAGATTGCCATAACTTTCGATTGGGAACTTGGTTTTGGGCAAGAAAGGACTTTTTAGAAATATCTCGAGGTCCTCTTTGCATAACAAACTTAAAATTTTGATTTTTATAAAGTCTCAAGGGTCAATTTTGAGGAAACGTATTTATTTCGTTTAAAATGAAAAGCGGTAAATTTTAAACTTAGCGATTTGATCAATTTTTCCAATAATTCATTTTCAACCTGTCAAACAAGCATGTAGGATTTCACTAGGTAGATTTTTAGGATGAAAAGCAAGTTTGGTTTGATTATTTGACTATCTAATTCAAAAATCCCAATTTTGACATCACAACACAACTGTTCAAATAAAATTTGTTTTGGTCTTTTATTTCTTAAGTATTTTGGTTGGTTTGGGATTGGTTTTAATCATGTAAGATCATGATAATATTCCATTTGTCTATTCAAAGTTACAAGATCATTCGAGTAATCGGTAAACAAATTTCTTTTTTTTATAGTGAACAAAGAAATCAATGTAATTCAAAAACATAGAGTTTGAACCTATTTCATTTTCCATGCATAAGGTTCCATTTCTTTCATCTACTTCAAATAAAACTTATAACTATCTTTCCCTTTTTTTCCATGTATGCAAAACCAGAATACAGAACTAATTTTTCAATCCATATATATTTCTTTTCACTTCTCCAAACAGAGATTTCGTGGTGCATTTAAATGATCAGATTTAAATATACAAATGCCATTTGAGGAAAATAATACAACCTTTTATTGATTTATAACAATATCTTACAACTTCTTCTTTCATTCCTTGAATACAATAAATAGATTTCAATTTCTTTCACATTCTTTCAACAATAGAAAATAGAGTTCATCTCTTTCACAGTCTTCCAAAAGTAGAATACAGAGTATATCTCTTTCACAATTCGAAATATAAATTTCATAGCTCATACAGAAACATATTTCCATCACAAATGATTTACAAGATCATACACTCCACAGTGGGAAAAGGTTACAATAAGAATTGATCTCAAACAAGGACAGTCAAAACTTGTCTTCATTCCTCTGCTCCAAAACAACAACATGGTGCATTATCATTTTCTAGTTTGATCACATCAAAATAGGGGGAAAGGCAACGCTCTCCACCCAACCAAGATATCCAATGAAAAGGAGAATCCATCCTTCTTCATTGGCCCTGAGCCCCAACCAAAATGCAATAAGAAATGTATTTCAAATCATGGAAACAACGGATTCCACATCACAATGCAATCTTTAACATACACATTTCAAATTAAAAACACAGCATTCCAAAATAATAACAATAGTTTTACAACCACATGAAAGAAATCACACAAAACTTAGGCTTTACCATGCAAGCCAAAGGAGAAAGAACTATAGGGAAGCTTCTTATGCCTCCCAATGGTAAATGGGCATCCACCTGTAACAACTCGCTAGTATAAATCATTTCACATATCCTTATTCCCCCCCAATCCTCCTTATGCCCCCAAAAATTTCTGTATGCCCCCAAGAGTAAGAAATTCAATCTATTTATTTTCCATGGTGGATCCCAATACCAAATTCCCTCCATAATTAATCTTATGCCACTAGCATTCCCTTATGCCCCCTCAATGATTCCCCATAGCCTTCTCCTACACCATTCCTAGGCGAGTCTACCCAACTAGCCAACAAACACACAAAACATTCACCATTCACAAAAACATCAAAATAATTAAAAGCGTATATGAAGATCTAAGATCTTACCTCTTAATGGTAGATTTTGTTCCAATACAACAAACTTTCAATTTCAAAATACAGTCCCAAAATCAGCAATGCCCAAGTATGAAATGATCTCCAATCTCCTCCAAAATCAACAAGATCTCCAAACAGCCAAGAAAAATTCACCCCCAAATGAAGTATGCCAAAAAGTGAAATCAAGTAACCAAGTAGCCCACAACAAGCCAAGAAAATTTGAATTTAAGGAAGAGGGAAGAGAAGAGGATGAGGTGGATCCATGTAGGATGCCACATCACACATCCTCAACTCCAACACCAAAATTCAACTTCATTCCCCAAGCATAATAAATAGGTGGGTGAAAATATGAAAAATTACTTACACACTCCAACCAAGCCCACACCCCATAAGGACTGCAAATTTAAAACATGAAGAAAGTGCAATTAAAACATGCAACTTGACTTATAAAAATGCATTAAAAAGGTCTAAAATCAACCCTCCAACCATAGGTAAGGTTGGCATAAAAATTTAAGAGGTGTGGGACAAGTTTAACTTGTCCCATAAGCTTCCAAATTCAGCCCCAAAGGACAAATCCGAATTTTGTATTAGATTTGAGGGGGATTACCTATACCCTTAGCTGGGCAATCACTTCTTATTAATTGTCGGTGCAACTTTACAAGACAAGCTACACGACAACAAGGGGCTAATGTAGACACCAAATTGGTGTCTTACGACACCCTGTGCCCCGCATCTCATTTCGCAACCTAACCTCACCACCTAAACCTTGCACAATTATTTATTAATTACCTTATAATTAATAAATCCACATTTTCAAACCTGCCACCTCATTTTGCCACCTCATCATGACCTAGCCCTAACCCTAAACTAACCTAATAAAGACCTATAACTTGGTCTACATACACACCCATGACTAATTACCCCTCACCCGCACCAAAACCAACCTAATAATGACTTGACCAAGCCCACAACTAATCTCTCGGGAGAAAAGGAGGGAAAGTTGGCTATTTTACTAAAAATAGCCCACTTTGACTTAACCGACATCGGTTCCTACTCGACCGCCGTCGGTTATGTAACCACCATCGGTTCCCTGTAAATGACCTCCCCCAACCAAAACAAAGGATCGGAATTCATTTGAAGGATCCAGAAATTCACTTGGCAGAGCAGAGACAAGTGAATAAAAGAGAAGAGCATCGAGCTGAAAACTGCAATTGAGCCATTGGATTGCTATCACCCCCGTTCAAGCATTGGAAAAGACTAAGGATAGCTTCATCAGCTCATTTTCCAATACCAGATCATCCCAACTGAGTCTTACTGTCACTACCACATTCCTTGGACCTAAATCTTCATCAAGAATGAGTAAGTAGTGTCTTGTATGTTTCTAAGCATCATTTTTGAGTCTTTTGATTGATAGTAATTATAAGCTCACTTTTAGATCTACCACCTACGGCACCCTGTACTTAACCTTCATCCATACAGCCTTGTATTGCCAGAAGATAGTTTTATCACACTCTGAGTCTTCCCTGTCATCTCACTATTCCCCTCAGCCATCCACCAGTCTTAAAAACCCCACAATCATCCTGCAACCAACCTCCCTCCAGGAGCACCTAGATTACTGATCCTAGGGTGTCGCTTATCCTCTCTGGCAAAGTGGTTCTCTAAACCGCGGTCGGTTATCCGTGGACCGGCATCGGTCGGCATGTGACTTATACCGAAAACCTTCCTCTCACCTTTTTGTCTCCTACCAACCTCGGATCCAATCTGGTTTATCCATGTAACTCGAAAGTGAAGCGTATCAATGACCATTGACCAAACAAACAACGTGACGTTTTATTATTGGTAGTTTAGTCTCTATTGCTTTGTAACGAGGTACCTAAATCATGATTTCGCAATAGCTTCTTTATTATCATTAGTGTTAATTCATATTAAAAGGGGAACTGACCACCTTCGAAAGGAAGTCTAATATTTCCTGGGCCCAAGGTAGTTCCCTCATTTATTGTCTAACTAAAATCTGGTGGTCTTGTATTCTTACTTGCAGGTAGTCCTTCCCAAACAAAAAGGAGTTCTTTGCAATCGATCTGATCTCTCTCTACGGTATGCGCACACCCTCTCAACATTCAATAGGTATTCCTCCTAGCCCTAACCCTTATCTATTTCTCAAAAGAATGAAAGGATAGAAGCAACTCTATTCTAAGAACCGAAACATTACATGCGATACATTTTGGCATGCCGGTGGGACAACTTCTTACAACTTCTTACACCGGTCCTATTCTACCGACATTGGTTAACTTACCGACATTTACAATCTTATCGACATCGGTTACTCCGGCGATATCGGTTACTGTCTTTCATAGTTCCCAAAACCAGCAACCTACCAATTCCAACATTTTGTTGTTGCTTCTGTTCCTGATAGATTGCATCCCTACTGTGTACCCTTGTCCATGGTTGTTATCACTCGGAAACAAGCTGCAGCCATGGTTTCACATGCCTGCTCTGTGCCTTTGCCTGAATCACCCCCTTCACATCCTGTGGGGAATCCTACGGACACCAGTGAGGTTCCCAAAATCCCTGTAGGAGATAAGGAATTTGTGAAAATTTTGGACGCTAATCCTAGCACTATACAATACTATTTGTCTCATGCCCCTAACCGTACACCCGACGGTCAACTCCTTGTTGGTATGCCTATTAGTATAGCTACTCACTTAGCTCCTTCCCCACCTGATAACTCTGCCTTGCCTTCTTCATCCTTAGCCCCGTCTCCCAACTCAGCGGCTTCAGGGGTTCATACGGCACAGATTGGCTTTCCTTTGGTTAACCTGGGGCCCCACATATCATTACCACTGACTGCTCCTACCTCGTCTCTCTCGCAGACTGCTCCTTTCATAACTTGCTCTCTACCACCTATCCACACAAGCTTTCCTTCTCAAGCTCCGCCCACCTTTTCATTTCCACACACGTATCCAGGTGACTTCAACATCTTATATAGGACATCCCTATTTGGTTGCCTCAACATATTTGTCCTCAATACCTTATCAACATTTAACCCCACCATTGTCTAGTGGTGGCCCTTGGCCCAATCCTCCTCTGTTTACGACAACCACACCATCATCTCATCCAACCACTGATTTAATCAAACAAATGATGGACAAGATGCAAAATCTGGAGGCTTCTGTTTTAGGAAACCGTAGCACCCTAACATACGAGCAAGTTTGTCGGGAGCCTATTCATCCTTCTGTCCCCCTTCATTCATATCCTCCTCAATGGAAATTACCAAAATTTACTCATTTTAATAGTAAGGAGGATCCTCAACAACACTTGCGATCATTAGACATGCTCGCTACTGATTGCTCATAACGATGCCTTACTACTCGCACCTTTCCCATGTCCTTATCGGGACCCGCCTTGAGTGGTACGGTGCTTTAACCTAGCACTCAATCTTCTCTTTTAACCATTAGCCCAATCTTTCTTGGATCATTTCTCCATTAATGTTGCCAAGAAAGTGTCTATCAGCGACCTCTATGCCACCCGCCTTGGTTTGAAGACGAATGTATCACAGATTTCGTTGGACGATGGCGGGGCCTTATCAACCAACTTACTTATGCCTTGCCTCAGGCTGAACTTATCGAACTCTTTACGTGGGCCTGTGCTAAGCACATTTCTCCTACCCTCCAAATTCAAACTTTCCACACCTTTGATGAGGCCTTTACTATGGCTCAGAAACTAGAAATTCGAGCCTTAGAGGAAGAGAAATTACAGTTGCGCAACAAAAACCCTAATTTCCGAACCCAAGACTCCACCAACAAACCCAACACCACCAATTCTCACGCATCGACTGCTTCGAAATCAAAAGGAGCTGTACACGCGGTGATGGTCAAATCCCAAGCACCATCTAATACCCCGCCAAAAACCACCTATAAGTATAAAGCCGAGCCCATCAATTATACTCCCTTGGGAGAAACTTATGGTGTCATTTTGGAAAAATTGCTCAGAGTGGGAGCTATCACCTTACCTCCTGTTAAACCTCACTCTGGGTTTGATTCCACCCGCGCTATACCTTCTTGGTACAAAGAAAATGACTTCTGTAACTTCCACCGCGTGAAGGGACACAGTCACGAAAACTGCAAGATGTTGAAAAACATAGTGTAGGAAATGGTTGATATAGGGGATATAACCCTCGATAATCCTAACGCCCCTGCTAATTGAAATTTGAAAATCTTCAACAAACCATTCCCAAACCACTCATCTAACAGTAACATAAACCAAGATATCTTAGCCGAGGAGAGTGTTCATGAAATCCATGCAGTTTTCGACTCCCAACCAAAAGCTTCTATCGAGGAAATTCTGAATCAAGCCTCTTCACTAACGCAGGGACCCGAACCCCCTTCACCACCATCAAGACAAGATGAAATCCTTGCCATTCCTTTACCCATAAAGGAATTAACCACCCAGAGTTCTCTTCTCACAGATGAGCCTTCTTACACCACATCCTTGCAAGACTGTGAGCGGATGTTATCTAACTTATCTATTTCCCAAACATCTCCTTTTACCACTCTTCTTTGTAGAAGAGGAAGGCTCATTGCTTTTCTGTCATCCTTAGGAGAAACCCCTCGAACCAACATCACCAAAATCTTTTATCATGATGGATCCTCTCAAACATGCCCTCCTACTTATTAGTTCTTCATTGCCTAAATCTTTTCGGTAATGGTTGACCTCTTAACACCCCTTTATACAAATGACTCATTTACCCCCTGTATCACACCCACAGTGGACCGGAATCACAACCCACCTCTCTTCCATATCAAAGTTCCTATTCACACGTGAAGATTGTCATCCCTCAGAAGATAGATGAGTCCTATGGGAGCGTTTGAGTACACCATACTCTACTCAAATGCAGATGACCGATCCAGACACCTCTACCATATACCCGAAGTGTTTACAAAAGCTCAAAATGCCTATGGCCTCATCTTCACCCTCCTCATCTCTACCAAATACCTCATCCACCTCTATTAACCTAACCAAACCTTCCCCTACGCTTGGGACGTCACCAATACCAGCCTGACACACCCACCTAAATGGTTAGATTTATCCAAAAATAAAGCCGTCCATCCACCTAGGAGACAAACCCAATCTCCTCAAGTCTAATCTATGCCTCTATCACAACTAAAACCCTCGCCGTCACACCTACCTTCTATATTAGGACCTCACCCCTCCACCTTGCCTCAATACATCATACCTCCTACGTTTTCTTTAAAATGACCTGCATCTTCTACACCCATACAGAGATCCATGGGTGTATCAACACCATCACCCCAAGTATCCTGTCCACCTATCAACCCTAAACAAACTCCATCATCAAAGGATTTGTTTACTTTGTCACTCCTCTTTCTCCATGGTTGTTTTCTGCTACCACGTCATCTGACCAGCTAAACATAACTTCTGCGCCGAAGAAGCCACATTTAGTTAAATCCAATTATCAAAACCCCTTGTCTAAGCCACCACCCATACGAATCAACCATACCCAAACATTACCAAAACTCACCCAATCAATAGCCTCATCTTCTCTCGACTTTGACCGACTCAAAGGATCTTACGCCAAGATCTTTGATATGTTGGTGGAGAATGCGACCATTTCCCTACCCCCACTTAGACCTTATGATCCATCTAAACCTCGACCTATAGGTTATGATGAGTCTAAAATCTGCGCTTACCACCACACACCAGGACATGATGTAGAGGGATGCAAAGCTTTAAAATCCATACTTTGTCAGTCACCTTTTACACACCCAATTTGTGTCTTATGACCCCCTGTGCCCCGCATCTCATTTCGTAACCTAACCTCATCACCTAAACCTTACACAATTATTTATTAATTACCTTATAATTAATAAATCCACATCGCCATACCTGCCACCTCATTTTGCCACCTCATCATGACCAAGTCTTAACTCTAAACTAACCTAATTAAGACCTATAACTTGGTCCACATCCACACCTATGATTAATTACTCCTCATCCGCACCCAAAGCCCTGACCTCATAATGACTTGACCAAGCCCACAACCAATCCCTCGGGAGAAAAGGAGGGAAAGTTGGCTATTTTACCAAAAATAGCCCACTTTGACTGACCGATACCGGTTCTACTCAACCATTGTCGGTTTCAGTAACCGCCATCGGTTCCGTAAATGACCACTTCCAACCAAAAACAAAGGATCAGATTTTCATTTGATCAAAAAGGAGGAGAAATCATTGAAAGGATCGGGATTTGCTTGGCCGAGCAGAGACAAGTGAAGAAACAAGAAGAGTTTGCAGACAAGGACATCAAGCCCAGGACTGCAACGGAATAACCAGGCCCCCAGTGACACTCATCCGAGCATCAGAAGAGGAGATTGCTCAGCTTGGATTGTCAGATCATCCTATTTGAGCCCTGTCTTCATCGTCACAGTCCTGGAACCTGCATCTTCATCAGGAACGAGTAAGTAGTGTCTTGTATGATTCTAAGCACCATTTCTTGAGCCTGTGGATTGATTGTAATTATAAGCTCATTCCTAGATCTACCACCTACGGCGCAAGACTCGTAATTATAACCTTCATCCATACATCTTTGTATTGTCCAGAAGACCATTTTATCACACTCTAAGCCTTCCCTGTCCTCCCATTATTCCCCTCAGCCATCCACCAATCTTAATAACCCCACGATCACCTTGCAACCAACCTCTATCCAGAAGCATTTAGATTGCTGACCCCACCGGTGTCATTTATCCCCCACCGGCGGCGGTTCTCTAACCGCGATCGGTTATCAGTGACCGGCGTCGGTCACTATGACTTATACCCCAAAACCCTTTTCTCACCTATTTGTCACCTAACAACCCCAGATCTAGTCTGGTTTATCCCTATAACTCAACCTGAATGTATCAACGACCAGTAACCAAACAAACAACGTGACGCTTTATTATTGATAGTTTAGTTTCTATTGCTTTGTAACGAGATACCTAAATCGTGATTTTGCAATAGCTTTCCTTGTTATCATTTGTGTTAATTCGTATTAAAAGGGGAACTGACCACCTTTGAAAGGAAGTTTTATATTTCCTGGGCCTAAGGTAGCTCCCTCATTTATTGTCTAATTAAAATCTGGTGGTCTTGTATTCTTACTTGCAGGTAGTCCTTCCAAGACAAAAAGGATTTCTTTGCAGTTGATCTGATCTTTCTCTACGGTACGCGCACACCATCTCAACATTCAATAGGTATTCCTCCTAGCCCTAACCCTTATCTATTTCTCAAAGGAATGAAAGGATAGAAGCAAGTCTATTCCTCACCGCCGAGACATTCCGCGCGAAACATTTTGGCACGCCCGGTGGGACCCATTTCGGGTTTCTGTTTCTCTTGTTTGCTTTCATTTAGGGAGCATACTTGCTGTTGCTATTTTTGTTATATTTAGTAAAAGAATTTGTCTTGCTTTCCTAGTTTTGCATTAGTGAAAGTCATCTTATTTGCTTCATCGAATATCATTTTCGATTTGGGTTTAAAACACGTGCATTACATTCTTGCTTGTTGTTTTCAATTCTAGTGAACGTAGACTAAGTAACAGGTTGTACACGTGGGGGTGATTTCCACGGTATTGACAGGAAATTAATCTTACTTTCACTACACAACACATACCGAATCACTTCATAATTAACACAACAACTCAAAACATCCCCCCTTTTCCGTGGTATTCCTCCGCCCGATTGAGGTAACCTTATAAGCCAAAACAAACTTGACATTTCCCCTAAGTCTTTTGTTTAGGATTGACATCATTCCGTGTCTAAAGGCATAAGCCCAAATTGATTAAAATTAACCCTAGGGTTAGTCTATTAATTTGTTTGTGCATTCTTGCTTGTTTTCCATTCTGTTTGCTTTCTCATTCATTTTTTTTCGTGAG
Organism: Taxus wallichiana var. yunnanensis; assembly: GCA_018340775.1. Lineage (NCBI taxonomy): Eukaryota > Viridiplantae > Streptophyta > Pinopsida > Cupressales > Taxaceae > Taxus > Taxus wallichiana. The sequence goes on from CM031244.1 coordinate 167,367,452, forward strand.
CACTTCAGAACAATTTGATAGATGTACTGAGCGTTGTTAAAAAAAACCAAATCAACAACTTCTTACTATTTCTTACACCAGTTCTATTATACCGACATCGGTTAGCTTACCGACGTCGGCTACAGCCTGACCGACATCGGTTATCGACCAATATATCGGTTCTTGTCTTTTACAGTTCTCGACAAACTAAAGAACTCCGCCAATTTCAAACATCTTGTTGTCTGTTTCTGTTCCTGATAGATTGAAACCCTACTGTGTACTTCTGTCCATGGTTGTTATCACTCGAAAGCAAGCCGCCACCATGGTTTCACATGCCTGCTCTGTGCCTTTTCTGAATCACCCCCTTCACATTCTATAGGAAATCCTACGGATACCAGCGAGGTTCCTAAAATTCCTGTAGGAGATAAGGAATTTGCCAAATTTCTAGATGCTAATCCTAGCATTGTACAATACTATTTGTCTCATGCCCCCGTTGTACACCCGATGGTCAACTCCTTGTTGGCATGCCTATTAGTATAGCTACTCATTTAGCTCCTTCTTCGCCTGATAACTCCGCTTTGCCTTCTGCATCCTTAGTCCCGTCTCCTACCTCAGCAGCTTCAGGGGTTCATATGGCACAGATTGGCTTTCCTTTGGTTAATCTTGGGCCCAACATGTCATTACCACCATTGCTCCTACCTTGTCTCTCTTGCAGATCTGTTCCATTCATGACTTGCTCTCTGCCACCTATCCACACGAGCTTTCCTTCTCAAGCTCCGCTCCTTTTCATTTCCACACACATATCCGAGTAACCTCAACGACTTATATAGGACATCCCTATTCGGTTGCCTCAACACATTCGTCCTCCATACCTTATCAACATTTAACCCTACCATTGTCAGCGGTGGCCCTTGGCCCAATTTGCCTCCGTTTACCACAACCACACCATCATCTTATCCAATTACTGATTTAATTAAACAAATGATGGACAAAATGTAAAATCTGGAGGCTTCCATTTCAGGAAGTTGTAGCGCCTTGACATACAAGCAAGTTTGTCGGGAGCCTATCCACCTTTCAGTCCCCCTTCATTCATATCCTCCTCAATGGGAATTGCCAAAATTTACTCGTTTTAATAGTAAAGAGGACCCTCAACAACACTTGCGATCATTTAGACATGCCTGCTATTTGATTGCTCACGACGACGCTTTACTACTTTGCACCTTTCCCATGTCCTTATCAAGACCCCCTTGGAGTGGTATAGTGCTGTAACCCAGCACTCAATCTTCTCTTTTAACCAGCTAGCCCAATATTTCTTGGATCATTTCTCCATTAACATTGTCAAGAAAGTATCTATCACCGACCTCTATGCCATCCGACAATTTGAAGACGAATCTATCGCAGATTTTGTTGGACGATGGCGAGGCCTTATCAACTAACTTACGTATGCCTTGCCTTAGACCGAACTTATCAAACTGTTTACACGGGCCTACGCTAAGCACATCTCTCCTACCCTCCAAATTCAAACTTTCCGTACATTTGATGAGGCCTTTATTATGGCTCGAAAACTAGAGATTCGAGCCTTAGAGGAAGAGAAATTGCGGTTCTTGTAACAAAACCCCACTTTCCGAACCCAAGATTCCACCAACAAACCTAACACCACCAATCCTCACCCATCGATCGCCGAAATCAAAGGGGCCATCCACGTGGTGATGGTCAAATCCCAACCACCATCTAATACCCCGCCAAAAACCACCTATAAGTATAAAGCCGAGCCCATCAATTACACTCCTTGGGAGAAACTTATGGTGTCATCTTGGAAAAATTGCTCAAAGCGAGCTATCACCTTGCCTCTGTTAAACCTCACTCCGTGTTTGACTCCACCGCGCTTATACCTTCTTGGTATAAAGAAAATGACTTCGTAACTTTCACCGCGTAAAGGACATAGTCATGAAACTCGCAAGATGTTGAAAAACATAGTGCAGGAAATGGTTGATGCAAGGAATATAACCTCGATAATCCTAATGCCCCCGCCAACCGAAATTTGAAAATCTTCAACAAACCATTCTCGAATCACTCTTCTATGATAAGAATAAACCGGGATATCTTAGCCGAGGAGAGTGTTCATGAGATCCATGCAGTCTTTGACTCCCAGCCAAAAGCCTCTATTGAGAAAATTTTGAATCAAGACTCTTCACTGACACAGGGGCCCGAACCTCCTTCACCACCATCAAGACAAGGTGAAATCATTCCTTTACCCATACAGGAGTTAACCGCCCAGAGTTCTCTTCTCATAGATGAGTCTTCTTACACCACATCCCTACAAGACTGTGAACGGATGTTATCTAACTTATCTATTTCCCAAACGTCTTCTTCTACCACTCTTGCTGCACAAGAGGAAGGCTCGCCACTCCTTTTGTCATCCTTAGACGAGAAACCTCTTGCACCGACATCACCAAATTCTTTAACCATGACGGATCCTCTCAAACATGCCCTCCTACCTATTAGTTCTTCATCGCCTAAATCTTTTTAGCGACCAGGTTGACCTCTTAACACCTATTGATACAGTGCCTCATCTACCTTCTATATCACACCCACAGTGGACCGGAATCACAACCCACCTTTCTTCCATACAAGAGTTCCAATTCACACCTGAAGACTGTCATTCTCCAGAAGATAGATGAGTCCTATGGGAACGTTTGAGTACCCCCTATTCTACTCAAATGCAGATGACCGATCCAGACACCTCTACCATATACCCGAAGTGTTTACAGAAACTCAAAATGCCTATGTCCTCATCTCCATCCCCCGCATCTCTACCAAGTATCTCATCCACCTCTATTAGCCTAACCAAATCTTCCCCTACACTTGGGACCGCACCAATACCCAGTCTAACACACCCGCCTAAGCGACTAGATTTATCTAAAAATAAAGCCGCCCCTCCACTTAGGAGACAAACTCAATCCGTGCCTCTATCACAATTAAAACCATCATCGTCACACCTACCTTCCATATTGGGACCTCATCCCTCCACCTTGCATCAATATATCATACCTCCTGCGTTTTCTTTAAAACCACCTACACCTTCTACACACATACAGAGATCTAAGGGTATATCAACACTGTCATCCCACGTATCCTGTCCACCCATCAACCCTAAACAAATTTCATCATCAAAGGACTTGTTTTCCATCACTCCTCTTTTCTTGCCGTTGTTTCGGATACCACGTTATCGGATCCTCATCATCTAACCGGCTAAATGTAGCTCTGCGACAAAGAAACCACGTTTAGTTAAAACCACGTGTCAACACTCCTTGGCTAAACCACCACCCGCACGAACCAACCACGCCCAAAATTACCGAAACCCGCTCAATCAATACCCTCATCCTCCTTCAATTTTGACCCACTCAAAGGATCTTACGCTAAAATCCTTGCTATGTTGGTGGAGAATACGACCATTTCCTACCCCCACTTAGACCCTATGACCCGTCTAAACCTCGACCTATAGGTTATGATGAGTCTTAAATCTGCACCGACCACCGCACACCAGGACACGATGTGGAGGGATGCAAAGCCTTAAAAGCCATCTTTCGTCAGTCACCTCTCTCAGATAGAAAGGTTAAGAAAGACAACTTATGAAGGGAGAGACCTTTGGCTTCAATTCCCTCTCCTATACCACCTGTCCCCGCCTCACCAATATCTTTCATTATTACAACCCCACCTATCGAAGCCCATGACCTATCCCTACTCGTCTTCCTCCTCTCGTATTCACGAGATCAATATGATTAGTGTTGCTACTCGAGGGCAGAAAAACAATGGGAAAGCAAAAGAAAACACACCTGCGGCATCTCTTTCTCCGTCCACCATCCCGATTGCACCACCACCTAAAGTGGTTATTCGTGGACCTGCCTACCCCGTCTCTAATGGAATTGCCCACCGAACCATGATCAAACAGCTTCACCAATCACCTGTAAAAATGACACTGTATGATCTCATTCAGAATTCTAAATCTCATCGACAAGCTCTCGTTGAAATCCTTCAAAGAATAGAGGTCTTACCTAATGAAACCTTTCCTGTTACCTCTATTCTAACACCCAATCACGTTGCTTTGCTCACCAAACAATCTATCTCCCCAACCACTTCTGTCTCTGTACAACAAGCAAGCCATCTTTGTTAGTTTCTCCGAAGATGAAATTATCGACTTTGGTGCTGAAGATCCTGACCCTGCTCTTTTCATCTCAGCTTACATTCGGGACATTCGGGTACATCGTGTTATGATTGATGGGGGCGCTAGCCTAAACATCATCTCTTCAAAAGCCTTCCAACAAATGAACATCCCTTCTAGTTGCATGTGCGCAAACCCCATCATGTTACGGTCATTCAATGATGCTATTACTTCTACCTTAGGCACCATGATCCTTAACATTCGTGTAGGACCACGCACTTTACCTGAAATCTTCTATGTCCTTGAGGGAGAGTTTCAATACAATATGTTGTTAGGCCGCCCTTGGATCCGGGCTATGGGATGTGTTCCCTCCACCTTACATAGATGCATAAAATTTGAGTACGAGGGGAAGTCCTACACCATAAAAGCTGATCCTCCCCCCTTCAAAACTTGCAATATGTTGTATCGCCCTAATGATGTGCTTGTACCAGTCAAGACACCCATTCATCCAACCCAGCCATCCACTTCCAACGCACCTACACCTTCAACCAATGAAACCGCCATTACAAATATCACTTCCTTTCCCATGAGATAACATCCCAACCTCCGACCCCTTAGTAGATGTTTTTCAATGCCTTACGCTGGGGGAATACCGCCTATATAACATTAGCTCTTTCCATACCCCGCAAGAGTACAGACAGTTACATGCACATCCCACCTACGACCGTCGCGTGGGGGAGGTAATCTCTTCTGAGACCACCCGATTTCCGCACCAACCTAACATATGGGGGTGTTGACGCATCCTCCGTTACCCCTGAACCTCCTCTTGGTGTGGTTCCCTTCCAATCCGATTTTCAATACTTGACAAATCGTCGTTTCATCCCTCACCTTCTTGACTCGTTGTGCTTGGAAAGGCTTTGGTTTTGGTCTTTATGAACAAGGCCGACATACACTCATTCCCGTGACTACACGCAAACACAATGATCGTAGTGGTCTCGGTTTTCCTAAAACACTTACACCGAGAGAAACCTCGTGTCAATTGTATCCTGGAGGATGATGATGTCACCCCTACCAAACCATCATCACCCATTTTTCCATCATCACCCACAGAGTCGATAGACCCTGAATCTATCCCTCCTAACTTTTTTTTTTCATAAATGCTATCTTCATAGGTCCTCTCACTTATCAACGCGATAATGAGGACCCATCTTCTCTTCCCCTTTTGTATCCAGACATGATCGAAGAGGATTCGCCTTCGATTAATGTTGTTGAGTGCCAGGATGATGACTCCATCCTCACTTACCTTGGGGCGGACGACTCCTATATTCAACGCGCCTTACCGTCTGAAACTCAAACCATGTTGAATGAGTCGACTATAGAAATCAACATCCACACAGAGGAGGATCCTCACGTTGTGAAGATCGGACAATCCCTTAGCACATCAGAACAAGCCGCCTTTACTACCTTTCTCCATACCCGCAACCAAGCTTTCGCTTGGTCTTACGCTGACATGCCAGGAATTGATCCTACCATTGCTGTCCATAACATCACCCTAAACCCCGATTCCAAACTAGTCAAACAAAAACTGAGAAAAATGCATCCACGCATTGCCCTCTTGGTCAAAGAAGAGCTTCAACGACTTCTTTCTGTTTCCTTCATCTTGCCTATTGACTATCCTCAATGGATTTCTAACATCATACCTATCACTAAAACAACAGGGGGGACTTCGGATATGCACGGATTTCCGAGACCTTAACCTCGCTTGCCCCAAGGATGAATTCCCCCTCCCAAGTATTGATCAACTTGTTGATCTCACTGTAGGCCATGAAATTCTTTCTCTCATGGATGGCTTTTCGGGATACAATCAAATTTTGGTAGCCCCGGCCAATCAACATAAAACTGCCTTCATAACTCCTTGGGGAACCTTCTGTTATCGTGTCATGCCATTTGGCCTTAAGAATGCTGGTTCCACCTATCAGCGGGCTATGACTTACATTTTTCATGACATTATGCACACTATCCTTGAGGATTACGTCGATGATCTTCTTGGCAAATCTAAACATCACAGTGAACATCTTGATGTTTTAACCATTATTTTTGATCGCCTGTTACAATATTCTGTCCGTCTTCAACCAAAGAAATGTGTCTTTGGTGTCCTTTCGGGAAAACTTCTTGGTTTTATTGTCTCTTTGCATGGCATTGAGGTTGATCCATCTAAAGTCAAAGCTATCCTAGAAATGCCCCCACCTACTAACCTCAAACAATTGCATAGTTTACAAGGTAAGCTCCAATCTATCCGGCATTTCATCTCTCAACTCTTGGATTGATGTCAACCTTTTCATCACCTCCTTAAAAAGGACATTGACTTTTAATGGAGTGAAGAGTGCCGCCAAGCCTTTGAAGCTCTCAAAGCTTATCTCTTGCAGCCACCCGTGCTTATCCCACCTCAAGACGATCGCCCCTTCTACCTTTACCTTTCCGCCACCGACCACGCTGTAGGGGCCATGCTTGCACATCGTGACTCCGAGAATCGAGAACAAGTAGTTTATTATATAAGTCGTACTTTGGTAGACTATGAGACTAGGTATACACATGTAGAAAAGTTGTGCCTAGCCCTATCATTCATGGCCACCAAACTCCAACACTACCTCCTGAATCACAAAACTTTCATCATCACCAACACGGACCCCATCCATTATATGTATGCCAAACCTCATCTAAACCAATGCATCGCCCGATGGCTTATGCTCCTCGCCGACCTCGACCTTGAGTTTGTCCACCAGAAATCAATCAAAGGACAAACCATCGCAGACCAACTTGCGGAAGCCCCTTTACCTGGGGAACAATTTACTAATTTTAATTTCCCTGACGAACTCATCGCCACTCTTTCCCTCAGGGAGGAGTTGTATCCAATGACCCTCTTCTTCGATGGATCCAAATGCCAGTGCGGCGGAGGAGCCGGCGTTGTTCTCATTCCTCTCAACGCTGAGCCTATGCCTCTTTCATTCCGACTCGATTTCCCCTGCACTAATAACATAGCGGAATACGAGGCCCTTGTTCGGGTCTCCAGGTTGCGTTACACTTAGGTGTCAAATCTATCAATGTTTTCGGTGACTCTCAATTGATAGTCAATCAAGTTATGGGCATCTACCAATGCAAAAATGAGGAACTTCAAAAGTACAAACATTACGTGGATTCTCTTCTAACCTTATTTACTCATTATTCTATCCAAACCATTCCCCGCTCCACTAACAAATTTGCGGATACTATGGCTTGCTTAGCCTCACAAATTCTAGCTTCATCAACTGACTCTGACATTTTTGTCTTGGTCCAACAACTCTTTGCCCCATCTTACTCAACCCCGGTTGTTTGTATGATAAATAATGTGACTGCTAATTCGCAGGATACCTGGTATCACCAATTTCACGACTACCTTACAACCTCCGTTCTCCCATCTGACCTTACAAGTACCAGAAAACGTGCTTTTCTTAAACGTGTTTCTCGTTATGTCGTTATGGGGGGACTCCTTTATAAACGTGGCTTTGATGGCATCCTCCTTCGATGTCTAACCGGCCCGGAGGTCACCTATACCATCCAACAGGTTCATGACGGTATTTGTGGTGGACATTTTAGCGGCCTCGCCGTGGCCAAACGAATCCTTCGCCTAGGTTATTATTGGCCTACTCTCAATAACGACTGCTATGAATATGTTAAGCATTGTGTTATGTGTCAACAACATGCCAACCTTCAACATACTCCTAGCCATCCACTACAGGTCGCACGAGACCTTTGGCCTTTCTCACAATGGGGTTTAGACCTTATTGGTGAGATCCACCCACCCTCTTCGCAACGTCACCATTGGATAATCACAGCAACCGAATATTACACAAAATGGGTGGAGGCTATTCCGCTCATTTCAACTAAAAAAGAAAAAATTGTAGAGTTCATTAACCACCACATTATCTGTCGTTTTGGTGTTCCTCATCGCCTGATAACAGATAATGGAAAATCTTTCAAAAATAAGTTGTTGCAAGACCTTTGTGACAACTTTGGTATCAAACTTAGTTTCTCATCACCCTACTATCCACAAGCAAATGGACAAGCTGAATCTTCTAATAAAACCCTAACCAAAATTCTTATGAAAGTTGTCAATGAGTCCGGAAGAAATTGGCATGATCACATCCCCTTTGCCCTTTGGGCTTATCGTACTAGCATTCATACCTCCACTAATGCCACACCTTTTTCTTTGGTATATGGTACCGAGGCTGTCTTGCCTCTCGAAATACAAATACCCTCCCTCAGAATATCTCTTCAGGATATTCTTACCAACGATGATTTCCGCCAAGAGCGGTTAGCCCAATTGGAGCTTCTTGACGAGCGTCATCTTACAGCTCTTGATCACCTTCAAATCTATCAAAAACGCATCAAGCGTGCTTATGATAAGCGACTTCATGAGTGTACCTTTAAGGTTGGTGATCTTGTCCTCAAAGAGAATCAACATGTAACCAAACTAGAAAAGAGCAAACGTGGAAAATTTTCTCCCAATTGGATTGGGCCTTACATAATCACTCATACTTATGGATCAGGCACTTATCGTTTAGCTTCGCTTAATGGTAAACCTGAGCCTGAACCCCTTAATGCCTTGCATCTTCGACCTTTCTACTATTGAATTTAGTGTTATATCACTTCTTATCTACCTACCGCTCGTCCCTTGAGCTCACTTACCACCACATACACTTTGTTTCCTACATCTCAAAATCAAATCAAGCTCACATAGTTTGCTTCTCACCTCCCCTTAACGATGCCTTCCCCTTTTTTAGTCTAGTCCATGACTTCAAAGTAGTAAAATAACACATTCTTATGAGATTTTCTTGAGTCAAACTTCCTACCAAACTCGATGCTTTTCGCCAAACAGGACATCTGGCTCTATAAATTACATATAGACTGCTCCCTCGAAGGACAGCTATATGCCAAACTATTGCTGCTATTATTATATATGATCGCTCCCCAGAAGGACAGCTATGCACTAAAACCACATCTCCTACTATAAATAGACTGCTCCTTCAAGGACAGCTATACTGAGTCAGCCTTTATCGAAGCTTCTTGCATTGATCGCTTCGTGAAGACCTCAAGAATAATACAATCAATATCCTTGTAGACTTCCCGCATCGATCGGTCTATATTTAGTAAAATAAAGGCCGCATTCAAAATAACTTTGAAGTCATGGACTTGTCTATTTAGGATTAGGTTTTCTTTCATCCGAACACTCGCTTTATATCAAGTTCTCCATGCCTCGGCCTATACCATCCACCTCACCTCACCATTTGTTAAAACAACACAACTCAAGGGACGTGACGTACACCCGATATATTGTGATTATACAACTCTTTTCACCTATTGATCGCTCGTCTTTGCATGGTGCCTAGGGGATTCAAGCTCATTCGACATTAATATGTGGTTTGTTTAGCTCTTCTCAACCACGAGACCGCTTTTTCCTCTTTGACTCGAATCTAGGATTATGTGTTGATCTTAATCAGGACATGGTTCCCTACCACTTGGGTAGGCTAACTTTCGCTTCACTTATACCTATTCCAACATCACCAATTCATTACCAACACCAACAACATTACCCTACCAATATCAAATATCAATATTTTTACCAACCAACAAATTGCTTAACCATACTTCAATTGCCTGAATTCATCTTTCCCTGGTCCTAAGGGAGAACTACATCGGTCTGAGGTCCCTCCTTGCTTTGTGCAATGGGCTATGTAGGCAGCACTTCGGCGACATGGCGTCTCCCAAGGTTAGCTCAACCATCCCCTACCATAACCTATCATGTGTGGTAAATATAAATATTTTTGTGTATTTCTATTTAATCACATTCCTCTTTATCCTTTTTCAAAACACAAAAAGGTTCAAACACAAACATTCTTATTATTATCGTAATTCAAATCAACATACATATTCAGCTTTTTTAGATGTTAAACAAATACATCTTCTCTATCATCGACACGCACAGCAAAGCATCCTTATTTATTCTTATAACTCGATACAATTTACTTAGACCTTCACACCTCATCCCGAACCAGGTAATGATCGTGATCGTCGATGCCTCTCGCCGGGCCTCTCTATCCTCAAAGGTACCACGGCTATTGGTACCGCCCACTGATCTGTCAATCTCTCCTGTAACATCTGAATACGCTCCCTCGCATGGAGGTATCTCACCTCTAGTCCCTCTCGCTCGTGACTCTGCAACCGCTAACAATCCTCTTATCTCATTCACCTGCGTTTGGAGCTGATGAACTAATCTCTGCAGATGATCTCTCTCGCTGTAATCATAGCTATGTCAGGACGATCACGTACCCCTCGTAGCTCTGTTACCCACCATAATCTATAGGCCTCTGTCGTTCCTGCATCCATCACCCTGCGATCGGCTGCTACCTCCTCTGGCCCTTCTGGAGGTGTTGGCCGGGGAGGTGAGAATGCTGCCTTGGCATCGATCCTCATATATGGTCTATAAGCCAGGGGTATATCCTGCACAAATCCAAATTGTCACCGCACGCGATCTAGAGGAATCCTCTCATATTCACCTGGCCTGTGCCCCGCGATCCACCTCAATCACTCTACACCCCTCAACTCCTCAGCTATATTCTCTGTTACCATATAGTTCCCGTAAGGCCTCCAACAGATGTCCGCCATCGTCACCATCTCCCATACCTGCCTATAATACTCAGTGTCACCCATCACAGCCTGGGCTCTTGCCTCTTGTTCTGTCTGGACCCATCGTCTGAATCCCAACCTCTGCACTCTGGTCTCTCCGGACTGGATGGGTCGGCCTATTGGTCGCACACAAACAATGTGCTCATAGGCCCAACAATGTAATAAAAATGAACAATCCAGTGTTGTCCTGTGATTTCGTCTACAAGCCCATAAACCCCTGTATAGCTCCGCCAAATATGCAGGTGCCCATGCAAAAGTCACGTTCCTTTCTATCATCTCCCAAATAACACACATCAATGCTTTATCCACCCTCGGTAACGCATAATACCCTACCGCTATCATTAGTTGTAGACACCAAATTCGTGTCTTACGACCCCTTGTGACCCGCATCCCATTTCGCAACCTAACCTCATTACCTAAACTTTACACAATTATTTATTAATTACCTTGTAATTGATAAATCCACATCACCTTACCCGCCACCTCACTTTGCCACCTCATCATGACCTAGCCCTAACCCTAAACTAACCTAATTAAGACCCATGACTTGGTCTAGACTCACATCCATAACTAATGCCTCCTTACTCGCACCAAAAGCCGACCTTCTAGCCACTTGACCAAGCCCGCAACTGATCTCTCGGGAGAAAAGCAGGGAAGGTGGGCTATTTTACTAAAAATAGCCTACTTTTTCCTTACCGATGCGGTTCTACTCGGCCGCCGCATCGGTTACGCAACCGCCATCGGTTCCCTGTAAATGGGCTCCCCAAACCAAAACAACGGATCGGAATTTCATTTTGGAGATCAGTCAAAGGATTTCTGGATCAACAGAGAGCATTGCGGCGAGGAAGCGAGTCGGATCTTCACTTGTGAGAGAGAGACAAGTAAAGAAACCGAAGTGTTCTGACCAAGGAGATCAACTTGCATCTTGGTCAAAACCGGTAAGTCACATCTTGCATGTCCTTTGTTATAACATTTCTTATGCTTCTTGAATCTCAGTCCTCCTAAATCCGTTTCTGAATCCACTACCCAACGTGCCATTACATCTAACTGTCATTCTTTTGCTTCTAATCATCCCATTTCCTAATACCATCCAAAAACCAGCCATTACAAACACCATAGCTACCAAGAAGATCCTAGAACCCACCCGGTATCGGTTATCGATAATCGGCATCGTTTATCGCGGCATCGGGCGGCATCGGTTATCGATGGCGGCATCGGTTCCCACGATCAAAACCGAGAAAACCAGCCTTTCCCCTACCCGGTTTAACGAAATAATTTAATTGATATTTTGCGAGTCTTTTGTGTTAATTCATATTAGCGGGAGGCTGACCACCTTGAAAGGAAGTTTTATATTTCTGGGCCCAAGGCGAGTTTCCTCATTTATTGTTTAATCAAAATCTTGTGGTCTTGTGTTCTTATTTGCAGGTAGTCCTTCCAAGACAAAAGGAGTTCTCATGATCGGCTGATCTTTCTCTATGATGTACGCGCACACCATCTCGACATTCAACGGGTATTCCTCCTAACCCTAACCTCATCTGTTTCTAAAAGGAATGAAAGGATAGAAGCAACTCTATTCACAGAAGCTTGAAACATTCCGAGCGAAACATTTTGGCACGCCCGGTGGGACCCATTTTGGGTTTCTTTCTCTTGCTTATTTTCATTTTAGGAAGCATATTTGCTGTTGCTGCTTTTGTTATATATTTAGTAAAGAATTTGTCTTGCTTTCCTAGTTTCGCATTAGTGAAAGTCATCTCTCTTGCTTCATCGAATATAATTTTTGATTTGGGTTTAAAACACGTGCATTGCATTCCTGCTTGTTGTTCTTCAATTCTAGTGAACATAGATTAAGTAACAGGTCGTACACGTGGGGGTGATATCCACGGTATTGACAGGAAATTAACCTTAGTTTCACTGCACAACACATACCGAATCACTTCACAATTAACACAACAGCTCAAACATCCCCCCTTTTCCGCGGTATTCCTCCGCCCGATTGAGGTAACCTTATAAGCCAAAACAAACTTGACATTTCCCCTAGGTCTTGTTGTTTAGGATTCTGACATCATCTTACGTCTAAAGGCATAAGCCCACGATAACTAAAATTAACCCTAGGATTAGTCTCTAGATTTGCGTGTGCCTCTTGCTTGTTTTCAAATTCTGTTTTCTCTGTCATACTTTGTCTTCTGTGATCAATAAGTTGATAAATATACTCAACGTTGCTAAAAATCAAATTAGCAGCCTTTTATATCTTCTTATCTTAGACTTTTGACACCGGCATCGGTTAAGGGACCGACGTCGTTTGTTCTGTGACCGACACCGGTTACTAAACCGATATCGGTTACTGTCTTCATCAGCCCCTGACAAACCAGCAATTTGCCAAATTCATCATTCTGAGGTTGTTTTTGTTCTTAATAGATTGAAACTTTCCTGTGGGTTCTTGTCTATGGTTGTCATCACTCGGAAGCAAGCCGCCGCCATGGTTTCACATGCCTGCTCTGTGTCTTTGCCTGAATCACCCCCTTCACATTCTATAGGGAACCCTACGGACACCAGTGAGATCCCCCAAATTCCTGTAGGAGACAAGGACTTTGCCAAATTTCTGGATGCTAATCCCAGTTTGTCACAATACTATTTGTCTCATGCCCCCGACCCGTCGCCGATGGTCAGCTCCTTATTGGCATGCCTATTAGTATAGCTGCTCATTTAGCTCCCACTCCTCCTGATAACACTGCCTTACTTCCTGCATCTCTAGCCCCGTCTCCCAATCCGATGGCCTGAGAGGTTCATACGACCCCGATTAGCTTTCCTTTGGTTAACCTTGGACCCCACGTATCGTTACCACCAACTGCCCCTATCTCATCTCTCTTTCAGACCACTCCATTCATGACTTACTCTCTGCCACCTATTCACACGAGCTTTCCTTCTCAAGCTCCGCCTACCTTTTCATTCCCATACACGTATCCAGTAACCTCAACACCTTATATGGGACATCCCTATTCTGTGGCACCATCATCTCATCCAACCACAGATTTCATCAAACAAATGATGGACAAAATGCAAAACCTGGAGGCTTCCGTTTCAGGAAGTCGTAGCGCCTTGACATATGAGCAAGTTTGTCGGGAGCCCATTCACCCTTCTGTCCCCCTTCATTCATATCCTCCTCAATGGGAGTTGCCAAAGTTTACTCGTTTTAACAGTAAAGAGGATCCTCAACAACACTTGCGATCATTTAGACATGCTTGTTATTTGATTGCCCATGATGACGCCTTGTTACTCCGCACCTTCCCCATGTCCTTATCAGGACCCGCCTTGGAGTGGTACAGTGCTTTAACCCAGCACTCGATCTTCTCTTTTAACCAACTAGCCCAATCTTTCTTGGATCATTTCTCCATTAACATTGCCAAGAAAGTATCTATCACTGACCTCTATGCCATCCGACAATTTGAAGACGAATCTATCGCAGATTTCGTTGGACGATGGCGGGGCCTTATCAACCAACTTACGTATGCCTTGCCTCAAACCGAACTCATCGAACTATTTACGCGGGCCTGCGCTAAGCACATCTCCCCTACCCTCCAAATTCAAACTTTCCGCACATTCGACGAGGCCTTTACCATGGCTCGGAAACTTGAAATTCGAGCCTTAGAAGAAGAGAAATTGCGGTTGCGTAACAAAAACCCCAATTTCCGAACTCCTGATTCTACCAACAAGCCAAACACCACCACTCCTCATGCGTCCACTTCTTCTAAATCAAAAGGAGCTGTCCACGCGGTAATGGTCAAATCTCAAACACCGTCAATACTCATGAAAACCACTTATAAGTACAAAGCCGAGCCCACCAATTACACTCCCTTGGGAGAAACTTATGGCGTCATCCTGGAGAAATTGCTCAAAGCTAGGGCTATCACCTTGCCCCCTGTTAAACCTCACTCTGGGTTTGACTCCACCCACGCAATACCTTCCTGGTACAAAGAAAATGACTTTTGTAACTTTCACCGCGCGTAAAGGACATAGTCATGAAAACTGCAAGATGTTGAAAAACATAGTGCAGGAAATGGTTGACGCAGGGGATATAACCCTCGATAATCCTAACGCCCCTGCTAACCGAAATCTGAAAATTTTCAACAAGCCATTCCCGAATCACTCGTCCAACAGTAACGTGAACCAAGATATCTTAGTCGAGGAGAGTGTTCATGAGATCCATGCAGTCTTCGATTCTCAGCCAAAAGCCTCTATTGAAAAAATTTTAAATCAAGCCTCTCCACCAACACAGGAGTTTGAACCTCCTTCACCACCATCAAGCCAAAGTGAAATCATTCCTTTACCCATAGAAGAGTTAACTGCCCGGACTTCTCTTCTCATCATCGATGAGTCTTCTTCACACACATCCCTACAAGACTTGAGCGGATGCTATCTAATTTATCTATTTCCCAAACGTCCCCTTCTACCACTCTTGCTACACAAGAGGAAGGCTCGCCACTCCTTTTGACATCCTTAGATGAGAAATCTCTTACACTAACATCACCACATTCTTTAAACATGACAGATCCCCTCAAACACGCCCTCCTACCTATTAGTCCCTCATCGCCTAAATCTTTTCAACGACCGGTTGACCTCTTAACATCTATTGATACAGTGCCTCATCTACCTCCTGTGTCACACCCGCAGTGGACTGGAATTACAACCCACCTTTCTTCCGTACAAAAATTACAAATCACACCTGGAGACTGTCATTCCACAGAAGATAGACAGGCCCTATGGGAACGTTTGAGTACCCCTTTTTCTACTCAAATGCAAATGACTGATCCTGATGTCTCCACCATATACCCGAAGTGCTTACAGAAGCTTAAAATGCCCCTGTTCTCACCTTCACCCCCCTCACCTCTACCAAATGCCCCATCCACTTCTATCAACTTAACCAGATCTTCCCCTACGCTTGGGACCTCACCAATGCCCAGTCTAACGCACCCACCTAAGCGACTCGATCTATCCAAAAATAAATCCGCCCGCCACCTAGGAGACAAACTCAATCCGTGCCCCTATCACAATCAAAACCATCATCGTCATACCTACCTTCCATATTGGGACCCCATCCCTCTACCTTACATCAATATATCATACCTCCTGCGTTTTCTTCAAAACAACCTACGCCTTCCGCACCTATACAGAAATTCCAGGGTATAGCAACACCATCACTCCGCGTATCCTGTCCACCTATCAACCCTAAACAAATTCCATCATCAAAAGATTTGTTTTCAGTCACTCCTATTTCCCCGTGGTTGTTTTCTGATACCACATCATCTGCGGCCTCATCATCCAACATAGCTTCTGTGCCAAAGAAATCACGTTTAGTAAAAACCATGTATCAACACCCCTCGGCTAAACCACCACCCGTGCGAACCAATCATGCCCAAACATTACCAAAACCCGCACAATCAATACCCTCATCCTCTTCCGATTTTGACCCACTCAAAGGATCTTACGCCAAAATCCTTGCTATGTTGGTGGAGAATGCGACCATTTCCCTACCTCCACTTAGACCTTATGACCCGTCTAAACCCCGACCTATGGGTTACGATGAGTCTAAAATCTGCGCTTATCACCGCACACCAGGACATGATGTGGAGGGATGCAAAGCTCTAAAAACCATCCTTCGTCCAGTCACCTCTCCCGGATAGAAAGATTAAGAAAGACAACTTACGAAGGGAGAGACCTTTAGTTTCCATTCCCTCTCCTATACCATCTATCCCCTCCTCACCAAGATCTATCATTATTACTGACCCCACCTCTTGAAGACCATGAGTTATCCCACCATCTTCCTCATCTCTCGGGTCTACGAGATTAATATGATTATTAGTGTCATTACTCGAGGCAGAAAAACAATGGGAAAAAAGAAAACACACTGCGGCATCTCTTTCTCCGTCAAACATCCCGATTGCACCACCACCTAAAGTGGTCATTCGCGGACCCGCCTATCCCGTCTCTAATGGCATGCCTTGATACCGAAATATGATTAAACACTTCACCAATCACCCGCGTAAAAATGACATTGTATGATCTCATTGAGACTTTCTAAATCTCATCGACAAGCTCTCGTTGAGATCCTTGAGGATAGAGGTTTTACCTAATGAAATCCCCCTTCACTGTCGCCTCCATTCTAACACCCGATCACGTTCTTCTTCGATGGATCTAAATTGCAGCGGCGGAGGAGCTGGTGTTGTTCTCTGAACCTCCTCTGTGGTTCCTTTCGCTGAACCTATGTTGACTTTCATTCGACTTGACCCTTGACTACATAATTTGACTTCCACTTGAATACGGGCCCTTGGTTCGGGTTATTTCAAGTTGCGTTACACTTAGGTATCAAACGCATCAACTATCAACATTTTTGGCGACTCTCAATTGGTAGTCAATCAAGTTATGGGCGTCACCAATGCACGAGGAACTTCAAAAATACAAACACTAGGCGTGATTCACTTCTAGCCTTATTTACCCACTATTCTCTTGAAACCATTCCCGAATCCATCCCTAACAAATTTTTGGGATACTTGGCTTGCTTAGCCATGAAATTCCTATCTTCATAGGTCCTCTAAATTATTCGCGCGTGGTCCAACACCCACTTTTTGCCCCATCTTTATTAGACATGACCCCGAATAGTTTGTATGATAAATACTATGTCTACTAATTCACGGGATGACCCATACCTCAATTTACCACTACCTTACTTATTCTCGAGTCCTACCACCAAAACCTTACTATGTGAACAATCTAAGACGTGCATTTTCTTAAAAGTGTTTCCTTATGTTGTCATGGGGGACTCCTCTATAAATGTGGCCTTTGACCTTTCTCCGTGCATGACGTGCTTACCAAGCATGGTCTTATCCTCCTTCTCCCATTCTCCAGCATGGGGTAGGGCGACCAGGCCACTCATACCCCATTCCAAGGGTCCAACGGTATTTGTGGTGGACATGCATTAGCATTGCCTTCTTGGCCAAGCGAATCCTTCACCTTGGTTATTATTGGCCTACTCTCATATAACTTGCGATTTTCGAATATGTTAATCGTTGTGTTATGTGTCGACAACATGTTTTGGACCTAAAGCAACATACTCCTAGCCACAGTTTTTGGGATCTCGATCGATCGCTCGAGATCTTTGGCCCTTCTAGCATTGATGGACACTTTAGACCTTATTGGTGAGATTCACCCAACCTCTTCACTCAGCGTCACCTTTGGATAATCACAGTGACCGAATATTACACAAAATGGGTGGAGGCTATTCCACTCATTTCAATCCTTGGGAAAAATTTCGAGTTCATTAACCACCACATTTGGCCGTTTTGGTGTTCCTCATCACACGATAACGGATAATGGAAAATTTTCATGACAAAAACAAGTTGTTGCAAGACCTTTGTGACAACTTTGGTATCAAACTTAGTTTCTCATCACCCTTACTATCCACAAGCCAATGGGCAAGCGAGTCCTTTAATAAAACACTAACCAAAATCCTCATGAAAGTTTGTTAATGAATCCGGAAGAAATTGGCACGATCACATTCCCTTTGCCCTTTGGGCTTATCGTCGATAGCATTCGTACCTCTACTAATGCCACACCTTTTCTTTGGTATACGCTTCAATCTATCCAAGGCTGTTTTGCCTCTCGAAATACAAATACCCTCCCTTAGAATATCTCTTAAAAGGATATTCTCACCAGCGATGATTTCCGTCACCAAGCGGTTAGACCCAGAAATGGAGCTTCTTGACGAACGCCGTCTTACAGCTCTTGATCACCTTCAAATCTATCAAAAACGCATTAAACGTGCTTATGATAAGCGACTTCATGAGCGTACCTTTAAGGTTGGTGATCTTGTTCTCAAAGAGAATCAACATGTAACCAAACTAGAAAAGAGCAAACGTGGAAAATTTGCTCCCAATTGGATTGGGCCTTATATAATCACTCACACCTATGGATCTGGTACTTATCGTTTAGCTTCGCTTAATGGTAAACCTGAGCCTGAACCCCTTAATGCCTTGCATCTTCGACCATTCTACTGTTGAAATTAGTGTTATATCACTTCTTATCTACCTGCCGCTCGTCCCTTGAGCTCACTTACCACTACATACACTCTGTTTCCTACACTTCATAATAACAATCAAGCTCACATAGTTTGATCCTCACCTCCCCTTGATGATGCCTTCCCCTTTTTAGTCTAGTCCATGACTTCAAAGTATTAAAATAAGCCGTATTCTTATGGGATTTTCTTGAGTCAAACTTCCTACTAAACTAGATGCTTCACGCCAAATGAACATCTAGTCATCTAAATTAAATATAGACTGCTCCCTCGAAGGACAGCTATATGCCGAACTATTGCTGCTATTATATATAGACTGCTCCCCCGAAGGACAGCTATGCATTACAATCATATCTGCTACTATAAATAGACTGCTCCCTCGAAGGACAGCTATACACAGTCAGCCTTTATCAGAAGCTTCTCGCATTGATCAGCTTCGTGAAGACCTCAAGAATAATACAATCAATATCCCTTGTAGACTTCCGCATCGATCGGTCTACATTGATAAAAGAAAAGCCTCATTCAAAAGGACTTTTGAGTCATGGACTTGTCTATTTAGGGTAGGTTCTCTTTCGTCAGAACACTCACTTTGTAATAAGTTCTCCGTACCTCAGCTATATCATCCACCTCACCTCACCATTTGTTTCAACTCAAGGGACGTAATGTACGCTCGATATATTGTGATCACACAACTCTTTTCACCTATTGACTTCTCGTCCAAATCATGCACGGTACCTAGGGCTCCAAGCTCGTTCTACGTGGTGTGGTTTGTTTAGCTCTCTTCATCTACGGAGCACTCTTTCTGCTTTGCCTCGCATCTAGGATTGTGTGTTGACCTTAATCAGGACCCGATTCCCTACTACTTGGGTAGGCTAACTTTCGCTTCCCTCATACCTTTTACAGCATCACCAATTCATTACCAACACCATCCACCTTACCTTTACTAATCTTAATATTTTTACCAACCAACCAATTACCTAAACCGTACCCAATTGCCTGAATTCGCCTCTCCCTGATCCTAAGGGAGAACTACATCGGTCTGAGGCCCCTCCTTGCTTTGTGCAATGGGCTATGTAGGCAGCACTTCGGAGACATGGGGTCTCCCAAGGTTAGCTCGACCATCCCCTACCATAACCTATCCTGTGTGGTGAATATAAATATTTTTGTGTATTTCTATTTAATCACATTCCTCTTTATCCTTTTTCAAAACACCGAAAATCAAAACACAAACAATCTTATTATTATCATAACTCAAATCAACATACATATTCAGTTTTATTTAGATGTTAAACAAATACATCTTCTCTATCATCGACACGCAGGTCGGCATCCTTATTTATTCTTATACCTTGCTAACATTTACTCAGACCCTCACGCCTCATCCCGAACTAGGTGATGATCGTGATCGTCGACCCCTCTCGCCGGGCCTCTCTGTCCTCAAAGGTACCACGGCTATTGGTACCGCCCACTGATCTGCCAATCTCTCCTGTAACATATGAATACGCCCTCTCGCATGGAGGACTCCAGCCTCTAGTCTCCCCCAGTGACTCATGACCACTAACAATCCTCTTGTCTCATTCACTGCGTTTGGGCTGCTTTGAACAAGCAAGCTGCTGCAGGCGATCCTCTCTGCTTGTAATCACCGCTATGTCGGGTGCTCACGTACACCTCGCTGATTCTGCTACCCACCATAATCTATAGGCCTCTGTCGTTCCGCATCCATTACCTGCGCGATCGGGCTGCTACCTCTTGAGGCCCTTACGGAGGTGTTGGCCGGGGAGGTGAGAATCTTTGCCTCGGCGTCGATCCTCATATATGGTCTATAAGCCGGGGTATATCTGCACAAATCCAAATTGTCGCCACGCACGCGATCTATAGGAATCCTCTCATACTCACCGGCACTGTGCCTGATCCACCTCAATCGCTCTCTACACACCCTCAACTCCTCGGCTATGTTCTCTGTTACCATATAGTTTCCGTATGGCCTCAACGAGATATCGCAACCGTCACTCTCTCCCATACACACTGTAATACTCAATATCACCCGTCACGGCTGGGATCGGCCTCTTGTTTCTGTCTCACGGACCCATCGTCGAATCCCGACCTCTGCACTCCGGTTTCTCTCCCATTTGGATGGGTCGGCCTATTGGTCGCACACAAACAATGTGCTCATAGGCCCAACAGTGTAATAAGTATGAACTATCCAGTGTCGTCCTGTGATTTCGCCTACAAGCCCATAAACCCCTGTATAGCTCCGCAAATATGCGGTGCCCCATGCAAAAGTCACGTTCCTTTCTATCATCTCCCAAATAACACACATCAATGCCTTTGGAAATCTTCCCCCTTCCGCCCTCGGTAATGCATAATACCCTACCGCTATCATTAATATCACTGCTGCAACCTTGTCTCCTCGGGGTGTCTTTGCATACATTACCCCATATGTAAAAGATAAACCTCATTTGTGTCAAATCTCGTGCGTATGGACCAAATCTTTGTTATTATCGCTCCCGTGCCCACGCTAGGTAGTGCACGATATCTTGGTTCTCTGTAATAGGGAGTCTCAAAATCTGAAACACATCTTCGATATTCTTGTCATCCCCTGTTGGAAGATAAAGGTATTTGTCTCGGGATTCCATCTCTCAATCAATGCCTGCAACATAGCATGATTACGTGCGATTCGTGAATAATAGCGGATTCCACTTAACCCCAAATGATTTATCAATGTCCATTCAGCTGGTGTTACATCCGCTCGGATTCGTGACAACAGTGCTGGCACACTATCATTCATCCTCAATCCTGCCTCTGCCTGCATACACCAAAACAACAAACAACCATTCAATCCGTCAGGGTTTTTCAAACATTCTGGAAATTCCTCCAGTAACCGGTATCGGTTATACATAACCGATATCGGTTGATGTAACCGATACCGGTTTCTTTCTAACGCATTACGGTCCTTTATCGATTACATACATCTTGCCTAAAACAACCACCTACGACAATAAATTGCTCGTTTATTCCTCTCTGTATACACAGACATACCCGAAACCCGTGATTACCTACCACGTAACACTTACCTCACTTATAACCCTTGCTATCATGTTTTCTTCTTCATATCTACCCACTTAATCTCTTATTCATAACACATGCAAAAATCAAATCACAACCAAAACATTTACCTCTGGGGTTGCAGTAGCTTGAGGTGGCCCTTGTCTTCCCTCTTGTCCCTGCCTGCTGGATGTTTCTCCTCGTCCTGCCATTATCACCACTCTTTTCAAATTCACCTTTCTACTTTCTGAATCTCAGATCGCATTCACCTTCCCAGTCTCTCTTCTTATCACCCAAATCTCTCATGCAATTTCCTGTCTCTTTTCTCCTTATCACTCAAATCTCTCATGCAAATATCTGTCTCAGTCGTCAAAAAGCGTCGCGTTCGCGTATTTAACCTCTTGCATGGCTCTAAAATTAAAACTTAAGTTGCCACCCTAGCTTTTCTATTTTTAGAAAAGCTCATACCTAAATAACCGGTATCGGTTACTTAACCGATATCGGTCTACTAGATACCGATATCGGTTCCTTAACCGATATCGGTTACACACCTATCTTTTCTCAACAGCGTTCTTTTCTTCATTTCTCACCTAAATTTTTTGCGCCGCCTCTTTTCTGCATAAACAACACAATTTACCACATTTGTTCATCCACACACACATAGCATTACAATTTCATTAACATCATTTATTTTATACAAATACACAAACCATCAACTACGGATATCAAGAAACTATCAATCTATACATCATTTGGATCCGACTCATCGATTACATATATCACAATGTCACAAAACCACCAATTCATCACATAACGACATTCATATATACGTGCAAAAAAAAAACAAAAAAACATCAACATCATCCATCTATCAACATGTCAACTAAAACTTATCATACATTATATATTACCAACCATTAACAAAATATTTAAACACATTTTGAACACTGCATGTGGATCAAAACATCGTCTCTATATATATACAAATTTTCAAAAATACAATGTGCCCTACATCGGGGCCTCTGTGATCTCATAATCCACCAAAGCCGGCACGCAGGCCGCAATAACTGTCAAAAAATCTCGACTCGGCTCGCAGGCCGGTCCCTCGTATCAAAAATAGATATATACTCGGCTCGCAGGCCGGTATCCACTATACAACCCCTACTCGGCTCGCAGGCCGGTATACAATAAATGAATAAATGAATACATGAATAATACATAGGCACGCGAGGCCTCTATCAATCACACACCGGTTCGCGAGACCGGTGCCCATCTCTAAATACAAAAGTCATGTCGGGATCCTCGGCTCTCCCCACCGCCCTCGGCACCTCTCCCCGCTGGTCCACTGTGGTGCCTCTCGCCTCCTGCTGTGACGGACCCACCGGTGTGGCTGCGCCTCCTGAGACCTCGGCTCAGAGGTCTGCGCTCTATGTGCCGCATAGGGCTGATAATCAGCCCGGTACCATCAAGAATATCGATAGTATCGGGCCTCCGCTCTAGCCTCCATGTAGCGCTCTCGAGCCACCGAAGTAGAGTCTTGGGGTGGTCCCCGACACCTCTTACCGGTGCCCCCCCTGTGCTGTCTTTGGTGCATTTGGTGGTGCTGTGCTGTGGTACTGCACTGTACTACATGCACTGTGAAATTTTGGTTTTGTGTGTGTGCATTCTTGGTGGTGGGTGGTCTTTGCACTGTCTTTTTGCTGTGCTGTGCACTGCACACTGCTTTGTGGGGTGTGGTCTTTGGTGGTGGTCTTTGCTGTGCTGTGCTGAGCTGGGCTATTTGCCCTGTAAGACACCTATCATCGTGCTGTCTTGCTGCAGCTAGCTGCCCCTGTAAAGCTGCACGACCCTGAGGCTGATCTCTCTCTCTCTCCTATCTGCTGCGGCCCAGTGCAGGTGCATGCGGCGTGTCTATCTGTTGCTCTCTGCCTGACCCACCACCACACCTGTATGCTCCGTGCACCCGGCATCATCTATACCCTCACCTGCTTTGGCCTCTCTGCTACCCAATCGGATCAAAGGTGTGGTGCGGGCGGTGGGGCCTCTACATCATCTCTCTGTCTTGAGACGGGAGGTGGCTCGTCTGTCGCAGCCCCATCTGCTGCGTACCCTCTCCAGGGGTATCGCTCGTACTCTCTCGGCCTCGTCCTGCTTATCCGAGAATGTGTCTTGGATTAGGCGCTTGTTGTAAGCGGGCTCCTCTGCCGGGATGGTGACCTCTGTAGGGTCTCCATACAATGTCTCTCTTTGTAAGGCCCTCTGTGAGATGTCATAGTATGCCACATCCCGACCTGCCATAAGCTGCTCGTGGTGGCCCCGACCCCGACCACCTCACGAAAGCCATATCGGTATATGACTGTGGCCACTGGCTGCTTTGGGGTAACCCTCTTGGCACGATGCATACGATGTGCTCGTATGCCCAACAATCTGACAAAAATGTAGAACAAATACCAAATCGCCTCCTCGGCGATAGCCCCATAGCTCCTGTATAATTGCACCGGATATCTTTGGTGCCCGGGCGTAACAGTGTGCTCCTCCACCATCTCAGCAGTACCCCCATCAATGCTCGTGGGAGCGGCCTCCCTCACGAGTCGGGAGGCGAAGCGGGTGATCCCGACCATCATCAACACACGGCCGGTCGTGTCTCGTGACGATGCGCACGTGCGTACATGTCACCGTACCGATCTTGCGTCGCTATGGTAGGTCGTAAGCGGTTGCATCCCCAAAAACCTGCGGTATCTTTGTCCATGGTGATCTCTGAATCTACGGAAGGCTGCCTCTCCCTCGATAGGTAAGAAGGATGCGATACACATCCTCGATGTGACGGTCATCTCCCGGTCGGGAGATGGAACACATTGTCGTCGCGGATCCCATCTCTCGATGAGGGCGACCATCGGTGTGATCTCTCTCTATCGCTCTGTACCTCTGGACTCCGCCGAGTCCCACCTCACGCATGATGGCCCGATGAGCCGCGAGATACGTGTGGCCTCATCCGCACCACAGTGGGGGCATCTATCCCGCATCGTCAGCTGGCTTGGCGTGCTGCAAAACCAACCCACATCCTTAGACCTACTCTTTATTACAACATCTACTTTGTCATCTAAACACCCCTTTTTATCCCCAGACCATACCCGACTCTCTACCGCCCCCTCCTACCACCCCTAACAACCACCACCCCACACACCCACCACACCAAACCCCAACCCAACCCAAAAACCCAAAACCTAACCCCACACCTAACCCTTCTCCACCCCTAACCCAACCCCCCACCCACCCAACCCAACCCAAACCCAAAAACCCAAAACCCAACCCAACCCAAAAACCCAAAACCTAACCCCACACCTAACCCTTCTCCACCCCTAACCCAACCCCCACACCGACCCACAACCCAACCCAAAAACCCAAAACCCAACCCAACCCAAAAACCCAAAACCTAACCCCACACCTAACCCTTTCTCCACCCCAACCCAACCCCCACACCTGACCCGACCCAACCCAACCCAAAACCCAAAACCTAACCCCACACCTAACCCTTCTCCACCCCTAACCCAACCCCCCCCCCACCCACAACCCAACCCAACAACCCAAAACAACCAACCCAACCCCACTCCCACTCCCACCCACAACCCAAAACAACCAACCCAACCCCACACCCACCCCCAACCCAAAACCCCTACATAAACCCACAAGCGCGCCGGCCGAGATACATGACCGACGCCGGTCACCAACAACCCTCCCTTTCCCTAAAATTGTGCGACCGATGCCGGTCGCTTAGTGACCGACATCGGTCACTGTCCTCTCCCGGAGCCGAACCCCCGCGCGGCCCCCAAAACCCATTTTTTACCTATTTCTACCCATCTACCCACCCAAAAACCCTAAAAACTTACCCACCTACCCACCTTAGCCTATCTAACCTATCTACCCTCTCCCTTTTTCAAATCATTTCCATTTTCTCATTATTTCCTAAAAAGGTTAATTCTACCCAAACCCCCAATTTAGCATAATCTACAACCAAATCACCAAATTAAAGAGTTTGAATCTACCGACGACGACACGTCGTCGTGGTGGGATGGGTGGTGGCGGTCGGTTTGGTCCAGCCCCTCCGGCTCCTCTGCTGTGCCATGGCTCCGATCGATCTCTTTGGGTCCCGGCCGATCAGCTGCTTGCCTCCTCCTTAATCGGGCCCACTATCGACTCTCTCCTTGCCAATCAATAGCTCCACCTCACTCAATCCAGCCTCTAATCCCAAGTCTCCACGTCGGACAAGTCGATTTGGATTGCAAATAACAAAAGTGATAATGAGCCGCCGTTTTTTCTTTTTATAGGTTTTCGCCTTTCACCGATATCGGTTTCATTTTGCCCTAAGGAACCGGTATCGGTCCCTTAACCGATATCGGTCATGCAGAATCGACATCGGTTCTCTACCCAACTTTCACCCCATTCTTTGCCCTTATTTACTCCTTGCCTCTTTTTCACCAATATCGCCTCTATCCACCTTTGCTGCACAACATTTGTTCACTTGTCCAGCCTGACCTACGGCCTCAACCTACCATTCGGCTCGACCTAAGGCCTCGCCCTACCTATTCGGCCCGACCCAAGGCCTCAACCTACCATTCGGCCCGACCTAAGGCCTCAACCTACCAATTGGCCCGACCCAAGGCCTCGCCCTAACCTATTTGGCCCGACCCAAGGCCTCGCCCTACCTATTTGGCCCGACCCAAGGCCTCAACCTACCATTTGGCCCGACCCAAGGCCTCGACCTACCCTATTGGCCCTAAGAGGCCTCGGCCAACCTACCAGGCCTGGCCCACCCCGGCCCCAAGGCCTCGCCTACCTATTTGGCCCGACCCAAGGCCTCGCCCTACCTATTTGGCCCGACCCAGGCCTCGCCTACCATTTGGCCCGACCTAAGGCCTCAACCTACCTATTGGCCCGACCCAAGGCCTCGCCTAACCTATTTGGCCCGACCAAGGCCTCGCCCTACCATTGGCCCGACCCAAGGCCTCACCCTACCTATTTGGCCCGACCCAAGGCCTCGCCCTAACCATTAGGCCCGACCCAAGGCCTCAACCTACCCATCCGGCCCGACCCAAGGCCTCGCCCTAACAATTTGACCTGACCCAAGGCCTCAACCTACCCATCTAACCTGACCCAGGGCCACCGCCCAACCACTTGGCCTGACCCGAGGCCGTATCACTTGATACCATACCCTGATCAGCGTTTTATTTTATCCATCCATCATGTACCTTGTGTTCAATCGAGCTCACCTGTTCGTGTTTTAGCATGATTAGGGTCCTTGACTTGATCTGTCGACCAACTTTGCCTAGACCTAGACCGTGACGTTTATCTCAACCAAACCAACCATTTGAGTCTTGCCGAACATGCCTAAGCGTTCTGTACCTCACTGTTATATACCACGGAGCTACTTCCTATGCCTTGGATACCGGGATTATATCACCCTTGTTTGGATAAACTATCGACCTTTGCCTACACATTGCTGGTTTGCTTGTCAAATCATGTACCCTCGTCGTACTATTGCATTTCAACATGCGTCTGCTTCCTTGGACCTACCCCACCACCTTACCATCCTCTCTACAACATATACCCTTTATCGACCCTATCCACGATTTCCGTTCACTCAATCGTGATAGATTTGGGGGATTACCTATATCCTTAACATGAGAAACCACTTCATATTATTGTCATGTGACTTTACGAACAAGCTACACGACGTGATAAGGGGCTAATGTAGACACCAAATTCGTGTCTTACGACCCCTTGTGACCCGCATCCCATTTCGCATGACCTAACCTCATTACCTAAACTTTACACAATTATTTATTAATTACCTTGTAATTGATAAATCCACATCACCTTACCCGCCACCTCACTTTGCCACCTCATCATGACCTAGCCCTAACCTAAACTAACCTAATTAAGACCCATGACTTGGTACAGACTCACATCCATAACTAATGCCTCCTTACTCGCACCCAAAGCCGACCTTCTAGCCACTTGACCAAGCCCATGGCCCTGATCTCTCGGGAGAAAAGCAGGGAAGGTGGGCTATTTTACTAAAAATAGCCTACTTTTTCCTTACCGATGCCGGTTCCTACTCGACCGCCGTCGGTTACGCAACCGCCATCGGTTCCCTGTAAATGGGCTCCCCAAACCAAAACAACGGATCGGAATTTCATTTTGGAGATCAGTCGAAGGATTTCTGGATCAACAGAGAGCATTGCGAGCGAGGAACAGAGTCCAGATCTTCACTTGACAGAGCAGAGACGAGTAAAGAAACCAGAAGTGTTTACAACCAAGGAGATCAACTTGCATCTTGGTCAAAACCAGTAAGTCACATCTTGCATGTCCTTTGTTATAACATTTCTTATGCTTCTTGAATCTCAGTCCTCCTAAATCCGTTTCTGAATCCACTACCCAACGTGCCATTGCATCTAACTGTCATTCTTTTGCTTCTAATCATCCCATTTCCTAATACCATCCAAAAACCAGCCATTACAAACACCATAGCTACCAAGAAGATCCTAGAACCCACCGGTATCGGTTATCAGTAACCGGCATCGGTTATCAGTGACCGGCATCGGTTATCAGTAACCGGCATCGGTTCCTCTGATCAAAAACCAGAAAACCAGCCTTTCCCCCTACCCAGTTTAACGAAATAATTTAATTGATATTTTGCAGTCTTTTGTGTTAATTCATATTAGCAGGGAGAGGCTGACCACCTTGAAAGGAAGTTTTATATTTCACAGGCCCAAGGCAGTTTCCTCATTTATTGTCTTCTAATGTCATATTATTCATCTAAACCCCCCTGCGTTAGGTAGATAAAGGTCTTCTGTAATTGGGAGTCTCAAAATTGAAACACATCTTCTAATGTCGCATCTCCCTGTTGGTAGATAAAAGGTATTCTTTTCGGATTCCATCTCTCAATCAACGTGTAACATAGCATGGTTACATGCGATTCATGAATAATAGTGGATTCCACTTAACCCCAAATGATTTATCAATGTCCATTCATTTGGTGTTACATCCGCTCGGATTAAGTGACAATAGCGGCGGCATATTATCATTCATCACGAACCCTGCCTCCGCTTTTCTCACATTCTGGAAATTCCTACAGTAATCGGCATCGTTTTAGATAACCGGTATCGGTTATGGAACCGATACCGGTTATCTTAAGCTGATATCG
Organism: Taxus wallichiana var. yunnanensis; assembly: GCA_018340775.1. Taxonomy (NCBI): domain Eukaryota; kingdom Viridiplantae; phylum Streptophyta; class Pinopsida; order Cupressales; family Taxaceae; genus Taxus; species Taxus wallichiana. Next base: position 167,396,630 of record CM031244.1, read on the forward strand.
GTCAACATCAACTTTACGCACCCTGCCTAAAAACACCACCTATGACAATACTTTGATCGTTTATCCTCCTCTGTACATACAAACATACCTGAAACCCCTGACTACCTACCCCATTACATTCACCCTATCCCGATTCATTGCCTATCACCTTTTCTTTCTCATCTTTCTCTACTTAATCTCCCTCATCCTATTCACAAAACATGCAAGAATCAAATTACAACCATGGCGTTTACCTCTTGGGCTGCAGCAGCTTGAGATGGCACTTGTCTTCCTTCTCGTCCCTGCCTGCTGGATGCTTCTCCTCGTTCTGCCATGTTCACCACCCTTTTCAAATTTGCCTTTCTGCTTTCTGAATTTCCGCTCACATTCACTTTCCCTGTCTCTTTCCTCCTTATCACTCAATTCACTCATGCAATTACCTGTCCCGTCGTCAAAAAGCGTCGCAATCGCGTATTTAACTTGTTGCATGACTCTAAAAATAAGAATGCTAAAAATAAGAACTTAAGTTGCCAACCCAGCAGTTCTATTTTTAGGGAAATAATTCTTGCATAACCGATATCGGTTACATAACCGATATCGGTCATATAGCTACCGACATCGGTTACACAACCGATGTCGGTCATGTACCCCTTGTTGCTTAAACCTAAGCCATTTCTTCGTTTTTGCAAATTTTTGTGGCGCCCGTCCCTTTTTCCTGCATAAACAACACCATTATCTATAATTTTTCATCAAATCCATATCTCATTTCAATTTCATCAACATCATCTATCTATATTACCAAAATAAACAAGCCATCAACAAATGATATCCAAAACCATCAATCTATACACCATTTGGATCCAACTCAACAAGCTACATACATTCAATTTCACAAACCAGCGACAAAACATACAACATTTCATAACACAACATGTCAATTAAACTCATCATCTATATATATACATACATCCCATCAACAAAAGACATCAACACCATCAATATATAAACCATGTGGATCAAACTCATCATACATTCTATATCACAAACCATCGACAAAACACTTAAAAACATTTTAAACACAGCATGTGGGTCAAATCATCATATCTATATATCCAAAGTTTCAAATGTACAATGTGTCCTGCATAGGGGCCTCTGTGATCTCATAATACAACAAAGCCGGCACGCAGGCCGCAATAACTGTCATAATCTCGACTCGGCTCGCAGGCCGGTCTCTCATATCAAAAAATAAATACTCGGCTCGCAGGCCGGTATCAACTGTACAACCTGTACTCGGCTCGCAGGCCGGTATATACAATAAATGAATCAATAAATGAATGAATAAATCATATGTGGGCATGCAGGCCTCTATAAACATAACCGGTTCGCAGACCGGTGCCCATATCCAATAACAATCAGATGTACCTACCCTGAGCTGGTCCTCTCTACTCTAACCACCGTTAAGTCTGGCTGGGCGGGCTGTGCTCTCCTCGCGGCTCTCTCTCCTGCCCACCATACCAAAAATGCTCCTGTATAACTGGCGTCATCCACGGTATCATCTACAGGCCTCTCGGCTACCCAATCTAGGTCCATAGGCTGTGGTGCAGGTAGTGGAGCCTCTACATCATCCCTCGGTACTGAGGGAAGGGAGGTGGCTCATCCTGTCGTAGCCCCAGCTGTCGTCGTACCCTCTCCAGGGGTATCCACTCGTACTCTCGGCCTCCGTCCCGCTATCCAGAATGTATACTGGATCCACTGCAACTGTGCTCGGGCTCCTCCGCGGGGGTGATGACCTCTATAAGGTCTCCATACAATGTCTAACGCTGTCAAGCCCTCTAATACATGCCGGTAATATGCTATATCTCGTCGCGAGAATTGCTCGTGGCTGGCCCACGACCCCCAACCACCTCTGAAAGTCATATCTTTAGATCACCTGTGGCCCTGGCTGCTAGGGCAGCCCTACTAGTCTAATGCATATGATATGCTCATATGCCCAACAGTGTAGCAAAACGTAGAGCAAATCCCGAATCGCCTCATCCGGCGATAGCCCCACAGCTCTCGGTATAATCGCACTGTATATCTTGGGTGCCCAAGCATAACACGTATGCTCCTCGACCATCTCATGTAAAACCCCCATCAGCGCCCGTGGAAAGCGGCCTCCCTCTGAGTCCGGGAGGGTGAAGCAGGTGATCCCGATCATCATCAACACGGCAAGCCGTGTCTCATGTCGGTGGGCCTGGTACATATCCCCATACGCGATGATGCTCGTTTGTGATACGTCGTGAAGACGACCGCATCCCCAAATACGTGTAGGATGTTGTCCATGGCTGTCTCTGCGTCCACCTGAAAGACTGCCTCTCCATCAATTGGTAATCGAAGGATGCGATACACATCCTCCAATGTAATGGTCATCTCTCCAGTCGGGAGATGGAACACATTGGTCGCCGGATCCCATCTCTCGATGAGGGCGACCATCAAACCTGTGATCCTGTCGATCGCTTCTGTACCTGCCCACCCTTTGGACTCGCCGAGTCCCACCTTGTGCATGATACCCCCGCTGTGCTGCGGACACATGTGGCCACATCCGTCTTAATAGCGGGGCATCCTATCTCGCATCGTTGCCACGCCGACGTTCTGTAAAACCAACTCACTACATTAGCCCTACTCTTTATCACAACATCTACTTATACCCTCTATACCCCCTTTTTTAATCCCCCAACCACCCCGACTCTCTAACAAACCCTCTACCCACCTATTTTCTACAATATCCCCAACATCTTCACACCCAACACACAAAACCCAATCATAAACAACACCACACAACCCAACACGCCATCCCCAACAAGAACTTAACACCAAAAACCACCACAAAACGATGCAACAAAATCGAAAATTTTGCCTGGGGACGGTGCACGGTCACCTTAACCGACCCCGGTCCCCTTTCCACCGACGCCGGTCAACTCCCGACCGACACCGGTCACCCACAAACCCGACATACCTAGGAATTTCGTGACCGATGCGCCGTCATGCACCGGCATCGGTCACTGGAAAATACCCGAGCCGAACCCGACGCGGCTACCCCATTCCCTTTTTTTCCTATTTCTCCCTCTATACCCACCCAAACACCCTAAAAACCTACCCACCCAGCCACCTTGGCCTATTTAACCTATCTACCCTCTCCTTTTTTCAAATAACTTCCATTTATTAATTATTTTATCAAAATCTAGCATTCCTACCCAAAACCCAAATACAAAGCATAATACACTCAAATCCACACAATGAGGGGTTTCGAACCTACCGGTACGATGACACGTCGTCGTGGTGGGATGGGTGGTGGTGGTCCAGCTGGTCCAGCACCTCCTGCTCCTCCTGGCTGTGCCATAGCTCCACCTCTCCTCTGCTGGGTCCTCCACCAATCAACTGCTGCCTCCTACTCACTCGGGCCCACTAACCACTCACTTCTCCACTCCAATAGTGCCACCTCAACCAACAAATGCTCCAATCTCAACAATACACCTCAGACAACTCAAATTGGGTTTCAAATTGACAATATGACAATGACTAACCTTTTTTTTTTTTTTTTTATAGGTTTTCGACTATAACCGATACCGGTTATATTGTGCCCTAAGGAACCGGTATCGGTCAGGTAACCGATATCGGTCATGGACAATCGATATCAGTTTTATCCCACCTCTTCCCCAATTTCTACCCTTCTTTACTAATCACCCTTTCTCACCACCTCGCTTATATCCACCTTGGCTGAAAACCCTTTGTTACCTACCATTTGGCCCGACCCAAGGCCGTAACCAACCAATTTGGCCCGACCCAAGGCCCTAACCTACCATTTGGCCCGACCCAAGGCCATAACCTACCATTTGGCCCGACCCAAGGCCGTAACCAACCAATTTGGCCCGACCCAAGGCCATAACCTACCATTTGGCCCGACCCAAGGCCGTAACCTACCATTTGGCCCGACCCAAGGCCATAACCTACCATTTGGCCCGACCCAAGGCCGTAACCTACCATTTGGCCCGACCCAAGGCCATAACCAACCATTTGGCCCGACCCAAGGCCGTACCCACCATTTGGCCCGACCCAAGACCACACCCAACCATTTGGCCCGACCTAAGGCCGCACCAATTAAATACCTCGCCCCAAATCAACACAATACACTTTTATCCACCCGTCATGTCACTTTTGGTTCAATTGAGCTCACCTGTTCGTGTTTTAGCATGATTAGGGTCCTTGACTTGATCAGTCGACCAACTTTGCCTAGACCAAGACCGTGACGTTTATCTCAACCAAACCAACCATTTGGTACTGCCGAACATGCCTAAACATTCCTGTACCTTACCCGTTATATCCCCTGGAGCTACTTCCTATGCCTTGGATACCAGGATTATATCACCCTTGTTTGGATAAACTATCGACCTTTGCCTATGAATTGCTTGTTTGCTCTTCAAATCATGTACCCTGGTCACACTACTGCATTTCAATGTGCGTCTACTTCCTTGGACCTACCCCACCATCTTACCATCATATAAACACCATTTACCCTTTATCAACCCTATCCTTGATTTCACGCTGCCTCAATCTGTGATAGATTTGAGGGGGATTACCTATACCCTTAACAGGGGTAACCACTTCTTATTATTGTCCATGCAGCTTTAACAAACACAAGCTATATGACAACAAGGGGCTAACTTGGATAGAAAGGTTAAGAAAGACAACTTACGAAGGAGAAACCTTTAGCTTCTATCCCCTCTCCCGTACTCATTGCCTCGCCTCACCAAGATCTATCATTATTATAACCCCACCTCTCGAAGACAATGACTTATCCCTACCATCTTCCTCTTCTCATGTTCACGAGATTAACATGATTTGTGTTGCTACTCGAGGGCAGAAAAACAATGGGAAAGCTAAAGAAAGCACACTGCGGCCTCTCTTTCTCCGTCCACCATCCCGATCACACCACCACCTAAAGTGGTTATTCGTAGACCTACCTACCCGTCCCCGATTGAGTTTCCCACCAAACCATGATTAATAAACTTCACCAATCACCTGTAAAAATGACACTGTATGATCTCATTCAAACCTCTGAATCTCATCGCCAAGCTCTTGTTGAAATCCTTTAAGGGATAGAGGTCTTACCTAACGAAACCTTGCCTGTTACCTCCATCTTAACACCCAACCACGTTGCTTCTCTCACCAAACAATCTACCACTTACGTGCTTCAGACAAAGAAACTGGCTTTGTTAGTTTCTCCGAAGACAAAATTGTTGACTTCGGTGCAGAAGATCTTGACCCCGCTCTTCTCATCTCAGCTTATGTCTAGGACATCCGAGTACGTCGTGTTATGATTGACGGGGGCGCCAGCCTAATTATCATCTCTTCCAAAGCCTTCCAACAAATGAATATCCCTTCTAGCTGCATGTGTGCCAACCCCACCATGTTGCATTCATTCAACGATGCTATTACTTCTACCTTAGGCACCGTGATCCTTAACATTCGTGTAGGGCCATGGACCTTACCCGAACTCTTTTATGTCCTTGAGGGAGAATTCCAATACAACATGTTGTTAGGCCGCCCTTGGATCCGGGCTATGGGATGCGTTCCCTCCACCTTACATAGATGCATAAAATTCGAGTATGAAGGGAATTCCTACACCGTAACAGTGTTGTGACGCTCCCCCTTCAAAACCTACAATATGTTATATCACCCTAATGATGTGCTTGTACCAGTCAAGACACCCATTCATCCAACCCAACCATCTATTTTGACCACACCTCAACCATCCACCTCAACCGCACCTACACCTTCAACCAATGAAACCGCCACCGCAAATACCGCATCCTTCCCCGCGGACAACATCCCGACCTCAGATCCCTTAGTAGATGTTTTTCAACGCCTTACGCTGGGGAGTATCGCTATATAACGTTAGCACTTTCCATAGCCCACGGAGTACGGCTGATTACATGCGCATCCTACTGCGACCGTCATATGGGGAAGTAGTCTCCTATGGACCACCTAATATTCGTACCAACCTAACGTATGGGGGTGTCGATACATCCTCTGTCACCCCTAAACCTCCCCTTGGCGTGGTTCCCTTCCAATATGATTTTCAATATCTAACTAATCATCGTTTCGCTCTCACCTTCCTGACGCGCTATGCTTGGAAGGGCTTTGGTTTCGGTCTTTATGAACAAGGCCGACATACAATCATTCCCGTGACTACACGCAAACACCAAGATCGTAGTGGTCTTGGATTTTCTGAAACACTTACACCAAAGAAATCTCATGTCAGTTGTATCCGAGAGGACGATGAAGTCACCCCTTCGGAACCATCATCACCCATTTTGCCATCGTCACCAACAGAGTCGATAGACCCTGAATCTATCCCTCCTAACTTTTTTTTTTCAATAAACGCTATCTTCCTGGGTCCTCTCACTTATCAACGTGATAATGAGGACCCATCTTCTCTTCCCCTTCTGTATCCAGACATGATCGAAGAGGATTCACCTTCAATTAATGTTGTTGAGTGCCAAGATGACGACTCCATCCTCACTTACCTTGGTGCGGAGGACTCTTATATTCAACGCGCCTTACCATCTGAAACTCAAACCATGTTAAATGAGTTGAATATAGAAATCAACATCCACACAGAGGACAATCCTCACATTGTGAAGATCGGACAATCTCTTAACGCATCAGAACAAACTGCCTTTACTACCTTTCTCCGTGCTCGCAACCAAGCTTTCGCTTGGTCTCACGCTAACATGCCAGGAATTGATCCTAACATTAGGGTCCATAACATTACCACGAAACCGATTCCAAACCAGTTAAAAAGAAACTGAGAAAAATGCATCCACGCATTTCCCTCTTGGTCAAAGAAGAGCTTCAATGACTCCTTTTTGTTTCCTTCATCTTACCTATTGACTATCCTCAATGGATTTCTAACATTGTACCTATTACTAAAGCAACGGGGGGACTTCGGATATGTACAGATTTCCAGGACCTTAACCTTGCTTTCCCAAAAGATGACTTCCCCCTCCCAAGTATTGAATAACTTGTTGATCTCACTGCGGACCATGAGATGCTTTCTCGGGATAAAATCAAACTTTGGTAGCCCCGGCCGATCAACATAAAACCGCATTCATAACTCCTTGGGAACCTTCGCTATCGTGTCGCGCCGTTTCGGCCTCAAGAATCTTTGGTGCGACCTATCGTGAGCTATGACTTACATTTTCATGACATTATGCACACTATCCTTGAGGATTATGTTGATGATCTTCTTGGAAAATCTAAACATCATAGTGAACATCTCAATGTTTTAACCATTATTTTCGATCACTGTTACAATAATTTGTTCGTCTTCAACCAAAGAAATGTGTCTTTGGTGTCCTTCGGGAAAAATCCTTGGTTTCATTGTCTCTTTGCGTGGCATCGAGGTCGATCAAGCTAAATTCAAAGCTATCCTAGAAATACCCCCACCCACTAACCTCAAACAATTACGTAGTTTGCAGGCAAACTCAATCTATTCGGTGTTTCATCTCCCAACTCTGGGATCGATGTCAACCTTTCCATCATCTCCTTAAAAAGGACATTGTCTTTCAATGGAGCAAAGAGTGCCACCAAGCCTTTGAGGCTCTTAAATCCTATCTCTTGCAGCCACCCGTGCTTATCCCACCTTAGGACGATTGCCCTTTCTACCTTTACCTTTCCGCCACCGACCATGCTGTAGGAGCCATGCTCACACATCGTGACTCCGAGCATCGAGAACAAGCCGTTTATTATATAAGTCATACTACGGTGGATTATGAGACTAGGTATACACATGTAGAAAAGTTGTGTTTAGCCCAATCATTCGTGGCCACCAAACTCGACATTATCTCCTGAATCACAAAATTTTTGTCATCACCAATGCGGATCCCATCCATTATATGTACACCAAACCTCATCTAAACCAATGCATTGCCCGATGGCTTATGCTCCTTGCCGACCTTGACCTTGAATTTGTACACCAGAAATCAATCAAAGGACAAACTATCACAGACCAACTCGCGGAAGCCCCTTTACCTGGGGAACAATTTACCAATTTTACTTTCCCTGACGAACTCATTGCCACTCTTTCACTCAGTGATGAGTCATATTCAATGACCCTCTTCTTCGATGGATCCAAATGCCAGTAGCGGTGGAGGGGCGGCGTTGTTCTCATTCCTCTGGACGTTGAACCTATGCCTCTTTCATTCCGGCTCGATTTCCCTGCACTAATAATACAGTGGAATATGAGGCCCTTGTTTTGGGTCTCCAGGTTGCGTTACACTTAGGTGTAAAATCTATTAACATTTTCGGCGACTCTCAACTGGTTGTCAATCAAGTTATGGGCATCTACCAATGTAAAAATGAGGAACTTCAAAAGTATAAACATTACGTGGATTCACTTTTGACCTTATTTACTCATTATTCTATCCAAACCATTCCCCGCTCTACTAATAAATTTACAGATACTATGGCTTGCTTAGCCTCACAAATTCCTACCTCACCAACCAACTCTGACATATTTGTCTTGGTCCAACAACTCTTTACCCCATCTTACTCAACCCCGGATGTTTGTATGGTAAATAATGTGTCTGTTGACTCGCAGGATACTTGGTATCACCAATTTCACGACTACCTTACAACCTCTGTTCTCCCACCTGACCTTACTCGTAACGGAAAACGTGCTTTTCTTAAAAGTGTTTCTCATTATGTAGTCATGGGGGGACTCCTCTATAAATGTGGCTTTGATGGTATCCTCCTTCGATGTCTAACCGGCGCGGAGGTTACATATACCATCCAACAAGTCCATGATGGTATTTGTGGTGGACATTTTAGTGGCCTTGCCGTGGCCAAATGGATCCTTCACCTAGGATATTATTGGCCTACGCTTAATAACGACTGCTACAAATATGTTAAGCGTTGTGTTATGTGTCAACAACATGACAACCTTTAACATACTCCTAGCCATCCGCTACAGGTCACACGAGATCTTTGGCCTTTCTCACAATGGGGTTTAGACCTTATTGGTGAGATTCACCCGCCCTCTTCGCAACGTCACCATTGGATAATCACAGCAACCAAATATTATACTAAATGGGTGGAGGCCATTCCACTCATTTCAACCAAAAAAGAAAAAATTGTAGAATTCATTAACCATCACATTATCTATCGTTTTGGTGTTCCTCATCGCCTGATAACAGATAATGGCAAATCTTTCAAAAACAAGTTATTACAAGACCTTTGTGACAACTTTGGTATCAAACTTAGCTTCTCATCACCTTACTATCCACAAGCAAATGGTCAAGCCGAATCTTCTAACAAAACCCTAACCAAAATTCTCATGAAAGTCGTTAACGATTCTAGAAAAAATTGGCATGATCACATCCCCTTTGCCCTTTGGGCTTATCGTACCAGCATTCATACCTCCACTAATGCCACCCCATTTTCTTTGGTATATGGTACTGAGGCTGTCTTGCCTCTCAAAATACAAATACCCTCCCTAAGAATATCTCTTCAGGATATTCTCACCAATGATGATTTCCACCAAGAGCGGTTAGCCCAATTGGAGCTTCTTGACAAGCGTCATCTTACAACTCTTGACCACCTTCAAATCTATCAAAAGCGCATCAAGTGTGCTTATGATAAGTGACTTCATGAGCGTACCTTTAAGGTTGGTGATCTTGTCCTCAAAGAGAATCAACATGTAACCAAACTAGAAAAGAGCAAGCGTGGAAAATTTGCTCCAAATTGGATTGGGCCTTACATTATCACTCATACTTACGGATCAGGCACTTACCGTTTAGCTTCACTCAATGGTAAACCTGAGCCTGAACCCCTTAATGCCTTGCATCTTCGACCATTCTACTGTTGAATTTAGTGTTATATCACTTCTTATCTACCTTGCGCTCGTCCCTTGAGCTCATTTACCACCTCATACACTTTGTTTCATGCAGCTCAAAATAGAATCAAGCACACATGGTTTGGTCATCACCTCCTCTTAAAGATGCCTTCCCCTTTTTAGTCTGGTCCATGACTTAAAAGTATCAAAATAACACGTTCTCAATTATACGCTTATGGGATATTCTTGAGTCAAACTTTCTACAAAACTAGATGCTTCATGCCAAATGGACATCTAGACCTCTAAGTTATACATAGACTGCTCCCTCGAAGGACAGCTATGTGCAAAACCACTTCTACTATTATAAATAGACTGCTCCCCGAAGGACAGCTATACACAAAAACCACATCTGCTACTATAAATAGACTACTCCCTTGAAGGACAGCTATACAAAGTCAGCCTTTATCAGAAGCTTCTCACATTGATCAGCTTTGTGAAGACCTCAAGAACAACAAAATACATATCCCATGTAGACTTCCCGCATCGATCAGTCTATATCCAGAAAAGTAAAAAGCAGTATTCCAAAGCACTTTTGAGTCATGGACTTGTCTATTTAGGTTTGGTTCTCTTTCGTCAGAATAATCACCTTATAACAAGTTCTCTGCACCCCAACTATATCAACCACCTCACCTCACCATTCGTCAAAGCAACAAAACTCAAGGGATGTGACATATATCTGATATATTGTGATTATACAACTCTTTTCACCTATCGAATTCTCGCCTATGCAAGGTACCTAGGGATTCAAGCTTATCCTACGTTAATATGTGGTTTGTTTAGCTCTTTTCAACTACGGGACACTTTTGCCTCTTTTACTCGAATCTAGGATTATGTGTTGACCTTAATCAGGACACAGTTCCCTACTACTTGGGTAAGCTAACGTTCGCTTCACCTATACCTACACCAACATCGCCAATGCCTTACCAACACCAACAACATTACCCTACCAATATCAATATTTTTTTTATCAACCAACAAATTGCCTAACCACAACCAAATTACCTGAATTCACCTCTCCCTGGTCCTAAGGGAGAACTACATCGGTCTGAGGCCCCTACTTGCTTTGAGCAATGGGCTATGTAGGCAGCACTTCGGAGACAGGGGTCTCCCAAGGTTAGCTTGACCATCACCTACCATAACCTATCATGTGTTGTAAATATAATTTTTTTTGTGTATTTCTATTTGATAACATTCATCATTTATCCTTTTTTTTCCAAACAAACATTCAAAACACAACCATTCTTATTATTATCATAACTCAAATCAACATACATATTCAGTTTTATTTAGATGTTAAACAAATACATCTTCTCTATCATCGACACGTAGGTCGGCATCCTTATTTATTCTTATACCCCTATGAAATTCACCTAGACCCTTGCGCCTCCTCTCGAATTAGGTGGTGATCGCAATCGTTGACGCCACTCATCTAGCCTCTCCATCCTCAAAGGTGCCATTGCTATTGGTTCCTCCCACTGATCCGCCAACATCTCCCATAACATATGAATACGCCCTCTCGCGTGGAGGAATCTTACCTCTAATCTCTCCACTCATAATCGCAAAACCTCTAACAATCCCGTTGTCTTGTTTACCCACATTTGATCTTTGGTGCACTAAATCCCGCAGTGGTCTCTCTTTGCTGTAATCACAGCTATGTCGACGATCAGCCCTCTCACGTACACCTCGCAACTCGCTACCCACCATAATCTATAAGCCTCTGTCACTCCCGCATCCATTACCCCCCGCGATCGGCCTGCTATCTCTCTTGGCCCTTCTACTGGGTGTCACCGGGAGGTGAGAATGTTGCCTTGGTGTCGATCCTCATGTATGGTCTATAGACCATGGGTATATCTGAACAAATCCAAATTGTTGCCACACATGATCTAGAGGAATCCTCTCGTGCTCACTGGCCTATGCCCCGTGATCCACCTTAATCACTCTACACCCCTCAACTCCTCCGCTATGTTCTCTGTCACCATAGAGTTCCCGTAAGGCCTCCAAAAATATCCGCAATCGTCACCATCTCCCACATCTGCCTATAATACTCGACGTCATCTGTCACGGCCTAGGATCTCGCCTCTTGTTCTGTTTGGACCCATCATCTGAATCCCAAACTCTGCACTCCTGTCTCTCTTTCCTGGATTGGTTAGCCTATTGGTCACGCACACACAATGTGCTCATAGGCCCAACAATGTAATAAGTATGTACAATCCAAAGTGTCATCTCGTGATTTCACCGCAGCCCATAAAGCCCCGTATATCTCCACCGGATATGCGGGTGCCCATGTGAAAGTCACGCTCCTTTCTATCATTTCCCAAATAATACACATCAATGCTTTTGGAAATCTTCCCCCATCCACCCTCGGTAATGCATAATACCCCACCACTATCATTAATACCACTGCCAACCTTGTTTCCTCAGGGTGTGTTGCATACATTGTACCATAAGTGAATGTTAAACCGCCATTGTGTCAAATCTCGTGCAAAACTGATCCAAATACTCTTTGTTATCGCTCCCCGCGCCACGCTAGGCCCTTCCCTGATACACTGGTCTTCCTATAATTGGGAGCCTCAAAATTCTAAACACATCTTCCAACGTCACTGTCATCTCCCCTGTTGGCAGATAGAAGGTATTCTTTTCTCGGATTCCACCTCTCAATCAACGCCTGCAACATAGCATGATTACGTGCGATTCATGAATAATAGCGGATTCCACTTAACCCCACATGGTTTATCAATACCCATTCAGCTAGTGTTACATCCGCTCGGACTCGTGACAACAAAGCTGGTACACTATCATTCATCCTCAAACCTGCCTCTACCTGCATACATCAAATCAACAAACAAACCATTCAATAAATCAAATCCCCAAGTGTTTTTTCTCACATTCTGGAATTTCATACAGTAACCGATATCGGTTATAGATAACCGATACCGGTTGCCTAACCGATACCGGTTATCTCTAAACGATACCGGTCACTGTCAAACATATACATCCTGCTTAAAAACATCCCCTACGAAAATTATTTTGCTCGTTTACTCCTCTCTACACCTACAAACATACGCAAAACCCCCGCTTAACACTCATCCCATCCTAAATCCTTACCTATCACCTTTTCTTTCTCGTCTCTATCCATTTACCTTCTCTCATCCTATTCATAAAACATGCAAGAATTAAATTACAACCAAACATGCAGCAGCTTGCGGTGGAACCTGTCTTCCCTCTCGTCTCTGCCTGCTGGATGTTTCTCCTTGTCCAGCCATGTTCACCACCCTCTTCAATATAAATTGCCTTTCTGCATTCTTAATCTCATCCCACAATCACTTTACCTGTCTCTTTCCTCCATAGCACTCAATTCTCCCATGTAATTATCTGTATCAGTTGTCAAACAGCGTCGCATCCTCGTATTTAACTTATTGCATGCCGCTAAAAATAAGAACTCAAGTTGTCTCCCAAGCTTTTCTATTTTTAGAAAAGCTTGTTTTAGCATAACCGATATCGGTTACCTAACCGGTATCGGTCATATATCTACCGGCATTGGTTAGCTAACCGACATCGGTCATATATCTCCCTTTGCTTAAACCTAGGCCTTTTATTTGTTTTTTGTAAATTTTTGGTGGCGCTACCTCTTTTTCCTGCATAACGACATCATTATCAATATTTGTCATCAAAATCCCATCAACACATATATATATCATCACAATTTCATCAACACCATCTATCTACATTAAATTTCAAAAATCATCGACAAAATACATGCGACATTTTAACATCAAACCCATCAGTATACACACCATGTGGATCAACCTCATCATCTATATACATTAAATTTCAAAAACCATCGACAAAACACATAAGAAATTTTTATACACACCATGTGGATCAAAATCATCATCTCTATATATCAATGTCAAAATATACAATTTGCCCTGCATGGGGGCCTCTGTGATCTAAAAATAATACAAAGCCGGCACGCAGGCCGCTATCCCTGTCAAAATCTCGACTCGGCTCGTAGGCCGGTCTATCATGTCAAAAATATACTCGGCTCGCAGGCCGGTATCAACTATACAACATGTACTCGGCTCGCAGGCCGGTATATACAACAAAAATGAATGAATAACTAAATCATATATGGGCACGCAGGCCTCAATATACATACCCGGTTCGCAGACCGGTGTCTATATCCAATATAAAAAAACCCATCGCCACTACCCGGATGTCTCAGCTCTCTCCGCCACCTCGGCCTATCTCCTGTTGGTCCTGTGCTTGGCTCTCACCTCCTCCTCGTGCAGACCCACTGGCTGTGGCTGTGCCTCCGTGGGATCTCTGGCTCCGGGATGTCTCGGCTCTGTGTGCCGCATACGGTTGATAATCAGCCCCGGTACCATCAAGGACGTCTTGATAATATTGGGCCTTCGCTCTCGCTTCCATATAGCAGCCCGTGCCACCATGGCGTGGCTTGGGGCTGGTCCGTGACTCCTAATAGTAGTGGCCCCTATCTCGCCGATACACTGGTGCTGTGGCGTATTTGTACCTACGCCTCTACTGCGGCGGTGCTATGCTGTGGCTGTACTAGAGCTCGTACTTGTGGCGATGCTCGTGCTCGTGGCTATCGGTGCCTGCACTATCCCTCGAGCTCGTGCTGGGCTAACTACCCCTGTAGGCCCACCCGTGCTTGTGCCGCAGAAGTAAGCTACCTCGTAATAACCGCACTGTCCTACGAGCGGTCCCTCTCTGCTATAACATAACATGCCAAATCTAGGTGTGGGTGTGCTCTCTAATCGCTCTCTCCCCTACCCACCAAATCAAAAGGCCTCTGTCACTCCAGGATCATCCACTGTATCATCTGCCGGCCTCTCTGCTACCCAATCTGGGTCAACGGGCTGCGGTGCAGCAGTGGCACCTCTACATCATCCCTCTGGTACTATGGGAAGGGAGGTGGCTCATCTTGTCGCAAGCCCAATTGCCGCACCCTCTCTAGGGTATCTGCTCATACTCCCTGGGCCTTCGTCTAGCTATCAGAAGCTATATCTCTGGATCCAGCGCATCTGTGCTCGGGCTCCTCCTCGGGGCTGATGGCCTTTGTAGGGCCTCCATATAATGTCTAGTGTGGTCAAGCCCTCCAACATATGACGGTAGTAGGCCACATCCCGTCCTGCGAGCACCGCTCGTGGCTGGCCCATGACCCCCAACCACCTCTGAAATCCATATCTATATACAATCTATGGCCCTGGCTGCTAGGGCAGCCCTACTGGTCGTATACAGATGATGTGCTCGTATGCCCAACAGTGTAACAAAAATGTAGAGCAAATACCAAATCACCTCATATGGCGATAACCCCACAACTCTCTGTATAGCTGCACCAGATACACTGGTGCCCAGGCATAGCATGTATGCTCCTCTACCATCTCGTGCAACACTCCCATCAAAGCCCGTGGGAAGTAGCCTCCCTCTGAGTCCGGGAGGGCGAAGCAGGTGATACCTATCATCATCAACACGGCAAGCCGTGTCTCCTGTCGGTGTGCGCGATACATGTCACCATAGGTAATGCTCACACTATGATAGGTCAACAATGGGGCTGCATCCCCGAATACATGCAGGATGCTATCCATCATTGTCTCCACATCCACCTAGAACACTGCCTCACCTACGATCGGCAGTCTCAGAATGCGATATACATCCTCTAAAGTAATCGTCATCTCTCCAGTAGGGAGATGGAAGACATTGGTTACCGGATCCCATCTCTTGATGAGGGCAACCATCAGGTTGTGGTCCCTATCCACAGCCCTATACCGCTGGACTCGCTGAGTCCAACCTCTCGCATGATGCCCCACTACGCTATGGACACATGTGGCCGCATCCGCCTCAATAGAGGGGGCATCCGATCCCGCATCGTAAGCTGCTGGCATGCCTGCAAAAACAACCCACTTCATCAGGCCTACCCTTTACAATAATAACTACCTTAACTCTCTATACCCACTTAACCACCCAACCACAACCACGACGCTACACCCACTTATATAACACATCTACGATATCCCCTTTACTTATCTCACACCCTACCAACCACCCCGATCTACTCTAGCCATCTAATTATACCCCCACCAGTTTAACACCTCCTACTTCATACCCAACACCTAATCTATCCTACCCAAACCAGCCCCCTAACAACCCCATTTTCCCCACCCCAAACATGTTTCCTATCAACTCTACTCCCTCCCCTTCACCCCCAAACAAACAAACAAAACAACACGACTAAATTCTAAACAACAAACAAAACCATAACTCCTATCCATGCTGACCGTCACGGTCACCCTTGACCGCCATTAGTCGCCCCAAGTAAATAATGTGTACCGATGCCGGTTGACCTATGACCGACGTTGGTCTTTACCTAAAAACATATACAAATTATTTCGTGATCGATGCCGCGGCGCCCGCTTGACCGACATCGGTCATCGTCCCATTCGAGCCGAACCCAAACGGCCCGCATAAAAAAATATTTTTGCTATTTTTCCCCTTTACCCACCGGAAAATCCTACAAACCTACCCACCCCCGCCATTTTGGCCTCACTAGCCTATCTACCCACTCCATTTTACACATTACCTCCATTCATTCCTTATTTTATTAAAATTAGGATTCCTACCCAAACCCACATCTAAGTTAAACTCATCAAATTCACATAGGTAAGAGCTCAGAGCCTACCGGTTCAACTACACGTCATCATGGTGGGATAGGTGGCGGTGGTCCAGCTGGTCCAACACCTCCTGCTCCTCCTGGCTATGCCATGGCCCCAAATCTCCTCAGCTGGGTTCTCCACCAATCAAACTCTGCCTCCTGATCACTGGGGTCTACCAACCACTCACTCCTCCACTCAAATAATGCCACCTCAGCCCACAAACTCACCACAATCACTTCACACCTCAGACAAGACAAAATGGGGCACTCAAATTCACAAAGTGATAATGACATGCCGTATTTTTTCTTTTTATAGGTTTTGGCCTATAACCGATACCGGTTATTTCACGCCCTAGAATACCGGTATCGGTCTTCTAACCGATATCGGTTATACATAACCGATATCGGTTCCCTACTTCCTTCACCTAACTCTTGCCCTTGTCCACCAATCTCCACTTTTACCCCCATCACCTCTCCCTGGCTTTGCTGACTTGCCTTATTTTGACTCCAATTGGCCCGACCCATGGCCACAACCAACCATTTGGCCCGACCCACGGCCGCAACCAACCATTTGGCCCGACCCAAGGCCGCAACCAACCATTTGGAGTCGACCCACAGCCGCAACCAATCATTCGACCCAACCCAAGGCCACAACCAACCATCGGCTCGACCCACGGCCGCAACCAACCATTTGGCCGACCCGAAGGCTGCAACCAATCATTTGGCCCGACCCAAGGCCGTAACCAACCATTTGGCGCGACCCAAGGCTGCAACCAATCATTTGGCCCGACCCAAGGCCGTAACCAACCATTTGGCCCGACCCACGGCCGCAACCAACCATTTGGCCCGACCCAAGGCCGCACCCCACCAATCAGACCCAACCCAAGGCCCTCACTCATCAATCGGCCTGACCCAAGGCCGCACCAATTAAGTACCTCGCCCAAAACCCACAAATTACAATTTTATCCACCCATCATGTAACTTTTTGTTCAATCAGGCTCACCTATTCGTGTTTTAGCATGATTAGGATACTTGACTTGATCAGTCGACCAACTTTTCCTAGACCGAGACCGTGACGTTTATCTCAACCAAACCAACCATTTGGTACTACCGAACATGCCTAAACATTCTGTACCTTACCCATTATATCCCCTGGAGCTACTTCCTATGCCTTGGATACCAGGATTATATCAACCTTGTTTGGATAAACTATCGACCTTTGCCTATGTATTGCTTGTTTGCTCTTCAAATCATGTACCCTGGTCGTACTACTACATTTCAACATGCATCTGCTTCCTTGAACTTATCCCACCATCTTACCATCATCTCAACACCATTCACCCTTTATCAACCCTATCCCTGATTTCATGTCACCTCAATCATCATAGATTTGAGGGGGATTACCTATACCCTTAATCTTGGGGCAATCACTTCTTACTAATTGTCGGTGCGACTTTACAAGACAAGCTACATGACAACAAGGGGCTAATGTAGACACCAAATTGGTGTCTTACGACACCCTGTGCCCCGCATCTCATTTCGTAACCTAACCTCACCACCTAAACCTTGCACAATTATTTATTAATTACCTTATAATTAATAAAACCACATTTTCAAACCTGCCACCTCATTTTTCCACCTCATCATGACCTATACCTAACCCTAAACTAACCTAATAAAGACCTATAACTTGGTCTACATACACACCCATGACTAATTACCCCTCACCCGCACCAAAACCAACCTAATAATGACTTGACCAAGCCCACAACTAATCTCTTGGGAGAAAAGGAGGGAAAGTTGGCTATTTTACTAAAAATAGCCCACTTTGACTTAACCAACATCGGTTCCTACTCGACCACCGTCGGTTACGTAACCACCATCGGTTCCCTGTAAATGACCTCCCCCAACCAAAAACAAAGGATCGGAATTCATTTGAAGGATCTAGAAATTCACTTGGCAGAGTAGAGACAAGTGAAGAAAAGAGAAGAGCATCGAGCCGAAGACTGCAACCGAGCCATTGGATTGCTGTCACCCCATTCAAGCATTGGAAAAGACTGAGGATAGCTTCATCAGCTCATTTTCCAATACCAGATCATCCCAACTGAGCCTTACTGTCACTACCACATTCCTTGGACCTGAATCTTCATCAAGAATGAGTAAGTAGTGTCTTGTATGTTTCTAAGCATCATTTCCTGAGTCTTTTGATTAATAGTAATTATAAGCTCACTTTTAGATCTACCACATACCGACACCCTGTACTTAACCTTCATCCATACAACCTTGTATTGCCCAGAAGACAGTTTTATCACACTCTGAGTCTTCCCTATCATCTCACTATTCCCCTCAGCCATCCACCAGTCTTAAAAACCCCACAATCACCCTGCAACCAACCTCCATCCAGGAGCACCTAGATTACTGACCCTACCGGTGTCGGTTATCCTCTCAAGCAGCGATTCTCTAAACCGCGGTTGGTTGGTTATTGATGACGGCATCGTCCATCGTGACTTATACCCAAAACCTTCCTCTCACCTATTTGTCTCCTAACAACCTCAGATCCAATCTGGTTTATCCCTGTAACTCGAGCTGAACGTATCAACGACCATTGACCAAACAAACAACGTGACATTTTATTATTGGTAGTTTAGTCTCTATTGCTTTGTAACGAGGTACCTAAATCGTGATTTCGCAATAGCTTCTTTATTATCATTAGTGTTAATTCGTATTAAAAGGGGAACTGACCACCTTCAAAAGGAAGTCTAATATTTCTTGGGCCCAAGGTAGTTCCCTCATTTATTGTCTAACTAAAATCTGGTGGTCTTGTATTCTTACTTGCAGGTAGTCCTTCCCAGACAAAAAGGAGTTCTTTGCAATCAATCTGATCTCTCTCTACGGTACGCACACACCCTCTCAACATTCAACAGGTATTCCTCCTAGCCCTAACCCTTATTTTTTTCTCAAAAGAATGAAAGGATAGAAGTAACTCTATTCTAAGAACCAAAACATTCGAACAACATCTATAATATAACCATGTCAAATAGTATACCAACATTAATGTATAAAGTGTCTCTAATAATCATCATTCATCATATATAAATCAAAGTCAAAAATAATCCATGATCTAACATCTAACATCATACTAAATCAAAACTATAAAAATGTCCATCATATAGTCTACAATATCATGATCAGTAATAAAAGTGTCAAATACCAAGATGTAACATTCCCATTTTCAAGCTTTAGAAACAAGAGAATTTTTTTTTAATAGCGTTCTCTATTCTAAATTATCATAATTTAGAACACACATTTCAAGTTTTTAAATAATGTTCTCATTCTAAATAATCATGATTTAGAACACATATTCCATGTCAATCAATCTCATAATAGATAACCATATATAGTCAGTAATGACTCGATGAACTGTCGATCTCTCATTTCATGACTCGGTGTTTCATCAATCTCTCATTTCATGACTTAGTTTCTTACCGATCCTTCATATTAAGTTAATGTATTGTATACTAAGTATACTTGGTTCTCTTACCCTTTTCGAGGTATTGAAGTGTTCCATTTAAGAGGCCTATCTAAATATTTGTTACCAATATTCATCTAAAATCCTACTTCTTAAACTAGGTGACATATGACAATGCAACAGAAACTTGTGATACTTTGGCCAAAGATTTTGACATGTTTGTGCACGTTCATATTCCTAGATGACATACTTGTCAAATGGAATATGTCTTTCAACCCCACTTCATCATTATCTAGAATGGTCTTCATTACTCTTGTCAGTCCACTTGTTCAAGCTTTTAACCTTAACCGAAGTTAACAACATGGAAAGGTATAGAGAATCACTTGTGGTGACTAAGGTCAAGTCTGAGTTTATGTAGACCTAAATGATCAAATTCAAAAGGGTGTTGTGATGTGTCACCATTGTGTAACACTATGCCATGAAGACCCCAGTCTTCATGATGTCACGGTATTGCAGTTGGCGTGTACTAACATCCTATGAAATCACCTCATCTTGAAGTTCATATCCAGTTAATAAGTTAAACACTTACTTATCTTCTTAATTAAGATTTAATTTTAGCAACCCTGATAAATGATTAATTTCTTTTTCATTAAGGTTGCTAACCATAATGATTGATAGTTACCATGTAGATAAATCTGCAATCAATCCCTCTTCCCGAAGGTTTGTGTTTCATTCCACTAGTATCTTATCATAAGATTCAAGCTCATAAACAAAATTAGTATACCACAAGTAATATTATCTTACTTTTCTTAACCAAGTTTA
The DNA here is from genome assembly GCA_018340775.1 of Taxus wallichiana var. yunnanensis. Classification (NCBI taxonomy): domain Eukaryota; kingdom Viridiplantae; phylum Streptophyta; class Pinopsida; order Cupressales; family Taxaceae; genus Taxus; species Taxus wallichiana. The sequence continues at coordinate 167,417,510 of CM031244.1, forward strand.
AGCATGATTAAATTTAGATTTTGGTTCCTTATTAATAGACTTCATTAAGATGAAGTCTATTCATTACGTATGTATTTATTTCATTTCGGTTACCTTATTCTGATTTTGATTTAACAAGAGGAAGTATGTTTTCTTCCTTCAGAACTTCATTTGAGTATGATTCTCAAAAGGTATTAACAAAATTCTTATCCCCTTAGAATGATTGTCTTTCTTTTAACTTTATATTCTTTTAGGGTTCATTTCTGCCATTTACTTTATACAAGAGTCATAAGTAAATTTCTCTTTTATTTATGTCATCTAGTAAACCATAATGACCTAGTTGTATTTTCATCTATGCATGCCAACTTAGAAGTTGCATTCGATAAAGGAATAAAGTATCAATTCCCTTCCTATCAATTTCATTTGAGTTCAACTGAAATGATTCAAAACAGATAGGTTCATGAGAGAATAATGAAAAGTTTACAAAATTTCCTTTACAGTAAACCCAAAGTGAATGATACATCAAATACAAATAACACTCAATCCTTTTTCCCATTCCTCAAGTAAATTATACATTTTACAAGTCTAAACATTTCAGACTTCACTCATGCCAATCAACATTGATAAACTCAAACAAGAATACAAATTTTCCCTTTTTCAATTACATTTCAATAAGAATAATAATTCCTCATAAAAGATGCAACCTTTAGGTAAACACAAGAAGCATCATAAAAGAACTTGTCTTCTTTTATCACTTATAGAATCCATCTGTAAAAATTTCTAGCATGGGTCAGTTCATTGAACTGAGCATGATAAGCACTAAACATTAAAACGATGTGCTTTCAACTAACTGTCTCATAAAAAGAACTCTGATTTTATGAAACATTAAAGAAATTCAGATAGATATCTCATAAAGGAATAAGGATCCTAATAGGAAGGTCAAAATGAGAAATCCACAATACATTATGTAAGGATCATGATCAAAGCAACACTCTTCAATCAATAATTTCACAAGAAGGATTACAACAGATAAGTGATAATACATCTCAATTACTTATCGACTCGTACTATAGATGTATGTAATTCATTCTTGATTCAAACAAGTGTTCAAGAAGGGTACTAACCCTACAGTTCTCAAAACTGAACTATTTTAAAGAAGCAATTAATCATAATCCACAACACTAACATAATTCTTCATGCAATATCAGAAGCCAAATTCATTCTATCTAAAAGGATGGAATTTAGGATGAACCAATAATATTCTACACAAGAATTCCCTTCTTTCCAACATTGAATCAATATCAATCCAATTCCAATTTATCGATTCAAGGGAATAAGAAGTGCAGGATTTTGCCTAATTACCCATTCAGCCTCAACATGGTTAATACAGATGAAAGGTAGCAAATAGTTGAAAAGTAAACAACTTAATTCATCCTTCAGTGTTCAATGAACAACATTGCATTCAACAATTCAGAGAAGAGAAAGAACCGAATGTAAATCTTTTTACATTTTAAAGAAAAACAACGATGCATACCTAGCTCAAAAATAGAGAGAAGATCCCAATAATCCATCCTATTAAAAGGTTAAACACAGTCAACATCCCAAGAAGACCAAACTAATCCTTACCTAACAACATCCAAATTCAACAACCACTGCCACACAAACAACATAGTCAAAATTGAATTGATATAAGATAAGCAACTGAATCTAGCAAGGTAGGGCCAAAGAGAGGGCTTCTCGTCAAATAAAGAGAAAAATCACGAAGCACAAAACTGATACAAGTTTTCAAATCAAAAAGCTCAACAACTAATTCCTTAGCTTCATTTCAGTGAAGATAGCCTCTGCCCTAGATGTTTCCTCATTTCCCAAATAGAGAGAAACCTACAAGGTATTCCTATGTGCTCAAGAGAAATGAATACAAGCTACAACCAAGCCAACCATGTACCCACTTAACAGGAATCAAGGAAACAATCAATACATAAGAAAGAAAGGACTCCATCCTAGATTCGAACAAGATGAAGGAAAATCAAAGGGAGATTCAACCCCAAGTTGGTTCTCAAAATCGAACCCAAAAGAAGGAGAAGAGTAAAATCAAAACTTTCTAACTCATATACTTCAATTAACTAAAACTGAACTAATCCATTCTTTCAACAACTTCTACAGATGTAAATAAAAAGGTTATTCAAAAACCAATTCATACATGGAGGAGAGAGAGAAACATCAATATCCTCACACAGTCCTAAGAGAAGAAGTTAAATCGTAATTTACCAGATTTTGAGCAAGGAAGAACAAAACCAAACGAAATCCTTTCTTAACAGTCCCAAAAAGTTCACAAATTCAAAATGTGTTAAGCTCAGAAGGTGTCAACATATCACTGTTGTTTTCAAACAAATTTGAATCCACAAGAAAATAATGAATCTAAAGACCCATTTCAACATAACTTAGCAACAGTGATAAAATTTGAAGCCACTTCAGATTTTAACTAAAACATCAATTTTCTTACCTTCTCCTAACAAAGGAAGATAGTCCCGATCAAATTTTAAAACAATCATTATTTTTCCTTAAACCATTTTAGCACAGGAGATCAGAAGTCCACACGACTTAAGCAACATTCTAGTTTCAAATAAAATAAACACGATTTACTCAAACATGCATCAAGAAAAATACCCATATTGAATCTTTTCCAAACAACAAACTCAAGCAGAAGATCACAACAAAAATACACCAAGTCATTTCTACAAAACCAATTGTTTCTAAGAGCAGAGTTCTTTTAATGAAGATGATTAGAAAGAAGAAGAACTATTTAATAAGAAGAGCCTATCATGCCTGATAGTGTTTTCTTTTGTTTTGCAGAAGATCTCCAATCGAGCCTCCCAAAACCTCTTCTTTCCAAAATGATGCCAACAGTCAAATCTCCCAGCTTCCTCTATGTTTCCACAGGTTCAAAAACAACTCGAAGATACCCAAGATCATAATGGATCGAAAAAAAAACTTGCTGGTTTGAAGAACCTAAACTCTCATGCAGAGAAAAACCGAAGGATCCAAATGACCAACAACTTTCTCCAATTCCTCCTGCCTAACTCCTAGGTGGTTTCCTCCACTAAGCCTAAGATTATTGAATGCATTAAATGTATTGAATGTTATTTCCCCCTCTTTCCTTATGCCACCACCACTTCAAATTTGGTGAAACAAAATTCAAAAATTCCCATTCATTTTAAATTTAGCAATGATGCTAGCTAGGCATCCCACCATCTTTTTATGCCTCCGCCAATCTTGGTGAATTTAGGATGTAAGGAATGAAATCAATTCACATTAATAACTTAGAAACCACCGCCACCAACCTTCCATTTTCCACATAACCCTTAGGTCCCCTTTAGGCTTAGTAATAGTTTAGGTCACCTTAACATTAGTTAGGCTTCCACCTTAGTTCTTAGGTCATTAGAATTTACCTTAGGTTATTTCAAGATTCATAACCATATAACATACCATCTTAGGTTAGGTCATAACCCCTTAGATTGGAATCCATATAGGGTAGGGCACTACTACATAGGTTTAGGTATCAACCGTAATAGTTTAGTAATAGGTCCTAGGTAAGTATTGTTACCTTAGGTTAAAAATCCAAATAGGATAAACATTACAATTTAGGTCAGATCCGAATAGCACCAACCATTCGACCAAGGCTAAGGCATTTTCCTTATTAGCCCCTTAACAGATCCTCAATCTCCTTATGCTACTCAGCATTATAAAACACTTATAAAGGAGGTCCATGTTCAACATTTACAACATGATGCCAAGTAAGGACACCTGTACTAGATTCAGGTAATCATAACAAAAATAAGACTCAGTTCTTCATTACCTTTTCAGTTCCGGATGTTAGTAAACAAGATGACAATAAAGAAGAACTGAAGCATACCTTGGATCAATGGAATTAATTCAAGGTGTGCTGTTAACATAAGGAAAATGTGAAAACAACAGTACATATTTACAATTTACAATTCATAAGTGCCAAATGGCTCCACTTCCAAGTAAAATGCATGATTACAACTAGCATGAATTCTGAACAATAATAACTTATCCATTGCAAACATGATTTTCAACGTCAAAATAATACACCTTCCTAAGAAAAATTACATGTCAACATTTGCAATGTATAAAGTGGAAGCCATCATAGTAACGGTCATGACCAAGACGTTACATTGGAAGAAATGTGCTAACATATTGAACATGCGAGTGTTAAGGTAAGGGCATGATAATTTAAGTCAATGTGCTAGTGTTAGAGTACATATGCTAGTGTGAATGTGCTATAATTGTAGTGCTTATACTAGTGTATAAGTACATGTGCTATTGTATCAATGGGCATGCTAGTGTCATGAGATGATTTTTAGAAAAAATTGGACGTTAGGATAAAATAAATATGATCTAATAGTTTTTCTAGATGATTTTTAGGAGATACCATTGCCATTGGACATGTGAGAGCATCACTAATTATTAGGATTGTTCCAAAGGAGATTCACACTTAGTCGATAAAGACAATTGGTCATACTACTAAAGGCTAGAAGGCTAACGTATATTACACAAATTCCACATATTATATTAGACCATTGTTTATTGACCACACTCACAAATCGATGACACAATAAGAGTCATACTTTTAGGTTTCCAATTTATGAGATGATGGTGACCTTAGAGGATGTGCATCATATCCTTCGGGTGCAATACATGGAAAAATGGTGCGGTGGTATAGGTATCCCATGTGGATAAAATGACACACATGGGACCTATTTTCGATGGAGGATATTCCCAGAGAGGGGATGGATGTGCACTTATATGATTACATGGATGATGCGATGGTAACGTGAATTATTATTTACTTGATGGATCTTATCGGTGACTATTTTCTATCGATAAAACCAACAATCATTTCTAGTTTGGATTGGTTGGATTTGTTGTAGAGATCATGCAGGAAAGGTGTTTGCTTCGAGATAATGTATCTTAGATCATTTTTACAAGTATTTACACTGATATCCTACATAGAGTAGGGGATTTTGAGTCGGGTACATTACTATGTATATGGTCATGGGACCACATAGATATCAGATGACCTATGGTCATCTTACATGCTAGACAACCGAGTTATCCATCATCATTTGTATGAGAGAAAGTGGGTGCTATCTAGAGAGGGAATATGGGTGATATATAATTTTATGAATGAGCATTTGATGATTCACAATTCGGATGGGTACGTGGAGGCCATCTCGACTATATCTTTGGGTGACATATGTTATAGATATATCCACATATAAGGTAGATTAATTTATTATCAAAATTTGTAGCCATATCATAGAGATGCACTAGTTATACCGGGTCGAAGATAATTTGGGGTGATGTAGGATATACCTGGTGGAGAGAAATGGTAGGCATAGTGTTGCATGTGAGACAATGAAATTTGGTCGAAAAATCAAGGAGAGAGTTGCTAGAGTGATATTTTTTAGATTTATTCCATATGAGTTAGATTCAAAAGCATAGATCTTCGATCCAGGATGAATCCATAGTACACAACATGGTATGCAATGCTTTTTCCTAGCTAGATTATTCGGAGGTAACTATAGTAACAGGATAATCAGTAACATCTATGACAGGGCCACATAGAGGAGCCATAGGAATATTAGGCTAGGACAAGGTTGCTGTATATTTATAGTGAGAGGGATAAGAATGGGGACATGACCCATAGGTGTAATAAGTTCCATAGATTTAGGTGGCATAGGGGAAAAAAATACAGGTTGTTCAGGGGCCATGGATTTAGATTACACTAGGGCCATAGGTACATTTATAAATTGCATAACAGATTCTAGTATAAGATGTATTACATCCAAATGTTCCGTTAGTGCATATTCTAGTGGTGTAAATATATGTACATATACAAGTTAATAGGAAGGGCTAGGGTCCATAGATTCCATTACAAATGTAGGTACCATTTCAAGAACTAGTACAGATTCCACTGTCACCACCTATACCACCTAGTCTAGGAGGAGGAGATGTAAATGGGGGTAATGATAGATGGGGAGTAGTAAGAAGATAAGATGCATGTCAATAGAGTGCACAAGTGCAACCATATGAACATACACGGCATTTGGGGCCATCATTTGGTCCATCAACGACAATGTTATGGTCTGAGAGGGATGCTTCCACAATACATGGAGATATAACACTTATCACTATATAGAAACTACAAAGGTAGTTAGATTATAAGATGGATAATAGAGAAATCTTGAGACAACATATATAATAGAGGACCACTTAGATGGATTAGATTACTAGTTAGTTGTGTCATGTTATGATGGAGTGAGATGTCATGCTCCATGTTGTAGAGGTAGGTGGGATGAGTGATGTGATGCAGGATTTAATTTCTATATCACGGGAGATGGGTTAATACCGGGCCCTATATGAGGAAGTTGTTCCTTTGGATCGAGACCCCGAATATGGTAGAAGAGTAGGTAGCATATCCACGAGGTCTATAATATTGCAAAGGTCATCAAGGTCAATTAGATTCATGTAGATGCCACCATCAAGAGGTGGGGAGGAGAGATAAGGAAGTACCTATGTGGGAGAGAGTCTCCCTTGACTCATTATATGATATAATGTAAATGTTTTTGTGTGTATTCCTCATGATGAAGGAACATTTTGGTAGATCGATGCCATTGATTATCACACATATATGTATATGAAATTTATTGGTATAGTGTACATGGACACTTTTTGATGATATGGAATTTATTTTTGATGGAAATTGTTATATGATTGATGATGATGATGTTTATTTTTATTATTTGATGCGGTTATTTTAGATTGTATGGATTAGAGTAGATAATGATGTGAATTAATTAATATAAATGTATGGTGATTACATGCCCGTAACATAGCTTACATGTACGTAGCGTAGATTTTATTCTTGATGTATGATGATTATGGCCATATGATGATGTATGTGATGATGGTATATGTGTCTTTGATGTCAACAAAGTACTTGCAATTAGGAAAAATACAAATAAATGTAAACAAACCCAATTAGACACAGTAAAAGGAATATACATCATAGATATAAATAGACCAAGATGATAACATAATACTCATAATTGGTTAAAAAACAAAAAATAAATACATTAAACAAAGCCAATATGAACAGGAATTGAATACACCAAAGTTATATAGAAACTAAGATGCTAAAAATTTACATGCAATTGGTCTATAATGAAGATAAATAAAGCACAAAAAAGCCCATATACATCGAAATTTGATAAACACCATGATTACAAATGAGTCAAGGTTTTTAAAAATACATCTAATAGGACCAAAAAAATGGAGATACGACCAAAAAAACAAACCCAAAATACATAGCAAAATGAGCTAAGATAACAAGTTACTTAACAATTACAAAAATTGCAACGAGGAGCGATGAACAAACCAATATACATGGAAAAATAATTTCACCAAGGATCAAAATAAGCCAAGATGATAATAACATACCAAATATTGGTCCAAAGTAAACAAATCTTAGAGAAAAAGCCAAAGATACAAGAAAAATAGGAAAATACCAAGTCTAACACTAAGCCTAGTTATGTTTCGCACTTAATTGGTCAACAACATGGACATAAATGCAAAAAAATCCTACACATATAATAACATACACAAGGTCACATACAAACCAACATTCTAACATGAATACTTACTAATGTAATGAAAAGTAACAATGCAATAAAAAGTGCAATATCAAAATATAACTACACCCCTAATGTGTTCCATAGTGGAAAATAAGCAAATGCTAATGGCCCCAAGAAATGATATATGTAAAGAGATTGTATCAAACTAAAGATAGGAGTTAAGCAACTCCTCATGACACTCTTATTGGATCCCATTGAATATTGATCTAAAATTGATTAGATCAGTTTTCCAAGAAATGATATATGAGAGAAACAACATGAGAGCCGAGAAGCCCCAAGTGAGAATAAATGTGAGGGTTTAATTGATCTTCTTACCCCTAAACAAAGATACATGCAAGTTGTAAGAAAATTGACAATCGTAGAACAATTAGAACGAACATTTAGATTACATTCAAATGACAATATTGTTGAATTGTATTGACAATCGTTAAGATTTTGTGATACATTTAATGAAGTTTAATGTTGCTTTTTTATATATAGGTTTTTGACGGGTTTTATATTGTTTTGGGATTTTGTCTTTTTTAGATTCTTTTGGATTTTTGTTTTATATGATTTTTTGATTTTTATACACCAACGAAAAAGGAAACGCGCGTCCTTAAAGCTGTATTAAGCATGATACGAATGAATAAGATCAATTATGATAAAAGGATGGAATAAAATGGAAGTGGGGAAACATGACTAACAGAGAATGAGATTCACATCCTAACTAGGAGGAACATGTGACACAAAACAATTTTGAATGATGCGGAAAGTAGAATAGGAAAGGGTGTGGAACAAGCGGTTTCATTGATATGTCCCCAACACTAGGGATATTCTTAGAGGATTCAAGAATATAAATTTTTCAGATGAACCAAATTTAGGGATCTTTAAGATATTTTCCATATTTTTCAAATAGTTTATATGCTTCATATCCAAACTTGACAGTTATAATTTAAGGTCCCAACCAACTAGGTTTGAACTTGCCTTATTTTCATGATCTTTTGTAGTGTTCTTATAACTTTATTTAAGAAAACAGCCCTCTTTAAGGAAAAGGTCACAAATATTGAACTATCTTAGTTTGATTTGTTTATTATAGTTATGTTGAGTCAATTTCGATATAATTTCAAGTGGTCCAAAGCACGAACGCACCCTTCATTTAAAAGTTCTAGTTCGTAAGATGCGCTTGGCAATAATCCTCTTCATGCACTAGGTATTAGAGTGACACATAGAGGGAAGGGAGTGGATCTAGTAGGAGTGTAGAATGAGGTTTGATAAGCCCAGAGGGTGGGATATAGCCATGCGTGCTGATTGTGACCGTATTTATCAATATTATTTTCCAATATTGAGTTTATTTTTTTATTGGAAGCTTTAGATTTTCCGTTGCACTTTGGGAAATATGGATTTTCCCATTGTAGGTGGATGTAGAAACAAAATAACACACTTACTACTATTATTATACCACAAAGTATGTTGTTTTATATATGGATTTTGCGTAAGAAGAAAAGTATTTCTTGATGAACCATTCCATAATCAATCCACTTATCTTATTGGTATTTGTTTATTTTTATACTTCACACTCATCATTAATACACACATTTCTAGTCGGGTCTTAGGGATCCATGTGTCTTTCGGTTCTCACTCATTTTTCATCACTTGTCTATGAATACTAGCACCCAAAGTTAGACACTAGTGTCAAATGCTCCTGTCCATCCTAGGTGCCCCTATCCTCTTAATGTTTGATCTTATTTTTGACACTTGAGGTCGGTATTTTTGGTTTTCCCTCTTATATATCGAGGTACTAGTCGTCATGTTGGGTCATTAATGTTGAAATTAAAATAGGAGATCCCTAAATAAATACAACATACATACCATTATTGAGGAAGATTTTTTTATCAAGGGATAGCTATCTACATAGAGCAAGGGACTGCATTTGGGCCATTACTCTACATACACACTGCATAGGAAGGGGAGTTCATTCTATTCCATCCACACATTTACATTTTTATCTAGTTATTGCCCACTATCTTGGTGTCATTGGCGTGAGGATGACTTAGGAGCATTATTGCACACACAAGAACACAAAACTATATTGGGTCTAAGATGTAGTGCATCACTCAGTTCCAAGTCCACCATTGTGGACTCGAGGACCGTACGACCTCATTTTGCATATTTAATTTTACGATTTTATGTCTATTTGAGGGTTTTGCAGGTGCTTTCTTCATTTCATGTTTACAGGTACCCTTGTAATCCAAGGGTGACATACACATGAAAAAATACAAATAAGTGCAAAGTCCTAGCGACCATATTACAACTAGGTGTTCCGACTATTTATGCAAAACCAGGCATCCAAAATTAGTACTAGGGTGGCCTAGGCACCTCCATCCATCTCTAGGTGCCCCAGTCTAACAGTTCCACTCTACTACATTTTTCTTTGTATTTTTGTGATAGTTTGTTCTTATATTTCATCACACTACTCAGTCCCAGGTCACTACGAGGTAAGAAAAATCAAGGTAAGTGCTTTATCCCTCTTATTTCCTTTCATTAATAAAATTAAATAAATTTTTTAGCATTCATATTTTATTATATATCATTTATAGTAGCTTTGTACATTTAGATTCATATAAAATAATCATATTTTATTGAATCATTTTGGTGAACCCGTAGCTTAGAAATATTTTCCCTAGGATCCACTAAAACCCTAATGGCTAAAGATAACTCTTATCCTTCTTGGCTCATCATGCCTCATATGAGTATCAACCCCATATATGACTAAGAAACCATATTTGAACTTGCTTCCTTATATTGTGATGTTACTCTTTCGAGATCATACTCAATAATAACTCTTAGCTAATGAATGCAATGTGCCTACTAGCTTTGATAATTCTACTATTGGAATTGTTTATGATAAGATGAGTTTTACTCATTGTACACCTTGTTATATTGTTAGCCAAAATCCTTCTAAAATTTATAATGAAAACTTAGATGATGCTATTATTAGTTTCATGCTTGGTCTTGATGATAATAAACATGTGCATGATGATTCTCATACTAGTTAGGATGATACTCTAGCTACATCTCATACTTCTTCTATTTCTGAAAATGCTTCTCATAATGCATCACATACTAGTTCTCCTACTCCTTCATTCTATGTCGATGATACACTTAATGATATCCTTCTATCTGAATCTTTGTTTGATTTCGATGAAACACTTGATAGTCATGATTCTACTTCTTTACATACTGCGAGTGTGAATCCCTACTCCACTGTCATCTTCTTCTGAGATTGTATCTAATAACATGCATGATTCATCTCCTTCTATTAGTTCATCTCCTCCTATCACTTCATCTCCATCTATTAGTTCATCTCCTCCTACCACCTCATCTCCATCTATCATTTCATCTCCTAGGGATTTTTCGATGCTAGTCCTATTATTTCTATGGATGTTCCATGTCCTTCACCACCTATTACTTCTTTGGCACCAACATCTAGTGTGCCCTTAGCATTGAAATATCCTATGTCTCCTCTTGATATTCCTATGATTACTCATAATGAAAAATTACAACCGCTCAACACATTGTTTCCATCCTATACTATTCCTCCACAAGATATATTATCACTCATGCACGTTGTTGGCGGTTATAGTCTCGAGATTCAATCTCTCACATTAGAAAGAAAAGCCTAATATGCTTCCATTGATAATAATTATTTACATGAATGTTGGGACTAAAAATATTGGATAAGTACCAAAGGACATGTGCACGCATGGGTCAAGTAAAAAATAAGGGCACGCAAGAAAAAAACACACAGGAAAGGGTTTTTTGAAGGGTTTAGTAGAAACCACAATGCACAAAAAGCAGAACAAAGGATCTCAAGATTTAACCATATTCATCTCTCTAAGAAGCACTTGAGGAAAAACATGACCCAAATAGGTGTGCTAAGTGGATAAGGTGCCAACTTGACAACTTGGTGGTCAAGGAAATAATATCCCATGAGTAGAACATTCCCGAAGTCATCATTGCAGAAAATAGAGATCTCGAGATCATAAGAAGCATGCTCCATTGGAGGACCATATGTACACTTGGAAAACAATCTTCTCCTAGAGGAAGGCATGATGATGGGTGCTAAACCTATCTATAAAGATTCTCTAGAGAGAGGATGACACACCAGAATGGAGAGAGGTTGATGAGGGTAAGTTTCAAGATTGTTAGAGAGGATGAAAGGAGAAGCCCTTCGAAAGAGTAGGAGGTTCTAAGGGCTGAAGTTATCATTAGAGGGATGTAGGAATGATATCATATCTAGAGGAATGGGTCTGTGCAAATTTATGTAATATGTGAAGCATACCTAGTGTCTCTGATACACGAGTCATGTTTGTCTTGATACATTTGGTATGTTAGAACCCTTTTCAATGGAATGTGGTTCTGGAACTATGATCAATATAAATATATGTTATGAATATATTTTCATGAGTACAAACCCTCGTATCTTTTCTTTATGTCATGATTGAAATCTTCTCTCTGTATGATGTTTCTCTTATCTGAATGGGTATATTGTTATAATAACTCATCCTATGCCTTCATAATGTATGCATGATCATTTAATTTTCTACATTTAATCTGTTATCAATGACATCATCTTCTTGCAATGCTCAAATAAAGGAGGATCTCGATGCTGTGCATTCTCGGGTGATCACCCAACATCCGTTGGGTGATAGGCTAGTGTGGATGGGATTAGATTATTGTTTTAAGGGCACATAAAAATGACTACATCTTTGTTTCATTGTCAGTACCTCTTTTCGAAGCTCTTGTGAGAATGATGCGTTATGACAAAGTGCTTGAGCTTGGAAAGTGTTGAAGCATGGTTTAAAAGCACAAAGAATGATTTTTCTCAAAGATTTAGTATTGGACCTAAGTTTGATGCACGTAAATGGGTATAAGAACACATATATCATGAGTTTTACGAGTCCTTCTTTTGTTGTTTTCCAGTAGAATTGTATGAATGGCTCTCAACATACGCATCCAGATCAAGATGGTACTATAGATCTCGTATGTGGACCCAAGATGATTAACGAGGCTTTGTAGGATACAGATCTAACTTGGACATGTGTTGTTGATCACTTTGGTGGAGAAGAGTGATGACCAGTTATACCATGGACTAATCCATTTCTACATATTCGTGTTCGAGAGGTTGTTGAGTTTGAGTTCCAACGAGAACCTAGAGGATCATTTTTGTGAGGTATATTATATGCTATGAAGATCTTGATCATTATGATAAGTTTGGAGGCATTCCCTATGGGTGGGTAAGCTTCTTTGAGCATTGGGTGACGAAGCTAGGGTGGAGGAAAATGATAGACCTTACGGTGGAAAAGGAGAGGGAAGAGAGACAACTCAAGTATAGTGAAGTGCATGAAAGGGAGTTGGCTAGACAACTCAAGGTTTCAAGAGTGATGGATCTATGGAGGTAGACGTTTTAGGAAGGAATTGAGGTTCACATAGAGGATATGGAACCCGACCGATCTATACTACCTCATCTTTACAAGTGTGGGAGAGAAAATCCTTGAGCTTCTGATGAGAGTTTTTCACATGGAGAAAGGAGATCCATTAATGTGCATCTAAACCCACCTGGTGACCAACCCCTAGTGCTTAGTTTTCCAAATCAAGAAACAAGTATTGCTAACCCAGTTGGTATTGGTGGAAGTGATTGATTTGCACTTATGAGGTATAAATTCTCATTTGGGACATCTATGGCTGCACAAATAATTCCTATGTTTGGAGGGATTTTTGGGAAAAGTGCAAGTACACAAAGTTTGGGTATCGCATCTAGGAGTGGCATGGGATACATGTCTAGTAGTAGATAAATATCATAAAACTTTAGAATGTAGTTCAGTGGAATGTTGGGAATGCTTAGGCACAACCACTTCAGGCCCATTACCGGCTAAGAGGAGGATCTAGTGGAATAGGAGCTAGAGGACCTGGTAGACCTAGTGGATCTAGAGGATCAAGAGGATAGGACCTAGTGGATCCAGTGGATCTGGTGGTGGAGGAAACACTAGAGGGAATCAAGGTTTTGGATCAGGAGGACAAGGACCTCAACCACCTCTATAATGTTTTTGATATGTCCTTAAATTTACCATATTACAATGGTGTTGAGGATCTTTGCAAAGTATGTGCACAAGTGTGATCTCTACTATGGCATGTAGAGGGGATCAATGCCTTAGAGAGAAAGGTAAGTCAATTTGTAAAATAGTGCAGGGGTGCACACATAGTTGATAGATTACATCACGGTGTGGAATTCCTTCTTATCTCGAGTTCCATATCCCTGCGTTTGAGTAGAAGAGCATTAACACTTTGTAAGAAATCCAATAGGAATGACAGAGAGTGTACGGGAATATGATGCATGTTTTAAGAATCTCTTGTCAAAACTATCTTATGATATTCATCCTTCTCAGCATGCTCAGTGGTTTTTTGGAGGGTTGATAACACCATTTAGGAGAGTGCTTTTTCATAAGACATTCAAGGATGCGCGTGAGGCCTTGGAGGCTGCATTGCATGCTAAGGCTATTAGAAGCATAGATACCGGTGTTAGCCCCTTCCTTGAGGCGGGATTGATGTAATGAAGAAGCAGCTGGAGAAGCTATCTGTGAACTCAACACATGAGAATTGTAGTGGTGTATGGTACACATATTGTGAGATAGAGGGCCATACAAGTGAAAAATTCCCTTGAAGATCAGTATGCACCATGACAGTGGACTGAAATTTTCCATGGAGATCATGATGTAAGTAGGTGTCCACTAGTGCAACACACGATCCATAAGAATGTGTCATGTTATTGCAATATTTTTACCTCTACGACCCATAACACCAAGGATTGTAGGTTGATTAACTAGATACATGATGTCATTGATCTTGGTGTGCACTAGACCAGCCTTAAAAGTAGTTCCAAGGATGATGGTCATCACTATGAGGGGTGCACAAATGGAGGAGTGCATGGGAGAGGATTTCGAGGAGGATTTTATGGTTTTGGTAACCACGGAGGAAGAATAAGTTAGTTCCGCATGGGATGTGTTATAACCATGGATCCATAGAGAACTACAAGTATGAGATCCCCGATATTCTACAATGCTTGTGGTGTGGAAAAAAGAACAAGTATGAGGAATTCCTAGAGTTATTTGAGCACATGATCCAGTAGCATCAGAAATATAAAGGTGTAGTGATGGTAAGCATAAAGAAGGCCGACTCACAGTGGATGCTAAGAGTGGTGTGTGAGTTAGGACTAGAACCTATACTAGTGATGACACGAGAGGAGGCCACACACACTTTGGGAGATACAAAGAAAAAAACTTGTTAAAGGGAAGAAGTGGTACATGGAAAGTATCAAGACCCTACTCATCAAAAGGAGGTATATTAAGAAACCATGGATGTAATTTGGAGTCTACAAGGAGAGATCCAGTGTCTAAAGGAGAAGTCAAGGCATTTAGAGAAAAGGAAGAATGTTGAGGCTTCGCAGAAGGATATGGATGAGGTTAGGGAAGTATACAAGATGTTAAGGAAAGATAATATCATTCCCTTTCTAGGAGAATGGTTATAGGAGAAGGTACCACATGCATTGGAGGAGAGCATGAGAGGTAGGTTCTATATGCTAACCTTCCTCCCCATAGCCTTGATTATGACAAGGAGATTACCCTAAATGTTGTTATAGATGGATGGCTTCTATGAAATATTCTGATTGATATGGGCTCAAAATTCAATGTTCTTACCTTGGATGAATGGCATCAAATGGGAAGGCCCCCATTATAGCCATCTTTGGATGTGTTGTCTATGGCGGAAAAGATGAAGGAAACGCCCATTGATGTCTTGAAGGATGTGGTTATCACTATTCAAGGGGCCAAGTTCACTGGAGACTTTGAATTCTTGGTGCTAGCTGAGGTAGATAACTTTCCAGCATTGCTTGGCTCCCTTGGTGTTATAAAAACAATGCCGACCTATGGTTTAACAAAGGGTATATCAGTTTTGATCATAAGGAAGAATGGGTTATCACCACTTTGACAAATGGGAAGTCATCACCATATATTGAGCCCTTGGGAAAATAATTTCTCAATAGGATCTATGTGCACTCTATCAGGGACCCTGAGGTGATTCACCCTACAAAGGGATTTATCTAGTTTGAAGATGCTCAGTCCATGAGTGATACAACTAGCATAGCATGTGAAAATTGGGTGCACGAGACTTATGAGTTAATTGGGTGATAGTTAAGAGGCTATGTGACAAGGATTAAAAAGTCATGCTCATTCAAGTTCCTGAGAGGGAATAAATTACCAAGTTACTTTGGAGGAGCTAACCCTGATGATTTCTTGCGGGAGATGGAGGCTCAGTGGAGAAATGAGGACAAAAGAAGAGGGATGCTCAGTTAACCTACTCGAGACTGTAACACGTTGGTGGGAAACACGTCACGATAGCCTTCTAGAGTGGCGTGAGGTGAGAGTCACATTCTCTGTTAGGTTATCTGGATGCAATAAACCCACCGCAATACAAGACTACCATGGGGACGGAACCCACCTCGTTCCACATCCGGGCATGTGAGAAGGAATGGATGGGAGGCGCGGAGGACTTACCACTTTTTATGGGTACATAAGCATTATTTCACCTTACAAGGTTATCCACCCGCATGGTATATACACTCGAGATGATGCACCGTGAGATGGGGAATTGGCAGGAGTAGGTAGCTAATCTCATTCAAGATTTTGACTATCGAGTATAAAGCCATCGAGTGTATAAGGCATTGTAAGTTGTCAAGTTCCTTATGATGGGAGATAGTGATAGGGAAGAGGATAGGATACTAGATTTATTAGGTGAAATTGGTTTGGAGATGCACTTTGAGGAGAAATAATGAGAGCAGATATGACTTGAGCACGCGTGCATGGAAAAATATAAAGGAAATATGATCTATGTAATAGATGGTGAAGAGATGGAGAGTTTGGTCGATAACCATACTTAAGGTATGCAAAAAAATATTAATAATGCTGATGAGAAAGTGCACACATACCATGAACCCATAAAAACAAATAAGATTAACATTGGTTTGGAGGATGAACCTAAGAAGGCCACTATTGGAGACTATTAGTCAGAGAAGGAAGTCTCGAAGATCATTGATCTATTACGTTAGTTTCAAGATTTATTCCCATATGGATACCATGAACTTAAAGGAATTCACCACTCCTTAGGGGAAATGAGGATCAAGTTGAAGGAAGGTGCACACCCGATCCGGAAGAGGTGTATCGGATGAATCCAAATTTACGTGTACGGGTCAAGGAAGAGATAGACAAGATGATCACTTCAGGAATCATTGAAGTTATGGAGGAATCAGAATGGGTAAGTCTAATGGTCATAAGCATTAAGAAGGATGAAAGGATAAGGATCTGTGTTGATTACAGGGACCTGAATGTAGTGTGTGTCATTGACCCTTTTCCAACCCCCTTCACTAAAGAAATTCTAGGAGTAATCAAGCGCAAGATCTATTCCTTCACGAATGGGTTCTCAGGGTATCACCAAGTTAGGATTGCAAAGGAATACCAAAAGAAGATGAATTTTTCCACTAAATGGGGAAGCTTTTCCTACACGGTCATGCCTTTTGGATTGAAGAATACCTATCGTGTTCTCACACATTATGGTACAAGCATTTCAGGACTTCATTCATAAGTTTCTGCAAGTATACCTGGATGACTGGACTGTGTATGGACTAGTAAAAGATCATTGTGAAAATTTGAGGCTGATGTTTGAGAGATGTTGGTAGTTGAGGATATCCCTCAACATTAAGAAGTGTGTTTTTTCTACTCCATTTGGAACCCTGTTGGGGCATATTATATGTAAGGAAGGTTTACTTGTGGATCTTGCCAAAGTTGTTGTTATTGTAAGATTAGGAGAGCCTACTAATCAGAGCGTAGTGCACAAATTTCTTGGGCATATGAGATACTACCAAAAGTTTATCAAAGGGTATGCCAAGATTGCCATGCCATTGGAGAATTTATTAAAACATAAGAGTTCCTTTCATTTGGAAGAGGCACAACAGGTGACATTTCACACTTTGAAGCATAGACTTGTCACTCTACCCATATTACAGTCTCCATTTTGGGATAAACCTTTCCATGTGCATGTTGATGCCTTAGGGACAACCATTAGAGTAGTCCTAGCACAACCTAGATAAGGGATTTTTGATCACCCCCTTTTCTTTGCAATTAGGAAGTTGAAACCAACAGAACATAACTACACCACTACCATGCGTAAAGAAATTTCGATGATCTATGAATAAATTCATGAAGTATCTGCTAGCAACACCATTCATATTCTACATGGACCACATGGCATTGAAGTACTTGGTGAAAAATTCTATTTTGCAAGGGTGCATATGTCATTGGGTCCTATTATTTCAAGAATTTGAGTTTTCAGTTGTGGTAAAACCAGGAAAGATTAATTCAGGACCTGATCATTTATCAAGAATTGACTTAGGGGAGGATGCACAAAGCATTGAGGATACCATGCCATATGTGCAACTATTTAGGTTACGGTGTGATCCCTCTGACTTAGAGGATATTGCAGTGTTTCTTAAAATAGGTGTGGCACCGGAAGGAATGAGGGCTTTGGAGTGGAAACAATTACCTACACGCACTATTCCCTACATGATAACTAGTGGAGACTTATACAAGTTAGGCCATGATGAGGTTCTGCACCGATGTGTATTAGAACATGAGTGCATTACAATTATAGAAGAAGCACATGGTGGGATTGTAGGAGGATACTATGTAGGAAATGCAACCACGTGGAAGATTCTACTTGCAAGGATTTGGTGGGAGTATCTACCAGGATTTTATTGAGTTTTGCAAGGCCTGTGACCATTGCCAACACCTTAGAAAACCTAGAAGGATGGATGAGATTCCCTTAAGACCAATAGTTAGTGCAGAACCATTTGAAAAATGGGCAATTAAATTTGTAGGACCTATTTCACCTACCACGTGAAGGAATGAATTGCGGTGCAACATAACTTGCACTGATTATTTAACAAGGTGGGTGTAGGAAGCACCTACAAAGGATTGCACTATAACAACAACAACTATATTTTTATGGGAGAACATAATTAGTAGGCATGGATGTCCTTTAATCCTTACCACTAGCGACAGGTGCACATTTTCTAAATGAAACAATTAGGATTCTATTGGCAAAGTTTATGGTGGCCCATCACAAGACCACCCCTTATCATCCCCAAGTGAATGGAACTACTGAGGAATTTAACAAAATACTAAGTCACATGTTAACCAAAATTTGTGATGTTGGAAGAAAAGATTGGGATGAAAAGGTATCATCCATTCTATGGGCATACAAGATAACCTACAAGAGGTTGAACAAGGCCACACCATTTCAATTGGTATTTGGTGTGGAGACTGTGTTACCATTTGAATTTATACTACCATCGATGCATATAGCACATGCAGGAGGATTGGATGATGAACAAGTACTGAAGAGAGGATTGATAAATTAACACAACTAGAGGAAATGTGAGATGGATTCAAAAGATACGAAGGCAAGAAAAAAAGCATGTCATGATCGTCATATAAAAAAAAATTAAGGTTGGGTAGATGGTTTTGTTATATGACTCTAAATTTATGAGCCATCTTGGGAAGTGCTTTTCGATTAAGCATTGGATGTGACAATACTACCAGTCCATTTCAATGGGAGTAGGCTGAAGACCTACTATAAATAAGTCTTGTGTTTGTAAATAAGAAAAAAATTTCCAGAGTTAGCCTAGGATTTCCCTTAATACATTTCTTTTCCTTGTGTTTCCCTTTCTTGTCACTTTTTCCTTTTATTGTGTCATTTTTGCACACCTTGTGCACCGATAACCACATTACTTTCAAAGGTTGTGTATGTGTAGAGGGCCACACATCTATTTTAGTGTGGGGTGGAGTAGAGTGAAGTGAAATAGAGGCTGGAAGTGAAAGTTGTGTTTTAATGGCTTGGGTTAAAAGATCAAAAGTAAGGTAGGAGAGCATACATGGAAAAAGGTGGACGATAAATTTTGGTGTCAAGAAGGCTTTACAAAGACCACGTACAAAGGATGAGAAGTGTAGGAAAAACATGAGGTAGGTGAGGGTAAAAATCAAGTCAAGGATAAAAGAAGTGCCTTTGGTACTGTAGACACACGCATAAGAGTCTTGATCAAGTAAGGATTTTTTATCTGTCGGAAGGTTTTAGAGGTTTTTTTGTGCATGGTTGGGTGCATGGGTAAGAATGCTTAAGGGAGAATTCAATGGAAAAATCCAAATTTAATGCTAATTACATTGGTAGGTGGCATAGAATTTATTGTGGGAGATTGGAAAAAGCTATAAGTAAAGGGTCTGACACATCATTATTTACCTTGCTATTATGAGATTGAAGAGCTCTTGCAACTAGGGCATCTGCGAAGAAAGATTTATGTGAAGGAAGAATCATGGAAATTTGAGTGCGTAACTAGGTTGATTTCTGAACCAGAGTGGAAGAAGTACATGGGCATAGGGAAGAAGGTTTCAATAGAATATGTTGTCTTATGGAAGGGTTTTCTAGGTTAGGGTTCTGCAGCTAGGGCACAAGAGTAGAAGGATTCTTTCATGAAGTTGAGCCACATATTTGAGTAGAGTGAGGAAGAGGAGCAAGGAAGATTTGTTTTTAACCCGATAAGAAGATGACACCAAAGAAGGAAACTGTTTCACCTAAAAAGGGCAAGAGAAAAGGAAAATAGATTGCCACCATCAGTTTCAATGAGGAGTGGTATTCGGTGATGCAATACCTAGATGGAGTGTTACTTGGGAAATAATGGGTATCCCATGTGAGGAAGATGGCCGTGAGCAACTATAACCATCGCACAAGTACCACAGAGAAGGAAATGGTGTTAGAGCTAGTTCGTCCAATAGATAAGAGGACACCAGAAGGGATGCTAATCTACAATGATGAGGTGAAGGTAAAATTGGAGAATTTGGGTTGCTGCAACTTTTTGAGTTTCCTTACTTTGCAAGCCCGAGCGGCTATACCAATGGTTGATGTCACATGTGCATGAGGACCACTTCTACTTTGTGGGCCTTAGAATGTGCATCACTCCCTAACTCATCTATAAGTTTACGACAGTCTGCAAAGGAGATTCGTTAAATGATGACTTGGAGGATAAAGAGGCTATTAAGAAGATCATGGAGGAGTATGAATATAAAAAGGGGTCTCGCTACTTTGACATCCCTGATATCTCGACCAGTGATGATGAGGATTTCCACATGCCCAAGAACCCGATTAAATGGTCAAGAGAGGTGGACATAGGTAAACAAGGCATGGTTGAATGTGTGTCGAAAAATTTCATAAGGAACCATTTATAACCTGTCTGCCTACATTGCAGAAGAGATCATCAGCACCGCACAAGAAGGAGATAATATTATGTTTGGAAATGTTCTTCTCACCATCATATTCTTATAAATTGGAGTTCCTAATGGGCCAGAGAAGTTTGTATGGGAGTATCCAGATGAAGACCCCTCCCTCGTAAAGAGGTTTGAAAAATACACATGCGACACAAGGCACGCCTGGAGAAATGGTACAAGTGAATGCACGATGCATTTGGGGATGAGTGGAGGATACCTAAACAGTTGACAACACTAGTAGATGGAGAAGTTGAGTTTTTATCTATCAAAACTTTTGAATTTTCAGTTCACTATGTCGATGGGACCAAGATCCCATGGTGTAAATTACCCTTCTCTTTCACTGCACAATATTTCCAAGCAGGGGTCAAATACTTCAAGGAAGCTAAAAGACTAAGGTTCGACCTTAGTGAGGTGGACCAAGACCAATGCAACTTACAGAGAAAGCTTGTATACTTTTGAAAGAAGCATGCTTATGTGGAGAAGTATGTCTCCCATGAGATGCGCATGACAAAACCCATGACGCTGCCAATTGCTGGAAGAACCACAACAAGAGTATACTTGTGCATTAGGCCTAAGTATGAAAAGGGATCTTACTTGGAGAATGATGTCTCCATCCTAGAGGATCCCACTAGTAGGAAGAAGGCCATGCCAAGGAAAAGGGAGAGGGAAGAGGCGCCAGAGAAGAAAGCACCAAGTATGTAGACAACACAATCTGTGGGCACATTAGAGGCATGTACTAAACCAAGAACATATGCTCTTAGGAAGAAGTATCCCATCAAGGAGAAGGAAAAGACACTCGATGAAGTGGTTCTAGAGAAAAAAAAATTTCCAAGGAAGGAATCACCTACTAGAGAGGAAGAGGAAGAATAATCCCCAATTAAGAAGAAGTAGAAGATATTGGAGAAGGAAGACTCAGAAGAGACAGAGAGCTTGGAGGCCTATAGGGGTGAAAGAGATGACGGTGAGGATGAAGAAGTTTAGGATCATCTCATGTATGATGTACATGACTCATAGGAAGAAATAAATGAAGAAAAATATGGATAAGAAGAAGGAGCTCAAGGAAAAGGGGAGAGTGAAGAAGTCAATACCAAGGATCGGAGGACCTCCAACATCACCAAGGAGAAAATAGAAGAGGTTATGGCAAGAGAAGTAACAGGCATAATAGAGAAGCTACTTTTGGAGAAATAAGTGGAATAGAGCATTGATGATATAATCAAAGAAATAGAGGATAAAAGTGTAGGGAAGGAGTATGGAAGCATGAGTGGAGATCTCAACTGGTAGTGAGATTTCCTAAAGCAAAGGCAAATGGGAGGAAAAGGTGTGGTAGAAACACAAGGGAAAGAGATGAGCTACATAAATAATAAAAATAAGGTATCGCGCACGTGATTCCATAGTACCGTGCTGCAGGACTAGCTCATCACATGGTCTTTGTTTGAAGAAGAGGGAGTGTACCCCGAACCACGAAAATGAATCTTGGGCATTTAAGTCCACGTCAATGAAACACGAGTTTGAAGTAAGCCAAGGGGCACTAATGAAGGTACCAAAGAATAAAGGAATAAACCCGCTAGTAAATGCTCAACTATTAGATGAGTAGGTCTATAATGGACTCAACAAGGTTTTGGTTGAGGTAGAGATAAAAATTTTTAGTAGAAATGATAGGGTGATATTCCTGGAAGGAGAATTGGAGAAGAAAAATTAGGAGCTCATTGAGAAAAGTAAGGAAGAGTTGATCGAGTGCATAGTTAAGGCACGAGTGAGGGAGGAAAAGGAAAAGGTGTACAAGGTATATAAGAAAATTGAGATGATTACAGATGTTATTGTCTTGAAGCATCCATACCTACCACCACTCAAGCAGAAATATGAATAGACCTTGTAATGCTTGGAAGATTTGACTTGCATCCTTATGATGGAAAATCAACCACTATCCTTAGAATCAACGAGAAGAGGCATTGAAGCACCAGGAGAAAGAGGAAAAGAAGAAGGTTGTGGAGATAGTTACTTAATACACTAAGCTCCTTGCCACTGTAAAGGCCACCGCGTGAGATAGCTGAAGCTTCTTATGAAAATTGCACTTATAGGGATAGAGTAGAAAGCATTCTAGTTGCTACACATGAGGCAGATATCAAGGATTTTCAGGAGAAGAATAAGGGAAACATGGAAGAGTGGGATAAGATCCTTTTCGAGGTATAAAATAAGTTAGAAGCCATTGAGACCATACGTGGATCGATAAAAACTGAATTAAGGAATTATATCCCCAGATCACCGTAGAATGGATGTGCTAGACTACCTCAAAAAATAGTTGGAAGACATTATGAGTATGCTAAATGCTAAGGATGATGAACTAAGTTTTGATGAGGTAAGTGCTCTAGTAGGTGACCTTTGTCAATAGGCACAGGGTGAAGTGGATTCTGGGAAAATATTGAGGCACATATAAGGAAGGATTTCCCACTCATTCTTCAATAATAAACAAATTCTTCTTCATTCCTCCATTCTTTATTTATTCCATCTCTCATTTTTCATTCCTTTATTCTTATTCCAAACCATTCAAAGTACCACCATTCTTTGTTCTTTGGAGAAATGATGTTTCCAAGGATGGAGAACAAGCTTAGTGTGGGGTGATGTTGGGCCTCAAAATATTGGCTAAGTACAAAGGGTGCGTGCACGCGTGGGTCTAGTAAAGAAGAAGGGCGTGCGGGGAAAAACACGTAGAACATGGGTTTTAGAAGGGTTTAGTAGAAACCATGATGCATGCACAAGGTAGAACAAAGGATCTTAGGAATTATCCATATTCGGCTCTCCAAGAAGCACTTGAGGAAAAACGTGACCCAACTAGGTGTGTTGAATGGATAAGGTGCCGACCTAGAAACGTGGTGGTCAAGGAAAGAATATCCCACATGTAGAACATTCTCGAAAGACATCATTGCAGAAAGTGGAGAGCTTGGATCAGAAGAAGCATGCTCCATTAGAGGACCACATGGACACTTGTAAAGAAATCTAATCCTATAGGAAGGCATGACAGTGGGTGCTAAACCTATTTATAGAGATTCTCTAGAGTGAGGAAGAAACACCTGAATGGAGAGAGGTCGATGAGGGGAAGCTTCAGGATCATCATAGAGAGGATGAAAGGTGAAGCCTTGTAGAAAGAGTAGGAGGTTCTAAGGGTTAGGGTTACCATTAGAGGGTTGTAGGAATGATATCATATCTAGAGGGATGGGTCTATGAAAATTTATGTAATATGGGAAGCATAGCTAGGGTATCTGATACATGAGTCATGTCTGTCTTGATACATTTGGTCTGTTATGACCCTTTTGAATGTAATGTGGTTACTGGAACTATGATCAATATAAATATATGTTCTGAATATATTGTTCATGGGTGCAAACCCTAGTATCTTTTCTTTATGTCATGACTCAAATCTGCTCTTTGTATGATGTTTCTCTTATATGAATGGGTATATTGATATAATAACTCATCCTATGGCTTAAAAATAGTTTCTTGATCATTTAATTTTCTACATTTGATTTGTTAATAATGGAATCATATTCTCACAATGCTCACATAAAGGAGGGGCTCGACACCCATTCATGCCTTGGGTGAGCACCTAGTGCCCGTTGGGTGATAGTTCGATGCACATGGGATTATATTTTTGTTTTAAGGGAAAATAAAAATGATTACAATGACAATCCTATTCCCAAAAATATTCACAACTCAACATTTCCTAAGGATTTTTTTATGCCTACATTTTCATGTTTTGATGGTACTAGAAATCCATACTTACATCTCAAGCATTATCATATGGATATGGCTTCATATTCTAATGATCGAATATTACTTAAATCCTTTTCCATTATCTCATTGATGACACTCTCCAATGGTACACCCATATGCTTCCTATTGTGAGATGGAAGAAGCTTTTCTTCATTGATTCATAGTCAACAATGGCCCTAGAGTCACATATGATCACCTACCTAGCTTACATCAGGGAAAACATAACCTATCATTGATTACATTTTACAATTCAATGCTTACATGCACCAGCTATTATTTCAACCTGATGACCTCAAGAAATAATTTATCTTCTATCATGGTTTGATTGCTTCCTTACAACAATAATTGCAATATGAAACATGTGAATCATTCACACTTTTATGCTATAGGGTCATTGATCTAGAATAGGATCTCATTGCTACACTTGTTATAAATATTCCTCATATTACTACTACTCCTACATCATCTAATTCTTCCCCACTCCCATCTATTGAGTGTCATGCACGGTCTCCATATCCTCCTCCTAATAAAGTCCAACCTTATCCATTACATAAACATCCTTCATATAATCCTCCACGTATAGATACACTTTAGAGTCATCCTCCTATTTCATGGTAACTATCAAATTTTTCTTATCATCCTAGACCTCATGATGTGCTTCCTACAGTACTCAATAGGTGGTTGATTCACTTACCTTCTAACCAACATCATCCACCTCATCACTTGTAGCACCAACGTAATAGACCTTACTACAAATACCACCATATCAATGGCCATTGGGAAAATGGATGTTATACCATTTATGATTGCTTATAACAATTAGAAGATAAAGACGTCATTTCCTTTAGTTCTTTCTCACGTGATTAGTCTCTATCTCCACTCCCTCATATTTTTGTTGTTACTCTAGTTGAGTTATCTCCTTCATCTAGTTATAAGGTCACTATTCATCCACCACCATAAGTTGTTACTCATGCTCTCTCTCCATCAAATCCATCCATCGCTGCACCATCTCATCCACCATGTCATGCTACTACTACAAATTAGATTACACAGCCATTGAACTTTACACTTCCTACCACCACTTCACCCATCATTAAAACTGATGTGCAGAATAATCAACCAATGATATTAGGTCTCATACTTTGTTGTTCATTAAATGTCAACCTAGGGGTGTAATATTTTCAAAGGTCCTACAAAATATATGCTACAAGTACTTTGGAGTGAAGTCTTTGTAGGCTAGAAATTCATCAAAGAATATAAAGTAATGCTTGTGCAAATTGGAAAGTAAACTATGGAGGTTGTTGATCTGCAGATCTAAAACTCAACACACTATGCACTCATTAAATTTTAGAAATGAAATGAATAACTGATAATCAATCCACACAACATAAATAGGAAATGGAGGAATAGGATCTTCCCTACAATTCCTTCCGAGGGGGCCCTTCCTCGTGTAGAAGTGAGTTCCGATCCTACCCTAGAAACTCACAGAACTGCTCAAGAAGATAAACGATTCATCTATTGAGCTGTAGCAATTAAAGATTGCTACAACAAAGAGATTACAATGAACTTAAGAGCACAAACTCACATTAATATATTCTATCTTCACACATTTACAATTCTTCTTCTCTCATACAACTATCACTTCATTCCTTAATCTATTACTCTCTCTGTCTTTTACATTTCTATCTGAATATATATATATATATATATATAGATCACTAACTTATTCTATACTAGGAATATGATAAAAAAACCACTCAAATAGATTATAGTTGTTCTGTTTCATATTTGTTGAGTGAAGATAGCTAATTCTTGTCTTATTTACATGATAAGAACTAATTACAAAACTACTTAACAAAATAACCATAACATTACATATGATGTGTTAGGATAGCTGGAAATTTTTGTCTTATACTTGTGGTGTGAGCTGGATAAGTTCTCTTTGGCTACGGGAAGCTAGAGGTGCATACACGCTCTTTTCTGCAGGTAGTTTTGGAAGATGCTATGGGAAGGTCTGGAGCTTGCTACGGGTAAGATAAATCACCCAAAGACTTCTTAGACTTGTCCAAACAA
Source organism: Taxus wallichiana var. yunnanensis (assembly GCA_018340775.1). NCBI lineage: Eukaryota > Viridiplantae > Streptophyta > Pinopsida > Cupressales > Taxaceae > Taxus > Taxus wallichiana. The sequence continues at coordinate 167,444,451 of CM031244.1, forward strand.
TGTTGCCACTTGGTTAACTCATTTTCCATCTTCATATGCTCAGCTCCATATACTTCATGATGCCTTATTATTGTTGAATGTCATGATTCTCTCTTATCATTCCCTAGCCAGGTGGCTACAGATCGCTGCAAGAGCACAACCAAAGTGCTATGGGATTTTGTAGAGCACAACTAGAGTGCTATGGGCTAGAGCCTACTACTTAAAAAATTTATGGCATCTTGTAATTTGTTCATGGAGACATCAGTTTACACAAAAGACAAGATTCACCAAAGTAAATAAGTATATTAGATCTTAATGAACATACAAAACTAAATATATGCAAAATCATAACTTTATCTCATATCAACCATCAAGAGGAGATCAAATTCTCACAATTGTATGTGTAATAGGCTTCAAAAGGATTTAGATGATGCCAAAACATGCTAATATGTGGCCTCATCACACCCCCAACTTAGCTTCTTGCTCATCCCTGAGAAAGCTGGCTCATCTTGAGCTCACAATATTTTTTGTAGTCATAGGGGTATTGATTACCTATCTAGCAATATCCATAGAGACCTCCCCTTATCCCAAGTTCATGCCATAAGGCTATTTATTTTTCTTTATCCAAAGGTACTATTTCCCTCCAATCTGGAATGGGATACAGAAGATGGGAGGATGAAACCTCAATCCTATCCATCCTTCCTTTTTCATTCTTACTAGTTCTATGTAATCATGCACCCTTTTTAAGGCCTGCATAAAATTTTCATGTGAGTTTGGCTCTTTATTTCTCAATATAGTGGGCAAATCATCCCATCTTGATTTGCAGGATACATAAGTTGTTTTACCTTCTTTATCCAAGAATATCAAATATCGGTTCTAGACAGCTATCCACCTTTTCCTAACCCATGTAGCCAATCTATCCTCTGATACAAACTCTTCCCATTCTTCTACAATGTCCTCAGGGTAACCACTTTCTCCCCTTATCATTAAGGTAGACTATTTTTCCATTTCTAGATACTCATCTGCCTCTTCTTTTCTTCTCTTCTCATTTTTTAGGTAGGATGTGAAGGCATCTAGAAGTATGTCACCCAAGTACATGTTAGGATTCCACTTTACATTAGAAGGAACAACAAATTTATGGATATAAAACTCACTCAGCTGTTCCTGAGTGTTAGGATCAGATTCTCTATACATGTTAAAGAATGTTTTGGGGTCATCCACAACATAGGGAAGGTTATTGTATACTTTCTCATATCTGAAATGCAACCATTTCTCCTGTAGATATAGAGCATATACTCATGGTGGAGGTCTGCATTCTAAAATCCTAGTAGAAAGATCATACATATTTTCTACTTTCATCTTGAGTCCCTCTATTTCTGCTTCCTATTTTTCCACCTTCTCCACCAATGTGTCATGTTTCGCCTTGCTTCAACATGCCCTTTAAATATTTGTACTAGCCTTTGAAAAACATTGTAATCTTAAAAAAAAAATTCTTCTAAGAATGTATATAGGTCATCCTTAGGGCCAACTAAAAAGGTATTTTCAGAAGTGAGGTCAAAATTTATTACCTTAGGTTCTGTTGCAGGATGTTTTTGTGCTTTATATGGGACCATTTGGAGTAAGGACTCATTCTTTCCTCCCTTATATTTACCTTCATATTTTGGTTCAGTTCAGGTTCAGGTTCTTCTGCAGGCTCTTCTTCTTTTTCTTCTTCCATGAGAGTCTTTTCCAAAGCTTCTACTACTCCTATCAGGGCATCCAATCCTCTTGTTCCCTCTAGGTTTCTTATAATGCTTCTCAAAATGTGGATTTCCTTCACTACTTGCTCCAGAGTTTGGAATTCAGGTTCTTGTTTCCCTTCACTTTTCTCCTCTTCAATTTTTGCCTGCTGTGGTGTCTCAGGAGGTATTTGTTCTTGCTTCTCCTCTTCTTCTAAACTGTCCATCTCTCTTACTATCTCAAAACCTTCTTTTGTGATAAATACTTCTTCCTTCCTCTTCTTTTGAGGTGCTTCTTCACTGATTTCTATGGTCTCTGTTTGTGTTGTTCTTTTCCTCCTTATCCTGTGAGATCTTCTTACAGCTATTATTTTTCTCTTTTGTTCCTTCTTGGGGGTAACTTCCTCTACTACCTTTTCTTTTCCTTTTTCTTAGGTGCTGAGGTAGTCTCAGTTTCTTCAGGTGCCTCCTCTACTATAGGTGTAGGGGTTTTTCTTCCTTTTCCTACATGCTATGCTCCCTAGCAGGTGATGTTGCCTCTGCACCTTTCATCTTCTTGGAGACAGAGCCCCTTGATTCTGCAGATAGAGAGGCATTTGTTTCTTTTTGAGGGCTACTTTTCTTACTCCCTACCTCTTCTATGGTTTCCTTTTTTGAGGAAATGATGAGCCTCCTTCTTCTTCTACCCATAGCAGTAGAGCTCCTAGTATTTCTTGCTACGGGTATGCTAGACTCCTCTTCTCTCTCCCTAGGGACCCTTATGATATGCTTTATTTTTTACCTCCTTTCTTGTTGTGGCTATTTCTCAGGGGTTTCTTCTTTTTCCACTCTTTCTTCAAATTTTTCTTGACTCTTCTCTTCTTCTAATGCTGCAGGTGGCTAGTCTGGATTCCCTATTACCTAGTTTAAATCAATCCTAGGTTGGATGTTTTGGAGGCCTTGCTTGGTGATTATCCAGATCAGACAATGATGAGACAAGGTGTTCTTGAACCCTTTCTGATATTCTTTTGCCATTTTCTTTAAGCTATTCAGTAAGTGGTTTTGGACATTTATTACTATTCCATTCCTCAAGTGATTTAAGTATTTAAATTGCATTGTATAGAGTAGGGAATACCTTCCTTTGCATGTGAAGTACTTGATGATGAATGTAACAATTTCTCTCCAGGCCTCAGGTAGGCTTCTTGTCTCAATACCCCCTTTTGTCTGATTGTATTGCTCCCCTTGGAAGAATTGTTGTCTGATTTGCTGTGCATTGGGTTTCTCCTCCCAATTTTCTCCATTTTGAGGGAGTCCTATCACTTGCCCAATCAAGTCTTCTATTACTGGAAATGATATGCCAGCTACCGTGTCTTTCTGTCTGTCGAATGTGCTTGCAAATTTCTCTACTCTCTCATTCGAGTATTTGGTTAACAAGTTGGAAGTAATTTTTCCATCCAGCTGTTCAAATATATCCCAGTAATGAGGGTTATTTCTCAAGGGTGTGACATCGGTGGGCTCTCTGCGAACAACTGTTCCTCCCATAGCTTCTGCAGACAAGTTTTTTTCTCTCTGCATTGATTTTCACCCTTTTTGTTTTGCTTCATCACATCTCAGGGGAAATCTTTAATTGTCCCCTGTAATTGAGGTGTGCATCATCATTTCCTAGGTTCTCATGCTATGGCCAATTAAGTCTACCCGTAGCGAGATCCAATCATGCCTCCTCCCTCGACAGATGTCACTCATCCCGAGTGAAAAAACGTTTCACGCGTGTCATTTATTTATTGCTGAAGGGACTTAATTATGTCCCCTCATGATGGTGATTGAAAAAAAGTAAATGATTAAGGCATGTATTTAATTTTAACATGTATTTTCAAGAAATAAATACTTACTACTTGTAGATATTACCTTTTTACCTTAGTGCCACCTATTTTTCCTCCACGTGACACCTATTTATGGGAATATGCTTTGTCCAAGGGTTTGGAATGCAACAATTCTTCCAATGAGTGTAGTCATTTTTATTCCTATCACAAAATAAAGGAACCCCATATGCGCCGACCTATCACCCAATAAAAGTTGAGCACTCACCGAGGCACGTGTGGGTACCGAGTCTCTCTTTTATGTGAGTTTAGTGGGAAACATCATCTATGATTAGTGTAAGAGATTTTAGAAGGGAATTTTAAGACATACAAGAACCATAGGGCTCAGAATGGCCTCTAGATCCTTGTAGTCACTTCAGACCGAGTGTTTAACAGAATCCATAACACGTATTGTGATAGAAAGAAACATACAAGCATTCATACTTAGCATGAAAGGAAAGAGAATTCATAAGAGAGAAACATGCATCAGAATCATTGATATTCATGTATATATTATGATAGGTAACCTTATTACATCCATGGAACCATTACAGAGGGTTGCAAAAAGCAGACCGTAGTCATGCATTACACTGGACTTAATGTAACTAAGCTACCCAAAAAAAAATTTACAACCCCTAGGCCTAATGCATTCTCTCCCGAATACAACTATTCACCGATAGAGTCCTTGCAGCATTTTGTAGAGCTCTGCTCACTCCCTAGGTGTCTATATGGATACTTGTATGTATACCTCCATATGTATATCCCTCTATGTCTATATGTCTATATATATTTCTATCTCTCGTAGCACTTGTATTCACAACTTTCTGGACTGTCAATCCATCCTCTAGTGCCATCAGATCTGGTGCCAATTATTTGAATGTGGTCCTCCATGCAAGCATGCTTCTCCAGGCCTGAGCTCTCCACCTTATTCCATGATGTTCTTCTAGAAGATTCCATCACAAGCATGCTCCATCCTAGGCCAACCTGTTGCCAGGATGGCATCTTATCCACGTGTAACCAGGTCATGCTTTTCATGTGTTTTACTCTGGACATCCAAAATGACTAAGTCCCGATCCTTTTTGTACGTCGTGCGTGCTACATGATTCCTTATACCATTCTCTTATATTATTTTTCCTTGCACACTATTCCATAACTAGGACCTTACACACCTACGTGCCTTCATACTTGGCCAATATTCCAGGGGTCCAACATCACCCCACACTACGCCTATTCTCCATCCGCAGAAACAATCTACTTAGCCAAGAATGTAGGCTTCCTTAAAGAACCAAGGTGTATTCTTAAATTTTGTAAAATAATAAAGCAATGAAATAATAGGGGAAGAATGAAGAATGAGGGGGACATCAATTCAGCAAGCTAGGAAAATCCCTCCATAAGTCTACCTCCAGCTTGTTCCAAATGTCGACCTTGCTCTGTGCCTTCTGACAGAGGTCGCCGACCAGGATGCTCACCTCGTCAAAACTCAAGCCAATTCCCTGGGCACCCAAAGTGTCCATGATATTCTCCATCTCCTTGCCTAGGTCTTCAAACATGTCCATCGTCTTGGTAATCTGAGGATATAGTTCTTTTAGCTAGGCCTTGATTGAGCTCCTTAAAGATTCAATCACCTCAGATTTGTTTTCCACTTCAGCAAGAAACTTGTCCCTCTCTTCCCTATTTCCTTTGTTCTTCTCCTTGAATTACTTCACCTCTACTTCAAGTGTGTTAACCAAGGAGCTTTCTACCACATCCCTGTCTATGCGGGTATCATATGTGGCCTTAGCAGATTGGGCAATGACTTTAACTTCTATGAGCACCTAGTTGTACTTCACAACAAGTGCTACCACCTTCAACCTATCCTCCTCCTTTAAGCACACGACCACTTCTTTTGCAAACTCCATGGCCAAAGGTCATCTCTCCATAGTGAGGATGCATGTTAGATCTTGTAGTTCCCACTTCAACTACCACTTGAGACCAAGAAACAAACTAGGAAAATTATGGAATAATTTTTTTTGATAAGAAGAGTCTACAACTAAGTTACAAGAGACTAGTTTGAACTATCAGGTTCTAGAACAAATTCTAATTAACCAAACACAAGATTTCCATTTTTAACTTATCTCAAGTTCACAAGGTTCCAAAATTAGGGTTACATGTTTTACTTAGGTTCAGGGAGAAAATATCCCTCATGCCTGCTCTCAAATAAGCCTAGAAGTTCAAATAGATTTTTCATACATTTGGATTTTTAAAAACTTTCTGAAACTAGGTTCATTGGATAGGAAATTTCCTCACCTTTCCAACCATGTAAAGAAGTCCTCCTAAATCCTTGTAAAACTCAAGTTATGGCCGAGTGGAGTTTTAGGGGAAAATTTTCCCTTAAAGTTCCGCGGGGTTAGGGAGGAAATATCTCCGCACAACCGCCGATGCCCAAATTTCCAGGTGTCAACACATGATTGGGATGGGTAGGTAGGTCTTGGGGAAAACTTTGAAATTTTCCAAAATAATTGTCTGAAGAAAAATTTCCCTTCGTGCCTCCGCGCTTGCTCAAATGGCCACGTGGCGCCTTGTTATTGGCCGCGGGCCGGCGGAGCGACGGAGAATATTTGGATTTTTTTGCCAAAAGAGGTTAAAAGGTAAAATGAATTGCATGGTTCTATGCCTTTGAGGGTGACACGTGTCAACACCCTTTGGCTGTGGGGGTGCAGGTCCGCGGAGGAAAAAGTGAAAATTTTCCCAAGAGCAAAAGTTATTTTTTCTAATTTTTTTCGCGCCGCCATACCACATTTTGACACGTGATTGGTGCAGAAAAGTGGATTTGTGGGGATATTTTTGAAAATTTTCCAAAGGAAAATTTTTCAAAAAAATCTAAGTTTTCAATTTGAATTCACGCGCCCTCCCGCCACGTGTCAAAGACGTGATTGGTTCAGCCGCGGGGTTGGAAAATTGGGAAAATTTTCCCAAGGCAAAATTTTCAAAAAAGTTAAGTTTTAATAAAGTTCCGCCCCTCCAAGGTGCCATGTGGTGACTTCTGATAGGATGATAGGGTGGCAAGGCCATGGACCTTTTTAGGAAATTTTTCCTAAAGTTCAAAATTTAAATTTTTCTAAGGTCAAATTATTTCATTTTTGGTTTTGGATGGTCATTTTGAAGTAAGAATTGAAATGGCAATAAATTTTGACTGGGAACTCCATTTTGGGAAAACAAGGACTTTTCGGAAATCTCTCGGAGTCCTCTTTGCACAAAAACATCAATTTTTGAATTTGGTGAAGTTTCGAGGGTCAATTTTAAGAAATCGATCTGCAGGGTTTCATATTTAAAACTGATAATTTTTCCTACTTGTAAGATTTGTTCAATTTTGATATTTCTTCTCTTCAACATGTAAATTGAACATGGAGGAATGATATTGGTAGATTTTAGATTATTTTTAAGGTTCAATTTATGGATTGAGTTGCAACTGATATATTTTACATCCTTTGACAGAAAGTGGTCCAACAAGTTCAAAAATTGATTTTGTGAAGTTCTAAAATGTCTTTCTCTGGTGTTGAGGTCAAATTGAATTCCTTATAACTTATTGCATCTAAATTGCATTGTTTCAATACTTAATTTAAGTTGCAGATCTGAACTACACATTTATTAGATAAAATTCAATTGCCAGATTTATAAAAGAAAAGGAACAAAGTTCATTTATTAACAACTGTAATGATCTATTTGCCACTTCCAAAACATGGTAAACTTATCAAATCTTGTCTAAACAATTAATTTATCCATCTTCTCATTCAGACAATAAGGAAACGTTTGGTATTTCAAATTTTAATAATTACAAGGAACAGAATGTTGTATTTCTCTCCCATACGCATTTTCTTTTCACACAGAGATAACATTTCAAAACAAGTAACTCCAATTTAAAGCAAAATTACAATTAAATCTAAATCCAACACTGCAATTGAGGAAGGAATATATTTCTTTCATTGATTTTCAACATTACATCAACAGATCATTTCTTCATTTGAATTTCAATGTTAAATCTACAACTGTATGACAGTCTTTTCCAATACAGAGAATAGAATATTTCATCTTTACATTTCAATTAAATTTCAGACTTCCATTTACCATACAATGGCTTCACATTACAAAATTATACAACTCATCCACGTGATGTGGGAAGGGATTACAAGAGTTTGCTCAAAAAGGATGACTGTCAAACTGTATTCTTCTTTCTCCAAATAATAGCTTGCTGATTTCTTCTTCTCTCATCTTTTGATCACAACAAGGAAGGGGGAAAGGCAATGCTCTCCACCCAACCAAGACATCCAATGGGAAAAGAGAAGCCATCTTTCCCCATTGGCCCCTGAGCCCCAACCATATTGGAATGGAACATGATAAAACAACACATGGCAACATAGCTTCTTTCACATATAACATACATTCACATGCACAAGGAAATGCACAAACAAAAAGATGTAGTTCTCAACTACAACAACAATTTCAATCAAAACAAAGGCTCCTTCTCCAAGCAAGCAAGCCAAGCAAGAGCAAGAACTATGGAGGTCTCCTTATGCCTCCCATGTTGAAATTGGGCATCCACCTAAAACAAACCGCCAAAACATAACCATCCCATAAACCTTATCCCTCCTCCAAATTCATCCCTTATACCTCCCCAAAGTAAGAAATGCAAGCATATTCTTTTCCCTGGGTGGATCCCAACCAACGCTTCCTCCACAAGACAAGTGCCAATGGAAAATCCCTTATCCCTCCTCTGATAAACCTCATAGTATTCTCTCCACACCATGCCCTAAGCATTCTACCCATCCCTCTAAAAATTGCAAACACAACACATTCAAAATTCATGTTAAAAGAGGAAAATACAACAATTTTAAAAGAGTGGGAGCCTACCTCTCCATAATGGAGACTTGTTTCCAAAACAACAGATTCTTTGTTACACAAAACTAGTCCCAAATCAGCAAGAGGAATGCATGCACAAGTAAATCCACTTCTTCCACCAAGCAAGCTCCCAAAAATGCAAGAGAAATTCGACCCAAGAGTGAAATCTCCAACTTTCAACAACCTCAAATGAGGAGGCAAATCCAATTTTTAAAGGAGAAGGTGGAAGAGGATGATGTGGATTCCAAGTGGGATGCCACATCATTTTTCCTCATTCCCCAAGAGTGTAATCCACATCAACAACAAATCACCATTAATGAAGTATAACAAATTTACTTACATACACAATATAACCCATACCCCAAAAGGAATGCATTTAAAATTTGTAAGACAAGTGCAATCAATACTTACACAAATTTATGTCAAAATACAATAAAATAGATTGATTTTGACTCCAAATCAATAATCATGGTTGGTGGAGGATTTTGAGAGGTGTGGGACAAGTTTAACTTGTCCCACAAGCCTCCAATTTAGGCTCTCAAGATCAAATCCGAGTTTTCAAAGAATATGGAGTGTTCTACACTCCAAAATTTACTTTATTCAATCTATCATTTCACTTACACAACTCTTACATCCTCTTACAATTTCTTACACATGCATTAATATTTATGACATTTATTTATTACAATCTTTTATAAAGATTTATTTATTTACCACATGGTTATATAATATATATATATATATATATAAATCAATTTTCATTTTCAACCAAGACAATAACATTTAATTTATATTCCACCTCCCAATTAATTTAATTGAAATTTAACTATAAGACTCTCACATTATACTATCACATTAAAATTTATTTAAAGAAGGAACACCATACAAATAAAAATACACACAACAATAATTTTTAAAAAGGGACACAAAAATAAAGTACACATATACCCCATGGTCACAATAATGGAAATCCTCCCCATGGGAAATCCTAACACAACACAACACACAAATCAAACACAGTTTCCATGGTGACCTTGTTGATTTCACACTGAATTCCAATATGGTTAGTCTCCAGTCCCGACATTGTTGTGATTTTTACCTGCAAAATAACAATACCTCCTTCGGCCTCATGGCCACATCAGAACATCCAAATGATATAAGCAACATATAATTATTAATTCCAAATCACAACAATATCAAGGATTTAATATTTATCATTTAAATTCAATTTGTAACTTTTATCATCATCCAATAGATCTCTATACTAGGGCTATTCATAATATCAACTGTCAAATGTCTGAAATCAGAAGCAATATTATATCCATGTCAACAAAGTATATCATCATCCACATAATAATAATAATGTCTCAATGATCATCAAGTAGAATATCTTAATCTAGATCAATATTAATCCATAGTCTAACATCTAACCATCATGCTAATCAAAACATAATAATGTCCATAATAATCCATGAGCTAGTATATACACATCCTGCTACATCAAAACATAATAATATCCAAAATATGATCAATAGAGGATCGATCGGTATCTAAAGTGTTAAAGGGAAGTGGGCACTACATCCCCTCCTTAAACTTGACTTCCTCCTTGAAGTCACTTTGGAAAAAATGTGGAAACTACACTTGTAAAGCAATAACATTCTCATAAGTGGCTGCAGTCTCATCATATATGTCCCACCGCACCCATTCCCGATCAATCACTCTACCTCGAAGGCCCATGGTCCTATGATCTATGATATAGACGGGCTCCACCATCACCTGCCCCTGATCCTGCACCTACAATGATGTCCAATTTAGTACATGAGAAGGATCTATAATGTATCTCCTAAGAACAGAAACATGAAACACATCATGTATGCGAGACAAGCTGGGTGGCAATGTTAGATGGTAGGCCAACGGGCCAATACGCTCCAAGATCTCAAAAGGTCCAACAAATCAAGGAGATAACTTAGAACCTTTTCCTTAATAGATTGGGATCTTATGTGGTCTAACATGAAGGAATACCTTCATGCCCACATCAAAATTATGCTCGGTTCTATGTTGATCAACGTACTTATTCTACCTATCCTGTGCCTCCTATAATCTTTTCCTGATCAACACTACCTACTGCTCTTAGTCCTATAAAAGAGCTGGCCCTAGGGATACTCTATCCTTGAATCTGTCCTAGCTAAGGGGTGTCCTACACTCCCTACCATAGAAGGCCTGGAAAGGAGCCATGCCTATATAACTCTAGAAACTATTATTGTAGGCAAAATCCAAAAGATACAGATACTCCTCCCATCTCACTTGGTGATCCATCACGTACATCTTAAGCATGTCCTCCAAAATCTGATTCACCCTCTCAATCTGTCTATCTGTCTCTGGGTGATAAGCTGTGCTGAAGTTAATCTTCATCCCAAGAACATACTGCATGGTAGTCCAGAAATGGGAAGTGTATAAAGGATCACGGTCACAAATGATCTTCTGCAGAATCTCGTGCAACTTGACAATCTCATCCAAGTAGACTTGTGCCACTGCACTAGCTGTATACGTGGTCTTTACCGGTGAAAAGTGAGATACTTTTGTCAATTTATCAACCGTGACCATGATGGCATCATGGTGATATCTCGACATCGGTAAACCAATAATGAAATCCATGTAAATGGTGTCCGATTTCCACTCTGGTATAGCATGAGGAAAAAGAAGGCTAGCTGGATGCTGATGCTTGGCCTTAACTTTCTAGCACTCTAAGCATGATGACACAAACTAAGTCACATCCCTGTGAAGGCCTCTCTAGTGATATAACTATCTCAAGGTAGCGTGCATCTTCTTCACCCCAATATGGGATGAATAGGGTGCATGATGTGCCTCTATCAAGATGTCCTACCTCAAGGCTCCATCTCTAGGAACATAAATCCAACCTCTATGGCTGAGAAGACCATCTGCCTCTAGTGAGAAACCATCAAACTTCCCCTCAAGTGGTCTCTAGGACTCAACCTCTACTCGAGTTGCAATGTAGAAACTGTCAAGAGGAAGTTGCTAAAGAATCTTGCTCCGCAAGTCTATGCTCACCTTTGAAGTATCCATACTCAAATGTCTTTGTCTACTAAGAGAATCAGTAACCACATTCTCTTTCCCCTTCACATGCTCTATCTCCATGTCATACTCACAAAGAATCTCCATCCAATGCCTCTGACAAGTGCTTAGATTGGGCTGCATGAAAAGGTGGCGAAGACTCAAATGATTTGTCCTGAGTGTGAATCTCGACCAAGAAGAAAGTGTCTCCATTAAACTAAAGCATGCACAACTGCCACAAGCTCAAGGTCATGAGTCGGATAATTAACCTCATGATCTTTGAGTTTATGAGACTCAAAGGCTACAACTATTCCCTCCTGCATAAGAACACCTCTAAGGCCTACCAAAGAAGCATCTGTTCATACAAAGAACTCACCATGTTGATCCAGACTGCAAGAACGGGTGCTAAAGTGAGACATTCCTTCAGTGTCCTGAAGGCCTGCTCATACCTGTTTGACCAAACAAACTTCTTCCCTTTCCGTTGAAGGGAAGTGATGGGGTGTGCTATTCAAGAGAAGTCTGAACAAATCTCCTATAGTAACCTACTAACCCCATGAAGCTGCACACCTCTGTCACTATAGTGGGTGCTAGCCAATCCATAATGGCTCTAATCTTGGAAGGATCAACTGTGATACCTTCCCTAAGATGATATGACCCAAGTAATGAACCTATAACTGAAAGAAAGCACACTTCTCTAAGTTCCCGTAAAGTTGCTGCTCACAAAGACATTGAAGAACCTGACGAAGGTGCCCTTGTGCTCCTCACGCGTACGTGAGTAAATCAGAATGTCATCAAGAAAGATGAGCACAAAGTGATCTAAAAAGGTCCTGAATACCCCATTCATCAAACTCATAAACACTGCGGGGGCATTTGTCAAACCAAAAGGCACCACTGTGAACTCATAGTGCCCATACCTCATATGAAAAGTAGTCTTATGGATGTCTACCTCCGTAATCCTCAACTGATGGTACCCAAACTTGAGATCAATCTTAGAGAACACCGTGGCTCCCCTCATTTGATCAAACAAGTCATCAATGCGAGGCAGGGGATAATGATTCTTGATTGTCACTTTGTTCAACTGGTGGTAATCTATGCACAACCACAAGGATCCATCCTTCTTCTTCACAAATATAACTGGTGCACCCCAAGGGGATACACTAGGATGGATAAGGCCTTTCTCCAAAAGTCCTTCCAACTATAACTTGTGCTCACGCAGCTCGAGGTGGTCATCCGATAAGGAGCTTGTGATATAGGCTTTGCTCCTAGAACGATATAAATATGGAAATCAATCTCACGTGGGGTGGTAACCTGGTAGATCACCCGGGAAAACATCTACATACTCTCTCAAAATGGGATGGTCATCTAGCGATGGCCCACTAGACCCATCCTCCGTCTCGGTCACCGACTATGACCGCATAGATCTCGATAACCCCATCGCATACACCACTTGAGCTGCATAGTGGAGATAGTGCAAATAGAAATGGGTCTCTTGACCCTAGAAATCACTAACTCAACTCCAAGATCATCTACACAAGATATAGTCTTATGATAGTAATCCATCCTGGCCCTGTGTGTAGATAACCAATCCATGCCTAAAATGACTCCATATGAGCCCAAAGGAAGTATGTGGAGATCTGAAGTGGTGGTGAAAGGTCCCAAGTTAACAACACACTCCTTTACTAAGGAGTCTACAGAGACCTTGGCTCCTGAAGCCATCTCAACATCCCAACTATGACCCTGTCTAATAGCCACTAGCCTACATCGCTCTACTAAGGATGGTGTAATAAATGAATTAGAAGAACTTGAATCAAACAATATGGAGGTAGGAACACCTCCAATACTACCTGTGGTCTTAATGACTGTGCTCTAGTGCTCGACTCCGACGGTTCTTGACCACTTTGCATAGGTCCGTGACTCCATCCCATGTATCGACTATAGGATCTCGAGATGGGTGCTATTGATGGAAAATCACAGCACCCTTGAATGTCTGCAACTCGATGGGTTAAGACTCTCAGTGTGATTACATAACATGGAGCTTTTCCCAAGTGTGGGACCTCACGAATTGGAAAAGCTCTCTGGATGAAGGCTAGTTCCTATTCCTCTGTTCAGATGCACACATAAAAAATGTAGAGGGTTTACTCAAAGACCTAATCTAACTTGCCAAGGAGATAGGGGTAAGAATATGGATAAAATAAAACCTAAAATACAAAGGTAATGCACCAAGGAATGAAGAAAATCTATCTTGCCAATAAACACAAAACCATTAAAATGTAATGCAAGATCATGCACAGATAACCAGATTTGCAGTGAAATATCAGGAGGATACAAATGAACACAGAGAGGGTTGAGAATCATCCACAGACATGCAATATTTTCTCCAAAGATTTATACAATACACTACAAAATGCCAAGAGGCAAAGTTGCATTACAGTTTTAGATGGGAGGTTTGAACTCCACAAATTCACCTGCCAAAGAGAAGAAGGGAGGGGAAAAAAAAGAATGTCCAAGATTTAGAAAGAAGCCCCTCCTTACAATTTATAGGAAGAATGAGAGAGGGAAGAGAGAAGAAATCCAAATCTACCCCAACCACCTCCAGGTTGCATTTAATTCATCTCATTATGGTGGTAGGTGAGAACCCTAGCAAACCCAAAAAGTGGCGAATTGTATTTTGTATTTTTAAGAACTTGTTCCCACCCAATTAAAGATATCTAGTCGTAGTTGGATAGAGGACCTCGTAAGATTTCCAAAAAGTCCAACCTTGCATGAATCGAGCTCCCTGTGAAAAGTTATGGCCATCTGAATATCTGCGCCAGGGTTTGCTTCTGTCAGCGCTCAGAATGTTGCGCCTCCTGAAGGTGCGCCATAGGCGCATCCATATTTGTGTCGACATAATCTTACGTGTGCCAAAGGTGCATCCATTTTCGTGTTGACACTCTTTGACGTGCGCAACTTACCTGCACCTTGGGTGTGAATTTTCCCTTGTCGACACTCCATATTGTGCGCCCTTTACCTACGCCTTGGCACATCCATTTTCATGTCAACACTCTTTGTTGTGTGCCCTTTACCTGCGCCTTGGCGCATCCATTTTTGTGTCGACACTCTTTGTTGTGCACCCTTTTACCCGTGCCTTAGGCGTGAATTTTCCTTATCGACACTCCGTGTTGTACGCTCTTTACCTACGCCTTGGCGCATCCATTTTCGTGTCTACACTCTTTGTTGTGCACCCTTTACCTGCGCCTTGGTGCATCCATTTTCATGTCGAAACTCTTTGTTGTGCACCTTTTACATGTGCCATGGGCGCATCCATTTTCATGTCGATGCTTTTGTCGTGCACCCTTTACCTACGCCTTGGCGCATCCATTTTCGTGTCGACACTCTTTGTTGTGCACCTTTTACCTGCACCATGGGCACATCCATTTTCGTGTCGACACCTTCGTCATGCACCTTTACGTGCACTAAGGGTTGTTGGTGTGACGCAATAAATATCGGGCTCGAGTTTCTTTGATTCCTATATTCTTCTATTTGTCTATATCTACTCGGGGGGAGATATTTACAACAATTTGGTGACTCAACGGGATCACCTGCCTACTAGGTAGAAGATCAGTGGCCTTTTAGCAATCCATTGGGCATGGAGTCATAAGCAATAACCTGAAACCAACCTGATATCTGATCCGAGCCTAATATCGTAACTTCTTCTTTGAGAGCATGTTGAACTGTAGAAATTCAACTTGAGAGTAGAAAAACTGTGCCAAAGCACTTAGGGAAATTGAAACCTAACTACAACAAGACAATGTGCATACGCACTTAGAGGAATTGAAAACTAGGCTAATATTTACAAGGGTAAACCTTTTCCTTTTAGTAGCAATGTTTAAGATAGATTCGTTAACCGGAATCGGGAGTTCTTCTCCATCCAATGTAGACAATTGGAAGGCATTACTACTTTTACATCCTGTGACTGTGTAGGGGCCACTCCAAATGGCATCAAACTTGGAATGCCTTCCTAGTTTTTCCCGATCTACATCCCATTTCAGAACTAGGTCCCCTTCTTGGAAGGTCCTTACTCTTTCCTTCTTATCAAACCATATTTTTACTAAGGCTTGATCCTTTTCAATCATCAGAACTACATGTTCTCTTATTTCTTCCAATTCCATCAACTCTGCATACCTGGCCTCCATTAGTTCGAACTCAGACAACTCCAACTGCTTCATGAGCTCCAATGCCGGCAATTCTAATGATATAGGAAATATTACCTCTTTCCCATAGACCAAATTGTAGGGAGAATTACCAGTAGACCTCTTTGGTGTTATCTTGTTAGCCCATAATGATGATTTTAGCTTGGTATGCCATGTCCTTTGGTTTTCATCCAGAGTCCTTCTGATGATTCTTAGCAAATTCTTATTCGTGGACTCTGCTTGTCCATTACCCTGCGGGTAATAATTTGAAGAGGTGCTCAAATAGATTCCATTCTTGATAGCCCATTCTATAATCTTGGAACCTATGAATGCCAATGCATTTTCTGATATGATAGTGGTCGGAACACCAAACTTGGTCACTATTCCTTCATAAAAGTCTAGTATGTTAGACTCATTTGCTTCTTTGAGTGCTACCGCTTCAGTCCACTTGGTGAAATAGTCCGTTCTTTGTGAGAATCCACTTGTGGCCTTGGCTTGAGTTAGGATTTATGACCCTAATGAAGTCCAATCCCCATTGTATAAATGGTTGGTCAACCAAAATTGGGTGCAATGGAAGTGCGGATAGTCTTTCTTTGATCGTGAAGAGTGCACATTTCTTGCACTTTCTTATCCATGTATAGCGATCCATCAAGACTGTTGGCCAATAATACCCTTCCTTCATTATCTTGAGAGCTGTTACTCGTGGGGCGAAATGTCCTCCAGAATCTCCATCATGAAAATCTCATAACACCCTCTCAATTGGACCTATCCCGATGCACCTCAATAGAACTCTATTGATGTCCTTTTTAAACAAAACACCATCAACAAGCACATATGGAATGGCTTGTAATCTAAAGTATCTCCTCTTTGCTTTGCTCATTTCTGGAGGGCATAGGCCTGTCTGTAGGAAGTGTATCATATTCTGAGTCCAACAAGGAGCGGGCACATCATCATTTTCCTGTTCTTGACCATCTTGTAGTACCAAGACAACTTCTTTTCATCACCTACTTCAACTTGCTGACTCAAAGCTAGTTGTTCACATAATCCCTTTCCATGGACCAGCTTAGTGACCTTAATTTCGATGTCATATTCCATGACACGAGTGATCCACCCTGCACGTTTCTCATTTAGATCCTTGTTTAGAAGGAAGTCCTTGACTCCCGCATGAGAGACCAATAATTGGACCTTGTTGTTTGAGACTAGGTGCTTGAATTTCTTTAAGCTTCTAATCACTGCAAGGACATGTTTTTCAATGAAAGAGTACCTAGTTTCATATTCCTCCAAGCCTTGACTGAAGAAAGCAATGGTTGTTCTAATCCTTCTTTGTTTTGTTGTACCAGGATTGCAGAAATGGTGTCTCCACCATTGAAGGCATATAATATGAAATCCTTGGAGAAGTCTGGATTGACGAGAGTCGAGAGCTTGAGATATAGCCTCTTTTATTGCCTCAAAACTTGCCTTTCCTTCATATGTCCACTTAAATGCCATGCTCTTTTTCAACATTAGCGTTATTGGCTTTACGAGAGCTGCAAAGTTTGGAACAAACCTGCGCAGACAAAATTGATCCTTCCCAAGAAGCTTTGAAGAGCCTTCTTATGACTTGGCAATGGCAACGCTCGAATTGCTTCAACTCTTTCTGGGTCAATTGTCAATCCCTCCTTTGAAACAATATGGCCTAGAAGTTTTCCTTCGTGAGCCAAGAATATGCATTTTTTGGGATTCAATGATACCCCAAATCTTCTACACCTCTGAAATACCTGCCTCAGATGAAAGAGGTGATCCACTGCATTTTTGGAGAATACAGTGATGTCGTCAAGATATATCATAACTATTTTATTGATCAATCCTTTGAATGCCATATCCATTGCCCTTTGGAAAGTGGCTCCAAAATTTGATAGCCCAAATGGCATCTTCTTGTAGGCATAGGTGCCCCATTTGGTGGTGAAATCTGTCTTGAACTGGTCATCTTCTTTCACCATTATCTGATTATACCCTGAGTAGCCATCTAGGAGAGAGAATCTCTCCAAACCAGATACTACTTGCAATATTTGTTCCATTGAAGGAAGTGGGTAATGGTCTTTGAGAGATGCCCTGTTGAGGTCTCAGAAGTCTACACACAACCTGATTTCTCTTCTCTTCTTCCTGACCGGAACCAAGTTTGCAACCCAGCTTGAGTGCTTGATCGGGAATATAATGCTTGCCTCTATTAGCTTGTTTAGCTCTTTCTTCATTAGAGGCTCAATGTGAGGGTTGAATGGTCTCTGCTTCTGCTTGATGGGCTTAGCATCTGGATCCAATTCTATGGTATGTTGTGCCAACTTCGGATTGAATCCTCTCAAGTCTTCATAGCTCCAAGCGAAGACATCTGGAAATTCTTGGCAAAGCTGTATGAAATCTGATTTCTCCTCAGTGGTAAATTTTCCAATTTGAAGTGTTTTGCCTTCCCCAATCGGAATTGGCTCTGAATCTTCTCTCTTGACCTGTATGTTAGCCTTTTCCTTATGAAACTGGTCGTTAGGGTTGAAGATAGACTCCAATGTTACTAAACCCTTGGGAAGCTTATTTGTCTCGCAGAATCGCACTACTTGATCCCCATACTGCTGCTCTAATCTGTCTTGATTCCTAGTTGAGAATTCAACCTCTTCTTGTAAGAAATTGATGATCTGTTGATCATTCTCAAACACCTGCCAACTTGTGTTATTATCTGGAACTGCTGGCCTCACAAGCACATGGATATGTGGTTGTGTTTTTTCCCTTCTGATGTTGTCAACCACATCAAACATTGCTCCAACTACGAGCCTATCCACGGCTTCATTTTTCTTCTTGGGTATGGACATGATGTTGAAAGCTTTGAAATCCTCAATGAGGTCCCATACCATGTTCTTGTAGTTCTTCAACAGGTCATTCTTTGTAGCATGTTGTCCCCTAACTTGATTGATGATCAGCTCGCTATCCCCGAACACCTGCAAGTTCTTTATGCCCTTTTTCCTGGCCCAATGAAGTCTATGAATCAAGGCCTCGTATTCAGCTATGTTGTTTGAACAGGAAAATTGGAAACGGAAAGTTGAATAATATTTGATGCCTTGAGGTGAAACAAGCATAGCTCCTCCTCCTGCACCTTGCCTACTCCTTGATCCATTGAAAAATAATTGCCATACCTCATTGTCATCCTTATGGTATATTTTGGTGATGCTAGGAATAGGCTGGTTTTCTTCATGTATGTAATAGACTCCTAGCTCATATTCTTCTATTTCTTGGTAGGGATCAAAAGCATGTACCTTGCTTGCCCATTCATCCAGAGTAAAATCTGGGATGCTTCCAACTTTGGTGTTAGCTTCATCTGTGCTTTGATAATCTTCTTGATCAAATGCTGAATAGTTGGCAGTGATTTGGCTTGGAGTATGCGGCTCAATATGAAAGTTTGCAATTGGTTCAGATCTAATTGTGACCTTAGTACCATATCTTGTTCTAAACAACATGTGTGACCAGTCAGCAGATAAGTAGCCTCCAATTCTAGCTGTGAAATCCCTTAATAAGCATAGGGCAAAGAGTGGTGGAAAATCTATCACTGACACATCTTGCAAAACGGTAATGTTGGGGCATGTATGTAGGGTAAGATTCAAACCTTTAATCACTCCCACCATTGCTACTATTGTCCCATCCAATTGCACTACCCCTTTAGATATGACTTCATATTGGAGACCCAGCTGATCAGCTATTTGCTTGGGCATGACAGAACTACTTGCCCCAGAATCAATCATGTAATTGTGTACTAGTTTATCCCCAATGATTAATGAAACGTAGAATGGAGGGGGTTTCAAAACTTTACCTTGTTTTCCTCCATGATTCCCTTCAGGCTGAGCAGCATTTGTGAGGACCTTCTCTTGCATATGGACCTGCTGGTTTGAAGTTGACCAATTCTTCATGGCAGCTTGTAGAAGATCTCTTTGTCCTGGGATGGATAAAGATTCCCACATTGATATATTCACATTTGTCTTCTTCATTTGATCAATGATGTTGAAAGGGGATGAAAGATCCCTTTGTTGTCCTTTAACCTGCACATTCCTTTCTTGCGCATGGGCAGCAACAACTGGCATTTGAGTTGGCTTAGAAGGTGGGTTGGGTTGTCCTTGCATGTTTGGAACTATATTTTGCTTACCAACACCTTGTGGAGTGATGGAAGGTTGTAGATCACTTGGAGCCGATGACTGCCCTTCACCAATATTCCTCTTCTTTGATCATGTGTTAGCTGCTACACTCTGAGAAATTGTTTGATTCATGCCAAAAAAATCCTCGGCTTGCCAATTCACAAGTGAGGTATCATTTGGAGCCGTGTTTGCTTTGAGATGTCCCTTGTTGCTGATTTGTTTCTTGACCCACTTCACCCTCTGCACCAGTAGTTGTCACCATCAAGGCTTGGTTCAAAGCACCATTAAAGCACATAGATTGGTTGTGAGGTTCATTGCATGGGAAACACCAATCGTACTCTTGAGCTATGTTGTTTTGTACTGGCACTAATGCCTTAGAAGAAGATGTGACATTGGGGTTATAAGGCTGAAATGGTCTATTGGTGGGAGGCCTTACTTGGCTTTGATTTTGATTTGCAGCCTGAGTTAGTGGCCTATTTTGTTGGTATGGGGGCCTAGCTTGCATGCTTGAGGCTTGAGGTGAGGCTGGTACGGTCTAGCACTTTGAGCTTGCTGTCTTTTGATAGTCACCATCTCATTTCCAAGGTTCTGCAATTGTTTCATAACCTCTTGGAGTTCATTTAAAGCACTAGAGGATGAAGTAGAAGTTTCATTTGAACTTTGATTTCTAGGAGTGGGAATAGGAGCCAAAGTGGGTGCTTGACTAGTGCTTAGATTTTCTAAGTTTGGATACAAGGGCATGGGAGGCCTAGGAGCTAGCTTACCAGCTTGAATAAGACAGTTTTCAGCCCTAATGGCAATGCTATAAGTAGTAGGTAAGGTTGTGCCTCCCATAGATTGAATTAACATAGAAATATCAGAATTCAAAGCCTTAAGATAGTATAGAAAAGCACCTTGGTTTGTTGGCCTAGCAACCATGTAATTCTCGTCCCAAGACCTTTGAAATCTGAAGTTGAAGTCACCATTTGCTCATTGGGATCTCTCTTAATAGTTGTCAATTGTTCTAAGCAGGGGACAAATTGTCTCCCTTTTCTCCAAACTGCTCATGGAGAACTATGCATAATTGATTCCAATTTTGGATAGAACCGGCTCCAAGGCTCCTAAACCATTGCAATGCCTTCCCTTTGAATGAAGATGCCAGTAATTTGACAGCAACATCCATTTCATTTATCTCATGGATTACAAAGACGTTAGCAATGTCTTTGACATGATCACCAGGAGTAGTATGATTTTCTCCAGTGAAAAATGGAATGTTCTTCAATGTTGCAATTGGAACTGGATTCTGTGCATTGAGGGCAAGTGGGTTGCTGCCAGTGAAGTTGACAAAAGGGTTTTTTTACACCATTCTGATTGGCCTAAGAACTCTGGTTGATGCAAGAAAAGGTCTACCAGGTGGAGGTGTAGACAAAGTCCTGTTAGGTGGAGATGGTGATCTTTGTGGTCTTCTTCCTCTCCTTCCTCTTCCTAGTGATAGTTGCAAGTGGACAAATAGTCCCTCTTCTTGAGTATCAGACCTGGTTCGAATTCTTCTCATATGCCTTGGTAACTTTTGCTGCTACACCACTGAATTCTACCCCTTCGGAGTCACCAGATGTGTTAGATAATGAGCCTCAAAAGGCTAGATTATGCCAAGTTACACACCAAACCTGACAATATTAAAAATAATTTAAAACTTTGAAGGACCCGAAAGATACAGTTCTTCAATTCGGTTATTGGGTATTATTGTGCAGCTACTAATCCCTAAAAGGTACAGGAAAAACTTAGGTCATGTAAGGCAACTTACAAAACCTGAAATACACCGTGTCGGAACTTGGGACATGCTCAATACCTGGGAAAACCTGAAATACTAAAAACCATGAAATTTTGAAAGTCAAAATCTCAAAAATATAAGAATACCCTTTTGAATATTATCCCCGATCTATCAACTGGTGAAATTTTGACTTGTTTTGAGCAAGTTAAGCCCTTGAAAATTGATTTCAAAGTTCAACCTGGAAGGTGAAAAATCTGAAATTGTAAAACCTACAGTTTTTAAGTCCAAATTTCTTGAAAATTCCTTCAAATCTTGTGGAATGACCTCTTGGTCCCACTCGGGCGTGCCAAAATTGTTGATGGCGAATCACAACACCCTTGAATGTCTATAACTTGATGGGTTGAGACTCTCAGTGTGATTGCATAACATGGAGCTTTTCCCAAGTGTGGGACCTCACGAATTGGAAAAGCTCTCCGGATGAAGGCTGGTTCCTATTCCTCTATTCAGATGCACACATAAAAATGTAGAGGGTTTAGTAAAAACCTAATCTAACTTTCCAAGGAGACAGGGGTAAGAAGATGCATAAAATAAAACCTAAACTACAAAGGTAATGCACCGAGGAATGAAGAACATCTGTCTTGCCAATAAACACAAAACCATTAAAATGTAATGCAAGATGATGCACAGATAACCATATTTGTAGTGAAAGATCAAGAGGATACAAATTAACATAGAGAGTGTTGAGAATCATCCATAGACATGCATTATTTTCTCCAAAGATTGATACAATACACTACAAAATGCCAAGAGGAAAAGTTGCATTACAGTTTTAGATGGGAGGTTTGAACTCCACAAATTTACCTGCCAAAGAGAAGAAGGGAGGGGAAAAGAAGAATGTCCAACCTTTAGAAATAAGCCGCTCCTTACAATTTATAGGAAGAATGAGAGAGGGAAGAGAGAGGAAATCAAAATCTACCCCAACCACCTCTAGGTTGCATTTAATTCATCTCATTATGGTGGTAGGTGAGAACCCTAGCAAACCCAAAAAGTGGCGAACTATATTTTGTATTTTTAAGAACTTTTTCCCACCTAATTAAAGATATCTAGTCGTAGTTGGATAGAGGACCTTGTAAGCTTTCCGAAAAGTCCAACCTTACATGAATCCGAGCTCCCTGTGAAAAGTTATGGCCATCTGAATATCTCGCGCAGGGTTTGCTTCTGTCGGCGCCGAATGTTGCGCCTCCTGAAGGTGCACCATAGGCACATCCATATTTGTTTCAACATACTCTTACATGCACCAAAGGCACATCCATTTTCGCATCGACACTCTTTGACGTGCGCCACTTACTTGCGCCTTGGGCGCAAATTTTCCCTTGTCGACACTCCGTATTGTGCGCTCTTTACATTCGCTTTGGTGCATCCATTTTCCTGTCGACACTCTTTGTTGTGTGCCCTTTACCTACACCTTGGTGCATCCATTTTCATGTCAAAACTCTTTTTGTGTGCCCTTTACCTGTGCCTTGGGTGTGAATTTTCCCTTGTCGACACTCCATGTTGTGCGCCCTTTACCTGCGCCTTGGCGCATCCATTTTTCGTGTTGACACTCTTTTTGTGTGCCCTTTACCTATGCCTTGGCGCATCCATTTTCATGTCGACACTCTTTGTTGTGTGCCTTTACCTACGCCATGGGCGCATCCATTTTCATGTCGACACCTTCTATCTCGCGCCCTTTACTCGCGCCTTGGCGCATCCATTTTCGTGTTGACACTCTTTGTTGTGCACCTTTTACACCGCCCATGGGCGCATCCATTTTCATGTCGACACCTTCTACGTCATGTGCCCTTTACGTGCCCCAAGGGTTGTTGGTGATGTAATAAATATCAAGCTCGAGTTTCTTTGATTCCCATATTCTTCTATTTGTTTATATCTACCCGGGGAGATATTTACAACAGTGCCCTACCCTTATTAGCGTTATGGGGAAATCTCTTTTAAAGTTTCCCACTTTGCTCCACACCCGAAACAACCACCTGAAGTCCTCCAAACTGCAGCACCGCCAGAAGGTGGCCTAGAGGTAGGTACGGTGGACCATGATGATCCAACTATAGTCTGTTGTGGCCTCTATGGTTGAGCTCCTGTTGACTGAGCTCTAGCTCCACCCTATATCCTGGTGGGTCCCCTAGGAGGAGGCCCCATACTGCGACCTCTCTGTGCATCAACTCTCTAAGGAGGCCTAAATGGTGGATGGGACTGCGCTACTATTGCTGCTGCTCTTTGTGGTTTGAAAGATGATTGTGAATAATGCTGACCACCATGAGGAGGAGCTGACCCCCTCGATCTACTATCCTGTAACTATTGAATATGGCTCCTGACTCGGTCTCTAGCTTGTTGGGTTTTACCCCGAGTCTCCTCTGCAATGTAGGCCTTCTCAACGGCCTCTGCTAATGTCTGTGGGTAGTGGATCTGAATTGCACCTCCAATGTCTATATTAAGGCCCTGGATGAACTTGTGGATCTACACCTGCTCATCTTGCATGTAATCAATGTACTGAAGTAGGTCCATGAACCTACTCTCATACTTGGCCACTGTAAGGGAAGCCTATCAAAGATTGTGGAACTCATCGATCCTCTGTTGTAAGAATCTTCATGGCAAGTATCTTGCTCTGAATCTCTCCTCAAACAGCTCCCAAGTGACTATATATGAATCTATATGGAGCTTCTACTCCTCTATCCTCCACCATACTCTAGCTCCGTCTTTCAGTAGATGGATTGAAACACGAGCTTTCGTGTTGCTAGAACAAGGACAAAGCTTGAAGCAACCACTCAAGCTAACCAGCTAGGCCTCTACCTAGAATCCCCCTATGTCACCTGAATAATGTGAGGGCCTAAGCTTTAGGATCTCCCTGATGTGATCCGCAGCTATGGTCTGACGGCCTCTGGGCCTCTCCACCTACCTATCCCCGAGCCTAGGGCTCCGAGACCTCTCTCTCTGTCCTAAAATACGGTCACCATGTCCCCTCGGGGAGACTCATTCTAGCTAACTCTCCATGAAAATTCTCTCCTCCATCCTCCTCACTGGGTGGAGGAGGTGCATGTCCCTCTATGGAAGTATCTCTGTCCTACCTACCTAAATGCCCTCCTACTGATCCTACATGTAGGGCAGCATTAACATCCTGGAGGGTCTATAAAATCTGTGGTAGGATAGCTACAAAACCCTAGTCTAGTGGTGGTGGTGGTAGTGGTGGAGGTGGTGGTGGTGGTGGTGACTCTAAGTCTCTCGGGAATGTTCCTCCTTCTCTATCTAAGATCCCCGCACTGTACTGCAGTGGGATTTAGTTCATTGCCGTGAGTTTCCTTCAGTTTTCTAAGTTTACTAACATGAACAATTTTCAAACAGTTTTGTTTTCTAGATTATCAATTTTCTAGTTTTAGGTTTCAAGTCTCAATATCTCTAGTGTGCCCAAAGGTCCAAGCTTTTGAACCTCACTCGATACCAAGTGTAGTTCCCGCTTCAACTACCACTTGAGATCGAGAAACAAACTATGAAAATTATGGAATATTTTTTTATAAGAAGAGTCTACAACTAAGTTACAAGACACTAGTTTGAACTAACAGGTTCTGGAACAGATTTTGATTAACCAAACACAATATTTCCATTTTTAACTTATCGCAAGTTCACAAGGTTCCAAAATTAGGGTTACATGTTTTACTTAGGTTCAGGGAGAAAATCTCCCTCATGCCTGCTCTCAAACAGCCCAGAAGTTCAACTATATTTTTCACACATTTAGAGTTATCAAAAATTTCCTAAACTAGGTTCATTGGATAGGAAATTTTCTCACCTTTCCAACCATATAAATAAGTCCTCCTAATTCCTTGTAAAAATCAAGTTATGGCCGGGCGAAGTTTTAGGGGAAAATTTTCCCTTGAAGGTCCGCGGGGTTAGGGAGAAAATATCTCCACACCCCCGCTGATGCCCAAATTGCCATGTGTCAACATGTGATTGGGCTGGGCTGGTGGGTTATGGGAAAAACTTGAAAATTTTCCCAAATAATTTTCCGAAGGAAAATTTCCCTCCGTGCCTCGCGCTTGCTCAAATGGCCACGTGGCGCCTTGTTATTGGCCGTGGGCCAGCGGAGTGGCGGAGAATATTTGGATTTTTTTTTCCAAAAGAGGTTAAAAGGTAAAATGAATTATATGGACCCATGCCTCTGAGGGTGACACGTGTCAACACCCTATTGGCTGTGGGGGTGTGGGTCCACGGAGGAAAAAGTGAAATTTTTCCCAAGAGCAAAAAGTTATGTTTTTAAATTTTCTTTCGCGCCCGCCATGCCACATGTCGTCACGTGATTGGCTGCGGGGACGCGGAGTTGTGGGGATATTTTTGAAAATTTTCCAAAGGAAAAATTTTCAAAAAATCTAAGTTTTCAATTTGAACCCATGCACCCTCCCTGCCACGTGTCAGCACGTGATTGGTTGGGGGCTGCGGGGTTGCGGGAAAATTGGGAAAATTTTCCCAAGGCAAAATTTTCAAAAAGTTAAATTTTAATAAGGGTCCACCCTCCAAGGTGCCATGTGGTGACTTCTGATAGGATGAGAGGGTGGTGGGGCTACGGAGAACATTTTTAGGAAATTTTTCTAAAGTTCAAAATTTAAATTTTTCTAAGGTTGAATTATTTCATTTTTGGTTTTGGATGGCCATTTTGAAGTAAAACTTCAAATGGCCATAACTTTTGATTGGGAACTCCATTTTGGGAAAACAAAGACTTTCCAAAAATATCTTGGAGTCCTCTTTGCACAAAAATATCAATTTTGGAATTTGGTGAAGTTTAAAGGGTCAATTTTAAGAAATCGATCTGCAGGGTTTCACATTTAAAACTGGCAATTTTTCCTACTTGTAAGATTTGTTCAATTTTGATATTTCTTCTTTTCAACATGTAAATTGAACATGGAGGAATGATATTGGGTAGATTTTAGATTATTTTTAAGGTTAAATTTATGGATTGAGTTGCAACTGATATATTTTACATCCTTTGATGGGAAAGTGGTCCAACAAGTTCAAAAATTGATTTTGTGAAGTTCTAAAATGTCTTTCTCTGGTGTTGAGGTCAAATTGAATTCCTTATAACTTATTGCATCTAAATTACATTATTTCAATACTTAATTTAAGTTGCAGATCTGAACTGCACATTTATTAGATAAAATTTAATTGCCAGATTTATAAAAGAAAAGGAACAAAGTTCATTTATTAACAACTGTAATGATCTATTTGCCACTTCCAAAACATGGTAAACTTATCAAATCTTGTCTAAACAATTAATTTATCCATCTTCTCATTTAGACAATAAGGCAACATTTGGTATTTCAAATTTTAATAATTACAAGGAATAGAACGTTGTATTTCTCTCCCATACACATCTTCTTTTCACACAGAGATAACATTTCAAAATAGTAACTCCAATTTAATGCAACATTACAATTAAATCTAAATCCAACACTGCAATTGAGGAAGGAATATATTTCTTTCATTGATTTTCAACATTACATCAACATATCATTTCTTCATTTGAATTTCAATGTTAAATCTACAATTGTATGACAGTCTTTTCCAATACAGAGAATAGAATATTTCATCTTTACATTTCAATTAAATTTCAGACTTCCATTTACCATACAATGGCTTCACATTACAAAATTATACAACTCATCCACGCGATGTGGGAAGGGATTACAAGAGTTTGCTCAAAAAGGATGACTGTCAAACTGTATTCTTCTTTCTCCAAACAACAACTTGCTAATTTCTTCTTCTCTCATCTTTTGATCACAACAAGGAAGGGGGAAAGGCAACGCTCTCCACCCAAAAAGATATCCAATGGGAAAAGAGAAGCCATCTTTCCCCATTGGCCCCGCGCCCCAACCATATTGGAATGGAACATGATAAAACAACACATGGGAACATAACTTCTTTCACATATAACATACATTCACATGCACAAGGAAATGCACAAACAAAAAGATGTAGTTCTAAACTACAACAACCATTTCAATCAAAACAAAGGCTCCTTCTCCAAGCAAGCAAGCCAAGCAAGATCAAGAAATATGGAGGTCTCCTTATGCCTCCCATGTTGAAATGGGCATCCACCTAAAACAAATCGGCAAAACATAACCATCCCATAAACCTTATCCCTCCTCCAAATTTATCCCTTATACCTCCCCAAAGTAAGAAATGCAAGCATATTCTTTTCCCTAGGTGGATCCCAACCAACACTCCCTCCACAAGACAAGTGCCAATGGTAAATCCCTTATCCCTCCTCTGATAAACCTCATAGTCTTCTCTCCACACCATGCCCTAAGCATTCTACCCATCCCTAAAAAAATTACAAACACAACACATTCAAATTCATGCTAAAAGAGGAAAATACAGTAGTTTTAAAAGAGTGGGAGCCTACCTCTCCATAATGGAGACTTGTTTCCAAAACAACAGGTTCTTTGTTACACAAAACCAGTCCCAAATTAGCAAGAGGAATGCATGCACAAGTAAATCCACTTCTTCCACCAAGAAAGCTCCCAAAAATGCAAGAAAATTTGACCCAAGAGTGAAATCTCCAACTTTCAACAACCTCAAAATGAGGAGGCAAATCAAATTTTTAAAGGAGAAGGTCGAAGAGGATGATGTGGATTCCAAGTGGCATTTTTCCTCTTTCCCCAAGAGTGAAATCCACATCAACAACAAATCACCATTAATGAAGTATGGCAAATTTACTTACATACACAATATAGCCCATACCCCAAAAGGAATGCATTTAAAATTTGTAAGATAAGTGTAATCAATACTTACACAAATTTATGTCAAAATACAATAAAATAGATTGATTTTGACTCCAAATCATTAATCATGGTTGGTGGAGTATTTTGAGAGGTGTGGGACAAGTTTAACTTGTCCCATAAGCCTCAATTTAGGCTTCAAGACCAAATCCGAGTTTCAAAGAGGATGGAGTGTTCTACACTTCAAAATCTGCTTTATTCAATCTATCATTTCACTTACACAACTCTTACATCCTCTTACAATTTCTTACACATGCATTTATATTTATGACATTTATTTATTACAATATTTTATAAAGATTTATTTATTTACCACATGGTTATAATATATATATATAAATCAATTTTCATTTTCAACCAAGACAATAACATTTAATTTATATTCCACCTCCCAATTAATTTAATTGAAATTTA
Organism: Taxus wallichiana var. yunnanensis; assembly: GCA_018340775.1. Lineage (NCBI taxonomy): Eukaryota > Viridiplantae > Streptophyta > Pinopsida > Cupressales > Taxaceae > Taxus > Taxus wallichiana. Next base: position 167,473,232 of record CM031244.1, read on the forward strand.
ACTATAAGACTCTCACATTATACTATCACATTAAAATTTATTAAAAGAAGGAACACCATAAAAATAAAAATACACACATAAATTATTTTTAAAAAGGGACACAACAAATATAGCACACATATACCCCATGGTCGCAATAATGGAAATCCCCCCCCAATGGGAAATCCTAACACAACACAACACAAAAATCAAACACAGTTGCCATGGTGATCCTTGATGATTTCACAATGAATTCCAATATGGTTAGTCTCCAGTCCCCCGACATTGTTGTGATTTTTACCTGGAAAATAACAATACCTCCTTCATCCTCGTGGCCACATCGAACATCCAAATGATATAAGAAACATATAATTATTAATTCCAAATCACAACATGATCAACGATTTAATATTTATCATTTAAATTCAATTTGTAACTTTTATCATCATCCGGTAGATCTCTATACTAGGGCTATTCATAATATGAACTTTCAAATGTCTAAAATCGAAGCAATATTATATCCATGTCAACAAGTATATCCTCATCCACATAATAATAATAATGTCTCAATGATCATCAAGGAGAATATCTCGAATCAGATCAATATTAATCCATAGTCTAACATCTAACCATCATGTTAGTCAAAACATAATAATGTCCATAATAATCCATGAGCTAATGTACACACATCTGCTACATCAAAACATAATAATATCCAAAATATGATCAATAGAGTTAGGATTAGTATCTAATGGTGTCAAAGGAAACTGGGCACTATAGATCTTCTATACATTCCAGAAGGGATGAGTACTTCTGTGTGGGCGGTCTAAGTCTGGGTGCTTTAAAAGGATGTCGCCCTTGATAGATTCTATCTTCTTATACAATTCCTGCACCTTTATCTTCTCTTCCTTTAACTCGTGCCTTAGTTGTGCACTAATCAACTCTTCCTGCTTCAAGCTCTGGGTCTTCTCCACCAGCTCCTCCTCTTTCTTCCCTAGTTTCTCCTCCAGTACTCTTATTCTATCATTGCGCATGAAGAGCCTAGCCTCTGTCTCAACCGTGACCTTGTTGAGCGCGTTAAAAACTTGCTCATTTGAGAGTTCCTAGGCATTCACCAAGGGATTGGCTCCCTTAGACTCTGGTACTGTGATGATCACTCCTTGGTAGAATTCGAAGTTTATCTCATCAATGTTGGACTCAAATTTCAAGAGAGCATCTTCTTTGTTCTTGGCACGTGCCCTTCTTCTCAAATTGCCCCATGGATAAAAGCCTTTCTATGGGTACCGTGCTTTGGAAACATGCGCGTAGTAACTTCATTGAGTCATTAATGTAGCCCATTACTTGTCTTTGTTCTGTATCGAGGGATCTCCTACCTGAGCACGTGCCTTTGGGAAAATTCACTATTAGAGTAGGACCTCCTCCCATGCTGCCATGATCCTTATCGGTGTTTTCCTCTCCTACTGCTGCAGCACTATGTCAAGATGCGCTCCAACTCTTGGTCTACCAAGGCCTTGAGCATTCTCTTTTCTTCCCTCTCCACCACCTCAATGATATGCTCCTTTGTGAATCTTATAGCTCCCTATTTGTCCCCGCCAACCTCCTCATTCCTTTCCATGTCTCCAAGTGCCTTCCTCATCCACGTGCGCCATTGCACCACATGAATATGAACTCCTACTCCTCTTCCTCGCTCTCTTCTCCTGAGTCGTATACGCTGAACACATGTGGTTCTTGGTCTTTCTCAGGCTCTTCTTCCTTGCTAACGTCTTCTTCACTCTTACCTTCTCTTTTACCCATGTACTTCTCTATCTTTGTTGGTCTCCTCCGAGTCAACTTCCTCTTCTACTCTCTACTTTTTCTTGAGAGGTGTCTCCTTGATAGGAGATTCGGCCTCTTCTTCTTCCTCGATCAACTCTTCCTTGGTGAGTGGTTTCCTAGGTGCCTCCACTTCTAGTGTCTTCTCCTTCACCGAGGACTTTTTCCTCCACATGTAAGTGCTTGGCTTGGCACTTGTTGTTGGCATGCTCACTGTCTAAGAAGTTTACACACTTGGTGCTTTATCTTCTCTTCCCCTCTTCTTAGGTGTGGGATTCTTCCTCTCCATGGGATCCTCAGGTATGGAGACTTCATTCTCCAGGTACATGCCCTTTTCAAACTTTGGCCTTATATGGAGGTATACACGTGCCACGGATCCTCCTGCAATGGGTAGTGTTATCGGCCTTATCATCTGGACCTCGTGTGACACGTACCTTTCTACGTATGCGTGCTTGCCACCGAGGTAGTTTAATATTTTCCGCATCTCTCTATGCTCTTGGTCTAGACTACCTAGTTCTAGCTTTAAATTCTTTGATTCCTTAAATCTATTTACTCCCGCTTGGAAGTATTGAGCAGTGAATGTGAAAGGAATTTTGCACCAAGGGCTCCATGACTCATCTATCAGCCTAAACCTGCCCAGGAAAAAATGTTGATAAACAATGAATTCGGCTTCCCCTTCAGTGGCTACTGGGAGTTGTTAAGGGATTCTCCACTATTCCCCGAATGCATTCCTCAGGTGCATATACCATTTCTCTAGTCATGCCTTGTGGGGTGCCGTCATTGTGTCATAGGCATACTTCTCGAATCTCTTTGCAGGTGAAGGATCCTCGGTGGGGTACTCCCATAAAAACTTGTCTGGTGCATCAAGAACTCCAATCTTCAAAAATAAAATGGTCAGGAGGACATTTCTAAAGAGGATTCTATCCCCCTCCTTCATGCAACTGACAATATCCTCCGTGATGTATGCAAAAAAGTTGTATATGGTGCCTTCTGTAATTTTCCTACAAACATGTAACCAAGGCTTATTGACTTGGGTCCATCTCTCCTGGCCATTCAGCTTTGTTACCAAATGCATGACCATTTTCATCATGGGGTCCTTGATGTCTGAAATGTCATAGTATCTCGACCCCTTATTACAGACATATTCGTTTATGGTCTCCTGAATTGCCTCCTTGTCGGTTAGGTCATCCTCCAAGCTGTTTCCTTCACATATAAGGCATGTGAAGTGAGAGATAAGATGGGGAGTGACACGTATCTTGTGCCCTACAAAGTGGAAGTAATCTTTGTGTACCCATGACATTAACCATTGATACAGAAAATTTGGTTTTCCAAAGTAGGGCAACTCATAGAGTTGCAACAACCCTGCCTTATCCATTTTGACCTTAACATCATCATTGTAGATTGGAAATCCCTTTGGTGTTCATTTACTTGTGCGGCGCACTAATTCTAGTGCCATTTCCTTCTCTACCATGTTTTTTCAGTGGTTATAATCACTTATAGGCACATTTCTCAGGAAGGATTCCCACTCCTTACCCATCATCACCCCATCTAGGTATTCCATCTCCGCATACCATTCTTCATTTGTGTTCACGTTGGGTTCTTGTTTTTGGACTTGTCCTTGCCCTTCCCTTCTTGGGTGCCATTTTCAAGGTCTTATTATCATGCCACTCCCTCCTTGTTACTTTTTCCTACTACTTCCAACCTCGGTCTCAAATCCATGATAAATCTCTTGAACCCATGCCCTAGTTTGTCAAACCCTAAATGGGATCAAATTTCCATGAGAAAGAGCCTCCTCACAACTCTTTTCATGCTCGTGTAACCCCTTCCTTCTAGTTTGCAGACTCAAACTAGTTTCTCATGCTTCAATCTCACAGATCTTTCTTTACATGATTGAATATGGAAACCCAAGTTTATAAAACTCACTCCTTTCTCTATTTCGCAAAGTGAAAATGAAAGTGCCTTGACCCTTTACTTATAGTTTTTATCTTTATGAACATTAAATGCTACTTCACCTGCCACCATAATTTTTTCATTTAATGCATCTTTTTCAAACAAAGCATGTCTTCAGTGCTTTCACTCACACGCCCGACTGCATGAAAACTCCTCCAACCTTCTGGTGAGCAACCAATCCAACATGATAGGTGAATCTTGCACGTGTGTAACCCACGCCGAAAGCACTTCTTCTGTCTTGATTCTTGCTCTTGCCTACCTTGTGTTTCTTAAATGTGCATTCTCCTCCTTAGTACGTGGGATCTATAAGTAGCTTTATCCTAGCACTAACCATTCTTCTTCCATATTTTCTCTTCATACACCTCTTTCAAATGGGCCATTCAAAAGGGATTTTCAACACAACTTTCTTGGCACTCTAATCATGCACTCTTTCACTTTTATCCACCCCACACTTAAAATGATGCATGGTCCTCTATGCACTCACAAATTCTCCAAAATAGCAATAAGGTTACCGATGCCCAAGGTGTAAAACAAAACAACAACGCGAAAGGGAAAATCATAAAGGAAACTTCTAAACTAACTGGAAAAACTACCTTATTTACAAACACCAAGAAGACTTATTTATATTAGGGCTTCAGCCTACTTCCATTGAAGTTTCCAGGAAACTTCATCCCATCTAGTGCTTATAACTGGCATGTACCCAAATCAAGGATGTACGATATTGTGTAAGGACCCAACCAATGGACTTTCAACTTCCTAGGATGGCGCAAAACTTAGAATCATATAGTAACACCATCTACCCAACCTCAAACTTCTTGTTTCTAATGTGGTGATCATGCCAAGCCTTCTACTTTTCTTTTTCTGTTGTTTGGCTCCACTTACTTGAGTGATCATCTCTCATCCAACTTCATTAACTCATCAATCATTTCTTCTAGCACTTTTTCATCGGCTAACCCTCCTACACATGCTATTCATAGAGAAGGTAACATAAATTCAACCGGAAAAACAACTTCCATGCCAAACACCAACTAAAAAGGTGTGGCTTTGTTCAACCTTTTATACGTTATCATGTAAGCCCACAATACTACTGATACTTTTTCATCCCAATCTTGTCTTCTGACATCACAAATTTTGGTCAGGGTATGACTCAGTATTCTTTTAAATGCTTCTGTGGTTCCATTTGCTTGTGGGTGATAGGGCGTATTCTTGTGATGAGCTTACATGAACTCGATAATAGGATCCTTATGGTCTCATTCAAGAAATGCTTACCCCTATTGCTGGTTAAACTCAATGGGCATACATACCTCGTGATAATGTTCTCCCACAATAACCTTACCGTTGTTGCTACTATGCAATCTTTAGTCAAAGTTGCCTCTGCCCAACTTGTCAGGTAATCTGTGCAAGTGATGACATAATGTGACCCAGTCCTATGTGTCGTTGGTATAATAGGTCCTACAAAGTCTATTTCCCATTTTTCAAAAGGCTACATGCTAGGGATAGGGTGCAAAGGCATTTCAACTCTCTTTCTTAGTTTTCCAGGGCACTGAGAATGGTCACACACTTTACAATAGTCTCGACAATCCTTGTATAGGGTTTGCTACCACAAACCTGCCATTAATATCTTACGCACTGTGGCATCACCTGCATAATGCCCACCTGCATTTCCTTCGTGTGCTTCCTCCATGATGTCCAGGTGCTCATGCTCTAATACACACCTACACAAAAATTCATCATGTCCTAACTTATATAAGTCTCCATGAATTAACATGTAGGGCATGGCGCATATGGCCAAATGCTTTTTTTTCTAAATTCCACATTCCCTCGAGTGCCACACCTTTCTTTATAAATAATGTAATATCTTCCAAATCCAAGGGCATGCACACGCAACCTAAACAATTGTGTGTTTAGCATTTTTTCCTCAATACTCTACGTGTCCTCCCCTGAATCAATTCTTGACATATGATCAGGCCCATAATTTCTTTTTCCAGGCTTTATTACAACGGTGAATTTAAATTCTTGAAACAACAACACCCACCAGCATATATGCCCTTGTAAAACATGCTTGTTCACCAAATATTTTAATGCCATGTGGTCGATGTAAAACACAAAGGGTGTTGCCAGCAAATACTATCTAAAATTGAAAAGTGCATAGATCATTGACAATGCCTCATGCTCAATTGTGGTATAATTCTTCTCTGTTGGTGTCAGCTTTCCTTCTTACAAAACATAGAGGATGATCAATAATCCCTTCACCTAGCTGTGCAAGCACTACTCTAATGGCAGTCCTTGAGGCATCTACATGGACATGAAAGGGATTTTCCCAAGAGGGAAAACATAGAATAGGTGTGGTGATAAGCCTATCTTTTAATTTATCAAACGCCCTTTGATGCGCCTCTCCCCAATGGAAGGCACTTTTATGTCTAAGTAGCTCCTCTAAAGGTGCGGTGATCTTGGCATATCCCTTAATAAATTTCCTATAATATCCCATATGCCCAAGGAATCGCACACTACGCTCTAGCTAGTAGGCTCCCTTAACCCCACAATAACTACAAATTTAGTGGGATCTACCAGTAAAGCCCTCCTTACATATGATATGCCCCAATAAAGTCCCAAAGGGTGTAGCAAACACACATTTCTTAATGTTGAGGGATATCCTCAACTACCTACACCTCTCAAACATTAACCTTAAATTGTCACAATGGTCTTTAACCAGACCATATATTGTCCAATCATCCAAATAGACCTAAAGAAACTTATGGATGAAGTCTGGAATGTTTGCACCACTATGCATGAAAAGATAGTAGGCGCATTCTTCAACCCAAAGGGCATGACCATATATGCAAAAGTTCCCCACTTGGTGGTGAAAGTTGTCTTCTCCTAGTCCTCTGTAATCCAAACTTAGTGGTACCCTGAAAATCCACCCATAAAGGAAAAGATTTCGCGTCCAACAACTCCTTCTAAAATTTCTTCAATGAACAGGGTCAGAAAGGGATCAATGACACAAACTATGTTCAATTCCCTATAATCCACACAGATCCTAATCCACCCATCCTTCTTGATGTTGATTACCATTAGACTTATCCACTCTGATTCTTCCACTACCTCAATGATCCCAGAAGCTATCATTTTTTCTATCTCCTCCTTAACCTTCACACACAAATTGGGATTCATCTGGTAAGGCCTTTTCCTAACCGGGTGTGCACTGTCCTTCAGTTTTATCTTCATCTCCCCAAGGAATGGTGAACACCTTTGAGCTCATGGTACCCACGTGGGAATAAATCCTCAAATTCACATAGTAGATCAATGATCTTAGATACTTCCTTCTCTCGACCAGTAATCTCCAATAATAGCTTCCTTAGGTTCTTCTCTTGAACTGATGTTAACCTTATTCATCTTTAAGGGCTCATGGTAGGTGTGTGCGTGAGTATCTGCACTATCTACTACCTCGTACATCCCTATAGAATGGCTAACATCTAAGATTTCCAAATCCTCTCCATCAATCACATACACCAAATTTCCTTTTTCTTTTTCTAAATACGCGCGCTCAAGCTATAACTCTTCTATTTCCTCTACTTCTTCTTCAAAGTACTCCCCTAATCTTGGTTCACCTAGTAATTCCAACAACCTATCTTCTACCCTGGCATTATCCCCAATGGTAAGGCACTTGATACCTTGTAAGGCCTTATCAAATGATGGTTTGTTACTCCGATATTCAAAGGTTTGAATAAGGTTAACCATGAGCTCTTTCTAATTCCTTGTCTGGCGGCGTGTCTCCAAATGACTATACCATTCATGCACGTAACCCTGTAGTGTAGAATACAACTTGTGCACCCAGAGGGATGGTGGCAAAGCTTCTGGGCCTTCTCTCCAGGCCCGTTCACACTCCTAGATATGGAAATAGGTGGGCTCCTTCCCATGGTACTCCTTGATGATGGTGGGTATATTGCTCCTAGAAAATTTGAAAGAGAACAATTCTTACCTTGCGCCACTCTAAAATTCTATCCTGATGTGTAGCCCACCACCGGAATGCTGTGCTGAGAAAGACATAACTTATCATCCATCTCTGTTCCTTCTCATCCTTCCACTGAGCTTCCACCTCCTACAGAAAGATATCAGGGAATGATCCTCTTGAATACTTGGGCAGTTCTTTTCCTCCAAGGTGCCTAACCATGCGCACCTTTTTTACCTTGGTCACCGAACCTCTCAACTTCTATCCCATCAATTCATAAGTCCCATGCACCTAATTGTCACATGCCAGACTGGTGGTATCACTCGCTGACTAAGCATCTTCAAAGTGGATAACCCCGTTAGTAGGGTATATCATCTCAGGGTCTTTGATTGAGTGAACATATATCCTATATAGAAATTCTTCCCCCAACGGTTCAATATAGGGTGCCGACTTTCCATTAGCCGAGGGTATAATGACTGTTCTTCCTTGTTCTCAATGTTGATGTACCCTTTGTTGAACGAAGGTCTGAATTCTTCTTGTCACACCAAGGGCATCCAAGTAGTGCTAGAAAATTGTCTTCCTGGCGAGTGCCAAGACTTTGAAGTCCCTAGTAAACTTGGCTCCTGGATAGTAATAGCTGCATCCTTTAAGAAAATGATGGGCATTACCTTATTCTTGTTTTCCATATATAGCACATTTGAAGATGGATGTAATGCGGGTCTTCCCATCTCGATGCCATGATTCCAAAGTTAGAATGTTAACCTCCACACTGTGTCAATGAGGATATTCTTTGAGGAGCCATCCATCTACAATTGCATTAAATGTAATCTCCTTATCATAGTCGAATCTGTGAGGGGGAAGGTTCATGTGCAATACCTATCTCTTACACTCTCCTCCAGCACATGGTACCTTCTCTCTCAACCATGATCCTAGCAAGGGAATGATATTCTCCTACCTTAGCATTTTACACACCTCCTTGACCTCATCCAGTCATCAATTTGCACCTCGACCCTCCTTCCTTGTTCCTCCTTCTTGGATTACTCCTTTAGACACTGAATCTCCCCTTCTAAGATTCAAATAACATCCATGGTGTCTTAATATATATCCTTTTGATGTACAAGGTCTAGATAATTTCCATGAATGACCTCCTCCGTTGAAACTAGGTTCTTCTGTCTTGGTACCTCTCTTGTATGCACAACTTTTTCCTTTGTTGTTACCAAGATAGGCTCCAAACCTACATCCCATGTTACCAAAGGCATCCATTGTATGTCCACCTTCTTGATACTAACCATTGTAATGCCCTTTTCCTTCCGGTGCTGCTAATTCATATGCTCAAACAATTTTGGGCACTTCTCATACTTATACTTCTTTCCGCACCACAAGCACTGCAATAGGTCTAGGCATTCATGTTTGTAATGCTCTGTAGATTCACAGTTGAAACAGGTTCCACATGGGAACTCGCTCCTTCCTCCCTCTTGGTTACCATGACCATGGAATCCTCCTCGAAAACCTCTTCCATGCATGCCTCCATCTGCGCGCTCCTCATAACGGTGATCATTACCCTTGGAACTACTTGCAACATTGGTTTGGTGCACCCCATGATTGATGGCCTCATGGATTTGATCAATGAGCCTATAGTCCTTAGTATCATGGGTTGTAGAAGTGTAAATCTTGCAATAACAAGATACATTTTTCCTGATTGTGCGCTACAGCAAGGGACATCTACTTACATCATGGTCCCCATGATAAATTTCACATTCTACCGCCATAGTGCATACTATCCTCTGGGGGAAATTATCCTTAACGTGCCCCTCTATTTCATAATCTGTGCACCACAAACCACTGCGAGTCTCATGAGCTGAGTTCACAAATTTTTTTTCCAAATGCTTGGCCATAGCAGCAATATGAGTTTCCAAGAATGGGCTAACACTAGTATCAACAGTACCAACAATGACCTCGGCATGTAAGGCAGCCTCTAATGCCTTGTGCGGGTCTCAGTAAAATTTTTATGAGATAAGCCCCTTCTAAAAGGGGTGATCAATCCTTCAAAAACCACCGAGCATCTTGTGAAGGGTGAATATAATATGATAATTTAGATAAGAGAGTCTTAAAGCGTGCATCATACTCTCACACTCTTCACCATTCCTTGCTTTGAATCTCCTTCAAATTGCTGATGCTCTTCTGCTCAAACTCAGGAATGTGGAACTCTACCAAGAATGCATTCTTTAAGGTAGTATAATCCACTACTGTCTGATGAGGGTCATACTTCCTATACCAGCTATGTGTGCACCCTTGCAATGTGGTTACAAACTAACTAGCCTTCCATTTTGGGGTTGTGACACCCTTCACGTACCATAGCAGTTCACACTTGTGAACATGTTCCATAGCATCCTTAATACCTCTATAATCGGGAAAATGTAGAGACATTTCAAAGAAAACTTGTGAGAGTGGTTGGGGTCTAAATACTCCTTTGCTAGATCCTTGGTTTCCACCTATGTTTCCTCCACCGCTTGATCCTCCAGTCCACTGTGTCCCGAGCCACTAGATCCGCCGGGACCACTGAGTCTGAACCACGAGATCCACCTGGCCCACCTGAGGTCCCGAAGTGGTCGTGCAAGGGTTCCCATAGTTTGACCGAGCTGCACACCTACAGTCTGCAACAATGCCCCACTACCAATAGTATAGCTCATATCACTTCTAGATGTGAGAACAAATGCTTGTGTACCTATACCTTTCCTGAAAATTCCTAACACTAGGCTAGTGTTTGCAGCCATAAAAGTATCAAACGAGAAATTATATCTCCTGGGTGTAGAATGATCACCTCTAATGTAATCAACTAGATTAGCAATATTATCCCCCGATCTAGAAAACCAAGCGCCAAGGTCTGGTCACTGGGTGGGCTCAGATGTGCGCTAATGGTTCTTCTTTCTCCATGTGACGAACTCTCATCAGAAGCCGAAGGGGTTTCTCTCATGCGCTTGCCAAGATGGGGTCGCACAGACTGCTCAGGCTCCACATCCTTAGTGTGAACCTCAAATCCTTCTTACAACATCTACCGCCATACATCCATCACACCTACAACCTCACATCATCTAGCAATCTCCCTTTCACGTGCTTCACCATACTTGAGTCATCTCTCCTCCCTTTCTTTCTCTGCCACAACATTTTCCATCTTCCTCCACCCTAGCTTCCTCACCTAGCACTCAGAGTGGTTTATCCGGCCATTGGGAAAGCCTCTAAACTCATGGTAATCATCAAGATCTTCAAATCTAGAGGGACATCATGTAAAAATGATCCTCTGGGCTCCCTTAGAAACTCAAACTCAACAACCTCCAGACAAGAATATGTGGAAATGGTGTACTCAGAGTGTAGCTAGCCAATACTCCTTTCCACCAATGATCCACAAAGACGGGTCCATGTCAGATCTACATCCTGTAGCCTTTGGTACTCTTCTTGGGTCCACACATGTGATCTACAATGCCAACTTGATCTAGATGCATAGGTTAAGAGCCATTCATACAGTTCCACAGGGAAACAACAGAAAAAAGTTTCATATAGATCATGGTAGAGATTCTCTTCTACCCATCTACATGCATTAAACTCAGGTCCAATGTTGAATCTCTGAGAAAATTCATCCTCTGTGCTCTTGAACCATGATTCAACATTTTCCAATGTTAACCACTCTGTCATTACTCATTACACAGATCATGATGTATGTTAAATCCCACTACAACTTCGAAAAGAGGTCCCAGAAAATGGAACCAAGATGTAGTCATTTTTACTCCTATCACAAAAGAAAGGAACCCCATGCATGCCAGCCTATCACCCAACGAAATTCTAACACTCACCTGAGGCACGTGCGGGTACCGATTCTCTATTTTATGTGAGTTTAGTGCGAAACGTCATCTATGATTAGTGTAAGATATTTTAGAAGGGAAGTTTAAGACATACAAGAACCATAGGGCTTAGAATGGCCTCTAGATCCTTGTAGTCACTTCAGACCAAGTGTTTAATAGAATCCATAACACGTATTGTGACTGAAAGAAACATAAAAGCATTCATACTTACCATGAAAGGAAAGATAATTCATAAGAGAGAAACATGCATCGAATCATTGATATTCATGTATATATTAAGACAGTAACCTTATTACATCCATGGAACCATTACAGAGGATCTTAGAGAAGCTGCATTGTAGTCATGCATTGTAATGGACTTAATGTAACTAAGCTACCCAAAAGAAAATTTATGACCCCTAGACCTAATGCATTCTCTCCGAATATAACTATTCACCGATAGAGTCCTCGCAAAGCATTTCTACAGAGCTCTACTCACTCCCTAGGTGTCTATATGGATACTTGTATGTATACCTCCATAAGTAAATCCTCTTTGTCTATATGTCTATATATATTTTTGTCTCTGTAGTTGCTTGTATTTATAGCTTTCCGGACTCGCCAATCCATCCTCCATTGCTCTCAAATCTAGTGCTAAGTGTCTGAATGTGGTCCTCGATGCGAGCATGCTTTTCTATGCCTAAGCTCTCCACCTTATTCCATGATGTTCTTCTAGAAGATTCCATCGCAAGCATGCTCAATCCTAGGACAACTTGTCGCCAGGATGACATCTTATCCACGCAAAACCGGGTCATGATTTCACGTGTTCTACTCTGCAAGTCCAAAATGACTAAGTCATGATCCTTTCATGCATGCTTTTTCCTTGCATGCCATTCCATAACTTGGACCTTGCATGCCTACGCACCTTCATACTTGGCCAATATTCCAAGGGTCCAACAATGAGTAATTTGATTTCAAGGATCATCTAAAAAATGATTGCTCTTCCGGAATTTGTTTATGCAATTTTTATGCTTAGGTAGATCAGTCATGATGTTCCTCTTGGAATCGGTTGGAGGTTGTTGTTTTTGTTTTTGCATCTGCAACATGTGAAAACCTAAAAATGATACCTCCTTGCATGATGCTTGTGATTTTTAGAAACTTACATTCCTTCTTCTTTTGTATGATGCCTGCAAGTTCTGGAGTGGATTTGTGCATCTCTTGTCTTGACTACCCGTAGCACTACTTTGCTGTAGCACTCTGAAATTGTGCCCATAGTGACCATGAGGTGGCCCATAAGACTTGAATAGGTAGCTTGATTTAACCAAGGGGTTGCTGTAGCAAGCAAGGAATGTTTGCAGGAAGGGAAAGAGTACCTACAACATGAATTCTGCTTTATGTAATTGTTTGTGACTCAGCTTTTTCCTTACCTCCTTCTGAATATGCCTATGGCTGTCCAAAAATCTACCCGTAGCACTTTTAGAAAGTGCCCACAACAACTACTTGAGGATCTCGCAAAGAATCTGGAAGGTTGCTCATAAAGAATCTGTTTGAGTAGCCCGCAACAACTAGAAGGTTTCCCGTAGCAACTGTTTGAGTAGCCCGCAACAACTGGAAGTGGCAAAAGCAATGTGTTAAGCAGGTTTGGCTGAGGTGTTTTTCTTTCCATCTTTCTTGAAAAATACACATTTGTTTTAAATCCCTGCTACTTCCTCTGTAGAGTATCGTTTATTATGGCCCTATTAAGGTCCATATACAACATTTCAATCTTCTTCCCATGGGAGGTAGAGATCATCCTCCCTTCCTTCCTCATCAATCACCTTTTCCTTTGAACTTGGTGGGTCAATATGAGGGTTTTTCTACATGGACTGCTGCACTTGCTATGAAAATTGCTCCTTTGATAAGGGTTTCTTGTATACTTTGAGTCTCAGGACTGTCAGAGACACCCATAATTACGCCCAAGCAATTTAAATACTTAAATTGCGCTAATTATCTATCTTCTAGAAAATTGATGACATATTGTCAATAATGCTCATTTTCCCTCATATCATCACTAATTAATTACACTAAGCTAATTAATTAAGTTGCCTATCTAACACACACCCTAATTAACGACCTTCTGTTAATAAATCACCCCTTCTACCTAGACTAATTAATTATTATTAATTAATTAGTTTTCCCTTCCATTTAACCAATAAATAAATATTTAATTGATTTAATCCCCTTCTAATAGCCTAAATCATACTAATATTCCTCTAATTATCTTCTATAAGCTTACATCTACCTATTATTTAATCACCTTTGATTAATTAAAACAACCCCAACTCCCATGACTTGCTAGCATAAATTAAACCCTTCTAAAGTAAGGTTACCTTTTATAAAGCAATCTTATCCATTCCTAATCATGTTTTACCTTTATCCCACATGCAAAGGGATGCAATTTTTCCTTTATCCATTGGGCTATATAAGGAGCCCTCCTTCTACCTTTATACCTACACCTAAACTCTTTGGGAAAGCAAATGCAAAGCATATAGCAAAATAGACTAAGAGATTGCCTTTTGTTTTCTCGAGATTTCATCATCTTGAAGAGTTAAACCTCTTTCCTAAGTGCTTAAGTCATATGAGAGGTGTCAAAAGGGTCTTGTAGCCCAACTTTTACAAGCCCTCATTCCTAGGTTCTTGGAACACCAATATAACAACCATTATTGATAGCCATGGAGCCTACCTAGTCGATTTCATTTATTTATTGTTAGAGAATAGAGGATTTTAGATGTTTTAACATTGTTAGTTTCAAAGTTTTATTGATGAATGTTTAGAGTCTAACCCTTGTTTAATTCTCATCATGATGGTGCTAAGTAGTTTGTTTAACTCTTGCTAATTAAGGCTATTTAGGTGTTAGTATTTTATTCATATTAGCACTAGTTTAAAAACAACACATGCACACATTTGGCAAACCCAAAGTGGGACACTTAGTCCATCCTCCATTAATGGAGTCATTTTGAAGCTTTTATTTTAATGTTTTTTTTTTTCTTAGTTTTAATCTTTCTAGATTAGTTTCAAGCTTTCTAGATTAATTTTTCAATGTTTTTAGATTAGTTTCAAGTTTTTGATTTCACTAACCTTTCTTGTATTAATGGATAAATATCAAGTTTCTTAGCTAGATTAGCTAAGATTGTCTTGTTTTTGTGCTCTTTGCAGGATCAAAGGAGGTGAAGTGCTGCCAAAATTGAACCAAATTGATAAAATTTTGATATTTTTGAGATTATTTTTGAAAATTCCGTGTTTTTAGCCACCTACAGGAAAGGGAGCGCACATACCATTCTCGTGTGTGCAAGTACAAATATGAATTTCATTTTTGATAGAGGCACGAAGGAACCCAATTTGTGGTGTACACGCCCGAACTATGGCGCACACACCCAAACCATGGCTCACATGCCCAAATAGTGGCACATACATCATTAACAATCTTCCAGAGGCCATAACTTTTGCTCCCGAACTCGAAACAACTCCATTTTTGTTGCGTTGGAAAGGTATTGAAGTGAAATATACAATAGAAACATAAATTTTGGGTTTTAAGTTACCAAAAATTTAATGTTTTCATTTTTATTAAACTACTCATTTCTAACATGTCTAAATGCTTTGAAAAATTTGGTCTTTGATGTTCTAACACCTTGTAAGTTTTATTTTGAATCTAACTTCGATTTTTTAGGGTGTTTTTACATGTTTGATGGTGATTTGACTTGTTTAAAGGTGAATAAACATTGCATGTTTAATCATGAGATTAGAGTCGTGTATGCTCTTCCCTCGCACATTTTAGGTGATCTTGGGAATCAGAAATGATTTCTATGTCTCTTCTTTGTTTTGAAAAATGATTTTTATTAAAAGAATGAATGTCAAAGTTTGTTAAAAAAACAAATATTTCATTTGAACTAAGTGTTTTCCATTTTTATTTCATATTTGGATTCTACGTCGCGTATGCTCTTCTCTTGCGTCTTAGGATGATCTTGAGAATCAGAAATGATGTTTTATCCCCTTTACTCTTTTTTATGGAAAATTACTAATCCGTTATGCAGAACCAAAAATTCTTGTCAAAGAAAGGTGGAATAAAAACAAATTCAAAAATACTAATAGAGTTTTCATACAGGTTTCCAAAAGGTGTTCAAGAAACCACATCAATATTAAATAGGATAAAAGAACACCATATTCAAAACATTGTATTGTAGGCTTTAGAAAAGGGTACGCCCCTATCCATTTAATCGAACATAACCCCTTTGGCATAACACCTTAAGCTACAACAATGGGGGTGGTACCAAGAACCCTAAAGTATTCCACCATTGTGTAACCTCGTGGATGAAACAAGAAGTGCCTCGCTTACCCACTTGACTAGTTTTCCTTGTGAGTTAGCATTACAAAGTTGTCCATATCGTGACCCTAACAAGAGTACATGATGGATGCAATTAGTGCCCACTATACTTGAAGGGGGAAAAGATGAGATACTCCCAAATTAGTTAGTGTAAATTTTTGGGTAAATCGTGCCTGCTCTTAGATGACTTTGTAACACCTAGTTGAGAGATCTTATTAAGGAGGCCATTTTGTCTTGAGGCCCACTTTACTAGTCCTTTGTCGCATCTTGGCCATCATGAAGTGATAGATTTTTGGATTTAGAACCTTGTTTTTTCGAACAAGGAAAAGAATCCACTTAAGTTGGATCTAAGTGCCTTTCATCACGGAAATTAGATGACATTTTACTTAGCTTAGCTTCTTTCTCGCCTTCAGACGAGGCGAAGCTCTACCCAAGTAACACTTAGTTCATTTCCATCTTTTGATCTACACCTTTGCATTCTTGTTGCCCATTTGGGGCAACATAAGGCATCTTTCAGGAGTGTTGTCATAGATAGTGTTCACCACTTTTTTGTCCATTTACACTCATCCATGTTTACGACTGAGTTGTTAAACATCTAAAGTGCATGGATGTGTCCTAATATATTTGATGGCCACTTGATCTTGATTTCAATATCATCATCATAGTTTAGATTGACTCATCAGTTGATCTCCCTTTGACGTGTTACTGGTTGCATTGTCTCAACACAATTAAGATACTTATGTCATGTTTTTCATAAATGTGATCTAAGTATCTGCATTGTGGTGTTATGCTACACACATTTTAACACATCCTTAGTATACTTTGAATTAGTTTGATTTTAAACATTTTCCCAAATCTTGAAAGGTGTCACTTACTTTGTTTGCATCATTTTGATACCACTTTGACACTACTATATCACTTCTCTGCGAATCTTGATAGACGTGTCCAATTGGTGTGGTTATGTGGCTTACATTTGTAAACTTCACCATTTAACATTTAGGTTTTGTTGGTTGTTGGACTTGTCATGGTATCCTTTGATTGGGAGTCACATCTACCCTTTGTTAATATTTACGCCTTGTTCATTTCGAAATGGATGTAAATATTGACATTGTATTGATCACCTTTGCATCAAACTATCACTTTAGACATGCATTTTCATAGGGTGTATTTCCTTGTTGATTGGATTTTTGTTTCACACTTCCATGATTGTTCCTTGTGATTATTCATTTAGAAAACTTATTTTCTAGGACAATCCCTTTTTATCTCATCGATATTGCATCATCACGATGTCTATTTTCCTTAGACCTTCTTTGGAAAATCACGCACACATATCAATACTTACAAAATGTCTAGCTAGTTGTCCTTATGCTACCAAAATTGACATGTCACTTCCTTCCCTTTGAAGGAGTTCCATCACACTATCTAGATCTAGACATTTGTGCTTAAAATAGTGCCAAAAATGACTGACTATCATGTGGTTCCCCATACTTACAAAAATATGGAACCTAGGTTTAGCAATTCAAATCAAAAGATTCCCATTACAACTAAACCTTGTTTGGTTCTTTGTGCTAGAGATCCCATACAAGTAACCCATTCCCCACCTTCATCTCATAGTCGGTGGTATGGTTTGGACACTTTTGATCCAAATTATTATTCGGGTTCCCCCCACTCTTCTTCTGATTCTAATCTAAACATTTCCTATAGTACCCACTTTCCTTAGAAACTTTTATTCTCATCATGATACTATAGACTCTATGATGGAAATCCTTATAATTTGGATTTAGTATGGTGTTAGATGTCAGATCCTGGATTATTGTTGAATCTGATTATATATGATGCATGGTGATTATTAGAGACACTCATATGTGGATGATGATATACTATTGACATGGATGTTTAATGGAAGTTATTCAGACATGTGATTTTGGAGATTATGAGTAAACCTAGAAAAGGGAAATTATTTGATGATGATATAGTTGTCGATATAAATTGTAAATGATTTCATTGATTGCCTTGATGATTGTTGTGATTCATATGTATAGATGATTTTGTGATTATATTATATATTCATTTTGGATGTTCTGATATGGCCATGAGGCCGAAGGAGGTATTTGTGTTTTTATGTTTAAAATATCGCAACAACCATCGGGGGATTGGAGACCAACCAAAAAATAATTCTAGGTGAATTCGACAAAGTTGTTTTGTGTGTGTTGTATTTTGTTAGGGATTCCCATGGGGATTACCTTTACATGTGACCATGGGTTTGTGTATTTTATTAATGTATTTATTTTATTATTGTTATATGTATTTTATTAGTAATGTGTTACTTTCTTTTAATTAATTTAAATGTGGAAGATTAATGTGAGGAATCATATAGTTAAACTTTAAATAAATTAAATTTGGATATGGAAAGTAATTATTTGAGTTGTTGGTTGTTTGTAATTAATTTGTAAGGGATATGTAAGATGTGTAAGAGCTTGTGTAAGTAAGTTTTGGAGTAAGAAATACTCCACCTCCTTGAAAAATTTGAATTTTTCCTTGGGGACAATTTTTGGAGGCTTGTGGGACAAGTAAAACTTGTCCCATGCTTCTAAATTTAATTCACCAACCATACTAATGGTTGGAGATGTGATTTTTGACTTGTATAGTGAATTTTATTCATAATTTTTCTTGTTTTGGATTGCACTCTCTTAAATTTCATTTATTTTTGTTGTCCCTTGAGGTGTGGGCTCTTTGGAGTGTGCAAGTAACTTGCCATTTTTCACCCACCTCTCTATTGTGCTTGGGGGAATGGATTCTTGTATTTTTTGTTTGATTTTTAGGATGTTTGATGTGGTATCCTACATGGATCCACATCATCCTCTTATTTCCTCTTCTATATGATTCAAACTCTCTTCTTGTTTTGGGGTTTTTGAAACTTTTGCTTCCTTCCTTGGGGGCACATTTTCTTGTTGGAGATATTATTTTTGAAGGAAGTTTTGGAGAAAGCTTTGCATTCTTGTGAGTTGCTATTTTGGACTATGTTTGTGGAATTTGAATCTTTCTGGTTGGAGACAAAAGCTACCATGGAAAGGTAGGCATTTATTCCTTCTTTATTGCTATTATTTTCTTGTGTGTGGTGTGTATGGAAAATGTTTTATTGCATTTGTTGGCTGGTTGGGTGGTGACTTAGGGAAGGTGTAGGAGAAGGCTATGGGAATCCATGTGGTGGGGGAGATAATGGAATGCAATGGGAATCATAATTTTGTGGAGGGAGTTTGAGTTTGGAATCCACCATGGAAAAGAAATAGCTTGTATTTCTTACTTTGTAGGGGGGCATAAGGAAATCTATGGGGGGGCATAAGGAGGGATTTGTGGGGGCATAAGGAAATGTGTGTGATGAATTATTTTTATGGGTTTTTATCGGTGGATGCCCAATTCCCAATTGGGAGGCATAAGCAGCTTCCCCATAGACCTTGTTCCTTTGGCTTATAAGATCAAGCCTGAGTTCTGTTTTGAAATGTTTGTAAATGCGTTATGAACTAGCTGTGTTGTGTTGTATTGTGTTTTAAAAAAGCAATGTGTATGTGAAAGAATGTTGTGTTGTGGAAGCTATTTGTTGCCATTGTTGAATTACACCTTTGATTGTATTTTGATTTTGTTTAGTGGAAAGAAATGAAAATTTTGTTAATTACATTCAAGGAATGAAAGAATGTAAAGATGTTTCTCTTTTTGAAGTCAATAAAGAATTTTCAAGTTCATCTCTCTTTTTTTTTGTTGTTATTGAATTGGAACATTAAAATATGATGAAATGGGAATATCAAATTGTGATTTGAAGCTCTATTTATTTGCAAAGAAAAGAAAATGCGTAGGAAGGGAGAATGTTGCTTGTTTCTTTTGGGAAAAATATGAAATTGAAATCAGAATTGCTTTGAGTATAGAATAGTTGATTTAAGTCATTTAAAGGTATTGGATTGGTTTAGAAATGAAATGCCACCCATGAATGATAAAATTTTTTATACAAAATTAAAAGAAATTGATCTCTTGTAAATTTTCAAAACTGACAATCAAACTTAATAAAATGCACAGTTCAGACTTGCACATTTAAATCAACTTGGAAACCTTAAAATTCCACATGATATATTAGCAATGAACTCAATTGACAAAGAAGATTTAAGAGAATAACTTGAACCATTGCAAAATTGAGATTAATCTCCTCCTTAATCATTTTCTGTCATTTTTTGGATAGATTCAATTAGAATCATTTGAACAAAATTTTTTTACCTTCCTAAACTACTTTGAAACCTCCCTAGTTCAATTCTCCATGCCTATTTGACATGTTGAGTTTAGGAGGAAATCCAATTGAATTAAATCGAGAAGTTAGAAATTAACAGTTGGCTTCTTAAAAGCTCTGTAGATATTTTTTCAAAATTGACCCTTTAAAAATTATCAAAATGTAAATTTTATGTTTCCTTTGAAAAGAGGGCATCAAGATCTTTCCAAAAAGTCCTCGTTTTCCTAAAATTGAGCTTCCTAGAAAAATTTATGGCACTTTGAAGTTTTATGGCCTTAGCAGGAAAATTTGGGAAAATTTTCCCTGGTGGATCTGCGGCCCGAAATTTTCCCTTTTAAAAATCTTTAGAAATTTTTTGAAAATTTTGGCTTGGGAAAATTTTCACCTTTCCTCCACTAGCCCATAGCCAATCATAGGCTATGACATGTCCTCACGGGGCGGAAGCGGAGGCATGACACTTTCTTTGCCCTTAGAGTTTTTAAAAATTTGGAAAAATGTTCATTCTAGCCCTCCGCGGCCCTTCGGGTCAATTATAGGCTGCCAAGTGGCAGCTTTGGCTACTAGCAGAGGGGATGGACCCCTTTATTTTATTTTGTTTTTTCTTTGGGAAATTTTCTAAAAATTCCCTTTGCGGCCTCGTAACTCCGCCTTGCCATGGGTTTTTTTGCCCTTGGTAGGCGCATTGCACTCCGCATGCCATTTTGTTTCTCTTTTTCCCCTTTGGCAAAAATTGCCAACATCTCCCACCACTCGCCTTCCCTCTCCTTCATCCTTATAGTGGCATGTTGAGTGCCACATGTCCCCGGAAAGACCGCGGATGCGTGGGCATTGTTTGAATTTTCTTGCCCATGGGAAAAAAGCCCCAAATCCTTCCGCCACTCCACACCCCTCCTTCTCTCTTCTCCCCGCAGCCTAACCGTGGAGAACAACGTGTCCCCAAGTGCACTGTGGGTGCGGGGGAAAACTATTTTTTTTTATTCTTCCATGGGTGATGTGCCCCAAATCCTTTTCTTTGCTCCGCCCTTCCCTTTTCCCCAACGTTGTTTCTAAGGCCGCCACGTGTCCCTAGAGGACCCGTGGAGGTGCGAGCGTAATTGGGAAACTTCTCACACACAAGGAAAATTTCCTTACGCCACCCCATGACCCGCTAACCCACCAAAAGGGTTTTTCACCCCTGCTTGACACGTGTCCCCCTTGGGGAAAATTTGACCTCTAAAGTCCACTTGCTCATATCTTGAGTTCCAGAAGGAGTTAGGAGGACTTCTTTATATCACCGGAAAGGTGAGAAAATTTCCTATCCAATGGGAATGATTTAGGGAAATTTTGGATGTGTTAAGTGTGAGAAAAACTAAGTTGAAAATATGATCCTGTTAGAGAATGGGTATGGGGGTAAAATTTATCCCTAAACCTAACTAAAACTTCTAGCCCTAAGTTTTGGACCTTGTGACCTCTCGAGTTGTTAATAAAAGATAAGTTTGTTCTTATGGATTTGAGTTATTCTAGAACCCATTAGTGGCGGTTGTTTCCTTACAACCTAGTTGTAGACTCTCTTAATCAAGTTCGGGAGTGGGTAAGTGAGACCTTACTCTATTGATTTTAAATATGTATTCCTTTCCTCACTGTAATTAAACCCTGCTCTTGTCTTTGATCTGGTGGAAATTAAATCCCTTGGGTATTTAATTGTTTTGGGTCCCTTAACCCCGATTTTTTTAATCAGAAATATTTAGCTAAAACATCAATGTGATTAGTAAATAAATTAATCCCTAGGAGATTTGATCTAGGTGTGAACTTATTACTCTTGTTGGTTTTTAATATGGAATTAGTAAATATTATAATGGTAAAAGTTATCAGTTTAATTTAATTGTCCTTGAGACTTTGGTTGCTTAACCCCTAACTCCTAATCAAAAAAAAATTCCATAATTTTCTAACTAAACCTAGGTTGTTCATGGGTCTCAAGTGGGTTGTTTTAACCGGGCATCACACTTGGTATCAGAGTAGTGGTTCAAAATCTTGGGCCATTGGGAACACTAGAAAAATTGAGACATGAACTATAAACCTAGCACACTTTTGAATCTAAGAAAACAAACTTGTTTGAAAATTTAAAAAAAAATATAAGCATGAAGAAATATTACATTACTTTGTTCATTTGAACTACCAGAATTAAAATAATAATAAAATAATAATAAGTTGTTTGAGTTGTTGTGCTTGCTTAGTGACATTTTTTCTAAACCGGGATAACTAAGAATGTCGATTAAATTTATGTTGTGAACTTCTATTATAATGGAAACTTGGTTCCCCTTAGAAAATGTGTTGTTTTACAAGTCCTAAAACTTGATTTAATTGTATGATGCATTAAGCCCTTTGTTGAGACCCTTCCTTATTGGAGTTGTTGGAATGATGAGTTGTATGATGTGATCTTTGTGGTTGGACAATAGAGGTTGTGTTCTGGGTCGGGAAGAGTTAATTAGAATTTGTTTAGAGCTTCCTTCCTTGATTGGTTAAGAAAGAGGGTCCAGGCGTCGAGTTTTCCATGTTGTTACCCGTATGAGAGGGTGGACACTAATTCTAGGTGTCGTCTAGGACCCAATCCTATGTATGTGTTCTTGGAACTAACCTCAAGGCAGATTACCCCTATTGGTGGCCATGAAAGGATGCGGAGTGAATGTGGTGTTAAATTTTGTGTTTTACATTTGTAATCTTGTGTATTTTATCAAGGACCAACATCTTATTTTATGATTGGATTGAAGAAGCTCTGAGGATATTTTATTTATTTATAATTCTTGCAAGAATTTTCAAACTTTACAATGTGGCTACTTAGCCACTTTTATTGATTGCCGATATTTCTTGGACTTTATTTGATTGATGACTTGGAGCTCATGATGTTGTTGGCTACTTGGCTAAACATTACATGGTTTCCTTCTTGCATGTTGTTGAGCTAGTTCTATGCTTCATGTATGGTGACAATTGTTATATGGGGGTACACCCTGGGTGTCTTAAATGTCCTTTTAGGTGCTTAAAGTCATGCCTTGGTTATGGATGCATGGAACCTTGAGTGTGTCTAAGATCTTATAGCGACCCTTTTGTAGCTTGACCTTGCTAGAAACAAAGTTTTTGTGTAGTGTGGTATAGAGGGTAGGCTGACAGTAGTAGTGGTGATTCTATTTTCAATCTGGTAAGATCTTGACCCTCATCGAGTAGAAGTGTTTTTTTATGGGATTTTAGATTTTTCTAGGATTGGATTGCCTCTTTGGTTGACTGTAAATGTTACTTAGAAAAGTTTTGTTTGATAGTGAATTTTTAGTGATGACATGTTAAATTGTATCTTGGGTACCTAGTTGCATCATAAAAAGTTTTGACTTGTGGAATGTATGCATCTTGGTAATTATGGATAGATTTAAACCTTTCAAGTAGTGTGTTTATTTAAGTGTACTTGTTTTACTCTCTTGACTTATAAATAAGTTTACCCTTACCTTAAATTTACTTTACTATGAATAGCATTCTATGACCTATTAATATTTGAGTTACTTGGAAAAACTTATGGATGCTTTGGGTCTTTTGGATCTTTCTCCTATAAATGTTAGTTTGGTAGATCTTAATAGTTAATCTTGGTGGTGCTTATATTATACTTCCTCTTTTAAAAAAAAAAACTATAACTCTTGGTTGTAAAGTCCATTATTGGAAAATTATTTGGTTGCCCATTGCATTTGATGCCTTTTAGTGTGGATGTGGTTCCTTGGAGTAAAGTTGCATTGTCATCCGGTTACTTGGCTAGTGGTATCTTGTGGAGGCCCACTAAGAATGTTCAATGATGCTTGAAATTATTCGATGAATTTTGAAATCTTGGTGTGATTCATGTTGGTTCATTGTTTCCTAGTTCCTATACAAAAAGTTAATAATGTGTTTTATATGTTGAATGTCTCTTGTTCCTTTAGAATCAAAATGTGGTGTGTTGATTTGTATCTCCTTCCCATAAAAGTAATTTTGTGATGTGTTTGAACCTTCCTTCTCATCAAAAGTTGATTGATAAGACAACTCAACCAAAACACCATAAAACTATAATTAAGGAGATTTGACCTTAGAACTTAACAAATAAAATGGAGCATAGAAAAAGGGAAGTGATCCTTGTTATACCCTTGGTAGATTAACAAAAGAAATAAAAACCATGTAGAAGAATAGAAAGTAAATCTTTTCCATCCACCTTCCTTGCGAGTAAACTAAATGCTCTCTACCTATACAGAATGGTGAGACATCATGCCCACCTTAGTGGTGCTCTTTTTAATGTAAACTAATGATGTCATAATAGAAGGAAGTTTGTAACTAAGGAAGCATGAAAGGAATGTTCTTATCAAGCAAAGCTATAACTTTTGACTTAATAAGTTGATTTTCAAAATGGGTAAAATTTATGTGTATTGAGTGAAATATATAGTTGAACTTGTAGTTCTGTCACCTACCTAAACTTGTGAAACAACAGGTGGATAGTAATGTGTTCTAGTTGCTTATTACTTATTGTCCATCGATGTATGTGCCTTTCTTGTGGGAGTTTTGGGTCATCACACCCTTATCATCTAATAGCTCGATGAATGTGAGTTGTGGTCATTTTGGATTGAGACTTATCATTTTTGAGAATCCACCTCTCGTGTGTGTTTTCTTGTCCTTGGAGACCTAAGTTATTGTAATTTTAAGGCAACATATGTTAAGGATATAAGATAACTTTGGGAAGTCTTCTTTTCTTCATATTCTCTTGGGTCACCTTGTTGTTGAATCCCTTCTTCCCATTAGGATGGAAAGTGCAAGATGATGTTATTCACCCTTGGATTTGATTGGACCCCGTGTTACTTTCTCTTCTCCCTAGAAACCTTGAGTGGTCCTTAGTGTTCCTTGTGCTCTCTTTATGGTTATTCCGAGCTTGAGTAGGAAATAAGATAAATAATCCCCATTGTGATTTAATGTATGGTGCTTGAATTGATATGTTAGTTGCTAGGGGAGATATATATATATATATATATATATATATATATATATATATATATATATTTCTTTTGCTATATGGTTGACTTCCTTAGATTAGGTTGGTATGGTGTGTTCGATTCTTAAAACAAAAGTGTAAAAATCAGACTATAGGAAAACCTTGTGGTCTTGACTTAACTTGCATTACCATGAAAAGTTAATTGTGACCTATTGAGTTATAGAAATGATTTCCTTGAATAGTTCCTTGATTGTAAATGTTTTGCATATTTAGGTGTCCTTGTTGATTAACCTCATCTTGTGTAATCTCAATTGTGGACCTTGTGTATACTTGTTCCTCGTGCAAAATTGGTCATAGTTGATTTTTCTAGCCTCAGATAGACAACAAACCATGAAATCATGGCTTAAACATGTATAAATCTTAAATTTTATTAATGTGGTATGTGTATCAGTGGGAAACTGTGTGGTCATCTCAAGTTTATGGAAATTTTCCTTGTAATTCCCTTACTTGGTGGTTACTCTTGATGATCTTTTGGAACTCTTCTTGTTATATTGTTATGTGTTGTATTTTGTTGATAGCATAAAGTTACTCCTTAGATTCTTATGTTCATAGCCTTGCATGCAGAAATTTTAGAACTCATCCCTTGCAATCTCCCTTCTTCTGCTGAATTATATTGGACCAAACTTGAGTTCTGTAGACCCACACTTGTTGAAGCAAAGCAATTCCAAAAGGGCATGATCCTTTCTCTATTGCATTGTTTCCACATCGGTTCTTGTGACTTCTAGGAGGAAGTCAAGTCTAAGGGGAGGGGGATGTAGTGCCCACTTTCCTTCGACACTTTTATTCTGATCATGATACTGTAGACTCTATGATGGACATCCTTATAGTTTGGATTTAGTATGGTGTTAGATGTCAGATCCTGGATTATTGTTGAATCTGATTATATATGATGCATGGTGATTATTAGAGACACTCATATGTGGATGATGATATACTATTGACATGGATGTTTAATGGAAGTTATTCAGACATGTGATTTTGGAGATTATGAGTAAACCTAGAAAAGGGAAAATATTTGATGAGGATATAGTTGTCGATATAAATTGTAAATGATTTCGTTGATTGCCTTGATGATTTTTTTGATTCATATGTATAGATGATTTTGTGATTATATTATATATTCATTTTGGATGTTCTGATATGGCCACAAGGCCGAAGGAGGTATTTTTGTTTTGTAGGTTTAAAATATCACAAAAACATTGGGGGGATTGGAGACCAACCACAATAGAATTCTAGGTGAATTCAACAAGGTCACCATGGCAACTTGTTTTTGTGTGTGTGTTGTATTTTGTTAGGGATTCCCATGGGGGGATTACCTTTACATGTGACCATGGGTTTGTGTATTTTATTAATGTGTTTCTTTTATTATTGTTATATGTATTTTATTAGTAATTTATTTCTTTCTTTTAATTAATTTAAATGCGGAAGATTAATGTGAGGAATCATATAGTTAAACTTTAAATAAATTAAATTGGGATATGGAAAGTAATTATTAGAGTTGTTGGCTATTTGTTATTAATTTGTAAGGGATGTGTAAGCTATGTAAGAGCTTGTGTAAGTCAGTTTTGGAATATGAAAATACTCCACCTCCTTGAAAAATTCGAATTTGTCCTTGGGGCGTTTTTAGAGGCTTGTGGGACAAGTAAAACTTGTCCCGTGCCTCTAAATTTAATTCACCAACCACACTAATGGTTGGACATGTGATTTTTGACTTGTATAATAAATTTTATTCATCATGTTTCTTGTTTTGGATTGCACTCTCTTAGATTTCATTTATTTTTGTTGTCCCTTGAGGTGTGGGCTCTTTGGAGTGTGCAAGTAACTTGTCATTTTTCACCCACCTCTTTATTGTGCTTGGGGGAATGGATTCTTATCTTTTGTGTTTGATTTTGAGGATGTTTGATGTGGCATCCTACATAGATCCACATCATCCTCTTCTTTCCCTCTTCTATATAATTCAAACTCTCTTCTTGTTTGGGGGTTGTTGAACCTTTTTGCATCCTTCCTTGGGGGTACATTTTCTTGTTGGAGCTCTTGTTTTTGGAGGAAGTTTTGGAGAAAGCTTTGCATGCTTGTGAGTTTCTATTTTGGAATTTGTTTTTGGAATTTGAAGCTTGCTGGTTGGAGACAAAATCTATCATGCAAAGGTAGGCGTTTATTCCTTCTTTATTGTTATTATTTTCTTGTGTGTGGTGTGTATGGAAAATGTTTTATTGCATTTGTTGGCTGGTTGGGTAGACTGACTTAGGGAAGGTGTAGGAGAAGGCTATGGGGAATCCATGTGTGGGGGCTATAAGGGAATGCCATGGGCATCATAATTTTGTGGAGGGAGTTTGGGTTTGGGATCCACCATGGAAAAGAAATAGCTTGCATTTCTTACTTTGTGGGGGAGGCATAAGTAGGGATTTGTGGGGGGCATAAGGAAATGTGTGCAATGAATTATTTTGGTGGGTTGTTATTGGTGGATGCCAATTCCCAATTGGGAGGCTTAAACAACTTCCCCCATAGACCTTTCTCCTTTGGCTTGCAATATCAAACCTGATTTCTATTTTGAAATGTTTGCAAATGCAGTTGTGGAACTGTTGTGTTGTGTTGTATTTGTTTTTAAAAAAGAAATGTGTATGTGAAAGAATTTTCTGTTGTGGAAACCAGTTATTGCCATGGTTGAATTATGCCTTTGATTGTATTTGGTTGGGGCTTAGGGGCCAATGACGAAGGAAGGCTTCTCCTTTCATTCAATTTCTTGGTTGGGTGGAGAGCATTTCCTTTCCTCCTCTTTTGTTGTGATCAACTTAGAGAAAAAGAAAATGAGCATGTTGCTATCCTGGAGCAAAAGAAAATATAGTTTGACAGTCCCTTGTGAGAACCCATTCATTTGTAATCTTTTCCCACATGATGTGGATGAAATTGTAATAGTTATGTTATGGAGAAATGATGTTGTAATTGATTATGAGGATGTATATTTGAATTGAGAAAGCCATTTGTATTATGATTTTGTTTAGTGGAAAGAAATGAAAATTTTGTTAATTGCATTCAAGGAATGAAAGAATGTAAAGATGTTTCTCTTTTTGAAGTCAATAAATATTTTTCAAGTTCATCTCTCTTTTGATTTTTTGTTATTGAATTGGAACATTAAACCGTGATGAAATGGGAATATCAAATTGTGATTTGAAGCTCTATTTATTTGCAAAGAAAAGAAAACGTGTAGGAAGGGAGAATTTTGCTTGTTTCTTTTAGGAAAAATATGAAATTGAAATTAGAATTGCTTTGAGTATAGAATAGTTTATTTAAGTCATTTAAAGGTATTGGATTGGTTTAGAAATGAAATTCCACCCATGAATGATAAAATTTGTTATACAAAATTAAAAGAAATTGATCTCTTGTAAATTTTCAAAATTGACAATCAAACTTAATAAAATTCACAGTTCGGACCTGCACATTTAAATCAACTTGGAGACCTTAAAATTCCACATGATATATTAGCAATGAACTCTTTTGACAAATAAGATTTAATAGAATATCCTGAACCATTGCAAAATTGAGCTTAATCTCCTCCTCAATCATTTTCTGTCATTTGTTGGAAAGATTCAATTAGAATCATTTGAAAATAAAAAAAAAATTACCTTCCTAAACTACTTTGAAACCTCCCTAGATCAATTCTCCATGCTTGTTTGGCATGTTGAGTGAAGGAGGAGATCCAATTTAATCAAATTGAGAAGTTAGAAATTACCAATTGGCTTCTTAAAAGCCTGCAGATAGTTTTTAAAAATTGACCCTTTAAAACTTATCAAAATGTAAAATTTATGTTTCTTGTGCAAAGAGGGCATTGAGAGATTTCCAAAAATTCCTCGTTTTCCCAAAACTGAGCTTCCTAGCAAAATTTATGGCACTTTGAAGTTTTTGGGCCTTGGCGGGAAAATTTGGGAAAATTTTCCCTGGTGGGCCCGTGGCCTAAAATTTTCCCTTTTAAAATCCTTAGAAATTTTTTGAAAATTTTGGCTTGGGAAAATTTTTACCTTTCCTACTACCTGGCCCACAACTAATCGAGCCTGCCACGTGTCCTCATGTGGCAACATCAAAGGCACGACACTTTCTTTACCCTTAGAGTTTTTGAAAATTTTGGAAAAATGTTCATTCTAGCCTATTGCCCGTGACCAATTATAG
Organism: Taxus wallichiana var. yunnanensis; assembly: GCA_018340775.1. Classification (NCBI taxonomy): domain Eukaryota; kingdom Viridiplantae; phylum Streptophyta; class Pinopsida; order Cupressales; family Taxaceae; genus Taxus; species Taxus wallichiana. The sequence goes on from CM031244.1 coordinate 167,502,578, forward strand.
GCTACCACGTGGCAGATTTGGGTGCTAGCAGAGGGGGCAAACCCCTTGATTTTATTTTATTTTTGCTTTGGTAAATTTTCAAAAAAATTCCCGCGGCCCTGTAACCCGCCCTCGCCATGGGTTTTTTTCCCTCCGCGGGCGGGTGCAGACCCACACGTCATTTTGTTTCTCTTTTTCCCCTTTAGCAAAAATCACCAACATCTCCCACCACTTTGACTTCCCTCTCCTTCATCCCCATAGTGGCTTGTTGAGCACCACATGTCCCCGGAAAAACCCGCGAGCGCGTGGGTGCGCCGCTTGAATTTTCTTTCCCATGGGTGAAAATCCCAAAATCATTTCGCCGCTCCGCACCCCTCCTTCTCTCTTCTCCCTGCGGCTAACTGTGGAGTGCCATGTGTCCCTAAGCAAACCTGTGCGTGTGGGAGTGCTGTTGGTTTTTCCTCTTCTATGGGCAAAGTGCCCCAAATCCTTCTGTTGCTTCACCCTTCCCTTTTCCCCGGCGTTGTCTTTGAGGCCGCTACATGTCCTTGGATGACCTGCAGAGGCATGGGTGCAATTGGGAAATTTATCCCATGCAAGGAAAATTTCCTTAAGCTTCCCCATGACCTGCCAACCTGCGAAAAGGGTTTTTCACCCCTACTTGACACGTGTCCCTCTTAGGGAAAATTTGACCTCTAAAGTCCGCTTGCTCATATCTTGAGTTCCAGAAGGAGTTAGGAGGACTTCTTTATATCACCGGAAAGGTGAGAAAATTTCCTATCCAATGGGAATAATTTAGGGAAATTTTGGATGCATTAAGTATGAGAAAAATCAAGTTGAAACTCTGATCCTATTAGAGAATGGGTATGGGGGTAAAACTTATCCTTGAACCTAACTGAAACTTCTAGCCCTAAGTTTTGGACCTTGTGACCTCTGAGAATTGTTAATAAAAGAGAATTTTGTTCTTGTCGATTTGAGTTGTTCTGGAACTTGTTAGTGTTAGTTGTTGCCTTGTAACCTAGTTGTAGACTCTCTCAATCAAGTTCTAGGAGTGGGTAAGTGAGACCTTACTCTATTGATTTTAAATATGTATTCCTTTCCTCATTGTAATTAAACCCTGCTCTTGTCTTTGATCTAGTTGAAATTAAATCCCTTATGAATTTAATTGTTTTGGGTCCCTTAACCCGATTTTTCTAATCAAGAAATATTTAGCTAAAATGTCAATGTGATCAGTAATTAAATTAATCCCAAGGAGATTTGAGCTAGGTGTGAACTTATTACTCTTGTTGGTTTTTAATATGGAATTAGTAAATATTATAATGGGAAAATTTATCGGTTGAATTTAATTTTCCTTGAGACTTTGTTGCTAACCCTAACTCCTCGATAAAAAAAAAATTATTCCATAATTTTCTAACTAAACCTAGGTTGTTCATGGGTCTCAAGTGGGTTGTTTTAACCAGGCATCACATTTCCTCTTCTTCGAGGATTCCAATCCAAACATTTCTTCTAATTCTAATCCAAACATTTCCTCTTCTTATGAGGATTCCAATCCAAACATTTCTTCCGATTCTTCCGATGATTTGCATCCAAACTACTATTCGATTCATCTAATCTGATTGCTAAGTCATCTAATGTGACTCTATGTCATGGTCCTCCCTATCTTAGCAGGAACCTATTCATTATACATTTAATATGACTCCTATGTTGCGGTCCTCCCTTTCTTCACGGGACCCCTTTTATCGGATCGCCTCAACGATGTCTTCTTCTTTTGAAGATACGTGCAACTCTAAATCCCTCCAATCTAACATCTAATACAATTCTTGAATCACGATCCTCTCTTTCTTTATAGGACCCTTGTTATTATTCATCTAATACAATTCTTGAATCATGATTCTCCCCTTCTTCGTAAGACCTTCTTCATCAATCACCCCCAATAAGTCTTCCTTCTTTGAAGATTCATGTGACTCAAATTCCTTCTAGTCAAATGTATGAATTGACCCATGCATCACAATTTACGGACTTAGACTTAATCCTACTATTTTACGAGATGATATACCATCGTATAGGTAGGTCCAAATCACCTTCTTTTACTCTTGAGACATCTAGCTACACATCTTCTTCATCCCCCACATCATCTTCTTCTCACAATCATCATCAAACATATTCTAAGTATTCCACACCAAGTGAACCTCTTTCTTCCAATCAACCCTGGTGGTCAATTGACCTCTTTTAGAATGAATAAAAAATTAGGGCATTTATAGGGGCACATGAAGATATTCCTTTAGAAGATTATGAACAAGGATTCTCTTTAGACATTGATGTACCCATATATTGTGATGAAAAGGTTGATTCCTTTTTATCAAGAAATGGAAGAAGAGTCTTAGATCATGCAACTTGATCCTCCTCATATTCTTCCATCTTCACTTTCTTCATTATGTGATGAAACTCCTTGGTCTTGCATTGATCCATGACCTATCTTCTCATCACCCAACAAATCTTTGTCTATCATAATTCCTCAATCAAAATATCTTACGGGTCAATGCTAAGTAGCCCTTCAACTTCATCTAGGTGTGGGTCACCTTCTATTAATCCTCCCTCTGCTATTTGTGGGACATTTTCGAGTAGTCTACTATCTTCTATTCTTGGGGAATGCCCAACTAGCCCCTTTTCTTCTAGGTATGGATCACCCTTGGGTATTCCATCATCTTCTATTCTTGGGCCACATCCTAGTATCCCATTATCTTACATCTATGGGCCATGTCCTAAGTATCCCTTCTTCTTCTATTATCGGGCCACATCCTAGTACCCCTTTGTCTTCTATCTATGGGTCACATCCTAGTATCCCTTCTTCTTCTATTCTTGGGCCACATCCTGGAAGCCCTTCATCATCTTCTATCAGTAGCTCACCTCCCGGTAGCCCATCCTCTTCAATTCTTGGACCATATCCATTTCATCCATCACATATTTCTTCTATCAATGGTTGGGGCAAGCCCATGGTCATTTCTCACATCAGTTCTAAACATCCACATTCACTTTCTTCTCCTTCTTGAGATCAAACAAGTCATGTGTCAGCTTATAAGAAACCCAAACAGTTTCTTAATCAAGCTCAAATCAAAACTGTAAAGATCTCTATAGCTCCCAACAAATCAAAAAATCTCAAAATTCTAAATCAAGAACAATTTAAGAATGCAAATCAACATAACCATCAAGTATGGTGAAAATTTCATAAAATTCTAGATGGGGAATCAAATCTCCCACATACAAAATCCATATTTCAGAACAAATCATAGTCATTTATTGAGTGTGAAATCACCTCGATCATCGAGATTAGGGATAATATCACTCTCAATAAACAAACGTGCCTAGTCTCCCTTATCAAGGAAGTCACAAAAATTGTTATTGGATATTACCACACAGAGTGACTTTGTTAGTCCCAACCTCTTAAAACTGTCAAAAATATAAAAATAAAAAACAATTCAAAAATACAAAAAACATTAAGAAAACACAAGAAAAATCAAAGGTAAAAAGATCAAACATTACAATTAGGTATTGCATACAAATGGATGTTATTTCTTCCCTTTATTTCTCTTCCTCTGCAAGTCTTCCTACCATTTTCATCCTTTTAGTGATATTATGGTTAGCCTATTCACACACATTTTGTGATAGTTATCTCTATGGTATCCGTTTGACCCTGGTCTTTTATCACCTTGGTAAATTCAAGAACGAATGACCTCTTAGAGATCATATCACATTCAACATCTAATAAACTTGTTGTGAAGAAATTTTGGACATGATTTATTGAAACTAGCCAATGTCATCATCATAGTCACTTTCACATCCTTCCATCAAGGCATCTCGTGGTTCTTAACCCCTAGTCAAACAAGAGAGCTGAAATAAGTTTTCGGAAGAAAAAGAATCAAAATCAATCAAAAATCAAAAGCTAAAAGCTACAAAGAAAAAAAAAAATTGATATATTACTCTCTCTTGGGGTATTTATGATAATATCTATTGGGGCTATGGACACCGACTTGTAGTAGATAATTGTTGTGATTAGAATCAAATGCATCTTTGTCGGGGCTATGGATGCGGCTTCTGTAACATGAGTAATGTACAACTATCCTTCCACCCTTCATTCACAAAACCACCTTTAAAAATCAATCATCCCTACACTTTAGCTAGGTTTTTCACTTGTTTTCTATTAAATCTTCCCTTTAAGAGGTAATTAAACTCCACATCCACACACTAGATCTCTATGAGTAGGAAGGATTAGTATATTATCAAGTGTCTCAATTTGGACCTTGTTCGGACTCTTACTCTAGTCCACATCTTGTCTTACAATTTGTACCTTTAGCTAATCACTTAATCATCGCGAGGCTTCTAGGCTACATTCATATCATTCACATCATTCTTCTACTTCGTTCGAACATCCCTGTGTATAAGATTACTTTTTTACCATTGTTTTCGACACCTTTGTCTCTTTCCACAAAAACAATCTTCTTCTTCATTATTATCATGTGATTTTAGGCTAACTTATGTTGGGGGAATCCTTGCTTCTTCCTAGAACTTCATAATTTTACATTCACCATCATGTTGAACCTATCCATAATGGCCTTGGGTCCCACCTCTACCGTGAAGAGTTTTCCTTTGAATACTTCCACCTAATCGCTGGGGAATTTTTACATCTTCACCTTTCATGTACGCACATGGCCTTATGCCCTTGTACATCCCATCTATCACTAGGGGCATCCACAAAAAAATTCAAATATGTTAAAAGAAAAATCACAAAAACATTCAAATATGTTAAAAAATCACAAAAACATTCAAATATGTTTGAGAAAACTTCTAAAAATTGTAAATTATCCTAAAAACATCACTCTTTGGTTCTCACTGTTCATGTGTGTGATTTGCAGATCATCTTGATATACCTCCATAAATAAAAGTTAGGTTGCTTACTTCATCTCGTAATCTGCACAACGAGTTGCCTTGTATTGTTTTTAGTGCACATTGCTTTTTCATAGGACTGAAGTGTCCTCCATTATTCTCCTCGCATGTATCCTTTCTTGGGGCACCATCATTAACCCTTGTCATTAATTCACATAGGTTGGAATTGAAGCTTGATAACAAAAACATTACATTATGTTTCTCTGTTAGGTTAGCTTGTTTAATTTCTCGTATTGCATTGCATTTTGTATGTTGCATGGAGTTAAGCATCTTTTACTTTCTCATATTGCATTTCATTTCGTATGTGGCATGGAGTTGGTGTTTTTAACAATGGACATTTGTTTGTATATGGCTTTTCATGTCATACTACACGTTTGTTCATTCTTTTTAACAAGGACCGATGATGAAGATATCTACCCATATGATGAAAAATAAAGTTGTTTAAAAGGCACTGGATGGATGTTAGCTCATTCCCCCTTTCTCATACTCCTTTTCTTCTATATCCCCTTTCTTTTCTTCTTCTTCACATTATCATTTCTTCTATTATCTTTCTATCATCTTTTCGATCGTCGATCAAGTTCTTCTATCACCCCATTGCCAATCGAGGGGGCATCCTTCATTATTCTCATTTTTCTTCTATCCCTTCAAGATTTTCTACTTGTTTATGCTTGTCTACTTTCTTTAAAGTGACATCGCTTACATCACCCCAAAGAGGGGAAAATGTAGACACCTAAAATATGCTTACACTTAGCATTTCATCCAATCTAATCAATTAACAACACTTTGTTAAATCCCCATACTTCGATCCATTCTTGAATTCCTATTCATGACACTCTTTCAGGCATATTCCTCCAATAATCAGCTTATTTAGCTAATATCTCTCTTATTAGCTAAATATTCCTGCTTTCGACCATTCAGAACCTCCCTAGTTATCTCTAGACCACTTCTATTGGCTTTGTAGGCTATCTATCAGTCAAAATTGGTTATCCATACCCCTCCCAACTCTTAATGAGTCTCTGATCACTTGATAATCAAGTTTAAATAGCCTAATCCTAGCTTAACTAAGCCTAAAGCATGTTTATCCTAATCTAATCTAAAAGTGATTTTTGAGCTTTAGTCCCACATGCACCCAAATTCCAAATTCTCCCAAGTGGAAAACTATAAATACAAGGCTAAGCCTACCCATTCAAACTACAACTTCACTCACAAGTCCTTCTCTCTCACATTTGGATATATTGGAATTAGACCTCATTTGCATTAGCCAAGCTAATAGGCATTTGATCTTGGCTATCCTCCATTGGTGAAGCTCTTACATCTTGCATCCATAACTTCATAGTAGGTTAGTAAGAGGGTATCTAACTTGGTCTTGTAGCCATTTTAGAGAGACCTCTTCACCTCCATCGAAGTAAACAACACATCTAATTTGATTTCTTAGAATCTAACTATGTTCATTTAAACTAAGCTTTCATGGAGTAGAGAGTAGTATATATGCTAGGGTTTGAATATTTGTTTCAAATTTATATATGCATAGATAGTTTATTTTTAGCTCTTATCTCATGGTGCATGGATGAGTAAAGAAAATCTTTGAGGTTCTTACGCCTCATTCCTTAACTTTTACAACTTTCCATTGCACACAACAGTTAACCAAAGATAGTTTGAATATTACGATTCAATTGTTCGTAGTTGGACTGCACCATTATCATAGACATGTTTGATCTCATATGGCCCAAGCCATCTTGTTTGTAATTTTCCTTTGTGGTCTTTGTATTTTGAATCGAATAGTAGGGCCCAATCTCCATGTGTGAACTGCCTAGGCTTGATGTATCTGTCATGCCATCCTATTCGTTATTGTTGTATCAATTCGTGTTCTGAAGTGCTTGTTGTCTGTACTCATCCAAAGCATTGAGCTGCATCAATATTTTCTTGTGTGCTTCAGAAATATCAATTCCCATCTCTACTATATTCCTCAGGGTTTTGTGTTCAAATTCTATTGGCAAGCATTGGTTTCTTCCCATATACCAGCTCATATGGTGTGAAGCCAGTAGTTATTTTCCATGTGATTTTGTATGCCCATACAACCTCGTGGAGTCTGGACTCCCAATACTTTCTTGATAGATTGACTATTTTGGTTAGGATATTTTCTAATTCTCTATTCGTGACTTCAACCTAGCCATTGGACTGTGGATGGTATGGTGTGGACTTCTTGTGTCTTATCGTATATTCTTCCACTAGGTCAGTAATGAGATCAGCAGTAAACTGTGGCCCTTGATATGTAACTATTTCCCTTGGTACACCATATCTTGTGAATATATCTTCATATAAGAAGGTTGTTACTTTCTCATCTTGAGCATGTGTCAGTGCTTTTACTTCAGCCCATTTGGTGACATAATCTATACATACAAGGATGTACTCTTTATTGTTTGATTTGGGGTCTATGGGCCCAACAAAGTCCAGCCCCCATTTGTCAAAAGGTTCCAGTTGCAACTGAGGCTGTAATGGCATCTCATCTGACCTTGTAGGCCTCCCCATATGTTGGCATTTATCACAATGGGTTGTATATCTATTTGCATCCTTATGCAATGTAGGCCAAGAGTATCTTGTAGTCATGATTTTGACTCGGTCTTTTGGCTATAAAGTGTCCTCCACATGGCTCATCATAACATGCTTTGAGAATGTCAACTACTTCATCTTCTTGTAGAAATCTTCATATTACATAATCAGGTCCAGTATAGAAGAGAAAACTAGAAATACAAGAATACTTACCACTTTTTTGTATCAAGGCAAGCTTCTCTTTTGAGGAAAAGTGATGAGGTAGTTGTCGAAAAATGAGGTAGTTTTCTATATTAGCAAACCAGGGTGTAGAGATAGCGAGGGTGAAGAGGTGCTCATCGGGAAATGAGTCATCCACTATGCCATCCTCTTGATTGATTTGTAATCTTGAAAGGAAGTTAGCTACAACATTGTCCTTCCTGGTTTATCTAGTATGGTAATGTCAAATTCTTGCAACAAGAGAAGCCATCTTACCACTCTTCCAGATACCGATGGTTTATTCATGAGGTACCTAATGGCAGCATGATCTATGTGTATGAAATTTTGATAGCCTGTGATGTAATGTTTGAACTTGTTGATTGCATATACAACTACCAAGAATTATTTCTCTGTCACCGTGTAGTTTAGCTCTGTTGCTTGCATATTTTTTCTTACAAAGTAGATAACATAGCTGAGATGGCCTTCTTTCTATCCTAGTACTACACCTAGGGCAGTATTAGAGGCATTTGTATGTATGTGAAAAGGAAATCCCAGTCTGGTCCACATAATATGGGGGTTGATATGAGTAATTGCTTCAGTAGATTGAATGCTTCATTACAGACGTGAGTCCATTCAAACTCAGCATCTTCATTTAACAAGGTGAACAATGGGGCTGCCATTTTACTAAATTGTTGATGAACCTCTGATAGTAACCAACATGACCCAAGAAGCTGCGTACATCTTTTTGTTTTTGCGGATCTTGTGGTCTTTGATGATAGCAATCTTATTTGGGTCCACTCGATCCCCTTTTTAGAGAAATGGTGTCCTAACATTATCACTTCCTCCATGAGCATGAAACATTTCTTATGACTTAGGGATAGATGATTTTCTTAACAGTGTATTGATAATTTTTCCAAGTTATTCAGACATACCTCAAATGTGTCTCCGTAGACGGTGAAGTCATCCATATATATCTCTACACAGTCATGTGAGAGATCTAAAAATATGCTAAGGACTGCCCATTGAAATGTGGTAGGCACATTGCATAATCCAAATGGCAGGAAAACATATGTGAATGTTCCCATGGGAATTCAAACATGGTCTTCTCTTGATCGTCAGGAGAAATGTGGATCTGATTGTATCTGCTAAAACCATCTAAGAATGCAAAGTATTTCTTCCCTGCAAGTGTATCTAGCACTTGATCAATAAATGGTAGTGGGAAATAGTCCTTCCTTGTAGTTGCATTCAATTATCTGTAGTCTATACATATACACCACTCACCTTTTTTGGGTACAATGACTAACGAAGAAACTCAACTACATCAGAGATTTGATAAATGAATCCTACATCTAAGAGTTTATGTATTTAAGTCTTGACTACTTCTTTTTCTTGCTGGGTTCATCCACATTTTTGGTTGGGAAATGGGTTTGCATTCCTCTTTGATGTAAATGTGGTGTGTACACTTTTCTCGGGATGATGCCTTACATGTATTCATACTCCCATGCAAAGGCTCCTTTGTTTGCATGCAATATGGTGTCAATTTTCTTTCTTCTTCTATACTTAATTTGTTATGTATGCGGAGTGCTTGCTTGGCATTATTTCTATGGATTTTTTGGCTTCTATCATTTTCTCTATGCTGCTCATTGATCACATGTGGCCTGGAAAGAGCTTGAGATTGTGTTCATCCATTCGGTAGTTGTAGCTTTGGCATAACACATCATACTCAAATAGAAATGTATCTGGATCCTCATTGGATGTCCCCCTAAAGTGTGGGAGGGCTAAGGGTGGAATATTATTCATAGGAGTATCTTTTTGGTTTCGCAATTAGGAATTCAAAATTTGGGGCAACAGTTCTCTAACTTAACTTCATTTCCTGATGCTCGATCCATGGCGTATTCCCTTATTATACAGATCCCAAGATATTTTAGAATAATGTCCTCAAATTCCCGATCAACCTCCCCCTCGATATGATAATGTATAGATACTTCAGGTGTTGTACGGTGGGTGGAAGTATTTATAATAAAACTTTTGAATTGAGTAGGTATTATGGTGTTCTTTCTCCTTCGGAGTATGGGATTCATTCGAATCCTCCTCTTGTCTTTCCTTCACTAGCACGGACAAGGTTTTTTCCGATTCTTGTTCTTCTTCTTGAATACGTTGCAGCTCCTTTACCACTCTTATTTTTGTGTGGAAGTATACTCCTTGTCTTGGGAGATAAGTAGCTCCTCTACTGCAGTAGTTTGTTTTTTCTTTGGCAAAAATCTTCCGAACGAGTCTCGTTCTCTATGCATAAATTTTCCAGCTCTCTCTCTTGCTTTTTCCTATGTATTTTCCCTCTCTTTTTTTCAAATATATGAGGGGGTTGATTCTTAATGCTATTTGCAGAAATTGAGCAATGCGGTAATGAAAAATTTATCCTAGAAAGTAGGAATTCTAGCTCCTAGAAAGCTTTTGAAATAATAGGAAGGAAAGCTGATCTAAAAAGCAGGATGACTATTCTAGAAAGCATGAATGGTTATTCTAGAAAGTGGGAAATTGAATCACTTTTATGGTGCTATCTGGACACCTTCCTCGACAACAGTGCCAAAATGATGTGCAGAATAATCAACCAATGATATTAGGTCTCATACTCTGTTGTTCATTAAATGTCAACCCAGGCGCAAGATTTTCAAAGGGCCTACAGAATATATGCTACAATACTTTGGATTGAAGTATTTGTAGGCTATAAATTCATCAAAGAATATAAAGTAATGCTTGCAAAAATTGGAAAGTAAACTATGGAGGTTGCTGATCTGCAGATCTAAAACTCAACACACTATGCACTCATTAACTTTTAGAAATGAAATGAATGACTGATAATAAATCCACACAACATAAATAGGAAATGGAGGAATATGATCTTCCCTACAATTCCTTCTGAGGGGGCCCTTCCTCGTGTAGAAGTGAGTTCCGATCCTATCCTAGAAACTCACAGAACTGCTCAAGAAGATGAAGGATTCATCTATTAAGCTATAGCAATTAAAGATTGCTATAACAAAGACATTACAATGAACTTTAGAGCACAAAATCACATTAATATATTCTTTCTTCACACATTTACAATTCTTATTCTCTCATATAGCTATCACTTCAGTCCTTAATCTATTACTCTCCGTCTTTTACATTTCTATCTCGAATATATATAGACAGATCACTAACTTATTCTATACTAGGAATATCATAAAAACCACTCAAATAAATTATAGTTGTTCTGTTTCATATTTTTGAGTGAATAAATCTAATTCCTATCTTATTTACATGATAAGAACTAATTACAAAATTACTTAACAAAATAACCATAACATTACATATGATGTGTTCGAATAGTGGCTTTTTTTTCTTATTTGCGGTGTGAGTTGGATAAGTTCTCTTTGCCTACGGGCAGTTGGAGGTGCATACTACTCTATTGCTACAGGTAGTTTGGAAGGTGCTACGGGCAGGTCTAGAGCTTGCTACGGGTAAGATAAATCACCCAAAGACTTCTTAGACTTTTCTAAACAATGCCACCACTTGGTTAACTCATTTTACTGACTTCATATGCTCAGCTCCATATACTTTATGATACCTTATTGTTGTTGAATGTCATGATTCTCTCTTTTCATTCCTAGCCGGTGGCTACTGGGCTGTGCAAGAGCACAACCAGAGTACTATGGGCTGCTTTGTAGGAGCATAACCGAGTGCTACGGGCAGAGCCTATCGCTTCAAAAGTTTATGGCATCTTGTAATTTGTTCATGGAGACATCAGAAACCTAAATTTTCACAAAATACAAGATTAACCAAAGTAAATAAGTATATTAGATCTTAATGAACATACAAAACTAAATATATACAAAATCATAACTTTATTTCATATCACCCATCAAGAGGAGATCAATGTCTCACAACCGCATCTGTAAGAGGATTCAAAAATGATTTAGATGGGGCCAAAACATGCCAATATGTGGTCTCATCAAACACCTCTCCATATGAAATTTAGTTTGTCTCATACACTCATTCTTATTTCATTCCACATACTTCCATTGCTTCATTCCATTTCAAGTATTTTGTAGGTGATTTATATCACGTTACCCCCAATGACGCACTCGTGTTCTTATGGTTCTTACATGACTATTGAGGGATCTATTTGGTGGTTCAAATTAACTTGTAACAATTAATATGTTGTTCATCAATCTACAGTCATTTAATTATCATACCTAGGGATGTAAAATTTCAATATTTCCAATGTTGTATGCACAATTACAAATGTTTGAGGAGTGTAAAGGTAAATTGTTGTCACTACAATTAGGAAATAACAATATTGGAAATGAACTAGATTATGATTGAAAGTAAATACTATGGATATGGAAAAGCATGTAAAAACAAAATATAGATAAAGGAATTAACTACTGCAATTCTAGCCATGCAATGAATGAAAGCAAAAAATAAAATGGGAGGATTAGGAAACTGGAAGTGGGCCCTACCTTAGGTGCTAATCCCTCCTAAGGCCCATGTTTACAAAAATTTAATGAACTCAGATTCTTATTTCATCATCATGAAGATTATAAGTGGAAGAATGCAAAAATCTATATATGTGGATCTTTATGTCTTACTCTATTACTCACTTACTCTATATATTTTTACAGCATTAATCTTTCCTATTTATATCCTTCGTTATATCAGAGGTGTGAAGATATAGATTCATACTAGGAGTTATAGTTTACTTCAGTAAAATATCCTAACCAAGAAATCTAGAAATTTGCATGCAACAGAATCTGTTTAGGAGATGTTCTAATACAATCACATAACTTAACTAACTAATCGATTGAACAACTAGTTATTAAATTATAAATTCAATCAACTAGTTCTTTGTTTGAGTTGCAATACATAATCAGGTGATGGCATTGAATCTTCTTCTTGTTCACATAATTGCTTCTCTATCAACACATGCAAGCTCAGGAAAATTTTCCACATTGTTCAAGCTCCTTGGGATCACACCTTTATCTATGTGTGACCTCTTGTGTCTATAGGCACTTATCTCGTACGTGGGTCCCTTTGGCTACATATTAGTTTATGTGAACAACCTCTATGTTGTGAATGAGTTTCTTTGGCTACATGTTAGTGGATACACATAACAACTCTTTGGAAATCAAGGCTGACATTTATTCAAAGCACTATTTAACATCACATTGCATCCAGAAGAATAAATGCATACCCATAATCCACAAAATAAAGTAAAATTAGTAATAATTATATTAACTAATATATGTGCCATAAGTTCAAGATATAATGGAAATGTTCAGCAGTATAATTGGGAAATACAAGTTCAGGGGTACACATGGATTAAACAAAAGATAATAGATGAGGTGTTTAAACAAGAAATAAAATGACTCATCATTGTTACATTAATAACCTCTCTTCACTCTTGCGCTACATACCTTCTCGATCAATCTATCTAGCGCACCCAATCATATCACTTCTTGATGATGCACTCTTACTTTATGGTTCATTCTTGACTACTGAGGGGTCTTATATAAATGAACCTTATCATCTATACACTGGGGGCATCGCTATTCTCCTCCCCCCTCTTCATCATACTAACATGTGCTTCACTACACTATTACGACCATCACATACTCTTACACATTATGAATTTTTTACTTTACCATTAATCACGACTTTATTTTTACATGTTATACACCTTTTTCACAATCACACTACATACATCATCTATCATCATATATGCTATATCATCATTTATCTATCTATAATCACATTATTTCACATCAACATTTACCCATTACGAATCAATTCACCAATTACAAACACAAACAATATTCAACACATTACATATCACACATCATAACAATAATCAATGAATCATACATCATCATCACAACAACACATCAATAAACATCGAATACTACAATCATATGCCAATAAATCCATATATATATAGTCTTTATTATCATCAGTACAAAAAATCTCATTAACGGGGGGAAAATCTTGCATAAGTAAATCAATACATATCATATCTCATCATTGCTATAGATATCTGCAACTGCAAGTGCTCTAGAACTAGAATCCTCACCGCTAACTCTACACCATTGATTACGAACCCTATATCTCTCTATCTGTATATGCGGTAGTGTTAACTCTATTGACTACTTTACGAAGTGACTCTATAACTCGAAACAATGTATAAATACATCATATGCTATAGGACCGACACTGCCAAGCCCTCTAGCTTGTCATGTCTTCTCACACACCTCATCTTTCTTGCTCAATAGCATGATACACATTGTTACTATTATAGCCAATGGTTTGAATAAATGGGCATGATTTCCCACAATATCATCTACACACTCTAGCATGTCTCCACCCACGAGCATATTGATGGGCACATTCTATGTCAATGTGTGGATATATGTGTCCATAATAAGTGATTAATATACATCACCTAAAACCATAAGAAAAACAAATTGGAAAATAACAAAAATTACAAAACCACATAAAAATCACCAAACATCACTATACAAATACTTACCTCTACAATCGCCATCGATATGCCATCGGGAAAAGGTGTTTTCCCCTCTACTCCTCCTCCTTGTGGTAATCCTACCACATCCACTAATAGTGGAAAAAAATATATCTACCGATACGATGCCCACCATGCAAGATATGCCTCTGTCTACAACCTATGTTATCCAAATCTATCGGCTCTATTGCCGTGTCAACTTCATCTAGCAGGAGTTACTAGATGTTCTCCTATTGACCCTAGTCTAGATCAAACCCTCCTTAATGCCCTACCAACTCTAACCCATACATATGGATCTAAAGGCATGTCTTGGGCCATACCAAACTATCGTGAAACCTTATCAACCTGAAATAACTCAACCACCCCTATAAACCGATCCTCTTACCACATCATCATTCATATGCATGTAGCTCCAATACATCCTCTCTCCATCCTCTCGTAGTCTTGGTATGGCCTCCATATCATGACCTCTAATCCATCCGATCTATGATATCTCTATATATGTCTATATCCATCTTCCTCCCATGAAAACTTACTCATCTCCCAGAAAATATGTCTATCCTCACCCAATCTCCTTGAGATCCACCAACTAGCCTAAGTACTACAATATGCTCATAGGCCCATACATGCAATAATGTCATAGCTCCAATGCCACCCCCATGATCCTCCTGTGTAAATATATATAGATCCATGTATAGGTGGGCCAACACACATCATGTCTAGGAATAACTAGTGCTATCCTCCTCTATCCAAAGGTGGTAGATATCATGCATCTTATATAAGATACCTACACCACCACCCTCCACTGTAATCGATGATGCTAGAACTATGGAAATAAGATTCCAAAATTGCTAAACCCCTGATCTCAAAATAAAATCAAGGATAATATAGGTCTTAGTAGGAACTCGAGTCCCCAAAAAATACTGCCTAACGGCCCTCATCTATCTCTACATATCATCCATTGCCATAACATGTACCCTCTCACCAATAATAGGTAATCATAGTATATGATACACATCCTCTAGTGTAACTGTCATCTCCCATGTAGGAAACCAAAATATGTAAGTATCTAAACACCACCTCTCACACAAAGTTATAAGAATAGGCATATTATGGGGCACATCCCCCATCCTCGCTATGTGCCAGCACAGGCCGAGACGGTCCAAAACATCCCACTCCTCATCTAAAAACCCTAATATGAGAAATATAGTTAAATGGAGGCCACCTAGAAACTCTCTTAAATGGATATCCCTCTACAAACCACAAAAAAAAACAAACACAATGTTAGAACATCATACATATCCAAAATTACTCACTTATAAGATCAACACACATAAATTTTTACATCTACAACATTATGAATTCAACCCAGTAATTTCTGGACAAGAGCACCCAGGAATAGGATTGTGGCACCCCAAATTAGGACACTAGTGCCCATGTTTGGGTGCTCTTGTCCTGAAATTCATTACCACCTTCATCGCACTTGTCCAGGTCTAAAATGCCTAAAAAACTCAAAAAGAAAAATTTCATAAAAAATGATTAAAAAATGAATAATGTCAACACATTTTTTGAAAAAAATAATGCTTACCAACTCCACTATCATACGTGATGCCACAAGTATCACTACCATATCGAATCAACTCAGAAATGGTTCTCTAACTTGTGGTATCTTAACATAGCTAAAGCTCATAATCACACTCGTGCAATAATAAAAGGATTTTCCTAATCACTTTATCACATTACTATTTATAGTAACTTTTCATTATTCACTTTATTATAGTCACTCTTTGCACTCATTTTCTCTACTAATACACATCGCATGATTTCCCTCATATCTTGAGCATATTTACTCGATTTCTATCCCATTTACAACATTATTTTCTAAATTTTTCCTACTATCATCTTGTACACATTACACACACAATATTTCTCCTTCACATATTTTTATTCTCAATATACACACACTAGTGTGATATTTCTCATATATTTTCTATTATTTAATTACATGCTTACTTTGGGATCAATGTTTGTTCTCCTCATCACTTCCACTTTTACCAAAAAGTGGCATATAATTGGGTTTATCCTATAATTCCCCTTGCATCACTATGTACTCAATCTACTTTCATAATCCATCATTATCAAACATTTACTCATACACCATATGACATATCACATCATTTTCCAACAATTCCTCCTAATGACCTATCCTCGGGGAAACAACCGTAAAATATCTCCATGCATAGCCTATCAATCAATCACATACACTTCAATCTCTACAACAATCAAAATTACATAAACCAATTAACATAAACACAATGCATTTATTCTCCCAGACGACTTAACTTGGGAGTTAAATAACCATTTTCCTAAATGACATAACTCATAAAGTTATTCTACATTTTGTGACCACTTATAAATGACCTAAAATGGAATCTAACACATACACATTGTGGAAACACCCATAGAGTGGGGAAAATGAGAAATCACTGCCTTTCCTATACTACTCCTATATGGGTCAACACGTTTGATCAAAAATTTGGATCAAAAATCAAAAAATTTTTATCTTTGTTCATCTGCAGTGGCTAGATATTTTGAGGATGTAGTTAAATTTGGAGAGTAAAACTAGATCTCTCTCCCTACACTCTTCCTCTGCGCGACAGGATTCCCAAATCCTTATTTTTTGTACACACGTAATTGGGTTGGGAATCGATCACTCCCTTCCCCATCACATATCCTTCAACAACAAAAATCAAAATATCCAATCATTCAACATCATAATCATCAATCTCATTTAGTGCTCCTCATAATGGTCCTGTGTCTCTCATTTTGCCGTATGGATCAACACCCTAATTTATAATTTTCCATGCTATATTTTCTCACTAAGTACGTATTTATACTACACTATTTGCATACTTCAATGATATGGACTTCTCCTAACTTCTCGTATGCATCTCTTTCTAATTTATGTTCTTGAGTTTTTTCTCACCAACATAAAGTGGGGGAAAATGTAGACACAAAATTATGCACCTCTACTATAATTATACCACCAAGTATGTTATTTTTATATGGATATTGCTTAAGAAAAGTATTCAATGATGACCCATTCCATAATCCATCCACATGTATTTTTATTCATTTTTGATTTTATCTTTCACACTCATCATTCATACACACAATCTTGGTTAGGTCTCAAGGATCCTTTATCCGAGTTCTCACTCATTTTTCATCTCTTATCTCTAGACACTATTGCCCATGGCTGGACACTAATGCCAAGAAATTTTTTCCATCCGGGTGCCCATATCCTCTTTATTTTTGATCTTATATTTTACACTTGAGGTCGGTCTTTTCAGTTTTCCTCTCATCTCTCAACGTACTAGTCGGCATGTTGGGTCATTAGCATTAAAATTTGAATAAGAGATTCCTATATAAACAAAACATACATACCAATATAGGGGCATAATATTATTATCAAGGGATATCTATCTACATAGAGAAAGGGAACACATTTGGGCCATTCCTATGCATACAAATTACATAGGAAGGGGATTTCATTCTATTCCATCCACACATTTTCATTTCTATTTAGTTATTTCACCTATCTTTACATTGTTTTCACGAGGGTGACCTAGGAGCACTATTTCACACATAAGAACAAAGAAATACATTGGGTCTGAGATGTATTATAACACTAAATTGTAAGTCCACAATTGTGGCAACTGAGGACAGTCCAACCCCTCATTTTACATCTTTATTTTTAGGATTTGTTGTATATTTGAGGGTTTTGGAGGTGCTTTCTTCATTGCAAGTTTACAGGTACCTCGGAAATCTAAGTATGACATACACACAAAAAAGGAGAATAAGTGTAAAGCCCTAACGACCATATCAAAACTAGATTATGACTATTTTTGTAGACCCAAACACACAGAATTAGGATTAGGGCACCCCAGGTGCCTCCATTCATCTCGAGGAACCCTACTCCAGTTAGTTCCACCTCTGTAACATTTTTTTGTGGTTCATTGTGATGGTCTACTCTCCTATTACATCACACTCGCTACCAAATATCACTGCAAGCTAAGAGAAATCAAGGTAAGCTCTTTATCCATCTTATTTCCTTTGATTTGAAAAATCCAATAAATTGTTCAAAGCATCCATATTTTATTATATATCATGTGTAGTAAATCTGTACATTTAGATTCACATAAAATAATCAGATTTTAATGAATAATTGGATATGGAATTTTTAGTTGACACTTTGACATTTTTTATTATTGAAGGATGTGCCATTATCAGTGATAATCGAGGTAGGGATTTGAAAGAAGCACATGATTTGGTTAAAGATGAAGTTGGAAATATGTGACTTTGTTACATAGGTGAGAGGCATAACCTCTATCCACTTGGTGAAATATTTAGTGGTAGTTTTAATGAAAGTGTGACCATCAAAGGATGTAGGCTTTATTTTTCTAATTTTAGCCCCCATCTAGGAAAAGGCTAGGGTGAAGTGATATGTTGGAGGGATTTTGAGGGTGCATGAAGTAGATTATCATGCCACTGAAATACTTGTACCTTTTTGACAAATTTTCATGCATCAGACTCCATAATGGGACAATAATATCCCATGCATAAGATCTTCTTGGATAATACCATGCCACTCATATGTGCACCACACATACTTGAAAAATATTTGACTAGTGTTTAAATTGCTTCTTCTTCATTAAGACATCTTAGTAGAGTCCCATCATATCCTCATCTATAAATGGTGTCAATAAGGATGGTGTAACATGAAGAGTATTGTGCCAATGCTCTTTTGTGGGCTGAATTCATGTTGTTTGTCATAAATTTTATCTTGGTTAAATGTATATATGTTGTAGTTCTAGGGTTCTTAGGATCAATAATTTCACACACGATGGTGGAATATGGAAGATCATATTCAGGCATCAAAATATGTTTGATGAGAAACTCACTTTGTGTGTTTTGTATATTTCAAATTAAAGAAAGAATGTTGTAGTCTCCATAATGTATGTTGCTTTATTCTTCACGTAAGAATCATGTTCACTTGTTATAAGCCAAAATAACCCTTAATACTGTAGACCATGCATTTATAGGGAACAATTTTATCATCCTTGAAATGATATTCTCCGTTTACTTTCTTTATTATAAAAAGAGATACTCTAAAATCTTGTAGGAAATTAAGACACTGAGAATGGGGGTGAACCAGTTTTTGTTCAATTTTTAAATCATAATTGAATTCAATTAATTTTTAGCATAAAAACAATAACATCCACAAGTAGCTAAAATGAGATAAAACACATAGAGACAAGATTTAACGTGGGAAACCAAAGCTGGGAGAAAAATAAACTAAAACCTAGAAATAGGTTAGGAAAAGAATGTCTGTAAATATTACATTTATTTCATATTTGAGCTTCAACTCAACATGGAGCTACAACTTCAAACTCTAACCAAGATTCTACACATTCTTTGACAAGATGATACTTGTCTGAAAGCTTCAACTCCCAAATTTGTTCCATCATTGATTGACCTTCTCAGTAAGCTTAAAATTATAGTGAAGATTCAACTTACATGGAAGCTTCAACTCCCCATCTGCTAAGCTATTACTTACACTTCTACAAGAATATGATCACACTTTTATTATTTTCTTAAACAACTGATAATAACCACTAGATTATCTTACTATTCTTCTCCTCTCATTCTCATTCTCTTCTTGACTTCATACAATGTTGCTTTCATACATAATTTATCCTCACACTTCTCTCTTTCAATATAATGTATACATATCGATTAGCGATGCTATCCTCATACTCCCATTATTTTCATGATCATCACTCCTTCATTCAACTGGAATTATTGACTCATGATCGAACTGCGTCTATATCAGCACCTCTTTATTTCCTCAACAATATTTCTCATCTTCACTCCTCTTTCATGGCACTTTGAAATTCTATTTTTCAGACTGAAATATGTTCACCTCTTCATAAGGATGACCCTCTCATATTATTTTTATTTCAATTTCAAATTAATTTCACACTCTTCTTACTATAATTATCTCTCGCAACATTCTTATATCTCTTCAACATACATTGGAAAGCTCTTCAATGCATCAACAAATTCTTCCAAGTTATTTTAAAAAAACTTTAGTGTAAAAAATAGGTTTTTGTAGACCATAGTGTTCTACACATACCTTTTCAAATTCCTCAATTAAAACTCTTAAAAATTCTTAGCAACACATATAATAGAGATTAAAGATCTTTAAATGAAAGCTGTCCTAAGATGTCTTGAGTGCATCTAACATTTTTAGTTACTTAACCAAGCTATTAGGTTTGTTAATATTTTCTTACCTTAACTGATGATCAATAAAGAAATCAAACACATATGACAACATCAATCAGTCCTATGACCTCTACAAAATATCCTTTTATAACTATCAATTTTTTCTTGGCGAGGTAAGTTTTATGTAGCACATTCAAGGCTTTAACCTAGGAATTATTTGCATACACAAACATTACTAGAGCACCAAAAAAATTCTTTATAGCCTTATTTATCTCTTCATCTTCACCTTTTAGACTTCACTTGAGCCAACGTGAGAATATTAATTACATGAGCCAGATAGTTTTATTTTTGACACAAAAATGAGAGGATCATGGTCTCAGACCATACTATGTAGACATGAACACTGGATGTGCAAGGTGTTTTGTCTAACAACAAGGTACTTTAAATATCATTTAGACAACATAAAAACCACTTAAATGTACATAATCATGGAGAAATAATTATAGTTAGGGAAGTACTTGATATACCATGGATATTGAGTGTTCAAAATTATTTAAATCTTGGCGAGAGAGACTCATGATAATTTCATCATCTACCACACTCAAAAGGAGCACCTCAACAATATGAGATTACATACCAAAAAAACATGATATGAGGTTCTTTGTTCATTTGTATCTTCAAACATTTAAACTTAGTTATATGCCAAATAAGGAGAGTCTTTATTCGACACTAAAATAAATTTTCAGGAGTCTAACTTAGTCTTGAAAAGATGTATGAGATCTATATGCACCCTTCATGGGGCCCAATCTCTATACATACTTCATGGAGCAGGATTTTTCAACAAGAAGATCACCGATCGCATATACATTCAACATACCTTTAAGTCATAATCTTTGATTTTATTGATGAATGTAGACATCTAAAATGTCGACATGATTAATTATTTTTATCTATCCCAAAAATATCCCAACATCATCCATATAATAATTAATCGCAAGATTAATTATTATTAATCCATTTTATCATATTTACCCTTTATCATTTTATCATCATTTATCATTTATCATTTATCCCAAATCCTTTTATTTCATTATTATATCCCATCTCAAACCATAATCCTTTAATTCATTATTATATCATATTATCCTAGTAAAAATTCTTCATTAACATTTTCTAGGAATTTAATATTCCAACTTCTAACTACCCACCTACACTACACATCCCTACACCTAGCCTTTCCATGTAACCTCACCTCTAATCATCATTTATTAACCTAATCTAATTCTAATCCTAATCACATCCTCACACCTCTAAAGCTAGAGGCTTATTGATGAGTCGTTTTATTTCCTTTTGAAACACCTCATCTTCTATTTTCTATTGATCCATTTGTAGCCTTGAACTTGTATTTCCTGTGATACTACTAGACATTTTCATAATAAATTAAACTCATGGAATTAATATTACTTAATATAATTATTACTAGTTTTATTTATTTTTTTGTATTATGAGTATGCATTTATTCTTTTGATTGTAATATGATGTTAAATTATGCTTTGTATAATTCCAACCTTGTTTTCAAGAAACTTGTTATACGCAAGCGGCATATAACCAAAGGATCCATATGTAGAATCGACATGTAGCCAAAGGAAATCATCCATAACAAAGGAGTCATCTGCACAGATGATGATATGTAGCCAAAGGGACTCATCCATAGCAAATCATTCACCACCAAAGGAGGTCACACACATAAAATAAAGCCGTGATTATGAGGAGTTTACGCAACGTGCACATCACACCTAAGCTTGCACATGTCAAAGGAAGAAGCAATTATGAGAAATAGGAGAGAAATCAATGCCATCATCTTATTATGCATTACAACTTAACAAAGAACTAAATAATTTAATTCATAATTTAATAACTAGTTGATAAAATTATTGATTAGTTAAGTTATGTGATTGATATGTAAACAGCTACCGAGTAGTTCTTTGTATATATGTAGTCTTGAGATTGTTTCATTAATATATTTTACTTAATCTAACTATAACTCCTATGAGAAATCTATATCTTCACTCCTTTGATGTAGTGAATGATATAAAAGGAAATGCTAATGTTGAAAGAGGGATCAATCCATAGATAGATAATTTGTTGTATTATTCAACTGTAATCTTCATGCTGATGAAATAAAATTATGATTTTTGTTAATTTTTTGTAGTCATAATATTTAGGAGGTATTAACTCCCAATGAAGGGCCCACTTGCAGTTTTCTAACCATATCCTTTGTTCATTAATTTGATTCATTGCATGATTAAGTTAGTAACAGGTTCATTCCTTTATCTGTGTTCTAGTTTTACATGTTTTGTTTTAGCCATAATATTTTCTTCTAGTCAGAATTTAGTTAATTTACAGTATTATTATTTCTTAATTATAGTGACAAAAATTTACCTTTATACCTCCCAAACATCTGTAACTATGCATATAACACTAACACTATTGAAATTCTACATCCCTTGGTCCGATAATTAAATGATTGTAGATTAATAAATAACATACTAATTGTTGCAAGTTAATTTTCACCACCATTTTTGGCACTATCGTTAGGGATAATGCCAAGTTATAAGGTTTTTAAGAGGTTTTCTATTTCTTAGAAGAAATTAGGTTTTATGAAATCCACCTCCATACCCCCCACTAATTTCTATTGAGTGATTTTAATAGTTGATGCATGCAATATCCAAGAGATTCTCATGGTAGATGTTTACCTAATCCAAAAGTAGCACAAATCTCTTCATATACCTCTGAGGATTATGAAGAAGAAATTATTTCATCTATACAAGGCTTAATGTTTGAATATCACTTCCTAAGTGAAAGTTCTGAAGCTGTACTTGAGAAACCAGATATGGAAGAAGAAGTAGATCAAAAATTTAAAATGGGGCAACTAATTTGGATATTCCCATTACCGACAATGATGATGAAGCTGCTGCTTTATGAAGAATATTTCTCCCTCAACCTTTCCTGACTTTCATAGATCCATAATTGAAGACCTACACACCTTTCTATTTGAGTTTGAAATTTTATGTAAGAGCTATGATTATACCACAGATGCACATAAATTGAAGCTATTTCTGCTACGCTACACTCAAGGATTCAACCTTGAGATGGTTCATGGGTTTTGGAAGAAATGTTATAACCACTTGAACACAAATGAAGGATAATTTCTCAATAAGTATCGGGACTATTGCGAGACCGAGTAGAAGAGGGGTGATAAAATCTACAAGATGGCATAGAATTAGGATGAACCATTAGAAGACTATCCGAAATATTCCTATTATACGTTCGAGAAGACAAGGCATATACGACTACCTCCTAAATCTCTTAAATTACTCTTTTTGAAGGGACTTAGTGAGGAGGACATGGATGCCCTATATCTGATTGGAGTAGGAGACATTTCAAAATATTCCTTTGAAGAAATATGTGAAGCCTATAGAAATTACTCAAGAGATACTATGAATAGGATAAGAAATGTGAGATTAAGAGGTGGATCAGCTACCAAAATAATTGGGGACATATCTAAGTCAAATATTGTTAGCATGTTTAAGAACATGAAGCAAGAGATTGTCAATGACATGGCAACTCAATTATATCCTCTACACACCAAGAATAAAAGGGAATATGTAGAGACAACACTCAATGAGTTCTACCATACATGCAGAAGAAAGAAATCTAATTGCAGATGTAGAGGATTAACCAACATTACAGAAGAAAAGGAGGCTTCACTTGAATTTAAGATGATAGAAACAGAGGATGGATAAGTGTTCTATGTTTCTCAAAGAAAACTATGGCCTCCATGACATGGAGGTATGTCACAAGACCCTATGCAATCATTTCAAAATTGGTCTAATAATTAATATATGCCACCCATACCTTGGGCTAATCAACAGAAAGGTTGGGACCTATATCCTAACCAATATCAACAACAATGATAACCTCAATTTCTAGGCCTTCAATAGTAGCAATAACCCCTTATTCATGGTAACATCATTGGAGAGGAGGGAAATAGTGGAATGACCCACATCCTAATTACCAACAATCCTGTAATCAACCTCCTTACCCTTTGCAACAATATCTAATTCCAAAACACCAAGAAAAATATTAGTCAAAGGAAATTCATATGTCAGCTCAACCAATGCCTAAACCCAAAACCGAATCTACTCAAACTAGCCTACAACATTGAACCAACTCAATACCCACCTATTCAGTTTATGTTTACAATATCTAAATACACTTAGAAGAGAACTTCCTCCACTAAGTGGACCCACTATTACAAGGATTATGGATGAACCAAAGACACTGCAGAATGATTTGTAGTATATCTAGAAGGTCTTTGCAAGATGATCCGTAATAACCTAAGAAAAATTCTAGCAAGGATAAAACATAGGCTAATGAGCCACCATTTCCTAAAAGACTATAAGAAAATAAGATTGACCTAAAACTAGAATCTAATTATGATTTTGTCAACTAAAGGATATTTGTGTCAAAATCCCATTGATTTAAGTGATCAAGGACGTGCCCATTTACAAGAAATTGGTAAAGGATTTACATATCAAGAAACCGGTAGGAAGAGAAAGGATCCATCTACCTGTACGATTTATTAAACAAATAGTTGATATTATGTTTGGGAATTCAATATTTCCCAAATATATAGATCTAGAAAGCCCATTGGTAAATGATTCAATTAATGAAATAGTAATAAATAACACTCTAATTGGATCGTGGGGAAGCTATAAATGTTATGACCTAGTAGATCATGTATGATTTAAAGTTGGAACGACTAAGGCGAAAAGATACAATCATGCAGCTTGCAGATAGATAAATAGTGAAACCTGATGGATTCCTTGACTATGTGGTGGTAGTGGTAGACTCTTGAGAATACCTAGGTGATTTTATTATTCTTCAACCAAAAGAAAGCTTAGGAGGATATCCTATCATCCTAGGAAGACCATGGTTGACCACTACTGATGCATTCATAGGATGCAGATATGGTAATATGATTATCTCTAATGGAATTGGTACTAAAAACCTCATGCTTTAACCTCTTGCACAACCATTAAGTGATGAAAGTAATAAAATTTGAGTTGAAGAACTAGAAGAAGATTAGAATTCTATAATAAAATCATGATGCTAGAGAAGTTATGCACAATTGAAGGACAAGAAGAATATGTTGTTCTTTCCAACATCCTGCAAAATAATTATGAGAGGAATGAAGAAGTAGATGGAAGATTATGGTATATAAGTTTTCCTATGAACCAAATTCTCTGCAGTAGAGCACTATGAATGTTCTAGGTAAGAATTTCATCCTTCACAAAATTCTCCCACATGATTGCATACTGAATTCTTTAATAAGCAATGTATGTTCCATGATTGATCTCTCTAACCAAGTGAAAATCACTTTGGAAAGCCGTTTAATGTTAAAAAATTGTTGATCATGCGCAAGAAGAGCAATTGTTGATTACTCTTCTACAAAAAAACAAAACACTTACATGCGACTATGGTGACATACATGGGATCCACCCTAAGTTCTGTAAATACAAGATATACATCAAAGAAAACTACAAGCTAATAAGATAACCAAAAAGAAGAATGAACCCAACAATGAGAGATATAGTGAAAGAAGAATTAAAAAATTATTGGATGTTGGATTCATATATCCAATTTCAGACATTCAATGGGTGTCATCCCTTGTCATTGTACCTAATAAGAATGGAAAATGGAGGATTTGTGTAGATTATAGAGAGATGAATGCAACAATAAAGAAGGATCATTTTCCACTCCCTTTCATTGATCAGGTTCTTGACACACTGGTGGTAAGAAATATTTTTCTTTTCTTGATGGCTATAGTGGCTACAATCAAATTCATATTGCACTAGAGGATCAAGACAAAACCAAATTCACATGCCCATGGGGAATTTTTTCATATTTTTTTCTTCCTTTTGGTTTGTGTAATGCACCTGCTACATTCTAAAGGGAATTTTTGAGAATATTCTCAGATCTAACCAATGACTGCATGGAGGTATACATGGATGATTTTATAGTACATGGATATAATTTTGATGAAGAAATGAAAAATCTAGACAAAGTTTTGAAGAGATGCAAGGATCGTAATCATCCTTAAGCAATGAAAAATTCTACATGATGATGTCTAAAGGAATAGTCTTGGGGAAATATCTATCATATGATAGAATTCAGGTCGATCCAAAAAAGTATCTATAATTATAAATCTACTAACACCAAATAAACATAAATATGTGAGGAGATTTCTAGGCCATGCTAGTTATTATAGAATATTTATATAGGATTTCAGTGAGATTGCAACACCATTATTTTTACTACTGGGAAAGGATGTTGCCTTTGAGTGGACTAAAAATGTGAGACTACATTCTAAAATTTGAAGAAAAGGTTGACTCATCGCACCTATTTTATAGGACCATATTGGAACTTACCATTTATCATCCATACGATGCCTCAAACCATACCATTGGAGATATTGTTAGACAAAAGGATGGAGTTATAAACTATGCAATCTATTATGTTAGTAAGAACTTGTAGCATGCTGAACTTAACTATATAGTCACAAAGAAAGAGTTTTTAGTAGTTGTGTATGCCATCAATAAGTTTAGGAACTACATCATAGGCTACCCAATTTTTATTCACACTGATCACACTGTAATTAAATACTTGATCAACAAACCAGTTGTAAGCAATAGAATAATTAGATGGTTTCTACTCTTGCAAGATTTTGATGTCACCATTATGGATAAACCTAGTAAGGAAAATGTTGTAGCAGACTTTCTTTCAAGAATGGAGAATAATAATGAAGAACGGCATGTAGTGGATGAATCTTTCTCATATGAGAACCTATTTTCCATTTCCACTAGAACACCTTGGTATGCTGATATAGATAATTATTTGGTCTTAGGTAAGACACCTCCACACTACTTATATTCTGAAAAGAAATACATAGTTGATAAAAGTGTGATTTTTTCTTAGATAGTTGGATTTCTATTTCACATAGGGCATGATAATGTTATGATAAGATGCATAGATGATGAGGAAATATATGATGTCCTCAAATCCTACCATAGTGAACCATGTGGAGGACACTTTGTTATAAAAATAATAACACAAAAGGTGTTGAAAATAGGATATTACTTGGCCAACACTACATAAGGATGCAACATTATATACCAGGAGGTGTGATAGATGCCAAAGAATGGGTAAGCCTACCAGGTCAGATGATATGCCATTGCAGCCTCAGTTAGTATTGCAGTCATTTGAAAAATGGGGTTTAGAATTCATTGGTCCTATAGATCCTAAATATTAGTAGAAGGAATACATTTTGGTGTGCACAAATTACCTCACTAAATGGATAGAAGTGAAATAATTGCCAAATCAGAAGAGTGAGAAAGTTTCCAAATTCTTATATGACCACATCTTCATAAGGTATGGAGTACCAAGAGAAATTGTTACTGATCAAGGTACACACTTTATTACTGAAGTTATTTCTAATCTAGCTAAGGAATATGAAATCATACATAGGAATTCTACACCTTATCACCCCCAATATAATGGCTCAAGTTGAGGTAACAAACAGGGAAATAAAATCCATCTTGACAAAAACTATTGCACTCTATAGGAGATATTGGGTAGATAGACTTCTAGAGGAAGTTTGGGAATTCAACACAACATGGAAGACAACAACATTATTAACACCATTTGAGATTGTTTATGGTAAGAATGTTGTTCTCCCTATTGAATTTGATAACAAGACACTAAGGAATACACTTGAACTAGGCATAGATTTATATGAAGCTAAAAGTTAGAGAATTATCCAACTCAATGAGATGGATGAAATGAGGAGACAAGATGTGCATAATATAGAGGTGGTATAGAAGAAAATGATCAAATGGCATGACAGGTTCATCAAGACAAGACAATTTCAAGAAGGTGTCCGAGATCTCTTGTTTGAATCCAAGTATAAGGACCACATGTGGAAACCTAGAACAAGGTGGCTAGGTCCATATGAGATTGAGAAAATCTTTCCCAATTGAGTTGTAAAGCTCACCACCATATATCCTGTGAGATTCAAACTACTAGTGAATGGTCATAGATTGAAATTTTACAATAAGCCAATTGGCAGGAGTACCTTCATGCAATAGTTTAGAGGAGGTCAAAACAGATGGAGATGAGGACATCAGAGTTAAGATCAGAAGTTGAGCCTACTGGTTCATATTATGAGACTTTATACGATTGAGATATTTTAGTGTCCTTGGTATACTCGATTTTTTAATATACCAAGGAAGAATCAAAGTGATGTGTTCATCCTTCTTGTTGATCAATAACAATTAGCTAGCACATTTTTTTTTTCTTAGAATTTTTGTTTTACAGATTTGGTGTATATGTTGCAAGAAGTGCATAGTCTTTGACATATGGACATAATAAAAGACTACACATTCCTCTTGAAGAAGCATGCAACAAAGCTCTTATTTGTTTACATGTTTTTGGAACTTATGATTGCATGAAGAAAATAAGGAACAATTTACATGTGTGAGTGGTGATAAAGATGACTAAAACCAGAAAAAGTCAGTATTCCCTCTCCAGAATTATTTGATTTCACTAAGGAGCCTTCAACATGACGCTGCATATGATTGAAACATTATAAACAACATCCACAACATCATGACAACCCAACATGCAACAAAGGTGCAATCACAACAATGCACATGTAATCATCATCCTACACATACCTCGAGATAAGTGCACTCATTCCACTTTAATAAAGTATATTTGGTATGATTATTTTTAATTAATGTTTATGCCATGTCATAAATGTCTATAAATAAGAATTACATGTTGCTACATTTAAAACTATGAGCTATCACTTCACGTCACCCCACTCCATCACACCACTTCACCTCACACTTTTACAATAATCAAAGCAATTTAATTCATTCCCTATTTGTGTTGTGTGTGAGTCAGTTACAAAATTAAAAAAAAATTAATCAAAAAATTCCTTATTAATCAAATTCTTGCATCATTGTTCCAAAATGTGTGATTTTTCCTATAAATGCTGAAGTAATTTATAGAATTCAAGATGGGAGGGGTCTAATTCTCCATAAGACAACTGATCATTCTCAAATCCACAACCAATTACAAATATTTCAAGATTTTTGAGAATAGTAGATGGATGGACTACATCAATAAGTTTTAGGGTTTCAATGAATCAATTGTAAAGGAATTTTCTGCTACTTTTAATGACAAAGAGGCTAATGTAAAGTATTTAGCACTCGAGAGTGGGAGATGAAATTTTGTTCTACAGCCATTGTGGGGCTTCCCTTGAAGGTGAAATTTTACGAGAAGAAAAATCTAGAGGCATCCGAGGATATTTTTCTCGGGTGCATATGATAAATTCATAATTGACTGAAAAGTTACATTTCACACTTCCTCAAACCACTTTGGTTTGATATTTCCAACTATATGATTAAATATTTTACTTGTGAGGGTAGATATTCTGATGAATACCGTCCATTTAAAGTTTCTCAATCACTTGAAAAATGATAGGCATGTTAATGTACACAATTTATTAAATGAAAGCTTGAAAAGGATGAGTAGAGAGTCATAGAGAGGGAGGTCAGATTTGTCTCACCATTTTCTTATCACTCTAATTGTAAAACATACATTGGAAAGATAACACCCTACACTGAATTGGGAATATTTTTCAAGGGTTAAGAATATTGATGAATTATTAGGGCATAGAAGGAAGAGAAGATGAAGTAGTAATAGTTCTTTAACCCATATAGTTGAACCCAAAACTTCTACTTCTCAATCCACATAAATCCCTATCTCTAAAAATACACCACATGCTAAAGAGAACCCCATTATCAGTATCCCTTAAGAGGACTCTCATTGTTGAAACCCTTCTTGGATTTTCAGATCATGAATCATCCACCTCAAGGAGTAAGAAAAAATGTTCTAGGTCTACTAATAAATCTTCTTAGTCTACTCCTACACCACCTAGGATTTCTCATTTCCTAAGAACTAAAAATCTAAAAACATCAAAATCCACAAAGTCAGAAACCATATTACTTGATAGTGATAAATAATTTACACAAGAGAATATTGAGGCCACATCAATGGATATAGAGCAGGGAAGTGTTGATGTTTAAATTCATGAGAAATAGGGTCCTAGGGAGCCCATGAAGGGTATGGAAGAGAAGAATGAAGAAGAAAGTGGAGAGAAAATGGTTCAAGAAATTCCTCCCGCATAGAAGGAAGAACATGCAAAGGAAGTTCATGTGGGGTAAACCTATAAGAAGCATGAAGGAGTTGTAAAGGAAATTGAAGACAAAATTATGAAGCCATAAATGATGAAGATAAGATATTAGAAGAACATTACCATATAATGCTTGAAACACAGACTGATGAGATGGAAGTTGGGGATGATATGCCCCATACTATTGAATAAATTATTGAAAATATTGTTCATGGAATTGGAAAAAACAACCACCTAAGCAAATTGAGAAGCTACGGGGGAATGTTCCTACAATAACCGAGGAGATAGTTAAGACCATATTAGAGCCTACTCCACCATTGTTGCCAAAATCCAACATGTAGACACATGTTATAATTAGATAATTTTTCAAGGATCATGCAAAACCATCTTGTAAGAACATAGCCACAGAGACAACCTTTCCATACTACTCGGGTGCAACAGTTTGAAAAATATGTTAATAAATTGCAAGGAAAATGGGAAAGGGAAAAGGAATAACTGATCTTCCAACACTAGTATAACATTGAGGAAAAGGAAAAGCAACTTAAGGCTAAGGATAAGGAGATTGCAAGGCTAAAGAAAAATAGGAAGATACAATTCAGGTAGCTAATGAAATATTGAAATGCAGGCCACCTTATAAAACTTATGCCATTTTCTTAAAATAATAGATGTTACAGTTAAAGCTTACTTGCATCAACTTAGATATTCCATTTGATATTAGTGTAGAAATAAGTTTATGTATAATATACCTAAAAATGCCTCATGAGATTCAACTATTGTTATGTGAATTGTATATGTACAATTATGCCCTTGAATATGATAGGGAATGGATCCTAGTACTTTATATTGGAGATGTTCCAATTAGGGAATTGTGTTCTTATTTTAACAATGAATTATATAGAGAAAAACAGATGGAAGAATACAGGAACTTGTCAAAAGTGCATCCATTAATGATCAGGGGTGAAGCTTCAAATACAAAGGAAATTATTGAAGCATATGGAAATTAGATGGAACACATGGAAATTAGACAACATGTATACTGGATGAGAAAAAACCTCATAAAGAAGCTAGGGACCACATTAAATTCAATGCACAAGAGATAACATATGCCTACAGGATGCACTAGTAAGAGATATCTCCTAAGATGAAAAAAAAATAAATATGATCCTATCATAATATCATTCCAAATTTAAGGATGGTAAATGCATACATAGAATTTTCTTAGGATGTGGGAAAACTTGGTTTCCCATTGGTTATGGGAAAACTTGGTTTCCCATTGGTTATGGGAAAACTTGGTTTCCCATTGGTTATTATCCCCAATATTCCACTATCCTATACCACATTGGTCTGTTGAAAAGAAACTAGATGACGAAATACATGACAAAGTCATGGAAAGATACATAAGGAATGAAGGTTACTTCTTCACTGAGCCTGAAGGAACATCTACCCTGAGTGATTTTAGACATTTATGCAACATCATTCAGAAGATCCAAATAATCCTAAGGAGTAGCCAAAGGAACATGAATGAGGAAATTCAAGATGTTAAGTATGGGGGTGCGATGAGTTGTTTTATTTCCTTTTAAAACACCTCATCTTCTATATTCTGTTGAGCCAATTGTAGCCCTGAACTTGTATTTCCCTGTGATATTGGTATACATTTTCATCATAACTTAAACTCATGGCATTAATATTAGTTAATATAATTATTACTAGTGTACTTTATTTTGTGGTATTATGAGTATGCATTTATTATTTTGATTTCAATATGATGTTAAATGGTGCTTTGTATAATGCCAACCTTGTTTGCAAGAAACTTGTTATATATAGTAATTGACATACAACCAAAGGATCCATACACATCAACTATCATGCAACCAAAAGAACTCATCCATAGTAAAGGATTCATCCACAATAATTAACATACAACTAAAGGGAATCATTTGCAACAAATCTTCCACAACCAAGGGACGTCACACACATAAAATAAAGTTGTGATTCTGAGGATTTTGTGTAACGTGGACATCACACCTAAGCTTGCACGTGTCAATGGAAGAAGTAGTTATGATAACTAGGAGAAAACTCAATGCCATAATATTATTATGCATTTCATCTTAATGAATAACTATCTAATTTAATAACGGGTTGATCAACTGATCGATTAGTTAAGTTATGTGATTGATATGTAAACAACTACCGAGTATTTCATGTTGTATGCATGTAGTCGCAAATTGTTTGGTTAAGTTATTTTACTTAATATAAATGGAAATACTAGTATAACTCTATCTCTTCACACCTTTGCTGTAGTGAATGATATAAAAGGAAATTTTCTAACGATGAAAGAGGGATCGATCCATAGGTAGATAATTTTTGTATTTTCCAACTGTAATCTTCATGTTGATGAAATAAAAGTTTGAGTTCTGTTAATTTTTTGTATTCAAAGTATTTAGGAGGGATTATCACCCAAGGTAGGGCCCACTTCTAGTTTTCTAACCCTCCTTTTTTATTTAATTTGATTCATTGAATGATTAAGTTAGCATCAGTTCATTCCTTTATCTCGTGTTTTATTTTTAAATATTTTTTATCCATTGTATTTTCTTCCGGTTAGAATCTAGTTAATTTATAGCATTGTTATTTCTTAATTGTAGTGACAAAAATTTACCCTTATACCTCCCAAAAATCAATAGCTGTCCATACAACAATGACACTATTGAAATTCTACGTCCCTTGGTATGATAATTAAATGATTGTATATTAATAAAAACATACTAATTTTTGTAAGTTAATTTGCACCACAACTTATATTTATAGAAGCCTCTCTAAATTTTCCTCTTTCATATTTAAAATTTCAAATATACCTCCCTCCTCCATTGAATTTTCAATTTAATGGAAACCTCTCTCAAATTATAGAAATATCTATTCTAGAATTATCCATTCCTCACATGCATCATCAACCCTTCATCCAAATCTATCATGGATTCATATTAGCCATTGAATCCTCCATGTAAAAATTATAAATTGAACTCTCCTCTTCCATGAGAGCACAAGTTATTCAAGATAGAAAAATTCTAACATTTTTATCACTTAATCAATCCATCATTTATCTACAATCAATCCTTCATTTTCATCCATAGCAATAATCAAGCATTCAAAGGGAGGTATTTCCCAAGTGACTCCACACCAATTTGAAGAAACCAATCAAGTAACTCAAGAGAAAATATAACACATCAAAGAAAGAGTTATGTAGCTGTTATCCAAAATGAGCCCTTTGCTCATTTTTTGGCTAAATCCCTTCATTCTTTCCTCCCTTGTGCCTTATTCAGAATTTTTTACACTTCAGGCACTCAAAATGTTTTGGAAATGGCACCATTGGATAGAGTTCTTTCTCAGCTTTCCAAAAAGGTAAAGTTTTCCTCCTAACTCCATGCATTTTTGAATTTATGGCTCAGTGGAGTTTTTGTGGGAAATTTTCCCTGAACAGGCCCGCCGGCCAATCAGAGAGCGCCACATCCACAATCAAGTGGCAGAGGGTGGAGGAAAATTTATAAAATTTTACTAAGTGTTGGCACCATGGAAAAATCTCCAAAGAAATCCTGAGCCAATGGAAGGAAGCTATGTGTCCTCGGAAGGGTGGAGGAAAAGGAAAACTTGGAATTTTTACCAAGTGTTTGACAAGGTTTCGGAAGGAGTTTTCGGCCCGATGGGCCAGCTGAATAGAATTTTGCAACGTGCCCAAGGGGAAGAAGTCAAGAAAATTTCCTAAGTGTTGGTGCAAACAAAATTTTTGGCCCCAAGGCTCGCAACCAATCACACTACACCACATGTCCTCAAAGGCGAAGGAATGGCGGAGCGCGGAGGGAGACTTGGAAAATTGCCAAAGTGTTTGGCGAAGGCACGAGGGGAGATTGTGGCCCGTAAGTCCACGCAATAAATGAGATCATGCCACATGTTCTTAGACTAGTAAAGCATGGGGGGAGATTGGGAAATTTTCCCAAAGAAAAATCAAAGGAAAATTTCAAAGGGAAAGCCCGCCCCCAAAACCCGAGCCAATAGGATCGTGCCACGTGTCTAGTGGCGGCAAAAATGCAAGATGCAGACACAGGAAAATGAAGAAGAGTAGGCCCGCATCCAATGGGCTTGTGCCATGTGTCCAGTCAAAAATATGGTCAAAAGGTGGCAAAAAAATTAAGAGTAAATTCCGGTGGCAAATCACATCATGCCACATGTCCTTGGGTCATCCAAATTGTAGACGGAGAATTTTTGGAAAATTTTCCAAAGGCCGAAACCGTGGAAAAAGAAGAAGGAAAGGCCCGCAACTAATCAGAATGTGCCATGTGGCACCGAACTAGTGGGGTGTGGAGATTTTTGGGGAAATTTTTCCAACTGCAAAAAGTGGGAAAATTTTAAAATTTTGTCCAGCCCAACCATTTTCGGCCCCTGTTTTGCCCTAAATGTTCAAATGAGCATAACTTTCAATCTAGAGCTCGGTTTTGGCATTCTTTATATCAATGGAAATCTGGTGAAATTATCTACATGATTTTGGGGTAAATTTTTTGTTTTGATGGATTTTGGAGAGAGAAAATAGAAAACACCTCTAGCACGTGGAAATGAACAAAAATGACATTTTAACCACCATTTATAATGCAGTATGGCTCACATTCTCTCCCTGTGTCAAAAATATCAGGGGATGGAATTTTAAGGATTCCCATGTTGTTTTATTACATTTTGGCTGGTGGTTAAAGTTCCTCTCACGTTTTCCCACATTTCTCTCTCCCGAGCTCATTTTTTTGCATTGTAAAAGCTAAAATGGGCCCATTTTCAAAATAGTTAGACATTATTTTAGCTCTCCAACTTCCCTTTTATTCCTAATCAAGTAGATTTTGGAGTTTTTTTACCTTTCCATGCAAATATTGCACTTCCTTTTGCCTCTTGGCCATTGTAATGCACTGTATTGGACCTGGAATGATGATATATGCTCTGTGATTAAATCTTCCCAATCCTTTCATATGTTCACCATTGTTTCCTAATCTTTCATTACATTTTGGAAATTTTTGCATGTTTTATTATATATTTTCTTGTGGATTGTCTATGTTTTGAAGTAGCAGGTGTCTAATACTCCTTTGGTGCATCACCCTATTTAGACTAGGTTTATTTTTGGCATTTTCTCAACCCTGTCTCCTTGGTAAAGTTTGATTAAGTTGTAGGTAAAACCTCTGTAGAATGTTATGTACACTTGAATAGAGGAGTTGAGGAACCAACCTCTAATTTGGATATTATTTTCCCACTTTTACAAGTGCCACACTTGGGGAAAATATTCAATGTTGTGCAATCACACTGGATGTAAGAATGTCAAACTACAAATCTAATAGAATATCCAATGGGTGATGCTAATTTGCACCAACAGTTTTGGCATGCCCAATGGGACTTATGAGGTCTTCATCTTCATTGTAAAAAAATTTATGGGCATTTTTGCAAGTTTCTTGCTTAAAAGAACCTTGAATTTCACATTTGGTGACTCAAGGAAGAAGAATCAAGCTGGTTTGAGAGTATAGACCGAAAGCTCATGAGAAGAATCACCACAAGGTCAAGAGTTGGAGAAGAAGAAGTATTGTTTGAGTATCTACAATTATCTCCAAGAAGAAGACCAAGAGGAAGAAGAATCCAAAGGTATCCATCTCCACCAAACAGAACTCTATCAACTCCTCCACTTGGTAGACCTTTCATCCAATCAACAAGGGTTCTAAGGCCAATCAAAATGGTACAACAAAACCCATATGTCAATTTCACCGGCATCATCCCACTTGCTCTCAATGCAAAAATATAATCCCAATTACAGATTGAAGAAAATTCCATACTTTACTGGAGAGAATCAGACCACTCTTGGTGATCATGTCAAGGACATTGCTAATATTTGTGCAATCCATGAGATTGATGAGATGCAAGTTGCTGTCAAACTGTTGGCATCTTCATTCAAGGGGAAAGCTTTACAATGGTTCAAGAGCCTTGCTTCAGGTTCTATCCAAAATTGGAACCAACTTTGTATAACTCTCCATGAGTAGTTTGGAGAAAAGGGAGATAACTTTTCCCTTTTAGAACAATTGACAACTATCAAGAGAGCTCCCAATGAGCAACTGACTGACTTCAACTTCAGATTTCAAAGGACCTAGGAGAGAATTCCAATGGCAGTAAGGCCAATAGTAGAAGTTACTTTTCTATATTACCTTAAAACTTTAAATTCTGATATTTCTATGTTAATTCAATCCATGGGAGGAACAATTATCCCTTCTACTTATAGCATTGCCATTAGAGCTGAAAATTGTCCGATTCAAGGTAAGCTAGCTCCTAGGCCTCCTTTGCCATTATATCCAAATTTAGAGAGTTAAAGTACTAGTCAAGTGCCTATTTTGGCTCCTACCCCCACTCCTAGAAATCAGAATTCAAGTGAAGCTTCTACTTCATCTTCTAGTGCCTCGAATGAACTTCAAGAAGTCATGAAACAATTGCAAAATTTAGGAAATGAGCTGGTTACACTCAAGAGGTAATGAGCCCAAAGTTTCATGCCTTCATATCAGCCTCAAGCTCAGCCTAACAGTAGCCATATCAACCTCAAAGACCACCCAATCCAGCTGCAAATCAAAATCAAGCAAGGCCTCCGCCACAGACCATTTTAGCCCTATAATCCCAATGCTACATCTACCTCTAAAGCACTAGTTCCGGTAAAAAAAATATAGCTTAGGAGTATGATTGGTGTTTCCCATGCAATGAACCTAACAACCAGTCTATGTGCTTCAATGGTGCTTTAAATCAAGCATTAATGGTAACAAAAACTGGTGTGGAGGGTGAAGGGAGTCAAGGAAATAACCAACAACAAGAAACGTCCCAGAAACAATCATCTCCAAATGATACCACACTTGTAAACTGGAAGGAAGAAGATTTTTTTGGTGTGAATAAAACAATATCTCAAAGTGTTGCAGCCAACACAAGGTCAAAAAGGAGAAATTTGGGGGAAAGACAGCCATTGGCTCCAAGTAATCCATAACCTTATACCACTCCACAAACTATTGGCAAACAAAATGTAGTTCCAAGCATGCAAGGACCACCCAAACCAGCTCCTAAGCCAACCCGATGCCGATTATTGCTGCCCATGTGCAAGTACTGAATGTGTAGGCCAAGAGATAGTAGAGAGATGTTTCATCTCCATTCAACATAATTGATCAAATGAAGAAGACAAATGTAAACATATCAATGTGGGAATCACTATCCATCCTGTGCCAAAGAGATTTGCTACAAGATGCCATGAGGGACTAGTCAACTTCAAATCAATAGGTCCAAATGCAAGAGAAGGTACTCAAAAATGTTCCCAGCCCTAGGGGAATCATGGAGGACAGCAAGGTAAAATGTTGAAGCCCCCTCGATTCTATGTTTCATTGATCATTGGAAACCAATTAGTACATAACTGCATGATTGATTCTGGAGCAAGTAGTTCAGTAATACCCAAGCAAATAGCTGATCAGTTGGGGCTTCAATATGAAGTCATATCCAAAGGGGTAGTGTAATTGGATGGGATAGAAATAACAATAGTAGGAGTGATTAAAAACTTAAGTCTCACTTTGCATGCATGCCCCAACGTTGTTGTTTTGCAATATGTCTCGGTGATAGATCTTACACCACTCTTTTCCCTATGTTTGTCAAGGGATTTCACAGCTAAGATTAGAGGTTACTTATCTGCTGATTGGTCACACATGTTGTTCAGAACAAGATATGGTACTAAAGCCACAATTAGATCTGAGCCTATTGCAAACTTTCACATTGAGCCTCACACTCCAAGCCAAATCAATACCAATTGTTCAGCATTTGATCAAGAAGATTATCCAAGCACTGATGAAACTAACACCAAGGTTGGAAGCATCCCAAATTTTACTCTTGATGAATGGGCAAGAAATTTGCATGATTTTGATCCTTATCAAGAAATAGAAGAATCGAGGTAGGAGTTTATTGCATACATGAAGAAAATCAGCCTATTCCTAGCATTACCAAGCCAGACCACAAGGATGACAACGAGGTATGGCAGCTTGTTCTTTGATGGATCAAGAAGTATACAAGGTATAGGAGGGGGAGCTATGCTTGTTTCACCTCAAGGAGTTAAGTATTACTCAGCTTTTAGATTTCAGTTTGCATGTTCTAATAACATTGCTGAATATGAAGCCTTGATACAATGATTGCATTGGTCAATAAAGAGAGGAATAAATAACTTGCAA
The DNA here is from genome assembly GCA_018340775.1 of Taxus wallichiana var. yunnanensis. Lineage (NCBI taxonomy): Eukaryota > Viridiplantae > Streptophyta > Pinopsida > Cupressales > Taxaceae > Taxus > Taxus wallichiana. The sequence goes on from CM031244.1 coordinate 167,541,660, forward strand.
GTTTTGGTGACAGTGAGCTGATTATCAACCAAGTTAAGGAGCAGCATGCTACCAAGAATGATCTGCTCAAGTGCTATAAAAATAGGGTGTGGGACCTCATCAAAGATTTTGAGGGTTTTAGCATCAATTCCATCCCTAGAAAAGAGAACCAAGCTCTTTGACAGCTTCAGCAGCAGAGGAGCAGCCTTTGATGTTGTTGAAAGCATCAAGAAAGAAAAAGTACAACCAAGATATCATATGATTGAAGGCCTTCAGTGCCAAACAACAACGTAAGTTGGCAAGTGTTTGAAAATAATCAACAAATCATCCATTTCTTATAAGAAAAGGCTGAGTTCTCGTTAAAAATTAGGAAAAGTTAGAATAGCAATGGTGATCAAGTGGTATAGCCGAGAACCAACAAACTACCAAAGGGACTTGTCACTTTGGAGTCCATTTTCAATCCTAATGATCAGTTTAGGAAGGAGAAAGAAAACATCCAAGTTAAGGGAGAAGATTCAAAGTGCCCATCTTAGTGGAAGAAGACAAGTTACTCCAAATTGGTAAAATGGCAACTACGCAAGAAAGGTATGAGTTCAAAAACTTTTTCAAGAATTCCCCGATGTGTTTTCTTGGAGCTATGAAGATTTGAAAGGTTTCAATCCCAAGTTAGCTCAACACACTATTGAATTGGACCCAAGTGCTAAACCCATCAGGTAAAAACAAAGGCTACCAATCCACACATGGAGCCTATCATGAGAAAAGAATTGAATAAGTTGATAGAGTTAAGCATCATATTCCCTATCAAGCATTCTAGTTGGGTGGCCAACTTGGTTCCAGTTAGAAAGAAGAGTGGAGAAATCAGATTGTGTGTTGACTTTAGAGATTTGAATAGAGCATCTCTTAAGGATCATTACCCACTTCCTTCTATGGAGCAGATTTTGCAAGTTGTCATGGCTCGTAAAGGTTTTCATTGCTTGATGGCTATTCAGTGGTACAATCAGATTATGGTGAAGGAAGAGGATCAATTCAAGACAACCTTCACAACCAAATGGGTGACTTATGCAAGCAGGAAAATGCCATTTGGGTTGTCCAACACCGGGGCTACATTCCAAAGGGCAATGGACATGGCATTCAAGGATTTGATTAATAAAATGGTGCTGATACATCTTGATGATATCACTATTTTTTCAAAAAATGCATCAAACCATCTCTTTCATTTAAGACAAGTATTCCAAAGGTGTAGAAGATTTGGGGTGTCCTTGAATCCAAAAAGTGTATTTTTCTAGCTCATGAAGGAAAGCTCCTTGGCCACATTGTCTCCAAAGAAGGATTAGTAATTGATCCAGAAGATTTGAAGCCATAAGAGTACTACCATTGCCAAGTCAAAAGAAGGCCCTTCAAAGTTTCTTGGGAAGGATAAACTTTTTCGAGGTTTGTCCCAAATTTTATATCCCTAGTCAGGCCTATCACCAAGATGTTAAATAAAAGAATAGATTTAAAATGGATAGTAGAAGGCAAGGCAAGTTTTGAAGCAATCAAAGAGGCCATCTCACAAGCCCCAACTCTCATTAACCCATATTTCTCCAAGGATTTCATCCTCTATGCATTTGGAGGTGATGATACTATTTCTACAATTTTGGTACAGCAGAACAAAGACAATGATGAGTAGCCAATTGCTTTCTTCAGCCAAAGCCTGGAGGACTATGAGGTGAGATATTCTTTCATTGAGAAGCATGTTCTTGCAGTGATTAGGAGCTTGAAGAAATTTAAGCATCTAGTTTCAAACAACAAGGTTCAATTGTTGGTTTCTCATGTGGGAGTTAAAGACTTCCTCCTCAATAAAGACCTGAATGAAAATAGAGTAGGGTGGATTACTCATGTCATGGAGTATGAAATCAAGATCAAAGTCACCAAGTTGGTCAGAGGAAAAGGATTGTGTGAGCAGCTGGTCTTGAACAAACAAAAAGAAGCATGCAATGAGAAAGAGGTTGTTTTGGCATTGCAAGACAACCATGACCAAGGAAGCATTCAAGAAGAAAATGATGGTTTCCTCACTCCTTGCTGTACCCGAGACATAATGCACTTCCTACATGCAATCCTATGCCCTCTAGAGATGAACAAAACCAAAAGAAGACACTTCAGATTGTAGGCTGTCCCATATGCTCTTGTTGATGGTGTTTTATTCAAAAGGGATGTGAATGGAGTGCTGCTGATATGCATTGGTACAAATCAGATTCACAGAGTGTTGGAAGAGTTCCATGATGGATCAGCTGGTGGTCATTTTCCACCAAGAGTGACAACTCTCAAGATCATGAGGGCTGGCTATTATTGGCACAAGATTTTCAGTGATTGTTATGCATGGATCAAGAGGTGCAAGAATTGTGCATTCTTCACATGTAAGGAGAGACTAGCTTCCCTTCCATTACATCCAATTTCAGTTGACCATCCATGCATGCAGTGCGGTTTGGAATTCATTAGAATCATTAATCTAAATTCAAACCAAGGACAAGTGGATTCTGACAACAACAGATTACTTCACCAAATGGACTGAGGCAGTAGCACTCAAGGAAGCAAATGAATCTAGCATCCTAGACTTCTATGAGGGAATATAAACCATATTTGGAATACCTACTATAATAATATCAGATAATGCATTGGCATTCATTGGGTCGAAGGTAACTGAATGGGTTGTTAAGAATGGGATCTACCTAAGCACCTCATCAAATTATTATCCTAAGGGTAATGGCCAAGCTGAGTCCACAAACAAGAAATTGTTAAGGATCATCAAGAGGACTCTTGATGAAAATCGAGGTCCTGGCATACTAAATTGAAATCAGCCTTGTGGGCTAATAGGATAACTCCCAAGAGATCTACAGGTAATTCTCCATTCAAGCTTGTTTATGGGAGAGAGGTAATTTTTCACATGTCACTTGATTTTCCAACATTAGAACTCGTGAAGTAGTTGGAGTTGCTGGAGTTTGAACCCATGAAGGTTAGGTATATAGAATTGATGGAGCTCCAAGAAATCAGAAATCAGGCATCCCAAGCAATGGAGAAGGATCAATCTTTGATCAAGAATACCTTTGATAGAAATGCCAAGGATAGATCTTTCCAAGTTGGGGATCTAGTGTTAAAATGGGATGCAGATAGAGAAAAACTAGGGAGGCATTCAAAATTTGATGCCATTTGGAGTGGCCCATACATGGTCACAAAGTGTAAGGACAACAATGCCTTCCAATTGTCTACATTGGATGGTGAAGAATTACAGATTCTAGTCAATGGAATCCTTCAAGTATTGCTACTACAGGAAAATTCTCCACCTTGTACATATTAGCTTAGGTTTTCTTTCCTCCAAGTGCTTATGCACATTTTTTTGTTGTAGATTAGCTTTGCTTTCCCTAAGTGCTTTGGCACAAGCTTGTTGTTCTAGGAAATGTGTTTTGCAGGCCTTGCTCCAATCAGATGGTGTTCTATCCTCCCCCTTCCTCCTTGCATTGTTATAATCAATTGGGGTACCAAGCAGAGAATTTGATGACTCCATGCCCAATGGATTGCTTTAGGAAACTGGTAACTTCATCCAACAGGAAGATGACCCCTCTGAGTCGCCAAAATTGTTATCCAAAATGAGCCCCTTGCTCATTTTTTGGCTAACTACCTTCATTCTTTCCTCCTTTGTGCCTCAGTTAGAATTTTTTACTCTTCAGGCTCTCAAAATGTTCTGGAAATGGCACCATTGGATAGAGTTCTTTCTTGGCTTTCCAGAAAGGTTAAGTTTTCTTCCTAACTCCATGTATTTTTGAAGTTATGGCTCGGTGGAGTTTTTGTGGGAATTTTTCCCTGAATAGGCCCGCCAACCAATCAGAGAGCACCACGTCAAAAATCAAGTGGCGGAGGGTGGAGGAAAATTCAGAAAATTTTACTAAGTATTGGCACCATGGAAAAACCTCCAAAGAAATCTTGAGCCAATGGAAGGAAGCCATGTGTCCTCGGAAGGGCAGAGGCGGAGGAAAACTTGGAATTTTTACCAAGTGTTTGACAAGGTTTCAGAAGGAGTTTTCGGCCCGATGGCCTGCCAGAGAATACGATTCTGCCATGTGCCCAAGGGGAAGAAGTCAAGAAAATTTCCTAAGTGTTGGTGCAAATAAAAATTTTCGGCCCTAAGGCCCACACCCAATCACACCTTGTGCCACATGTCCTCAAAGCGAAGGAATGGCGGAGTGCGGAGGGAGACTTGGAAAATTTCCAAAGTGTTTGGCAAAGGCGCGCGGGGAGATTGTGGTCCGTAAGTCCATGTAATGAATGAGATCGTGCCACGTGTTCTCAGACCAACAGAGCATGGGGGGAGATTGGGAAATTTTCCCAAAGCAAAATCAAAGGAAAATTTCAAAGAGAAAGCCTACCCCCCAAAAACCCGAGCCAATAGGATCATGCCATGTGTCCAGTGGCGGCAAATAATGCAAGACAAGCCTCCAAGAAAATGAAGAAGAGTAGGCCTGTGTCTAATGGGGTTGTGCCACATTTCTAGGTCAGAAAAGATGGTCAAAAGGTGGCAAATAAATTAAGAGAAAATGCCCGCGGCAAATCACATCATGCCACGTGTCCTCGGGTCATCCAGCCGGTGGAGAATTTTTGGAAAATTTTCCAAAGGCCGAAACGGTGGAAAAAGAAGAAGGAAAGGCCCGCAACTAATCAGAACATGTCACATGGCATCGAATCGTGTGGGGCGCAGAGATTTTTGGGGAAATTTTCCCAAATGCAAAAAGTGGGAAAATTTTAAAATTTTGTCCCGCCAACCATTTTCGGCCCTATTTTGCCCTAAATTTTCAAATGAGCATAACTTTTGATCCAGAGCTTGGTTTTTGGCATTCTTTATATCAATGGAAATATGTTGAAATTATCTACATGATTCCAGGGTTAATTTTGTTTTTTGGTGGAGTTTGGAGAGATAAAATTGGAGAACACCTCGACACATGGAAATGAACAAAAATGACATTTCAACCACCATTTTTAATACAACATGGCTCGCATTCTCTCCCAGCATGGTCAAAAATGTTAGGATATGGACTTTTAAGGATGCCCATGTTGTTTTATTACATTTTGGTCAGTGGTTGAAGCTCCTCTCATGTTTTCTTGTGTTTCTCTCTCCGAGCTCATTTTTTACATTGTAAAAGCCAGAATGGGCTCATTTTCAAAATAGTTAGACATTATTTTAGCTCGCAACTTCCCTTTTCTTCCTAATCAGGAAGATTTGTGGAGTATTTTTTTACCTTTCCATGCAAATATTGCACTTCTTTTTGCCTCTTGGCCATTGTAATGCACTGTATTGGTCCTGGAATGATGATATATGCTCTGTGATTAAATCTTCCCAATCCTTTCATATGTTCACCATTGTTTCCTGATCTTTCATTAAATTTTGGAAATTTGTGCATGTTTTATGCTATATTTTCTTGTGGATTGTGTATTTTTTGAAGCAGCAGGTGTCTAATACTCCTTTGGTGCATCACCCTATTTAGACTAGGTTTATTTTTGGCATTTTCTCAACCCTGTCTCCTTGGCAAAGTTTGATTAAGTTTTAGGTAAACCCTCTACAGAATGTTATGCACACTTGAACAGAGGAGTTGAGGAACCAACCTCTAATCTAGAGATTCTTTTCCCACTTTTATAAGTCCCACACTTGGGGAAAAGATTCAATGTTGGGCAATCACCCGGATGTAAGAATGTCAAACTACAAATCGATAGAATATCTAGTGGGTGCTCGCTTGATTTGCACTAACAAAGAGCTTTTAGGTAAGTGTAGGTATTGAATCTATCCTTTATTTACCTCCATTTCTCTATCTCGAGGTATTGTTGAAGATATTAGATTAGGGAAGTAAGTCTCTTTGTTTTCTCACATTTTTCTCACTAATATTTTTAACATATACAATGAAAAATGATGAACTGATATTTAGAATAATTCTTAGTTTGGAGAGAAGATTTGTGATCATTAGGTCGTCTCTCACTGTAAAAAACACTATCAATTCTCTTCATGGACCATGCATTTAGACAAGACACATACATAGTAGGCATGTATAAGGAGCAAATTTCAACCTTGAGAAAAGTCATATTATACTCTATCACTTATGTATCTAATAAAACAATTCAATCATGATAAATATGACATTCATCTTACAGGTATGTGGAAAGATTTATTCCTTAACCATGCATTATATTCAAGAGAGAATATTTAGTTAGGGTTTTATGATTTAAACCATAAGTCATCGTTATCAAGCATATACCATCTCAGATTTGAAATTTTCAACAATATATCCATGAGATCATTTCAAAGGATGAGTTCCCTATAATTTCTAAGAATTTAATTTTCATGAGTGAGATAATATGATTGATTTTTAGTGTTACAGTATCATCTCTTTAGGATTGTCATAGTGAACAAACCCAACCAACAAGAAGAAATAATTTTGACATGTGAAACACTATCTTAAACATCTAGCATGCATATTTGAGGGGATCCTTTGATTATAATCCTTAAAAAATATGTTTCATTCACCAATTAAAGTAACTTGACATGAAGGATGAGCATTTTGAGATTGTGTTTGTTGATCCTCAAATCCCAAACAAGATTGTTTTAGTTTGATAGTTTCTTGCAGACCCTCTTCCACTTTACATGAACATTTCTAGTAGGAAAAAATAAAGGAAAACTTATGTACCACCTTAAAATTCTTGATTGCATAGATTTCAAGAAGAAATATTTCAAACACACCATACCACAAAGATTCTTGACAAGACATTATTGGACAATATAGAGGTAAAGAGTTGTGATCTTTAAATCTCAACAAAATATCATATATAGAGCTCCATTAACTCAAAAGTGACATGTAGAGGAATATAACCATTTTATATCTAAGAATTAAGTTAAGCAAAACCATCATCACTAAAAACTCCATAACACCATGAATGAGCATACACTACTGGTATAAGATGAGTAGAATTATACTAATACTGTCATGCTTAAGGGGCAATCATGGAATTATTTTGACTTGAAAGAACCTATTTCAACTAGAGAAGTTGAAACAAATTAGTGAAGTGATTTAGTGAAAAACAACCTTATTTCATGCCCATCAATTCAAGGAGGCTTGGAGAGAGAAGAACATGGTTAGAAAAATGAAGAGAAATTTCTTGTTCTTCTACTTTGATCGTAATTTTTTAAAAAAATGTTCAGGATTGGAGTGATCTTCAAAAATTCCTTCTATTATTTATCTGAAGGAGTATTTTTCTTGGATGTTAAGAAGACAAGGTTATTAGTTTGCATTTCTCAAGAACCTAGTTTTGGTAAAACTTGAGTAACTTCCACAATATTCTTAAAATTTTTATGAAACTTGACATGAAGTACTAAAACACCCCCCCATAAATTCTCCATAGGTTGGTTTCTCATATTCCTATACATCCTATACCAATATCATTTACCTTAGCTTCCACTGCTAGTTCTCAAAGGTAGTTTTGGTGAGAACTTGAATTTTTCTTCCAAAAGCTAATTAAACCTTGTGGATGTTCCTACATGATCTAGGAAGTGTTCTTATAGAGTCCTAAAATTCTTCCCTAGTATTTTCATGGCCTACATTGAGCTCTTACACCTCATTAGGATCTAGAACTAGGCCTAAATGAGCTAGTTTCAACTATGACTTGCACCATATGACCTGATGATCACCTAGAAGATCTTGCACATCTAAGAAACATAACTTATGACCTATGGGACACATGATACAAGAACACAAATAATATCCATACATCTAGTGGGATTCTACCACACCGATAAATATTGAAGCAACCTCAAATCACTCTGAATGACCAAGAAACCACCATGTGAGCACTCTGTGAACTCCAACCACCATTGTTATGGAACTACCAATCAAACTTATTTCCCCTTAATAAACCTCACTTCACCACTCTTACATTTTCCATCAATTCCGCCTAACATAAATGATAACACCAATGCACTAAGGTTTAGCAATCTCCCCTGTCATTGATGAAAACAAACTTATAAACCTTGATGGAAAAGAAACACCAACATATTCAAAGCATTCATACCTTTTTCTAAGAAATATCTCCCCCTTTTACATCTATGACAAAGGTTCATACATTCAACATGATAAACAACATGTAGATAATCACTTATAAAGCACAAACTTACCTAAGGAAGCCCCCTTGGATTTGACTCACTACCTTGCGCAACTATGTCTTGAATAGATGAATGAAATCCTTCACCAATTAGCTTAAATTCTCTCCATGTTCAGGTATCTCACTTCACCATGCTCAAGAAACAATCTCAAATTTTCCTTAAGCTAGTTGCTTTTTCTATTTAGACCTTAAATCCTGAAATAGTTTTTTAGTGCCTTTTAGCCCAACTTTTCAAATCTATATAAGTCTATGATCATCATGAAATAAAATCATGCAACTTCCCTTGGGATCATTTCATCCTCCTTTATATATAACTACAAGAGATCAATTATTTTCCTTGTATTTAAGCCATAATAATGGATCAATCAATTCTAACCGGTGTTAAGGAAAATTTTTAGTTTTATCTCTTGCTTTTTCTTGTCCATACACCGGATGAACAAGACAAGTTTCTCCCCATTGAAGTGTGTCATATTATATTCATCATATAAGATTGACTAGGCTTTCTAAATTTCTAGGACACCTCAAATTCATCAATTTAGCATTATCATCCATCTTCCTTGTTTCATTCATCCTTCCTACACATGTAGATCACTATTTTTAGTCTATCACACTAACAACCTTAACATGATGCATGAAAAATCCACTATTTATCTTTATTACAACTCTTTGACCTCCTTTCTCACAACCTTATGACCATTTAAGCTTATTGTTATCCTTTTTATCATAAGTAAACATTATGCATATTTGTAGCAGCAATTCTAAACCATGTACTACTATTTGTAATTCAGAGAAGACATTCAAGATTTAAAATTTTAAATTTGAAGGGAAATGCTCCTTCATTCAATTCTCTTGTGTAAGACATCCAAATTTCTCATCTCCAATATACACCTTTAATATTTGACCTAAAAACATATTAATTATTAAATTTCTTCATTTTCAAATCTCTGTAATAGATGACATCACAACCTTAGAATATATTTCCACCTTTGACTACATTTTAAACATGGAGTTTCCTTTAGTATATTCTTAATGAATTTTGTTTGATAGTTTTCAGTTATTTATCTTGTAGAGATCTTCAAACACATGGAAATTATCATATTAGCATGAATTTAGAACTAAGAGAAACTTGTAGAACCTGAGCATATCATGAGACTATTTGAAATAATCTTTAATGGATGAACTAATATTATAATGACTGGTTTTCTTTACTTCCATAGATTTCATGGTACTTAGAGCTCTCAATATTACTTCTCTAGCATTCAAGTACATCATGAACCACTCCCCATTGAAAGATACAACATTTTTGAACATTTTCGTAACCAATACCATCACTTTACTCAAATATAAATTGCCACTGACTGATTTTCATACCTTTATTGATGTTAAGTGTTCCTTTCATAAATCATGACTTGAAAACAATATGAAAATTATGGACTTACAAACTTCAACTCCTTGTGCACAAATAAAAATTACTTCTTGTCTATTTACAAAAAGAACACTTTCTCAAGACTCAAATTGACTTACTAATGATTGTGTAGACACTAAAATTAGGTCACATTCCCTTTGGTCCCTCTCTAATATTAATTTAATTAATTAAATTGAATTAATTCATTATCCCGAAACTATTTATTATTTAAATATCCTAGTTGGGATAATGCCCACATATCCACCTCACATAGACACCTCATCTAGCCACCTCACCCTAAGACATATTCTTAGTAAGTTACCATAACTAACTAAGACCTACACAAACCCTAAAAATCAATGCCTACATTCCCTCTAAAGACATTCCCACATGTTAGAAGGAAGCTTCCATTCTAATCCGTGGAGCAAACAAATGAGATCCTAGAAAATCAAGGGGATCTGCCTAGTTTAGTAAACCTAGGAAATCCTACCCTAACCGACGCCGGTCACCCTAAACCGCCGCCGGTTAAGATGGAACCACCATCGGTTACCATTTAACCCCAAAATAACCTTATTTTAAGGTTGACACATTTTTGAGAGATAATCACATCTTTTGAGAACAAGTGACAAAACCAGAGCTACATGCAAGCAAAACCAGCGTTAGTACACACATCAGAGTATCCATAGCCAACACTAGAAGCAATCACAGAGCCATTTGCCTTCACGGGAGCATCCGGGGAAGTGCCAACACCACACCAAGTTCCTTTCATTTGATCACCCACCATTACCAACCAGACATCAAGCTCGTATAAATAGTAAGTTTTGTTAACCAACACTGGTTCATTATCATTTGAGTAGACCCTTTTACTTTTGTTATTATTTTATGCTCCCATTCCCATTCCCCACCATTTTACCTCCCTGAAAACTTGATTATCCCTTTACCCACACCCTTAAACTACCCATATCCAGACTTTCATCATCCTTGTGGATACCTAAGATCCACATGAACCTTGCCATTTCCTTTCATTTTCATCTAGCCTCAAATCTATCACCTTGCCAAGTTTTTATTGAGTTTCCTGTACCCCGACCATACTAACGCCGGTTACCCACAATCGTGGTTGGTTAACCTAAACCGACGCGCCTCTCGTGTTTTGACCAAAAATCCAGATTAGATCTTAAAACCTCCATCAAATACCCAAACAGCCCGTAACCCGACTCTCGACTCCAAGACTAAAACCTTGATAAACACCTTGACCTTCATATTCAGTCATAGCTTAGCCTGTTGTGAATGAATTTGCTTATTGTAGATGAATGAGATACCTAAATCGTTTTAACTATAGTAGGATTTCCTTTATTGTTGGCATTAAGTTGTTTTAAACAATGGATTGATAGCCATCTAGGAAGTATCACACTTCCCGGATCTAGCACACGCTAGGCTAATAATTTTAGATCAGTTTTACAAAAGAAAACTCAATATTATTATTCACGTAATAATGATCTTTTTATTAATTCAGTCTAGATATCTTTACATAGATGGAGCATACAATTTATAGTGTTTGATCTCCTACAAAGGTGGAGTCAACACTCTTCTTCAAACCCTATAATCTATCTCCATGAATATCTCACCTATCCCACATATCTCTATCATATCATATCCCTATTATAATGCCGAGATTAACTCACGTACATAAAAATATGATCATAATATTAATATATCACACTCACCTAACTATTACAATTATATTGGTAATATGAGTTCTATAAACTCATTATTAATAATGTCACAATATATTTGTAACATTCACTCCCCTATCGTTAACATTATTAATTCCCAATATACACTCCCCTAATGTTGACAAGGTAGAAAAAATAATCATAATTCCTTATGCATCTTGCCACCTATGCATGCTCATGATCCCAAATGGTTTTGTAGGACAACCAACAACTTATAAGGATGGTTTTCCAAGGACAACCAACAACCTCAACAAATGATGGTTCTATAGGACAACCAACAACTTGCAAGGATGGTTTTCCAAGGACAACCAACAACCTCAACAAATGATGGTTCTACAGGACAACCAACAACCTCAACAAGGATGGTTTTACATGACAACCAACAACCTAAAACAAAGGATGGTTTTACAGGACAACCAACAACCCAAATATCATGTTGCTACTATTCCTTTATTCTTTCATTTGTCCAATTTGTCTTTCCTTTAGGGAATATGTAGGAACCATTGCTTACTTAATATAAACTAAATAGGGATAAATTTGAACATTGAGACCATGTTCCAGTTCCCCCCCTCAATGTGAATATTTCACTTATTGGAACAAGAACTATGAAATCATATTGCACACAACTGAAATAAACTGCAAATCTGAAATAAAACACACACACACACACACACACACACCACCTTCATGTGGCCCCATTGTTGGTGACTGACGAGAGGTCATTGATTGACCTCCAGCCTCCATTTCCTCCATCCTCCAATGAATCACGTTGCTTACTCAACAAATTGGACGTTGAAGCTCAAATTTACACCACCTTTTGTCGATGCATCTTCCCCACAAATATTTTCTTTGGTTATGAAATTCCAAAGCAGGGGTTTGGGGGCGGTAGCCCCCAACAGGGTCAAGGGGTAGTGCCCTTTGCAAGGTCTTGAGGCAAAGCACCACAGGTGCGCTCCCCGTTGCAATATAGGGCGAGATCAAGGGGTAGAGCCCCAAGCTGCATGACATATTTTCCTTCTTTGAAGTCATAAAAAATATCATTAGATTTGTAATATTATTCATCTTATTCTCCAAAAAATTATACGTCGGGTAACACCGAAAATGCGTCCATGAGGTAAATTTTTTTTTAACAAAATTTTGACAACTTCATTATTTTGACTAATAAAAAAGACAATAATTTTTTTTTCTAAAATCACCTATTTGACAACAAAAATACCATTAAGAAAAAATTTGACTCTTTTACATGACCTTGATACTACGACTCAAATAGCTTACGATCGACAAGACAACTGGTGACAAATGAATTTTACAATATAATACATTTGACTATTAAGACTCTAAACTTTGAAAATAATGACATTTATAAAGACAAAGGATTATATTGACACCACAATGACTAAATCCAAAGAACACTAAATTTCTAACTATAGACTAGAAAGTAATATTTAATTACTTTCTACCAACTATAATAATATGACTCAAAGATTAAATACAACTAAAGACCACAGAATATATACTCCTTGACAAACTCTAATTATACATAAACTACCTAAACAAATACCACTAAATAATAGAGAAAACCACCAATTTGGAGAAAACTTAAAACAAGTAAGCTCCTAACCCGTTTTTTTGGAGTGGAAACCGTGTGTAGAGAGTATTTTTGGTTGTTTGACTTGAATGTGCATGGAGATCGATCATGTAAGGTGTGACGTGCCACATTGCATACATATATTTATTTATCACGGGTTCTACATTTCCTCCAAAACTGTTATACTCAGACATCTTGCATGGTTCTATTTTCACACTCATATGCAAATTTGCACCCTTGTTTGTTGACAACTGTCCTTCACTTTTAGTGAACTTTTGATATTTTATGGAAAATGTGTGTGGTCGGATTGGTGCCAAAACACAAAGCTTTGCTAGATGCCATGAAGAGATAAACTAAAACACCGTAATGATATTTTTAGTTAATACACGCTACTCACCATTTAATAAAAAACAATGGTATCTGAGTGCGGCTTGATCTGGAGTGTTTTGATAGCCTTATCAAGTCTTCAACAACAAATCAAATGGACAATTGGTCATCAATTGAAATAGGATATGCCTCTGATGCAGAGGAGATATAGATTTGAATCTATTGGATCCTAAATGTACACAAATAAGGCACCTCTAGTCAAACTTGCTTGCACACTATAAAACAAATCAAACACACAGCTGGGAATTCAAATCTTTGAGATAAATGCTATCACAAGTTAAATTCTTAAACTTCATTGGAGAAATTAAAGACCACTCCTCTTCGATCTGCACTATATTGAGTCTCCAACATAGAATCAAAAATGAACTAAACTTATTCTAAAAAATCATTATGCTAAATTAACATAATAATTTTCTACATATCTCAAGAAAATTACAAGTACTACAATTTCCCTATCAATTCATTCATCCATGAATAAATCTGATACCAAATAATAATTTTTGATTAGTTTTACACAAGAAAACTCAATATTATTATTCATAATAATGATCTTCTTATTAATTCATCTGGATATCTTTACATAGATGGTGCATACAAATTAGATTGTTTGATCTCCTACAAAGGTGGAGTCAACACCCATCTTCAAACCCTATAATCTCTCTCCATGAATCTCTCACCTATCTCACATATCTCTCTATCATCTCATATCCCTATTTTAATGGTGAGATTAACTCACGTACATACAAATATGATCACAATATTAATATCTCACACTCACCTAACTATTACAACTATATTGGTAATATGAGTTCTATAAAATCATTATTAATAGTATTACAATTTATTAATAATGTCATAATATATTTGTAACATAGGAAGTCCATCGTATATATTTTTTAACTTTTATTTGGTGGTATTGTTTTCCATTTAAGGTAGTTCCTCCAAGCAAAAAGGAAGCTCTCATGATCAGCTTTCTATACAGGATTCATACGCATGCAACAACCTACAACTAGCATTTCAATGTATTCCTCCTAGCCCTTTACCCTTATTTGTTTTGTCAACATTTGAAAAAACATCTAGAATCAGTGAAACATTTTGCACACACTGGTGGGACCCATTCAGGGTTCTTTGCATTCTTTCATTTCTAGGTGAAAACATTGTATGTTTGTTTTTATTTTCTAAAAATTCTTACATTAAACTTTCTCTCCCCTGGAACCTTCTTCTCTTCTATTGTCTAAAATCCATCATATTTTAGTGCTTAAAATGAACATTTCTTCCATTTCATTAGTATCACATTAGTGAAAGATAATCCCTACTCCTATTCATCTATTTGTGGCATCGAATTCTACATTTTGATTTGGGTTTAAAAATCATTTCATTTCATTCTACTTTTTACTGCATTAGCTCACATTAATTGAGGACAACATATATGTTGGAAGTCATTCCTAGCTGATGGTTGACAAACGAATCGTAGAAAATCACTTCCTTTCTTTTTCTCTCTCTGAGTCTTACCCAAACATCACAAATTTAAAATATATACACATTATTAAACAACATCTCACTCAAAAGAAGCTGTAGGATCACACGATCATGACACAGTGGGCACCCCACTAATTATCTTTGTCCACTACCCCATCAGAGGACGTCCTGCCCCCACCATAACATACCTGAAACCTCTCCTTGTAGATCTCCTTCTTCATAGGAAGCCATCCTCACTAAAAATTCTATTCTAAAGTTCATTAGTCAGTCCTTAAATAGCATAAGATAAACAAACATAATAGAAAAGACACTCTTAGGATCATATTTTTCTTAGTGTTTCTGCTTAGCTTGCGTTTTCAGGTGAGAAGTCATATTCTTCATTTTTCTTATTTCCCCTTACACACTCCTCATCATAGTTGGTGTATTCCAACTTCATCTGAGTGTGCTTGGACCATATTATCATCATTCTTAGAATTCTGGGTTTGATTCCACATTTAATTTTAACTCACAACCACATTTTCTTCATCTTTGTTTCAATTTCATAGTGACCGGTGTCGGTCCAATGACCGTCGTCGGTTACCTTCTTACCACCATTGGTTTCACTCAATCGGTGTTAGTTCACTATTCTTTTGGTTAACCTACCCAAAAGGACACCTATTCACCTTCTTTGTTGATTTTGAATCTCTGTCACTATCATCATATTCACTGACCTGGTAATTCCATTAGCATCTTGTACACTTGGCAAATTATTGGCCTTTTACCTTATTTTTTACCAACTGTCCACTTTCCACAGTGACCGACCATGGTTACCTGTGACCGGTGTTGGTTTAACCTAACTGCATCGGTTAGCCTGTGTAATTTTCTAGCTGACATTTTAGCCCCAATTCACCTACCACCACCTATTTATCCTATCTCTATTGTATTTATGTGTCCTTTACAAAAAGCAGTCTTACCACATTAGTACCTGTTCACATGGTGCTAATGCATCGACAAGAAAATACCCTCATATTCCACACCAGTCGTCAACCACTCCCACCTAGTCCTTCACCACCTTCCATTTTATCACCAGCCATGGAGCCTATCCAACCTATCTCTATCACTACCGGAGATGAGGATTTCACACGAATCCTTGACCAAAACCCTACCACCTTGTAGTTTTATCTCTCCCACTTGTCCACTCAAGATGCCTTAGGTCAGTTAATATACAACATGTCTATATCTATGCCCCAACACTCATTCCTACTCATGCGTCGGCCTTTGTCTCTGCTCGCGCTACCGTCACCTACTTTTCTTCCCCGTCATTTCACAGCCTAGGCCCCATACTTGCTATGACCACTTCCTCTACCACATCTACTATACCTTCGCCAACCACCCAAAACATAACCTCATCCACCCCTATTGTTTCATATATACATGAAGCTACACAACCACCCTGTGTTTTGGTGACCCTTACCCCATTTCAAAACGTTGTTCTTTCCATTCCACAATCCTTAGCCCCCATTTCCACTAGGGTCACCATGACCCTTCCACCTCCATATACATACTATTAGCATCCTCCCATTTCATCTATCATTCATTTTGGGTACGTACCCCTATTTCATTCCCTCCTTCTCAATCTAACTATATGGAAGCACCATATACTGGAATGCCACCCTTTTCATATACCCAACACCAATCCTCTTACACTACAGGAGTCACCCAACCATCACAACCTACCAACGACCTAATCAAGTTAATGATGGATAAGATGCAGACATTAGAAGCATCTCTTTCTCGGCTCCTAAAAGACTCTCACCTATGATGAGATTTGTAATGCCTATCCACTCATCCATTCCTATCTACCCATATCCCATGCATTAGGAAATGCCTAAATTTAACCACTTCAATAACAAAGAAGACCTGCAACAACATTTGCGGTCTTTCAAACATGGGCATTATCTGATCACCCATGATGACGCTTTGCTTCTAAGGACCTTTCCCATGTCTTTGATGGACTCGCATTAGACTAGTATAGTGGGTTACCTAAACATTCTATCTTCTCATTTAACTAGGTAGCCCAAGCCTTATTGGATCACTTCTCCATTAACATTGTTGAGAAGGTTACCATGGCTGACCTCTACTCTATGCATCAGTATGATGATGAATCTATCACAAATTTTGTTTCGCATTCATTGCTGTATTCTGATCAATCAACTCACATTCCAACTACCATAAGATGAACTCATAGAGCTCTTCACACGGGCTTCGCTAGACATATCTCATCGACCCCGAAGGTCCGGAGTTTCTAAACCTTCGACAAAGCATTCACCATGGCATGAAAACTAGAGATTTGAGCCATCGAAGAGAAGAATATCCAACTACGCACTGAAAACTTGACATTCAAGTCGAATGACGCCTCTTCTTCTTTGAAACCCCAGAAAAATTATTCAAAAGCTAAGGGAACCACTAACACAAGTGGTACTCAAAGCTAGCCTAGCTCATTCATCAAATTAGGCTAGTCCATCATCTAATATTTCACCCATTTAGACTTTTCAATTCAGATGGGAACAATGGAAATATACCCCAATTAGGGAACCTTATCCTTCTGTCTTAGAAAAGATCATTAAATTTGGGGCCATCACCCTTCCTCCCATGAAACCACACACTAGTTTTGACCCTACTCGCCCACACACGCATGGTATAAACAACACGACTTATGTAACTATCATCGAGTGAAGGGTCATAGTGATGGAAATTGCATCACTTTCAAAAATATTATCCAAGAAATACTTGCGAAAGGTGATTTAACCTCGATAATCCTAATGCACCGCCAATCAAAACCTACACATTACCTCATTACCTCATATTCCTTCCATAGAGGAAATATTAGCCTGAAGTCCTCCACCTACACTTGAACCCACTTCACCTACTCCTCCACCCATAGAGGGACATCCTTCATCTCCTCTCTCACCCATGAAGGAGACTCTTGTTGACATCAAAACTACTTCACCTTTGACTTCTCCACCTAGAGATCCGTCACCCATAGTACTTCTCCAGTCCATGGAAGATACTTGTCCATCTCCTCCACTCACAAAGGAGCACCCATCATCTCCTCCACCCACCGAGGAGCACCCATTTTCTCCTCCACCTATCAAGGATCTAGTAGAGATACCTTTTCCTCTAGGTGACCATTCTCCATCAGCTACCCAAGATCATGCAGACTTACTTTCAGCTCTCTTACCCATGGAAGCTAAAGCTAGAAAATTTCCGTCTCTAAGACACATTTTGTGGGAATTTCCATTGGATCCTCATCAACCTCACATATAGCAGTGTTGTTTTCACACCTAGCCAATCACCTAGATTATATGGATAGAGCCTTACTTTGGGAGTTTGTTCTCGCTTCCTGTCTCCACAAAAATGTAGATGTCACTTACTGACACTTCCACTATCTACCCAAAAATATTTTGTCCAATCGAACTAAATACAACTACAACTATCACAAATTCCACCATGATACCACTCATGGATCAAACCGTACCCCTACCCATAACCCAACGTGCATCTACACCCAAGCCTAAACTTACATCATCTTCCTCACCTAAACCTAGCAGCACTCGAGGGGTAATCCCAACCACTAGCCTTAGTCATCCACCCATCAAATTAGATTTAGCTACATACTCGTAAGCCGCACCAATACTACTACATCACCCAAATAGAAGAACCAATCCCATAAATCTCATACCCCAACCTCACCGATCACACCTTCATCACCTTCACCCTTTTCATCCATCATAGGACCTCACCCTTCCAAGACGGTTAAGAAACCTCCACTCGCTCTTAAAATAAAAACACAATAGCCCATTCCTCCATCACAAACCTCAAACATACCCAAGCACCTGACATGAATTCCACCCACATCTAAAACATATTTACCACCCATACCTCTAATACCATCAATCACTCCTTCACTACCCATAACACTTCGGCCTCTTTCCTCAAACCTCGGCATGACCTACACCATCTACCTTCACAAAGACCTCCATTATCCCCGTGGGTAACGCACCCTCTTCCATCATCTGCCTTTCCCTCTAGATCTTGTGTGCCTATATCACCTTTACCCAAGAAGGTACAACCTAAGGATAAAAATATGCTACCCTCCAATAAGGTAGTCAAAACAACCACACACTCTCCCGCCAAAGCTCGTCTACCATACCCCTACCCAAACAAACATGACTAATGCCTAAGATCACACTAACACCTAAAACCGTAGCTCAACCTACTTCCCTCGTGTAAATACCATTCCTCTACATTCCATCATGCCTACACTCAAACCCATCTTCACTTCCTATTGTGATCCACTAGTGGGGTCCTATGCCCAAATCTTAACCAACCTCCTTAAAACTTCTCGCCATCACATTACCACCTCTCGAGACCTTATGACCCACTCAAACCCAAACCAAAGGAGTTCGATGACACCAAATTTTTTTCCTACCATCGTGTGACAGGCACGATGTAGAGAACTACAATGCTTTAAAACCATTCTTATCCAAAGTTGTGTCCTCCCAAAGAAAACTTTTATGATGATGACATTCTTGATGAGGACCCCATTTCACCAGTACCCATTCCCACAACTCTCCCCTCACTTCTTACTCAATGACCTAAACCTTTACCCCCACAACTCCTAGAACCACCTTTGAGATTTGAAATTAACATGGTTCACATCAAAGAACTTGTCAAACCTCCACTCAAATGTCAATGTGCTCAACTCATCCCACAAGGTTCCTTCCTACCACTAGGCTTTTGCCCTTCATGTCGCTATACTTTTCATGGCTCACCTACCTCACCTACCTCCCCACCTCAGATCAACATGATCCACGTTGCTACCCATGCTTAGAAGAAAAAAGGAAAGGAAAAGGCAACCGACTCACCAACCAATCCTATACCTAACATACCATCTACACCCACACCTAAAATCACTATCCGCGGTCCCACATATCCTATTTAGAATGGGTTCACACATCGCGTGATGCTAAAAAAATACACTAGTCCCCCTCAAAATGTCCTTATATGACCTCATCCAAACCTCGTAATCCCATCGTCAAGCTCTTATGGAGGTCCTACAATCTATTGAGGTTTTACCCAATGACACTATGCTCGTATCCTCCATTATCACACCCCATAATGTAGCCTCTCTCACCAAATTACCACCTTTATCCATGCCTCCATCTATTCACAAAGTAGCCTCCTTTAGTTTCCTGAGGAAGATCTCACCACACCTGATCGATGACCGCACTCAAGCTCTCTCTCATCTTTGTCTACATCAATGATATACATGTACGCCGTGTTATGATCGATGGGGGCGCTATTATTAATATCATTTCCTCCCATGCATTCTCTCAAATGTGCATACCTAACAATTACATGCATGAACATCCCATCATGTTGTGTTCATTCAAAGATGTTATCATGTCTACAATTGGCACCATCATCCTCCACATTCACGTGGGCCCTCGTACTATTCCAGAGTTATTTTATGTCTTGGAGGGGGAATTTGAATATAACATGTTGCTTGGTAGACCCTAGATTCTTGTCATGGGTTGTGTCCCTTCCATTTTTCATCGTTGTGTGAAATTTGAGCATGAAGGACACACCTATACCATTCCAGCTAACCCATCACCTTTCAAAACTTGCAACATACTTTACCGACCTAATGACATGCTCATACCCATTAAATCCTCTACCTCCACAACCACTGCCTCTTCACCTCCACCTCCAGTCACTAGTACAACCATTGCCTCAACCGTACACACCTCCTCCATTCCTACCACTGCCACAACCTCCATGTCTAAACCATCACCCTTGTAATCCGTCAGCTCCACCTCTGAGCTGACCTCCGACACATCAACTATTCCAACTACCACATACCAACCACCAATCCCTTGGAGGGAATTTTTCAATACCTCACTCTGGGGGAGTATCACCTATATAGTGTCAACACATTCCTTACTCCACAAGAGTATGGAAGTCTTCACTAGCACCCTTGCTATGATCACCATATAAGAGAGTGCCTCCTTTATGGTCCTCCCCACCTTTTTACCAATCTCACCTATGGGGGACTTGATACTACTACTTACACACTGAACCAAAGATCATAAACTTGCCCATTTTTCGAGACCTCTAATCACTCACCAATCGATGTTTCACCCACACCTTCCTACACCGATGTGCGCAAAAGGGTTTTGGTTTTGGATTTTATGAGCAAGGTTGCCATACTATTATTCCATGTACTACTCGTAAGCATAACAACCGTAGTGGTATCAACTTTGCTGAACCACCTACCAAGAAGGCCTGCATTGAACTCATTAAAGACATCAGCCCTTCTCCACCTTTGTCACCACCATTGCCACCTTCACCGACAGAGTCAATGGATCTAGAATCCATTCTTCCTAAATTTTGTTTTTCATAAACACCATTTCCATAGGGCTCTGACTTATCAACGCGAGGGTGAAGCTCCCTCTTCTCTTCCCTTCTTGTACCTTGAAATGATCATGTAGACACCTAAAATTGGTTACCCAATTTAGTGTCCCCCGCATTCGTTTACCTTCTCGGGTAACCTGGGGCACCTTTATATCACCACTTTTCCTTTAGGGTATTAATTAAATATCTAATTAAACATCTATCCTAAGTTTTTTGTACCCCATTGTATTTTATCCATGGATAATTAAATATTAACTATTTAATTATACTTTTTACATGTATCTTAACCGCTTATCTACCCCATATCAATTTCCAACCTCCCATGCTATTATTATCCATATATCCCACCTATTTCTCCTCTCTTGGAACCGTGCAGCGTGATTCCTCTTGTATTTGAGTAGGAGGGATACATTTATTATCCCCACAATTCATTTTCACCACTTTGGGAGTCTATTCCTTGATCGGCGCCTGACCGTTTCTTGATCGGTGCCAATTTTTCTGAGCAACGCCAATTTTTCTGAGTAGTGCTAATTTTATCTCGGTCGGTGCCAATTATAAATTTATGACCTGAGATCCTCTCTGGTTAGATTCAGAGCTAGTTACCTAGAGATTGCTTTCATCTAAGCAATTAAAGAGATTATCAGAGGAAGAGAGTGAGTTTTGTGCAATTTAATCCCTGAGAGGTGCAAAGTGTTACTCGTCTACGGATCTATAACTCTTGCAGATCTCTATAGCTACCCAGTCATCATTAATCATCAATCAAGCATTTTTCGTAATCCATCAATTTCTACCTCATATCCTCTTTTTCCATCTTTAATCTTTGCTTTCGATCAATCTTCAAAGCAATCGGTCTTATGACTAATCCAATTTTCTTAGTTTTCTTTCTTCTTTACTTTCGCCGCTCTGTGTGTCCAATTGATGTTGATCACTATTTGATCGACGCCTACCAAAAAAATGATGCCAATCATCGTCTCGATCGACGCCGACCAAAAAAATGATATCGATCACTATCTCGATCGATGCCAACAAAAACAAATGATGCCGATCACTATCTCGATCAACATCGACCAGCTTTGTAGAAAGATACATAATTCAGGTAACACAATTTCAGCTTTGTTTTTACAGTTTCCTACTTTCTTTCAGTTTTGCTGCAATTTTTTACATTCTATCTGCTATTTTTAATCAAAAACCTAAATATTTGCTTACATATTTTATCATGTATGTCTTTACTCTTCATTGAAAACACACGAATCGACATCCGCCAAGGAAGCTCATTACTTCCTAGCACCGCTTTCGTGCATTTCACCCATATATCATCTAACGTTATCTTTTTCTGCCAAGGATTTGTGCATCGCAGGTTTCTTGGATCTACTTTGTAGGATTGCTCATGTGCACCCATCTTTTCTCCATCGGCATTCTCTTTATCTACATCTTCGGATCTCGTCTTAACTATCAAGCATCAATTTCATTTGAGTTTTTCAGGACTTTTGTGTTTAGTTTGGTGCATTAACTTGGACAGGCAACAAGCGTGGAAATTATTGATCTACATTCTGGCACACCTAGTGGGACCTAACCAAAGTCCCCTATTGGTAAGTTCATTTCTTTTCCAGTTTTGAGCTTTTTTTCTTTTTCTTCACTGATTTTCATTAGTTTTCCTTAAGCATTTTCTTCCTTCATTTTGGTCTTGCTTCTTTCATTTGCAATTGGCAAAGTCAAAGTTCTTTCTTTATTGCAAATCTAAATCCCAATTTCTATTTCAAATATTAGTAAATCTTTCATTTGATTTCAAGATTGCATTTTTGATTCATCTCTTTATGCAAAATTGTTATTTCCTTGAAAGTTTTCTAGTTCCTTAAATAGAAATTTTCATTCTACTACTATCTGGATATATCTTTCTGGATTTTTTTGTGTGTTTGCTTAACCTTTTCTTATGGAGTGCTTTGCTTGTTCATAGGATTTTTTGAGGGGAAGAGCTCAACAATGTGCTTTTTGAAGTCCACACACATTAGAGAGCTAAATCTACAGGTATTTCTCTTTTACGGTGTTTTCTCCTTTTTTAAGAACTTAAAAAGAACTTGTTTGTTTTCTAGCACACTTGAACATTTTGATTTTGGTGCTTAAAAAGAATTTAATTTCATTTGGGAAAGAAATTGTTTGACTTTTCTTCATCAAAAATCAAACACTTCATTTTTAGTGCTTAAAAAGAACTTTTTTTGTCATTTCTGTTGTATGTTCTTCATCTAGTTTTCTAAATAGGTTGGAAAATTGATCAAAACCGGTAGTAACACTATTTGATTTTTTATTTTTCACCCTTGCACACAAAGTGAAAATCACTAGGTATAAAGCATTTAAACAAAAATTCCTTCCTTGGCCTTGTCTACTTGGAAGTGACATCTAAGAGGAAGAGTCTACGTGGTACTCGATCAGCGCTATAAATTCACATAAGTTCTAGTATATATTGGCAAAGAACCTGACTCCCTTATCATAGCAATGTGTGAAGTGCGGGGTAGGCCCCTATATCAATCCACATACCGGTCTTTTATTGAAGTGCCTTTGGTACTCCTCACCAAAACATTCCCAAACCATCCTTAGTTTGGCTATCTCGAGTAGTTCTGTTCTAAAAGATTTCCTAATATTTTCTTTCTTAAAAGCATGAAAACTTAAAAAAGATAATCACCCACGCTGCTTGAATTGTCTGTGCATCAGTTAGGTCAATATTTTTCTATGTTTGTGCTTGTTTATGACGGTCATCACCCGGTTATAATCTAGAAAAATGGTTCAACTGGCCCTTTCTTCATCCGAGATCACCACTAATATGGATGTTTGGAACCCTCGGGTCTTCCTCAGACAATTTTTAGTTGGTTCCCCATCTTGGTCATATAATCATTTCTATCATCCTAAAGTGATCCCATCATGTCCAACTTCCCCTAGTCCTTCAAAGGTATCATCTACTTCTGATATAGAGTATGTTCCTTGCGGAGATCCTAAATTTCAGGCAATCCTTGATCGCAATCCGGTAGCCCTTATGGACTATCTAGTGCATAAGTCTGTTTGAATATCTGATTAGGGACCATCAATCTAGCAAGTTTACAATTATTCTCGTGAACCATCCCAGGCTTTTATAGAACAATTAGCATGCTTTTTCTCACCTCGAACCACGAAAGAGGGTGGTGCATCTATGCCTCCTTTTTCTCTTCCACCGACCATGTCGACTGGTTCTCAAATGATCTTGTCTATCCCTAGTGCCATGGCTACCTCGACTACTCCACAGCCTACTTCGAGAGGCCCTCTTCTTTAGCTATGATGAGTGCATCCGCGCTCTCATAGATTGCAGTTAATTCTTCTATGCCGTCTATTGCATCTCAGGGTTAGTACCTCTCTATGAATCAACCCCCTTCTATGAGTCAGTTGGTTCCTTCTTCTCGTCCTCCAGCTGGTCTTTCTTCTAATGCTCTAGTGATAGTGACCTTTACCCATCCTCTGGCATTGGTTCCCTTAATCACTAATCCGGTAGTCAAAAGCCTCATTCGAGTTTGTTCCCCACCATATCCAATCAAATCAACACCCATATTCCTCAATCCATTCCGATTCAGTCGACGAGTATAGGAGCTCACCAATCACAGGCTCCATCTTTCATTCAACCACCTTTCTCTCAACCACTTGTCATCTCATAGCCTATTTATATGTAGGATCCTTCACAATAAATACCTCACCAGGTGTCACCCAAAACACCTGGTTATTCCTCTTATCATCTGTTAATCAGCAGATGAATCCCCGTTAACGCCTCAAAAAAACCTACCATTTGCTTCTTATGCGGGACATACCAACATGCCCCCTCCTCAATCTGACGTCATCTAAATTATTTTCAAGAAAATCATAGACCTAGAAGCCTCCACCAAAGGGGCTTGTCCTTCATACTCTTTTGAAGAAGTATGTAATGAACCGATTCATCCATCAGTGGCTTTTAAGCCTTATCCTCCCCAATGGGAACTTCCTAAGTTCTCAAAATTTCATAGCCGAGAGGATCCTCAACAGCACCTACAAGCATTCAAGCATGCTTGCTACCTTATAGTCCAAGATCAAGAGCTTATGCTCCATACTTTCCCTATGTCTCTAGCAGGGCCTGCTTTAGACTGGTACAATGACATTCCCCAACACTCCCTATTTTCTTTCTCTCAATTAGCTCAGATGTTTTTTGAATTTTTTTTAATAAATATCACACATAAAATCTCTATTATAGATCTTTATAACATTCTTCAATTCGATGAGAAGTCTATTGCAAAAAGTTTTCTCGTTGGAGAGGTATAATAAATCAATTGTCTTTCTCCCTCCTCAATCTCAACAGATCAAGTTGTTTACTTGATCTTCACGCCAATCGTATTTCTTCCACTTTAAGGATTCAAACATTTCACACATTTGAAGAAGCCTTTACAATGGTACGCAAAATTTAGTCCCATGCCATTGAACAAGGGAAGTTAAAACTTCACTCTAAATCTAAACTATATTTTTCTCGGTTTACAAAATCAAACCCTTCCGCTTCTAACAAAGACAAGAATCAGGGGTCCACCAACACTATCATATTAAAAACATCACGAGCTGATAACACTTCTAATCAAACACCACAGAGAGACTCTTCATCTTCTTGAAAAGGACCCTCGTCATCTCGATCTTTTACTTCGTTGGGGGAATCATATGCTTCTATCTTAGAAAAAATGTTGGAAGTTCACATGATCGAACTTCCTCCTATTAGAAATTTTGATGAAAGCCAAGAATGACCATTCTGGTATAGGGAAAATGACTTCTGTCATTATCATAGAACCAAAGGCCATGACATTGAACGATGTCAGACCTTCAAAAATATTGTCCAAAAATTCATTGATAAAGGTGAGCTCATTTTGGATAACCCAAACACTCCCCCAAATCAGGAACTTGATGTCTTTAAACAACCTTTTCCCAATCATTCCCAAACAATGACACTTCAGGGTCTCAAAAACCAAACACTCATACTATCAACTTCATTTCTACTGAAGAATATTTTTCTAAACCTGAGCCATCTACGAACACGTCAACCGAATCAGAACTTCCTCCCGCTCCGTTAATCTCTGAGATTCCACCATCTTGAACAATCCATATTTGAATATTCCTCTATTGTTAGAGATGGATTCATCTCTCTCTGCCTCTTTATCTGATCTTCCATCTATGCCCAAGATAGTGTCATCCTCATCTATCTCATCGTCAGACATTCTTTCGATGCTCGAGACATTTATGTCCCATCAAGTTTCCACTACAAATACATCTACTTCTGTTGCTCCCATTTTTGCCGTGACTATGCCATTGGTGAACATACCTATAGTCGTACCAACTTCTCTACCGATTGAAGCGTCTTCGATTTTGACTCTTCCTGTTTACTTTCCTACAGTAGTTACACCCACAATTACTATACCGGAAGTATCCTCCTCACAAGGAACTGCTTCTTCATCATCCACTTCTTCCATCATCGATGCTGCCTTGCCTATTAAGGAAAAATCTAAAGAAATAGTACCGCACCTACACTTTCGGTTCTTGAACTTAGACCAAGACAACTGAAGTCTAACGTTATATCATCGGTACCTCCCCATCTACTTCCCCAAAAAGGTTACAATCACCTTATGCAGTCAAAGTTGTCACCATCCCTGAAAAAGGAAAACCAATATTTCGGACTATTAAGACTCTTGGTGCTTTCCCTCAAAAATCTCTCTCCGCGCCTCATAAAAGATTGGATTTATCCACTGAGAAGGTGTCTTCTTCTACAACACCATCTTCACCGGTGCCTCATAAAATGGATTTACCCACTAGAAAGATGTCACCTCTTTTATCAGAACCATCATCTTCATCACCAAAAGCTAAGGCACCCTTTATTCCTCATATCGACCTTTTTTGGGAGCTCCTCTCTCATCTAAACTAGCCTTATCTAAATCGTCATCTGTTTCGACCAAGTAGCCTTCCTCATCTTTGAAGACCACAACACTTGTCACATATTCGTCATCTTTGAAATCTATCTTAGGAGCTCCTCCTCCACATAAATCAATCTTGCCTCACTTACTTCCATCTCAAGCACCCAAGGCTACCTTTCCTAATGTCTAGAAAAGCAAAACAGTCTCTAAAAACACTGTCAAACCAGATATGCAGGTTATTTTACCTCAGCAGTCTGTTAAGGCGAAAGAGGCACCTTCATCATCTCTTTCCTCATCTTCATCTACTGGATTCTATACTGAAATCCTTCACCAACTTATTCAATCTTCATCTATATCTCTTCCTCCGATCAAACCCTATAATCCCAAAGGAGTAAAACCTTCATGGTTTAACTCTGATTTGATTTGTGCTTACCATCGCACTCCAGGTCATGACACCGAGGGATGTAAAGCCATTCAATCTGTCGTTAACAACCTCTTGGAAGAAAGTGATCTTCTACTAGAAGAGGAGGAGGAAAAATATCTCCTGTCATCTCAAATACATCTGAGCCTGAACGGTCTACCCATACCTCTACTTCTATTCCAGATGATCTTCCACCTTCTCAAATCGAGATAATTCATATCGCCACTAGAGAAAAATAGTATGATAATCTATCATCATCTACATCTCAGCCATGAGTTCTCATTTCTGCAGCCCC
The DNA here is from genome assembly GCA_018340775.1 of Taxus wallichiana var. yunnanensis. Taxonomy (NCBI): domain Eukaryota; kingdom Viridiplantae; phylum Streptophyta; class Pinopsida; order Cupressales; family Taxaceae; genus Taxus; species Taxus wallichiana. The sequence goes on from CM031244.1 coordinate 167,569,508, forward strand.
GAAGGAGTTCCTCCTTCCTCATCGCCTCCGAGACCTCGAGTCTTTATTCCTACTTTACCTCGGGCTTAGATTCCCATGTCGGTTGAGGAAAGTGTTATGAAACAACCTACCCATACTACTGGTCAAAATGTCTCTTTTTGACCTCATTCAATCATCTCCACGGCAGATCGCTTAGGCTCGATTGATAATCTGCGCCATATCGTAATGAATTCCGATGAGCCCCAACCTTTCGAGATGGTTTTGGATTGAATAGACTATCAACCACCATTTCCTTTGAGGATTTTGAAATTCCACCCCTTTCTTCGAGGATTTAGAGGCTCCTCTTTATTTCGGGTTCAAATCAACAACACTACGTTAAAATGCACTATGATCGATAAATGGCACTTTGCACTTAACATTGTTTCCTCCCACACATTCAAGCAACTTAAGTTACCACGTAACGTAGTGTCACCACCACCTTTAGCCCTTTGATCATTTAATGATCAGATGGTAGTTACTTTGGGAATTGTAGTCCTGCCCATTCGGGTAGGTAAGAAACTGCTTCACGAGATTTTTTACATTGTTGAAGGAAAATTCCACTACAATATGATCCTCAGACGCTCCTAGATTCATACAATGCATTGTGTCCCATCAACCCTCCATCGATTCTTAAAATATCAATATGAGGGAAAAATATATACTTATCCAGGAGATCCTTTCCCTTCCACACAATGTGACATGACCACATGGTCTGCCCTTTATAGAGGAGAATGCTTGTTCTCTTGATGAGGCTTTATCCTCTTCCATACTTACAGCAAAACGACAAGATTTACAAAATCTGGAAGAAATGTTGCAGCTTTTTTCTCTAGGAGAGCTTCCTCTTCTGTCTTTTGATGCCCATCTCAAACCTAACAAGTATGGTAGACTAGACAAACAACCAAAATATCAATCAGGTCTTGGTCGCATCATCACCATTGGTCTACCCAACCAACAGACTAACTTCATCTACGGTGGTCTTGATACACCTCACTATCATCTGGATTCTACCCCTAGGGTCAAACCCTATTCAACAAGGTTTGATTGTCTACAGAATCCCGTGTTCGCAAAAACTTATCTATATCGATGCGCATGGAAGGGCTTTGGCCTGGGAAAATATGAACAAGGTGTTCATGACCTAGCGACCATTCCAACTCTTAAACCACATCAAAAATTTGGTTTAGGTTTAAACCTCTCTCAAAATCCACCATCACCATTCTCGATGAACCTATTTCCATTAAGGAACCATCTTCTCCGTTAGGTCAAAAGCATCACTTGATGTGGATGACACAATTCCCATCCCATCTAACTTTTATTAAGTCAATACCATTTCCTTAGGTCCATTGACCTATAAAACTAATGGCGAATCCACTTCCATACCATTAGTTTTCCTTGAAATAGTTGAAGATGACTCTCCCACTATCAATACTATCCACTGTGCAGATGATGATTCTATCCTCACCTATCTGGGGGCAGAGGATTCCTATCTTCCTAAAACCATTCCTTCTGATACATCTATGCTTCTCAACAAAGCCACTGTCGATATTAATATAGGGACTTCTAAAGACCCTTGCATCATTAAGGTCAGCCAATCTCTTAATCCACAGGAGTTAAGAGACTTCACCACCTTTCTTTCCAACCATCACCAAGATTTTGCTTGGTCATATGAAGATATGCCAGGCCTTGATCCTAATATTATGGTCCACAATATCGTTACTCTTCCAGACATCAAACCAGTTAAGCAAAAATTACGTAAAATGCATCCTCATGTAGCCCTTCTTGTTAAAGAAGAGTTATAGCACTTACTTTCCGCTAACTTCATCCAACCCATTGACTATCCACAATGGGTTTCAAATGTAGTACCAATAACCAAATCTATTGGGAAAATTCTAATTTGTACCAACTTTCGGGATCTTAATCTCGCTTGTCTAAAAGATGATTTTCCTCTACCTAATATCAATCAACTCATGGATTTAACTGTAGGTCATGAGATGCTTTCTCTTATGGATGGTTTCTCTGGATATAATCAAATTCTCATTGCACCAGAGGACCAGCATAAGACTTCCTTCATAACTCCTTGGGGGACTTTTTGTTATCGTGTCATGCCTTTCAGTCTTAAGAACACAGGAGTAACTTATCAACGTAATGACCTACATCTTCCATGATATCTTACACAAATCTATGGAAGATTACGTCAATGACCTCCTTAGTAAATCCAAACACCGTCAGGATCATCTTTTCATTCTTGCACCTCTCTTTGAGAGGCTCATTGATTTTTGTCTAAATCCATCTAAATGCGTGTTTGGCATTCTCATTGGTAAACTATTAGGCTTTACCATTTTTGTTAGGGGCATTGAAGTTGACCCCACAAAAATAAAGGCTATACTCAAGATGCCTCCCCTTCTAACTTAAAGTAGCTCCACGGTCTTCAAGGACACCTTCAATCGGTGTGTCATTTTATCTCACAATTATCAGACCATTGTCAAACTTTTCATCATCTCCTCCATAAGAATGTTCATTTTGAATGGGATGAGCATTGCCAAAAGGCCTTTGATGATCTCAAATCTTATCTTCTTTCTCCACCTGTGCTTACACCTCCACTCGAGGGGGAGCCATTCTATCTTTATATTTCTGTGATTGCTCATGCTCTTTGAGCCATGATCTCGCATTGAGATGCTAGCGGTTAAGAAAAAGCCATCTATTATATCAGTCTCACTCTTCATGAGTATGAAACACACTATTCTGAAGTTGAAAAACTATGTTGTGCTCTCTTCTTTGCGACTTCTAAACTTTGTCACTATCTCCTTAATAAAAAAACTTATATTGTTACAAGTGTCAATCCACTCAAGACAATGCATGTGAAACCTTATCACAATGATCATATTACTCGTTGGCTCATGCTCATGACAGAGTTTGATCTCGAGTTCATCTCACAAAAATCTATCAAGGGTCAGGTCATTGCAGATCAATTAGCTGATACTCCTCTTTCGAACACTCAAGTCCCCCTTGCTCAATTCCTAGATGAGTACATCCAACAAATTAATTTCAGTCTGTCTCCATTTAAAGTAAAACTCTTCTTTGATGGGTCCAAATGTCAGCAAGGGGGAGGTGCAGGTTTTGTCATGATTCCTCCTTGGGGTGCACCTATCCTTGTCACACACAAGCTTAACTTTGAGTGTACCAATAATATGGCCAAATATGAAGCTCTTGTTTTAGGTCTTCAAAATTCCATTAATCTTGGTGCTCACCATATCGACATCTTTGGTGATTCTGAGCTTATCGTTAATCAAGTCACTGGTGTCTATCAATGCAAAAATGATATCCTTCAAAAATATCATGATATCATTCTCTTTCAACTTCAATCTTTTGATAAATTTACTATCCAAGCTATTCCTCACACTGCAAACCGATTTGTAGATACAATGGCTTCTTTAGCCTCACTTATTCCACCTTTTACCGAAGACTCGTGACTTTATGTGGTTTTTCAGTGTTTAGACCAACCATCTCATCTCAGGTAGTCAACTTCAATTAATGTCGTCACAACCAACACTCAAGATGAGTGATATCGGCACATTCTTGATTATATATATCCGTTTAGTGCTTCCTTCAGATCGACTTCCAATGGCAAGAAGATCTTTTATCCTACACGTTAATCACTATACTATTATGGGTGGAATCCTCTACAAACGTGGTTTTGATGGTATTTTGCTTTGGTGCCTCAAAACCCCTGAATCATCTAAAGCCATCCAGGAAGTCCATGATGGTATTTGTGGTGGAAATTTTAGTGGCTTGGCCGTAGCTAAATGCATCTTACGTTTAGGTTACTATTGGCCTTCTCTTAATCAATACTATTGCAAATACACTAAGAAATGTGTCAAGTGTCAACAACATTCCAATCTTACACATATCCCTAGTCAGGCTTTGCAACCTGCGGCGGATTTGTGGCCTTTTTCACAATGGGGTCTTGATCTCATCAGTCTCATCAATCCCCACTCTTCACAATGTCATCACTCTATCATTACTGCCACATAATACTTTACTAAGTGGGTGGAAGCTATTCCTCTTTCATCAACCAAAGCTAAACCCATTGTTGATTTTGTCTATCAACACATCATTTGTCACTTTGGTGTCCCACACAAACTCATCACAGAAAATGGTAAATATTTCAAAAACATCGATTTACAGAACCTTTGTGATGATTTTAATATCAAACTCAGCTTTTCTTCTCCGTACTATCCCCAATCTAATGGGCAGGCTGAGGCTTCCAATAAAACTTTGCGTAATATCCTCACAAAGGTAACTAGTTGAATTTGGGTAGTGATTGGAATTTACATATCCATTTTTTCTCTCTACGGGATTATCAGGACTAGAATTTGTACTCCTACTGGTGCTACTCCCTTCTCTCTCATCTATGGGTCTGAGGTTGTCCTTCCTTTGGAAGTCTAGATCCCATCTCTTCGTGTCTCTCTTAGAGAATTTGTCTCTAATGAGGACTATCGTCAAAATCATCTAGCACGACTTAAGTTGCTAGATGAGTGGCATCTTAATGTTCTTGAGCATCATCAAGTCTATATTGAGCATGTTAAATGTGATTATAATAAGCACTTGCAACACTATGACTTTAAAGTTGGTGATCTTGTTCTTAAAGAAAACCAAAATGTCACTACACTAGAATGAAGTCAGCGTTGTAAGTTTTCTCCTAACTGGATGGGTCCGTACGTTATCACTCATAAATATGGGTTCGAGGCTTATCACCTATCTTCCATGGATGGTGTACGGAATGGAACCTCTTAATGCCTTGCATCTGAGGCGCTTCTACTGTTAACATCTATCTTACACGATTTTAGTCGTAAAATAGATTTTTCATCCATCTGTAACCAGTCATGCATTTCGTAGTGATTCGGAACTATGTGGTTCTCTGCGTTATGTCTGTTATACCTTGAATATGAGTACTACGGCTCTACTCATGGAATTTTCCTTACGGATTTGTTCCTTCTCATGGTAGGAATTCCTTAATCACTACTTCATCCACCCTAGGTGTTCATCTTGATCAAAACAACTTTGGGGCATGAATACGTGCTTGTATACATTTCCTTCCCCTCTATCTGGTTTATCTAGTCTAAACTTAGCTTTTTCCAAAAAAAAAAAGAGAGAAAAAGAGATGCTATCCTAGTCCTAAAGGATAGACTGATCCCTCGAAGGACAACTATCTGTGCCTTATCAAATAAAATCAAAAATATAGACCATTCCTCGAAGGATGGCTATCATCAAAATCAAAATACAGACCACTCCCTTGAAGGATGACTGTTTGTTTTATGGCATTTTCAGCCTTTGCAGTAACAAACTTCCTCTATTTGCCAGTTTGTTCACTTTTTAGCATCTCTGAAAGACTTCCCGTATCGATCAGTCTTTCTATATCTAGCAAACTTCCCACATCGATCAGTTTGTTTTTCTATCAAAAATAAAAACAAATCATGAAGCTGTGACATGAGACCTTTTCGATCATATGGAGATCCTATTTTCCCCATATGGGCACGTATTTGATCTTTCATGTGTTCTGACGAGATGTATACTTGATCTCTCATCCTTATCTACCTCCTCGATCTGGTTTGTGACTAACTAGTGTCGGGTTTATTTTAACCTCATCTATGGCCTTATATGCATCGTCTTTCAGTTTTCTATCAAAGTCTCTATTTATGGTCGGTTAGGGGCCTAACTTATCATTCTTTTTCCTATCTAGGTGTAGTGATTTTTATTTCTAAGGGATAATATCATTACATCACTTTCTTTCAAAGGAATTTCTCATGTTTATTTCTTGTTCATCCAGTTACATTGACATTTGACATGTTAATTTACTCAATCAAATCTATCATCTATCTATGCTCATCTCATCTACTTCATCTATATATATCATGTGGATCCATCTATCCATCTATCTATAACATGTTAATCAATTATTCATCCATGACAAATCAAAATTAAATCACATCTATCTCTCTATATCCTCATTTGTTCTCCTATCTTACGATGTGTCACCCATCACACATTGCCGCCATCATTACGTCTTTCTTTTCGGTACTTGTACCTGATCGCCTTGCATAGCCTCACGTGTGTCTCACTCATGGCTTGGCTTTTCTTGTTATTCCCCGCCTAGGGCATCTCATCATTATATCTTTTACATGTGCCACCCATAGCACACCTGTTCTGCCTAGTCTAGTAGCATTTCTATTACAAAGTCTACTGCAGTGGCCATATGTCAATTTTTGTAGTAGCTTTCCTCTCAAGGCCATCGCTTCATCCTTCTTGTCTAAGTGTTGATGCTTGGATTGTTTATTTGATCATTGTTATGACCTTATTTTCACCTTTTGGCGTATATTTTCAGTGTCTTCACCGATTCTAATTTTTTCCCTGTACATGGGTAACTCACGTTTTTGCAACCTAAAGATAGCGGGTCTGTAGGCACTAATGTTGTCTCATTTGAAGGCCATCTAGTTGTCCCTACCAATGTGTCACTCTTTGGTTGTTGCTATTTTGTAGTCACCTTTAACTCACCAGTCTATAGCCACTTACGTCATCTCATATGAAGACTGTCTAGTCTACCCTACCAATGTGAGTTCCTTAGGTCACTGCCTTTTTGTTTTTTACGTGCGTCATCAATGATCAAATCTACCCCAGACATCTCGCTGGGGCATCCTTCTTTCTCATCTACCTTTTTCAAACTCGGGATCGGTTGGCCTATTTGGGGCCACCCCATCCCTAGTTTGAGGGGGATCACATCATTATTGTTCTTCATTTCTTCCAACTCCTTATTTTTGTCTCGTGGCATTGCTTATCACAAGTTACTTGACAAAAAGGGGCAAATGTAGACACCTAAAATTGGTTACCCAATTTAGTGTCCCCACGTTCATTTACCTTCTCATGTAACCTAGGGCACCTTTATATCACCACTTTTCCTTTAGGGTATTAATTAAATATATAATTAAACATCTATCTTAATTTTTTTGTACCCCATTGTATTTTATCCATGGATAATTAAATATTAACTATTTAATTATACTTTTTACATGTATCTTAACCACTTATCTACCCCATATCAATTTCCAACCTCCCGTGCTATTATTATCCATCTATCCCACCTATTTCTCCTCTCCTGGAACCATGTAGTGGGATTCCTCCCATATTTGAGTAGGAGGGATACGTTTATTATCCCCACAATTCATTTTTGCCACTTCGGGAGTCTGTTCCCTGATCGGCGCTGATCATTTCTTGATCGTAAAGCACCGATTTTTCCCGAGTAGTGCCGATTTTTCTGAGCGATGCTGATTTTATCTCGGTTGGCACCGATTATAAATTTACAACCTGAGATCCTCTCTGGTTAGATTCAGGAGCTAGTTGCCTAGAGATTGCTTTCATCTAAGCAATTAAAGAGATTATCAGAGGAAGGGAGTGAGTTTTGTGCAATTTAATCCCTGAGAGGTGCGGTGTTACTCGTCTATGGATCTACACTCTTGCAGATCTCCTGCCTACCCGGTCATCATTAATCATCAATCAAGCATTTTTTAGAATCCATCAATTTCTACCTCGGATCCTCTTTTTCCATCTTTAATCTCTACTTTCTAATCAATCTTCAGTAATCTAGTCTTACGACTAATCCATTTTTCTTAGTTTTCTTTCTTATTTTACTTTCTAGCCTTCTGTCTGCCTATGTTTCCAATCGACGCCGATCAACTGTCTAATCGACGCCGACCAAAAAAAATGATGCCGATCACTATCTGATTGACACCGACCAAAACAAATGACATCGATCACTGTCTAATCAACACCAACAAAAATAAATGACACCAATCACTATCTCGATCGACACCACCATCTGCCAGTAAAGATACAAAATTCAGGTAACACAATTTTAGCTTTGTTTTTATAGTTTCCTGCTTTCTTTCAGTTTTTTCTACTATTTTTTTACATTCTGTCTGTTGTTTTTAATCAGAAAACCTAAATATTTTCTTACATATTTTATCATGTATGTCTTTACTCTTGATTGAAAATGTGAACTGACATCCGCCGAGGAAGCTCATTGCTTCCCGGACCCGCTTTCCGGGTAGTTCACCCATATATCGTCTAATGTTATCTTTTTTTGCCAAGGATTTGTGCATCGTAGGTTTCTTATATCTACTTTACAGGATTGCTCTTATATGCCTGTCTTGTCTCCATTGGCATTCTCTTCATCTACGTCTTCGGATCTCATCCTAACTATCGTATCTATTTCGTTTGATTTTTTCAAGACTTTTGGGTTTATTTTGGTGCATTAACTTAGACAAGTAATAAGCACGGAAATTCTTGATCTGAGATCAAGGATGATACACTCCGTGATTAATGTCATTCAAATACTCACCAACCTTGGTCTTTGAAGACTCATATATTCATTATTCTTTGCCATCGAGACATGCATAATGTTGAATGAATCGACTATTGAAATCAACATTCATACTCAGGATGACGCTCATTCTAAATATTGGTCAATCTTTGGATGTTGCTAAACATGAAGCCATCACTTCTATTCTTAGAAACCATAACCACGTTTTCACTTTGTTTTACATAGATATGCCCGGTATTGACCACACCATAATGGTCCATAATATCGTAACCATTCTTGATGCTAAGCCCATAAAACAAAACCTGAGGAAAATGCACCCTCGCATTGCCCTTCTCATCAAAGAAGAACTTCAATGCCTTCTTTTCATTTCCTTCATCTTACCCATTGATTATCCCCATTGGATTTCTAACATTTTCCCTGTCACTAAGGTGATAGGGGGACTCCACATTTACATGGATTTCCATGACCTCAATCTACCTTGTCCAAAAGATGACTTTCCTTTACCTGGTATTAACCAAATAGTTGACCTTATCGCTGGTCATGAGATCATCATTCATGGATGGCTTCTCGGGTTATAACCAAACCTTTCTTGCCCCAGAAGATCAACACAAAACCACATTCATCACCCCTTGGGGGACCTTCTACTATCGAGTCATACCTTTTGGCCTTAAAAATGCTGGTGCCACATATTAGCGGGATATGAATTACATATTCCATGACATCATGCATCGTATATTGGAAGATTATGTGGAAAATCTCCTTGCAAAATCCAAATGCCACTTCAAGCACCTCGCTGTCCCGAAAACCATCTTTGACCATCTCATTAAATATTGCGTTTGCCTTCACCCAAGAAGTGTGTCTTCATAGTTCTCTCAAGAAAGCTCTTGGGATTTATCATTTCCCTACGTGGTATAGAAGTTGACCCTACTAAAGTCAAGGCCATGCTTGATATGCCTCCACCTACTAATCTTAGGCAAATCCACATCCTGTAACATAAGTTGTAATCCATTCACCATTTCATTTCACAATTGTTTGATTGGTGTCAACTATTTCATCACCTTCTCAAGAAGGATGTCTCCTTTAAAAGGGATGATGACTGCCACAAATATTTTGAGGCCTTAAAACAATACCTTCTACAACTACCCATACTCATTCCACCTAAAGATGATCAACCCTTCTACATATACATCTCATCTACCGATCACTCCTTGGGAGCTATACTCGCTCATCGCAATGAACAACACAGGGAGTAGGTGGTTTATTACATAATCCATACTCTTTTAGACTATGAAACCTGATACACCCATCCCAAAAAAAAATTCTTGGCCTTAGTTTTTGTTGCCACAAAACTCAGTCATTACCTACTCAACCACAAAACCTATGTTGTGACCAACACTGACCTCTTACACTTCATGTATGCCAAACCTTACCAAAATCAACGTGCCGCATGCTGGCTTATGCTTCTTCCCAACCTCGATCTCAAATTCATCCATCAAAATTCCATCAAGGGCCAAGCTATCACCAATAAAATAGCCAACACACCTATTTCTAGGGATCAACCCTCTAATTTTGACTTTCCAGATGAGTCAATTGTCACCCTTTCCCTAGACGAACCCACTTACCAAATGAAACTCCTCTTTGATGGATCCAAGTGTTAGCATGGGGTTGGGGTAGGAGTTATCCTCATTCTACTGATGGTGAACCCACGCCTTTGTCCTCAAACTAGATTTTGATTGTATAAACAATATTACCGAATACGAAGCGCTCGTATTAGGTCTCCAGGCTGCCTATGCCTTAGATGTCAAATCCATCAACATCTTTTTTGATTCCCAATTGGTTGTAAACCAAGTCAATGGTATATACCAATGTCATAATTAGACAATTCAAAAGTACAAACATCATGTAGACATATTTTTGACCACCTTCTACTGTTACGCCATTCAAACTGTCCCTTGTTCAACCAAAAAATTTGTAGATACCACGGCTTTCTTAGATTCTCAAATCCCTACTTCACCTATCGATTCTAAAATCTTGGTCACTATACAAAGACTCCAATCACCCTCTTATTTACCTCATGAATTTTAATCCATTGGAACCACTTCCGACCGAGTGACCTTTCGTATAAACAATACTCAAACTACCTTTCTCGTTCCATCTTGCCTCCAAACCTCACTCATAATGGACAACGAGACTTTCTCAAAAAGGTCTCTCGTTATTTCATCATGGGTGGCCTCCGCTACAAACATGACTTTGATGGAATTCTCTTATGGTGCCTTACGAGTTCTGAAATTCCTTATATCATTAAGGAAGTTCATGATGGCATATGTGGAGGTTGCTTCGGTGGCCTCGTTATTGCTAAGCATATTCTTCAACTAGGATATTTCTTGGGTGACCCTCAACCATGATTGTTATAACTACGTTAAGAGCTGTGTAAAATCAACAACAGGCCAACCTTCATCATACACCCAGTCATGCCTTACAGGTCACCCGTGACCCTTGGCCCTTTTCTCAATGGGGTTTGGATATTGTTGGAGAGATCAATCCCCATTCTTCCTAATGACATCAATGGATCATCACCGCTACTGTATACTACACAAAATGGGCTGAATCCATACCTCTCTTTTCCACAAAAGTTGAGAAAATATGTGAGTTCATCAATCATCAATTCATTTTTCACTTTGGTGTCCCTCATTGCCTCATCATTGATAATGGAAAACAATTCAAAAATAATACCTTATGAAAACTTTGTGATGCCTTTGACATTCACCTAAGTTTCTCATCACCTTATTACCCACAAACCAACAACCAAGCCAAATCTACTAAAAGAACCCTGAACAAAATTCTCATGAAAGTGGTTAACGATACTGGGAAGGACTGGAATACGCACATTCCTTTTTCCCTGTGGGAATACCGTACTAGTATTCGCACTTCCACTACTGCCACACCTTTTTTCTGGTCTATGATACAGAGGCTGGTTTTCCTCTCGAAGTCTAGATTCCATCACTCCACATTTCTCTCCATGAAATTCTCAATGATGATGACTTTCGCAAGACCGTTTAACACAACTTGAGTTATTAGATGAACGTTGTCTTAATGCTCTTGATCATCTTCAAGTTTACCAAAAACGTATCAAACGTGCCTATGAAAAACATGTCCATGAATGAACCTTCCAAGTTGGTGACCTTGTCCTAAAAGAAAATCAACATGTAACCAAAGTAGAAAAAAGTAAACAGGGAAAATTTTCTCCTAATTGGCTTGGACCATACATCGTGACTCATACTTATGGATCAGGTGCTTATCATTTATCTTCACTTGATGGTAAACATGAACCTGATCCCCTTAATGCCTTGCATCTTGAACATTCTACTATTGAATTTTAGTCTTAACTCACTTTCCACCTCTTTCCATGCTCGTCCCTTGAGCGTTATCCACTTCCTATGCCATCACCAATGATTAAAAAGAATCATGTGCGTACCCATCATTTTTTTATCTTCTTTTAAATATGTGTACCACGACGTTGCACATAGCATGATTCTCATGGATAATTTTCATATACCTTTAGATGAGATCCCATGGTCGTTTCACCCTACTTTCTAAACAAGAATCCTATTCTTCACCTTAGTATTGTCCATGACTTAAAATCCCTCACATGGGATCCAACTCCTTGAGTCAAACTTCGATAAAAATATGACTCCCTCAAAAGGACATCTTTCTCTCTACATCGCTGTTATAAATAGACTACTCCCTTAGAGGAAAACTATGTAAAGCTCTTCAAAAAAAAAAAAATGAGAGACAAGAATCTGAAGCTTCCCGCATCGATCAGCTTCATGAAGACCTCAAGGAGTTAATTTCCTCATCCCATATAGACTTCCACATCAATCAGTCTAGCTCAAATACAAGTCAGAACAAATAAATACTTTTTTTTGTCATGGACTTGCCCATTGTGACCTTGGATCTCTTGCTATAAGGCATGATGCCTACTACCATATAAACTACCAATTTTCACCCTCTCACCATTCACATTTTCATTTCCTACCACCTCAAGGGACCTCTTAGAACTATGACATTTGGTCATCATGTGACTATTATTCACCTTTAGATAAAATCATGTAATGTCTTTAGGGTCTTACGTTCATTAGCCCCTCCAAGGTATGACCTACTCATTATGATCCTAACCAATCAGGTGGACTTTCTTACCTCCTCTTATCTTTTAACCTTCCTTATTACATATTGATTACCTTATACAGGACTTGGTCCTCAACACTTACCTTTAGGTAATCTTCTTCTTCCACCACAATCAAAATTGCCTATACCAATTTTCCCACAACTCACCCATACCTAATAGACCTAAACTCAAATCATGCCTAAAACCTACCAACTCATTCTCATACCTCCTCACATTCTTCCCTAGCTTATGGGAGAACTACATTAGACTGAGGTCCCTTTTCACCAGGGACTATGTAGGTAGCACTCGAGGGCATGGGGCCCTTGGAGGTTAGCTCGGCCACTATCTACCCTAACCAATTCATCTTTCATTTTCCCCAATCACATTTTACCCTACTTAGTTTCCTTTTTATATAAAAAATTGGAAATTAAACCAAACAAACAACAAGTTGCTTCACATTTTTATCATTAGCAAAACATACATTTGTTATGACTACCATTTCTTTACCATCATCATGCATGTATTATAAAACATCTTATACATGACCTATATCATCATTCATTACACACATTAATGAATTACAACCTCAACCAATTTTAAACTCAACCATGCCTAAAAACCTGACTAACCATGCCTAGACCAAAACTGACTCAACCATGCCTAAAACCCGACTAGATCCATGCCTAACCTAACACATATCCTAAATCCATCTATGCATAATAATAAAATGTTATCAACAAAACACATAATAACCATAATCATCATCATCTTTATAAATAGAATATCCATATCCATAAATATCTAATGTCTTGACATGCATAGGCCGATGTATATAATCCAATCTCTCAAAACTCTCATATACTGACCTCACCATCTTTGGCATGCCATAGGCGGTATATGATCAAAATATACAAAATTTAGTACATCCTCACCATATTCAACACGCAGGCTGGTATATATAAAAAAATGACTAAAATACATCAAAATATAGGGATGGGCATCAAAGCCTCATCTTGGACATCCTCCATGTCGGTCTCTTTGGTATCCTCCTTGGCTCTTGTTTAACAACCTGGTATCATCTCACTACCCGCCATAGGTCATGGTCATCCCCCGATGGAACATCACACGGAGCTAGTCTCCATGAGCTAGTGGCCTCTCCCCGATCTGTCTCGAAGCTTGATGGCCATCTGTGCTCTCTACACTGTGAGTCCGGGATCTAGTCCTCTCACTTGAGGCTGTTGTGCCCTATACTCTCCATAAGATAGAAAATCTATCCCGGCCACCATCAACTAATCTTGGTAGTATTTGGCCTCACATAGGGCATCTCGTAACCTAGATATGGGTATGGTCTATGGTGGATCCATAGGCCTCGGCCTCGGCCCTGTACCTATGTCCTCACTGGGACCCTTTCCTACCCTTGCCTATGAACTGGGACTTGGTCACTGGTGCTTTTGGAGGTGTCATCGGCCTCGCACCCTATGCCTATACCTGTGCCTGTAATGCCTAAATTTGTGCCTATGCAATGGTGGCCAGCCCTGCATACCTGTAACCTATGCTTGTAGGGTGGCCACCTAACCATCATCACCATCTCCATCTCCACCCTGGGCCATCTAGGCCTGAAGACTAGCCACCTATGCATGTAACTCGGCCACCTCCACCTCTGAACTAGCTAACTGCCCCTGCACCATCCCCAACTGGGTAATCAGGGTCACCACCTACCCTTGTAAGGCATCTCTCTACACCATGATAATGGCTAAATCAGCTTCCCCTGGTCTAGGTGGTATTGCTCGTAAATGAGCCACCCACCACTATCTATATCTATCTGTCACTCGACATCATCGATCCTTGGTCTATCACCTACTCCTCCTCCCCCGTAGAGTACTTGTCACTGTGGAAGTGGCAGTGGTCTCTCCACATCATCCTCTCAGTACTATGGGAAGGAAAATGTATATCTTGTGGTAATCCCAACTGCCGTCTAACCCTGTCAATGGGGATCATCTCGTGCTCTCCTACATGGCACCCCTCTATCCATCTGAGTAGCTGAAGGCCAGCTAACTCCTCAACCATCATCTGTTTGTATGAGGGATAACCCACATACGGTCTCCATATAATATATCCCATGGAAAATCCCTCCAGTAGCCACCGGTAATATGCTACATCATGTGTAGCCCTATCTCGATGCTACTCTCCATAATAATAGGTACCCATCTCTTTTACCCCCTCATACACCAAACCCTGGCTCAAATGCATTTCTTGGGGCATACCCTCCTGGATGCACATAGAAAATGTGCTCATAGGCCTAGTAGTGAAGTAAAAAGGTGTAACATAGGCTAAACCTATGGAGCCACCCATACGGCCCATAGCTCTCTATAAAGTTGTACTATAAATGTTGGTGCCTAGGCAAAGCATGTCCTCACCATCATCATGTCATGTAAGACTCCCATCAGTGATCGTGGGAATATCCCACCCTCTGCTTTCGGTAGTGGAAAAACAAAGACTTCCTCCATCAATAATACTACTAGCCTTATCTCCTTTAGATGGGCTAGGTACATCTCTCCATAGCTAAGGTTGGCACTGTTGTGGAATGTTAGCTCCACCATCCCCTCCCCAAACACCATCAACATCAACTCCTCAAATGCCTCTGAGGAGATCGAATATACCTATGTTCCCAATATGGGTAACTACAGGATCCTGAACACGTCCTCCAGGGTGACTGTCATCTCACCCATTGGTAGGTGGAACGTGTTGGTCACGACATCCCATCTATCGATGAGGGAAACCATCGAGACTCAAATTCTAGACTACATCACGATAGCTTTGGACCCCACTCAGGCCCACCTCCTCCACATGCTACAACTCCGGGTGTCGTTGCACCGTTGCAAACTATCACGAGTAGGGGTGGCACCCTATCTCACATCCTCAGCTGATATCTCACCTACATCCAACAAAACAATCACATTATTCAAGCTCAAACCATATCCATTCACCCATACCCACACCCATTACCCTACCTATTTTAATTTCCCTACTTACCCATTTATCCTATGGCCTAACCGCCACCCCAACCCAACCACACCTATTCACCCTAAAATTACCAACCCAACCCTCACCACCGAACATAATCCTACCCAACCCCATATCACCTTCCTACTTACCCACGCTCCCTTTCCTACTTCCATTTTGACCCACTCCCTGACCTTACCTATTTTCCCACACATCTATACTTTTTTCCCTAACAACTCCACCCTTACCTATTTTTACCCCTTACCTATGTTATGATTTTCACCTAAACCACTTTCCTCCCCTATCTACCTCACCCACCCAACCTCGGGCACCTTTTGGCCCCTTTTTTCTCCAAATCGGTACTAGTTACCCCTAACCGACCTCGGTCCCCCTTCAACCGGCATCAATCACCTGCTTCGTGACCGATACTGGCGCACTCAAGCATTGTGACATCATCTATCCTCTCCAACAGTGCCGGTCACTATCGTGTCAAAACCCGTGGCACCCAACCCCATTTTCCTTTTAATTCCCTTTTCCTCCCTTCTACCCACCCAATCCTACCCAAATCCCTCCTACACCCTTCCCTACCCCTTCTTCACCTAATCCCCTCCCTCCCCACTCCTATTTTACTTGGATTTCCCTCCCATAATTCAAAATTATTTTCCCCAAAAAGAAAAAACCATTTTTACCCACCTAACCTTTAATTCAATCTAAAAATAAAACAACACATAGGATTAAATCCTACCTCATCGTGCTGCATCATCTGCATGGTGGAACCTCTAGCCACTACATTGGTGGTCCCCTTGATCCCTCTCCTACCTCTACCATCACCAAATGACCGCTCACTCTCCAATCACTCAATCCAATCAAATCTATCCCACCTAGCTCATGGATCCACCTATCAACCAACTCTCACCTACCACGTGGCTCACTAACTCAACCCTTAGTCTCACTCTATCACTTTCCACCTTTTTTCTCTCTCTCTCTCTCTTGTCATTTTCCCAATTTGCTAAAAGATAAATGATTTGAAAAATGTGGTAATTTTTCTTTTTATAACCTACCCGACTTGACGATGATGGTTTCACCTTGACCGACATTGGTCCTATGCCCTAGCTTACCATGGTTGGTCCATCTTGACCGACATTAGATCCTTTTAACCATCATTGGTTTACCTGCTTAGTATTTTTCCTACCTTCTACCCCTAATTTTTGACCTGAATCCTTTTTACCTCACCCATACCTCACTTGGACACCTCACTATATCCTCTTGACCTTATCATTTGCTACCTCACTTTGTTCTCATTTGGGGACTTGTAACATTTACCTATACCTTGGCCCTACCCATGTCGTGACCTAGATATTTGGACCTAGAACATTTCTAGTGACCTTTGACCTCATGTGTTTGATATACCTTATATTACCTATGTTGATTGACCATGACCTTACCTTGTTGATGACCATTTATCTATGACCTTACCTTGGTGTACTGGAACATACCTAAATGTTCCTGCACCTGACCTGCATCATGTTTCCTGACCATATCCTATACCTTGGATACTAGAATCACTTCAACCTTGTTTGGATAAGCCTATCGACCTTAGAAAATGTAGAGTTTTCCTACTCTTCAACCTGGTACCGTGTTGTAGTTTATACATGTGTGTGTTTGACTGTTACTACCTTTGACCCTGACCCATTACCTAGATTACCCGAGTAGAACATTTTTCCCTTTTTCCCCATTACCCACCTTCCTCTTCATCACATTCACCTTTTATCAAACCACTCACCGATTCTACCTTCTTGCCTCATTAGTTCCTAGTTTGAGGGGGATCACCTTCACCCACACATGGGGCAACCACATCTTATTTTTCTAAGTGTCACTTACCAATAAAGCTACACAACAAAAAGGGGAAAAATATAGACACTAAAATTAGGTCACACTCCCCTTTGGTCCCTCATCAAATAAACACCTTTAACACACTCATCTAACCATGGCCCCTTTCATCCCTCTCTAATATTATTAAGTTAATTAATTAAATTAATTCATTATCCTCACGATATTTATTATTTAAATATCCTAATTGGGATAATGCCCACATATCCACCTCACCTAGACACCTCATCTAGCCACCTCACCCTAAGACCTATTCTTAGTAAGTTGTCATAACTAACTAAGACCTACCCAAACCCTAAAAATCAATGCCTACATTCCCTCTAACCACATTCCCACATGTTAGAAGGAAGTTTCCATTCTAATCTGTGGAAGCAAAATGAATGAGATCCCAGAAAATCAAGGGGATCTACCTAGTTTAGTAAACCTAGGAAATCCCACCTAAGCGACTTTGGTCACCCTAAACCACTGCCGATTAAGGAAAAACCACCGTCGGTTACCATTTAACCCCCAAAACAACCTTATTTCGAGGTTGGCACATTTTGAGAGATAATCACATCTTTTGAGAACAAGTGATGAAACCAAAGCTACATGTAAGTAGAACCAACATTAGTACACACATCAGAGCATCCATAGCCAACACCGGAAGTAATCACATAGCCATTTTCCTTCACGGGAGCATCCAGGGAAGTGTCAGACACCACACCAAGTTCCTTCCATTTGATCACCCACCATTGCCAACCAGACATTAAGCTCATACAAACAGTAAGTTTTGTTAACCAGATACTGGTTCATTATCATTTGAGTAGACCCTTTTACTTTTGTTATTAGTTTCTTCTCCCATTCCCATTCCCCACCATTTTACCTCCATGCAAACTTGACCATCCCTTTACCCACACCCTTGAACTACCCATATCTATACTTTCATCATCCTTGTGCATACCTAAGATCCACACAAACCTTGTCATTTCCCTTTCATTTTCATCTAGCCTCAGATCTATCACCTTGCCAAGTTTTATTGAGTTTCCTATACCCTGACCATACTGACGCCGGTTACCCACAACCACACTGGCCACTGACATCGGTTAACCTAAACCAATGTCGGTCTTGTGTTTTGACCAAAAACCCAGATTAGAGCTTAAAAGCTCCATCAAATACCCAAAATGGCCTAGAACTCCGACTCACCTGACCAGTACTAGTACCACCGACAAACCTTGACCTTGATTCATTCATAGCTTAGCTTTGTTGTGAATGAATTTTCTTATTGTAGATGAATGAGATACCTAAATCATTTTAAATACAACAAGATTTCCTTTATTACTAGCATTAAGTTCTTTTAAATAGTATATTGATAGCCGTAGAAAGTATCACACTTCCCGGATCTAGCACATGCTAGGCAGTCCACCGCATATATTGTTTAACTTTTATTTGGTGATATTTTGTCCATTTCATGTAGTTCCTCCAAGAAAAGGAAGCTCTCACGAGCAGCCGTGGATCTAGGAGTCATACATATGCAACAACCTATAACCAACATTTCAATAGGTATTCCTCCCATCCCTTTACCCTTATATCAACATTCAAAAAATGCATCTAGAATCGGTGAAACAAATTGTTAACAACCACGAAGGCATAATGTGTGGAATGTTTCAAATTAGATTGTATGTATATATAAGATCTAAATACTAAACACCTTTCAATTGTATTGTGCTCTCTTTTGGAGACCTCTCTTACATAAAAACAACTTTGATAATGTATGAATAAGTTATGATTCACCTTTGATAAAGATAAAGGAAGAAAACTTGGACTTTGAGACCTTTTGACCACAAACTCTTGGCATGAACACTCAATAAGAAATATTTAATAACTTTAATGAAAACTAGTACATCAACATGAGACCAAACAAAAAATTATTGGATTTTACATACCTTGATAGCTTGATGGAGAATTCAACCAACAACAACTAATGACATATTTCATTAAGGAGCATCCTTCTAACCATTTACAAAAATTTAACATGGATAATTATTTGATTTGAGATAGATAAACTAATGCGGAGAAAACCTTTTATTCTTTCATCTAGTTTATGCCTTATAAAATCCTAGAGAAGGCACATCACCTTGTGATATCACTTCAAAATAGGACATAGTCATCAAAGCAACATGATGACTAAATTTTTTCCCTTCTTGTCCTTATGATCTTGTAAAACTTCTTGGATGAATTTATTGGTGTAAAAATCTCATCTTCTAAGACTTTATTTTTTTATTGGGTTCTTGATAAGCACTTATGATGCAACTCATATAATTGTTCTAACACAACTTGAGGTAGAGATTATTTATAAGTTGCATTGGACTTGTATTCCTTCTTCTTGGCTTTATCATCACTTCTTATTGTATTGTTTATGCTAGAATCTCCCATTACAGAGTCATTGATAGCTGAGTCTATTCATCATCTACCCATAATATTTTCTTGTCATTATTTAACTTTTTAGGATTAGAGTTATTTTCCTTGGATCTTTATATGTACTTTACTACCTTCTTTTCTGGTGTTTCTCTAAACCATGGATGACTTGGTCTCATTTTTAGAGTTTTCCTCTACTTTGAATACCTTTTTATCGTACCTTTTGAATGTATTTAGCTTGTAGCTATATTTGGGAGATTCATGACACTATCTTGCAAAATTCCCTTGCCAATGAAAATTTAAAAATACAACAAGGTTCTTATGTCTTGAGTCTTTTTCTTCTCAAATTTGACTTAATGGTTCTTCTAGGAAGTACTTCAATATGTGACATTTTTCTTTGCAGTTGAAACAAAGTATATTATTTTGATATTCAGTCCTATAATATCTCCATGGGTGTTCTTTATTTATATTTCTCATAGAGTTCATAGCTCTATGTCTAAAAATATGGCATGAAAAGAAAATTCCATGAAACTTACAAGGAATCTCCTTACATTTGGTTGATTGATGATATTCTTGTGTTCTTTGATGTACCTATTATTTTTAGAATTTCATTGACATGAAGTATGAGTTGACTCACCCTTCAATTCAATTTGTTCTAATTCATCTCTTATAGTCTTCAACTCTGTACTTAGTTTCACACTCTTTAAATTTGGATTTGATAGCAGATTGACATGATTCATGACTAGAATCATGCTCTAATTTACATTGAATTGATTCAATTTCAAGAACCATACCTAATTTATCATTTGGATGTCTTTGTTTGCTTAGAAAGTTCTCAGGATTGCTTGTACTTTCCTCACTTCTTTGATATGTCATCAGTTTACTTGTGTCCTATTCTAGCTCATTCTTTAGGGTCTTCAATTCTTCTTCATGGTTGAGGAAGGATTTCTCTTTGTCTCTTAGAGATTTTGATACATTCTCAACAAATGATGTCATCTCATTGAGTTCTTGGCCATGATTAGCTTCCATGAGCTTGATTTCTGTATTTAACTCATTTATAAAGGGCTTGAGCAATCTCATACTTCTTTTTAAAAACTGATTCTACTAATGTACCCATGCTTGTGACTTTAGGATCAGCTGCAAGCTGTTATACTTGATTCAAGGGGACCATGATTTGATACAAATTATTAGAAATTAGGACACCAAGAAGGGAGGTGAATCAATGTTTGTTCAATTTTTAACTCATAATTCAATTCACTTAATTCATACCATAAAAACCAAACTAACATCCAAAAACAGGTAAAATGAGATAAAACACACAGAGACATGATTTAATGTGGGAAACTAAAACTGAGAGAAAAACCCACTAAAACTAAGAACTAGCTTAGGAAAATATTATTTTATAGTTGAGATTCAAATCAACATGGAACTACAACTCCAAATTATAACCAAGCTTCTACTCATTATTTGACAAGCCACTACTTGTTTGGAAGCTTCAATTCCTAAATTTTATCACTCATCTATGGACCTTCTGTAAGCTTCAAATTGTAGGGAAGTTTCAAATCCCCATATGTTAATCCGGTACTTAGAATTTTACAAGAATATGATGACACTTGTTTTTGTCTCAAATACCTTATATTAACCACTATATTAGTTTACTATTATTCTCCTCTCATTCTCATTCTCTTATTTATTTTGTATAATGTTGTTTTCATACATAATTTCTTGTCACACTTCTCTCTTTCAATCTACCGCATATATCCCGATTAACAAGGATATCTTCATACTCTCATTCTTTTCATGATTATCACTCCTTCATTTAACTAGAATTATTGACCCATGATCATACTTGTCTATATCAACACCTCTTCATTGCTTCAACAATATTTCTCATCTTCACTCCTCTTTTATGGCACTTTGAAATGCTCTTTTTCTTGCACTAATTGTTTTTCACCTCTTCATAAGAATGACCCTCTCATGTTCTTCTGTCTTTAAATATCAACTTAATTTCACACTCTTCTTCCCACACTTATCTTTGCAAAATTCTTATAACTCTTTAACATACATTGGCAAGCTCTTCACATCATAAAAAAACTCGCCAAGTTTTTAAAAAACTTTATTGCAAAAGATAACTTTTTTAGACCATAGATTTATACACATACCTTTTAAACTTCCTCAATTAAAAATATTCAAAATCACCACTTAATAACATGTTCAATAGAGATGAAAGGTATTCAAATGAAATTTTACTGAGATTTCCTGACTACATCTAAAATTTTCAATTACTTTCCTAGGTCATGTAGGGTCTATTAATTTTCACCTATCTTAATTGATGATAAATAAATAACTCAAACACATCGACAACATCAACCAATCATCGACATCTACAAAATATCCTTTTGTAATCTGCCATATTTTTATTGGTGAGATAATTCTTGTGTGGCACATTCAAGGCTTCAACTTAGGAATTATTTACATGCACAAATGTTACTAGAGAACCAAAAAATTATTTTTGACATTATTTAGCTCTTTACCTTTACCTTTTAGAATTAACTTGAGACAACGTGAGAATATTAAGTACGAGTTAGATAGTTTGATTTTTGACATAAAAGGAGAGGATGATGGTATCATACCATAATATGTAGACATGATAATTGGATGTGAAAGGTGTTTGCTTCAACAACAAGGTCCTTTGAAGATAATTTAGCCAACAAAAGACACACTTGACTATAGACAATCATGGAGAAATAGTTACGGTCGGGGAAGTACTTGATATACCATGGAGACCGAGTGTTTAAACTTATTCACATCCTAGTGTGAGATATTGAGGATCATTTCATCATCTACCACACTCAAAAGGAGAACCTTACAACAACATGATATTGCAGACCAACAAAACATGATATGAAGTTCTTTATTTATTTGTATCTTCAAACCTTTCAACTCGGTTATATTTAGGATAAGGAGAGTCTTGATTCGGCACTAAAATAAATTTTCAGGAGTCTAACTCAGCCTTGAAAAGATGCTTGATATTTTTATACACCCTTCATGGAGGCATAGTCTTTATATGTACTTCATGGAGTAGGATTTTTCAACAATAAGATCACTAATTTGCATGTACAATGAACATACCCTTAAGTCACAATCTTGGATTTGATTGATGAGGAATGATGAGCTGATATTTGGAAGATTTCTCAATTTGGGGAGAATATTTGTGATCATTAGGCTATCTACCATTGTCAAGAACATTTCCAATTCTCTTCATGAACCATGCATTTAGACAAGACACATACAAAGTAGGTATGTATAAGGAGAAACTTTCAACCTTGACAAAATTCATATTGTACTCTATCACTTATGTCTCTAATAAAACACTTCAAGCACAATAAATATGAAATTCATCTTACCAGGTCTTTGGAAAGATTTACTTATTAACTATGCATGATATTCAAGAGAGAAGAAGGGTTTTGAGATTTGAATCCTGGGTCTTTGTTATGAGGCATATATCATCTCATATTTCACTAATATAGCCATGATATCATTTTAGTGGATGATCTCCTAAAATTTCAAATAATTTAATTTACATGAGTGAGAGAATATGTATGAGGTTTACTATTACAAGTATCATCTCTTCAAGATTTTAAAAATGAAAAAACCTAGCCAACAAGAAGACACAATTTTCACATGTGAAACATTGTCTTAAAAAACTAGCATGAATTTATGAGATGATACTTTGATTAGAATCCTTATTAGACAAGTTTCATTCACAAACTAAAACAACATGACATGAAGGATAGGAATATTGAGACTGTGTTTGTTGATCCTCAAATCCCAAACATGATTGTCTTAGTTTGATAGTTTCTTCCAAAACCTATTCCACTTTACATGATCATTTATAGAAGAAAAACATAAAGGAACACTTATGTACCACCTTGAAAGGATTTATTGTAGATATTTCAAGAAGAAAATTTTCAAGCACACCATACCATAATTTTATTGACAAGACATTACTAGACAATATAGAGGAAAAAGTTTTGGTCTTCAAATCTCAACACAAGATCATATCTTGAGCTCCATCAACTCAACATTGAAATGTAGAGGATGAATAGAAACATTTTTTTGTCTTAGCATTGAGTTAAACACAACCATAATCACTGTAACTTTCATAACACCATAAATGAGCATACTTTGTTGGAACATAATGATTAGGTGGTTTGGTCAACCCTTAATGTATATGGGTCCATCACTAATATAAAGTTTAATATTTAATAATATGAAATATTTATATTTCTATTATTAAATATGCTAACCTAGGTATATACTTTAGGTTAAATATTTAATATCATGAAATGATTATATTTTTAATATTAAATATTATAAACCTAGGTGTATGTGTCAACCATTTTAGGTTGAAAAGGTGGGTCGAGAGACATACCCGATCACCATATATAAAAAGGACTTTAGGTCCTCATTCGATATATTTGGGAAATATATCAAAGGTGTGCAAATCAAGTGATTTGGTTTTACCCTTAGTAAATAGGGTTTTAAAGGAGGAGGTGATCTTCTTGGATGTAAAATAAGTTCTCTCAAGTAAACGGTTATTTTCAAAGTGTTTTTACCCTATTGGAGTTTTCCACTATAAATATTGTATCACCTGTGTTATTTATTTCCTATAAGTATTTATTTATTTACTTACGTTATGATGTAATCTTTATTCAAATATTTATGTAACATTATGTAATATGTAAGTTGATTTAATCCGTATTTATTAGAATTCTCAAATTCTAACATGGTAACAGAGCGAGATAAATTAATAAGGGTATTTAAAAGTATTCGGTCCCCTTCCTTTTTCCCCAATTTATTTTGGCATTACATTTGTGCAATTAAACTCTCGGTAAAAATTTTAGGGTTTTTTAATTTTGAATCCCTAATTTTTTTGGGGGCAATGTAATATGATATGATTCTTACTTTCATTTACATTTTGTAAATTATATGAAATTAATTTTAGTTTGGAGATTGATGTGTGCACAGGTGAAAAGGGCTTCAAATATTTACCTGCGTGAAAATCATATACAGAAAATGAAAGGATTTATTACTATATGAAATAATTTTCATGTTTTCTATAATTTCAGATGTTACCAGGGTTAAATATTTGAGAAGGTAAATTCATACCCATGTTCTTTGGTTCCCTCTAAAAGGATTTGATTTGAAAAATATAGTTTATAGTTTTTATTTTTTATGTTTTATTTTTTATTATTGGTAAATAGTTTTTTGAAAGGGACTATACCCTTGTATACAAAAGGGGCCTAGAAGCCAGAATAGGAATGAAAATCATTACAAAAAGGATCAAGATCCATATGAGACATAGAAACCCAATGTAACCAAAGAGCAGTTACCCCAAAACATCAAACCAGTTCGAACACTGTAGAAGAGCAGCCAAAAACAACAAAAAAACAACAAAAAACACGAAGGAAGACAACAAGAGTAGCGCAAATCCACAATTACTTCTTGGCGGCTTTGTCAATTCTAGATTTGATAGTCTACCAAGAGGTGAACATAGCCAATGTCATCATATGAGTAGAGTCAGAAACTTCCAGCTGTTGAATGGTCTGTTTGCTTTCCTTTTCTATGCCCCAAAGAGTTTTTGGTATTCCACTAAGATTAGAGACGCCTGTAGACATGTTGCTCGATAAATTCTTCGATTGCACTAAAAATAGCCATATTATGGTCATGGAAAGTCTTAGCTTTCCCTAGATGGTTGTCCAAGGAGTTCAATTTTTGTAGATATCTTCAACCTGTTTATTGTCAATATCAACCTCCTCCTCCTTCTTCCTCTTACCTTTTTGCTTTGCCAAGTTTTTAACTTCTTCTTTCAACAAGCAACATGTCAGTTTCTAAGGCTTCCAGCCTTTTTGTGGAGCTCTCAATGTGTGCCTCCTATGAACCAGTACTACTAATATGCAGGAGGTTATGAGCAATTTCCAAGTCCTGAGGAACATTCCCCGAAACAGGGGTATCAAGGTTCAGTCTTTTAGAAGACCTAGTTATAGGTCTGGTCGAAGTGGAGGTGAAGGGGGTGGGAGTAGAGGTGGGGGGGATGATAGAGGGAGATGAGAAGGAAGGCAAAGGGGTGACAGCAATGGTGATGGGGACAAAAGGAGAAGAGATGGGGGTAGCAGCAATGGTGTAGGGAAGAGAAGGAACAGAGATGGGGGAGGTTGGGATGTCGGGAGACCTAAGAAGACAAAGCTTATGTAACAAGAAGATGAGACCCTGATGCAGAGGGACCGCATGTGCATGCTTTTGGAACTCCAAAATGGAGCGCTCAAGAGAATTAAGCTAGATAATGAGGGAAACATATCGTGAAACTTCTGCGGAAGTGATTGAGGAACACAAGATGCTTTAAGGGCACAGTGACGAATCTCCCCTCCAAAGAGATGTATCGCACCATCATACGGGTGACCTCATCAAAAGGAAGAGGGATAGAGCTGACTTTGAGACTGCCATGATGAAGACTATATTACGTTAATCTATATCTATATCCTATATAATTTGAAAACTATATTATTAATTTTAAATAAAAATATATATAATATACAATAAGGTTTATATAATAATTTATATAAACATTATATTATAATTTATATAGTTTTAAAAAAACTATATATTAAAAGCCTTAAACCATATTAAAATTACATGGGATTGAGGGAAGAGTCAACAGACTATATTATAAGCCTAAGTTTAAATCATATTTAAACTTAACTTATAAATCTAGGCATATATAGTTAAAAAAAAAAAAGAAACAAACTTAAGTTTGAATCATATTTTATATATATGGTTAGTTTAAACCGCTTAAAATATAAATTTTATTAGATTTTGTTTATATATGTTTTAAAAAAAAACCTAAGTGCTTACTTTTTTTAGTAAGGGGGCCCATGTTTATTGCTTGGCCATGAAGAGATTACTTTTTAAATCTTAATACTTATTAAATAAAACCTAACATGTTTCCCTAACCATTTATATTATCCATGTAAGGGGGTGGCCCCATTCATTTATATCTTATAGTTTATAAAAACTATATAAATAAACTTATTTAAAGGTTTTCTTTTATATAAGAGTGGGAGTTGAGAATAAAATGAGATAATATCTCAGGTATAAATATGGAACTCTCAAGTATAAATGGAGAATTAAAAAATGGGCTAGTTTATTGGTGACCCACGTAAAGTGTGGTAAATATTTATTAAAATATTGGTAGTTATAGCGAGATAAAAGTTTTAAATTTTTTAGCTTATAGGAATTATATAAAATATTTTACATTATTTTTATAGTTTTAAATGTGTGCAAAGCTAAAATTAAGATTAAATGAAGGGAGGAGACAAGGTTCATGAAAATACGGATTTAAATTTATTTCATTAGTCGGGTGAAATTACTTGTCCCCTCCGTAAAATATGCAGAGTTAATCTATACTCTCATAAATTTACTTATTCTGGTACAATTCTTTTAACGGTCTATGTCCTTTAAACCCCTTTAATAAGGGTTATGTGTTTTTTATATAAAAAGATTTACTATAGTTTCTAATTTTTATGAACTATATGTTGTTTTTTATTTACATTCTATAAATTATATAATTTTTTGGAAAAAAAGTGTATATATTTTTATATTATAAATTATAATTGGTTATTATCTTGTGTTAAAATATAACCTCCCTAATATTATACGAAGAAGGAATTCTAGAATTTCACATTACGGAAATACACAAGTTTTAG
This sequence comes from Taxus wallichiana var. yunnanensis, assembly GCA_018340775.1. Classification (NCBI taxonomy): domain Eukaryota; kingdom Viridiplantae; phylum Streptophyta; class Pinopsida; order Cupressales; family Taxaceae; genus Taxus; species Taxus wallichiana. The sequence goes on from CM031244.1 coordinate 167,597,115, forward strand.
ATTCATTAAATTTGACGGTCAAATGAACATCATGGTAGACCAAACATAAGACAACATAATGGTCATTTAGACGTCAAATTTAAGCTCGTAGGTTCTAGGAAACTTTAACTATGTTAAAATTGATGATCAAATGACCGTCACGATAGACCAAAAAATAAGCCATTATGACGATCATTTAGATGTCAAATTTAAGCTAGCCGGATTTTTGTCTACATTAATTTTTTCAGAAATTTGAAGTTGTTATGAATTCTTAGGGTCTCTTCTTCACTTCTATATGGTCGAAATTTTTTTATATAAAACGGAGTATAATACAGAGCCCTTTATATTGTGGGTTATTACTTTGTTCATGAGAGGTTAATTAATATGCATTGTAATGACGAGAATTAGTTATGATCAAATAGTTTCTTTAGATCTATAAAATTTAGATCGATTATATTAAAAGTGTTTTTTTATTATCGATAAATATGTATCTAACTCTAGGGTACATTGTATATTATAATGGGTTGTGTTTTATACGTTTAGGAAAAAAATGGCATCTAGATATTTCTATCTTGATAAAACCAGATCCTAATTGAAACCAACTACAACATTTGGGTCAAAACATAATTTATGGTGGAGATCGATCGATTGTGAAGAACTCCTTTTTGTCTAGGAAGGACTACCTGTAAGTAAGAATACAAGACCACCAGATCTTAGTTAGACAATAAGTGAGGGAACTGCCTTAGGCCCAGGAAATATGAGACTTCCTTTCGAAGGTGGTCAGTTCCCCTTTTAATATGAATTAAAGCAAAATGATAACAAAGAACTACAAGATACTACTTACTAGTTCCTGATGAAGATACAGGTCCAAGGAATGTGGTGGTGACAGTAAGGCTTAGTTGGGATGATCCAGTATTGGAAAGTGAGCTGATGAAGCTATCCTCAGTCTTTTCCAATGCTTGAACGAGTGTGACAAATGATCCAGCTTGCTCGGCCATAGCCTTGGGCTCGATCCTCTTCTCTCGCAACCCTTCTCTTGTTTGTTTCTCTTTTTTTCGCCAAATGAATTCCGGATCCTTTCTTTTGGTGGGGGAGGTCATTAACAGGGAACCGATGGTGGTTACGTAACCGATGGTGGTCGAGTAGGAACCGATGTTGTTAGGTCAAAGTGGCTATTTTTAGTAAAATAGCCATCTTTCCCTCCTTTCTCCCGAGGGATCAGCTGTGGGCTTGGTCAAGTCATTATTAGGCTCATTTTGGTGTGGGTGAGGGGTAATGAGTCATGGGTGTGGGTCCTGACCAAGTCATAGGTCTTAATTAGGTTGGTTTAGGTTAGGGCTAGGTCATGGTGAGGTGAGATGAGATGAGGTGGTGGTTTGAGATGTGGATTTATTAATTATAAGGTAATTAATAAATCATTAGGTGTGTAAGGTTTAGGTGGTGAGGTAGGGTTAGGTCATGGGATGAGATACGGGGTACAGTGGTGTCGTAAGACCCAAATTTGGTGTCTACATTTGCCCTTGTTGTCATGTGGCTTGTATTTTAAAGCCGCACCGACAATAATAAAAAGTGGTTGCCCAGCTTAAGGGTATAGGTAATCCCCTCAAGTCTATCACAGATGGAGGTGACATGAAATCAGGATAGGGGTTGATAAAGGGTAAATGATGGTGAGATGATGGTAAGATGGTGGGGTAAGTTCAAGGAAGCCGACGCACGTTAAAAATGCAAAAGAAAGTGTGACTGTGGTACATGGTTTTAAGAGCCAACAAGCAATTCATAGGCAAAGGTCGATAGTTTATCCAAACAAGGCTGATATAATCCTGGTATCCAAGGCATAGGAAGTAGCTCCAGGGAATATAACGGGGAAGGTACCGAACATTTAGGCATGTTCGGCAAGTACCAAATGGTTGGTTTGGTTGAGATAAACGTCACGGTCTCGGTCTAAGCAAAGCTGGGTGGCGGATCAATTCAAGTATCCTAGTCATGCTAAAACACGAACAGGTGAGCTCGATTGAACAAACAACTACATTATGGGTGGATAGAATCATAATTTGTGGGCTTCGGTCGAGGTACTTAAATGGTGCGGCCGTGGGTCGGGCCGATTGGTTGGTTGTGGCCTTGGGTTGGGCCAATTGGTTTGTTGCGGCCTTGGGTCGGGCCGAGTGGTTCGTCGGCCTCGGGGTCGGGCCGATTGGGTCGGTCGCGGCCTCGGGTCGGGCCGATTGGTTCGGCCGGTCGGGTCGGGCCGATTGGTTTGTGCGCTCGCCTGGGTGGGGCCGATTGGTTGGTGTGGCCTTAGGGCCGGTGGTCGGTCATTGTCGTGGCTTGGGTGGGCCGATTGGTTTGCGCTGGCTTGGGTCGGGCCCAAGTGATTGGTTGCCAGCCTTGGGTCGGGGGTTGGTTGGGCCTGGGGCTGGCCTGGGTCGGGCCGGTTGGGTTGGCCTGGCCTCGGGCCAATTGGTTTGTTGCGGCCTCGGGTCGGGCCGATTGGGTTCGGCCTGGGTCGGGCCAAGTGATTGGTTGTGGCCTGGTCGGGCCGATTGGTTTGGTGGCCTGGGTCGCCGTTGGCCGATTGGTTGTGGCCTGGGTTGGGCCGAAGTGAATGGGGCCTGGGTGGCCAATCGAAAGTGGTTACGGCCTTGGGTTGGGCCCATGAATTCAAAATAAGGCTATTTAGCAAAGCCGGGGGTAGGTGATGTGATGAGAAATGGAAATTGGTGGATAAGGGCAGGAATTAGGAAAAACTAGGCATGTAACCGATATCGGTTAGTTATGACCGGTATCGGTTAGAAGACCGATATCGGTGTTTTAGGGCGCGCTATAACCGATATCGGTTATAGGTCAAAACCTATAAAAAGAAAAATATGGCGTGTCATTTTCACATTGTCAATTTGAGTGCCAACCTTTTGCTTGTCTGAGTTTTGAATTGATTTTGTTGAGTTTGTGGGCTGAGTTGGCACTAGTTGAGTGGAGGAGGGAGTTATTGGTAGGCCCCAGCGATCAGGAGGTAGAGTTTGATTGGTTGAGGACCCTGCTGAGGAGATTTGGAGCTATGGCACAGCCTGGAGGAGCAGGAGGTGCTGGAGGAGCTGGACCACCACCACCTATCCCACCACGACGACGTGTAGTCATACCGGTAGGTTCTAAATCCCTATTTGTGTGAAGTTGATGAATTTAGCTAGGATGTGGGTTTTGGGGTAGGAATCTAAAATTTGATAAAATAATGAATAAATGAAGGTAAATCATAAAATGGAGTGGGTAGATATGTTAGGTAAGTCAAAATGGCAGGGTGGGTAAGTTTTTAGGCAATTGGGCTGGGTAGATAGGTAAAAAGAAGAAAAAGGGGATTTGGGGGCCGCATTTTCGATCCGGCCAAAATCCCACAAAGCTGACTGACCGATGTCGGTCACTAAGACCGACCGCATCGGTCACCACGCAAGCTGTTTAGATTTTAGTGGGTTCGAGACCGGCTGGCTGGCCATGTGTGTCGACGTCACGTGTGCATGCACGGCCAAAAGTAGGTAAGGTAGATAAGGGGGGGGGGACCGCAGGATAGAGTTCGAGGGTGACTGGACTGGCCACCATGGGTAGGAGGAAAGGGTGTGAAATTTGTTGTGTTGGTTTGTCAGAGGTGGGTAGGATAGATTTTATGTGGGGTGTGAAAGGGGAAAAGGTAGAGTAAATGGGTAGGAAAGGTTATCGGGGTGGGGGTAATCGGGTGGTGTATGAGTGGGTAGGTGGTAGGTGTGGGATAGGTAAAGGGATATCAGAGGTGTTTTGGGTTGGGTGGGGTGATATGGGTTGGGCAGTTGTTTTTTGGAAAGGGTAGGCCTGATGGAGTGGGTTGTTTTTGCAGCAGCACGCCAAAGAAATGACGATGGGATCGATGCCACCCTACATCGGGGTGGATGCGGCCACATGTGACTGCAGCACAGTGGGCAGTCATGCGGGAGGTTGGACTCGGTGGAGTCCAGAGATATAGGGCTGTGGATAGGGACCACAGCCTGATGGTTTCCCTCATCGAGAGATGGGATCCGGCAACCAATGTCTTCCATCTCCCGACTGGAGAGATGACGGTCACACTAGAGGATGTGTATCGCATCCTGAGACTGCCGATCATAGGTGAGGTGGTGTTCCAGGTGGATGCCGAGACAACGATGGATAAGCATCCTGCAGGTATTCGGGGATGCAGCCCCATTGATTACATATCATAGAGCGAGCATCTACTACGGATGATATGTATCGCGCACATCGACAGGAGACACGGCTTGCCGTGCTGATGATGATTGGTATCACCTGCTTCACCCTCCCGGACTCAGAGGGAGGTCACTTCCCATGGGCTCTGATGGGAGTATTACATGAGATGGTGGAGGAGCACACCTGCTATGCATGGGCACCGGTGTATTTGGTGCAGCTATACAGAGAGCTCTGGGGCTATCGCCGTATGAGGTGATTCGGGATATGCTCGACATTCTTGCTACACTGCTGGGCCTACGAGCATATGTGTGTTTATGACCTGTAGGGCTGCCCCAGCAGCAGGGCCACAGGAAGTGTATAGGTATGGGTTTCAGAGGTGGTTGGGGGTCGTGGGCCAGCCACGAGTGGTTATCGCAGGGTGAGATGTCACGTACTACAGGCATATGTTAGAGGGCCTGACCACACTAGATATTATATGGAGGCCATACAGAGGCCATCAGCCCCGTGGAGGAGCCCGAGCATAGCTACGATGGATCCAATACATCTTCTGGATAGCTGGACGGAGACCCGGGGAGCATGAGCGGATTCCCCTAGAGAGGGTACGCCGACAGCTGGGCCTACGACAGATGAGCCACCTCCCTTCCCACAAAGACGGGAGGGAGGATGTAGAGGCACCACTACCTCTTCCATAGCCATTGGACCCAGTCTGGGTCAGGAGAGACCGGTGGATGATACGGTGGATGACGCCGGTGTTACAGGTGCATTTTTGGTTTGGTGGGCAGGGCAGAGGGCAGCCATGAGAGCACAACCCGCACAGCCAGATTTGGCGGCTGTTATAGTGGAGAGGGACCATCTCTCGGGGCTAGTGTGTAATTATTACAGGCAGCTTGTTGCACGCACAGCACAGATCGGAGTGCTACAGGGGCAGTTGGCCCAAGCACAGGGACAGGCACACAGGACAGCATGTGCACAGCACATGCACATGCACATGCAGCACAACCAGGCTGATCCTTGTTCGTGCATAGTGCACAGTCCCTGTTCACCCGATGGCAGCTCCACCACCACCAGGTGCACACAGGCAGGTCGTGGTGTACAGCAGGCAGGCAGGCCCACTTATATTAGGAGTCGGGGACCAGCCCCACCAGCCATGGTGGCATGGGCCCGATACATGGAGGCGAGAGTGGAGGCCCACTATTACCAGGATGTACTAGATGGTACCGGGGCCGACTATCAGCCATATGCAGCTCACAGAGCCGAGACATCCTGAGTCACAGGTCACAGGGGGCCGCAGCCACAGCCGGTGGGTCAGTGATGGGTAGGAGGTGAGATCCAGCACAGGGGCCAGCTGAGAGACGAGCCGAGGGAGGGGGAGAGAGCTGAGTCACCCCAGGAGCAGAGATGGGTTTTTTTTTGATTTTATAGAGACACCGGTCTGTGAACCGAGTGTGTATATAGAGGCCTGCGTGCCCTCATAGGATTGATGTATTCATGTTTGTTATATATACCGGCCTGCGAGCCGAGTACATGTCATGTTGTATAGTGATACCGCCTCGCATGAGCCGAGTATATTTTTGACATGAGAGGCCGGCCTGTGAGCCGAGTCGAGATTTTGACAGAGACAGCGGCCTGCGTGCCGACTTTGTATTTTTTTTTTATGATAGAGGCCCCATGCAGGGAAATTTGTATATTGTAACATTGTTTTGATGATATATATAGATGATGAGGTTGATCCATATGGTGTGTATAATTGTGGATTTGGTGCATATATTATAATGTTTTATGTTTTTTTTTGTCGATGGTATTGGAATGTTTGTGATGTATATATAAATGATGTTGATGATGTTTTAATGATATGCATATGTTTTGAAATATTGATGTTTAGTATGATGATGGATGTTGATAGTGATGTCATTATGCAGGGAAAAGAGGCGGGCGCCGCCAAAATTTTGTAAAAAACAAAGAGAAGGCCTGGATATAATCAAAATAGGTATAGGTTGACCGATATCGGTTAGATAACCGATGTCGGTCACTATTGACCGATACCGGTTACATAACCGACATCGGTTATGTTAAAACAAGCTTTTCTAAAAATAGAAAAGTTGGGGAGGCAATTTTAGATTCTTATTTTTAGAGCCATGCAACATGTTAAATATGAGGATGCGAGGTTGTTGTCATCCATACAGGGTAGTTGCATGGGAGAATTGAGTGATAAGGAGGAAAGAGACAGGTAAAGTGATCGTGAGCTTGGAGTAAGAAGGCGTAAAGGCAAGTAATAGTGAAGAGGGTGGTGAACATGGCTGAACAAGGAGAAGCATCCAAATGGGCAAGAGAGGAGAGGGAAGACAGTTCCACCTCAAACGCCGCATCCCAGAGGTATATATGATTTTTGGTGGAGTTAAAAAAATTTTTTGCATGCATATGAATAGGATGTGGGAAGGTAAGTGGGTAGAGATGAAAAGAAAGGTGATAGGAAAAAGGTTTGGGATGGGGTGAGTGTCAGAGGGTAAGTAATCGTGTGTTGGAGATATGTGCGTAGGTACGTAGAGAGGAAAAATGAGCGCAGAAGTTATCATAGGTGGTTTTTTGAAAGCGGGGTGGTTGGAATTGACAAATGACCGATATCGCATTTAGGAATAACCGGTATCGTTAGGTAACCGTATATCGGGTTGTCTATAACCGATATCGCCATCGTGGTAAATTTGTGGATTGCGATGATAAAAACACGCTGGAAGTTATTTGTTGATTTGTTGTTTGTTGGTTTAATGTGCGCAGTAAGTAGTGGTCGAGGATGAATGATAGGTGCCACTTTGTTGTCACGGGTCCGAGTGGATGTAACACCAACCGAGTGGGCATTAATAAACCATGTGGGGTTAAGTGGAATCCGCTATTATTCACGGATCGCACGCAATCATGCTATGTCAGCAAAGCGCCGATCGAGAGATGGAATCCTCGAAAAAAAATACCTTTATCCGCCAACAGGGAGATGACAAAGTGACGTTAGAAGATGTGTTCCAATTTTCGAGACTCCCAATTACAGAAGACCAAGTGTATATCGTGCAGGCCTAACGTGCGGCGTGGGCAGCGATAACGGCAAAGATTTGGTCCACCACACGAGATTTGACACAACGAGGTTCGACATTCACTTATGGTATAATGTTTGTGGCACACCCCGAGGCAACAAGGTTGGCAAAGTGGTATTAATGATATGGTGGGGTATTATGCATTACCTAGAGTGGATGGGGAAGATTTCAAATCATTGATGTGTATTATTCGTGAGATGATAGAAGGTAGTGTTACATTTTCACATGGGCACCTGCATATCTCATGAGCTATACAGGGTTTATGGGCATGCAGTGAAATCACAGACTACACCGGATTGTGCATACTTATTACATTGTTGGGCCTATGAGCACATCAGTGTGTGTGTGACCAATAGGCCGACCAATCCAGGAGAGAGAGACAGGAGTGCAGAGGTTGGGATTCAGACGATGGGTCCAGACAGAGCAAGAGGCAAGAGCCGAAACCGTGATAGATGACGCCGAGTATTATAGGCAGATGTGGGAGATGGTGATGATTATGGATATCGCATTGGAGACCGTATGGGAACTACATGGTGATGGTGAACATAGCCGAGGATTTGAGGGGTGTAGAGTGATTAAGGTGGATCACGGGACACAGGCCAGGTGAGTACGAGAGGATTCCTCTAGATCACGTGTGGTGACAATTTGGATTTGTTCAGGATATACCCATGGCTCATAGACCATACAGGAGGATCGACGCCGAGGCACCCCTCTCACCACCACGACCGACACTTCCAGAAGGACCAGAGGAGACAAAGCCGATCGCAGGGTAATGGATGCAGGAGTGACAGAGTCTTATAGATTATGGTGGGTAGCAGAGCTGCGAGGTGCACGTGAGAGGGCCGATCATCCTGACATAGCTGTGATTACAGCGGAGAGAGACCACTCTGCAGGGTTTAGTTCACCAGCTTCAAACACAGGTGAATGAGACAACGGGATTGTTAGAGGTTTGCAGTCACGAGTGGAGAGACTAGAGGCAAGATTCCTCCACGCGAGAGGGCGTATTCGTATGTTACAGAGAGAGATGGTGGATCGCTGGGAGGAACCAATAGCAGTGGCCCCTTTGAGGATGGAGAGGCCAGGTGAGCGGTGTCGACGATCACCATCACTACCTGGTTCGGGATGAGGCATGGGGGCCTACGTGAATTTCATAGGGGTAGAAGAATAAATAAGGATGCCGACCTACGTGTCGATGATAGAGAAGATGTATTTGTTTAACATCTAAATAAAACTGAATATGTATGTTGATTTTGAGGTTATGATAATAATAAGAAATGTTTGTGTTTTGAATGTTTGGATTGGTAAAGGACAAAGGTGAGTGTTATCAATATAAATATGTGAAAACATTTATATTTTTAAGCAAAACACCACACATGATAGGTTATGGTAGGGGATGGTCGAGCTAACCTTGGGAGACCCCATGTCTCCTAAGTGCTGCCTACATAGCCCATTGCACAAAGCAAGGAGGGGCCTCAGACCGATGTAGTTCTCCTCAGACCAGGAGAGGTGAATTCAGGCAATTTGGTTGTGGTTAGGCAAGTTGTTGGTTGGTAAAAAATTTTGATATTGGTAGGGTAAGGTTGTTGGAGTTGGTAAGGTATAGGTGAAGTGAGGGTTAGCTTACCCAAGCATTAGGGAACCGTGTCCTAATTAAGGTCAACACATAATCCTAGATTCGGGTAAAAGAGGCAAAAATGTCCCATAGTTGGAAAGAGCTAAACAAACCACGTATTATCATAGGATGAGCTTGAATCCCTAGGTACCTTGCATAAGTGAGAAGTCGATAGGTGAAAAGAGTTGTATAATCACAATATATCGGATATACGTCACGTCCCTTGAGTTTTGTTGTTGTGAAGAATGGTGAGGTGAGGTGGATGGTATAGCTGGGGCGTAGAGGACTTGTTATAAGGTGATTATTCTGACGAAATAGATCCAAACCTAAATAGATGAGTCCATGACTCAAAAGTGCTTTTGAATACTGCTTTTATTTTTCTGGATATAGACTGATCGATGCGGGAAGTCTATATGGGATATGCATTTTGTTGTTTCTTGAGGTCTTCATAAGTTGATCAATGCGAGAAGCTTCTGATAGAGGCTGACTTTGTATAGTTGTCCTTCAAGGGAGCAAGTCTACTTATAGTAGCATGAGTGCACATAGCTGTCCTTCGAGGGAGCATGATGGCTTTGCACATAGCTGTCCTTCGAGGGAGCAGTCTAGTGTATAATAATAGATGTGCTTTGCACATAGCTGTCCTTCGAGGGAGCAGTCTAGTTTAGAGCGTAGCGGTCTAGATGTCCATTTGGCATGAAGCATCTAGTTTTGCAGGAAGTTTGACTCAAGAATATCCCTGAATCATATAATTGAGAACTTGTTATTTTGATACTTTTAAGTCATGGACCAGACTAAAAAGGGGAAGGCATCTTTAAGAGGAGGTGATGATCAAACCATGTGAGCTTGATTCCATTTTGAGATGCACGAAACAAGGTGTATGAGGTGGTAAATGAGCTCAAGGGACGAGCGCAAGGTAGATAAGAAGTGATGTAACACTAAATTCAACAGTAGAATGGTCGGAGATGCAAGGCATTAAGGGGTTCAGGCTCGGGTTTACCATTAAGCGAAGCTAAACGATAAGTACCTGATCCATAGGTGTGAGTGATAATGTAAGGCCCAATCCAATTAGGAGCAAATTTTCCACGTTTGCTCTTTTCTAGTTTGGTTACATGTTGATTCTCTTTGAGGACAAGATCACCAATCTTAAAGGTACGCTCATGAATTCGCTTATCATAAGCACGCTTAATGCGCTTTTGATAAATTTGCAGGTGGTCAAGAGTTGTAAGACGACGCTCGTCAAGAAGCTCTAATTGGGCTAACCGCCTCGCGGAAGTCATCATTGGTGAGAATATCCCAAGAGATATTTCGAGAGAAGGGATTTGTATTTCGAGAGGCAAGACAGCCTCGGTACCATACACCAGAGAGAATGGTGTGGCATTAGTGGAAGTACGAATGCTGGTACGATAAGCCCAAAGGGCAAAGGGGATGTGATCATGCCGGTTTTTTCCTAATTGTTAACGACTTTCATGAGAATTTTGATTAAGGTTTTGTTAGAAGATTCGGCTTGTCCATTTTCTTGTGGATAGTAGGGTGACGAGAAGCTAAGTTTGATACCAAAGTTGTCACAAAGGTCTTGTAACAACTTATTTTTGAAAGATTTTCCATTATCTGTTATCAAGCGATGAGGAACACCAAAACGACAGATAATGTGATGATTGATGAACTCAACGATTTTTTTTTTTTGGTTGAAATGAGTGGAATGGCCTCCACCCATTTAGTGTAATATTTGGTTGCCGTGATGATCCAATGGTGATGCTGCGAAGAAGGTGGGTGAATCTCACCAATAAGGTCTAAACCCCATTGTGAGAAAGGCCAAAGATCTCGTGCGACCTGTAACGGGTGGCTAGGAGTATGTTGAAGGTTGGCATGTTGTTGACACATAACACAACGCTTAACATATTCGCAAGCAGTAGTCTTTATTGATAGTAGGCCAATAATATCCTAGGCGAAGGATCCGCTTGGCCATGGCGAGGCCACTAAAGTGCCCGCCACAAAGTCCGTCATGGATTTGTTGGGTGGTATGAGTGACTTCAGCGCCGGTTAGACAGTGAAGGAGGATACCATCGAAGCCACGTTTATAGAGGAGTCCCCCCATGATGACATAATGAGAAACACTTTTAAGAAAAGCACGTTTGCCATTACTAGTAAGGTCAGGTGGTAGAACAGAGGTTGTAAGGTAGTCGTGAAATTGGTGATACTGTGTATCCCGCGAATCAGAGATACATTATTTACCATACAAACATCGGAACTAAGTAAGATGGGGCAAAGAGTTGTTTGACCAAGACAAATATGTCCGAGTCAACTGGTGAGGCCGAATTTGTGAGGCCAAGCAAGCCATAGTATCTCGCAAATTTATTAGTTGAGCTGGGAATGGTTTGGATAGAATAATGAGAAAATAAGGTCAAAAGTGAATCCACGTAATGTTTTTACTTTTGAAGTTCCTCATTTTTACATTGGTAGATGCCAGTAACTTGATTTACTACCAACTGAGAGTCACCGAAAATATTAATAGACTTCACACCTAAGTGTAACGCAACATGGAGACCCAAAACAAGGGCCTCGTATTCCGCTGTGTTGTTAGTGCAGGGGAAATCGAGCCTGAATGAAAGAGGCATAGGTTCACCTTCAAGAGGAATGAGAACAACGCCTGCCCCTCCACCGCGCTGGCATTTAGATCCATCGAAGAAGAGGGTCATTGGATATGACACATCACTGAGTGAAAGAGTTGCGATGAGCTCATCAGGGAAAGTAAAATTGGTAAATTGTTCCCTGTAAAGGGGCTTCCATGAGTGGGTCGCGATAGTTTGTCCTTTGACCGATTTCTGGTGTACAAACTCAAGGTCGAGGTCGGCGAGAGAGCATAAGCCATCGGGTGATGATGCGTTGGTTTAGATGAGGTTTGGCGTACATATAATGTATGGGGTCAGCGTTGTTGGTGATGACAAAAGTTTTGTGATTCAGAGGTAATGTCGAGTTTGGTGGCCACAAATGATAGGGCTAGGCACAACTTTTCTACGTGTGTATACCTAGTCTCGTAATCCACAAGAGAGGACGGCTTATGTAATAAACGCTTGTTCTCGATGCTCAGAGTCACGATGTGTGAGCATGGCTCCACAACATGGTCGGTGTAAAGGTAAAGGTAAAGGTAGAAAGGGCGATCATCCTGAGGTGGGACAAGCATGGGTGGCTGCAAGAGATAAGCTTTAAGAGCCTCAAAGGCTTGGTGGCACTCCTCGCTCCATTAAAAGACAATGTCCTTTTTAAGGAGATGATGGAAAGGTTGACATCGATCCGAGAGTTGTGAAATGAAACGCCGGATAGATTGGAGTTTTCCTTGCAAACTACGCAATTGTTTGAGGTTAGTGGGTGGGGGCATTTCTAGGATAGCTTTGACTTTAGCTGGGTCGACCTCAATGCCACGCAAAGAGATGATAAAGCCAAGGAGTTTTCCTGAAAGGATGCCAAAGACACATTTCTTTGGTCAAGAAGAACACAAGATTGTAACAGTGATCGAAAATAATGGTTAAAACATCGAGATGTTCATTGCGATGTTTGGATTTTCCAAGAAGATCATCGACATAATCCTCGAGGATAGTGTGCATAATGTCATGAAAATATAAGTCATAGCCCACTGATAGGTCGCACCAGCATTCTTAAGGCCGAATGGCATGACACGATAGCAGAAGGTCCCCCAGGGGGTAATGAAGGTGGTTTTATGTTGATCGGTCGGGGCTACCAAAATTTGATTGTATCCCGAGAAGCCATCCATGAGAGAAAGCATCTCATGGCCCGCAGTGAGATCAACAAGTTGATCAATGCTAGGTAAGGGGAAGTCATCCTTTGGGCAAGCGAGGTTAAGGTCCCAAAAATCATGCATATCCGAAGTCCCCCCGTCGCTTTAGTGATAGGTACGACATTAGAAATCCATCATGATAGTCAATAGGTAAGATGAAAGAAACAGAAAGAAGGCGTTGAAGCTCTTCTTTCACCAAGAGGGCAATGCGTGGATGCATTTTTCTTAGTTTCTATTTAACTGGTTTAGAGTCTGGTTTCAGAGTGATGTTATGGACAACAATGTCAGGATCGATTCCTGGCATGTCGGCATAGGACCAAGCAAAAGCTTGATTATGGGCATGGAGGAAGGTAGTGAAGGTGGCTTGTTCTAATGCATCGAGAGATTGTCTGATCTTTAGAATGTGAGGATCGTCCTCCGTGTGGATGTTGATTTCTATAGTTGATTCATTCAACATAGTTTGGGTGTCAGATGGTAAGGCACGTTGAATATAAGAGTCATCCGCACCGAGGTAGGTGAGGATGGAGTCATCATCCTGGCACTCCACAACATTAATTGAAGGCGAATCTTCTTCGATCATATCTGGATACAAAAGGGGGAGAGAAGATGGGTCCTCACTATCGCGTTGATAAGTGAGAGGACCCAAGAAGATAGCATTCATGAAAAAAAAAAGTTAGGAGGGATAGATTCCGGGTCTATCGATTCTGTGGGTGAAGATGGAAAAATGGGCGATGATGGTTCGTAAGGGGTGACTTCATTGTTTTCCGGATACAATCGACATGAGGTTTCTTCGGTGTAGGTGGTTCAAAAATCCAAGACCACGACGATCTTTGTGTTCATGGGTAGTTACATGGAATGATCGTATGTCGGCCTTGTTCATAAAGACCGAAACCAAAACCCTTCCAAGACAAATGTCGTCAGAAGGTGAGGGCAAAACGATGGTTGGTTAGATATCAAAAATCAGATTGGAAGGGAACCACACCAAGGGGAGGTTCAGGAGTGACAGAGGATGTGTCGACACCCCCATATGTTAGGTTGGTGTGGCAATTAGGTGGTCCGTAGGAGATCACCTCCCCCACACGACGGTCGTAGGTAGGATGTGCATGTAACTGTCCATACTCCTGTGGGGTATGGAAGGTGCTAACATTGTATAGGTGGTATTCCCCTAGCATAAGGCATTGAAAAACATCTACCAAGGGATCTGAAGTTGGGATGTTGTCCGCGGGGAAGGAAGTGGTATTCGCGGTGGTGGATTCATTGGTCAAGGTGTGTGTGGTTAAGGTGGATGGTCGAGGCGTGGTCAAGTAGATGGTGGGCTGGATCAATGGGTGCCTTGACCGGTACAAGCACATCATTAGGGTGATATAAATATTGCAGGTTTTGAAAGGGGAAGCATCACTTTGACGTGTAAGACTTCCCTCATACTCAAATTTGATGCATCTATGTAAGGTGGAGGGAACGCATCCCATAGCCTGATCCAAGGGGGTGGCCTAACAATATGTTGTATCGAATTCTCCTCAAGGACATAGAAGAGTTGGGTAAGGTACGTGGCCCTACACGAATGTTAAGGATCACGGTGCCTAAGGTAGAAGTAATAAAGATCGTTGAATGAACGCAACATGGTGGGGTCGGGCACACATGCAGCTAGGAGGGATATTCATCTCTGTTGGAAGGCTTTGGAAGAGATGATGTTTAGGCTAAGCACCCCCATCGATCATAACACGATGTACCCAGATGTCCCAGACGTAAGCCGAGATGAAAAGAGCTGGATCAGATCTTCTCGCACCAAAGACGACAATTTCTTCTTCTTCGAAAAACCGACAAAGCCAGGCTTGCATGTACAGTGGATGTAAGTGGTTGTGGAGGTAGGTTGTTTGGGTGAGAGAAGCAACGTGGTGGGTGTTAAAATGGAGGCGATGGGAAAGGTTTCATTAGGTAGACCTCTATCCTCAAGGATCTCAATTAAAGCTTGTCGATGCGATTCAGATGTTTGAATGAGATCATAGAGTGTCATTTTGACAGGAGATTGGTGAAGTTGTTTGATCATGGTGTGGTGGGAAACTCCATCAGAGATGGGATAGGTAGGTCCACGAATGACCACTTTAGGTGGTGGTGTGATCGGGATGGCAGAAGGAGAAAGAGAGGCCGCAGGTGTGCTTTCTTTAGCTTTTCCATTGTTTTTCTGACCTCGAGTAGCAATGTTAATCATGTTGATCTCGTGAATACGAGAGGAGGAAGATGGCGGGGATAAGTCATTGCTCTCGAGAGGTGGGGTTGCAATGATGATAGATTTTGGTGAGACGGGGACAGGTGGTATAGGAGAAGGGATCGAAGCTAAGGGCTTCTCTCTCCGTAAATTATCTTTCTTAGGTTGTCTATCCGAGATAGGTGACTGGCGAAGGATGGCTTTCAAAGCTTTGCATCCTTCTACATCGTGTCCTGGTGTGCGATGGTAAGCACAAATTTTAGATTCATCATAACCTATAGGTCGAGGTTTAGATGGATCATAGAATCTGAGTGGGGGTAGGGAAATGGTCGCATCCCCTACCAACATATCAAGGATCTTGGAGTAAGATCCTTTGAGTGGGTCAAATTTAGATGAAGATGAGGTCATTGATGAGTAGGTGAGATTTTTGATTGTTTTGGTAATGGTTGGGTATGGGTACGAGTGGTTCATATGGGTGGTGATTTAGGCAAGGGACTTTGATGATTGGTTTTAACGAGGCGTGGTTTCTTCTGCGTAGAAGTTATGTTTAGCTGGTTAGATGATGAGGCCCCAGCTGACGTGGTGGCAGGAAACAACCACGGGGAGAGAGGAGCGACAACAAACAAGTCCTTCGATGATCGAGTTTGCTTAGGGTTGGAAAGTAGGCAAGATACTTGGGGCGACGGTGTTGAGACGCCCGTGAGTGTCTGTAGGGGTGCAAAAGGTATAGGTCATGTTAAAGAAGATGTGGGAGGCAAGGTGTATTGAGGCAAGGTGGAGGGGTGAGGCCCTAATATAGAAGGTAGGTGTGATGGTGAAGGCTGAAGCCAGCCTGCTGTATCGGTGTGATCGGGGGTGAGGGTTTTAGTTGTGGAAGAGGCATAGATTGGACTCGAGGAGATTGGGTCTGTCTCCTAGGTGGATTGATGGCAGTATTTTTGGATAAATCTAACCGTTTAGGTGGGTGTGTCAGGCTGGGAATTGGTGAAGTTCCAAGCATAAGGGAAGGTTTGGTTAGGTTGATAGAGGTGGCTGAGGGATTCGATAGAGATGAGGGGGGTGAAGGTGAGGACATAGGCATTTTGAGCTTTTGTAAACACCTCGGGTATATGGTAGAGGTGTCTGGATTAGTCATCTGCATTTGAGTAGAGTATGGTGTACTCAAACGCTCCCATAAGACTCGTCTATCTTCTGAGGGATGACAATCTTCACATGTGAACAGGAACTTTGGTATGGAAGAGAGGTGGGTTGTGATTCCGGTCCATTGTGGGTGTGATACAGGGGGTAAATGAGGCATTGTATCAATGGGTGTTAAGAGGTCAACCGGTCAGCTGGAAAGATTTAGGTGATGAAGAACTAATAGGTAGGAGGGCATGCTCGAGGGGATCCATCATGATTAAGGAGTTTGGTGATGTAGGCTCAAGGGGTTTCTCCTCTAAGGATGACAGAAAAAGTGGCAAGCCTTCTTCTATTGCAGCAAGAGTGGTGGAAGGAGATGTTTGGGAAATAGATAAGTTAGATAACATCCACTCACAATCTTGCAGGGATGTGGTGTAAGAAGGTTCATTTGTGAGAAGAGAACTCTGGGTGGTTAATTCCTTTATGGGTAAAGGAATAGTGGGACTGTCCTCTTGTCCTGATGAAGGAGAAGGGGGCGAGAATCCCTGTGTTGGTGAAGAAGCTTGATTCAGAATTTCCTCAATGGAAGCCCTGGGTTGGGAGTTGAAAATCGCATGGATCTCATGCACACTCTTCTCCTACCGAGGTGTCTTGGTTTGTGTTATGTTAGATGCATGGTTTGGAAATGGTTTGTTGAAGATTTTTAAATTTGATTATGGGGCATTAGGATTATCGAGAGTTATATCCCCGCATCAACCATTTCTCGCACTATGTTTTTCAACATCTTGCAGTTTTCGTGACTATGTCCCTTCACGCGATGGAAGTTACAGAAGTCATTTTCTTTATACCAAGAAGGAATAGCATGGGTGGAATCAAACCCGGAGTGAGGTTTAACAGGAGGCAAGGTGATAGCTCCTGCTTTAAGCAATTTGTCTAAGATCACACCATAAGTTTCTCCCAAGGGAGTGTAGTTGATGGGCTCGGCTTTATACTTATAGGTGGCTTTCGGCTGGGTATTAGACAGTGCTTGAGATTTGACCGTCACTGCGTGTACTGCACCCTTTGATTTCGAAGCAGCCGATGCGTGAGAGTTGGTGGTGTTGGGTTTGGTGGTAGAGTCTTGGGTCCGGAAATTTGAGCTTTTGTTGCGTAACCTCAATTTCTCCTCCTCTAAGGCTCGAATCTCTAGTTTTCGAGCCATAGTAAAGGCCTCATCAAAGGTGAAAGTTTGAATTTGGAGGGTGGGAGAAATGTGTTTAAAGCACAGCCCGCGTAAAGAGTTCGATGAGCTCGGCCTGAGGTAAGGCGTAAGTAAGTTGGTTGATGAGGCCCCGCCATCGTCCAACGAAATGTGATAGACTCGTCTTCAAATTGTTCGGATGGCATAGAGGTCGGTAATGGATACTTTTTGGCAATATTGATGGAGAAGTGATCCAAGAAAGATTGGGCTAATGGTTAAAGGAGAAGATTGAGTGTCGGGCTAAAGCATCGTACCACTCCAAAGTAGGTCCCGATAAGGACATGGGAAAGGTATGGAGTAAGTAAGGCATCGTCATGAGCAATCAGATAGCAGGCATGTCTGAACGATCGCAAGTGTTGTTGAGGGTCCTCCTTACTATTAAAGCGAGTAAATTTCGGTAATTCCCATTGAGGAGGATATGTATGAAGGGGGACAGAAGGATGAATAGGCTCCCGACAAACTTGCTCGTATGTCAGGGTGTTACGACTTCCTGAAACAGAAGCCTCAAGATTTTGCATCTTGTCCATCATCTGTTTGATTAAATCATTGGTTGGGTTAGATGATGGTGTTGTCATTGTAAACAGAGGAGGATTGGTCCAAGAGCCGCTACTAGACAATGGTGGGATTGAATGTTGATAAGATAATGGTGATGAATGTGTTGGGGCAGCCGAATAAGGGTGTCCTATATAAGAGGTTGAGGCCACCGGATGAATTTGTGGAAATGAAAAGGTGGGCGGAGCTTGTGAGGGAAAGCTCGTGTGTGTATAGGGTGGCAGAGAGCAAGTTATAAAAGAGACAACTGTGAGAGAGATGAGGTAGGGTCATGGATGGTAGTGACATGGGGCCCAGATTAACGAAAAAGGAAAGCCAATTGGTGCAAGATGAACCACCGAAGCTACCGAATGGGAGACGGGGCTAAGGATGAAGACGGTGAGGAAGTGGAGTTATTAGGTGGGGAAGGGGCTAAGTGAGTGGCGATACTAATAGGCATACCAACGAGGAGCCTGACCGTCAGGTGTACGGTCGTGGGTATGAGACAAATAATATCAGACGGCGCTAGGATTAGCATCCAAAAATTTGGCAAATTCCTTATCTCCTACAGGGATCATGGGAAAATTATTGGTATCCGTAGGATTCCCCATAGGATGTGAAGGGGGTGACTCAGGAAAAGGCACGGAACAGGCATGTGAAACCATGGCTGTAGCTTGTTTTCGGGTGATAACAACCATGGACAAGAGGACACAACAGGGATTTAATCAATCCGAATAGAAACAACAACAAAATGTTGGAATTGATAGGTTGTTGGTTTGTCAAGAATTGTTAAACACAAGAATCGATATCGGCCGATAACCGATGTCTGGCGTAATGTAGCCTGGCGCTATGGGCCGCTTAACCGATGTTGGTAGTATAGGACCGGTGTCGGTCACTGTGAAAGCAAAGAGAGGATGTAAGAAGTTGCTGGTTTGGGGATAACAATGCTTAATATACCTACCAAACTGTCTTGAAGTGATCACTGAAACAGTGTATGACAGAGAAACAGAACTAAAAAAAAAACAAGCAAGATGCACAAGCAAATCAAGAGACTAACCCTAGGATTAGTTTTAATCACTTTGGGCTTATGCCTTAGATGCCAGATGATGTCAATCCTAAACAAGAGACCTAAGGGAGATGTCAAGTTTGTTTTGGCTCATAAGGCTACCTCAATCGGGTGGAGGAATACCGCGGGAAGGGGGGATGTTTGAGCTGTTGTGTTGATTATGATGTGATTTGGTATGTGTTGTGCAGTGAGAGTAAGATTAATTTCATCAATACCGTGGATATCACCCCCACGTGTATGACCTGTTACTTAATCTACGTTCACTAGAATTAAAAACAAGCAAGCAAGAATGTGATGCACGTGTTTTAAACCCAAATCGAAAATGATATTCGATGAAGCAAAGAAGATGACTTTCACTAATGCAAAGATGTGAAAGAAAACAAATTCTTTTACCAAAATGACAAAATATTTTGTGAATATTTAGAAGAAAGAAACAACAAGTGTGCTCCCTATATGAAAGCAAGCAAGAAAGAAAGAAACCCGAAAAGGGTCCCACCGGGCGTGCCAAAATGTTTCCACAGAATTTGGTTCCGGAATAGAGTTGCTTCTATCCTTTCATTCTCTTGAGAAACAGATAAGGGTTAGGGCTAGGAGGAATACCTGTTGAGTGTTGGGAAGGTGTGCGCGTACCGTAGAGAGATCAGATCGATTGTGAAGAACTCCTTTTTGTCTAGGAAGGACTACCTGTAAGTAAGAATACAAGACCACCAGATCTTAGTTAGACAATAAGTGAGGGAACTGCCTTAGGCCTAGGAAATATGAGACTTCCTTTCGAAGGTGGTCAGTTCCCCTTTTAATATGAATTAAAGCAAAATGATAACAAAGAACTACAAGATACTACTTACTAGTTCCTGATGAAGATACAGGTCCAAGGAATGTGGTGGCGACAGTAAGGCTTAGTTGGGATGATCGGTATTGGAAAGTGAGCTGATGAAGCTATCCTCAGTCTTTTCCAATGCTTGAATGAGTGTGATAGCGATCCAGCTTGCTCGCTTATAGTCTTAGGCTCGATCCTCTTCTCTGCAACCTCTTCTACTTGTTTCACTTCTCTTTTTCGCCAAATGAATTCTCGGATCCTTTCTTTTTGGTTGGGGGAGGTCATTAATAGGGAACCGATGGTGGTTACGTAACGACGATGTCGGTTAGGTCAAAGTAGAACCGATGTCTCTCCGAGGTTAGGTCAAAGTGGCTATTTTTAGTAAAATAGCCATCTTTCCCTTAGGTTTGTTTTTCTCCGGTGAGGGATGAGGTGGTGGGGGGATTGGATTTATTAATTCAAGGTCATAATATTAGGTGTAAGGTTTAGGTGGTGAGGTAGGGTTAGGTGGGATGAGATGGGGTAATGAACCTTGTATGAACTGAGCCACGAAGTATTATAGGGTCTAGGTGGATATACAAAGTAAAATATAATACTGATGGTAGTATTAACAAACATAAAGCTAGACTTGTTGCTAGAGGTTTCACTCAGAAACCTGGTATTGATTATGTTGAAACATTTTCCGTAGCTAAAATGAGTACTATTAGGGCCTTATTTGCAATTGCCGCTCAATTTGGGTGGGAAATCCACCAAATGGATAAGAAAAATTATTTTTGAATTGTAATTTAAAAGAAGAACTTTACATGTTTCAACCTAAAGGATTTGAAGAAACTGGTAAAGAAAACTATGTTTGTAAGTTGAGAAATCCTTGTATAGTTTAAAACAAACTCTTAGAGCTTGGTATGCAAAAATTGTTTCTTTCTTTAAACTGTTAGGTTTTGTTAATTTTTCTTCTAACAATGATATATTCATTAAGCAATAAGACTTGCATATTATCATTATATGTATATATGTTGATGATTTTCTTATGTCTGGTGAAAATTCTGATTTAATTCATAGGATTAAAGAGAAATTGAAGCAGTAATTTGAAATGAATGAGTTAGGTCTCTCACATCATGTTATTTGTATGATTGTATTTCATTATATTGTTATTTTTCAAAACACAATATGCAACCATTGTATTGAAATTTTTTCTTATGATTGATTGTAAACCATTTTCTACTTCAATGGAAGTTGGAATAAATATTGATCCTAAATCTACATATGAAAAAGGTTGATCCTATTTTATATACGTTGTTAGTTGATAGTTTGATTTATCTAACTATAAATAAATCAAATATTTCTTATACAAAGAGCAATTACTTAAAGGTTTATGCAGGAGCCTTTGTTAGAGATTATTGGAATCTTGCAAAAAGAATTTTTAAATATTTAAAAGGAACAATCAATTATGGGTTACATTATAATAAGAATGAAAATGCTATCTTATTTAGATTTTGTGATTTTAACCATATTGATGTTGTGTTATAAAATATACTGGATATGTATTCAAGTTTTTTGGTGTAGGAAACATTACTTGGAAAAAAAATACTATCAACAGTCTCCATTTATTCTATTGAGGCAGAGAAGTACAATAGAAGAAGTAAAGATCATGTGGTTACAATGGTTGTTGGCAGAGATACATGTGGAAGCTAAAGAAAGTATTTATCTTCTATGTGGTGATTAGAGTTGTATTACTCTTGATTAAGAATCTATTTCAACATCATAGGATGAAGAACATTGAGATACATATACGCTTCACCCGTGAGAAGGTGCAAAGTGATGAAGTAAATCTTGAGTTCATGTTGATTGAAGAGTAGGTTGCTGAAATCTTCACAAAGTCCCTGAGTGCTGCAAAGTTTTGTCACTTTCGTGGAAAACTTGGATTGTCAGAGTTACCATTGAGGGGAGTGTGCATGACAATGTCACCTCCTAACGAAACTTTGTTTTTGTAAAATGACCTTCGAGAAAGTGTAAAAAGACCTTGAGGTAAGTGTAAAAATACCTTGGGCACGTATACCTCCTTAGCTTCTTTTTTAGAAAGAAGTGTAGAAAGATGTTAAAGGTGGTCTTCATAAACTCTTTAGTGCTATTGAGTTTACTAGTAAACATCCAAGACAAGCATATTCTAAGGAGTTCCTTGGTTGTAAAAGGATCCTATATGATTGGGTTCAATAACCTTTTATGGGAACTCGTGAGAACATGTAAAACTCACAAATAATACTTAGCTACTAATTATGGGATGATATTTGAGATTACAAATAATTTTGTACCAAAAGGTAATTGAGTATGATGAAGGTGTTATAAATCTTTCAACCGATATGCTAGCCTAAAACCTTTATGGTTTAAAGATTGCAAATCTGTAGTGTACCACAAAAGCGGGTAATCTATTGGCATATGTTATATTTTCCCACTTAACATTAAGGGGGAGTGTTGGAACATAACGATTAAGTGGTTTGGCCAACCCTTAATGTATATGGGTCAATCACTAATATATAGGTTAATATTTAATAATGTGAAATATTTATATTTCTATTATTAAATATCCTAACTTAGGTTTATAATTTAGGTTAAATATTTAATATCATGAAATGATTATATTTATAATATTAAATATTATAAACCTAGGTGTATGTGTCAACCATTTTAGGTTGAAAAGGTTGGTCGAGAGACATCAATTAGCTTATATAAAAAGGACTTTGTGTCCTCATTCAATATATTCAGAAATATATTAGAGTTATGAAAATAAAGTGATTTGGTTTTACCCTTGGTAAATAGGTTTTCAAAGGAGGAGGTGATCTTCTTTGGATGTAAAATGAGTTCTCGAAGTAAAAGGTTATTTTCAAAGTGGGTTTTACCCTATTTGGGTTTTCCACTATAAATACTTGTATCACCGTATTATTTATTTCCTATAAGTATTTCTTTATTTACTTATGTTATGATGTAATATTTATTATAACATTATGCAATATGTAAGTTGATTAAATCCATATTTATTAGAATCTTCAAAATCTAACATACACTACTTGTATAAGTTGAGTAGAATTATAATGATATCTTGTCATGTTTGAGGGAAATAATGGAATTATTTTGAATTAGAGAGAACATAATCAAACCCCGATAAGTTGAAAAAACTTATCCAATTTATTTAGTTACAAACAACCTTATTTCATGGCTATTGATTCAAGAAGGACTCTTGGAAGTAAAAGAACATGGTTAGAAAAATAAAAAGAAATTTCTTGTTCTTACACATTTGATCCTCAAAATTTTTGAAAAATTTCAAGATTGGAGTGATATTAAAAAATTAATTCTATGATTTAATGAAGTAGGCTTGATATTTTTTCTTGTATGCTAAGAATATAGGGTGTTCGGTTTGCATTTCTCAAGAACCCAGTTTTAGTAAAACTTGAGTAACTTCCATAATCTTCTACAAAAATTAATGAAACTTGAAATTAAGCACTTAAACACCCCCTAAATTATCCATAGGTTTGTTTCTCATAAATATACATGTACATCCTAGACCAATTTCATTTACCTCATCTTCCACTTCTAGTTCTCAAAGGCAAGCTTAAGGTGAGAACTTGAATTTCACTTCCAAATGATAAATTAAAAATTTTGGATTCTCATACATGCTCTAGGAATTGTTATTAGGATCTTATCATTCTTTCATAGGCTTTTCATGGCCTATATTGAGCTCTTACACTTCATTATGCTCTAGAAATAGGCATAAATGAGCTAGTTTTAAATATGGCTTACACCATATGAATTGATGATCACCCTAACATATATTTCACATCTGATAAAAATAATTTTTGACATGTGGGACACCTAATCCAAGCACACCAAGCATATCTAAACCTCCAGTGGGATCCTGCCACATTGATCAAGCCTGTAGCAACTTGAAATCACCTTGAATGACCAAGAAACCACCATATGACCACTCTATGAAATCCTACCACCATTTATATGGAAATACCAATAAAAATTCATGTGCCTTAATGATCCTCACTTCACAACTCACACATTTTTCATCAATGCCACCTAACATGAATGACAACACCAATGCATCAAGTACAACTAACCTATCATCTCTTTAAGATGCCAAAATATTGCAAAGCCTAAACTTGTTATTAGGGCTTCATACTCTGTGATGTTGTTAGTGTATGAGAAATCAATGTGGTATGATTTGGGAATAACACCTCCATCAAATGTTTGTAGCACAATGTTAGCTCCGATACATGAATGTTGTAAGAGCCACCGAGAAAAATAGTGTCCACAAAGGGACTACATCAACATATAGTAAGTCTTTGTCAAGGAACTCAAAATGAATCGCTTTAGATCCCGAAAATGGAATTGTAGCCATTTGATCTACTAGATATTTTGATTTTTATGGATTTTTGATTGAAAAATTCTATGTCAAAATCACTTAGGAGTACAACCCAACTAGAAGTTAGACCGATTATAAAAATTATGGATAGTATAAATTTTAAAGGATCCACCTTATCAATAGTTTTTTTGTATGATTGAGAAGGTAATGTTGTAAATTATGAAAGGTGAATGCTACTTCCAAACATAATTTTTCAACCTAAGATTATTTGAGTTCATGATCAATAAATGTTCTATTGAGATAGTAAACAACTTTCTCTTATCCCTTGTCATTGTGTTGTGCTAATTAATGCACTCGATGGCATGTTCAATGAAAAATATGTATAATAACATTGGATTATCTTGAATAGGTGGAATTAGAAATGGTGTAGTTGATAGGTATTCTTTCAACTTAGTGAAATAATCTTGACATTATTGTGTCCATTTGAATTGGACATCCTTTCTGAGAAGTTGGTTAAAATGATGGAACTTATCTACAAGATGAGATATGAAACGCCAAATAGAATGTATCTCGACATGGAGACCTTGTAGTTGATGAAGGTTATGTGGTAGAGGAGTTTTTATGATTTCTTTTAACTTTTTACATTCAACTTCAATTCCCTCCATGAGACTATAAATCCTAGGAGCTTCCCTGAAGTAACACCGAAGACACATTTCTTTGGATTAAGGCACACCTTATATTCTCTCAATATTTCAAATATATGTCACAAAAAGGTTGGATGATAAAATATAGTGTTAGAATCAGAAAGGATTTCATCTACATATTCCTCCATGATGTCATGAAGTAGATAATGTAAAATGAAAGTCATTACATGTTGATAGGTTGCCCATGCATTATTAAGGTAAAAAGGAATGACCTTGTAACAAAAAGTATCTTAGGTTGTTGTTAATGTTTTATTTTGTTGGTATTCCTTAAAATTTGAATCTAGTTATAACCTAAAAATTTATTCATGATGGATAACATTTCATATCTTGTTGTAGAGTCGACAATCATGTCGATGTTGGGTAAGGGGAATTTGTTCTTAGGATAGGATTTGTTGATATCTCAAAATTCGGTGCAAATTCGGATGCTAGGTATATTCTTTGAAACATGCACAATATTAGATATCCACTTAGAGTAATATATAGATATGATGAAGCCAGTTTCAAGTATTTTCTCAAGTTCTACCTTGACTTTAAATGCAACCTTAGGATGTATTTTCCTCAATTTATGTTTGATGGGTTTTGCATCTAGGAAAACCAAAAGATTTTGTATAACTAGGGATGGATCCAATCTTGGCATATCCTTATAGGACCATATGAAGACATCCTAAAATTTTGTAAGTAGTGATGCCTTGAAATTTTATTATGATAAGCTCACACCAATCTGTAATAGTTTAGGACTATCACTTGTTTTGATATTGATTGTGATGGTTTCTTCTACTAGAAATTTAGATGTATCATTATCTTGAAATGATGTTATAGGTTTATGCATGTCATCTATTTAATATAACATTGAGTCTCCTCTCTCTGGTGCCTCATAAATATTTTCACTAGGAGATATGTCCATTTATTTTTTCTTGTTTTTTACTTTCTTATTTTTGTTTCTTAAATAACACCTTGGCGAGGTTTTCACTATAAGAGATTGTATTTTTATTTTTCCGATTTTTTATTTTTATTGATTTTTGGTGGACTGGAGCACTCAAATTCCTTTCCAAATTAAGAAAAAGTTTCAAGTTTTACATAAAATCCCTCTTCATGATTTGATAAGGGAATAAGATCTCGAGTCCCGATAAAATCTTCAATGGCCTCATCATTCTAAAAGAGGTCCATAGAAATGTGATTTTGTTGATCCTGATGGATAAGAGATGGATAAATGATGTTAAGGGTGTAAATGGATAGGTTTTCAAGGAAGAGGGTGGTTTTAGCAAGGTATTTGAAGAGGATATGTGTGGAATTGGTATCAAATTTAGATTCAACATCATCTTCATGAGTCGTTATGTCAAATATTATGGGTCTCTTTTCAAAGGTTTTATAACCTAGACCATGGTGGTATAAATTTTATTCATATAGTATAGGTTTGATATGAACTATTTCTTATGGGATAATTCCTTTTCTCACCCATTTAATATTTTTCATCATCTTGTGAGCCTTGTTTAAGTCTTTGGGTTCATAACAATCAACCATGCAATCCTCATATAACCAAGAGCTATTAAATCTATGAATGTGTTCATCCTCTAAGAATCCATAGCATCTCTAAAAAGTGTTGTCGATGTAGTATATGAGAGCTTATTTAAATAGGGGGAATTTGGTCATCCATAACTATGTGGAAACAATGGAAGCTTTCCAATATGAAATGCATTTTCCAAATTATATTCACCAAGAACTTTATGGGAAAAAATAAATTCAAGTGGTGATTTGGATGTAGATGGTTTTGAATTTTATATGGAAGAATGAGATTGGAAAAGTGTATCAGGATCGCTCATCTATGACTTGTAGATCAAGCAACACAATGGATATGTTGGTAGATGGGAAATATTTTGCATTGTTATACCTACCTTCTAGGAGCTTATAGTATTAGAAAGGCTTAGCATCTGTGAGTAAGGTAAAATCTTTGTCATTATGAGGCAAATTGATACATTGATGGAAAGTGGAAGGTATAAATTTCATTACATGGATCCATGGCCAACCCAAAAGGATATTATATGAGGTATCGACATCAACAACATATAACAAGTATTTTATATACACGAGCCAACTTGTATGGCTAAGGTGATGGTTCGGGGATTTTCATTCACTATTTTCTTAACCGTGAATGGTTATGATATTAGATTCCAATCTATTTTAAGTATGCTTGAGGAATATTAGCATCATTATTGAGCATATATTCAAAGTATATTCATTATCAATAATGATTGGCTTGATTTTATGATCAGTAATGTAGGCTTTAATTTACAATGAGTTATTATTCTGAAGATTAGGATTTAGGAGGTCTTGAGGACCAAATGATAATATAGGGCTATTCAGAAAAATATGTTTACTAAGTTACTGAAATTATTGTGTGTTGATATTCTCAAGAATATGATACTCATTGATAACATGAGTAATAATCTCTCTTGCAATGAAGGTGGTGCTTTTAATAAATCCATGAGGGAGATGTAGGTGGGTGAAGTCCCTAGCTATTTGAGTAAATCATAGGAATAGACAAATATTTAACCATGGTTATAGATTTGGGATTACTTAGAGCCATAAGAGTTGACACTTGAGGCTTGGTGGAAGTGGATGTTTGCTTCGTTGTGGGAACCCAAACTTTTGTTGTTGCATGGCCACTTGCATAGTTAGAGGCTTGGAATTTTATTATGGAAATGGTATTATGTATCTCTTCAACAAATTAAATGATTGAATTGAAATCAATGTTGTTTGAAGATTGGCCCGTTTCAGAGCTTTTCCATTCATACCATTCTTAGGGAAAGGATTAAAAACACCTTTAAATTATTGTTAGGTGTTTTATTGGGTGTTGGGTCTTTGACCACAATGTCTCCACTATTAATGAGGTCTTGAATATAAAGGTGAAGTATCAAATATCAATCTGTTTAGTGGTCATGAAATGAGATAAAAATATTAATTTTCATGATATTTAAACCAAGTTGGTTTTATTTTCCCTTCTAAGAAGGGTTTTTAAATGGGGTAAGTGACCATATTTGTATTCTCTAGTTGTAGTAATATGATTCAAAGGATCTCTCCCAATGATGTAAATTGTATTTGATTATTATCACGAGGGGGATATTATTTATCGGGAATAATGATGGATTATTTTTATTTAGTTTTTTTGTTTTATTATTCTAAATTTTTTGTACATTGTGATTGTTCGTTACGCTCTTGTTAACAACATTGTGATTGTGATTTATGTACTTGGGTTTATCTTGATGATTGTTTTTATTGTTGTGTGCATTTGATGCAGAGCATCAATTTTACATAGTCAAAATTCTAACTTTTTGATAGTGTTTAGGTGTATGAGGTCCATTTGGGATGGTCTAGTTGTGTTACCGGTCCATTTGGACTCCTTTGGATGTAATATGTTGCTTTTTAAAGGTTTCCCTCCAAAACCACAATTTAAATATTTAAATGATAATATTAATAGGTTATAGGCATAGGTGTTAGTATAGAGATATTTAATGTTGTAATAAATGGGGGAATGATACCTAGCTCACCAAGACATGAATTATTTTTCCCTAACTAGGGTGTAAACCACACTTGGTTACTTCAATCTTAGTTAAGGTAAATTGAGTTAGAACCCCAAATACAACCTTACATTATCCTAAGTTTATTAAAATGAAAAATGTGTGTTAGGAGGAAAGGATTAGTAGTGGATGAATATCTCTGTATCTAAGAATTAATGGCTCAAGGAACCTTGTACTTTCTATGAAGTTGAATATCTAAAGGAGTTTCTTGAGAAAATCTACATGTAAAAGATGAAAGCAAATGAGTTTTGTGAATACGTATTATTTCAATATTGTATGTGTGTGTTGTTATAGTTGTGAGAATATCTTTATAGCATCAAGGAATCATGGAAGAAATTTGAGGATGTGCTAGTGAAAAGAAGACAAAGCTTAGCATGCAAGTTTGTAAAATTGTGTGCTTGAGATAATTTTGTGAAGGAAAATCGCATAACTTTAAAAAGATATATGGAAAATTGATAAATTTTAGAGAGGAAGGGCTGAAATGTATTTTTGAGGTGTATGAAAATTTTCAAGAAGTTTTGAGTTATTTTTGTATGGAAAAAAATTCAAAACTCACCCAGACCTTGTTATGAAAACAAAAAAGTCATGCACAAACCTCGGTAAAATGAGCATATCTCGCGTGTTTTGAAGGGATAAGTTATTAAAAAAATTGTATGTGAAAAGGTAAATAAATAACTTTTCCAAGTTGTTTTAGGTCTCAAAACTCATGTATAAAAATTTATTGATCTTTGAGTGCTTGTTGCAAGACAATCCTAAGATTTGAGACCAATGTCTAATCATCATTTTTTTGTTTTATCAACTCGGGTTCTTATGAATATTGTATTGTAGGGAATTTATACTACTAATATATGTGTAATTTTTTTTATAAATTAATTCACACATGTTAGAAAGATAGCATCAATTTTCAGTTTTGAGTTGTTGAGGGATCTAGTGAGAGACATAATTGAAAATGAGAAGTGGAGTTGGAAGAGTTTTGTTTGGAGTTAGGAGATGATAATTGGTGTGAATAATAAGCACCATAAAAGGTACTCAAAAAAATTATTCATTTATTTAGAACCTTTATAGTTTTATCCCAACTAGTTTCTACCATTGGCATTGATCTTGAGAAGGGCTAATTAGAAAACGGTAAATTGAGAATAAAAACACGTTGGAAAATAGTTGGGTCTTGAAACTTGATTTTATTCTTAACGAGGATAAAATTTACTAGAAAATATTATCATCTAATAAATTTTGAATTTTTTTTGTGATTTTGAGGAAAATTTTCTCTTAAGAAGGGCTACAAGAAATAGTAAGGTCTAAAGTGGAGTTTGAACAAAATGATGGTCTAGAACTTTGTGAAGTAACTTAAATTTTTTTGGTGTATAGTAGAAATTCCAAGGCCTAATGGAAATTGAATTCATTCATCTAATAAATTTTTAGGTTTGTAATCCAAATTAGGATTCTTGTAGTAAAGTGATTTTTCTTGATTTTGGTAATTTTGAAAAAGATAGTTCTAACTATTTGTGTTGATTGAGTTGTTATGTTTTTAGACCCACCAGGCCTCTACATCATTTGGTATCATATTAGGTGGTTTCTATTTAAATGATAAAAATAAAGTTGATAAAGAGAAGTGAAGAAGATAGTGAAGAGTCAAGAAATAAACCTAGCCTTTGAAGGCTTGAAAACAGGAGATAGAGAAAAAGAAGAGTTATCCAAGGTGGAACAGACTTGGAGGTTGAGGAAGAGTGAAATTGGTGCCAAAAGACCACGTAAGAATCCTAGGTGAGGTAATATAAGAGGAAAGATGAAAAATATTTGCTTGCATGAGAATAATAGTGAAGGAAAGAGAGAGTTAAGAGAGAAAATAAAGAAAAATGAAGGGTTTATTTTCAGTTTGGTAAGATGAGAAGTTGAAAAATATTGAGAGAAAGAAAAGGATGTATAATGAATAGTTGTTGGCTGATATAAGTTGGATAGAAGAATATTTGATGAAGTGGATGATAAAGAGAAAGAAGAAGGAAATTCAAGCTCTTGGATGGAGTGTGAAGAGAAAAGTGAAATGGCCCATTGTGTGGCTTGTTGAGAGAAATAGGAAGCATATTATTTCTTTGAGGAGAGAAGATAAAAGGAAAAAAATTGTTTTGAGACCAACTATTGTTAACTAGAGGTTGGTGTAATGTTGTGTGAATAAGAAGAGAAAGAAAGTGAAGAAGAATATCATCAAAATGAAAAAGAATAAGAACTCATCAAAGGAGATGCTCATGAGGCTATATAGTCACTCAAAATTTTCATTCTAAAATTTAATTGACATGTGTGAATGTATGTGTTAAAGGTGAAGAGATAAAAATAAATAAAATTTATATAAATGAAGAAAAAGAGGACAAGAATGTTGAAGATGAAATAATCAATGAAGAGGATGATTAATATAAAACAAATGTATATTTTTTTATGGAAAAATTCATGAATGAATGAGAAGAATCATACATGTTTTTTAATGAATAATACTACAAAAAGAGAAGAGATAGGACTTATGAGTATTATACATGATGGATAAGAATATCAAGAACATGAAGGTAAAGATAAATCAGATTTGAAGAATTTGTGGGTTGAAGAAGACATACAAGAAGATGATTTCATGTGGCAGTTGAGAGTGAAAGAGGAAGAGTGAAAGAAAAGAAAAAGAATATGAAGAAAGAGTAAGAAATAAAATATCAAAAATATAAAGAAAAAAGGAAGCAGATTCAAGATAGAAAGAGTGCATAAAAGGATGAAGAAAATCATATCAAGAAGACAAAGAAATTGGAAATCAAGAAATAAGAAAAATAAAATGGGCTCAATTATCTCCACTTGGGTAGTATGATGTAGGAGCATCAGTTTTACATAATTAATTTTTTTATTTTTTATAGTCTCTAGGTTTATGAGGTCCATTTGGGATGGTCTAGTTATGTTACTAGTCCATTTGGACTCCTTTGGATGTAATAAGTATATTTTTAGAGGTTTCCCTCCAAAACAAAATTTAAATATTTAAATTATCATGTTAATAGGATATAGGCCTAGGTGTTAGTGTGTGTGTGTGTGTGTGTGTGTGTGTGTGTGTGTGTGTGTGTGTGTGTGTGTGTAATGTTTTAATAAATTGGAGGCATGTTATGTAACTCACCAAGACATGAATTGTTTGGCCCTAACTAGGGTGTACACCACACTTGGTTAGTTCAATCTTAGTTAAGGTAAATGGAGTTAGAACCCTAACTACCACCTTTCATTACATTATCCTAGTTTTATACAAATGAAAAAGGTGTGTGAGGAGGATAGGATTGGTTGTGAAGGAATATATCTGTAACAAATCCTTAATGGCTCAAGGAACCTTATACTTTCTATGAAGTTGAAAATCTAAAAGAGTTTCTTGAGAAAATCTACATGCAAAGATCAATGAATATGAGTTTTGTGAATAAGTATCATTTAAATATGGCATGTGTGTGTTATTACAGGTGTGATAATATCTATATAGAATCAAGGAATCATGGAAGCAATTTGAGGATGTGTTAATGACAAAGAAAAAAATTCGTAGATGCAAGTTTTTAAAATTGTGTGCTTGAGGTAAGTTTGTGAAGGAAAATTGCATAATTTTAAAAATATATTTGGAAACTTTATAAATTTTTGAGAGGAAGGAATTAAATGTATTTTTAAGGTTTATGAAAATTTGCAAGAATTTCTGAATTGATTTGATAGGAAAAAAATCAAAAACCTGCAGACCTTGTTATGAGAACGAGAAAAAGTCATGCACAAACATGGTAAAATGAGCATAACTCATGTTTTTGAAGGGATATGTTCTAAAATATGGTATGGTGGTGTAAGAGGTTAATTAAAAACTTTTAAATTTGGTTTTATTTCTTAAAATACACACATGAAAATTTTATTGATTTTTGAGTGCTTTTGCCAAAGAGTCCTAAGATTTGAGACAAATTTCTAAAATCATCATTTTTGTTTTATCAACTGGGTTCTTATGAATCTTGTACTATAGGGTCTTTATAATAATAATAATATGTGTGAATTTTTCTATAAATCAATTCACACATGGGTTTAGTTTTGAGTTGTTGAGGGATCTAGTGAGAGACCTATTTGAAAAGGAGAAGTTGGAGTTGGAAGAGTTTTATTTGGAGTTAGGAGATAAGATTATGTGTGAAGCACAAGTGCCATACTGCGTACTAAAAAAAAGCGTATTGATATGGAACCTTCATATTTTTTTCCCAACTAGTTTCTACCATTGACATTGATCTTGATAAGGGTTAATTAGAAAATGGTAAATTGAGAATAAAAAGACATTGGTAAATAATTGGGTCCTAAAACTTGGCATTATTATCAATGAGGATAAAGGATATTAGAAAATATTAGAATCCAAGTATTTTTAATATTTTTTGTGATTTTGATGAAAATTTTCTCTTGAGAAGGGATACAAGCAATAATAAGGTCTAAACTGGAGTTTTAAAAAAAAATTGTCTAGAACTTTGTGAAGTAAATTAACATATTTTTTTGGTCCTGTAAGAGAATTTCAAGGCCTAATATAAATTGAAATCAGTAATCTAATGGTTTTTGATTTTTTTAAGGAAATTTCAATTTCTTGTAGTGAAGTGAATTTGCTTGATTTTGGCAATTGTGAAGAACATAGTTCTAACTATCCGTGTTGATTGAGTTGTTATTTTTTTGGGACTACTGTGCCTTTGATCAAAGCATTGTCCTTGGAAGGAGGTTTGAGTAAGAATTTTCAATAAGGTATTTTTCGATTTGATTCCCCTTTTCGATAACTTCCTCAAAACTATTGAGAAAATGCATATACATGTAAAAGGACAATTCAATGTTAAGGTTTGGTATAACGATGCTTACTAGTTATTTCTCGGACTTGAACATGGAAATTGACTGACGATTCATATCCATTGCTGTAAGAATTGTCAAATTATTCATTTGTTTATTGTTTTTCATTATAAAAGTAAATCACATGGTAATTTCTGAATATTGATTAAAGGATAAAATCTTAACAAATTTCTCCGAGAGGTTAGCAAAAGTGTTGTTCAAAACTTTGGGAGATGTAAGAACCAATCCAATTCTTTTCCACCAAAGATTTTCATAAATAGCCATAAAATATATACGTCATTGTAGGATACCTCCTAAAAATCCATAAATAATTATTTGACATGTTTATGAGGGTCATGTTTTCCTTATACTTGTCAAATATTGAAACTTCGAAAGATCTAGAAAAAGCAAGTGTAAGACGTCCTTAACAAATGGATAAGGGAACATCTCCTTGAAGTTTATTTATTTTTCTTTGTTTTTACATTCCCGAGATTTTATCCTTTGTTACTTGAAAATCTTGAATGAATGGTGAATTAATTTGTGAGATAGTAGGGAGATTTTCATTATGGGGATTAATTTTCACTTTTTCTATTTTAGTGTTTATCTTTGATTCATTATCACTTTGTATTGTTTTGTTGTTTCTCATGTTATTAGTGACTTTAGAATCCATTAGAGCTAGTTTCTTAGCCATTACATTTATTTGATCTATGAAAGCTTGATGTAGCTTGGTGGTGAAAGCACTAGATTTTCTTTTGTTATCAGCATTGTTCTTAATTGTTCTAGATTCATTAGTCTTATTTGATTCGGTTAAAAATTCTTAGTTGGTTTAGGTTTTCCTTGTAAATATTTCAAACTATTATCATCAAAATTCAAGGTCATTTTTAATCCCATTTTTAGGAGATGAACAAGAAATCAGTCTTTGTTTTGGCACCGAGAGTCCTTCAATTTTTTTGTTTTGTTAAGGAAACATAATTTTGTTGATCTTACTCTTCTTCATCGAGATATATATGTGAAAATGATTTTTGTACCCACCATTTTGTATTAAGAAGGGATAACATTGAGACTTGGTTTTATGTGCTTAATTTTGGAAAAGTTAATGAAAAATATAAGACTTAGAAATTAAATTAATTTATTACTCAAACCTTAACAAAGTAAATTCTAATATGGTATATTTTTTAGGGAAAATACAATCGAAATACTCTACTCTTAACAAAGTGAATTCTTAGTAAGATTGCATAGTTTTGAAATGAAATATATTACTTGAACCTTAAGAAAGTGAATGCTAAGATGGAAGATTTTGGAAATGAAAATTATTAATTGACCATTAACAAATTCAATGCTAAGATGTAAGTGTTTAAAGAGTACCATTGAAAAACTCTACTCATAACAAAGTGAATGCTAAAATAACAAAGTTTTAAGAGAGAAAAAGTTTTGAAATGTAATAAATTAATGAAGCTTAATAAAGTGAATGGAAAGATGGAAGGTTTTAGAAAATAAAATTTATTTTCTCAACCCTTAACAAAGTGAATGCTAAGATGGAAGATTTTGGAAAATGAGATTGAGTTACTCAACCCTTAACAAAGTGAATGTTAAGATGGAAGAGTTTAGAAAGAAGATCGATTACTCAAACCTTAAAAAATTGAATGATAAGATGGAAGAGTTTATAAAATGATATTGGTTGATCATCTCTTAACAAAGTGAAAGTTGATATAGGAGAGTTTATAAAATGTGATTGGTTTTCTCAACCATTAACAAAGTGAATGCTAATATGGAAGAGTTCAAGAAATGAGATTGATTTCTCAACCCTTAATAGAGTGAATTCTAATATGGAAGATTTTATAAAATAGATTGATTACTCAACCCTCAACAAAGTGATGAAAGAGCAGGTGCATATATCAACAAAACAATCTTGGTTAATTCATTATGAATGTCAAATACACATATATAGGAAATAAATTTCCTATAATTGATGACATAGAATTATTAACAAATTAGAAACATTACTCACCTATTTATATTCTACACAAGTTGTTATAAACAACCTCACATACACACTTGAAAAAATATTAACCCACGTAATAATAAAATATGCAAGTGCTATTAATAATTCCTAACATTTCCCCCCTTAGTGCGAACATGGGGAAAACATCCACACACTCATCGTAGTATGATCACCCTTGTGAAACATGTCCTACTATGTGACTCATGATCTTGATCAAAATAAATTCTCTCTCCTTCCATTGTTTTAAACAAGATTACCACAAACCTTGATGTTAATAAGCCCCATCAAATATCCACCTTGTGTGGTTTTCTAGATCCTATCACAAACCCTTTCAAGATCCATGAACTGTATTACTTTGGTGATTTTGTTTGCCACTATTCTTGTACATCAAGGAAGTATATAGGAATCATAACTTGCTTATTAAAAAAATACATAATAGAAAACATACAATAAATATTTCACAAGACCACCTCTAAGAATCAAAATGTTCTTAGTTGTAGTCATTTCTATCGATCACCGCCACTCAATCTCAAATAACATAGGAAAATGCCACTGCCACTGGAAGTTACCTTTGAATTTCTTCATTTTGGGTGCAGAATGGAAATGGAACATTGGTATTATGTTCCCCCACAATGTGAAATTTCCATTATTCATCAAACTAGGAACACTGAAAAGCAAATCATATCAAATGAAATACTACTAGCCAGATCTTAATAGTTAGATCTTGTTGCAGATGGTCACCAATGCAAGTGAACATATTCACAAGAAAACCATTTTTCAATGAAGTATGGAAGTAAAAAGATCACACTAGTCATAGGATCATTGGTAGTCATCTGCGCTTACAACACAACTCTTTTTTTAGCATCTAGAATCACAAAAAAAAAGGAATTCTTAAAAGAAACACACTGCAAAAATGAAAGAAAATACTCACACCACAATAATGTCACCACAAAAAAATTTGGCCATGTTATTGGCGACTAACAAGAGGTCACTAATCAACCTCCTTCCTCTGATGCCTTCGTCCTCTAGTGAATCAATGCTAACTCGGATAGATTTGATCATGCGGTTTAATACAACTTAGATGTCTAATTCCACCGAAAATACATTTGTAAAAAAATTCTAACTTTTACAATGACTCAATTTTTTGAATCTTTTTATTATTATTGGTAAATAGTGTTTTGAAAGGGACTATACCCTTGTACTAAAAAGGCTCAAAATTTGGATATTACAATAAAAACATACCAAAAAGTGATCAAAATCAGGATGTTACAAGAGAACAAAACCGTAGTTTAAAAAATTCATGGAAAAGTACCAAAACAACTACAAAACTACAAACTAACAACAAAAAAATAATAAAAAATAGTTACTAATCTATCAAGTATACAAAAATCCTACAAGTAGCTCATCCCTTAGATGCTTTGTCAATTATTTAGTTCAATTTTTGAAGGAACTGAATAATGCAATAGTTGTAACCTGTGAGGAGTCATTCTTATCAACCTAACTAAAGACTTTAGCTTGATATGGTCCTTACACCCATATGTTTTCAGGAATATTGCTTAACATGCAGACATTCTCGACTTGTTGTTTTGAAATATTGTAAACAACATTGAGAGATGATAGAGTAAAATCTTGTCTGCTTCTCACATTCACCATCCTGTTATCAAGGGAGTTGAAATTTTTGTAAATCTCTTGAATCTAAATTTCAACAAGTCTAGGTCCCTCTTCCACTTTCCTCTTTCCCTCTTTTCTTGACAGTTGTTTCATTTCTTTCTTTAAATCCTCTAAGTCCTTATCAATCTCATCAATCCTCTTCTTTATGTCTCCATCCTTCTCCAAAGTAGTACTACTTTGTCCAGTGGTTACCCATATGGAGTAGACTTTGGGAAAGCTCAAAGTCCTTGTTCTTGCTACTACAAAGAACTCTCTTCAGAGGGAAAGGATGATTAAGGGGGTAGAAGGGTTTTTTTATCTGACCTTCCTCTATCCCATAGGATTGGTAAGGGTAATAATGGTGGGTTTAGGAATAGGGTTGGGGTTAGGAGGGGTAGGGGCTAGAGGGATAACAAGGTTTTGAGTAAGACAATGCCAATGTAGAAGAAAAATAATCCCTTGATGGAGGGGAATGACACGGGTGTGATTTTGAACCTCTAAGATTGAGTGCTCTAGTGAGTTCAGAATGAAATGAGGAAAGCAAATTTTAATATTTCTCCTAAAATGGTTCAAGAAGATAAGATGCTTAAGGGGGATTGTGATGTATCTTCCTTCTAGCATAACATATCTTACCATCATTTTTGCAATCTCATCGAACGAGGATGGAATTGATGATAAACACTACTTTGACATTTTTGAAACTCACACAAAGCACGGTGACACAACTATAATACTTAATGAAAATTTTACCATTACTAATAATTTGTGACAATATACATGAATGATTATTTTGACATTGATAATGATATTTGACATGATCAACACTTTAGACCATTAATACAAAAATATTATACAAATATTTTGGAAACAATGATGCTTTTATATCGATAAAAAAATTCATGACTCAAAGACACAAAATATTTTAATGATAACAATAAAATAAGAGGATGCTTGATGATTAATTATAAACTTGGAAAACATACTTTTTATGTAGACTCAACTAGACTAAAAGACTAGTATCGTGGCAAAACAAAATGACACATTGACAAATAAAAATTTAAGATAAATAATTGGCTTATCAGACAAAAATATATTAGAATAGACTTTGCATCATCAAATAATAAATATCGTAAAATTATCCACCAAAATTTTGAAACCTTTGAGGAAAAAAACATGGATCCCATTTTCACTATGCCATATGTGCATGGATACTTAAATGTTTGAGTTAGAGGTAGTGATTTTGATTAGAGCTCATGGATCAAGAAAACATGATGTACCGGATGTCTCAATAGATTTTCCACCAAATTGAAGAACTTTGACTTAGCCTTGTGTGGGGAGAGTGAGATCGAGCTCCAAATATGACTTATTACAATTGAATTGATAAGTGATATTTGGAGCTCGAGATGAGACTAAGGATCAAGTCACCGAAGACAAACACCCAGACAAGACTTTAGAAACAGAAGGTAGGAATAAGGACAGGAAAAATGAAGAGGTCAATGAACTTGTCATTGATGATTATATGGTAGTCTTCAAAGACTTCCAAGAAGATAGTATAATCAGATCAATAGTCCTGGATTCACTGGAGGAAAGTTTCTTTTCCCAAA
Source organism: Taxus wallichiana var. yunnanensis (assembly GCA_018340775.1). Taxonomy (NCBI): domain Eukaryota; kingdom Viridiplantae; phylum Streptophyta; class Pinopsida; order Cupressales; family Taxaceae; genus Taxus; species Taxus wallichiana. The sequence continues at coordinate 167,635,477 of CM031244.1, forward strand.
GACCAGAGGAAACAATACTGGTAAGAAATATGTATAAAATGTTGGATGTTAATTTGGAGGACATCTCCACAGTGGAGGAGGATGTTCAATGGGAACAGGAGGCCTTGGAGATGATGACGAAAGTGATCCAAACTGGTAGCTTGGAGGGTAAGGAAGGAGCCAAAGTTAGTCCAGTTAAGGAAGCAACACAAGATGGAAGTATGGAAGAAAAGAAAGGAGTAAAAGATAGTCCAGCTAAGGTGTGCTCGGATCTTCACATCTTTGAGTCTAGGCCATCTCCAAATCAGATACAAACACCTAGAACTAGATCCAAGGCATATGTTAGGGATAATAAGGCCTCACCAGAAGAAATCGGAAAGGTAAAAAAGGGACAAATAAAGACATCATGGAGGGTCGTCAAAAACCATTAAATATAGGTAATAAATCCTTCCACCATAAATGATTTACATTTCTTGGAATATTAGGGGCTTAAATCAGCCCAATAAGCATAGGATTTTGAGGGATTTGAAAGTTAAAGAGAAACCTGATGTGATAATGCTACAAGAAACCAAGATGAATGAAAATAGGATGAGATATTTTCAGTCTATTCTTTGGAAAGAATATGGATTTCATTGTCAACCATCGGCTGGTGCCTCTAGAGGGTTATTGTGCTTGTGGAAAAGAGATATATTGGAAGGCTTCCCCTTATCAATAGTCAACACCATTTAGCTATTTTCTTTACGAAGTGAATTCTAGAAAATAGTTTATTCTGTCAAATATCTATGCCCCCAACATGATAGTGGGTAGAAGAGAACTTTGGGATCATCTGACCACCTTCAAAAGAATGTTTAGTGACTTAAACTGGATCATCGGTGGTAACTTTAATACTCCTCTTATTCCATCTGAGAAGAAAGGTGGTATTAATGTTTTCACTGAGAGTATGGAGGATCTTGGTAACTTCATGGGGTGGAATGATTTAATTTATTTGAACCTTAGTGGCTCCAAATTTACATGGTCCAATAGGAGAGAAGGGGTTAACTTAATCCAAATAAGGCTAGACCATTTCTTGGTTAACACTCAATGGATTCAGGAACAACAATATTCCTTATCTTCTCTTCCGTAGATCAGGTCAAATCACAACCCTTTGATCCTCAAAACCAATGTTAGGGAGAACCCCATCAGTAGACCTTTCAGGTTTGAAAATATGTGGACTACTCATCTAGATTTGGAACAAAGAATTAAGGACTTGGTGGAGTATAGAGGTGAAAGGAAACATGTTCAAGGTGACCTCTAAGCTCAAAAATATTAAAACCAATCAAGATATGGAACAAGGAGATTTTTGGAAACATCTTCCCAAAAAAATTATAATAGAGAGGATCTCATAATTCTTGAAGAAAATATGGAACAAGGGGGCTTGAGTTTTGAGGATAAAATGAAAGAGAATATGCTTATCCTATAAAAATATTCTGCATAGGGAAGAGGTGTACTGGAAACAACAATCAAAAATCACCTAGCTAAAGGAGGGGGACAAGAACACCAAATTCTTCCATACCTCTATGAATATTAAAGCCAAAAACTTTGCATTCAAGAATTCAATAAAGAAAATGGGGATTTGATCACTGAGGATAAAGAAATAGATCTCACCATTATTTCCTTTTTCAAAAACCTCTTTGCGGAGGATCTTCTTAATGATGATGTCACCGAAGAATAAATTCTGAATCTTTTCAAGCCTACTATTAGTCAAAGTGATAATATGAAGCTTATTGATATCCCTTATAAAGAGGAGATCAAACGTATTTTGGATGCTATGGAAGGTGACAAAAGCTTGAGTCTGGACGGGTTTCCCAATTTTTTCTTCCAACTCTATTGGGATATTTTCATGACTGATGTCATCAATGTTGTCCAATAATTTTTTTGTTCAGGCTGCATTCTCAAAAAAATCAACCATACCTTTCTAGATCTCATACCTAAAAATCTTGGAGCTAAGGATCTCGGTGATTTTAGACCCATAAGCCTATGTAACACCATTTATAAGATCATGTCCAAGTTATTAGCTTTCAAACTAAGAGAGACTCTTAGTAATTTCATTTCTCCCAACCAAGGGGCCTTTGTGCCAGGAAGACAAATTTTGGACAGCATAATCACAATTCATGAAACCATTCATTCGTGGAGCTTTCAGGAAGGGAAACTATGATTTTGAAGCTGGATATGCAAAAGGATTATGATAGGGTTTCTTGGGACTTCTTGTATTCCCTTTTATCTAGATTGGGATATCATCCACATTTTATTAAAATGATTCAATCATGTACTAAAGATACGATTTTCTTGGTTATCATCAATGGGAAACCTAATGGTTTCTTCAAATCTGAAAGGGGCCTGAGATAAGGGGATCCTTTATCCCCATTTTTGTATATAATTGTGGCTGAAACCTTGAGTAGGTTATGCATCAAATCCTAGAGAGAGGGAAGCATGGAAGGGGTCAAAGTTTCCCATGGCATGGAGAACCAATGTTTATCAGTTTGTTGATGATACGGTTCTTCTAGGACAAGCTTTTATTTAAGAAGCCAAGACTATCAAAGGTATCACCAACAAATATGAAAGAGCTACCAGATAGAAAATAAATTTCAGGAAAATTTCTTGCTACTTCATAAATGTTGATGAAGATCAATAGTATATACTGGCCACTATCCTAGACTGTAACATCAAAAATATCCCATACTTGTATTTGGGAATGCCTTTATGTGGGAGAAAACTTGAGGAAGGTGGTTGGAATAAACTAATTGAGAGATTCCATAAGAAGTTGGCTTCATGGAAAGGATCCTTAATCTCTCAAGTAGGTAAAGCTCATCTCCTTTAGATTAGTTTTCAAGGCATACCGATTATTATGTTGTGGAGCCTATTTTCATGTGTGGAAGTGTTAAATACTATACACTAAATTTTTTTGGCCTTGAAAAATATGTCTTATATTTTGGGAAACATTCTCTTCTCATATGGGCGGGATTTTTGACCCATAGGTTTATGGGACAGTTTTGGCCCATGGTTTTGATACCCACAATATTGTAAAACTACTTAAGCAATTGTTTACTTATGTGGTTTTGTGCATATGGTAGGGTTTGATGTAACATTATAGATGTGTGTGAATTCTATAGAGTTTTTGAGAATAGATCCAAACATATCTAGGTACCGTATTGAGAGAGAGGTGTCTTGTATTAAAATTTGAGCAAGTGATTCTTGGTGGACGTAGCCTAAACTTTGTGAACCATGTTAAATACTATCTCTTTGTTTTGTGTTATTTTTATTCTACACTTTTATCTCATATACGTAATATTTTCTACATATTATTTTCTAGTGTTGTGATTCTATAAGGGATTGTTCCACATATTTTATCCCTTTTTTCTAACACCAATCTACATCATGTCTATTTTCATTCTCCCAAACAGATTCAAGAAAGCCATTGAAGGTATACGAAACGTTTCCTCATGAATGGATCGGAGGATAAAAATAGAATCCTCCTCGGTCACTCGCGAAAAGGTTACTCAACCCAAAGACATGGGTGGCCTGGGGCTAAAGAACATTCAATTTATGAACCATGCCATCATTACTAAGGTGGGATGGAGACTTCACAAAGAGGAAGGCATCTGGGTGAAAATTCTGAAGGCAAAATATTTTCTTCCCTTTGGTGGAACTTTGGACTTCTTTAGTGATTTGGAGCTTCCCAGAGGATCTATCTTCTGGAACAACATGTTCCTAACTAGGCAACTGCTTAATAAAGGGTGTAATTGGAACCTTGGTGATGGGTCTTAGATAAAATTTTGGGAGGATCCCTAGTTAGAGGATGTTTCTCTTGATTTTTTAGGACTGTAGAGTGAGCTCTTATAGGTCCTTTATTTTGAGAGGGGATCTCGGTTTGCAATTCCTGGGACAATGACTGGAAATGGATCCCTAAATAGGAAACTTAATGAAATCTACATTCCTCTGGATAGTTTCTAGTATGAGTTCATTTGGAGAAGCATGAATATTAGAGATTACTAAGTTAAATCAGGTTACTTGTCAAATTTTGATAACTTTTCTCTAAGTTATTTTTGGAGGAAGGTATAGAACAAATTTATAATCCCCAAGATCAATATCTTTAACTAGGAAGTTATAAAATGTAAGATCCTCACTATGGATAGACTTAGATGTAGGGGAATGATCATCATAAATAGATGTGGTTTATGCAAGGACAAGGAAGAATCCATTAGTCATATGTTTCTTGAATTCCATTTCTCATTTAAAGCTTTTGCAGAGATCTTCTGCATTTTCAAAATTCAATTTTCCCTTTTGGGATATGTGTCCCTACTAATTAAGAAATGAAGTTTCAACTTTAAGAATGATATGGTCAATAAAATTTGGAAACTGGCTCTGCCACATGTCTTATGGGGTATATGGATTGAACGCAACAATAGGATCTTTAGGAACAAATCGGTGAGGTTATGCAAGGTTGTTGATAAAATAACATAGGATTTAAAGGACAATGCTTGAATTATTAAACCCAAATAGGTTCATGCTAGCCCTGAGTGGGAGGAGGACATTCTTAAAAGTTTGGACATTATTGTCTCTAAAGCACTAGTAAGAATAGGTTGAAACAAGATGTTAAATGGAATAAACCACCTGAAGGAAGTTTCAAGATCAACTTTGATGGCTCAGCCCATGTTAAGGATAAAGTGTCTGGTGGTTTTGGCCTCATTCGAGATCATAGCGGGATATTCTTAGAAGCATATGTCGGACCCATAGGAAATCATTCTAACAATGTTCTTTGAAGCGAGAGATATTCTTTGGGGTGTTAATATGGGAAAAGAATTAGGGTTTACAATATAATCATTGAACATGATTCAATGTGCATTATTAATTCCCTTAAATATAATAGTAAATGCGGATGGAAAATAAATCATTTGATAATGGAGGCACATGCCATACTCACATCATTTGAATAGGTGGTCATTCAACACACGTACCATGATGGGAAAAAGCTACAGATGCATTGGCTGAGAAAGGTAATGCCATGGTGGATTTGGTGATGTGGACTGGCACATGTATCCCTTGGGGATAGGTTAATAAACTCATAAATGAAGACACAAAGTGGGAGGCTGTGCTATGATGACACCCTTAGCTTGCACGCTTGGGGTTGTGAAAGGAATTTTCCTTTTGGAAAAAGGCCCTTTCTTATTTCATTTTTTCTCCATTTTCTATCAGTCAAGTTCTGGTGTCTATGCAAAAAATGTCAACTTTCTTGCTAGCTTCATGGGGGTGATAGGTTACGTATTGAACCATCTACCTTTCTTCACCTCAAGAATGATGTGGCTTTGTGGAAATTGCTACATAAAGGTGGTCTCACTAGATACATTTGTTGGCTCAAAGGTAATGATCCCGACCTTTTTGTTGATTTTGATTTCTGGAAGGATGGTGGTTTTATTTTTAGAGGGGTTCATATTGATGTCTATGAGAATTCCATAGTTGAGATCACTGGGTTAAAAACGATGGCCTAAAATTTTTAAAGACAAATCTAGAAAGAAACATGAAATTGCTACTTTCTTTGAAGCTGGGGAAAAAATTATTTCCTATGATGATGGTATTGCTCACACTTTCCTACCGGATAGATGGGGTAATGTATGCCTAATTATTATGAAATATATGAATCTTGAAGGAAAATTCCATAAAATCTTCACTCACCACCTGTCCATCCTCAATTTTCTCCACCGTGACTAGACTATGAGCCTTGCTTTCTTCCTCCATAGGTCACTCCTCTTGACTATTAAGGATTTAAATAAAAATAAGGTGGATATCCCCCTTCACCAAGGCATCATTCTTATTTTGGTCCAAAGAATAAAACCTGCCATCCCTAATCAAGTCAAGGATCATGATTTTGACCAAGAAACCCTTGCTTCTCACCTCAATAAAATCAAGAAGAATAAAAATTGTATTGATCTTGATGAGGGTGTTGTGGATGCCTTATGTAATCTCAATAAGGGGATTAGGAATTTGGGGAAAGTTACAACAAGAGAGACAAGGATGGACTAGGAGGCCAGATTGATGAGGGCCGAGTCGACAACTGATACCATTTTCACTATTAACAAAAACCTCATACAAGAGCTGAAATATTGTCATCAAAGGATTAAAACCCAGAACAAAACCATCAAGGGGATTCAAGAAGATTATCTTATGCAAGAACAATGGATTCATCGCTTCAAAATTAGGTTGTTTATGAGGAGGAAAAAAACAACATGAAGTTGAGTCTGAGTTCTTCTAACAGTGAAGAGACGAATACTACGGACAACTCAGGTATGGTTGCACCCCACAATCGGGTAAGTCTCAGGAGGAGGTTAATTCTAGAACTCGGGGACCGAGGATCAAGAAGTCAAACAACCGAAGAGATTCATTATCAAAGTGGATGGTTCAAAATATGGTGGTCCGAGCTCTAGGACCTAAAGTAGGGATACTGAGAACTAATGGTGGGCTTTTTGTAGCCCTTATCTTTTCTATTGTTTTTTCTTTTTTTGTTCTTTGTTTAGATACTTATAAAATATTGTTGTTTATATGCAAACTGTTTAGTTTGGATTTGTTTTGTGGGGGCCTGGTTATCAAGATTTTTTACTCTGCTTCCTTGGCTTCATTGGTTTTTTTGTTGAAATAGTTGCTTCTATTTTGTATGGATTTTTTTAGTCCCCATTTAAAACCAAACCTTTTTATCTTATCTAAAAAATAATGGAAAGTATGTATTAAAAATTATGCCCTTAAACAAATATAATCTCCTCGATAATTTTCTATAGCAACCTATTTGCTTGCAATTAGTAAATATGATGATTATTTCAGACTTTGAAAGAGAATAAGACAAGTCAATCAAAATGGCAAAGGTAGAATCCTCAGTAGTAAATGGGCCTTATGATGATGTTTTAGAAAATATTGTACAACAGAAATATCCCCTTAGTTTAATTGAAAATGTGATAGAATTCATGTGGAGGAAACATGAAATTTTCAAAGATGGTGTGCCAAAGTAAAAAATTGATGGTATGGTGTCCCTACCCAAGTCACATAATGACCTCAAAGAAAATTAGTGTAAATCAGGTCTGGAAATCGTAGGACGCCTTTGCATAAAATATACAAAGTGTTGGAATGATGTTCAACAATCTGACATGGGCTTGCATGTATGGAATCCTAGTTGTAAAACTTTATTCCACCATCTACCATTTAAATTTGGAGATGTTCACGCAGTCTGTAAATAAATGATATACACAGATTTGGGGGAAATGAACTATCGATGGCACTTCCAATCAAACTTCCTCACATAAAAAACCACATAGTAGAAAATACAATAAATTATGGCTTAATCATACAAGATAAATGTTTCCATCATCGGTTGGGAAATTCCAATGATCAACACAAGTGCCCCTGAAAAACTCATTAGAACTCCATCAAAGATAGGATTTAATCAATCTAATAACGAGATGAAAGAGTAGGCAGATCTTAACACAAACAATCTTTGTTAATTCATTATGAATATCAAATACACATATATAGGAAATAAATTTCCTATAATTTAGGATCTAACCTTATTAACAAACTACCAACATTACTCACCTATTTCTATTCTACGTGAGTTGTTACAAACAACCTCACACACACACTTGACAAAATATTAACCCACGTAACAATAAACTATGTGAGAACTATTGACAATTCCTAACAAGTGAATACCAAGATGGAAGAGACTTAGGAATGAAATTTATGGTGTATGATAATATTATGGAGCAAAAACTCAATAACGAGAAACATAGAGGAAAATAACATTATTGAGGAAGTCCTCTAAGATTAAGTTTTTTTGGTCAAGTGGGGCTTCCTATAAAAAATCCCTCTCACTAAATTCCAAGAATTACACAAGCGAGCATAGTAATTGTTTCTGTTGAGCCCCTAAGAATACTAAGTACCTAAGGCATGAAGGATTTTTTGGCACACCAAAAGGGTGTAAAGGAACACATGGGAGTAACCTCAAGGATGGCGCAAAGGTTCAAGCTTAAGCAGAACATGCTCGGGACTTAGTCACATTTTGGACCATGGTTAGAGTTGTGATAAGGGACATGTGGAGATGTGACTAGATCTGATTGCGAGATAAGGCTAAAACATAGAGACTTGCAGCCTAAGGAAATCATTTTCCAGGATATGGTTATCATGATGATATTAAGAGTGTAAATTAGAGGTAGTTATGGTTTTATCTGGAACTTTCATGTTTATGGTACTTGAGTATGGTGGGGTATGATGACATTTGGCATGTATTTTGATCTTGAATGATGAATGGGCGGTGAAGGGAATATTCCCTCTAGTATCTTGATATGTATTTATTTTCACGAAACAAAGAGAGAATGGGTGTGTGAATGAAAATGTGCAAGGAGATAGGAGTGAAACTCTTAGGGATGCTATTGTAACTTCTAGAGTAGAGTCATTTATAGGATGAGAATTATGTTGATGTATCTGGTCTATTTTATGGATCTTATCATGTATTTGGCTACTATAACAATGGAGGATTAATGTAATGGTGTTGTTCTAAATATCAATTCTTAATGGATCTAAGTTTTTTTGTTCTTTATTATGTTCATGGTTTAGATCTGGTTCTTGTATGTTCTGTTTAATCTTCATAGTCATAATATGGATCATTTAAGCTTAGATCTAGTTTATTTATCTCTATCATAAGATGTATGCATTTATGTTTGTACATTGTTCTGTTATTCATGGTAACATTCTTGACAAATCTCACATAGAAGAGGGGCACGGAACCTTCACGCACCTTGGGTGAGCTCCCAGTTTAGGCTGGGTGATATGCCGACATGCCGGGAATTAAAGGGTTAGGAAAAGTGACTACATCTTGGTTCCATTACCAGGAACTCTTATGAAGTTGTTGAAAAATTGGTGGATGATGATAGAACACTTGACCTTGGAAAATGTGGAGAATTGATTAAAGAACAAGAGGATGATTTTCACAGAGATTCAACACTGGACCTGAGTTTGATGCACATACATGGGTAGAGGAATATATGTATCATGAGCTCTATGAAACATTATTTTGTTTTTTTCCAATAGAACTGTATGAATGGTTATCTGCGTATGCATTGAGGAGGAGTTGGTGTTATCAAACTTGTGTGTGGACCAAGAAGATTATCGACTACTTCATGATGTCAATCTGATCTGAATTCATGTTGTTGATCGTTGGTGGAGTGGTGTGTTGACTAGCTACACATTGGAGTATGTGGTTTCTACGTATTCTTTCCTAGAGGTTATTGATTTTGAGTTATTGCAAGAATTGAGAGGATATTTCTTGCATGCTATACTTCTAGCCATCAAGATCTTGATCATCACTATGATTTTAGAAGCATTTCCTATGGATAGATAAAATACCACTAGGAAAGGGGCACGGAAGTGGGTGTGGCAAGAAATGGCTGATCCTATGACAAAATTTGAGAGAGAAGAGAGGTGGATCAAGTATAATGAAGCTCAAAATAGGAAATTGGAGAGACAACGTGTAGTCATTTTTATACCCTTAGAACAACAGTCTAATCCCATTCACACTGGCCTATCACCCAAAGAGGCATTTGGCGCTCACTCGATGCACACGCAGCATCGAACCCCTCCTTTATGTGAGTTTTTCAAGAATACATCATCTATGATAGATACTTTAGTGCAAAAGAATGGAAAAGAACCATGCATTTTTATTAGATAAGGTAAAAATAGTGATCAGCTCCCAGGGGCCATTACAAGATAAGGAACATAAAACAACAAGAAGGAAGGAAACAAAAAGTCCAATAAAGGAGTTAAACATGCTTAACTCTTAAAATTATGAACCAAAATTTGTACCAAAGTAAGAGAAACATTAAGAATGAGAAACAATCTCCAAAACAATAGAAGTTTGCCAAAATTATACCAACGGTCCGAAACCACAAGTTAATTTTTTGGAGATCCCCCACTATTACCATCATGACTATCTTTGATCTCGTCACCCTCAGACTTGTTTTCATTAATATCTTCCTCCATCTCATCCTTGGAGCTACTGATGCACAAGTTAAAGTTCCTTCTTTTAGTGCCCTCCTCCATCCCTTCTAGACTGTCACTTAGCTTTTTGACCTGGTCCTCTAGCTCTAGAAAAAAAAAATTGGACTTCACCTGAGTAGAAATTTTTTTCTTAGAAATGTTGATGACATCCATCATTGTTTCCCTTTGACCAGCATTGGTTTCTTCCATCACCTGAAGCACCCCTTCTAAGTACTAGACCTTTCTGCTCAAATCCTTGAAACCCTTTAAATTACCATCCCAATTTATTTTTCTTGAGGTGCTCACTTCCCCACAACCATCCTCACCCATTTCTTTACCAGAATCCTCCCCCATAATTTTACATTTACCGTACTTCATCTTAGTAAGGAAATCTATGAGATTAATGTCATCCTCATCTGCCTACTCTTTAAAGGAAAAGGAAAAAGTAGGTTTCCCATTTTCAAACATCAGAAGAATGAGCCCTTCATGTAGAGGCATCTCCACTTTCTCCTACTGGAAATCCTTCAAAGAGTTAGTCAGAGACATAAACAGAAAGAAGGGGATGCTCACCATGACCTTATGGCAGAACATATTCAAAAGAGTCATATGGTGAGTATACATTTTTCGGTATTTTCCTTCCAAAGTGATGTACTTCATGATTTGAAGGCACACCTCTCTCCAAATACCAGAATACATGATCTAGAAATACCATCTATAAAGAAAGAACATATTTCCTTGTTAATGAAGAACAACTCAATTTCCTATTCTCTACGGGTTCTAGTCTTTAAAAATTTTAAGCCCATCCATTTTCATGTCCATGGCTAGGGAAATGGTGAACTCAGAAACCTCAATTTCCATCCCTTTGACTTCAAACTTATCCTCTTTCCAAGATTTTCAAAATCCTTAGATAGGGAGGGGTCGTGACCATGTAATTTGGAAATGTAATTACTGAAACCCCCAATCCTAAGCTTGTTCCATAGAGGCTGATTAAAAGCTTCAATGCTTTGGCTAGCAGGTTCAACTCTAATCCTATCACCCCCCATTTTCACAAGACTGAACTTCTTCTGATTGCTACTACTGTTCAAAAAAAGACTTTCATTCGCACTAGCAAAAATTGTGGAGAACAAGATATTAAGTAAGTTGTTGCCGCCACAGGGCTCACTCGTGCCAACATTATAAAACTTAGTGCCCTCTATCTCTACTGATGGTCTCATTAATGTCTGTGGGTAATTTATCAACTTTACACCATATCTTATAATCATTACAATTGATTCCATAATTGGACATCTTATCCACATATTTTTTCCCTTGACATAAGGTATGATTATAAGAAATGCTATCAATTTTTTTTTTAAGTTTCCTTCACATAATTGAGGATATTTCTAATGGCCCAATTAATGGAACCTTGATTATTAAGGGCTTTAATTAAGAGGAGAGATTCACCTTCGATCTGTATGTCCTTGAAACCTTTTTCTTTAGCTTGAGAAAAACCCCTCAAATAAGAGCTCTAACTTCTGCCATGTTGTTGGTTTGTCGACCTAACGAACCCTGGATAGGCACAAAACAAATCCCCTTCATTGTTCCTTAGAATTCCCCTCCCCTAGTAGGACTTGAATTCCCTTTTGAAGCTCCATCAAAATTTAACTTAACAACATTTCCCCCATGCCTATTCCAATTGGACTTCTTTTTAGGTATGTGTAATTCCATCGGACTAAGGGAAAACTTGTCAAGAACTATCTTCTCACTATTCGGGTAGGGTTTCTTGACTTTTCCTTTAAAGAGTATAATGTTTTCCTTTATGGCATTCACATTTTTCTTCTAACTTTCAAGAGAAGAGACTTCAATTGATAAATATACCATCATTCCTAGCCTTCCATAAACCCCCAAAAAATGAGGAAGGGACATATTCCAGGCCCAAATCAAGATGGGAAAATAGAAACGGCTCTCCCATTGAAAGAAGCAATATTCAATCGACAAGGGTAGGATCCATTATATATTGACCAGATCCATAATGGAAGTAAATACTTCATGGGAGAAGGAGAAATGGAGGGGATGGTTGACATTTTCCTCCTCTTTCTTACAGAGAGAACATCTATTGGGAATCTTCATTCCCCTTTTCTTGAGATTGTCCACAGTTAGGATTTTATTTTGGGAAGCCAACCAAAAAAGATATTAATCTTTGGGGTGAGATCCTTCACCCAGAGTTTACCCCAATAGTCCTTGTGTAAATCAGTCTTGAAATTTGACATGTAGGTTGATTTAACTAAGAAATTTCCATATTCTTCTTCTTTCCATTTGATGGAGTCCTTCTTGGTTTGGAACATGGGGATGTGGAAATCCTTAAGTTTATTGTTGAGATCTTGGAAATGTTGGACATTGCCATCAAAATCCGAGAGGAGGCTCAATGATTTCCCATCTGACAGAATCTTCCTAGATCCAAAAGTCCCAAATCCAAAATTTTCTAGATTCCTTGTAGTACTGAGAAACTTCTTTCTAGAAATCCAAGTTAGCTAAGGGGGAATCCTCAAGCCAATTATCATACCAAAACTGATTCTAGAGCCCTTGCCAATTTCCCATATCATACCTTTGGTTAAGATTTATTTAGAGGCCACAAAGGAATTCTAGAAGAGAGACCCTCTAGGGAGGTTATTTTGGTTAAAAAGGATTCCATTCTATCTATATTCTATAAATATTTCATCTTTATAATTTTAACCAAAGACCTTCCTCTCTAGTAATCCTCCAGCCAACCTTTTAAGGCCTCATTCATAAGAGAAATATTTTTAGCCCCAATCCTCCAAATTAGTAAATTTATCCTAGGCCACAAGAGGAAATTTGAACTTCTCACCAACTCCCATCTAGAGGAACCTATTCTAGATTTTCTCTAAGGCTTCATTAATTTTAGCAGGGAGCATGAAAAGAGATAGCACATAAATGGGAATTCCTTGAAGGGAACTTTGGAGCAGTTGAATCTTACCAGTTTGAGAGAGTAAGAGACCCTTCTAAGACAAGAGTTTACTATTAACTCTTTCTAGTAGAGAATTCAAAAGCATGAGGTCAAGATTCTTATTTATTAAGGGCATACCCAGATAAGAATATGGAAAAATTTTAATTCTAGAGCCCAAGATGCGAGCTAATCTGGCTTGAACTTGATTCTCCACATTTATGAAAAAAACAACACTTTTATGGAAGTTAACCATATTTCTAGAAACCTGTACATAATAATGAATAACCTCCTTAAAATTTGAGGCCTCATGGATAGAGGCCTTACCTATCATAAATTTATCATCCACAAACTGATTGAGATAGATAAAGGGAAGACCATTTGAGATTTTAACACCCTGGATGCAATTGGAAACCATGGCAAGTTGATAGATTCTACTCAGGGATTCAGCCATTATGACATAGAGGAAAGGTGGTAGAGGATCACCTTGTCTCATCCCTCTACCAGCTTAGAAGAAACCTTCCGGTTTTCCATTGACCAGAATCAAGAAACTGGTGATGGAAATGCATGTCAGAATCATATTAACCAGAAAGTTATCAAAACCCACCTTTAGCAGAATGGCTTGAAGGAAAGACCATTTTATCCTATTAAAGGCTTTATGCATATCCAACTTGAGAAACATAGCCAATCTTCTAGATCTTTCAATGAAGAGCATGGCTTCTTGAATCACAATAATGCTATCAGTAATTTTCCTTCCTGGAAAAAAATCCCCTTGATTCCCAGAGATAAAGCGAGGAAGAACCATCTGAATCCTCTCAACGATTATTTTAGTTAAAATTTTATAGCTAGTGTTACACAGGCTTATAGGTATAAAATCCTTAATCTCCTTGGCCCTAAAATTTTTGGCCCGGGAAAATTAAAGTGTTATTAATTTTCCTCAAGAGGCGACCATTGTTGAAAAAATCTTGGACCATTTCAATGACCTCGTATTTAATCACCTCCTAGAATTTTTGAAAGAAAAAGATAGGGAAGCCATCAGCCCTATAGATTTATCAGGTTCCATATCAAAGACCACAAAATGGATTTCCTCCTCTCGAGGGGTTCCTTAAAATATCTCTATTTTCAAGAGGGGTGATAAAATTCTTGAAAAGATCCAAGAATTTATTCTGAACCAACTCCTTTGACCTCTGCCCCTATTTGAAGATCTCCTTAAGTAATTTATTATAGAGGTGTTGATGTCCCTGCTATCCATACAGGACTCCCCATTTTCACCTATTATTTAATTTATCTTTAGGATATTAGCTCTAGAAGTAGGAGAGAAATGGAATAATCTAGTATTCCTATCCCACTCCTTAAGCCATTTGACCCTAGATTTTTGTCTCCAATACACCTCTTCTTTATCCATAATTCCATGGTAATCAGCCAGGAGTTTTGTTCTTGATCCTTGAGAACCGGATTAAGACCAACATTCTCCATAAGTTCCTCAATATTTCTAAGATCTTCAGCAATTCTACTTTTTTCCTGGAAAATATTTCCAAAAGTCTCCTTGTTCCATATTTTAAGATTACTTTTGATGTGCTTCAGTTTAAAACACAATCAAACTAGCAACCCCACAAACCTAGATATCCCACCATTCTTGAATCTTGTTGTAAATATCTGCGTGGTCTAACCACATCTTTTCAAATCTGAAAGGCCTAGCTTTTTTCAGATGATTCATTCCCAAATCAAGAAGAATGGGATTATGATCCAAGCCAATTATGGGAAGATTTTTTAGAGAATAAATTTGATTGATCATACAAATATGACTCACCAAAAATCTGTCCAATCTTATCTAAATGAGCTCAGATCTCATCCTTCTATTTACCCAAGTAAACTTGGATCCCTCCAAATCTAAGTCAAACAAACTATTACTGGCTAGGAAGTCAGCTAAATCTTCCATACTTTCAGAATAAGAGATCAAACCCCCTCTCTTTTCACTAGGGGAAAGGGGGTATTGAAGTCTCCTCCAACTATCCAATCTTTATCATTAAACAGTTGTCTAAAGCTAGAGAGATCCTTCCAAAAATTTCATCTTTCACTGAGTTTATTGGGAGCATAAATGTTAGAAACATACCAGGATTTTTTCAAGATGATTTCCATGAAACTCATAACCACATGGCCAGGGAGGAGAGGATTAGAACTCCATGCACTAAACTAGGATCCCACATAGTGACAACACCTCCTGAGGCTCCAGAGGAGCTACATCCTTCCCAGTGACTATCTTTCCAAATTTGTCTCCCCACCTCTTTAAATCTATCCATGTTCATTTTGGTTTCTTGGAGCATGAAAATATCTCGGTTTAGATTTAACTCTAAGATCCTTAGCAATTTTATGTTTACTAGGATTATTCAAACCCCTAATATTCCAAGAGAGGAGGATCATTTAACATTTCTTATTTTGGAGAAGTAACTTCCCCAGAGTACCTTGAATGCCAACTTCTACTTCCCTCCTAGAGTTAGTCTCCCTTAATTCCTTATTACTTTTCCTACCCATAGGAGTTGATATCTTACCAACATCAGCTCTAGAGGTACTTCATGTGACTAGTTTAGATTTACTAACTAGGGTCTTAGGAGAGACCACTAGATTGTAAGTATCAGCAACAAAGTATGCTAGAATTCTGAAGGCATTAGACATGGGTAATAGTTCTTCTTGTCTCTAACCAAAGGAGCTCTGACCAATGGAAGAAACTTCATCTAATGAAGGGCCACAGGCCACTTGTAGAGCATAAGCATTACCTTCCGAAACTTGGCTAGCCCCTTCCCTATTTTAGGAATCCCCTCCTCAAAGTCTGAATTTTCATTTTCATTCTCATTCTCCTCTTTAGTTTCAAAGTTATTGACTTCAAGGAAACCGGAGACCACCACTTCCTTACAGGGGGTGTTATGATGGCTCAAGGAAATTACTTCTTTGACCACCTTCGGATGTTAAGAGGATCCTTTTTCTCTACAACTTTTCCATTTTTCCCAACCAGCCTCCATTCCTTTGCCTCCTTATTATTTGTCTTTTGTGGACCGACAAAGGGATCAATTTTTTCTTATGAAGAGAACAATTTCTTTGGTCATGACCCACCTGTTTACATTTTCTACAAGAAAAAGGGGATGGATCATAATCAAATCTCTACAACCAAACCCCTTCGGAAGTCAAGAGTTTGATATTACTCTCTAAGGGAGCATCTTGACCCATATTGACACAGAATCTGGCATGGGTTAATCTAGATTTAGCCTTAGTGACTGGATCTAAGGCTATCGGATTTCCCAAGATTTTAGCAATGCCAATAAGGACTTCGACTCCCAAAACTCTAGGGGTAAGCCTAGAAGGTTGACCTAGATAGGGAACTCAGAGACAAACGTCACATACGAGGTTAAAATTTGGTTCCCATTTCTGAACAACCACATGATATTTTCCAATAAACTAGGGACCTCTAGTAAGAATCTTCACCACCGATCTTTGCTAGGTAAAGAAACTAGGAAGAAACCATTTACTAAGCTGAAACCTCCACATTTCTGTTAGACACCCAACATCTCTTGACCCAACCCCTAAAGTAGTCAATATTTGGTCTAGAGCCAAGGCATTTTGCAAAGATAGCACTTTCCATGGAGGATTTAGTTCCTTCAAAAAGAGTCTCCAGGATTTTAAGGGATAAGTTACCTTTCTCCTTTTCCTTACTTTCCTTAGGGGCAACAATCATGTGATCATTTACCTAGTGCGGGGTCCATTTAGTCTCTTGCTTTGTCGACCCACTTGGAGATTCCCTCTCAAGTCCTTTGTTTGAAATTTCCAGCAAATCCCGCTCCCGCTCTTGCTCCATAACAAATGAGATGCATAACTTAACTTAGGATGAGTTTTTATACCAATACATTCATTTAGAAGATGCAAAATTTAACTAAGATGTAAAAGAACCATGCATTCATTCGATAACTTAGGATGAGTTTTTATACTAATGCATTCATTTATAAGATGAAAGGGAAACATTAAATAGAATACAGATCCGGTCCATATAACCAAGGAAATATACTAGGCTTGATGCCTAAGAACAACATATATATATTAGAATGAGACCTTATATTCATGTTAACATGTTCAATAACCACATTACATTCATTAAGGCCATAACAAACCAATATAATAATGCAGAGTAAGGTCATGCATAAGAAACTAAACTACATCCTTCATATTACAAGGATAAACACAGACCCATCCCTCTAAATATGTCATCACTCCTATATTTCCTCTAATCCCAACCCATAGAATCCTCCATAATATTTTTGCAGAGCTTTTCCTCTCTTCCACCACCACTTGCCACTACTTTATATTACCCAAGCATCCCTCTCTATATATTTTTTCCTTTACCACCATGCCGTCACGAGGTAATAGATCAATTTCTAAGTGGTCCTCCCATGGAGCATGCTTCCTTTGATCTAAGCTCTCCACTCTTTACAATGATGTCTTTCTAGATCCTTCCATTGCATGCATGGAATATTCCATTCTTGATCCTACAACTATGAAGTGGCACCTTATCCACTCCGCATGCTATATGGGTCATTTTTTCCTCATGCACTATCTAAAACTCTGAATATGGTTAAGTCACAAAACTCATCTTGTCTTACGCACACACGTGTGTGTTCTACTAAACCCTGTTATAAACCTTCCCGGGTGCATTCAACCCAAATTTTCTTCTTCAAATAGGTCCCGTGTGCCCATGCACCTTCTTGTACTTAGCCAATATTATGGGTCCTAACATCACCCCACATTATGTCTATTCTCCATCCTCGGAAACACTTCTCTTCAATGAATAAAGAATGGCAGGATTTGAATAGTGGGAGAAAGAATGATAGAATGAAGAATTGGGAGAAATAATGAAATAATGAGGAAAATGAAAGAGAACCGATGCTTATTTTTAAGGAGGAGAGGGAAATACTTCCCTATTTATGCCTTTAGTTTTCCCAAGCGTCAACCTATCTCTCGTGCTTGTTGTGAGAGGTCTCGACTAGGCGCTTACCTCCTCACAACTTAATTCCTCCCCTTTAGAACTCATTATCTCAACAATACCCTCCAATTATTGTTCCAAATCATCAAGCACATCCATCCTGTGGGTGATTTGGGGGATAATTCTTTTAGCCAGATTTTGATCGAGCCTTGCAAGGTCTCGATAGCTTCTCACTTCTTTTCTACCTCGGCTAGGATTTTATCTCTTTCTACCCTGTTCCCCATATTTTTCTTGAAACTTGAGTTCCATTTCATGAGTACCGTGGGATACTTACCACTCTATCTCTATCAAAGCCACAGTTTCTATATGCATCTTCTATAACTTACGTGGAGGCATTTACCTCTGCAAGGAGTTTAGTATATTGAGTAACAATCTCAACAACCTTCATCTTATCCTAATTTTCCTGGCATGCCGAGTGCCTTCTTGTAGTCTCTAAGGCAAGTGGTGACCTTTTCCATTGTGAGGATACGGTAAAATCCTCCGCATTAATTGCAAGGTTAATTCATATCTTTTTCTCGGGTGGTACTAGGTTAGGATGCTTTGAAATTTAATAACACCCGTAATCATTTCAATCTTCTTGTGTAGCTCTCACACCCTTTTTTCTCCTCTTTCAGTTCACACCTTAACTTCACGCTGATAACATCTTCTTCCTTCACTTCCTTTCTCTTCTTAATGAGCTCCTTCTTTTCTTTCTCCAATTTCTCCTCTAGGAATCTAACTCTATCATTCCTTCCGAACAGTTTGGCCTCAATCTCGACTAAAAATTTGTTGAGCGTGTTGCGAGACATGCTCATTTGATAATTTTTAAACATTCACAAAGGTATTTACTCCTTTTTTTCTAGAACCTTCATCATCACTCCCTTACTTACTTCAAACTTAGGGTCATCCACATGGGACTCTAATACCCAAGATAACATCTTTCTTGTTAAGGGATATGCACCTTCTTCATCTAATAAAGACATAGCCGGGAGTTGTTCTTTTGGTATGGTTCTTTAGAAGAGCATGCATAGAACCTTACTTAGATAATTGATGTATCCCATTCCTTTCCCTTTTGCTACCATTATTCCCTTCCCACCTATTTGCATAGTTTTTGGGAAGATTACCGCCAAATTGGGATTCCCACCCATGCTTTACCATATTCTTTCCCAATTTCTCTTCTTCTATTTCCTTCAAAATCTCATCCACACTCCGCTCTAACTCCTTCTCCACCAAATCCTTAATGATGTCTACCACTTATCTCTCCATGGATTTTTCCACTTGTTCCTTGGTGAGGCTTAGAGATCCCGATTTTGGTGCTTACTTCTTCACTCACCCCCTTGCCTTGGTCCTCTGCTCCCTCCTCCTCGATTCATGTACATTATATACCGAGATGGTTTTAACCTCCTTGAATTTTCATCATCCCTGTCACCAATGTAGGCCTTTAAGATTTCTGTTTCCTCCGAGTTTACCTCTTCTACCACCTTTTGCTTCTTCCTAACTGGTGATTCTAGTATAGGAGATTCTTCTTTCTCCTTCTCCTTAATAGGTGACATATTCCTTGGTGATTCTTCATGTGTGAGGGGCTCTTCATGATCTAACACCTCTTCTTTTGGGGTCTTCACCTTGACTAGGGACTTATTTTTATGTGTGTAACTGCTAGGCTTCACGAGTACTTCTGACATGCCCACCGATTGTGTGGTTTGCACACTTGGTGCCTTTTTCTCTGCACCTCTTCTCTTTCCCTCTTCTTCGGTGTAGCCTTTTTCCAACTTGTGGGGTCTTCTAGAATGGAGACATCACTCTCTAAATAGGAAAATTTCTCAAACTTAGGCCTTATACATAGATATACCCTTGATGTAGCCCTTCCGGTGATCGATAGCATTATCGTCTTCATCATTTATACTTTGTGGGAGACATACTTCTCCACATATGCCCGCTTCTTGGGGTATATGAGCTTTCGGTGAAAATCGCAATGGTCTTGTTCTACCTCACTAAGGTATAACCTTATCCTTTTGCCTCCTTGAACTAGTTGACCTGACTTAGAAGTATTACACAGTGAAGGAGAAGGGTAGCTTACACCATGGACTCTTAGTCTAATTTGTCAATGTAAACCTGTCAATGCAAAAATGTTGGTAAACAAAAAAATTCTCTCCATCCATAAGCATGGGAAACTAATCTAGGATCCTCCACTCTACCTCAAATGCTTCACGCATTCATTTATACCACTTCTATAGGCACACCTTGTGAGTGAATATCATGGTTTCACAAGTGTACTTCTCAAATCTTTCCACGTACGGTAATATTTTAGTACGTGTGGTCTCAAAAGATGGTATTTCCATTGATCTCGAGTGTGTTTTAGCCATCCTCGCTCTATCCCTTCTATCACACAAGAAATTCTTGCAGTCATTCCTAGAGAAGATCAATTTGTTATGTGTTTTATCCCTAACTTTGTAGGATTGATAATACTCATCACCCTCATGCTCAAGAAGGAAACAATCTTTAGATGGATAGCGAGAAGGAAAATGGAGCTTCGACAAGATCAATCAAGAAATTTCTTGCATGCCAACACTCATCAACCCTAACTACTTCAAGGATTTCATCCTCTATGCTTATGGCATTGATGTGAGTGTTATTGTTATCTTGACACAAGGAAATGAACAAAGACTAGAATAGATAGCGGATTTCTTGGTCAAATGCTGAAGGATTTTTAGTTAAAATATATTCACACGGAGAAACAAGTCTTCACCATCATGTGTGTGCTTAAGAAGTTAAAAATCATGCTCACCACAAATCATATCAAGGTGTTAGTTTCATACTCAAGTGTGAGAGGTAGAAATTAGTGGAAAGAGAGAAATATGGGTGACCAAAATCATGGAGTGTGACGTGACTATCAAATACACAAAGTTGGCGAGAGACAGTGTGCTCTACAAACATCTTTTTGAGGATGTGCAAAATGAACTTGAGACTTCATTATTTCTAGATGAAGATATCTCACATGCTTAAGTTAAACAAAGTGCGAGATTCTAGTGTGCTGCAGCTGACTAGATGAAGGACATGATCACATTCCTTTCCTCTGGTGTGTATCCTCATGGTTTAAATAAATCAAATAGGTGATATCTCGAGGCTTTAATATATTCCACATGCGTTTATTGATGGTACCCTCTTCAAAATAAATATTGATGGCATGCTGATGAGATGTATTAATGACACACAAATTGACAAAGCGTTAACATAATTTCATGATGGATTCCTTGGAGGAAACTTCTCTACCAAGGAGACAATGATGAAAATAATCAAGGTAGGATACTTTTGGCCTACCCTGTTTGCAAACACAAATAAGTGGGTTATGAAATGTAAAGAATGCACTTTATTTATAGGAAAGAAGAAATTAGAACCACTTCCACTCTAACCAATCCAAGTGGATCAACCTTTTGTGCAATGGGTTATTGACTTCATAGGCATGATCAATCCTCCTTAAAGCACTAGGCACAAAGTGGTGATGACATCTATAGATTACTTCACCATATGGACTAAATCCATCACAATAAAGGAACCAACTAAGTCAGTCATCCTTGAATTTCTTGAAGGTATTGTAACAAGGTTTGGCATTCCTCAAACCATTATCTTTGATAATGCAAAGTCCTTCCTTGGTACTAAAATTTCTGATTGGGTGCTAATCCTTGGAATTTATTTAAAGACTTATTCTAACTATTACCCCCAACATAATGGATTAACTAAGTCAAAAACAAGAACCTAATCAGAATCATGAAGTGAACAATGCATATAAACCGGAGATATTGGGACACAAAGGTCTCACACACACTCTAGGTAGATAAAATCATGGTAAAAATGAAATATTTACTTCACCATATGAAATTTTGTATGGAAAGGAGGCCAAACTTCCTTTATCCCTTGAGTTTTCTTCATTGGATATTTCCTAACAGCCGAGTTTGAGGATGTGAATCAAAGAGAAATTAGAATGGAAAATCTGGTCGAGCTTGAAGAATTAAAAGACTCTAACATGATCAAGATAGAATAGCATCGTAATCAACAAAAAGTGGTTTGACAAAAGCCTAGGAATCAAGATTTCAAAGTTGGTGACTTAGTCTTAAAGTGGGATGTTGACAGAGAAAAACCAAGGTGTCATTCAAAGTTTGATGCACTTTAGAGTGGCCCATATATCATCGGTTCATGTGAGGATGCCAAATATTTCTACTTGTCTCATCTTGATAGAGGTACACTATTAATCCCAATCAACGATATTTATCTCCAACCCTTCAATTAAGTATTTTGTATCATTATATATAATTACCGTAGTTTCAATTCCTCTAAGTATGTTTCCCACACATTGTTTTGTTTGTGTATAGTTCTTTCTTATCGTGTGCTATTCTTTTTCTTCCGGGATGTTGGTAATCTTCCAGAGTAGCTTCAACAATCTTTTAGGATTGAGAATAGAGCTCAGAAAGTTTCTCAAAGGGACTTCAAAGGGAAGTTATTCAAAAATATAGATCAGGATTTCATATTCCTAAGCATAATCCATGCCCAATGGATGTTCCAAGCTCTTGATATTCTTCATATAGCGGTAGATGGCCCCAAAATTTTCCAAACTATTGTCTAAAATAACTCTCCTAGTTGTTTTGACAACTTGCATTCCCATTTTGGCTATGAAGATCAACATTACGGGTTGTGTGTCCTTTGATTTCTCTCTTGGTAAAATTCCTTAGCTGCTTCCTTGGGCACTTATGCGCGTTGCTCCTTTATGCATTTTCCATCTTCCCATCCTTTCCTCTATCTATTCCATTTTTCCCTTGCTCCCACTCTCGGTGCATTCACTTTCCCCTTAGCACTCATGCCCCCTACACATGCCTTGAACTTTCTTTCCAATATTTGGCTAAGTCCTTTTGCGCATTCCCTATGCCCCTTTCCTTTCCTTCTATTGCACATCATTATATTATGCTCATGCCCTGTTGGCATACTTTTATCCTACAATTATGTATCCATTTGTGCCATGTGCATTACTTTTTTGAACCCTCATTCATTTTTCCTTCCACGCCTCCCTCTTTCACACACGTGTCTGCACCTTCTTCCATGTTAGTTATTGTTCCATGTGGCATATATAAGAAAAGATTTCATCACACACAACCAATAAAAGTGTACCAGTTAGGCATCGAATCCTTGAATCCGAATCTGTTGTGTGACATGTGAAAAAATGAAATAATAGGTGTATAATTGACTACCCTTCAGCTATTTTACGCATGCCTCTTATCATTGCATGTCAAAGCGGCATGTAAACTTCAAAATGCCATAAATTTTTGTACGAGATTAGATTAGGTTACAATTTATCTTATTCAAAAGCTGCTGACATGGGCTACAAAATAGAACATTCAAATTCAAATACTGGGAGGACTGGGTAGGTGAGAAGCAGGGAAACAAATTTCAGCCATTAATGCAAACTCAACCACCATATTTTATGTAAATATTGTCTCCTTCATTCTTCCAAAAGCTAGATCAGACATGGGGAGGTATATTTTTGAACTTTATAGGTGGATTTATAAGCATTCAATGTTATTTTTGTGTTTGAGATTCAAAATCTTAGTTCCCTCCTCTCTCTCTTCCTCTTCTCTTCATCATTTCTATAAATGTAAGAGCATGCTCATTGTAAAGGGTTGTATACTTTCATTTTGTATAGGCATTTCCTTGCATTTTGAGTTACAGACCTTTAGATCTAGTCTTTGCATGTGGATATCAGCCTCAGACACCATTGTAATAGACTATGTATTTGGAAGTAATAGAAGCATTATTTTGTGGCTATCTTCTGCCTTAACCTTTTTTATTCTTCTTTCTTATCTTTCCCTTACATTGTTTTCTTGTTGAGCTATTTCACGTCCCTTGCATTTCCTTTCCTAATTTTTTCCCATGAAAATGATTTTTTAATTGCATTCTAGTCTGTGTTCTGTGTTTTTATCCTTCCTCTGCATATTTTCCTTCATTTTCACTCAAATATGATCGTGTTCATCCCCTTTCTTTCTAGTGCTATCAACTCCCTTAGATTAGTTTTCCCTTCCCACATATCCTTCTATCCCTGGTCCATTGGCATGTTTAGCTTAGTATTTCCATTTCAACATTAGGAGTAGTAGTACCGGTAGAAGTAGGTAGAGGAACCAACCTTCTCTGAAGGTCTATCTCAAGTGCATAAGGTCCCATAACTTGGAGACAGTCCCATTGTTTCCTCAATGAATCAGTTCAACTTTATCTAAGACGGGTGCAAGTTTGAGCTCCAAAAAGTCCTAAAGTCACTTTTAAATTAAAATAAGGCATTATGAAAAGAGAAACCCCAATGAATAATTAGAATGTGTAGGAGAGAGAAAGTTGGGGGAGGAAGAGAAGAGAGAGAAATAAGGGAGAGGAAGGATAATGTTGATGAAGATGATGCTCCCGATGATCGATGGGATGCTCCAATGTGATGAACTTTGGATCTTTGAACTCTTTACACCATGAGAAACCTCCTTCAAATGATTCACTAGACACCTTGAACTTGAGTTTTTAGAAATCTTTTGTTGATTGATCACCTCGATAACCATGGGTGTTGCTCATTGAGGTCCACCTTGAAGTAGATGAAGATCAAAACTACCCTGCCATGTTTCACCGAAAAGCTCAATCTGAGAATGGTGCATTTTCTAGTACTAATGAGTACACTATTGACAATAGTGAAGAATGTTTTTCCATAACATAACATGTAACACCATCATCCTTCCGATCTTATGATTAAACACCTAAATAATGAACTAGAATAATTCCTCAAACAATGGATTCATGATAGTTTATTCATCCTCGAGAAATGGGTGACTACATTTTGGAATCAAATTGTTCATGAATATTTCACCCTCCATGGGTACTCTCTCGGGTCACCAAACATTCAATCCATCATATTTTTTAAGTCCCTGTGAGTGACATTGATATCCCTCACACCTGAATACTCAGAGGAAAGAGTGTGAATTGGTTTCACACCTAAAAAATTGAACTTCATGGATTTTAGAACACTTTCTACACATGAAAGGGGAATTTACTATTTTTAGTAAATTGAAATTGCTCACCCCATTTGACTTTGGTCACTCTTTTTCTCCTTTTGGTTGATCATTATGCACCCCACCTTCGCTAAAACTGATTCTTATGATACCTTACTAAAAATAGTAACATCCCATGTAGAAGGCTTACTATTTTTAGAAATTGGGTTTCTAGGTGTTGGATTTTGATGAAAGTGGTTTTTCTTTCTTACTACACACTTGAAGTTTTAGAGAAAACTGATTTCAAGAACAAGAGATATTAATTTTCAATTTTTTTATTCTAGGAAACTAGGGTTTGATCACAAAAAAATATTTGAAATTATATGTAAAATATGGTACATGAGTTTTGTCGGCCTCTGATAATGGAGAAGAATGCAACAAGTTTCATTTCGATTCGTGCACTAGTTTTTTAGATATTGCATTTTTTCATTTTACGGTACATTGCTTCATTCGGACAAAATAATGGTGTTGAGATCCAATAGAGATGGTGGAAATAAGGATGATGAGAAAAATGGTGAATGGATTCTGGAAAACAATTTCCGAGTTTTGGGTGCAAATGGAGAGATGTGGGGGAAATGAAGAAAAAATTATAAGTGTGGAATATATAGTGTGAGAAGCCAAAAAGATGGGGTAGGATGAACTTTCTTGTCCCCATTTTCCCTTTATAAAGATAAAATAGGTGCAATTTTTTTTTTTTTATCATCCCTATGCTGACACTTTTCACACATGCGTTAGGTGAGAGGAATGGAGGAGGGGGCTGGAAATAAGCACCTAGAGGCTTCCTGATGGTCGTATGATGGGCCATGAGAAAATAAGAAGGGGGTGAAATTTTTTTATCCTCTTATCCCTTTGGTAATTTAAAATTGGGACATGAAAATGCACCTCATCCTGGTGATGCCACGTGTCCCTTTGTAAAGTTGGATAAGTATCAAACATTGTACCTTGAGAGACAACTTGAAAAAAACCATAACTCAAGCTCCCATATGAATTTTTGCACACTTATTTAAATTAATATGATTTTAAATGACCTTTTTGATAAATATGGAATGGGTCTCGTGCTTTTATTTTTCTTACAAAACCATCACAAATTGTATTTTTCTCAGGATTGTCCATTGTGCATGGAAAGAATGGGCTGCCTAGAAAAATGTTTTGGGTTTAAAGTTGATCTATTTTTTCCACCATGTAGAGGGTTGAAAATTATTTCTAATGATATATTTTTTTCTCTCAATTCATTGTGGATCTCTCAAAATCATTCCTTGAATATCAGGTACTTTTTCGCGGTGTAAGCTCCTTTGCACCCAAAAACTAGCATTCAGTGAACTAGCTCCTAAACCTCTGTAACTTCACAGAATATTACAAAATATGTTCCTTGATGTTTCTAGATCCTAGAAAAACCTTTATGATTAATTTTATCCTTTTTTCTGCTCAAGGGGTCCCACATTTAGCTTAGGAAGGTTGATGATAGCCCTTCCTAAGACTTCTTAAAACTTCCCTTTTAGATATGCAGCTCCAAAATTTCTTCGAATGACCCTTTCTTCCTAAATAACTTAGGGGGATGGATGAAACTCATAAATGGACCATTTAATTGCTAAGATAGGGTTGGTATAACATGAAATGTTTGACATTGGGGTATGGTTGTCTTGTTTTCTAGTGAATTTAGCCCATGTAAAAATAAAGGACAACAACTAGCTCTAGCTTTGGGACATGCTATGGACTGAGGTAGTTGAGGAATGACATGAGAAATACCATAAAATCAATTTTTCGAATGTTAACTAGTTCCTTATCCATTGGGCTTTAAGAACACGACTTACAAGACATAGATAGAAGGAAAAATGTATACACACACACAATGATGAAAGGAAACACACAAAACATGGAAAGTAAATAACACACACAATAGGAAAGGGAAACACACCTAAAAATCACATATGGTACAGATGCGGGGAAAACCCACTTTCACTTGAAGTACTCTTCTTGTAGTCATTATTTTACCCTCAATACCTCTTTCTAACCCCAAGCACACCTGGCCTATCACCTAGCAGAAATGCTAGGCACTCACTGAGGCATGCGCGAGCGCTAAGCCACTCCTTTATGTGAGTTTTGCAAGAGAGTTCCACCATTAATGCAAGATTATTTTCATAAACATAAGTATATGCATCTACTTAAAAGGTAGAAGATATAACTAACATATATACACATTAATGCATCACAAAAGGTAAATAAACATTGTATGAAGCATAAAAACTAGATCTTAGTCATAAAAATCCAAATAACATGAGGGTTTACACCCATAAACAAGATGTATAGAATAGATCCATGTATATTGATTTTAAAAAAATTCTAGTATCCATGCTACATTCAAAAGGGCAACTGGACCATATACATCAAATGACAGAGCTCCAACCCTTGCAAACCCATCGATAAGAGATCCTAACTATGATTTCCCCATTATAACCCTTGTTATAGACCCCAAGTACCCATAAATATGCTTAATGATATCCCTTACAACCCTCTAGCACTAAGAACTCTAAACCCTAACATCATGAGCTTCAAACCCTTAGCATTTCCTTACATTTTTTTAGTACCCGTTACCCTCCTCTTATCACTCATATACCTTCTAGTTTCTTCACACTACCTTTTACCCCGCTTCCTTTTTGTTTCTATCCCAAACATTTCTTTAAATAGGATCAACATCCACCTCCATGACTTCTCTCATGAGTAGATCACGTGTCAAGTGTCAATGTGGTCCTCCATTGGAAAATTCTTATCCTCTTTGCAAAACCTTCCACTAACTGTAATGATTCCTTTGGGACTATTTCCTATATGGAATATCCTTTTCTTGGCCTCCACGATTCAAATATGGCACCTTATCCACTTATCACCCCCATTCAGTCCTCACATTTTTTCTCAAGTGACTCCATGATGCCAAATATGGCTGTCCTTTAAACCCTTGTTCTACCTCCTGCGTGTGCCTTGGTTTTACATAAACCCTTTTCCTACATGTTTTACCCAGAGCATCCTTATATTTATAGATCCTGTGCATGTGCTTCTTGTTACTTAGCCAATATCTAGGGTCCAACATCACCCCACACTATGTGTGTTCTCCATCCTTGGAAATATGTTGATCCTTCAAAGAATAAAGAATAGTGGAATTGAAATAATCTAAATAAAGAATGGAAGATGGAAGAATATTCTATTGCTGCATGAGGAGTGGGAACGTCTTCTTCACAGATGCCTCAATATTCTCCCAAGCATCTACTTATCCCTAGGCTTGATGAAGTAAGTCGCCCAATAATGCACTTACTTAATCAAAACTTAGTTCATCACTCCTAAATTTCAGCGTATCTACAATGCTTCGACTTCTTGCTAAGATCACCTATCACATCCATTCAGCGTGAGTGACTTGGTGTATATTTCCTTTAGCCTATTCTTAATTGAACCCCGCAAGGTTTCAACTGCTTCCAACTTCTTCTCAACGTTGGCTAGGATCTTATCACACTTCGCCCTATTTCCTTTGTTATTTTCCTAAAACTCTTTCATATCCTTTTCATGTGTAGCAAAAATATGCTTGCTACCCTGTCTCTATCAACACACTTGTCATACACGACTTCAGCCATCGTACATTGGTCTTTACTATGGTAAGGATCTTGGAGTATTGATTCATTATCTCCCTATTCTTCAGATTTTCTTCCTTCTTCTGGCATGCCATCACCTCTTCTATTGATGCTAATGTGAGTGGTCACCTTTCTATGGTGAGGATGTAGGTCAAGTATTCCAAGGAGTGCATGGTTGACTCATATTTATTCTCGGGCATGGCAAGGTCTGGGTGTTTCAAGATGATGTCATCTATAATGGCCTCTATCTTCTTGTGGATTTTACACACCTTCACCTTTTTATCCCTCAGTTCACACCTTAATTGTGCATTGATCAATTCCTTATGTTTTATCTCCTTTTCCCACTCAATGATCTCCTCATTATTTTTCTCAATCTCTTCCTCAAATACCCTTATTCTATCATTTCTATTAAAGAGTCTTGCTTCCACCTCCACCGATACTTTTTTGAGCATGTTGCAAAATTTCTCATCCTAAAGTTGCTGGGAATTTACAAGGGGTTTTCTCCCTTTGCATATGGTATCTTCATCAATGAATCATGATTTACCTTGAACTTGGGTTCATCAATGTGGGAATCAAAATCCTAGGATAGCATTTTCCTCATGCATGGGTATGCACCCTCTTCATAAAAAGAATACCAAGAAAGGAGTTGGTTTGTGGGAATGGTAATTTGGAAGCGTACACATAGTACCTTGCTTGGATCATTAATAGAATGCATATCATGTTATTATACCACTAATGTGCCCTTCCACCACTTGTGTGCGCTACCTTTGGGAAGCTTATCGCTAACCTACGGTCTCGCCCTTGCTCCCATACTCCTTTCCTACACTTTCACTCTCTTTCATTTCCTTCAACACTTATTCGTCACTTCGCTCTACTTCTTACTCAACTAACTATTAGGTAATACATGCCCCCCCTCTCTATAGTGTTATCTATCTACTCCTCGGTTGGGGTCGGGGTATTATGATCTTTCATGTTTACTTCCTCACTCCCCCCTTGTCATGAACACCTTCCTCGTTCTCATCCCTCTCTTTATTTCCTTCTTCATCTGACTCATGTACATCATACACATGATGATTCTAAGCCTCACCATGCTCTTCATCATCTTCATCACCCTTTTTGGCCTCCATGATTTCTATTTCTCCCGATTGACCCTTTTGTCACCCTTTGCTTCTTCCTTACTGGTGACTCCAATACAGGGGACTTCTCTTTTTCTTCTCTCTCGGGTGACTCTTCTCTTACCGGTGACTCTTCCTTCTGCGGTGACTCTTTTCTAATGGGAGACCTCTTTCGGTGGATGTAAGTACTTGTTCCCACACTTGACTCTTGTGCCCTTACTATCTATACTCTCTTCCTGCATGGCGCCTTTTTCTCAGGAGCCTCCCCTCTTTCTCTTTTCCTTGGCACAACATTTTTCCTCGCGGTGGGGTCCTCAAGAATGGAGACATCATCTTCAACATAAGTTCCTTTTTCATACTTAGGCCTTAGGCACAAATACACCCTCATTGTTTTCCTCCCCTGCAATAAGAAATTTTATTAATTTCAACATGTGCATGTCATGGGAGACATACTTCTCCACATAGGCATGCTTCTTTGGGTTTATTAACTTCCTGCGTAGCTAGTAGTAATATTGATCTACTATACTTAGATCAAACCTAAGTTTCTTCACCTTTTTGAATTGATTAACCCTGACTGGAAGTACAACACCATCAAGGAGAAAGGAAACTTATACGAAGGACTCTTAGTGCCATCTATCAAAGAAAATTTGTCGATTCAAAAATCTAGTATACAAATAACTCAAAGCATCTCCTTATACTAATGAAGGAAACTACCCAGGAATTCTCCATTCATCCTTGAATGCATCATGCATCCACTTATGTCACTTTTCTAGGTGTGCCATATGAGTGGCCATCATGGTGTCACAAGTATATTGTTTAAACCTCTTAGCAAGGGAGGGGTTCTCATCTGGGTATTCCCAAACAAACTTATCCAGCCCATTGGGCACTCTAATCTCTGAAAAGAAATGGTGAGGACATTACCAAACATGATCTTCTCTCCAATGCACATGGTGTTTATAATCTCCTCTTGGATAAAATATGATAGGTTATAGATGATCACCTTTGAGATCTTGTGGTATACATTCAACCAAGCCTTGTTGATTTATGTCCATCTCTCTTACTCATTCAGCTTTGTGACCAAGTGGGCAACCATCCTCATCACAAGGTCGGTGATTGAAAAAATGTCGAAGTAGTTTGAACCCTTCTTGTAGTCATAAGATTCAGCGGTCTTCTTAATAGCTTCTTTGTCTCTAAAATCATCGTCTAATGATTCTCCTTCATAGATAAGGTTGGTAAAATTAAAAAAGGTTGGGGGGTTTTGCGCATCCTCTGACTTGTGAAATAGAAGTGGTCTTCATACACGTGCGACATCAACCATTGGTATAGTCACTCTAGGTTTCGAAATTGGGAAACTCATAGAGTTGTAACAACCCATCCTTATGGATTTTAACGTTCACTTCGACATTATAGATAGGGATTCCATCTGGTGTCCTCTTCTCTTTAGGATGAACCAGTTTTAGTGTCATCTCATTTTTGTGGTGCTTGTTTGATGGTTGTAATCATTGATGGCCATCTTTCTGACATGAGACACCTATTCCTTGTTAAGTAATTCATTGTCTAGGTATTGCATTTCTATGTACCATTCTTCATTGAAATGGTAGAAATGGCTTGTTTTCCCTTGCCCTTGCCATTCTTCAGTGAAACATTTTCTACTTTCCTTGGTTTCATTCCTTCATCGGGTCCTTAAAAAAAATTTCCTCTCTCTCGGTCCATGCTCTTCTTAACTTTGTCGATCCATTCCTTTAAAAAAGCTCATCCAAATCCCATGCCATAGTTATGCAACCCAAACCTAAAAAAAATAATTCCACAAGATGACGTAACACTTGTGGGATCCTTCCACACAACCTTCTCTCGCTTACGTGTGTTTTACTTCCCACTCTGGTTTCTTGATCAAACTAGATATGGATGTAAATATTCACAAATTTTCTCGGACCTTCTTCACAAGGAGGCCCTAGTTTGTGAGAGATTTTCGATAACTTAAAACACAAGGTAAATAATAATACACCCCAATCTTCTATTTATAACTTTTTCTTTTCTCCGTAATAAATTCCATGCCACCTACCAATGTAATTTTGCAATAAAGGTAGATTTTTCCAATGCCAACCTTCAAAGTGCTTTTCCTCCATGCTAAATCCTATGTAAAAAATTTTACAACCTTCATACGCGTAAAAACCCCTTCGGCTACCGACTACAGATCCATACGTGCATGCTTACTGAGTGTCAAAGACATTCTTCCTATGTGTCCTAATTTTAGTTCTTCCCATCACCTACCTCATGTTGTTTCTGTTCTTTTCATTTTTGTACATGGTTTCTAGAAATCCTTTTGACACCATCCTTCCCTCATGTTCACCTCTTCTACACATGATCTTCAAATCCACTATTTTTTATTTTTCAACCCAGGCCATCAACAACCATAACTTCCAGCACTTTTCACATCACTCCAACCCACACAAAAATGAATTTGTGGTCCTGTAAAGAAAACTATTGAAATAAAAGTTTTTACCATCGTAAAAATGTGCATAAAAAAATAACAAGAAATGGAAACACAAAGAAAGGAAAGCGTAGTACAGAAAATCCTAGGCTAATTGACAATACTACCTTATTTACAAACACAAAGAAGAATTATTTATAGTAGAATTCATCCTACTCCCATTAAAATTGCTCATTAACCATGTTCCATCCAATGCTTATAATCGGCAAGTGCCTGAATCAAGTATATATGATACAATGTACGATCCCAACCAATGGACTTTAAATTTTTCAAGATGGTGCGAAACTCGAATCATACAAGAGAACCATCTCGCCTAACCTCAAACTACTTTTTCTTGATGTGTCTATCATGACATGCCTTCGCTTGGATTTTTCTATTTTATTACTCCAAAACACAGGTATCCGCCTCTCATCAACCACATCTACTTTTAAATCCTCTCCTCAAGTGCTTGTTCATCATTTAACCCTCTTATGTGTGCTATACACAATGATGGTAACATGAATTCAATAGGTAACACAAATTCCGTGCCAAACACCAATTGAAAAGGTGTGAATTTCTTCATTCTCTTATAAGTATTTACGATATGACCATAACACAATAGAAACTTTGTCATCCCACTCCTTTCTTTCCACATCGCAAATCTTGGTCAACTCTGTGATTCAAAATTTTGTTGAAAACTTCAATTATCCCATTAGCTTGTGGGTGATAAGGGGTAGTCTTGTGATGGGCCACCATGAATTCTACCAATAAAATTTTAACTGTCTCATTTAAGAAATGAGTACCCCTATCACTTGTTAAGATCAATGGGCATCCATACCTACTAATTATATTTTCCCACAAGAACCTAGTTATTTTTTCCATTATGCAATCCCTTGTAAGCACCACTTCGCCCACCTTGTAAGGTAATATGTGCATGTAATGATATAGTGTGAACCTGTCCTTTGTGCAGCTGGAGAAATAGGGCCTACGAAGTCAATTTCCCATTTCTCGAATGGATCTTAGCATTGGAAATCGGTCTTAATGGCATTTCATCTCTTTTCCTGGTTTACCAAGGTGTTGGAAGTGGTCACAAGCCTTGCAATACTCGATATAATATTTGTAAACCATTTCCTACCAAAATATTGCTATAATTATCTTGTGCGTGGTTGTATTCCCTTCATAGTGTCCTCCTGCAATCCCACCATGAGCCTCTTCCATGATATTAGTACTCTCATGCTCAAGAATGCACCTTTGGCGTAAAACCTCATCGCAGCCTAGCTTGTATAAGTCTCCACTAATTAACATGTAGGGAGTGACACATATGGCTAACTGATTCCTTTCCAAATTTTTAATTCCTTTCGGTGTCACACCCATTTTGAGAAACACAAAAATATATTCCAATTTATAGGGTGTGTGTTGTAATCGAATAGTTGTGTATCTAGCATTATACCCTCAATGCTCTATGCGTCATCTCTTGAGTCAATCCTTGATTAATTCTTAGGCCCAGATTACTCTTACATGTTTTTACAACAATAATAAACTCAAATTCTTGGAACAATAGGACCCACTGCATATGTGCCCTTAAAAGACGGGCTTATTCACCAAGTAATTTAATGCCATATGTTCCATGTAAAAGATAAAAGACATCGCTAGCAAATACTTCCTAAATTTTTGCAATGCATAGATTATTGATAATTCCTCACACTCTATGGTAGTATAATTTTGTTTTGTTGGGGTTAGATTCCTACTAGAAAAGCACAAGGGATGGTCAACAATTCCCTCTCTAGGTTGTGCTAATATTTCTCCAATCGCCATCCCTAAAGCATCAACATGTACATAGAATGGATTATCCTAAGAGGGAAAGTGTAATATGGGCGTAGTGATAAGCCTATTCTTCAATGTGTCAAATGCCATTTGTTGCGCCTCTCCCTAATGAAATTTAATTTTGTTCTTTAAAAACTCCTCCAATGGCATGGAGATCTTGGCATACCCCTTAATAAATTTTTGGTAATACCCCGTATGCCCAAGGAATCCATGCACCGTGCTCTAATTGGTAGGCTCCCCCAATCCCAAAATAACAACTTTGGTAGGATCCACCTATAAGCCTTCTTTACATATGATATGTCCCAACAGGGTGCCAAATGGAGTAGCAAAAACACATTTCTTAATGTTGAGAGATATACTCAACTATTGGAATCTCTCAAACATCAACCTCTCGATTGTCACAATGGTCCCTCACTAATCCATATATTATCTAATCATCTAGGTAGAATTGTAGAAACTTATGGATGAAGTCTGAAATGCATGAACCACAATGTGTGAAAATACAGTAGGTGCATTCTTCAGTCCAAAGGGTATAACCATATAGGAAAAACTTCCCCATTCAGTGGAAAAGGTTGTCTTTTCTTGGTCCTCCTTTGTAATTCTAACCTGATGATATCCTAAGAATCCATCTGTGAAAGAATATATCTCGCGCCCGGCTACTCCTTCTAGGATCTCTTTGGTGAAGGGGGTTGGGAAAGGATCAATGATACATACCATATTCAAATATCTATAATAAATGGCAATCCTTATCCTCCCATCCTTCTTAATGTTGATGACCATCGAACTTATCCACTTTAATTCCTCAACATCCTCAATGATTCCTGATGTGATCATCTTTTCAATCTCCTCCTTGAATTTGACATACATATTTAGATTCATTCGATAAGGTATCTTTGAATTGGTTGTGCACCTTCCTTTAACTTAATCTTTATTTCTCCCAAGGATTGATGAACTCCTTTAAGATTAGGGTACCGTGCAAAAACAAATCCTAAAATTTTTGTAACAGATCAATAATATTTGAAACCTCCTTTCCTATCAAGTAATATCTAATAGTAGCTTCCTTAGGTTCCACCTCCAAATCAATGTTAACCTTATTTTTTTCAGGGGTTCATGTTATGTGCATGATTTCTTATCAACATTATTCGTAACCTTATGCATACGACACTATGGTTAACATATAAGCTTTCCACCTCATCGCCATATATCATGTCAACCAATTTTCCTTTCCCTTTTTCCATGCATGTGCATTCAAGTTGTACCTCCTCTGATTCTTCCTCATCGAAGCAAGCTTCCAAGTAAGATTCACCCAACAACTCTAGTACCTTGTACTCCTCTATGGCACTATCTCCCATAGTTAGGTCTTAAAACCTATAGCAGCTCATTCACCAATGGTTTGGTACTCCGATACTCGAAATATTGAAGGAGATCAGATGTCAACTCCTGCTAGTTTCTTGTCTAACGACACAACTACGAGTGAATGTACCATACGTGCATGCAGCCTTGTCGGTGGAGTAAATCTTATGCACCCATAAAGATGGAGGAAATTCTTTCATTCCTTCCATCTAGGCCTTCTCACATGCATATACGTGAAATGAGGCATCTTCCTTCCCATGATAATCTTGCATAGTAGTAGGTACATTTCTTCTAATAAACCTAACAGAGAACGTGATTCTCACCTTGAACCACTCTAAAAGGAATTAGTGATGGATCACCCATAGATGTGTTGTCGTCCCAAGAAAGGTATAGCTAAGAATACTTTTCATTTCAACCTCACATATCAACTTGGTCTCCATTTCTCATAGGAAAACATCAGGGTTACCTCCCCTAGTGTAACTTTGTAAATTGTTTCCTCCCGGAGCCTGACTGAGTGCATCTTTGTTACTCTTGTCATAGAGCCTCTTAACTACCTTCGACTAACTCATATTTCTCATGCACCCAATTTTCACATGCCACACTAGTTGTATCACTTATAGATTGAGTTTCTCCCCACTGAATAATGCCTTATTTTGTTGGTTACTCAACCTTAGGGTCCTTGATAGTATGCACATAGATTCTATCTAGGTATTCTTATCCCAAGGGCTCAGTATAGGGCGTTGAATTTCCATCTGTCAAAGGAATCATAACACATTCCTCCTTGTTCTCAAAACCTATATACCTCTTATTAAAATGTAATTTGGAATTTTTATTATAGTACTAGGGGTGCTCAGGTATTGTTATAAATTTTTCTCGCCTCAAGCAAACATCAAGACTTTGAAGTCTCCAGTGAATTTTTACCCTTGGATAGTGATATCAGCATTGTTAAAAACAAAAATGGGAATTGTCTTTATCTTATTAGCCATATACAACACATTTGAAGATGGATATAATGGGGGCCTTCCCATTTGATTTCATACGTCCAGGTGATAACATTAACTTCGCACCCATGTCAATAAAAATATTACTTAGAAGCCATCCATCAACAATTACGGTCAAGATAATTTCCTTATTATATTCAAGGTTGTGAGGAGGTAGATAAGCATGCAAAACCTACCTCTCACACTCTCCTTGAGTTATTTGTACTTTATCACTCAACCATTCTCCTAATAGAGGGATGATATTCTCTTAGCCTATCATCTTACACACACCTCTTTGACATCATCTATATCCACCTAAGGGACCTCGGTATTTTTTTCTATTCGACTTCCTAGATTGCTCTTTTAGAAACTAAATTTCCCCTTGAAGACTTTGATTATTTACATGGTATCTTGATAGACTCCTTTCTAATGGGTAGGGTTAAAATACTTCCCATATACAACTTCTCTTGTAATTAGTAGTCTATGATTTGGTATCTCTCCTAGCGTGTACAACCTCAGCTCACATCGTCTCTAGTATAGGTTCTAACTCTAACTCACGCACCATCATTGGCATCCATAGTTGATCATCACACTTTACGTTCACCATCCCGAGTGCCCTTATCCTTCTCTTGCTTTTGTATCATGTGTTCAAATAATTCCAGGACATTCCTTATACTTGTGATTTTTCCAACAGCAATAGCACTATAATAATTCAGGGTACTTGTGCTTGTAGTGTACGGTAGATCCCTAATTATAGCGGGTTCTATGAGGGTATTCATTCATTCCACCCTCGTGATTGCCATGACCTATAAATCCTCCTCAAAAGAATCTACCTTAACCTTCTCGATCTACACACCCTTTATAATGACAACCATCATCCTTGGAGCTATTTTAAACACTAGTATGGTGCACACTAGTATCGATGACATCATGTATTCGGTCAATCAATCTACAATCCTTAGTGTCATGAGTAGTAGAGGTGAAAATTTTGAAATAGCAAGACACGTTCTTATGGATCATGCATTGTAGTAAAGGAAACCTACTTGCATCATAATCTCTATGAAAAATCTCATAGTGTACCATCATTACACGTACCAATCTCTGAGGACAATTTTCCTTCATATTCCCTTCTACCTCACAATCCATACACCATAATCCAATGTGAGTCTTATGAGTGAGTTCAGAGATAATTTCTCTAGCTAATTTTTCATTGCAGCACTTTGGGATTTTAGGAATGGACTAACTCTTATATCAATGCTTCCTATTGCCTTAGCATGTAAGGAGTCCTCCAAGGCCTCATGCGGATCTATGAAAGTATTATGTGAAAGTGCATCCTTAATGGAATTATTAGTCCTCCAATGAACCACTAAGAATATTGTGAAGGGTGAATGTCATAAGATAACTTGGATAGGAGAGTTTTGAAATGTGCATCATACTCCCGTACACTCTCTGTCATTCCTTGTTTAATTTTATTCAATGCACGATGCTTTTCTATTCAAACTTAGGTATGTGGAACTCCTCCAAAAAGGCATTACATAGTGCGCAATGTAATCCACCACTATCTGGTGTGGGTCATACTTCATGTACCATCTATGCATGTGTCCTTGCAACGTGGTTGCAAACTAAATTTTGTTTTGCTCCGGGGTAGTGATTCCTTTCATGTGCCATAATAACTCACACTTGTTTACATGTTCTATGGCATCCTCAACACCCTTGTAATCAGGTAAGTGGAGTGACATCTCATGAATCACCCATTGATGGTGTTGTATACCTTATCTACTAGATCCCATACCTTGATTCCCTATGGTGTTACCTCCACCAC
Organism: Taxus wallichiana var. yunnanensis; assembly: GCA_018340775.1. Classification (NCBI taxonomy): domain Eukaryota; kingdom Viridiplantae; phylum Streptophyta; class Pinopsida; order Cupressales; family Taxaceae; genus Taxus; species Taxus wallichiana. The sequence goes on from CM031244.1 coordinate 167,673,697, forward strand.
TAGACCCACTAGATCCACTAGTTCCAAATCCTCCATATCCACCAGATCCTCCTCTTATCATAGGAAAGGTGCCTAACATATTTATACCCTATTATCCCACCATCATGTTAAACTATGCGCCGACAGTCTATGATACTGAACCCCTCCCATATGTGTTTCCCACACCGCTCCTAGACACAATACTCAAACCTTGTGATCCCACACCTTTCCCCAATGTTGTGCTAGATAAAATACCCCCAAACACAAGAAATTATTGTGTAGCCATAGATGTACCGAATGAAAAATTATACTTCCTAGGTGTTGCTCGACTACCAATATCGATACTAATTGGATTATCAAAACTTATCTTAGGAACTGGAAAACTAAGCACAAGGGTTTGGTCGTCATGTGTGTTAATATGTGTGCCTACGGCTCTCCTCCTTTCTTCATATGATGAGATATCTCTAAAATTTGAGGGGTTTTCTCTTCCACACTTTCCAAGATGGGGTAGCTTAGACTACTCAGGTTCCATGTCCTCTGCACAAACCTCGAATCCTTCCCACTACGCCCCTGCCTCCATGAATCCATCACTCATGTATCTTTTCATTGTCTTTCTAAATCCCTCTCCTGATATTCATTATACTTCAGCTGCCTCTCCTCTCTCACCATTTCCGTCAGAAGGTCTACCATCCTCTACCACACTAGATTTTGTGCCCTACACCTAGTACGAGTTTATCTAGCCATGGGAAAGGATTCCAAAATCAAATTAATGACCAAGATATTGATAACTAGTGGAATAGAATGCAAGAATGATCCTCTAAGCTCCCACAAGAACTCAAACTCAACAATCTCTCGGGAATGAATACGTAGAAATATTATATTCCAAAGTATAACTAGTTATCTCTACTCCACCAGAAATAAACAACATGGGTCCATGTCGATCGACATCATACAACCACGGGTATTCCTCCTAGGTCCAAACATGAGGTATATAGTACCAACTTGTCGTTAATTCATATGTTGATATCCATTAACTCTCTACGGGAAATAATAGAAAAAGGTCTCATATAAATCATGATACAAGTGATCTTGTACCCATTTACGTGCATCAAACTCATGTCCAAAGTGTTAAATATTTGAGAAAAATCATCCTCCATGTTTCTAATCCATGCTTTGACACTATCCAAGGTTAAGTGTTCCATCATTACACATTTTTCTCACAATAGCTTCAAAAGTTGGAAATGTGGAACCAAGATGTATTCATTATTTTACCCTCAATACCTCTTTCTAACCCTAAGTGTGTCATCCTATCACCTAGCATACACAGGCACTCACCGAGGTGTGCGTGCATGACAAGTTCCTCATTTATGTGAGATTTACCAGAGATTTCCACCATTAATGGAGGATTATTTGCAAAAATAGAAGTACATGCATCTACTTAAAAGGTAGAAGATATAACTAACATATCTACACATTAATGCATCACAAAAGGTAAATAAACATTATATGAAGCATAAGAAACCAGATCTGAGTCATGAAAATCCAAATAACATGAGGGTTTACACCCATAAACAAGATGTACATAATAGATCCATGTATATTGATTTAAAAGAGTTTCTAGTATCCATACTACATTCAAAAGGGTCATCTCAGACCATATACATCAAATGACAGAGCTCCAACCCCTACAAACCCATCTAATTAGAGATCCTAACTATGATTTCCCCATTATAACCCTTGTTATAGACCCCATTACCCATAAATATGCTTAATGATATCCCTTACAACCCTATAGCACCAAGAACTCTTAACCCTATTATCATGAGCTCTAAACCCTTAGCATTTCCTTACATTTTTGTAGTACCTCATTACCCTCCTTCTCTTAGCACTCCTGTACCTTCTAGTGCCTTTGCACTACCTTCTCCCCCTCCTCCTTCCTTTCTTTTTTCCCTAACACTTCTTTAAATAGGATCATCATCCACTATCATGACTTCTCTCATGAGTAGATCACGTGCCAAGTTTCAATGTGGTCCTCCATTGGTGAATGCTTATCCTCTTTGCAAAACCTTCCACTAACTGTAATGATGCCTCTAGGAATATTCCCTACATAGAATATCCTTTTCTTGGCCTCTAAGGTTCCAGGATGGCACCTTATCCACTTATCATGCCTAGTCGGGTCCTCACATTTTTCCTCAAGTGACTCCATGATTCCAAATATGGATAAGTCATTTAAACCCTTGTTCTACCTCCTACGCATGCCCTAGTTTCACTTAAACCCTTTTCCTATGTGCTTTTCCCTGAGCGCCTTGTTATTTCTGATCCTCTACGTGCACCTCTTAGTACTTAGCCAATATTTAGCTTCCAACACTTCTCTTATCAAAGGTTACCCCTGAGTGGGTAACATTGAGTTATGATGTTCTACAAATCCTTTGAATGGTTCCATAAATTATCCTCCTCTCCTTAATTTCTTATGAAATCCAGGTGCTTTCATGATTGTCTTTATACCTTGTTAGAGTGAGCCTAAATGAGTTTCTTGATGCTTAGGCCTTGGCTTAAAAATTCCATTTCCTTCATTTTATTTGAAATTAGTTTCATACTCGATAGTTTTTTTGCATGCTTACCCACATTATTAATCCCTTATTGAGCATCTCATCACTTCCTTGAGGCTATTTTTTTTTTTTAATTTATTAAACATCCCGAGTTCTCTTCTTTTCCACATTCACGTTCCTAGACTTTTTTTGTAAGAAACGTTGAATTTTTCCTTTTGACTCATATCAATATGAGGTGTTCAAATATCAAACGGGGAACAAAAATTAAATCATATCCATCTTGTAGGGCCATGGATTGAGCCAAGCATTTGATACTTAGCTCTGGATATTTTGGGCCTTTTGTTGCTTCCAAGATCTCTTGTATTAAATCCTTCTTTCATACTTCCATAATTTCATCTTCACCCTTATTTGAAAAATCTTCATTCAAAAATTCAAGGCAGCCATATGGAGGCAATTCTTCAATATCTTGAGGATCATTACATTTTATCACTTCTTCATCTAGAGGAATCTCAAATTTGAGGGCTTCAAAACTCCTTTCTTCAACTTCTTCATAAGAGAAATATTCCTCTTCTTCAAATGGGAAAGAAAATACTTTACTTTCATCATCACATTCATTATCCATTAGCTTAAGAGGAACATGGGGTTCTTCACCTTACTTTATTTCATTCTGACCATCCTTTGCATCAGTTGAGAAACAAAAATTTGGTTTGTGCTTATCATGCACATCCATAGCTCGCATCATGAATTCAAAACTAAGTTCGTGGTCTTTTGTTTCTTTTGTAGCTCTCCAAATTTCTCACACATACTATTATTTCAAACCTTTCAAGGGGTCATCAGTTGTATTTTGTTTTTTCTTCATGTATGTCATGATTGAGAGTGTATTCATCTTCAAATGGGAATGATAATATATCATCTTCATGGGCAATCATACAAGGTGATTTTTCCATTTGATATTTTCCAAGAACCACCTCTTCTTCTTTATGACCCACATCATCTAGCAATTTAGGGCTATTCTATTACAATTAAAAGTTCTTTAATTCTTCTTAAAGATCCACACCCCTCTAAGAATGGATGTCGATCCTATCAAAATGGGAATCTAATCTTCCTCCTCGGTTGTTACAAAAATTCATCCTCTTTTTTTTTGGTATAAGATGTTAGCTCCTGGACTTCTTGCCTTTTACATCGTGTACCTCATATTCTTCTCTGGAAGTAATTATTCCATGTCTCCTTTCACTAGAATGGTTGCAGAAGACCAATTCATCTATATTTTACCCCCTAAAGTTTGGTAGAAAACTCTTCTCAACAACATTCCAAATGAGGTCAGAACATCTGCTACCAAAATCACCATTGAAACCTTCTTATCCAGAAATTTGGTGAGGGAAACCTATAAATTTTTGTCTTCCTTACAATTGGGACTTATTTTGACTCCATAGAGTAATAAGAGCCATCAAGATGAGTCATGGTGAGTTTGAGAGCTTTGGAAACCTTCACAGACATTACATTATCGGAGGAACTGAAGCTATTATATAGTTGTTCAATATGTATTCCCTATGAGAAGGGAGACATAGAAAGGGTTGACCTTATCAGATTTTGATACACTCATAGTAAGCATGTTATGTGATGGAGGTATAGGTGAGTTTTGTATTAGGACTTTATAACTAGGGATCATGGTATTGGGACTTGGACTACTACCCTTGATATGATGGATAAATCTCTCAAATTATTCCAGATGAGTTTGACAAAATTCGGTTTGAGAAATTTATACTCTAGTTCTATCCATATTCTCTATGATGTCCAAAGGAGTAGATGCAAATAGGGTAGATGAAGACATTACTTTGGAATTTGAGGCATGCTTGGAAATAGGGGTAGATGTTTGGGTAACAAAAGCTATTTTAAAAGGTATGGTAGGAAATTTTGAAGCAATAGATTATGTGGAAGTGGATTTAGAATTACAAGAAGCATTAAAATAGTTACTTGGGATAATGAGTGATCTCCCACTTATCAAATGGTTAGGTTTATCCAATGCATAATTGTCGGCTAGATTTTATACATGCATAAACCTATGCAATCATGGGATAAATCCCTTTCATTGAATAGTGAAGCTCCCATGTAAGTTATTTATATATTCTAATTACTTTCTACGCTATTACTTGTAATCACAAACCTCATGAACCCTAACTTGGGATTCTATAGCAAGTAATTACCTATTTTTTGGAATAGTGTGGGAAAGAAAGGGATGTATAACAATGGTGAGAAAAAGAGAGGATGCACTTTGCAATAAGTAGAACATAGAGATTATTGCAGCAATACAATATAAATAAATACTTTTAAAATTTCACAATTTAAGAGAATGAAAAGGAAATTAGTCCAAATTTAGATTTTAAGTAACACGAGTTTACCATATGTTGTCATGAAAATGTGCAACAAGGAAATTAACAATTTCTAAGCATGACAACTATACCCTATTGATACCCAAACTTAATCTCCTTCACAACTCAAGTAGCATCATGGATCTCACAAGACACTCAAGGGAAGATAAATGATTTGTGTGTCATTTGTAGCCGGGGAGCACATCTATCTGACTTGTTAGCACTCAAGATTTGAAGGAGTGGGTAGCACCTCAAAATTATTTTGATCTAATCCTCACTATTCTAGGTTGTGCCTTTCAACCAAGGTAAGAGAACCTATATTGCAGCCTTTGTTTGATGAAGGAGGTGGAGATATCCTTATGCTTTGCACATTGTATGGAGATGGCCTTGGGAAAACATGATCAATTATCCATTATTAAAACTCAAAAGAGTTGTCACTACTAAAGGAGTAGTATGCGTAGGATGAGTTAGTTTGAATAAAATTTTGTTGGGAGATGTTTAGACAAGACTAGCTACGAATTACCAACTTCTTTGAGAACCTTTGCAAGAGATTTGCAACACCTAAACAGTAGAGATGTTTCAATGGGTTTAAAATACTCCTTCAACCAGGATATGTGCACCAAATGGAGGCCCAAATCTGTACTCTTCCACACAACATTTGATAAACTGACACAAAAGCTTAAAGCAAAATACCAACAAAATATCCAGAATCCCTATTTGATCATGACCCAAGGTGCACCCAAAGGTTTCAAAAATCTCAATATTCAAGGACAAGTAAAATGATTTTAAATCTGTTTATCTTCTATCAGATGAAGGATCCTTAGAATATAAGATTACAAATTCCATTAAACCATCAATAAGAAATGAGACCCTATATAATCAAAGGGATCCTAAACATAAGATTACAACATGAGTAAGAAACACAAATTGAAATCATTCTGAAACATAAGCATATGCAAATTTTGCCAAGAGATAACACCAAATAATCCAGAAAATGATCAAATATATCAGTAGGGGAATGTCATGAGAACAATCTTAGAGATTATTGATGGATTTAAAACTTGAAACCAACTCAACATGATGAAATCTGATGCAAAATAGAATTGAAAATGGCTCTCAGGTGGTTTTCTCAAAGAAAATGGGCTTCTTCCTGTTTTTTCCTTGAAAAATTCTATCCTTTTTCTCCCCCTCAAATCCTCCAAAAATATCATATATACTCAATGCCAGCTTGGAGTCTTGCCTCCCAAGTAAAGAATATGCTTGAGGGATCAAATTTGTTACAAAAACCCTTATCCTTTCATGAAAATGACATAAAACTGAAAACAACTCACATATTGCCAGGGATGCACAAAAAGTTTAAAATATTACACAAATTTAGATCCTTATCCATCCCAGAGTCACGTTTTTGTCATTCAGGCATGCCAACATGTTTTACTTATCATTTTTTACCTTTTCCCCTCATCATTTCACCTCTGCAACTTTTGATTTTCACTTTTCATGTTTTTTACTCGGGCTGGGGAAAAATTACATCAAAAACACCGTAGATCAAAGAATTAGGTCATGAAAATGATGCCAATGTTCTCAGAAGGCCAAGACGACCCAAAATCATATAAGGTTCGATGAAATTTGATGAAGAAATGTGATTTCCAAGCTCCTTGGAGCTCCCATGGCGGCCAAAAAATGAAATTGCACAGTAACCATCAATTTTGTATCGACATTAAATGTCCTCCTTCCACGTGGTAGATGAGATCCACGAATAAGTTCAAAGATACCCTTTTTGACTCTAGACAAGGTAGGACATGTGTCAAAACATGATTGGATTGGGCTCCTGTCTTTTAAAAATGCGTTTGCGACCTTTTTCAAATTTTGGAAAATTTTGTAAAATTTCCCCACTCTGCCTCTTGGGCCCGCCACGTGTCCATGTGTGGGCCCCATTAAAAATGCGGGCCAATTCTATCCATTTTTCTCCTTTTTGAAAAAGGAAATTTTGCTCAAAATTCTCCGCGGGCCCGAACACCTACTCTCTTCCTCACCACGTGGTGTTCTCCCATTCGCTTCGGGTCCAGGCCTCCAATTCTTCCCTCAAGACCTCCCTACCAAAATTTGCAAAATTTTAAAATTCTCCCCGGGCCTCGCACCTCCCCATTTATACCTTTTGGGACACGTGTCGCTTCATGATTTGTTGCAGAGCTTTGGCTAGAATTTTAACTTTAAAGTTTTGAAGTTTAAAAACTTCAAATTCATCAAAAGTGCCACCCTCCCATGCTGACCTTTCTTTGGACACGTGCCCATCTGCTATTGGATGAGGGCCTTCGGGTCAAAAATTCCTTGACACCTTGAGCCAAAAAACACAAAATTTCACCAACTTCTTCCACCACCCGCATGCCTCCCGAGCCACGTGTCCTCTTCCCATTTGCTGCGGGATTTCAGCTCAAATTTTGACTTTAAAATTTTGAAGTTAAAAACTTAAAATGCACCAAAACCTCCGCCTCCTTATGTTAACTTCTTCTAGACATGTGTCCTCCTATGGTTGGCCAAGGGCCTTCGGGCCAAAAATTTACTCTGAAAAAATTTGCAAAGTAAAAAGCTAAATTTTTCAAGGACAACCCACCACCCACCAACCAATCATAACATGCCACGTTGCCCTAGATGCTGCGATGATGAATTTGATGGGCCGATGACACCCGTATAACCGTCAAAACGCCAAAAATTCATAGGATGCCCTAGAAATCAAAAAATTTAACAAGGGTGGTAGATTTCTTGATTTTAAATCAATTGAAACATGATTTAGGATTGTTTTCAACCTAGGGATTGGGTTTTTAATTGCAAACACTTCATATTCAACTAATTTCGAGTTTTGCACGATTTGACAAAGGAAAAAATGACATAACTGACCATTTGAAAAAGCTAGAGCACACAAAAAAGGTGAAACTTGGATTGTTGTTTCAAATTAAGGAAAAACAGTAAGATCTTGGGCATTTTTGAAGCATTTAATTGGGGAAGACGAATCAGAACCCACCAAATTGAAAAATAAAATGTTTGTGAGCAAATTTGGACATGAAAAATTAAGGCACGTTATGAAAACTCAATAATGGGACCAACATACCCCTATGTTAATTTTTTCAATTTTTGTCACCCAAGACACCTCAGTCTATCCAGTACCCAAGTGACCTCTTGATTAATATTATCTCATCCCCTAGGTGATTTCAAGATTTCATTAAAAGTTATAAGCTACAGGCGGTTGTGGGAAGGTCTATCACTAGCCTTCTTGGGACTAGAGCAACCCCATGGTGCGGAACAAAAATCCAAACTAGACATAGAGGTGATTCAAAGGTCTTGGGACATCACTGAAATGATTTAGGAATATTCGGAAGATCTCAGAGAATCAGGGTAGTTTCACTAAAGTTAGGGTTCACAGCCTAGTTAGTACACGAGGCCAAAACAACCGCTTGAGCTTCGAAAGGATATTTTGAGAGCTCCAAATGGAGTTAGGAGAAAAACAAAACATTGTCGAAATATAATTACAATCCCTAAAATATGGTGAAATAATTGTTTTCACAACACTTTAGATCATTAGTTTTGTAGGCATTTTTATCATGCATGGGTGGTGTACCACATCATAAATCCACCTTTTCAGGATCAAATGGAATAATAAAGACATTATACCCCCACCAATGGCTTAAAAATTCCATTTCTAGTCAGGATCATATAGCATTTTGCCAAAATTTTCCATCGAGAGCTCAATATATCATCATCTCAAGTTGTCCTCTTGGAGCGAGTTCAGGAGTTAACCAAATTTTGGGAAGACACGTGTTAGCTCTAGGAGCCTAGCGGGATTCTTTTTCAACCACTCCATCATTTAAAAATATCAAACCAGATTTACAATAGCAATGAAATCCTCAACCTCATGGTGATACATAGGTCTCAGAAGAATATTTCATCAAGATAAGAAGAAGAAATGAAGAATAGAGAATAAGAACAGTGGAAATCCCCATTACCATGACATCAAAATTTGAAGAAATATTCCAAAATGGTGCAAGGATTTACAAACCATCTATTTTTTAGTTATTATCTATTGAAGACCATTAAAAACTCATATTCAAACTCCCATTTGCAGAAAGGAATGCTCACAAGTGAAAAAAATTCACTTCGTGCTCTATGAAGAACAAAGTGTAATTTCCCATCAAACCAAAGAACCGGATTGAAGAGAAATTTCACTAGTGAGACAAGATGAAAACAACTATCGCAATGGAGTTGATTTCATCATGAATGGATACAAAAACCATACCTGCAAATTTCAATCTCCATTAATGGCCGCCATGACACAAGATTGGAAAAAAATTAGTGAGCTAGTGGGTGAAATCACATGAAAATTAGAGGGAATAATCATTAAAAAATCTAGCTTCGCGTGAAATATTTTTAATACCATGAAGTCCCTATTTTTATGGATATGGAGAGATGTTTTATTATAAGTATTCTTCCCTCTTCGAATAAATTTTCAAATTCCCAAAGATCGACAGGCAAAATCATCCAAAATTCGAGAGGAAGGGTCTCCAAAAATCTAGTTTCTCTCAAACTAGTTTTTGCACGATGAAATTTCCAGTTTCTCAAGATATGAAGGACTAATTTTTTATTAGTATTCTGCCCTAGTAGCTCCATACCGAAGCTCTTACAACACATAAATTTTCATTTTCCTTTTTGATCTTTATGGAAAACGAATCATGATGAAAATTGGAGCACGAGTTCGTGACGAAGATTCGAATCCAAAAATTTAGTCCGTCAGTAAACAGAGGTCATTTTAACCACTTACTAAAAATAGCATATTTTATATTTCCTCGTATATGTTATAAATGACGAGTCCCATGAATTTCAAGTTCTATCACTCAGACAATCGAGAAAAGGGGTAAAAGGAAAACTAAGATGGAAAATGACTTCTTCCCAAAATAGTAAGTCCCCAAATAATAGCTGCTAAAAATAGCAATATCTCAGAATAGAGGGGTTGGAATATGGTAGAAGGTACGAGAAGGTTAAACTAGAGAAAGATGGATGATATGCCCTAGAATAGCATAACATGGGCTCATATTCTAAAAATAGCAGGTTATTCTCAGAGGGAAAGTTTGGCACAATGGGACATAGAGGGATGATCATTCAGGTCAATACCATCATTCTGGATCAGCCATGGGAATTGATCATAGGGAATTTGAGGTCTCTCTTAGGGATCTGGATAATTTTTTTTACACTCACTACATAGTTCAGGTCATAGGTATATCATACACATGATGGGAGTTTTGGTCATCGAAAAACCATTCAGAAGTGCTTTTAAACACTCATTCCAAAGCATCTGTGAGCCAATTGGGAGGAGTTTCTCATGAGTTTTAAGATTCATAGTTTCATCGCATTGATCTTTCAATCAATGAGGATAAATGGACTTTATCGAGAATGACATCTCCTCTTCTTCTTCTCTCACTCTTTGTCTCTCCTCTCCCCCAAATTTATCTCTTCTCAATGTTCTAATTTTGCATTGGGGTTGTACTTTTCATATGTATTAATGTTCCTAATGTAATAAGTTGATTTTGTGTTATAAAAAGGGACTTAATATTCTCATAGGAATTTGAAAAGTTTTAAGTTGTGTGAGGACATATGAAAATCCATTGGGGGGTAGATGATGATTCATCTCTCATTCTATAAATTGTAAATCCATTCTCTTTTCAAAGGGTTTGAAATTGATCTTGTAAACTCAAGAGTGTGTTGTGCTTAGAGAAAGAAAAGGAGATAGACATTTTCTTCTACTTTCCTCCACTCTCAAATTTATTCCATTCTCACACTATGCACAACTTTTGTTTACGAAGTAAATACAAGGAATTTCTAGATTTATTTGAGTAAGGGATTTCTTGATAGGTTTATATCAATAAATTTTATTTGGTCTTGTTGCTTTATTTGCAAATTTATTTCTTCTCATAAATGCATGTTTTGAAATTTCTAGCTTGTGTGTGAAGGAATCTGATTTTCTACCTGCAACATTAGTTCTCCCATATCATTTCTCACTCCTGTTTCCTGCTCTTAAAACAAAGTATTACCTAGCAAGATATTTCTAGCTTTTTCGCAGGCTCAGTGGAGTTCCCCTATAGAATCCATAGCTGTAAGGCCACCAGGAGAAAACTCACTTTCACTCATACATGCATATATAATTGCACCGATTAAGTAGAGGGACTTAGATTCCTAAAGTGTTGGAAAGAAATCCACGAGTTTTTCCACCCAAAAATATTCTCACCAATAGTTTTTGGTGCCCACCATGGGGAAGATTTAGCAAAGCATCTACACCCAAAATATGACCACAAGGTCCAAAAATTAAAAAAATAAATAAAATATTGAAAAACCAAAAAAAAGTTCATGAAAAGCCATTTCTAAAAGATACACTATCAATTCGTTCACATGACCATTTATATTACACAAAGTGTATTTTCATATTCCCACTACAAAATTTTCCAAAATTTGGTTGAATGAAGATACACCAGGTTGAGCAGGTCAAGAGGTGTTGTTGATTCCAATTTTGAGGCTTTGCAAAATCAACAAGAATGAATTAGAGATAATCCATACTTCTTCTCTCAATCCTCCTCTCTGTTTGAATCTTCAAAGAGTTCACTTGGAAATATTTTCAAGACTCCTATTGATACCCCCTTCAAATTCTCCCATTTTTCAACCACCCTTGAGCATTGAGTTCTCGAAGAAGAAGAATTTGAAGAAGCAAGAGCTGAAGCAGAAGTAAAAATGACAATGGAAGATGAAGTAGAAAGACCCCAACCCATTGTTCCATGGGGAAGAAATACATGTCGCTTTCTCTTGAACCTCCTCTTCATGATCTACTAAAAATTTCCCATAAGAAATTTCCAAATTTCAAAGGTGATGGCACACAACTCCCTGAAGAGCACATATCATCCTTCACCACATCATGTGGAATTCTTGGTGTCCAACATGAAGATGTCACTGTAAGATTGTTCATGGAGTCTCTCCAAGAAAAAGTGGCATAATGGTTCTACCTCCTACCTTCCCAATCCATCACTTACTAGAATGACATCAAAAGGAAGTTCAAGGAAATATTCAAATTTATTAAGGATTGTCAAGACCTCCTTGTTCAATTGGCACAAATAAAGAAAGGAGAAAATGAAACTATGAGAGACTTTGTGGCTTGTTTCAACTGGTTGCTTCGCAGGATACCTGAAGAGGATTCGCCATCTGAAAACAATGTCAAGAGATTCTTCATCAATGCTCAATCACCGAAGGTATAATTTATCCTATGAAGAGTTCAACCAAGGAAAATTGTAAAAGCACAAAGGATGGCCATAAAACTTGATGACAATCTCATCCTCTCTAGAAATATCAAGAATCTATCAATGGAAATACACAACATCCTAGAGACAAGAGAACAAATCCACTATTGAAAACTATTGACAAATGACATGACATCATTAAAGAGGGAAATATTTGAAATATTTTCTTCTCAAAGAAGCAACAGAAATCAGTTATGGGAGTACCTCGAAGGATTTCCTTAGAGTCCCCACCTATCAATGCAAATTGTAGGAGTAAGGGAAATGAAGAGGAGCTTGAACCAGAAAGTGAAGATTGTGATTTCCTAGAAAGTGATGAGTTTGAGAATGATACACAAATCAAATTCTGTGAGTATTTTGGAGGTGATGAAGAAGACGAAGAAGATGCACCTAATTTCTCATGTGTGGTATTCACTCGTTCTCAGTCTGATAAAGGAACATCTCCCCACCACTCTGTAAAGAAAAATAAGATTAAATATCCTCACATGGCGACTTCAGTAAAACAAAATAATCATTTGAGGATCTCCACTCCCACCCTCCATGGAGTCTGCATTGTTGAATCCTGATCCTGTAGCAAGTAAGAAGGATCTTGCAATCCCAAGTAAGTCTTTTGATGCCTCTTCTAAGTCTAAATATAAATATGCCCTGTTAAATCTAGTACTTTAAAAGCTCCTAGCGTACCTTTAAAAATACCCTCCATTCCCCAAAAATATACTCCTACTTCCAAACCTGTCCTAAATCCAAAAGTATTCCCTTCATCACCTTCATCTCGCATCTTCTCCTTTTGATTTCATAGAATATGCAAACAAAACCAAAGTCCAAATTATTGAAACTGAATATTTGTGAACTCATCCTGAAAAATTTTAGAGGTTTGTCTGATATATCGGGGTGGTATTCTAACACCTAATGTTGTAACTTCTAGTTCCAAAGGCATGTTTCCAAACCCACCTACACCTCCCTCACAAAAATGCTTTCCTTAAATGCATCCAAGACTGACAAAGGTTGATCCTTTCTACGTCTCCCTTCTTGTTGTAGAATATGTATTGAACAATTACATAATAGATTTTGGTGCCTCTAGACAACTTGGTGCCTTTGAAGGTCGTCAAGGCTCTCAAACTTACCATTTCTCCACTTGGTGGCTCTTGTTACTCTTTGGTGTCAAAAGAGGTCCGACTTGTAGGGAAGGTAAAAACCACAGAGGTGGATCTTGCCATATTTCCAAACAAGAAAGTTTCAGCGATGATTTTCATATGAGACATCCTAGCCTCATTTGGAATTTTTCTTAGTCAAATTTTCTACAAAGACTTGGGAGGGAAATTTTAGATGAATTGGTCATCTGTAACCATACCAATGAAGGAAGACATGGAGAAATTTCTTCCCGAGAAGAAGATGAGGTACACAGTATGAAATTTTGGAAGCCCAGAAGCTAAAATTTTATACCAAGATAGCAGGTAGATGAATCACTTTGTGAAAACTGAGGAGGAAGAGGATATTCCCATCTTGATAGGGCCATACATGCCTTCCAGAGAGGCATGGACCTTGAAGAATCATTGAGGAGATTTGAGTTACAATAGGAAGCCCCAATTTCTAGATGATGCAAACCATGAAGAAGAGAAATGGTTCTTGATGATTTTCAAGAAGAAAAATCATCTTATGTGCTTATCCGTGATGAGGAGTTATTATCATTCCCATTTGGGGATGAAGATGACCTTAGCCAGGCCATCTATGGAGAGACAAGACCATCTTGTGATGAACCCATGAAAGGTTTAAAAGAACTACCTATACAAGAACTACTTAGAGCTGCAAAAGATACTTGAATTTCCTCGGCTCGAGTCTCAAACTCTGATGCAATCCATGAACCTACAAGATAAGTGCAAATCTGATTTGAAATCTTCAATCAATGTGAAGGTTGGCCATGTTGAAACAAAGAAAGATGAGAAATATGATGCCCCCCTTGAGCCAATGATTGATGGATGCAATGATGAAATGGAGATATTTTATTTCCCATTTGAAGAAGAAGACTCTTTCCATGATGAAGAAATTGAAACAAGGAGTTTTGAGGCCTTTGAAGTTGAAGATCCTCTTGATGAAGGATTGATAGAATGTAACGATTCCTAAGATAATGAATTAATCCCTCCAAATAGTTTCCTTGAGCTAAAAATAAAGATTCTTCGAAGGCATACAAATATGAGATGTAGGAAGTAAGGAAATCTTTATACAAGGAATATTGGATGTAGTGGAATTTTCGAGAAGACCCCAGGATGATTCTTGATCTATTAACTCATGTTTTTCATACAAGATAATTATAAGGTTACTTCCAATCCTTCCATCGGTACTCAAGCACCTCATAGTGGAGTAGAGAAAAAGGATAAGTCTGAGGTTTCTCATGGAAAAGAGGTCAATGACCATAAACACGGGCAATAAAATAATCTAGAAGGTTCAAGTAATTTCAACGAAAAGTAGCCCTGGGGCAGCGATAACATGCTTAATGAAGAATCGTCTATGTGGATAAATATGGAAGGTAATTGGCATTATGAAACTGATTTCAAAGAATATGAAGGAAATTGAATTTCTAAGTGAAGGCCTAAGCATCAAAAAGCTCATGTAGGATCACTCCTACAAAGTGTACATACAAATGTGAAATCACTTGGCTTTCATAAGCAGCTAAGGAGAGGAGGCTACTTTTTAGAACTAGTCAACGACTTCATAGAACATCATCATTTGGGTTTTCCCACTCATGGGTAACTTTTAAGGAATGAAAAGTACTTCAGTGAAAGTGGGTTTTCCCCTACCTTGTATATAATTTCCTTGTTGTGGTGTGTGTATTTCCTTTCTACACACGTTGTGTGTTTCCTTTCTCCTTGTTTTGTGTGTGTTTCCTTCTTCTCTCTCTCTCTCTTCTAAGTTGTACATGAATCTGTAGGGCCCAATGGATAAGGAACTAGTCAACATATCATATGGTCTAAAATTGAGATTCTAGATTCCCCATGTCATGTCTTCACTACACTCATTCCATGTTATGTCCCCAAGCTAGAACTAGCTATTGTCATGCAAATGTGTAACAAAGAAATTAAAAATTTTGAGCATGACAATTATACCCTTGTGTTAATTTTTTCAATTCCTATCATTCTAAGACACCCTGGTCTATCCATTCAGTCCAAGTGACCTCCTAATTAACATTATCTCATCCCCTAGGTGATTTAGGAAATTCCATTCATTCACCCTAGGTGATTTTAGGAGTTCATTAAAAGTTGTAAGCTACAGGAAATTGTGGGAAGGGCTATCACTAGCCTTCCTAGGACTGGAGAAACCCCATGGAGTAGAAAGGAAAATATAAACTAGACATAGAGGTGATTCAAAGGTATTCGGACATAATGGAAATGATTCTAGAAGATTTTGGAAGAGCTTAGAGAAGTTGGGGCAGTTTCGCCAAAATTAGGGTTCACGGGCCTAGTTAGTACACGGGAAAAAATAGCCGCTTAGGTTTGGAAGGTGATTCTAGGAGCTCTAGATGGAGTTAGGAGAAAAAAAACATTTCCGGAAATATAATTCCAATCCCTAAAATATGGTGAAATCATTTTTTCACAACACTTTGGTGCATTATGTCTGCAGGAAGTGTTTCTCATGCATAAGTGGAGTACAAAATCAAAAATCCACATTTTTGGAGATAAAATCAAAGAATAAAAACATGAAACCCACACCATTGGATTAAAAATTCCATTTTTAATCATTATCATATAAAATTTTACTAAAAATTCCATTGGGATCTTAAGATATCATCATCTCAAGTTGTCCTCTTAAAGCAAGTTCGGGAGTTAGACAAATTTTAGGACACGTGTCAGCTCCAGGAGCTGGTGGGATTTTTTTCTTCCCAACATACCTTGGGGTCAAGGAAATCAACCTTGGAAAATTTCTCCCAGCCCTCATGTGACCTCTAGAACCCCATGTGAGCTTCAAGATCATCAGTTAAGCCCCGGGTGCAATTTGGAGCTCAAATTCCCTATCGTTGGATCTCCACCACATGCCAACTCTAGGATATCCATCAAATTTCATGTCCCTCACATCCCACACATGTCAAGGACATCAAACCTTTAAAAATTTTCCCACACATCTAGGAGATACTTTTGGTCACGCATGCTTCTAGCCACTCACTTCTCTAAAGCTAATTTTCTAGCTCTCACTCCCTGTCGTCGGATCATTGCCATGTGTTGCCTTCTTTCTCACCATGGAAATTGATGTTCCCCATGTCCTTTTGAGGTGAGGGAAATTAGGGGAAAAAATAACCCAAATCCAGCTCCATAATTTGAAAATTTTCTAACTCTTGACTGCTTCTTACTACTTCTAACTACTTCTCTGTTGCTAGAAGAAAGTTGTAGAGAAAACCATAGTCTACCACTCCATCATTTCCAAAGCTCAAACCAGCTTCACCACAACAATTAAATTCTCTACCCCATGGTGATACATAGGTCTCATAAGAATATTTCATCAAGATAAGAAGAAGAAATGAAGAACAGTAGAGATCCCCATTGCGCCATGAAATCAACATTTGAAGAATTCTTCCCAACTAGTGCACGGATTGAAAAACCATCTTTTGATAAGTTGTTTTCTCTTGAAGGCCATTAAAAACTCATATTCAAAGCTCCCATTTTCCAAAAATGAATGCTCACAATGAAGAAATTTTCACTTCCGGCTCCATGAAGAACAAATTTCAATTTTCCGTTAAACCGACAACCGGATTGAAGAGAAATTTCACCAGTGAGACAAGAAGCAAAAACCTATCACAATGGAGTTGATTTTGTCACAAATGGAGAAAAAAACCAGACCTGAAAATTTCAAGCTCCATTAATGGCTTCCATGACATAGTAGTGGAAAAAATCAGCGAGATACCTCTCTACTTCTTAGGGTTCCAAAGTGGGGGAGATCACACGAAAATTAGAGGGAATGATCGTTGAAAAATCTAGTTTTACGTGAACTAGTTTTCAAACCATGAAGTCCCTATTTTTATGGATATGAAGGGATGTTTTTTTATCAATTCTTCCCTCTTTGAATAAATTTGCAAACTAAATATCGACAGTGAAATAATCTGAAATTCGTAGAGGAAGGGTCTAAAAAATCTAGTTTCTCTCAAACTAGTTTTTGCATGATGAAGTTTCCATTTTCTTGAGATATGAAGGAATGATTTTTATCAGTATTCTTCCCTGGTAGCTCCATATGAAAATATCTTATGATACATAAGTTTTTATTTTCCATTTATGAGCTTTCGGAGAATGAATCATGATAAAAATTGGAGCATGAGTTTGTGACGAAGAGTCGAATCCAAAAAAATTGTTCCCGTCACAAACAGATGTCATTTTCACCACTTAATAAAAATAACATATGTTATATTTCCTCACATGCTATAAATGATGAGTCCCATTGAATTACAATTTTTATCACTTAGGACAATCAGAAAAGGGGTAAAATGAAAAGTAAGACAGAAAACAACTTCTTCCCAAAATAGTAGGTCCCCAAATAACAACCTGCTAAAAATAGAAATGTGCTAAAAATAGCAATATCTCAGTAATAAAAGAGGTTGGAATATGGTAGAAGATTCTGGAAGGTGAAACTGAACAAGACAGATGGTATTCCCTAGAGTAGAAAGCATGGGCACATATTTTAAAAATAGTAGGTTATTCTCAAAGGGAAAGTTTGGCACAATGGGATAATTTGTTGGTTGCTCAAATGTGCACTGTGTCTCGAGATCTCGAAATGAATGAGGTGTTTGAGAACACAATAGAACCATCCCCAAGTTTTGGGACCTTACAAGCTTGGGTTGGATCTCGGAGAAGGTCGGTTCCTCTATCAATTTCTACCGCTACTACTACTCCTAGTGCTAAAAATGGAAACTAAGCTAATAATGACTAGGGACCAGGATAGAAGGATAACATGAAAGAAACTACACTAAAATTAGATAGCACTAGAAAAGAGGGATAAACATTATCATGCTCGAGTGATAATGAAGGGAAATGCATAAAAGGAGGCTAGACACGAATAACACGGTGAGACACATATTCACTAGATTGTTTTCATGGAACACAAATAAATATGGAACTGAAAGAGATGCGAGATAGCACAACCAACACACAATAAAAAAGAAAAGGAAATAATAAGGAATGCAAACATGTTAGGATAGAGAATCATCAAAAACAAAGATTTTATTACTTCAAGAAATGCATAGAGCTGTTATAATGATGAAGGAGGCAGATATCCACATGCAAGGGCCAAACATAGAAGTTTATAACTCAAAATATAGAAAATATGAAATACTTAGAAAAATGCATAAGGATCTAGAGTGTCCAACATGATAAATGATATTTTCTCTTATATTTATAGATGAATCCATGGAGGAAGAAGGGAAGGAGGGAAAAACTAAATTTGAAACACAACCACTAAGCTGTTGGTGTGTGGGATCCTATATGTCCTCCACTCACATATGGAGGGTCATCTCACATGGGTTATATTTAGGGTTTTCTTGTGTGTCATGCACTAGGGTTCCTCATCGCCCTAAATTTATCCCTTCTTTTGACATTTATGAGTATGCCAAGACACTCCACTATCTTTCTCTATGTGGAAGATTTGTTTTGCTATGTAAGTTCTTCCATTGATTGATCGATTTCTCCTTGTGATAATACTAGAGCTATTACATTTCCTTTGGAGTGTAACTTCATCGTGGTACACGTTTTCGATACAATTCTTGACAACTCTTTCATGGTATTAGAGCTAAGATCGGGTAAACATGCATTCATCATCTGAGTTGTGATTACTCTTGGTTTCATTATTTTTTACTCCTTGTGTAAGTTTTTTGATCATCAGATTCTGGAAATTTATTGCTAACATTATGAACAAGTTGCTCTTGGAAAGTTTTCAGTTTTTTTGTGTTCTTTGTGCATGTGCAGATATCCTCAATTTTTCAAAGGGTTTTCTAGCTACATTTACCTAGTCAGTAGCTAAATTTAGTAGATAAACTAAAAATAGAGGTTCTTTATTCTCGGTTTTTAATCATTTATTAAATTGAAATTTATTTTTTAGAACTAAGTTTTCTAGTTTTGTATGTTTTTCCTATTTTTTTGTAGATTCGGGTCAAAAAAATCAGTGATTGGTGTTTTTTGGTGCACTGCTCTCCACCAAGCTCCTGCCTGTGAGCTCCTGTAACCTTACAAAGTTCCTCCTCGAGCTCTCCTAGCTCATGCATAACCTACATTTGGTTAAGTGCTCACCCGATCTACAGTTTTCTCATGCCTCTACATTGACTAACCACTGATTGCCTTGCTTGGACTCGGGCTCATTCATAGTCTAAATGTGGTAGTTTTGTTCATGATTACTTCTACTCGTGAGCTCATTTTTGTTGTCATGGTTTACCTTCCTGCACTCTCGGCGCTGGTTTCACACATCCGGACTCGAGTTTACATTGTTTCCTTTTGCATTGTCTGTGCTTTTGCAAGGACATATTTTTGCATTATCTCATCTTATTTTTCATTGGTTGGACTCGAATCTGCCATTGTGCATCCGCCTTCAGCTCGAGATCATGGAACCGGTTTAATTCCATTCAGCTCGGATTAAATGTTGATTTTTCATCAACTTCCCTCAACGTGTCTTAAACCTATATGCTTATGCTCAGATGCCTTTCCTCTAGTTGCATTGGATTGGATTCACATTACATTGGATTCATGTTGCTGTGAATGTGCAATGGAAGGCTGTGGGATCAAATGTATACTCAACCGTTATTTGCTTGGATTCTACCTGTAACTTGTGTTGTTTGGGATCTCTATTTGTTGTGTCCCCATCTGTCAGCGTTTACACCACAGACCTTCGTGTCAATTGTCTTGGGATCCTTCCCCCCAACATCTAACTAAGACCCATGCTGAGATCTTTCTCGCCTACTTTCCCACCTTCAACTCATATTTTTTGGTAATTTTATTTCATTTCAATTCGTGGGCGCTTTTTTAAATAAAGGTAAGCTTTTTAAAATCTATTTCTATTAATAGATATTAATAAAATAGTTTCTTTTAAATTTAATATGTTTTAATAGATCTTAGTTTCCTTTAATATATATTAATAGATCTTAACTGAAAAATTCTAAATTGTAAGTGGAAAAAAATTAAAATTTGATTTCTTTTAAAAAGGAAAGTATTTAAATATTTAATTAGGATTTAATTTTTAATTAGATCTTAATTAGTTGAAATTAATTAGATTTAATTATATTAAATCTAGTTTTATTAATTTCAAATTGACCTCATTTACGATTAGATAAAATATTTAAAATCATCCTTTGCTTTAACATTAATTATCATTTTTAACTCCCATAGCTTTAAAATTAGCTAAATTAGGTGTTTCCAATGATAAATTTTTAAGCGTTATTGTTAATTTTTTTACTAATCGTGCGCTCAAGTGTGTAGTAACACTTCGAGCTCCTATTTTTTCTTTCGTGTGCTTTTCCGGCATTCGAAGATCTCTCGAACTCATCTTGAGTTTGTTTAAAAATTGTATTTTACCCTTATTATTGCTTGTGACTAGTGAGCACATCCACCATAGTTTACAGCAAGGGGTATCATTTGCGACGTGAGACACTTTTTCTCACAACCAAGATTTGATTTTTCCTCCTTCCTAGTTTTTACAATTTTGCTTGTGTACGGTGTCACTTTGTTGCGCTCCACGAAACATGATTGTGGTATCCTCTCTTGCACGTTATTACGCTAATTGCAAGGCAAGTTACCAAGTGTTTCAAGACACATGCTTAGACCCGATTGTATTCAACGCACTAAACTATAAAGTGCCGAAAGTAGGGGGTTATTATATTGTCTTGGGTGGTTGTGATTCTTATGTTTCTTTTCTGCATTCTTTCTCTCTCTTCACTATGGATGCACTTTCAATTCCTTTGCTTATGTCGTTCAACTTCTTTGAATGGAGATCAAAAATAATTATGAAACTAAGGGGTAAAGGGTTATTCCGCATCACCATGGGAACTAAGACTAGAACCAAATGACAACCCTGAAAAATCTAAGTGGTTAAACCATAGTGATGAAGCTTTAGGTCTTCTTTGCATGTCTATTTCACTCCGACTTTATCTTCCACATTGAGTCATCTAAAACACCTAATTCTGCGTGGAAAATGTTAGATGGAATTTTTAGAAAACAAGATGACATGAGAGTGCATGAGTTGGAAAATGAACTACTAGGGTTAAATCCTAGTGATTTTGAAAACCTACAAGCATTCTTCTCTAAGTTTTTTCACACTAGCTTGTTGTTAAAAGAATGTCAAGTAGAGAAGAAAGATTCTCAACTAATCTTGTCAATTCTCTCTAAGTTAGGTCCTGAATATTCTATCTTTGTGTCAACTTTTACGCTACAAAAGCTTCCTTGGGTAAAGATTGGAATATGCCCTCCTTTGACTATTTTTCATCTCATTCAAGAACTAGACAAGCTCATTCAAATGGGGTCTCTCAAGTCCAAGTCACATGCCCTTGTAGGAAGTACTAGTAACAAAAAGAAGACTGAAAAGAAGAAAGAAAAAAGGATCAACCTAAGAAGAAA
The DNA here is from genome assembly GCA_018340775.1 of Taxus wallichiana var. yunnanensis. Classification (NCBI taxonomy): domain Eukaryota; kingdom Viridiplantae; phylum Streptophyta; class Pinopsida; order Cupressales; family Taxaceae; genus Taxus; species Taxus wallichiana. Next base: position 167,695,488 of record CM031244.1, read on the forward strand.
CCAAGACCAAAACTAAATTTAACATGAACACTTCGACTTCTGAGCCTAGAGGACAAAAAGACAAGTATTTGTGTTCCTATTGCAAGAAGCCTGGTCATAAAGGGCATATGTGTATGAGAAAAAAATTGATCACCTTACTCATTTACTTGAGAAAAATCAAATAGGTGTTCCCAAGTCTATCAAACAAAATGCTCGAAAGGCCGAGTCTTCTACTACAAAAGGTTATAAATATGATAAGATGAAAGGAAAGTACCTTGTAGCCAAAGTTTCTCCTTCATCAACATGGATTATAGATTCCATTGCCTCGCACCACATGGCTTCTTCACATGTTGAGTTCTCAACATCAATCCTTGTGTTATGTCCCAAATTATGATGGGTAATGACATGAAAGTGTCGGTTTCAGTAGTGGATCGATAGAGATGGATGGGGAACATTCAAACAAGTTTTGAGTGTTCTTGATCTCTACCAATTTCTTATCGATTTACCAAATTACTCACCTTGGTGAAGGAATGCAAGTGGAATTTGGTCCTAACTCGGTGATTATTTGTGAGCTTAACGATGAAATTACATTGGTTGAGGGAAAGGTGGATCACCATTCACAGTTGTATACATTTTCCCACTTTACTTGATTCTATGCCCATTGCCTTTCTCACTCATGAAAATGAGCTTAGTAAGCTATGTCATGAGTGTTTCGGACATCTAAATTATCGCTACCTTAAAAAATTGAGCCAAAACGAAATGGTCAATGGGTTACCTCACGTCAAGTTTTCTAAGGGTATTTGTGAGGGTTATACCCTTAGAAAGCATCCTAAAAAGAACTTTGACAAAGGAAAAGCCTAGAGAGCTACTTGTCCTTTGGATCTTGTTCACAACAATATTTCTGGTCCATTTCCATCTCCTTCATTTACTAGAGATCTTTATGTGCTAACCTTCATTGATGACTATTCATGATATACTTGGGTATATTTTATTAAGCTTAAGTTTGAAGTCTTTGAACATTTTCAAGACTTTAAGGCTTTAAGCGAGAAAGAAATTTAGAATAGTCTATTAAAGTTCTTCAAATTGACAATGCAGGTGAATATGTAAACAATAGGTTCATGGATTTTTACTTACTGAAAGGATCTTTTTGCAGCATATAGTTTCTTGTATCCCTTCACAGAATGGAGTAGAAGAAAGAAATAACCATACTCTTAAGGATATGGCCACTTGTATGATTCATTTGAAGTCTCTTCCTCTCTTAGTATTGGGCTGAAGTAGTGAATTGTGCTAATTAAATTCAAAACCATGTTCCACACAAGGTAGTAAGAGGGATGACACCCTTTGAATCCTGGTTTGGACGTAAGCCTGATGTTGAGCACTTTCGAGTCTTTGGATCCAAGGCTATGGCTTAGATTCCCAAGAAGAAATGCAATGCATTGGAACCATAATCTAGACCTTGTATCTTTGTAGGGTATCATGATGGCATGAATGGATATTGACTATTGAATCCTACTTCTCATGAGATTTATATTGGGAGAAGTGTTAAGTTTTATGAGTCTTCTTTGAATTATACTTCTCTACCTATTGAGGTTATTCATCTTTCTGATTCAGATTCTGACTCATTAGATGATGATGTTGTATAGCATGATCCTCTTCCTGATCCTCCCAACCATCATAGCCTTGAGTCTTTCGATTCTGATAGTAGTGATGATGAGGACTATGTCCCTTCTCACTCAAGTGACGAATCTTCGACTTAGAGCCTAATCCTCCTTGTCCTCTTTGGGTTAGGAAAACTTTGCAAAGTGCTGGAGATTTAGTTGGAGATACTTCGGATATGAGATGTACTCACTCAGATTTCATTGGACCCCACTCTTTCTTCACCTCTACCTTTGATCCACAGTCTTTCTGGGAGGCTTATGGTATTCTTGAGTGGGATTCTACCATGGATGAGGAGTATTCCTCTCTCATGAAGAACAATACTTGGGATCTCACCCCTCTTCTAAAAGGAAGAAAAATCATTCGGTGTAAGTGGGTGTTCCAAAAAAGTATGGAGTAGATGGAGATGTTGAAAATTTTAAAGTGCGATTAGTAGCTAAGGGTTTCTCCCAGATAGTTGGGGTTGATTATACTGAAACCTTTGCTCTGGTTACAAATATGACTTCTATTCGACTGACCCTAGCCATTACCACAACAAACAGATGGAAATTACATCAAATGGATGTTAAGAGTGCCTTCCTTCATGATGACCTAGAGGAAGAGATCTACATGGAACAACCTTCAGGTTATGTCCATGATCTCTCACTCATTTGTAAGTTAAATAAGTCTCTTTATGGCTGTAAACAAGCCCCTCAGGATTGGTATGGCAAGATGGAGTCCTTTTTACTTACATCGGGGTTTACTAGGTGTCACTCCGATCCAAATGTGTATATTCTACGATAAGATGTTTCCATACCCATTCTTTTCCTCTATGTTGATGACTTGTTGATCATAGGAAGCTCTTCCTCTATCATTGATTATGTGAAGATCACCTTGGCCAATAGGTTTTCCATGACTAACTCAGGTCTACTTCATTACTTTCTTGGGAACCAAATTTAACAATCGACTTGGGAATTTTGATTTTGTAACCTAAGTATGCTCTTGACTTACTTTCTCATTTTTAGATGTCCAATTGCAAGTCTTCTCCTACTCCTTTTCTTTTTGGGGTTAATTTGGTTTCTGATTTCTCTACTCCCTTGGTTGATGGTACCCTTTATCGACAATTTGTGGGGATCTTGATTTACTTGACTCACACTCGACCGGATTTATCTTATGTTGTTGGGATCATGTCTAGATTCATGCAAGAACCACATGAGCTACATTGGAAAGCAACTAAGTGGATCCTTCATTATGTTTGTGGCACCTATACTAATGGCATTCACTATTTTGGAGGGGTGGATATTGACATGATTAGGTTCATGATTCTGACTTGGTTGGTGACTTAGATCATTGGAAATCTACCTCTGGCTATAGTTTCTCTCTTAGTTCGGGTCCTATAATTTGGTCTAGCAAGAAGTAGAATATAATTGTGATATCTTTTACAGAGGTAAAATACAAAAGAGCAATTCACACTATCATAGAGGCTATTTGGCTATAGGGTATTCTGACAAAGTTTGGCATCCACTTTGGTAGCCTACCATTATCTATTGTGAAAACATGAGAAATATCTCAATTTACAAAAATCCAGTTCAACATCAGTGACGAAGCACATTGAGATCCATATGAATGTCATATGATAGCTTATTCATGATGGTATCATTGACATTTAGTAGATTCAGATAGCTGATCAGATTACATATATATTCACCAAGACCTTCATTGAGGTGAAGTTTCTTCACTTACAATCTCTTCTTAGGGTGAGGTCTTATGCAGCTACTTATCTTCTTCAAGCTATATATTCCTTCTCTTATTCTTCTTATTCTTCGAGGAAGATGTTGTTTGTATATGGGCACCTTATTGGGCCTTTAATTGTCGGGCCCCATTGACACATCTTTATTAGTTTTTAGGAGTGTCTTCTTATTCATCGACTCATCATAGCCACTACCCGGCTTCAATGAAGGGGGTGTTGGTGTGTGGGATCTTATATGTCCTCCACTCACATATGGAGGGTCATCTCACATGGGTTAGGTTTAGGGTTTTTTTGTGTGTCATGCACTAGGGTTACTCAGCACCCTATATGTATCCCTTCATTTAACATTTATGAGTATGCCAAGACACTTCATTGTCTTTCTCTATGTGCAAGATTTGTTTTGTTATGCAAGTTCTTCCATTGATTGATTGATTCCTCCTTGTGATTACGTTGGAGCTATTACATTTCCTTTGGAGTGCAACTTCATTATGGTACATAGTTTTCGATACAATTCTTTCCAACTCTTTCACCAACAATAAGTATTCAATGCCTAAAAATCTTCCTAGAGATATGTGAAGAGGGTGGATCATATCAAATTGGGTGGTTGGAGCAATCATACCTTATCATTAATACTCAAAAAGAAATTTTCCATTTCTCACCTACGAGATCTGCCAAAATTTGAATTTTAATTTTTGGCATTGTAGCTAATGTCAGCATCTCTTTGAAAAGTCTAAGTGCACACCAATCTAAGCTTCATAGCAAAAGATATGGCTGTCAGAAGATGTCAAAGTAGTTTGTGCATGCAGAACACATGACACGTGCGGTTTTTTGCTGAAATGATGGCTAACTATGAGAATACTTGTGGTTTCTACCACATGTCACTTATTGATTTGCTGCAAGGATTTGGCACCCTGTTGGAATGCTTTACTAGTTGTGAATGCCACACTCAAGTGTTTCGAGAAGATGACCGACACAAAAAGGCACAAAGGACAGCGCGGGGATGTGTATAGAAGAATGAGGTGTGGGAAGGGAAGGAATTATCTAGGAAGGAGATGAATACATAGAAGGTGGGTGCAAGGGAAAATTGGAAGGAGATAAAGGAAGGGGGCACACAGGGAAATTGTGACCAAGGGAATGTGCTAAGTGATCTTGAGCATGCACAATATTGCCATGAACAACCTAGAGCGAGAATGTGTATGCAAGTTACCCACATCACTAGGAGAGATATTTGGATAACATTTTCAGTGACTTTCGGGGCCATCTATCTACAGGATGAAGAAGATCTAGTAGCCTGAAGCATCCATTGGGCATGGAGTCCACTTATGCAATCATGAAGCTGCCCTTGCAGTCACTTGAGGATCATTTCTTGAATCTTTTTGAATCTTGCAATCTGTTGAGAGAGACTATGTTCTAGAAGAAACAAAAGAGCATACAGAAGCATGTGAGAAGAAACAATTATGTACAAACAAACAATGTGTGTCCAATGCACTTGGAGGAAATAAAACTACTCTAATGTATATAATATGGCGCAACAAACGTAATGAAAGGGTTTGAGATGGATCCCATTTACTGGGATTTGTGAAGCACCTCCATCAAGATGAGTTAACTTGAAAGAGTTAGATTCTTTATAGGAACTGATGATGTATGGGCCACTCCAAAGTGCATCAAACTTTGAATGATGCCCTAGTTTAGCTCTGTCAGCATCCCATTTTATAACCAAGTCCCCAACTTTGAAATCTTGAGGCCTAGCCTTTCTGTCAAACCATTTCTTTATTGTTTGTTGATGTTGTTCTATCTTAATCATGGCGAGAGGTCCCGAGTTCTTCAAGATTAACCAGATCTACCATTCTAATTTCTCTTTGGTTTACACCTTCAAATTCCATCTGTTGGGAAAGTGCTAATGAATTCATCTCTAGTGTCAAAGGAAGGGTAGCTTCATTTTCATAGATAATCTTGTAAGGAAAAGTTCTTATTGCCTTTTGACTATGATTCTATCTCGCTTTGAGTGCATGCGAGACCTTTGTATGCCACTGTCTTTGGTTTATGTTCATGTGCACTTCATAATTCTGATTAGTTTCTTGTTTCTTGATTATGTCAAACCATTACCTTGAGGGTAATAGTTGGAAGAATTCTTCAGGTAAATTCCTAGATTTAGCACCCAATTAGTGATTTTAGTACTAAGGAAGGAATTTAAATTATCGAGAGATAATGGTTTGAGGAACGCCAAACCTTGTGACTAAACCTTCGAGAAAGTCAAGTATGACTACTTTGGTTGATTCCTTAAGTGTGACAACTTTTTCCATCTTGTGAAGTAATTTGTAGTTGTCAACACCCATTTATGTCCGATTCTTGAAGGTGGATTGATCAAGCATATGACGTCAAGCCCCATTACATAAAAGGTTGACTTGCTTGGATTGGTTAGAGAGGAAGTGCTACCAATTGTTTCTTTCCTTTAAATAAAGTGCATTCCTTATATTTTGTGACCCACTGTGTGAATCTACAAACAGGGTAGGCCAAAAGATACCTACCATTATCATCTTCATTGTGGTAGTTTTGGTAGAAAAGTGTCCACTAGAATATCCATCATGAAATTCTGCTAACACTTTATCATTTTGCACGTCGTTGATACACCTTAATAACAAGAATGTTAGCAACTCAACACATTAATCTCAAGAAATCAAAAGACACCTACACCCCTGTTTTAGCATTTACATACGAGTTAGGCAGATACAACACTCTATGTTTTTCTGATTTATAGTGTGCTTGCACCACCTAAGAGGTTTGTGTGCCACCAAAAAGATGTTTACGTCACTCTGTGTGTTTTTGGCTTACCTAGTGTACTGTGCCACTTGAGAGGCGTGTCCACTACAAAAAGAGCATACGCGCTACCTTTGATAAAAAATAGGATAAGTTTTACACTGAGAGCACTTGTGCTACCAATAAGGCATGTGTGCCACCAGAAAATCATGTGCTCCACTAGTTTGTAAAATAGTCTCGATTCGACAAACCGCTTGCACACACTGAAATGTGTCTACGTCACCAAAACACCTTGTGTGTGCACTCGGGTTAGGGTGTGCGTGCCGATCGATGAGTTTTGAACTACGGTGAAGGTATAGTACAAAAATGTGTCTGCGCCTAGGTTAGTGCATCTGCGTGCTGGTTAGGGTATGTGCACCGGGGTTAGTGCGTATGTGCCAGGGTCAATAAATAGAGAATTAAATTCAGAAAGTGCACTGTGCCACTCAAGAGGTTCTGTGCCACCAAAAATGTACCTACACTCTCGATAGTATGCTTAGGCCACCCCGCAACCAAAATACTGACAAAAACACAAGAAATCTCACAATACTTCAAATTTTGGCAAGTTAGTTTAAAAACTACAACAACCCATTAAAATGAGGGCTATGAACAAGAACTTACACATATAAAATTAGCAAAAATTTCAAGAAAATGGACATTAATTCCTACATGTGCATATCAAAAGTTAGCCAAAACTTGAAATTTAAACTAAAATGTAAAGGGACTAGGTCCCACCGAGCATGCCAAATGTGTGCATGAGTTTTTTTAAACTAATGCTAATATAAGTAAAGACTAACACCTAAATAGCCTTAATTAGAAAAAATTAAACAACATACTAAGCACCATCAAGATAAGAATTAAACAAGGTTAGATGCTAAGGTCATCATATATAAAAACTTTGAAACTAATAATGTTTAAGCATCCAAATCCTCTATTCTCTAACAACAAATAAATGAATGGACCTAAGTAGGCTCCATGGCAATCAAAAATGGTTGTCTTTGGTATTCCAAGAACCTAGGAATGAGGGCTTGTCAAAGTTGGGCTACAAGACCCTTTTGACACCTCCCATATGACCTAAGAACTTAGGAAAGAGGCTTAACTCTTCAAGATGATGAACTGATCCGAAAATAATCAAGTTATTACTACCTGATCTTGGACCCTTGTAGGCTTTAATTATTTGCCGACAATTTTCTCCTTTTAAGTAATCAATTTTAAAATAAATGCAAGACAATAAGACAATTGCACAAAGATTGATTACGGAGTTCGGCAATTGCCTACGTCTCTGGGTTCATGGTCGAACCGTTCCACTAGTCAAAACTTGTAAGTTACAATAGTACTTTCACAAGAAAACCTAATGGAATTTTACTTGCCTATCAGTACACCAGTTCTTCAAAAACTTCGATGATTAGTCGAATTTTTCTTCACTTTCCTGATGCACAATCTCCTTCGGCTTTATTCGGCCTTCCCAACACTATCAATGCGATGATAGCACTCGGTTAACAATCCAGGATTTACAAGCAATTGGTGTGGCTCAATGGGCCTATTGGGTAGTTTATAATTTACTCCCGATCAAAAATATTTCATCTACTATTTCCTAAAATAATAGGCCAATAAACAATGTTTGTTGACACATCTCACAAATAAGCTTAACAAATAATAAGCTTGGGTTGTGTGTCTTTACAATGCAAATGGGTTCCCTATTTATACATTTTTAGGGCCCTTGAATAATGCATTACAAATTATCCTAAGGCTATTTTTAAACCTTAGCCGTACATATTGGTGGATGCATTTGTTGAAATGGGATTAAATCCCATATTTGGTGGGATATAATTGTTTAAGGCTTTAATAAGCCTTTCCCCCATGCAAATGAAGTGGTCAAAAGACCACGTGAGCATAACCGCCCCTCCAACACCACTTCACTTCACCCTTCCACGTGGTCCTTGGAAAAATGGCGGTTAAGTGGTTGGTTTAATACTAATGTATAAACATTAATATGTATAGTTTGTGGCATAATGTGTGGTATGTGGAATTTGGGAATAATGCGTGGCATTTGGAAAGTGGACTTACCAAGTAAATATAATTTTGACCCATGTAATGTGGTATGGAAATAATTAACTCGGTCAATAGCATATATTCCACTTGTCATCTCCCGATAGGAAAATTGATTGTATTCGATTCGTGGTGGCAAGCCACATGATGGCTTGTGGACCCACCATGTCGATGATCATACCATAGCCCACATGGTGGCCGGTCTCCCCTCCGTAATAAAAGTTGAGCCTCTTGTCCCGACGCGCCATTCCATTCCATGATTGTCAAAGATGGTGGTGGTTAAAACCCCTCAATTTTTTTGCCAACACATTTTTTCCATGTGTCGTAGTGTGATTGGTCCAATATTGACTAGTTGACTAGAGTTGACTTTCCTCTTGACCAAACTTTGACCGGACATATCTAGAGCTCCCGATGTCTGTTTGTCACATTCTCATAGTCATTGGAAAGCTCTCAAGATGATCTTCTACACTGACATAATTTAGGGATGTTTAGGTAACTTTCAAAAAATGATCCCTTGATCACACCTCCCCACTAAGAAATGCTTTTTGTCCCAAAAAGCTTCCATCTGTCTGAATTTGAAAAACTCTCCTACCACCTCGAGAAGTGCTACTGTAGTAGACCCTTGGGTATTCTCCTCTAACCTTCTCACTTCGACAACTCTGCTCCAATCCTGAGACTTGTGGGTTATGGGCCCATGATGCTTCCACTGCGCCACTCTGATATCTAAAGAAGACATCCATGCCTCTGCTTTATGGTGCTAAGTTTATGAATGAAACCTTAATGTTCCTTTTGTGCGGTGCTAAGATTCTTGATATCTGACAACAAGGATCTTCTTTGACTCTATAACACAGCTCCTGGCTTCGAGTTGATTCCATAGAATCCAAACTAGTTTGAAGGAACTCCATGATACGTAGAGCTATGATTGATTCGATGTCAGTGATGGACAATGCCTTGTCCCTTTATAGACCTCAATGCCTCCAATGCATGATGCTAAGCCTCTTTCAAGACCTCGAGCCTCTGATGCATGATGATTGATTCGATGTCGGTGATGGACAATGCCTTGTCCCTTTATAGACCTCAATGCCTCCAATGCATGATGCTAAGCCTCTTTCAAGACCTCGAGCCTCTGATGCATGATGTTAAGTCCATTTCAGACATCAACACCTCCAATGCATGATGTTAAGCCTCTTTTAAGACCTCGAGCCTCCAATGCATGATGATAAGTCTGATGATCAGCTACCATTTGAATGTGTGGTGGTTGCAATGCCTTAACATCGAACGACATTCTAAGCTGATCCTTTAAGAGCTCCACATTGTTGACACACTAATATCAGGTACCATTCTGCTACATGGTCACAATGCCTCTACACAAAATGACATTCCAACCTGATGTCAATGCCAACGGTGATTCAACTACCATTCTGTTGCACGGTCACAATGCCTCTACACAGAATGAAGTTCAGAGCTGATCTTTTGAGAACTCTCTTTTCTGCACAAATGACATATCAATCTCCAAGCGTTATATGAGTTAATTCCTGTATCCAAGCTATAACAGGTACTCACAAGCTGATTAGGAGATATGTTTGGAGCATTAATCAAATTTTCTAAGTAAGAAAATCCCGAGTATGGTAAACCTTTCTCTCAGCATTTCCTCATAGAATCTGATCTCCAAACTTAATACTGCATACGATTCATCAATCTCAATTATGCAATATATAAATGAAAAATTGTTGACTTACCCATTTGAAAGGACTTTCACTTTCGGTATTACTCGGTCCTAAATTGTTAATTGTTGGTGGTGGAGTAGAAACTTCTTCTACCTTTGCAATAGGCCTCCATTCCATCTTTGGCTTGCCATTACTCTGATGGCGAGATGGATGCAATTTCCAGCAATTTTCCACCCGATGCCCATTCCTCTGGCAATGAGCACAAAAATTCCTCTTAATCTCCTTCTTTTGGGATGAGGAACTCTTTCTACCATTTCTCGACTCTGCATGACAAGATTGGTCTTTTTGATTTGCCTTGTTCCTGATGAATGACATCAACTTCTTCATCAGTTTCTCTTCCAGCATCTAGCCACTGAATGATTATGCAATCCACAAAAATTACATGGAAAGGAATTCCACATCTTCTGAAAATCATAACCATACTTCTTAAGCTAAAAAAGTGGATCAGAAGTTTTATTATGCTTATGATTATGGTAAGAAACTGGAGGTAGAATCTCATTACCTCTTCGCTGATTTCTCTTACCACATCTTACTGTGATGATGAAGCACAACTTTACTTCTTAGAATCTTCTTGCAGGACTAGTGGGGTAATCACTTTGCTTTTGGAAGCTTATCTCCCATCAGCATTCTTGGAGCATTCTCCAATTTCCATTCCCACACTAGGAAAACCCAAACCTATAAAACAAGGATGATCCTCAACTGTATTGGGTTAGAAATGCCTTGGCCATTTTTACCAAGGCCTCTTCCATCAAATCCCATTTTATCTAGTAATTTAGATCCAATACTTCTAGTATGCTTTTCAAACAAACCAAAAACTTCATTACCTGAATCAAACTCGAATGGGAGGAAGAAGAAGATTCTAGTGGTGAACAACTTACAGTGCAATCATCTACCATGGCCTCTACATCTGAAGTTGAAGGTATTTCCTTCCTCTAATCACCACATTGCAACCTTGCCAAGAGCTCATCCTTGGTTTTCAGTTCTAATTTCAAACGAGCATTCTCCTCTTCCAAGGAGTAATACATTGATTGCAAGAGAGAGTTCTCTTCCTGGATCTGGTGATTATAAGCTTCAATTTCCTCGAGCTTTGCCTATTTAGACATCTTTCCCATAGTGCACTTGTACCCTGTTCACACAAATTGAACCAACTACACCAACTTGAAGCAATCACTCTGTTAATTAGATTTACTAAAAACAAATATGGAGCTAAACCAGCTCTGATACCAAACTTGCTCGAAGATTAGCAAGTTTGAAGGCCAACAACCAGCTCTGATACCAACTTGATCCAAAAATAATCAAGTTATTACTACCTAATCTCGGACCCTTGTAGGCTTTAATTATTTGCTAACAATTTTCTCCTTTTAAGTAATCAATTTTAAAATAAATGCAAGACAATAAGACAATTGCACAAAGATTGATTACGGAGTTCAGAAATTGCCTACGTCTCGGGTTCGTGGTCGAACTGTTCCACCTGATCAAAACTTGTAAGTTATAATAGTACTTTCACAAGAAAACCTAATGGAATTTTACTTACCTATCAGTACACAGTTCTTCGAAAACTTCCGATGATCAGTGGAATTGTTCTTCACTTTCCTGATGCACAATCTCCTTTGGCTTCAATCGGCCTTCTCGACGCTATCAATGCGACGCTAGCACTCGGTTGACAATCCAGGATTTACAAGCAATTGGTGTGGCTCAATGGGCCTATTAGGTAGTTTATAATTTACTCCCGATCAAAAATATTTCATCTACTATTGCCTAAAATAATAGGCCAATAAACAATATTTGTTGACACATCTCACAAATAAGCTTAACAAATAATAAGCTTGGGTTATGTGTCTTTACAATGCAAATGGGTTCCCTATTTATACATTTTTAGGGCCCTTGAATAATGCATTACAAATTATCCTAAGGCTATTTTTAAACCTTAGCCATACATAGAAATTTGGATCAAATACCCATATTGGTGGATGCATTTGTTGAAATGGGATTAAATCCCATATTTGGTGGGATGTAATTTGTTTAAGGATTTAATAAGCCTTTCCCCCATGCAAATGAAGTGGTCAAAAGACCAGCCCCTCCAACACCGCTTCACTCCATCCTTCCATGTGGTCCTTAGCAAAATGGCGGTTAAGTGGTTGGTTTAATACTAATGTATAAACATTAATATGTATAGTTTGTGGCATAATGCGTGGTATGTGGAATTTGGGAATAATGTGTGGCATTTGGAAAGTGGACTTACCAAGTAAATATAATTTTGACCCATGTAATGTGGTATGGAAATAATTAACTCAGTCAATAGCATATATTCCACTTGTCATCTCCCGATAGGAAAATCAATCGTATTCAATTCGTGGTGGCAAGCCACATGGTGGCTTGTGGACCCACCACGTCGGTGATAATACCATAGTCCACATGGCGGTCGGGCTCCCCTCGTAATAAAAGTTGAGCCTCTTGTTCGACACGCCATTCCATTCCATGATTGTCAATGACCGGTGGTTAAAACCCCTCCAATTTTTCCAACACCTTTTTGCCATGTGTCGTAGTGCGATTGGTCCAATATTGACCAGTTGACCAGAGTTGACTTTCCTCTTGACCGAACTTTGACTGGACATATCTAGAGCTCCCGATGTTTGTTTTTCACGTTCTCATAGTCATTGGAAATCTCTCGAGATGATATTATGCATTGACACCATTTAGGGATGTTTATGGAACTTTTAAAAAATCATCCCCTCTCAAGAAAACAAAGAAAAGCTTTTAGTCTATTGTACTATATGCTTTGCATTTGCCTTTTCAACAAGTTTAGGTGTAGGTATAAAGGTAGAAGGAGGGATCCTTCTATAGCCCAATGGATAAAGGAAACACTTCATCCCTTTGCATGTGGGATAAAGGTAAAACATGATTAGGAATGGATAAGGTTGCTTTATAAAAGGTAACCTTACTTTAGAAGGGTTTAATTTATGCTTAGCAAGTCATGGGAGTTGGGGGGTGCCTTAATTAATCAAAGGTGATTAACTAATAGGTATATGTAAGCTTATAGAAGCTAATTAGAGGAATATTAGTACAACTTAGGCTATTAGAAGGGCATTAAATCAATTAAATATTAATTTATTGGTTAAATGGAAGGGAAAGATAATTAATTAATAATAATTAATTTGTCTAGATATAAGGGGTGATTAATTAACGGAAGGTCGTTAATCAAGATGTTTGTTGGATAGGTGAATTAATTAATTTAGCGTAGTGTAATTAATTAATGACGATATGAGGGAAAATGAGTGTTATTGACAATATGTCATCAATTTTCTAGAAGATAGATAATTAGTGCAATTTAAGTATTTAAATTGCTTGGGTGTAATTATGGGTGTCTACATTTTCCCCTCTTTGGGGTGGCGTAAGTGACGCCACTTCAAAGATAGTAGACGGAAGAAATTTTTAAGGGATAGAAGAAAAATTAGTAGGAGGGAGAGATGCCCCCTCGAGTGTCGATGGGGTGATGAAGGAAGATGATCGACGATCGAAAAAGGTGAGAGATAGATAGAAGAATGGGAAGGGCAGGATGTCCTTGCAAGATGGAAGATTAAGGATGAGAGGAAAGAGATGCATAAGAAATATGGAGGAGGGGAGAGAAGAGCTTAGCCTCTAGCCATTGTGTATTGGAACAATTTTGATGTCATCATATTGCCATAAGAGCTACGTCATCGGTCCTTATGAAAAATATAAGCATACGACAAAGGTAGAATGACATGAAAAGCCATACTACAAACAATTGTCCATTGCTGAAAATACTAACTCCATACAACATACAACAATGCAATGCAATACAAGAAGGAAACAAGCTCATTTAACAGGGAAAACAAGTATTAACACACATATCCAACCCAACAATGGTCAAGATAGTTGTATAAATGTTTTGTTATTAAGCTGAAGAGATCCACATGTTCGTGATTGACGACAAGGGTTAAAAATGATGCCCCAAGAAAGGATATATGCAAGGGGAAATGACGATGGGCATTGGGTTCAAGTAAAAAGCATTGTGCGCAACAAAATAGCACTAGGTAATAAACGTGCCCCCAGTATAGATGAACCAAATAGCTAGCTTTGTGAATGGTTGTGAATCCGGTGATCTGTGAATTGTATTAATCAGGGAATATGTGAAACAAACTAGTAGGATATGGAGAAAATACCATGCGCAAGACACAAGTTCAAGCCATAATCAGCAAGTCACCATTTTTGTAGGTTTTTTACTTTTTAGGATTTTGTGAAAAAAATTTCCCTATTTTTGGATTTTTGACACTATATATTATATTGTTTTTGTTTTTTCTGTTTGTCAAAATGCGGTAGATAGTAGAAGAAAATAGAATGAAGGGCCTAGGCATAACAAAAAATTTCCCTAGGTGGAAGAAAAGAGAAACAAGTGACAAATAATGTCCTTGTGTAGTGGAAAAATTAAATAAAATAATTATTTTTGAAAAATAATTATTTACGAGAGTGTGAATAAGAAGAAAAATTGCTTAGGAGCAATAAAATTACTCTAGGGGGAAGAAAAGGGGTATTAGACAAAAAAATGCCCCAATATAGTGAAAAACAACAGAAAAATAATCATTTAATTAAACTAATTATTCATTGGTGAATAGAGGAGAAAACAGTGGTCAAAACAAGCCTCTGGGCCCTCCCAACGGTGAAAAATAGCTTGATATACCCCACCTAGGGAGGGTAAATCATTGCGACCAGTTCATTTGTTACCGACCACTATTGAGTTTTTACTGCAAGGCTCGACATGGCGAGGATGATGGTGATTACAAGGGACCGATTGAGGTTAGCAAACATAGTCTGGGGGTACCAGCGACATGCCGACGATGGCCCCTTCGTAAGTATCCTAACTTTTATTATCAAATTTTGTCATTAATGCCTAAAATTATTAATTAGGGCTAGGAGGTCACGTTGGTGCACATGCGTGCGGAGTGTCTTTTTAGGGGTGCAGGCCGCAAAACACACATGCACATGCAGGCACATATTCCACACACCCATGCACACGTGCACACACTACACATGTGTGTGCATGCACACACACTAGAAATGGAGCATACACACAAAAATCGGGGCACACGACTGGGGGATGCACACGTGCAAGCGCAAGCATACAAATGATGGCACAAATGCCAAATGTGTGGCGTACATGCCCGAAATGACACGTAGGTGTCCCAGTGTGCAGCAGAGGATAGATAGAAAAATTCCAAAAAGATGACACGTAGAAGAAACTTTTAGGATTTTTGATTAACCCTAAAATAGATAGATAGATTTTTAGAAGAAATGTTAGTAATCGACGAGTAGATTAATATTTTACAGAGACAACTACCAAAGTGTTACAGATGTAGGAGTGCCACTCTTGGATTGCTAAGTTAGAGGGGTGTATGCACCGGTGAGATCGGTGTGCCATGGACATACTTCTCGAGGCGTTGGGGCTAGGTATCGTGTCTCGATTCCATCTATCACCCTAGACCATGGTTTCTCGATCGTCACCATGCATGATGGCATGGCATAACGAGAGCCGATGTTTTATACTTCCTACTATGACCCTAGAGGACATATGGTGGATTATTTATGTGCCGATCATTGGTACCTTGATCAAGTATAACTCTGATGTAGGGAAGATTAGAGTATCCTGCAATGATATTTTTTACATAGATGACATACCGCATGATGATATGACCTTTGCTTTACACGAGTGTATTTCTGACCGAAACTGCATCGGGGGCCTCTATACATCATGTCACTTATCAGTGGGTTTTTTTCTCACTGATAAGATGGGGACATCCTTCCCGAGAGGGTTACTACCATTAGTTCATGGCATTTTTAGTGGTGAGTGATATTGCTGGGGGTAGTGCATACTGGCCCACTTATACTGGGATTTACACTTGATCACCTACCATGGTCAGAAGACCATGGGGCCAGCCTCATTGTTACAGATTTGGTCATGGGACCACATTACGATCGGATGCCCTATGGGAAATTTTCATATTTGAGACCCAGAGGATCCATCTTACATGGCATGGGTATTAGTAGGTGGCGATGTACAAGGCCACCTAGGCAGCCTATATAGATACAGGTGAGAGTTTGATGAAATGCTAGAGATAGACATCATATGGAAGCCTTATAGACATATCCAATGGCCAGAGGATGCCATAGAGCTCAGTGTGTGCTCAGTAGAGCCCTTTATCCTTGGCAGTCGCAGCTATATCATGGATTTTTATAGAGTTGATAGGTGCCAAGCAAGCAACTTGGCATAGTACACGGGTTACGTAGCTTTGATATATGGTATGCCCGCAGAGAATCAGAGAGGCATAATATGGGGCCTTGTATACCAAAGTGGCCTAAGCCGGGGTAATATTTTCATAGGTAGTTTCACAGGCATGGGACCTAGTATGACAGGTCAGGGACCCAAGTACGATAGCATATTATTTGACTTGGTACACCACTATCTTACCCCGGCGTCTCACTATCCCGAAGGAGGCCTAAGCAGTAGATGTTTGACCACCCATAGAGATTTGGCATGGTTCTGAGCAGATAGAGAGGGAAGTAGGTCCTGATCTAGAGGATCCCTTTAATGGGATACCACATGATGCGCAGGGTACCACTCAGGTATAGGGACCGAGGCCACATGGTCTCAAAGATAGGTACCTACACAAATTCCAAGAGACGAGGGTCCTTGAGTATGGCCAGTCATCTAGAGTGCCATAGGGACCAGCCTTAGTGGCACATCCAGTGGCACAAACAACCACTTTATAGCAGCAATTACAATAGGCCCTAGCCAAGAGAGATTAAGCTAGGGCAGAGAGAGATGAGGCCCGAGGCTGGTGTGTGATGATAGCCAAGAAAGATCAGGCTTGGACATAGATTGTGACTTTATTATTAGAGTGAGATCAGGCTCAACCCTAGGCTAGCCCAAGAGGTGATAGTATTGTGCACTTCTAGCAGATTCGATAGATGGCCTCCCAGATGGCCCAGTGACAAGATTATGCCGAATACATAGGCCCGATTACAACCTATGATATTAGAGTGAGACAGGCTCAGGGTAGAGCGTGTAGTGGGCCAGGTTGAGCTGGCCCGAGATTCAATAGATTGTGTCTTACCGATGCATAGATGGGATAGTGGTGATGACCCGAGACTTAAGGAGATCTGGCCACACCAGAGGGCAGGGCCTCTTATTATAGGTCCTTATATTTTGAGGTGGTTCTAGCTAAGCGGCGAGCACCATCTTATAGTTAGCAATGAAAGGGGCATAAAATTGGAGAGGCCTCAGGCTTCAGTGGAGCAGCCATGACCAGAGAGAGCCGGTGATACTCATTCCATGCTACCTCCATGGGATAGGCCAGCTACTCCCTCAGAGGGCTCGAGTCAACCCTGATGTTTTGTACTTTCACATATGCCTCTTGATGAAGGTTATTCTTCCTTGATACATGTACCATTCTTTTGTATGCCTCAGATGAAGGATTTTATTCTGTTATAGATGTATCACCTTTGTATGCCTCAGATGAAGGCATTTTTGATGTATAGCATTTTTGACACATGCCTCTGATGAAGGCTTTTTGATGTACTTGTCGTGATGTATATCCATTTTTTATATAGATATACCACACATGTATGATTCAAACATTTTTAATAGGACATATGTGTATATGAGATGGATTTTTTTATTGTTTCTCATGGATATATAGATGTGTTTATGATGCATTCTGATTTGATTTGACATGTATATGTATCATGATCTTGTTGATGTATCACATGTGTTTTGATTTCTAGATGATTGATCTTGTACAATATATCAAATGTGTTTTGTTTTATGTGATGTTCCATTCTTAGTGGATGGGATGATATGATGATAAGGATATAGGGGATAGATATTGATATTTTTGGCCCCTCTTTCCCCATTTGATGATACGATATGTGATGATTAGCTTAGAATTCATGTATGATGTATACTTAGTTTTTCCCGATATATGATGTATAGATGATGTTAGATGTGATGATATGATGGAAATGTGATGATGTGATAACAAAAAAATACACATGCAATAAATACAATCAAATGCTAACTAAGAATACAATGAATGAACATAATAACACACCATGATTCACCAACATGTAAAAACATACCTCAATATGCACAAGCAAGAATAAATCTAATCTAAGAAAGAAAACATGAATTCTAAAAAGTATGCCCAAGCAACAAACAACACAAAAGTAGAAACATGAAGCAACTATACAAGCAAACAAGAAAATCAAGAAACAAGACAATGCAAGTAAACGTAAGTAAATGTTTTTGTAATATTTTTTTTCAAACAATTTTCTATTGTTTTTGGTTTGTGAAACAATTTTTATTATTTTTGTGCTTTTCGATATTTGAATGTTTTTGTAGTCTTTTTGAAACAATTTTCTATTGTTTTTGTGTTGTTTTCTAATGGTTTTCTAGAGTTATGCACAAGTAACCAAGAAAGTGTGGATGTCCCAGCGTGAGATAGGGAATATACAAGGACAAAGGCCACGCGCGTATGAATAGGAAGGTGAAGCTGTTGAATCGCCCCAATGTAAGATGAGGAATAACGAAAGACCATGCCCCTCATAGATGAATAAAAGAAGATAAAGCCGGATCAAGGCTCGATAGGATATGGCCCACAGAAATCTTGAAGGCAGAACTAGGGCTAGGCCAAGTAAAAGTACCCTCCAGATGCAAGATGCTTGCGAAAAATGAATCCTCCCAATGTGCCAGAAACTAGTTTTCACCCAAGGACCTATCCAAAGTGCCAAAATTGCATGGTTTTCACTTGTGGATGACCTATTTTCTCTTTATATTTTTCTTTTTCTGATTTTTGTATTTTTAATCATTTTACCATGTTTTTATTTTTTTACTTTTCTGATTTTGCACCATGTTTAAGCATAGAACCGCTTAAGATGCATGGATTTCATGGGCTCACAGAGCTCATCACCATTGGGGTGAGAAATTTTTATGCCCATGTTTCGTACTTGGCTACTATCACGAAGGGTCCTAACCAATGTGGTTCGAACTTTCCTTTCTTTTCTCGTTCTGCTCTTGTGTTGAACTGATTCTCCTTCATGACTAAATCACCAACCTCAAACTAACGAGGTATGATTCTCTTATTATATTTTCTGGAGACTCTATTATGATACACTTTGAGGTGATTAAGAGTATGAATGCGCTTCTCATCTAGGAGCTCTAATTCATCCATCTTATTACCCAAGAATCCTCATCTTTATCCCAGATAGTTCCTAATAGAAATTCTCAGGGAAGGAAGTTCAATTTCTAATGGGATGATGGATTCTATCCCAAATACTAGAGAATATGGTGTCACCCCCATAGGAGTGTGAATGGAGGTTCTGTAAGCCCAAAGAGCTGGGTGGATTTGCAAGTGCCAATTATGACCTGTTTTACTAACCATCTTCTCCATTATTCTCACCAAAGTCTTGTTTATGGCTTTGGCTTGTCCATTACCTTGGGGGTAATATGGTGTAGACCATTTTTACATAATTTGGAACCATTGACAAATACATTTCACTATTTTGTTCTTGAATGACTTCCCATTATCCGTAACAATGGCCACAAGAATGACATATTGACAAATGATATGATTCATGATAAATTTAGAAATCTGAGCTCTTGTTACATAGGTTAAGGGGATAGTTTCCACCCACTTTGTAAAGTATTCAGTATCCATGATGATGTGGGTATGACCATCAGATGAGGTGGGGTTAATTTTCCCTACCAAGTCAAGTCCTTATTTAGAAAATGGCCATGGGGTAGTGATAGGTTGCAATGGTTGCGATGGAGCATGGATTAAATTTCCATAGTTCTAGTAAAGTATACACTTCCTAAAATAATTACAATAATCATATTCCATGGTAGGCCAATAATAGCCTACTCTTAACAATTTCTTGGTCAAAACCATTCCATTTGTATGTGCTCCACACACCCCTTCATGTACTTCTTTGATCACTTGGATTGACTCCGTCATATCGAGACAACGAACATGATTCCCATTGTATCCATGATGATAAAGCTTACCTCCTAAAAGGGTGTAACAGGCTATTTGGTGAATCAAGATTTGTTTCTCGGAACGGGAGATATTGGGAGGGAATGTGTTTTCCTTGAGATAGGTAAATATGGGCTCGTACTATGGGGAATTAGGACCAAAAATATCACAAGTGAGACAAGATTCTGCATGTCATACACAGTGGAGTAATTTTTCCACAAAAAGACAGCATGTCATTATTTTCTGGCCAAATATGGACTATAGAACCCACTTGTTGCCATAAAGATCTACCAACATTCTGTGCTCTTGGGATTTGTTCAAATTTAATGCATGCAAAGTACTCCTTTAGATTTTCTACCAACTTTTTGTAAGGTATGAGCTTGTCATCCTTAACTTTGTATTCATCATTAACTTTTTTGATAATTAACTGAGAATCACCCATAACCTTGACATGATGAATGTTCCACTTAATAGTGAGCTTCATTCTTACGATAAGTGCCTCATACTCTACAATATTGTTTGTGTAAGGAAAACCAGGAGAAAATCCTATGGTATAGGGTCACCAAAAGGAGTAATGAGAACTACCCCACACCTAAACCATGAAAAGTAAAGGACCTTTCAAAGTGTATCTGCCATATGATAGATTCTTCAATGTATAGTAATGAGGCATCTGGCAGATCTAGATTTAGAGGTTCAGTGCCTTGAAAAGGTGCTTTTTCTAGCTGGTCAGTGAGTACTTATCCTTTAACCGACTTCTGATGTACAAATTCTATGTCAAACTCACTTAGTAGAATGATCCAATTAGCCATTCTACCTGTGAGGGAGGGTTAAGAAAACAAGTACTTGAGTGGGTCAACTTTGGATATAAGCTTAGTTTTGGTATTTAATAGATAATGGTGAATTTTTTGAAAAGTAAAAACAACAGCCAAGCACAATTTTTCAATTTTGGGATAATTGAGTTCGTAAGCGATGAGAGTGTGACTAAGATAATACACCACTTTTTCTTTGTGACCCAGGTCATATTGGGAGAAAGTGCACCAATAACAAATTACATAGCAGAGATATAAAGCAAGAGTGGATCCCCAGGAGTTAGAGGCATGAGGACAGTGGATTGGCCAAGTATTGTTTAAGAAAAGTGAAGGCCTGCTATTGCTCTGGTCCCCAAATGAAGGTGACATCCTTTTTAAGCAAGTGGGTGAATGAGTGGCACTTATCTACAAGCTGGGAGATGAAGTGGTGAATAGCCTGGATTTTCCCCGTAAGTTACGTCAGTTGCTTAATGTTCTTAGGTGGAGGCATTTCAGTAATAGTAGACACTTTAACAGGGTCTACCTCAATTCCTCTTCTTGACACAATGAAGCCCAACAATTTTCCTAATAACATGCTGAATACGTATTTCTTTGGGTTCATCCTGACCTTGTACTCTCGTAGGCACTCAAAGGTATGCCGTAAAATGATAGGGTGATCTTCTCTTGTCTTATAATTTCTGAGGATGTCATCCACATAGTCCTCCATGATATCATGAATCATATCAAGAAAATTTTGTCATTACCGCTGATAAGTAGCTCCCGCATTCTTAAGGCCAAATGGCATCACACGATAATGAAGGTACCCCAAGGGGTTGTGAAATCTATTTTGTGTTGATCCTCATCAAAAATCTTGATTTGGTTGTATCCTGAAAATCCATCCATGAGAGAGAACCTCATATCCCTCTATGGAATTGGTAATCATGTCAATATTTGGCGGTGGAAAATCATCCTTACGGTAAGCCTTATTAATTTCTCTAAAATTGGTGCGATTCGATCCCGATAGGCTTTTTCTAGATAGGGATGATGTTGATATTCATTTAGAATAATCAATAGGCTAGATGAATCCTACCGCAATAAATATTTCTAATTCTTATTTAACCCGTAAGGCTACCCTTTGGTGCATATTTATGAGCTTCTATTTAATAGGCTTAGCATCTGTGTGCATAACTAGGTTGTGCATGACTAAAGTTGAATCTAAGCCTGGCATGTCTTTGTAAGACCATGTAAACACATCTATAAACTCTTATAGCAGCATAGTGAATGTCTTATGTTCCCATGCCAAGAGTGAAGCTCCTAATTTTACTATTTTCAGATCCTCCTCTGTACCAATATTGACATCGATGGTCTCCTCTATCGGTAATTTTGACAAGTCCTCCATACATGTAAGATTGGGAGGAAGGTTGATATCTTCATCCAAGGATGTCTCCATGAGATTTTCATCCTTGGCATGGTCACTTTCATTTTCCTTTGATTTTTTTACTTATTTTTCGGTCAGTGCCTCAAAGAGGTTTTCACTGTGCAACTTGGACTTTGATTTTCTCCAGGGCTTTACGTTGGAACTTTTGCCCTTGATTTTTCTTAAGTTTTACTGACCACAAAGCTCAACCTCATCACCAAAGTAAGCACAAGTATCCCAAATCGATATAGAATACCTTTTGTGGTCTCGATGGGAATTTTATCCCTTATGCCCATGAACTTTGCGATAGCCTCGTCATTCTCTAATAGATATAGCAACATGTGACGTTGTTGGTCCCATTCAAAAGGCAAGGGTAAAAAATGTCAAGGGCTGGTTTTGTAGGGGTTATGGTTACGGCAAAGTATTGTTCATGAATAATTTTGTGGAGGCAAGATCCTCATATTGGCTACATTGGGAATCTGATCACTATCTAGATAGTTAGAGCTATCCTCACGTTCAAAAAAAGTTAGCATCTTGATCATTAGGGTATGCTCCATAAGGGCGAATCCTAATGCCGTATCTCTCTATTTTAAAATTTGGAAGAGGCACTAGTCTCTCTATCCTTGTTCATTTTTTCCACATCCTAGGCCCTTGTAGCCCATGGAGTACATCATTTTGCTAGATTTCTCACATTCATGGGTTTGATAACAAGTTGGATGAGTATCCTCTAGGACCCAAGTGGTAGGTGGATCTAACATTTTTCCTCAACCAAAAAGGCTCCAAGTAAGAATGACCCAATGGTGTGTTCGTTTCTAGGTCTTCTGAAGTGATAGTTGGGTGGACCTCTAGTCTTGGGTAATAATGAGAGGTATGAGACCAAGAGGGCTTACTACACATTATACTCCCCATATCCATATTCAAGGATATTCATCTCCCATGAATCAAAAGGATAGGTTGATGTAGATGCACCATGGGCACAAGAACTAAGAGAATGTAAATCTATCCAGGATTCCATGGCCTCAGATTGGAGAGGGACAACTATATGGGCAGAGGGACATGTCTATGTGCCCTTACATGCAAAGCTATTGAGAGCTCTGCAGTGAGCGAAGGGATCTCGAATCTCCTTATATTATAATGGTGTGTCCCTCACGCTTCAATTTAATGCACTGATGGAACGTCGATGGCATGGCTTGCATGGCTTGAATCCATGGTTGACCTAGAATCATATTATACGAAGTTCCAAGTCCAAGACATGAAACTTTATTTTTTGGTAAGTGGGACCCACCTCCATGGGCAACGTGATTGTGCCCATAGATTCCCCTTCCGCGTTGTCGTAGCGGTGATAGTGATGATATTTGACTAAAGATCTACCTCAATATGTCTGAACTATTTAACCAACTTTAGTGTACTAGATGTTCAACCCTGATCTGTTATCCACAAGCACCCATTTGATCTTCCTGTGGGTAACAAATACCTCAATGTACAAAGGAAGATTACGCATTAGATTGTTAGTAAGGATCTCCCTATGGTTAAAGGTAATATGTTCATTTGGTATGATGTTTGCCACTATGGCTTGAAGATGTGTAGGATCGACCTCTAATGGCACTCCCGACCCCTAAAGATTTTGGTAAACAATGTCTTTGTGTACATTGGATATCTTAAGAAGATATAAGATCGAAATCTTATCAGATGTCTTCTCAAGTTTCTCTAAGAGGTTGTATTTACCAGTTTGTGGGGTTAAATTTTTGCCTTTTTGGTGTATAAGTAATTCATTGCTTTATAACCTTGGGATGAATCTCCCAATCCGGCTTTGACTTTTCTGATTTATCATGATTGGGGAATGGCTCTTTATATATCCCCATTTTCTTGTTTGGTGTCCGAGTATTTCTGGGTTTTCCACCTCTATTTCCCCATTGTCTATGAGGTCTTGGATATAATGATGAAGCCGCAGGCATCTGTCTATCTTATGTCCTTTGACACAATGCATTTTTCAATATTCATACTCTGTGTACCATGAAGGTTTTGGAACATTGTCATCAAATGGTTGTGTTATGGGATATGTCATCATGTGAGCCACATCCAATTATTTTAGGATAACCTGAAAAGGTTCATTAAGAGAGGTGAATGTTCTTCATTTTGGTGGTGGTTGAATTAGTCCTTGGGTTAGTTTAAAAGGTTGACCAGTTTGAACCATTTGTACACATTTGGAATCAGTGATCCCGTCTCCCACCACATTTTTGTTTTTATTAAAAATCTTTGGATTCTCCGTGGGTTTAAAATTTTGATCATCTCTAGATTGGGACTTGAGAGTTCCTTTTGCAATGAGATATTTCTCTATTTGAACCCCCTTTTCGATGACCTCCTCAAAAGTGTGAACATAATGCATTTGGAGGTGGAAAGCTATATCCAGATTGAGGTTGGGTACAAAAATACTAACCAGCTATTTTTTAGGGAAAGCGCAAGGGAAGCGGCTAGCTATCCCTCTCCACCTTTGGAGGAATCTAGTGAAAGTATCATTATGGTGTTGTTTGGCACCACATAAATCTACCATGGTGACATCACTCTCTATGTTGTATGAGAAGTGACGTATAAACCTTTCTGCCAATTCTAGCCAAGTGAAAATTGATCCCCAAGGTAAACGTATAAACCACTCTAAGGCTTGACCTCCTACACTCTTGGGAAAAAGTCTTATGAGATAATTTTGACTATAAGACACCTCTTGACATGCCATATAGAAATCTTTAACATGATCCCGTGGATCTCCTTTCCCTTTATATTTGTCAAATTTTGGCATATCGAATTTCTTAGGAAAGGGTTGAAGGGTCATAGTCTTGTCAAAAGGATAGGGACATAATTCTTCATATTGATACTTTCTAACGCTCCCTATATTTCTCTCATGAAGGCTTATGAGTGTTATTTTCATAGACTATACCTCTTGTGTCAAAAACTATTCTCTAGTGGGAGAAGTGGGATATATACTCGACAATACCCCATATCATCTTCTTCTTGATTTTCTCTATGGAATTCAATTATCTTAACCTTAGGCCTTGAATTTTTAACATTTGTTCTTGCTTCCTTCTACACATGAGAGGTTAGAAAAAATAATTGTCATCCTAGGCTACTATTCCGTTGTTGAATTGTGGTTTCTTGTTCTAAGGGTTCCTCTTCTACCTCGTCTTGTGGGTTATTCACCATTCTCATGTCCCATCGTGTTTTTACATGGCACTTTGATAAACGGTATTCTATGTCCCACTATCTTATTATTTCCTGCGTTGGAGGTAGAAGAATTTCCATGTGTCAAAATATCCTCCATGTTTATGAGGGGTCATTCTTCCTCATTGGCATTATTTGCAGGTGGGATTGTTTCACTTTCAATGGGCATTTTGGCCCCTAATTCTATGACCCGTGCTAGCACTCTATCCTTATTTCTGAAAAGAAACTCATCTAATAGAGTGGGGACAAATTTGAATTATGCGTGTGGAGATTCCAATTCATTACCACTATGATTGACTATATCTTCTACCTCTTTTTCCACAAAAAACAAAGGCCCTAGATCATGTCCAATGAAAGGGTTTGACCCTTGTCTATTCGAGGCTTCCCAATCTTGCACTTGTTGTTCCTTGTATGTTTGTTTCTTGAGTCCTAATCATGTTTTTGAGCCATGATTTGTAATAGTTTCACTAAGGTAAATTGTAAATGTCTTCAAAAATTTGTGACCACACCTAAGTGAAATGCAAGATAAATTGTCAAGAATATGAATGAAGAACAATGTGATAGAGTGATAAATCACCAGTGACACAAAATTTTTTATCTAAGCCTGTCAAATGAAGTACTTCCTAGACTATGTATTAAAAAGTAGTTTAGTGTCGCAAGATAATTAACAAGATGTGCTCACTTATGCCAAGTTCAAGAGAATGAACAAGACGTAAGTAAATACAAAAATTTAATGTAGCCTCCTAACAAGATATAATAAAAGTGAGTTGAAATTCAATTAAGACCTATATCCTATAAAGTGTCAGTTACAATTTGTGAGTGACACAAAAATATCACCAAGATATGTTAACGAAACTTTGTGAGAAAGTAAGGTATTGAATTAAGATGCTATTGATATGACACGCACAAGTGGTAACATGTAGCACTCTTCAAAATCGAGGAAATAATAGAACCGAACTAAAATCTCAAAGTATAGATAGGAATAGTTAAAATGTGTGCAGTTTAACCTTATAATATAGATATTTAGGTCAAGTTTACAAGAAACAAGACGTAAATTCAAAAATTGTTGTGATATGATACAAACAAGGTAACCCTTCTAAGGAAGTTCAAGATGATGAACCACGCCTAACTACAATGATGATATTGACATGGGTATCAAGATCACAAAGGCCACCAATGATATGAATACACCTCCACACACTTTAGACATTTAACTTACCCAGCCACAAACATGGATGGGTGTAAACGGACAAAAAAGTGGTAGAAACAATCAATTGGTAACACAGAGGTAGTCACCCTTCTTTTGATCAACAAAGTGTCAAAAGAATGTGAAGGAAGAAAATCAAAAATGGGGATGAAAAATTTTGGCTTCACTTTGGCAAAGTTTTGCCTCACCTTAAGGAAAGAGAAAAACTAAACGAAAGTAACATATCACATGTGTCGTGATGAAAAGATGGCTCACAACTCAACACTGTTTTAGAATGGTCAAAGTGGGATCCTGGACAAAGTATATTCTCCTAGGTGGTTCTATCATCCTAGGTGTTACAAATTTGTCCATGAGTGGGGTGATTTACCCAAATATTCCCGACTATCTTGGGAGTATCTCGACTTTACCCCCTTCACGGTGGGCAGTAAATTCATCCATCGTGTACTTAAAAGGGTTACACAGGACAACTTGTAACACTATCTCGCAAAGGAATCACTAGTCGGGTAGGTAGTGTGAAGCACTTCCCATTTTTTCCATAAGGTTCCCTCTTATGTGGACTACTTTGGAGTTCCTAGAACCACCCCCATTGTTGTAGCTTAAGGTGTTATGTAAAGGGGTTATGTTCCAATTGAGCGAGAGAGGACGTACCCTTTTCTAAAACCTGCAATACACTATTTTGAATATGTTGTTCTTTTTATCTTGTTTAATTAGGTTTGGTTTACTTGAAACACCTTTTGGAAACCTGTATAACAACTATATTAGTATTTTTTGACTTCATTTTGATTCCTCCTTTCTTTGACAAGCGGGTGTTTTGGTCTGTGTATGACGCTTTTGGTAGTTTTCCATCAAAAGAGTAAACACCATTTTTGATTCTTTAGATTGTCTAAGGACGTAAGAGAAGAGCATACGTGGTGTTTCCAAAATCTGAAAATATATCAAATGGAAACACACTTTAATTCAAACACACCAAGTTAACCAATTCCAATTCGAATATTCCTAACAAACTCAAAACATCAAAAGGACCTAAGAATCATTTCTGATTCCCAAGATCACCCCAAGGGACACGAGGGAAGAGAATACATGATCTTATTCCTATAAGTAAACATGCAAAGTTTATCTAATCAAGTAAAATCATGTAAAAACATCCTGCAAAAATGAGTATGTGATTAGATAAAACCTGCAAGAATGTTAGCACCTCAACACATTAATTTCAAGAAAACAAAAGACACCTACGCCCTTATTTTGGAGTTTTGAGACGGGTAAGATGGATACGCCACTCTGTGTTTTTCTAATTTACAGTGCACCTACACCACCCGAGAGGTGTGTGCGCCACCAAAAAGATGTGTGTGCCACTCTGTGTGTTTTTGGCTTACCATGTACCTACACCACTGATAGGCATTTGTGCCACCAAAAGAGCATGCATGCTACCTTTGATAAAAATAGGCTAAGTTTTTCATAGAGTTCTTGTCTACTGAGTAAGGCGTGTACGCCACAAGATAATCATGTGTGCCATTGCTTTGTAAAATAGTCTCACATTCCAACGTAACGCTTGCGCCACACGAAATGTGTCTACATCACCAAAACAGTGTGTGCACTTGGGTTAGGGTGTACGCACTGATTTGATAGGTTTTTAATTGTAGTGAAGGTACAGTATGAAAATGTGTCTATGCCTAGGTTAGTGCATCTACATGCTAGTTAGGGTATGTGTGTTGGGGTTAGTGCATATGTGCCAAGGTTGATAAATAGAGAATCAGGTTCTGACAGTGCACCTGTGCCACCCGAGAGGTGCCTGCACCACCAAAAATGTACCTATGCTTCCGATAGTGTGCCTGTGCAACCCCTACAACCAAAATATGGAAAAAAACACAAGAAATATCACAATACTTCAAATTTTGGCAAGTTAGTTTAAAAATGGCAACAACCCATTAAAATGATGGCTATGAACAAGAACTTACACATATAAAATTAGCAAAAATTCCAAGAAAATGGACATTAATTACTACATGTGCATATCAAAATTTATCCAAAATAATGAAATTTAAACTAAAATGCCAAGGTACTAGGTCCCACTGGGTGTGCCAAATGTGTGCATGAGTTGTTTTAAACTAATGCTAATATAAGTAAAGACTAACACCTAAATAGCTTTAATTAGCAAAAATTAAACAACATACTAAGCACCATCAAGATAAGAATTAAACAAGGTTAGATGCTAACATTCATCATATACAAAAACTTTGAAACTAACAATGTTTAAGCATCTAAATCCTCTATTCTCTAACAACAAATAAATGAATGGACCTAAGTAGGCTCCATAGCAATAAAAAATGGTTGTCTTTGGTATTCCAAGAACCTAGGAATGAGGGCTTGTCAAATTTGGGCTACAAGACCCTTTTGACACCTCCCATATGACCTAAGCACTTAGGAAAGAGGCTTAACTCTTCAAGATGATGAACTCTCAAGAAAACAAAGGAAATATTTTAGTCTATTTTGCTATATGCTTTGTATTTTCCTTCTCAACAAGTTTAGGTGTAGGTATAAAGGTAGAAGGAGGGCTCCTTATATAACCCAATGGATAAATGAAACACTTCATCCCTTTGCATGTGGGATAAAGGTAAAACATGATTAGGAATGGATAAGGTTGCTTTATGAAAGGTAACCTTACTTTAGAAGGGTTTAATTTATGCTTAGCAAGTCATGGGAGTTGGGGGTGCTTTAATTAATCAAAGGTGATTAACTAATAGGTATATGTAAGCTTATAGAAGCTAATTAGAGGAATATTAGTATGATTTAGGATATTATAATGGGATTAAATCAATTAAATATTAATTTATTGGTTAAATGGAAGAGAAAGCTAATTAATTAGTCTAGATAGAAGGGGTGATTAATTAACGGAAGGTCATTAATCGGGATGTTTTTAGATAGGTGACTTAATTAATTAGCGTAGTGTAATTAATTAATGATGATGTGAGGGAAAATGAGTGTTATTGACAATATGTCATCAATTTTCTAGAAGATAGATAATTAGCACAATTTAAGTATTTAAATTGCTTGGGCGTAATTATGGGTGTCTACTGATAAGTACCCTCGGAAAGTAATGTGATCATGTCCTTCATCTAGTAATGTGCACCAAGTCCGTATTCTATTCAAGTTACGTAAGTGGAAAGTCTTCATCCAAAAATAATCAAGCTTCAGGTTTAGCTCACACATTCTTAGCAATCTACTTATAGAGTGCACTACCTCTTACCTGACTTTGTGGCTTTGATAGTCACATCATACTCCATAATTTTTGTCATCAATCATGATCTTTCCTCACTAATTTCTACTCCCATGATGAAGTCTATGATATAAGAGTGGGAGACTAACACCCTAATATGATTGGTGTCGAGCATAATTTTGAATTTCTTAAGCACGTGCATGATGGAGAAGACCTATTTCTCCATGTGACTATATTTCAGTTCATAATCCTTCAATGTCTAGTGAAGAAAGCTCTTGGTTGTTCCAGACCTTGTTCATTTTCTTGTGTTAGGACAACATCCACACTTACATCAGTTCCATGAGTATAAAGGATGAAATCCTTTGAATAATTTGGATTAATGAGTGTTGGTGTGCAAGAAATCTCTTGCTTGATTTTGTTGAAGCTTTCTCTTCCGTTGTTCATCAAGAATTTTTCCATCTTGAGCATCAAAGTGATGGGCTGAACGATCCTGCAAAGTTAGGAATAAAATGCCTAACAAAATTGATATTGCCAAGGAAGGACTATAGGGCCCTTTTGTATGCTAGCAGGAAAGATCTAAGATGTCTAAAACACGCTCGAATCAATTTTGATGTCATCCTTGAAAACCACATGACCTAAGAGCTTTCCTTACACCACTAAAAAATTACACTTCTTGGGGTTAAGAGATACCCCAAATTCTCTGCATCTCTTAAATACTTTCTCCAAGTGCGCCATATGATCCTCGCTCTACTTTGAGAAGGTTGTTATGTCATCAAGGTAAACTAGGATGAACTCATTAATGTATCCTTTAAAGGCAATATCCATAACATGCTGAAATGTGGTGCCCACATTTGACATACCAAAGGCATATTCTGATATGCATATGTTCCCCACTTGGTTGTAAATATTATTTTGAATTGATCCTCTTCCTTGACCGAGATCTAGTTGAAACACGAGTATCTTTCTAACATGGAGAATCTCTATGCATTGGCCACATTCTGAGAATGTGCTCCATTAGAGGCAAAGCATAATGATCCTTTAGAGATGCCTTATTCAAATCTTTGAAATCAACAAAAAGCGTGATTTCACCATTTTTATTGCATCTTGAACCAGATTTGTGACCCAGGTAGAGTATTTGATAGGAAAAATAATTTTTCCTCGATGAGTTTAGATAATTCCTTTCTCATGAGGGGCTCTATCTTTGGATTTACTGGTCACTACTTCTTGATGGGCTTGATACCAAGATCAAGGTCAATGGAATGTTGGGAAACACTTGGATCAAAAAATTTGAGGTCTTCATACTCCCATGAGAAGATATCACTATATTTTTGTAGAGAGATATAAAGGCTTGTTTCTCTTCATGCGCACAAGTCTTGCTGAGTAGTAACTCTTTCCCATGCGTAATAGTGATTAAGGAGCAATTCTCTTGCATGACGCACATGTATATTTCTTCACCCTTGAACTCATCATCAGGGCTAAACATTTTCTTTAAGGTGACCAACCCTTTAGGAAACTTGTTTGTCTTCAGCTATATCACTTGGTCACCATAGCTATCATGTAAGTCAATTTGCATGGTTGATGAGAACTCAAATTTGTTCTAGATAAACTAGATGATCTACGTGTCACTATCAAACACTTTCCATCTATTGTTGTTATCTAGAATGGATGGCATGATTAACATCTTGATGTGTTGAGTGTTTCCTTTGATAAAGTCCTTATCGGGAGAGAACTCTAAACATAGTACGGCCATCTGGTCGCTTCCTTGTTCATTCTTGGAACCACCTGTAGATTAAGAGTGTTAAAGCTCTCAAGGAGGTCCCACACTCTGTATTTATAATATTTGAGAAGCTTATTCTTTGTCAAAAACTTTTTGGTAACTGGTGTGGATGATCAATTATGTGTCCCCAAAGATCTGCAGTGCCTTAATTTTCTTCTTAGCAATGAGTAAGCCATGCACTAGCACTTCATACTCTGCCACATTGTTAGATCATGTAAACTACATCTTGTGTGTGAAGAATAATTTCTCATCCTTAGGGGAACTGGGAACTACTCATACTCATGCGTTGTTTCTTCTAGATCCATAAAAGTATAACTTCCATAGACCAGTTTGAACTTTGTCTTTCTTGATCACGCATGGAAGCATCATTTTCTTCTAGAATGTAATAAGTACCAAGCCCGTTTCATAATATTCCAGTTCTTGAGATAGGGATCAAATTTATGGTGTCTCTACGCACATTCATCAAGCACTAGGTTAGGAATAGGGGGTTGAAGAGATTACTCTTCAAGAACTAAATCTTGTTCTTTTTGGATTAAACAGTTGGCTTGGAGAGGTGATGGGACATATGACTCTACATGATAGTAAAATATAGGCTCATCTTATATAGTAAACTGGGTACCATACCTTGTCGTGAGTAACATATGAGACCAATCAGAAGACAAGTAACCACCCACTTTAGTAGTAAATTCTCTTGATAAACATAGGGAAAACAAAGGAGGTAGGTCAATGATTGACACATCTTGAGTAATTATTAAACTTAGACATGCATTGAGGGTTAACTCAAGATCCTTTATGACTCCTAAGGTAGTGACAATTGAGCCATCAAGTTTAGGACTCCTTTAGACAAAGGGTTATATTTTAGACCTAAGACATCGGCTATTTTCTTAGGCATAATAGAAGTACTAGCGCCTAAGTCAATCATGTAATTATGCACTAGGTGTTTTCCTATAATCGGACATGTAGAAATGTGTGGTTTTAACAAATTTACTTACTTGTTTCTCCTCTTCTTGGAAAATTTTGTGAGAAGCGTGTGGTTTTGCATAATTGGATCAGCGTGTCGGAGTTATGTTAAAGCTTCATGCAACATATCTAACTGAGATGGAATGGTCAGGGCATCCCAAATTGTGACATTTATGTTTATTCTCTTCATCTGGTCAATCATGTTAAATAGAAGGCCCCCATCTTTTGAATTTGGGAAACAACATCCCTTCTTGACTATTCAGGTGTGAAACCGTCAATTTTAGCTGAAACAAAGGATTGACCTACCAAAGGAGCGGTGCGTGCTACTTCAGAAGGAAATTTACGTGGGGACTCCTACATAGGGATTTGAGTGATTTTACTACAAGATGCCTTATCTACTTCTTTCTTCTTTTAAGGATCTACTTGCGTTGTTGGGGTTGTAACTGCACACCTAACTCTAACATTATTTTCTTATATCTTGTGTTTTCCGTAACTTGGGTGCGTAGTCTTTTTGTATCTTCTGCAGCTTGGTTGATGGCACAGAAGTCCTTCATGCTAGAGAACATCAAATTTATCTCTAAAGGAGCTTCTAGTATTTTTGGATTATCTACTTCATGGGTGCTTATTGAGGTCTAATAGGTGAAGCATTCTGGATCATGAAGGCTTGGGCATGCGCAACATTAGCACAATGATATTGACTATGAGGCATGTTGCAAGGGAAGCACCATTTTGACTCTTGTGCCAAGTTTTTCTGAACTAGAACAAGCTCTCGACTCACACTAGGTTCTAGAAGAGAAGGCATGGGAGGAAAAACTTGCAAGGGTAGATGTGCATTAGGCTTCCATCTATCATTTTGTTGGTTGGGCATGTATCTTTGATTTCCATATTGATTTCACCAAGGCTGATTATTTTATCTATACGCCTGATTGGAATTACCTCTTTAGGCTTGCACATGTTACTTTTCTAATGATATGACCTTGTTTGATAAATTTATGATCAAGGCCTTCAATTCTTCATCCTTTTTTTGGATAAGTACAGGAAGTTGGGGGATAATTAAGTGGACATCAAATCCTGAATTTTACATCAAAAACAACAAAACATCAAATTTAGTCTTCCGCAGACTTGAACCATGCCAAAAAGTCAAAAATATGTCATAAAAATGGTACCATCACGTATGGGAGACTATTAGTTTTGTATAAATATTGATTTTAAAGTGAATAGAATTAGATAAATGACATTTTATAACTTTTTACTAATAGTAGGTCTTTAAGACACTTTTTCCCATGAATGTTTGTCTTCGTTGAAGACTACAAATTTTTTTTTCACTTGTCAAAATGAGATAAAAATTACACCATCCCAACCGTGGTGAAAATATATACATGTTAAAAAAAAATTGATTTCAATATTTTTGATGAAGTTATAGCGGGCAAATGGAAAGTGCTTTATTTTCTTTATGTTTTTAGATCACTTTCATGAAAAAATCATAAAAATGAAATATTTCTCAAAAAATACAAAATAAAATATATCTCAAGATAGATAGCGGCATCTAAATTCTCACTAAAGGAAAAAAATATATATCAATTTTTGGTCATCCAAATCGCAGTAAACAAACTACAATCTTATAGGTGTTTTTAAAAAAATACCAAGTAATTGAATTTTGAGATTTTAATATAGCTAAACTTGTCCACTTTTTTAAAAAATTAGTAGTTTATAAACTAGATTCCAAATGCTACAATTCATATACATATAAGTTTTCTAACTTTGAGTGTATACATTTCTAATAATCCCTACAAGTTGATATTATGTTGTTATTTGCAATATGACATCCACTTATGACCCCTTTTTGTCCCCTAGCTTTGTACTTACCCTTTTACCGCAATGGATATTAGGATCTTTGAGGCAGCTGGTTGCACACTTTTCTCAGGAACAGGAATAGGGGCCACATAAGGTCTGGGTGCTTGTGACATCTCAGGGAACAAGGGCATAGGTGGTCTAGGAGCTAGCTTTTCAGTGCGAATAAGACTATTTTATGCCCTCATTGTAATGCTATAAGAAATTTGGTAAGGTCCTACCTCCCATAGATTGGATGATAAATAAAATTTCATTGTTGAGAGCCTTCAAGTAATACAAGAAAGAATGTTGGGCTATAGGTCTTACCACGAGAGGGATTCTATCCCAAGTCTTCGGAATTTAATGTTCAAATCAGTCATCTACTCATTGGGTGCCCTCCTTGTTGTTAGTTGCTCCACCAAAGATAGGTGATCTAACTTATCTTCAAAGTAATCATAAAGAGTTATCCCACTCATCCTAGGTGGTGATAGATCCAAGTCTCAAGTCTTGGTACCATTGAAGTGCTTTGCCTTTAAAAGAGGTTGAAGTAGCCTAAGCTATTGCTACATCATCATGTGTGATTAGATAGAGTGAACATGTATTTTCTATCTCTTGGATATGCTCGAGGGGTGACTTGTCTCACTTTGGTAAAGTATGGAATACTCTTGAGTGTGCCATTTGGCATATCATGTTGTACAATTGAACTAGCGATGAAGGGACTCCCTCCAAAGCCAAATTTTGTAAAGTTATTAAGTGGAGGAGGTGGATGATGCATCATTGAAGGGTGCGTAGGCTATATGTTTTGAGGAGGATTTGGTGGGTGCAGTGTGCTCGAGATAGAGATGCATGCATAGAATTTCTAGAATGAACTCTTCTCGGGGATAGCTAGAGGTACTCAAAATAATATTTAGTTAGTGCACTTCTTCTTGTATGCACTCTTCTCATGAAAGGCACTCAGGACTACTAAAATAGAGATCTTAAAGTGTTGGTAGTTACTAGATGTGTTGAACTGAACCTCCAAAGGCTGAAATGTTAATTCCATGCACTAGAACTTAGAGATATGAAATTTGAGCTTTCAATGTTGGTCCCATCGGGTGTGCCAGAAACTTTTGGTTGCTCAAACATGCACCCGCGTCTCAGATCTCGGAAGGGCTGAGGTACTTGATAACACAATGGAACTATCCCCAACTTGTGGGACCTTGTGAGCTTGGGATGGATCTCCAGAAAAGGATGGTTCCTATATTTATTTCTATTACTACTCCTAGTGCTAAAAAGGTAAACTAAGCTAATAATGCCAAGGGCTAGGGATACAAGGATAACATGAAATCAAAATACACTAAGAGGTGATAGCACCAGAAAAGAGGGATGAACACTATATAATCTAAGAAAGAACAAAGGGAAATGCGTGAAAGGAGGCTAGGCATGAATAGCATAGTGAGACATGTATTCACCATATCATTTTCATGGAAAAAAATAAATATGGAAGCTGAGGACTTGAGAGAGCACAACCAGCACACAACGTAAAAGAAAAGGAAACAAGAAGGAATGCAAGCATGTTAGGATAGATAATAGTTAAAAATTGAATCTTTTATTACTTCTAGAAATGCTGAGCTGTTATAATGATGAAGGAGGCTAATATCCACATGCAAGGGTCAAACATAGAAGTCACGCAACTTAAAATATAAGAAAAAATGAAATACTTAGAAATACGCACAAGGATCCAAAGTGTCCAACATAACAAATGAGACTTGCTCTTAAATTTATAGATGAATCCATGAAGGAAGAAGGGAAGGAGTGAAAAAACTAAATTTGAAACACAACCACCAACAAGAAGCATTAAATTCCTATAAATCTACGGAGATCTGTGAAGAGGGTGGATCACATCAAATCAGGTTGTTGGAGCAATTTGATCTTCTCATTAATATTCAGAAAGATGTGTTCCCATTTCTCAACTACAAGATCAAAAAAATTGAATTTGAATTTATGGCACTATAGTTGATGTCGGTAGCTCTCGATAAGTCCAAGCATGCACCAATCTGAGCTTTGTAGAAGAAGATACATTTGTCGAGAATATGTTAGAGTTTTGGCACACGTGAGAACACGTGGCGCGTGTGGTTTGGCTGAAATGATGGCTAAATGTGTGAATACTTGTCATTTCTGCCATGTGTCACTTGTTGATTTATTACAAGGATTTGGCATCCTATTGGCACATTTGAATGTTTTCCAACAACACACTCAAGCATGTCGGTAGATGACCTAGTACGAAGGGCACAAAGGAGGGCACGAGGATGTGCACGGAAGAATGAGGTGTGGGAAGGAAGGAATTGTCTAGGAAGAAGAGGAATACATATAAGGTGGGCATAAGTGAAAAGTGGAAGGAGAGAAGGGAAGTGGGTGTGCATGGAAACTACGACCAAGGGAATGTGTTAGGTGATCTTGAGTGTGTGCAACATTTCCATAAACAACCTAGAGTTATAATGTGTATGCAAGTTTCCCACATCACTAGGAGAGATATTTGGATAACGGGGACATAGATGGATGATCAATCAGATCAATACCATCATTCTTGATCATCCATGGGTATTGATCATAGGGAATTTGATTTCTATCTCGGGGAAGCCCTGAACAATGTTTTTCACACTTTCTACATAGTTCGGGTCACACGTATATCATACACAGTGGGATTTATAGTCATCAGAAGAACCGAGTCAACAATGCTTTCAAAAACTCATTAAAAATCATATGTAATCCAAGCTGGAAGGAGTTTCACATGAGTTTTAAGATTCATAGTTTCATCACATTGAGCTTTCCATCAATGAGGATCAATGGACTTCATCGGGAATGACATCTCCTCTTCTTCTTCTCTCACTCTTTCTCTCTCCTCTCTTCCAACTTTCTCTCTCTTCTCAATGTTCTAATTTTGTGTTGGGGTTGCTTTTTTCATATGTATTAATGTTCCTAATGTAATAAGTCACCTTTATGTTATAGAAAGGGACTTAATATTCTCCTAGGAATTTGAAAAATTTTAAGTTACGCGTGCACATATGAAAAGCCATTGGGGGATAGATGATGAGTCATCTCTCATTCTAAAAATTGTAAATCCATTATCTTTTCAAAGGGTTGGAAAATGATCTTATAAACTCAAGAGTGTATTGTGCTTAGAAAAAGAAAAGGAGATAGCCATTTTATTCTACTTTCCTCCACTCTCAAATTTCATCCATTCCCACACTATGTAAAACTTTTGTTTAAGCTTTCAATACAAGAAGAAGGATTTTCTATATTTCTTTGACTAAGGGGTTTCTTTATACTCTATGTTCAATATATTCTATTTGGTCTTGTTGCTTTATTTGCGAGTTGTTTCTTCTCATAAATGCATGTGTTGAAATTTCTAACTAGTGTGTGCAGGAATCTGTTTTTCTACCTACAACATTAGTTCTCCCATATCATTTAGCACTCCTCTTTCCTTCTCTTCATAAAAATTATTCCCTAGCAATATATTTCTAGCTTTTCCATAGGGTCGTGAAGTTCCCCTATTTCAGTTAGATATTCTCTTATAAACATATATGTTTTGGATTATTTTAGTTGGACTCAAATGAAATAGAGAAAAAGAGTATTGATACTCTATCCTACTCTTAAATGTAACTTATAAGTTGGCATGCATAGATGAACACTCAACTAGGTAAATATGGATTATTAATTGACATTAATAGAAGAGTAAAATACATATGGATCCTTGTATAAGAAAAAAAAGCGGCAATGGATCCTAACTAATATATGTTAAAGGAAATACAATTAGTCTTCAGGATAAATATTTCATTGTGACTCTTTCGGGTATTATACCAAAAGGACATTTGAATAGAGTAAATTATACCTCTTCTTAGAAAACCTTAAGCGAGATAAGGTAATTGAAAATAAATGAATACATATGTATAAGAAATATACTTCATTTTAATGAAGTCCATTATTAAGGAGTCTGGATTTATTTTTAGTCATAAATAAACTTGGTTAAGCTTAGTAAGTTAAATCTTACTATGTTAAGATGATTTGGAATGTAATCCTGAACTTAAATTAAGAAACCACATAATGACATATGATCCTTGGATAGAAGGATTGGTTGCAGATTAAGCTACATGACAACCATAAGTCATTTATGACTAGCAACCATAATGATCTAAGAGATTAGAAAATCAACAGGGTTGTTGAAACTGAATCTTAAATTAAGAAGATAAGAAATTATTTAACCTCTTATCTAGATATGTACCTCTAGATGAGGGGATTTTTTTGAATGGTGGTACACACCAACTATAATAATTTGTCATCATTAAGACCAGGTCTTCATGAGGACACAGTGTTGCAGCTGACATGTCGCAACATCCTTCCGAATCAGATCATCTAGGTTTACATAAACTCGGACTTAACTTGGTTACACTCTAGGTCAGTTTAGGGACATGATTTGGTATAGGGAAGGACTCCCGATGACTGAAGTTAACTAGACACATGCAATCAACCTAGTTTGATTGAGTATGTCTATTTACCCTTAGTCATCTTGAGTGGCCCTCTATACCAATCTATGTTGCTAACTTTAGTTATGGTTAAACCTTAGACAAGAGGACTAACAAGAGTCAATGAAAACCATTCTAGATAATAGATGAAGTGGGGGTGAAAGGAATATTCTATTGACGAGTATCTCATCTAGGAATATGATCATGCAAAGCACATGAAAATATTTGGCCAAAGTATCGCAATTTCTTTGGTTACGTTGTCCTATATCACCTAGTTTAATAAGTAGGATTTCAGATGAATATTGGTAACGAATATTCAAATAGGCCTCTTAAATAGATAACTTCAATACCTCAAAAAGGGTAAAAGAACCAAGTATACTCAGTATACAATACATTGAATTAACATGAAGGATTGATAAGAAGCGAGTCATGAAATAAGAGATCAATGAAACTCTAAGTCATGAAATGAGAGATCGCTAGTTCATCGATTCATTACAACTGCATATGGTTATCTATTATGATATTGATTGACATGGAATGTGTGTTCTAAATCATGATCATTTAGAACATATAACATTATTTAAAAACTTGAAACATGTGTTCTAAATTATGATAATTTAGAACAGAGAATGTTATTAAAAAAATCTCTTTTTCTAAAGCTTTAAAATGGGAATGTTACATCTTGGTATCAGAGCTAAAGGTTGTATCTCTTAGACCTATTGTGTCCATAATCTGATAAAAATAGCATTTTCTTGTTAAAATAAAAATGGTTAGAATAAGAGGAAATGCTGCAAATAACCCGCCACGGGTGGAGAAATACCTACTACCTAAAAACTTGATGGGATCCTCGATGCCTTGTTGGACACGAGAGATCTCTTAGCGTGTATTGGAGTAAAGTAATGGGAAATGAGGAGGAGGAAGAAGATACTAATAATGATGATCAGCCACCTCATGTGGACAACACTAATGGGAGAAATCTAGGTGTTGATAATAGTAATGTAAACATACCTAATCATCCACGAAAATAAAAAGACAATATTAGCCGCGGAACTTGCCAATTATATAAAAAGAATAAGTCCTCCTAAGTTTGATGGAACTACACTTGGGGATGGAGTCCGAAACCTTTGGCTTAGTGAAATGGAGAAGTTCTTTGCTATAAGAAAGTTCTACGAGGAAACAAAAGCAATATAGGGAGTGTATTAGCTTTCTCATAAGGCATCTTTGTGGTGGAAAACTTGTAAGGATGAGTTAAATATGGTCGAATCGGACATAC
This sequence comes from Taxus wallichiana var. yunnanensis, assembly GCA_018340775.1. Classification (NCBI taxonomy): domain Eukaryota; kingdom Viridiplantae; phylum Streptophyta; class Pinopsida; order Cupressales; family Taxaceae; genus Taxus; species Taxus wallichiana. The sequence continues at coordinate 167,735,651 of CM031244.1, forward strand.
TTGGGATCAATTTAAAAGTTACTTTAGGCAACAATGGCTTTCTAAAATTTTCTATGATCAGAAAATGACTGAATTTTAGAACTTATCTCAAGGAAAGTTAACGGTGACAGAGTATTTGGAAAGGTCTACTAAACTCCTTAAGTCGTGCCTCACTATAAAAACCGCGAGAAGTTTAGGATATGGAAATTTATTATGGGATTAAATCCCATTATAGGAGGTGAGGTGGATGTTCACAATCTAACCACTATGGAAGGGGTTGTTGAAAAATCCATAAGGCAAGAACAAAAATTAAGAGCAATCTCTACTCATAGAGAGGAAATTAGAAAGAAGGTTCCAAACTCTTCTTCATCTCTTGCACCTAAAAAGGGACCTTGGAAGAGGTTTGGCATGAAAAACAAATTTTTCACTAATAATAATAAGAGAACAACAATAAACAAACATGTTGCTAGTATGCGAGAACAACTTTGTTAAGAATAATAATAATGGGAAAAGTCCTACGGAAGCCAAAATGATAACTTCAAGGCTGGAAATAAATTTGAGCCTAGGAAGGGGCCTATTAGAGGCTATTTTAATTGTGGCAAGGACCATTACACAAGTTATTATAATTTGAAGAAGAATGACCGCAATCAACAGCATAGGATACATGTTGCGGTAGCTGATAAGCAAGCCGAAAAGCAAGTCACACCCATAAAAGTTATGGGTAAGTTATTCGATATACCTGTGACTATAATTTTTGATACTGGAGCTACTAAATGTTTTATTTCTACTAAGTTAGCTTCAAAATTAAAAATAAAAGATGAGAAAATGGAAAAATTGTGGACTGTGCATTATGGAAATAATGTTACTCATACGGTTAGTATGTGTCTTTTTGGATCAATCCTTGACTTGCTTAGTTTTTCCATAAAAGTTAACCTTTATGTTTCTCCTTGGGGTATTATGATGTAATCATTAGTGTTAAGCGGCTAGCTAATCATAAAGCAAAGGTTGATTGTTTTGAAAAACATATTAGTTATTTAGATGATCTGTAGAAATCAGCGAGTCATTCAGTGGTGTAAAACACAATATTTCGAGTTAGGAATTTGTCAAACAATGCAACTTAAAAAGGCCAAAAACAAAGGTTGTACCTTGTATGCAGTAAATATTTCTAAGACTGCAGAAGAAGGTAAAGATTTTATGGAAAAATATCATTTGTTACAAAATTTCAGAGATGTATTTCTGGAAGATTTATCGGGTCTTCCACCCAAACAGGAGTTTGACTTCACAATAGAGATCAAACTAGGAACCGAGCCTATATCCAAGGAACCTTATAGAATGAATACCATTGAATTGGTAGAGCTTAAGGCTTAGTTATAGGAACTTTTTTCAAAAGGACTGATAAGATCGAGTGTGAAAAATAAGGATGGCACACTTAGATTGTGTATTGATTATAGAATGTTGAACAAGGCAACTATTAAGAACCGATATCTCGCTTCATATAATTGATGATCTATTTGATTAGATGCATGGATCATCATTGTATTCTAAAATATATCTTCAATTAGGATATCATCGATTGAGAATAAAGGATGAAGCCATACATAAAACAACTTTTAGAACAAAGTATGGGAATTATGAATTCATAGTTTTACCTTTTGGGTTAACAAATGTACCTATTTTTTTATGAATTTGATGAATAATATTTTTCAAGAATACTTAGACAAGTTTTTGCTTGTATTCTTGGATGATATTCTCATATACTCTAAAAGCATTGAAGAACATCATGAGCATTTGAAGATAGTTTTTGAAATCTTAAGAAAGAGAAATTTGTATGGTAAGTTGTCTAAATGTTCCTTTTATGACACGAAGTACACTATTTGGGACATGTAATAAGAAAAAATGGAATAGTTATAGATCCTTCGAAGATCATAGCTATAACTAAGTGGCTTGCACCCAAGAATGTGCATGAAGTTAGAAGCTTCATGGGTCTTGTTAGTTACTATAGAAATTTTGTTAAATAATTTTCTAAGATTATTGCACCAATAACTTCATTACAAAAGAAAGATAAGAAAATTGTTTGGAATGAAAATATGAATCTACTTTTAAGATTCTAAAGGATTAGTTAACTACAGCACCTATTATGACTGTACCTAATCCAAATGGGGACTTTATTATTGTAACGGATGCATCTGGAGAGGGCCTCAAAGGTATTCTGTTGTAGGATGACCATGTCATAGCTTATGAAAGTAGAAAACTCAAGTTACATGAATGGAATTATGCTCCACATGACCTAGAGCTTGCTTCCATTGTTCATGCCCTTCAAATATGGAGGCATTATCTTCTCGGTAGGCCTTTTGAACTAAAAATTGACCATCTTGGGTTGAAGTATATTTTCACTCAGCCAAACCTGAATGCAAGACAATGAAGATGGTTGGAATTTCTATCTCAGTATGATTTTGATATAAGCTATATTAAAGGTAAGGAAAATAGAGTAGTTGATGCTATGATTTGTAGGAAGCACATTTCTTCTCTTATAACATTAAGAACTCATTTTAAAGAGGAGGTGAAAAGTGTCATGGAATCTAATTCTCATTTTCAGCAAGTAAGGACAACGATGCTTTGCAAATCCAAATGATGTGAGATATAAGGGTTTTCATTTTGACGATGAAGGAATTTTGTGGTTTGAAAAGCTGGGTATACATACCTTTGGCAAATGATTTAAGAAATCAATTATTAGTTGAATTTCACAACTCACCTTTTCTAGGAACCACGGCATTAGGAAGATGTTTGCTGATATAAAACAACAATAATTCTGGAAAGGGATGAAAAAGGATGTGATGGAATTTGTGACAAACTGCTTAGAATGTCAATGTGTCAAAGTGGAACATATGCATCCATCTGGTTTATTGTACCCTCATAGTATTCTCGTAGTACAAATGGAAAGTGATAACTATGTTTTTTTTTAGGGATTGCCTATGTTAAAGAATAAAAATGATGTTATTCTAGTTGTTGTTAATAAACTAACAAAGGTAGCACACATTATTATTGAAAATATAAAGAATGATTCCCTTTGTTAGCAAGAAGATTTGTGCATGAGATTTTTAGGTTACATGGAATACCTAAATTAATCATATCAGATAGAGATCCGAGAATGACATCAAGATTTTGGTAGATGCTTAATGCAGCTCTGGGAACCAAACCTGAATTTCGATTCTACATATCACCCAGAAATAGATGGACAGATGAATGAGTTAATCAATTTTTAGAGGATATGTTAAAAATGTATTGTATGGATTAGTAATATAAATGGGAAGAGTACCTTCCATTATTTGAGTTTGCTTATAATAATACTTATCATGCCTCTCTAAAAATGTCACCTTTCAAAGCATTATATAAAAGGAAATGTAGAACCCCATTATTTGGGACAACATTGAAGATAGAAAGTTTATAGGGCCTTAAATACTTACAAAAATGGAACAACAATTTAAAATGATTCGTGAATGCTTGAAGGAAGCTGCAGATTAGCGAGAAAAGTTATGTAGAATTAAAGTGGGTGGATAGGAAAATTGAACTTGGGGAGAAGGTCTTTCTTGGGCTTAGCTGAAAAAGAGTTCTATAAATTTTGGGAAGGCCACCAAGTTATAACCTCGTTATGTGGGACCTTTTGAAATTGTTGAAGTAATCAACCTTGTAGCTTATTGTTTACCTCTACCTCCTGCTTTATCACGAATGCATGATGTTTTCCATATTTCTTTTCTTAAGAAATATGTTTCATATTTATCACATGTGTTGAATTGGAATTCCTTGCAAGTCCAAGACCTAGGAATAATCATGGTTAAACCCATTCGAGTGTTGAAACTCACCAGTTGCACTTAATAAATCATGAAATAAGTCAATGTAAGGTCTAATGGGACTATTTTAATGAAGAAAGTGCAACCTGGGAAAATCTCGAAGATATGAGATCTACTTTTCCATACTTGTTTGATCAGAATTGATTCTGAAGGTTGATAAAATCTAAAAACCTTATTCATATTTTGATGTTAAATCTACCAAACTTGGGTAGTTACTGAACTATTTGATAGGTATTTTGATATTATTTTGAAAATTTGAATTTTCAAATTTAGTTCTGTTATGAACATATGAATGGAAGGACTATAATTAAGTTTTGTCCTAAACTATAATGGTTTGATTAAGTTAATCATCGGGACAATGATTCTTTTAAGGAGGAAGGTATGTAATGTCTTGGTCATGACTGTTACTATGATGACTTCCACTTTTGACATTGCAAATGTTGACATGTGATTTTTCTTAGGAAGGTGTATTCTTTTGATGTTGAAAATCATGTTTGTAATGGATGAGTTATTACATTGCTCGGAATTTGTGCTTGTTGTAATTATTTTTACTTGAAAGCAAGGCCATTCTAATATGTGAATAATAAATCATAATTTTTTATTGTTGTTTTCACATTTCTATATGATACAACACACCTTAAATCAATTCCATTGATCCAAGGTATGATTTTGTTCTTCTTTGTTGTCATCTTGTTAATTGACATGTTAAATGAAACATGTTATGGAACCGAGAAGTGTTTTGGCATAAATTGTGAAGGAGTGGGAGTTCAGGTGTCCTTACTTGGCACCATGCTACAAACTATAATGTTTACCCTATTGGATTTTTGACCTAAGGTGATAATACTTACCTATGATCTATTACTGAACTATTTTGGGTTGACACCTAAAACTATGTTGCAGTGCCCTACCCTATATGGATTTGAACCTAAGGATTTATGACCTAACCTAAGATGGTATGTGATATAGTTATGGGGTTTGAAATAACCTAAGATAAATTTTAAATACCTAAGAACTAAGATATAAACCTAACTAATGCTAAGGTTACCTAAACTATTACTAATATGAAAGGGGACCTATGGGTTACGTGCAAAATAGAAGGTTGGTGGTGGTGGTTTTAAAGTATTAATGAGAATTAAATCTTAGTCCTTACATCTTAAATTACCAAGTTTGGCGGAGGTAAGGAAGGTAGGTAGGATGCCTAGCTGACATCATTGCTAAATTTAAAATGCATGTTAAATTTTGAAATCCACTTGCCAAATTTGAAGTGGTGGTGGCACAAGAAAAGAGAGGGAATTTGCATTCAATGCATTCAATGGCATTGATTTCAGTGAAGATACCACCTAGGAAAGAGGAGAAGGGTGTTTTGTGGAAGTTGTTGGTCATTCTGGTCTTTCTGGTTTTTGCTCTGCATGTGGTTTTGGTTCTTCAAACCAGCAAGTTTGTTTTTGATCCATTGTGATCTTGAGCATCCCTGAACTATTTATGAACCTGTGGAAACATGGAGGCAGTTGGGAGAGTTGGTTGTTGACGTTGTTTGAAAAGAAGAGATTCTTGAGAAGCTCGGTGGAGATCTTCTACAAATCAACAAGAAATTTCATCAGGCATGATAGGCTCTTCTTATTAAACAGATTTTGCTTTTTATTAAGCGTCTTCATTAGAACAACTCTGCTCTTTGAAATGAATGGCTTTGTGGAAATGTTTTGGTGTATTTTGGTTGTGATCTTTTGTTTGAGTTTTTTGATTTGAAAGGATGCAATATGGGTATTTTCTTGATGCATGTTTGAGTAAATCATGTTTATCTTATTTGAAACTAGATTGTTGCTTAAGTTACATGAACTTGACTTCCTGTGTAAAATGGATTAGGAAAAATTGTTGGGAAAATATTTGATACGGTTTGTTTCCTTTATTAAAGGAAAGTATAAAATGTTGTGTCTTTTGTTGAAGCTTGAGTTGCTTCGAATATTTTCTTTCTGTTGATTTATAATGGAATAGTGGTTTGGATTCTGCATTGGGTAGATTCACATTTGTTAGATGTAATAGAAAATGAGTTTATTACTTTTGAACCTTGCACACTTGAGTTGTGAATCTCTCTGTTAAAATTATTTGAAGGAAAATAACCTTATCCCTCTTGAAGTAGTTTCATTCTATGTCACTCCAGTTTGACCCTTCACTATCATGGTTGTTGGTAGCCTCTGTTTTATGGAATCAAACTTATTAAAAATAACAATAAGGAAGTCTTACTATGCTTGGTATGAATAAATTTTGTGGATTCTTGTGTATCCGTTTGAAACAATTGATAGAATTTCTTGTTGTTCTCTTACATGTATGTATGAAATGGTTTTGGAAAACCTTTTGATTTACATCTGTAGATGTTGATGTGAAAATCGACTACTATAGTGGAACGTGGAATTAGTTTGATTTTGGTTATCTGAGGGGAAAGAGTTGGAACGTTCTATTTTATTCTCCTCTCTTTTGTTTGATTTTAGGAACCAATTTGGGGTTTCATTTCCTTTGATTTCTTTCATCTTAGTCAAAATTCAGTTGGAGCGTAAAGTTTCTCCTTCTCCTTTTAGGCTCGATGATGAACACATGTGTTGGGGAATTGCAATCCTTTCGCTGATCCCAATTGTATTTGAATCTGGTTGGACTTCTTTTCATTGTATCTGAAAATGAATTCTTTCCTTCCTGTTATAATGATGAAGGAGGTTGATATCCACATGCAAGGGTCAAACATAGAGGTATGCAACTCAAAATATAGAAAATATGAAATACTTAGCAAAACGTGTAAGGATCCAAAATGTCCAACATAACAAATGAGCCTTGCTCTTACATTTATAGATGAATCCATGGAGGAAGAAGGGAAGGAGGGAAAAACCAAATTTGAAACACAACAACCAACAAGAAGCATTTAATTCCTACAAATCCACCTAGAGATCGTGAATAGGGTGGATCATATCAAATTGGGTGGTTAAAGCAATCAGATCTTCTCATTAATATTCGAGAAAGATGTTTTCCACTTCTCGAACCTACTAGATCCGGAAAAATTGAAGTTGAATTTTTGGCACTATAGCTGATGTTAGTAGTTCTCTCGACAAGTCTAGGCACACTCCAATCTAAGATCTCGTATAATAAGACAAGGTGTAAAAATATGTTAGAGTCATCGATGCACACTGAACACGTAGCGTGTGTAGTTTGGCTGAAATTATGACCAATCGTATGCGAACACTTTTAATTTATGCCACGTGTCACTTGCTGATTTGTTGTGAGGATTCAATGTCATATTGGTATGCTTGATTGGTTGCACACGACACACTCAAGTGTGTGAGAAGATGACTGGCACAAAATGGTGCAAAGGAGGGCACAGGATGTGCATAGAAGAATGAGACTTAGGGAGGGAAGGAACTATCTAGGAAGAAGGTGAATACATATAAGGTGGGTGCAAGGTAAAAGTGGAAGGAGAGAAAAGAAGGGGATGCGTAGGAAAATTATGACCAAGGGAATGTGCTAAGTGATCTTGAGCACACGTAACAATGCCATGAACAACCTAGAGCCGAATGTTTATGCAAGTTACCCACATCACTAGGAGAGATATTTGGATAATGGGGACATAGATGGATGATCATTCGAGTCAATACCATCATTCTTGATCATCCATGGGTATTGATCATAGGGAATTTGATGTCTATCTCAGGGAACTAGACAATGTTTTTTAACACTCACTACATAGTTTGGGTCACACATATATCGGGACGCAGGATGGGAGTGTTAGTCATCAGAAGAACCATTCAATATTTTTATTAAAAACTCATTCCAAATCATATGTGATCCAATTGGAAGGAGTTTCACATGAGTTTGAAGATTCAGAGTTTCATCACATTGAGCTTTCCATCAATGAGGATCAATGGACTTCATCGGGAATGACATCTCCTCTTCTTCTTCTCTCACTCTTTCTCTCTCCTCTTCCCCCAAATTTCTCTCTCTTCTCAATGTTCTAATTTTTCGTTGGGGTTGCACTTTTTCATATGTATTAGTGTTCCTAATGTAATAAGTCACCTTTATGTTATAAAAAGGGACTTAATATTCTCCTAGGAAGTTGAAAAATTTTAAGTTGCGCAAGGACATATGTAAATCCATTGGGGGTAGATGATGAGTCATCTCTCATTCTATAAATTTTAAAGCCATTCTCTTTTCAAAGGGTTGGAAATTGATCTTGTAAACTCAAGAGTGCATTGTACTTAGAGAAAGCAAAGGAGATAGCCATTTTCTTCTACTTTCCTCCACTCTCAAATTTCTTCCATTCCGACACTATGTAAAACTTTTTAAGCATTCAATAAAAGAAAGAGTTTCTATCTTTCTTTGACTAAAGGGTTTTTTTATACTTACTGATCAATAAATTCTATTTGGTCTTGTTACTATTTTCAGAGTTGTTTCTTCTCATAAATGCATGTGTTGAAATTTCTAACTAGTGTGTGCAGGAATCTGATTTTCTACTGCAACATTAGTTCTCCCATATCATTTCTCACTCCTCTTTCCCACTCTTCAAACAAATTATTCCCTAGTAAGATATTTCTAGCTTTTTTATAGGGTCATTGGACTGCCCCTTCTATTTTAGTTAGATATTCTCTTATAAACATATATGTTTTAGATTATTTCAGTTGGAATCAAATGAAATAGAGAAAAAGAGTATTGATACTCTATTCTCCTCTTAAATGCAACTTCTAAGTTGGCATACATAGATGAACACTCAACTAGGTCAATATGGATTATTAATTGACATTAATAGAAGAGTAAAATACATATGGATCCTTGTATAAGAAAATAACTGGCAATGGACCCTAACTAGTATATGTTAAAGGAAAGACAATTAGTCTTGAGATAAATATTTCATTGTGACTCTTTTGGGTATTATACCCAAAGGAAATTCGGAAAGAGGAAATTATAACTCTTATTATAAAACCTTAACTGAGGTAAGGTAATTGAAAATAAATGAATACATATGTATAAGAAATAGACTTCATTTTAATGAAGTCCATTATTAAGGAGTCTGGATTTAAATTCAGTCATGAATAAACTTGGTTAAGCTTAGTAAGTTAAATCTTACTGTGTTAAGCTGATTTGGACTATAATCCTGAACTTAAATTAAGAAACCAAGGAATGACATACAATCCTTGGTAGAAGGATTGGTTGCAGATTAAGCTACATGAAAACCATAAGTCATTTATGACTAGAAACCATAATGATCGAAGAGATTAGAAAATCAACAGGGTTGCTGAAACTGAATCTTAAATTAAGAAGATAAGAAAGTATTTAACCTCTTATCTGGATATGTACCTCTAGATGAGGGGATTCCATGGGATGTTGGTACATGCCAACTACAATAATGTGTCATCATGAAGACCAGGTCTTCATGAGGACATAGTGTTGTAGCTGACATGTCGCAACACCCTTCCGAATCAGATCATCTAGGTTTACATAAACTCATACTTGACTTGGTTACACTCTAGGTCAATTTAGGGACATGATTTGGTATAGGGAAGGACTCCCGATGACTGAAGGTAACTAGACACACGCAATCGACCTAGGTTGATTGAGTATGTCTATGTACCCTTAGTCACCATGAGTGGCCCTCTATACCAATCTATGTTGCTAACCTGAGTTATGGTTAAACCTTGGACAAGAGGACTGATAGGAGTCAGTGAAGACCATTCTAGATAATAGATGAAGTGGGGGTGAAGGATGTATTCCATTGATGAGTATTCCATCTAGGAATATGATCATGCAAAGCATGTGAAAATCTTTGGCCAAAGTATCGCAAGCTGTTGGTTGCGTTGTCTTATATCACCTAGTTTAAGAAGAAGGATTTCAGATGAATATTGGTAACAAATATTCCAGATAGGCCTCTTAAATAGAACACTTCAATACATATAAAATGGTAAAAGAACTAATTATACTTAGTATATAATACATTGAACTAACATGAAGGATCGGTAAGAAAATGAGTCATGAAATGAGAGATCGGCAGTTCATCAAATCATTACGATTGCATATGGTTTATACATTACGAGATTGATTGGCATGGAATTTTTGTTCTAATTCATGATCATTTAGAATAGAGAACATTATTTAAAAACTTGAAATGTGTGTTCTAAATTATGATAATTTAGAACAAATAACGTTATTAAAAAAATCCCTTATTTTTAAAGCTTTAAAATGGGAATGTTACAGTTTGAAATCTCAATGCACAAAGTACAATAATCTGGTTGCCTAAAATTTCCATCCCTTGGCCCATATGCCTCTCTCTCTCTCTATTTATAACATTTATAAAGAAGATATAAGTATGATAAATTAATTGTACCTTATGCACGTTCTAGCTGCAAATCTATAGGTAGTTGAGAATTTGTCTCCATTAATATCTCTTTGCTTGACATGCATTATATTACAAAATTTATTAATTTAAATCAAAATAAACTACTTTGTATGTAGTTTTAACTATTACTAATTAATTAAATTTTTCAACTAACTCAAAGTAATGGCTTTTAACTGAATTACTTAACTATTACAAATAAACCCAATCACTTCATCACATTATCTAAGAAATGAGAAAGAAGAAGTAGAATAAGGAGAAGAAGAAAAATTATTCCAGTTGGAGAACTTCAGTCTTGCTTTTTCCCTTTTTGATGAAGAAGAAATCTTCCCATACTGCATTAAATTTGGTAGCACTTGGAAGTGTTTTTGTCCTTTTTCTCCCATTTAATCCCACCAAAAACTGATTTTCAAGATTTCATGGCGTAGAGGAGGTTGAGATCTTTCCAAAAATTCCAACATCTTAAAAAACAAATCATCTAAGAAAAATTAATGGCACATAGCATTTTTAAAGTGCCACTATTGCTTTCTAGTGTATTTCAAGTTTTAGCAACCTCTTTACTTAGTTGCTTGATGAAGTAAAGAAAATTCATTTCTCCATATTACTATTACTTATATTTTTACCATTTTTCACCAACTTACCCACATCTAAATCTGATTTCATGTTTCTATGATGTAGATCAAGTCGAGATCTTTTGAAAATGCCAAGATCTCCAAAAATGAAGCATCTTGTCAGAAGTTATGGCCAATTAGGTTTTCAACCCCCCATTATTGTTTTCCTTTATATTTTAGGTTTAAGCAATCGCTTTACTTAGTTTCTTAAGAAAGTAAAGTAACTTCATTTCTCCATATTAATCTTTATTATTTTACCATTTTCACCAACTTACCCCCATCTAAATATGATTTTCATGATTCCATGGTGTAGAGGAGGTCAAGAGCTTTTCAGAAAGTCCAAGATCTCAAAAACGGAGCATCTAGTCAAAAGTTATGGCCAATCAAGTTTTTGACCCCCATTACTACTTTCCTTTGTATTTTGGGTTTTAGAAACTGCTTTACTTATTACTTCAATGAAGTAATGAGTTGTTGAAATTTCCTTTGTATTTTGGGATTTAGCAACTATTTTACTTATTACTTTAATGAAGTAATGAGTTGTTGAAATTTCCTTTGTATTGCAGGATTTAGCAACTACTTTACTTATTACTTCAATGAAGTAATGAGTTGTTGAAATTCCCTTCTTATAGGGATTTTAACTCCCATTACTTCCTTACTTCTCATTAATGTGTTGGATATGTTTTTTCTATTTTTCTCCCACTTTCCCCATCTAAATCTAATTTTCATGATCCCATGGTGTAGAGGAGGTCGAGAGCTTTCCATAAATTCCAAGATCTCAAAAATGGAGCATCTGAGAAAAAATTATGGCCAAGTGAGCCATTGAAATTTCCTTATTTGTGGGATTTTGACCCCCTTACTTATTACTAGTAGAAGTAAAGAAATGTATCTTCTTTACGGGATTACGACCCTAAATTACTTATTACTTGTAGAAATAAAGAAACTTCATTTTTTTATGCATTACTCTCTTCTTTTTCCTTTTTTGTGGGTTTTTGCAATTGCTTTACTTAGTTACTTTTAGAAGTAAAGTAACTCCATTTTTTTACATTACTCTCTTATTTTTCCTTCTTTGTGGGTTTTTGCAAATGCTTTACTTAGTTACTTTTTAAAGTAAAGTAACTCCATTTTTCCACATTACTCTCTTCTTTTTCCTTCTTTGTGGGTTTTCTAATATTTTACATAATAATTTTTAGAAGTAATGTAACTCCATTTTTCCGCATTACTCTCTTATTTTTCCTTATTTATTGGTTTTAAATTACAACTTACTATAAATCAAGAAGTAGAGTAACTTGAAAAACTTGAATGCTTAATAGGCTAAATACTTAGCTTATATGACTTTTGAGAAATTTTGGGAAAATGGGTATTTCTCCAACTACAACCAAGCAACCTCTTGTAAGCTTATAAATAAATATAGAGCAATCTAGCAAAAAAATTTAAAGGGGTATCCCAATATTTCTAAGTGAAATCTTTGGGGAAACCAATTGGCTCTGTCTATGGACATATTTATTTCTACTAGAATGGAAGAAATGGAGATGAGATCTCATCATCTCTTGGTTTCAATTCTTGTTCATTGGGCTATGGATTTGAAAATTTTCCTTTGAAAATTTTCCACTTAAACTTGTGATGAACTTTAGCACCAAACTGGAACTACCTAATGACTCATAGCTAGCGGATATGATCTATGGATCTCTAAATAAAGATCAGAAACTGCTCCAACTATTTGATTTGATCCCGAAGTGAACCGAACATGAAAACAAAACTATATACAAATATTTAAAATCATACTAGTCCTAAGTGGAAATATGTAGAGAGTTCAAAAGCACTTATTTTTCTGAAAACAAAACTACCTACTCTACTTTAACTAGAGGCAAAGGAAGCTCAAACGAATCCTACAATAGGTAGGGAGAAATAGTTGTCTTTCCTCACAAACTTAGACCATGTAATTGATTTTTCATTGAACATGGTCCTTAGCAAGAGTGAAAAACTATTCTGAAGTTGGTTCTCCACCCTTCTTACCAAAGTATCAACAAAAACAAATAAAATAAATACCTCCTTTAGTTGTTTTGTATTTGGATTTGAGAGGTATTGTGGTTGATCTTTGGTGCGTTGTAGCTCATCCTCATGCTCTAAAATAAGCATGACTGGTTACAACTCCTCGGGTGGATCTAAACTAGCCAGATATCTTATTGGGAAAGGCCTAATCCTCATGATTTTATCATTTCATTTGTGTTTGTCCCCATGAATGGGTGCATTTTTTATACTTTCGTTTCCATGAATAAATTCACATGCAAGTCGATCAAATCTTGGTACTACTTCCACAAACAACTTTGTAAAATAATTTTCCTTCTCAATGATGATTTTTGATTCTATAATTGATTCATCATGTCTCTCCTCATGTAGTTTGATTTAGACAAAGCATGTTCTTCTTTGACTATTTCCTTTGTGGCTGATTTTTGGGAATTTTCTACAATGCAAAGACGCTTTTGGTATGGAAAGATAGATGGTGAAAATTCATAACCGATTAATTCATGGCTTCTTCTTCTTTAATGCAATATTCCAGATATAATAAGAAATCATCCTCATTTTATAATTGATAGTCAAAGTAGCCAATGTTGGACTCACCAACAAGACCTACAAAATCATGGTCTTTAGATGGATCATAGTCAAGCAGGAGCTTGATCTTCTTCGTTCAATCCTATATTGTTTTTTATTAGATAAGGTGATAAAACAGGGATTATGGATCCCAATGTAGACACCAAATTTAGGTCACACTCCCCTTGGTCCCCTTCAATCAATTAATGTAATATATTTAATTAATCATGACCCCTTCATCCTATACTAATATTCATCCTCACATTATTAATTAATTTAATTAAGTTAATTTCACCCTCACACCTCCACCTCATCATTACACCTCACCCTGGACCCATTCTAGGGGCATTTAACTCATAATGACTAATTCATCACTCTCAAAGACCGAGTCATCACTCCCATTGTTGAGTCACCACTTAACCTAACTAACAAAGACTTCTTCCTAAAACCTAATTAAAATTCTTCTATGACCTTCCTTCTTTCTCTCACGTGAACTCCACTTCCCTAAGATAAATCAATCAAAATCACACCAAAAATAGTAAATATCTACCTATTTTTGGTAAACCTATACTTTCACTCCTTAACCAATGTTGGTTATCCCTCAACCAAATTTGATCACCTAACCGCCATTGGTTACCTTATATGCACTTTCACAACTCTTTACATGGGTTAGTTATTCAGTTATTGGAGATGATTACATTCAAGTTTAAATCTTCAATCCCTCATGTATCCAGATGACAAACACACACAACCACAGTACAAGATAAGTAGTTGTTTTCCCTTCCAGAGAATTGGAATATTCAAAGGAACACTCTGGGAGTATTTCCGTGGCACTAAGCACAAAATTTCTTCATGGATCAAGTAATATCCTCCTCCACCTCCCAAGATCTATAAGACATTGTGTAGGTATTGTGATCATAATTATTTTACTTATTCCTTTTGTAGATCTCTAGTTTCTTTCAATAGTTTATTTTTCTCTATTTTTGTACATCACCTTCCTCCCACCCACCCACTATTCAACCATCTCAATCCTTTTCACCATTCTAAACCTCCTTCTTGGTATCCTTGAGTCTTCTCAGCCATATTATGACCAGAACCATACTACATCACTATTTGTGTAATCATAGAGAGCCTAAAATCCTTTGTTTAACAAATTACTATCAAATTTACCCTACCGATGTTGGTCACCTTAACATTCATCGGTCTCTCCTCTCTACCGGCATCGGTCACTATGTTTTTTTAAACTTCACCAAATTTCCCCTAACATCACCTAAACTCCACCCAAACCTTACCAGATACATTTGTGACCTTACCTAACATCCATGTGACATGTCCCAACCAAAAACATACCTTTCCCGATGCTAGATTAGTTTAGATTTTAATACTTTTCTTAATATAGTTTTTTGATAAAATTTTGAGATACCTAAATCAAAGCGTTAGCAATAAGACCTTTATTTCTCATATTTACTTTCATTAATTTGATAAAACAGTGGATTGACAGTCATCTAGGAAGTATCACACTTCTTGGGACTAGCAATCGTTAGCGATCCACTATCATTTGCTATTTAATATCATTTTGTGGTCTTGCTTTGTATATACAGGTAGTCCTTCCCAGAAAAATATATTTCTCCATGATCATCTTGGATAAATTCTATACCACACAAATTTAACATTTGACCAACATAATCACATGTATTCCTCCTTGACCATTACCTTATCTATTTTATTGCATAATTATTCGGTGAAACATTTTGGCATGCCAGTGGGACCCATCAGGGTTCTTTTGCATTGTTCATTCCTAGGTGAAATATTGTGTGCCTATATCCTTTTGAAAGTGTTCACATTAAATTTTCTCATTTGGAACATTTTTTCTCCTCTACTTGTCTCATTGACACTCGTATTTTGGATTAAAAAGAACCATTCTTTTTATTTTTGTATTGCATTAGTGAAAAACATATTCTTGCCTATTCATCATTTCTCTCATCGAATGTCATTGTGGATTTGGGTCTAAAATATTTGCATATAATTTCTAAGTGTTGCATCTATAGCTCATTTAAATTGTGGGCAACCTATATGTTGGAAGTCATGCCCAACTGATGGTTGAAAAATTAAACCATAGTGCACACTTTCTTCTCTACACCAAACAACTAAAATAAAGTACTCATTTTCTTAAACAACATCCTACCCAAAAGAAGTTATCAATGATCACACGATTAGAGGATTTAAAGTGAGCTCCAAACTGGTTTCTTTATCCAGTTGTTAGTGCAAATTCATAGCACCCCCAAAATGACCTATGGATCTGCTTTTCTAAGGCAATGTCATTTGGTGTGAATGCAAAACATTGATCTTTCCCAAAGTGTGGGACCTTTGAAATTGGGGAAAGCTCTCCAGAGAAGGTTGGTTCCTCTTCCTAAACTACTCGCCACAAGCTATTCTAGTGTAGGTAAGCTAATCTAATCATAATCAAACTATGCCAAGGAGACAGAGAGAGAGAGAGAAGAGGGAATAATAGAGCCTACACTAAAATAGTGCTACACCAGAGAAGAAAAATGTTGAACATCTATTAAAACTACCATGGAAACAAAGATAGATTTCACACAAAAAAGTTCCAAAACTCCATGAACATAGCTCTAAAACCTGCAATGAACATCCAAACATGCAAAAATACCTACAATGAAGAGAGGCAAGAAGAAAACAAGCAAAAACAAGCAAGGATGGACAAATGCATCACAAAACACGTTTTTTATTGCTCCAAAAGTTTGAACAAAACATCATTTCATGGGTAAGATGAAAAAATTCCATTATAGAGTAGAGGAGGAGGTTCAAACTCCATTTTTGATCCTAGGGGAAGAAAATAAGGGAGAGTAAGAGAAGAATGATGAACAACCTTTACAAATGAGCCAAAATGGCTTTTAACCATCGAACAGAATGAAAGAAATGTGGAAAACGTGGGAAAATAAATTTGAAACTCCAACCACCAACCAATCCCTTAAATCTCTCTTGAAAAGTGATGGGATTCATGGAAAAACCCATACACCAGAGTACATTGCTCTGTAGAGCAAAACAAAGGCCCATACTTCGTTAATTTTTGTGGTTGGGAACCATTTCGCATTTTTGCATGCAGAGATGTTTTCTCATTTTTCTCCCACAAATATCCATCAAAAAAATTTAACCCTCCATAATGTAGAGGATTTCACAAGCTTTCCAATGATATAAAGAACGTGAAAATCGAGGTTTGGATTGAAAGTTATGCCCCTCTCGAAGATTTATGGGAAAAATGGCAATATTAGGGCAAAATTCAGGTTGGCGGGCTAAAAATTGAAAATTTTCCTCTTTTTTGAATTTGGGAAAAATTCCCAAAAATTCTCCATGCCCCACCACTCCACTGCCACATGGCATCGCCTAGTTCATTGATGGAATCGTGGGCTCAAACTTCACCTTTTTCCTTTTGATTTCACATTGCGAAAATTTCCCAAAAATTCCCCGCACCCCACTCTCCCGATGACACGTGGCATCTCCTAATTGCTTGGGGGAATGCACTTCAAATTTTTCCTTTTGCACTTTTTACAACTTTTCCAAATTTTTCCAAATCCTTCCACCACCCCGACTCCTCCGCTAACTAGACACGTAGCATCTCCTAGCTAGGTGCGGGCCTTAACAATTTTTTCTCCATTCCTTCCGTTCTGTAGGCCTGCCCAGTGGAAAACTTCCCCTAGATGCTCACCACTCCACCATGACATGTGGCATCATTTCATTGGTTGCGGGCCTACCTAGGAAAATTTCCCCAAAAAACTCCGCCGAGCCATAACTCGAAAATTACAAGGAGTTAGGAGGAAAATTTTACCTTTCTGGAAAGGGGAGAAAATTCTCTATTTGATAAAGCTAGTTCTAGAAACATTTGAGTGCCTAAAATGTGTGAAAATTGAATTTGAAGAAAAAGGAAGGAAAGAATGAGGACAAGTTAGCCAAAAAATAGCGGGAGGCACATTTTAGATAATAATTTTGGCAACTCGGAGGGTCATCTACCTACTAGATGAATGATCGGTGGCCTTTGAAGCATCCATTGGGCATGGAGTCAATCCTGATAATCAATTCTGATTTAAACTATGAAAATATGGCCTCGAGACACTTAGAAACCCACTAAACTTGGAGTTGACCTTCACCAAAATGTCATTGAAATGGATGGGTGTGTAGAGCAACCAAAACAACACCAAACAACTATGTACAAAATTGGAAATCATATATATCCCAAGTGGGATATGCAGAGTGAGAAAAGCACTTCTTTCACTGAAAGAAAACCTACCGAATCTACTTTAACTAGAAGCAAAGGTAACCTAAACAAACCCTACAACTAGTTGTGTAAAATAGCTTCCTTTTTTCAAAATTGACAGCCATGCAAATGATTTGGAGTTGAGTATGGCTGTTTCGATGAGTGGAAAATCAACAAGGAGCTAGTCTTCTACCCAAATTAGCAAGGTGTCAGCTGAAAGTAAATTTAATGCCTCTTTTATTTGCTCTGCATTTGGATTGAAGAGGTATTACAGCTGATCCTTGGTACTTTATAGCTCATCCTCATGCTTAAAAGCAAGCATGACTAGTTTTGACTTCTCTTTTGGCTCCAATGAAGCCAAATACCTAATTGGGAAAGGTCTTGATCTGTTTTATATGCCCATTGCTCTAATTTTTAACTCCAAAATGGAGTCCTCTTATAGACCTTCTTGGATGGATGATGTGGAAGAGGTGATGGAATCCTCATGTTCTTTTCCTTCCTTCATGGCAGTATGGAACTCTTCTATAATATGCAGCTCATCATTATTGATTGCAACATCCAATGAAGTTGATTTTGCATTATTGTAACCTGCTGCAATACATTGTTGGTTCTGGAGTTCCTCCATTGTAGCTTTTGGAAGATCAAATTCTTCCAACTTTGATTCAAGAGGCATGTTGCAAACTGCAGGCTGCTATAATTGAAAGTTCTCCTTCATGACAACAGGTTCTTGTGTTTGGAAGGTGGATGAAGGAGGAGAAAATGGTGTGATTTCAACGGTTCCTCTCCATCAAAACAGTCCTCCAAATCTGACAGATAAACTATCTCATTGTTGTCCTGCTGCAAATGTTCAACTTCCTCCATGGTGTTCTCTTGATTTGCAACTTGCTCACCATGGTTTCCTTCATCTTCAATCATTGATTTTGAAAGATCAAACTCTTCTTTAACACTAGAACTCGAGAGAGATGAAGTGGAAGGAAGAACTGAAAGTTCTTCTATAGCCTGTTTTGAGTTCAAAGCTCTTGGACTTGCATGTTTCTCCTCCACAACTGGAATGTACTCCTCTTCTTTTGGATTTGGAGCACCTTGTTCTTCCTCTGCTGCTTGAAGACCATCTTGCTCTTGAATGACCTCTTCCTCTAGCATGAAGTTTTTCAAATCAAACTCTTCAATCTGCTGCTCTAGAGGACAAGTTGGGGCTGCAAGATCTCCTTTAGAGATCTCTTCTTCCATGGCTGATTGTGTAACTTCTATTGGATCAGCATTTTCTTCAAGTAGAGTGCCAACATGGACACTACATTCTGAGAAAATTGATTGCTGATCTGCTTCTTCTTTTTTCTCTTCAAAATCATCCTTGGCCACCACTTGTTCTTCAACCTTTACCTCCTCTGTAGGCTTCACCAGCAAAGGAATTTTCTCAATCCCATATCTAAGAACCAAACTTACTAAGCTCTTAATCATTCTCTCTTTGTTTATTTCTTCCTCTTGCTGTCCTTCATGACTAATTTTTGCAATTTCCTCTTCCCCACATGGAATTGGGAAGGCAAGAGGAGAAATAGGTTGGATTTCAACCAATTTTGCATTTGTTTGTGGTGGTGGAGGAGGTAGAACTTCTTGTTTGTTTGGAGGGAATGGTTGCTTGGAAGGGAAAAGGATAGAAGAATTGAGATGAGGTGGAAGACTAGGGGATGGAGAAATGAAATCAACACTTGGGGCAGCATGGGTTGGATTTGGAATTTGGTATTCAAAATGAGATGGTGTTGTTTGAGGAATGGAAAGAGAAAACCAGATGATGGTGTAGAACTTACCCATTGACAAGGTTGCTCAACACCAAGTTTATAGGCCTCTATCTCTAGTGTCCATTGTGCAAGTTGGGGCAGCATCTCAATCATGAATTCCAGCTTCTCCTGAGGGCTGAAGTGTCTTGGAAAAGGGCCTCCCCATGGACAAGGTGCTCTGAAACCAATTTGAAATAAGCAGGGGGCTCATTTTGGATAACACCAGTCATTATCTCAAAGAAAGGACCTCCTCGCCAAAACTTACCCGAAACTATCCTTAGTTGTTAGATTTTACTAAGGGGCCTTTTTATCAAACCAAAACTCTACATTATTTACAAGTCATTCCTAAATGGCATAATTTGGAACATAAAATCCACCACATAGGGTTTTGTGTTTACTAGTTTTTGCTTGATCTGTGTTTTGAGGTGTGAGGTCGTATTCTCCATTATTTTTTCCTTCACACTCCATAATCATAGTTGGTGTATTCTAAATCTTTCTGAGTGTGTTAAGGGTCAATCATTTCCATACTCAGGTTTCTGGGTTGGTCTTTTATTTGATCTAAGTTACAAAATTCACTTTTTCCATCTTTTCACAAATTTCACAGTGATCGGTGTCGGTCTAGCGACTTCATCATTTTACTCATCTAACCATCATCATTTTATGACCTATTGTTAGTTTCCTTTTATTTTGTTTATTTTAACCAAATTAGCATTCATCAAAATTATGTTCTTTCTAGGGATTCCTTTGTTATCTCATGATATCTCTGTGTCTTTGAAAGCACTATAAAATTCTAGATTTGCTTCATTTTCATTATTTATTTCCATATTTGCAAATATTTTGATTTTCCATAGTAACCACACCAACACCAGTTACTCCAACCATCATTGGTCTCTATGTTTTAAATTTTTAATTAAAACAACAACAAGTTTTCACCTTCTCGGAACTATTTTCTTCAATCCTTTTGTGCTTCGTGTCATCTATATAGATTAGATTACCAAGTATACTATAATTCACATGGTTTTTACTCAAATTCAAGCCAACACCCTTGTATTCCATGCTATCCTTCGACCGCTCCCGCCTAACCCATTGCTTTCCTTCCATTCTATCACCTATGGATCCCAGTCATCCTATCATCATCAATATTCCGGTGATGAGGAGTTTGCAAGACTCCTTGATCAAAACCCCACTACTTTACAATATTATTTATCCCATTCATCTACTCGGGATTCATTAGAGAATATTCTTTATGACATATGTGTGTCCATTCCTCCTACCCTCGCACCCACTTCTACATCAACTAATACTAGCTTGGCCTTACCCTCTTCCACCTTACCACCTGTGGTGTCCCAACTTGACCCTACATCATTGATATTTGTTGCACCTATGGCATCTATCGTGCCTTTGATGTTATTTTCTCCTATGATGTCAACCATTCCTTTATCATTTCGCCTTGATGTAGGTCTATCTCGCACTCACCATCTCTCATATACCTATTTCATCTCAGCCACCCATGGTGTTAGAAGCCCATGCTCCCTTCCAAAACATTTTCCTCTCCATCCCATAGTCACTTCCTCCAATTACTACAAGATTTGTTACACCCACTCCACCTACTTACACTTATCGAAACATCCCCTATCTCATCTATCACTTATTCAAGATAATTTCCACCTGCATCTATTCCTCCCTCACAATTTTCATACTCGAACCACCATATATTGGGATGCTGCCCACGTCATACCTTCATCATCTACCCCCTTATACTGTAGGAGGTTCCCATTCATCACAACCTACTAACAATCTTATCAAAATGATGATGGAAAAGATGTAGACATTGGAAGCATCGGTCTCTGGCTCATGTAATTCTCTAACATACGACAAGATTTGCAATGAGCCCATTCACCCATCCATTCGATTCATCCATACCCTACGCATTGGGAAATTCCTAAATTAAACTAATTTAATAGAAAATAAGACCCACGGAAATATTTATGTATTTTTAACATGGGTGTTATCGATTGCTCATGATGACAATTTACTTTAATAAACATTCCCAATGTCCTTGACAGACTTGCATTAGATTCATATAGTGCTCTACCTAGGCACTCCATTTACTCATTCAACCAAGTAGCTCAAGATTATCTAGATCACTTTTATATCAACATCGTCAAAAATTCACCATGACCGACTTGTACTCGACACGCCAATACGAAGATGAATCTATCGCAGATTTTTTTCACTCATTGGCAAAGCCTAATCAACCATCTCACATTTCAACTTCCTTAAACCAAGTTAATAGAGTTGTTCACCAAGGCTTGTGTAAGGCACATCTTGCCAAATCTCCAAGTTCAAACCTTCCGCACATTTGATGAGGTGTTCACCATGGCCCAAAACTTGAAATTCATGTCATTGAAGAGAAGAAGATATAATTACATAACAAGAAAGTTGCATTTAAAACAAATGATACCTCTTCTTCTTCCAAACCGAAAAATAATTACTCCAAAGAAAAAGGATCTACCCACATGGTAGTTTTGAAAGTTAGCCCATCTCATCCATCCAACAAATCAAATCCTTCTTCCAACATTTCTCCTATTTAGGATTTCTATTTCAAGTGGGAGAAACAAAAATATACTCCCATAGGAGAACTCTACCCTTCGGTTTTAGAAAAAATTCTAAAAGCTGAAGAAATCACTCTTCCACCCATCAAACATCATACTAGTTTTGATCCTTCCCATCCTATGCCTACATGGTATAAAGAAAATGATTACTGAAACTATCATCACATTAAAGTTCATAACGATAAGTAATTGTATAACTTTTGAAAATATCATTCAAGAAATTTTATATAGTGGATATCTCATCTTGTATAACCCTAATGTATCTTTGGTTAATCGAACCTTCAAATCTTCAAGAAACCATTCCCAAACCATAGCCTATCATCTAACCAAACCACCAAACCTTCAACTAATGACAGTGAGCATTCGTGAGGTTCATGTTATTTTCATCATCATATCAGCTCTTCTTCAATTTCCTCCTACTCCACCTATTAAGGAGATTCTTTCATGAGATCCTTCGTCCACATAAGAGTTTGTTTCATCTACTCCTTTACCCACAGAGGAGTCTCCCTTATCTCTCCCTTCACCCACAAAGGATTTTGCCATATCTCCCTAGATATTTTCCCTACACCCCTCAAACCTCAGACGAATAACTCATAGTATTTTTTTGCTACCCACAGGAGAGTCATGCTCACCTTTCTCTTCACCAAAATATGAACCTACCTCATCCTTATTGTCATCTCCCTACCCATATGGGATCCATTAGCAGTGTCCCTTCCTATTGGTGATAATTATCCATTGGCTTTCAAGGATCATGTTGATTTTCTCTCGACTCTTTTACCCATAGAGTGAGAAGTCATTCCCCTATATCACGGACATTCTTTACAAGTATTACTACTAAAGAAACATCATCCCCCTCCAATGGTGTCATTTTCATGTTTAGTTGACCGCTTGGATTATGTCGACAATTACATGCTTTGGGGATGCCTTCGGCTTCCTTTCTCAACTCAAATGCAAATGTTGTCTCGTTGATACTTCCACAATCTATCCAAAGGTGTTTTAAACAACCAAACCAACCATGCCCATGCCGATTATAGAATCGCTTCTTCATCACCCTCTCCCACACCTAAACCTTTACCATCGAATGAAAATTTTCTAATGCCTAAATCCTTACCTACATCTATATATTCCTCCACATCCAAACCCATTACCAAATTGAGAGTCATGTCACATCAAGCCTAGTCCATCCCCTTGTCAAACCATATTTAGCTACATCCTCACAAGCTAGCACAAATATTATTCCCCACCTAAGAGGAAGACCCAACCTCTTAAGCTCCACATACCGCCTTTGCCTACTACCCCTTTTTCACCTTCACCACTTCCATCTATCCTAGGGACCCACCCATCAACCTTGGTCAAGAATCCTCCTATCCTAGGTAAACAAAAAAAAACATTCCACATCCTCGTCATCATCCTCTATTACACCTAAGTTACCTACACATCTTACATCTTCACCATCACCTACATCCTTTCTACTACCTATACCTACACCACTTCTAGTATCCTCATCATTACCTATGATATTCCCTTATCTTCAACCAGTACCTTCCACCTTGCCTCTTCCCACATCCTTCACCACATCTTCATTATCACCTTGGCTAACCCATCCCCTTCAGCCATCTTCCTTACCTTCTACATCACAAAATTCATCTTTAACTTTACCCAAGAAGGTACAAAAAAAGTCTAAAAACCCAGTACCCTCAAAAGAGGTAGTTAAAACTACACCACCTTCAACTGCTAGCTCATCTGCTACATGTTTACCCAAGAAGGTGTAATCCAAACCTAAAACCATAATACCTACCAAGTAGGTGGTCAAATTGACTCAAACTCTAATTCCACCTCTCGTGGCGCCTCTCCCACCAAAATCACACACTTTCATCTAGACCCACACTTACTTCACATTATGATCCATTGGTAGGGTCTTACACCAACATCTTACCTAACCTTTTAGAAACCTATGTCATCACATTTCCACCACTTAGACCTTATGACCCACTCAAACCTAAACCAAAAGGGTTTGATGACACAAAAATTTGTGTTTACCATCATGTGTTAGGGCATGATGTGGAAAATTGTAAGGCTTTTAAGATTTTTCTTCTCCAGCTATGTTCTCCGAAGAAAAATTGATGATGATGATCTTTTAGATGAGGACACTATCCCATCTCCATCTATCACCACACCTCCTCATCCCTTACCTATTCAGCAACCTTCATCTCCCCCTCCACAACAATTTTATCCCCATCCAACATTTGAGATCAATATGGTCCACATAAGAGAGCTATCCAAACCTCTACCAAAATGCCAATGCGCTGCATTCTTTTCACAAAACTAGTATATGCCCTCACCATATTTTTTCCTATCCTATCGCTACACCTATCATGACTCACTTTCTCCTTTACCACACATTAATATGGTTAACATTACCACTCGATCCAAAAGAAAAAGGAAAGGAGAAAACAACTATCCCATCCGCCACACTTTTACCCAATATCCCATTTGCACCTACACAAAAATCACCATATATGGACCCAAATACCCTATCTCTAATGGGGTTACCCATCTTACAATGATTAAATAATTACACTAATATCCTCTCAAAATGTCTTTGTATGACCTAGTCCAAACCTATGAGTCTCATCGATAGGACCTCATTGATGTTCTGTAATCTATTGAGGTTTTATCTAATGACCCTACTCATGTGGCATCCATTATCATTGTTCACTATGTGGCCTCTCTCATCATTTCATCCCTTCCCCGCACCCTCTACCACTTATCAAGTAGTCACTCTCAGTTTCTCTAATGATGACGAGATTATACCTCTCCAATCAGATGATCCTGATCCTGCCCTATTAATTTCCATCTACATTGATAATATACTTGTTCGACATGTTATGATCATGGTGGTGCTGGTGCCAGTATTAATGTCATTTCCTCCCATGTGTATAACCAAATGTGCATATATGCCAATTGCATGCATAATAATCTAGTTATGTTGTGTTCATTCAATGATGCCATGAATTCCACCCTTAGCACCATCATTCTCCACATTTGTGTGAGTCCCCTACCATTACAAAATTATTCTATTTGTTAGACGAGGAATTCCAGTACAACGTGCTTCTTGCGGACCTTGGATCTTTTCCATGGGTTGTGTTCCTTCAACCTTACACTATTATTTAAAATTTAAACGTGAAGGACATAACTATACCATATTTTCCAACCCTTCACCATTCAATACCTATAACATGTTGTATCGATCCAATGATTTTTTATACCAATTAAGGCATCTACCACCGCTACCACTTCCCCTTCACCCACGGCCCCATCCACCAATGTTGCCACTACCTCTTCCACACCTAATGCCCCTATTCCCATTGTTGTCATAAATTTTCTACAAGCTAACCATCGCTAACCCATCTACTTCTCAACTAACCAATACTTCTTCTTCTAAACCTGTCCAATAATTCATACATTCCCGCTACCGCATATCAACTATTGATCCCTTAGAATTTATTTTTCAACTGCCTCACTCGGGAGTACCGCATTTATAATATTGACATACTTATTACTCCTCAAGAGTTTGGTAAACTTCACCAACATCCCTGTTATGACCACCACATAGGAAAATTTTCCCCTATGGTCCTCCCCACCTTCACACCAACTTAACATATGGGAGACTTGATGCTTCTACCTACTCACCCGAGCCACCTTCCCAAACGTGACTATTTTCATCCGATCTTCAATATCTCACCAACCTGCCTGCTTTGCCCACACTTCCTCCATTCATTGTAAACTTGGAAGGGATTTGGATTTGGTTTCTACTAAGAAGGCCACCATATTGTCATCCCATGCCCCACCCATAAACATAAAGACCTGCAGTGTTATTAGATTATGTTGATCCATCTCCAAAGAAGGCTCAAGTCGAACTCATTGAGGATGATAAACCTTTCACCACCCCAATCACCAAATTCACCACCTTCACCTACAAAGTCTATAAATCCATAATCCATTCCTCCTAACTTTTTTTTTCATGAACACCATTTCCTAGGACCTATGAATTATCAACAAGATGACAAGGATCCATCCTCTCTTCCCTTCTATATCTTGACATGATCGATGATGATACACCTTCTATTAACATCGTTTCAATCAAGGATGATGAATCTATTTTCACTTACCTTAGTATGGAAGATTATTATATTCACTAGTCTTTACCTTCGAGATACAAACCATGTTGAATGAATCGACCATCGAAATAAATATTCACAATCAAGATGACCCACACATTCCTAAAAATAGGACAATATTTAGATGTTGTTAAACAAGAAGGTTTTACTTCTTTTATCGAGATCATAGCAAATTTTTCTTGTTCCTATGATGATATGCTTGGTATTGACCAAAACATTGTGGTCCATAATATCGTAACTATTCAGTGAGAAACCCGTGAAAGCGTAAGTTGCGTAAAATGCATCCTCACATTGCCCTTCTTGTCAAAAAATAACTCCAACACCTCCTTTTGTTTCCTTCATCCTACCCATTGATTATCCCCAATGGATATCTAACATCCTTCCTATTACAAATGTGATAGGGGATTCTACATTTGTATGTATTTTCGCAACCTTAACTTAGCTTTCCCCAAAGACGACTTTCATCTACCTAGTATTGACCAACTAGTTGATATCACCATCAGCCATGAGATGTTACCACTCGTGGATGGTTTCTCAGGTTATAATCAAATATTACTTGCCCCGAAGATCAACACAAAACCACTTTCATCACTCCTTGGGGACCTTCGCTATCATGTCATATCATTTGGCCTTAAAATGGTGGTGCTACATATCATCGGGCTCTAACTTTTATCTTTCATGACCTTATTCATCACATATTAGAAGATTACGTTGATGATCTTCTTTCCAAATCCAAACATCAGACTGAACACCTTACAGTCCTTAAGGTCATCTTCAACCATCTCATCAAATACTATGTTCACCTTCATCCTAAGAAGTGTGTCTTCGCTATTCTCTCTAGAAAGCTCCTTGGTTATATTGTTTCTTTGCATGTAATTGAAGTTTATTCCACTAAAATCAAGTCTATTCTTGAAATTCCTCCACCTACTAACCTTTTTCAACTTCATATTTTGCAAGGAAATTTGTAATCTATTCGTCGCTTTATTTCAAGACTTTTTCCTACATTGCCATCCATTTCATCATCTCCTCAAAAGGGTGTCTCCTTCAAATGGGATGATGAATGCCACAATGCCTTTGAATCCTTAAAACAATACCTCCTCTAACCACTTGTGCTCATTCCCCCTAAGTATGACCAACCATTTTACCTTTACATTTCTACTATCGATCATTCCTGGGTGCCATGCTTACTCATCGTGATGAGAAACATAGGGAACAAGTGGTTTATTATATAATTCATATACTTTTAGACTACAAAACTATATATACTCACACCTGAAAAATTATGTTTAGCCTTAGTTTTTTTTGCCACTAAAATTTTCCATTACCTACTTAACCACAAAATCTTTGTTATCACTAATACTGACCCCTTACATTATATGTACGCTAATCCCTACCAACATCAACATTCCACACATTGGCTCATTCTTCTTATAGACCTATATCTTGAATTCATCCATCAATATATATCGGAGGAAAAATAATTGTTACCAACTCGTAGATGCACCTCTCTCTGGAAATAAATCATCTAAATTTGATTTCCTAATGAATCCATCACTACTCTCTCTTTGGATGATACCATTTACCAGATGACCTTATTCTTTGATGGTTCCAAATGTCATTATGGGGGTGGTTTCAGAGTTATCCTCATTCCTCTTGATGGTGATCCTATGCCATTATCTTTCAAAATAGATTTTATTTTACTAACAATATCACCGAATATGAAGCACTCGTGTTAGGCCTTCAAGCCACCATAGCCTTAGACATTAAATAAATTAATATCTTTGGTGACTCTCAACTGGTTGTGAACCAAGTTAATGGTATATACTTAATGATTGTAATGAGATACTTTAAAATTATAACCATCATGTTGACATAGTTTTGACTACCTTTGACCGTTATGAACTTCAAACCACCCCCGTTCCACTAATAAATTTACAGATACCATGGCCTGTCTAGCTTCTCAAATTTCCACTTCACCCTCCAACTTGAAAATATTTGTCACTATACAAAGGTTACAATCACCCTCTTTTGATTCGAGACATCAACCTTGTAGTAAACATTGAAATTGACCCACGTGATCTTTGGTATAAAAAGTTTTTGACTACCTTTCCCTTTCCATCTCGCCTCAGATCTTACTTCGCAATGGATAATGAGCCTTTCTCAAACATTTCTCTTGCTATCTCATCATGGATGGTTTTCTTTATAAACGTGGTATTTGATGTTATCCTCTTACGATGTCTTATGAGTTCTAAAATTCCCTACACCATCAATGAAGTTCACGACAAAATTTTTGGGGTCACTTAGTGGTTTAGCTATCACTAAATTCATTCTTCACCGAGGTTATTCTTGGCCAACCCTAAACCGTGATTTTTGTGACTATGTCAAGCATTGTGTGAAGTTTCAGCAATTTTCTAATCTTCATCACACCTGTAGTCACACCTAATGGTCACATGATACCTTTGAGCTTTCTCTCAATGGGGTTTGGATCTTGTTGGAGAGATCAATCCTCATTCTTCCCAACGTCATCAATGGATTATTACCGCTACTGAATATTACAATAAATGGGTAGAACATGTACCTCTTATTTCTACAAAATCTGAAAAAATATGTGAATTCATCAATCATCACATCATTTTTCACTTTGGTGTTCCTCACCTCATCACTGATAATGGAAAATAATTCAAAAACAAAACCCTATGGAAACTCTGTGATGCCTTTAGAATTCAACTCATTTTTCTTCACCTTATTATCCTCAAACAAATGGCCAAGTAGAATCAACAAACAAAACCTTAAACAAAATTCTTATGAAAGTGGTTGATGATATTGGAAAGGATTGGCACATGCACATTCCTTTTTCCTTATGGGCTTATCATACTAGTATTCATACCTCAATTATTGCCACGCCTTTCTCTTTGGTCTATGGTATAGAGGATTTTCTTACCTCTCAAAGTCAAATTCCATCTCTTCATATCTCACTCAAATATATTCTCAATGATGATGATTTTCACTAGGACCATTTGGCACAACTCAAGTTATTAGATGAACTTCATCTTAATGCTCTCGATCACATCCAAATATGCAAAAACATATCAAATGTTCCTATGATAAATGTGTCCAAGAATGAACCTTCCAGGTTAGTGACCTTGTCCTGAAGGAAAATCAACATGTAACAAAATAAGAGAAAAGTTAACGGGGAAATTTTTTTCCTAATTAGCTTGGATCCTATATCGTTACTCATACCTATGGATCAAGTGCTTATCATTTTTCTTCACTCAAAGGTAAACCGAAACCCGAACCCCCTAATGCCTTACATCTTTGACCATTCTATTTTTAAATCAATTCCTAGATCACATTATGCCTATTAAACACTTATCCCTTGATCACCACTCACCTTCCACTTACCTTTTTTAATGATCAATGACTAAACAAGACTCGTGTGATTACCCATCACTTTTCAGCCATATCTTCAATATGAGTATAATGGCTCTACTCATGGCATGATTCTCATGGATACTTTTCATCCTTTTTAGGATGGAATCCCATGGTCATTTGTCACTTAAAACCTTTCTTTCATATCTAACCCCTGTGTGTTATGGTTTTGTCTTCATAAAAGAAGCCTATACTTCTCTATAGTATTTTCCATGACCTAAAAGTTCAAAAAACAATTCAAAAGCAATATACATGATTTTCAAATTCAAAACTACTTGATTCAAACTTCTCACAAAATTATGACTCCCTCAAAAAGGACATCTAATCTTTCTATCTTGAATATATAAAGAGACTTCTCCCTCAAAGGAAAGCTATACAAAGCTAGCCATATTGTACATAGTCTATCACCAAAACAAGACTATTATTGTAAAATAAAAAAAATAAAAATATTCTAAAGCTTACCACATTGATCAGCTTCACAAAGACCTTAAGGATATACTCTACTCATCCCACAGAGACTTCCCGCATCGATCGGTCTATAAAAATAAAAGAAAAAAGAAAAAGATCACTTTTTCATCATGGATTTGCCTATTTTGATCTTGGGTATCTTACCAAATAGGCATGTTGTCTCACACGAGTTACGTTAAACCAACTTCTTTCACCTCACGCCTTTCCTTTCTAATTTTCTACCTACTCAAGGGACATGACGCAAATGTGACATTTTGTGATCATGTGACCTTCTTCATCCTTAGAATAGTAAATCATGTAACACCTTTAGGGTTTTATGTTCATACACCATCTTTGGTATGATAGACTCATAATGGTTCTTATCAATTAGGAGGATTTTTTGTCTCCTCTTACCATTCACCTCTTTTCTTACTTATTGATTCTCCTACACAGGACTAGACCATCAACACCTACATTTAAGAATTCCTCTTTCACCAAAATCACCCATGCCTATTTGACCTAAACTCAACCATGCCTAAATGACCTAAACTCAACCATGCATATGACCTAAACTCAACCATGCCTAAATGACCTAAACTCAAACATGCCTAAATGACCTAAAATCAACCATGCCTAAATGACCTAAACTCAAACATGCCTGAATGACCTAGACTCAATCATGCCTAAAACCAACCAACCCATTCCTCTACCTCATCATATTCTTCCCTATCTTATGGGAGAACTACATCGGCTTGAGGCCCCTTTTCATCGTGGGCTATGTAGGCAACACTCGAGGGCATGGGGCCCTTGGAGGTTAGCTCATGGCCATTCTTTCCCCTAACCAATTTTCCCCTTTTTATATTCACATTTTACCCTAGTTAGTTTCCATTTTACACAAAACTTGGAAATTAAACAATCATAAAAACATACATATTTACCATTTTATAACATCATCATATCATACATCAATCATTTCACATTTCCATGATATCAAATATTTGGAAATTCACACCCCAACATACATATACATCATCATTTATTTTCTATACTACCAATAACTTGGAAATTAAATTAAATAAAAACACATGACCTCGACTTCCTATACCTAAATCCATCATGCCTACATGACCTCAACTACCTAAATCACCTAACCATGCTTATGACCCTACCTTATGCCCATTTTGGCCTACAAAAATGTTGCTCCAACAACTTTTTGACCTTACGAACACCTATTACACCCTACCCCAAGCCTACATTACCTATACATTTCCTTAACTATGTTTAGGGACATCTTATTTACCTATAGGGACATGGCATTACATGTACCTTGACCTACATACCCTGACCTGAATTTCCTTTGGTGACATTTGAGTTTGTGTACTCATTATACCTTGTGATATTGTTACCTATGTTGTTTATCCTAATGACCTTACCTTTCCTATGATGTGATGTTTATCCCGACCATACCTTGGTGCTATAGAACAAAACCTATTACATTTTCCTACACCAGACCTCATTGTGCTTCATGACCATATCATATGCCTTATATACCTGAATCACTTCAACCTCATTTGGATAAATCTATCACCCTTTTGATAATGTAGAGTTTGTAAGATCTTCCACCAATACCATATCGCAATCTATATGTGTGTGTGCATTTTATTTCCATTACCCACTACCCAAAAATGACCATACCCTTACCTACTAACAATAACTTTCATCAATCACCTATTTTTTAAACCACTCCCCTGACTACTTTTCCAACCTCATCGGTTCATAGTTGAGGGGGCCACCTTCACCCTACTCAAGGTAACCTAACCTCCGCTTATACGAGACATCGACTCCTATTTTTGTTAGCATAACTTATCAAGACAAGCTACATGAAAAATGGGAAAATTTAGACACCAAATTTGGGTCATAATCCCTTGGTCCCCTTTTTCAATCAATTAATGTAATATATTTAATTAGTCATGACCCCTTCATCCTATACTAATATTCATCCTCATATTTTAATTAATGTAATTATTTTAATTAAGTTAATTTCACCCTCACACATCCACCTCATCGTTACACCTCACTTTGGACCCATTCTAGGGTCATTTAACTCACAATGTCCTAGTCATCACTCAAGCATTGAGTCATCACTCCCGGTGTTGAGTCACCATTAACCTAACTAACTAAGACCTCTTCCTAAAACCTAATTGGACTTATTTTATGACCTTTCCTACCTTTTCTCTCGTGAAATCCACTTCCTAAGAATAATCAATCAAAATCATGCCAAAAATAGTAAAGATCTGCCTATTTTTGGTAAACCTAGACTTTCCTTCCTTAGCTGACATCGGTTATCCCTCAACCGATGTCGGTCACCTAACCACCATTAATTACCTTATATACACTTTCAAAACTCTTTACATGGGTTGGTCATTCATTTATTGGAGCTTGATTGCATTCAAGCACAAATCTTCAAGCCCTCCTGCATCTAGATGACAAACACACACAACAACAATGTAATACAAGCACTCCTTTTCCATTCCAGAGCATTGGAATATTCATAGGAAAAC
Organism: Taxus wallichiana var. yunnanensis; assembly: GCA_018340775.1. Classification (NCBI taxonomy): domain Eukaryota; kingdom Viridiplantae; phylum Streptophyta; class Pinopsida; order Cupressales; family Taxaceae; genus Taxus; species Taxus wallichiana. Next base: position 167,768,320 of record CM031244.1, read on the forward strand.
TCTAGGAGTATTGTCGTGGCACTAAGAAAAATATGTATTCATGGATCAACTATTGTCCTCCTCCACCTCCCAATATCTACAAGACATCAAGTAGGTATTGTGATCCTAATCATTTTACTTATTCCTTTTATAGATCTCTGGTTTTTTTCAATAGTTTATTTTCCTCTATTTCTGTACATCACCTTCCTCCCACCAACCCACTATTCAACCATCCCAATCCTTTTCACCATTATAAGCATCCTTCTTAGTATCCCCGAGTCTTATTCACCATATTACAACCCAAACCATACTACCCTCACTCTCTTTGTGAAATCTGAGATAGCCTAAAAACCTCTGTTTAGAAATTTACTATCAAATTTCCCTTATCGACATTGGTCACCTAACCTTCGTTGGTCTCTCTCCCCTATCGCATCATCATCACTAGATCGATATTGGTCACTATGCTTTTTTAACCTTCACAAAATTTCCCCTAACATCACCTAAACTCACCCGGACCTTACCGGATACCTCTGTGTAACCTTACCTAACACCCCTGTGACCTGTCCCAACCAAAACATACCTTGCCTAATGCTAGATTAGTTTAGATTTTAATACTTTTCTTAACCTATTTTTTTAATAACATTTTGAGATACCTAAATAAAATTGTTAGGAATAGTACCTTTATTTCTTGTATTTACTTTCATTAGTTTGATAAAAAATAGTAGATTGATAGCCATCTAGGAATTATCACACTTCTCGGAACTAGCAATTACTAGGCAGTCCACTGTCATTTGCTATTTAATATCATTTGGTGGTATTTCTTTTTATCTACAGGTAGTCCTTCCTAGACAAAAGGATTTCTCCATGATCATCTTGGATAAAGTTAGTAACACACACATTTAACCTTTGACCAACATAATCATAGGTATTCCTCCTTGATTGTTACCTTATCTATTTTATCACATAATTATCCAGTGAAACACTTTCGGGAAGCCTTACAAATACAGATACATCATGAGAGACCCAAGGGAGAAAAAATAAAAATGAGTGAGGAAAAAATAAATGACCTCTATTAGTGATCAGAAGAGAATAAAATTGAGAAAATGTAAGCTATACCTAGGGGAAAGTCAAGGAGGCTTGGCTCAACCCAAATATAGAATTAACATACAAAGGCTCGCCAACATAAACCCCTCAAAAGTGACCTCATGATATAGAATGTTTCTTGTGATGAAACCTCATCCATCCCTCACCATCAATCCCAAGAGATGAAGAACTTAACAATTCATCCTTATTTCTCCTAAGGATCACTTCAATCTTCTCGTTTAATAGGTCCATCGTCCTACCATTAAGTGGCAGGATTTTACCTTCAATTTGATTCCTAGCAACCACCAAGTGGTGTGCATTAAATTCCACACAATCTATTAAGGGACCAAATTCAAAAAACCAAGGATCTTGCCCACCCATCTAATCCTCTCATTTAACTTTACCATACCCACCCTTCTCCTCCTTTGAGCACCCATCCACCATAGTTTGAGACATCCCAATATGGAACTCCCACACCACAATAGGAGAGGAAATAGTGTGAGCACTTAGGGAAGATTTTGTAGGCATTTTAGAATTCCCACCACCTACATCACCAGTCAGCTCCTCCTCCACACGATCATCCATCATTGCCTTGTCACGTTCTTGATCATATGCACCAAGAAGAGGGGAAGAGGGATTAATTTCTAGATCAGTATTCTCCTCATTTGTTTCCCACACCTCCCCCTAATATACATCATCCATTTGGGAGATCATTGACTCCCGCAATGGTGTAGTATCTCGAGAAACACATCTTCTACTCATACCTAACCCATCTACACTTGTTACGTAAGATAAAGGATCTTTTCACTTCAATATTTTGTTCTCATCTTCCCTCCAGGAGTCAAGGAAAATTCTTTTGGGAATTTTAAACCTCATAGGGACATTAATACACAAATGAGCAGAGACCAATCGGCATGAGACTTTATTATTGGATCAACAATGATCACCACTTTGCCATGGCTCTAGCAATCCCAAAAAAACTTTTGGTTCCCAGAATTCCAAGGGTAGAGCAAGTAGGCTGATCCAAATAGAAAGGACTTGAAAAGTAAAATCATGATGCATACCTGGTTCCCATCGGTGGAGGCTAAGAGAATCATTTCCATAAAACCAAGGAGCCCCGGAAAAAAAAATTGTCTCCCTCTCATATTGTAATAAAAAAGAAAACCTTCTCTAGGAAGTTCCCTAACATCAAGCTTACATCCCCATTTTCTTTGGCACCTATCTCTCACAAAATCAATGTTTAGTATCTAGCCTAAAAACCTTCCTACCAGCATAAATCTAAGTCTTTTTTTCTTTTTCAATGATCGATCTGGAATCTTGATTGCGCCTCAAAGCATGTTTCCGGGATGGAAAGAGTTTGACTAGTTTCTTATGTGCATCTCAAAAAATTTGGCATCCCAAGTCACAATCCTCCTATTGCTCTTCCTCCCATCTTATCTCACTCCTACATTGTTACCTTGCACCATTTTCTTCTTTATCTACAACATATAATTTTCCAATCTTTACAAAGAACATATCAAAAGTATTAGCTAAAGTAGAACCTTCAACCTTAGGAGTTGAATTCTTGATTTTACCTGCCATGATAAGATCATCCTCTACTTTAATAGCAATTTTTGAGTTACCAACAAGTTATCAGGATGTTCTCTATGTAGTTGATAACCAACTTCAGGTGATAAAGCATTAATGAAAAATACCTTCTAATTTTCATCACTAAGTGCAGCAATAGGAGGAATTTTAAAAATTATTATTTGTAAATTAGCAATGAAATCACTCATATTTTCATGTGGTTCTTTTTTATCTAGGTAAGTTGTGCTAACAAATCATGTGAATCTTCTGTGGGTTTGAATATGACTTCAAACCATGTTCTCATAGTAGCCCAGTTGGTGATACATACAAGGAAGGTGATAAAACCATTCCGTGGAAACTACCTTTATCCTCTCAATGAATAGTCAAATAGATAGATCTTCATAACGCAGTTCAGAACTCCACAAGCTACAAAATATGTAGCTATATAATCATCCGAGTTTTGTTTCCCATCACCATTGAATTTTGAGAAATTCTTACTGATCCACATGGAAACTCATACAACAGTTGAACCAATGCAAGAGGGCCAATAGCTATATCCCAAGGAACCGGAGCTTGTAGTTATTACACAGCCATGAAAGTTGTTTGCAGATAATTATTCTTGAGTATACGCCATTCTTTCCAGCTTGACCTAGAAAGAAATAATAGAACAAAGTAAATACGGAGTCACCAATAAATTATTTTTTCTGAGAGTAGCCAATTTTTTTATACGGAGTCACCAATTTTTTTAAATGACTCAAGGGATAGATAGAGATCAGCATTATTTCTTCATATCCCTAGCGGAGTCACAAAAACTTTTGGCTAAATTTTATGCACATATAAAGCTAAAATTCATGGGATAAATCCCCTTCATTTAATGGCAGATCTCCCATGTAAGGTAGTTATTTATTCTAATTATTTTCTGAGGTATTACTTTAATCGTGAAGCTCATGAACCATAACTTGGAAATTCTACGCAACAAGTAAGCAATTTTGTTTTGGGAATAGTGCAGGAAATAAAAGGATGTATAGCAATGGTGATAAAAGAGAGGATGCACTTTGTAATATGTAGATCACAAATCTTATTACAGCCATACAGAATAAATAAATACTTAAAAAATTCACAATTTAAGAAAATGAAAAAGAAATTAATTCAGATTTATATTTTAAGTAACACAAAGTTTACCATAAAATCCTCATAGAATGCACAATGAGACTTCTCAGACACAAATTTCTCCATAAATTTTCCTTTTTCTTATTCAATTACAACTAGTTTACAAAATGAACATGAGATCATTCCAACACAAAGTTTGAAATCTCAATGCACAAAGTACAATAGTCTGGTTGCCAAAAAGTTCCATCCCTTGGCCCATAGGCCTCTCTCTCTATTTATAGCATCTAGAAAGAAGATACAAATATGAGAAATTAATTGTGCCTTCTGCACGTTCTAGCTACAAATCTGTAGGTAGTTGAGAATTTTTCTCCTTTAATCTCTCTTTGTTTGGCATGCATGATATTTAAATGTTCTATAATTTAAAGAAAAATCAACTACTTTGCATGCAGTGTCAGCTATTACTAAGTAATTGAATTTTTCAAATAACTTGAAGTAATGGATTTTAACTGAATTACTTAAGTTTTACAAATAAACCCAATTACTTCATTACATTGTCTAAGAAATGAGAAAGAAGAAGAAGAAGAAGAAATTATTCTAGTTGGAGAACCTTAGTCTTTCTTTTTCCCTTTTTTGTTGAAGAATAAATATGCCCATACTACATTAAATTTGGTAGCATTGTTGGAACTATTTATTTCATGTTGGAATTTTTTTGTCCTTTTTCTCCCATCTAATCCCACCAAAAATGATTTTCATGATTCCATGGTATAGAAGAGGTCTAGAGATTTCTAGAAAGTCCAAGATCTCAAAAAATAGAGCATCTGTAAAAATTTATGGCCCTAGGGTGTTTGAAGAGCCACTTCTAATTTCTAGTGTATTTTAGGTTTTATTAACTTCTTTACTTAGTTTCTTAATGAAGTAAAGTAACTTCATTTCTCCATATTACTCTTGCTTATGTTTTTCCCATTTTTACCAACTTACCCCATCTAAATCTCATTTTCATGTTTCCATAGTGTAGAGGAGGTCGAGAGCTTTCCGTAAAGTCTAAGATCTTGAAAGATAGAGTATCTAGTCAAAAGTTGTGGACAATTGGGTTTTTGACCCCCTATTACTATTGTCCTTTATATTTCGGGTTTTAGAAAGCTCGCTTTACTTAGTTTTTGGATGAAGTAAAGCAACTTCATTTATCTAGATTAATCTTGCTTATGTTTTCCCATTTTTCACCAATTTACCCTATCTAAATCTAATTTTCATGATTTCATGGTGTAGAGGAGGTTGAGAGCTTTCTAGAAAATCCAAGATCTCGAAAATCGGAGAATTTGGTAAAAAGTTATGGCCAATTAGGATTTCAACCCCTCATTACTGCTTTCCTTTGTATTTAAGGTGTTAGAAACTTATTACTTCAATGAAGTAATGAGTTGTTGAAATTTCCTTTCTATTGCATAATTTAGCAACTTCTTTACTTATTACTTCAATGAAGTAATGAGTTGTTTAAATTCCCTTCTTATAGAGACTTCAACCCCAATTACTACCTATTTCTCATTAATATGCTAGATATTTTTTTCCATTTTTCTCCCAATCATCCCTATCTAAATATAATTTTCATAATTTCATGGTGTAGAGGAGGTTAGGAGCTTTCCATAAAGTCCAAGATCTTAAAAATGGAGCATCGGAGCAAAAGTTATGGCCAAATGAGTTGTTGAAATTTCCTTCTTTGTGGGATTTGACCCCCATTACTTATTACTTGTAGAAGTAAAGAAAATTCTCTTCTTTATGGGATTTTGACCCCCATTATTTATTACTTGTAGAAGTAAAGTAAATTCATTTTTCCGCATTACTCTCTTCTTTTTCCTTCTTTGCAGGTTTTTGCAACTACTTTACTTAGTTACTTTTAGAAGTAAAGTAACTCCATTTTTCCGCATTACTCTCTTATTTTTCCTTCTTTGCGGGTTTTTGTAACTACTTTACTTAGTTACTTTTAGAAGTAAATTAACTCCATTTTTCCACATTACTCTCTTCTTTTTCCTTCTTTGTGGGTTTTTGCAACTGCTTTACTTAGTTACTTTTAGAAGTAAAGTAACTCCATTTTTCCATATTACTCTCTTCTTTTTCCTTCTTTGTGGGTTTTAAATGAAAACTTACTATAAATCATGAAGTAGAGTAACTTGAAAACCCATATGATTAATAGGCTAAATACTTAGCTTATATGACTTTTGAGAAATTTTGGTAAAATTGGTATTGCTCCAACTACATCTAAACAACCTCTTGTAACCCTTTGAAGAAATATAGAGTAATCCTGCAAAAAAAAGTTTAAAAGGGGTATCCCAAGATTTCTAAGTGAAATCTTTCGGGACACCAGGACTCCATACAAGGTGGGATTAGAGATCCTCGACTAATTTTTTTTTTTTTACAAAGTCACCACAAGAGGAATTTAGTCCTCCTCTTCTTTGTAGAAGTGGAGAGAGATGTTCCCTTTTGATATTGGGAGTGAGTAAACACAACACATGAGAAACTCGGTGCCTCTTCACCATCATCATCTTCACTCCCTGAGTGATATTCAATGAGGCCATTTTGAGTGTCACCACCCACTTCTTATATCTCTAGTAAATTACCACCTTCACTTTCTTATTTGAGTCCTTCATCCTCTTGAATTATACAACTTGTATTGGTAGGAGGAGCCTCTAGGCGAGGCCTTGATGGTGCTCTGCAATATGATTTATGTTATTTATTTGAGGAGCTATTGAAAAAAATATATCTTCAATGATGCCATTTCATTTTCTAATTTCTGTAAGAATGGATCCATTCTTTCATCTTTTGGATGTTGAGATTTACCCTTTGAAGGGTTTTTTATCTTTCCAGATAGGATGAGATCATCATCAACTTTAATGGCCATCCTTTGTGCTTATGTTAGATTCCTTGGTTGGACCCTTCATAGGAAGAATCCTACCTCTAGTGATTGAGCATTAATGAAGAATCTTTTGAAATTTCTTTCATATGGTGAATCATATTTTGGTATCTGTGGAGTAACTAAGTAAAAATGGGCCATGAATTCTCTCATAGTTTCATTTTATTCTTTCCTTATTTGTGCCAATTGAATAAGGATATCTTGATAGTCCTCAGTAGATTTGAATCTTTCTTTGAACTTGGTTTTGATTTCCTCCCAACAAGTGATTGATCGGAGGGTAGGAGGTAGAACCATTCTACTACTTTTTCTTGGAGTTATTACACAAAAAAACTTACAAAGAACTTCTTCATGTTCTACTCAAAGAATCCTGCATGATGAAATTTAGAAATTTCTTGCAAGAACCTATTGGTAGATTGTGGAGAGGAGGTTCAAGAGCAAGTGGACTTGTATTTCTTCCCGTGGAATAATGTGTTGAGGGATTTCTACTTCACCTACCACTATTGTTTCTATTTTCTGCTTTGGGTCTTGATTCTACAAATTCTTCCTCAAATTCTTCTTCTAGTTCTCGCTCTTCTTCACTCAAGTAACACAATACTCAATGGTGGTTGAAATATGGGATGATTTGTAACGAGAGTATCAATAGGAGTTTGAATAGGATTACAGGGGTACTACTTGAAGATTCAGATGAAGATGAGGCTTGGGAGAAGAAATAGGGATTATCTCTAATTCATTCTTACCTGATTTTACAAATCGTCGAACATGGGATTGACAAATGCTCTCAATCTATTCAACTTGGTGTATCTTTTTCAACCGAGTTCTTTGAGAAAATCCTACAACAGGAATGTGAAAGGACATTTTGGAATATGAAAGGTCATGTGCGGGAATCAGCAGTGTGTCTTTGGAAATGGAAATGGACTTCCATTAATTCTCTTTTTTTTCAATTTTACAAGTTTTTAAATATTTGAATTTTTTTGTATTTTCTTGAGGTTGTATTTTGGGTGCAGATGCTACCAAGTCTACCCCAAGGTGGGTGCTAAAAATAGTTAGTGAGAAAAATTTTTAGGTAGACAAATTGGTGTACTTACTTCCAACACTCTAGGAATATAAGTCCATCTACTTGAATGGTGTAGCTTCATGTTTACATGTACGTATAAAAGTGTTTTTTGTGGTGGCCTTGTAGCCAGAGATCCAACAGGGGCATTTCACTGACCCTATGGCAAAAACTAGCAATCACTTTCTAGAGAGGACTTTGTTTAGAGATCACGTAAGGGAGTGATAAAAAGAGAGATGGATTACTTTGTTGTAGGTAGGAAATTATAATCCTACACCTATTAATTGGAAAATTCCAACACGTAAAACAATCATGTAAACAAAAAAGACCAGTTAATATTTATGACCACAAAATATCAATAAATCCCCCAATTTAAAAAGGATAGAAACTCCTTCTTGTATTGATGCTTGAGAAAAATTATACATGGCAAGAGTGGAAGAATGTATAAAATGAGAAGTGGAAGAATTGCTATCTATTTGCTTCTTCACAAGGAATTCTCTCTCATGAACTCACAAAAATGACAACCCCTTGGAAAGGGAATTCCTTTACAATTTATATAATTTTGGAAGTCTCTTTGCCTACCCCCCAATGACCTTTCATATGCCTTCACATGACTTGTGACTTTTTGAATGCTTAGGAAAGAATTAAGTCCCTTTTTATAAAATAAAGGTGACTTATTACATTATAGTCCTAAAGTAACTTTTAAATTAAAATAAGGCATTATGAAAAAGTGAAACCCCAATTAAGAAGTAGAATTTGGAGGATATATAAAGTTGGGGAAGGAAGATAATAAAGAGAAAGAAGAGAGAGGATGGTATAATTTTGATGAAGATGATGGTTCGATGATCTAATGGAATGCTCCAATGTGATGAACTCTGGATCATTGAACTTTTTACACCCTAAGAAACCTCCTTCAGATGATTCACAAACACCTTGAACTTGAGTTTTTAGAACCACTATCGAATGATCACCTCGATGGCCGTAAGCATTTCTCACAAAGGTCTACCCTAAATTAGATGAAGACAAAACTGACCCTGTCATGTTTTGTTGACCAATCTCAATCGAGAATGGTGCATTTTCCAAGATCTTGATGAGTACACTATTGACGATAGTGAAGAATGTTTGTTCCATAACATGAAGCACCACCATCCTTGTGATCTTATGATTACACACATGAACGATAAACTGGAACAATTCCTTAGAAAATGGATTCATGATAATTCATTCATCCCAAGGACACGAATGACCATAATTTGGAATCAAATTGTTCATAAAAAAATTTCCTCCACTAGTGCTCTCTCAAGCCACCAAACATTCGATCCTTCATATTTTCAAAGTCCCTATGAGTGACATTACTATTCCTCACACGTTAATACTCAAAGGAAAGAGTATGAAGTGGTTTCACACTGAAAACTTAGAACTTCATGGCTTTGAGAAAACTTTCTACACCCGAAAGTGGGATTTACTATTTTTAGTAAATTGGAATTTCTTTCCCCTTCCGACTTTGGTCACACTTTTTATCCTTTTGGTTGATCACTATGTAAACAACCTTCATTGGAACTTCTTCTCATGAGACATTCCCAAAAATAGTAAGTGCCCATGTAGGAGGCTTACTATTTTTAGAAACTTGGTTTCTAGGTGTCAAATTTTGATGAAACTAGTTTTTCGATATGGTTTTTTTCTTGCTTATTACACCGTGAAGTTTTAAATCAAGCTGATTTCAAGAACAAGAGATATTAAATTTCAAAATTTTCATTTAGGAAAATTGGGGTACGATCATGGAAAAAAATTGATCTTGCATGTAAAATCCAACACATGGTTTTTATGGCCTCTAATAATGGAGAATAATGCAACAAGTTTCTTTTCAATTCATGCACTAGTAATCTAGATATTGCATTTTTTTCATTTGCTAGTGCACCGCTTCATTTTGTTAAATAATGGGGTTTGGAGCATGGATTATTTTGGTTTTTTTGGTCCCATTATTGAGTTTTCATAATGTGCCCTAATTTTTCATGTTCAATTTTCCTCAGAAAATGTTTTATTTTTTGATTTGGTGATCTGCAATTCATTTCTCCCAGTTGAATGCTTTGAAGGTGCCTAAGAATGTGTTGTTTTGCCCTAATTTGAAACAATTCTACAAGTTTTCCCCTTTTCATGCCCTAAATTTTTCATATTTTTGGGATGTATCCTTTTCCCATGCCAAATCATGCAAAAGCTTGAAATTGTTCAAATCTGAGTTGTTTTCAATTAAAATCCCAATCCCGTGTCGAAAACAATGTCAAAAATGATTTAGTTGATTTAAAATTATAAAAATCTACCTTCCTTGTTGAAAATTTTTGATTTCTAGGGAATCCTGTGAATTTTTGATGTGTTGACGGGCATACGGGTGTCATTTTCCCGTCAAATTCATCATCGCAACGCATTGGCAACGTGGCATGATATGATTGGCTAGAGGATTGGTGGGTGGCGGGTTGTCCTTGAGAAATTTGGCTTTTACTTTGCAAAATTTTTAGAGTAAATTTTTGGCCCGAAGGCCCTCGGCCAACCACAAGAGAACACGTGTCCAAAAGAAGTCAATATGAGGGGGTGGAGGTTTTGATGCATTTGAAGTTTTTAACTTCAAAATTTTAAAAGTTAAATTTTTACCTAAAGGTCCACGACCAATGAGAAGTGGGTATTTGTCCAGAAATGCAAAAAATCAAGTAAGGGGGCCGCAGGAAAATTTTGTGAATGTTGTGTCACTCCAATCCAGGGCCAACACATGTCCTAAAAGGGCAAAATGGAGAAGCGGGGCTTGGGGAGAATTTGAGATTTTTTTCCTTTGGAGGTAAAATCTCAAAAGTAAAGTTTGGTCCACCTTGCTGCATGGGAAAAATTTGTATGAGGGGGCGGAGGTTCGGGCCTCGAGAGAGAATTTTAAAAAAATTGCAATTTTAGCAGGGAGGTTTAAAGGAATAAGTGAAGGCCTAGACCCGCAGTGAATGGGAGAGCGCCACGTGGCGAGGAAGAGAGTGGATGTTCGAGCCCACGAGAGAATTTTGAGAAAAATTTCCTTCATTCAAAAAAGTGTAAAAATTGTTGAAATTGGCCCACATATTCCATGGGGCCCACAAATGGACACGTGGCGGGTCCAGGGGAGAAGCGGGAATTTTTGCAAAATTTTCCAAAATTAAAAAAGGTTGCAAATGCATTTTTAAAAGATGGGGACCTGATCCAACCGTCTTTTGACATGTGTCCTACCTTATCCAAAGGTCAAAAAGGGAATATTCAAGGATCTCATCCTCCACATGGAAGGCTGGCATTTAAAGTTATCTAAAATTGATGGCTACTATACATTCACCCTTTTGGCCACCATGGGAGCTCCAAGAAGCTTGGAAATCAAGTTTTTTCATCAAATTGCTTCAAAACTTATATGATTTTGGGTTATCTTGGACTTCTAAGAACATTGGTGACATTTATATGGCCTAATTTGGTGATCTATGATGTTTTTGATACATTTTTTCTCGGGCCCGATATAAAACGTGAAAAATGTAAAAATCAGATCTGGAGGTTGCTAGAGGTAAAAATTGAAAAGGTAAAAAGGTGAAAAATGATTGATAAAATATCGTTGGCATGCTTGAATGATAAAAATGTGACCCTGGGGTGGATAATAATCTAAATTTTTGTAATGATTTAATTTTTGTGCATACCTGGCAACCTGTGAGTTGTTTTTTTGTTTGGTGTCACTATCTTGAAATCATGAAGTTTTTGTAACAAATTTGATCCCATAAGCATATTATTTTCTTGGGAAGCAAGACTCTAAGCTGGCATAGAGTATATATCATATTTTTGGAAAATTTAAAAAGAGAGAGGAGAAAAAGGATGTAGAATTTCTCGAAAAAACTGGAAGAAGCCCATTTCTCTGAGGAAACCACCTAAGAGCCATTTTTCAATAACATTTTGCATCATATTTTATCATGTTGTGTTGGTTTCAAGTTGTAAAGCCATCAAAAAGCTATGATATTATTCTCATGACATTCCCCTGCTGATATATATTTGATCATTTTCTAGATTATCTGGTTTATTCTCTTGGAAAAATTTGTATATGCTTATGTTTCAGAATGATTTCAATTTGTGTTTCTTGCTCATGTTGCAATCTTGTGTTTGGGATCTCTCTTGATCATACAGGGTCTCATTTCTTGTTGATGGTTTTATGGCATCTGCAATCTTATATTCAAAAGAGCTTTCATCTGATAAAAGATAAACAGATTTAAAATCATTTAACTGTCCTTGAATCTTGAGATTATTTGTAAACCTTTAGGTGCACCTTAGGTCATGATAAGATAGGGATTCCTAGATACTTTGTTGGTATATTTACTTCAAGATTTTGTAGTAGGTTGTCAAATATTGTGTGGAAGAGTGCAGATCTGGGTCTCCATTTGTGCACATATCCTGGTTGAAGGAGTATTTTAAACCTTTTGAATCATTCTTATTGTTTAAGCATTACAAATTTCTTACGAGAGGTCCTCAAAGAGTTTGGTAATTTATGAATGGTCTTGTCTAATATCTCCCAATAAAATTTCATTCAAAATAACCAACCCTACCCTATACTACCCCTGCATTGCATTGTGTGTTAACAAGAGAATATAATTCATTTACAAAAATGCACAAAGCAAATCAGGATAATACTATGTCTCTAGCAGCCTCAGCCTTGTTTTGAAAACATTTCCATCATTTAGTAGTGACAAATCTTTTGAGTTTGAATAATGGAGAATTGATCATGTTTTCCCAAGGCCCCTTCCATACAATATGTAAAATACAAGGATATCTCCACCTCCTTCACTAAACAAAGGCTGCAATATAGGTTCTCTTGCCTTGGTTGATAGGCACAACCTAAAATAGTGAGGATCATATCAAAATCCTTTTGAAGTGCTACCCACTCCTTCAAATCTTGAGTGCTAACAAGTCAGATAGAAGTCTCCCTAACTACAAACAACATACAAATCATTTATCTGCCTCTGAGTGTCTTATGCAAATCCTTGATATTGCTTTAGTTGTGAAGAATATTAAGTTTGGGTACCAACACCTGAGTGGCACTGTTGATGAGGAATTCTTGATTTTCTTGGTTTTTTTGAAGTGTTTGAGGTGTTTGAGCATTTGTGTATTCAATTATTTGAGCTGCTGCATTGTCAAGATATCATCCTATGTTTCAGATCTGCAAGTTTTAAAGCAAATATTTCAAATCTCAGCTTGCCCTTTTCATCTCCCAGGAGTTTAAACACTTTTGTTGCATTATGTTTGGTTAATTTGGGAATAAGAAGGTCTAGTTTATAAAGCCTTGCAAAGTTGTCAGTACTAGCAAACATTTGACATAATTATTTTAGTGCATTCTTGCACAACTGAGGTGAAATTCCTTAGTGGTGACTCCATGCTGATTTGAATTTAGAAATACCAGTGTCTTGAGCTTTCTATCATTTATTTTTGTGTTGTTGATCTCTGCGTAAAACTGGAGGGAAGAAGATCTCTCTTCCTTAAAGAATCTACTAAGAAATTGTTCTTAGATTTAAAAAATTCAAAGTTGGGAGGGAGAAGAGTTTGGAAGGTGGTTAAAGGTCAGACATCAAGCAAAGATATAGCCATTGGTGAGAGAGATCAGCCTTTGGTAGAGGACTATCATTCTTCTTTAAGTGATTCCGATTCAAGCAGTCCTCTCATAAACTTGTTTACCTTAGGTGGTGAATGTCCTTCTGCTACACTGGTAAGCTCCTTCCCCAATCTGCACCTCTCGTGTTTTAATTCAAGTCAAAATTTCCAAGAAAATCAGCACTTAGAGGATACCAGTCTTGTGAATCACATTTTGAGCCCCAAGGATATTACACTCCTCGTCAAGTTGCTTCACCTCCAAGATCACCCCCACCAAACAATAAGGCTCAACCTAGACATCCATTTGTTGTTAACACCTTTGGTCCTATAAATTTTAGAGGAATGGATGGTTACCAAAATGTTGTCTCACAAGATGTCATAAATAGGTTGCCAAAATTCCAAGGTAACAATGCCATTACTGGTGATCAGCATCTCAAACTTTTTGATAATATGATGGAATATTTTGATATAGAGTTTGAGGATGTGTATATTAAGTTGTTTATTCATACACTTGAAGAAGATGCCAGGGATTGGTACAAGACTCTACCTGATAACTCTATTGATTCATGGACTGAAATGAAAAATGCATTTAGGTTACAATATGGTGACAGGACTGACCCTAGATTTCTCTTATCTGAATTTGAGAATATCAAGAAGAACCCTAATGAATCAATCCATGAATTCAACACAAGGTTTAACAAAAAATTGAGAAGGTTTCCTATTGGTTTGAGGCCTTGTGATGAATCTTGTTTAATCAAATATGCAGATGCATTTGATAAAAAGGTAGCCTACTACCTAAGAGATAAGAACCCAATCAATATAAGACAATCCTTCACCATGACACTTCAAATTGAGAATAATATCAAGGTGTTGGGAAACCTCTTAAGAGAGATGGTGTAAAATTGATAAACCCTAAAAACCTCAATCTAACAAAGGTGCTAATCTAGAAGAGGTTTTGAAGACTTTGGCATGGGCTATCAAAGAAATCTCATACAAGTTGGCAAGAGTGAGAAGAGTATTGGGCAGATTTCACAAGGTTAGCCTAGGCAGCAGACACAAGATATATTTGGAAATCACCATAGGAATGAGAAGAGGTTTGATGACAAGGGTAAAGGGCTTATTGGGTCTACAAATAGACAACCCCAAACACCTGAAAATAGATTGGTCCCTGACCCTCTAACTTCTAGGGTTGCTTCTATTGATGAAATTGCTGATATGGATTTGTGTGATAGGTTTTTTCTTCCTCATCCTCCATATGAAGTGGACCAACAAGTTGATGAAGCTGATAATGGGCATGGAACTGATGATGATATTTGCATGGTGGGTTGTTCTTCAAGCTCACAAGGAGGAGAAACATCTACTGAAGTAATAATTTCTAGGGCTACTACTACCTTTTGGGATTGCATCAAGTGGGTACAAGTCTTTCTCCCCCCTCATGCTCTTGAATTTGATGTAGTGTAAGCTTTTGAAATTCCTAACAATGAATTTGAATACTTGAGAGCTTTGATGATTAAGAAGTATGATGGTGGTATCCCTTCGGAGGAAGATAGACAATTGTTGATGAATGTTGTTGTAGCTCAAGAAAAGGACTATAACACTAGAAGAAAAGTTTTTAAGGGAGTTGGGCCTCAGGCCAAAACCAAAACACTCTTGCTTACAAGCATTCCAAAGGATTCTCCTAGGAAAGAAACACCTGCTAAAGGTTCTTCTGTCCTAAACAAAATTACTGATTCTTCTCATACCCGAGTTGCCAAGAATCCTTTACCACTTGATGAACCTTCTTGTTTCCCTTCCAATGTTGTTTTTCCAAAGAATTTTCCATATGATATTTCCCAAGTATTGAGCCAAATTAAAGTGAGTGCTCCAATCATTGAGTTTCTTAGAATTCCTAAGCATAAGAAGAGAGCATTTGAGTACTTGGGGTTGAAAGAAGAGAGGATCACCCCAAGTAGAAATGTAAATGTTGTTGAGACTCCTCTTCAAATCATTGTTGGCCTTGAAACACCACCAGCAGTGGAAGATATTAGAGAGGCACCTAAGGTATATTTGGGGACATCCTTGGTTGATTCCCAATTGAATGTTGATCCATTCTTTACAACTTTGCTCATAAAAGATAGACTACTTCACAATTGTATGTTTGATTCTGTGCATCATGTAATGTCATGCCTCTAGAAGTCATGAATGAGTTGGATATCAAAGTGATAGCTGCCTATGGGAAGTGTACTACCATGGATTCAAGGGAAGTGTCGGTTGTTGGTTGTGTGAAGGGTTTAGTAGTGCAACTTGCAGCCTATCCGGGTAAGAACTTGAAACTTGATGTTGTAATTGTTGACTAGCCCTGCCAAATGGGGTATGCTTTTGTCAAGAAAATGGGTTGTAAGTGTTGGTGGCAGTGTTCAGATGGACATGTCTTTTTCCACCATTCCCATTGAGGGCGTATTGTCAAACTCTATGGTAAAAAAAAATTGCACTTGATTGAAGATCCCAACAATGCTTACGAGGAAGTGTTATTTGTTGATGTAGATGCTGACAATTTCATTGGCTTTTCTGATGGAAAAGAACACAAGATGGATAGATCAAAGTGCCTTGATATGGTAGGTTCTCCTTGGACCTTGCTATTTGATGGAGCTTGCTCCAAATTTGGAAATGGTGTTGGTATAGTTCTGCTTTCTCCTAGTTTAGAAGAGTATGCTTTTTCCTTCAAACTTAATTTTGAATGCACTAACAACGTTGTTGAGTATGAGGCATTGTTGTTGGGGTTAAGAATTGCATGGAAGTATGGAGTAAGAGATATTGTTGCAAAAGGAGACTCAAAGTTGGTTGTCAGACAAATAAGAAAATTGTATGCTACAAAAAATCAGCGTATGAAACTAGTATAAACATGTAGTTTGGGATATAATTGAAATGTTTGATTCCTTTAACATTGTTACCATGATAGAGGTCTTAATGCTGCTGCTGATAAGTTGGCAGTGTTGGGTTCTAGATTTGAAAATTGCACCATTTCACCTTGTTGTGAATATAACATTGAAGTGCTGACTAGGCCAGTTGTCCCTGATAATGTGAAACATTGGCAAGTGTTTGATGATGATGCTCAAGTGTTAAGGTTATTGCAAAGCCATGGTGAGTTTACAAATTAGAATATTGATTGGGAACCAATGGTGTGTATGACTGAAGGAAGAGAAACTTTGTTTGGAAAATATATCATCTAATTGAAGACAAACACCATTCCTAGAGGTCTCATTGCACTTGAGGCAAATCTTAACAATGCTGATTACATCATAAATAGAAAGATGTATGCTTCAAGGGATGTGGAAGATCATGACTTGGGAACAAAGGAAAAACCAAGGAAGGTTTGGTTGGGCAAAGTAGTTTAAATAAGGAGGAAAAACAGTCCTACCTCCAATTGTTGAAAAAATATCAAGACTGGCTTGCTTGGTCCTATTCAAAACTGAAAGCATATAGAGAATATTTATTTCAGCATGAGATCCCTCTTGAAGCAAATTCCAAACCATTCAGATAGAGGCAAAGGCCTATTAATCCACTTCTCTCCATGAAAATGCAAGAAGAGTTAAAGAAGTTGAGAGATGGAGGTATTATTCAGCCCACTAGATATTCATCTTGGGTTGCAAACCTTGTGCTAGTTAGAAAGAAGAATGGAGACATCAGACTTTGTGTGGATTTTAGGAATCTAAATAAAGCATCCATGAAGGACAACTATCCCTTGCCAAATATGGAAAATATGTTGCAGCTTGTGATAGGGTCTGAATTGCTTTCTACATTGGATGGTTTCTCCGGATATAATCAAGTGGTAATTAAAGAATCAGAGAGGCTTAAGACAATGTTCACTACTCCTTGGGGGACTTATGTTTTTGTAAGGATGCCCTTTGGATTGATTAATGCTAGTGCTAATTTTCAAAGGGAAATGGATGTTACTTTTGCTGGTTACATCAATGAGCTCATTGCAATTTACCAAGATGATGTGACTGCATTTTCAAGACAGCGAGGTGACCATTTACAACATTTAGAGAAGATGTTGATCAGATGTAGGGAGTATGGAATTTCTCTTAATCCAAAGAAGTGTCATTTTGGCATGCAAAAGGCCAAGTTGTTGGGACATATTGTATCTAAATATGGTGTTATGATAGACCCTAAGAGAGTGGAAGCAATCAGAAAAATACCTAATCTAAGAACCAAGAAAGGCATCCAATCTTTCTTTAGCCAAATCAATTTTATTGGAAGGTTTGTTTCCAATTTTGCTGAGCTAACTCTTCCAATCACAATAATGTTAAAGAAGGATCAAGTTATCATGTGGGAGAAGGCTGCCATTCAATATTTTTAAGAAATAAAGGATGCACTTAAGCATGCAATTGTTTTGGAAGCTCTAAACTATAAGAGGCCTTTCCAAATATTTTCCTTTACCTCTAAATATACCATTGCTTCTATTTTATTACAAAAGGATGAGAATGGGGATGAGAGGCCTATTGCCTTCTTTAGCAAGGCTTTACAAGATGTTGAGTTAAAGTATACAATCATGGAGAAACAAGCATTTTCCTTGGTGAAAGTAACAAATATTTTCAGGCCTTATATATTGAGTTCAAAAGTTGTTGCTTATGTTCCCCACACCATGGTGAAAGACATCTTATCAGAAATGGAGATCTCAAGTAAAAGATGTAGGTGGGTCAACAAACTACAAGAGTATGATATGGATATCCAAACCACAAAGTTAGTAAGAGGTTTGGGTCTTGCCAGGCTCATGGCTGAGAGCAATTTGCAAAATGTAGAGGTGAATCAGCTAGAGGAAGAAAGGGTAGATCTTCTTGAGAAATTGATGAGTTCTGAGTGGTACAAGGATGTGATATTCTACCTCAAATACCTATGCTACCTGGTCATTTAAATAAAAATCAGAAAAGATCCCTCAAGTTGGCTTCTCAAAAATATGTCATAATGGACCTTGGGTTGGCTTGGAAGAACCACGAGGGTGTCCTCTTGAAATGCATAATCTGAAGATGAAGCTCCCACGATAGTTGCTGATTTCCATGGGGGATTTTGTGGAGGACATTTTTCTGGGAGGGTGACAACACATAAGATTTTGAGAGCTAGTTATTAGTGGCCTACTCTTTTTAAAGATGCAACCCAGCTGGTTAGAAAGTGTGATAGTTGCCAATGTTTCTCTGGAACACTGAAAGCTTCAGGTTCCCTTCCTTTTCATCCTGTATCAATTGAAGCCCCTTTCAAACACTGCGGAATGGACTTCATTGATGATATTTTAGACCCTTTCAAAGTGCTAGTCATAAGTGGATTCTTGTAGCCCTTTGATTATTTTACAAAGTGGGTTGAAGCAATTCCATCTAAGAAGAAAACACACCAAGTGGTAATGGATTTCTAGTTAAGATTGTATCTGATAATGTCATGTGCTTTAGATCCAAACCTTTAATGGAAATGTTCAATGAATATGGGATAAATATGACTTATTCTTCAAACTACAATCCACAAGGGAATGGACAAGTTGAGTCCAGTAATAAGAACTTGCTGAAGATCATTAGGAGGACCTTGGAAATGAACAAGAAGAAGTGGGGAGAACAATTGAAGTTTGCAGTTTGGGCTGATAGAATAACTCCTAAAAGAGCAACTGGTAAAAGCCCGTTTGAATTGGTGTATGGAATTCAAGCTTTGCTACCCTTACACCTGCAATTATCCTCATTTTAGTTTTCCCAATAGTTGGAAGATCAAGAGCATGGCCCATATGAATCAAGGATTAATCAGATCATTGAGTTAGATGAAGAGAGAAGAGTTTCCCATCAAAGGCATGTCAGATTTAGAGAGAAATTGAAGAGGTTGTTTGATAAGAAGGTCACTCCTAGAGCCTTCAATATTGGAGATCTGGTTTTGCTATGGGATAGTAGGCATGAAGACAAAGGCAACCATGGCAAGTTTGATGCATTATGGATGGGCCCTTATGTTGTTGAAATCAGAATTGGAGAGCATACCTTTTTCCTTAAAGATCTAGATGGGGAATTGCTGGAGTTGCCTGTTAATGGTAGAAATTTAAAACATTTCTTGGATTAAATCCCCAAAGTGAGGTATGCACAAATTATACATTTGTATAGTCCTTGTTATTTCTTTGTTTTTTTGTTGTTTTTGGTGTGTGGTTTTCCCTTTTGTCCTTGATATCCATTCTGGTGGTTTTCTCGGTTTGGTTTTTGGTGGTAATTCTAGTTTTTTGGGCTGCCTTGCGTTTTTGACTCCTTACCCAATGGATTTTTGGAACTTGGCCTACATTTTTCCTTGTCACACTCATTGGGAGTGCCCATCCCCAAGCAAGAGCCAATGTTCGTCCCATTATTGAGTTTTCATAATGTGCCCTAATTTTTCATGTCCAATTTTGCTCAAAAATGTTTTATTGTTCGATTTGGTGATCTACAATTTGTTTCTCCCAGTTGAATGCTTCAAAGGTGCCCAAGAATGTGTTGTTTTTCCCTAATTTGAAACAATTCTGCAAGTTTTCCCCTTTCCGTGCCCTAATTTTTCCATATTTTCGGGTTGTATCCTTTTCCGTGCAAAAGGTTGAAATTGATAAAATCTGAGTTGTTTGCAATTAAAATCCCAATCCCTAGGTCGAAAACAATGTCAAAAATGATTCAGTTGATTTAATATTATAAAATTCATCCTTGTTGAAAATTTCAATTTCTAGGGCATCTTGTGAATTTTTGACGTGTTGATGGGCATACGGGTGTCATTTTCCCATCAAATTCATCATCGCAACACATTGGCAATGTGGCATGATATGATTAGCTAGAGGATTGGTGGGTAGTAGGATGTCCTTAAGAAATATGGCTTTTACTTTTCAAAATTTTCAAAGTAAATGTTTGGCCCAAAGGCCCTCAGCCAACCATAGGAGAACACATGTCCAGAAGAAGTCAATATGAGGGGGTGGAGGTTTTGATGCATTTGAAGTTTTTAACTTCAAAATTTTAAAAGTTAAATTTTTACCTTGAAGGTCCACGACCAATGAGAAGTGGACATGTGTCCAGAAATGCAAAAATCAAGCAAGGGGGCTGAAGGAAAATTTTGTGAATGTTTTGTCGCTCCAATCTAGGGCCAACACGTGTCCCAAAAGGGCAAAATGGAGAAGCGGGGCTTGGGGAGAATTTGAGATTTTTGCCTTTGGAGGAAAAATCTCAAAAGTAAAGTTTGGTCCACCTTGCCACATGGGAAAAATTTGTATGAGGGGGCAGAGGTTCGAGGCCTCGGAGAGAATTTTGAAACTTTGCAATTTTGGTAGGGAGGTTTAAAGGAAGAATTGAAGGCTGGACCCGCAACAAATGGGAGAGCACCACGTGGCGAGGAAGAGAGCGGATGTTTGGGCCCGCGAAGAATTTTGAGAAAAATTTCCTTTTTTTTTTAAAAGTGTCAAAATTGATGGAATTGGCCCGCATCTTCCATGGGGCCCACATATGGACACGTGGCGAGTCCAGGAGAAGTGGGGAAATTTTGCAAAATTTTCCAAAATTTAAAAAGGTCACAAATGATTTTTAAAAGATGGGGACCCGATCCAATCATGTTTTGACACATGTCCCACCTTATCCAAAGGTCAAAAAGGGAATATTCAAGGATCTCATCCTCCACATGGAGGGATGGCATTTAAAGTTATCTAAAATTGATGGTTATTGTACATTCACCCTTTTGGCCGCCATGGGAGCTCCAAGAAGCTTGGAAATCAAGTTTTTCATCAAATTTCATTGAACCTTATATGATTTTGGGTCGTCTTAGCCTTCTGAGAACATTGGTAACATTTTTATGACCTAATTTGGTGATCTATGATATTTTGATACACTTTTTCTTGGGCCGGATATAAAACTTGAAAAATGTAAAAATCATATCCGGAGGTTGCAGAGGTAAAAATTGATAAGGTAAAAGGTGAAAAATGAAACATCTTTGGCATGCCTGAATGATAAAAACATGACCCTAGGGTGGATAATAATCTAAATTTGTGTAATGATTTAATTTTTGTGCATACCTGGCAACCTACGAGTTGTTTTTCTGTTTGGTGTCACTCTCATGAAATCATGAAGTTTTTGTAACAAATTTGATCCCATAAGCATATTATTTTCTTAGGAAGCAAGACTCCAAGTGGCATAGAGTATATATCATATTTTTGGAGAATTTAAAAAAGAGAGGAGAAAAAGGATTTAGAATTTCACGAGAAAACTGGAAGAAGCCCATTTCTCTGAGAAAACCACCTGAGAGCCATTTTTCAATTCTATTTTGCATCAGATTTTATCATGTTGAGTTGGTTTCAAGTTGTAAAGCCATCAACAAGCTCTGAGATTGTTCTCATGACATTCCCCTGCTGATATATATTTGATCATTTTCTAGATTATCTAGTTTATTCTCTTGGAAAAATTTGTATATGCTTATGTTTCAGAATGATTTCAATTTGTGTTTCTTGCTCATGTTGCAATCTTGTGTTTGGGATCTCTCTTGATCATACAGGGTCTCATTTCTTGTTGATGGTTTGATGGCATCTGCAATCTTTTATTCAGAAGAGCTTTCATCTGATAAAAGATAAACATATTTAAAATCATTTAACTGTCCTTGAATCTTGAGATTATTTGTAAACCTTTGGGTGCACCTTAGGTCATGATAAGATAGGGATTTCTGGATACTTTGTTGGTATATTTGCTTCAAGATTTTGTAGTAGGTTGTCAAAGATTGTGTGGAAGAGTGTAGATCTGGGTCTCCATTTGTGCACATATCCTAGTTGAAGGAGTATTTTAAACCTTTTAAAGCATTCTTACTTGTTTAAGTTACAAATTTCTTGCAAAGGTCCTCAAAGAGTTTGGTAATTTCTGGTTGGTCTTGTCTAATATCTCCCAACAAAATTTCATTCAAAATAACTAACCCTACCCTATACTACCCCTACATTACATTGTGTGTTAACAAGAGAATACAATCCATTTACAAAAATGCACAAAGCAAATTAGGATAATACTATGTCTCTAGTAGCCTTAGCCTTTTTTGAAAACATTTCCATCATTTAGTAGTGACAACTCTTTTGAGTTTGAATAATGGAGAATTGATCATGTTTTCCCAAGGCCCCTTCCATACAATATGCAAAATACAAGGATATCTCCACCTCCTTCACCAAACAAAGGTTGCAATATAGGTTCTCTTTCCTTGGTTGATAGGCACAACCTAAAATAGTGAGGATCAGATCAAAATCCTTCTGAGGTGCTACCCACTCCTTCAAATCTTGAGTGCTAACAAGTCAGATAGATGTCTCCCGACTACAAATGACATACAAATCATTTATCTACCTCTGAGTGTCTTGTGCAAATCCATGATGTTGCTTGAGTTGTGAAGGAGATTAAGTTTGGGTACCAACACCAGAGTGGCGCCGTTTCGGGGAATTCTTGGAATTTCTTGGTGTTTTTAGGTGTTTGAGGTGTTTAATCATTTTTGTATTCAGGTATTTGAGCATTTGTGTATTGAGGTGTTTGAGCATTTGTTTCACTCTTTCTATCTTAGTTTTTTTTTTAATACCTTAGCATTTTTTTGTTTTAATACCTTAGCATTTCTCATCCTAGACACAGCGCTCGGATAGGACACCGCGACAAGCGCTCTTGTCCACTCTAGGTGCCCCTGGCCTATTTGTACTTTGTTTATAACTTTTGGGTCCTTTATAGTCGTTTGATCATCTTATCTTTTTTTTTATTTGGACTTTTTGAGGTTAATTACAAAATTCAAGGAAGGGAATCATATAAATATAAAGTTATGTGATCATAATTAAGGACCAAGCACTAAGCATTTACTATCACCACCTAAGGTTGCATCCAAAGGCTATCAAAGAGCATCAAAGTGTCCATTCTCAAAACCATTCAAGAGTAAGGGACTGCATTATTATGCATAAACTTCATAGGAGGGGATTCAATTATATTCCATGCACACATCTATTACATTTCTTTACATCTAGCTAATTGTTTGTTATCCAAGTGTGACACGTACAAGATCCACTTAAGGCATGATTCCACACACACACACATAGAACTACATTGGATTTGAGATTTAGTACAGTTCTCGGTAGTAAGATCACCATTGTGACAGCTGAGGATAGTTTGGCCCCTCATTTTGCATCTTTCTTCTTTAGGATTTGATGTCTATTTGAGGGTTTTCATGGGTTAATAATTCATTGCAAGTTTCCAACAAACTCGGTGATCATTTTGCAACCTCATAGAAAAAAAAAATCAAAGAACAATGAACAACTTACGAATTGGAAAATATTAGTTTCTAATAATTTTCACATTCATAGGAGCCTATTTCCATTTTCTAGCACCCGTGGGTGCCCATGCCCCTTCTTCGGTGCCCCTGTCCATCCTACTCCTCTAGATCTATATCTTTTTGGGTCTTTGTGTGATGATCCTACTTTCCTGTTCATCTAGTCAACACTTTGGCATATTCTAATTTTCACTTCAAATCATCTAAGTCCCTCTTTATCCTCTTTATAACTAGGGTTTCACACTTTATTGCTTAGTTTTTTTGGGTTAATTTATGAACTTAATTGCTATTTATTTACTGTTATAATAGTAATTAGATTAAGCACATGTTATTTAAATTTTTCTTTATCATTTTGGTGAACCCAACCTATGATTTCAACCTTATTTATAGGGTTTTCTTCATATGCCCATCACCCATAGTGGTCCTCTCAGCTCTTTTCAGTATTTTGATCTTTCTCTATCTTCTCATAGAGTCTCCAAAGTAATGGTTGAAATTGATAATCCATTTTCTTATGCTCAACAAGTTCCTCTTGAAAACATCAAAGAAACTAATAGTGAGCATTCCTATAATGAATACATAAACTTTGATCAAGAATAATTAGACAATATTACCAACTTCCATCAATATTTGCATGAAAATCCAACTCATATTCCACATATTCTTCATGCTTTCATTTTTTTAAACGCTCTCATGAGGCTTCTTCAATACCTCTTTTGGCTCTTCTTCAGCTTCTATGGCCTCCTCCTAACCCCTTCACATTTCCACCTCCATTCCTACTACTACCACTTTGATCTTACAACACCATACTTTTAATGCACAACTTGGTATCTCCTCTAATACTCTTGATTAAAAAAATTTATATCAAAATCTATAGGACCAAGTTAAATCAACTAAAATTGGCTGCATCTCCATATGTGTACTCCATGTTGCTAGTTCATACTCCTTTTCACTCGTTATATCTACATATCCACTACCTCTCAATTTCATCACTCCCAAGTTTCCTATTTTCAAAGGCCATGGTGACCACAAGAGAACCTTTGAGCATTTCATGTAGCATGCCTAGATTATGCAGATGATCACACTTTATTAACAAAGATTTTTCCTCGCAATCTTCAAGATTATGCAATGTGTTGGTTTTATGATCTACCTATCCACTCGGTAACATATTTCACGCATCTACAAGATGCTTTTTTCACACATTTCTCTTTAAATATCATCTTTAAGCTCTCGTATGCTCAACTTGCACAACTTAAACAAGGGTCTAATGAACATCTAGCGGATTGTCTTATGATACAAAAATACTTAGCTAAGATGTCTAATGTGCTTGTAGACTCTGAGCTTCAATATTTATTCATTCAAATTTTATTGCCACCTCTTCAAGAGAGTGTTCTCTTTGAGACATATCTGACATTTAATCCACTATCTCATACTCTTAAGCTACATGAAACAAAACTCTTATCTATAGGAAATATTAAGTATTAGGAACCTACCTCATCTTCTATGTGTTTCCAAAACAAATCAACATTTAAGCCATAAATAACCAAACCCTACTGAAGAAAAAATCAATGTCAACATTAAATCTAACACTAAATATCTTCAATGGAAAGCGACTAGGTGTACATACACAAAATTGATTATCACTCCACATATTATACTACTGCGGCTTGTCAAAATCAATCTTATCATGCTTCCTCCTCCACTCAATTTAGATCCATCATGCCCTAATTATGATGAAAAACTCAGATGTGACTATCATCAATGTGATGGACATTCTACATATTTTTATTTCAAACTTCGTAATCTCATTCAAGATCCAATTGACAATAATGTGATTAATATTCTAGAGGCTATGGATTCTCGCACATGTCAACCAAAATCATAATCTTAAAATATTTAATAATCCCCTTCCAAAACATGACAAGAAAGTGGATGACTCCTTGGCTAATCATACATATCATGCAGTGCCTCCTCCTTCATTAGGGGTAGTTGATTTCTTAGTTTCTCATGCTGACATTTCTCCACCCATCATTTCTTTCTCTGATCATGATTATCATGATACATTATCTTCTGATCACTTACACATTAGTGCTTCTATCGAATCCATATCTATCAATAGCATTAAAGTTGATTCATCATGTCATATCAACATATGTTCTATTCCACGTCTTGCTATTATTGCCTATCCACTCTCGCTAATTTCATACCAATCCCTAACTCATATGGGGTTTTCAAGATTCAATTTATTGTCAGTCCTCTCACCATTCTTATTCCCTTTCATGTAGCACCTATAATTGAAGGGTGTGACATCCTCTTAGGTCTCAACTAAATTTGTCAATCCCATTCCATTTTCCCATGAATTACTTACACCTGAAATTCATTCACAACAATCATGTAATATTTATCAATGGTGTGCCTCCATCCACTCCATGTTCATGACCTCCTCTGGAGGTTTCCATTGCATCACCTAGAGCATCTAGTTCCCCGTGGCCTATAGAACCTAAAGAATGATATGTTCATAGATATATTTTTCACACACAACCTACGTAGTCATATTGCTCTTTTATTCCAAGTAAATAATTTTAGGTCCATCATTAAGAAACCTCCTTCATCTAGGAATACTTCACCACCTCATTCCACTTCACATAGGTGTCCATCACCTCCATGCTCTGCTCCATATAATTGTTCATCACCTCTTCTCTCTCCTTCACATAGGTGTATATCACCTTCATGTTATGTTTCACGTAGGCATCTATCGCCTTTGTAGTATACTCATTGGTTGCATGCATATAGGATTTATTTACCTAAATAATGTTTTTCTCATACACCACTAGTCTTAGAGTATGTTCACACACCTTCATCTCTGCCGGTATTAGGTGGAGGGACTCCATATTTTACTTTCATTGGATAGTACACTCACCATCACACATTTGGTGACATCATACTTATTTCTCTCCCCTTTTAGCATCAAAACATGGATTATATTTTCATCACCTCACATCTACACTCTTACGTACATCTTGATACACAATACTATCATCACTACCCAATGACGCACTCTCGTGAGTTGGTTAACACTTTATTGTTGAGGGCATCTTATACACATGAACCACATACACTACACACAATTTACATACTCAATCTTCTTGTGTCTCTATAAAACCAAAACACGATTACAAAACATGCCTCTCATCACTCTACAATCAACACATTTACAAAATTTTCTTCATATTACATGTATTTAACACACAAAAATTTCATACTTATCACACCTAATCACAAATACAAACTCGACACCACAACAAACAACATATACCCTCCTCACATCTTCAAGTACAACACATAACACACTCAATGTATTTAGTTCACAACATACATCTTGTACATCACATGATGCATCTCTCTTTTGTGCTATCAACACAAACATCTTACACAATCTACACATCTACAACACATTACACATTCAGCACTCTCACGACATATTTGTCTCGCGCATCCTACTATACAATCAACACATTCACAACACCTTTCTCTCTTGCATGCAACCAACACAACACATAACACATCCAATACTTACACATCTTAAAAATCTACATCACACATGAAACGTGTCTATAATCAATCTCTTTCACAAATAATTGACAAGATACACTACACATTCAACATATCTCTCCAACACATGTAGCATGACACACTACCCTATGATGGACTATATTTTTGTGGTCCATTCTCAACTACTAAATTTCTCTATCTCAATTGTAACTCACCACACTCACTTACACTCTATGTGTTTCTCTTTTATGATCACATATTTTTCTTATACACCTTTCAAACCATTACCCAATGATGCACTCTCATTTATGATTAGTTCTTTACTATTGGGGAATAAATAAATGAACCTCAATGTATATAATTCCATTCACACTCACTTAGGGGGCATGCTGCCCCTTTCCGTGACATGTTGCATATCTTGGTCACACTTAGTCTTTCTTACATGTACACTCTATTACACATGCTAGATAGATATGTTGTATTTCATTATCTTTTTCCATACACACATGCATGTTCACTTTCTTTGAAGTTGTG
Organism: Taxus wallichiana var. yunnanensis; assembly: GCA_018340775.1. Taxonomy (NCBI): domain Eukaryota; kingdom Viridiplantae; phylum Streptophyta; class Pinopsida; order Cupressales; family Taxaceae; genus Taxus; species Taxus wallichiana. The sequence continues at coordinate 167,795,991 of CM031244.1, forward strand.
ATTGAAAATTTTACAAATCCATACATGCAACATGGATGCTTAGCACAAGATACCTATAACTAGTCCCACAGAGGCTCCTTGGGAATCCACTTTCATACACTATAAGTGATATTATTTCATTTTATTTCGTAGCACTACTATATCTGATTATACATGCTTTGACATACGTTTTATCTCTCTAACATGCTAATGGGTGTTTCATGTGTAACATTTGTTTTGTAGGGATATTTGCTACCATATATTTTTGTTACATTACTTACTTTTTCTTTTCATTGATTTTCATTGTTTTTGGGATTTTCCCTTTGTCTTGTGTGCACACTTGTATACTTTTTACCTAGTCTTCCTTGATTATCTTACGACATCGTTAGTGATGTCATATGTTTGCAAGCCTATTTTCATGGTCTACATTTTCTTCTTGTGTATGTGTATTATTACGTCTTATCTTACATATTATTCTCCTTTGCTAGATTACATTTTACATGAGTGTTTGTTTTTCTTGTTCTAACACTTGTCTCCTAACCACATATTTTCATGTGCCTTGGTTTAGACCAAGAAAAATTCCTCCCCTATTGGGCATAGTTCAAGATACAACATTCGGTCCTCCTTTGGGCCACATACTCCTTCAACATTGTCACATGTATCCTAAATGAGGGGGGGTTCATCATTTGGGTGAATAAGTCACCCCATACATCATCCTACAGTCACATTTCAACACATCATAGTCATCAGCATTATACAAGGATCAGATCCTAACTTGGGTCCTTCCTAAAGCACAAACACGAGCCCATACGGAAAGCGGTGCTTGAGCACCCTTAACCCTTCTAGGATACTTGTGACTAGGGACGGTTACACATTTACTCAAAGGCAACATAGTTTACAGCACTTCATATAATGACTTTTACAAGGAAGATAGTCCTTAAAACCTATCACACATTCAACATTCAACATTTTCTTTTTTGGCATTGGGTTGAACCGGATAGGATTTTTACATATCATATGTAGTGTTGTTCTATTTTCATGTGAAGTAATTAAAGGTTATAGGATAACACCAGAATTTTCTCCTTACACTTCTTCTAGTTCATTGGCATGAGATCCCTAAAAATATCACAGCCCAAAAGTACAACTGGCGTGAGATCACCCAAAAAACTCAGTCGTCAACAACATCTACATAATCCTTTATACACTCTTTCCTCATCATGGATTAGGTGCACATGTTCCTTTTTCACATTTTCAGCATTTACATGTTTTTACACATATACATGTGTATTTGACTACTTGTTCATTCTTCACTTTTACAGGCCCATATGTATGGGAAGTGGTAGTCAACATCATCTAAAGTCAATAACATCAGCATTGACATCAATAATAGGCACATTCACAAAATATACAACATGCATTTCTGCCCTAGGGTCAGCATCTCATCACTTTTTACACTTTCTCATCTTTAGTCTCCACGCTCCACCTTTTTATCACTCCACATTTTCCTTGTCTCTTGACACGCTTCTCATCATCGATCTACATGGTTATCAGGTACACATATTTATCTACATTATGTTATCAAAAATTCACTCAACAACATAAAGTGGGGTAAAATGTAAACATAAAATTACACACTTTGGGTAAATTATCTAGTCTAGATTACATACTAGTATTTGTATGATTCATAAGTAAGAAAAGTAATAATTAACTCATGTATTTGGCCATCTTTTTCTTCTTTTTATTGCTACTTTTGTTTTTGCATGCTTTTTAGCTCATTTTTGTTTTCATACCTCAGAATTTCTCATCCTAGACACTAGTGCCCATCCAAGACATTAGCGCCACGCGCTCCTGTCCCCTCGTGTGCCCCCGACATGTTTGTACTTTTTCACATATTTTGGGTCCTTTCTAGCCATTTGAGCATCTTATATTTTTGGTAGTTGGAATTTTTAGGGATAATTATGAAATTCAAACAAGGAAATCATATAAATATAAATTTATGTGATCATAATAAAGGACCAAGCACTAAGCATTAGTTATCACCACCTAAGGTTGCATCCAAAGGCTATCAAAGAGAATCAAAGAATCCATTCTAGCATCCATTCAAGGGAAAGGGACTGCATTATTCTACATACACTTCATAGGAGGGGATTCTATTCTATTCCATGCACACATCTATTACATTTCTTTACATCTAGATATTTTCTCGCTATCCAAGTGTGACACGCACAAGAGCCACCTAGTGCATAATTCTATGCACACACACACACACACACACACACACACACAGAACTACATTGGGTCTGATATGAATTATAACACTCATTCGTAAGATCACCATTATGACATCTGAGGAGATTATGGCCCCTCATTTTACATCTTTCTTTTTTAGGATTTAATGTCTATTTGAGGGTTTTACACATTGATACTTCATTGCGGGTTTCCAACAAACTCATCAATCATTGTGCGACCTCATAGAGACCAAAAGATAAGGACATCAAATAACATGTGACCTAGAAAAGATGAGTTACTGATCATTTTCGCAGTCACATGTGCTTATTTCTAGTCTGTAGTACCTGTGGGTGCCCCCGCCTTTTTGTTCACCCTTTTCCATCTTGTTCCTCCATATCTACATCTTTCTAGGTCTCGTGTGATGATCCTACCTTCTGGTTCACCTATTTAGTACTTCATCACAGTCCATTTTTCACCGTGAATCAGCTAAGTCCATCTTTCTCCTCTTTACAACTAGGCTTTCACAATTTATTGCTTAGTTTTCTTGGGTTAATTTCTATACTTAATTGTTATTTATTTACTACTACAATAGTAATTAGACTGACCACATATTATTAAAAAACCTTATTCAAATTTGCGTTGGGTTTACAAGGATGTATGGCGGGAAAAAAATTGTCTAGACAATATGCACTCCTATCATCTGTTCAAAAAGGGTATCGAGGAAACAAGTAAGAGACATGCAAATACTAGAACACAATTGATAGAATTCAAAGGGGGTATAGGGACCACTAATATCTCATACCCAAAGGTAAGTAACCCTTACACTAGGTCAACCTAGGGTTTCTAATTCTTGAGATCAAGAAAGAGGAAGGAACCCTATTGGGGTATTGATACTATGGGGGTGATTAGGGAAAAAATAAACATGCAAGATCTATGTTAACTTAACCGAAGTAAAGTATGTAACATAATATAAAGAGATGAATAACAATATGCTAACCTAACATGTGCATAATATGTTAGGCTAACATAAAGTGATAAGAAAAGAGATAGGAGAATAGTTTGTGAAAAATGATAAGTCAAATTATAACACTTACCTATTAGGGGGTGATCACTAATGCATCTATTTCCCAAAGGATAATACACCAAGATAGAATAGCTTTTGGGAAGAGAAGGGAAAAAATCCTTTTCTAACTCACTATATGTGACCCAAGAGTGCAAGGAAACCAATCCAATAAGAAGAAGATCCAATCTAAGAGTCAAGGTGTAAGAAATACAAGATTTGAGCGAGAAAATGTAAGTTAACACAAAAGGGTAAAGAAAATGCATATTTCTGTATATCTTATTTTTGTGTGTTGTATGTATCTCTATTGTCTTGTGATAGTTTTTGGTATTTATACTTGATGTGATTGCCCATGACCAATTGCATCACCCGAGAATTTGAAAATGTGTCAAAGCAATCACCTACTGGTGATGGAATTGGATAGGAGGGGAAATCAAAAGTGGTGTGTGTAATGTGTTATGAAGAACAAAAGTAATGCAAGGCAAAAATAATATGGTCATGTGCAAGTAAGGTGTCGAGAAGGGTGCAAAGCAAAGTAAGAAGATAAGAGCAAAAGAGGTGCATAAATATGACCAAAATCCATTCTCTCTCCATGTATCATCCCTAACCCAATGGTTACATGAATAACCATACCCTATCCCGAACAAGCCCCTTAAGGAACCCGTTCCCATAAATAGATGCATTAGCGACCTCTAACCTGGAAGATAAATTGTTAGTAACAGATATGAAAATATAAAGCATGAAAAATTAGGTGTATACATTTTGTGTCTCTTTTAAATCTTCATTCTCATACTTACATCTATGTCATTTAGAGCCAAAATTGACCCATTTTATTTGGTGCATCACCTTCCCTTTGTTTTTAGTTTTATCCTCCTATCTCTATCTCCTTGGAATTATTATCTTAGGTTAGATAGTTTAGAGTAGAAATATGGTATATGTTTAGTTGCAACAAACTGGGGTGAAGGGAACTAGCCATTTCATCTAGAGAAAGATCATGAGTAACCCATAAACTCATGTTCTAATAATATTGCACTAAAATTGTTGAACTCGGTTTCAGCAAGGTTTGAATTTCAGCACCAACAACTATTACAAGGTATATCAAATATCGAACTAACACAAGGTCATGTATACACTTAAGTTTTCATTCAAGCTCTAACTCGACCTTCAAGCACAAATTGACTTTGCCTTGTCTCTTTCATTATCTTATTATTTTAGCCTTCACAATAATTCAATAACTCTAAATTTTTAATTGAACCCACCTTTATAACATTTTTTCCTATTTTTTTGTGCTTGAAATTCCTTCCAAAATCATTTCCTTATTTTTCACTTGGATTGTTCATTAATAACGTTGAACTACCACGATCTAGTTTTGGGAATATCTTCCATAAGTGTCCATATGATTTTTTTGTCCCCTTTTTCTGTCATGTAAATTTCCCATCCGCCTCCACCTACCTTATTTTTCATATTATGGATTTTTCCTTTAATTCCTTCAATCTACCACACAATATTTACTCTGTTTTGTTCCATAAAGTTTCCTTTAGGAAATATTCATACACTCATATTTATCCATTATGTAATATTTACATGCCACCTTTGCATCTTACCAAAGATCCTACATGTCCCGACCTCCAAAAAATAATGTCCACCATTGTGTATGTCCTCCTTGCAATCTTGTCACACACCATTTCTCTCGTGCCTTTTTTAATGCTAAAAAATTGTTAAATCTTTTATGTATCCTTGTGGAATTTCCTACACATTATACTACTCCTCTTTCACTTTTCTTTCCCTTGTAAACCTCATGTGCATTTTAAATCTTAGCCAAAATTTGAAGTTATGCGGTCTCAAATCTCCTTAATGCTCCTACATCAAAAATATGGTGAATATGATTCTTTTACTACACTTTTTCACTAGATCAAAGACAATTAGATGCCCAAAATTTCTTTCTATACCCATTATTACTTCATCTTCCAAATATTCAAGGGGAATCCCCATTATTCTAATCTAGATTGGAACCAAGTTTATATTTTCCTTCTTTGGATCAAAAAATTGGTTTCAATTCCTAAATAATAACTCATTCTTTCCAAAACAAAATTGGGGTCCTCCCAACAAGATATAAACACAGTCTTCATGCCATGATAAATGTATTAAGAATAACTCCTTCAGCTCTATAAATATATATATATTTTCCCCTTAAGTTCCCATTTTTGTAAATCCCAACTTAGAAACACATCAATATTTAGTTTGGATCCGAGAAACTTGCCTATAAACGTTTCAACCATCTTTTGGCCAAATTAATCCACTATTTTTTCCATATATGTAGGTGAAACCCATCCTATTTCTTCTCAATATTTATAGAAATGATATCTATTTCTTATAATGGATTATTTCCTTGCACCCTATCCACCTAGGAGATGTGATTTGATCCTTTCTCCCTTTTATTTTCCTTAAACTCCCCTTTCAAAGGGACCCATTCATGGTCTTTATATGTCACATCCCCTTGTACTTTTAAATGCTTCATCTTGCAGTGTTCTCCTCACTCTATCACTGCTAAGTATGTTCCCACCCCTATTTCATTCTCTCCACCCCTCCTTGTTGGAAGCACAAGGTGCGAGGGGGTGAATCAGTCCTACAAATATTTTACTTTAATTTACCAAACCATAAATTCATCAATTAGATTATTCATAAAACATTCATCACCATGTGTGCTTATTAAGATTTACAACATCAACCACAAGAGAAAGAAACAAAGTACTCAACACAAGAACACCATATGTAAGTGGGAAACCCTCATGGGGAAGAAAACCCACTAAAATTTTTTATATTACAAAACTAAAATAATTTTAGTGAAGCACTAACTTCAAAAGGAGTACCAACCCTTGATTTTTTGAGGGACCAACCCTACCACGAGCACTAACCCGTAGTTTAGTAGAACACCAACCCCTATTTTAGTAAAGCACCATCTCCACAAGGAGGCTACAGCCCCCTTGGATGACCAATCACTAATTCATCCACAGAAGATGTTTTATCTCTGATTTTTGTGCTACCACAACTCATGGAGATCATAATTTCAGCTCACACTTTAGGTTTTTAATCTCTCATAATATTTCTCTTTCTTCACTTTTCAAAACTCTAAACACATGAAAAAAATCTCTATAATATTCCTAAACCTTTAATTTTCTTCCTCAACCTTCAAATAAATCTCTCATGCTTACAAAACACTCTCCTTTATGTCACACTTCTTCCCTCCAAGAGCACTATTTCAAAAATGAACCCAAAACATCACTATTACACATTTTTCTTTCATTTAGCCCAAAGGAGGATGGTTAAACCAATGAATCATTAAAAAAATCCCATCAAAATTTTCACAACTACTACAAGTGACCCATATAGGTCGTCCTAGAAAAAACCCTTCTTCCATGCACCAAAAATCATCAAAACCCATGCATTGGAATGCCAAAATTGTCCTAACACAAAAATGATTTTTAGTCATGTCATAAAAATAATCACACATGTTTAAATTAACATTTAAACACCATAAATGGTATCAATTTATCTCAACCATTCAGATTATTTCATTTAATGAGACCGTTGTTCTTTGTACTTCAAAAGCTGTTGTTTCCTACACCCTTCGAACCCTAAAAATGTATCTAGGCCACTATCTCACAAAAAAACATCCAAACTATGTCATGTAATAACTTTATGGAAATTAAAAAACCTATATATCAATTCTAATAAATTTATAAGTCTTGAAATAATCACCGATCAAACCACAACCACTTTTGTCTTCACTATATCAACCTTCCAAAAACATTGTTTTCAAATATCAGCAGTTAACACCTTTATATGAATAATCAAGACCTATAAATTTATTCGTTAGATGTAAAATTCATCCCTCTTAACTCTCAATGTGATAAAAAATAATCAATTAATCCATCTCATACTTCAATCAACTCAAAACATCCAACCGATCTTGTCATGTCCTCCTTTGTAAAAAAATTCTACTTAAAACTTGACCTATAAACCTTATAAAAACATGACCTATAAACCTTATATAAATAGAAATACATCTGAATCCTCTTTCCAAAACAACTTTAATCACCTCCTAATTCCACCTACAACTCTTTTTATGCTCAATTTACTGAAGATTACTTTTTATTGCCTCAAAATTGCCCTTTGACTAGTCAACCTAAATGGAGTTAATTTGACCATATAGCTGCATCAACATGTCTTGAAACATATTTTTAAATAAATAAAAACTCACATACATCACATAATGGAAATTTATTTCATACCTCATTTTTCAACTTTCTCCTTAAACTGAAACTATTCGAAACTTGCATTTTTAGGTGGGTCCCACTTACTATCACATGATCTATCATACATTTCTGGAAATATGGAAGAGTCCTATACAAAATCCAATCATAATTTTTACTATAAATTAAAAATGGGCTGATACAAGAATGTTTTTGTAAAGCTGCTCTTAGTTAGGGTTTAGTTAGGGTTTCAAACCACTTTAGCTTCTTAACAAGCATTCATAAAAATGTGAACATAAATCCATATAGTTATTTTTATGAAAGATTAATAGCTAACCTAATAAGCTATGAAAAATATATAAGTTCCTATGCAAGGCATACAATTCACAATGAGCATCATAAGGTCCAATGTTTCTTCAAAAGCAGATTTCATGACTTACACGGTTTCACCAAAATTGCATAACTATAAATTTCTTATGAATTTTGACCTGAAACTTGGAATGAAGCACCATGAAAACCTGATATGATTTTTTAAACTCACCACATATCCATATATTCCTCAAAATCTCTATCCAAGGTGACTTACCTCACAAACTACCTATTTTCAATTGTTTGCTTCCCAATGACCTCACACATGCATCTAAACTCTAAATTATAACATGAAACTCATCACACACCTCGGGTACATTGTCACCATACTACAACCATACTCCAACAAGACTGATTAGGTCTAAATATCACTTATCCACTTCATTTTCCATGCTATGGGGCTAGAAACAATCCTTGAATGATGTGACTCAACTAATAAATGATTGTGTTAACCTCATGAAAACCCATATACACTCATGATACATCATATCAACCATGTATGACCTCAAGAAATTCTACAACCATCTTAGGAGACCTCATATTCTGACTTAGTATACTCAACCATGCACCGGGACATTGTTGAACTCCTAAAAACTTGACATTAGTAATCAACGTTCATGTTTAACCACTAAATAACATGACATGGAGACTCATATACCACCATGAAATTATTTTCCATCAATGGGAGTTTCCATCAATGATAAAACAAACCCACAATGGTCAGCAATCTCCCACTTTTTCATTGATGGCAACCATCATTCATAAATATTGATGGAAACCAACATGACCAACACACACATGACCTTAAATCCATGTTTCTAATGCCTCTCTCCCCCTTTTCCATCTATGAAAAATGTTATTATGATCTGTTATACATGGAAATGACAATAATGCACAAATTGACTTATATGACCAACTAATTAACTAAAATGTGAAATTAAGGATCTATATTTTAAGTTAATCTAAATAGGTACAAAAATGTAATAAATGGTACAAGATAAAATATTGATTCTAAATATTTTATTTTGACATTTAAATGAAATGAAATAATTAAAATAAGGGGGATAAGATACTAACTTGAAATTAATTTACCTCACAATGTGCAAAAGCTGGACAAGATGATTGTACGAACAGGCAGGGGAATGATGGTGCTACCAAGGAAATTATAGTGGATGAAGATTTATTTGGAATGGGGCACATGGGAGAGGAATGGGACACCTCGGGGTTCCCTGGTCTATAATATGGGCACACTAGTCTATATAAAAGATTAGGATCTAAATTTGATAGCGTCATAAGGTCTTCACAATATCTTTGTCTTGGTCACTCGGTTTTCACAATACCCTTTCTTATGTTGTTGTAGTTGTGTGATGAAGACCTACCTGCAAGACCCCATATAAAGCATCAAATCCCTAAAAAATAAAGATGCAAATGAAGGGATCAGAATGAACTTACCTACCACAATTGTGGACTTATGACTAAGTGCAACACTACATTATAGAATGAATGTAGTTCTATGTGCTTGTGTTTGTAATTTTGTGTGTATGGTGCCCTAACGTCAATAACGTAGAAGTAGGGGACAATAACTAGATGTTATATGTAAATGGTGGATAGAATAGAATGAATACAACTCTTTCCCTTGTGTTTATTTGATGCATATGTAGAAGATTCAAAAATGCAATCATTTTCCGTAGTAGATAGCTAGCTCTTGATAGTAGATAGTATACCATTTGAATAGTGAGTATGCTCGTTTTATATAGGGATCTATTGTTCAAACTTTGACACTAATGACCCGACATGCCGACTAGTACCTAGGGGAATGAGAGGGAAAATGAAAAATACTAACCTCGAATAATTGAATTAGATCCAAGTGTTATAGGGACTAGGGTGCCTAAAATTAAGGATTGAGGCACCCATGGGTGCCTCAGTACTACCCTAGGTGCCCTAGTCAAAGACTAGAGATGAAAAATGACTAAATAATGACACCGGATACTCGCTAAGAGATGAAAAGAACTATACGAGACAAATGACGAATGTGTAAGAAAAATGACGATGACAACCGACTATTTAATGACAGAACTAAGGGATGAGTCATTAGTGAATACTTTTCTTACACGAGATCCATATATAAAATAATATGCTTGGCGGTATAAATATAATAGTAAGTGCATGATGTTGTAGTAGAACATGCGCAGATGTGGTAGAAGAAGTGTGCCAAAAGAACCATAAAAGCGTGTTGAACCATGGATCAGCAGGTTGATCCATGTAATGTAATGAAAAATCATACTAGTATGATGAAGTGCACTAAATGAGAGTGATTCTTATAATGTTAGATTATTTTTAACATTATATGATGACGATGAGATGGGGTATGGAGTGATCAATTCCCAACCCGAACACGTGTATACGAATAATCAACTGGAGGATTTGGGAATCCTGCCGCCAGAGGAAGAGTGTAGGGAGAAAAGTGTGTTATTCTCTAATCTCTAACTACATCCTCAAGATCTAACTACTATAGTTGGACTCGGATCAAAAAAATTGGTTTCTCGCATCTAGACAATTTTGATAAAATAGTTGACCCATTGATTAACTAAAATATGATTTATTTTATGAGTTAATCTAAATAGAAACAAAATGTAATATTAAAATGTTGAAACTAGATATTTTACTTTATTGCTTGAATATATTGAAATAATGAAAATAAGAGAGGTATGGTACTAATCGACTTTTGATTACCTCATTGCGTGGTGGGTGAAGTAGGTGATGTAGACTAGGAAGGATGTGACTAGATGGCTTCAAGAATGGCAGAAGTTGAGTGTATGACTGCACTAAGGCACTTGGAAGGGTACTATGGCACCCTAGGGTGCCATGGTCTATGATTTGGGTGTTGTAGTCTACAGAAAAGATCAAGAACTGAGTCTAGTAGTGTCACAAGATATTCGCAATATATTTGTCTTTTTCACATGGTTATCGCAATTCATTCACTTATGTCACTGTAAATGTAATGTGAAGATCCACCTTCAAAATGTTATTCAAAGCATCAAATTTTAAAACTAGAAAAATGTATATGAATAGGTCAAACTAACCTTAGCTACCACAATAGTGGACTTACGACTAAGCATTGCACTACATTCCAAACCCCATGTAGTTTTGTGTGTGTATGTTTGCAATTTTTTTCCTAGGGTTCCTAGCGCCAATGAAAAATAAGTAAGGGGAAATAACTAGATGTAAAAATTTATATGGTGGATGAAATAGAAAGAATACAACCCTTTCCCCATAAGCTTGTGTGATGCAGATGTAGAAGATTCCCAAATGCAGTCCCTTACATTAGTAGATATTTTCCTTTGATAGTAAGATGTCCAGCCATAATGTAGTGATTATGTTATGTTTATATAGGGATCTCTTGTTCAAATTTTGACACTAATGATCTGAAATGCCAACTAAAACCTAGGGAATGCATAGGATAACAAAAAAGACCGACCTCAAATTAAAAAATTAGGACCAAAAATTACAAAATCAAAGGAACCTAAAATCATGGATTGGGGCACCCTGGGGCCCCAAAGCACCCTACACACCCTAGTATAGGACTGGAGATGAAAATCAAGAAAATTACAACACCTGAGACTCCCTAAAAGACACCCAAAACTACATAGACATTTGATGACCATACCAAAAAAATGGCAATGATGACCGACTAACTAACAACAAGACTAAAGGATGGGTCATTAATGAATACTTATATCATGCAATATCCATATATAAAATAACATACACAGAGGTATAAATGTAATATTAAGTGCATGATTTTGTGACTACATTTTCCCTCACTTTATGTTGGTGAGTGGAAAAATCTGTAACATAAAGTAGATAAAGATGCGTACCTAAGAAAAATAAGGAGAATCCCATGCTCTAGAATAATACTCAGATGTGTAGTAGAAGTGTGCTGATAGGATTAAAAAAGTGTGTTGAATGATGGATCAGCGGGTTGATCCATGTAACATAATGAAATTTTTAAAAATGTTGTGATGACGTGTGCTAAATGAAAGTGATGATTAAGGTGTACGATGGTTTTAAACGCAGTTTAATGATGAATAGGTGGGTAGGGAGTGATCAGTTCCCAACCCAAATGCTTGTATACAAATGAATAATCGGAGGATTTGGGCATCCTACCACCAGAGGAAGAGTTCCAATCTTTAACTACATCCTCAAAATCCAATTTCTGCAAATGGAATCAGAAAAAAAAAATTGATTTTGGATCCAAATGATATAAATTACACAATTGACCCATATAGGAGTGATAGAGGAAAGGCACTCTTTCCCCCACTCCATGGGTGTCACCGCAATGTGAAAGCTTCCAAGTTGGGTCATCTAGAAGAAAACATGATATGAAAGAGGTGGCTTCCAAGTTAGGTCATCTGGAAGAAAACACGAGATGAAAGAGGTGGCTTCCAAGTTAGGTCATTTGGAAGCAAACACAAGATGAAAGATGTGGCTTCCAAGTTAGGTCATCTAGAAGTAAACACGAAATGAAAGAGGTGGCTTCCAAGTTAGGTCATCTAGAAGAAAACACAATATGAAAGAGGTGGCTTCCAAGTTAGGTCATCTAGAAGAAAGCACAGAATATAGAATAAATTCCCAAGTTATGTCATCTAGGAAAGAGTGGTGAATGTAACTCCCAAGTTAGGTCATCTAGGAGACCGCTTGTAGATTTGAACTATATGATTTACAACTTGAACGCATTGATTTTGATTGGTTACTCATGGAGATATTTTATGCTAGTTGCCCCCAAGTTAGGTCATTAGGGGGAATCAATAGAAAATGATGAACAATTGTATTATAAAGGATTTTTAATTTCTTTTTGCCCCCAAGTTAGGTCATTAGGGGAATCGATAGAAAGTGGTGTGTGATCATATTTGGAAGATTTTAAATGTTTGTTGCCCCCATATTAGGTCATTAGGGGGAATTAATGGTGAAATATCATGCAATGTATTAGTAAGTGTCGATTCACAATGTTTGGACTCATGGTGATGTGAGGGGGATTATAGGAGGACCCCAATAATATGCCCCCTTTTGGTGAAAGGGGGAGTGATGAAAATAACGGACATTAAGCTGAAAGTAATGAAAAGAGGTGCAAACATGTATGTTCGAATGAAGGACAATAGTGAAGAGACAAAATATGTGCAAAATTTATAGAGTGTGGTGATAGGCAGAATTCTAAAAAGAATTCCATAAACATGGTGTAAATCAGAGTAATTATAGTGCCCACTTCCATTTGATACCTTTTGGATACCTATTTTGATACTTTGTGATTACTTTATAGACATTATTATGTTTTGATTTAGTATTTTGTTAGACATTGATCATGGATTATTGTTGATCTTGATTTGATTATGATGCCTGATGATTATCGATACACCTTATATATGGATGATGATGTATTATTTGATATGGATGTTGTTTAGACATGTGATTTGGATATTATTAGTTGATCTAGGGATATTATATTGATGATGATATAGTTGTTGATTAAAAATGCAAATAATGTAGTTGTTACTTCGATGTTGTTATGATTCACTTAGATTATTTTGTGATTTCATTTATATTATGTTGGATGTTCTTACATGGGCACAAGGCTGAATGAAGTATTTTCATTTTTCAAGTTAAAAATATCACAACAAAACATCGGGGGATCGGAGACCAACCACAATGGAATTCTAGGTGAATTCGACAAGGTCACCATGGCAACTTGTTTTATTGTGTTGAGTGTTGTTTTGTTAGCGAATCCCATGGGAGGGGATTCCTTTATATGTGACCATGGGTTTGTGTATTTTAATTAATGTGTTTCTTTTATTATTTTTGTTTGCATTTTATTAGTAATGTGTTCCCTTCTTTTAATTAATTAAATTGTGATAGAATTAATGTGAGAATCATATGATTAAAATTTAAATAAATTAAATTGGGATATGGGAAAGTAATTATAAGATTTGTTGGCTGTTTTCATTTAATATGTAAGGGATGTGTAAGTTGTGTAAGAGCTTGTGTAAGTCAGTTTTGGAGTATGAAATACTCCACCTCCATGACAAATTCGAATTTGTCCTTGGGGGTTGTTTTTGGAAGCTTGTGGGACAAGTAAAACTTGTCCCATGCCTCTAAATTTAATTTACCAACCATAATTATAATTTGGAGATGTTATTTTTATTTTTATGATGAATTTTATTAATCATGTTGCTTTTTTGGGTTGCACTTTCTTACATTTTCATTTAATTTGTTGTCCCGTAAGGTGTGGGACTTTTTAGAGTGTGCAAGTAACTTGTCATTTTTCACCCACCTCTTTATTGTGCTTGGGAGAATGGATTTTGTCTTTTGTGTTTGAATTGGAGGATGTGTGATGTGGCATCCCACATGGATCCACATCATCCTCTTCTCTCCCTCTTCTATATAATTCAAACTCCTTTCTTGTTTTGGGTTGTTGAACCTTTTTGCATTCTTCTTTGGGGCGCATTTTTGTTGTTGGAGCTCTTGTGGATTGTGGAGGAATTTGGAGATATATTCATACTTGGCATTGTTGTTTGGAACTATGTTATTGTCTTGGAAATATTTCTGTTTGGAAGCAAAGTAACCATGGAGAGGTAGGAATTTAACTCTCCTTTTTATGTTGTTATTATCTTGTTGTGTTGTGTGAATGGTGCATGTTTAGTTTTATTTGTTGGCTGGTTGGGTAGACTGCCTTAGGGAAGGTGTAGGAGAAGGCTATGGGGAATCCATGTGGGGGGCATAAGGAATGCCATTGGCATTATATTTTTGTGGAGGGAGTTTGGGTTTGGGATCCACCATGGAAAAGAAATGCTTGCATTTCTTACTTTTTTGGGGGCATAAGGAGGGATTTGTGGGGGGCATAAGGATATGTGTGGTGAAATTTATTAGTAGTTTGTTTTGGTGGATGCCCAATTCCTAATTGGGAGGCATAAGTAGCTTCCCCCATAGACCTTGCTCCTTTGGCTTGCATGATCAAGCCTGAGTTTTTATTGAAATGTTTCAATTGTAGTTGTAAACTGTTGTTTTGTATTGATCTATGTTTTATATTGAAATGTGCATGTTTGAAAGAATGTTGTGTGTTGTGGAATCTAGTTGTTGCCATGGGTTGAATTACACCTTTTATTGTATCTTGGTTGGGGCTTGGGGGCCAATGATGAAGGAAGGATTCTCCTTTCATTGGATGTCTTGGTTGGGTGGAGAGCGTTTCCTTTCCCCCTCTTTTGTTGTGATCAACTTGGAGAAAGAGAAAATGTGCATGTTGTTGTCTAGAGCAAAGGAAAAATATAGTTTGACAGTCCCTTGTGAAAACACATTCATTTGTAACCTTTCCCACTTGAAGTGGATGAAATTGTAACATTTGTATTGTGAAGAAAAGATGTTGTAATTGGATTGAAAGTGTTTATTTAAAGTGTGAAAGACATTTACATTCTGCTCTGTACATGGAAAAGAAAGAAATAGAATTTCTGTTAATTGCATTAAAAAAATGTAAAGATGTTTCTCCTTTTGAATTAATGAAGAATTACAAGTTCATCTCTCTTTTACATTGTTGTGATGTAGTTGGAAATATCAAATCGTGATTGGAACCTCTATTTGATTGCAAAGGAAAGAAAATACGTATGAGGGAATTATATTGCATTGTTTCTTTTTTGAAATATATTAAAGTGGAAATCATATTTGAAATTTAGCTTTGAAATGGTTTTTTTATAAACAACTGAATGTATTGGACTATTTTAGGAATGAAGTGCCACATTTGAAGGATGAATTTGATAAACAAATTTCTAGAAATGGGATTTTTGTTACAAACTTAAAATTGGCAATTAATTTTAATAAAAATGTATAGTTCAAACCTACACACATTAATCAACTTGGAGACATTAAAATTTAGTATGTTGTATCATAAATGAACTCAAATTGACAAAGAAAACTTAAGAAAACAATTTAACCATTGGAAAATCGAATCCAATCCTCTAATAGTCATTTTTTCGTCATTTGTTGGAAAAATGCAACTTGAAGAAATTGAACAAATTTACTTCCCTAAAACATTCTAAATCCTTCCTAGAGCAATCCTCCATGTATGTTTGACATGTTGAGTGAAGGAGGAGATCCAATTTAATCAAATTTAGAAGTTGGAAATTACTAGTTTGCTAATTAAAAGCCTGCAGATCATTTTTGTAAAATTGACCCTTTAAAATTTATCAAAAAGTAAAATTTATGATTCTTGTGCAAAGAGGGCATTGAGAGATTTCCAGAAAGTCCTTGTTTTCCCAAAACCAAGCTTTCTAGCTCAAGTTATGGCACTTTGAAGTTTTTTTGCCTTGGCGGGAAAATTTTAGAAAATTTTCCTAGCGGGCCCACGGCCTGAAAATTTCCCGTCAAAAATCCTTAGAAAAATTTTGAAATTTTGGCTTGGGAAATTTTTCATCTTTTCCTCCACTGGCCCACAGCCAATCAGAGGGTGCCACATGTCCTCATGGGGTAGCAATGGAGGCATGGCATTTTCTTTTCTCCTTAGACCTTTTAAAAATTTTGGAAAAAATTTCCATTTCACCCCCGCCAACCCAAGGCCTATCACAAGCTGCCACGTGGTAGTTTTGGGTGCTACGTATCCCCGCCCTTTCCTTGCGAAATTCTTCTTGCGGGCGCGCGGACCCGTGCGTCCAACTTCCCTTTGTCCTCCCTTCGGTGAAATTTGCAAATCAACTCCACCACCTACCTCTCCCTCTCCCTTCTCCCTATGGTGAATCATGGAGTGCCACGTGCCCCTAGGGCAAAACCCACGGGCACATGGGCATTGTTTTGTTTTCTTCCCCTTTGGGCGAAATGCCCCAAACTCTTCCGCCGCCCCGCCCTTCCTTTCCTTGTTATCGGCAACGACTCAGAGGCCAGCACGTGTCCTTGGAGGACCCGAGGAGGCACATGCATAACTAGGAAATTTCTCCCATGCAAGGAAAAATCTCAAACACCAACCTATGACCCGCCGACTTGAATTTTGCTTTCGCCCCTACTTGACACTTGTCCCCTTGGGGAAAATTTGACCCTAAAGTCCGTTTGCTTATAACTTGAGTTCTACAAGGAGTTAGGAGGACTTCTTTATATCACCGGAAAGGTGAGAAAATTTCCTATCCAATGGGAATGATTTAGGGAAATTTTGGAAGCATTAAGTATGAGAAAATCAAGTTGAAACTCTGAGCCTGTTAGAGAGTGGGTATGGGGGTAAATTACTCCCTGAACCTAACTGAAACTTCTAACCCTAAAATTTGAACCATGTGAACTTGAAATTTTTAATGAAGGAAGAATATGTTCTAGTAATTTATATTTATTCTAGAACCTAATAGGGTCAATTGTTGTCTTGCAACTTGGTTGTGGACACTTCTAATAAAAAAATTATTCCATAATTTTCTAACCCTAGGTTGTTTCTTGGGTCTCAAGTGGGTTGTTTTAATGGGCATCACACTTGGTATCAGAGTAGTGGTTCAAAATCTTGGACCATTGGGCACACTAGAAAACTTGGGACATGAACTTAAACCTAGCACACTTTTAAACCTAGAAAATAACTTATTTAGAATTTGTATATTTTAGTGAACATGGAAGTTGTGTAAAACCTAGAAAAATGAACTAACTCTCACTTTGGTCTGTGCAAGAGGCTCAGACGGAGTGAGAGGAAACTTTACAGAGACTCAAACTCACCACCACCACCACCACTAGATCACGGTGTAGTAGTTATCGTACCTCATATTTTACAAACCCTTCAGGATGTTAATGTCTCTTTACATGGAGGATTAGGAGGAGGACATGTAGCTAGCCATGACAGATCCCCTTCCATTTAGGGCCAAGTATCTCCTCAACTCGGTGAGGAGCATAGAGAGATAACTCCCATACATAGTTAGATAGAGTAGAGTCACCACCTAGGAGATAGAGTGATAGAGTTCCAGAGCATAGAGAGAGGCCTTAGAGCCCTAGGATTAGGGATGAGCATGCAGAGAGACCTAGAGGTCGTCAAAACACAGTAGCGGATCACATCAGGGAGATCCTGAAGCTTTGGCCATCACATTACTCAGGTGACATGGGTGGATTTTAGGCAGAGGCCTGGCTAGTGAGATTGAGCAGTTGCTTCAAGATTTTTCCTTGTTCTAGCAACATGAAAGCTTGTGTTGTGATCCACCTACTGAGGGATGGAGTAGGAGTATGGTGGAGGACAGAGAAGAGTAAAAGCTCCATATAGATTCAGAGATAGTGACCTAGGAGGTATTTGAGTTGAGATTCGGGAGCAGGTATTTATCATCGAGGTTCATACAAGAAAGGATCGACGAGCTCCATGACCTCGATAGGCATCTCTTTCAATAGCAGAGTATGAGAGTAGATTTTGGATCTACTCCAATATGTAGAGTATATGAAGGATGAGTAGGTGTGGATTCATACGTTCATCCGGGGCCTAAATTTAGATGTTGGAGTTGTTGTGCGGATCCACTACTAACAAACTTTAGCCGATGCCATCAAGAAGGCCTATATTGTAGAGGATACTGGGAAAGATCCAACAGATAGAGACCGAGTCGGGAGCCGCATACAACAGATGTAGGATGGTAGATCGAGGGGGTTAGTACCCCTTCCTTATGGTGGCCAAGGTATAACATAGTCATCCTTTAGGCCATAGCAGCAATAGCAGAAGTCCCGCCCACCTCATAGACCTCCACAAAGAGTTGATGCACAAAGAGGTCGGAGTATGGGGCCTCCTAGGGGTCCCATCAAGACACGAGGTGGTGGACCTAGAGCTCAATTAGCAGGAGCTCACCATCAAAGACGCGTCAACAAACCACAGCTAGATCATCAGGTTCCACACCACTAGCTTCTAGGGAACCTACTGGAGGTGCTACTCATTAGGGAGGATCAAGAGGATGTTTTGGTTGTGGAGTTACTGGAAACTTTTGGAGAGATTTCTCCCGAACCCTAACAACAAGGGTAAGACACAAATTTCAGAGCTGACTATTGGTGACATGGGACGTAGCCAGGATTTATACAGTGGTTGAGAACCGCCAGGTAGAGCATCATAGCATAGTCATTGAGACTATAGGTAGCATTGGTGGTATTCCTACCTCTGTATTGTTTGATTCTAGTTCTTCTGATTCTTTCATTACACCATCTTTAGTAGAGCAATGTAGGCTAGTGGCAGTTAGGCAGGGTCTTAGTTGGGATGTCAAGATGGCTTCTAGAGCCAAGATCTCTATAGAATCCTTAGTTAAGGAGTGTGTAGTGGATTTTGGACCTTTCACCACTACCTCATATCTCCGTATCCTTCCTTTGGGCTCATATGGAGTCATTTTGGGTATGGATTGGTTATCTGCACATAGGGCCAGGATGGATTGTTATCACAATATTATATCTTATGTAGATGATTTGGGAGTTGAGTCAGTGATTTCAGGGGTTAGGAGACCCGTTTCTATTTGCACCATCTCCGCTATACAGCTTAAGTAGTGTGTACGACAGGGTTGTCAAGATGTATCTTGTGACAATTAGTGATAGATCAGAGGATGGGTCTAGTGGACCATTGCTAGATGATCATCCCATTTTGAGAGAGTTTATAGATGTCTTTCTAGGGAGTTACCGAGGTTACCACCCCCAAGTGAGATTGATTTTCATATAGATCTAGTTCCTGGAGTAGAGCCTATCTCACAAGCACCTTATCAGATGACCACCCCGAGCTCTATGAGCTCAAGTTACAACTTGAGGGTCTTTTGGAGAAGGGCCTTATCCATCCTAGTGTATCCTTGGGGTGAACCAAAGTGATCTTTGTGAAGAAGAAGGATGGATCCTTGTGGTTGTGTATTGATTACCACTAGCTGAACAAGGTAATTATCAAGAATCGTTATCCTCTTCCTCATATTAATGACTTGTTTGATCAGATGAAGGGAGCCATAGTTTTCTCTAAGATTGATCTCAAGTCAAGTTACCATTAGTTGAGAATTTTGGAGGTGGACATTCATAAGATTGCCTTCCACACGAGATATGGGCACTATGAGTTCATAGTGGTGCCTTTTGGCTTGACGAATGCCCACAGTGTTCATGAGTTTGATGAATGGGGTATTCAGGAACTTCTTAGATCACTTCGTGCTCATCTTCCTAGATGAAATTTTGATATACTCACATACACTTGATGAGCACGAGGGCCACCTTCGCCAGGTTCTTTAATGTCTTCGGGAGCAAAGCGGCTTTACGGGAACTTGGAGAAGTGTGCTTTCTTTCAGATAGACGTGTAGTATTTGGGTCATATTATTTCTAGGGAAAGTATCGCAGTCAATCCTTCCAAGATTAGAGCCATCATGGATTGGCTAGCACCCACTACTGATGGATCGAGGTATGAAGCTTCATGGGATTAGCAGAGTTACTACCAGAGATTTTAAGGAATTCTCTCAAATTGCACACCTATCACTTCCCCTTGAAGAAAGGGAAGAAGTTTTTTTGGTCGACAGATGTGAGCAAGCCTTCAGAAACTAAAGGAATACCTCACCTTATCACCTATTCTTGTAGTCTTTGGATCCACGGGGAGTTCTTTGTTTTCACAAATGCTTCGTTGGTAGGCCTAGGAGGTGTGTTTATGTAGGAGGGTAGAGTAGTGGCTTTGAGTCTCAAAAATTGAATATCACGAGCTTAGTTATCCTACCCATGATCTTGAGCTTGTGTGACAGGTTGTGCATGCTTTGGTTAGATGGAGAATTTTTCTTCTTGGAAAGAGATTCACACTTAGGACAGATCATTTGAGTCTTCGCCACCTCTACATGCAACTCAATCTCAAAGCTCATCAATGGAGTTGGATGGAGTTGCTTTGTGAGTATGACATGGAGATTGAGCATGTGAAGGGGAAAGAGAATGTGGTAGCAGATGCTCTCAGCAAACAGAGACATGTGGCTATGGCCACCTCAATGAGCATAGATTTGCGAAGTAGGATCCTTCAGCAGCTTCCTCTTGATAGCTTCTACATTGTAGTACTAGCAGAGATCGAGTCACAGAGACCCCTTGAGGGGAAGTTTGATGGATTTACCTTAGAGGTAGATGGTTTTCTCACGCGCAGAGGCTGGATTTATGTTCCCAGAGATGGAGGCTTGAGGTAGGACATCTTAGTAGAGGCACATCGTGCACCTTGATCAGCCCATCCTGGGGTGAATAAGATGCATGCCACCTTGTGAAAGTTATATCATTGGAGAGGAATTCATAGAGACATGGCTCAGTTTGTGTCACGGTGTTTGGAGTGCCAGAGGGTTAAGGCCAAGCATTAGCATCTAGTAGGCCTTCTTTATCCTCATGTTATACCAGAATGGAAGTGGGACACCATTTCCATGTATTTCATTGTTGGGCTACCAATGTCGAGATATCACCACGATGCCATTATGGTCACAGTTGATAAGTTGACAAAAGTGGCCCAATTTTCTTCAGATGAAGACCACTTATACACTAGAGAAGTGGCACAAGTATATTTGGATGAGATTTTCAGGTTACATGGGATTCCATGGAATATCATTTGTGACCGTGATCCTTTGTACACTTCACATTTCTAGACTACCATGTAGTATGTCCTCGGGATGAGGATCAACTTCAACACAACATATCACCCTAAGACAGATGGACAGACCGAGTGGGTGAATCAGATTTTAGATTATATGCTCAGGATTTATGTGATGGATCAGTAGTCTAAGTGGGAGGAGTACCTATACTTAGTGGAGTTCACCTACAATAATAGTTTCCAGAGTTCTATAGGCATGGCTCATTTTCAGGATTTGTATGGTAGAGAGTGCAAGACACCTCTTAGCTAGGATAGGTTAGAGGACAAAGTATCCCTTTGACCAGCTCTTTTACAGGACATGGAGTAGTAGGTAGTACTGATTAGGTAGATATTGTAGGAGGCACATGATAGGTAGAAGAAGTATACAGATCATCATAGGATCAACCGTAGTTTCGATGTTGGCATGAAGGTGTTCCTTCATGTCAGGCCACATAAGAGCCCTATCCATTATGGAAAAGGTTCTAAGTTAGCTCCTAGATTCTTTGGTCTTTTTGAGATCTTAGAGCGTATCGGCCCTTTGGCCTATCGTCTAGCATTTGCCACCTAGCTTATCTCGCATACATGATGTTTTTCATGTTCCTGTTCTTAGGAGATACATTCCAGATCTTTCTCATGTGTTATATTGGACATCATTACAGCTGCAAGATTAAGGGAAGGTGATGGTGGATCCCATCTGCATTCTATACCACAAGACCCTAGGCCTTTGAGGTAGAGAGGTTGATCAGGTTTGGGTGCAATGGGACAAATATGATGAGACTGCAGCTACATGGGAGGATGCTACTTCATTACGAGTTTAGTTTCCACATTTGTTCCAGTGACTTCTAAGAGGAAGTCAAGTCTAAGGGGAGGGGGATGTAGTGCCCACTTCCCTTTGACACCTTTTGGATACCTATTTTGATATTGTGATTACATTATAGACATTATTATGTTTTGATTTAGTATGTTGTTAGACATTGATCATGGATTATTGTTGATCTTGATTTGATTATGATGCCTGATGATTATTAGAGACACCTTATATGTGGATGATGATGTATTATTTGATATGGATGTTGTTTAGACATGTGATTTGGATATTATGAGTTGATCTAGAAAATAGATATTATATTGATGATGATATAGTTGTTGATTAAAAATGTAAATAATGTAGTTGTTACTTCGATGTTGTTGTGATTCACTTAGATGATTTTGTGATTTCATTTATATCATGTTGGATTTTTTGATATGGACAAGAGTTTGGAGGTATTTGCATTTTTAGGTTAAAAATATCACAACAAAACATCGGGGATCAAGACCAACCACAAATGGAATTCTAAGTGAATTCGACAAGGTCACCATGGCAACTTGTTTTATTGTGTTGAGTGTTGTTTTGTTAGGGATTCCCATGGGGGATTTCCTTTATATGTGACCATGGGTTTGTGTATTTTAATTAATGTGTTTCTTTTATTATTGTTGTATGTATTTTATTAGTAATGTGTTCCTTCTTTTAATTAATTAAATTGTGATAGAATTAATGTGAGAATCATATGATTAAAATTTAAATAAATTAAATTGGGATATGGGAAAGTAATTATAAGAGTTGTTGGCTGTTTGCATTTAATATGTAAGGGATGTGTAAGTTGTGTAAGAGCTTGTGTAAGTCAGTTTTGGAGTATGAAATACTCCACCTTTGTGACAAATTTGAATTTGTCCTGGGGGCTGTTTTTGGAGCTTGTGGGACAAGTAAAACTTGTCCCATGCCTCTAAATTTAATTTACCAACCATACTTATGGTTAGAGATGTGATTTGTGATTTTTATGATGAATTTTATTAATCATGTTGCATTTTTTGGGTTGCACTTTCTTACATTTTCATTTAATTTGTTTTCCCTTAAGGTGTGGGCTTTTTCGAGTGTGTAAGTAACTCGTCATTTTTCACCCACCTCTTTATTGTGCTTGGGAGAAAGGATTTTGTCCTTTGTGTTTGAATTTGAGGATGTGTGATGTGGCATCCCACATGGATCCACATCATCCTCTTCTCTCGCTCTTCTATATAATTCAAACTCCTCACTTGTTTTGGGTTGTTGAACATTTTTACATTCTTCCTTGGGGGCGCATTTTTACTGTGGGAGCTCTTGTAGATTGTGGAGGAATTTGGAGATATATTCATACTTGGCATTGTTGTTTGGAGCTGTGTTATTATCTTGGAAAGCTTGCTGTTTGGAAGCAAAGTAACCATGGAGAGGTAGGAATTTAACTCTCTTTTTTATGTTGTTATTATCTTCTTTGTGTTGTGTGAATGGTGCATGTTTAGTTTTATTTTTTGGCTAGTTGGGTAGACTGCCTTAGGCAGTGTAGGAGAAGGCTATGGGGAATTCATGTGGGGGGCATAAGGAATGCCATTGGAATCATAGTTTTGTGGAGGAATTTTGGATTTGGGATCCACCATGGAAAAGAAATAGCTTGCATTTCTTACTTTGTGGGGGGCATAAGGAAATATGTGGGGGCATAAGGAGGGATTTGTTGGGGGCATAAGGATATGTGTGGTGAAATTTATTGGTGGTTTGTTTTGGTGGATGCCCAATTCCCAATTGGGAGGCATAAGTAGCTTCCCCCATAGACCTTGCTCCTTTGGCTTGCATGATCAAGCTTGAGTTTTGATTGGAATGTTTCAATTACAGTTGTAAACTATTGTTTTGTATTGATCTATGTTTTATATTGAAATGTGCATGTTTGAAAGAATGTTTTGTGTTGTGGAATCTAGTTGTTGCCATGGGTTGAATTGCACCTTTTATTGTATCTTTTTGGGGCTCAGGGGCCAATGATGAAGGAAGGCTTCTCCTTTCATTGGATTTCTTGGTTGGGTGGAGAACGTTTCCTTTCCCCCTCTTTTGTTGTGATCAACTTGGAGAAAGAGAAAATGTGCATGTTGTTATGCTAGAGCAAAGGAAAAATACAGTTTGACATTCCCTTGTGAAAACGCAGTCATTTCTAACCTTTCCCACTTGAAGTGGACAAAATTGTAACATTTGTATTGTGAAGAAAAGATGTAATTGGATTTAAAGTGTGAAATACATTCACATTCTGCTCTGTACATGGAAAAGAAAGAAATAGAATTTATGTTAATTGCATTAAAAAAAAATGTAAAGATGTTTCTCTTTTTGAATTAATGAAGAATTACAAGTTCATCTCTCTTTTACATTGTTGTGATGTAGTTGGAAATATCAAATCATGATTGGAACCTCTATTTGATTGCAAAGGAAAGAAAATACGTATGAGGGAATTATATTGCATTGTTTCTTTTTTGAAATATATTAAAGTGGAAATCATATTTGAAATTTAGCTTTGAAATGGTTTGTTTATAAACAACTGAATGTATTGGACTAGCTTAGGAATGAAGTGCCACATTTGAAGGATGAATTTGATAAACAAATATCTCGAAATGGGATTTATGATACAAACTTAAAATTGGCAATTAATTTTAATAAAAATGTATAGTTCAAACTACACACATTAATCAGCTTAGAGACATTTAAATTTAGTATGTTGTATCATAAATGAACTCAAATTGACAAAGAAAACTTAAGAAAACAATTTAACCATTGCAAAATCGAATCCAATCCCTCTAACAGTCATTTTTCTGTCATTTGTTGGAAAAATGCAACTTGAAGAAATTGAAAAATTTACTTCCCTAAAACATTCTAAATCCTTCCTAGAGAAATCCTCCATGTCTATTTGACATGTTGAGTGAAGGAGGAGATCCAATTTAATCAAATTTAGAAGTTGGAAATTACCAGTTTGCTAATTAAAATCCTGATTGTTTTGTAAAATTGACCCTTTAAAATTTATCAAAAAGTAAAATTTATGATTTATGTGCAAAGAGGGCATCGAGATATTTCTAGAAATTCCTTGTTTTCCCAAAACCAAGCTTTCTAGCTCAAGTTATGGCACTTTGAAGTTTTTCTGCCTTGTCAGAAAATTTGGGAAAATTTTCCTTGGCGAGTCCAAAGCCCGAAAAATTTCCCGTCGGAAAATCCTAACAAAAATTTTGAAAACTTTGGCTCGAGAAGGTTTTCATATTTTTCTACACTGGCCCGCAGCCAATCAGAGGGTTCCATGTGTCCTCACGGGGTAGCGGCGGAGGCGCAGCATTTTCTTTTCCCCTTAGACCTTTTGAAAATTTTGGAAAAATTTTCCATTTCGCCCCACCGCCCACGCCTTATCACAGGATGCCACGCCACGCCTTTGGGTGTTGCCATGGGGGAGGAACCTTTTTATTTTTAAATTTTTATTTGGAAATTTATGAAAAATTTCCCGCGGCCCCGTATCCCCTTCCTCACCTTGGGAAATTCTTCTCGCGGCACGCAGACCCATGCGTCCAACTTCCCCTTTGTCCTCCCTTCGGTAAAATTCATAAATCAACTCCGCCACCCACATCTCCCTCTCCCTTCTCCCCATGGTGAATCATGGAGTGCCACATGCCCCTACCAAACCCGGGCAGTGCATGGGCATTGTTTGTTTTCTTCCCCTTTGGGTGAAATGCCCCAAACTCTCCCGCCACCCCGCCCTTCCTTTCCTTGTTTCCGCGATGACTCAGAGGCCACCACGTGTCCTTGGAGGACCCACGGAGGCACAGGCACAACTAAGAAATTTCTCCCATGCAATGAAAAATCCCAAATGCCACCCCGGGACCCGCCGACCCAAATTTTGCTTTCACCCCTACTTGACACGTGTCCCCTTGGGGAAAATTTGACCCCTAAAGTCCACTTGCTTATAACTTGAGTTCTACAAGGAGTTAGGAGGAATTATTTATATCACCAGAAAGGTGAGAAAATTTCCTATCTAATAGAAATGATTTAGGGAAATTTTGGAAGTGTTAAGTATAAGAAAAATCAAGTTCAAACTTTGAGCCTGTTAGAGAGTGGGTATGGGTCTAAATTACTCCATGAACCTAACTGAAACTTCTAACCCTAAAATTTGAACCATGTGAACTTGAAATTTGTTAATGAATGAAGAATATGTTCTAGTAATTTAGATTTATTCTAGAACCTAATAGGGTCAATTGTTGTCTTGTAACTTGGTTGTGGACACTTCTAATCAAAAAAATATATTCCATAATTTTCTAACTAACCCTAGGTTGTTTCTTGGGTCTCAAGTGGGTTGTTTTAATGGGAATCATAGTAATAATGCTCAAGATATGAGTGAAATAGTGTAACATTCCAATTTTAAGACTTTAGAAACAAGGGAAAAAATATTAATATATACAATGTTCATTGTTCTAAATAAATAATTATTTAGAACAAACATTCCATGCCAATCAAATTCAAATAGATAACCATATGCAGCTGTAATGACTCGGTGATCCACCGATCTATTAATTCCATAACTCAGTAATCTACCAATCTATTTATGTTATCTTAAGTATTGAATACATATTGTATACTTCGTATACTTGGTTTTCCTACCCTACACCGGGTATTAAGTGATCTGTTTAAAGAACATATCTGAATATCTGTTACCAATATTCATCTGATATCACATTGTTTTAAACTTGGTGACATAGGACAATGCAACTAGTAGCTTGTGATACTTTGGCCAAATATTTACAACATACTGTGTATGTCACTATTCCTAGATGGCATACTCATCATATTGGAATACGTCCTTCACCTCACACCTCTATTATCATGATTGGTCTTTACTAATTATCGTCAGTCCACTTGTCCCAGTGTTTAACCCTAGCCCTAGATAGAAACATAATTTATCATAGGAAGATGCTCATAATGGATTAGGGTAAATGGGCATACTCGGTTGACCTAAGTCAACCAGATGTGCCAAGGTACCCTAAGCCATTGGAAGCTAATTCCTATCCTAAATATGCTTCTATCCTAACCTAGAGAGAAACTGAGTTCAATTTTGAGTTCTTATTGTGTGTAGATCTAGATGATCAATGTGGAAGGATGATGCCACATGTCAACTACAATGTCGTATTCTCGAGAAGACCCAAGTCTTATCAAAATTACAGCCCTACAGTTGGCGTGTGCCAACATCCTACAGAAAGTGCCTCATCGAGATGTACATACCCCAAGAAGATCATTAATGTATTTATTAATTTGGATTAAGTCTTGATTACAGGAACCCTACTAAACCCTAATCCAACACTCCATAAGTTATTTCCTAAATTTGTTTCGTTTCGTCCATGAAGAACTTTGTTAAACTTATGGTTTCTTTTAATGTTCGTTTTCTTAGTTAAACCAGCAATTAACCAAAACAAAACAACGACATCATAAGTTTCATTTAAAATGTACTTTAACTTTTAGAAAGGTTTAACTTCCGTATATATCCAATTAAAGTATACTTCATTAAAAATGAATTATAATAATTAGTAATCATATCTCCAAACCTTTTAGGTTTATATTCAATTGAGAGAGAGAAAGAGTCTTTCTCTATATGATTAAGTATTAGGGTATATCATTCCCAATATCCCTAGTTCATACTCCATGTTCATTATGCAACATATTACTATGTTAAATTGTTAGATATAACACATCATATTATGCAACTCACAAGTTGCTTCATTATAAGGGAAATTGAACTAATTCCCATTATCCATCTTATCAAAGATAACAAAGTAAGCATAACATAATATAAAGAATAACAACAAGATGGAATTTTCATCTTCTTTATAAAAGTACAAGATAATTTACACAACCAATGCAAATAAATCACAACTCACAATTCATCATTACAACTTATAAAATTTACAAGACTATGCACTTTAGGCATACTGCATAACAATAACCTTCATTCTATAAAGTATACAACTTTATTTTACAATTCAACAAAAGAATGAATCAGAATTCTTTACTAAGAATTAGACATATATCAGCCAATGCATCATATAAGTTTTTTCCTTCCTTTACCACTTAAGTCATCCACCTACAAAAATAGTTAGGATGGGTCAGTTTAATTAATTGAGCATGATAAGCACTAATCATTAAAACAAAGTGCATTCAACTAATTGTTTCATTAAAGCAACACTGCTTTAATGAGACAACAAAAGCATCATAAAATCAGCATAAGTGATATCAAACAGAAAGGAAGTACATTAATAGACTTAGATCAACTTTAAACAAGAGAAAAATATAATAAACAATATCCGCCCAATATCTTAAGTTCTATTTCTATCAATGGCTTGTAAAAAACAATATATCTTTCCATCCCATTGTCTCACAATTCTATCCTAATAGAGTACAACAATTATCTTTTCTAAGAGGCAAAAATAATGTATACATCATGGTTCCTTCAAGGATGATTCATCTAAATCATAAGTAAGGAATAAAAAGAACCATTATATATGTTTCCGAACCTATAACATTAGAAAAATACACCGATTATAACATGAGGTACCCTTCTTTCTCGGGATAACAATATTGCACATTCAATCATTAGAATATACATCAAACAGAATTCCATAACCAAATAAGAAGGTAAGGAAAACCATAACAGTCCAACTGCAACTCCAATTCCAACTCTCCATATTAGAAATTACCAATCGAAATCAGAAATCAATGTTCACAACAAAGTAGCCCCAAAGAGGAGTTAATCTCTACTCAAGTTCTTCACAAAGAATAAAGAGTACAAGAGACAAATCTACTCCTTTCTAAAAAAACTAGGCAACGCTAGTCAACAATACCAATCCATAAGTAGCAATGTACTTAACAAGCAAAACCTTCGGCTACTAGCTCTCAACACTATTTCCATCAATGATTCGAACAAGTTAGATCAACAGTCAAGAGAAATCACTATTTTGAAATGGAATTGAGTACAGAAAAGTTCAAACATTGAGCCTATCCAAGGACAAAGAAAAACTCACTCTACTAAGGAAAGGTCCAATTAATAAATTGTTTCATACAACCGAACAAAGGAGATCCAATTTCAATTCAAATCAGGTTGAAAGCATATTGCAGGACCGAACCAATATACTACTCAATAAAGAATACATACATATATATATATACTTTTCTTTCAAAAAGAGAAACCAAAGTCTTATTCATTGTATCCGTCGAGAATAACATCCCAAGACAGCAAACAATAAGGTTCAGAGTTACCTACGAACCCAAGATTGGAGACTTACAAATGCCTCTCCATGAAATACAAAAGGTAAGTAGTTTGTAATTCAAAAGAATCAAACTCAATACAACCGAACAGAGAAGGAATCCTTCCTGATAATTTTAGTGTCTATGGTAATAATCCAAATCTTCCACAAGACCTATATTTATTCAAAGAGACAGAATAGAGAGAAAGAACCAGAAATTTTTAGTCAGAAGATGTCTCAATCAAAATTCCCAAGCAATAGGAACATAATTCAAAACATAACCCTCACGTCCAAAAATCACGACAAAATTAACTTGGCTTCAACAAATCAGCCAACCTACGGGGGAAAGAACATCCCATTCTATTCTCACACTAATACCATCTCAAGGGAGTCATTACAATCATAGAACTGAAGTTCTAAGTTTCTAAAGCCAGACATTTAAAGTTCCAAATCTCAAAGAGATTTTTAAACAACTCAAATAAGTTCCCACACAGTTCCCTAGTGAATATTCGCTCAAGTAAAGAGTTATAACTTAGTCATTAATAAAAGAATAACCCAATACAAAATACCAGGACATATTTGAATGAATCAACCCAAATACGAGTCCATAACACTCAAGTGTTAAATAGAAGTACAGAGACAAACCCGAGCTTCAAACACAAACATTCATAACTACACTAACAAAAATAATGTGTGTACAAGTGCTAAAAATGAACTCCAAGCAACAGTTCAACAAAGCACGAGTTTTCCAAACACTAGTTCTAAGCAAAGCGAAGCTCCAACACGGGTCTACGTCCAAAATAAAACGCAACCCAGAATCAAATAAAAATAGAACTCAAGTTTCCCTTAAGCTCAGATCCATATATTTTCACAATAGTCAATCTAAAACACCTCAACTTCGATTACAAGCTCAAGAGAGAAAAATAGATATACATAACAAGTTTTCAATCCCATTTTCACTTGCATACGTGTCATAAAACTAGCACGTGAAAACCAGCTTTCCAAAACAACTCTATTAAGCCATAGTTTCATATCAAACACACAAGGATTCACCAAACCCAACAAGAAAAAATAACCAGACAAACATGAAAACATGAATCTCATGAGAGCAAGAGGTTTTCTAATGAACTATTTAGAAGAACACAAAGAATTTTAATAGTTAGAGCCTATCATGCCTAATAGTGCTTCCACCAAATTGAAGGAGACTTCCAATGAGCTTCCAACTCTTTTTCTCCTCCAAGACAGATCAACAATCAAACATCTCTTCCTCCTTCACCTCAAATACTTTCCTTCGATCAAAATTAGGCTGAAGAAACCAAAAATACCTTTGAAGTGAAGGTCGAACTGCTAGTTTAAAGAACTAGTTAGCTCTATGTGGAGAAAAACCCGCCATGCATGTAAAACAAAATGACCTCCTACAAACCCACCTTCTAAGTTTCCAAGATGGTTTGCACGTAAAGACCGAGGCTCATAAATTCCATAAATGCCATTCAATCAAAAATTCCTGCTTATATTTCCTTGCCACCACCTCCTAAATCGGTGAATGCCAAATCAAAAAAATATACAATTCCATCTATTAGTGGAGCTTCCACGTAGGCCTCCACCAAGTTCATCGCCCCCCGCCAAATGTGGCAAAGTACCTTATCATTTAAATCTCCTTTCAAATCATCTAAATTCCATTGGAACCGTAACCCTTATGTCAATTTAACCCTTTAGGTTCCTTTAATAGTTTAGGTTAGATTCAAATAGACTTATGTTAGTTTAACATTTACTAACATAGGTCTTAAATGATTTTCCATTAGAATTCCCACCTTAGGTTAGGTTTGAATCACAACCCTTTAGTATTAGGTAGTAGCTAAAATAGCTTAGTATCTCATTAGTAACTCTTCCCTTGTTTTCTTAGCATAACGCTTAGGTTAGGTTAGGATGCCAGCCCCACAATTATAATAAGAGGCATAGGTTAGAATAGAATTCCAATAAATAAACATAGCTAGAACATAGTTGTTCTTACCTAGCTTAGGTTACCGTTAGGATAGTCCTTATATTTTTAGAACTCGAACTTCTCCTCAGAGAATTAAATTTTTCTTAAGTCCTTAATGTCCTACCAAGATCAATCACCAAAGACATGGGCACAAACATACAAAGCTGAATGAAAACACATTGAAACAAGACCAAGAATTAGTATCATACAAAATTCAGTCTTCTATGTCCCTTAAACTACTGAATGCCAATTTTACCATTCATTCTATGAAGAAGACTTGAAACATTCCTTGGATCACTGAAATTGATCCAAGGATGAGTCAGAAGAAGAAATAAGTCTGCAACTCTTAAAACCAGATTGTAGCTCATCTTTCCAAAGTGAAAATGAATTCTTGACAACCATATAATTTTAGTCTAATGATTTTTAAGAACAGAAAATATTTATCCTTATCAAGCATGATCTTCTTGATACCAAAAGAACACATCTTTATCCAAAAATCACATGTCAACACTTGAATGCAAAAGAGGAATATATCAGTTGTCAAGGAGTTACATGCTTTCCTCCTAAAAAACCATCATCCCGATGATTATCTCATTTTGAACAGATTTCATCAAGGAAATATCAACTTATTCACTTTTCTTACCGTATTTCAAAAACATATCAGCATTAATTAAGTTCCAAAAATCAACATTATATAGTTGTTTATTCAAAATAAATAAATATCTGCCCAAAACTGGCATACTTATTGTATTACAAAGATAAAATCACATGTTTTTATCAGTCAACAGAATCAATCTGTTCAAATAGATATGGAAATGTAGTTTTCATATCCTCAAGGTTTTCCCAAGTTGCACTTTCTTCATTAAACTAGTCCCATTGGACCTTGCATTGACTTATCTCATGATTTCTCAAATGCAACTGGCGAGTTTCAAGCACTCGTATGGGTTTAACCATGATTATTCCTGGGTCCTGGACCTACAAGGAATTCCAATTTAACATGTGTGATAAATCTGAAACGTATTTCTTAAGCAAAGAAATATGGAAAACATCATGCATTCATGAAAAAGTAGGAGGTAATGCTAAATGATAAGCTACAGGGTTGATTACTTCAACTATCTCAAAAGGTCCCACATAACGAGGTGATAACTTGGCAGCCTTGCCAAAATTTATAGAACTCTTTTTCAGTTTAACTCGAAGAAAGACTTTCTCACCAAGTTCAAATTTCCTATCAACCCTCTTTAAGTCAGCATAACTCTTTTGCCTATCTACTGCTTCTTTCAAGCATTCACGAATCAATTTAACTTGTTGTTCCATTTTAATAAGAATTTTAGGTCCAATTACCTCTCTATCCTCTATGTTATCCCAACTAACAGGGGTTTTGCATTTTCTTCCGTATAATGCCTCAAAAGGTGTCATCTTAAGAGAAGCATGATATGTATTATTGTATGCAAATTCAACTAATGGAAGGTACTCTTCCCACTTATACTATTGATCCATGTAATACATCCATAACATATCTTCTAAAACTTGATTTACTCTTTCAGTCTATCCATCTATTTTCGATGATACGCAGAACTGAAATTTAGCTTAGTTCTTAGAGCTGCATTAAATGTTTGCATGAAAATCTTGACATCATTCTAGGATCTCTATCCGAAATGATTAATTCAGGTACTCCATGTAATCTCAAAATTTGATGTACAAATCTTCTTGCCAAAATAGGAGAATCATCCTTCAGATTCCCAGCAATAAATTGTGCTACTTTTGTTAATTTATCCACAAATACTAAAATAACATCATGCTTATTTCTTGACATAGGTAACCCTTGTACAAAATCCATGCTTATTACTTGAGACTTGTACTACGGTATGTTATGAGGATACAACAAACTAGATGGGTGCATATGTTCCGCCTTAACATGTTGACAATCAAGGCAATGTGTCACAAAGTCTAGAACATCCTTTTTCATTCCTTTCCAGAAATATTGTTGTTTTATATCAGCAAGCATTTTTATAATGCCAGGGTGTCCAGAAAAAGGTGAATTATGAAATTCTACTAACAATTTCTTTCTCAAATCATTTAGCGAAGGTACATAGACTCTATTTTCAAATCGTAAGATTCCTTCTTTATAGAAGTGAAAACCTTTATACCTGAAATCATTCAAATATGTAGCAAGCGCTACTTTTACTTGCTAAAAGTAAGAGTCAGATTCCATAACACTTTTTACTTCATCCTTAAACTGATTTCTTAACGTTATAAGAGTAGAAATGTGCTTCCTACGACTTAGAGCATCAGCCACTCTATTTTCTTTACCCTTAATATAACTGATGTCAAAATAATATTGAGACAAAAACACTAACCACCTCCATTGACTTGCATTAAGATTTGGCTGAGTGAAGATATACTTCATCTAAGGTTTCAATTCAAAATGTTTACCAAGAAGGTAATGTCTCCAAATGTGTAGTGCATGAATAATGACAATGAGCTCTAAATCATGTGGAGCATAATTCAACTCATGTAACTTTATTTTTCTAATTTCATATGTTTGATGACACGACCATTTTGTAACAAAATAACTCCTAGACCTTCACCGATGCATCACTTACCACCATAAAATCTCCATTAGGATATGGTATGCTTTGCAAGGATAGGTTCTAAAGTTAATCTGTTCCTTCAAGATTTTGAATGCAATTTCACATTTCTCATTGCAAAAAAACTTTTTATCTTTCTTCTTCGTAAGGAAGTTATTGGTGTAGCTATCTTAGAAAAATCTGTTACAAATTTCCTATAGTAGCCAGCAAGTCCCATGAAACTTCTAACTTCATGTACATTCTTAGGTGCAAGCCACTATGTTATAGCTATAATTTTCAAAGGATCTACAACAATTCCATCTTTACTTATTACATGTCCCAAATAGTGTACTTGTGTGTCATAGAAAGAACATTTAGACAAATGACTTAGCAAATAACCTGTCTCTTTCTTAATATTCCCAAAACTATCTTCAAATGCTAATGGTGTTACTCAATAATTTTTGAATATATGAGAATGTCGTCCAAGAATACGAGCACAAATTTTTCCAAGTATTATTGAAATATATTATTCTTTAAATTCATAAATGTTGCAAGTGTATTAGTTAATCCAAAAGGTAAAACCGTAAACTCATAATGTCCATAACTTGTTCTTAAAGTTGTTTTATGAATATCCTCATCCTTAATTCGTAATTAATGATATCAATATCAAAGATCTATCTTGGAATATACCAATTCTCCACACATCGATCAAATAAATCATCAATCCTAGGGAGTGGGTATCTATTCTTGATTGTTTCCTATTTTAACATTCTCGTAATCAATGCACAATCTAAGTGTTCCATCTTTCTTTTCACAAAAATTACAGGTGCTCCCAAGGTGAAATACTTGGTCTAATCAAACCTTGAGACAAAATTTCATGTAACTAAGCCTTAAGCTCTACTAATTCTATAGTATTCATTCAATACGCATTGCTTTAGAAATAGTTTCAGCCTCGTGCTTGATCTCAATCGTGAAATCAAATTCCCTTTTGGGTGGAAGACCTAGTAATTCTTCTAGAAATACATCACTGAAGTCTCATAACAGTGGATATCGTTCCATAATATCGCTGCTCTCTTCTATTGATTTAGTAATTTTTACTGCATACAAGGTACATCCTTTATTTTTGGCCTTTTAAAGTTGCATAGCTGACATTTTTCTAACAGAAATCTCACGTTTCACACCCTGAATCTCTGTTGCTTTCTACATGTCGTCTAAACAACTAATGTTTTTTTTTAAAACAGTCCACTTTAGCCTTATGTTCTCGCTAACTAATTAACACCTATGATTACATCATAAGACCCCAAAGGTGCAACATAAATATCAACCTCAGTGGAAAAGTTAGGTAAATCAAGGACTACTCCTAAAAGACACATACTAACCGTATGAATAGCATTATTCCCATACTTTACAGTCCATGTTTCTAGCTTTTTATTTTATTTTTTATGCTAATTTACTAGAAATAAAACATTCAGTAGCTCGGTATCAAAAAGAATAGTTATAGGTAAGAAAATACCTTACCTTAACTTCTATGGGTGTGGCCTATTTCTCAGCCTGCTTGTCACCTATTGCAGCGTGTATCTGGTGTTGCATTGATTATGATCATCCTTATTCAAAGGAAATTGATTCACTTAATGATCTTTTCCATAGTTATAACAGCCTCCTACAGGTCTCTTCCTAGGCTCATATTTATTTCCAGCCTTAGAGTTATCATTCTGACCCCCATAGGACTTCAAATCCGTTATTATTTTTCTTAGCAAAGTTACTCCATGCATTACAAGAAACTTGTTTATTGCTGCTTTCTTGTTTATATCAGATGAAAACTTACTTTTCATTCTAAATTTCTTCCATGGTCCTTTCTTGGGTATAAGAGATGATGAAGAGGAGTTGGGATTTTTCTTCCTTACTTCCTCCTTGTGAGCGGAAATTGCCTTTAATTTCTGTTCCTTCCTTATGGATTTTTCAACAACCCCTTCCATCATGGTCAGCCGTGAACATCCACCTCTCCACCTATAACGTGATTCAATCCCATGATGAATTTTTGTATCCGTAACTTCTCATCGTTTGCATCTGAGGCCCATACTTAAGGAGTTTTATAAATCACTCCTAGTACTCGCCATGTTAGCTTTCCTTGAGCTAAGTTATGGAATTCAGTCATTTTCTTATCATAGTAGAGTTGTGGCAACCATCGTTGCGTAAAGTATCCTTTAAATTGGTCCCATGTGATATTAGATTCATCAATGTTTAACTCAGCCTTACGGCTATCCCACCATGAAGATTCTTCTTGAGAAATCTAATATGCTCCCCATATCGCCTTTGTTTCTTCTAAGAAATTCCTTATTGCAAAGTATTTCTCCATTTCATTGAGCCAATTCTCATCCCCATCTCCTAATGTGGTGCCATCAAACTTGGGTGGACTTATCCTTTTTATGTCATTAGTGAGTTTAATTTGCGCTAGCCTAGCCGTTTTATTCTCAAGCTAAACAGTATGTTAACATTTTTATTATCAACACCCACATTGGCGTTTTCCCCGGAGGTGGTTGACATCAAGTTATCGCTTCTTCTTCTTCCTTCTCATTACCCATTACTTGTTGTTTAAGCAAGAAGACGATCTCTTGTGTCCAACAAGGCAGCAAGGATCTCATTGAGTTTCTAGGAAGTTACTGCTCCTTCCTTAGGCGGAGGGTTATTTACAACGTTTCCTCTTGTTCTAACCATTTTAAGTTACAAGAAATTTTAAGTTTTTATTAGATTATGGAGACAATATGTCCAAGAGCTACAACCTTCACTACGATACCAAGATGTAACATTCCCATTTTAAGACTTTAGAAACAAGTGAAAAATTATATATAATTATATATATATATATATATATATGTTCACTATTCTAAATAAATCATTATTTAGAACAAACATTCCATTCCAATTGAATTCAAATAGATAACCATATATACATTGTAATGACTCAGTGATCCACCGATCTATTCATTCCATAAATCGGTAAGCTACCGATCTATTTATGTTATCTTAAGTATTGAATACATATTGTATACTTCGTATACTTGGTTTTCCTACCCTACACTAGGTATTGAGTGATCTGTTTAAAGAACATATCTGAATATTTGTTACCAATATTCATTTGATATCACGTTGTTTTAAACTTGGTGACATAGGACAACGTAACCAGCAGCTTGTGATACTTTGGCCAAATATTTGCAACATACTGTGTATGTCACTATTCCTAAATGGCATACTCATCATATTGGAATACGTCCTTCACCTCACACCTCTATTATCATGATTGGTCTTTACTGACTATCGTCAGTCCACTTGTCTTAGGTTTAACCCTAGCCCTAGATAGAAACATAACTTATTATAGGAAGACGCTCACAATGGCTTAGGGTAAATGGGCATACTCGGTTGAC
Organism: Taxus wallichiana var. yunnanensis; assembly: GCA_018340775.1. NCBI lineage: Eukaryota > Viridiplantae > Streptophyta > Pinopsida > Cupressales > Taxaceae > Taxus > Taxus wallichiana. The sequence continues at coordinate 167,833,512 of CM031244.1, forward strand.
CTAAGTCAACTGGATGTGCCAAGGTACCTTGAGCCATTAGAAGCTAATTATTATCCTATATATGCTCCTATCCTGACCTAGAGAGAAAATAAGTTCAAGTCTAAGTTCTTATTGTGTGTAGATTTGGATGATCAATGCGGAAGGGTGATGCCACATGTCAACTACAACGTTGTATTCTCAAGAAGACCCAAGTCTTCTCAAAATTACAACCAATGAACTGAGCATGATAAGCTTTAATCATTAAAATGAAGTCCATTCCACTAATTGTTTCATTAAAGCAAAATCGCTTTAATGAGACAAACAAAAATATCATAAAATCAACATAAGTGATATCAAATGTAAAGTAAGTACATTAATAAACTTAGATCAACTTTAAAGAGAAGAGCAAAATATAATAAACAATATCTGCCTAAGATCTTAAGTTCTATTAATTCTATCAATGGCTTGTAAACAACAATATATCTTGCCATCCCATTGTCTCACAATTCTATCCTAATAGAGTACAACGATTATATTTTCTAATAGGAAAAAGAATGTATACAAAGCATGGTTCCTTCAAGGATAATTCATCTAAATCATAAGTAAGGAATAAAAAGAACCATTCTATACCCTTCCCAAACCTATAACATCAGAAAAATAGACCAGATTATAACATGAGTTACCAGTTCCTTTCTGGGATAACAATATTGCACATTCATCATTAGAATATACATCAAACATAATTCCATAACCAAACAAGAAGGTAAGGAAAACCAGAACAGTCCAACTACAACTCCAATTCCAACTCTCCATGTTAGAAATTACCAATCAAAATCAGAAATCAATGTTCACAAAAAGTAGCCCCGAAGAGGATTTAATCTCTACTCAAGTTCTTCATAAAGGATAAAGAGTACAAGAGACAAACCTACTCCTTTCCATAAAAACTAGGCAAGACTAGTCAACAACATTCAACCCATAAGTATCAATGTACTTAATCAGCAGAACCTTCCTGGCTACTAGCTCTCAACACTATTTCCATCAATGATTCGAACAAGGTAGACCAACAGGTCAAGAGAAATCACTATTTCGAAATGGAATCGAGTACAAAAAGTTCAAACATTGAGCCTATCCAAGGACAGAGAAAAGTCACTCTACTAAGGAAATGTCCAATTAATAAATCATTTCATACAACTGAACAAAGGAGTTCAAATTTCAATTTAAATCAGTTCAAAGCATACTACAGACCCGAACCAATATACTACTCACAAAAGAATACATATATATATATACTTTTATTTCTCAAAGAGAAACCAAAGTCTTATTCACTGTATCAGTTGAGAATAACATCCCAAGACAACAAATGATAAGGTTCAGAGTTACCTACGAACCCAAGACTGGAGACTTACAAATGCCTCTCCATGAAATATAAAAGGTAAGTAGTTTGTAATTCAAAAGAATCAAACTCAATACAACTGAATAGAGAAGGAATCCTTCCTAATTATTTCAGTGTCCAAGGTAATAATCCAAATCTTCCACAAGAACTATATTTATTCAAAGAGACTAAATAGAGAGAAAGATAAATAAATACTTAAACATCTCTTCCTCCTTCACCTCAAATACTTTCCTTTGATCAAAATTAGGCCAAAGAAACCAAAAATACCTTTGAAGTGAAGGTCAAACTGCTGGTTTGAAGAACCAGTTAGCTCTATGCAGAGCAAAATCCGCCATGCATGCAAAACCAAATGACCTCCTACAAACCCACCTCCTAAGTTTCCAAGACGGTTTGCACATGAATACCGAGGCTCATAAATGCCATAAATTCCATTCAATCCAAAATTCCTCTTATATTTCCTTGCCACCACCTCCTAAACTGCAAATGCCAAATCAACAAAAATAAACAATTCCATCTATTAGTGGAGCTTCCACGTAGGCCTCCACAAAGTGCACAGCCCCCGCCAAATGTGGCAAGTAGCCTTATCATTTGAATCTCATTTAAAATCATCTAAATTTCATTAGAACCATTGCCCTTATGTCATGCGACCCTTTAGGTTTCCTTTAATAGTTTAGGTTAGATTCAAATAGACTTAGGTCAGCTTTTAACATTTACTAACATAGGTCTTAAAACATTTTCCATTAGAATTCCCACCTTAGGTTAGGTTCGAATCACAACCCTTTAGTATTAGGTAGTAGCTAAATTAGCTTAGTATCCCCTTAAGTAACTCTTCCCTTATTTGTTTGGCATAACTCTTAGGTTAGGATGCTAACCCCATAATTAGAATAAGAGGCTTGGGTTAGAACAAAATTCCAATAAATAAACATAGCTAGAACATAGTTGTTTTAACCTAGCTTAGGTTACCATTAGGATGGTCCTTAGATTTTTAGGACTCTGAAATTCTCCTCAGAGAATTGAATTTTTCTTAAGTCCTTAATGTCCTGCCAAGATCAATCACCAAAGACCCAGGCACAAACATACAGCTGAACGAAAACACATTGAAACAAGACCAAGAATTAGTATCATACAAAATTCAGTCTTCTATGTCCCTTAAACTATTGAATGTCAATTTTACCATTCAGTCTATGAAGAAGACTTGAAACATTCCTTGGATCATTGAAATTGATCCAAGGATGAGTCAAAAGAAGAAATAAGTCTGCAACTCTTAAAACCAGATTGCAGCTCATCTTTCCAAAGTGCAAAAGAATTCTTGACAACCATATAATTTTAGTCTAATGATTTTTAGAGAAGAAAAGATTTATCCTTATCAAGCATGATCTTCAATAGTCAAAAGAACACATCTTTATCCAGAAAATCACATGTCAACACTTGAATGCAAAAGAGGAATATATCAGTTGTCGAGGGTGTTACATGCTTCCCTCCTAAAAAGAATCATCATCCCGATGATTATCTCATTTTTAATAGATTGCATCAAGGAAAAATCAACTTATTCACTTTTCTTACCATATGTCAAAAACATATCAACATTAATTAAGTTCCATAAATCAGCATTATATAGTTGTTTATTCAAAATAAATAAATATCTACCCAAAACTAGCATACTTATTGTATTACAAAGATAAATCACATGTTTTTATTAGTCAACAGAATCAATCCTATTCAAATAGATATGGAAATGTAGTTTTCATATCCTTAATGTTTTCCCAAGTTACACTTTCTTTATTAAACTGGTCCCATTGAACCTTGCATTAACTTATTTCATAATTTCTCAAATGCAACTGGTGAGTTTCAAGCACTCATATGGGTTTAACCATGATTGTTCCGGGTCCTGGACCTATAAGGAATTCCAATTTAACATGTGTGATAAATCTGAAATATATTTCTTAAGAAAAGAAATATGGAAAACATCATGCATTTGTGACAAAGCAGGAGGTAATGCTAAATGATAAGCTATATGGTTGATTACTTCAACTATCTCAAAAGGTTCGACATAATGAGGTGATAACTTGGCAGCCTTGCCAAAAGTTATAGAACTCTTTTTCGGTTTAACCCGAAGAAAGACTTTCTCACCAAGTTTGAATTTCCTATCAACCCTCTTTAAGTCAGAAAAACTCTTTTGTCTATCTGATGCTTCTTTCAAGTGTTCACAAATCAATTTAACTTGTTGTTCCATTTTAGTAAGAACTTCAAGTCCAGCTTACCTCTCTATCGTCTATGTTATCCCAACTAATAAGGGTTTTGCATTTTCTTCCATATAATGCCTCGAAAGGTGTCATCTTAAGAGAAGCATGATATGTATTATTGTATGTGAATTAAACTAATGGAAGGTATCACATACAACTTATATTGTTGATCCATGCAATACATCCATAACATATCTTCTAAAAATTTATTTACTCTTTTATTTTGTCCATCTATTTTCGGATGATACGTAGAACTGAAATTCAGCTTAGTTCCTAGAGCTGCATTAAGCATTTTCAAAATCTTGATGTCATTCTAGGATCTCTATCCGAAATGATTAATTCAGGTACTCCATGTAATCTGAAAATTTCATGTACAAATCTTCTTGCCAAAATAGGAGAATCATCCTTCAGATTCCCAGAATAAAATGTGCTACTTTTGTTAGTTTATCCACAACTACTAAAATAACATCATGCTTATTTCTTGACATAGGCAACCCTTGTACAAAATCCATGCTTATTACTTGCCACTTATACTGCGGTATGCTATGAGGATACAACAAACCGGCTGGGTGTATATGTTCCACCTTAACATGTTGACATTCAAGGCAATGTGTCATAAAGTCTAGAGCATTCTTATTCATTCCTTTCCAGAAATATTGTTGTTTTATATCAGCAAGCATTTTTGTAATGCCAGGGTGTCCAGAAAAAGTGAATTATGAAATTTTGCTAACAATTTCTTTCTCAAATCATTTAGCGAAGGTACATAGACTTTTTTTTCAAATTATAAGATTCCTTCTTTATCGAAGTGAAGACCTTTATACCTAAAATCATTCGAATCTGAAGCAAGCATTGCTTTTACTTTCTAAAAGTAAGAGTCGATTCCATAACACTTTTACTTCATCCTTAAACCGAGTTCTTAACATTATAAGAGTAGAAATGTGATTCCTACGACTTAGAGCATCAGCCACTCTATTTTCTTCACCCTTAATATAGCTGATGTCAAAATCATATTGAGACAAAAACTCTAACCACCTTCATTGTCTTACATTAAGATTAGGTGAGTGAAGATATACTTCACCCAAGGTGATCTGGGCTTTTAATTCAAAAGGTTTACAAGCAAGTAATGTCTCCAAAACCGTAGTGTATGAATAATGGCAGCAAGTTCTAAATCATGTGGAGCATAATTCAACTCATGTAACATTTTTCTACTTTCATATGCTATGACATGACCATTTTGTAACAAAATACCTCCTAGACCTTCACCTGATGCATCAGTTACCACCATAAAATCTCCATTAGGATCTAATACTACAAGGATAGGTACTGAAGTTAAATGGTCCTTCAATATTTTGAAAGAAATTTCACATTTCTCATTCCAAATAAACTTTTTATCTTTCTTCCGTAAAGAAGATATTTGTGTAGCTATCTTAGAAAAATATTTTACAAATTTCTTATAATAGCCAGTAAGTCCCATGAAGCTTCTAACTTCATGTACATTATTAGGTGCAGGCCACTCTGTTATAGCTATAATTTTTTAAGGATCTACAACAATTCCATCTTTACTTATTACATTTCCCAAATAGTGTACTTCTATGTCATAGAAAGAACATTCTAGATAGCTTACCAAATAACTGTCTCTTTCTTAATATTCCCAAAACTATCTCTAAATGCTCATGGTGTTCCTCAATACATTTTGAATATATGAGAATGTCTTTCAAGAATACGAGCACAAATTTTTCCAAGTATTCTTGAAAGATAGTACTCATTAAATTCATAAATGTTGCAGGTGCATTAGTTGATCCAAAAGGTAAAACCGTAAACTCATAATGTCCATACCTTGTTCTGAAATATTTTTTATGAATATCCTCATCCTTAATTCGTAATTGATGATATCCAGATCAAATATCTATCTTGGAATATACCGATGCTCCACGCATCTGATCAAATAAATCATCAATCCTAGGGAGTGGGTATCTATTCTTGATTGTTTCCTTGTTTAACATTCTATAATCAATGCACAATCTAAGTGTTCCATCTTTCTTTTTCACAAAAATTATAGGTGCTCCCCAAGGTGAAACACTTGGTCTAATCAAACCTTGAGACAAAATTTCATGCAACTAAGCCTTAAGCTCTACTAATTTTGTAGTATTCATTTGATACGGTGCTTTAGAAATAGGTTTAGTTCTAGGATTGATCTCAATCATGAAATCAAATTCCCTTTTGGGTGGAAGATCTAGCAATTCATTTAGATATACATCACTCAAGTCTAGTAACAAGTGGATATTGTTCCATAATATTGTTGCTCTCTTCTATTAATTCAGTAATTTTTACTGCATTCAAGGTACATACTTTATTTTAGGCCTTTTTAAGTTGCATAGCTGACATTTTTCTAAGAAATCTCACGTTTCACACCCCGAATCTCAATTTTTTTCGCAGGTCATCTAAAAAACTAATGTGTTTTTCAAAATAGTCCACTTTATCCTTATGTTCTGCTAACCAATTAACACCTATGATTACATCATAAGACCCCAAAGGTGCAACATAAAGATCAACCTCAGTGGAAAAGTTAGGTAAATCAAGGATTGCTCCAAAAAGACACATACTAACCGTATGAATAGCATTATTCCCATAATGTACAAACCATGTTTTATCCATGTTTCCATATTTTCTTTTTAGTTTTGATGATAATTTACTAGAAATAAAACATTCAGTAGCTCCAGTATCAAAAATAATAGTTATAGGTAAGCCAAATAACTTACCTAGAATTTCTATGGGTGTGGCATGTTTCTCAACCTACTTGTCGCCATACCGTAGCATGTATCGGTGTTGTTGAGTACAATCATCCTTCTTCGAGGAAATTGATTCACGTAATGATCTTTGCCACAATTATAGCAACCTCCTATAGGCCCCTTCCTAGGCTCAAAGTTTATTTCTAGCCTTAGAGTTATCGCTCAACTCCCCATAGGAATTTTGTTCGTTATTATTATTCTTGGCAAATTTTCTCTCAGGCATTACTAAGAAACTTGTTTGTTGCTACTTTCTTGTTTGTCAGACGATGAAAACTTAATTTTCATTCGAATTTCTTCCATGGTCCTTTCTTAGGTGTAAGAGATGATGAAGAGGAGTTGGGATTTTTTTCCTTACTTCCTCCATGTGAGTAGAAATTTTCATTAATTTTTGTTCCTACCTTATGGATCTTTCAGCAACCCCTTCCATCATGGTTAGGCTATGAACATCCACCTCTCCCCTATAACGGGATTCAATCCCATGATGAATTTTTGTTTCGAACTTCTCATCGTTTTGTAGATCGAGGCACATACTTAAGGAATTTTGTAAATCACTCCCCAAGACTCGCCATGCTTAACTTTCCTTGAGCTAAGTTCTGAATTCAGTCATTTTCTGATCATAGTAGAGTTTTGGTAGCCATCATTTCCAAAAGTATCCTTTAAATTGGTCCCATATGATATTAGATTCATCAATGATCAACTCAGCCTTATGGTTGTCCCACCACAAAGATGCTTCGTGAGAAAGCATATATGCTCCCCATATCCACTTTGTTTCTTCCGAGAAATTCCTTATTACAAAGTATTTCACAATTTCATCAAGCCAATTCTTAGCCCCATCTCCTAATGTGCTGCCATCAAACTTGGGTGGACTTATCCTTTTATGGCATTAGTGAGTTCAATGCTAGCCTAGCCTTTTTGTTCTCAAAGCTAGACATGTATGTTAACATTGTTATTATCAACACCCACATTGGCGTTGTCCCCGGAGGTGGCTGATTATTGTTATTAGCTTCTTCTTCCATCTCATTTCCCATTACTTTTTTTTCAAGCACACCCAAACGATCTCTTGTGTCCAACAGGCAGCAAGGATCTCATTGAGTTTTTGGGCAATTGCTGCTCCTTCCTTAGGCGAAGGGTTAGTTGAATAATCATCTTGTTCTAACCATTTTTGTTACAAGAAATTTTAAGTTTTTATCAGATTATGGACATAATATGTTCAAGAGTTGTGATCTTCAGCTCTGATACCAAGATGTAACATTCCCATTTTAAGACTTTAGAAACAAGGGGAAAAAATTATATATATATATATATATATATATATATAATGTTCACTGTTTTAAGTAAAGCATTATTTAGAACAAACATTCCATGCCAATTGAATTCAAATAGATAACCATATGCAGCTGTAATGACTTGGTGATCCACCGATCTATTCATTCCATAACTCAGTAAGCTACTAATCTACTTATGTTATCTTAATTATTGAATACATATTGTATACTTCGTATACTAGGTTTTCCTACCCTACATCGGGTATTGAGTGACCTGTTTAAAGAACATATCTAAATATTTGTTACCAATATTCATCTGATATCACATTGTTTTAAACTTGGTGACATAGGACAATGTAACCAACAGCTTGCGATACTTTGGCCAAATTTTTGCAACATACTATGTATGTCACTATTCCTAGATGACATACTCATCATATTAGAAAACGTCCTTCACCTCACAGCTCTATTATCATGATTGGTCTTTACTAACTATGGTTAGACCACTTGTCCCAAGTTTAACCGTAGCCTTAGATAGAAACATAACTTATTATAGGAAGATGCTCACAATGGCTTAGGGTAAATGGGCATACTCGGTTGACCTAAGTCAACCGGATGTGCCAACGTACCCTGAGCCATTGGAAGCTAATTCCTATCCTAAATATGCTCCTATCCTGACCTAGAGAGAAACTAAGTTCAAGTCCGAGTTCTTATTGTGTGTAGATTTGGATGATCAATGCAAAGGGTGATGCCACATGTCAACTACAACATTGTATTCTCGAGAAGACCCAAGTCTTCTTGAAAGTACAGCCCTGTAGTTGGCGTGTGCCAACATCCTACAAAAACTACCTCATCGAGATGTACATACCCTAAGGAGATCATTAATGAATTATTAATTTGGATTAAGTCTTGATTACAGCAACCCTGCTAAACCCTAATCCAACACTCCATAATTTCTTTCCTAAATTTATTTCATTTAGTCCATGAAGAACTTCATTAAACTTATGGTTGCTTTTAATGTTCGTTTTCTCAGTTAAACCAACAATTAACCAAAACAGGACAGCGATATCATAAGTTTCATTTAAAATGTACTTTAACTTTTAGGAAGGTTTAACATCCGTATATATCCAATTAAAGTAGACTTCATACAAAATGAATTCTAATAATTAGTAATCATATCTCCAAACCCATTTGATTTATATTCAATTGAGAGAGAGAAAGAGTCTTTCTCTATATGATTAAGTATTAGGGTATATCATTCCCAATATCCCTAGTTCATACTCCATGTTCATTATGTAACATATTACTATGTTAAATTGTTAGATATAACACATCATATTATTCAACTCACAAGTTGCTTCATTATAAGGAAATTGAACTAAATCCCATTATCCATCTTATCAAAGATAACAAAGTAAGCATAACATAATATAAAGAATCACAACAAGATGGAATTTTCATATTATTTATAAAAGTACAAGATAATTTACTAAAAACCAATGCAAATAATTCACAACTCACAATTCATCATTACAACTTATAAAATTTACAAGACTATACTCTTTAGGCATACCGCATAACAACAAAGCCTTCATTCTAAAAAGCATACAACTTTCTTTTACAATTCAACAAAAAAATGAATCAAAATTCTTTACTAATAATTAGACACATATCAACTAATGCATCATATAATTTTTTGCCTTCCTTTACCACTTAAGTCATCCATCTGCAAAAATAGCTAGCACGAGTTAGTTCAATGAACTGAGCATGATAAGCACTAATCATTAAAACAAAGTGCATTCCACTAATTGTTTCATTAAAGCAACACTACTTTAATGAGATAAATAAAAACATCATAAAATCAGCATAAGTGATATCAAATAGAAAGGAAGTACATTAGTTTACTTAGATCAACTTTAAAGAGAAGAGTAGAATATAACAAAGAATATCTACCTAAGATCTTAAGTTCTATTAATTCTATCAATGGTTTGTAAACAACAATATATCTTGCCATCCCATTGTCTCACAATTCTATCCTAATAGAGTACAACGATTATCATTTCTAAGAGGCAAAAAGAATGTATACAGGATGGTTCCTTCAAGGATGATTCATCTAAATCATAAGTAAGGAATAAAAAGAACCATTATATACCCTACCCAAACCTATAACATCAGAAAAATAGACCAGATTATAACATGAGTTACTTGTTCCTTTCCGGGATAACAATATTGCACATTCAATCATTAGAATATACATCAAACATAATTCCATAACCAAACAAGAAGGTAAGGAAAACCATAACAGTCCAACTGCAACTCGATTCCAACTCTCCATGTTAGAATTTACCAATCAAAATCAGAAATCAATGTTCACAAAAAGTATCCCCGAAGAGGAGTTAATCTCTACTCAAGTTCTTCACAAAGAATAAAGAGTACAAGAGACAAACCTACTCCTTTCCAAAAAAAATAGGAAAGACTAGTCAACAATAGTCAACCCATAAGTATCAATGTACTTAACAGCAGAACCTTCCCGGCTACTAGCTCTCACCACTATTTCCATCAATGATTTGAATAAGGTAGACCAACAGGTAAAGAGAAATCACTATTTCAAATGGAATCGAGTACAGAAAAGTTCAAACATTGAGCCTATCCAAGGACATAGAAAAATTCACTCTACTAAGGAAAGGTCCAATTAATAAATTGTTTGATACAACTAAACAAAGGAGTTCAGTTTCAATTTAAATCAGGTTGAAAGCATACTGCAGACCCAAACCAATATACTACTCACAAAAGAATACATATATATATACTTTTCTTTCTCAAAGAGAAACCAAAGTCTTATTCATTGTATCATCGAGAATAACATCCCAAGATAACAAACAATAAGGTTCAGAGTTACCTACGAACCCAAGACTGGAGACTTACAAATTCTTCTCCATGAAATACAAAAGGTAAGTAGTTCGTAATTCAAAAGAATCAAACTCAATACAACTAAATGAGAGAAGGAATCCTTCTTGATAATTTCAGTGTTCATGGTAATAATCCAAATCTTCCACAAGACCTATATTTATTCAAAGAGACAGAATAGAGAGAAAGAACTAGAACGTTCAGTCAGAAGACGTCTCAATCAAAATTCCAAGCAATAGGAATAGAATTCAAAACATAACCCTCATGTCCACAAAATCATGATAGAGGTGACTTGGCTTCAACAAAACAGCCAACCTAGAACACGGGTTTCTCCAAGACAGAGGGGAAAGAACATCCCATTCTATTCTCACACAATACCATCTCAAGGGAGTCATTACAATCATAAAACTGAACTTCTAAGTTTCTAAAGCCAAACGTTTAAATTTCCAAATCTCAAAGAGATTTTTAAATGACTCAAACAAGTTCCCACACAGTTCCCTGGTGAATATTCACTCAAGTAAAGAGTTATAACTTAGTCATTAATAAAAGAATAACCCAATACAAAATACCAGACAAATTCAAATGAATCAACCCAAATACGAGTCCATAACACTCAAGTGTTAAATAGAAGTACAGAGATGAACCTAAGCTTTGAACACAAACATTCAGAACTACACTAACAAAAATAATGCGTGTACAGTGCTAAAAATGAACTCCAAGCAACAGTTCAACAAAGCACGAGTTTTCCAAACACTGGTTCTAAGAAATGTTAAGCTCAACACGGGTCTATGTCCAAAAGAAAACGTAACCCAGAATCAAATAAAAATAGAACTCAAGTTTCCCTTAAGCTCAGATCCATATATTTTCACGACAGTCAGTCTAAAACACCTTAACTTCGAATACAAGCTCAAGAGAGAAAAAATATATACAAAACAAGTTTTAAATCCCATTTTCACTTGCATGTAGGTCATAAAACTAGCACAAAAAGCTAGTTTCCAAAACAACTCTATTAAGCCATAGTTTCATATCAAACACACAAGGATTCACCAAACCCAAAGAAGCAAAAATAACTAGAAAAACATGAAAACATGAATCTCATGAGAGCAGAGTTATTCTAATGAATCATTTAGAAGAACGCAAAGAATTTTAATAGTTAGAGCCTATCATGCCTAATAGTGCTTCCACCAAATCAAAGGAGACTTCCAACTGAGCTTCCAAATATTTTTCTCCTCCAAGATAGATCAACAATCAAACATCTCTTCCTCCTTCACCTCAAATGCTTTCCTTCGATAAAAATTAGGCCAAAGATACCAAAAATACCTTTGAAGTGAAGGTCGAACTGCTGGTTTTAAGAACCAATTAGCTCTATGCAGAGCAAAACCCGCCATGCATGCAAAACAAAATGAACTCCTACAAACCCACCTTCTATGTTTCCAAGATGGTTTGCACTTGAAGACCGAGGCTCATAAATGCCATAAAACACATTCAACCAAAAATTCCCTCTTATATTTCCTTGTCACCGCCTCCTAAATCAGCAAATTCCAAATCAACACAAAATTACAATTACATCTTTAGTGGAGCTTCCACGTAGGCCTTCACCAAGTCCATGCCCCTACGAAATATGGCGTGTACTTTATCATTTAAATCTCCTTTTAAATCATCTAAATGCCATTGAACTGTCTCCCTTATGTCATGCGACCCCTTTAGGTTCCCTTTAATAGTTTAGGCTAGATTCAAATAGACTTAGGTTAGTTTAACATTTACTAACACAGGTCTTAAAACATTTTCATTAGAATTCCCGTCTTATGTTATGTTTGAATCACAACCCTTTAGTATTAGGTAGTAGCTAAAATAACTTACTATCCCCTTAGTAACTCTTCCCTTATTTTCTTAGCATAATTCTTAGGTTAGGATGCCAACCCCACAATTAGAATAAGAGGCTTAGGTTAGAACATAATTCCAATAAATAAACATAGCTAGAACATAGTTGTTCTTACCTAGCTTAGGTTACCGTTAGGATAGTCCTTATATTTTTAGGACTCTAAACTTCTCCTCAGAGAATTGAATTTTGCTTAAGTCCTTAATGTCCTGCCAAGATCAATCACCAAAGACTTGGGCACAAACATACAGCTGAACAAAAACACGTTGAAACAAGACCAAGAATTAGTATCATACAAAATTCAGTCTTTTATGTCCCTTAAACTACTGAATGTCAATTTTACCATTCAGTCTATGAAGAAGACTTGAAACATTCCTTGGATCACTGAAATTGATCCAAGGATGAGTCAGAAGAAGAAATAAGTCTGCAACTCTTAAAACCAGATTGCAGCTCATCTTTCCAAAGTGAAAATGAATTCTTGACAACCATATAATTTCAGTCTAATAATTTTTAAGAACAAAAAGATTTATCCTTATCAAGCATGATCTTCAATAGTCAAAAGAACACATCTTTATCCAGAAAATCACATGTCAACACTTGAATGCAAAAGAGGAATATATCAGTTGTCAAGGGTGTTACATGCTTCCCTCCTAGAAAAAATCATTGTCCCAATGATTATCTCATTTTTAACAGATTTCATCAAGGAAAAATCAACTTATTCACTTTTCTTACCGTATGTCAAAAACATATCAGCATTAATTAAGTTCCATAAATCAACATTATATAGCTGTTTATTCAAAATAAATAAATATCTGCCCAAAACTGGCATACTTATTGTATTACAAAGATAAAATCACACATTTTTATCAGTCATCAGAATCAATCCTATTCAAATAGATATGTAAATGCAGTTTTCATATCCTCAAGGTTTTCCCAAGTTGCACTTTCTTCATTAAACTGGTCCCATTGGACCTTGCATTGACTTACCTCATGATTTCTCAAATGCAACTGGCGATTTTCAAGCACTCGTATGGGTTTAACCACAATTATTCCTAGGTCTTGGACCAGCAAGGAATTCCAATTTAATACATGTGATAAATCTGAAATGTATTTCTTAAGCAAATAAATATGGAAAACATCATGCATTCGTGACAAAGCAGGAGGTAATGCTAAATGATAAGCTACAGGGTTGATTACTTCAACTATCTCAAAAGGTCCCACATAACAAGGTGATAACTTGGTAGCCTTGCCAAAATTTATAGAACTCTTTTTCGGTTTAACCCAAAGAAAGACTTTCTCACCAAGTTCAAATTTCCTATCAACCCTCTTTAAGTCAACATAACTCTTTTGCCTATCTGCTACTTCTTTCAAGCATTCACAAATCAATTTAACTTTTTGTTCCATTTCAGTAAGAATTTCAGGTCCAATTACCTCTCTATCCTCTATGCTATCCTAACTAACAGGGGTTCTACATTTTCTTCCGTATAATACCTCGAAAGGTTCCATCTTAAGAGAAGCATGATATGTATTATTGTATGCAAATTCAACTAATGGAAGGTACTCTTCCCACTTATATTGTTGATCCATGCAATACATCTGTAACATATCTTCTAAAACTTGATTTACTCTTTCAATCATCCATCTATTTTTCGGATCATACGTAGAACTAAAATTCAGCTTAGTTCCTAGAGCTGCATTAAGTGTTTGCCAAAATCTTGACATCATTCTAGGATCTCTATCTAAAATGATTAATTCAGGTACTCCATGTAATCTCAAAAATTGTTTACAAATCTTCTTGCCAAAATAGGAGAATCATCCTTTAGATTCCCAGCAATAAAATGGGCTACTTTTGTTAGTTTATCCACAACTACTAAAATAACATCATGCTTATTTCTTGACATAGGAAACCCTTGTACAAAATACATGCTTATTACTTGCCACTTGTATTGCGGTATGCTATGAGGATACAACAAACCGGCTGGGTGCATATGTTCGCCTTAACACGTTGACATTCAAGGCAATGTGTCACAAAGTCTAGAACATCCTTTTTCATTCCTTTCTAGAAATATTGTTGTTTTATATCAGCAAGCATTTTTGTAATGCCAGGGTGTCAGAAAAAGGTGAATTATGAAATTATGCTAACAATTTCTTTCTCAAATCATTTAGCGAAGGTACATAGACTTTGTTTTCAAATTGTAAGATTCCTTCTTTATCAAAGCGAAAACCTTTATACCTCAAATCATTTGAATCTGCAGCAAGTGTTGCTTTTACTTGCTGAAAGTAAGAGTTAGATTCCATAACAATTTTTACTTCATCCTTAAACTGAGTTCTTAACGTTATAAGAGTAGAAATGTGCTTCCTACGACTTAGAGCATTAGCCACTCTATTTTATTTACCCTTAATATAACTGATGTCAAAATCATATTGAGACAAAAAATCTAACCACCTTCATTGTCTTGCATTAATATTTGGCTAAGTGAAGATATACTTCAGTCCAAGGTGATCAGTTTTCAATTCAAAAGGTTTACCAAGAAGGTAATGTCTCCAAACTTGTAGTGCATGAACAATGGAAACAAGCTCTAAATCATGTGGAGCATAATTCAACTCATGTAACTTTAGTTTTCTACTTTCATATGCTATGACATGACCATTTTGTAAAAAAATACCTCCTAGACCTTCACCTAATGCATCAATTACCACCATAAAATTTCCATTAGGATCTCATAATTTGAGGATAGGTGCTTTGAAGTTAATCTGTTCTTTAAAGATTTTAAATGCAATTTCACATTTCTCATTCCAAACAAACTTTTATCTTTCTTTTGTAAGGAAGTTATTGGTGCAAATTATCTTAGAAAAATCTTTTACAAATTTCATACAGTAGCGAGCAAGTCTTATGAAGCTTCTAACTTCATGTACATTCTTAGGTGCAGGCCACTCTGTTATAGCTATAATTTTCGAAGGATCTATAGAAATTCCATCTTTACTCATTACATGTCCCAAATAGTGTACTTTTGTGTCAGAGAAAGAACATTTAGAGAGCTTACCAAATAATCATCTCTTTCTTAATATTCCCAAAACTATCTTCAAATGCTCATGGTGCTCCTCGATAATTTTTGAATATATGATCATTTCATCCAAGAATACGAGCATAAATTTTTCCAAGTATTCTTGAAATATATTATTCATTAAATTCATAAATGTTGCAAATGCATTAGTTAATCCAAAAGGTAAAACCATAAACTCATAATGTCCATACCTTGTTCTGAAAGTTGTTTTATGAATATCCTCATCCTTAATTTGTAATTGATGATATCAAGATTGAAGATCTATCTTGGAATATATCGATGCTCCATGCATCTGATCAAATAAATCATGAATCCTAGGGAGTGGGTATCTATTCTTGATTGTTGCCTTATTTAACATTTTGTAACCAATGCACAATCTAAGTGTTCCATCTTTCTTTTTCACAAAAATTAAAGGTGCTCCCCAAGGTGAAACACTTGGTCTAATCAAACCTTGAGAAAAAGTTCATGAAACCGAGCCTTAATCTCTACTAATTCTGTAGTAGTCATTCGATACACCGCTTTAGAAATAGTTTCATGGGCCCATGCTTGAAGTCAATCGTGAAATCAAATTCCCTTTTGGGTGGAAGACCTAGAAATTCTTCTTGAAATAAGTCATTGAAGTCTCGTAACAAAAATATCGTTACATAATATCACTTCTCTCTTCTATTGATTCAATAATTTTTACTTCATATAAGGTACATCCTTTATTTTTGGCCTTTTAAGTTGCATAGTGACATTTTTCTAATAGAAATATCACGTTTCACACCCTCGAATCTTTGTTGTTTTATGCAGGTCATCTAATCAACTAATGTGTTTTTCAAAGCAGTCCACTTTAGCCTTATGTTATTCTAACTAATTAACACCTATGATTACATCATAAGACCCTAACGGTGCAACATAAAGATCAACCTCGGTGGAAAAATTATATAGATCAAGGACTGCTCCAAAAAGACACATACTACTGTATGAATAGCATTATTCCCATACTATACAATCCATGTTTTATCCATGTTTGCATCTTTTATTTTTAGTTTTGATGCTAATTTACTAGAAATAAAACATTCAAAGAGCTCAATATCAAAAAGAATAGTTATAGGTAATAAAAATAACTTACCCGAAACTTCTATCGGTGTGGCATGTTTCTCACCTTGCTTGTCACCATCAATGCAGCGTGTATCTGGTGCTGTTGATTATGATCATCCTTCTTCAAAGGACATTTATTCACTTAATTATCTTTTCCATAGTTATAACAGCCTCCTGGAGTCCCTTCCTAGGCTCAAGTTTATTTCCAGCCCTAGAGTTATCGTTTCTAACCCCATAGGACTTTTGTCCGTTATTATTGTTCTTGGAAAAGTTTCTCCGTACATTACCAAAAAAATTGTTTATTGCTTCTTTATTGTTTGTATCAAATGAAAACTTACTTTTCATTCTGAATTTCTTCCATGGTCCTTTCTTGGGTGCAAGAGATGATGAAGAGGAGTTGGGATTTTTCTTCCTTACTTCCTCCTTGTTAGAAAAAATTGCCTTTAATTTCTGTTCCTGCCTTATGGATTTTTCAACAACCCCTTCCATCATGGTTGGGTGTGAACATCCACCTTTCCCCTATAATGGGATTCAATCCCATGATGAATTTATGTATCCCGAACTTCTCATCGGTTTGGTACTTTGAGGCACATACTTAAGGAGTTTTTAAATCACTCCCAAGACTCAAGTACAGCTTAGCTTTCCTTGAGCTAAGTTCTAGAATTCAGTCATTTTCTCGATCATAGTAGATTTGTGGAAGCCATCGTTGCCTAAAGTATCCTTTAAATTTGTCCCATGTGATATTAGCTTCATCAATGTTCAACTCATCCTTACCATTGTCCCACCATGAAGATGCTTCATGAGAAAGCTAATATGCTCCCCATATCACCTTTGTTTCTTCTGAGAAATTCCTTATTGCAAAGTATTTCTCCATTTCACCGATCCAATTCTCAGCCCCATCTCCTAATGTGGTGCCATCAAACTTTGGTGGACTTATCCTTTTTATGTCATTAGTGAGTTTAGTTGATAGCCTATCCTTTTGTTCTCGTAATGAACAGGTATGTTAACATTGTTATTATCGACACCCACATTGGCGTTGTCCCCGGAAGTGGTTGATTATTGTTATCGCTTCTTCTTCGTCCTCATTTCTTCTTCTTCCTCAACTTCTTATTCCTCCTCATTATTATTAAGTGCATCAGTGGGTATTATTATACCCATTATTCACATGTGCTATAGAGCTACCACATGGAGGAGGAGGGGAGGGAGGCATCCCGACCCTATAGCAGTGGTCATGGCAGATCATAAGTATTTGTGTATGCCTATGTGGTGTTTAACGGATTGTCTATGTTGTTTTATATGTGTTTAGCTAATGTGTGGTTTTATGTTATGTTTGTAGGGGATGTGTATTGGTCATTGATAGTAGACACATTGGTCTGTACTTTGATGTGGAATGTGTCAAATGATGTGCTAGGTGGAGGGATGCTAGAGCATGTTGATGACATTGCAAGCAAGCATGCCCATCTCTTTGAGCCAATAGACATAGCAAGTGGTGGCGATGTAGACAATGCTGCTAGGAAAGAGGGATGAGGCACATGAGGAGACTTGATGTGCTTGAGAGGTGGTAGGTGGTGGTCCATTGAACCAGACGTGTCCGTGTGGTATGTGGGTTTGCAATGTTCATTTTTAGAGAAGGATATAGAGGTTACTCGCTACGAAGGTATGTGGAAAATTTCGAGGCCAGAAAATGTAGCTTCATGGATGTGGAGAGGCATCTAGTTCTAGGGATCTCAGTAGTACACGAGAGCAATAATGATGATGAGGTCTGATTTGGATTATTGTATATGATGTGGGGGTCTTTCCCCCTAGTTGTGAGAAATGTTTTGTGGTGATGATTGTATTAGTGGTATATATATGGACACGTATTTTTGATATATGTTAAAGCTATGTTGGAATGTTTTGGCATTGTGATGTAATGGATGTTGTCTGATTCTATGGTTATTTTCCTAGCATGTGTATCATTCGTATGTGATGAATGTAAATTTGCATTATGATGTTAGTAGTGGTAGAAAAAATGTGTATGGTGAATGATGACAATATATATAATCGATGAAATTTTTATTGAATAAAATGTGTAGTGCGTAGTTAATGTAATTATTATAGTAGAATAGATGTGAAAATAGAAAAATATATGATAGTGAGATGAATGTACCATAATGAATGTGTGAGAATGTGATGTATTCATAGTAGGATATGGTGATGAAAATAAGATGGAGGAGAGAGTAAAGATTCCCTCCAACATGTGAATGAATAGGCTCATGTAATTAAGACCCCTCAATAGTCAAGAATGAGTCATGTAAGAAAGAGTGCATCATCGGGAAATGATTGAGTGTGCTAGATGAAATGATGAAGCACGTGATGAAAGGTTCTTAGAACTAATCCCTCAATAGTTGTGTAAGAACCGTAAGAACAAAAGTACATCATCGGGGGTAAGGTGATAATAATCACCTACCAAAGACCAAGATGACATGTGGTGGTGGAAGTTTTGGAATGGACACAAAGCATGAATGTATGAACCAAATGGAATTTCATGTGGAGTAACCTTGGTATATGTAGAGGCTGGTGGAAACCCATGGGACGTAGCAGCATAAAGTGATGGATAGAGTGGATGTAGTGGACACAATGAATGTGATGATGGAAATGATGGATGAGGTGGAGAATGCGCATGTGATGGTGGTGAGTGACGAATGTAGTGAGTACTTGGAAGAGAAGACTTAAGTGGGGTATGCTTATGTTGATGGGGTAAAGGAGAAAATTACCGCGCATGAGAGGCAAAGGAGATGATATTAGTATCCACTAGTTGTTGTATCCTCTCATGTAGGGCAAGACAATCATTATCCTAATGACCATTGATGCAATGATAATTATAATAGTGTTGGTCATGCCGATGTTGTAATCGGTGTGGGGGATGATGTTGGTTAGAGGGTATCTAAATTAATCTCTCATTGAGTAATATGCACAACACATCATGTGGTCAGGTGTGAGGGGAGAAATATAAAGGCTCTTGTGATGGAGGTGGAGTAGTGGAAGTAGAAAGCGGTGCGGAACAAGAGAAAGATAGGTTGGTGGTGGAGGATTTAGTTGATTTTGTTTGGGATTGATGTTGTAATCGGTGTGGGGGATGATGTTGGTTAGAGGGTAGCTAAATTAATCTCTCATTGAGTAATATGCACAACACATCATGTGGTCGAGCATGAGGGGAGAAATATAAAGGCTCTTGTGATGGAGGTGGAGTAGTGGAAGTAGAAAGCTATTTGCGGAACCGAGAGAAGGATAGGTTGGTGGTGGAGGATTCAGTTGATTTTGTTTGGGATGTACTTTAGGAAGAGGTGGAGATTGCTTTGGATGCTCAACTAGAGGTGTGATTGGAACACCATATGATGGAATAGATGGAGAAACATGTGTAGGCATAATGATATGTGAGGATAGAAGATATTTTTCTAGGTCAATAACTTTATAGCATAAAAGGATAAATGACTCGTAATTATGCAATATCCATATATAAAATAACATACCAGTGGTATAAATGTAATAGTAAGTGTGTGATTTTGTGACTACACCCATATAGGAGTGGTATAGAAAAGGCCATATTGCCCCCACTCCATGGGTGTTGCTTTCTACAATATAATAGCTTCTAAGTTATGTCATCTGGAAGCAAAAACACAATGTTAGAAGTCTTCAAAGTTAGGTCATCTGGAAAACGAACGTAAAATGTATGAATAGCTTCCCAAGTTAAGTCATTTGAGAAAGTAATGAATGTAATATCCTAAGTTAGGTCATTTAGGAGGTCACACATAACTCCTAAGTTAGGTCATCTAGGAGGTCAATTGTGTTAAATTTGTAGTGATGATATGATTTCAATTTTTAGAAATGTGAACGTTGTTGATTGATTGATTGATTGATTATTTTGATTGGTTACTCATGGAGAGATTTTACGCTAGTTACCCCCATGTTAGGTCATTAGGGGGATCGATAGAAATTGGTGAATGATCACATGGAAATATTTTTAATCACTTTTTTCCCCATTTTAGGTCATTAGGGAGAAGTGATGAAATGTTGCATAGATAATTTGTTCATTTGTTGCCCCCATATTAGGTCATTAGGGGATCGATGGAAAAATATCGCATAATGTGTTAGTAAATTGTTGCCTCGATAGTGTTTTAAATGCATGATGATATAAGGGGAATTTTAGGATGACCCCAATGATATGCCCCCTTTCGGTGAAAGGGGAAGTGATGAGAAGAACAAATGCTAAGCCGAAAGTATACGCAAAATAGATAGAAAAGTGATCGAAATCAAAAATGTGTATGAATTGGTTGGAGGAAAAATTCAAGGAGAGATAATGTCCGTGTAATGTTTTCATCATGGAGGTGGGAGGAATTCAAAAGATATCCATAAATGGGGTGTAAATCGAGTAAAAATGCTCAATATATGATGAAAATCATGTAATGTGTATTAGTAGTAGTAATAAGTGTGCAAAATAATGACTATAGTAATGTGGGTGATGAAAAAGTAACTATAAATAGTAAGGTGAAAAATTCTTGAGTCACCTCATTTGGTTTTTACGTGATTGGGATTGATCTTTGAGTAAGTAAAGATACCACAAGTGAGAGCAGAATTTCCTAACCAGTTTGAGAGGGTGGCTACTGTCATGATGTCACACACAACTATGGAGTTGGTAAGTGCAATATTTATCAAAAAATGTATGGTGTAGTAGTCAGTTTTGCTAAAAATTTTCCAATTTGAGCTATTGAGTTTTCTTGACATTTTACACCTAGACGATAGTGGTGAGGGCGCCAATAACCCTTGGGAAGAAGCTCCCAAGTCCGGGCACTTGTGTCCTACTCCCAGGCACCCCAATCCCTGCATCTAGGTGCCCTTGTCTCTAGAATTATGAAAATGACATTTTTAATGTATATGAATGTGATAAGTGAGTGTGTTTATACTTATAAGGAGTTTTAACGCTGCGTTTGGTGTTATTTTGTGTTATGCGAGAGGGATATTACTCGAGGGAGTTTCACGGAGGTCGTTGCTTGAGTACTTTTCTTGAGTTAGGTTTTTCGGATGATGATTGTGTAACATTCCCATTTTAAGACTTTAGAAACAAGGGAAAAAAATTGAATAATGTTCTCTATTCTAAATAATCATAATTTATAACACACACTCTAAGCTAATCAATCTCATAACAGAAAACCATATGCAGCTACAAAAGACTTGGTGAAACACCCATCTCTCATTCCATGACTCAGTATCATACCGATATCTCATGTTAACTTACTGATTTGTATATTGTGTATACTTGGTTCCCTTACCCTTTTTGGGGTATCAAGTGTTCTGTTTAAGAGGCCTATCTGAATATCTATTACCAATATACATTTAAAATCCCACTTCTTAAACTAGGTGATATAGGACAACACAACCAGCAACTTGCGATACTTTGGCCAAAGATTTAAAAACATATTGCTCATGTTTTTATTCCTAGATGGCATACTCATCAAATGGAATACATCCTTCACCCCACTTCATCTGTTATATAGAATGGTCTTCACTGACTCTTGTCAGTCCACTTGTTCAAGGTTTATCCCTAGCCAAGGTTAGAAACATAGTCTAGTGTGGAGGAATACTCATGGTGACTAAGGTTACATAGACATACCCAATAGACCTAAGTCGATTGTGTGTCTCTAGTTACCCTAAGTCATTGTGAGCTGCCCCATGCACTAGATCATACACCTAACTCTACCTAGGGTAGAATTGGGAACAATTCATATTTATGTAAATCTGGATGACTAAACTCTAAAGGGTGTTGCAACATGTCAACTGCAATAAAATATCCTCATGAAGACCTAAGTCTTCATGAAGGTATGGTACTATAGTTTACGTGTGCCAACATCCAACTGATTTCACCTCATCTAGATGAACATACAATGGAAAGAATTTAAAGACTTATTAAATTTTCCTTATAAAGGGTTAATTACAGTAGCCCTACTGAAAACTAGGTTCATTACCCAATAGGGTTTTAAGTAAAATTTGCAATTATATTTGGTATGCAGATACATCTGCCCCCTAACAATTTCATAAGTTTTGATTTTTAATCCATTAACATTCTAATTTATGTTTCACAAATAGATTCAACATACTTAACAATGATGTTAACTTAACTTACATATCCAAGTCTTAGCTTGTTTAAGTTTGGAGTCAATTATTTTATTATTAGACTTCATTGGGATGAATTCTAATCTTAAAATTTTATTTTCATTGCTCCTATTCTGATTTCAGAATTAATCAAGAGGAAGCACATCTTCCTCTATCCAAATATAACATTGATTTGATTCCAATAGGTCTTAAAACAATCTATTAATCATTGTAGGAAGTTACCCTCCCTTTTTATTATAAAGGAATTAGGTTTAATTATAACCCAATAGTATTTTACAAGTTATCATCATGGTTTCATACGAGGTCCACAAACTGTTTTTTTAGTAAATCCATGGTGACCCAATTGATGTCCATTCACTAATGTAAACTTTAATAAGTTGTATTTAATTAAGAGGGTATCACATCTAGTACCCTTAACCTCTAATTCATTTTTAAACCAACCCAAGAGGATATATATATATAAGAAATAGAAATAAGCTTATCATTTCCATTCATGGAATACCCACAAGGATTACACATTATGTTCAAACAAACCCACAACTCTTTCATTCATAAAATGGGATTCATACATTATAAGTCCACACAATTCAGACATTTCTAGTGTCAAACAACAATATCAAGATCAATTACAAAGACAACTTCCATTTCCAACAAATACATTTTAATAATGATCCATATTTCATCATAAAATATCCATCCTCTTGATAAACAAATATAAGTTCTTAAAGGTATTTTCTCCTTTCATCACTTACGAATTCCATCTACAAAAATTGCTAGCACGGGTCAGTTCATCAAACTGAGCATGATAAGCACTAAGCATTAAAACGATGTGCTTTTAGCTAACTATTTCATAAAGAGAACTTTGCTTTTATGAAATAGTTTAAGCATTACAGAAAGACATACCGAAAAGAAATACCAGTCACAAATGAGAGAGAGGTAAGGTGATTAACTATATCATAATTAAAATTAGATCATGATATATATCAACATCAACTTTCAACTATTGTTTTGCATAAAAATAATTAAAACATTAATCCAAGATAAGTACTAATTTCATCAAATGACAATTTGCCTTTTAATTGACATTTTACATAATTCACTTCTCAATTAATCTTGTTCATCATAAGAAGATAACTATCCATATTATCTCTTTGGAATAGATCATCATTAATAATACAATAGTATTTCCATCTAAGCATTATTTCAACTAATTCCATCCTAGAATAAGAGATGACAAGTTCAAATCAAACTTAGGAATAAATTTAGGATGAAACAACACCAATTTAAGGAAAGATTTTCTAATTAAAGAATCCTAAAAATTCAAAATCCAGAGTTAGAAACCAATCAAAGTTCAAGTTCCGCACTAATAAATTTTAAAAATGATGGGATCAACTTGTCATGCAGTTGGAATCAACAACACATTCCTAAACTAGATATGTCATTACCAAGGTTTAAATCAAAATAGAAGAATGGAGAGAATTAACAATCATCTATAGCTCCTACATCCATTAAAATAGTTTTCACCAAATATCATACTTACCCATAATATTTCCAGGTTAAACAAAATAATTCTCCCATGTAACCTTAGCTTTAGCTAACCTGTCCTAGCACAATTGGAAGGAGAGACCACTTTCCTATTTTACCTTTGAATGATCAAAAGAGAAACAATAATGAACAATCTATATTAATATGGTCATTTATAAAACGTACGAAACTAAATCCCAAAACAAATATCAAATTAGGATTCAGAAGAGCAAGTCATAACCCACCCTCCAGCTCAGACCCAAATTAGATAAGGAAATGAATCAACGTAGTGAAATCCAAACAGGGTAATTGATTCTTTTTTATCGATACACAATTATCTAAAATCAAAGTGAGTTGAACCAAGTTTGATGGTCAAGGAAAAGAATTGTGCAACCTAATACATCAACAAATTCCATCGAGTTGTCGAACATTAAAGTTGACAAAAACAATAGAAAACAATACTCCAATACCCAAAGACCATTTTCCTTTATTTAGCAATAGCTGATTGAATTTCAGAGGTTACCTATATACACAAAGGAATAGTACAGAATAACATTTCCCTTACGGGGCTTTCAAGAAAAGTATACTTCTATTTAAGCAAGAATTCCTTCAAGAAATAAACACGATTTCATTAACTAGACCATTAATAAAATGACTGAGTTTAAGAAGTCCCAACAAATGAAAACTTTTATCCAAGTAAAAGAAGTTCAAAATGATTTAACTTTCCTCAAAATTATAGGGATGGAGGACTGCAATGGAAAATACATAAGCTAAAACACTAAATCACAACAGGAGTTATAAGAATTCACATTGCTTTCCACATTTTGATCATTCCCCCATAACCCAGAAAAATATGCTAAAGCCAAGGTTATAGAAGTGTAATATCCTTAAAGATGCAAACACGATTCAACAATAGACAAGAAAACAATTGTTAATCTTCTAAAGTATTATTATTGAGTGACACAAGATTTCTCTAAATAAGTTCCTCAAATAAAGCATTCGAGCTACCTATAGTTCAACACTATTTATCAAGAGATCATACAGTATCAACTGTACCTCAGGTTTAAGTAACAAGAGCAAGGCATACTCAGCTAGTTGAATCAAGAGGAATAAAACCTAGACCACCCTTTTCTTACACCAGAGAAGTTGCAAACAACATTCAATAAACAACTCCACAAATCACACAAGCAGAGATAAACTAAATAATCATGCTAAACCAGATTGTTCCCAAGAATATTCATTCAAGTTTGAACAAGTAATCAAGTTACTCGCAAGTTTAACACAACTCAACAAAAGTACCACAGTTACAACCTCATCTCAGGCTCAATAAGAAGTTAAGCATAACTCATTATTCCAAACAAGGGAATCGTAACCCAAAACAGATCATCCATAAAATAGATAATTCAAACAAGAAATACGGTAAATACTACAAGCATCGAAATAAATATGATAACATTAGCAAAAACCCATTTATCCCCAAGATCAGAGATCAATCATCCAAGCAAAAATCAATTGTTTCCAAGAGCAGAGTTGTTTTTATGAAAACATTTAAGTAAAATAAAAACAACTTAATGGGTAGAGCCTATCATGCCTGATAGTGCTTCTCCTTCACTGTTTCGTAGAATATCTCTGAGCAAAACTTCAATACCTTATTCTTTGCCATGAATCTCAATGAACCTTTGACTCTTTCCCATTCCTTCTTCTTATAGTTTCCACTGATTCCAAAATAATAGTTCTAAGTAATGCAAAATAACCAATCAAACAAGAGTCAAACTGAAGTTTCGATGAACAAAAATATCATCATGCGAGCTCGAGCTTGAAAATTAAACTAAAGAACAAAACAACCATGTAAAACTCCTCATGTATTCTCCTAGGCAGTTTTTCACCAAATTCAAAAACATTAAAGGAAAAGGACAAATACTTCACTTCCTTTTCCATGCCACCGCAATCTCCTTTCTTGGAGAAGACTACCTTAAAATTTGTATGCAACTAAATTTAGTGGAGATGTCAACTCAGATCTCCCCAAATTTTCACATTTCTCACACCAAAGTTGGCGGTAGAAAAAGATAAGGATGAATTAAACCTCATTTAATTACCTTAAAATTGATGCCACCAACCACCCATAGTCCATGTGTTTCATAGGCCCCCTCTAGGTTAACAACCTTTTAAGTTAAATTAACATAATTTTAGGAAATCAACTTAGTTCCATAGGTAGGTCTTTAGTTACGATACTAACATTTTAATTTCAAGAGACCAAAGAGACATAGGTTAGACTTAGCTCTAGGCTTAAGTTACTAAATTTTAGTCATAATTATAATAGGTTCTTGTTCAAAGCAATATTTCATGCTTAAAAAAGAAGAAACTGCCATGACATATTCATTCGACATGTTGTTGGGTCTAACAACATCATCGATTCTCCAACACATTCTAATTCCAGTAATCAACTGAACTGACAAGCTTGGTTGTTATGACCACAAAATTATAAATTTAAAATCATACCTTGGATCAATGGAATTGATCCAAGGTATTGTTGTCCTAAAGGAAGAGTTTATAAAAACTGAACCCGTATTTCTCAATCCTAACATTGAATTAATTTTGTGTAAACGAGGTGAATTTCCCACATAAATTAAGAAAGAGTATGACATAATGTATATATTCGTAGATGAATTATTGATCAGGGGATCATTTTTTAAAGTTCCCTAAACATTCCTAAATGGTTTCAGTGTAGAATATCATCTCGATAGCTTTCCAACGACTATGAGAACGCGGAAAACGGACATCGAGAGCTCTAGATATGTTTGGTCAAAGTTCAAACAGCAGGAAAGTCAACTCTGGTCAACTGGTCAATATTGGACCAATGGCACTGCGACACATGGCGAAAAGGCAAAAGGGAGTTGTTTGTTGGTTTTTGATCACCAATCTTCGACGAGCGTAAAAATGGTGCACGGGAACAAGAGGTTCAACTTTTATTATGGAGGGGAGCCCGCCACCGTGTGGACTATGGTATTATCGCCAACATGGTGGGTCCACAAGCCACCACGTGGCTTGCCACCACTCATTGAATTCACTCGATTTTCCTATCGGGAGACGACAAGTGGAATATATGCTATTTACCGAGTTAATTATTTCTATGCCACATTGTATGGGTTGAAATTATATTATCTTGGTAAGTCCACTTTCCAAATGCCACATATATACATATTAATGTTTATACATTAGTATTATTAACCGCCAACATAGGCTATGACCACGTGGATGGGAGGATGAAGCGGTTGTTGGGCTAAGCCATGCGTGGTACCAAATCCACGTGGAGATGGGGGCGGTTATACCTCTTATGGCCCTTTGACCACTTCACATATGCGTGGGAAGGCTATTTAAAGCCTTAAAACTTTATCCCACCTCAAAATGTGGGATATACCCACTTACCTTAGCCGCTCAATGGGGATTTTAACCCATTTAAAATGCTAAGCGCCCTATTTGGGATTTAATCCCATTAAACATGCAATCCGATTTAATCCCATTACACATGCTACGGGATGAGGCTATTATTAGCCTTAGGATAATTTTAATGCATATTTTAAGGGCCCTATTTTTGTATAAATAGGGAACCCATTCTATTGTAATGGAACACACACAACTCAAGCTTATTATTTGTTAAGCTTGTTGTGGGGACACACACAACCCGAGCTTATTATTTGTTAAGCTTATTTGTGGGATGTGTCAACAGGTATTGTCTATTGGCCTATTATTTTAGGCAATAGTAGATGAAATATTTGTGATTGGGAGTAAATTATAAACTACCCAATAGGCCCATTGAGCCACACCAATTACTTGCAAATCCTGGATTGTCGACCAGAGTGCTAGCTTCGCATTGATAGCATCGAGAAGGCCGATCAAAGCCAAAGGAGATTATGCATCAGGAAGGTGAAGAACGATTCGACTGATCATTGGAAGTTTTTCAAGAACTGGTGTACTGATAGGCAAGTAAAATTCCATTAGGTTTTCTTGTGAAAGTACTATTGTAACTTACAAGTTTTGACTAGTGGAACGGTTCGACCATGAACCCGGAGACGTAGGCAATTGCCAAACTCCGTAATCAATCTGTGTGCAATTGTCATTATTGTCTTGCATTATTTTTAAATTTATTACTTAAAAGGAGTAAATTATCGAAAATAATTGAAGCCTATAAGGGTCGAGATCGGTAGTAATAATCGATTATTTTCGGATCAATTATCTCCTACTATAAACATGATTTCCCAAGTTATAAGAGTACATCGTCTTAAGACCAAATCACCTTTCAATGTTTGTACCTTCTAAAGTAGAAGTCATCTTAGGTACCTGTCATGTTAGGGGTGTTACATGCCTCCCTCCTAAAAAGCATCATCATCCTGATGATTAACTTAGTCAATAATAGATTCAATCAAGATAAAATTATTTCCTTTGTATTTTCATAACAGAACCAGATTTGAGAAATTTCAATTTTCATAATTATTCAGCTTAAAATAGTTGTTTCAAGAGTACTAAAGAATTTAGTTTCTTGCCCAAAATTGGTAGATTTATTGACATACAAAGAATAAAATCTTAATATTTTATCAATCTATAGAATCAATTCTGTTTAAATAAATATGGAAAAGCCAATTTCATTTTTTCGAGGTTTTCCCAGATTGTACTTTCTTCATTAAATTGATCCCACTAGACCTTATATTGGCTTATTTCATGATTCCTTAAGTGCAACTGGTGAGTTTTCAGCGCTTGAATGGGTTTAACCATGATTATTCTTGGGTCTTCGACCTACAAGGAATTCCAATTTAACACATGTGATAAATCTGACATGTATTTCTTAAGCAAATAAATATGGAAAACATCATGCATTTGTGATAAAGCAAGAGGTAAAGCTAAATGATAAGCTACAGGGTTGATTATTTTAACAATTTCAAAGGGTCCCACATAACGAGGTGATAACTTGGCAGCCTTGCCAAAAGTTATAGAACTCTTTTTGGTTTAACCTACAAAAGACCTTCTCACCAAGTTCAAATTTCTTGTCAACCCTTTTTAAGTCTGCATAACTCTTTTTCCTATTTTTTCTTCCTTCAAACATTCATGAATCATTTTAACTTGTTTTTCCATTTCCATAAGGATTTCAGGTCCAATTACCTCTCTATCCTCAATGTTATCCCAACTAACTGGGGTTCTACATTTCCTTCCATATAATTCTTGAAAGGTGCCATTTTCAGAGAGGCGTGATATGTGTTATTATAAGAAAATTCAACTAATGGAAGATACTCTTCCCATTTATATTGTTGGTCCATGCAATACATTCATAACATATCTTCCAAAACTTGGTTGACTCTTTCAGTTTGCCCATCCATTTCCGGATGATATGTGGAATTGAAATTTAGCTTAGTCCCTAGGGCTACATTAAGTGTTTGCCAAAATATAGATGTCATTCTCGAGTCCCTATCTGATATGATTAATTATGGTACTCCATGTAATCTGAAAATTTCATGCACAAATCTTTTTGCTAAAACAGGTGAATCATCCTTAAGTTACCAACAATAAAATGTGCTACTTTTGTTAGTTTATCAACAACTAGAATAACATCATGTTTATTTCTTAACATAGGCAACCCTTGAACAAAATCCATACTAATTACTTTCCATTTATACTATGTTATCTTTGTGAGGATACGAAAACTAGCTAAATGCATATGTTCAGCTTTAACACGTTGACATTCTAAGCAGTGTGTCACAAAATCAATCATGTCCTTTTTCATCCCTTTCCAAAAATATTGTTGTTTTATGTCGCAAGTATTTTCGTAATGCCGAGGATGTCTAGAAAAAGGTGAATTATGAAATTCAGTTAACAATTTCCTTCTTAATTCATTTAATGAAGGTATGTATACTCTATTTTCAAACCTCAATATTCCTTCATCATCAAAGTGAAAATATTTATATCTCGCATCCTTTGGATCTGCAGCAAGTGTTGTTTTTACTTGCTGAAAATAAGAATCGAGAATCCATGACGCTTTTACTTCATCCTTAAAGCTGAGTTCTCAATGTTATAACAATGGAAATATGCTTCCTACGACTCAGCGCATCTGCCACTCTATTTTCCTTGCCTTTAATATAACTTATGTCAAAATCATACTGACATAGAAATTCTAACCACCTTCATTGTCTTACATTTAGATTTGGATGAGTGAAAATATACTTCATCCCAAGATGATCAATATTTAATTCAAAAGTTCTACCAAGAAGATAATGCCTTCATACCTGAAGTGCATGAACAATAGAAGCAAGTTCTAGGTCATGTGGAGCATAGTTCAGTTCATGTAACTTGAGTTTTCTACTCTCATAAGCTATAATGTGCTCATTTTGCAAAAAAATACCTCTGAGACCCTCCCGCAAGCATTTTTTTACTACGGTAAAGTCTCCATTAGGATCAAGTATAGCCAAAATAGGTGCGATTGTTAAGCTCGATATTTTAGAGTCTTAAATGCAGATTCACATTTTTCATTCCACACAAATTTCTTATACTTCTACAATGAAGTGATTCATGCAGTGACTTTGGAAAATTCTTTGACAAAATTTCTATAATAACCAGCAAGACCCATGAAGCTTCTAACTTCATGTACATTCTTAGGTGCATGCCACTCAGTTATTGCAACAATTTTTTAGGGATCTACAACTATTCCATCCTTGCTTATGAAATTTTTCCAAATAGTACACTTTCGTCTCGTAGAAGGAACATTTGAACAAATTACCATACAACCTTCTCTTTCTTAATATTTCCAGAACTATTTTCAAATGATCGTGATGCTCATCAATGCTTTTGGAATATATGAGAATATTGTCCAAGAATACAAGCAAAAATTTGTCCAAGTATTCTTGAAAAATATTATTCATTAAATTCATAAATGTTATGGGTGCATTTGTCAACCCAAAAGGTAAAAATGTGAATTCATAATGTTTGTACCTTGTTCTAAAAGTTTTTTTATGAATATCTTCATCCTTGATTCTTAACTGATGATATCCAGATCGAAGATCTATTTTAGAATACACTAATGCACCTTGCATCATTGATCAAATAGATCATCAATTCTAGGAAGTGGATATCTATTTTTAATTGTTTCTTTGTTTAACATCCTATAATCGATGCACAATCTAAGTGTTCCATATTTATTTTTCACAAAAATTACCGGTGCTCCCCAAGGTGAAACACTTGGCCTTATTAATCCTTTAGTCAATAGTTCTTGTAATTGTGCCTTAAGTTCAACTAGTTCAATGGTAGTCATTCAATATGGTGCCTTGGAAATAGGTTCAGTTCCCATATTGATATCAATCATGAAATCAAACTCTCGTTTGGGCGAGAAGACCACGTAACTCTTCTAGAAACACATCACTAAAATTTTATAGCAGCAAGTATCTTTCCAAGAATTCACTACTTTCATCGGTCGTTTCAGAAATTTTACTACATACAAAGTGCAACCTTTATTTTTTTCCCTTTTTAGTTGCATAGCTGAAAATTTCCTAACTAAAATCTCACGTTTTATCCCCTGAATGTATGTTGTTTTATGCAGGTCATCAAGACAACTAATGTGTTTTTCAAAATAATCAACCTTTGCCTTATGTTCAGCTAGCTAGTTAACACCTATGATTACATCATAAGACCCCAAAAGAGCAACATAAAGATCAACTTCAATGGAAAAAACTAGGAAAGTCAAGGAATGCTCCAAAAAGACACATACTAACTATGTAGACAACATTATTTCTATAATGTACCGCCCATGATTTATCCATTTTTCCATCTTTTATTTATAATTTTGAAGCTAATTTGGTATAAATAAATCATTCAGTAGCTCCAATATCAAAAATTATAGTTACAGGCATACCAAATAACTTACCTGGCACTTCTATATGTGTAACTTACTTTTCATTCCGTTTGTCAGCTACTGCAGAATGAATCTTATGCTGTTGATTTCTTTCATCCTTCCTCAAAGGACACTGATTTGCATAATGATCCTTTCCACAATTATAACATCCTCCTACAGGTCCTTTCTTAGGCTCAAATTTATTTCTAGCCTTAGATTTATCATTCTAACCCCCATAGAACTTTTTTCCGTTATTATTGTTCTTGAAAATGTTGTTTTGTACATTAGTAGCTAGGTTTATTTGCTACATTTTTCTTGTTATTATCAGCAACAACAAAAATTCATACCAAATTTCTTCCATGGCCCCTTTTTGGGTGCAAGGGATAAAGAAGAATTTAGAACTTTATTTCTGATTTCTTCCTTATGGGTAGAGATTGCTTTCAATTTCTGCTCCTACCTTATGGATTTTTCAACAACCCCTTCCATAGTGGTTGGGCTATGAACATCCACTTCACCACCTATAATGGGATTTAGCCCCATAATGAATTTTCATATTTTGAATTTCTCATCAGTTTGATATTGAGGTAAGTACATAAAGAGTTTAGTAAATCTCTCCCAGAACTCTATTATAGTTAAATTTCCTTGAGCTAAGTTCTGAAATTCAGTCATTTTCTGATCATAGTAAAGATGTGGCATCCATTTTTTCCTAAAATAGTTTTTAAATTGATCCCAAGTG
Source organism: Taxus wallichiana var. yunnanensis (assembly GCA_018340775.1). NCBI lineage: Eukaryota > Viridiplantae > Streptophyta > Pinopsida > Cupressales > Taxaceae > Taxus > Taxus wallichiana. The sequence continues at coordinate 167,866,395 of CM031244.1, forward strand.
ATGTTTGTTTCATCAGTTTTTAACTCAACCCTTTGGTTGTCCCACCAATAAGATGCCTGATGGAAAAATTGGTAAGCTCCCCATATTGCTTTTGTTTCCTCAGAGAAGTTCCTTATTGCAAAGTACTTCTCCATTTCGCTGATCCATTTCTTAGCTCCCTATCCTAGTGTAGTGCCATCAAACTTGGGTGGACTTATCCTTTTTATGTCATTAGTGAGTTCAGCTGCCAATCTTACTTTTTTATTCTTAGGTTGATTAGATATATTAACATTAGCATTGGCTGCATTATTATTATAATGCCCAAATTCCCAACACTGGTGTTGTCCATAAGAGGTGGTTGATTATTATTACTAGCATCTTCTTCCTCCTCATTTCCCATTACTTGTTTTTCAAGTACATCCAGATGATCTCTTATGTCCAATATGGCAGCAAGGATCTCATCGAGTTTTTGGGCGATAGTTACTTCTCCACCGGTGGTGGGTTATTTGCAGCATTTTCTTTCATTCTAACTATTTTCTTTTAATATGAAAATGTATTTTTATCAGATTATGTACATAATAGGTCCAAGATTGTAACCTTCAGCTTTAATACCAAGATGTAACATTCCCATTTTAAGACTTTAGAAACAAGGGGAAAAAATGAATAATGTTCTCTGTTCTAAATAATCATAATTTAGAACACACATTCTAAGCCAATAAATCTCATAACAAAAAACCATATGCAACTGTAAATGACTCAGTGAAACACTAATCTCTCATTCCATGACTCGGTATCATACCGATCTCTCATGTTAACTTATTGATTTGTATACTATGTATACTTGGTTCCCTTACCCTTTTCGGGGTATTAAGTGTTCTGTTTAAGAGGCCTATCTAAATATTTGTTACCAATATTCATCTGAAATCCCACTTCTTAAACTAGGTGACATAGGACAACGCAACCAACAACTTGTGATACTTTGGCCAAAGATTTAAAAACATATTGTTCATGTTTGTATTCCTAGACGACATACTCATCAAATGCAGAATACATCCTTCACCCCACTTCATCTATTATCTAGAATGGTCTTCACTGACTCTGTCAGTCCACTTGTTTAAGGTTTAGCCCTAGCCAAGGTTAGCAACATAGTCTAGTGTGGAGGACTACTCATGGTGACTAAGAGTACATAGACATACCCAATTGACCTAATTTGATTGTGTGTGTCTAGTTACCCTAAGTAATCATGAGCTGACCCCTACACTAGATCATACCCCTAACTCTACTGGGGCAGAATTGTGACCAAGTCATATTTATGTAAATCTAGATGACTAAACTCTGAAGGGTGTTACAACATGTCAACTACAACATAGTATCCTCATGAAGACCCAAGTCTTCATGAAGGTACTGTACTACAATTGGTGTGTGCCAACATTCAATTGAGTTCACCTCATCTGGATGAACATACCATGGAAAGAAGTTAAGGACTTATTAAATTTTCCTTATAAAGGGTTAATTGCAGCAGCCCTACTAAACACTAGGTTCATTAACCATTAGGGTTTCAAGTAAAATCTACAATTAGAGTTGGTATGCAGATACATCTTCCCCTAACCATTTCATAAGTTTTGATTTTTAATCCATTAACATTCTAATTTATGTTTCACAAACAAATTCAGCATACTTAATAGTGATGTTAACTTAACTTACATATCCAATTCTTAGCTTGTTTAAGTTAGAATCAATTCTTTCCTTATTAGACTTCATTGGGATGAAGTCTAATCCTTAATATTTTCTTTTCATTGCTCCTATTCTGATTTCAGAATTAATCAAGAGGAAGCACATCTTCCTCTATCCAAAGATAACATTCGGATTTGATTCCAAGAGGTCTTAAAACAATCTATTAATCATTGTAGGGAAGTTACCTTCCCTTTTTCTTATAAAGGATTTAGGTTCAATTATAACCCCATAGTATTTTACAAGTTGTCATCATGGTTTCATACACCCACAAACATTTGTTTTAGTAAAGCCATAGTGACCCAGTTGATGTCCAATCACTAATGTCAACTTTAATAAGTTGTATTTAATTAAGAGGGTAGCACATCTAGTACCCTTAACCTCTAATTCATTTTTAAACCAACCCAAGAGGGTATATTACATATATATATATAAGAAATAGAAATAAGCTTATCATTTCCATTCACGGAATACCCACAAGGATTACACATTATGTTCAAACAAACCCACAACTCTTTCATTCATAAAATGGGATTCATACATTATAAGTCCACACAATTCAAACATTTCTAGTGTCAAACAACAATATCAAGATCAATTACAAAGACAACTTCCATTTCCAACAAATACATTTTAATAATGATCCATATTTCATCATAAAATATCCATCCTCTTGATAAACAAATATAATTTCTTAAAGGTCTTTTCTCCTTTCATCACTTACGAATTCCATCTGCAAAAATTCTAGCATGGGTTAGTTCATCGAACTAAGCATGATAAGCAATAAGCATTAAAACAATGTGCTTTTAGCTAACTGTTTCATAAAGAGAACTCTGCTTTTATGAAACAGTTTAAGCATTCTGAAAGACATACCAAAAATAAATACAAGTCACAAATGAGAGAGAGGTAAGGTGATAAACTATATCATAATTAAGATTAGATCATGATATATATCAACTTCAACTTTCAACTATTGTTTTGCATAAAAATAATTAAAACATTAATCCAGATAAGTACTTATTTCATCAAATGACAATTTTCCTTTCAATTGACATTTTACATAATTCACTTCTCAATTAATCTTGTTCATCATGAGAAGATAACTATCCATACTATCTCTTTGGAATAGATCAACATTTAATAATACAATAGTATTTCCATCTCAGCATTATTTCAACTAATTCCATCCTAGAATAAGAGATGCCAAGTTCAAATCAAACATAGGAATAAATTTAGGATGAAACAACAACAATTTAAGGAAAGAGTTTCTAATTAAAGAATCCTAAAATTCAAATCCAGAGTTAGAAACCAATCCAAGTTCAGGTTCGCACTAATAAATTTTAACAAAGGATGGGATCAACTTGTCATGCAATTGGAATCAACAACACATTCCCAAACTAGATATGTCATTACCAAGGTTTAAATCAAAATAGAAGAATGGAGAGAATTAACAATCATCTATAGCTCCTGCATCCATTCAAATATTTTTCACCAAATAACATACTTACTCATAATATTTCCAACTTAAACAAAACAATTCTCCCATGCAACCTTAGCTTCAACTAACCTATCCTAGTACAATTGGAAGGAGAGACCACTTTCCTATTTTACCTTTGAATGATCAAAAGAGAATCAAGAATGAACAACGTATATTAATATGGTCATTCATAAAACGTACCAAACTAAAATCCCAAAATAGAGATCAAAATTAGGATTCAGAAGAGCAATTCAAAACCCACCCTCCAACTCAGACCCAAATTAGATAAGGAAATGAATCAACCTAGTGAAATCCAAACAAGGTAATTGATACACAATTATCTAAAATCAGAGTGATTTGAACTAAGTTCGGCGGTCAAGGAAAAGAATCATGCAACAAAACACATCAACAAAGTCCATGAAGTTGTCAAACATTAAATTCGACAAAAACAATGGAAAATAATACTCCAATACCCAAAGACCCTTTTCCTTTATTTAGCAACAACTGACCAAATTTCATAGGTTACCCGAATACACAAAGGAACATAATATAATAACACTTCCCTTATGGGGCTTTCAAGAAAAGTATACTTCTGTTTAAGAAATAATTCCCTTCAAGAAACCAACATGATTTCATTAACCAGACCCTCAATAAAATGACTGAGTTCAAGAAGTCCAAACAAATGAAAACTTCCAATCCAAGTAAAATAAGTTCAAAACAATTTAACTTTCCTCAAAATCGCAAGGATGGAGGACTGCAATAGAAAATACATAAGCTAAAACACTAAATCACAACACAGAGTTATAAGAATTCACATTGCTTTCCACATTTTGATCATTCCCCATAACCTAGAAAAATATGCTAAAGCTAGGGTTATAGAAGTGTAATCTCCTTAAAGATGCAAACATGATTCAACAATAGACAAGAAAACAACTGTTAATCTTCTAAAGTATTATTACTGAGTGACACAATATTTCTCAAAATAAGTTCCTCAAATAAAGCATTTTATCTACCTATAGTTCAACACTGTTTATCAAGAGATCACACAGTATCAACTGTACCTCAGGTTTAAGTAACAAGAGCAAGGCATACTCAATTATTCGAATCAAGAGGAATGAAACCTAGACCACCCTTTTCTTACACTGGATAAGTTCAGAAACAACATTCTATAAACAAATCCATAAATCACACAAGTAGACGTAAACTAAATAATCATGTTAAATCAGATTGTTCCCAAGAAGATTCATTCAAGTTTGAACAATAGTCGAGTTACTCAAAATTTTAACATAGCTCAAAAAAATTACCATAGTTACAACCTCATCTCTAGGCTCCAACGGAAGTTAAACATAACTCATTATTCCAAACGTAACCCGAATAGATCATCCATAATAATAGAGAAGTTGAACAGTAAAATACAGTAAATAATACAAGCATCGAAAGCAAGATCATAACATTAGCAAAAACCCATTTATCCCCAAGATCAGAGATCAATCATCCAAGAAAAAATCAATTGTTTCCAAGAGAAGAGTTATTTTTATGAAAACATTTAAGTAAAGGTAAAACAACTTAATGGGTAGAGCCTATCATGCCTGATAGCACTTCTCCTTCTCCGTTTCGCAAAAGATATCTCGAGAAAAACTTCAATACCTTCTTCTTTTCCATGAATGTAAATAGAACCTTCAACTCTTTCCCATTCCTTCTTCTTATAGTTTCCAGAGAGTCCAAAAATAGTTCCAAGTAATGAAAAATAACCAGTCAAACAAGATTCAAACTAAAGATTCAACAAATAGAAAGAACATCATGCAGAGCTCGAGCTCGAAAAATAAACTAAAGAATAAAAAAACCATGCAAAACCCCTCATGCATTTTGTTAGGTAGTTTTTCACCAAATTCAAAAAGATTAAATGTAAAGGACAAATCGTTCCCTCCTTTTTCCACGCCACCGCCATCTCCATTTTTGGCGAAGACTACCTTAAAATTTTCATGCAACTAAATTTAGTGGAGATGTCAACTCATCTCTCCCCAAATTTTCCATTTCCCACACCAAATTTGGCGGTAGAAAAAGATAAGGATGCATTAAACCTCATTTAATTACCTTGAAACCAATGCCACCGACCACCCATCATCCATGTGTTCCATAGGCCCCCTCTAGGTTAGCAACCTTTTAAGTTAGATTAACATAAGTTTAGGAAATCAACTTAGGTCCATAGGTAGGTATTTAGTTACGGTACTAACATTTTAATTTTAAGAGACCAAAGAGACATAGGTTAGACTTAGCTCTAGGCTTAAGTTACTAACGTTTAGTCGTAATTATAATAGGTTCTTGTTCGAAGCAATATTGCATGCTTAAAAAGAAGAAACTACCATGACATCTGCATTCAACATGTTTTTGGGTCTAACGACATCATCGATTCTCCAAGCATATTCGATTCTAGTAATCAATTTAACCGATAGGCTTGGTCATTATGACCAAAAAATTATGAATTTAAAGCATGACTTGGATCAATGGAATTGATCCAAGGTAATGATGTCCTGAAGGAAGAGTTTATAAAAATTGAACCCATATTTCTGAATCCTAGCAGTGAATTAATTCTTCATAAAGGAGATGAATTTCCAATTTAAATTAAGGAAGAGTATGACAGAATGTATCTATTCAGTAGATGAATTATTCTCTACTACAAACATGATTTCCTAAGTTATAATAGTACACCGTCTTAAGACCAAATCACCTCTCAACGTTTTTACCTTCTAAAGTATAAGTCATCTTAAGTACCTATCATGCTAGGGGTATTACAGATTGGGATGTTATAGACCATATTGTCCTGCAAAACATAACATGGATGGTGGATGTGCGCTATAATATTCTTATGTTGACTACAGTATGTGATATATGGTGCACGGATACATGTAAATTTTGGTTTCCTATAAAGGAGATGACTGTTATATTGGAGGATTTTATCGTATATTATAGTTTCCGGTTATTGGTGAGAGGGTATAAGTGATTCCAGTGGTGAATATGGAAAGGTAGATGCCAATCATGAGGTGATATTTTGTGGAAACTCGAGTACATGCCAAGTCCCATATTAGTTTTGATGTTATCCTAAGGTCTAGTGTTCCACGCTAGGAGAAGTTCATAGTGGTTGTTATTACTTCATCCATAGTGGTAGAGGGAGTTGGATTAGGCATCTTGTATAAGATGCATGATATATGTCAGCATATAGAGGACAAGATTACTAGATATGTGTGGGTGTGGTGTGTGTTGACCCACCTATATAGAGACCTATACCGATTTACTCATGATGAGCATGGAGGTGGGATAGGAGCTACTTCGTTGTTACATGTGTGGGCGTATGATCACATAGTAGTGTTGAGGTTAGTTTGAGGCCCACAAGAAGAGTGGGCTAGACTTGAGATATATGTGAGGAGGTGTATTAATATTCATTTGCATAGGATGGATATATATACCTATAGGGAGCGATAGATAGGATGGGGCCCGAGGCATTCACATGGAGGCCATATCGTGATTATGGAGGATGGCCTAGGATGTTGTATATATTTGGTGTATTCAGAGGCTTATGTGGCCAGAGGATCAATTTCCAAGTGTTGTTAAGTTGTTCCAAGTGGAGACAGTATTGCACCATTTTGGTATGGCTCGGGATGTGTTTGCAAAATATGTGGATGTGCGGCATCGGTGTTACGAGCAAGCAACAGAGATTACCCTATTACGGAGGAAGTTTGAGAGGTATCGATGCCACGAATAGTGGTGCAAAGTGAGTGGTGAGGCATCTAGTTCTATGTCTTGCAGCGATTGCAGGAGCGATAGTGATGATGATTTTTGATGATTATGATTGGATATAATGTAGGGAGCTTCCCCGGTGATAATTGTACTCAAAATATATGTATGGACACCTATGATTTATATATGATGAGCTTATTTTGTGGTGTATTGATATGGTGATTATTGTTGGAATGTATGTGATTTTTTTGTATATTTTTAGTGTTAGTTGATGGAATATTCATGTAATGATGACACAATGTTTATTAAATGGAATTTTTAATATGTAATTAGTATGATGATGATAGGAAAATGCATGTAAAAAGAGATGATATATGATTATCGAACTAATGTGTTGTGATGAATGTGTGTCGTAATAATGTAACGTAATCATAATATGTCAATGTGATGAGTGGGGGGGAAGTAGCGATGCCCCTCAGCGTATGGATGATTAGGTTCATTAATATCCCTCAAAATTCAAGAATGGACCATGAAAAGAAATAGTGCATCATTGGGAAATGATTGGAGTGCGCTAGATGAATGACGAAGCACGTGATGAAAGGTTCTTAAAGAAACCCCTCAATAGTCCTATAAGAACTATAAGAATACAATTGCGTCATTGGGGGTAAGGTCATAGCACTCACCTACCAAATACCAAGGCATCATGAAGTGGTGGAAGCATGTGGGATGGAAGCAGCATGAGTGTATGAACTGAACTAAATGTCATATGGAGCTGCGGTGGGATGTGCGAGAGTGGAGTGTTGTGGAAACCAATGTGAAGGAGAAACATGATGCGGTGGATGGCATGAATGTGATGAATGAGATGGATGAAGTGGATGTAATGGATGTGATGATGCAGTGGTGTATAGAGGAGGTGGAGAGAATGCATGAGTAACAAATTGCAGTGAACGTACCATGGCTTGAGCACCAAATGTAGGAGATGACTCAACTGTAGTAAAAATCCTATGGCGAGGTAGAGGAGAGATGGATCACTCACGTGAGTGAGAGCCAAAGGATATGATTCCCTTATCCTCTATTTGTTTCAATCAATCATGAAGGTAAATATAGTCATTATCTATGTGGCCATTGATGTGATAATAGTTACAATAAGGTTGGTCATGCTACTACATGTAAGCGATGTTGTGGATGATACCGGTTGGAGGGTAGTATAATTAATCACTCAAGTAAGTAAGACATGCAACACTTCATATGGTTGAGCATTATGAGAGAAGTGAAAAGGATCACACAATCGAGGTGCAGTGGTAGGAGGAGTAGCATTTTGCGAGCCAAAGGAGTATGCTTTTTTGGTTGGATGGGTTGAGCCTATTTGTTTTTCTTGTGAGACAAAGGTGGAGATTGTGTAGGATGCTCAACTGGAGGAAATGGTAAAAAAATAGATGAGGCAATAGCCATAGAGGTTTTTAAGGATCTATTATGTGTGTTGAGAGAATATCTTGTTCTAGTTCAATAACTTTGTAACATAGAAGAATGAAAGACTCACATGTATCATATTGTAATCTTTTCTTGAGTGGAGGAATTAGACCACAAAAAAGATGAATTTATTCTCAAGATCTATAGGTTGGAATACTAACTGATGCATACAAGCATTGAATCATAAAATATAATCCTTGATAGGTTCAGAGGATCCCTGATGTAGAGTAGGTAAGTGGTCATAAGTAACCTTAGGGCCATTGTTGATTATAAACCGACGGAGGAAAGCATCCTCCATGTCATAGAAAGTACTAATGGATCCAAAGGGGATATGAGTGTACCATTGTAATGCCTCATCAATAATACTATAGAGAAAGGCCTTAAGTAATAATCTATCATTAGAATAAGAGGCCATAGCCATATGGTAATGTAGAAGATGAGCATGAGGGTCACCAGTACCATCAAAACATGTGAAATTAGGCATGATGAAGTCTTGAGGGAATGTTGAGTTATGAATCAGCTTAGTGACAGGGTTACCATGAAATGAATTTTTATCAATGGAAACATAGTAATCCCTACTTTCTAAAGTGAATGACTAGACTGAGATGTATGAATCGACCTACAACATGCATGAGAGAGATGATATCTTGTGAAGGAACAGTGGGAGATGGAAATAGTGTATTAAGCGGTTGTAATTTTCCATTATGAGTGATCATAGGAATATCCAAAGGTGATGAAGGATATTTTGATGCTAAGGGCATAGTAGTAATAGGTTCGATGAAGTTATAGTAGGTGATATAGATGGAACATCCATAGAAATGGTAAGACTAGCATCAGAAACATCCTTAATATATAAGGAAACTGATGGAGACATATCTATAGGAGAATATGGAGTAGGAGACGTAGGTGATGTAACAAGAGGAGATGAAATAGTAGGTGAAGAAGAAGTGATAAATGGTGGTGACTCGTGGACAATACTAGATGCAATTTCGGAGAAGGAAACAATGGAGTAGGCAAGTCATACTTAGCAATGTAGAAATAAGGAGAACCAGGACTATCAACCACCTCATCTTTATCAGATAGAGATTCAGATATGAGAATTTTGCTAAGAATGCTATCAATAGGATCATCAACATAATGTGAAGGAGCATGCAAACTAGTATGAGATGTATCATGAGAAGAAATGTCGGAAGGGGTAGAATCATGAGAAGGAACTATATCAGTAGCCAAAGTAGAAGAGGAATCAAAGTATGCACATGTGAGTGATTGTCAATACCAAGCAAGTAATCAATAAGAGAATCATCTAAAGTTTCTTTTGAAAGGTCAGAAGGAGGATCACAAGTAGCCGTATAACATGGTGTACAATGAGTAAAGGCTATTGGATCCTTAACAATACTAATACCTATAGGATAATCCTAAAAATAATTAGGCACATGTTCTGGTCCATCTAGAAGTTGTTCTTTGATATGATTGGGTGTAGTGATAAGAGTACTATATAGAGCTTGGAGCTCGAGTGATGACAACCTCATCATAGATAGGGTTAACACTAAAATGAGACATGATGGGTGAAGAATATGAGATATATTTATCCATTAGGGTTTGATTGGATCCTAGGGAAAGATATTCAAAAATACGGGTTCACAAAAATTATTAACTAAAATATGAGATTAATAGCTATATTCTAAGTCAATCTAAATAGGTACAGTAAATGTAATAAGTGGTATAAGCTAAAATATTGATTCTAAATATTTTATTTTAACATTTAAATGAAATGAAATAATGAAAATAAGGGGATGAGATAATAAATTGAAATTAACTTACCTCATTATGTGTAGGACTGGATAGGATGATTGTGCGAACAAGACAGGGAATAACGATGCTACCTAGGAAATTGTAGAAGATGAAGATTTATCTCGGATCTGGGGCACCTGGGGTTCCCCGGTCTCGTAATCTAGGTGCTCTAGTCTACAAAAATCTCAAGATTTGAATATGATATTTTCACAAGGTATTCGCAATATCTTTTTCTTGGCCACTCGGTTGTCACAATACCCTCGCTTATGTTGTTGTAGTGGTGTAATGAATACCTACTGCAAGACCCCATACAAAGCATCAAATCCCTAAAAATAACTATACAAATGAAGGGGTCAAACTAACCTTAGTTATCACAATGGTGAACTTATGACTAAGTGTTTCAATACATTCGGACTCCAATGTAGTTTCGTGTGTAATTATGTGCCTAGGATTCCCTAGCGTTAATAACATAGAAGTAGAGGGAAATAACTAGATGTAAGATGCAAATGGTGGATGGAATAGAATGAATACAACCCTTTCCCCTTATTCTTGTGAGATGCGAGATGTAGAAGATGCCAAAATGTTGTCTTTTTCCTTAATAGATAGCTAGCTCTTGATAGTAGATAGTTTTCCTTTGAATACTTGAGTATGTTATGTTTATATAGGGGTCTCTTGTTCAAATTTCAAAACTAATGATCTAACATGTTGACTAGTACCTAGGGGAATGAGAGGGAATATGAAAAATACCGACCTCAAATAATTGAATTAGAGCCAAGTGTTACGAGAGACCAAGGTGCCCATGGGAACCTCGGTATTACCCTAAGTGCCCTAGTCAAAGACTAGAGATGAAAAATGTTGAAATAACGACACCGATACTCCACGAGAGACGACAAGAATTGTGCAAACAAATGATGATTGTGGAAGATAAATGATGATGGAAAAAAATAAATAATGACAGGACTAAGGTATGAGTCATTAGTGAATAATTTTCTTACACAAGATCCATATATTAAATAATACACTTGGCGGTATAAATGTAAAAGTAAGTGCGTGATTTTGTGACTACGGCAACAAGCTCTCCCTAAGAGTGAAATCTCTCCTCCTTTGAATCTAATAGCAGAAAAAAATATTTTGGACCTAATAAGAGTGAAAAAATAACTCACTCTCGGTTAATATCCTCTATTTTGGAATTCATTCAAGATTTTATCCAACTCTAGGTCAATATCATGCAAGAAATCACATAAATCTGTCTCCATAGCTAGTAAACCACCTTTAGGATAAATAGATTCAAACCTCATCTTTAGTGTAAAAAATGCTAACTACTGTTAGCTAAAAACTCAGCTCAAGCATTCAAATATCCTTCTTATAATTCCCCCTGTGAAGATACATCCTTCCTCTAATATAAAATACAAAAATTCAGTCTCTTACCTTGTTCTCATGGCTTGAAGATGACACAACCTCTTATCATATTCCCTAAAACCCTCCATTCTTATTTTCTTTATTTGGTTGTGAAAATATCTAATAATCTTTCTAGACCTCAACCACGTCAATTATAGACATAACATTTTGCTCAATAGCTTAGAATGTTCACCTTGCATGCATTTCGTATTTCTTTACTACTTAAGAATCCATTCTTCATGAATTGGATTACTACTTTGCACAAGCTAAGATCCTCATACTCTACAACATTTGAAGCACATACCTTGTAATCATTCCTAAAGCTTGATCCCTTTTCTTTAAGATGTCATGACTCATAGCCCTTATGTCATCTCGGTTATCATCTCACCTTATTCCTTCTAGGAGAGTTCAACAAATCTCCCCATTCTTCAATCACTTTCTTCAGACCTATATCTCATCACTTTCTCAAAGCATTTATTACGATACAAATATTTTAGCATTCATTTCTTCTCAAATGCAATCCTCAAATCATTCTAGGATGTGTATACATTTATTTGAAACCACAAGAAGCAACAATGACTCTCCCCTGCCTTTGCAAGTTTTCACAAACCTATAGAGTATGATCTCACTTATTTTTTGAGCACCATAGTTGGGTGGATAGACCTTAAACCAAGAATACATTGTCGCATTCCTTTAGAGGACTTTTCAAACTCTTTCACACATCGTTACACAAAGATTAACCACAAAATTTTCAGCCTTTAATCCCATACTTCAATACAATCCTTGATACACTTTTGTTCCATTTTAAAGACCCTTGGCATATTTTTTATTCTCTATTGTCATGTTTAATGCTCAAATAATCTTTTATTGTTCACAAATCATAGTCACAACCTTGAAACTATGACTCAAACCCCGAATTCTTATTCATTTTCTGTAGTACATCTTTATTATGTTTAAGCCTTTGATGCTCACCTTCTTCTACGTAGCTTGACATCTTGGACCTTTGGAAACCTTCTTGAATCAACAACTCGGGTTCTTATTTCATTAACATAGCCTAGAAACCTTGATAACATGAACACAAACCTTGTAGGCCCATTCCTATACATGTAGTTATATGATTAGTCTTCTTGATCATTATCCACACAAACTTGTATGTCAACAAACTTTCCCCTCACACTTGATCAACCTTCTTGACACTTTTTAAATACTCGAATTCGTGATTTTTACTTGATGGACTACACACAAACATATTGACTCAAGACCTCCTTTCCTGGACTCATAATACCTTGAAAAACTTGTTCACTTTGGTAAATCATCAATCCTTCACATTCCACAGGTCTTTAGCATTCACACGCTTTATACTAACCATTTTATACTCCCCGACTTGATAACACATTTTTCAATAACACATCATGACAGTCTAGGCCAGCTTATCACTAGAAAACATAGGATATCTTCATCTATATCACCTTGGAGTCTTCTAGATGTACAAACTTACTATTTCCATACTATTAAATATACAAGAGCTCTTCCATACTTATTTTGAAATGAATTCACACTCCTTGAAGCTTGTAGTAGTTACTTAAGAGTCCTTAAAACTTACCTCAAAATTAGAGCTTGTGATCAAAGAAAATTGACAATGTACAAGGCTTTAATGCCTTTTTCAAAGTCTTCACGTGTTTTTCAATAACCCTTGGAATGTTTATTAGAGATAGATTGATTTTCATAGTGCATTAAATAATTTGGATACTCTTGAAAATTCCAAAAGTATTGTGTACAACTTATTATCTATTTCACAAGTATGGGTAGTATACTTGAAGGATTTTAAACATCTCAAACAAGAATGACCATAGCTACTTGGTTTTTCTTCACATTCATATTGCACTCTGTCACACAGTGTGCTTTAGTATTAGATACATGCACCTTCACAATTTGGAACATTTATGCAAGAATAGACTCCCCCTATGAGTGAGAATAGAGCATTATTTTATCTATAACTACCATTTAGTATCTTGGAGCACATATTTAACCATGAGGGTTCCAATGTACAAACCCTTAACCACCGAACATATAGATGCACAATTTGAGATCCTTGAACCTTGAAAGTAACACTCAGTCTCATATTGAACCTTCATACATGGTACAAGACCTTCCCATACCACTGCACACCTAGGATACTCCATGAAGGTTACTTCAAAACTCATTCTTTGACTATTCAAGAAATTACTTATTCACCTTTTGCATTATCATTGTTAATGACACGGTTGCACTTTTTTGCATTGAGTACCACACAAAGTCCATATTGAATACACTATTAATCCTACAAAAAGTTTCATCTTCTTAATTTTTGATTTGTGTAGCCAAGACATACCATTGATGATCTTCATATTTTTCCGTACTACAAACTTTGAGGTTTCTTCTATATATCTTGTTTTTATGTAGCATTTCAAGACTTGTAACTTCCATGAACTTGTCAAAATACCAAGATCTCATACTCAGAGATAAGAGCTTATTTGGCATGTAACATGTATTTACAAAGGACACCCAACTCTATCATAGGCTAATGCCACATGTTATCATGTTTTCATAATGGATATCAACACTTCTTAGGTCTTTATGATAAGTGAAATCTCCAAGTATAGATTGGAGAAAGAACAACTTCAAATCTGTATGGACTTTACTTGATGATCATCATAGTAGAAAATAAATAGAGTGTGTGTCATAAGAGTACAAAAAAAGATATCACCATCACCTATTACAAGATTACTTCAACATCTCCTAACTCTCCTTAAGAGTGAACATCACTTATTATGCCATGAAATATTTACAATAGTATTTCATACTCCTTTCTTAGCTTGACATACTCTTGAGCATTGACCTACACTTTCTTGCTTAAACCAAGATGTTTGATAGAGTACACAAATGCACATTTCCACCAGACTTGATGACTAGTATATGATACAAGCTCTAACTTTAGCAACTTCATAGGACCGGTAATCATTCCTTGACCTCAAACTTCAAAGTATTAAATGAACTTTGGAAAAAACACAATATTTATATCACTTAACTTGATGAGGGGAAACATCAAGACACTTCACTCATTTTGAATGACAAGAACACCTTATCATGACACAATACACTTTTCACATTCAAAATTCATAACAACTTTAGTACTGAAGCTACAAGGACTTAAGACAAATGAAGAATCTTGACTTTATGAACTACACCTTATGATATTCCACAACAGGTTTCATCATAGACTTAATCAACACAAACTTGCAAGGAATACTTGAGAGTAGATCATAGCTTCTTCTTGACATACCAACTACCTCATGGTCTTATGAATAAGATACTAATTACAGACCTAAATACACTTTTTACAATCTTGATTGACCTCTAATTATGATGAAGACATACTTCACACCTTTCTCATACCAGGACACTAATCAACATGACTTCAAAGACTCAAATACTCAGAGACTATAATCAAATTTGATGAATTGAGACCTAACTCCCCCTTGAAGAATCACAACATAGACATTAAGACTCTAACTCATATTATAGGACACATTTACATGACCTTATTTCCCAAAGATATGACTCATCCTTACAAACTCAAACAATAGACCACTTGACACATTTTAAGATATGATGCATCTTTTCATGACAACATGACATATGAGAAAAAAATTAGACACCTATAGCATATTCATGACACAAGGACTCAAAGACACATGAGTAGGTCACTTGACATACATTATAACCTTTGATGTGTCCTAAAGACCAAGTTTCTTCAACTTATCTTGCATAGATGATTATATCATTTCAACATTTAACTAAAAATCCTTGATCTCTTTTGCATGATTGGGCCTCTTGTCATCCAAGACAACCTTTTTCTCATTTTCCTTGACTGGATCAGATTCAACTTTGACTGATTTAGGAAACCATACTTCACTTTGGGAAACACAGTCTTCTTTACTTTCCTATATGATCCTTGAGAACAAAATCTTGCAACATGACCCTTGAGATGACATTTTTAGCAAGTAATCTCATGCTTATCACTTGACTGATCACTCTTGTGATCTTTTCCATTGCTCTAAGAGTGCACACAACTGAAAAAATTCCTACAATCCCTTTCTTTATGACCATAACCATTGCAAGCATAACAATAACCATGAAATTTTACATACCTCATTACATTTGGATGTCTAATAGGATTAGGCCTTGAATATACCTTATTTTCATGAACATCATCATCTTCACTTCCTTTGGAACTAGAACCAGCTGTTGGATATGCAAGAATAGGATTTTCATCACCTTTGATCTTTAGGGTTTGAATCTCCTCTTTGAGCTTGTCACATTCTTCTTCCTTGGCCTTAAGAGCAATTGTCAAATATTTGATTTCAGACTTCAATATGATGTTATCCATCCTATGAAATGCTAAATCTACTTGTAGATTAAATACCACCTCTTTGAAGTCAAATTTTCCATGCACACACACATCACAAGGCTTATTTCTCAATCTTTCACATTCCTCTTCCTTTGTGCTCAGATCTGAAATGGCCTTCTCCAACTGACTCTTGAGATATTTTATGGTTTCTTCATCCTTATTAGCCATGGATTTCAATTCTTGATTCTCTTTCCTGATTTTCTTCGCCATATTGTGCTTCTAGGATCTCCTCCAAGTTGTTAGACTTGCTTCTCAAGGACCTTCTCTAATACCAATTGTTGGAAGCACAAGGAACTGAGAGGGGGTGAATCTATCCTAAAAAGATTTTAATTTTATTTACCAAACCATACATTCATCAATTATATTATTCATACAACATTTATCACCATGTGTGCTTATTAAGTTTTACAACATCAACCACAAGAGAAAGAAACAAAGTACTCAACACAAGAACACCATATGTAAGTGGGAAACCCTTATGCGGAAGAAAACCCACTAAAACTCTTATTATATTACACAAAGCAAATAATTTTAGTGAAGCACCAAATTCACAAGGAACACCAACCCCTTATTTAGTGAAGCACCAACCCCACAAGGAGCACCAACCTTACAAACAACACCAACCCCTAATTTAGCAAAGCATCAACTCCACAAGGATGCTACAAGCCCTATGTTTAAAAATAACCAACCTAGCCACCTAAATATGTTTTATCTCTTATTTTTCTACTTCCACAACTGATGGAGATCACAATTTCAACTCACAAACCCTAGCTCACACACTAGGTCTTCAATCTCTCATAATCTTGTTCTTTCTTCACTTGTCAAAGCTCTAAAAACATGAACACATGCTCTATAATATTCCTCAACATTTCATTCTATTCCTCATCATTCAAATCATTCTCTCATACATGCAAAACACTCTCCTCTAGGTCACACTTCTTCCCTCTAAGAGCACTAGTTCAAAAATGAACCCAAAACATCACTTTTATACATTTTTCTTTCATTTAACCCAAAAGAGGTCAGTCATACACATTTGGCTCAGCCAATTAATCATTAAAAAAATCCCATAACTTTTTCACAGTATCTACAATTGACCCATATAGGTCGGCCTACCAAAACCCTTCTTCCATGCACCAAAAATCACCAAAACCCATGCATTGGAATGCCAAAATTCTCCTAACACCAAAACTATTTTTAGTAAATCCTTAGAAATAATCACATGTGTTTAAATTAAAATTTAAAAATCATAAATGGTCACAATTTATCTCAACCAATAAGATTATTTCATTTAATGGGACCTCTATTCTTTGTACTTCTCAAAACTGTTGTTTCCTGCACCCTTCAGGATCTTCAAAACTTCTCTAGGCTATTATATCACATTAAGACATAAAAACTATGTCATTTAAAAAATTAATGGAATTTATAGGACCTTTATATCACTTCTAATCAAGTTATAAGTCTTGAAACAATCACTTGCTCAAACCACAACCACTTTTGTCTTCACCAAATCAACCTTCCCAAAAAATTGTTTTCAAATATCAGTTGGTTAACACATTTATAGGAACAATAAATACCTATAAATGGATTCATTTGATGTAAAATTCATCCATATTCACTATAAATTTGATAAAAATCTTCACTTAATCCATTTCATGCTTCAATCAACTCAAAACATCCAACAGATCTTGTCTTATCTTGCACTAGCAAAAGTCTTCTTGTCAACAAAATGACCTAGAAACCTTATAAAAACTCATTATCATGAGAAAAACATTATATAAATAGAAATATATTTGAATTATATTTACAACACAACTTAAATTACCTCCTAATTCCACACCTGTAGCTCCTATTATGCTCAATTTTATCAAGACTGCTTTTATTGCCTCAAAACTGGCCTTTGACCAATCAACATAAATGGAGTTCATTTGACCATGTAACTGCATCAACATGTATTTAACCCTCTTTATAAATAAATAAAAACTCACATAAATCACACAATGGCAATTTAGTTCATACCTCATTTTGTAACTTTCTCTTCAAACTGGAACTATTCGTAAACTTACATTTTCAGGTGGGGCCCACATATTGTCACATGCTCTATCATACATTTTGAAAATTTGAAGAGATTAGTTTGCAACATCCAATCATAATTTTTTCACTAGAAATAAAAACTAGGATTATACAAGCACTTTTATGCAAACTACTCCTAGCTAGGGTTTAATGTGGTTTCAAATCACTTTAGCTTCTTAACGATTGTTCATAAAAACATGAAGATAAAACCACTTCATTATTTTTTTGAAAGCTTCATAACTGACCTAATAATATATACAGAATATATTATGTCTCCCTACAAAGAATACAATTCACAACGAGCATTAGAAGGTCTAACCTTGCTTCAAAAACACATTCAAACTTACCCGGTTTCACTAAAACTTGCATAACTTCAAATTTCTTCGCATTTTGACCGAAACTTGGCATGAAGCACCATGACAAACTTCTCTAACTTTCTAAGCTCACCACATATCCTAGACATGCCTAAAAGTCTCTAGCCACAATGACTTACCTATGCCAAATTGTTTGTTCTCAACTATTTGCTTCCTAATAACCTCATACATGCTTCTAACCTCTAAATTCTGACTGAAACTCATCATACACCTAAAGTACACTACCACCATGTTGTACCCATGCTCCAATATGACTAATTAGGTCCAAATATCACTTCTCCACTTCATTTTGCATGCTTAGGGGCTAGAAACAAGCCTAAAATGACCTGACTCAACCAAGAACTGACCTTGCTAACCTCATGCAGACCCATATACACTCATGAAACGACATATGAACCATGTATGACCTCATGACACACACCAACCAACTTGGGAGACCTCATATTATGAGTTAGCATATTCAACCATGCATAGGACATTGTTGAACTCCCAAAACGTGACACTACCAATCAACCTTCATGTTTGACCACTGAATAACATCACATGGAGATTCATATAACACCATAACACCCTTTGCCATCAATTATGGTTGACATCAATGACAAGACAAACCCACAATAGAAAACACTCCTATAGTACAATTACCATTCTTTTGCCCCTAATTTTGAGTTCCCTAAGGATTTTGGATTTAATATCGGCTTTCCCACCTATTCTGGCGTCATATTACATGTCAATGGGGTTTTATTTGGATTTGAGAAGTTTATAAATACATGAGTGTATTAGTGAATTTAGGACAAAGAATAGGCGATAATTACCTTTGCATAAGAGTGATATTGAAGTCGTATGAGTAGAAGTATTATTTCAAGAGCATCGCATACCAAATGAAGAATCATTTCATTTACCACTTGTGCACACATTGAAAGATAAGTGGTGGGACACTTCCATACACCAAACTATTTGTTGAATCGAATAAACTATTTATTGCAATTTTGTTCTCTAGACATGAAGGGCCCGATAATATTAGAAGGGTAATACAAGCCACCATTAACATTCTTCATGTTTTATGGGTTTTGCAAGTTTAGTCCAAATTGGGATTTTGAACAAGGAAAGCAAATTCCCAATGATTAGCAACAGAGTTTGAAAAATGAGAGAGATTTTTGACAAACAAAGCCAAGTGATCACATTTGCATGTTGATTTTCATATCTAACACAAGGCACCATTTATATATCCATTAAAAAATTCGCCATTTTAGAAATGGCCACCCATTTTCATACCTATTTTAGAAATGTTCGTTGTACATAGTCAATTTCTATTGTTGTTTGTACCTTGTCTTCTTCCCCTGTGTCACTAACAATTGTCTCTAAATTCACATGACCCATTGTATTGTAATTGAAAACACTAATTCTCTACCATTTTCATTATTTTATATTTTATTATAATCTAGGCAGCCCTTCTAATTTCTATAATTAGGTCCAATTTACTCTTTTATCCGAATTAAACCTAATTATAGTGTAGATATGGTTAGTGTAGTGTTGTTAAATCATAATCATTTTCTATATCTACAAGTTTACAATTTATGAATAAAGTAACCAATTTGATCATGTTAAGATCTATAATTACATGTCCCTCTCGATCCTAGCAAGGTCTTTTATGATATTGTTCCTTATAAATGCTTTTGATATTCATCCCCTAAGTTCCTTTTTTCAATTCTATATTGACTACAAATTCTTTCCTTTCACTATTTTATCCCTCAATAATATCAATTTGTAGACCTCAACATATAAAATTTTCTAGAAAAAATATACACACTTAATAACAAATAGGCATACACTTACAATGTAATTTAAATTATGATTTTATTTCTCCACATATAAATTCTATTGTCTTCTCATTGATGTCAAGCTCTCGTCATTGATATTTTCCAAACACCATGTACATATATGCCACTCAAAATATAATAGAAATTGTAGTTTAACTCTACATATAAATTCTAATAATATATTTATTTTTGTACTAAGAAGTACACAACCTAAAATCAAAATAAATTAAAAAGATGGCGAGTTCACAAACATATTAGCTCTTTGAAGAGTGGTAGAAATCTCTAAACTTAAACAATATAAAATCTATTAGAAAACAAAATAAATAAATAAAGATTATGAGTTCACAACATATTAGGGGAGAGGACCCACTAGTTGAGCGCGGTCTTGATAGTTGAGAGGGTATTTAATTGGAGAATACCCAAAACTTGAACAAATTTAAATGAAAAATAGTTGTACAAATTATATATTATTGTATGACTTGTACCCTACAAAAAGTAAAGTAGTCAATCACAAGGCAACACATCATTTGTCTAACTTTTAGATACCCTATGCACAAGTTTAGGTTAAACCATTTTTTAGTGCATTTCAAATTTGCTATTTTAAATCAATTCAAAAGGTGACTTTCCCTCCAAATAAACACATGAAATGAAATATGTATATTAAATACTAAATACATTTTAACTCAACCATGTGACAAATTTCTAGTGCTGATATGGCGCCAATTAATCGCCATATAGGTGCCAAGTTAGGTATCACAACCCTATTAACTCTTCGAAGAGCGTGAAATCCACATGGATGTATGTAAATTTGCAATTTAACCCTAAATTGCAGACCTCACATTGGCAAAAGATAATACAATTAATGAGAGAAAAGGACTATATTAAATGAAAAAGGTTGGCATAGAGGACTTTCAACATGTTCTCCTCACCTTCTCCAAGAAGTGCATTGACTATGCCTATATGCATTCTTACAATAGCAGTTAGTGTTGTAATAGAGTGAGTTGTTCACTTCTACTCTCAACATTATATTTGACGTCCATGTAACTGTCATGTGATTATGCCAGCAGTATAAATATAAACAGTGATGCATATTGTTCATCTGATTTTATGAATTCAACAACTCTCCAAATATTTAGAAAAAATACTTTTAAAAACTGAAAATAACTCTTATCACTGCAAGCGTGACATGATACACTTAATTTACAACTTGCTCCACTTAGCATCACCAGTAATCTCCACAGGAACATTGTCCTTGTTTGAAATGATGGAATCGGATCATATCTCTCACAACAATCTCTCTTAAAACAATCTTGGAGATAAATTTGATTGCAGTGTGGCACATCACACATACACGAAGGTTCTTGACAACTCGTATAGTTGTTCCCGGGGATAGGTTTAACAGTCCAAATGCAATTGCCAACTTCTCACTATGATGACTAAGGAATAATTCTTTTTCTTCCTCCTCCACATCATTCCCTGCATTTCTAGAATGTGGAAAATACCCCGCTGCCTTCATTTCCCAACTCAACGTCTCCAACTTTGCATAGATCTCCTGTGTTTGTGGATGTGATCTGTCTCCTACATAAAAAGCATGTACCATTTTATGGACTTCAATCCAACTACATCCAGGTATCTTTTTTATTCCTCTATCTTTCATCAATTTCCTTACCTTTTGAGCATCACCCCACCTACCTACTTCTGCATAAATGTTTGACAGAAGAATATAAGGTGCAGCACTTTCAGGATCCAACTCAAAAAGGAGAGTTGCAGTAAATACTCCTAGCCCTATATTCTTATGTGATCTACAAGCGCCAAGCAAACACATCCACACAACCATTGCAGGTTTAATTGGCATTTTGATGATAAAATTTAGAGCTTCCTCAAGATAGCCAGCACGGCCAAGAAGGTCAACCATGCATACATAATGATCCATTGTAGGCATAATGCAATAAGAGTCAGTCATGCCATTGAAGTATTTACAGCCCTCGTCCACTAAACCTGCATGACTGCATGCAAATAAAACACAAATGAAGCTTACATGGTCAGGGTATATTCCAGAGTGCTTCATTAGTTCAAAGAGTTTGAGAGCATCCTCGCCATAGCCATTTAGTGCATATCCTGCAATCATTACAGTCCATGAGACTACATCTCGTTCAGACATTTTGTCAAACAATTCACGTGCTTTCTGTATATTTCCACATTTTGCATACATGTCTATTAGGGCATTTACAACTATGACATCTGACAAGAATCCACTTTCCATTATGCTTTGATGAATGCCTATACCCTGTTCCAAAGCTCCCATTTTGGCACAGGCTGGGAGGATACTGGCAAAGGTTGCGGAGTTTGGTTTTACACCTGCCAATTGCATTTTCTTAAAAGTTTCCAAAGCTTTTTCAACAAATCCATTTTGTGCATATCCTGCAATCATCGCAGTCCATGAGACCACATTTCTTTGAGGCATTTTTTCGAAAAGCTTTAAAGCCTTATCAAGAACACCATTTTGTGCATATCCTGCAATCATGGCAGTCCATGACACTAAATTTCTTTGAGACATTTTGTCAAACAGTTCATGTGCCTTGTGTATGCTTCCACATTTTGCATACATATCTACAAGGGCACTTGCAACTATAACATCTGACAAAAATCCACTTTCAATTATGTTGCGATGGATGCTCATACCCTCTTTCAAAGTACATATTTTGGCACAGGCTGGGAGGAGGCTGGCAAAGGTTGCGGAGTCTGGATTTAAGCGTAACAATTGCATTTGCTTAAAAGTCTCCAAGAGCCTTTCAACAAGCCCATTGTGTGCATATCCTGCAATCATCACATTCCATGAGACAACATTTCGTTGAGACATTTTATCAAACAGTTCACGTGCCTTCTGTATGCTTCCACATTTTGCATACATGTGTATGAGGGCGTTTAGGAGTACTGGATCCGACGAAATTCCACTTTCGATTATTCTTCGGTGGAATTCCATACCCTTTTCCAAAGCTCCCATTTTGGCACAGGCTGGAAGGATGGTGGCAAAGGTTGTGGCGTTTGGGTAGACACCTGACAACTGCATTTGTTTAAAAGTATTGAAAGCCTTTTCGAAAAGCCTACTTTGTGTGTATGCAGCAATCATCGCAGTCCATGAGACCACATTTCTGTGAGGCATTTCTTTGAAAAGCCTTAAAGCCTCCTCAAGAGAACCATCTGGTGCATATCCTGCAATCATCGTATTCCATGAAACCATATTTCTGTGAGGCGTTTTGTCAAACAGTTGGCGTGCCTTGTGTATGTTTCTACATTTGGAGTACATGTCCATCAGGGCATTCGCAACAACAACATCTGACAATAATCCACTTTCGATGATCATTTGGTGGATTTCCATACCCTCGTTTAGGGTTCCCATCTTAGCACAAGCTGGAAGGATGGTGGCAAAGGTGAAGTGATCAGGCAGGACAGGTGTTGGTTTCATTTGCATTTGGTGAAATAGCAACAAGGCCTCGTGAGGAAATCCATGTCTCTGGTAAGCTGCAATCATCAGGTTCCAGGACAGCACTTGCCGTTCTGTCATCTCGTCAAAAACAGTACGAGCAGCCACCAAACTAGTGCACTTGACATACATGTTCATAAGATTACTTTGAAAATATGTGCGTGTAGCGAATGTAATTCCCCTGTGAGCGATGAGAGAGTGGAAGTGATTCAGGACACTCCCATTCATTCTTGCCAATGCAGCTGCGCCATTTTATTATTGAAATGTCTCTCTGCTAGGTAGACATGCGGATTTTCAACCGCTCCGCCATTTCCATTTTTAAGCTCATTTCAATGAATTTGTATCTGGTTACATTTCTGTCCTACCTCTTAGGCTCTTGCTTGTCCTGCCTCTTATTTTTAGTCACTGTAAATTTTAGTGGTTAATTTTACTTAATTTACAAATTTTTGGGTTTTTGAAATTTGGATTTGTCTAATTTCAAGGTGTTAGATTGTTTGCTATTTTGCCAATATTTTTCGGTACAAATTAATTTTTGGGTTGTTTCACCTAGAGTTTATGGTGATATCCAAATTGCCTTTATCATGTGCACAAAAGACAAATTTACTACACGCCGACAACATATTACTATCGGGTGACATCATTTCCTTTCAATTCATAACATTGGCCAATATTTTAAAAGTCATTTTTAGAAATTCACCAAATAATATCTATGGTTTTTTTAGAGGGGTCTTAAATTTTATCCTCCTTCTAGCAAAGCTGGGCAAGAAGAAAAGGAATGTTTACAAGTGGCATGAGAAGATAGATTCATTAAAAAGATAATAAATTCTATACAAAAATTGTTAGGGTTGTTCTTGGCCTAACTTTGTACATTTCAACTATGTTATTGAGTTTTATAGACTTCTTGGTCTTGTTGAAGTTATTAAAATATCTCCAATCATCAAAGAAAAATAGTGTACCCCTAACATCTATTCAAGACTCTACTATGCTTTTATATTCAACAAATCTATATAAACAATCTTTTATTTGGAAAATACTATTTAAATCCAAGTTTACTTATATATAAATTATTTATTTTATTTTCCTTTCTTTGCATATAATACATATAAAAACTAAATATATATTTATGGCTTAACAATATACCTTTTATACAATGTCAAATTCTCACTAACTACCACAAACAATATTTATAAATAAATTTTAAGGTAAAGCTAGCCTATAAAAACTCTTCCATGGTTTTATAGATTGTAGAATGAAAAACTCAAGTTATACACTAAATTTAAGTATATATGGACATTGAATTTTTTAATTTGTTAAGAATTTATTGGTCATTAAATTGCTTGATTCTATAACATTTTTTACTTTGTTAATTATTGGTCCAAAATAAGTATTATAATTACATTTATCGATTTATGAGTGGTCTCTAATACTTCTAATCTTTAAAATGCTACATGATTCTAGGATTTTCTTGAGCTTATCAATTGTTGGTCCAAATTAGACATTATTGGTGTGTATTTTGACTTTTAAATGATCCCCAATCCTTCTCTTAGACTCCTCCAACTAATATTATCCCTCTCCTTCGTTTCCCTATTTCAATGCTTTATCTTCACTTTCTAGCCTTGGCCCTCTCTTGGAGATTTATAGATCATAGGGACACCACTAGGCCCTTCTCGCATGGCCCTTTTGGTAGGAGGGAACTTACTTTCTTTATCTTACATTTTTTCACTTTTTGACCATTTGTTGTCGGGTTGGGTGTAATTAAAGACCTAATTTGAATTCAATTAAATCATAAATACACATGATTTCTAAGTCATTTAGGAAATAAACACACTTAACATTCTATTGAGACATTATTGAGTAGTTGCAAGCATTTTCGAATAAACTAAGAAATTGTTAATTCATTTGAGCACACAAACTAAAACACACACAACACAAAATTGGTTTGCATGTTATTGAACTTACTCCAATTATTGTGTTTTGTTGTTTTTGGTTTTATTACTATTTAGGTGCCTAATATATATCAAATATTTTTTTACCTATAGTCTACTATATGCTCGAAAACATATTGTTTATTCCTTGATTTTTTAAATAGAAGTGCCCAATTAGGGAAAGAATATTAAAGATTAGTTTCAGTAGATGATTAGATCAAAAGATTAAAAAAATGAGTGAGAATTTTAATATTAGAATGAAGTGGTTGAAGTTGTCTAACTAGTTTAGACTTTTATAGATTTTTTAGAGCATATTGATGCTCGTAATCCATGGGGGACTATAAAACTCTTTTGAGAGAATTCTCAATTTGTTCCCTATTTATTGGCTTAAATCTCTATATCTTTTGGCCACACATCTCGATGCAAATATGGCTAGGAATCTAAATAAAAATTTTCCTTGTGTAGTGACCACTTCCCTCGAACACTATTTAGATAGATTTTTTCCATACTATAGTTTGTTTAATATAACTCTTTGTATACATTATATTGGCACGGGGTGCCTAGATTGCAGATACATAGACTATGTTCCCTTTTTGTGACATTGAATCGGCACGAGATGCCAACCTTATAATTCGACTAGTATGGATGTGGCATGACCTACTGATATATTGTTGTTTTGATAAATATTCATGGTTGATGTATGATTGTGAATTGCATATATACTGATTTAGATCAAAGCACAAATTAGATTGGTAGTTATTATATTATGGAAACTTATTGACAAAAGTTAATTGTTAGAATTTGGTATGTGTGTGTGTTTTTATTGGCTTGAATGATGAATAGAAAATAACAAGTAGATGGATAATTGATGCAAGTAAGTTAGTTTTCGTGTTCTATTGAAAATGTATAATTATGGAAATTATGGTGAATTTACTTGTTATTAGAAATAGATCTTGAAATTATATATATATATATATATATATTGTGTATATAAAATGTTTGATGTGTGTGTGTGTGTTTATGCAATGGTTAGAATTGACTTTCATATATCATTTCGGGCATGTATGATGTGTTTGTTTAAGTGTGCAGACAACGAACAAGTGTTCAAGAGATTTGAACCACAAAATATACAAAAATAAAAACAAACAAAAGAGGATGAAGGGGGCTAACTCACATGAGGCTCATTGGCCAACAATGAGTCACTCGGGCTCAAAATTTGATTGGGGAATGTTATTGTGTAAAAGTGACCTTAGTTTTGAATGTTGTTTTTATTCCTTGATTTAAATTTAATTTCCTTTCATTCTAACCTTTAGATTGACTAGTTTTCTTATCTTGATAATTTGATTTAATTAACTTGTAAGTTGGATTGTTAAATTAATCCCGCTTTCTATTTTTGGGATGTTTGGGCTCATGTTTTGTGTTGGGAATTTTTCCATTTATGGAAAACTTGAATTTGTCCTTTGATGGCAATTTTGGAAGGTGTGTGGGACAAGTAAACCTTGTCCCACACTCCAAAAATCTCTCCATACACCTACCCATAGGGTAGGTGTACCTTTTATGGAACTTTGACCACTTGAAGACTCTTTTGTACATCATTTATTGTTTGTGATCTTTCTCTTTTTCAAAATGAGATTTTGTAAGTACTTATCTTACTTTTTTACTTTTGGGATTTGGGTTTATTTATTATGATTTGATGAATTGACATTTTGGGTTGCTTGAAAATAAATTTTTTTGGATGTGAACCATTTATTTTATTTTTCAATTTCTTTATTTTTTTGTGTGAGGATTTTGGGAAATGGGTTGAGTATGGGTCAAGTCATGTTAAAGGTGAAGTGATGGTTTTATAAGGGAGACCTATGTGAATGTGTAAGGGCCTTCTTTTCATGCTTGGGGGTCGATTGATTATTTTTGGGGATGGAGCATACCATATGACATGATCCTAAGGGCTCCTCCACTTTGAATTTTTCCTATAATTGGAGTCTTTTACTTTGTTTCGAAGAGCTCACTTGGTCTTAGGGAGGTGATGTCACTTGTAAGATTGCTTGGAGGGTTTGTTGGATTGTTGGAGTTCTTGGAATACTTGCTTGAGGAAAATTTTGGGACTTAAAATACATAAGTATGCCTTACCCATTTGATTTTTATGTATAATGTAAATTCTATCCCTTGAACTAATTTTGATTTTTTTAAAATTACCCACTTGGGTACTGAGCTCATTTTTTTGATTAAGTGTTGTGTTTAAGCTTGCATGTTTCCAATGTGGGAATGTAAGTGTTGTTGTGTGTGGGGGTGTGTCTTTCCAATAGAGGGATAAGTAGCATACAAAGTGAGAGATACGTTCCCTCTTTAAGATATTTTTTGGTAAAAGTAAGGGGTGGGGCATCCAGTCTTAGTGGAGCTATAAGTGGTCGTGGGAATGGGAGGTATAAGTGTGGATCTATTATTATTTTTTATTTTCTTTTGGAGGAACCAAGGGCTAGCTACCCTCTCCTAGTGGAGCGATAAGTGGTATAGGGTGGTACTTCCTTCCCCATTTCAAACCATAAATGGTTTGATCATGTGTATTGACTTCTTTTTTGTGGTTGACATACATGGTTGTTTGTCCCCTTTATTTACTTGGTTGTTGTGAACTTTTCTTACATGGTTGTGTGTGATTTGGGCATTGTGTTTATTTCGGATCTCGGTTATTGGTTCTTGAACCTTATGTGAGTTAGGGAACTTATGGGGCAATGGGGATGTGATCATTCCCACATTGCATGGCTCGGTGGTAAGCATCATCGATTCCTCCTTTTGTTTGATATGGGAGTGTTGTGATGAAGAGTATTGAAGTAGAATGAAGTTGTGGATAAAGGTTTAATATTGGGTCTCGTGTAACTTACGTCCTTGAGCCATTTGGAGACCTTGTAAAGTGTTGTTCCAGTTTGTTATTGTGAAATGCTTACGAGCATTGTAATGTAAGTGGGAAAATTATGCTTTTTTAAGGTTATATTTCAATCATATGTGAACAATTTGTGTTGAAATTTGTACTTGCATGGTTAATGGAACGAAATGAAGTTTCCTTTTTATCTCTCTTTACTTTCTTGTAAGAATTATTTACACAAGTTTATAATGTTGCGTTGAAAAGAAAATGAAGGAATTATTGTTGCATTCTAAATGTTATAAAGTGGTACTTGAAAATGGTTAGTGAAATGAGTAGAATCTCCTTTGAGCCTTGACTCTCTTTCTAAATGCTAACATTGTGGTTGCTTATTAATAGAAGATGGTTTGTGTTTGGCTTTTCTCAAAGGAATGTTTGGAAGTGTACTACTTTTCCTTAAACTAAAACAAAAGGATGGAAGTGATTAAGAAAATTATTTTTCGATTGAGTTCCATACTTATTAAGTATCTTACAATAACTTAAATGCTTATGGAAGTTCTTCTCTCCAAATGTTTCACAACTTGTACTTTGGAATGGTGTTCAAAAATAGTATGTCTCATTTAACAAGTTGTCATGAATATATTTGTGCAATTTGTACATGGCTTATAACTCAAATTAACTTAGAGTATACAATTCAATGGATGTTTATCGATTTCATTTCCAAGCTAAATATATTATCTTTATTGTAAAAATCGTTGCATCGTAGGTTAAGAAGAGAACAAAAAAATATTGCCTACCCTTACTAAGTTGGGAGCCTTGGGGCTAGTATGCAAGTATGTATTGTATATATATATGGAAATTATTTTTATATAAAGTGAACATCGTATAAACTTAGCTATTTTAAGTTTTGTTTTAACTTGGACAAGCTACTTAAAGCAATTTGAAGAATCTGTTATGTGTATATATATATATATATATATATATATAGCCCTTTAATTGAAACATATTATTGAAGAAGCGTAGATTAAAATTCCCATCATAATATAATAAAGGGTATTTATTAATAATACTTATGCATACATATATTTTATAGATATTACAATATCTTAAAGATATTATATATCTATATTTTGGATATTGTATTAATATAAATTAAAATTGTTTAATTATATTCTTTATATATATATATATATATTTCAATAAGTAATATAAATTAATTGTTTTAGTTATGAATATATCTATATATAACATACTATATAGGGTACATATTATATGTAAGAAATTATTTATTCTATTGAGAGATAAATTATAAAAATGTATATATACAAAGAATCTATATAACAATTTATATTTATAAAAGTAAAATTTATATATAAAAAAGAAAAACAAATTGGGGCCACGGCCTACACAGTCGTAACCCCCAAAACTAATTTTTAAAAAAGAAATGTGGGGTGGATGGCCATGGATGACCCACCCCATTGTATTAAATATGGCGGGGTGGTTCTCCTTGTATAAGGAAGCCTCTATTAAACCCACAAAAAAAGAGAGAAGAAAATGTGAAACAAGAAGAAATAAAATAAGAATGAGCAGAAAGAAAATATAGATAAAGAGATAAGGTAGAAAACTAGGGCTTCTTAGTTGACCTAGATCCTGAGGTGGGGATTTACCAAATCCAAGGGCTTAATTTTCCCCCTCTTCCTCCACTTGGTCAAGTTGACCAATTGATTTGATACTGAGCTTTTAATTATAAATGAGTTTTATTATTATAAGGATAACTAAGGTTTTAACATTAATATAAGCCTCATTATAACTCTTAATAAAATGTTATTATTGTTTTAGCAAACTCTATTCATTTGGAGATAAATAACCCCTCAAAAGTATAAACGTTACCTTATCTATTAATGGGATTTAAATTATTCTTCTAATTCTAGGGTTGTAAAATGTAATAAATGAATATAATTATACCATAGTGTAGACACTAAATCATGCACTTTGGGTACATTTATAGGTCCTAATCACATACCACTATTCATATGATTCCTAAGCGGAAAACTAGTAATCAACATCTATCTTTGCTTTCTTAATTTCTCTATGGTCTTGCACACCCCACTACCCAATTTGAATTTCACTTCTTTATCTTTCTTGGCTCTAGACACCAAAGCACCTGTGCACCCTCATCCCCTCTCGGGCGCCCGTGACATCTTTATATATTACTCTCAATTTTGGGCCTCTTTTATCTTTTAGGCATCTTGTTTTCTTGGTGGTCGGCCTTTTAGATGTTAATTACAAAATTCAAACAAGGGAATCATATAAATAAAAATCTATGTGACCATAATAAAGGACCAAGCTCTAAGAATCTATTACTATCACCTAAGGTTGCATCCAAAGGCATTTAAAGAGCATCAAAGCATCCATCGAGCTTCATTTTAGGGAGGGGACTGTTGTTTCTGCATACACGCATAAGAGG
The DNA here is from genome assembly GCA_018340775.1 of Taxus wallichiana var. yunnanensis. Classification (NCBI taxonomy): domain Eukaryota; kingdom Viridiplantae; phylum Streptophyta; class Pinopsida; order Cupressales; family Taxaceae; genus Taxus; species Taxus wallichiana. The sequence continues at coordinate 167,897,420 of CM031244.1, forward strand.
GTAAGTGTCATTTTTCCATACACACATTTACTTACATTCTACATCTAGCTATTGCTCTCTATTCATTGCACCTTGCATAAGAGCCACCTAGGGCACGATTCTACAAACACACACACACACACACACACACACACACAAATAACTATATGGAGTTTGAGATGTAATGCAACACTAGATCGTAAGTTCACTCTGTCGGGTGATCGCCGGGTCAGTCTAACTCCCCATTTGCATCTTTTTCTTTTTAGGATTTGATGTGTTTTGGAGTTTTACAGGAGGTATTTTTTTACATGTTACAGGTGAATTCGGTGATCTTCTAGCAACCTACATGTGATAAAAAAATAGCAAATATCTTGCGACACTACAAGATTTAGTTTCTAAGCTTTTCTATAGTCACAAGCACCTACTGAAGGTATCGCACCTAGGTTCCCCTGACCCAATCTAGGCGCCCTAGTCCCGACATTTCTAACAATTCTACATTTTTTGGGCTCGGTTGTGACATTATGTCCTAATGTTGCATCAGTTTTCTAGCTTGGCACATCTCTAGGATTATTGCAACATTAGTTAAGCCTCTTATTCCATCTCTTGCACTTAGGGTTTCAATTTCCAATTACTAACTACTTAGGTCATTTATGTACTTTTACGTTTTATCTATTGCACGTGAATCTAAAATATCTAGGGTTTTACAAATTTCTATATTTTTAAAATCATTTGGTGAACCCATCACTCAATCTTAACCTTATTTATAGGGCTTATTTCTTATGTCTACAATCCGTAGTGGTCGTTATGGGTCTTTTGATCATATAGAGCTCCCTCCATCTTCCTGTAGGGTTTCTAAATCAATGGCTGAAATTGATAATCCCTTCACTAACTCTCAACAAGTTCCTCTCAAAAACATTGAAACATATGACAGTGAGAAATCATATGATGAGGACACCAATGTTGATAAAGAGAAATTAGAAAATCTTACCAATTTTCATCAAGCTTTGCGTGACAACCCTACTCATCTTCTACATATTCTTCATGCTTTGATTACTACTAAAAATATCAAGATGTTCTACTACACCCCTTGTTGGTTCTTCCTCCGCCATGAAATCTACTCAAACCCTTCATATTTCCACTTCCATTCCCACTACTATTTCTCTCGTCATCCAAACTACTTCCAACGCATAACCCAAATTTTCTTCAAATACTTCGACTTAACTTCTTGATATCAAGATTCACAAACTTAGATTAAATCAACTTCAATCGTCCACCTCTTATGCATCTCCATATCTAGATTCCAATTTACTCCTTCATACTCCTTTTTCACCCACCATTTCCGCCTATCTACTTCCTCTCAATTTCATCACCCTAAGTTTCCCACCTTCAAAGGCCATGGTGACCCTCAAGATCATCTCCAAGCATTTCATGTAGCATGTCTAGATTATGTGGATGATCACACTTTACTCACAAATCTCTTTCCTATAAGTCTTCAATATTATGCAATGCGTTGGTTCTACGATCTACCTATCCACTTGGTAACATCTTTTACGCATTTAGTTGATTCTTTTCTTTCTCATTTCTCTATTAATATCATCTCTAAGATATCCTATGCTCAACTAACACAAATTAAACAAGGATATAACGAGAATCTAGTGGATTATGTCTTGTGATATAAGAACAACTTAGCTAAGATGTCTAATGTACTTACAAAATTTAAACTTCAAGATCTATTCATCGAAAGTATATTACCACCTTTGCAGAGACCTGTCATCTTCAAGACATCTCCATCATTCGATAATTTATGTCATACTCTTAAGCTACACAAAAATAAACTATTATCTATGGGCAAGCTTAAGTATCATGAACATGATTCACCTTCTACATGCTTTTAAAGTAAATCCCTTTGCCATATCTAATCTATAGGTGTCAACCATATAGAATAGGGCTATAGAGATCCGCCTATCTTCCGCCGGGCCCCATAGAGAGAAGATCTATATAGAGGCACCCAAAGTCTGTCTGCTTACTGAAATGGCCTGTACTCGGAGTTTCCTTGGGGTTGGTCAAGCTTTGGGCCACCCTAGCCCATTGAGTGCTCTACCTTAGGCCATAAATAAAAATTCAAGCCATCTACTAAACCTACTAAAGCTAAAGCTACTGTCAATGTTGTATCTAATCTTGAAAAGCTTCAATGACAACCGCTTAAGCGTATGTTTACTAAATTACCTTGTTCTCCACATATTCTATTGCCGCAACTCGTTGAGAGAAATCTTATTACACTTCCTCCTCCACTCAATCTAGACCCATCTCATCCTAAAGGTCATAATTACAATGAAAATTTCATATGCGACTATCATTAATGCATTGGGCATTCTACAGATCGATGTTTCAAAATTTAAGATCTTGTCGATAATAATAAAATTGAGCTTCTTGAGTCTACGACATCTATGTCAGTCAATGAAAATCACAAGCTCAAGATCTTAAATAATCCTCTTCCTAAATATGAAAAGCAAGCAGTGACTCTTTACCTAATAGGTAATCGATGATGGTCAAAAATAGGAAAATAGGTAAATGGGCTAGGGTCAAAGGTAGTGGTAGTCAAACACATGCACACGGTATAAACTGCAACACGGTTCCAGGTTGAAGAGCTTGCAAACTCTACATCGTCCAAGGTCGATAGGTTTATCCGAACAAGGTTAAAGTGATTCTAGTATCCAAGGCATAGGATATGGTGCGGAAACACAACGTAGGTCAGGTGCAGGAATGTTTAGGTATGTTCCAGTACACCAAAGGTTGGGTCAGGATAAACACCATGACGATAGGCAAGGTAATGTCATTAGGTCAAAAACATGGGTAATAATGTCGTAAGGTATAACAAGTACACGAGTTCATAGGTTACTAACAATGTTCCGGGTCTAGGTAGCTAGGTCACGACATGGGTAGGGCCGAGGTACATGTAAAATAAAAAGTCCCTAAATGCAATTAAGGATAGGGATAGGTAATGTAGGCTTGGAGGTAGGTTGCGATAAGGGTGGGTAAGGTCAAATGGTGGCGGGGAAGGGTAAATGTTGGTTGGAAATGGGGAAAGGGTATTGATAGGAGTATGAGATGTAACCGATGCCAATCATACTCAATCTGGTGACGGTCTAGGTAAACCAATCATGGTTTGTTAGGACATAAGACTGATGTCGGTTTAGGTACAACTAACCATGGTTTGCTAGGGTACATGACCGATGTTGGTCTAGGTATAACCGATGTCGGTCAAGTCGATGTGGGTATATAAAAAGGAAAAATCCATATAATACAGATTCATTTGTACATTTTGGATTTTGTGAAAATGATGAGAGCATGAGAATTTTGTGCCTTGTCAAGAGGAAAGTACGTGGGGCTATACCTGAGCTGAGGTGGAGAGATCCGGTTGGAGAGGAGAGCCTAGGTAGATGGGTCCATGAGATCAAGTGGAGGGATGGAATTGGTAGAGGGGTTTGAGGTAGAGTTTTTACATGGTGGAGGCAGGAGAAGGTTTGGGTGGACCACTAGCACAATGGTCGATGTGCCACCACAGAGGTGACATCGAGATGAGGTAAGATCTAATCCTTTTGTTGTTATTTGATATAGGAAGAAGGAAATGTAGAGAGGTAGAGGTAGGGATGTTTAAAATAATTGAAATTTGTGGTTAAATGAATGAAAGAGGGGTGGGAAAGGTTAGAGGTAGGGGGAAGAGGGTTGGGGAGGGACTTAGGTGAGGTGTGGGTAGGTTCATAGGGAAAATGGGAAAGAAATTAGGTAAAGGAAATTGGGGTTTCGGGTTTGGGCACGGTATGCGATGTCGATGCCGGTCAAGGTATTGCCGATGTCGATATTTTCAAGCTGAAATCAATCGGTATGAGGGGAACCAATGCCGGTTATAATGGACCGGTGATGGTTAGGAGTAACTGGTGTTGGTTAGGGTGAAAAGGATAGAGGTATAGGAAGGGTAAGGGGAAAGGTTAGGTAAAGTGGGTAAAATAGATAGCGGGTGAGGGGAAGGGAAGAAGGGAGGGGTTGAAGGTTAATGTTGGGTAAAATCAAGTTTTAATAATGTGTGTGATTGGTTGAATATAGGCCAGGGACCAGCTACGAATGAGAGATAGGGTACCTCCCTTGCTCATGGAGGTACATACTGAGGGAGTGCGACAACTGATGATTGGCGCCATGTTATAGAGGTTAGCCTGATTGGGGTCGATGATCTTTCTTTGGGCGTAGTCCGGGGAGCTGAGTTTGATGATCGCTCTCATTGACAGATGGGATGCATCGACCAATACCTTCCATTGAGATCACAGTCACACTAGAGGATGTGTATAGGATCCTACGGCTACCGATAGTGGGGATGTAGGTGTATTCTATCTCCTTAGAGGCCTCTAAGGAGTTGATGCTGACCGTGTTTGGTGAGGGGCTGGTAGAGTTGAGGTTCCATAGCACCAGTATGATCTACAATGATATGTACTAGGCCCATCTAGAGGAGATGAGGCTGGTAGTGTTGTTGATGGAGGTAGTCGATGCTTTGCACTACCGGATGCAGAGGGTGGGAGATTCCCACGATCCTTGATGGGGGTGTGTTGTATGACATGGTGGAGGACAGGACCCATTTTGCATGGGCACCCACATTCTTGGTACAGTTGTACATAGAGCTATGGGCTTATGGGAGGCTACAGAGGTTTATCATGTGTTGTACTTTCCTACTTCATTACTAGGCATATGAGCACATTGTGTGTGTGTGTCCAATCCGTATTCCCCAAGATGATGCATTCGAGCCAGGTTTTGTTCGGGTGGGCTTCAGGAAATGGGTGCATACGATTGGGGAGCACCAAGCTGCTAGAGCCACACACGATGCAACATATTACAGGCGATTACTAGAGGTGTTGTCCGGTATGGATATTATTTGGAGGCCCTATGTGGGTTTTCCATCATATGGGTGGATGGAAGAGGAGCTGCAGAGCTACTTCTGCTTGTTAGATGGATAGAGGGGCAATGTGTAAGAGAGCACAAGATGGTACCTATTGATAGGGTGAGATGATAGTTTGGACTACTGCAGGATACACCTCCACCCTTCCCATACTATAGGAGGGATGAAGTGGAGAGGCCTCTACCTCTACCACAGTTGGCAGTGTCGATAGGCGGGAGGATCGGGTGATAGAGCGACAAATTGATGATTCGGGTTGATCGATAGATACAAGCAGTGGTGGGCCACACATTTATGAACAATACTCACGAGGTGGGGTAGCTGGATTTAACCACCATCATAGTGTAAAGGGACACCCTACATGGGCAGTGGCTAACACGATTACAGTTGTGGATAGTAAATGGGCATCTAACAGTGTTCGAGAGGCACATGTTGCTATTTGATGCAGACACAGTGGCCATGCTACATGCCCGTGTAGCACAGGGATAGGTACCCACACAAGGTGGAGATGGGGATGGGGTATAGGTGGCCACCCTATAGGCATAAATTATAGGTTTGTAGGGACAGTTGGTCACTACACATGCGTAGGTTGTGGCCCTTTAGGCCCAGATACAAGCAGGAGCGGGACAGGGTCCCTCAGGATAGTCACAGGCATAGGGACATGGTCCCTCTTTACAGGTACTAGCGGGATAGGGTCTTGAGAGATAGGTATAGGGGCCGAGGCCGATGACACCACCACAAACAATACCTATAGGTAGGTTGAGGGATGCCTTAGGAGAGGTGAGGTATTACCGTGGATCAAGGCCCGATGGCCACATGGATATATTTTCTATCTATGGGGTTTATAGAGCACAATAGGCCTCAAGTGAGAGGACCAGGTTGCGTACCCAAAGTGTAGAGAGTACGGGGGTCGATGATCCCGAAGCGGGTCGGGGTGAGACTACTAGTGCACAGAGGCTAGCTCTAGGTGAGGGACCATCAGAGGACAGATCAAGGTGAGGTGAAGAGAGGTTGGTAGGGCACCCTACTAGAGGGGAGATGGAGGAGACTAATGAGACATGGATGGATATCAGGTGGGGTGATGATTAGTCATCATTTATGACTAGTATATTTGTGTTTTTGACACATTTTTGATATGTATTCCGGCCTACGTGCTGAATATGATATCTTGTTGTATATAAGAGTTTTGTTATTTTTATCATATATCGGCCTACATGCCAAAGATGGTGAGGCTGTATATGAGAGTGTTTGAGAGATTGTGATTGTTATTTATATCCATATTTGCATGTATGTTTACAAAGACTTTCCAATTTATAGATTATGGTATTTATAGTATGGATGGTGTACTTGTTTTAATTTTCATTGCTATATATATGTGGAAATCAAGTGGATTAGGCATGATAGAGTCAAGGTCGTGTAGGCATGGCAGAGTCAAGTCTATTTAGGCATGGTGGAGTCAGGTCAGTTTAGGCATGATGGAGTCAGGTTGATGTAGGCATGGTTGAGTTAGGTCGAGTTAGGCATGGTGGAGTCGGTCGGTTTAGACATGATGGAGTCGGGTTGATGTAGGCATGGTTGAGTTAGGCATTATGGAGTCGAGGTTGGTGTAGGCATGGTTGAGTTAGGTTGATGTAGGCATGGTTGAGTTGGGTTGATTTAGGCATGGTGGAGTCAAGTTGATGTAGGCATGGTTGAGTTAGGTTGATTTAGGCATGGTGGAGTTAGGTTGATGTAGGAATGGTTGAGTTAGGTTGATTTAGGCATGGTGGAGTTAGTTAGATGTAGGCATGGTTGAGTTAGGTTGATTTAGGCATAATTAAGTTTGGTTGATTTAGGCATGAAATGAATGTATGAGTTATGATGGTAAAGACATGTAGCATTTGTTGCTTGTTTGGTTTACTTTCTAGTCATTGATATGGAAAGGAAACTAACTAGGTAGAATTTGAATAGGAAATGGAAAAGGGGAATTGATTAGGGTAGATAGTGGCTAAGCTAACCTCAAAGGGACCCATGCCCTCTAAGTGCTACCTACATAGTCCCGATGAAAAGGGACCTCGGGTCAATGTACTTCTCCCATAAGCTAGGGAGGATTAGGAAGAAGTAGTGGAATGGATTGATGGGTGCTAGGCATGGGTGAATGTAGGTCATATGAATGATTGAGTTTAGATTGTAGGTGTGGTTGAGTGGTTTTTAAATAGAAGTGTTGATTCTCCGGTCTGTATAGGATAATCAATAAGCAATGAGGAAGGTGAATGGTAAGAGGTGGTAAAAGAGCTGCTTAATTGATAAGGACCCTAATGAGTCGACCATAACTAAGAGGGACTTATGAACGTAAGAACCTAAAGGTGTTGCATAATGGACTATTATAAGGGTGAAGAAAGTTGCGTAATGACAAAATGTCATGTTTTGGCAAGTCCCTTGAGTAACAAGGAAATTTAGCTAAAAAGGAAAGGAGGTGAGAATGGGTGATTGAGAGTAGCTTTAGTGTACGACAACATGTTTTTGGAACAAGAAACCAATAATTAAAATAGGCAAGTCCATGACGAAAATTTCATATTTTTCTCCATTTATTTCTTTGTAATAAAATTATCGATGTGGGAAGTCTATATGGGATGGGTGTATTATCTCCTTGATGTCTTCATGAAGTTGATTGATACGGGAAGCTTGGATATTTTTATTGGATTTGTGAAATAACTTGATATAGTTGTCCTTCAAGGGAGCAGTCTATTTATAGTGATGAAATTAGAGTGAAGAGATGTCCCTTTTGAGGGAGTCACCTTTTGCTAGAAGTTTTACTCAAGGAGTTGTATCCCTTTTTTTTATGTTAAAGTCATGGACAAGACTATAGAGGAAGAGTAGGTTCTTATTTAGAAGACAAGACTGTAGTACACAAAGATGAACTATGAAAGAGGTGGTTTCAAGTGATGAACAACCATGGGATTCCCTCTTAAAGAAGATGAAAATTATCCATGAGAATCATGCTTTGAGTAGGCCCATAGTACTCATATTGAAGATAAGGATGAAAGGTGATGGGTAATCACATGATTCTTGTTGAGTTGCGAGATCCTCCAAATGGGTCATATAGAAGGTGAACAATGCTCAAGGGATGAGAGATCAACTGAAAGAAATTGGTATAGAATTTAACATCAACAATAAAATGGTCGAAGATGCAAGGGGCTCGAGTTCAGGTTTACCTTCAAGTGAAGACAAATGATAAGCACTGATCCATATGCATGGGTAACGATATAGGACCAAGCCAATTAGGAGAAAATTTTCTCCGTTTACGTTTTCTTCTTTAGTTACATGTTGATTTTCCTTGGAGACGAGGTCACCGACACGAAAGGTTCATTTGTGAACATGTTTGTCATAGGCATGTTTGATACGTTTCTAGTAGATTTGGAGATGGTCAAGATCATTGATACAATATTCATCTAATAACTCAAGTTGCGCTAAACGATCTTGGAAAAATTCATCATCATTGAGCATGTCTTGTAGTGAGATGCAGAGAGATGGAATCTGGAATTTGAGAGGTAAGACAGCCTCGGTATCGTAGACCGAGAGAAAAGGGGTGGAAGCGAGTCAAAGTGCGAATACTAGTTCGATAAGCCCACAAGGAAAAAGGAATGTGCGTATGCCAATCCTTTCCAGTATCGTTGACTACTTTCATAAGGATTTTGTTCAAGGTTTTATTGGTTGATTCGGCTTGGCCATTGGTTTGTGGGTAATAAGGTGATGAGAAACTGAGTTAGATGCCAAAAGCGTCACATAGTTTGCATAGGGTTTTGTTTTTGAATTGTTTTCCATTATCAGTGATGAGGTGGTGACGAACACCCAAATGAAAAATGATGTGATGGTTGATGAAATCATATATTTTTTTAGCTTTTGTAGAAATGAGGGGAATGGCCTCTACCCATTTAGTGTAATATTCGGTAGCGGTTATGATCCATTGGTGGCATTGTGAAGAATGAGGGTTGATCTCACCGACAAGATCCAAACCCCATTGAGAGAAAGGCCAAAGGTCTTGTTAACCATTTAACCTACCCTGAAGAAGGCTTTATGTCGACTAATGTTTTACGAAATCCTCGCACAATAATTTTTACTAAGACCAAGAATCCAAAAAAATTCAATTTTCGGACTTCGGATTTTTGTCTTTCGAGTTTTTTTAGAACTAAATTTGAATTTCTTTTGAAATTTTCCAAAGTCAACTTTTACAAAAGTCTAAATTTTTAGACTTTCGAGTTTTCGGGTTTCAGAAAATTTTGGCTCATTTCATCTAAATCCCTCTCGGACTTCCAAAGTCAAACTTCTGAAACTCGAATTTTCAGACTTTCGGGTTTCGGGTTTTCGGAGTTCTTCGAGCCATTTTTAGGATTTTTATGCGAAGTTTTTTGAAGTTTGAATTTTTGAAAGTCAATTTTTAGACTTTCAGATTTTTGGATTTTGGACTTCTCAATCACCAATTCATCTTTCCTTCCCATTTTTTTCAAGTCTGAAATCCCAAATTTTCATAATTTTGGGCTTTTGGGTTTCAAAGCTTCAGATATTCTTGACTGCAATTAATTTCCACCTACCTCCATACGGATTGGAAATTTACCATTAATGTCAGGATTTATATATAAAATCAGATTTTACTTTTTTATTTTTACCTGACACTTTTGCACTTTCACTCTGACATTCACTTTCGTATGTTGTGGCATCTTTTTCAAGGTATGTTTCTTTGGTTTTACTTTCTTTTGGTTTAGGTATTTTTCCTCCTCCTTCTCCCTGTTTGGTTTCCTTTTGTTTTCCCTCTGTTTTTTCTTGTAGTGTCTTTCTTTTTCACCATGTTTTGTTGTGAGATTTTTCTCCAGGTTTTCAAGCATGTCCAAGGGACCTTTCAGGCCCCTCATACTTCCCCCCATTTCTCAATTTCCAACTTAACATTATTTTTGTAGTCTCCTCCATATATTATCCTTTCAAACTTATTCAGAAAAATTTCTCGAGAGAATTCTTTTGGAAAAATCACATTTTGGAATTTTGGAGAACTTTCGCTTTGGAAAACTAGAGATTTTAGGTTTTCGAGAATTTGAGATTTGAAGAAAACTTTTTCAGAGATTTCTTTCGAACTTTTAAGTTCGAGATTTCGACATTTCCTTGAGTTCTCAATTTAGGAGATTTTCTACTTTTGGAGATTTCTTTCAGACTTCAGACTTCGGAAAATTTTTTTGGAGATTTCAGTTTCAGGTTTTCAGAGAATTCAGATTTCAGAAAAAAAATTCAGAGAATTTAGGATTTCAGGTTTTCAGAGAATCGAAATTTTAGTGTTTCGGGACCTTTGACTTCATAATTTTTTTAGATATTTCTTTCATGATTCCTTTTAGATTTTTTTGGTTTTGAGATTTCAGATTTTTCCTTTCTTTTGGGTGTTCATAGTTTCGCAACATTCACAAGTTTTGATGTCTTCCTCCACTTCGAAGGGAAAAGAGAAGATGAAGTACACATTTCTTGGGGTTTCTCCCAATCCTACTTGACCTCTGACTTAGGAAATATTGGGGACACCGATCTAGGACAGATTGATCTTCCGAGTTTTGGGAAATATTAAAGGCCCCGAACAAAAAGCCATGGATGTAGGCCATCTTTGACAGTGGTCTTTCCCTTGCCACCGGTTTTCTTGCATCTATGCAATGCCCAAAGTTTTTCCTAGCTAAGCAGCCCATTATGACAAGGAATCTATGTCGATAAGAGATAACGATGATAAGGTGGTGATCCGTCTGGACCTAGATTTATTCAAAGACTTGTTCAAACTTCTAAACATTCAAGATTATGCCACAATCACACCTGAAATAGTAGTTGAGCACTAGGATAAAAAATAAGAAGTATGCTCAAAGGTCATGATGAAATCTTACCTGACTAAGAATTTTGCCAAGTTGCCCAAAACTATACATCGATCGGATTTCATTCAGGAAGTCAACGATCTCATCATACTCTTAAGCGAGTTTCAGGTCTTCCTTCTGCAAAGGAATTCCAAGAATGGATGTTCTTGTACATAGTAACCATCAAGAAGAATACCAAGTTTATCGATGGGGTGAACATATTAGTAGCAACATTTGCTATCAGTTGGGCAAGGTGGCAGAAACCAAGACTTTCTACATGACATCTTTTCTAGTATATGTAGTTGCTGCTATGGGGGATTTTGTAGGATTGAATACCAAGGAGTTCACAACACATCCCAAATATATGAGTTTTATCCCCAGCTTACTCTAGATGAGGGGAGAAAGCACTTTTGAAGAATTAACGATGCCTTCTTTGTTGTTATCCTCTATCACTTCGATAAAGAGTTATATAATCGAAGGGTTTCCGATGAGGCTTTCCAAGAAGTACGAGAATGGGGAGAAATCTACTTCCAATTTCCCACATTCACCTACATTCAAATTTTAGGTTTCATAGGCACCCTAAGCAAGTTACCAAGGTGCCCCACTAACAAATGGATTCTTTTGGAATTGGTTTGGCAGTTTTTGGATTACCATAAAATCCAAAATAAGTGTCACAAGGGAATGCATTTCCCTATTACAATTGGTAGGTATTCTTGCCCAACTATCCACAAGGCAAAGAATGTAGATGCAGAAATGGCTGAAGTAACCCTACGGACCTTCCATCTGTGAACTAATTTTGACTATTGTGGTAAGTTCAGGGAGACAGGTAAGTCCAGTGCTCATGTGCCTCAATTAGAAGACACATGGATTCATTGTCAAGATGAGTACATTGTGCGGTAAATAGATTATGAGAGGTTAACTCTAGATGAAGTGCGGTCAGTTTGGATTGGATGATGTGTCAACAGATTTGTAGGACAATGATGAGGTTCTAGATCCATCATACAATAATGACAATGTCGCTAATCAACCACTGCCATGGGTTGATTGGTATGTGGAGGAATACAACAATACTAAAGAAAGGGTAGGACCCATTCTAAGGAGAACTTTTAGTTGGTTGGCTACCTTGGGAATCTCACCCAAAGGAAAAGTTAACCTACAAATATAGGGTCTACATAAGAAGTAAACCAACCAACACCCATAAAAGGCAAGAGGTCGACTCAAAGGGTTCCTACCATTCCAAAGAAGATCTCATTTGTGGTTGGTGGCTCATCTCTTTCTAGGTCTGTTGCTCCCAAGATTGCAGCATCTACAATGCCAGTTACAGAGGTAGTTGAAGTAAGTGACTCTCCTAGTGCCATTCGGATCCACCACATCTTCCCCTTCCTCCATTATCACTTCCAATATCAGTTCCTTCCACTTCTACCATCATTTCTTCCTTCCCATCCCCTTCCATGGCCCAGGTATTTTTATCACTTCCAGTTCTATCAGCTGGGGAAAATATTGGGTCACCCATTTCCTCTTCACTTCCTTTGACACTCCCATTTTCTTCAATTTCAACCCCTAGCATTGCTTTGTCAATTCCTATGGCTATCCTCACACCCACACCTCCTATCATTGCTACCTCTACTTAGATATTAGTTGGAATTTCTAGTGATCTTGCTCTGACTGATGCTTCAGGTATTGGATCTGCTACTCCATCTTCCTCGGCTCTAGCCATACTAGAGTGGCTGTTTAGATAGACTCCTAAGAAAAAGAAGAAGGTTCCTCTAGGAGATGTGATAGATCTCAGTATATTGGAGTCCATGCCAAAAGACAGGCCAAGAGACGAGAACCATATCAAGTTTGATGGTTAATCCATTAGGAGAGCGTGTGATAGAAGTAGCTACCCCTGTTGAGGGGAAAACTAAAGAAACCATCACAATAGTAGACTATCGGATCTTGAAGTTCTCGTTAGGGAAGGCTACTCATGAAGGAGCTAAGTAGGATGTACACACTACTCTTAGGGCCCTTTTGGAGAAATACGACAAAGACAAGGCCACCAAGGATGAGCTTAAGGCCAAAGTCGAGTAGCTCACTGCACTACTGCGTAGGGTAACCTAGCCCACTCCATCCATTGACATCTCAACTACTACGGCCCTGAAAATTTCATCTAAAATCGATGATATTTCCTATCATGAGCTCAAGAAGCTAGGCCAGAAAGGGAGAATAGTGAATTGATGGATGGAAAGGATCTTACAGGAGGCCAATCCTTTGATTAAAGAAGACGTTGAGATTTATAATGATTTGAGACACAAATACCACCATTGCTAATATGGATGAATATTTCTTTGAAGATAATAATAACTTGAACTTAACTTTGGCAACATGGAGTGACATTAGAGGAGAATAATTTGATTTACTTTTACAGGAGAAGGTAATTGATGATACCTCTAAATTGTTCGAATATCAAAAGGTTGTGGAATTTCGGTGTAAAGTCTTTGCAAGATCTGATTAAGAAATTGGAGTATAAACAAGTGGAGATTATGGATGCCCTCAATGATATCTTGGAGGAGTTTGACAATGCCAACTACAAGTTCTTCAATGAAAATATCGATGCTCTTCCCGAAGACCAGATTAAAGAAAATTTCAAAGATTTGGTGAAGTGGGATGACGATGTTGCAAGGACTTTCAATAGTAACTCCATTGATCGACTAGTTCTATGTCAGAATTTCATAGGGAGACTGAGGAAAGTCATGAATAAGCTTTGAAGGTTTCCAGCCAGGATCACAAAATAAATTGAGACAACGGACATAGTGAATCACTATGCGTGTGGACCTAGAGACAAAGAAACTCAGGGCATTGTCAAGCACTTCTTCAAGTACAGACATCGAATGGATGTTTGGGAGGAAGGACAAAAAAATTGTGGAAAGGAGAAGTAGGTGACTCAGGCCAAAGATGAGGGGCCATGAAAGGAAAAGTTCAAGCTCCAGAATCTGTCAAAGTTGTAGGGTTGACTTGGTCAACTTTTGTAACAAATTTTCTATTTTTATGGGAGCTTGTTCCCTTTTATTAATGACATTACTATTTTTAGTTGAGGGTTAATTAAAGGCTCAGTTGTAATGGCTCAGCCTAGGAACTTATAAATAGTGGAGTGTTTCCATTATTTAGATAGATAATTTTTTTAGAGATTTTGGGGAAGTTGCTCTTCAAGCTTGGAGGAGTGCTTTCAGAGTTTTGTTGAAACTTTTTAATTATATTCAAAGTTTCCTTACACTTGAAGATCTATTTTATTGTGTTGAATGATTAGTCATTATATGCTTTGTGAATTCAATTCCTTAGCATTATTGATTAAGTCTACCTTTATTTCAGATTATCTGTTTCATATCATGAAAAGAATAGTGTGGTTAATTTTCATCAGTTGTGAAAAATTTTTTTCCTTTTGTTGATTAAGAGTTACATTGTTATTGTCATTTAAGTGGATACTTGACATGTGCTTGTGATTATCTTCTTGATAAATTATTTGTGTATCAAATCAAAGCTCACCTTTCTATTGTGTATGTTTAGAGTTTAACAGAGGAACGTCTGCTATTGGTTTGTGGTATTTTTGTACCCTTTCTAGTTGCTAAAGGTGAAGGTGGTCAATAGTGTAAACCTTTTTCCTCATTAACCCTTCCAGAAGTTGAACACCCCTTTTCTTGGTGCATCACCACTTCTAGAATTGATTTTATTTCTTTGCATTCTCACTCCCTAATCCCATGAAATATTAGCATAGGTCTTGTTAGTCATCTTTCTTACATCAGAAGTAGTGTTGTGTTTAGCTTAGGAAGAGGAAGTTGGCATTCTCTGGAGGTTCACCTCAAGCCCAATTCCACAGCTTGAGAGGTGATCCCATGTGTCCCAATCACACTGAATGTCATGAATCATTCTCGGCCATTCGGGGTGTAATGATTTGGTGACAACAGTCTCGTGTGACCTATAAGGCATGACTAGGTGTGTGATGGAGATTAAAATGTTGCTGGCATTTCACACAATGTTTGACATAATCAAAACAATCAAAGTTTAAGGTTGACTAATAATAGCCTAGGAAAATAATGCATTTTGTGACGGTGACCACTAAAGTGACCTCCATAAATTCCATCATGGACTTCCTTAATGGTGTAGGGAATTTTAGAACTTGTAAGGCATCGCAAAAGAATGTCATCAAAATTGTGTTTGTAAAGAATACCACCCATGATGACATAATGGGAGACACTTTTAAGAAAGGCACATTGTCCATTATGAGTGAGATCGGTGGGTAGAATGGAAAGGGAAAGATAGTCTGCATATTACTTATACCAAAGGTCATGTGGGTTAGGGGAAATGGTTCCAACAGAGTAGACCTCATGAGGTAAATAATAGGGTTATTATAGCCTTTGTATTGTGACAAAGATTTTAGAGTCAGTGGGTGAAGTAAGTATCTAAGAAGCTAAGAAGGCCATGGTATCCACAAATTTATTGGTAGAACATGGGGTGGTTTGAAGTGCGTAACTATCAAATCTAGTAAAAAGTATGTCTATGTGATTCTTATACTTTTGAAGTATCTCATTACGACACTGGTATATACCATTGACTTGGTTTATGACCAATTGAGAATCACCAAAGATATTGATTGACTTAACATCTAAGGAATAAGATACTTGGAGACCCAATATGAGTGCTTCGTATTCAACAATATTTTTTACACAATCAAAATTGAGTTTGAAAGACAAAGGCATAGGTTCACCATTAAGAGGAATGAGGATAACACCAACTCCACCCCCATGCTGACACTTGGAGCCATCAAAGAAGAGTGCCATTTTGTAAGTGGGTTTTTCCAGGGAAAGGGTAGTTATAGACTCATCTGGGAAGTTGAAGTTAGATGGTTGATTCCTAGAAATAGGTGTGTTAGATAGTTGGTCAGCAATAGCCTAGCCCTTGATGGACTTTTGATGAATGAAATCGAGTTCGAGGTTAGCAAGAAGCATAATCTAATGTGCGACACATTTGTGTTGATAGGGTTTGGCATACATATAGTGTAATGGGTCAGTATTGGTGATGAAAAAGGTTTTGTGACTAAGTAGGTAATGGTAGAGTTTAGTGGCGACAAAAACTAAGGCTAGGCGAGTTTTTCGGCGTGGGTATATCTAGTTTTGTAGTCAAGAAGGGTACGAATTATGTAATAAACCACTTTCTCTCTTTAATTCTCATCGCAATGAGCAAGCATGACACCTAGAGAATGGTCAGTGGCAGAAATATATAGATAAAGGGCTGGTCATCCTTAGGAGGAATGAGCACTAGTGGTTGAAGGAGGTATTGTTTTAAGGCTTTGAAGGCTTTATGACATTCATCATCCCATTGAAATGACACGTCTTTTTGAGAAGATGATGGAATGGTTGACAACGGTTAGAAAGCTGCAAGATAAAATGATGAATGGATTGCAACTTTCCTTGTAGGATTCAAATTTGATGGAGATTAGTGGGTGGAGGCATTTCTAGAATAGCCTTGACTTTAGCAGGATCAACTTCTATGCCACGCAAAGAAACGATGAAACCTAGGAGTTTTCTGGAAAGTACCACAAAGACACACTTCTTTGGTTGAAGACACACATAATACTTGATGAGATGGTCGAAGATGACTTTAAGGACAAGTAGGTGCTTAGTTTGATGTTTATATTTGGCTAGAAGATCATCTATGTAATCTTCCAATATGCGATGCATGATGTCATGGAAGATGTAAGTCATGGCTCGTTGATATGTAGCACCAGTGTTTTTGAGGCCAAAAGGCATGACTCGATAGCAAAAAGTCCCCCAAGGGGTGATGAAGGCAATCTTGTGTTGATCCTCTAGAGCTAGTAATATTTGATTGTAGCCTAAGAAATTGTCCATGAGCGATAACATTTCATGGCCAGCAAAGTGAGATCAACCAGTTGGTCAATGTCGGGTAGGGGGAAATCATCTTTGGGACAAGCAAGGTTGAGGTCATAGAATTTCATGCAAATGTGGAGTCCCCCTGTCACCTTTGTGATAGGAATGATGTTAGAAATCCATTGGGGATAGTCAATGGGTAGAATGAAGGAAACCGAGAGAAGGTAATTGAAGCTCTTCTTTGACCAGAAGAGCAATGTGAGGATGCATTTTCCACAACTTTTGTTTGATGGGTTTGGCATCAAGAATGGTTACGATATTGTGGACCATGATTTTTGGGTCAATACTAGGCATATCGGCATAGGACCAGGAAAACACGTTGCTATGGTCCCGAAGGAAAGAGGCAAAGGCTTCTGTTCAGTAGCGTCTAAGGATTGGCTGATCTTTAGAATGTGTGGGTCGTCCTGAGTATTAATGTTGATTTTGATGGTTGATTTGTTCAACATGGTCTGCATCTCGAAGGTAATGACCGATGAATATAAGAATCTTCCACACCAAGGTAAGTGAGGATGGATTCATCATCCTGACATTGAATGACATTAATAGAAGGTGTATCATCATCAATCATGTTAGGATACAAGAATGGGAGAGAAGAGGGAGCTTCACCATCATGTTGATAGGTTAGTGGTCCTAGGAAATGGTGTTTATGAAAAAAATAGTTAGGAGGAATAGATTCGGGATCTATGGACTCCATGGGTAAAGATAGTAATGTGGGTGAATGAGGTGGGGAAGATTTTTCATCCTGGATGAGGTCGACGTGAACCTTATTGGAAGGTGATGTGTCAAAACCAATGTCACTATGGTCATTGCGTTTACGAGAGGTATAGGAAATGATAGTATGGAAACCCTATTCATAAAATCCAAACCCAAATCCTTTCCATGTGCACCGGTGGAGGAAAGTGTGAGCGAAGTAGTGGTTAGTGAGGGAGTGTAGGTCGATGAAAATGGTTGGGTTTGGGATGGAGGTTCGGGTTTATAGGTGGCCATATCAAGTCCCCCATATGTTAGATTAGTGCGAAGGTGGGGAGGACCATAAGGAAAAATGTCACCGATGTGGATGTCATAACTGGGGTGTTGACGTAGATTTCCATACTCTTGCGGGGTGAGGAAAGTGTTGATATTGTATAAGTGGTACTCCCTCGAGTAAGGAGTTGAAAAACACCTTCTAAGGGATCAATAATTGGTATGTGGGTAACGGGGATAAACAGCTCACTAGATGATGGGGAAATAGGTGGGTCAGTGGTAGAGGTTGTAGTAACCATGGGGATAGAAAGGTTTGATGCAATAGAGGTAGTGGCAGTTTTGGTGGATTGGATTATAGGTGAAGGTGAAGTAGGGATAGTGGCAGATGCCTTGACTAGTACAAGCACATCACTGGGATGCTATATCATGTTACAGGTCTTGAAAGGTGACGGGTCAATAGGGATGGTGTAATTATGTCCCTTGTGTTCACATTTGAGGTAGTGGTGTAAAGTTGAAGGGACACAACCCATGATGCAGATCTAAGGTCATCCGAGAAACAAGTTATACTAGAAATCCCCTTATATGACATAGAAAAGTTTCGAGATGGTGCGGGGACCTACACGGACATGGAGAATGATGGTACCTCAAGTAGAGGTCATGGCATCATTGAAGGAATACAACATAACTAGGTTACCATGCTTGCAATTGGAAGATATTCACATTTGGTCATATGCATGGGAGGAGATGATGCTAATACTAGCACCACCATCGATCATAACACGTTGTATGCATATATTATCAATAAAGACAAAGATGAAAAGAGTGGGGTTGGGGTCATCGGACTGGAAGGGAGTGATCTCTTCATTTGAAAAGTTGAGGGTAGCTACTTGGCAAGTATGTGAAGGCACAGAGGAAGATGATGACCTAGTGAGAGAGGAAACATGGTGAGGTGTAATGATGGAGGTTACGGGTTTGGGGTCATTTGGTAATACTTTAATAGATTCAAGGACCTCCATAAGGGCTTGATGATGTGACTTAGAGGTTTGGACGAGGTCATATAAAGACATGTTAATAGGGGATTGGTGTAGTTGTTTTAACATTATGCAATGTGTGACCCCATCAAAAATAGGGTATGCAGGACCTTGAATGGTGACCTTGGGTATGGGTGTGGATGGTATGTTGGGTATGGGGTTGGTTGATAGGCAAGTTGTCTTTTCCTTACCTTTGTCTTTCTGGGTATGGGTGGTTATGTTGATCATGTTGATCTCAAACCTCAGGGGTGGATCAAAGAGTTGTGGGGGTGGAGATATTGATTACTAAGTAGGTAATGGAAGGAGATCTGGGGAAATTGGTGGAGGTGAAATGGGGTCCTCATCAAGAAGATCATTGTCATCAAAATTTTCTTTGGGAGGACATAATTGGACAAGGGTAATTTTTAAAGCCTTACAGTTCTCTACATTGTGTCTTGGCACATGATGGTAGGCACAAATTTTGGTTTCGTCAAATCCTTTTGGTTTGGGTTTGAGCGGGTCGTAAGGTTTAAGAGGTGGTAATATGATGACAAAATTTTTGAGGAGATTGGTCTAGATTTTGGCGTAGGACCTGCTAGTGGATCAAAATGGGAGGTGAATGTGGGTTTGGTTGTAGGTATGGTTGATTGTGAGGGAAGATGCTTTACGGTGAGGGGGAATGGGTTGGTCCACTGCAGGTGTGCCAAAATGTTTCACCATTTTCTTTATGTTTTGAATGACGAAACAGATAGGGTTATGGGCTAGGAGGAATACCTATTAAATGGGTTGGTTGGAGGTTGATGTGTGCATTCTGACTTCTTGACCTAATGTCGATTGTGAGAGCTTCCTTTTGGCTAGGAGGAACTACCTGTAATAGAAAACAAGACCACAAAAAGAGAAGTTAAATGATATATGACAGTGGACTGCCTAGCGTATGCTAGTTTCGAGAAGTGTGATACTTCTTAGATGGTTGTCAATCCATTGTTTAAAACAAATTAATGTGAGAAATAAGTAAAGTCCTACTGTAGTTGATA
Source organism: Taxus wallichiana var. yunnanensis (assembly GCA_018340775.1). NCBI lineage: Eukaryota > Viridiplantae > Streptophyta > Pinopsida > Cupressales > Taxaceae > Taxus > Taxus wallichiana. The sequence continues at coordinate 167,917,121 of CM031244.1, forward strand.
TGATTTAGGTATCTCATTCAAGTACAATAAGAAAATCCAATCACAACAAGGATAGGTTATAGTTGGATCTAAAGGATGAGGTGACTGTCAAGGTACTGGGACTAGTCAGGTTCTGATTCTGGGTTGTTTAGGTCAATTGGTAGGAGGTTGTTTGGCTTTGTTCTTGGGTAGAGTATAAAACATAGAGACCAATTTTATTGGGTATAACTGACAAAATTTAAGGGAGACTGACGATGGTTATGGGTAACCAATGTCGGTATAGTAGGATGAAAATAGTTCAATGAAAACCTTATTGTAGAGTTTAGGTGAGGTTAGATGGGGCTAAAGAAGGGGATGGTGAGGTATGTGGGAATAATGAGAACACTCAGAGAGGTGGAAGGGCCAGGATAGGTGATCTAATAAATGGGTGGGTGAGGTTTTTGAGTTTGTCAAAAAGAAGGCTATGGAGGGATGGGAATGTTAATAGAAGAATGATAACAGAAATGGTAACAACTCTATGAGCAGAATAAGAATGGAAATGATTAATGATAAAAACACTTACCAATGTTGTAGGTCTAATGGTTGGGTGGTGGTGATGATCGGTTGATGGAATGGAGCTTGGTGCAATAGTGATGCTTCCCAGAATGTTACCATGAGTGCAAATGCTTTTGGATCTGCCTGGTGCTGGCTATGGATGTCTGGGTGTGTGAAAATACTCTAGTTCTGCTTGCATACAACTCTCTTCTTGTCTTTCTGCTCTCGAGAATGTGCCAACCTCTCAAACAAGGTTGCTAAGGTGAATAAATGGTAACCGACGATAGTTTTGTCTTGACCAATATCGGTTTAGGTCTGACTGGCATCGATTAAGGTAGGATTCCCTAGGTTTACTAAAATGGGTAGATATTTCTAATTTCTTAGGCCAAGTTGGTTTGTTTTCATAGATCAGAACGGAAGCTTCCCTTCTAATGAGCGGGAATGTGGTTAGAGAAATATTAGGCATTGATTTTAGGGTTAGACCAAATCTTAGCTCATTAAGGAAAGTAAGACTTAGTTATTGTTAGTTATGGAAACATGCCAAGAATAGGTCTAGGGTGAGGTGGCTGGATGAGGTGTCTAGGTGAGGTGGAAATTAGGTCAATTAAGGTAATAAAATAATGGATATTGTGAGGATGGGTATTTAATTAAATTAATTATTAATGTGGGGTGAAAGGGGGCCATGGTTAGGTGCCCATGTTTAAGTTGGTTATCCGATCAGGGGCTAAGGGGAATGTAACCAAATTTAGGTGTCTACTGAGATGCATCACCACCATTCATTTCATTCTCTAACTATGAATATCATGATATATTATCCTATGACACATTACATATCAATTCTTCTATCGACCTCACACTATTAATAATATAATGATTGATGCATTGATTAATAGGTTTGTGTGTCTGTTACACTTCTAGTTGTTATCGATTATCTTCTATCGCATATTTCATATCCAGTTCCTAAATTATATAGTTATATAAAGATTCTTATCACATTTGGTCATCTTACCATGGTACTCAAGATATCATTTCCATGAATCACTTGTGTCTAAATTTCATTCACAAAAATAAATTCATTACTATCAACTATAGTCCACCATTCACAACATGTCCGCAACCTCCACTTGAGGTTTTAGTTGCACTCGCTAGAGCATCTAGGTCCCTGCAACCTATCAAATATTAATCACAAATTATTTCTATCTCACTTGTTCACACTGGGACCTACTTAGTCTCATTAGTCTATTATTCCATCACATCAGTCTAGGTCCACCACTTCAGAGGCTCCTTCACATATGTATACATTACCTCCTCAGTTTCCTTCACATAATTTTTCATCTCTCTCGTGCTCTCCTTCACATAGCTTTTCATCATCTCCATGCTCTCCTTCACATTGGTGTTCATCACCTCCACATTCTCTTTCACATAGGTTTCTATTTCCTCCTAGGTCTCATATACATAGGTCTCATTCACCGATACATAATATATCTCATACATCACCAATCTCATAGAATGGTCACAAGCCTTTATGTTCATAAGCATCGGGTGGATAACCCTTACACTTCAATTTTTTCGAAAGTATATTCATCAACATACACTTGGAGGAATCATGCTTACTATCCCCCTTCTAGCATTATTGAGTGTCTCACATTTCGATTATGTTCCTTCATTCTTCACATAATATTTTCATGCATCTTACATATCTTGATGCACTTATATCATCATCACCTTATGACATATTCTTATGCCACAATTCACACTTGAATGTTGAGGGAATATTACATTCGAGAATCACACATCATACATACAACACATTTCACACTCGACATATTCATGACACATATTTATAGGATCACATTATCACACAACATGCTTCCGATGATGCACTCTAGTTCCATGATTCATACTCAACTGTAGAGGGTCTAAATTTGAAATGAACCTTACCACACTCACTCACTCTCTACACTCTACACTTTATCGACCATATATTTCTAGCACACAATGAAAACCATTTCTTGATGATGAAATATTGTTCTATTGTTCATTCTTGATTATGTAGGGGTCTTATATAAATGAATTGCATCTCATATCCATCCGTACACTACTCCTATCACACTCACATTGCATTCCATTCCATTCACACTCACAACATACTGCATATCTTGGTTACACATTGTTTTTGCTTACTTATACTTGCATGTACACTTTGCTTACTATGTTAGACAAATATTCTACGTATGTCATTATATTTTTATATACACATGTGCATTCACTTGCCTTCTAGTTGTGAATGTATACTTTACACATATCATTACACAACATGAATTTTTGGCACTATATGTCTTACCGGTCCCACAATGGCTCCTGGGGAATTTACTTTCATACACACTACAGGTGCTATTGTTTTGATTTATACTACTTCCTATTATTACTAGCACAATACTTTATATTGAATCATACATGCTTTGACATATTTTTTATCTTTCTAACATGCTAATGAGTGCTTCATGTGATAAATTTTTCTTGCACGAACTATTTGATACCATGGTTGTTTGTTATTTTTTCTGCTTGTCACTATTTTTCATTATTTGCCATTATATGCCATTGTGTGCAGGCTATGCCCTTTGTCTTGTGTGTAAAATATATGCATTTGGATGCTTTGACCCTGATTTTCTTGTGAAATTGTGAGCGATGTCCCATGTTTGAAACCCGATTTTCACAATCTACATTATATTTTTGCTTGTTATCTTACACTTTGTCTTCTATATGTGTACTTGTCTTGTTTGCACTAACACATGTTTCCTAGCCACTTTGTTTGCATGTGCCTTGGTTTTTACTAAGAACATTCCCTCCTCTCGCAGAGTATCAATTTTTAGATCAATGTCTGGTCCTCTCTTTTAGGCCACATCCTCTTAGTGATGTCGCAAGCACCCAAATGAGGTGGGACATACATTGGGTGAATCAGTCACCCCATTAAAGAATACACAGTCACATTTAAGACCTTCATAGTATAAGAACAACACAGTCTTTAGTCACAAAATGGCCCAGATTCTAACTTAGGTCCTCAAGAAAACACAAGCACTAGTGCCCAGATATAGAAATGAGCTTATGGGTGCTCCTAACCCTTTATGGAAACCTATGACCATAGGGCAATTATAATTTTTATCAGATCAATATAGTTCTTAGTAGTTTACACAAATGTTTTCACAAAAAAGAACAATCCTCTAGCAATCAACATGCATTTTATATATTCTTTTCTATTTTGTGTTGGATCAAACTAGATTGAAATTGATCACACACCATTTGAAGTGGTGTATAAATCATCGGGAAGCGATCGGGGTTGGATAATAACACTAGAAATTTCTCTCCAACACTTCTTATGTTGTGGTGTGAGATCACCTAAATAAATCATTCCTCTACTGAGTGTTTGGGCACTTTCTATTTTTTTCCACTCATTGCGGATCAGGTGCACCTGTTCCTTTTCACATTTTTACATAGTGTTACATAAGTTTGTACATACTTGGATCAAATTTTTCATATACACGACTTTGACTACTCTTTTATTCTTCTCTTTTATAGGTCCATCCTTATGGGAAGCAATAGTCACATCATCGAACACATCAAACAACATTGACAAGAGGTATAATGTGACATATACATGTACTGAGTTCACCCCTAAGACCACTTCCTCTTCTCTAGCTTCCCACTTTATTTTATCACTCCACACTTTTTCTTGTCTCCTCGACACAATTTCACCATCAATCTACATGGTTATCAGGTACACATCTCTTATCTACTTTATGTTATTGAGTATTCACTCAATAACATAAAGTGGGGCAAATGTAGAAACTAAATCACACACTTTGGGTACATTTCTAAGTCCTAATCAAGTACCACTATTCATATGATTCATAAGCAAGAAAACTAGTATCAACATCTATCTTTGGCCTCTTTCTTTGCTTTCTTGTTTTTCTCTGTGGTCTTACACACCCCACTCCCAGTTTGACTTTCACTTCTTTATCTTTCTTGGCTCTAGACACCAAAGTGCCTAAGAACCCTCATCCACTCTGGGTGCCCCTGACCTCTTTGTATCTTACTCACCAATTTTTCACCTCTTTTATCATTTATTCATATGATTTTCTTGGTGGTTGACCTTTTAGATGTTAATTACAAAAACAAAACAAGGGAATTATATATATACAAAGCTATGTGACCATAATAAAGGAACAAGCTCTAAACATCTATTACTATCACCTAAGGTTGAATCCAAAGGCATTTCAAGAGCATCAAAGCATCTATCTAGTTATTATTCAAGGGACAAGGGATTACATTATTATGCATACACTTCATAGGAGGGGAAGTTAATTTAGACATCCAAACATATACTTATATTGTGACATCTAGTTATTGCTCACTATGTAGTGCATCTTGCACAAGAGCCACCTAGGGCACAATTCTTCACACACACAGAACTATCCGGAGTTTGAGATGTAGCAAGTGCTCAGTTGTAAGTTCACTCTTTCGAGTGACCTCTGGAGTCAATATGACTCCCCATTTGCATCTTTTTATTTTTAGGATTTGATGTGTTTTGGGGTTCTGTAGGAAGTCTTTTGTTTTGTAGGTTACATGCGAATTTGGTGATCTTCTAGAGACCTACAGGTGGTCAACATAGAACATTAGCGAACATCTTGAGACATTACAAGATTGGTTTCGAGGTTTTCTAGAGTCATGAGTGCCTACAGAAGGTATCTGAAGCACCCTAGCCCAATCCAAGCACCATATTCCTTGAATTTTTGATATTTCTTCATTTTTTTAGGCTCGGTTGTGATAGTCTACCCTCCTATTCCATCAATTTTTCAGCTCGGAACATCTTCAATATTATTTCAAAATTAGCTAAGTTTCTTATTCCATCTCTTACACTTAGGGTTTCAATTTCCATTTGCTTATTGCTTAGGTTAGATATGTACTTTAGCATTTTATCTATTGCACATGACTCTAAAATATCCAAGGTTTTAAAAATATCAATATTTGTCAAATCAATAGTGTCACTAGATTATAGTATAAAGATATCGATGATTGTGTTACTCGTAAATGAGATAAATGATCCTAATAACATATAAATGTTATCCTTTATTTAATAGGGTATTTAATTATTTATTTTAATATAAATTTATAAAATAAATATGGAACAAATTTCAACTAACTATGGTATAAAGTAAAACCCCTTGGAAACCCCTTTGGACCCTTCGAGATAATGAAATAACAAAATAGACACGCGATTGACCATGTATTTGAATAAATAGTAAAGTTGTTCAAGAAAATAATGTATCATTTGGTATTGGACTATTAAAATGAGTTCAAGTGTCATAATTAAAACCTAAAGTAATTACCATATAAAAAAATCTATAAGTGTGCTTATGGATTATTTAAATGTTATCATGGGATCTTCCTTACGACTACTTTTGGGTCTACCTCGTGAACTCGACACACTCGCACAATTATGAATTTTTCCAATTTTACCATCAACTGATCAAACAAAAAATGAGACTAATTTGCAAGTGTAGAAATCCTAGAGGTGTCGCGCAATGACACATAATGCACATCTAAAAATCTTAAACTTAAAACTTGATTCCCATTAATTCTTTCTAAACTAAAAATAAATAAAATTATTCCATAATTTTTACCTCTAACTTAGTTGTTTTGTGAGTAATATTTGGGGCTTCACACCTGGACCACATAACCTTCAAATATTTGCACATAATTATAAAAAGTAGTATAAGAACACAAAACAAAATTAAGTAGTACAAACACAACATCAATTATATTGAATTAACTTAATAGGAATAACACACATGTACAAATCAATTGCCAATGATGTGACCTTAAAAACATATTAACAAGTAGTAGTATACCAATGTTTATGCTTAGAACAAAATATCAAACTTTCAAGTTCAACTCTTACTAATCAATAACTACCTTTCTAAGGAAATTGGTATTTGTTTATATAGGAATGTAAACTACCCAAATGATACGTTGAACTTAGCTACTAAACTCATAAAAGTATGGAACATTCTAAAGATAAGACTCAAATGACCTATCACAATACTCAAACCATAATATGTCACCTTAATCAAAATGTTTGCAATGTCAAAACAAATTCATATTTATTTATGGTTTTTGTGGTATCTCATGGATTTAATAAGACTTGTAGTGTTATGTGGATTTTTCTAGTATTCTCGTCACTTGCAATAGGTTTGTAGTGTTATATGGCTTCATCTAGTACTTGGTGGATTTAATAGACTTGAACGACTTTAATAGTGTTCCATAGAATAAATGGACTTGTGTCGCTTATGTTAGGCTTCGTGGCCATTTAATAACATAGTGATGCTACACAAAACTAACACATATATTTTTGGTTGATATGAGATAACCTATGAACCCATATGATCCTACATGATATACCTTACAGGTAATTTTGAAAACTTTATCTCCTTCTAAAATAATCGGGATCCCATGTCTAGTAAAATTTACATCACTCAACTAAGTTAGATCCTCGACATATATTTATTTTCACTTGACCAAATACTCCTTGTACCTTTTATTGTTATATACACTCAAATTTGGTAACTTATCTATTGAAAATGATAAATATCACTATGCCCCTTGCTAAGAAAAATTATCACATTCAAAGGCTTATTAATACATCTCTAGATATTTCTTGACTTGCTCATCTCCCCACTCTACTCTACTCTATTTTGCACCACATGTTTCCTATCAAAGACCATATAGTTTGGTCAAGATAAGATATAAAACCCTCATTGAATTTCAATCTCAAAATGCGTAGTGAACATATGTGTGTGAAGAATATATATGTTATGTATGAAATCAACGTAATCAATTTCATGTATAAAGTAAGAGGCTATCTAAGTAAACCATAACATGTCTTGATTTTATTTTATTTTCATATTTCAATATTTTTGTATTTTGTGCTTATTTGAATTGTTTTGCAAATAGCCATGTACAAGAAGGAGGATAACATTAGATCTATTTTATGAGGACCTCGTGAAGAGACATGCCATGCATAATAGGTAGAGGGGATGTGAACCCCTCAAGTAGAAACATAGACAAAATATTTTCATGTATGTTGCATGTAGAATCCATAATATGTGCCAAAGATGAGTGAGGGTGGGAAAATATATTATAATTGATAGGCACATTAGATGCTTGAGTTAATATCATATGAGAATTAGTATGTAAATTGATGATCGGTGAATAAGAGTGTGAGGGCATAACCATATAGAGACAAAAATATTAGCCACATTTGGAATAAGTATAGGTGTATTAGCAATTAGAAGATAAGGATGTAAAGGGATGTAAGAGAGTTAGTTCCATGAGGGTTTCCTTTATCAACCTCAAAAAAGGGAGAGACATGAGATTAAAAACAAGTAATAGAGGTGATATGTAGTCATTGAAAGAAGTAGAAACATATTGAGATGTATATAAAGTAGCATTATAGTGACTAGTATCGATGTGTACATAAAGTAACATTATAGTGAGTAATATCACACATATACTATGTAATCAACATCGAATAACTAAGTGCCTTATTTTTTAATATAATAAATATCATATATATAGACACAAAATCACGCACTTTGAGTCATTATTTAGTCTCAATCACATACTACTATTTACATGGTTCCTAAGTAAGAAAATTACTAATTAACCCATGTCTTTGGCCATATTTTGTTACTTTCTATTGCTACTTTTGGTCTTGCATATTTATTGGCCCAGTCTTTCTTTTCATACTTTAGTTTTACCCTTTGGGACTCGTGCACCCAACCAAAATGCCGGTCTTTAGACGCCTCGTACCCTTTGGGCACCCCAACCCTCTTTGTACTTTGGTCACACTTTTTCAGCCCATTCTATCCATTTGAGCATCTTATCTTTTTGGTACTCAAAATTTTTGGGGTTAATTATGAAATTTAAACAAGGGAATCATATAAATATAAAGTTATGTGATCATAATAAGGGACCAAGCACTAAGCATCTACTATCTCCACCTAAGGTTACATCCATCAAAAGAATTTATAGCTACATTTACATATATCTAGCTCCATCACAAGGCACAAAAGTTGGTTCATCTACATCACACTTCATAAGAGGGGAGTATATTGTTTCCATACACACATTATTTACATTATACATCTAGTTACTTTCTCGCTACTCACAAAGTGTGACTAACACAAGATCAACCTATGGAATAATTCCGTACACACACACCTAGAACTACATTGGGTTTGAGATGTAGTGCAATACTCAATGATAAGTCCATCAATTTGGAAGTGAAGAAAGTGAAACCTCTTCATATGCATCTTTATTTTTAGGGTTTGATTCTTTCCTTGGGGTTTTACAGGTGATTTATCCATTGCAGTTTCAAACGACATAAACGTGAAAAGAAGTGGAGTGCAGATACCTAATGACCATATCCGAATCAGGTTATGACCATTTTTGCAGACCAAAGAACCCGAACTTAAACCAGGGCACCCACAAGCATCCCTATCCCTCTCCAGAACCCCAATCCAGTCAAATCTACCAGATCTACAATTTTTCGAAGCTCCTGTGTGATGATCTTTTATCTCTATTTAGCTGATCTCCACTGTGATATAATACAACAACCTATGCAAATCAGCTAAGGCCCTATTATCCATTTTCACCCCTGGTAAAATGGACAATTGTGGACCTTGGGGATGAGAAGTTGATCAAGGTGTAGAGACAAGCCCGAGGCTCACATCTAAGTAAGAATGGATTAAATGGGAAAGTTAGTTTTAGGGCACCTCAATACATCTTACTTGGCCCCTGGTCTTGAAGTAATTCAAGAAAATATGGAAAAAATGGCCAAAAAGGGGCTCAAGAGTTAAAAAGGATCGTTGAGCTAGTGAGAGAGCTAAAACTAGCTCAAAGAGTTAAGGAGTTTGGGATCATTTGTGGGGAAGATGAGCTACATTCAAACGGCTCGATACATTGGTTGGGTGTGTGGGCATAGGAAGTGACTCACCAAGTTATTCAATGAGATGGGGATTTGATATGGTAGTAGAAAAAAATTATGGGGCCTTCACAGATCGGTTGCATCAAGGGTTATGAGCCTAAGTGGCTTGCAAGGAACAAGGACCATGATTTCTTCCAACCTCTAACTTCACCGCACAATATGTGAACTAATGTAATACTGAGAGGAATAGATTGGTGTGGGCCCAAAGGAGGTGGGATGACATGAAGTGACGTGGCTGTAAATGACTTGACAAAATTGACATAAGGAACAACAATGGGGTGTTCTTAGTGGGCTTAATACGAATGCATCGGCTAATGTGAGAACATGGAGCCTAGATGGAACTTGGGAGTGGAGGGTTAGTCGGGGACGATGTGGGAAAACGGTGAGTTTGGGGAACAATTTTACCCGTGGGGATTTGGTGCCCAAGATGTTATGTGGGGCCAATAAATGAATGAGCCCAAACCAATGCAACTCGCTAGGTAAGCAACACAAGGAGCTAGTTTTCCAAGATATATGGCGAGTGACAATGATCCAACTAAGTCCCTTGCCTACCAACACCCCGGACTATTTTTTATGAAATCCTAATTTTGAGGCCCCCTCCAAATTTTAATGCCCTCACTCCCTTAACCTTAGATACATAAAATTTCAATGAAATTGGGAAGAAAGTGAAATGATCATTTCTAGCCACGAGAACTAATTGCATGGAATTGAGAATGTTGAAACCAGATAAAGAGTGAAATGCACAAAAATGGCCATATCGTCCTCAATACTCAACCAAATTGGAAAAAAATGGACTTTTTGGAACCGTGATTCCATCCTTTACACTCAAAAATAAATAAATCACAGATTTGGAGGAGTTAGGTGGGTTAAAAATGCAAAAACAAAGATAGATTCAAATAATCACTTAGGTGGTTGAAAATAAATTTAATGAGACAAAAGGAGCCATTTTCTTCTACATCAAGCTACAAGACAACAAGGGAGGGGTTTTACAGGTTCTCCATCATGTTTTTCAGCCAATTGATGTAATTTTTTGGTGGGTGAAAGGGATATTTTGGGACTCTCTCTCTCTCTCTCTCTTTCTCACCTTCCTCTATATATTTTAAACCCTTCTCATTTTGAAGGGGAGTTATTCTGGGACTTGGGGGAAACTCTTGCAAAATTGTTTCTCGTTGTTTTCCATTGAGCTACAAACCTTCACATGAACTCTATGAATGTAATGGTGACTCTACTTTACAACTGTAATGGACTGTGTAATTTCATAGAGCAATAAAGTTGTGTATTGTGGTGTTCTCTTAGTCATTTTTCAATTTTCTTTCACTTTATCACCCTCTATTGTTGTTATTCTATTATGTGCATATTCTCTTCCATTTGTAGGTTTATGCTATTATGTTTCATGAATATTTATGGGTGAATGATATTTTAGGACTATGTCAAATCTATCACACCCTCTCTCAACTGAACTCCCTTTCATTTTTATCCCTCAACAAGCTATCTCACTCCCTTATCTTGGTGCTATCACCTCCTTAGTATAGGATTTCAGCATTTTTATGTTCTTTCATTCTTCTTGGTCCCTTGGAATTGAGAGGATAATATTATATAGTATATTTCCCCTCATTAGGAGCATTTTTGCATGAGATTAGGAAGAGGAACCAACCTACTCTAGAGAATTATCTCAACTACAAGGTCCCACACCTTGAGATAATTCCATGTTACCCAATTAAACTCATATGTTGGCAAATCAAAGGGTGCTGTAATTTGGTGATAACAGATTTTGGAATGTCGGTGGTACAAAAATCAATTATTCCATGTTTATCAAGATTGAATGTATGTCTTGGTGAATTTTAGCATTTGGAGGCTCTATATCAACACATCGATGACTCCTAGGATCAAAATTCATTGGTTTTAGCAACCTATGTGTCTCAAATTCATGAGAAGGATTCAAACCAGGTCTAGAACTAGAGAAGAAGGAATATTTGAATACTTGTAGCTATCTCTAGGAAGAGGAAGAAGAGGAAGACAAGTTTAGAGATCTCCATCTCCACCAAACAGAACCTTTTCAACACCTCCACTTGGTAGGCCATTTTTACAATCCACTAGAGTTCTTAGACCAATCATAATGGTTGCATAACCACTATCAAAACAATTTGCAAATTTCAAGGACATCAGACCACTTTCCCTTAATGCACAAAATCAAATTTTGGTGGCAACTTTAAAAACATTCCATTCTTCAATGGAGAAAATCACATAACCCCAATTGATCATATCTAGGACATTGCAAATGTCTATGCTATACATGAGATTGATGATATGGATGTAGAAGTAAAAATTCTCTTATTATTTCAAATTTAAAGCTCTATAGTGGTTCAAAATATTAGCAGCAACATCAATTCATAAGCTGGAACGAGCTATGTACGGTTCTCTATGAACAATGTGGAGAAAATGGGTATAATCTATCTCTTTTGGAGCAGTTGAATATAATAAAAAAGAAACAAATGAACATATATCTAAATTCAATTTCAGATTCCAAAGAACATGGGACAAGATTCTAATTATTGTCAGACCAACTGCTGAAGGTGCATTTCTATTTCCTTAAATCTCTAAATTATGATATATCTATAATGATACAATATATGGGAGGTATAACCTTACCTGGAGCTTATGTCATAGCCATTAGAGTTGAGAATTTCCTAATTCAAGATGGTAAAATTGCACCTAGGACACCTATGCCTATCTATCTAGAAATGGGGAATCCTAATCCTAGCCAAACACCTGAGTTAGCCCCTATTCCAGCTCCTAGAAATCAAATTTCCAATGAAGCTTCTACCTCTTCTAGAACTTCCAATTGCACTCTAAGAGGTCATGAAACAATTATAGAACCTAGGGAATGAGTTGGTGACCATCAAGAGGTAGCAAGCTCAATTTTTCGTAACCTACCAACCCCGGTACCAACCCAATAAAGCCTCGTATCAGTCTAATATAACTCCTACTCAAGATGCTAACCAAAATCAAGGACAACCCCTACTGCTATGCTATTTCAACCATATAATCCTAATGCAACATTAATCTCTAGAGCCTTGGTTCCAATATAGAACAACCTTGCACAAGAATATTAATGGTGTTTCCCGTGGTTAAACCCGTAATCAAACAACATGTTTTAATGTTGTCATAAATCAAGCCCTAATGGTGCAAAGTGTGGGTTTTTATCAAGAGGAAATGGAAGAAGAAAATAAGTAGCAGACAAACACTCAGGAATCTTCCCATAATGATACTTCATTGGTGAATTAGCAAGTGGAAGATTTTTATGGAATTAATCAACCTCTTTCTTAGGGTGTAGAAGCCAACACAAGGTCTAAAAAGAGAGCTATCGAAGAGGGTCAAACATAAAATTCAAATGATTATCATCCTTCTATTACACCTTTAGGAGTTGGCAGCTCAAATGCAGCCCCAAACTCACAGAATCAACCCAAAGGACATGTTATATCAGCCCATGTGCTAGCTTATGTACAAGAGAGAGTTGTACCAAGTAAAGGAAAACAAAGAGATAATATATCTCCATTTAATATCATTGATCAAATGAAGAAATAAATGTAAGTATCTCAATGTGAGAGTCATTGAAAAATCCCAAGACAAAGAGATTTATTGCAGGTAGCCATGGCCAATTGGTCCATTTCAAATGAGTCATCTAAAGATCGGGATAAGGTGCTCAAAAATGAAATTTAACAAGAAGGAGGTCATCTAAAGGAAATATGAAACCTCCACCATTTTATGTATCTTTGATCATTGGAAACAATCTTGTACACAATTGCATGATTGAATTGGGTGTAAACAACTCAGTGATGCCAAAGCAAATTATGGATTAACTGGGTTTGAAGTATGAAACTATCTATAAAGGATTGGTGCAATTGGATGAGACATTAGTGACAACTATTGGGGTGATCAAAGGATTGAACCTTAAATTTCATACATGCCCAAATGTCACCATTCAACAAGATGTATCATTGATTGATCTACCTTGACTCTTTGCCTTGTGCTTGTCTCGAGATTTCACTGCTAAGATTGGTGGGTACTTGTCAGCTGATTGGTCACACATGCTCTTTAGGACCAGATGGAAGATATGGAGCCAAGGCTACTGTCAAGTTAGAACCTATTTCTTATTTTCACATTGATCCTTATGTGCCAAGCTAAACCAATGCTAATTACTCATCTTTTGATCAAGAAGACTACCTAAGCACTCTAAATACAGACACTAAGGTTGAAGGCATTTCAGATTTGACATTAGATGAATGGGAAAATAAAATGCATTGCTATGATCCCTATAGGGAGATGGAGGAGGCTGAGTTGGTTATTTATTTATTGCATGAAGAAAACACACCTCTTCCTAACATCACTAAGCTAAATTAAAAAGATGAAAATAAATTCTGGTAACCGTTCTTTAATAGTTCAAGGAGCAAGCAGGGTGCGGAAGAGGATAAATGCTTATATCTCCCAAAGGTAATAGATACTACTCAATTTTCCAATTCCAATTCAGTTGTTCTAATAAAACAACTGAGTATGAAGCACTAATCCATGGACTTCACTGGGAAAGGAAAAGAGGTATCAAGAACTTACAAGTTTTTAGGGATAGTGAGTTGGTTGTAAATCAGATTAGAGGGCTGAATTTTGCTAAGAATGATATCCTAAAGAGCTATAAACATTAGGTATTGTATCTCATAGAGGAATTTGATTTATTTAATATTTATTCCATACCAAGGCATAAGAATGAGGCTCTAGATAAGATTGCAACATTTAGAGCAACATTTGATGTGGTTGAGAATATTAAGAAAGATCAAGTGCAAAATCATATCAAAGTGTTTGTGATACCAAATTTTCCAGAAAATAAAATAAGTTGGAAAGTGTTCAAAAGTGATAAAAAAATCATTAATTTCCTTCAAGAAGAAGTTGAGTTCTCTTCAAGAAACTAGGATAAATTGGAGCAAAGCAGCAGTGTGAAAATCAAGTGGTCTAGATAATAACAAACAAACTTCCAAAAGGTTTGGTAACTCTAGAATCAATCTTCAAAACTACATGACCAGTTTCAAAAGAGAAAGATAGTATCATGGTCAAGGGTGAAGATTCAAAACCAATTTCAGTTAGAGAGGGTAAGGTGCTCCAAATTGGAAAATTAAGTACTCATAAAGAGAAATATGATTTCATTAAACTTTGTCAAGAGTTTTCAGATATCTTTTCTTAGAGCTATGAATATTTGAGAGGATTTTATCCTAGTTTAGCACAACATACTATTGAACTCGATCTTGAAGATAAACCCATTAGGAAGAAGCAAAGTCCAGTTAACCCTCATATTGAGCCTCTCATGAAGAAGTAATTGACCAAGATGATTGAAGCAAGTATCATATTCCCAATCAAGCACTCTTCATGTGTTACAAATTTAGTGCCAATTCGGAAAAATAACAGGAAATCAGATTGTGTGTGGACTTTTGAGACTTGAATAGAGAATCTCTCAAGGATAACTATCCACTTCCTTCCATGGAGAAAATATTGCAAGTAGTAGCTGGTTCAGAGAGGTTTTCATTGCTAGATGGCTACTCGGGCTACAATCAAATCATGGTGAAAGAAGAAGACTAGTTTAAGACAACTTCCACCACTAAATGGGGAACATATGCTTACAATAAAATTCCTTTTAGGATATAAAATACTGGAGCTACGTTCCAAAGAGAAATGATCATGGAATTTAAGGGGATAATAAACAAGATGGATCTTGTATATCTTGATAATATTACGATATTTTTTAAGAATGCAACGATCACATCTTCCACCTCCGATAAGTATTCGAGAGATGTAGGTAATTCTGAGTGTCTCTAAATCAAGAAATGTATATTCCTAGCTCATGAAGGTAAGTTCTTAGGCCACATTGTGTCTAAATAGGGGTTGACAATCAACCCGAAAGAGTTGAATCCATCCTTGCTCTAGCTTTGCTAAGCCACAAAAATCTCTTTACAAATTCTTGGGGAGGATAAATTTTTTCAAAAGGTTCATGCCTAATTTTTCCACTCTTATTAAGCCATTAATAGTGATTTTGGAGAAGAGCATTGCATTCAAATGGAAAACGGAGGAAAATATATTTTGAGGCCATAGAACATTACATATCCCAAGCTCCAAATCTCATAAATCTAGACTTCTCCAAAGATTTCATCCTCTTCACTTATTGGTGGCTTTGATGCAATATCTCGCAATATTTGTGTAGGTGAACAAGGAAGGATCCAAGTAGTTGGTTGCCTTCTTCAATCAAATATTAGAAGATTATGAGGAGAGGTAATTTTACAGATGAAAATTTACATGCAACCTTTAACCACACTCGACCCCGAGGTCATGCCGGAGTAGCCAATGTTGAGTGCGTGTGGCTAACTATAGGAGGATTAGTGACTAAGATTTGGTAGTGTGATCTCTTGGTAGTTGAGTTGGAAAAGGGGAGATTTAGAGGCTATGAACGGCTAGCTTAAGTTCCCTATGGTTTTATTTCCTAAATTGGATCTAAGTATTGATCTAGTTTGAAGTGTCCATGTAAAATAAGATGAAAATAACAATCTATGCTACTACTGAAAGGAAACTAATCTAAACAAGTCACAAAATTGAAATATTACAATCACAAACAACAATTCACTTTTATTCTAAATAATCAAATCTACTTCTACACTAAAACTAAACAAGCAAAATAACCGGTGTGGTTATTCACCTGTGTTGAGTGTATTGAATCTAAACTAACTTAAAACAAGAGCTTTTCCAAATGATTTATGATATGTAGACAACCTCCTATAGATATTCTCTCCTTCATATCCACAAGGATAGGAAGAAGAGGATCCATCACCGGGGCTGCTATTAATGATTTAAACCCTCTTGGAAATTAACTAATTACTTGTAAATGAAAATAAATTGATTTATACTCTATTTGATATGGTGAAACAATGTTAAATTATAAGAATGAAGGAAATCAAACAATAGATCCAACTTGGAATTCTGAATAGAGGTAAATCTAGTGTGTGTAGTAACTTGTCCCTCGGTTTGTCCCTTTCCTTCTTTGTGTGTTCATGTGAGTCCAAGGGATTGGTAATGCAAGAACATCGGCAGGAAGAAGGCACTTGAGAAATGGTAGTTTGATGGCGGTCTGGATGCAATACAAGTAGAAGAGAGATAACACAAGAGAACAGAGTTTGGCTATGTAATTCCTAACAAGATCGTAAATGTAAATACAATGCAAGAAACACAAAATTCTCAGGCCCTTTTTCTTGAGTACAAGCATGGAATATATAGGAATGGAGGCTAGGAGGTTACTTCATGCACAAGGCAATAAGATGTAATTCCAACTAATTAAATCTTATTTAAAATAGAAGGAGCAAGGAGAACCAAGAAAACAAAGCTATTGTTAGCTAATTTGACTCACGGATGCATTCTAAAAGCAAAATTAAGTGAATTTTCAACTGTTGAAACACACATGAAGAATTTGGAAAAAGTGGGCAGGGTCGACACCCTGTGCAAGGCAGTGGTTTTAGGACCGCTACCTTGCCTAGGTAGTGGTCCCGACATTCAAGGATAAAACAAGCACAAAAAGAGGCGGGGAGATGGAAAAATGCATGGAAAAGTTAAGGCCATATATGATACAAATATACACTGTGAATGAGTTTTGGATCATTATTGGGGATTCTTGTAACCGTTTTCTCGACAATGTAGCACATGTAATTTTGGGTGTGTACATATTGCCCCCTTAGAGAAGCATCTTAGCCATGAAAATGTGTAAAACGTAGAGTCCGAGTATGGCGTTCCCAAAATGGGGAGTTAGAAGCTATACTTGACACGCCCATGTGTCAAAACATTGCCATACAAACTCCCACTACCTGTAAAATGAAAAAGAAGACTCAAGTGCAGATAGATAAAATATCAAAAAATAAACACTAAATTAAAATGACAAGAGGACTTACCATTTGAGCGGGGATATAGAAATATACCTACGCCAACACTCCTACCCTGTGAACACATACACTCAAAATGAGGTCAAAACAACATATATATATCAAAACAAACTCACTTTTCAATTCATTTGTGCATATCGAATTGTTGATTTTTGAGCTTTGGGCCCACGTTGACCATTTTTGTTTTTGATCATGGTTGAATTGGAATGGATTTGGGAATGGTATGTTGCGTTAGGCTTGGCCTTTTTTGTTTGAATGCTTTTGAGAATAAATCCTAAGAAACTCATAACTAGAGTGGTCATAAGGGGCCTCAAAGAGGTGGATAGGCAGAGTGCCTTTATTGCTTAGTCTCCATTTTGTGAGGCATATATGATGTTTTGTTTTTTTTGTGCTCATTGTGAGCGTTTTGACCATACCTAGTGTGTAATGACATTGTACAAAACCCTAAGACACCATGATATGTACATATATATCTTTTTGGATCAGTTATTCCTTACATAAAGTTGGCTTACATTGATGATTTTATTCATGTGTGTACTCTTAGATGTTTAGAATTTCTGATTTTTCTATGCTTTTCAAAATGCATGCAGTGGACATGAATGCTAACAGAATGATTTCTTTTTTTTCTTTGTAATGCTGATATATGATAATGCAATCACATTGTGATGTTGAACTTTAGTTTCTCTAAGCAACTTTTGGTACTTCGTATTGTTTTGGCAAAATGTGGCGAAAGAGTGATATGATAAGTGAATGAACTTTCCCTACTCCTAACTCCACGCAACCAATGGGATGCAAGAAATCAACACTAAGAGAAAAAAATGGAACAAGTTATGAAATTTATTGAATGGTAATGATGAGAGAAAGACAAGGATTTTGGCACAACCAAATTGAGACACCACAACCTCACTCGAAAGAGGGTTTAAAACCCGCAAGTGAGGATCATGAGGGATGATGTGAACATCAACGGATGTGTGAATGATAGCATGAAGAGATCTCGGGAGGAGCGAGCATTAACCGAATGTGCATGCAAAGATTTGAAACATGGGTAGAACCTGGTTAAGCCATAAAACTCTCCTCTATCTCATAGATCAAAAGACGTGTACATATAGGAGGTGATGAGTAATCCCCAGTGCTGCAATAATGAAAACTCAAGTAGAGAGGGGGAGTTACATTCCCAGAATAGAAGTGTAACTCCCAATGATGCATATGATGCACTGATGTGCTGACGTACTGATGTGCGGATGTGCTGACACGTAAGGGAATCTCATAATAACCCCTAAATTACACATGGACCTATGATCTCACCTAAGTGAGATGACTCACCTAATGATGTGGAAAATAACACACACCAACACCCCCTTCATCATAACTTAGGATGAGGTGGCAAGTCAGAAACAAGAAATGGGTCCCGACACAAAGCCTAATGAGGTACCCATGTACAAGAAAAAGATCCCAAGCAGTGAAGGAAAATCCAATGGGAAAAACATCCACCACAAGAGAAAAACACACTCTCTAATCTAAGAAAGATGCCAAATATGGGTCGGCCATAGACGAGCCTGAAAGGGTACCCATGTACAAAGAGGTAATCTCTCGGAAAGAAGAAGAAGAGAGAAGAAGAGGGAGACGAGAGGAATGCAGAAGATGCCATGGATGGATCTAAACTCTGTAGCTCTAGGAGGTCTCCCAGAAGAATGTCGATGATGAGATCCTCTGCCTTTGGACTGAAGAAGAGCCACCCACACCAAATTGTGTGCCTGCCCTTAGGAAGGATAGAAATGATGTGCTGGAAGTCCACCCACTCCACAAAGGAAACTGAAGGTAGTAACACGAAGAACTCTGAGTTTAGTGTACAAAAGTGTGACATAGGTCTAGCAAGTGAGTGCCAAGGAACGAAGGTAATGCCACATGTGTAGAACTGTTAGAGTGAAAAAGAGGAACACCCATAGAAAGGATGTCCAAGTGATGTGAAGGGAACAAAACATCCTCCACAACAGAAAAGGGATCCACAACTAAGGGTGGATCAATGAAGGTCTCTGGAAATGTGGAAGTGACATGATTCTGGAAGGGGCACTCCCAACAACAGAGATGATGAACTCCTCTGAAACACCTATAGATGGATGAGGGAACTGTAGAGCATCACAAGTGGACTCTATGAAAATACGACTAAGGTCAGGCAGATACTCATCCCAATGAGGGGGCTCAACAAACAAAAGAGTGATGTTAGATAGGTATGAGTCATCCAATGAAGGTGGAGTGAAGTGGGCCTTGCACACTAGAAGTGGAAAGGAGGTGGGTGTGATGACATTATGAGGCTGAGTAGAAGACTGCTCGATATCTAATGAGATGTGGGATGTGCCAACACTCTCTGGAATAGTGAGAGAAAGAGGAGAAGAGTCCTTTTAGTACTCTCAACATCAGAACTGGGTGCACAATCCTCGTCATCAGAAGTAGAACCAAACGAGTCTATGTTAGTGGAACTGCATCACACAAAGAAGAGGAGACAACTGAATCATCAGCAGCAACAACGGTGGCAGTATGTGAAGGGTCTCCATAGAGGGACTAAAGAATGCTCCAGACACGGTGAGGTGGATCTGATTGTGCCACGTGAAACTAGAGAGAATGAGAGACATGCATCATCATGTGACCAAAGACATGGTCACAAGTGTCAAGGAATTCCTCTAGATGACGATGATCAACAGTGCAGGAACTGGCCCAAGCAAGAAGGGTAAAAGACCCTCGTGGGCGAAGTAACATTCCATGGAAGCACGCTAAACTAAATAGTTCCCTCTCCCGGTGAGAAGTGGCAGAGGCTATATCGAAATCCTACGACACTCAAGTCTATAAAGAGCACCCTCTATGATGTAAAATGAAAGATGCACAAAAGCAAGACATTGGACTCGCCGATAATGTGTGCGTGTGTGTAGGCCCAAGAGTACAAGAACCCCCAAGAATGCGGCACTTTATAAAAGTAGTGCATTTACAAAAATGACAATGTCATCACATAATGTGCAAGAAATCATGCAACTTTGACTAAAGAAGTGCTCAAAAATGAGTTGCGAGTCAAAAGTTATGGCATTATTAAGATTCCCGCAACTGATGGAAAAAGTCAATAAACGCTGCAAACTGATTAAAAAAGTGCCCGAAATGGTGAAAAGGGTGTCATGTGAATACTCGTTGGAAATGAAATCAAATTTTAGTAGGGGTTTGTTTTGACTGTGAGGGGGGGTTAGCCTCCTGCCAACCCCGGACCTCGCCCTCCATCTTCGACACGCGTAGGAAGGTATGAGTAATACAAGCCAATAACCCAAATTTTTACAATGCCAATAAAATAAAGATTTTTAACACCTTAAAACATGAAAGGTGATTTGATTTAGCAGTAATCAATACTAAAAAAGAATGTTGACTGCAAAAGGGGCGAGAGGGCAATGTTTGACCGAGCTGAGAGAATGGAAGCCCACGTGTGGTGCTGGTTGTAACCACCAAGGCTGATGAAACCATTGTGCAGAGCAGGTTGTGACCACGTGCCCACTGCCCAGAATGCAGAAATGAAACGTTTGCAGAGTCTGAGGCTTCGTGTTAGAGTGTTTCCACATTGATGTCAAACAAAGGGTGCAGAGTTGAAGAAACCGCTAGAGAAGACAGGAAACAACTGAAGCAGGTCTAAAGATTTGTAACGACACTGCAAAACCATGAGTTAGCAATGGAGAAATCCTTTGAGCAGGAGATCACAGAAACAATGGAGGCACAAGCAAGATTGTAGCATCAATCCAAACGTAGGAAGGCTCAGCTCATCCAATGGAGCATGAGAATTAACAACTGAGTTATCAATAATTCATAACTAAGCCAATGAGGCAAAGAAATCCGATGTATCAATATTCCAATGAGCCAAGCATGAGCAGCCAAACCAACCACAAGGGAGCAGAACTCGAGCCAAAACAATGCAGGGTGATTCATCCATTAGAGAGATAGGCAGACCATTGTAAAAACTTGAAAAGCCAATGCAAATAATGTCTATGCACAATAGAACACTAACTCACCGACAAAAAATGAGCTTGAGTGGTGTTACAGAGATTTCAAACCAATGCACGAGCTGGAGTTGATTGTTACACCAGTTGTATTTGATGCACCGGTTGATAATGCAATAGTCACAAATGCTCGAGTCGCCAAAGCACAATGAGTAAGTTTTGAGTTACAAAAAGAGTCGGGCAAGCAATGCACGAGCCCACAAGGCCGACAACCATGACGGTGAACTGGAAATGAGTCAACACGCCCACGAGCCCGGGTGCACGATGAGGAAGGTTGAGCTACCAATAAGGTGTAGACGAGCCTAAACCAGTGCAGGTCGTGAATACAAAGAGAAATGCAGGAGATGCAAGTTCAAAACCGACCTATAGACCAAGAAGAGCTCGTCAACAACCAAGTCCAATGCATGCAAAAGATGGAAAACCACAAACACCCCAAAAACACCCATGATAACACAAAAAACTGAACAAGAGGTATGAAGGCTTGAATCAATGCAAGAAGGGCACAATCGGAATATCCACTACGACACACGCAACGAGAACTGGATATCACGTTAGAACCTAGAAAACATGTATAGAAATGCCAAGGAGTGCACGGATCCACAAGATCCACTCTGATACCATGAAAGAGGGTTTAAAACCCGCAAGCGAGGATCATGAGGGATGACGTGCACATCAAGGGATGTGTGAACAGTAGTGTGAAGAGATCTCGGGAGGAGCGAGCATCAACCAAATGTGCATGTAAAGATTTGAAACACGGGCAGAACCCGGTTAAGCCATAAAACTCTCCTCTATCTCATAGATGAAAAGACGTGTACATATAGGAGGTGCTAAGTAACCCCAGGTTGTAATCATGAAAATCGAGTAAAGAGGGGAGTTACATTCCCAGAATAGAAGTGTAACTCCCAATGACACATATGACACACCGACGTGCCGACGTCATCGACATGCTTTGATGTGCTTTGACACGTAAGGGAATCTCATAATGACCCCTAAATGACACATGGACCTATGATCTTGCCTAAGTGAGATGACTCACCTAATGATGTGGAAAATAACACACAAAGAACACACTCTACTCAAGTTTGATTCATAGTTTAGAATGTGAATTGCTTTCCGGTTTATCTAGAATTAGATCCGTAGATGACCACTTAGTGAACAAATTTGGTTTTGGGGTTTCAAACTCTTTTGAAATTTTGGACATCTAACTCACTTTGTTTTGATTTATGATTTCATAGTATTGTGAGTGAATTATTTGTAACTTTCAAGGTTAACAAAGGGACCCCCTACACCTTGCCCCATGCTACCAAGAGGAAGCATGGGCTTATCACCATGGATAAGGCATACACAAGTAAGGAAACTTCTCTCCTTTCCCAACCCTACATCACCGAGAAGAGATGCAAGATCAATACCGAAGGTTGGTAGGGCAAAGAAATGTGTAAAATAAAAAATTTCGTGGATTTGCATTTGACTTACTCATCTAGGAAAAATGTTTAGTATGTTCTTATTTCCAAAAGAAATGTTTATGGGATAGATGTGACACCGTGAAGATTCTAAAAGAGACCATAGGAAAAGACACCTAATCTAGAAAGAGACTATAAGCAGAACCAAGTATGCAGGTCTTGGTATGGTCACGGTCAAAACTTTATCTTATCTTATTTGTATCAAACAAATGATTCGGAAACAATTGATGATACCGTGAATATTTTAAGAGACATGATTTGAATTTTTGCCAATATTTTCAGAAGTTTTTGAGGAATTGCTATAAAAATAAGTCCCTTGATCAAAAATTTTACAAAATGAAATGGAAGATGAAAATGCAATGTGGATGCAGTAATGTACATATGGGAATGCAGGTGAAACTACATGTCATGATGTATAAGGTGAATAAAGTTGATGAATATCAAATTCTTCACCCCTAAAAGTACACAACGGAGAACCATTATCCTCAAAAATTTTGTTCTCTTGACAAGGGCCTACCATTCTAGGTTTAAACTTACAACCCTTTCCCAGAAGTGTATATGTCCAATCATTAAAATAATTTGTATGAAAGAGGCATTCATACACCTCTTTGTCACGTTCTTGAGACATGGTGTATGGGTGAGCATGACTATGTTGCTCGACCTTGTTTCCTATGTGGAGTGTTGTGTTTATTTGTGACTCTTGCTGAATGATGAGGCCTTGCCCCATGGATATGGCAAGCTTAGTTTCAAATAAAGATGGGTTGAAACCGGATATAGCATAGAAAAAACCTCAGAGATGGTTTTTATGGGCATTATTTCAATCTCAAATTTCCCTTCTTCATTTTTAATTCTATCATGTTTACACCTAAACCTAAGTCATTGGAGGGAAGAGATGCTAAACCGAGAAGACTACCCATCCCCTATGGTTCAAATGGAAGGAAGATCATATCGTCACTCTCTAAGATTTTCATAATTCCCGCTATGGTTTTAGTGGACATTATTTCCACATATATTGATTTACCTTTATTCGTCTTTTCCACCTCAAATGTTTTTGGGTCAACAAATTCAACCTTTGGAACATCCTGGGTGACTGGGACTAACTCTTTCGTTAGAGGTGGTTTGTTCAACTGACTTGCAGGAAGTTCATACTCTGTATAGACCCCTTTCTTCTTCTTGAGGTTTTCTAAGTGTATATCGAAGGGCTTGTTATAACCGAATCACATCACCCTAATGTTTACACAAGTGCATATACTTGAATTCACAATGTGATTGGATAACATGGGTACTATCTCCATGTTGTAGGACTTGCTACTTGAGATAGACCTCCAGAGAAAGATGGTTCTTGCTCCTAAACTATCTGCGATGATCTACTCTAATACTGGGAAAAATTATCCTTCCTAATCTAAATTTCCAAGGGACCAAAGAGAGAGAATGCATAAAAATGAAATCCTACAAGAAAGTGTGATACACCGAGAAAAGGAGGGGTGTGAGAGTAGTATTCCAATGTTTGAAAAAGCAGAAGTAAAATGCATACTAGAAGGGGTGATAATAGTTCTCCACAATCTGAAAAATGCATTCAAAATAATATTTCATACATGCACAATAATAATGAGTCCTTGCAAGAGCATAAAATAGACACAATATTTTGTAATGAACATTCAAGGGGCAAGAGGAGTGCAAACAAACACAAAGCAGGGGAAGATGCATCCACAAACTTGTATTTTATTGCTCCATGATATGCATAGTTCAATCTATTACAAGATAAGGGCCTATATCACCATGAAAGGAGTCCACTACAAGGGCTTGAAATAAATTGGCTTCACAAAGAAATTTTGACAGACCTTTGCTACAACAAAACTACCTCCTTTTACAATGAGCCAACACTCCATTTTATATAAAAATGAGGAGAGAGAGAGAGAGAGAGAATGGAAATCCTGAAATATATCCTTAAACCATTTGTAAGAGAAATTAAATGGAGTGAAATTATTGTTTGTTACTTTTAAAAGGCTCCCATACTGTCTCAAGTCTTTGTCAGAAAGAGAAAGAATGATGACCATGCCTCTTAGTTGCACTCCCAACTACCAAATAAAACAACTGTCATGAACTGGCCATGTTTTAGGAGAAATACCCATCAATATCTCATCAAATAAGGAATTTATTTATTTTTATGTGTTGGGCTCAAATCCATGATTCCAATGGTACTAATTTTGTGTGATCTCGAAGCGAGCAACTATTTTGGGTTTGGCAAGCATTTTATGTCATTTGACAGGAATGAGCATTAACTGACTGGAGCCAAATATGTTTCTTTTATTTAAATATATCTAACCTCATTAAAATTAATAAATCTAATTTTTTTGATGTAGAGGACGTCATGCTTATTCCAGAAAGTCCAATTTTATGAAAATCGGAGCTCGGAGTCAAAAGTTATGGCCGTTTGAAGTTCGGGAGGTCAAACTTTGACTTTTCTCTCTTTCTGCATGACGATTTCAAAGCAAAATCGGGTCTGCGTGTCCCGACTATCCCAGACACTTTTTTCCGCACCACCCACAATAGACTCGAATTGTGAAAAAATCAGCTTTTCATGTCCTGCATGTCCCGACATCCCAACTGTCCCGTGGACCGCCTGGGACAAAAATGTTCGATTTTGTTGATTCCTTTGTATTTTGGCTCCAAACCTAATACGACAAACGTTGGTATGACCTGAAATGGTACGACCGGGAATGCATTAAAACAAGCTTGTGATTTTGTTTTTTGGATTTTCTCAATTTTTGCCAACTTGTTGGATTTTTTCCTTGGATGGGGAGTTGGAGAGAAACCAAGGTGAAACCCCAAAACATGATTTTGGGAATTGAATCAATCTACTTGCTCGTGACTGAAGAATTTGTTACATGTTATTAAAATTCACCTCGAGGGGTGAATTTTGGATAACAGGAGGCTTAAGATCCCCTTGAGCGATGAAGACCTTCCCAAATGGAGGAATCTAATTTCCTAGAACGGGGTAGAAGGGATAGCCTTCATTCGAAAAATCCAAGGTTTCCGAGGATCATGTTATAACTTATTTCCCGTCAATAATGTAAAACTCCATCAATATGGTTTTTAGACCAAGTATGAGGTCGTTTTAAGACTTTTGTACTCCCGTAAAGTGTTTCTTGTAGAGGAAAAATTTGTCTCCCCATATCCCAACTTCTATAAGAAAGAGAAGGGAACCACATTTACAACAGCCCGTCATCAATCATGGCTCTCTTAATGCAATTGTTATAAACCCAGACCTATAAAAATAAGGTAGGATCACCTCTTTGAGCAATTTTAGTGTCAGATGGCATCTTGTCTATATCGAAAACAAAACCCAGTATCCCTATCATTCTATCTTGGAGGATGTATGTCAAAGTCAATATGATTTATTTGAGCACTAGGAGGTGGTGTAACATGGATTAGATGACCAAGACCTAGTGCATTGAGCAATGTAGAGCGATGCACAGGTGAATTCTTCAGAAAATCTAGGAATGAAATGTGAGAAAAGGTCTTGTTCAAATCTGATATTAAATCATAGGATCCTATTGGTTTTACAATTATAGGAATGTCATCCTATGGGAAGGAAAGAGTGGGAAGGGGTTGTGAAACATACTCCTTTTTCGAGTTGTTGCATTAATTTCACGCTCAACCTATAGCTCAACTAATCCCAATATTTTTGTGTTATCATTTGAACCAAGATTAGGAGCAACCCGAGAGTTATTGAAAGTTGAGACTTCATGGTCATTATTTCCTATAGGAATGCCTTTGTTTGTGTTTTGTGAATTCACCTTGAAATTTTCAGGATGTGTAGGGAGTGGATATTGAAATATACTCACATTAGCATCCTAAGGAGCTACAGGTCATGTATAGTTAGATTACAAGTTTGTTTTATGATTTTCTAGGAACATGTCTACAAAGAGTTGTCTTTGATTTTAGGGAAGTCTTTACAGAAATTTGTTGTAATTGTGGTAATTCCTATCGTCATGGCCTCAAACCTTATGGAAACCATAGTATAGGTTAGGGTCATAATCTCTTGGTCTTTGATAAACATCTTGTTGTTGTTGATTATAACCTCGATTGTAGTTTTGAAATTGATTGTTATAACCATGATTCGTTGCCCCTTGGCCAGAGTTTTGATACTAGTTTAGGCCTTGGGTTTGATTTTATTTTTGTGGTGGATGATTTACATCAACTGTGGTGACTGATGACACAATGTTAGGGCCTTTTTGGTTACTCGAGTTATTGTTATTGTTAATGTTTCCATTGTTTGGAAAAAGAATGTTCTTGGATTGATTAGTAGCACCATGATTACGATTCACACCCTTAGGTCCTTGGTTTCCAACCCCATTGTTTTGATAATTTCCATTACTTTGATTTGGAGATAAAAATTTCCCATTAGGACCATAGATTTTATGCCCACTATCTATGACAGCTTGGTCAATTGGAATCATACCTTCCAATACTTTCTCATAACTATGGAAAGGAAACTTTTAGACCTCTTCCTTAGTCTCTCGATTGAGTGAGTGAAAGAAAAGATCGCAAAGTTCCATCTGGTCCATGTTGGGCACACTTGCAGAGGAATAGAGAACTTGGCGCCATCTCTGGATGAAATGGGAGATAGATTCATTTTTCTCTGTCTAATATGTAGGAACTCCCTAATCCCTATATGCAACAACTTGTTCATGTCAAATGCTTTGATGAAATCGAAACAAGCTATTTAAAGGAATGTATAGAAGCTTCGAATACGGTAATACCAATCCAATACGATTCCTTCGAGAGTCTTTAGAAATATCTTAGCCACTATAACATCCTAAGGAAGCAATTCCCTGATAGTAGTAGCGTAGGCCTTGATATGAGCATTTGGGTCTCCTTCTCCCTTAAATTTTGGAAGATCTAGCAATGGGCATAGAAGCATGACACCACGTATGGTGAAGTTAAGAGGCTCCTTTAAGTACTTAGCATATGTACCCATTATGTAAGATTCCACCATTGAAGATCCTTGATGAGGAGGTGGAGGAAGAGGAGTTAGATAAGCTGCATTATAAGTGTTGATGGGAATGTATGGGGTCCCTTGATATGGTATGTAGGGAGCAGGAATGGTATATGGGTCCATCTAAGGAGTTTTTGAATACATATGCATGTAAGGTGGGATAGTACTAGGATATGGACTAGTGGGCGTAAAACAAAGGAACGTCGCATTGCCTGTTGTGGTGACATTTGAGAATACACTTCCAGCCATCCCTTGTGTAGGATAAGCTTGAGAAGGATGAGGACCCATCCCTAGTGTGTCTAACCCTGTGAGAAGATCACTTGGATTTGAATGAACCCGATAACCTTGTTGTACATGATATTGCGTTGGTTGTTCATTAGAAGGGATGTATCCTTTGTTGTCAATTGGATACCCCGTGTTCTTCCCTCGCATGTGTTGGTTGTGGATTACGGGCACTTTATAGTTCTCTAATCCTCCCTACTAAAGTAGAAATAAGATCATTGGGAGAGGATTAAGTCCCTTGTTGGGGTGCTTGTGGCGTAGGGTTTGATTGAGCAAGCTCATGATACCCTATTATGAATTGTTTAATGTTATAATTCTTGTCTTCCTTAGAAGTAAGAATCTTGGGATAGGTATTCAAAATCTCAAAGGTTGTGGCCTTCATTCTATCCAAAGAATCATCTATCTGATGAAGAGGATTAGCTATTCGTGTAAATAGATCATCCTCTATTGATTGCATGGCAATGTGAGGTCTTGACAAGACCCTATGGTAAGAACCTATTCCATTTGTGATAACAATGTGGTTTGCATTGGGTTGACCATATTGAATTTCTAACGGTTGATCAACCTCCTCCATCCTTACATAGCTAATGGGGTTTGAAGTGTAACTAGGGGAGGTTTGGATGTTACTTGTGTAATTGTCACCCCGCATTGAAATAAAATGGGATTGTTGTTGTTGCATGTTTTTGTAATATATATCAAAGCCAAATTTCCCACCAAACTCTCTTCTAGACATATTTTGAAAGGTATAAAATAACTACCAAAATAAGGGAAGAAATGGAAAGATGAGGTAATAGAAATGAAAGAAAGGAAACAAGAAGGAATTAATCCTTCACGGATGAAAATTTACATGCAACCTTCAACCACATTCGACCCCCCAAGGTCATGCCAGAGCAGCCGATGTTGAGTGCGTGTGGCTAGCTTTAGGAGGATCAATGAATAAGATCTGGTAGTGTGATCTCTGGTATTTGAGTTGGAAAAGGGGATGTTTAGAGGCTATGAACGGGTAGCGTAAATTCCCTATGGTTTTTTTTCCTAACTTGGATCTAGGTGTTGATCTAGTTTGAAGTGTCCATGTAAACTAAGATGTAAATAACAATCTATGTAATCTTCTTTGAAAGGAAACTAATCTAAACATGTCACAAAACTGAAATATTACAATCACAAACAACAATTCACTTTTATTCTAAATAATCAAATCTACTTCTACACTAAAACTAAACAAGAAAAATAACTCGGTGTGGTTATTTGTCCGTGCTTTGAGTGTATTGAATCTAAAATAACTTAAAACAAGAGCTTTTCCAAATGATCTATGATATGTAGACAACCTCCTATAGATATTCTCTCCTTCATATCCACATGGATAGGAAGAAGGGTATCCATCACTGGGGGCTGCTATTAATGATTTAAACCCTCTTTGAAATTAACTAATTGCTTGCAAATGAAAGGAAATTTATTTATACTCTATTTGATATGATGAAACAATGATAAATTGTAAGAATGAAGGAAATAAAACAACAGATCCAACCTGGAATTCACAGAATAGAGGTAAATCTAGTTGTGTAGTAATTTTCCCTGATTTTGTCCCTTTCTTTCTCTGTGTGTTCGTGTGAGTCCAAGGGATTGGGAATGCAAGAACATCAGTAGGAGGATGATGCTTGAGCAAGGGAAGCTTGATGGTAGTTCAAATGCAATGCAAGTAGAAGAGAGATAACAAAAGAGAACAAAACTTGGATATGAAATTCCTAACAAGATCGTAGTAGAAATACAATGCAAGATACACAAAATTCTCAGGCCCTTTGCTTGAGTACAAGCATGGAATATATAGGAATAGAGGCTAGGAGGTTACTTCATGCACAAGGCAAGAAGAGGTAGTTCCAACTAATTAAATCTTATTTAAAATAGAAGGAGCAAGGAGAACCAAGAAAACAAAGCTATTTTTAGCCAATTTGGCTCATAGATGCATTCTAAAAGAAAACTTAAGTGAATTATCACATGTCAAAACACACATGAAGAATCTAGAAAAAATGGACAAGACCGCCACCCTGTGTAGAGCGGCGGTCCTGGAAATGAAGGCCAAAACAAGCACATAAAGAGGTAGGGAGATGGAAAAATGCATGGAAAAGTTAAGTAAGGCCATCTAGGCTACAAATATACACTACGAATGGGTTTTAGAGCTCAAAACCTTCTTGAAAGGATTTTGAATCATCATTGGGGATTCTTGTAACCATTTTCTTGACAATGTAGCACATGTAATTTTGGGTGCGTATAATAATATTTCATTGAAAAGCATGTCCTCACTATTATAAGGAGTTTAAAGAAGTTTAGACACTTGGTTTCCAACAACAAGATCTAGTTCCTAGTATCTCATGCCGAGTTAAATAATTTCTCCTAAACAAGGACTTAAACAAGTAAAGGGCAGGTTAGATTACCCTTGTCATGGAATATGACATAGAGATCAAGGTAACCAAATTGGTATGTGGGAAAGGCTTGTGTGAGAAGATAGCTTCCAATCAATATGTTGAGTCAAAGGATGAAGAAGGAGCTATTTTAGTGTTACAAGATGATCAAGAACAAACAGCTGATGGTGTACCCACTCCTTGCTAGACCCAAGATATGATACATTTCCTTTAAATAGGTTTATTCCCTCAGGACTCTACAAATAAAAATAAGGTATTTTAGACTCCAATCCATTTCATATGTTCTCATTGATGGTATTTTGTTCAAGAAGGATGTGAATGGAGTTCTCTTGAGATGTGTTCTAACAAATCAGATTGAGAAAGTGATACATGATTTCCATGATGAGAAGATTTGGAGGCTAGTTTTCTCCATGAGTAATAACCCTCAAGATCATGAAGGCTAGTTGATCATTGGCCCATAATTCTCGCCGATCTGCTATGCATGGATCAAGAATGCAAGAAGTGTGCATTTTCACAGGGAAAAGAAAATATGGCAACACTTCCACTCCACCCAATTTAAGTCGATTAACCATTTATATAGTGGGGATTAGATTTCATTGGGGTCATTAATTTGAACTCGAGCTAGGGCCACAAGTGGAATCTCATAGTAATGGACTATTTCACCAAGTGAGCTAAAGTAGTGGCACTCAAGGAGGTAAATGAGTCTAGTATACTGGAATTCTATGAGGGAATTGTTACCAAATTTGGTGTCCCAACCACTATTATATCAGATAATGCTCTAGCATTCCTTGACACTAAGATATTTGAGTGGGTTGTTAAGAACGAAATATATTTGAGCACTTTCTCTAACTATTACCCTAATGGTAATGGCCAAGTGAGTACATGAACAATAATCTATTGAGAATCATTAGAAGGCGTCTAGATGAGAATTAGAGGACATGGCATACCAAGCTCAAATCAGCCTTGTGGGCTGATAGAATCACACCAAAGAGATCAACTAACAACTCTATCTATAAGCTAGTCTATGGAAAATAAGCTAGTTTGTCCATATCTCTTGAACTTCCAACACTTGAGATTATCAAACAAATGGATATATATAAATTTGAAGCCATGGAAATTAGATGTGCTCAAATCATGGAGTTGTAGGAGTTGAGAGATCAAGTAGTGCAAGCCATGGAGAAGGATCAAAAATTGATAAAGAGATCCATTGAAATAAATCCAAAGAAAAAAGTTTCTAGGAAGGATATTTGGTTCTAAGTGGGATGCTAACATGGAAAAATTGGCCGACATTCCAAATTTGATGCTATATGGAGTGGTCCCTACATGATCATGGGGTGCAAGAGTAAAAATTCTTTCCAATTGTCTAAGTTGGATAGAGAAGAACTACAAATTCCAATCAATGGAATCTATCTCAAGCACTATTACTAAAGTAAATTATGATCTTTGTACATATTAGTTTAGGATTTCTAATTCCTCTAAGTGATTTTAGCACACCGTTCTCTTGTTACAATATGTTTCTTTTTCCGAAGTGCTTTTCATAGGTTATTTCTTTTGGAGGGTTTCTTTTCATAGTTCACCATGTTTCCTAGAGATGATGTTGTGGGAAGAAGCTTACACGGTTTTAGGAAATAGTTGCAATCTTCAAAAGGTTTCAAATACAGAGAAACTAAAATCAGATTTAGGGATAAATTTTAGTGTTCTCAATCTCTTGTCTCTTCTGAAAAACCATGGATTGAGCTTCTCATTCCTCTTGTAAAATCAGAAAATCAGTTTCGGAGGGAGCTTGATGTGTTTTAAATGGCATGCCTCATGGCACTTTGCATGTTCTAGGTCTCAATGGGAAACATTCCTCAGGTTCCATTTAAATTTATCCTTGGATTTGAGTAGAAGATCAACCTCAAATCCTTCCTTCTCACTCATTGCATCTGGTTCAGTTGAAAATATTATGGAACTATGAATAGCTTGGGAAATTTCAGAGAAACTTCAACTCTAGGCAAAGTGTTCCGGGGAAGGTTCAGAGGTGAAAATTCCATTTTTAGTACAACTTGCAGCAGAGAAGGTAAATTTTAGCTCAAAACAATTTTCCACTCATGAAATCTTCAATAATTTCTTATAAAAGATGGAAAATACAATTAACATGTGCTTTAAGAAGATTTAAAGGGGTAAATTTCAAGTTCGGATAAGTTTTAAGCTATTATAGCGACTCTATGCGCAATGGATACAAAAATACACTAATCACTTCACTGCGCAGGCAGTAAGTAGCCCTTTGAATCACCAAATTTTTATCCATTTTCACTCCCTAGTAAAATATAAAACTACAAAGCTTGGGGATGAGAAGTTTATCAAGGATTAGGAGACAAAACACGGGACCCACATCTAAGAAAAATAGATAAAATGGGAAATTTGGTTTTGGGTCACCTCAATGCATCTTACCTCACCCATGGTCCTAAAGGAATTCAAAGAAATATGGAAAAAATCCAAGGAAATTGAAAAAATGTCCAAAAAGGGGTTCAAGAGTTAAAAAATAGCTCACCGATTTGGTGAGCAAGCTAAAACTATCTTGGTGAGTTGAGGAGGTCGGGAAAGTTCATGGAGATGGCGACTACCTTTAAGTGGATCAGCAGATTAGTCGGGCATGGCGGGCCCAAGAAGTGACTCACCGAGTTAGTTAGCAAGTCGAGGAGTTGATGTAATAGCAAAGTGAGTTCGGGGCCTTCATTGATCGACCACATCAAGGCTTGCATGGGCCCAAATTTTTGAAAGGAATAAGGGTTGTGATTTCCCTCAACCTCTTACTTCGTTGCACAATACATGAACCGATGCTATGCAAAGGTATAGGTTGGTGCGAGTCCACGAGGGGTGGGATGACATGAAGTGAAGCATCTGAAAATGACTTGATGGCAACTTGATGCAAGGAAAAGAGCGGGGCATGCTCGGTAGGCCCGATGTGGGAATGTGGAGCCCAGGAGAAACTTGAGCACGATGGGTTGGTTAGGGCCAATGTGGCCAAATGGTGAGTGTGGGGAATAATATTCCTTACAGGGAGATGGTACCCAAGATTCTATGTGGGGATGATAAACAAAAGAGCCTAGACCAATGAAACTCACTAGGTAAGTAGCGTAGGGAGCCAACTCACCGAGCCGGATGGCAAGCCGGGCATGTGAGCCAACTAAGTCCCTTACCTAGTTAAGCTTTTGGACTATTTTTTATGAAATCCTAATTTTGTGCCCCCTCTCCAAATTTCAATTCCCTCACTCCCAAAACCTTAGAGACATAAAATTTTAATTAAATTGGGGAAAAAGTGAAATGATCATTTCAAGCCACTAGAATTAATTGAACAAACACGAGAATGCTGAAACAAGACAAGGAGTAGCCTGTAAAAAATTGCCATATCTTCCTCAATACTCAACCAAATTAGACTCGTTGGAATTGTGATTCCATCCCCTATACTAAAAAATCAAGAAATCAAATATTTGGTAGATTTAGGTGGGTTAAAAATGTATAAACCAAACCTAGATTTAAATAATCACTTCCAGGTGGTTGAAAATGCATTTAATGAGACATGGGGAGCCATTTTCTTCAACAATCTATAGGACAATAATGGATGAGTTTTACAAATTTTGCATCATGTTTTGCAGCCAATTAATGCACTTTTTTGGTGGGTGAAAGGGGAATTTCGGGACTCTCTCTCCTTCTCTCTTTCTCACCTTCCTCTATATATTGTAAACTCTTCTCATTTTGAAGGGGATATATTCTAGAACTTAGGGAAAATTTTATAAAATTGTTTCTCATTTTTTCCATTGAGCTACAAACCTTCACATGAACTCTACGAATGTAATGGTGCGTCTACTTTACAATTGTAATGGACTGTGTAATTTCATAGAGAAATAAATTTGTGTATTTTTATGTTCACTCAACCCCTTTTCAATTTTCAAGCATTTTCTTGCCTCTCTATTATTGTTGTTCTATTCCGTGTATATTATCTTCCATTTGCAGGTTTATGTTGTTGTGTTTCATGGAGATTTAGGGGTGAATTCTATTTTGGGACTGTGTTAAGGCTATCATGGCCTCTCTCAACTACACTCCCTTTCATTTTCTCCCTCAAAAGGCTATCTCACTCCCTTCTCTTGGTTCTATCACCTCCCTTAGTGTAGGATTTCTTCATTTTTATGTTCTTTCCTTCTCCTTGGTCCCTTGGAATTGATAGGATAAGATTAGATAGTACATTTACCTTCATGAGGATTAGTTGTTGCATTATATTAGGAAGAGGAACCAGCCTACTCTAGAGAATTATCTCAACTGCAAGGTCCCACACCTTGAGATAATTCCATGTTACCCAATTACACTGATTTCCTAGTAAAATCACATGCTAGCAAAACATAGGGTGTTGTAATTTGGTGATAACATGCCCTTCTAACCCTCTTTGCACAGTATAGTTTCATATTTTTTGGCTTAGTTTATTTGAGTAATATTTTAGTATTTTAGTATTCATTTATTTACTTCAAAATTGCATTAGATTAGGATTTTATATTACATTTTAGTTTATTCATTTTGGTGAACCCAACGTTTTTCATGCTTAGGATCCTCATCTTTATTCTACCATGGGTTGTACAGTTCCTAGAATTTCTTTGTCGATTTACTTAAAATGCATCCCAATTTCCAAGCTATTATACAAAAACATTAGACACCATTTGTCTTACTGCGACATGCATCCACATCAAGTAAGTGTTATTTTTGATTGTTTTATTTGACAACCCTAGTATTCTTGATCCTCCATCTAAAAACCCATGTTGGAGTCAACTCAAGCTTTGCATTCTTTATTTCAAGACAATTTAAGGCTATGCAATCTATGATTACATCTCTCAAATCTGAAATCTAACATCTTAAGGACACTTCACAGGCTCATGTTTTTTCTCCTTCTACATCTCATCTTCATTCTATGACTGCTACATGTTCTCATATAAGTGAGACTCAAGTAATACCATTACCATAACCTCTCACCTTTGTTTTCAATACTAAGAAACATGACAATCTTCTTGAGCTTCTTAGTCACGAATTGATCTCTTTACTACCTACTCATTACTATCCTCCTTATTGGCTAGAAAAATATCAAGGTAATCCATATTGTAATTATCATCGAATCAATGGCCATAATGACAATGATTGCTACGCTTTACAACAAAGAATCAAGCATATTGAGCATTAGGGCTTTATCTTATGCACCTTTGTATGACATTCTGTCACATACCCATATATAAATATTACATCTCAATGAGTTCCTAAACTTGATTCATCTATGTCTAATGAGCACCACTCTAATGGTCATTCTATAGAAATTTAAACACCGCTAAATCAATCATCTCTCAAAATAAATATAGCACCTCCTCCTCTCAATACATCTAAAACATGCCAAGTCAAAGTATGCTACTATCTCTAAAAACTAGTCCACCTTCTCTTATCAAGTCTTCTACAATGTCATCAATGCCACCAAAGCTACCACCATTCAAAATTCCTCCACATCCTACTCCACTTTCATTCCCAATTCACTTTGTCAAAGAAACTACTCCTTCCATTTATCATCAAGACCCATTTCAAATACCGCCACCATTATATGGTCCTAATTTTTCTTCCACTACTTCACGCAAACTTGGTCTCTCGGTGGGTGACTCTTATCACCTTACCCCT
This sequence comes from Taxus wallichiana var. yunnanensis, assembly GCA_018340775.1. Lineage (NCBI taxonomy): Eukaryota > Viridiplantae > Streptophyta > Pinopsida > Cupressales > Taxaceae > Taxus > Taxus wallichiana. The sequence goes on from CM031244.1 coordinate 167,953,512, forward strand.
TAATGACACACTTGTGTTTTTATAGTTATTACATGATTGTTGAGGGATCTCTTACAATAAGAAACCCATTTCATCATCGCATTACATGCTTCGTTAACATAATCACGCATACATACATACATACATATACAACCATCATCTACTACTTGTGACACATACAATACAATATCTCACCACTTATCACCAAATATCCTTCATCTAACACACGCATCAACTTACATTTGGGGGCATTGTACTTATTTCCCCCATCTTCTAGAAAAATCAGTTGTTTCACATATTACACATATCACATCTAGTATTTTACATTCATCATGCATTAACATGGTCATTACCTGATGACACACTCTCTTGCTTTGGTTTAAACTTGATTTTTGAGGGAATCCTATACACATGAACCTCACACACTACACAATAGACAATACACATCGTGCCTCTTCACACATCTTACACTTTTACACACCACATCATCTTACATTTTGCATCATATACCTTACATATTATGTCTTACATTTACCATACATCTAAACATCTTCTCTCATCTATGCATATTACATTACATACTATACATCCAACATTACACACTACAAATTACACATCACATGACAATTTCTCATCACCACATCTACTACACATATCACACATTTTTACTCATCTGCTCATACATGCTCACTACCCAATGACACACTTTAGTCCCTTGGTCCATACTCAACTACTGAGTTTTCCACAATCAAATGGACCTCATCACACTCACACATTTGATCAACACTATTTCAATCATCCTCTATGAAATTTTTAGCCATCACTTCTTCACACATATCATGATATATGCTCTTAGGATAAATCATCATATCTTTCTAGCATCTTATCTATACATTTCATGATATACACTTTTTATACATCATCACATTTTCTACCATATTATTCATATATTTTGTGATATACAATTTATGCTACATCATCATGATTTTTGGACATATTCTTCACACCTTTAGTGATATATGATTTAAGATAAATCATCACAAATTCTACCACCTCATCACTTTTACTTTATTGCATTCAATCCTACGCATCACACAACAACTTACAATCACCATCTTTCTTCTACATGATTTTCAAACCTATTTCCTAATGCCACACTCTCGTTTAAGATTCATTCTTGACGATTCGGGGGAATAAATAAATTAACCTCATTATAGACATACACATCCACTCGGGGGCATGCTACTCGTATCATTCACACTACATTCCATTCCACCTCATCCACATCATACTACATATCTTGGTTACACTTACTCTTGATTATATTTACTTATTACATACACATATTATTACACATGCTATATAGATATCTTATATGTCATTATCTTTATCATACACACATGCGTGTTCACTTTCCTTTCTAGTTGTGGTCACGGATTCTACAGTCTATTACATGCAACATGGATGCTTAGTGCAAAGTACCTATTACCATTCCCATGGAGGCTTATGGGGGCATCCACTTTCATACATTAAACATGATATTGTTTCATTTTATTCATAGCACACTACTTTAGCAACTTATACATGCATCAAATTGACATACTTTTATCTTTCTAACATGCTAACGAGTGATTCATGTGCAACATTTGTTATACGAGGATACGTTATTCCACAATTTTTTTACATTGTATGTCATTGTTTTCTCTTTGTATGAACTTGTTTGTGGGATTTCTCCTTTTTCTTGTGTGCACACTTGTATGCTTTAGGAATCATCAGCCTTGATTATCTTGCGATAATGTGAGTGGTGTCCCATGTTTGTAACCCACTTTGTGTGGTTTACATTGTCTTCTTTGGTGTTTATATTATCTATTTACACATTGTATTCAGTAGATTACACTTGTATTCTATAGCAACACTTTTTCATACTAACACTTTTTACAGACTAATTTTTGTATGTGCCTTGGTTTCTACCAAGCACATCCCCTTCCCCTATAGGGAATAATTTTAGTGTTGTTGCCCCTTTTGGGCCACATAATCCTGCGGCATCGCATGCATCCCCAAATAGGGATCATCATTTGGATGAATTAATCACCCCATATAACAATTTATACATAGTTAACATCACAACACAATATCGATACAACACAGGTTCAGGGCTCAATATAAGACTTGAGTCCTTAGTACATCGAATCCTTTCCTAGAGTGCCTATAACTAGGGCGGTTACACAATGATTGGGTTCAACACAGTCTACAAAAATAATACACAACAAATTTTAAGGGAAGGTTTTCCTTAGAACATAAATTAGTACACATCATCTACTATGGTGTTCCATACAATGAGAACCAATTAAAGGTTGGAGGAAGACAACGGGAATTTTCTCCCTACACTTCTTTGGTTACATTGGCGTCATAATTCCTAAAAATCAGACAAGATACAAAGATCTCTACAATTTGAAGCAAAGTTAAAGTTTGGAGGATAAATCAGAATTTCCTAAATATACGTCTTCACCTAGTGGCATGAGATCAGCCAAAAACTTGGACTTCATCAAAATTTACAGGATCCTTTCTACACTCTTTTCTCATCACAGATCAGGTGTACATGTTCCTTTTAACATTTTCAACATTTTATTTTACATACGTACATGCTTCTTTACACACACTTTTATCATATACATGCATATTTAACTACTTGATCATCTTCTTTTGCAGGTTCGTCCATATGGGAAGTAAGTAGTCAAAAACATCACACACATTGACATCAACAATAAGTACATCACACACATTGGCATTTACACACACATTTCTACCCTAGGTTCATTTTCATCACCTTTTAACATTTTGTCATCTTTAGTCTCCACGCTCCATTTTTTTATCACTCCACACTTTTTCTAGTCACTCGACATGCTTTCTACATCAATCTGCATGGATATCAGGTACACAAATCTATCTACTTTACGTTATCAATAATTATTCTCACCAACATAAAGTGGGGGAAAATTTAGACACAAAATCACGCACTTTGAGTAATTATTTAGTCTCAATCACATAATAATATATGCATGGTTCCAAAGTAAGAAAAGTACTAGTTAACCCATGTCTTTGGCCATCTTTTCCTACTTTCTATTTCTACTTTCGGTCTTGTATCTTTATTGGCCTAGTTTGTCTTTTCATACTTTAGTTTTACCCTTTCTAGAATCAAGATCCCATCCAAGAAACCAACGCTAGGTGCCCTCATCCCCTTTGGGTTCCCCACTCCTCTTTGTACTTTGGTCACACTTTTTGGGTCCATTCTAGCTATTTGAGCATATTATCTTTTTGGTAGTTTTCCTTTTCGGGGTTAATTACAAAATTCAAGAAAGGTAATAGTATAAATATATAGTTATGTGATCATAATAAGGGACCAAGTACTAAACATATACTATCTCCACCTAAGGTTGTATCCATTAAAGGCATCTATAGCTACATTTGCATCTATCTAGATCCATTAAAAGACACAAAAGGTTAGTTCATTTGCATAAAACTTCATAGGAGGGGAGATTATTATTTCCATGCACATATTATTTACATCCTACATCTATTTACTTTATCACTACTCATAAAGTGCGGTGACATAAGAGAAACCCGTGGCACAATTCCACACACACACACACCTAGAACTACATTGGGTCTGAGATGTAGTGCAATGCTTAGTGATAAGTCCATCAATTTGGAAGTTGAGGATAGTTAAATCTCTTCATATAAATCTTAAATTTTTTATGGTTTTGATGCTTTGCTTGGGGTTTCGTAGGTGATTTATCCATTGTAGGTTTATAGTGACATCTAGTGAAGTTTAGTGACATACACACGATAAGAAGCGAAGGAGTACAGACACCTAGCGACCATATCAGAATCAGGTTCAAACCATTTTTGTAGACCAGGGTGCCCATAGGCGCACCTATCCATCTCCAGGTGCCCCAGTCCAACCAAATCTTTCGGATATGCAATTTTCAAAGCTCATGTGTGACGATATTCTATATTTTTTCAGTCGGTATCCATTGCGACATAATCCAACAATCTCTCGTGAATCAGCTAAGGCCCTTCTAAACCTATTTACACATTAGGGTTTCATATTTTCTAGCTTAGTTTTGTTGGGTATTATTTTGGTATTTTAATATTCATTTATTTACTACAAACTTGCATTATATGAGGCTATTATATTAAATTTTAGTTTAATCAATAAATAATGATTGTAGCCTTATTTGTAATAGTAGATGAAGACTTAGGAATGCACATAACAATATGTGTAAAATATAAAGGAATTACATCATTGTTAAGGGGGATATGGGTTACACTTAAAGAGATAGGAACTATCTATGTATCATGAGTAGGTATAGTCATGGGATATGAGACAATAGTTATAGGTGAACATATATCACTTATAGAGACATCATAACTAGTATTGTGTAAATCATGTATAACAAGAATAAGAGAAGGAAGTGCATTAGTTGAAATATATTTGTGTTAGAAGAAAAATGGAATGAGAGGGGGTGTGAATCAGTCCTAAAAAAATTCAATTCATTTAACATCTCATACATTCATCATTTCATTCATTCATTCAACCCCATAACCATATTTGTATTTAATTAACCATCGAAACAACCATACACAAGATCAATAACAAGAATGTACACAAGAACACCAAATATAAGTAGGAAACCCTCAAGGGAATAAAACCCACTGAAAAACAACCATTATATTTCCATGTTTCAAATTTAGTGAGGCACCAACCCCACAAGGAGCACCAACCCCTAGTTTAGTAGAGCACCAACCCTATAAGGAGCACCAACCCCTAATTTAGTGAAGCACCCACTCCACAAGGAGGCTAAAACCCCTAAGATGACTAAGAACAAAATTAGGCACCTAATGATGATGATATATGATTTTTTTCTACCAAAAATGAGGGATATCTCTTATTCATCTCATGCACACACACCTTCAAACCCTCATTCACACAAATCGATCTATTTTCTTCTTTCACACCTTGTCTTGGATCTAAAAATTTACACACATGCTCTCAATAAATATTCAACCTATAAAAACCTTTATCAGCCTTCAAATCATGCCTTCCTACCTATTATTCATTTCTATATGGGTTAAAAATTTCCCTCTAAGAGATCTAGTTCAAAATTGAACCCAACCATCACTTAAATATGTATTCTTTCTATCAAATAAAAAAATATGTTAGTCCACCATGCATAATTAAACTAAGAAAAATTAATAACATACCAATTAACTCATTAAAACGTTCACATATGACCCATATAGGTTGGCCATGCCCAAAACCACTCAACTGCACAAAACAAGCTCAAAACCCCATCATTAGGATGAGTAAAATCCACTAACACTAAAACCATGAATATTAAAATATAAAATTCATCAAAAATGTGTAGTATAGCAAAAAAATCATCCGTATTCATTAATTTTCTTTTAATACTCAAATAATTCATAACACAACTCAAAAGCCTCATATCCTTCACTAAACAGTTGCTTCCATCACACTGTCTTCACATTTGGTCCTCAAGAGCACTCAAGATCAACTAAAATATTTCATGTAAAAACTATATGGAATAAACATGAACTTTAAATCACATACATTCATGTTATATCTTTTGAAACATCCATGTGTTCAAACCACATCTACTTTCCTCTTCTCCAAATTATGTTGCCTAGAAACCAGTTTTGCAAACTTAACTAGTTTACACCATTTATTACACTTTAAATACCTAAAAAGGAATTAAATAGGAAAAAAATTCATCCTAATTAAATATATAACTGATATCAAACATAAAAAAATCCATTTCAATCCTCAACCAAGTCAATTTTTCAACCCGAGAAAACTTGTCCTAAAAATCTGCATACCTTTTTCCTCACAAACCTTCTTTGAAAGACCCATCAAATAAAATCACAAAGAAAAAAACTATAAATCAATGGAAATATATCTAAATCCTCCTTACATAACATATTATAAATCCTTCCAAATCCAAGTGTAAGGCATCCAACCAATAATATATATGAAAACTGCATGTCGAAGCATTCTAAGACTCAAGAATCGACCATGGGCTCAACTTACTCCATCACCACAAAAAAGTATTCCAAGATTAAAAAAATAATGTAACACCATTAGAAATTATTTATAATAACTAAGAAATATTCACCAAACAAGAAAAACACATAATCATCACTTTACCTCTTGAAGCCATTTAACACCCTGCTAGAACAAACATCCTCCGATTTGACCCTCAAGGATCAGGTCATAAATTATTCCTAACATCTCAAAAATATAATTTTGATATCCCATTGGAAATATATCTGAACTAGGATCACAACATATCTCGAATGGATTCCTAACTACTCTTTTAGCTCCTAAAATTTCACTTTTATCACAAGTTGCTCGAAACTGCTCCAAAAATCTAGTCTTCAGATATAGGGTACAATTTTCCCTTTTTCACTTCAACCATGACCTGAAACTATAATGGAAATATATAATAACTCATGGGATTAAAATTATGTCAATTTATGCTTCACCTTCTACAGATAACGGTTCCCCAAATGAACTTCTTTAGAAACAGGAATTTTCAAGTGGGGCCCACATACTATCACAAACACTATATTATGTTTTTGGAAATATGGAAAATTCCTCTACAAAATCAAATCATCAATTTTTCATAACCAATAAAAATAGGCTCTTTATTCTTCATTTTATCCAAGTATCTTTGAACTAGGGTGGGTTTCAAATCAACTTACCTTCTTAACAATCGTTCATAAAATAATATGACAATCAAACCTCCTCATTACTTTTTTAAAACCTTAATAACTGACCTATTAAGATATGTAAAATATCTCAGGTCACAATGAAAATAATAAAATTCACAAGCATCAAAATGTCTACTTTTGCTTCAAAAACACATTATAACTTACGTGGTTTTGCCAAAACATGTATATCTTGAAAATCCCTCTTTAGAATGACCTAAAAATTGTCATGAAGTATCATTAAAACATCCTATACCTATCCATACTCACCATATGATCCAAATAACTTTGAAACTCTCCATACATTAATAATTACCTATGTTATCTTGCTTGTTTCTCACCTACTTGATTCCCAAGGACCCTGAAACACCACCAAACCTCTAAGAAATGACTTTAACTCATCATAAACTTCATGTACACTTCCACCATGATGCTACCATGATCAAACAAGACTTATCAACACCAAATATCATGAATCCATACCATTATGCATGCTCTAGGGATAGGAATAAGCCTGAAATGCCCTGACTCAACACATATAACCCATGAAATTGACCATGATGACCTTATGTAGAATCATTTATACCTTTTAAAACACATCATGGACCATGTTTGACCTCATGAAACTAAAAAAATAACTTAAGAAGACTCAACACATGACTATTCAAGCTAGAACCATGTCAGAACACCATTACAACTCACCAAATCTTAACACTACCAATCAAACTTCATGTTTGACACTGAATGACACATCATGGAGACTCAGAAAACACCATGACACATTTTTACATCAACGTATTTTACATCAATGAAAACACAACACAAAATGGACAACAATCTTCCCCTTTGTTGTTCATGGAATCCACCTTCAAAAACATTGATGGCAACCAAAATGACCAACACACCTACATGACCTCATTTCCATGTTTATGATGCTTCTCTCCCCTTTGACATATATGAAAAAGGATATAATGATAATAATATATGGAAAATGACAACACAAAATGAAAATAATGCACCAAACAACTTACTTAACTCAAATAGCTCCCCATGGGATTGTACTTTATCCTCTTTGATTCCTTTAGAAGCATATGAAGATCCATGGACCTGATAAGAAAACTCACAAGACTCCCCGTAGCTGATATCCTCCTATTTTTTCTTCATTCAAACTCAAGACCATATTTTAGATCTCTTTCATGCTCAAAGATCAAGATTTGACTCCATAGCTATCAAACCCTTCTTTTAGGACCATTGTCCCTAATCTCCAATTTGACCAAAAATGACAATTTTCTCCAAACCATAAACTCAATTTGTAGTTGAATTATTTGTATCGATGTCTCCATGATCTCATAGCACATCTATATATTCAAATAATAAGTTTAGACTGCATATCCTTCTAGATTATTTACAACCTAGCTTGAAACACACTATAGAATTTAAGAGACAATACACAATTTCATATCTCGATCATACCCGATAAGAATTAGTTCTCCTTTGGTGAAATCATCCTTCTCATGAATAAATTAACAACATACAATTAACTAAAATTCCTTAAGATAAATTGACTCACCTTGAAATTTCTTATGAGGATTAAGAGAACAAGACATCCATACTTTAAGGCTTTGACACTTCAGTTTAGGAACTTACAAAATTTGAGACAAATATCCAATGTCTAGACACAAATTTCCATCTTCATAAACCTTCTAATGTTGAATCCTAACAACATTTTAGCTCCCATAATAAAACTAAACCTCTTCATTCTTATTTCTTTTGACACTTTTTCTCTTAGATTGGAACTGAGACTCAACTCCCCTGGGTTTAACATGCATACCTAAAAAAACACAGTCCTGTTCTTGGATTTTTATAATGCACAATCTTTGTGAATACTTTTGAAACAAACTATTGAACACTTTCTTAGAATTTTCTACCTTATATATATTTACAAGCACTATCTTGACCTTCTATGAGCATTCCCACACTTTTGCAGACTTGGGTAACTTCATGATAACCTTGTCAACATTTTCAACATTTGGAAGCAAATGATGGTTCACTTTTTTCATCTCATCTAGTCAACTAGCTCAAACATGCTTGTGCCTTATCATAACTTACTTAGATGCTTCAATAACCTTGCACTAATGACATCAATCATTACATCCTTGTATTTTACTATAGCCCTTCCTTGAGTCTCTCGAGATTATATTATGATGAAAAAATAAGCTTCTATAGACCTCTGAGAATATCATATCACCATCTACATGTATAAATAGCTTCTCCTCTGCCACCTATAGCTATATCAATCCAGAAGTCCATTTTATATTTTCTCTTCCTAGTCATAGTCATCTTAGACTTTCTTGAAGAAATGATACTATATATTCCCATCTCCTTTTAGCATACTAACAATTCATATTCCTAAAGTATTGACATCCTTTCTTACATCCTATAGTTAGCTTCATTCTTAGATCATATTTCATGAATACTCTTGAAACCAGGCACAATAACGCATTTATACTTCTTAATGTACAATCCTTAGTCTTGACACAACTTGTATTTGATGATTAGAATGTAACTTAGACCCTTGATTCAAATGACTTTGAAATTCCTTTAAATTATCTTTCAAATTCAATACATCTAAACAAATATCAAAATGGATTTCCTTTGATAGAGTAGCCATTATCAAATTTTGAAGTCAACATTTTCAACAATTTTCAGACATTTGTGACCTTATTAGGAGCTGTCACATCAATAAAGCATCTATAGACCCATGAAAATTTTCTTCATTTATTGATAGACACAATAAAGAATGATCTCATATATTTGAGTGACTAAGAAACACATTATATTGCTACAAACCTTTGACATTTTCAAACTCAACTTTATGAAGAAACGCGTGATGCATTGTCACAATTGAAGGGCATCACCGATGTGATTCAAATAAAGTCAACTCAGAATGAAAAATTCCTTGCATAACTCGAGGAATCATCAACCTAATATTTCTTCTTCACCTTTTCCATCACTAGATGACAAAGCTCCTTGTAGCTTAGTTAGAGTGAAATTTTGACCTACCTTAAGTTTGGATGATTTTCAAATCTTGAAGTAGGTATTTTTGAATACCCATTTTCCTCTTTTGTTTGTTTATGAAGTTTTAGGTCCACACTTGCAAGTTACCTCTCTTCTTTCACTGACATGATTATAATCAAATTAGGTCTCTTTGAGTGCTACCCAACCTAGACAAAATACTATCACATTTTCCCATAGATTTGGAAATATCTTTGACATAAGACCACTTAAACATTCAAACATACCTAGAGAAGATTATTTGATCCTAATGTTGGATCATGATGAGGCATTTAGATCCATCAAAATTGGTAATATCTCAAACTACTACATTAGGTTTTCTGTAGCACACTTTAGCATCTCTGAATTTACTTCACCACAATTATTAAATTGATGAAATCCTTAGAGGCACACACACATCATCAAATATTCAACATATCTTGTTTCAAAGTTTCAAATTAACACCTTGATATATGTAACCACTTGAGGAAACTACCTCCTTTATATGACATGGCTTGAAATACTATGAATTCATTCCAACAGGGTAAACTACTATAATATCATGAATTACTACTTTGTAACCCATACTCAGCTACAAGGAGAAATTGCAATCAATCTATCACCTTTAAGTTCATCTTATGAAAACATGACACATCATATAGGATCCAAACAACTTGATCTTTTTAAGGAATCTTCTCAACATCACTTATTGTGCTTTCGATGATCAACCATCTTAGCTTCTATAAATAGAATTAGAATTGGGGTTTGATGTAACAAATTTGAATTCACATCATAAAATACTTAACAAATTGATAGAACACCTTTTGAATACTATGCCAAATGTTATTACAAACAAACTTAGGATCATGATAGTACATAATTTCAACACAAAAGACTACATAATCACCTTAAGATGGATATCAAAGACATATACTAGGTTTAAGATAGCTATGAAACTATGATAATTACCTCATATTAAAACCAAGATCTTCAAGACAATCACAACCTATACACATATACTCAAGACTTACGTGACTCACTTATCAAAGAACAAACAACAAACAACAAGACCTTCATATGTAGAGATAAGAACCACAAATATTTTGACCTACTTATGGAAAAATGACTACTTACAAGACATGACACATAACATAGACCCTTATATCTTCACACATCCAATAACAACCATAGACTACTTAAAATAAGGACACCAAGACAAACTCAGTCACTTACAAAAGATAATAACTTCAAAGGCACATGAAGAGATCACTTGTCATACCTTATCACACTTGACGTGTTCTAACCTCCTAGACTCCTTAGCTTATCACATATAGGGGAATGGATTGCATTTAGGAACATATGGTATTCTTCACTTCTGATCCCTTCAACTAAGTTAAACTTACCTCCTTGATTTGATATGGACTCCCTTTTGATAAACCTCATTGGATTAGGCTTCAAACTCTTCATATTGGACTGATAATCATTGCACTTGATCTCTTCGTCTTGATTAACATCCTTCATATATTTTTCATATGACATGAAAGTCTTGGAATCATTCATGGAGTTGAATTTCCTCTTGAAAAATATTCCATTTGATTCTTGAAACCACTAACAACTCTTAGTGTTCCACCTTGGAGAAAAAAGCTAGTAAGATGCCCTTGTTTATGGAACTTAAGACACAACAAGATTTATCTTTCTTCTTGGTTCAAATACACTTAATATTCCATCCAAAATCCCTAGCCTTGTGACCATACTCATAATATGGAAAACATCCACCTTGGAAGAGAGCTTCACCATTCTTATGAGACCTTCTTTTGCAATCTCTAGCTCTATGACCAAAATCGTGACAATCATAGAAATATACATTGAATGAAGAAACATACCTCATAGCATTAGGTTTTATAACATAGCTATACCTTCTCAAATTAGTATTCTTGGTCACCTTCTCACCAAATTTAGAACTTGGACTAGCTTCAAAATCATTCTTCATATGTTCTCCTTTGAACCCTAGGCTAGTTTGTCACTAGACACCCTTTGACCTTAAATATCATCAATAGATTTAGATATCTTCTCAATCCTCTCATACATCCTCAACCTACTAGATGCGTTCTCCAAATCTAATTATAAATATTTCAACCTCTCTTCATGCCCGAAACACGTGCCTTCTTTATTTTTAGGTATTTTGACATAATTTAAACTTGTGACTCCAAACCCTTTATGGATTTACCATTCTCTATCTCTATATCCTTGATCTGATCTATAATACATGAATCACTAACTCGAGAAAATTCATTCCTCCACCTTAATGCAATTTCAAATTCTCAAGACATTCCCATTGTTTGTGCTTTTAGGATCCCCTTCAAGTGATTAGAATTTTCTTCTCAATGGCTTTCTCTAATACCAATTATTAGAAGCACAATGGACTAAGGGGGTGAATCAATCATAATTTTTTTAATTTATTTTACATATCATACATTCATCATTTCATTTATTCAACATCTATAACCATATGTTTGTTTACTTAAGCATAAACAACCACCCACAAGATCAATAAAAATAAAGTACACAATAACACCAAATATAAGTGGAAATACCTCAAGGGAAGAAAACCCATTGAAACACAAACATTATATTTCCATGTTTTAAATTTAGTGAGGCACTAACCCCACAAGGAGCACCAACCCCTAGTTTAGTAGAGCACTAACCCTACAAGGATCACAAACCCCTAATTTAGTGAAGCACCCAATCCAAAAGGAGGGTACAACCCCTAATATGACTATGCACAAACTCAACCACCTGAAGATGATGATCTCTAAATTTTTTTCTTCCACAATTGATGGAGATATCTAATTCAGCTCATACACACACCTTCAAACCCTCATTCACATAAATTTCTTTATCTTCTTCTTTCACACCTTATATTTGAAATGCATCTTTTCCCTCGACTAAATTCAAATAATTCTTGGAAAAATATCAATTAGTGGAAGGATAATATGGTTTTGAATCATATATATATATATAAATAAGGTTTAAATATAAATACTTTAAGAGAAAAAATATCCCGAAAAGAAGAAAACATACATGTAACAAAGAAAATTACGCATAAAGAAGAAAACATCTGTGGAACAAAGACTTTAACCAACGCGGTGAGGTATAATGAATACTTAGCCAAAAGAAACATTGAAATAAATCCTTGGTGTACACATGTCGGTATTTTGGTGAATTTCAATGAGATGGGCCAAATTAGACTCAAAACCCGGGATAAACTATATTGAAAAGGTTTTGGGTCCAGATAATCAACGGGTCAAAGGAAAATGATACATGGAATAGATTTATGGAAAAGGACAGGGACAAGTGGCGATAAACCATTAGAAAAGATATCTAGTCTAACACTGTGAAATAAGACACATGGAACCTTTTTAATAGTTTTCATTTCATGGGGCAACATAAGATATAAAACTATTTAATAACAAGACAACCTGATATAAAAATAGAAGCATCTAAATGGCTCAATTTTTAGCAAATTGACATGGATTTGACAAAGAAATATGGCATTCGAAGGAACATGGGCACATTTTCTTGGTTCACATTCGATAAATATGACAGAAACTAACATTTGCAAAGTCAATGGCTAAATATTGTTGGTTAACATTGTCAAAACTCGATAAAAATCGACAAGGGTCCGACATTGTGAATATATATGGTGTTATCTAATTGGTTAAACCTTCACAATAATTAGTAAGTTGACAAGTCAATAACACATAAACTTCTCTGATTGGCTAAAGCTCCGTAAAGGCATAAATGAATCTATAAAAATATGACAAAAACAAATGACACATGGATCTATTTGATTGGCTAAGAATTTGTAAAGGTATCAAGAATATGACCCCGTGAAGAACACATGGAACAATTTAATTGGCTCGAACTTCACAATTTTGTATATTGCACTATGTTGGGGTGGATTTAGAACATAAAATTAATTATTCCTAAGGGAATTTTCGGGTCCAAAACATCTAAATAGGAAACACGAATGTAAAAAGAAAGAAACATAGCAAACATGACCCAAAATTATAGATAATAGATAATATATCCCGAGACACCTTTAAAACTTACAAGAATACTTCAAATTCACTCAATAACATTAATTCAGTTTTGTTATACATATAATTAAATATATTTTGGTTAAAAATAGATTGCATAACTAAAATTACATATTTTATTGACTTTTTCATATAATTCACTGTTTTAAATAATAAAAGCATGTATTTTTATAGATATACATAACAAAATATGTATAATTCATTTATTTTCTCATTTTTAACAATATAAATAAAAGAATTAAATTACTTTTATTATATTTTGACATTTACAAAGCTCGACAAATGTTTACGGATCTTTTTACATAAACTTGTAGAGCTTTTATAAACAAAATACTTATCGAGATAATTCACAAGAATTCTTGTGCAAAATTCCAATCACACTCAGAAATAAACACCAAACTATGGCCACACTTGAGAGGAATGTGCTATACACCCCATGTATGTTCACCTTTCCTTGGCCAGGACCATCCAAGGTTGTACTTTGTACCCTTGGTTAGGACATCACTTTGGTGCCCATCTCTCTTCTCGCACTCTACCTGTACCTATTCAACCTTGGAATTTACTTCCACAAACTCAATTCATAATATTCTTAAGCATAATTTGATTGTCTGCTCTCAGAATCATAATGATTCAATAATGTATCTCCTTTTAGTTTGACATGCCTTTTATAGTTTTTCATTGGCAGTTAATAACCATCACATTGGTTGTTCACACCTTTTCATAAATACATTAAGCATCTTTAATCAAAATCTCGTGACATTCATTACATCAATAGCTCTTTACAACATCTTATGCTTAATTTAAAAAAATTTCATAAGTCTTTAATTCTCTTTAAGCCTCGTATATTTATTCACATAACATTTATCCCCTCCTTGAATCAGTTACTACCCTCAATAGTTTTAAGTCTATGCTGAAAATCACAACAATTCATTAGCTAAACAAATCAGGATATTGTTTTTTCGGAAATCTTCTCTTTCCCAAGTAACACTTTCCACATCACAAAAAGTCCATTTTACTTTAACCTCTTTAATTTCTCTATTTCTAAGGTTCTTAGTCCTTCTTTCCAAAATCATTTTAGGTTCAATTTTGAATTCACATGTAGGCTCAATAACTATATTTTTCCAATCAATAACATGATTAACATCATACACATATTTCTTTAACAAGCTTACATGAAATACATTATGAATTCTAGACAATTTAGGAGGTAAAGCTAATCTATAAGCCATATTTCCTATTCTTTCTAGAATTTCAAAAGGTCCACAAAAATGAGGAGCTAACTTAGCATATTTTCCTAACTTCAAAGAACTCTTCTTAGGTTTTACTCTAAGAAATACTTGATCACCTACTGTAAATTCTCTAACAGTTCTTTTAGAATCATCCCAATGCTTATATCTATCTTGGGAAGCTTTCATGTTCTGTTTTTCTTTATTTATAATTTATTCCATTTCTTTCAAATTATCATTGGCATACCAAGATTTGTGTTTAGGATTAGACCATGAAATAGGAGTAGTACAATTCCTACCATACACAGCTTCAAAAGGTGTCATTTTAGTTGTAGTATGATATACTTGATTATAATTTAATTCAATCAAATGAAAATATTGTTCCCAATTTCTAGGTTTCTCACCTATATACATCCTAATAATATCTTATAAGATTTTGTTTATTATTTCAGTTTGACCATTTGACTCAGGACAATAAGCAATACTAAAATTCAAAATAGTACTCAATTCATCAAACAAGGATCTCCAAAAATAAGAAGTAAATACAAATGAAAGATTTCTTTAGAAAATAAATGAGCTATATCTGAAGCAAGAGGTTTTGATCTTGGTTGGTAGAAAATGATCCATTTTGTCAATCTATCAACCACAACAAGAATAACATCATGACCATTCTTAGTCTTAGGTAAACCTGTAATAAAGTCCATACTAATTGATTCCCATTTCCAATCAGGAATAGACAAAGGTTGCAATTGACCAGGTTTACTACATTTTTAGATTTAAACTTTTGCCAAGTAAGACACTGCTGCATATACTTCCTAAAGTCTTGTTTCATCATAGGCCAAAAATAATTCCTTTTAATTGGAAAGTAAGTCTTTTGAAAACCAAGATGTCCAACAATAGGAATGTCATGAGAATCTCTAAAAATTTGATGTCTTAAATTAGGAAGACTAGGAATACACAATCTACCTTTATAGTACAACATTCCATTTACACCAAGAAAATAAGAAATAAGCCTATCTTTTAAATGTACATTAGATGTTCCATTTTTCAAACCAACATATAATTCAGAAAAATAGCTATCATTAGGTAATGCATCTCTTATTTCTTGATCAAATTGACTCCTTTCTAAAGACAAAGCATTTACAAACATTCTTTTCCTACTTAAAGCATCAACAACTAAATTTTCTTTACCAGGAACATATTGTATATCAAAATCATACTGAATTAGCAATTCTACCCATCTTCTTTGTCTCATATTCAATAATGGCTAAGTAAAAATATATTGCAGACCTCTATGATCAGTTTTTAAGACAAACTTTCAACCAAAAAAATAATGTCTCCAAAATTTCAAGGAATGAATTATCCCTAACAACTCCAAATAATTAGTAGGATAATTATTTTTAGTAGGTAGCAATTTTATAGACCCAAAACATACAAATCTACCATATTGCATTAACACACAACCAATACATGACCCACAAACAATAGTGGCAACAAAAAAGCTTAGAAAAATCAAGAATACATAACACAGGTGCATTGGTTAATGTTTCTTTCAATTTATTAAAATCAATTTCACATTCCTCATACCAATGATATGCTTTATTTTTATTTGTTAAGTCTGTGAGAGGACTATCTATTTTAGAATAGTTCTTAATAAATCTTCTATAAAAACTAGATAAACCAATATTTTTTAAATTTCTTATACATCTTTGGGTATATCCTAATCTTGTAATGCTTTTACTTTGGAAGGTTCAGCTGCAATTCCATTTTAAGAGATAATATCACCTGGGTAAGAGACTTGATTTTAAAGAATTGATTTTCTTAATTTCTTTGTGCAATTGATGTTTCCTTAAAGTATCAAGTACTAGCCTAACATGTATCTCATGTTATTCTTCATTTTTAGAATAGATCAAGATATCATCTAAGAATATAATTACAAATACATCCAAGAAAGGTCTGAAAATATCATGCATCAATGTCATGAAGGTGGCTAGAGAATTTGTTAACCCAAAAGGCATAACAAAAAATTCATAATGACCATATCTAGTCCTAAAAGAAGTCTTTGCAATATCAACATCCTTTATTCTAATCTGATGGTAACTAGAACATAAATCAATCTTAGAAAAACATCTAACACCATTCAATTGATCTAACAATCATCAATTCTAGGTAAAGGGTATTTGTTCTTAATAGTTAGCTTATTTAATTGTCTATAATCAATACATAGTCTCATAGTACCATATTTCTTTTTAACAAACAACACTAGTGCACCCCAAGGAGAAACACTAGGTCTAATTTTTCCTTGCTTTAATAATTCAGTCAATTGTATCTTAAGCTCAACTAATTCAGGTATAGAATGCCTATAAGGTGCTTTAGACACTAGTTTAGCTCTAGGAATCAGGTCAATGACATGTTCTATAGATCTCCTAGGTGGCAATTCTTCCACATCAGATGGAAATACATCCATAAATTCTTAAACTATAGGATGAACATTTATATCTACTTTAAGTTTATCATTATAAGTAATCAAAGCACAAAAGAATTTACATTTTTCTTTAAGACTTCTTTTAAGTTGAACTGCAGAAATAGTTTTCAAATTCAGTTGTCTTATTGTTCCTTGCAAAATATGGGTGTTTGCATATGGATACCGAATACAAAATTTCTTATTTTCATAGTTAATGAGGGCACGATTATTTTCTAGCCAATTCATCCCTAAAATAACATCATATTGACCTAAGTTCAGCACATGAAAATTATCACTAGATAGAATATTATCTATTTGAAAATCTAAATCTTCAACCAAAGCTATTGTTTGCCTTATTATTCTTCCATCAACCATTTCTACAGCTACTGGTTCAATTTTTTAGAAAAAAATTAAAATTTTCAAATAAGTTAGGAGAAATAAAGCTATGAATACTACTAGAATCAATTAAGAAAACAAGGGTTATATTGTTAATAAATCTTTTTACTTCAATCATAGATACTTCTTATGCATTACTAACTATATCGACAACATAAAATTTCATATTCGATTGCCTTATTTTGGTTTATCATCAGTTTTCTAATTTTTATTATCCCAAACCTTTATTTTTTAGGACATTCCATAGCATAGTGGTTATCTCCACAATTCCAGCATTTAACTTCTTTAAGTTTTGTCTTAACATAGTCTTGTTTCTTTTTTTGATTTCTGATCTGAGTATTTTTGCACTTTACAGTCTCACTAAATGGTCTTTTCTTGTCCTTAAAATGAAAATTAGAGTTCTTTTTCTTATAGTCTTCTTTCTTTTGTTGAACTATAGTCTTGTATTTCTCAAATTTTTTTGTAATTTGAGCAACCTCATCTATTGAAGTAGGTTTTCCACACCAAACACTAGCCTTATATTCTTCCCTTAGACCATTGATGAATCTAACAACTCTGTCTATCCCGAAATAAAAGGCACAAATCTGTTTAAGTTTTCAAAGGTTTTCTTATACTCATTTACAGTTTTAAGACATTGTTTTAGATCAAAGAATTCATTTTTATTTGTTGCAAGAAATGTTCAGATATATATTTCTTTTTAAACAACTTCTTAAATTTTCTCCAGGAGACTTTATGGGCTTTAAGTTTCTCAGACCTTAATGTGTCTTCCCACTAGTTAAGGGCAGCATTTTTCAACTGATATGAAGCTATTTGAGTTCTGCTTAGCTTATTAGTCTTTTGTAATTCAAAATATCTTTCTAAGCTTGATAGCCAAGTTTCAACCTATTCCCCTGTTCCTACTTCCCCAACATATTCAAGCAATTTAATTTTCTTAGCAAAGTTTTGTATGTCTTTAGAATTCTTACTTGAACTAGCTTGATTACTATCAAATGAATCAGAAGAACTAGAAGAATCAAAGGATTCATTTGACTTATTAGAAACATAATCATCATCAGAAGAAGAGTGTTTTATTTTTCTTATTTTCTTTTCAGACTTATTACATTTTTTTGATTTATTACTTTTTTTGATTTATTTTTATTAATCACAGCTTCTGTAAATTGCCTTTTCAAAGTCTTTAATTGATAAAAAGATAGTTACTTCCCTAAAAATTGCTAGTTTTGATGTTCCAATTCATTGTAGTCCATTCCATTATGTGAATCCATTCCATCCAAATTTTATGTATGCCATTCTTTGTGTAAATACAAAATTTTTATCATTGTGTGAAAATCACCCTAATCTTTTACTTCACTGCATATTTACTCCCCTTTACTAATTTAACAATAAAACCTCTTTTAATGAGGATAATTATCTACGATACAAATGAAATGTAAATTTTCCCTGTGACTAAATCAAACTAATTCTTGGGAAAATATCTATAAGTGGAATACCGATACATTTTTGAATCAAAAATATATATAACTAAGGTTTAAATATAAATCTATGAAGAGAAAACAATATACTCGAAAAGAAAGCGGAACAAGAAAAATTCCGCATAAAGAAGAAAACATCCATGGAACAAATACTTCAACCAACGAGCTACGATGAATAATTATCCAAAAGAAACATTGAAATAAATCCTTTTTGTACACATGTTAGTATTCCAGATAATTTCAATGAGATGGGTTACAGCAGACTCAGGACCCGGGATAAACTATATTGAAAAGGTTTTTGTGTCAGGACGGTCTCATGCGAGTCAAAGAACAATGAGATATGGGAAAGATCAATGGAAAAATGATAAGGATGAGTGGTGATACTATTAGGAAAGATATCTAGTATGAAACTACGAACGAAGACATGTGGAACCATTTTACTAGTTCACATTTCATAGGGAAAAATAAGACAAAAAACTATTTAATAGCAAGATAGACTAGTATACACATGGAAGCATATAAATGGCTCGATTTTTTGCAAAATAACAAAACTCGACAACAAAAAATACAACATGCAAAGGAACATGGGAATTTTTTATTGGCTCATGTTCTGAAAAATATAACATGAATGTTAGATATCACAAACACTGAGAGGGGGTGAATTAGTGTTTAGCACAATTTAGATCTTTCCAAATTTTCTATTTGAATTAGTAGTAAAACTATGAGCAAAAGAAAGGATTCCATAAAGCAACGTAAAGGAGCTAGACATAATTTTTATAGTGGAAAACACAAGAAGGGAAAAACCCACTTTGAAACCAGCCTCTTTATTTAGAACACCAATTCAAGAAAATTGATTTACAACTGATTTAACACCCACTTAATCATAAATAACCCACTTAAAATGTTCATTCAAGCACCTACTTGAAAACTGCTAAGCACCTACTCAACTAGATTTGAAGAAGCACCTACTTCTTCAGTCCAAGCATCAACTTAGAAAATGCTTACAATATCTTAAATTGACCATATAGTACCTATGTTGCTCCATCAACAGATCATGGACACTATACTATTGCATTTCATTTATCCATTCATAATTTACATGTTTCTCTAATTTTGCAACTCATACATGACCTGTATTTCACATACTATATCACTGTTTCTGTGATTTTCAGGTTTGCAACAATTATTATGAGAAATTAGAGCATTATTTTGTTCAATTATCTCCTTTGTGTTAGTGTCTAAACTCACACAATTTACTACCTTTGATCTCGGACCTTTGTTCTTTAGCACTCCTCTGTTTTCCTTTGCATTCAATTGTATTCAACTCAAACTTTCTTCTACCTCCTCTATTTTTCAGTCATCGATCCTCTCATTATTCTTTGATTATACTCTTTTATACCCCCGATTATTGGTTTTCTCTATTTTCAAAATTGTGTTTTCTTTCTCTTATCAAAATTGTATTTACATCAATGGTACTCAATATATATCCTTTATTTGGTTCTCTGTATTTTTTACTCCAAATTTTCACCTCTAGTTTGCTCATATATATTGTCAAATATTCAAGAAACTCGAATCAACAAGGTCATTCTTTCAACTTCCTTATGATTACATACATCTATGATTAATCAATCCTTTTCTTTCTCTCTTTCTTACACCATTTCCTTACAACGAGTTCAAAAATAAAAATCTATATAAAATCACCTTTCTAACTTAATTTGTCACTTTGTGAACAACTTTTCACCTTCACTTCGAGTTCAAACTCAACCTATTATGCACTTTTCACATTTGAAAGATCAATAGACTCTTCAACTTACATCTAGTGACGTCAAGAGTCAAGTAATCAAAAACAATACAAAGGAGAGTCCCTTTCCCTTACACTTCTTCTTCGACCGGTGGTGATATTGGAAGAGTTATAGCTTAGAATAGGCTTAAAATATTTGCACAAGTCTGAATTTGGAAGATCAACCATACACTTCCTCCATTTACCGTCAAGTAAACTTGCACTTTATACTTTTCCTTTTAAACATAGGATAGGAACACCAAAATTTTCCTTTGAGCATAGATTACCAAGAAGAGGATTCCTTCAACATTAGCGTAGGGTTCAAAAGGCTTTAATAAATTGATTTAGATTTAAAAGAATGTCATCCTTTCATCTTTACATACACAAACACTACCACAGTTACTTGCTACAGGATGTTATTTACTCCTTGAACAAGCTAGAGCTTAATCAAAATAAAAAAACATCATCATATGGTCATTTAACCTCCTTACACCTTGATTTAACCAATTTTTTTTAAACTTCAAAACTTTCATGAAATAGTGAAGAAACTTAGTTTAGCATTCCTGAGCCATGATTTCATAATTTTTGTTAAATAATTCTCTCGAGAATACTTATTGAATCGACTCAAAATATTTTGCATTTTCCTTGTATTGATCCCACAAATATATGTATGCATTTTCAAGGATATTGGATGGTTGGAACATTTTAATCAATCAAAACGTGTCTTAAAAACCTTGAATTAGGGTAATATTGTCTATAAAACCTGAGATCCAAAATAAACAAGTATCTTACAAATTTCTCAATGAAATTTTAAGATCTCACCTACTATGACCTTTTAGAAAGATTCTCCATCTTCCTTCAACACTTTTATTTTTCTCTTATGGCTCTGTCAAAATCAAAATTTGAAGAAGATGACTATACATTTACTTAACAAGAAAGAATACTTAATCAACATCCTTGGTCAAATCTCAAGAGGCATTGAAGACCTTGAATGTAATGCCTACTAAAACAACCCACTTGAGACCGAAGAAACAACCTAGGGTTAATTAGGGAAAATTATGGAATAATTTTTTTTATTAAAAGAATCTACAACTAGGTTACAAGAAAACAGTTGTCAATAACATGTTCTGGAACAATTCTAGTCTACTAGAACATACTTTTCTTTTATTAATAATTATTAGAGGTCATAAGGTCTAAAATTTAGGGTTAGAAGTTTCAATTAGGTTTAGAGGGAAAATTCCTCACCAAACCCACTCTCTAATAGGATTAAAGTTTCAACTTGGTTTTTCTCACACTTAACACATTCAAACTTTTCCTAAACTACTCCCATTAGATATAAAAATTCCTCACCTTTCCATTGATATAAATAAGTCCTCCTAACTCTTCATATTTTTCAAGTTATGGGTCGGCGGGCCTTGGGTGAAAATTTTCTCCAAAGAGTAGGCTCAGAGCCTGGGGTGAAAATTTGCCAAAAGGGCAAGTTGGTGGGCGCGGGGGAGACTTTTGTAAAATTTTTATGATGCGGGAAAAAATCCCATTTGTGCCCGCACTCTGCAGTCTGCATGTCCACAAAGGACATGTGGCACTCCCTAAGGTAGTGCAAGGAAAATCGAGGAAAGGTGGGGTGGCGGGGAGAAAATTGACTTAAATCCCCAAAGGGCTAAGAGGGTACAGAGACCCGTGCCTCCGCTGGCACCTCGTGATGCCACGTGGCAGCCCCTGATTGGCTGTGGGCTGGTAGAGCAGTGGGAAAACTTGGAAAATTTTCCAAAAATTTTCTGAGATGCGAAAGAAAAAAAGGAATCCGTTCCTCCGCTAATGCCTCGTGATGCCACATGGCATCACCTGATTGGTTGTGGGTCGGTGGGGAAAATTTAGAAAATTTTCCCAAATTTTTCGAAAGTGCTAAGTTAAAAAGGGGATCCATCCCACTGCTGGCACCTCATGGTGCCACATGACAACCTCTGATTGGCTGCGGGGTGGCGGAGAAAATTTTAAAAATTTTCCCAAAAATTTTCCTAAGCCCCAAGGGAAAAATTCGGGCCACGGGCCCGCCAAGGAAATTTTTCCCAAAAATTTTAATGCCAAGTGAAGAAAACTTTAGAAGGCCATAAATTTTGATAGAGATCTCAGTTTTTGGAAAACAAGGACTTTCTGGAAAGCTCTCGATGCCCTCTTTGCACAAAGATAATTAATTTTAGATTTTGATAAAGTTTAAGGGGTCAATTTTAAGAAAACGGCTTGCAGGCTTATATAGTGCGAGCTGGTAAATTTTAACTTGTTAGATCTATTCAATTTGATCTTCCTCCTCTCTTAACATGTCAAATAGACATGTAGGATTGTTCTAAGAAGAATTTAGGATGCATTTGGAAGGTAATTTTGCTTGATTGATTTCCAATTCAAAGTTTTTTAAAAATTTAGATAGCAAAATAACCGTGAAAGGTTTGGGTCTGATTTTGCAATGTTTGAAGGATTTTTCCTTAAGTTTTTTAGTCCAATTTAGTACATTGATAACATAGCATGCTATATTTTAATGTTTTAATGTTGATTATTGTTTTTAGGTTCAAACTGTGCATTTTAGAGAAGTATTTGCCATTTTTTTAAAATTTAAAACAAAGAGAAGATTTAAGAGGGCTATTTATCATTTTTTATCTTCCAAATATGGAGATTCATTTCCATTCTATCCTAAGACATTTAGTTGATACAAACAAACCATTTAATAGATAAAATGCAAGGTCTAATTTCTAATTTTAACATATTTCAAAAGAACAGAGTTCCATATATTTCCTTCATACGTATTCCTCTTTCAATTTTCTAAATAGAGGTTTCAAATCACAAATTGATGATCAATTTCAATGCAACAATGAAAATTGAAGAAAAGTATTTCAATCCTTTATTGATTTAAAAAAACAATACAACTTTACATCTTTCAATTCCTTGAATGCAAATAATAGATTTCAATTTCTTTCTTTCGATGATCGAAGTAGTATATCTCTTTCACAACTTGGAATACATAACTTTCATAGCTTAATAAAAGGTATCTTTCCATTACAAATAATATATAGATCATCCACTTCAAAGTGGGAAATGTTACAATGAGATTTCATTTCACATGGGCTGTCATATTGTTTTTCTCCTCTCGCTCTAGAACAACAACATAAATTTCTCCTTTTAGATCGGAACAAAGGCAGGTGAAAGGAAATGCTCTCCACCCAACCAAGACATCCAATAAAGAGGAGAAGACATCCTCCTTCATTTTCCCTTGAGCCCTAACCATAATGCAATAAAAGACCTGATTCAACCCTTGGCAACAAGGCTTCCACAAAACACATGCAACATTTTCACATTTTATACACAATTCAAAACATAATGTAGTTTACAACTACATTAAAACATACAAAAATACTAAGGCTCCATCAAGCAAGCCAAAGGAGCAAGGAACTATGGGGGAAGATGCTTATGCCTCCCAATGGGAATTAGGTATCCACCTGTAACAAAATACCAATATAAAACATTTCCCATATATCCTTATGCCCCCCAAAAATTTCCTTATGCCCCCCACAAAGTAAGAAATGAAATGCCATTTATTTTCCAAGGTAGAAACCCAATCCCAACTCCCTCCACAAGAATTATGATGCCACTAGCATTCCCTTATCCCCCCACATGGATTCCCCATATCCTTCTCCTACACCATTCCTAGGCAATATACCCAAACAACCCACAAATATGCTAAAATATTCAGACAATAACATGTACATTCATAAAGGAAAGGAGTATTTCAAGAGCCAAGCTCTTACCTCTCCATGATGGAGTTGTTGAATTTCAAAAACAGCAAGCTTTCCAATGTAATAATATAGTCCAGAATCAACAATCAAAAAGCATGTAAGGGTATCCAATCTCCTTCCAAAGCAAGAGTTCCACACAACACAAATTCGCCAAAAGGAAGTATGCAAAAAAATTTAACAACCCAAAAAAATCAAGGAGTTCTAATTTTATAAAAGAGGGAACAAAAGAGGATTAGGTGGATCCATGTAGGATGCCACATCACACATCCTCAACTCCAACACAAAATTAAAATTCATTCTCCAATACACAATAAAGAGGTGGGTGAATAATATGACAATAAACTTACATACTCCAAATAGCCCACACCCCATAAGGAATGAATTTAATAAAATGTAATAAGAGTGTAATTAAAACTTACAATTAGTCATTTCAAAATACATAAAGAAGATCTAAATTCAACCCTCCAACCATAGGTATGGTTGGTAAATAAAATTAAGAGGTATGGGACAAGTTTTACTTGTCCCACAAGCCTCCAAAATCAACTTCCAAGGACATATTCGAATTTCCAAGAAGGTGGAGTGTTTCAAACTAAGAAGTAAACTTACACATCACTTACAAGGTCACTTACACATACAACATTTAATACAAAATCCAACCACTTCACTAATTACTTTCTTATGACATATTGATTTTTTTACTTTAACAACATGATTATTCACAACATTAACACAACATTTAATAACTAATGAAAAAGGGTAAAAGCACCACAAAATAAACACATGCAAACATTAATAAAAGAAACCACATTAATAAATACATAAAGCCCATTGGTCACATTCAAAGGTAATCCCCATGGGAATCCCTAATAAAAACAACACACACACACAAAACATGTTGCCATGGTGACCTTGTTGAATTCATCTAGAATTCCAATGTGGTTGGTCTCCAATCCCCCATGTTTGTTGTGATATTTTAACCTACAAAACACAAATACCTCCTTTAGCCTCGTGGCCATATCAGAACATCCAACATGATATAAATATAATCACAAAATCATCTATACATATGAATCAGAATAACATCAAGGCAATCAAAAGTACCATTTACAATTAATATCAACAACTATATCATCATCATATAATGTCAATTTTTAGGTCTACTCACAATATCCAAAAATCACATGTCCAAACAACATTCATAATATATCAATGTCAAATAGTATATCATCATCCACATATGAAGTGTCTCTAATAATCATCATGCATCATAACTAAATCAATATCAATAATAAATCATGGTCCAACATCTAACATCATACTAAATCAAACCCATAATAATGTCCATAATGTAATCAATAAAGATCAAGATCAAGATGTATCAAAAGGTGTCAAAGGGAAGTGGGCACTACATCCCCCTCCTTAGACTCGACTTACTCCTATAAGTCATTGGAAAAAATGTGGAAATCTAAACCGTAATAATGTAGCATCCTCCCATGTAGATGTAGTCTCGTCATATCTATCCCACTGCACCCAAACCTGATCAATCTCTCTACCAAGGTCCAGGGTCCTGTGATCTATAATGCAAACAGGATCCACCATCACTTACCCCTAATCTTGCACCTACAATGAGGTCTAATCGAACACATGAGAAGGATTTGTAATATATCTCCTAAGAACTAAAACATGAAACACATCATGTATGCGAGACAACCTAGGTGGAAATGCTGGAGAAAGAGGCCAAAAAGGGCGATACGCTCCAAGATCTCAAAAGGACCCACAAATCTAGGAGCTAACTTAGAACCTTTTCCATAATGGATAGGGCTCTTATGTGGCCTGACACGAAGGAACACCTTCATGCCCACATCAAAACTACGGTCTGTCCCTATACTTGATCCGCATACTTCTTCTCTGTCATATGCCTCATGTAGTCTTTGTCTGATCAAAACCACCTATTGCTCCATGTCCTGTAACAAAGCTGGTCCAAGAGAAACCCTATCCTCTAGCTGTCCCAACTAAGAGGTGTCCTACACTCTCTACCATACAAATCCTAAAAAGGAGCCATGCCTATAGAACTCTAAAAACTATTATTGTAGGAAAACTCCACCAAGTATAGGTACTCCTCCCATCTAGACTGCTGATCCATCACATACATCTTGAGCATGTCCTCTAAAATCTGATTCACCCACTCTGTCTATCCATCTGTCTTAGGGTGATATGTTGTGCTGAAATTGATCTTTATCTCGGAGGGCATGATCCATGGTAGTCGAAAATGGGAAGGATCGCGAGTCACCGATGATCTACTGCAGTAATCTCGTGTAACCTAATGATCTCATCCAAATATACCCATGCCACTGCTCTAGTTGTATAAGTGGTCTTCACTGGAGAAAAGTGAGCCACTTTTGTCAATTTATCAACCGTGACCATGATGGCATTGTGGTGATATTTTGACATCGGTAGCCCAACAATGAAATCCATGGAAATGGTGTCCCACTTCCATTCTAGTATAGCATGAGGAAAGAGAAGGCTAGCTGGATGTTGATTCTCGGCCTTAAATCTCTGGCACTCTAAACATCATGACATGAACTGGGCCACATCTCTACGAAGTCCTCTCTAATGATACAATCTGTCTCAAGATGGCGTGCATCATTTTCACCCTAGGATGGGATGAATAGGGTGCACGATGTGCCTCTTCCAAGATGTTTGGCCTCAAGCCTCCATCTATAGGAACATAAATCTAGCCTCTTTACTAGAGAAGACCATCTCGCCTCTAAGGAAACACCATCAAAATTCCCCTCGAGGGGTCTCTGGGACTCGATCTCTGCTCAAACTACAATGTAGAAGCTGTCAAGAGGAAGCTCACCGAATAATCCTGCTCTACAAACTCAGTGCCCACTACACGGTGGTCATACTCACATATCTCCATCTGCTAAGAGCATTTGCAACCACATTCTCCTTCCCCTTCACATGCTCTATCTCCATATCATACTCATAAAGAACCTCCATCCAACACCGCTGATGATCATTAAGATTGGGTTATGTGAAGAGGTGATTAAGACTTAGGGATCTGTCTTGAGTGTGAATCTCTAACCATGCAGAAAATGTCTCCATCAAACCAAAGTGTGCATAACTTCCATAAGCTCAAGATCATGAGTCAGATAATTAAGCTCATAATATTTGAGTTTTTCAGAATCAAAAGCCACTACTTTTCCCTCCCGCATCAACACACCTTCAATCCTCGCTAAGGAAGCATCCGTGTAAATGAAAAACTCACCCTAAGGATCCGACATTGCAAGAATAGGTGATGTAGTGAGACACTCCTTTAGTGTCCTAAAGGCTTTCTCACATCTATCCTACCAAACAAACTTCTTCCCTTTCCTTTGAAGGGAAGTGATGGGGTGAGTAACCCAAGAGAAGTTCGAACAAATCTCCAAAGTAGTAACCTACTAATCCCATCAAGTGCGCACCTCACCACAAGATCTTGGGTGATGGAAAATCTATAATATATCTAATATTGGAATGATCAACTATGATAACTTCCTAGAAATGATATGACCCAAGTCACTGTACCTCTGTCTGAAAGAAAGAACACTTCTCCAAGTTCCCGTAAGGTTGCTGCTCACAAAGACACTTCAAGAAGTGGTGAAGGTGCCCTTGTGCTCCTCATGCACACATGAGTAAATCAAAATGTCATCCGGGAAGATGAACACAAAGTGATCTAAGAAGGTCGTGAATACCCCATTTATTAAACTCATAAACATTGCAGAGGCATTATTCAAACCAAAAGGCACCACTTTGTGAAACCCATAGTGCCATATCTCATATGAAAAGTGGTCTTATGAATATCCACCTCCGTAATCCTCAACTAATGATAGCCTGACTTAAGATCAATCTTAGAGAAAACTACAGTTCCCTTCATCTGATGAAACAAGTATCAATACGCATAAGGGGATAACTATTCTTGATCGTTACCTTATTTAGCTAGCGGTAATCACTACACAACCGCAAGGATCCATTATTTTTCTTCACAAAATCACGGTGCACCCAAGGGGATACACTAGGATGGATAAGTCGTTTCTTCATAAGGCCCTCTAGCTGTAACTTGAGCTCATAGAGCTCTGGGATGATCATCCGATAAGGTTCTCGTGAGATAGGCTCAGCTCCCAGATCCAAATCTATATAAAAATCTATCTCACGTGGGGGTGGTAACCCTACTAGCTCCCTACGAAAGATGTCTCAAACTCTCTCAAAATTGGGTGATCATCTACCGATGATCCACTATACCCATCCTCTGATCTGTCACTAACTGTAACAACATACATTTGATAACCTCGTCACACACACTGCTTAAGCTGCATAACGGAGATGGTGCGAATAGCACTTGGTCTCTTAACCCCTAAAATCACCGACTTCACTCCCGAGATCATTTGTATAAGATATAGTCTTGTGGTAACAATCCACTCGCCCCGTGTGTAGACAACCAATCCATACTCAAGATGACTTCATAAGAGCCCAAAGGAAGGATACGAAGATCCGAGGTAGTGGTGAAAGGTCCCAAATCCACCACACACTCCTTAACTAAGGAGTCTACGAAGATCTTGGCTCTAGAAGCCATCTCAACATTCCAACTATGACCTTGCCTAACTGTGATGAGCCTACATTGCTCTACTAAAGATGGTGCAATGAAAGAGTCAGAAGAACCAAAATCAAACAATATAGAGGTAGGAATACCCCCAATGCTACTTGTAGTCTCAATAACTGTACTCTGATGCTCGGCCTGGTGGTTCTCAACCACTACATAAATCCTGTGGCTACGTCCCATGTCACCAACAGTCAGCTTTGAGATCTGTGTCTTACCCTTGTTAGGGTTCTAAGGGTAGTCTCTCTAAAAATGTCCCACAACTCCACAACCAAAACAACCTCCTGATCCTCTCCAATGAGTAGCACCTCCAGTAGGTGCTCTAGAAGTCTTTTCTATGGATCCTAATGATCCAGTGGTGGTTTGTTGTGGCCTTTACTAGCGAGCTCCTCGCTGAGTGAGCTCTAGGTCCAATGTGTGTTACGAGGGGACCCATAGGAGGAGGCCCTATGCTCGACCTCTTTGTGCATCAACTCTCTATGGAGGTATATAAGGTAAGTGGGAATCTGCTTTGGGGTCTAAATGATAATTGTGAAGAACTCTTGCCACCACGAGGAGGAGGATATGACCTCCTCGATATACTATCCATCGCATCTATTGTATGTGGTTCGAACTCGAGTCTCTACTGTTTTGTATTTCCCCAAGACTCCTTTGCTTATATAGTCCTTCTCAATGGCCTCTACTAAAGTATGTGGGTAGTGGATCTAAACCACACCTATGATGTACGGGTTTAGGCCCCAGATGAACCTATGGATCTGCACCTACTCATCCTGCATGTACTCAACATACTAGAATAGCTCCAAAACCTACTCTCATAATCTGTTACTAAAAGAGATGTTTGTTCAAGGTCATGGAACTCATCGATCCTCTATTGTATGAACCTCCGTGACAAATATATGCTCCTAAAAATCTCCTCAAATAGATTCCAGAGTAACTATATCGAATCTACATGGAACTTCTACTCCTAAGTCCTTGCTAGACACCAACTCCATCCCTCAGTAGATGGATCACAACATGAGCTTTTGTGTTGCTAGAACAAGGACAAAGCTCTAAGCATTTGTCCAAGCTCACCAACTAGGCCTATACCTTAAATCCACCTATGTTACTAGAATATTGTGATGGTTGAAGCTTTAGGATCTCCATGATGTGATCTATAGGTGTGGTCTGATGGCCTCTAGGTATCTCTTCATGCTCATCCCGAAGCCTAGGGCTCCAAGACCTCTCTTTATGTTATGAAACTCATTCAACTTGTCCCCTTTATGGTGACTCTACCCAACTTGACTTTACATGGGAGTTATCTCCTCCATGCTCCTTGCTAGGTCGAGGAGATACCTGACCCTCAATGGAAGGGACTCTATCATGTCTGGCTGCATGTCCTCCTATTGATCCTCCACGTAGAGTGGCATTAACATCCTAAAGAGTCTATAAAATCTAGGGTAGGATGGCTACTACAACATGATCTGGTGGTGGTAAGTTTGGGTCTATGTGAAAATTCCCCTCGTCCCGTTTGTACCTCTTACATAGACCAAGGTGAGAGTTAGTTCATTTTTCTAAGTTTTATTCAATTTCCATGTTTACTAAAATATGTAATTTCTAAACTAAGTTGTTTTCTAGATTTAAAAGTGTGCTAGGTTTAAGTTTCATGTCTCAAGTTTTCTAGTGTGCCCAATGGTCCAAGATTTTTAACCACTACTTTGATACCAAGTGTAACGCCCACTAAAACAACCCACTTGAGACCCAAGAAACAACCTAGGGTTAGTTAGGGAAAATTATGGAATATTTTTTTATTAAAAGAATCTACAACCAGGTTACAAGACAACAATTATCACTAATAGGTTCGGAACAATTCTAGTCTACTAGAACATACTTTTATTTTATTAATAATTATTAGAGGTCATAAGGTCCAAAATTTAGGGTTAGAAGTTTCAATTAGGTTCGAAGGAAAATTCCTCACCAAACCCACTCTCTAACAGGCTTAAAGTTTCAACTTAGTTTTTCTCATACTTAACACATTAAAAATTTTCCTAAACTACTCCCATTGGATAGGAAATTTCCTCACCTTTCCATTGATATAAAGAAGTCCTCCTAACTCCTCATATTTTTCAAGTTATGGGCCAATGCGGGCCTTGGGGTGAAAATTTTCCCCAAGAGCGGGCCTGCGGGCCTAGGGGTGAAAATTTCCCCAAAGGGAGGGTTGGTAGGCCGCGGGGATACTTTTGTAAAAAAATTTACATGCGGAAAAAATCACATTTGTGCCTGTGCTCTCGTGGGTGTGCACATCCACAAGGGACACATAGTGCGGGGAAAAATGAGGAAAGGTAGGGCAGCGGGGAGAAAATTTACTAAAATCCCCGAAGGGCTAAGAGGGTACAGAGACCCGCACCTCCACCGACACCTCACGATGCCACATAGCTTCCCCTAATTAGCTGTGGACCAGTAGAACAATGGGGAAAACTTGGAAAATTTTCCAAAAATTTTTCGAGATGTAAAAGATAAAAAGGAATCCATTCCTTTGCTGATGCCTCATGATGCCACGTGGCATCATCGATTGGTTACTGAGCCGGTGGAGAAAATTTACCAAAATTTTCTGAAAGCGCTAAGTTAATAAGGGGATCCATCTCACCACTGGCTCCCCATGGTGCCATGTGGTAGCCTCTTATTGGCTGCTAGGCAATGGAGAAAATTTTGAAAATTTTCCCAAAAATTTTCCTAAGCCCCAAAGAAAAAATTCGGACTGAGGGCCCACCAAGGAAAGTTTTCCCAAAATTTTTAATGCCAAGTGAAGAAAACTTCAGAAGGCCATAAGTTTTGATAGAGAGCTCATTTTTGAGAAAATTAGGACTTTTTGGAAATCTCTCGACACCCTCTTTACATGGAGATCATTAATTTTAGATTTTGATAAAGTTTAAAGGGTCAATTTTAAGAAAACCTACAGGATTATATATATACGAGTGGTAAATTTTAACTTGTTAGATTTGTTCAATTTGATCTTCCTCATTTCTTAACATGTCAAATAGACATGGATGATTGTTATAAGAATAATTTAGGATGTATTTGGAAGGTAATTTTGCTTGATTGATTTTCAATTCGAATTTTTACCACTTGGATAACAAACTAACTGTGAAAGGTTTGGGCCCGATTTTGCAATGTTTGAAGGATTTTTTTATAAGTGTTTTAGTCCAATTGAGTACATTGATAACATAGCATGCTATATTTTAATGTTTCAATGTTGATTATTGTTTGTAGGTTTGAACTGTGCATTTTAGAGAAGTATTTTCTAGTTTTTAAAAATTTACAGAGATCAGATTTAAAAAGGCTATTTATAATTTTTCATATTCCAAATATGGAGATTCATTTCCATTCCAGCCTAATACATTTAGTTGATACAAACAAACCATTTAATAGATAAAATGCAAGGTCTGATTTCCAATTTTAACATATTTCAAAAGAACATAGTTCCATATATTTCCTTCATACGTATTCCTCTTTCAATTTTCCAAACAGAGGTTTCAAATCACAAATTGATGATCAAGTTCAATGCAACAATGCAAATTGAATAAAAGTATTGCAATCCTTTATTGATTTAAAAAAAAACAATACAACTTTACATCTTTCAATTCCTTGAATGCAAATAATAGATTTCCAATTTCTTTCTTTCAGATGATCAAAACAGAGTATATCTCTTTCACAACTTGGAATACATAACTTTCATAGCTTAATACAAAGTATCTTTCCATTACAAATAATATACAGATCATCCACTTCAAAGTGGGAAAGGTTACAATGAGATTTCATTTCACATGGAACTGTCAAATTGTCTTTCTCCTCTGCTCCAAAACAACAACATAAATTTCTCCTTTTGGATCACAACAAAGGCAGGGGAAAGGCAACACTCTCCACCCAACCAAGACATCCAATGAAGAGGAGAAGCCATCCTTCTTCATTGGCCCCGATCCCCAACCATAATGCAATAAAATATGTGATTCAACCCATGGCAACAAGGCTTCCACAACACACATGCAACATTTTCACATTTTAAACACAGTTCAAAATAGAATGTAGTTTACAACTACATTAAACCATACAAACAAGACTAAGGCTCCATCAAGAAAGCCAAAGGAGCAAGGAACTATGGGGAAGTTGCTTATGCCTCCCAATGGGAATTGGGTATCCACCTGTAACAAACCGCCAATATAAAACATCTCCCATATATCCTTATGCCCCCACAATCCCTCCTTATGCCCCCCACAAATTTCCTTATATCCCCCACAAAGTAAGAAATGCAAAGCTATTAATTTTCCAAGGTAGAAACCAAATCCCAACTCCCTCCAAAAGAATTTTGATGCCACTAGCATTCCCTTATGCCCCCACATGGATTCCCCATAGCCTTCTCCTACACCATTCCTAGGCAATCTACCCAAACAGCCCACAAACATGCTAAAACATTCACACAATAACATGTACATTCATGAATGAAAGGATTATTTCAAAATCCAAGATCTTACCTGTCCATGATGGAGTTGTCTCGAGTTCCAAAATAGCAAGCTTTCTAATGCCAAAATATAGTCCAAAATCAACAACCAAGAAGCATGTAAGGTTCTCCAATCTCCTTCCAAAAGCAAGAGCTCCACACAACAAAAATTTACCCAAAAGGAAGTATGCAAAAATGTTCAACAACCCAAAACAAAGCAAGGAGTTATAATTTTATAGAAGAGGGAACATAAGAGGATGAGGTGGATCTATATAGGATGCCACATCACACATCTTCAACTCCAACACAAAAGTCAAATTCATTCTCCAATGCACAATAAAGAGGTGGGTGAATAATATGACAATAAACTTACACACTCCAAAAGCCCACACCCCATAAGGACTGAAGTTAATAAAATGTAAGAAAAGTGCAATTAAAACTTACAATTAGTCATATCAAAATACATAAAGAAGATCTAAATTCAACCCTCCAACCATAGGTATGGTTGGTAAATAAAATTAAGAGGTTTGGGACAAGTTTTACTTGTCCCACAAGCCTCCAAAATTAGCCTCCAAGGAAAAATTTGAATTTCCAAGAAGGTGGAGTGTTTCACACTCAAAAGTAAACTTACACATCACTTATAAGGTCACTTACACATACTTACAACATTTAATACAAAAGCCAACCACTTCACTAATTACTTTCTTATGACATATTGATTTGTTTACTTTAACAACATGATTATTCACAACATTAACACAACATTTAATAACTAATGAAAAAGGGTAAAAGCACCACAAAATAAACACATGCAAACATTAATAAAAGAAACCACATTAATAAATACATAAAGCCCCTTGGTCACATTCAAAGGTAATCCCCCATGGGAATCCCTAATAAAAACAACACACACACACACAAAACATGTTGCCATGGTGACCTTGTTGAATTCATCTAGAATTCCAATGTGGTTGGTCTCAATCCCCCATGTTTGTTGTGATATTTTAACCTAAAAACACAAATACCTCCTTCAGCCTCATGGCCCTATCAGAACATCCAACATGATATAAATATAATCACAAAATCATCTATACATATGAATCAAAACAATATCAAGGCAATAAAAAATACCATTTACAATTAATATCAACAACTATATCATCATCATATAATGTCAAATTTTTAGGTCTACTCACAATATCCAAAAATCACATGTCCGAACAACATTCATAATATATCCATGTCAAATAGTATACCATCATCCACATATGAAGTGTCTCTAATAATAATCATGCATAATAACTAAATCAAGATCAACAATAATCCATGGTCCAACATCTAACATCATACTAAATCAAACCCATAATAATGTCCTTAATGTAATCAACAGTATCAAGATTAGTATCAAAAGGTGTCAAAGGGAAGTGGACACTACATAATGGGTATTTTGAGTTCTAAAATCTTCAATTGAGGGGAACACCACACTTTTGAATTCAAATTTCCACCTTGAAAGAGAAGTCTAAATTTTGCATGAGTTCTCACATGATAGTGAATGCACCTCTTTTATTACACAACCCACAAGACATAGGAAATAATGAGATACACATTATTAAATTTACCCTATAGGACACATCCCACATTACTTTATGAGTCCAAAATCATGCATACGAGAAGAGATCTTGCACTTTCCTAACTCCGTATTTACTTCATACCCACAACACTAGTTTGAGTTTTGTAGACTTGTCTTTTGTGAATACCAAACCAATACAATAGCATATGATTAATCAATTTTACTATTACATACAACTAAATAGAGAGATAACTTCAAAAATAGACCCATATACACTCTTCATAAACTTGAATGTGAATTTTACCATGAGAAACTTCAAGCATTAGTTAGTTCCTAGTCTCCTAGACATGATGCAACAAGGAAACTTTGAGACAACGTGATTAACATCTCAAAAATATTTTAGATGCATGTAAGAGACTCCAACAACTCACATTTTCCCTACAGAAAGTGATAATAACTATTATCCACTTCAATTTGCACTGGATATCCTTCAACTACTTTGAAAACCAAAAACAATTATACAAATAGGGTACAATCATAACAAATCCTTTGATTAACACAAAAAACAAAAAAATAGCTTAGAGATGGCATTATATGATCCTTAGAATCTTAAATATCTTTCATAAGTCAATTTAAGTTAAAAATACTCAAATTGTGCTTACTGTTCCAAGGAGTCATTCAAGTACAAACATCCATGTCGAGAAAAGTACTCAAAACTTTCTTATTTCTCCACCAATCTTCCCCAAAATTTTTGTAAGATCTCATGCTCAAAGTTATATTAAAAAATTAATTCTATGATTTATCTAGAGGAATATTCAAATTTTTCTTGACACCTAAAAACCAAAACTTGAAATGAACTTTTCAAACAACCAGTTTCCCAAAGAAATTGAATAAATTACCTGAATTACCTTCTAAGGACCTGAAATTTTTCATGGAGCTCAAAGAAACCTGAATCCACCATCTCCCATGGTTGATTTATACAATTTTTCTCTGAATTGTTGTAACCAATTTCATTTACATGCAAGAACAACTCAGTTTCTCAAGGACAATTTTGGCTAGAATTGACATTTTCTCCAAAACCTGTTTCTTGAATTTTTGAGCCCTAGAATGAGTTCATTCACCTGATATAAACATTATACAAGTATTTAATTACTTCGCCTTGAACCATAGAGACTCACATGACTCCCATGCACCTAAAAGGCATCAATTTGACTTAGCATGGACTGACAAGAAACCAACACTCTGTGACTCCCTAGACACACCACTTCCATGACAAAGAAGCACTATGAAAACATAGAGACATCAATGAAAACCAAACAAAAAGGTGGGCAACAAACTCCCCTTTGTCATTGATGTCAACACCCACACAATCCAAGACAAATTGATGAAAACATGACAAACCACATGACAAACCAACAACATATTCATGTTCCCCAGGAACATATTCTCCCCCTTTGACATCCATGAAAAATATGGGACAACCAAATAAATGAAAAGAAAAATCAAGAGAAAAATGAATACCTCATAGATTGCTCCCCCTGGGCTTTAGGCATAAATAAGACTAAACAACCACCATGCATGACACAAGACCATTTGACAAGACTGATATGAAGACATAACTGAAATGACAATTGAGTCATAGGTAACACACTTGTGTGGAAGAGTATCATGAACAACACCATAAGTTTTGGAATAGCTCCCCGAGTTGATACACTCCTTACCCTCTATTATGAAAACACTACATCTACGCATGGACTAAAACATTTACATCATGAGATCCACCTTGATTTTAACAGAGTAGAGGTATCAACTTGACATCCTTGATAAACATTTTCACTACATGGTTCTAAATTACACTTGGAGTTGACAATACCTTGTTCAAATTCTAACAAGCTCTGATATGAAACTTTGCATCCTTCAATAGACTTGGATATATTCATAAATATTCTTTTACCTGTGCATAATTTTGAGATAATTTCATGTGAAAACATTCACACATTAGAAGTATGACACTATGTGAAATTTTGATACAAACTTATGGAACCATAGACACTAATATATCAACATTAGAGAACCATGGCTTCATTCTTATTAGCTTCCTTGGATGATATCACATCATTTTAGGCTTGAGTTATACTCTCCCTATAGGCTCAACTTTCATTACTTCCAATATTTCCTTTCAAGGTGTCATATCCTTCTTGATTTTAGAAAGTGAAAAACTCCCCATATCTCACAAAAGTTTAACAGACAATTACATCCCATTTAAAGTAACAAAGGACTTCTCATAGTCTGCCTACGGTCTTGAGCCTACCATTTCCTTTTGCAATGCATTGTTACACCGATTTTATTCTTCAACTATCCTTGAAACTAAGAACTTTTGTTAAGACTAAGGATACTTCAAACATTAATACTTCAAAATTCTGTCATACACTAACTCGGATTACCTTTGTCAACATAGTACTTGGAAACACTTTTTCTTAACAAAAATTTCACCCTTTCTTGATGTTACGCATACTTGATATATCATTGTAGCTTATTCAAATTGATGCCAAAATCAACCTTCACTTGTGAGATGCATTTGATTCCTTTTCATTTTTCATTCTCAACTCTCTCTTAACTCTGTCACATACTAGGAAATTTGTAAGCAATTTTAGGTTTTCTATGTTCATACCGTAGATATGATGGACACAATATCCAAGCATAGTACTCATTGTAGAATACCACTTATTTAATTTTGACATATCAGTATTTTAAGAGTAATTCATTTGAATTGTAGTATCTTAAGCATCATTCGACCAATACTTTATGGTCTAGAAACCCCACACACATATAGGAAGCAAAAATTTTGCATCTATAACTTATAAAGTGGTGAAGAGCTTATTCAAAAATTTGTCCTTAAGATTTTAGTCACTGTAGCTTATCATCATAATGTAAATCCATCACATATTTCTCTTATAGACCTTCTTCACCTGTAGCTAACAATATTCTTCATCTTGATGTCATAACTTCTTAATACTAAGACATATTGAGTGCATATAGGTTACTTTCTCGATAGACATATTGATATTCTTACAATAGAGGGACTTATAATCACAACTTCCAAGCTCCTTGACAACAAAATTTTGGTCTTCGATGCACACTTCAACCATTCACTAGATATTTTCTTGACATTGTGCGGGGACATGATTTTTATGATTTCACTTAGGAGATATCAAGGAACTCTCATACATAATCACATTCTCTCATACATAATCACATTTAGACCTATCATAGTCCTTTTGACCTTAAACTCATTCATATAGTTCTTGACCTAACTCATACTATGTCACCTTATCAACACCATAGCCATATCTCTTTGTTAACTAGCAAAACACAATATAGAAACATCAATAAAACAAATATCACTAACCTAATTGAGATCAACAAAACATAACTTTCTTACACCTATTTAGGTCACTATAAGACACATCTTATCCCTTTGAAGCACTTCCAAATCCCCAAAAATATTTACACAACTTTTTCATACTCTATTTTCCAAAAACTCTATCAATGAGAGCCTGTAGGTGCACATTTAGGTCTTCTTTCTCATGAAATATGTATCATATTTTGAACACATACTTCAAACTTTGACTCATGACTAGGATCAATGTTTGAGAACCATTAACTGAGATGTTTTAGAGAAATCCTTAGGAAAACTTTGTATCAGAACCTTGTCTTTCACCTTTTGACCTCACACCATCTTCTTATACCTTAAAAAAGGAATTCCATGAGCTGTATAAGTTCCTCCTCAGCCTGAGACATATTCTTAAACTTGTACCATTCACTTGGTTCTTAAGCAATTTGATGACATTGAATCTCATTCAACAACTCTTCTTGCTTTTATATAAATGATTCCTGTCACTTGATGCAATCTTCATGACTTGACATGACTAATAGCATTTCTTATGTTTCTAAGAAATAGATAGAAGGACCATTTACCTCAACCATTGACTTAGACACATACATTGTTGTATCAAGACTACATAGAATTATTTCATGATGTAAGAACAAGAGATAGTCACTTGACTTCTTTGGTGCTATACATCTCATTTGGTGACTCAAAACTCAATAGAATTGAATATCATGGACTCATAGATACCACATGACTAATCTTATGACACCATCAAGACTCAAATTTTGACACCAAATTTCTCACTGACCACATATACTTTAAATATTGTTAAGGAAAGACTCATAGATTGTAAACCATACTTCATGAGATTAACAACACTCACATACTTCTCATTACATGATCATGAAACTACCGAGTGACCACAATTAACTTAGATAATACACTTCATTATGATTAGACTAACACAGACCATGGAAACACTTGCATGATATATTTTTATCACACAACCTGAGATCAAGAATACCCAAATCAAAACTTTATGACATAGAAACACAAGATGACATACCTTATGCACCATGGAGAAGACTCATACTGACTTAAACAACTTCCCCTTACTCCAATGCTTCATTTAAGTGAATATGCCTCCTAGAATCCTAGAGAAGGCATACTATGAGTCTTGAACCATCTCAAAATAGTAAGAAGTCATCAAAACAATATGATGAATCCATCTTCCCTTTTCTTGTCCTCAAAACCTTGTTAACTTTCTTAGTTGCATTTCTAGATGTGATAACCTCATTACTGTGCTCTCATATTCCATTTGAGT
Source organism: Taxus wallichiana var. yunnanensis (assembly GCA_018340775.1). NCBI lineage: Eukaryota > Viridiplantae > Streptophyta > Pinopsida > Cupressales > Taxaceae > Taxus > Taxus wallichiana. Next base: position 167,993,946 of record CM031244.1, read on the forward strand.
TATTGATAAACATTAATGTTTAAACTCATACACCTACCCCGACACTACTTAAGGAATAATTTTCTCATCCTTTGAATCAGTAACTATTTTTATTTTCCTTCCCTTTGTTATCACTGTTGATAACTCATTTGAGTTAGTTTCTCTTATCATTGTATTAGCTTGTTGTGCCTCTTCATTTGCTAGTTCTGATTCTTTATTGGCTGATTCTATATGAGTTTGTTTGATTTCATCTTTTCTCCGTATATGAGCTTCCTCTTATGACAGTGTCTTGCAAAGTGTCTAACTCTATTACACTTGAAGCATATAAGTTGACTCTTTTCTCGAAGTTTTATTTTTTTCCATTTTTTCTTCATAGGTTCCTCAAGATAGAATTTTGTTGTGTGACCCTTCTCATGAAAATTATAACATAATTTTTTCTTCTCATGCTCAGTTATACAATCTCTCCATGGATGCTCCTTGTCTATCTTTCTCAAACAATCTCTAGCTCTATGTCCAAAACTTGGCATGAAAAATAATATCCATTAAATTTTCTCTCATACCTAGATGCATTTGGTTGTCTGATTAACTTGGACCTTCCTGTGTTGATCTCCTTGGTTTGATTCTTTAGTTTGCATGGTTTTAAGTATCTTTCTTTCTCCTTGTGTGGATGCATGAAGTATTATCTTTATCAGGTTGTTGTCATCAAATCCTTTTCTATGGTCGTGGATCATGTTGTGCATGGTATTGTTTACTGGTTTCTTTCCATGTAGACTAGTTTGTAATTTGGGAGTGAATGTTGGGGTTTCCCCTTCCTTTTATTTTTCCACGGTCATGTTTTCCATGTCAAATTTTATCCCAATACCCACGGATATGTGGTCTTCTTTGATTGGACATGGCATGGTGGGTCTATTTGGTAAACTTGTCACTTTTTGTCACATTTGTAAAAAATGCCAAATTGGTCCCATGGCTTCAATGAATTCTAATTGGCTACTCAATGATATGAAGCGGTAGAAATTTCTTACTTTGGACTCGAAAAGTGTACACGTGTCATAAATCAAGTGGTAAGGGAAGGTGGGTCAGCTGGAGGTGTTTGGAACTTTTAGCTTTATTATGAAAAAGGAATAAAGTATAAAAGTGAAGCGCAACCCCACTAATGCCCACATCAAAAGTTAAAAGTGGGGAGGAGGGTTGTCGGGAATTTTGAGATTCTTGGCTTTGTTTTGAAAAAGAATGAAAGTCATAAAGTAAGCCACTGACCCCATTAATGCCTAGGAAAGCCATATGTAAATCCTATATCAAAAGTGGATGGGCGGGCCAAATTTTCCAAAAATGCACAATTTCTTTAAGTGATACAAAATGTGAAAAGCACCCCTAGGCCCACTTCAACTCAAATATTTTCCATGTGGAGGGCCCTAAATTGCCTATTTGGGGACCCACCCGAAAAAATTTTACTTTTGAAAAAGAGCACCAAAGAAACACATGAAGGTTTCATTTGGATCTTCCCATACTTAGAATTTTCAATCATTTGATGCAACTTTCTTGGACCCTAGGCACATGGCACCTTTTTGGTTCTTATAAATTATCAATGGCTGGTACAAATTTTTCGGGACGAGACACATGGAGAGCTGCGCTTGTTTGGGATCTCTAATTTTGAGCACCATATTAAAATTGCATCGAAGAGACACGTGGAGGATTTTCTTTGGCTTCCTCTTTATATTGAGACTTTCAACAACTAAGGAATCTTTCTTAGGCCTAGGTCATGTGGAGAGCCTATGCTTGTTTGAAGTCCCACCTCTAGAATTCATCTTTGAAGTTACACCGAACAAAACATGTGGAAGCTTCCACTGGAATTTCCCATGCTCGTAATTTTCAGTGATCGGTGTAACTCTCTTAGGTTACTAAACATGTGGAGGGCCCACGCTAATTTGAGGAACCTACCTCTGGACTTCACCTTTAGTTGTGCCAAGGAGACACATGGAGGATTCCGCTGGCTCCTCTTTACACTTGGATGACTCGGACTTGCAGTAGCATATATGTGGTATAATCCATGCGAGGACACTCATTTCTGAGAGGCACGAATGCAAGTATCTATTCCTCAAGGTGTATTCTCAAAGGTGAAAAGGATTGCTTGTCAGATCAAGCCATATGGAGCCACTTGAGAATTATTAAAAAGGGGATTTCTTGCATGACAAAATAAAAGAATGATTAAAAAGACTATCAAAAGTTATGACATGGCATCCCAAGTCATAGTTGAGGAACTGAGAAATGTGATTAGTTCATGATTTATCCACCTAGCAATAGAAAGTAATATATTTTCAAGGAAATAAACATGATTAAATGGTATGTTGTAAAGAGGAATATTCTCTTGAAGATTTAGACTTTTGGGGGAAATTTGGGATGAGTGAGCGAGTGAAATTGTATAAATGCAATGAGAATACTCTTGCATAAGGGGTTAACTTTTCTGAGAAAGTTTGAGAGAAACCATTTTCTGAGAGACCGTATGAGAAACCTGTTTATTTTCCTATGTTTTAGATTTAATCACGTCAAGATGGTTGTAAGTGTACAACCATTGACAAGATATGAGATTGTTAAAGAAACTCTCCCTGTTGATGAATCTAATGAACCTTGAAATGAATTTGTGTTGATCATGAGCATAATTGTGTTTGCTTTTATTTCAGAATGTTTTCAAATAGTTTTTCTTGTTCTGTTGCAATCTTATGTTAAAATATCTCTGAGTCACACAAGATCTCATCTCATGTGTTAGTATTTTGGCATTTACAATTTCATTATGAGAAGAGCTTTCATCTTGTAATGAAATAAACAATTTAAAATCACTTTACTTTCATTATGTTGATAAATATTGTTTGTAATTCTATGAGTGTATCTTAGGCGTGATAAACCAGGGATTTCTAACATTTAATTGAGTCTTTAACATGAGCCTTTATGTTGAATTCTTGAAGAAGTGTATGAAACCATGCATCTGGGCCTCCATTGATACACACCTTCTAGTTGAAGGAATATTTTGGCTATTTTGAAGCATTTTTTATTTGTGAGTTTTCCAATATTTATAAAGGTTCTCAAAGATCTGGTATAATCAACTTTATCTTGCTTAACTCCCACAAAAACTTCTCAAATGATAAATCCTACATGAACTACCCCTGTTTGTACTATGTATCCACAAAGATTTAACAAATTTCATTGCCAAAATATGTAGAGACAATCAAGTTTCAATTATTGTCTTTAGTAACCCAAACCTTGTCTAGGAAACATCTCCACTCTCTAGTGTGACAACTCATGAGAGTTAGATTGTGTTGTATTGATCATATTTTCTCAAGGTTTTCATGAAAATTGTGCAAAGAAGGATCTCTTGATATCCTTCACCAACACGGGTTACAGAACGGGTCCTCTCACCCTGGTTGAAGGCACAACCTAAAGTAGTGAGGGTAGATCAAACCCTTGATAAGGTGTTATCCATTTCTCCAATGCCTGAGTAACAAAGAGTTAGTTGAATCCCCTCCCCAAATATAAAATGACTTATATCATGATTTTTTGTCTCTAAGCATCCTTCCAGTTTTGTGATGTTACTCAGCCCTCACAAGAGAATCAATTTGGATACCAACATCCAAAGTGGCACCATTTCCAGGGAATTATTTAAACACTAGGACCTATTTGTGCAGAAACAACACCGATCTAGTGTATTTTTTGGGGATTATTTGAATTTCGGGACCTATTTGTGTGGAAACAACAATTTGTGATCTAACATTTTTGCTAGGGATTATTTGAATTATAGAGGATTATTTGAACACTGGGACCTATTTTTTTGTGTAACAACAAATTGTGGCACCGTTTTCGGGGATTATTTGAATTATAGAGGATTATTTGAACACCGAGACCTATTTGTTCAGTAACAACACCCAAACGACACCATTTCCAGGGATTATTTATACAAATACATACACAAACTAACCCTAGTAATGTTTCTTATATGATTTAAGTACAAATAAGTTGTTTAAACATCATCCTTTGTTGAGATTTGTAAGATTTGTGCAAGATTACAAGTTCATTGTGTAGTATTTCAATTTCTAGTGGTTATTGCACTAAATTTGCATCAATAGTGATAAATGTGGGTAAAGGAAGGTCATATCTATTAAGCTTTATAGAAATTAAGCATTGATAGACACTTGGAAAGTTACTTATAGTGCATTTACACAACTAAGGTGAAAATCCTTAGTGGTGACTCGTGTTGAATTGAAATTTTGATGATTACCAGTGTCTTAACCTTGTGTCAAGTGAAATTTTCATTATATTTGCAAAGCTGGAGGAAGAAGGTCTTTCTTCACTAGGGATCCTACTAAAAGTTATTTCCAGAACTAGGAAAAGAAAATTTAGAAGGAAAACAAGTTTGGAAAGTTGTTGGAAATCAAGAATAAAAAAAGGAGATATCAATTCTAAAAGGTGATCAATCTATGGTTGAATATTACCATACGTCTTCAAGTGATTTTGAACCAAGTAATATTTATATAAATTTGAGTTCTCAACTAGAGAGGGCCATCATTTGTGTCTGAAAAGTATGCCTCTCAGTTTTCCCCTATTTCTTCCAAGGTTGATAGGGTTTTCCAAGAAATTGAGTCATTAGAGAATATCTATTTTGAAAGTTATACTCCTGTGCTCCAAAGACCCCTCATTCCCTATCATTTTGTTTCTCCTATAAATTCACCACCTCAAGGAAATATGGCCCAACCTCCACCTAGACCTCCTTTTTTTGTCAACACTTTTGGACCTATAGATTTCAGAGGTATGGATGGATATCCTAATATGGTGCCACAAGATGTCAGAAATAGGTTGCCAAAATTTCAAGGAATAATGCCATCATTGGTGACCAACATTTAAGACTCTTTGTCAATATGATGGAAGATTTTGAAATTGAGTTTGAAGACGTGTATATAAAGTTATTTATTATTCATACTCTTGAGGAGGATGCATGATTGTAGTACAAGGATTTACCAGATAATTCAATAGATTCATGGACTGAGATGAAAAATGCCTTTAGATTGCAATATGGGGATAAGATAGATCCCAGGTTCCTTTTATCTGAATTTGAAAATATAAAGAAAAATCCAAATGAATCTGTCCATGATTTCAATACTCGGTTCAATAAGACCTTGAATAGGCTACCTATAATCCTAAGGCCAAGTGATGAGTCTTGTTTGATAAAATATTCTGATGCTTTTGATAAAAAGGCTGCTTATTACTTGAGAGATAAGAACCTAGGAACATTGAGGTAGGATTTCACCATGGCCTTACAAATAGAAAATAACATCAAAGTAGTTGGAAAGCCTCCTAAGAGAGAGGTGTTAAGTTAATCAATCTGAAAGGCCTCAATCAAAAAAGTTGTGGATCTAGAAGAGGTTGTAAAAACTTTGGTTGAGAAGTTAAAGAGATATCCTATAAACTGGCCAGAGAAGAAAAGGGGATAGGAAAAAGTTCCAAGGTCAACACAAGCCACACGGTCAAGAGAGATTTGGAAATCATCCTAGAGGTGATCACAGACTAGATGATAGAGGGAAAGGGCCCATGGGATTAGGAAATAAACAACCTCAACCCAGGGAGAATAGATTGGTTCCTGATCCTTTGACTATCAGGGTTGCTATTGTGGAGGAGGCCAATGTTATCGAGTGGTGTGATAGGTGTTTCTTACCACACTCCCCATGTGATGTAGATAAAGAAGTTGAGGAAGCAAGATGATGATGAGACATATGATGATGTGTGCATGATGGAAGCCCTAAAACTCATGAGGGGGCAACCTCAACTGAATTGATAAGTGCTAGAAACTGTTGAAGATTTTTGGGATTGTGTTCACTGGGTATTACCTCTTCCTCCCATTAATGCTTTTGAAATTGATATGGTGCAATAATTTGATTTTCCTAATCATGATTTTGAATACTTAAGGGCCTTGATGATTAAAAATTATGATGAGGATCCCTTAAGACGAAGAGGATAGACAATTGTTGATGAATGTAGTAGTTTCTCAGGAGAAAGAATATAACACCAGAAGTAAGGTTGTCAAAGGGGAGGGCCACAAACCAAGCCAAAATTTCTAGTTCTTACCAATATCCCAAAGGAAACCCCTAAGAAAGATACATCTGGAAAAGGCCTAATTACCCCAAATAAAACTGTGCTCTACCCATGCCTAGACTTTGAAAACTCCCATACTATCAGATGAAGTTGTGAATCTCCCTCCTAATACTACCCTACCCAAATATGTTCCTTGTGACATAGCCCAAATCTTGAGTCAGATCAAGGTCATTGTTCCCATTGTTGAATTACTTAGGATCCTTGAGCATAGGAAAAGGGCATTTGAATATTTGGGATTTAAGGAAGAAAATATTACTCAAGGAAAAAGTGTTAATAATATAGAGGTTCCTCCCATTATTATAGAATCAGAAATACCACAAGCATTGGAGGAACTGGGTGAATCATCTGAGGTGTATTTGGGAACTTCTCTAGTTGAATCTTAGCTTAATGTGGATCCATTTTTTACCACTTTGATTATTAAAGATAGGCTAGTACATAACTGCATGTTTGATTCAGGAGCCTCATGTAATGTAATGCCTCTTGAGGTCATGAATGAGTTAAATATCAAGGTAATAACAAATTTTTGGGAAATGTACTGCTATGGATTCAAGAGAAGTGCTAGTAGTTGGGTATGTCAAGGGATTAGTAGTGTAGTTGGTAGCTTTTCAGGAAAATGCTTAACCATGAATGTGGTTATTGTGGATTGTCCTACCAAATGGGGGATGTTATTATCTAGAAGTGGGATAGCTAGTGTGGGTGGAAGTGTACAAATGGACATGTCATACAAAACCATACCAATTGAGGGGAACCTTGTGAAGTTGTACGGTGAGAAGAAAATGTTACATCTCATTGAGGACCCTAACAATGCTTCTTATGAAGTATTGTATATGATGTATCGATGTCGACAACTTTGTGGGTTATGTTGATTTTAAGGAGCATAAAATTGATGAGTGCAAGTATCCCAAAGAAGATTGGTTCTCCCTGGAATTTGATGTTTGATGGGGTTTTTCTAGATCTGGTAAAGGCACAAAAGATAAACCTCGGAAAATATGGCTAGGTAGCAACTTGGATAGAGAAGAAAAACAAGCATATGTCTAGTTGTTAAAAAAGTATCAAGACTTCTTGGCTTGGTCGTACTTAGAATGGTAGGAACTTGAAACATTTCCTTGATTGATTTCTCATAATCAAGGCACGCATCATTGTATAGTGTGTAGTCTTTGGTTTTGTTTTTTTGTTTTTGTTTTTTTTTGTTTTGGTTTGTCCTGGTCCTTGGTGACTGGTTTTTGTTGGTTTCTTGGTTCATTCTTGGGAGGTTGGTTATTATTTCTTTGTTTTGGAGGTTGTTCTTGACTCCATTTCCCAATGGATTTTTGGCACATGGTCTGCTATGTTGTTCTTGTGGCACTCAAGGAGTGCCCATCCTCGAGTCAGAGCCGATGTTGGTGCTCAATTTAATCTCACCATGTTTGTTCAAAAAAATTTTCAATCTGCATGGTTTGAAGTATCTTTTGTCTCTCCTTGTGTGGATGCATGAAATTATTTATCTTTCATTTGGATTTTTGTCAAATCATTTTCTTATGGTCATGGATCACATTGAGTCTTGGTATTATTTGTTTCTTCTTTCCATCCGTGTGGAAAATTTTGTAATTTGGGAGTGAATTTGGGGTTTCCCCTTCCTTTTATTTTTCCATGGTCATGTTTTCCCTGTCAAATTTTATCCCAACATCCATGGATATGTGGTCTTCTTTTGATTGGACATGAAATGATGGTGGGTCTATTTGGTAAACTTGTCACTTTTTGTCACAATTTGTAAAAATGCCAAATTGGTCTCGTGGCTCGATGAATTCTAATTGGCTACTCAACGATATGAAGTGGCAGAGAAATTTATTACTTTGACCCTAAAAAGTGTACACGTGTTAAAATCAAGTATTTTTGGGAAGGTGGGTCGCCGAAGGTGTTTGGAACTTTTAGATTTATTATGGAAAAGGAATAAAGTAAAAAAAGTGAAGTGACCCCATTTAAACTAATGCACACATTGAAAATTTAAAAGTGGGGAGGCGGGTCATCGGAACATTTTGAGATTCTCATCTTTGTTTTGAAAAAAATGAAAGTCATAAAGTAAGCCGCAGCCCCATCGACTCCCAGGAAAGCCACGTGTAAAGCCTATATCAAAAGTGGATGGGCAGGCCAAATTGTCTAAAAATGCACAATTTCTTTAAGTGATACAAAATGTGAAAATTACCCCCAGGCCCATTCAAATCAAATATTTTCCACATGTGGAGGCCGTGTTTGTTTGGGGTCTCTAATTTTTGGCACCATATCAAAAGTGTGCCAAAGAGACACGTGGAGGCTTTTCTTTGGATCTCCCTCTTATTGAGACTTTTTCAATGGCCAAGGAAACTTTCTTAAGCTCAGGACATGTGGAGGGCCCACGCTTGTTTGGGAACCTACCCCTGAATTTTAATTTTGAAAGCGCGCCAAGGAGACACATGGAGGTTTCCCGTTGGATCTTCCCATACTTAAACTTTTCAAGTGTCTGATGTAAACTTTCTCGGACCCTAGGCACATGGCACATTTCATTGGTTCTTAAAATTTTTCAACGACCTATAAATTTTTGGGCCGAGACATGTGGAGAGCCCATGCTTGTTTGGGGTCTCGATTTTGGGCACCATATCAAAAGTGCATCGAAGAGACACATGGAGGCTTCCGCTAGGTCCTCTTTATACTAGAGATTTTTCAATCAAGGGCCAAGGAAACTTTCTTGGGCCTAGGGCACATGGAGAGCATGCGCTCATTTGAGGTCCCACCTCTAGACTTCATCTTTGAAGTTGCACCAAATAGACACATGGAAGCTTCCCATTGGACCTTCCCATGCTAGAATTTTCAGTGACCAGTGCAACTCTCTTGGGTTCTGCATGTGGAGGGCCTGCGCTCATTTGAGGAACCTACCTCTAGACTTCACCTTTGTACAGTTGCACCAAGGAGACATGTGGAGGCTTTTGTTGGATCCTCTTTACACTTGGTCAACTCGGACTCACAAGCATATATGTGGTATAATCCATGTAAGGACACTCATTTCTGAGAGGCAAGAATGCAGGTATCTATTCCTCAAGGTGTATTCTCAAAGGTGAAAAGGATTTCTTGTTAGATCAAGCCATATGGAGCCACCTGAGAATTATTAAAAAGGGGATTTCTTGCATGAAAAAATAAAAGAATGATTAAAAATACTGTCAAAAATTATGACATGGCATCCCATCATAGTTGAGGAACTGAGAAACATGATCAGTTCATGATTTATCCACCTAGAAATAGAAAGTAAGATATTTTCAAGGGAATAAACATGATTAAATGATATGTTGTAAAGAGGAATATTCTCTTGAAGATTTAGAATTTTGGGGGAAAATTTGGGATGAGTGAGTGAGTGAAATTGTATAAATGCAATGAGAATACTCTTGCATAAGGGGGTTAATTTTTTGAGAAAGTTTGAGAGAAACCATTTTCCTGAGAGACCATCTGAGAAACCTGTTTATTTTCCTGTGTTTTAGATTTAATCACATCAAGATGGTTGCAAGTGTACAACCATTGACAAGCTCTGAGATTGTTAAGAAACTCTCCCCTGTTGATGAATCTAATGAACCTTGAAATGAATTTGTGTTGATCATGAGCATAATTGTGTTTACTTTTATTTTAGAATGTTTTCAAATAGTTTTCTTGTTCTATTGCAATCTTATGTTAAAATCTCTCTGATCACACAAGATCTCATCCGTGTGTTAGTATTGTGGCATTTGAAATTTCATTATGAGAAGAGCTTTCATCTTGTAATGAAATAAACAATTTAAAATCACTTTACTTTCATTATGTTGATAAAGATTATTTGTAAGTCTATGAGTGTATCTTAGGCATGATGAATCAGGGAATTTAATGTTTAATTGAGTCTTTAACATGATCCTTTATGTTGAATTCTTGAAGAGTGTATGAAACCGTGCATCTCTGGGCCTCCATTGATACACACCTTCTAGTTGAAGGAATATTTTGGCTATTTTGAAGCATTTTGTCTCGTGATTTTTCCAATATTTGTAAAGGATCTCAAATATCTGGTATAATCAACTTTATCTTGCTTAACTTCCCACCAAAAAATTCTCAAATGATAAATCCTACATGAACTACCCTTGTTTATCTTTGTGTATCCACAAAGATTTAACAATTTTCACTGCCAAAATATGCAGAGACAATCAAGTTTCAATTATTGTCTTTAGTAACCCAAACCTTGTCCAGGAAACATCTCCACTCTCTAGTGTGACAACTCATGAGAGTTAGATTGTGTTGTATTGATCAGTAGTGAGGGTAGTAACAAAGAGTCGACGAGTAACAAAGAGTCGGTTGAATCCCCTCCTCGGATATAAAACTACTTATATCATGATTTTTCTGTCTCTAAGCATCCTGCAAGTTTCGTGATGCTACTCGGCCCTCACGCGGAAGAATCAATTTGGATACCAACAAAACCTTTTCCTCTTCCTTGTTCTCTGAACACCTTTGACAACATTCATGGCTTGATTCAGCCTTCAAATATCTTTTCCTTGCTTGTTCCATTTCTTCTCTGAGAGTATTCAGATTTGCTCTTAATTTTTCACATTCTTCACTCTTGGCTTGAACAGTTGCCTAACATGTCTCATGCTCTACTCCACTAGAATGTCCTTGTTTTCTTTGTAAGTTTTTAAGATGATTAGTAACATGTACCAACACAATCTTTAGGGTTTTTAATTCCTCTTTGAATTTAAGGAAATTAGTTTCTTTATCTTTTAAGGCATTTGATACATTTTCAACAAATGAAGCCATCTCATTTAGAACTTAACCATGGTTAAATTCTTAAAGATTTATTTATTCCTTTAACCCTTTTATAAGGTCTTGAGAAGTTTCATACCTCTTCTTTAACACTAACTCTCTTGATGTACACATTATTGTGACTTCGGGATCACCTCCAATCCGTTAGGCTTGATGGAGGAGGACCATGCTTTGATACCATTAATTAACACCGAGAGGGGGTGAATCATTACTTAGAATAATTGAGATCTTTAAAAATTTTCTATTTGAATTAGTAGTAAAAATATGATCACAAGAAAGGCTTCAACAAAGTAACACGAGATGAGAAAGACACAATGTTTATAGTGGGAAAACCAAGAAGGAAAAAATCCACTTTGAAACCAGCCTTTTATTTAGGACACCAATTAAAGAAACATGATTTACAACTGATTAAGAACCCACTTAATCATGAAGCAACCACTTTAAATTTTCATTCAAGCACCTACTTAAAAACTACTAAGCACCTTCTATACTAAATTTGAAGAAGTGCCTACTTCTTGATCCAAGTACCAACCAACTCGAAAATGTTTACAATCTCTTCAATTAACCATATAGTAGTTATGTTACTCCATCAACAGATCATGGACATTTTACTAATGCACTTCATTTAGTCATTCAAAATTTTCCTATTTATCATATTTTACAACTCATACTTGACCTAGATTTCACCCGCTATATAAGCTGTTTGTTTGATTCTTAGGTTTACAACTTTAATTATGCAAAATTAGAGAAATATTTTATTCAATTATCTACTTTATGTTAGTTTCTAAAATCACACAATTTACTTCCTTTTGATCTCAAAAATATTTTCTTTAGCACTCCCTCTGTTTTCATTTTCATTCAATTGTATTCACCTCACATTTTCTTTTATCTCCTCTATTTTTCAGTCATCATTCATCTTATTGTTATTTGATTATACTCTTTTAGACCCCGATTATTTGTGTGATGCCCATTAAAACAACCCACTTGAGACCCAAGAAACAACCTAGGGTTAGTCAGGAAAATTATGGAATAATTTTTTTATTAGAAGTGTCCACAACTAGGTTGCAAGACAACAGTTGACACTATCAGGTTCTGGAACAAGTCTAAAATTACTAGAACATACTTTTCATTTATTAACAATTTCTAGAGGTCACATGGTCCAAATTTTAGGGTTAGAAGTTTCAGTTAGGTTCAGGGGGTAAAATATTACCTTACCATACCCACTCTTTGTGTGCTCGTAGTTTCAACTTAATATTTATCACACTTAAGTCATTCAAAATTTCCCTAAACCATTCCCGTTGGATAGGAAATTTTCTCACCTTTCCGATGATATAAATAATTCCTCCTAAATCCTTGTAGAACTCTAGATATGGATAGGCGGACTTTAGGGGTCAAATTTTCCCAAAAGGGGACACGTGTCGTGTGGGGAAGAAGACCCATTTCTCGGGTTAGCGGGTTGTGGGGCAGTATTTAGAATTTTTCCTTGCACGGGAGAAAATTCCCATTTACACCTGTGCCTTCGTGGGTCCTCCAAGGACACATGTCGGGTCCTAAGCCAAAGCGAGGGAGGGTCAGGGAAGGGTAGAGCGGCGGCAGTGATATGGAAAATTCACCAAAAGGGAGAAAAATCCAATTGGCACCCATGTATTCGAGGGTCTTCTAGGGACACGTGGCACTCCACGAATAATGCGGTGAAGAAGGAGAGGGATGGGCGTGGTGGTAGGAGAGTTTGGGGAGATTTTCCGGAGGAGGAAAAAGGGAAGGGTTTGATGCGCGGGTCCGCACATCCGTATGGAGTAACACCGAGGCGATGGCGGGAGTGTGGGGGCTGTGGGATTTTTAATCAAAAATTCCCAAAAGCCAAAAAGGTTGTGAAGGTTCCGCCCCCTCTGCCAACACCCCATGCTACCATGTGGTAGCCTGTGATAGGTTGCGGGCTGGCGTGGAAAAAGGTAAAAGTTTTCCCAAAACTTAAAAATGCCCAAGGGAAAAAATGAAGCCACGCCTCCGCCATTGCCCCGTGATGACATGTGGCAGCCTCTAATTGACTATGGGATAGCGAAGGAAAAATATAAAATTTTCCCCATGAATGTTTCACAATAATTTATAAGGATATTTTCGACGGGAAATTTTTAGGCCGCGTGCCCGCCAGGGAAAATTTTTCCAAATTTTCACGCCAAGGCATTAAAACTTCAAAGGGCCATAACTTGAGCTAAAAATCTCAATTTTTGGCAAACGAGGACTTTCACGGAAAGCTCTCAATTCCCTATTTACACATGAATCATAAATTTTATTTTTGATAAAGCTTAAGGGGTCAATTTATAAAAAATGATCTGCGTGATTTTAAATAGCAAACTGGTAATTTCCAACTTAAAAATTTGATTCAATTTGATCACCTCCTTCACTCAACATGTCGAGCGGACATGGAGGATTACTCTAGGAAGGATTTAGAGTGATTTATGAAGGTAAATTTACTTTTTGATATTCAATTCACATCTTCCTCATAATTGATGTGAAAATGGTGGGAAAGGGATTGGGTTCAATTTTGCAATGGTTAAATTTTTTTAAGTGTTCTTTGTCAATTTGAGTTCATTGATAATATAGCATGCTGATTTTTAATGTTTTAAAATTGATTATAATGTGCGAGCTCAAATTGTACATTTTGAATAAATTTATTTTCCAGTTTTAAATTTACAACAGAGATCCATTTCTTTTAAATTTGTATGTCAATTTTATCATTTAAGTGTGGTATTAAATTACTAATTTAGTCGAATGCATTTAGTGTTTATAACCAATTCATTTAAAAAGCTAAATTGTAAAGTCTGATTTCCAATCTAATATATTTCAAAAAGAGACAAAGCAATATAATTCCTTCATACGTATTTCTTCTTTTTCCATTTTTCTAAATAGATATTTAACTATTCCTTTTGCCATACAATAAAATATTGAATTCAATCCAACACCGCATATGAGATAAGATCTTGCAATTCTTTATTGACTTCAATTATAAAACTTCACATCTTTCAATGTTGGAATGCAAATATTACATTTCACTCTCTTTCTTTTAATTGTACAGAACAAAATATAATTATCTTCCACATTTTTAATATACACTTTCATAATCAATTACATACATCTTTTATTCACAATTATACATTACAACTTTCATCCACATCCTAGTGGGAAAGGTTACAATGAAATAAATTGCACAAGGGACTATAAAAACTACATTTTCCTTTACTCCGAACAACAACATGCCGTTTCCTTTTTTTCCAATTTGATCACAACAAAAGTGGGGGAAAGGCAACACTCTCCACCCAACCAAGACATCCAATGAAAGGAGAATCATTCATTCATCATTGGCCCCCAAACCCCAACCATAATACAATAAGAGGTGTAACTCAACCCATGGAAATAATTGGCTTCCACAACACACAACATTCTTTCAACATGCATAATTCATTTTAAAACACGAGTCCAACAAAAACAGCAGATTTTACAATTTCATTTGAAAACATTCAAAACAACACTTAGACTTGATCAAGAAAGTCAAAGGAGCAAGGTCTATGGGGGAAGCTACTTATGCCTCCCAATGGGAATTGGGCATACACCTATAACAAACCACTAATAAAATTCACCAAACATATCCTTATGCCCCCACAATCCCTCCTTACGCCCCCCACATATTTCCTTATGCCCCCACAAAGTAAGAAATGAAAGCTACTTATTTTCCATGGTTGATCCCAAACCCAAAATCCCTCCAAAAAATTATGATGCCAATGGAATTCCGTTATGCCCACCCAAATGAATTCCCCACAGCCTTATCCTACACCATCTTTATGGCATTCTACTCAACCAACCAACAATTACATAAAACATTCACCATTCACACAACACAATAAGAAAATAACTGCATAAAAGAAGGATTAAACTCCTACTTCTCCATGGTAACTTTTGTTTCCAAAAAACAAGATTCAATCCCAAAATACAGTCCCAAAACAGAAATCTCCAAGCATGCAAAGTTTCTCCAAACTCCTTCCAAGGGAAAGAGCTCCAAACACAAGAAAAATGTGCCTCCAAAGAAGTTGCAAAATGATTCAACAACCCAAAACAAGAAAAGAGTTTGAATTTTATAGAAGAGGGAAGAGAAGAGGATGATGTGGATCCATGTAGGGTGGCACATCACACATCCTCAAATTCAAACATAAAAGACAAAATTTCATTCTCCCAAGCACAATAAATAGGTGGGTAAAAATATGACAATTTACTTGCACACTCCAAAAGCCCACACCCCAAAAAATTGCAAATTACATAAAATATAAGAGAGTGCAATTAAAACTTGCAACATGATTAATAAAATGCATTATAAAAGTCTAAAATCACCTCTCCAACCATAAATATGGTTGGTAAATTAATTTAAGAGGTATGGGACAAGTTTTACTTGTCCCACAAGCCTCAAAAATAGCCCCAAGGACAAAATCGAATTTCCAAGGAGGTGGAGTGTTTCATACTCAAAAACTTACTTACACACTCTTACACAACTTACACATCCCTTACATATTAAATAAAAGGAACCAAAAATTCCATTATTACTTTTCCATATCCAAATTTGATTTATTTAAATTTTAACCATGTGATTTCTCACATTAATCTATCACAATTTAATTAAATAAAAGAAAGGAACACATAACTAATAAAATACACAAACCCATGGTAACATATAAAGGTGATCCCCCATGGGAATCCCTAACAAAACAACACACACACACACACACAAAACAAGTTTCCATGGTGATCTTGTCGAATTCAGCTAGAATTCCATTGTGTTTGGTCTCCGATTCGCCGATGTTTGTTGTGAATTTTAACTGGAAAACACAAATACCTCCTTCGGCCTCATGGCTATATCAGAACATCCAACATGATATAAATAAAATCATAAAATCATCTAAATATGTGAATCACAACAATATCAAATCAATTTAACAAAATCATTTACAATTTATATCAACAACTATGTCATCATCATATAATATCCATTTTCTAGATCTACTCAAGATGTCCAAAATCACATGTCCAAACAAAATTCATAAAACATCCATGTCAAATAGTATATCATCATCCACATATGAGTGTCTCTAATAATCATCATGCATCATAACCAAATCAAGATCAACAATAATCCATGATCAAATGTCTAACATCATACTAAGTCAAAGCATAATAATGTCCATAATGAAAATAACCATATCAACATAAGTGTGTAAAGGTGTTAAAGGGAAGTTGGCACTACATCCCCTACCCTTAGACTCAAATTCCTCCTAGAAGTCACTAGAACATATGTTGAAACTAAACTCATAAAGAAGTAGCATCCTCCTAGGTAGCTGTAATCTCATCATATTTGTCCCACTACACCCAAACCTGATCAATCTCTCTACCTCAAAGGCCCAGGGTCCTATGATTTAGGCTAAAAATGGGCTCCACCATCACCTACCCCTGATCATGCACCTACAATTATGTCTAAGCTAACACATGAGAAGGATCTACAATATATCTCCTGAGAACTAAAACATGAAAAACATCATGCATGCGAGACAAGTTGGGTGGCAATGCTAGATGGTAGGCTAAAGGGCTGATACGCTCCAAGATCTCAAAAGGACCCATGAATCTAGGAGCTAACTTAGAACCTTTTCCATAACGGATAGGGCCCTTGTGTGGCCTGACACGAAGGATCACCTTCATGCCAACATCAAAACTACGGTTGACCTGATGCTGATCTGCATACTTCTTCTGTCTATCCTATGCCTCCTACAATCTCTTCCTGATCAACACCACCAGTTGCTCCATGTCTTGTAGAAGAGCTGGTCCAAGAGATACTCTATCCTCTAGCTTTTCCCAACTAAGAGATTTCCTACACTCTCTACCATACAAAGCCCAAAAGGAGCCATACCTATGGAACTCGAAAAACTATTATTATAAGCAAACTCCACTAAGTACAGGTACTCCTCCCATTTAGTCTACTAATCCATCACATACATCTTGAGCATGTCCTCTAAAATATGATTCACCCACTTAGTCTATCTATCTATCTCAGGGTGATATGCTATGCTGAAGTTGATTCTCGTCCTGAGGACATACTACATGGTAGTCCAGAAATGGGAAGTGTACAAGGGATCGTAGTCAATAATGATCTTCTACGAGAATCTTGTGCAACCTGAAAATCTCATCCAAATATACTCAAGCCATTGCTCTAGCTATATAAGTGGTCTTCACTGGAGAAAAGTGAGCCACTTTTGTCAACTTATCAATCGTGACCATAATGGCATTGTGGTGATATCTCGACATTAGTAGCCCAAAAATGAAATCCATGGAAATGGTGTCCCACTTCCATTCCAGTATAGCATGAGAATAAAGAAGGCCTGTTGGATGTTGATGCTCAGCCTTAACTCTCTATCACTCTAAACACCATGACAAAAACTAGGCCACATCTCGATGAAGTCCTCTCCAATGGTACAACTGTCTCAAGGTGGCATGCAACTTCTTCACCTGGGGATGGGATGAATAGGGTGCATGATGTGCCTCTACCAAGATGTCCTACCTCAATCCTCCATCTCTGGGAACATATATCCTACCTCTGTTCCGAAGAAGACCATCTACCTCTAAGATAAAACCATCAAACTTCCCCTCTAGGGGTCTCGTGACTCGATATCTACTCAAACCGCAATGTAAAAGCTATCAAGAGGAAGCTTCGAAGAATCCTGCTCTACAAGTATGTGTTCACTAAAGTGGCCATAACCACATATCTCCATCTAATGAGAGCATCTGCTACCACATTCTCCTTCCCCTTCACATGCTCTATCTCCATATCATACTCATAAAGCAACTCCATCTAATGCCACTGATGAGCATTGAAATTGGGCTACGTGAAGAGGTGGTGAAGACTTAAATGGTTTGTCCGAGTGTGAATATCCGACTAAGAAGAAAATGTCTCCATCTAACCAAAGCATGCATAATTTTTCCAAGCTCAAGGTCATGAGTTGGATAATTAAGCTCATAATCCTTGAGTTTGCGAGACTCAAAATCCACTACTCTACCCTCCGCATTAACACACCTCTAAGCCCGATAAAGAAGAATCTGTGTAAACAAAGAACTCTCCTGTGGATCTAGCACCTTTGTAAGAATAGGTGTTGTAGTGAGGCACTCCTTGATTCGAAGGCCTACTCACATCTTTCTCGACCGAGACAAACTTCTTCCCTTTCTTTTGAAGGGAAGTGATAGGTGTGCAATATGAGAGAATTCTTGAATAAATCTCCTATAGTAACCTACTAATCCCATGAAGTTTCACACCTTAGTCATTGTAATGGGTGTTAGCCAATCCATAATGACTCTAATATTAGAAGGATTGATTGCAATACCTTCCCCGAAATGATATAACCTAAATATTACACTCTCTCATCTGAAAGAAAGCACACTTCTCCATGTTCCCATAAATCTGCTGCTCACAAAGACATTGAAGAACCTAGCGAAGGTGCCCTCATGCTCTTGACATGTACGTGAGTATATCAAAGTGTCATCTAGGAAGATGAGCACGAAGCGATCAAGAAGGTCCTGAATACCCCATTCATCAAACTCATGAACACTATGGGGGAATTAGTCAAACCAAAAGGAACCATTGTGAACTCATAGTGCCCATATCTCATGCGGAAGGCTATCTTATGAATTTCTATCTCATAAATCCTCGGTGATGGTACCACGACTTAAGATCAATCTTAGAGAAAAGCGTGGCTCCCTTCATTTGATCAAACAAGTCATCAATACGAGGAAGAGGATAAGGATTCTTGATCGTTTCCTTATTTAATTGGCGAGTAATCAATACAAAACCACAAGGATCCATCCTTCTTCTTCACAAAGCTCACTTTGGTGCACCCGAGGGGATACACTAGGATGGATAAGGCCTTTCTCTAAAAGGCCCTCAAGCTGCAACTTGAGCTCACATAGCTCTGGGGTGGTCATCCGATAAGGTTCCCGTGAGATAGACTCTGCTCCAGGAACTAGATATATATGAAAATCAATCTCACCCAGGGGTGGTAACCTCGGTAGCTCCCCTAGAAAGACATATACAAACTCTCTCAAAATGGGATGATCATCTTGTGATGGTCCACTAGACCCATCCTCTGATCTATCACTGACTATAATAACATACATCTGAAAACCCCTTCACAAACACCACTTAAGCTGCATAGCGGAGATGATGCAAATAGAAATGGGTCTCTTGACCCTAAAATTACCAACTCAACTCCCAAATCATCCGCACAAGAAATGGTCTTGTGATAAAAATCCATCCCGGCCCTATGTGCAAATAACCAATCCATACCCAAAATGACTCCATATGAGCCCAAAGGAAGGATACAAAGATCTGAGGTAGTGGTGAACGGTCCTAAATCCACTACACACTCCTTAACTAAGGAGTCTATAGAGATCTTGGCTCCAGAAGCCATCTCGACATCCCAACTAAGACCCTACCTAACTGCCACCAGCCTGCATCGCTCTACTAAAAATGGTGTAATGAAAGAATCAGAAGAACTTGAATCAAACAATACAGAGGTAGGAATACCACCAATGCTACCTGTGGTCTCAATGACTATGCTTTGATACTCTACCTGGCAGTTCTCAACCGCTGCATAAATCCTATGGCTACGTCCCATGTCACCAACAGTTGGCTCTGAAATCTATATCTTACCCTTATTGTTAGGGTTTTGTGGGTGGTCTCTCCAAAAGTGCCTAGTAACTCCATAACTAAAACACCCTCTTGATCCTCCCCAATGAGTAGCACCTCCAGTAGGTTCCCTGGAAGTCTATGGCATATATCCTAATGATTCAACTGTGGTCTACTGAGGTATCTACTGGTGAGATCCCACTAACTGAGATCTAGGTCCACCTTGTGTCTTGATGGGACCCCTAGGAGAAGGCCCCATACTCTGACCTCTTTATGCATTAGCTCTCTATGGAGGTCTATGAGGTGGATGGGACTACTACTACTGCTACTATGGCATAAATGATGACTATTTTGTACCCTAGCGACCATGAGGAAGGGGTAATGACCCCCTTAATCTACCATATTTCATCTGCTGTATGCGGCTACGGACTTGGTCGGTGCACAGTTGGGTCTTTCCCTGAGTCTCCTATGCAATATAGGCCTTCTCGACGGCCTCAGCTAATGTCTGTGGGTAGTGGATCCACACTACACCTCCAATATCTAAATTCAGGCCCAGATGAACCTGTGAATCCACACATGCTCATCTTGCATATACTCAACATACTAGAGTAGATCCAAAAATCTACTCTCATACTCTGCTACTGAAAGAGATGCCTGTCGGAGGTCATGGAACTCATCGATCCTCTACTGTATGAACCTCCGTGACAAATATTTGCTCTTGAATATCTCCTCAAATAGCTCCTAGGTCACTATCTTAGAATCTACATGGAGCTTCTGCTCCTCTATCCTCCACCATACTCCTGCTCCATCCCTCAGTAGATGGATCGCAACATGGGCTTTCATGTTGCTAGAACAAGGAAAAATATTGAAGCAACTACTCAAGCTCACTAGCCAAGCCTCTTCTTGAAATCCACCCATGTCACCTGAGTAATGTGATGGCTGAAGCTTCAAGATCTCCTTGATGTGATCTGCTACTGTGGTCTGACGGCCTCTAGGTCTCTTTGAACACTCATCCTTAAGCCTAGGGCTCTGAGACCTCTCTTTATGCTCTGGAACTCTGTCACCCTTTCCCCTAGGTGGTGAATCTACTGGTGACTCTACATGGGATTTTTCTCCTCTATGCTCCTCGTTTGGGTTGAAGAGATACCGACCCTAGATGGAAGGGGCTTTGTCCCAACTAGCTGCATGTCCTCCTCCTAATCCTCCACATAGAGCGACATTGAAATTCTAAAGGGTGTGCAAAATCTGGGGTAGGATAGCTGCTACAACCTGATCCGGTGGTGAGTCTAAGTCTCGTGAACATTTCTCTCACTCCATCTGTTCCTTCTACATAGACAAAAGTGAGAGATTTTATTTTGCTAAGTTTTATTTAGTTTCCATGTTTACTAAAATATATAAATTCTAAACTAATTTATCCTTTCTAGATTTTAAAGAAAACGTGCTAGGTTTAAGTTTCATGTCCTAAGTTTTCTAATGTGCCCAATGGTCCAAGTTTTTGAACCCTTTGCTCGCGATACCAAGTGTGATGCTCATTAAAACAACCCACTTGATACCCAAGAACCAACCTAGGGTTAGTCAAGAAAATTATGGAATAAATTTTTTTGATTAGAAGTGTCCACAACCAGGTTGTAAGACAATAGTTGACACTATTAGGTTCCAAAACAAGTCTAAAATTACTAGAACATACTTTTCATTTATTAACAATTTCTAGAGGTCACATGGTCCAAATTTTAGGGTTAGAATTTTGATTAGGTTCGGGGGTAAAATATCACAATACCCACTCTCTGACGAGGCTCAAAGTTTCAAATGAATTTTTCTCATACTTAAATCATTAAAAATTTCCCAAAATCATTCCCATTGGATAGAAAATTTTCTCACATTTCCGGTAATATAAAGAAGTCCTCCTAACTCCTTGTAGAACTCTAGATATGGACAAGCGGACTTTAGGGGTCAAATTTTCCCAAAGGAGGACACGTGTCGAGCGTGGAAGAAGACCCATTTCTCGGGTTGGCTAGTTGTGGGGCGATATTTGGAATTTTTCCTTGTGTGGGAGAAACTTCCCATTTGTGTCCGTGCCTCCGTGGGTCCTCCAAGGACACGTGTTGGGTCCTAATCCAAAGTAGGAGAAGGTGAGGGAAGGGCGAACGGTGGTGGCGAAAGGGAAAATTTTCCAAAAGGGAGCAAAGTCCAATTGGTGCCCATGCGCCCATGGGTCTACTAGGGACATGTGGTGCTCAACCAAAAATGTGGGGAAGAAGGAGAGGGATGGGCATGATGGAGGGAGAGATTGGGGAGATTCGCCAGAGGAGGAAAAAGGGAAGGGTTTGACACATGGGTCCGCGTGTCCATAGGGAGTAACACCGAGGTGATGGCAGGAGTGTGGGGGCCACGGGGTTTTTAATCAAAAATTTCCAAAATCCAACAAGGTCACCAAGGTTTCACCCTCAGCCAACACCCCATTCTACCATGTGGTAGCTTTGTGATAAGCTATGGGCAGTGGGAAAAAGGTAAAATTTTCCCAAAACTTAAAAAGGCCCAAGGGTGAAAATGAAGCCACGCCTCTGCCATTTCCCTGTGATGACACGTGTAGCCTCTAATTGGATGTGGGATGATGGAGGAAAAATATAAAATTTTCAACATGAATTTTTCAAAAAAATTCCTAGGATATTTTCGACGGGAAATTTTTGGCCGCGGGCTGCCAGTGGAATTTTTTTCCAAATTTTCCTGCCAAGGAAGGAAAACTTCAGAGGGCCATAACTTGAGCTAGAAAGCTTAGTTTTTGGCAAACAAGGAATTTCTAGAAATCTCTCGATTCCCTCTTTGCACAAAAATCATAAATTTTACTTTTTGATAAATTTTAAGGGGTCAATTTTATAAAAACAATCTACAGGATTTTAAATAGCAAACTGGTAATTTCCAACTTATAAATTTGATTCAATTTGATCACCTCCTTCACTCAACATGTCAAACAGACATGGAGGATTACTCTAGGAAGGATTTAGAGTGTTTTAGGAAGGTAAATTTACTTGTTTGATTTTCAATTCACATCTTCCCGATAATTGACAGAAAACGACTAGGAAAGGGATTGGGTTTGATTTTGCAATGGTTAAATTTTTTTCTTAAGTGTTCTTTGTCAATTTGAGTTCATTGATAATACAACATGCCAAATTTTAATGTTTCAAAGTTGATTATAATGTGCAGGCCCGAACTGTACATTTTGAATAAATTTATTTGCTAGTTTTAAATTTACAACAGAGATCCATGTCTTTTAAATATGTATGTCAATTTTATCATTTAACTGTGGTATTCAATTACTAATTTATTCCAATGCATTTATTGTTTATAAAAATTTCATTTAAAAAGATAAATTGTAAAGTCTGATTTCCAATCTAATATATTTCAAAAAGACACAAAGCATTATAATTCCTTCATACGCATTTCTTCTTTTTCCATTTTTCTAAACAGAGATTTAACTATTCCTTTTTGCCATACAATGAAATATTGAATTCAATCCAACAATGCATATGAGAGAAGATCTTGCAATTCTTTATCGAATTCAATTATAAAACTTCACATCTTTCAATATTGGAATGCAAATAATACATTTCACTCTCTTTTTTCAATTGTAAAGATAAGAATATAATTGTCTTCCACATTTCGAATATACACTTTCATAATCAATTACATAAATCTTTTCTTCACAATTATACATTACAATTTTCATCCACATCCTAGTGGGAAAGGTTACAATGAAATAAATTTCACAAGGGTCTGTAAAAATAGAATTTTCCTTTGCTCCGAACAACAACATGCTAGTTTTGTTTTTCTTCCAATTTTATCACAACAAAAGTGGGGGAAAGGCAATGCTCTCTACCCAACCAAGACATCCAATGAAAGGAGAATCATTCCTTCATCATTGGCCCCCAAGCCCCAACCATAATACAATAAGAGGTGTAATTCAACCCATGAAAAAATGGAAACAACTAGCTTCCACAACACACAACATTCTTTCAACATGTAAAATTCATTTTAAAACAAAGTCCAACAAAAACAGCAGTTTACATCTACATTTGAAAACATTCAAAACAACACTCAGGCTTGATCAAGCAAGCCAAAGGAGCAAGGTCAATAGGGGAATCTACTTATGCCTCCTAATGGAAATTGGAAATCCACCTATAATAAACTGCTAATAAAATTCACCAAACATATCCTTATGCCCCCCACAATCCCTCCTTATGCCCCCACATATTTCCTTATGCCCCCACAAAGTAAGAAATGAAAGCTATTTCTTTTCCATGGTGGACCCAAAACCCACACTCCCTCCACAAAATTTTGATGCCAATGTTATTCCCTTATGCCCCCCCACATGGATTCCCCATAGCCTTATCCTACACCATCCCTATGGAAGTCTACCCAACCAGCCAACAATTACATAAAACATTCACCATTCACACAACACAACAAGAAAATAACCGCATAAAAGAAGGATTAAACTCCTACCTCTCCATGGTAACTTTTGTTTCCAAATAGCAAGATTCAATCCAAAAACATAGTCCCAAAAAAGCAATCTCCAAGCATGTAAATTTTCTCCAAACTCCTTCCAAGGGAAAGAACTCCAAACACAAGAAAAATGTGCCCGTAAAGAAGTTACAAAATAATTCAACAACCCAAGACAAGAAAAGAGTTTGAATTTTATAGAAGAGGAAAGAGAAGAGGATGATGTGGATCAATGTAGGGTGCCACATCACACATCCTCAAATTCAAACACAAAAGACAAAATTTCATTCTCCCAAGCACAATAAAGAGGTGGGTGAAAATATGACAATTTACTTGCACACTCCAAAAGCCCACACCCCAAAAAACTACAAATTAAATAAAATATAAGAGAGTGCAATCAAAAATTGTAACATGATTAATAAAATGCATTATAAAAGTCTAAAATCACCTCTCTAACCATAAGTATGGTTGGTAAATTAATTTGAGAGGTATGGGACAAGTTTTACTTGTCCCACAAGCCTCAAAAACAGTCCCCAAGGAAAATTCGAATTTCCAAGGAGGTGGAGTGTTTCATACTCAAAAAAATTACTTACACAACTTACACATCCCTTACATATTGAATACAAGGAACCAAAAACTTCCATTATTACTTTCCCATATCCAAATTTGATTCATTTAAATTTTAACCATGTGATTTCTCACATTAATCTATCACAATTTAATAAAATAAAATAAAGGAACACATCACTAATAAAATACACAAACCCATGGTCACATATAAAGGTGACCCCCATGGGAATCCATAACAAAACAACAAACACATACAAAAGAAGTTACCATGGTGACCTTGTCGAATTCACCTAGAATTCCATTGTGGTTGGTCTCAATCCCCGATGTTTGTTGTGATTTTTAACCTGAAAAAGACAAATACCTCCTTCGGCCTCATGGCCATATAAGAACATCCAACATGATAGAAATAAAATCACAAAATCATCTAAATATGTGAATCAAAACAACATCAAATCAATTTAACAAAATCATTTACAATTTATATCAACAACTATGCCATCATCATATAATATCCATTTTCTAGATCTACTCAAGATGTCCAAAATCACATGTCCAAACAACATTCATAAAACATCCATGTCAAATAGTATATCATCATCCACATATGAGTGTCTTTAGTAATGATCATGCATCATAACCAAATCAATATAAACAATAATCCATGATCAAATGTATAACATCATACTAAGTCAAAGCATAATAATGTCCATAATGAAATTAACCATATCAACATAAGCATCCAAAGGTGTCAAAGGGAAGTGGGAACTACAATTTTTTTCCTCTCTATTTTTAAAAATTGTGTTTTCTTTCTCTTATCAAAATTGTATCTGCATCAATGGTCTTGATAGATATTCTATTTTTCGTTCTCTATATTTTTTTCAAAATTTTCACCTCTATCTGCTCATATATATTGTCAAATATTCAAGAAACTCAAATCAACAAGGTCACCCTTTCAAATTCCTTATGATTACATACATCTATGATTAATCAATCCTTTTCTTTCTCTCTTTCTTGCACTATTTCCTTCGCAACGAGTTCAAAAACAAAAATCTACATAAAAAAACCTTTCCAACTTCATTTTTCACTTTGTGAACAACTCTTCACCTTTGCTTCGAGTTCAATCTCAACCTATTATGCGATTTTCACATTTAAAAGATCAATAGACTCTTCTAGTTACATCTAGTGACTTCAAGAGTCAAGTAATAAAAAACAAGACAAAGGAGAGTCCCTTTTCCTTACACTTCTTCTTCGACCGGTGATGATATTAGAAGAGTTAGAGCTTAGCATAGGATTCAAATATTTGCACAAGTCTAAATTTGGAAGATAAACCATACACTTTCTCCATTTACTATCAAGTAAAATTTCAATTTATCCTTTTCCTTTTAAACTCAGGTTGTGAACACCAACCTTTGCCTTTGAGCATGAATTACCGGGAAGATGATGCCTTCAACAAGCGACATAGGGTTCAAAAGGCTTTAAGAATTCTATGAGCATACTTAATGAATTGACTCAAAATATTTTGCATTTTCCTTGTATTGATCCCACAAAGATATGTATGCATTTTTAGGATATTGGATGGTTGGAACATTTGAATCAATTGAAAACATGTTTTAGAAACCCTAAATTAGGGTAATACTGAAATCTGTGAATCCCAAGAGAAAAAATAAAAAAATTATATTAAAAATTTATCAATGAAATTTTAATCTCTCACGTGTTGTGACCTTTTAGAAATATTATCCATCTTCCTCCAACACTTTTTATGCTTGAAATCCTTTTATTTTTCTCTTATGGCTCACTACTACAATGCAACGTTGAAGAAGATGATTGTACATTTACTTGTCAAGAAGGAAGACTTAATCAAAATCCTTGATAAACTCCCAAGATGCATTGAAGACCTTGAATGGCTAGTCTAGAGCTTTGGCATCTTGATTGAGGGGAACACCACACTTTTGCATTCAAATTTGCACCTTGAAAGAGAATACTATATTTTGCATGAGTTGCCACCTGACGGTGAATGCACCTATTCTATTACATAACCCACAAGACCAAAGAAAATCCTGAGCTACAACTTATTGAATTGAACTTGAGGACATTGCTCACATTCCTTTATCATTTCAAAATCATGCATATAGAAGAGATCTTGCACTTTCCTAACTCCGTATTTACTTCATACATGCAACACTAGTGTGAGTTTTGCGAGACTTATCTTTTGTGAATACAAAACCAATACACGGCATATGATTAATTAATTTAACTATTCCATACAACTGCATAGATAGATAACTTTAAAAAGAGATCCATATACACTCTTCAAAACTTGAATGTGAAGTTTACAAGGAGAACCTTCAAGCATTACTCATTTCATAGTCTCTAGACAAGATGCAACAAGGAAAATTTGAGAGAGTGTGATTAAGATCTCAAAAACATTCTATATGCATGCAAGAGACTCCCAAGGATCACATTTTTCCTATAGAAAGTGATTATAACTATTCTCCACTTCATTGGACCTAGATATCCTTCAACTACAATGAAAAAAAAGAATTCCATAAATAGGGTACATCCCGCACAAATCCTCGAGACTTTATTAGCAAAAAAAACACTAAAATATCCTAGATATAGTATTCTATGATCCTCATAAGCTTCATTATCTTGCATAAGTCAATTTAAGTCAAAACTACTCAAATTGTGATTACTATTCCAAAAAGACAGTCTCAATAACAAACAACCATGTCGAAAAGTACTCATAACTATCTTATTTATCCACCAATATTCCTATTTTTTTACAAGATCTCATGCTCGAGTTCTCTTCAAAAGTTCCTTCTATGATTTATCCAAAGGAGTCTTCATATTTTTTCTTAACACCTAAAAAGCCGGGTATCTTGAAATGAACTTTTCAAAGAGCCAATTTCACAAAAACTTCAATAACTTGTTTGAATGACCTCCCGAGGACCTGAAATTTTCTTGGAGCTCAAGAACACATGCCTCCACTATCTCCAATAATTGGTTTGTAAAAATTTTCTCTGAATTTGTCCAATCCATCTCATTTTCATGCAATAACTATTAGGTTAATTTATGCATTGTATTACCTTAGGTAATTAATTATTCATTAAGGTAATTAGTTTAAATATTGTTGTATGGTTTTATAACCATATTTTTCATATTATATCATAGGTTATATTTTTACGTAGTTGTAACAATTATTATTTTTATTTATTATGCTTCCTGGATGTATTTTGGAAGATATTGTGATTACTATTGTACCTATGCAACATCTCATTTGTCTACACATGGTTGTTCATTTCCTATAAGAATTTCAGTTCATCTATCATAATTTGATTGGATTGATAATTAATAAAATAATCGGGGTTTTCCCTGTTTGTAATTTACATTTGGTACTAGAGAAGGAATCTGAACCTATGAAGTGAGAAGGGTTGGAGAGAGGTTGCAGTAGGAAGAGAAGTGTCTTGGAGAAGAATTTGCTTTCCAGGAGAGCTTGAGTTACCTCTAGAAACTTCCCAAACATCCCTGCATCCCCACAACCCCTCTTCTATTCCAGGTGTTTGGAACACAAATTTGTTTTTACACTTGTGCACCCTGCACCAGGAAAAATTTGCTCCCTAGAAGTTAAATTAATTTTTTTCCACAACAGGGGTTTTACCTCTACATTTAGAGGTGTATATAGTCTCTGCTACATTTAGAAAACCAATAGATTTGGAGGCCCGAGTGTTTATGTGGAGCTCTGATTGATCTACATTGGCTACTTCATGAGCACAATGGTTACTTCTACATCCAACCGAGCCAATACTCCACCGAGTTGATTTTTTTACTAAGTTGGGGCTGATCGCTTGCGCAAAGGAGTATCGAGCTAAAGGAAAGTTCATTTTTGGATCGAGAAAAGATAAAAAACATTTCAAAGGCCGAGTTATACCTACAGATCCAAATTAAATACACGATAGCCAATAACATCACATCAAAGCCAAGATAAACATTTTTTTTTCTTGTGGTGTTTTCATTTGATTTATTTTAAACAAATCAAGCCATAGGAGAGTTAAATGAGCCCCCTACCTCTCTACTATTCTTTGGATGACCTCAACCATGCCACTTCACAGTTGGATATGTTGAACCCTGTGACCTATATAAAAGCCACCACCATCAAGAATTCAAATGAAAGTTCAAACAACAAAACAATGGTGGATCGAGCTAGAAGATAAGCTGTGCATGTGGTTTTGTCAAAGGACTTGGTGATTTGGCTTTGCATTGAAGAATCACACTACAGATGGCCAAGCCATTTCTAATGCAAAACAAAAAGTAGACACCTGTAAAAATGGTGGAGATCAATAGAAGGAGGTTAACAAAAAATACAAAGGTGTATCCAATTAAATAGCTCAGATCCATTTTTATCAGATAATGACCTAAACTCACCCTCCATCTTAGCAGACACATGGAAAACTAGAAGGATCCATGTTACCTTTGATAGGTTAGTTCCTTTGTCTTTGAATTTAAATACAAGTTGATTCAATAAATGGCATATGTATTATCAATGCTCTATTGGTTAAAGGCAAAGGCTTAGGGGTGGGAGGTTCATGGGTCAACCCCCACCAAAGACACTTTTTTCAATATAATTTGCACCATTTTGACATATAGTGGTGAAATTGGAAATACTGCCAACTTTGGAGGCTAAAATAACATAAAAGCCTCCTCCAAACCCCTTAGTGATGACTAAACCCTATGCTATTTTAGCAAGAAAAACCCTAAAAAGGGTCAAATTTTTTTCTCCTACTATGGTTAATTTTTGATTCTGGGAAACATTTTCCAAAGCAGGGCTACCTAAAAACTTCTTTTTAGCTAGTTGTTTATGGTTTTTTTCTCAACAAGCCGTATTGGACTCTCAGGAGACCACTAGGGCCCCAAATAAAAACGTTTTTTCCTGCCATTCAATTTTTCAAAATTTTAATGTAATTATATACTTAAGTGTATTTTACTAATTTACAATTTTTCATTGTCAACCGTAAAGATTGTAACTTCCTAGAAAGCGACAGAGAATTGTCATAAAAATATTGATTTTTTTCTAAAACACTCATGAGATCCTAAATCTCATTCGCAAAGATTCAAAGTATAAATAGTGCCTTTGGGAAGCACTTATGGGTAAAGCTGTCACGACTACTACTACACTTAACACCTAATATGGCTACAACAACATTTTCTCGGGAATCAAACCTTTAAATTGATGGGAGTAATAAGGACATAGTGCACACAATATAATCCCTCACATCCATCTATGAATGATTACATGACTTAAATATGGAATGAGAAATTATGTGAGTATAAAGTGAAGTTTCATGTGCGTATGAGGATATTTATTTGATACAGTGGTTATAATCACACAGACCCCTTTCAGTACTATCTTGGTACCACGTATCTAATTCTTCACATATATTAACACCTCTTTCACGCACCACCAAGTATATAGAAAGAGTGAGATTATTCCATGTACTGATGGGTATATTGGAAGGGAATGTATATAGAAAGGTTTGGTATATCAGAATAATGATATATATATCGGGAGACCGTATACCTAGAGTGATAAGAGCCTTACCCTTTGTTAGTTGATTCTACAAAATGGGCACCAATGCCCCCAAGTTATTTCTTCTAGATTCACAACTACTCAGAGGAAATAACTATGTTGTATGGAAGACAAAAATCAAGACACAACTTGAGTTTGAAGAGATCGGATTGTTGTGAATGGTACTCTAACCAGATCAACAACTGATACAACACAACAATGACAATTTGATAGATCAGATTAGAAGGCCAAGCTAATCATCTTGTTTGGAGTGTCTGATGATATTAAAACCCACATTTGAGATGAAAAAACAACCAAAGAAGCATGTGATGAGTTGAGCATGGTATACGAGTCCTAAAACAAGAATGTCATCTAGTGAATTTGTAGAGTCAGTTACACACACTGAAGTTTAAACAAAATGAGAAAATAGAAGCTTTCTTGAGAAGAGTTACAGAGTTGAGGGATTCACTTTTATCCCTAGGAGAATTTCTCATAGATGAATCTCTTGTTCCTATTGTTCGAGAGCCCGCCTTCTTCATACCGTATTTTTCTGACAACACTAAACTTGTTAGACACAACAATGAGTTTTGATAAATTGGTAAATCTACTGCAACAAGAGGAATCCATGTATAATAAGGATGATGAAGAGGAGAAGGCACTTTCTTCTCATTAAAAATGGAAAGGAAAAGGGAAAGGAAAACCTAATTCCTATCAAAAACCCCAAAATCAGAATCAGAATCAACAAGGGGATAAGAAATAGAAGAAGAAATGTCCAATCTACAAAAGAGGACATGAATTGAAAGATTGTTGGTATAATACTTATAAGAAAGGTTCATCAAGCAACTCTGGACCTCAACACCAACAATATCACAAGGGAAATTCTAACTACAATCAAGGGAAGAAAAAGGGGAATTGGAAAAGAAAACCCCATTAGCAAGGAAATATTCTTTGAATAAGAAGAATATTTAGATATCCGAAGACTACTTGTACACTTTGCTCAATTAAGTGAACCTTCCATGTCATCTAGTGATGTCTAGCATGTTTATTCAAGAGCCACTTGACACATGACCAGCCACAGATACTTGTTTACTTCAATTATGGAAACACCTTCGAAAAACTATGTTTCATTAGGTGATGATTCTTCATACACAGTACAGGGGATTGGGAACATTTATCTACCTTTTGGTTCACACAACTGTAGATTGTTAGATGTATTATTTGTGCCTGGGTTGACTAAAAATTTGTTGGCACTCATTGAAATCCTAGATCACAATTTGAAAATTGACTTTGATAGTCATTCGATAAAAAACGTGTTTGATTCAAGATAAATCACAAGGCTCAAAAATTATTGCAAAAGCCTCTAATGTCGGATGTATGTACCAACTTGATTTTATCCATAGAGATGATCAAGAACGTGTGGCTAAGAATTATACCTATACACAATTATGGCATCAGAGACTTGGTCATATAAGTTTCAAGTATCTTGAGACACTTCACCGACACAATATGGTAAATGGATTACCATCTCTTGAAAGATACAGATAAGTGTCCTCACTACCTAATAGGAAAACAACATAGAGATTCATTCTAGAAGAGTACTTTTTGAGCTCATGGTAAGCTTGATCTGGTTCATACGATCTTTGTTCGATGCAACCGAGTCATTATGGATTTCAGTACTTCATGCTTTGTGTTGATGACTATTCGAGAAAAATGTGGATTTTTGTCTTCACAAGAAAAGTGAAGCTTTTGAAAACTTCAAAAAGTTTAAAGTAGCTATTAAGAATGAAACTGGTCGTCACATCAGAAATATTTTCTCATATCAAGGGGGAATTCACCAATGATGAGTTCAAAGACTACTTACAAGCTCATGGGATTTGTCGAAAAATTCCTCCTCCACACACACCACACCAGAATGGTGTTGCTGAGAGAAGAAATCGTACTATCATGGAAATGGTGTGATGCATGATCGATGATTTTAGAATAGAAAAGAAATTCTGGGAAGAAGCAACAAAGACAATAGTGTATTTTTTAAATAGAGTGCCCATAGTTGCTCTTGATGGAGTAACACCACATGAAGCATGGTCAAAGAAGAAACCATCTATTGTACACCTCATAGTATTTAAGTGCAAAGAAAGTATGCACATACCCAAGTAGAATAGAAATAAATTGGACATGAAATCAAAAAAACTAATCTTCATTGGCTATAGTGAAGAGACTCTTGGGTATAGATTCATGGATCCTAAGACCAGGAAATTCTACACTAGCAGAGATGTTGAGTTATTTGAGAAGAAGGAAGTAAAGTCTACTCCTCTATACTCACTTGATTTATATTTTTTACCAATTGTAAATATAGAAGTTTATGTTCCCACATATGATGAAAGTGATTATGGGGATGATGGTGATGATCAAATAAGACCACAACCCATGGGAGTAGTTTAACATATGCCCAAGTGGTATACTAACATGTTACGAGATGCAAGAATGGATGCTCCACTAGATACATCCACCAATGGACCACGGAATTACAGTAAAGAAAGAGAAGAAGTAAAATTTTCTTTGATGAGTAGAGTTATTGAATCTGATAAGCCCTCTACAGTCTAGAAATCCCTTCAGTCAAAATCTTGGAAAGATGCCATGAATGTTGAATAAAACTCAGTGATGAAAAAAACACATGGCAGCTTGTCGATCTTCCACTAGGAAAAAAAACCATTGAATGCGAGATGGATATTCAAAACAAAGTACAAGGTATATGGGAACATACACAAGTATCAAGAAAGACCTGGTAGAAAAAGGGTACACATAAAAAGAAGGCATTGAATACAAGGAGAAATTTACTCCCACAACTAAGATCAAAATTATTAGGATGATCTTTGCTCTAGCTGCACAGTTTGGTTGGAAATTCCATCAAATGGACATAAAAATTTCCTTCCTGAATGGAGATTTACAAGAATAATTCTACATGAATCAACTTGAGGGATATTTTGTACCTGGTCAAGAAGCAAAGGTATGCAAAATCAAGAAATATCTGTATGGCCTCAAATAGGCACCCCAGGCATGGTACATCAAAATTGATGAGCATCTCATATAACATGGATTTGTTATGAATTTATATGATCCCAATATTTACCTATAAAAGAAAGGGGGGATATTGTGATTGTGATTGTCTATGTCGATGATCTAGTCATCATGGGAAGTTCAGTGAGGATGATTGATGGATCAAAGAAATATATTAAACAATTATTCGACATGACGGATCTCGGGCTAGTGTACTATTGTCTTGGATTGGAAGTATAGCAGAAAGAGAATCAAATATTTTTTTTCTCAGTTGAATTATACCAAGACAACGCTCTAGAAATTCAGGATGATGGATTGCACACCGATTGCTCCACCTATGGAGAACAGATTATAGTTATCTCATTCAGATCCATATCCTGTGGTAAATGCTACTCTCTATTGGCATTTGATTGGGAGTATCATTTACCGGCCTACACTAGACCAGATATCAAATTTTCAAAAGTAACCTATCTATGTAGGTTCATGCGAGAACCCAAAGTTTGTCATTGGAAGGAAGTAAAGCACATCTTGAGATATCTCAAGGGAACAGTGGATCTTGGTCTAGAATAAAAGAAGAATGACAACTTCTTCTTATTAGGATATTCAGATTTAGATCATGTAGGCAACATTGATGACAGAAAATACACTTCAGGGTTTGTGTTCTTTATGGGATCTGGACCAATATCATGGGGAAGAAAGAAACAACACTTTGTTTCTCACTCTTCTACAGAAGCCAAGTATCATTCTACAGGTGAAGTTTTCTATGAAGCGATATGGCTACATCGCATACTAGAAGGACTTGGAATACCATAGGACAAACCAACCACCTTATATGTTGACAATGAAGGTGTTCTCAAAATTGTTCACAATCCAGTTTTTCATGAAAGAACAAAACACATTGAGGTACAAGTACATTTCATATGTGAGCATGTCTTGAAGCATAATATATAACTTCATTTTTCAACAGCTAAAAGCAGTCGATATATTCACAAAGTCACTTGCACGTGACAAGTTTGAGTTGTTGAGAGAATTCCTCTCCTCATCCCTTGAGGAAATGAAAATTTAAGGGGGAATGTTAGGTTAATTTATGTATTGTATTACCTTAGGTATTTAATTATTCATTAATGTAATTATTTTATATATTTTTGTATGGTTTTATAACCATATGTGTCATATTATATCGTAGGTCATGTTGGCACCCATTTTGATCCTCTGTTGTATTGCCATCTTTCCCCTTTGTTTTGCATGTTCTGAAACATTTTTCTTCAAAATTGGTGGTCTCTGCAAAGTTTCGCTCTAGATTGAATGCCTTGAAAAGCTCATAAATTCATTGTTTTGCCCCAATTCGAATGAAATATACATGTATGCCTTACTTTGTGCCCTAAATTTCTAAATCCACGGGCCTCTGTCATTTTTTCCAATTCTCTCGGCCTTTAGAGCTTGTGATTATTTGTTTCATGCATATTTCCCCTCAAAAATCCTTTTCCAAGGACTTAAACTACCTAAAATCAATTTCCATTTGTTTTTGACAAAAATCCTTCGCCCTGAAAAAAAAATTGAATTTGGGAATCTCTGGAAAATTTTGTGTTTTTCGATGGTCATACGGGTGTATTTTCCCATCAAATTAAAGCTCAAGCCTCCCCTCATACGTGGCCATTTGTCGTTGGTCAAGATTCAGCGGGTTTCTTATAAATCTTAACATTTTTTTTGGTTTTGGAAAAAATTACAAAATTCTCCCATGACTCTGCGGAGTCCCAGGAGGAGGGACACGTGTCATAAGCGAGAAATAAGGGTGGATGGGTGGGTTGGTTTGTGTCTTAGAGCACTTTGGAAAAGTGCGTAGAAACAGAGAAAATTCCCCAAGGCCCACATCCAATCTTAGGAGGACACGTGGTAGGTGGGAATGGAAGGCTGATAGGGGACTTAGAAGATTTTTGCATTTTTGACGAAAAGGAAAAAAGGTTGAGGAAAGGTCCATGGGTCCATAATGGAGTGAAGGGAGACACGTGGCAGCTTCAGAGCATAGAGTGGGTCAACGGGCCATTGGAGGAAAAAGGGAAATTTTTCCCTTTTCATAAAATGAGTCAGAGTGAGAATTTGAAGCGTTGGCCTGCAAATGAACCACAAGGAGACACGTGGTGGGTGTAGAAGGAAGTGCGGGCTGCCGGAGGAAAAGGGGAAATTTTTCCCTTTTTGAAAAATGACTTAGAGTAAAAATTTGAGGC
This sequence comes from Taxus wallichiana var. yunnanensis, assembly GCA_018340775.1. NCBI lineage: Eukaryota > Viridiplantae > Streptophyta > Pinopsida > Cupressales > Taxaceae > Taxus > Taxus wallichiana. The sequence continues at coordinate 168,029,464 of CM031244.1, forward strand.
ATGGCTCTGCGAAAAATCGAGAGGAGATACGTGGCGAGGATGGAATTGGAGGAGCGGGTCGAGGAGGAAAAGTAAGAAAAATTCACTTGGCAAAAAAGGGGTGTTAAAATGAGAAATGAGCCCACATATCCTCAGTGATAGAGAAGGTGACATGTGTTAAGGACAGAGGTGGAGGTGTGGGCCCATGGGGAAAAATGAAAATTTTCTAAATTTCCAAAAAGGTGGAAATGTGCAGAATTGAGCCGCGGTCCCAATGGGACCTACCATATGCCACGTGTCGGCCACCAAATTTCAAGGGCGAAGGGGTAGAGAAAATAGTAAATTTTTTTACATTTTTCCAAAAATGTTAAAAAGTCAAAAAGTGATCCCAAATCCATTCCCAATTGTATTTTGACACGTGGAGGGCTCAGATTAAAGGGAGAAAGGGAAAATCAACGGTAACTGTGCATTTTTCATTTTGGCTGCCATTTTTGCTCCATGAGGCTTGGAGATGCGAATTTTGCATCAATTTTCATTGATTTTTGGTGAATTTGTGTCGTTTGTGCTCTGCAAGTACCAATGCAAGTGGTTTTAGGGATCAATTTGCAGATTTGAGGTGTTTTTGAAATTATTTTTGCCCTAGCCCATCCAAAACATGAATTATCAAATCAAGAAGTTGCAAAATCAAATTTTGGAGGGATAAGGATGAAATAATGAAATGAAAGGGATTTTTATGCTTTGATGATGAAAAACGTGCCTCCACAATGGATAATGATGAAGGATTTGTAATGATTCACTTTTTTTGAAACACCTGGCAGCTTTTGTTGCAAATATATTAAAGGTCCATATCTCATGAATCATGTTGGAATTTTGTAACAAACTTGATGCTTGGCATATTCTTTTCTTGGGAAAGAAGTATCAAATGTAATATAATGTTATATAATGCATTTTTTTGTACATGCAAAAGGTCGGAGAAACTTATAATTTCATAGGAAAATCGGTAAGAAGCCCATTCTTTGAGAAACCACACGAGAACCATTTCTAATTCCTTTTTACATCATATTTGTATCATGTTGAGTTGGTTTTATTTGTAAAGCCATCAAAAGCTACGAGATTGTTCTTATAACATTCCCTTGTTGATAAATTTGGTCATTCTAGATTATTTTGTGTTGTCTCTTGGCAAAATTTGCATGCGCTTATGTTTGAGAATGTTTTCAATTTTTTTCTTTCTCTGTTGTAGTCTTGTGTCTAAAATATCTCTTGATCATACATGGTCTCATTTCTTGTTGATAGTTTAGTGGTATTTGCAATCTCACATTGAAGAGCTTTCATCGATAAAGAGATAAACAGATTTTAAATCACTTTACCTTCCTTGAATTTAGAGATTATTTGTATACCTTTGGGTGCACCTTAGGTCATGATAAAATAGAGGTTTTTGGATGCTTTATTGGTTCATCTACTTCAATATTTTGTGGCAAGTTGTCAAATATTGTGTGGAAGAGTGTAGATATGGGCCTCCATTTGGTGCACATATCCTGGTTGAAGGATTACTTCAACCCCTTTGAAGCATTCTATTGTTTAGGTCTTACAAATTTCTTGCAAAGGTCCTCAAAGAATTTGGCAAATTCTGGTTAGTCTTGTCTAAAATCTCCCACCAAAAATTCATTCAAAATAACTAACCCTACCCCATACTACCCCTGCACCGCATTGTGTTTCAATAATAGAATACAATCGATTTACAAAAATTCCATAAGAAAATCGGGATCATATAATGTCTTTAGTAACCCTTTCCTTGCATTGAAAATATCTCCATAATCGGGAGTGACAACTTGTGAAATTTAGATTTGGAGTGTTGATCATATTTTCCCAAGGCCTTTTCATATTATTTGCAAAAATTAAGGGATATCTTCATATCCTTCTCTATTTGAGGGTTACAAAGTAGTTTCTCTTACCTTGGTTGAAAGACACAACCTAAAATAGTTAGGACAAGATCAAGTCAAATTTTAGTGCTAGCCATCTCTCGCACAAAACGAGTGCCGGTTAAATCACATCCCCGGATACCAAATGACATACAACATGATCTATCTATCTTCAAGCTTCATGTTGTATATTTGATTCTCGCTTAGACTGAAAAGGAGAACAAATTTGGGTACCAACACCAATGGCGCCAGCGATTGGGAACGTTTTGAATTCTTGGGAATAATTTGCATTGCTGAGATTGATTTGCTGATTTATTACCAGTCCATATCTATTTATCCCGTCAACAACACCAACACCAGTGGCATTGTTGCTGGGGACTTCTTGAAATTTTTTGAGATATTTTAATGCATATCAAACCCTGGTAATGTCCCTTGCAAATTTTGCATGCAAATACATTGTTGAAGCATCATTTTATAATCAGATTTTTAAGGATTAAGTGAAGATATAAGTTCTACCTACAATTTTATTAGTTTCTAGCAGTTTTTACACTTCATTTGCATTTGTGATTGATAAATTCAAGAGAAGGAAGGTCTGATCTATAAAGTTTGGCAAGATTTTCAATGCTGATTGGTATTTGACAGAGTATTTTAGTGCATTTGCACTAGGGTAAAAGTCCTTAGTGGTGACTCCATGCTATTTTGATCTTGATAAATACCAGTGTCTTAGCTCTCTATCATTTATTTTGTGTTGCTAATCTCTGCAAAAATGGAAGGAAGAAGATCTCTCTTCATTAGAGAATCTGCTAAGAAGTTGTTCTCATATTCAAGGAACTCAGAATTAGAAGGGAGAAGAGTTGGAAGGTTGTTAAAGGTCAGACATCAAGAAAAGGTATATCCATTGGTGAGAGATATTAGCCTTTGGTAGAGGATTATCACTCTTCTTCTAGTGATTCTGATTCAAGCAATCCTCTCATAAACTTGTTTACTTCAACTAGTGAAGGTCCTTCTATTATACTTGGTGAGTTCCTTCTTCAATCTGCACCTCTGTGTTTCAATTCAAATAAAACTTTCCAAGAAAATCAGCACTTAGAGAATACCAATCTTGTGAATCACATTCTTGAGCCCCAAAGACCTTGCACTCCTCATTAGCTTGTGTCACCCCCAAGATCACCTCCACCAAACAATATGGCTCAACCTAGACCTCCATTTGTTGTTAACACCTTTGGTCCTATAGACTTTAGAGGAATGGATGGTTACCCAAATGCTGTCCCACAAGATGTCAAAAATAGGTTGCCAAAGTTCCAAGGTAACAATGCTATAACTGGTGATCAACATCTCAAACTTTTTGTTAACATGATGGAGGATTCTTAAATAGAGTTTGAAGATGTGTATATTAAATTTTTCATTTATACACTAGAGGAGGATGCAGGGGATTGGTAAAAGGCTTTGCCTGATAATTCTATTGATTCATGGATTGAGATGAAGAATGCATTTAGGTTGCAATATGGTGACAAGACTAATCCTAGATTTCTCTTGTCTGAAATTAATAATATCAATAAGAACCCAAATGAATCAGTTCATGACTTTAACACAAGGTTTAACAAGACATTGAGAAGGCTACTTATTAGTCTCGAGGCCTTGTGATGAGTCTTGTTTAATCAAATATGCAAATGCATTTAATAAAAAAGTAGCATATTACCTAAGAGACAAGAACCCTACCAATCTAAGGCAAGATTTCACTATGGAAATTGAAATTGAAAACAATATCAAAGCAATTGGGAAACTCTGTCAAGAGAAATGTTGTAAAGTTAATAAACCTTGAAAAACCTCAAGCTAACAAGGGTGCTGATTTGGAGGAGGTGTGAAGACTTTGGTAGGGGTCAAAGAGATTTCCTACAAGTTAGCAAGAGCTAAGAAGGGAATTAGGTAGAATTCATAAGGTTAGCCAAGAGCAAAAAACCATGACATATTTTCCAACCATCCTAGAGTTGATCAAAGGGTAGATGATAGAGGGAAATGACCCATGGGATCTAAAAATAGACATCCTCAAGCATGTGAAGGAAGAGTGTTACACGATCCCTAACCTGTAAGGGTTACTTGCTATTGAGGAAGTTACTGATATTGATTGGTGTGATAGGTGTTTTATGCCCCATCCTCCATGTGAAATGGACTAGCAAGAAGGTGAAGCTAATAATGATGATGGTACCGATGACGATATCTCGCATGGTGGGCTGTTCTTCAAGCTCACAAGGAGTAGCAACATCTCTTGAAGTGATAAATGAAAGGACAGCTACAACCTTTTGGGATTGCATCAAATGGGTATAAGTCTTTCTTCCCCTCATAATCTTGAATTTGATGTAGTGCAAGCTTTTGAAATTTCTAACAATGACTTTGAATACTTAAGAGCTTTGATGAATAAGAAGTATGATGGTGGTATCCCTTGAAGGAAGATAGAAAATTATTGATGAATGTTGTTTTAGCTCAAGAGAAAGATTATAACACTAGGAGAAAATTTGTTAAGGAGTTGGGCCAAAAACCAAACCTAAAACACCCTTTCTCACAAGCATTCCCAAAGAATATTCTAGGAGAGAAGCACCTTCTAGAAGCTTTGTTGTCCCAAGCAAAAATTACAGTCCACCTCATGCCCAAGCTGCCAAGAATCTCATGCCATGTGATGAATCTATTTGTCTCCCTTCCAATGTTGCTTTGCCAAAGAGTGTTCCTTATGATGTAGCCCAATTATTGAGACAAATCAAAGTGAGTGTTCTAATCATTGAGTTTCTTATAATTCCTAAGCATAAGAAGAGACAATTTGAGTACTTAGGATTGAAGGAGGAGAAGACTACTCCAAGCAGAAATGTAAATGTTGTTGAAACTCCTCCTCAGATCATTATAGACCTTGAAACACCACTAGCATTAGAGGATCTTGGAGAAACACCTAAGGTATACTTGGGGACATCCTTGGTTGATTCTCAATTGAATGTTGATCCATTCTTCACAACTTTGATCATAAAGGATAGACTACTTCACAATTATATGTTTGATTCGGTGCATCATGTAATGTCATGCCTCTAGAAGTCATGAATGAGTTGGATATCAAAGTGACAATAGCCTATGGAAAGTGTACTACCATGGATTCAAGAGAAGTGCTGGTAGTTGGTTATGTGAAGGGTTTGGTGGTGTAGCTTGCATCTTATCCCAAGAGGAATTTAAAATTTGATGTTGTGATTGTTGATTGCCCTACCAAATGGTGTATGTTATTCTCAAGAAAGTGGGCTGTAAGTGTTTTGGGAGCATCCAAATGGATATGTATTTTTCCACCATTCCCATTGAAGGCATCCTTGTCAAGATCTATGGAGCAAAGAAGATGTTGCATCTAATTGAGGATCCAAACAATGCTTCCTATGAGGTGTTGTTTATTGATGTTGATGCTGATAATTTTATTAGGTTTGCTGATGGAAAATAACACAAGATGGATCAGTAAAAGTGCCTTGAATAGGTAAGTTCTCCTTGGACTTTGTTATTTGATGGAGCTTGCTCCAAATTTGGAAATGGTGCTAGTATAATTTTGATTTCTCCTAGCTTGGAAGAGTTTGTTTTTTCCTTCAAGATTAATTTTGAATGTACTAAAAACATTGTTGAGTATGAAGCCTTATTGTTGGGTCTGAGAATTGCATGGAAGTATGGTGTCAAGGAAATCCTTGCAAAGGGATATTCAAAGTTGATTGTTAAACAAATAAGAAAATTGTATGCTACAAAAAATCAGCGGATGAAATAGTATAAACATGCATTTTGGGATCTAATTGAGATGTTTGATTCCTTAAATATTGTGCACCATGACAGAAGTTTCAATGTTGCTACTAACAAGTTGGTAGTGTTGGGTTCAATATTTGGGGATTGCACCATTTCGCCTTATTGTGAGTACAATGTTTAAGTGTTAACTAGGCCAGCTGTCCCTGACAACATCAAGCATTGGAAAGTGTTTAATGATGATGCTCAAGTGTAAAGGTTCTTACAAAATCAAGGTGAGTTTGCAGATCAGAATATTGATTAGGAACTAATGGTGTGTGTGACTGAAGGAAGAGATACTTTGTTTGGAAAATATATTATCCAATTGAAAACTAAAACCATTCCTAGAGGGTTGGTTGCTCTTGAGTCAAATTTCAACAATGTTGATTGCATCATCAATAGAAAAATTTCCATCTCAAGGGATGTGGAAGAGCATAACTTGGGAACAAAGGAAAAGCCAAGAAAAGTTTGGTGGGTGGAAGTTTAAGAAAGGAAGAAAAGCAGTCCTACCTCCAATTGTTAAAACAATATCAAGACTGTCTTGCTTGGTCATATTTAGAGCTGAAAGCATATAGAGAAGAATTGTTCCAAAATGAGATACCTCTTGAGAAAAATGCCAAACCATTTAGACAAAAGCAAAGGAAAATCAATCCACTTCTCTCCATGAAAATTCAATATGAATTGAAGAAGCTGAAAGAGGGAGGGATCATTCAACCCACAGGTATTCATCTTGGGTTGCAAACCTTGTGCCAGTCAGAGAGAAGAATGGAGATATCAGACTTTGTGTAGACTTTAGAAATCTGAATAGAGCTTCATTGAAAGACAATTATCCTTTTCCAAACATGGAGAACATGTTGTAGTTAGTGACTGGATCTGAATTGTTTTCCACCTTGGATGGTTTCTCTGGCTACAATCAGGTTGTTGTCAAGGAGTTAGAAAGATTTAAAACTACCTTTACCACTCCTTAGGGAACATATGTTTATGTGAGAATGTCTTTTGGTCTCATGAATGCTGGAGCTACCTTTCAAAGAGAAATGGATGTTGATTTTTTTGGTTACATAAATGACTTCATTACATTTTATCAGGATGATGTGACTGTGTTTTCAAGGAGTAGAAAAGATCACTTGCAGCACTTGGAAAGAATGTTGATCAAATGTAGAGAATTTGGAATCTCTCTCAATCCAAAGAAGTGTCACTTTGGAGTGTAAAAGGCCAAGCTGCTTGGTCATATTGTTTCAAAGGATGGTGTCATGATTGACCCTGAGAGAGTAGAAGCAATCAGCAAGGTCCCAATTCCAAGAACAAAGAAGGGTATCCAATCTTTCTTTGGGAAGATCAACTTCATTAGAAGGTTTGTGTCCAATTTTGCTGAGTTAACTCTTCCTATCACATGTATGTTAAAGAAAGACCAATTTATCAAGTGGGAGGAGGCTATTATTTAGGATTTTGAATGAATCAAAGAAGCACTTAAACATGCACCTGTCTTGGAAGCCCTGAATTACAAGAAGCCTTTCCAAATATTCTCCTTTACTTCTGAAAATACTATTGCATCTATTTTTCTCCAAAAGGATCAAGATGGGGATGAGAGGACTATTTCCTTCTTTAGCAAGGCTTTACAAGCTGTTGAGTTAAAGTACACAATCATGGAAAAAGAAACATTTTCCTTGGTGAAAGCAACAAAGGTTTTGGGACTTATATCTTAAGGTCAAAAGTTTTTCTTATGTTCCCCACACCATGGTAAAATACATCTTATCAGAGATGGAGATCTCAAGTAAAAGATGTAGATGGGTGAACAAATTGTAGGAGTATGATATGGACATCCAAACCACAAAGCTAGTAAGAGGTTTGGGTCTTGCCAAGCTCATGGCTAAGAGCAACTTGCAGACTGTGGAAGTGAATGAGGTAGAGGAAGAAAGGGCATATGTTCTTGAGAAATTGGTAAGTTTTTAGTGGTACAAGGATATAATATTTTTCCTTAGACACTTATGTTGTCCTGATCATTTAAATAAAAATCAGAAAAGAGCCCTCAAGCTGGCTTCTCAAAAATACATCATCACCGACTTTGGGCTGGATTGGAAGACCCTTGAAGGTGTTCTCTTGAAATGTATAACTGAAGATGAAGCTCAAAAAGTAGTTAATGATTTCCATGGGGAGTTTGGGGAGGACACTTTGTTGGAAGGGTTACAACACACAAAGTTTTGAGACCTAGTTATTGGTGGCCTAATCTTTTCAAAGATGCAACCATCTTTGGTTAGAAAATGTGAAATCTTCCAGCATTTCTCTGGAAGAATGAAAGCTTCATGCTCCCTTCCTTTGCATCCTATATCAATTGAATCTCCTTTCAAACAATGGGGGATGGAATTCATTGGTGAGATCTCAGACCCTTCCAGTGTTGGACATAAATGGATCCTTGTAGCCACAGATTACTTCACCAAGTGGGTAGAAGCAATCCCCACCAAGAAAGCAACACACTAATTTGTTATGAATTTCTTGTTGAATAATATAATATGTAGATTTGGTGTACAGTAATGATTACACTGATAATGCCATGTGTTTGAGCTAAACATTTGATGGCAATGTGCAAAGAGTATGGAACCAATCTGACTTATTATTCAAACTATAATCCCCAAGGAAATGGAAAAGCTAAGTCCAGCAATAAGAACTTGTTGAAGATCATTAGGAGAACCTTGGAGTTGAACAAGAGAAAGTGGGGTGAACAACTAAAATTTGCAGTTTGGGCTGATAGAATCACTTGCCCAAGAGAGCTACTGGTAAGAGCCCATTTGAATTGGTGTATGGAACTCAAGCTCTGCTGCCCTTACATCTGCAATTATCTTCATTTCAGTTTGTTCAACAACTTGAAGATCAAGAGGTCAGTCCATATGAAGCAAGGATTAATCAGATTGTGGAGCTAGATGAAGAGAGAAGAGCATCCCACCAAAGGCATGTTAGATTTAGAGAGAAGTTGAAGAGGTTGTTTGACAAGAAGGTTACTCCTAGGGCCTTCAATATTGGAGATCTAGTTTTTGTGGGATAGCATAAATGAAGATAAGGAAAACATGGAAAATTTGATGCATTGTGGATGGGCCCTTACTCCATTAATATCAGAATTGGTGAGAATACCTTTTTTCTCAAGGACTTAGATGGGGAATTGCTTGAATTTCTGTTAATGGTAGGCATCTAAAGCATTTCTTGGATTAATCCCTAAATTTGAGGTATGCACCAACTTGTATAGTGTATAGTGTTTGGCTTTTTCTTTGTTTTTGGTGTTTTGGTGGTTCTTGACTTGCCTTGGTATGTGGCAGCCATTTTTGGTCAGTTTCTCAGCTAGTTTTTGGTGGCTTTGGCTCATGAATCCATTTTCCCAATGGATTATTTTGATACTTAGTTTACTTATTGTTCTTGTGTCACTCACTGGGAGTACCCATCCCTAAGAAGGAGCTGATGTTGGTGCCCATTTTGATCCTCTGGTATATTGCCATCTTTCCCCTTTATTTTGTATGTTTTGAAACATTTTTCTTCAAAATTGGTGGTCTATAAAATTTCCCTCCAGATTGAATGCCTTGAGAAGCTCATAAACTCATTATTTTCCCCAATTCAAATGAAATATACATGTATGCCTTACTTTGTGCCCTAAATTTCTAAATCCACGAGCCTATGTCATTTTTTCCACTTTTCTCGGCCTTTAGAGCACGTGATTGTTCATTTCATGCATATTTCCCCTAAAAATACTTTACCAAGGTCGTAAGCTGCCTAAAATCAATTTCCATTTGTTTTTGACCAAGAAATCCTTTGCCTATGAAGAAAAAAATCAAATTCGGGCATTTCTAACAAATACTGTGTTTTTTTACGGTCATACGGGTGTCCTTTTCCCATCAAATTAAAGCTCAAGCCTCCCCTCATATGTGGCCATTTGTCATTGGTCAAGATTTGGTGGGTTTCTTAGAAAACTTAATGTTTTTTGGTTTTAGAAAAAATGTAAAATTATCCTGTAGCTCCATAGGTCCCAGAGGAGGGACACGTGTCATAAGAAGAAACAAGGGTGAACAGGTGGGTCAGTTTGTGCCTTAGCACACTTTGGAAAAGTGCGTAGAAATGGATAAAATCCCCCAAGGCCCGCATCCAATCTTAGGAGGACACGTGGTAGGTGAGAATGGAATCTTTGGCATGGGACTTAGAATACTTTTGCCTTTTTGGCAAAAAAGTTAAAAAGGTTGAGGAAAGGGCCGCTGGTCGGCAATGGAGCGAAAAGGGAGACATGTGGCGGATTAAGAGCATAGAGTGGGTTAGCGAGGCCATCGGAGGAAAAAGGTAAAATTTTCCCTTTTCGTAAAATGAGTCGAGTAAGAATTTGAAGCACTAGCCATAGAAATGAACCACATGGAGACATGTGGCGGGTGTAGAAGAAAGTGCAGTGCCAGGAGGAAAAGGGAAATTTTTCCCTTTTACAAAATGACTTAAAGTAAAAATTTTAGGCATGGCTCTGTGACAAAGTAGAGGACACACATGGTAGGGACAGAATCGGATCCATGGGTCCATGAAGACTAAGTCGAAATTTTCCCTTGGTGAAAAAGGGGTGTTAAAATGAGAAATGAGCCCGCATATCCTCAGCGATAGAGAAGGTGACATGTGTCGAGGATACGAGATGGAGGTGTGAGCCCATAGGGAAAAAGGTGAAAATTTTCCAAATTTCCAAAAAAGGTGGAAATGTGCAGAATTGAGTTGTGGTCCCAATGGAGCCCACCATATGCCACATGTCGGCACCAAATTTCAAGGCGGAGGCGAGAGAAAATTGTCAAATTTTTACATTTTTACAAAATGTTAAAAAGTCAAAAAGTGATCCCAAATCCATTCCCAATTGCATGTTGACATGTGGAGGGCTCAGATTAAAGGGACAAAGGACAAATCAACAGTAATCGTGCATTTTCATTTTGGCCACCATTTTTTCTCTAGGAAGCTTGGAGATGTGAATTTTGCATCAATTTTCATCAAATTTTTGGTGAGTTTGTGTCGTTTGTGCCTGCAAGGACCAATGCAAGTGGTTATAGGGATCAATTTGTAGATTTGAGGTGTTTTTGAAATGATCTTTTCCTAGCCCATCAAAACATGAAATATTGAATCAAAAGTTCTGAGAATCAAATTTTGGAGGGATAAGGATGAAATAATGAAATGAAAGAGTCTGCATGCTTTGAGGATGAAAAACGTGCCTCCAAAATGGATAATGATGAAGTATTTGAAATGATTTTTCTTTTTTGAAACATTTGGAAACTTTTTTTACAAATATGTTAATGGTCCCTATCTACGATTCATGTTGGAATTTTGTAACAAACTTGATGCTTGGCATATTCTTTTCTTGGGAAAGAAGTATCAAATGTAATAAAATGTTATATAATGCATGTTTTTTGACATGCAAAAGGTCGGAGAAACTTAGAACTTCACGAGAAAAATATGGGAAGAAGTCCATTCTATGAGAAACCACCTGAGAACCATTTCTAATTCCTTTTTGTATCATATTTGTATCATGTTGAGTTGGTTTCAGTTGTAAAGCCATCAACAAGCTATGATATTGTTCTTATAACATTCCCCTACTAATAAATTTTGTCATTCTGGATTATTTTGTGTTGTCTCTTGGCAAAATTTGCATGCACTTATGTTTCAGAATGTTTTCAATTTGTGTTTCTTGCTCCTATTGCAGTCTTGTGTCTAAAATATCTCTTGATCATACATGGTCTCATTTCTTATTGATAGTTTAGTGGAATTTGTGATCTCACATTCAAAAGAGCTTTCATCTGATAAAGAGATAAACAAATTTAAAATCACTTTACCTTCCTTGAATTTAGAGATTGTTTGTAAACCTTTGGGTACACCTTAGGTCATGATAAAATAGAGGTTTCGGATGCTTTTTGGTTCTTCGATTCAAGATTTTGTGGCGGGTTTTTAAAGATTGTGTGGAAGAGTGTAGATCTAGGCCTACATTTGGTGCACATATCTTGGTTGAAGGAGTACCTCAACCCCTTTGAAGCATTCTATTGTTTAGGTCTTATAAATTTCTTGAAAGGTTCTCAAAGAATATGGAAAATTCTGGTTAGTCTTGTCTAAAATCTCCCACAAAAATTCTTTCAAAATAACTAACCCTACCCCATACTACCCTTACATTGCATTGTTTGTCAACAAAAGAATACAATCCATTTAAAAAAATTCACAAAGCAAATCGGGATCATCTGATGTCTTGAACTCTTTCCTTGCATTGAAAATATCTCCATAAATTAGGAGTGACAACTTGTGAAAGTCAGATTTGGAGTGTTGATCATATTTTCCTAAGGTCTTTTCATATTATTTGCAAAAATTGAGGGATATATTCATCTCCTTCACCATTTGAGGGTTAAAAAGTAGGTTCTCTTACCTTGGTTGAAAGGCAGAACCTAAAATAGTTGGGACAAGATCAAGTCCTATTTGAGTGCTATCCATCTCTTCACAAATCTGAGTTCTAGTTACATCACATCCCCGACTACAAAATGACATACAACATGATCTATCGTCTTTAAGCTTTATGCCATATCTCTGATGCTTCTTAAGCTAAAACAAGAACAAATTTGGGTACCAACGGGTCATATTGTTACGTAGTTATAACAATTATTTATTTGATTTATTTTGCTTCTCGGATGTATTTTGGAAGCTATTGTGATTACCGTTGTACCTGTGCAACATCTCATTTGTCTATACATGGATGTTAAATTCCTATAAGAATTTTAGCCCATCTATTGTAATTTGATTGGATTGATTATTAATAAAATAACTAGGATTTCATCCTTATTTGAATTTATAAAAAAAAAAAAATTTGAGTTTCTTAAAGATATTTTTGCTAGAATTGGAATTTTCTCCAAAACATGTTTCTTGACTTTCTAAGCCTTAGAATGATTTCATTCACCTAATATACACAAGCTAAAAGTATTTTATTGCTTCACTTTACACCATAGAGACTCACATGACTCACATGCACCTAAAAGACATCAATTTGAATTAGCATGGATTGAAAAGAAACCAACACTTTGTGACTCCCTAGACACACCACTTCCATGACAAAGAAGCATTGAGACAACAAAAAGACATCAATGATAATAAGACATAAAGGTGGGAAACAAGGAAACTAAAATTTGTGAATTCGGTGGCTTAATATTATTGTTTAAAAACTTTACAATTGACAAAATATTGTGACAAGGGTTTGACATTGTGAAGCTATATGGAGTTATCTCTTTAGTTAAAAATTTACAATAATAAGTAAGTTGACAAGTCAATAACACATGACTTCTCTAATTAGCTAAAGCTTCACAAAAGCATAAGACAATCTAGCAAACTATGACAACAAAAAAATGACACATGGATATTTTTGATTGGTTAAGAATTCACAAAGGTACTAATAATGTGACCTGCGAAGCACACATGCAACCGTTTAATTATCTTGAACTTTGCAATTTTGTATATCGCACTATGTCGGGGTAGATTTAGAAAATATAATTAATTATTCTAAGGGAATTTTTGGGTCCAAAACATCTAAACAAGAAACATAAATGTAAAGAGACGAAACATAGAAAACACAACCCGTAATTAAAGAGAAAAAATAATATTTCTCGAGACACTAATAAAACTTATAAGAATACTTCAAATTCAGTCAAAAATATTAATTTGGTCTTTTTCTACATAGATTTAAATAGATTTTGATTAAAAATAGACACATACATCTAAAATTACATATTTTATTGACTTATTCATATAATTCACCATTTTTAATAATAAAAGCATGTATTTTTACAGATATACATAAAAATATGTAGAATTCATTTATTTGCACATTTTTAACAATATAAACAAAAGAATTAACTTCCTTTTATTAGATTTTGACGTTCTGAGCTTTGTGAGATGTTTATAAAATTTTAACAAAAACTTATAGAGATTTTATAGACAAAATACTTATCTGAGACAATTCATAGGAATTCTTGTACAAAATTCCAATCAGACTCAGGAAATAGACACCAGACTATGGCCACACTTGAGAGGAATGTGTTATACACCCCTGTGTATGTTCACCTTGCCTTGGCCAGGACCATCTAAGGTTGTACTCTATACCCCTGGTTAGGACATTTCTACGGTGTGCCTATCTCTACCCACCACCTTCCCGTACCTATTACGCCTTGGAATTTACTTGATAGACTCAATTCATAAGATTCTTAAGCATAATTTGATTATCTGTTCTCAGAATCACAATGATTCAATAATGTCTCTCCTTTCAGTTTGACATGTTTTTTATAGTTTTTAATTGGTAGTTAATAACCATCATGTTGGTTGTTCACACCTTTTCATAAATACATTAAGGATATTTAATCAAAATCTCGTGACATTCATTACATCAATAGCTCTTTACAATATCTTTTGCTTAATTTCAAAACTTTTCATAAGTCTTTAATTCTTTTTAAGCCTTAGGGATTTAGTCACATAACAATCTTGACTCTAAACCATTACACAAATTCTCTCAATAATTATTCAACTAGTAAAAACCTTCCTCAACCTTCAAATCATGCCTTAATACCTGCTATTCACATTTACATGGGTTGTACTTTTCCCTCCAAGAGCACTAGTTCAAAATTGAACCCAAAGATCACTTAAATATGCATTCTTTCTCCTAAATAAAAAAATAGTTCAGTACACCATGAATAATTTAAAAAAAAAACTTAATAAAATCCTAATTAAATCATTACAACATTCACATATGACCCATATAGGTCAGCCATGCCCAAAACCACTCAAATTACACAAAACAGGCTCAAAACCCCATCACTAAGATGAGTAAAATACACTAAAACCAAAAAATTGATTAGTAAATATATTAAATTCACAAAAATGTTTAATTTATCATAAATACATCATCCATGGTTGTTAATTATCTTGGACCAATCAAATAATTCATAACACAACTTAAAATCCTCATATCCTTCACTAAATAGTTGCTTCCAAAGACTCCTGTCTTGCTTTGGGCCTCAAGATAACTCAATATCAACTAAAATATGGAATTAACCACTATATGGAATCATAAGGACATTTAAATAAAATCCATGCATGTTATATCTCTTTAAAAATCCATGTGTTCAAACCACATAGAGTTTCCTCTTCTCCAAATCATGCTACCCAGAAACTAGTTTTGCAAACTCAACTAGTTTTTTCCCTTAATTCAACTTCCAAGATCTATAATGCCCTTAAATATGAAAAAAATCCATCCCTATTAACTCTCCAACTTATATCAATCATCAACCAATCCTTTTAAGCCTCAACTAATTCAATATTTCACTGAGAAAACACGGCTTAAAAATACACATACCTTCTTCCTCACAAAATGACCTAAAAGACCCATCAAATAAAATCACCAAGATAAAAACCATAAATCAATAGAAATATATATAAATATTATTTCCATAACATATTTCAACTCCTTCAAACTCCAAGTGGAAGGCCTTCATCCAATATTATCTATGGAAATTGCTTCTTAAGCCTTTTAGGACTCAAGAACCGACCATGAGCTCAACTTGCTCCATCACCAAAAACTATCGTCCAATCTTTAAAAGCATGGAAAAATATTATAAATAATTTATAATAACTCGGGAACCTTCAAAAAGCAATAACAACTCAAAATCATCACTTTACCTCTTGAATCCATTTGACATCATGCTAGAACAAACATCCTCTATATTTGACCCTCAAAGAATAGGTCATAACTTCTTTATACCATATCAAAAACAAAATTTTGATATATCATTAGAAATATCTTTGAACCAGGATCAAAAACATCTTTAATGGAGTCCTAGCTCCTCATGTTGCTCCTACAATTTCACTTTTACCACAAACTACCACAAAAACCGGTGTTTATAAATAGGGTAAACTTTTCCATTTTTCACTTAAACCATGACATGAAACTATCAAGGAAATATAGAAAAATTCAAGGGATAAAAAATGTCAATTTATACTTCACCTTCTTTGGGTAACTTTTTCCTAAATTGAACTTCTTAGAAATAAGAATTTTTAGGTGGGGCCCACATACTATCACAAGCACTATCTTACCTTTCTGGAAAGATGGAAGAGTCCTCTAAAAGATACCATTTATAATTTTTCATAACCAATAAAAAATGGCTTAATATTCTTCATTTTCTCCAAGTATCTTTGAGCTATGGTTTAGCTAGGGTTTTAAAGCAACTTACCTTTTTAACGATCGTTCATAAACATGTAACGATAAAACCACCTAATTATTTTTTTGAAACCTTTGTAACTTACCTAATAATATATGTCAAATATCTCAAGTCCTCATCAAAAGTATACAATTAACAACAAGCATCACAAGGCCCAATTTTGCTTCAAATACACACTGTAACATACCCTGTTTTTCCAAAACTTGCATATTTTGCAAATACCTCTTCATAATGACCTAAAAATTCTCCTAAATCATCATGAAAACATCCTATACATGTCCATACTCACCATATAATCCAAGTAACTCTAAAAATTTCAAGCCATTAAGACTTACCTATGCTTTATCTTGTTTGTTTCTCATCTATTTGCTTCCCAAGGAACCAAAAACACCACCAAACCTCCAAGAAATTACCTAAAAATCATCATACAATTTAGGTAAACTAACACCTTACTGATACCATGCTCCAAATATACTAATCAACATAAAACCTCATGACTCCATACCATTTTACATACTGCAGGGTTAGGAATAATCCTAAAATATCTTGACTCAACACATACAACCCATGTAATTGACCATGTTGACCTCATACAGACTCATGTATACCTCATGAAACTCAACAACTCACTTAGGAGGACTCAAACCATGACTATGCAAGCTAGAACCATGCCAGGACACCATGACAACTCACTAAATCTTAACGCTACTAATCATCCTTCATGTTTGACTTTAAATGACACCTCATGGAGACACATAAAACACCATGACACCCTTTTCCATCAATGGATTTGACATTAATGACAACACAAACACACAATGTCCAACAATTTGATCACCATAGGTAAAATATATTCAATGTTAGTAGTTTCAACATCATCATGCATAGGGTCATCAAGTTGAATTGTACATGAAAGTGTAAATTTTTCCATAGAAAAATTATGTTCAAGTGGATCATGTATTATTTCACTAATTATATCATGATTGATTGAAGTAGAGGATATAGGATCACAAATAAAACCTATAACTTTATAATGTATAATCGATTAAGAAGTATCATCTTATGCAATATTATCAAGATTAGTGCTAAGAACATTGTCACAATAATAACCACCATTAGAGTGTGTATCATGTAAAGTGGGAGAATACACATCATTATGTTCAATGTCATGAGGATCATTTCTAAGAGAATCATCACAATAGTAATATTATTAGAGTGTATATAAGTTTCCTCTTTAAGACTAGGTGTATTTTTTTGGATAGAGGGTAAATTTGAGGGTTTTGAAAGGACCCACATCCTTGTACATATTTGAGGATTTTTGAGAGGATCCAAAACCTTTTTACAATTATGGGAACCAACACAAGGAACCCTAATGAATAATCCTCATAACCATAAATGTTGATGCAACATCCATGACAAGTTAAAAAATCTCCAGTGAAGCTAGAACAATAATGTAGTGACCTTCATGAGTGAAGAAGTATCTCGAGTGAAGAAACAATGATACATCATCCACAAAGTGAAAAAATATCTAGAGTGAAGCAAACAAGAATGCGGTGACTACAACGAGTGAAATAATGGCCTTAGCAAAGCAAAAACCTACATATTACAAAAATAGCAAGTGAAGAAATCAACACATTGTGACTGCAGCGAGAAGAGAAGCCACATCTAGTGGTAAAACCACCTCAGAGAGGATTGTGCCTCAGGGGAATTTGAACATGGGTGGGAAAGAGCACAACCTTATGACTTGACCACACCACTCCCACCCTATCGGCTTTAGACTAGGAATAAGCTGATAGCTCATTAGGAACAAGTTTTACAATAACAAACATAGAGATTACATATTCCTAGGGTAAATTAAGGTGAAATTTATTGGATTCTATAATTTGTGAAGTAATTTTTTTACATACAAGGTGAATGTAAATATAATCACCAAGAGGTACAAGAGGCCATGGGAAGAAGGCATGATAGTGAAAAATCAAGTTGGAACCACAATATACAATACAAATATGGAACCTCAAGGCTTAATTAATGGATTCAACTTAGGAATGTATTGGCAATATCTTGGTTAGTTCTCACATTAGTGAGTCTTATATTTGTATGGTTTAATCAATTATAATAAACAATTATATTTTCTATGATGATATAATTGTTAGTGAGGTTTTTTATAACCTACGTATAATAGGTATGTGTTACAACAACTCATATATATTTGATGAATAATTGTATAATCTTTGTTAGGCATCCTATTTTATAAGAGATAACATAGCCTATTAATATGTATCATGTCTATTGAATAATTAATTAAAAATCAATTAACCTAAGTTTTTACTATGCAAAATTGTTTGATATTTCTCATTTTTATTAGAGAAAGTGATATGGAGGAATGAAATAATCTTGGGAAATTTTATAGATATCAATTACCCCAATTATGGAAGCCCATCAAAACTTGATCTATATGTTATATTAAGTATGCATATTGTAAAACATTTGGTTTTTGTATGGATGATCCATTTTGTTAAAGATCCTCATTATTGTTCCATTGTATGCACCTTTGAAGCCTTGTATGGACTATATTTTCTTTGGTTTACATCTACTACAAACTATTATAACACTATATTTCCTGATCCCAAATATCTTATCTTGGATTTGATCTTTGGCACCAAATGCTATCAATTTTCATAAGATTTTAGACACCATAGCCATATACTACAAAAGTAGTATCAGATTTTCAAAGACCCTCTTCATCGTATGAATGACATAAAAACTTGAGCTCCACATCAAAAATCATACATGATCATGGAAATTGAATTTTTAAATCCTAATGTATTCTTTTTTATTCCGAGAACTCAAAATCAACATATTGGGTTTCAAATATATATATATATATATATATATATATATATATATATATATATTGGAAGGAAACCTTTACCAAGATATTCATAATGTAAGGTCAAGCATTCCATCCTCCATCTCAAGCATCCGGTTATGCCACATCTAACTCGGATGGATCAATATATA
Organism: Taxus wallichiana var. yunnanensis; assembly: GCA_018340775.1. Classification (NCBI taxonomy): domain Eukaryota; kingdom Viridiplantae; phylum Streptophyta; class Pinopsida; order Cupressales; family Taxaceae; genus Taxus; species Taxus wallichiana. The sequence goes on from CM031244.1 coordinate 168,048,404, forward strand.
ACACCAAATATTGGAGTTATGTGAAATGTATATGAAGATCTTGCCACATATTTGTAACATGTTCAAATTTGGCATTACATTGATCCCCTCAATATTTCCTTCAACATTGAAGTCAATGACATTCACATTGATATGTGTGCTAACCACAATATGTGTTTGTTACACTTCTCATTAGTAAATTCCTTCATTCCACAGCTCATTGTCATGTTGTCTACCCATGTTTTTTCCACCTAACTTCCTTTGGTTTCTACAGAGGTTTGGGTTTAATTTGAAAAATCCACATTAATTGGAAAGTATTTGCCATTTAGTGCATACTAATTCTTGAAGATCTCATCATATACATTGGTGGATATTTCTTAAGAAGCTATTTTTGGCAGTCTAGGAATTTAATTTAGATTAGGTAATTATTTGGTTTTAGGGGGACCAAAAAACCCACAGTACATATATATATTCGATAGTAGCCGGGGCGAAAGAACAACCCCCAAAAAAAAAAAAAGGGCCCGAGAAAGGAGTAAAACGGTTGGCAAACACAAAAGCCCAACAAAGAGTGAGGAACACACAACCTAAATTACATAATTTTTTTATAAAAACCCCTAAACACTACTACGAGGAACAGAGGAAAAAGTAGAAGGAAAAAAACCAAAAGGACCCATGACCCAATCAACACAAGCTAAACTAATGTTTCATTTCTTATTGCTCTTAGTTCTAAAGATAGGACCTTGATTCATAAGTTCTAGATTCTTCCAAGGAGTAAGATGTATTTCTTACATATCATCCTTAATTCTAACAACCTCCTCCTCATCATTGATGCTAATGAGATCCATCATATACCCCTCTTTTTTTTACAACTTGGAAATTTGATATAGCATTATATCAATCCTATGATCTGTATAATTAAATCTACCTTGAGCCCATTGATTCTTTTTTCTTGGATGGATGACTTAATGTGCCAATCCTTCATGACTGGACCATATGTATGGTCACCTTGAGAAAAGTGTTAATTTCCATCTCCATATTCACTAACTTGGCATCTCTATTAGGGTATCCAATATTTTTATCCGAATGCCCTTCCCTTTAGAGGATTCCCTAATTTTCATGAGAGAGAGAACCTCCACACCCACGTCTTCACTATTATTCTCCACAGGACCCTTATTTTTCAAATTTCTCAGCCTATTTGTTAAGATTTCCTTTTTTGAGAAGATGGGTTACGGGATGAGGGGAAGAATTGGTTTACCATTATGGAAGCGACAACATAATCAAGCCATGATCTGGAGAGTATCAAAATTTTCTCCTTGAAGTTTGAAATAGACAACGTGAGAGACTATGCAATAAGAAAAAGGAAAACTCATTTCTTGATTACAATGGAAATAGTTGAGGATTGAGAGGTGATGTGTGTTTATTTTCGGAACTTTCCTTCTAGGGTTAAATATTTCATAACCAATTTACAAACATCATCCTATCTTTCTAGGAGGAATTTCCTTGCAATGTCATCATCATACAGGTGCACCATTTTAGCAGGCCCAAAAAAATTGGAAATCTCATAGTTCCTATGATTCTTTTCTTTGAACAATTTAAGCCCCTCTATTTCGATGCTAGTTACTTCCACTATAAATTATTTAGTAACATGAACTTTAACCCCCATGAACTTAAATCTACCATGGTCTCATGATTTTCCAAAATCCAAGGCTAAGTCAAGGTCATTACCTCTATTTTGTTTGATAAATTCGGTGAATCCACTATTCCTCACCATTCACCACACCATGGAATATTATTTGATCACTTAAAAAATGTTGGTTCAGTCCTTAATAAATCACCTCCCATGTTGTGTCCACTCTTCTCTTTCATTTTGATCCACCCCTTCTTTGTAAATATTTTCCACTCGAGATAGGAGGTATACATATTCTTCATCAAATTGGAGCTATCATAATTCCCAAATATTCCTTGAGAATCTCGACTATGTCCTTTTTGGTTCACGTGATCCCCTTACCTATTAATTTAATTATTAATCATGTTTTCAATGTGGCTCCATAGTAGCATTCCCTCCCATTCCCCACCAATCCTCTAAAACATTTTCTTGGTTTTCCAATCCATACACACTAGAGTTTCTCTCCATAAACACGTGGCATAATTACACTTCATTGAAGACCCCAATCATAATTCAAGCCTCTTGAATCATATTATTGATATTCCATCCCACCTTACATTTACATTTGATAGCCTTAATAATTAATAATGAGTCTCCCTCTATGATAATTTTTTTAGCTTAAGTCTTTTAGTAATCCTTATGCCCTTCACAATTTGACTGCATGACCACCTCAACATAGTTGTTACATTTATTTCCTAAAAGACCTGCAAAATCCATACTAAAATTCCCCTTGCGATCCATTATAAATCTTTCCCCAACCTTTCCTTCCCTTAATTTTGTAGATCCATCGAAATTAAGTTTACACCAATCCATTGGGGGTGGATTGCATTTCAAATTGATTATGTCCTTCTTTATCATAGTTTCCACCCCATATTTAATCAAGCTAATCTTTAATGCTTGTATAATATTTGTATCCTCCTTAGAATAGGTGTCCTCCCACTTGTGTTTATGGATCCCGATGTTATCCATCAGATTTTTCTTAATTTTGTTTACCACCTTTGATAATTTAGCTAGCTTATTTCAGACAATTCTATTGTTCCTCTCATTCCAAATGCCCCATAGGATGTGTGGAAAAGTGTATTTCCTTATTAATTTTACTATCTAATCTTTACAAGGATATTTTGATTGATCAATAATATTATTTAGACTTCCTGGAAGAGGGAGTTGAATGTTAAATATATTCAGTAACTCCGCTATAACTTGGAAAGTGTACTTACATTCCATAAAGAGATGATAAACTGACTCAACATTCTCCTTGCAGAGAGAACATCTATTAATAAGGATCATACCTATTTTCCTTAAGTTGTCCACATTTAGGATTTTATTCAGAATTAATTCCCACATCAAGAAATTAATTTTGGGAGTAAGATGTTTGTTCCATATTCTCACACAATCCTTTTTCTCCTCTTCATTCTCAAAAAAAAAAAAATCATATCCTGATTTAACTTCTTAATTTCCTAAAGTATACCTACTCAAAATTATCTCATCCTCAATATTTCTATTGGGAATAAATAATTTCCATAATTTTCTATTAAGATCCTAAAAGGTTTTGATTTGGGCCTATAAAATTAGGTGGGGGAGGATATTCACCCATCTTTTTATTGAGGCTTAAAGACCTAATAATTTCTAACTTTCTCCCAAAAATTTGGCTATAGTAAAATTTGAGTTTAGTCTAGGTTCACTCATACTCAGAGGTTTCTTGTCTAGCCAAGAGTCCTCCCAAAACCTGATTTCAATCCCATCCCCTAGCTTCCACCCCATCCCATTAAGGACGAGATGCTTTCTTTGACTAAGATTATCCCAAAATATGGACCCCTTAGGAATATTAACTAAATATATAAGTGATTTTATTTTTACAACATTCAACATATATTTATCATGTAGGATGTCCACCCATAGTCCCTGTTCCTTGTAAATTCTCCATCATACCTTTATAACCATGACTTCATTCATGATTTTGAAATTTTGAGACCAATGCCACCATAAATTTTTGGTTTTGTAACATTCTCCCATGCCACTAAAGGTATTATAACTTTGTATTTCGTACCAAACCAAAAAAATACTCTTTTAATTTTTTTAGTGGTTATTCTAACTTTGCACTGGAATTTGAAAATGGACATGATATAGGTAGAAACCCCCTACGAGGGATCTCTACGGAGAAGCTGAGATTTTCCTTATTGTGTGAGTAGAGGTCCTTTCCACAAAGTAATTTTTCTTTGAAACCTTTCAATAATAGGGTCCCATGTTTCCATAGTCATCTTGCTTCTACACAAGTGTAGTCCCAAATATCTATCTAAAAAATATTTAACTCTGCACTCCATAATATCTCGCAATCTTCTTTTGTTGCTCGGGGTGAAAATTTATGAAAAATAAAGAGCTCTTAAGAAAATTGATAAGTTGTCCCAAAACTTCAACATAATCCTTAGTAATTTCCTTTAAAAAATTGTCTTCATTCACATCCGCTTGTCCAAGAAGGAATATTTCATCCACAAATTATGCAAACTGATAGAATCAACTCCATTGGTCACTTGAATACTTGTTTATCTTTTATCCAACATAGTCTTCTTAAAAATTCAACTAAGAGTATCTTCCATAATGATATATAGAAAGGGGATAAATGATTCCCTTTGCGTAATCCCCTCTCATATTTGAAGAAGCCATGAGGCTTGCCATTGATAAGAACCGAGAAGCTTGGTGTAGAGGTACATTCCTTAATCAGATGGATAACCTTGGGATTGAATCCAAGTTTTTCCAATATAAGGCCTAAAAACTCCCATGAGACTCTATCATAGGATTTATGCATATCCAGTTTCACCATCATAGCCTCCCTATTGTATTTTTCCACTGAATGCACCATTTCATGGATTTACAATGATATTATCTAATATTTGTCTTCCCAACACAAAGGCCCCTTGGTTAGGATATATGAACTTATGAAGAACCTCCTTAAGTCTGAAGGCAAGAATATTAGAGCATATTTTGTATATAGTATTACATAGGATGATCGATCTAAAATCCTTAAGATATTTATCCCCATTCACCTTAGGTATCAAAACTAAAAAGGTGTGATTGACTTGTTTTAACATCATTCCCCAAGAAAATAAATCCTAAACCGCTTGCTTGCGCCACTTATTTTTAATGATATCTTATTAAATTTGAAATGAGAAGGAAGGAAATCCATCCGGACTAGTGGCCTTATCCCCCTCCATAAGGAAAATAATGGCTCTTATTTATTCCTCACTTAGGGTCACCATAATATATCTATTCTCTTCATTAATAATAACCTTATCAAAGAGTGAGAGAGAATCCTCCATTTTCCTCCCATCATCTTGATTTTCTTTAGCATATAGATTTTTAAAATAGCTAATGATAGTCCTAATTCATCTTCTAGTGGCGATGGTTTCATATAGTTTGGAGAATTCAAAAATTCTTGTTTTTTTGGATTTGATTGTGGTAGAAAAAACATGGAAAAACCTTGTGTTTCCTATCCCCATCCTTGAGCCAGTTAATTATGGATTTTTACTTCCAATATATTTCTTCCTTAGTGAGAAAGTTATGATATTATGAGAGCATAAATTTATCTTGTTCCTTGTCATGTGTGTTCCATTCCCCCTCTTCCATAAGCTCCTTAAGAATTCTTAAGTCACCCCTAACTTTTATATTTTGAAGAAAAATATCCCCAAAAACCTTCTTATTCCATTTTTAATATTTTTCAACTTTGAAACAACTCGAACATACTATTTCCATAAGTGGGAATATTCCACCATTATTCAATCCTTTTACTCAAATCTGGATGCAAGGTCCACATTTTTTCAAATCTAAATGGCCTTCCTTTTACAGTATGGGCTTCATCAAACTTAAGGATCAAAGGATTATGATTTGAAGAGGTCCTTACAAGAGATGACAATGAATACACATTATTTTTCACCCATTGAATATTAACTAGGAATATATATAATCTGATTTGAATTAATTATTTCCTGTCCTTGATTGACCATGTAAACTTAGAACCTATAATTTCAAAATCAAACAACCCATTACCATGAATAACATTAGATAGGTCATCCATAATTTCAGATAAAGTAGTGACTCTTTTTTATCAGATGGTAGGAGGAGTGTGTTCATATCTCCCCTATCATCTAATCCCATTCTCTAAAAAGCAGTTCCTAAATGGAGTCATTTCATTCTACGAGTTCTTTCCTCCCAAAAGCTGAGTTCAAGGCATAGAAATTTGACAGAATCCATTTTATTTTTTATGATGGGTTCGTGAAACATATAGATAAATGGTTTCTATTTTGAAGTAAAAATTCTCCTTCTAAAGTATTCCCATTCCCCAGGAAATTCAGTCTTCCTGACACTCCTACAAATTCAACACAGCTACAAGCATCCTCTTTCCAAAAGAACTTCTTAATTTATTTAAACTTATCCTCCATCATTTTGGTTTCTTGGATCATGAGGATATCAACATGGGTATTTTTCTTAATATCACTAAGGATCCTATGTTTGTTGGGGTTATTTAACCCTCTAATATTCCATGAGAGTATAATCATTTAAATAATTTGAATCTACCCTTACTTGAAGTCAAGGTTCTCTGACTTCCTTCTGTCACCTCCTTCTTAGAAGATCTTTGTCTTGTATCCCTTAAGGGGTCTTCCCACACTTGATTTGGTATCCATCATGTCTAATTTAGGAGTGGAATTCTTTAGAATATTCTTGGGTTGTTAGTGGGGAGTAAAGACAATACTAATCCTTGCTTCCACTTTATCAATTTCTTCTAATCCAATAACTTCGAGCATGTTGCTTAACCATAAATAGGGGGATTCTTGTTTATGGGAAATAAACCAAAAAAATTCTATAAGTTTCATAAAAAATAAGAGATTTAACTAGATAATTTCCTTCATTATCCACAAATTCATCGACATTTTCTTAATCTACCCCTATCTTACGTGAAGGGGAGATGACCACTTCTCCAACACACCTTCAACTTCCTCCTTAGTTTGTTGAATCTATTAAAGAACCAGGCCCAAGGAATCCACAACAAAATCCTAAATGGCTTTACCCAAAGGTTAGGCCTAGAAGTTCTTACCACTTCCATCAGATTACATTCCCCATAGATTTAGGCATAGATTTCTTGTTTCTTCCTTCCTTGGCTTGATATACCTTGTTCCCTTTTTTTCTCTCTATGTTTAGAGCATGTTTATTAATTGTCACCTGCTTTAAAGCATGAAAAGCACAATAATGGGATAGGATCATAGTATATCTTCTATTAATAATCCCCTCTTAGATTTTAGAGTGATAATCTTGGGTAGATCTTTATCCATTAAAATTTTGACACAAAAGTGAGCATGCAAACAACCTTGATTTAGCTCAAGTAGTGGGGTCGACCACAATGAAATCACCAACCACCTTAGCAATTCTTTTAATGAATTTTGGCTCCCAGTATTCCAATGGAGGCTAGGTATGTGCACCCATACTGGGAACTCTCTCATTTGAGAGTCTAAAGGATTGAATCTGGGCTTCTAGATCCATACCAAGACGAGAGTTCTCCCCATAAACCAAGGTCCCCTAAATAAAATATTTGTGGCATCCACTTTCATTGGTAAGGTAACCACGAAAAATTTATTGGATTATGCCACCAAATCCATGGCTCCTCTTGGATGTCATATTTTGATGGCCCATTTGTGAAAATCATCAATAATGTTCCTTCCTCTAGGTGTCTTAGCTAAGATGGTGTGTTCCATATTAGTTTTAGATTTCTCTGCAACAAAGTCTACTATTTCCAAGGGAATACCATTATTACTCACCTTAGGTGGAAGAATGGTCTCTTGAATTTCCATGGGCTTCTCAACTAGAACCTTGTGCGCCCATGTGGTAGGATCGGGTGTTGCCAGGTTTTCCCCTTTCTAATGAAAAAGCCACATCCTTTCTCCCCTTGGATAGATCGGATCTAGATTTGCATCCTCCTACTCTAAATTTCCATCCTCCCGATCCTACACCTCTTCATGCCTTCCCCAAATTCAAATTTCTTCCTTCTTGCCCAAAAAAATGCTCGCTCTAACCAAGTGTCATTTTTGGAAATTTATATAAACATGGTGGTATTTAGATATATGAATTATTATTGTGATTAACAAGAAGTGATAATGTTATGTCAAGTTTTGTTTTAATTTTTAGAGGATCTTCAAAATAGATGTAATCAAAATATTTGTGTCATAGTCCAAGTAGTATAGTCAAAATGAGTCTTAAGTCATTAAAATTTCATTAATAGAGCTTAAATCAAAGTTTTACTGATTACATGTCATTATAGCATATATGTCAAAATTGTCATTTCTATTGTCTTGACATTGTCGATTCAATTAAAATTTGTAATTCATTTTAAAATATGTCGAGAAAAATAAAAAAATTGCCTCACGGATGCATTTTTGGTGTAACCCAATGTCCTGAAAATAAATATATTATTTCACATTGAGGGAGATAATAAACAATGTGGAAATCATTGAGATTCAAAAGTATCATTTGCTAACTTATCAAAGACCATCTTTGGAGGATGGAGGTACATGAGAATGGAGGAAAATCAACGTCTTCTCTTCAGTCACCAATGATGGGGCCACACAATAGATGTGGGGGTATTTTATTTTGTTTGTTTCATTTTTAGTTGTGTGTCTCCTTTCAACTATGGTGTGTTGATTGATAATAAGTGTGCGGTGATTTCTATATACTTCCCTAATGTAATAACATAATGAAGAATAAAAAGAAAAAGATTAAAGAAACATCATGATAATTGAAGAGGATGAACAATGGTTCATACCTTGGACATGGGTCTATATTTGATGAAAAGGGGTTCATACCGAGGTAGTTGGCCAACCTTTATAAAACCATCGAGTGTACCAAAATCATAAGCATTCATAGTAATGAGGCCATAAATTGGCCATAAATTACCATTATTTTGTCCTTCCAAGTTACATTTGAAAGTGGATTTAAATGTAATCTATGAAATTATGGTTTTATTAAGATAGAATATATGATATATATCTTGTTCATTCTTTAGAAATATTTTGTTATCTATTTTGTTGACTAATCCTATTGATTATTTGGGAAAAGATGTAATGTCTTATGTATGTAGGCCATAAAGGAAAGATAATGCTAGTATTGAGAAAAGTGGAATTGATCATGGATGGTATATCTAAACTCAAATATGATTTCATATTCAGATTCCTCTCAAAAAATTATGTAAGTTCAAAAAATAATCATCTCAATCCGAGATCGTATGAAAAAGTTATAGTTTTTTTAAGTTCGCCGAAACACGCAAAGTATTGATTCCAGAACTCACGGGATTGGTTTTGGAACTCACAGGATTAGTTCTAGAACTCATAGAGTTAGTTCTGGAACTTGCAGGCTTAGTTCGGAACTCGCAGCTTAGTTCTAGAACTCGTAGGCTTAGTTCCAGAACTAAGCATATTTTGATAGTTTTTGAGGAATTGTGAAAGATCAGAGAATCCAATGGAAAATATGAGAGAGGTTTTTGTTCATAGAAATGTTTTTAACAAAAATCTCATTCATATTTTCTATAGGTATTACCAATAAAGAAATATATAACTTTTAGTGAGCTACAGTCCAAGGAAAAGTGTATCAGACGAGCACTAAAAGTTCCATAAAAAAACAAAAATTCAAATGAAAAATATGAGAGAGGTTTTTGTTCATAGAAATGTGTTTAACAAAAACCTCATTTAGATTTGTAATGGGTTTTAAAAATGAATAGATATCTAACTTTTAGTGATCTACAACCCGAGGAAAAGTGTATTAGGATTTAGCGCTAAAAGTTCCATAAATGTAAAAAGAAAAGTCAAATAGAAAATATGAGAGAGATTTTTGTTCATAGAAATGTGTTTAACAAAAACTCATTTAGATTTGTAACAGGTTTTACCAATGAAGATAAATCTAACTTTTAGTGAAATGCAATCCGAGGAAAAAGTGTATCAGACAAGCGTAAAAAATTCCACAGTAAAAAACAACAAAGTCAAATGGAAAATCTGAGAAAGATATTTAATAAAAATCATATTTTGAGGAAAATAATCCTTGTAATAATATAGACGAATAAAATCATTATGATTCTTATTACCAAAAAGCAAGGAGAAGATTTGGGAGCAAATCTTCCTAAAATAAGTGAGATAAGACTTTGACTCCAATAATATATCTCTCTCCATATTTTGTGGAGATGGAGATCTTAGTTATTAGAATTATAATAAAGATAAGATCAGATTGTATTTCCTAAAATAAGGAGTTGGTTGGATGCATGAATTATAAATGCAACCTTCCACACTTAGATATGTAATTCATTTCTCCCAAGAAATAAAGATATGTTCTTTCTTTCCAATCTTTTAAAGTAAAATTATTCTGTAAGTTCTTAATTAAAAGTATGAATTAATTCCTCTTCCAAGGAATGAGCTGGCCAATCATTTCAAGGAAGATGAATCAATGTATTAATGTTTGTTTCTTTATTTCAGCAGTTTTTTCTTTTGTTGTAAACTGATTTCATGTTATGTGATCCTCTTGATACAATTTTTATCTTTCGAGTTATTTGCAATTCAACAATTTTAATTTATGCAAGTGTGTTTACATTTCTGCAAGTGTGCCTTTAAATTTCTACATGTGTGATTTATTTTATGCAAGTTTGGTTTTGTTTAAAGGAGTTGTTTTCCAAGATCTTCTTCTCTTAATGCATACAACCTTCAAACACCAACCTGGATTGACATTATTAATGGCAAGGATTGATGACCCTCATCATTTTGGTGCCATTTTCGGGAACATGGTGTTATTAGGAGATTCAGAGTTCTCTAAAAGAATATTCTAGTGATAGTAGAATACCTTTTAGAAAATTATGTGACAGGAAGTATTTGGTAAGTAGTTTCTTTAGACTTTTATTTCCTGCAAGTAGATTAAAATTTCATTTCTGCAATTAGGAATATTAGATTGTAAATATTTATCTCCCCACAAACTAACTCTGTGTATAAGAAAATGACTGTGATGTTTGATCAAGAAGGTATAATGGTATGAACAAAGAATTCAGATTTGGAAATGGTAGAATATGATATTGAATCTGGAAGTAGATCCAGTTGATGAAATATCATATGCCATTCTTGATAACCACCACCATTTCCCCTTGTATCAACTAATAGCTCAGTGATCTTATTACACATAACCTTAGTAAAAAATGGCTTATCCAGTTTGTAATAATGAAGTGGTAGCATTTCTAGTTAACTCCATCCATATTCAGGGATTTCATTAGAGCCAAAATAAAAACTCACTCATAATAAATCCACCCATCCAAATTATTTTTCATCCCATAATAAAATTCAATCCCTGAACCATATCCATTAGAAAAATTTGTTTTCATGTCTTTCAATTTCTTCATTTTTGTATATGCTTGTATAACATTAAGAAGCAATTATGGTGAATATCAAGGAAAGAAATTTTTACATACTAACATCTAAGGACTAGATCTATAGGAATTTCTAGAGTTGTTCTTGATACTAGCATGCAGATTTTGGAGCACCAACAATATCAACCAAGGAGCATGTAGATTTTGAAGGGACACATGGATACCTTCACTCTCTCTTTTAACAACTATCCATCTCCTGAGATCACTAGTCCAGGATTTGAAGATTACTATGGTGATTCCGATAATGCACAATTCAAGATGGGCTTTGAAGACCTAGAAATTGTCTACACAATTTTTGGAAATCTTCTTGGAGTTACCAAGTATGTAAAAAGATTTTTATGAGATATCAGAAATTATTTTTATTTTACACAAGTTGTACTTTGATGAATATAGTTTGATGATGGATCAAATTTTTCTCTAATCCTTCTCATGCTATCATTTCAGCAAAAAAGAAAAAAAAGTAAAAAAATCAAAAAGCTTTGATTGGAAAACTAGCTTGTTGGCCAATCAAAGGAAAAAAAAAAAAAAAAAAAAGTTTTGATTGGAAAACTAGCTTGCTGGCCAATCAAAGGAAAAAAACAACTTTGATTGGAAAACTAGCTTGTTGGCCAATTAAAGACAAAAAAAAAAGGGTGGCTCTTCTTCAAAAGTAATCAACTATTACCTGGTGGCTTCTTTCTCAACACTATTTGACCATGTTAACAATAGGATGACAAGGAAAACTAGAGGTATGATCAAGTTATTTTGTTCTACTATTTTATTTTTAAGATTTATTGTAAGTTTTTTTATTATAGCTAGATCCACTTTTAAAATCTCCAAGGAAGGCAAGATAAAATTCATATCTCCCCTACTTATATGAAAAATATGTGCACCTCTTTGCAATCAAAATTTTAGAGTCTAATTTATGGGAAGCCATGAATAAACAACATGCATGAGGACATGCATGAGCTTAAGTGTGGGAGAGAAGGAGAAGCACGAGGTATGCATTTTGATTTTAGATATGAGACACAATAGAAGGAGATCCATACAAGAACTTGTTGTACAAGAAAGGAAATCAAAAGTAGTAGAAGGATCTCCACACAAGAACCTGTTGTACAAGAAAGGAAATCAAAAGTAGCAGAAGGATCTCCACATAAGAACCTGTTGTACAAGAAATAAAATAAAAAATAACAGAAGGAGATCCACACAAGAACCTGTTGTACAAGAAAGAAAATAAAAAATAGTAGAAAGAGATCCACACAAGAACTTGCTGTGAAAAAAAAAAAAAACAACAGAAAGAGATCCACACAAGAACCTGTTGTACAAGAAAGAAAATCAAAAATAGCAGAAGGAGATCCACATAAGAACTGTTGTACAAGAAAGAAAATAAAAAATAGCAGAAGGAGATCCACACAAGAACCTGCTGCAAAAGAAAGGAAATTAAAAACAACAGAAAGAGATCCATAAGAACTTGTCTTTGAACTATATATGGAATGCATACATGCATAAGCTCAACATGAAGAAGACTCTAAGAAGAGGAGATAATAATATAATGCATGAGGACATGCATGAGATTAAGTTTGGGTCAATGATGAGGCCATAAATTGGCCATAAATTACCATTATTTAATCCTTCCAAGTTACATTTGAAAGTGGATTTAAATGTAATCTATGAACTTATAGTTTTCTTAAGATAGAATATAGGATATATATCTTGTTCATTCTTTAGAAATATTTTGTTACTATTTTGTTGACTAATCCTATTGATTATTTGGGAAAAGATGCAATGTCTTATGTATGCAAGCCATAAAGGAAAGATAATGCTAGTATTGAGAAAAGTGGAATTGATCATGGATGGTATATCTAAACTCAAATTTGATTTCATATTCAGATTCCTCTTGAAAAATTATGCAAGTTCAAAAAAAGAATCATCTCAATCTGAGATTGTATGCAAAAGTTATATTTGTTTTAAGTTTGCTCAGGAACTCGAGGCTTAGTTTCAAAACTTGCGGGGTTAGTTCCGAACTCACTGAGCTTAGTTCTGAATTACGCAAATTTTGACAATTTTTGAGGAATTGTGAAAGATCAGAGAATCCAATAGAAAATAGTGTTTAACAAAAACCTCATTCATATTTGCTACATGTATTACCAATAAAGAGATATCTAGCTTTTAGTGAGCTACAGTCCGAGGAAAAGTGTATCAGATGAGCACTAAAAGTTCCATAAACAGAAACAAAAAATTCAAATGAAAAATATGAGAGAGGTTTTGTTCATAGCAATGTGTTTAACAACAATATCATTCAAATTTGTAACAAGTTTTACCAATGCAAAGAGATCTAACTTTTAGTGAGTTGTAGTCCAATAAAAGTGTATCGACAAACACTAAAAGTTATATAAACAAAAAATATGAGAGAGGTTTTTGTTCATAGCAACGTGTTTAACAAAAAAATCATTTAGATTTGTAACAGGTTTTACCAATAAAGATAAATCTAACTTTTAGTGAATTGTAGTCCGAGGAAAAAGTGTATCAGACAAGCGTCAAAAGTTCCATAGTCAAAAACAACAAAGTCAAATAGAAAATATGAGAAAGGTATTTAGTCAAAATCATATTTTGAGGAAAATCCTCCTTCCAATAATATAGAGGAATAAAATCATTATGATTCTTGTTACCGAAAATCAAGGAGAAGATTTGGGAGAAAATCTTCCTAAAATAAGTGAGATAAGACTTTGACTCCAATAATATATCTCTCTCCATATTTTGTGGAGATGGAGATCTTAGTTGTTAGGATTATAATAAAGATAATATCAAATTGTATTTCCTAAAGTAAGGAGTTGGTTGGATGCATGAGTTATAAATGCAACCTTCCACACTTAGATATGTAATTCATTTCTCTCAAGGAATAAAGATTTGTTCTTTTTTCCAATATTTTAAAGTAAAATTTATTCTAGAAGTTCTTAATTAAAAGTATGAATTAATTCCTCTTCCAAGGAATGAGCTGGCCACTCATTCCAAGGAAGATGGATCAATGTGTTAATGTTTGTTTCTTTATTTCTGTAGTTTTTTCTTTTGTTGTAAACTTCTGATTTCATGTTATGTGATCCTTCTTCAGTACAATTTTTGTTGTGAACCTATAGGTGTCTTTTTATCTTTTAGTTATTTCCAATTCAAAAATTTTAATTTATGCAAGTGTGTTTACATTTCTACAAGTGTGATTTCCTTTATGCAAGTGTGCCTTTATATTCCTGTAAGTGTGTTTACATTTCTGCAAGTGTGCCTTTAAATTTCTGCATGTGTGATTTATTTTATGCAAGTTTGGTTTGTGTTTAAAGGAGTTATTTTCCAAGATATTCTTCTCTTAATGCATACAGCCTTTGGACACCAACCCAGATTGACATTATTAATGGATAGGATTGACGACCCTCATCACGGAGGAAACAAGATACAAAATAAGTGCAACTATTTTAATACCATGTCTGCATTTAAGGGGGACTACTAGGAATATCTAGGATAGTGCTCACATTAGTGAGTCCTATATTTGTATGGGTTAATAAGTTTTAATAAGAAATTATATTATCTACAATAATATAATTGTTAGTGAGGTTGTTTATAACAACCTGCACATAATAGGTGTGTATTAAAAAATTCATATATATTTGATGAATAGTTGTAGGATATTTCTTAGGCATCTTCATTTATAGGAGATAACATAGCCTATTAATATGTATCATTTATATTGAATAATGAATGAAGAAATCAATTAACTTGTGGTGTTTACTATACAAATCTCTCCAATCCTTCTTACATTTGAGTTCAAAAATTTTTTACACCCTTATTATTTTTGAATGAATTTTTTAAGGATTAGAAACATGTAGACTATTATGATCTAATTAACTTCCAATATCAATTATACATGACTAGAATAATGCATTCTAACTTACAATGAATTAATTATTGATAAGAAATAAGTAACTTGTTTAAAATACAAGAGAAGAAAGAGAATTATCTTGTTCACAAAGATTATGGATTGATCTAGATGTGCCAGGTAGTGGAACATGAGAATGTAGAACCTTATATTTTACATAGAATATTATGGGATTAAAAACTTACAGGTTTAAGACTATACATTATTTGTATGGTCTATGCAGGAATTTAATGGCCTAGGATAAGGACTATACATTCTTGTACCAATAAATAGTTGGGATCTACATCATTTTGGGTACCTCACTTGTTTATAAATGGTGTTTTTTATGTCTCTCTCTTATTCACACAACCTCTAGATGATATATGAAAAATTAGAAACCCTAATAATCTACAAAACCCTTCATTAGAGCATTAGGAACAAAAAATAAAAAAATGTGTGTTCTTTTAGGAAGGACTACCCTGGGTAGTTAGACTCCCATTTGCTAAACCAATCCAAATGATGCACCGCATATCATCAATGATGGCACAATCCTCATGTAGTTATCTTAGGTGTTTGTGTAAGTGTGTATAACTAACTAACCCCCTTATGGTTCCCACATGTCTCTTGACACTAAGATAACTTACTAAATGTATGGTATTGAATGTAGCTAATGTGGTAGTAATGAGATGTGGTGTGAGTTAGCTATGTGACCTAACCCTTGTGTTGATTGACACCTTGTGTGATTCTCGAGTGAATTTTATCCTTCTTAGGATATGGATATATGATCTTTACATGATTGTATATGGGTGAAGCTAGACTCCTTGATCTAATTAAGTGCTTCAAATTTGTATTAGAGAATTTCCTAGATGATGTGTAGATGATTTGAGAAGATGTAGGAACTCTTTGAGTGATCTTTGATTGATGTCCTGTAATACAATATTTTAAGACTTCAGGTGAGTTATAGTGTGATAATGACTTTATTAAATATTCTTTCGTAGGTGATATATTTTGATAAGGTTAAACCAGGAAGATGAAGAAACCCAAATAATAATTTAGCATTGAAAGAAGTGTTAGTGATTGAGAATCATCCAAGACCAAACCCCACATCCTAACCCTTCTATATGGTTTTGGACAGGAGAGAGAAACTCCTAAATTGAAATTTATGCAATGAATATAAGATGTTTTATGCCTCTTTGATTGAATAATATTTACAGATTTGTCAACATATCATGGTGTAAAGATAAGAAAGTTGCGAGAATGGATAAAGAGATAGTGATATTGGATTTTGAATGTGAATTTTTGTATTAACAAGGATATATGGTTAAACCTAACATTGCATAATGAAAAGTTACTAGATTTTATGTCTAAAATAAGGTAGTTAATTTTCAACACAATCCAAATCAAGTAAATAATTTTAAGTACTCAATTTAATATACAACAATATTATAGTAATTTTCATGCAAATATATAAGTACACAATAATTAATAACTTATGAAAAGTAAAAATAACATAACAATTTAATCTAGATTTAAGGTGGGGAAAATGCAAAGGTAAAAACCCACTACGGTAAGAACACCTACCTTCATTGAACGAGGAAAATAATAAATTTTACCTATGGAGAATAGATCATTTTACAAATTATAGACACAATAATTACAAATGATATTCAATAAATTCCATTACTAAATAATATGAAGCTTACAAATATATAGGAAATGGACTTCCTATATTTTAGGAAGTTGTTGCAACTCCTCCTCCAACAAATACCTCTATCAAACTATTTATGTGAGTTGTTGAAACTCACTCAACAAATAATTGTTATAAGTTTTTAATATAACAAATATATAACAAATCTACTAACTTCCTTTTTACATGACAATAATTACTCCCATAATTATTATTTACTAACACATAAATGGATCACTAACCATATAATTTCCTAACATTCACCCCTTTAGTGCAAACATGGGGAAAACTGTCTTATCCGCAAGTAACGCCTTAACACTTGCTCATGATCTAGATGGTTTCTAGGACAATACCAACAACTCTCGTATGGTTTTTCAAGTGTCTAACCAACAACCACACAATGGATAGTTTTTAGGATAATACCAACAACCTATCGATAGTTTTTCCGGTGGATTAATAACAACAAAAAAATATGGTTTTGTTTTCATGATAAACAATAGAACTTTATGATGGTTTTCAAAATGGATAACAAACAACCATTATATCATGATTTTGTAGTAGTACAATCATCTCTCATCATTGTCTCACATAGGGAATAACATATAAAAATATGTTGAATTCTGCTACTCATACACACAAAACTAAAAGCTGGAAATGGAACATTGTATCATGTCCCCCTTAGTGTGAAATTTTCACTTATTCAAACATGAACACCGCAAACCTGAAACTAGAATTCTAAAAACACGGTGGAAAGCATACGAAAGTAAATAATCACACCCCAAAAATGTCACCACAATCGATACACGACCTTATTATTGGCAACTGATGAGAGATATTTGATTAACCTCTAACCTCTATTTACCTCCTTCCTCTGGTAAATTGATGCTAGTTCAACCAGAGGTGATCATGGAGCTCAATTCCAGCTCAAATGTAAGATTCCATTGATAGTGCATCCGGTTAAAATCTAGGTAATTTGTTTTTATAATTTTTGACACTAAACAACAATGATTTTGACTTTGACGATATGACAATATAGACTTGGCTAATTTTTAATGAATAGAACTTGGAACATTATATAAATAAAACACCAATGACTAACTCTTGACAATAAAAGACTATGGTCAATGACCTTAGTATTACTCTCACTAGACAAGAATAATTGAACAAGACACAAAATATAGTTTTCTTATAATGGTAGGATTAAAAGTGAACTACACTTTTAGCATACACTTAAAAAAACTAATACTTTATGGATTAACACACCCTTAATAATAGCTTTTCTTCCCACATATTGATATTTATAGTTTTAATATTGTTGTAATAAAAAAACAAACCTTGGAGTCATACGTTTGTGCTATAGTAAATATATCTCCATATTTTAGTTGATAAAGATTGTTTTATCAACGATTGGTTATGATGACTGATGATCATGTCATCAAGAAGTGATCTGATCTCATGTAACACTACGTTGGTCTAGCGATTGTTGATAGAATATGCACAATTTGTCTATATTATGGAAGTATTTTTCATGATCAGAAAAGGCTACAAACACGAGTGCATCTAAAATAGATCTGGAAACGACATTAAAAATAATGTCTCCACAAAGCAATTCAAAGCAAATTTGATTCAATGTAAACCTTACTACACACAAATACTGTCAATCAAAATGAATCGCATGAACCAAGCACGTCCTTCATTCCTCTCAACCCATCAACAAGAGTACTGCAGAATTAAATGGATGTCCACGAATCCACGATGGATTAGTGAAGGTTATTGATCTCATCAAACAGAAGATAAAAATGACGGTGAGTACGTGAATGGAATAGGTTATACTTGAAACAATGATAATTTGCATTGAGAATTTCCAAAAATAGGTAGTGTTCTTTGCATTAATCTAACCCATACAAGTTAGATAACAGTAGTCGCATGCATGTGTTAAACAATACTCTATATGCTTTGGTAAAGAAGAGATCTGTTGTAGACAAAATTACATACACCTATTCAAATGACACCACCAATGGATTTACAAACACCATGCAAAATATTGATTAATGAACAATGTACAACCCAAAAAATAAACATCTATAGAGCAATCACCATATTGAAATCTGAGAGGAATCATTTTCTCTCTAATACCAGATGTGGAGAATGGATCATTGTTACAGAGAATAGATAAAATAATTACGAATGATATTTAATACATTCCATTACTCAATAATATGAAGCTTACAAATATATAGAAAATGGAATTTCTATATTTTAGGAAGTTACTACAACTCCTCCTCTAACAAATACCTCTGCGGTTGTTGAAACTCACTCAACAAATAATTTTTTATAAGTTGTTTTAATATAACAAATATAGAAAAAATCTACTAACTTCCTTTTTACATGATAGTAATTAATCCTATAATTATTATTTACTAACACATAATTGGAGCACTAACCATATAATTTCGTAACATTACCAAACATTCAATAAATCTCTCCTTCTCGGGAGGGTCCCAAAAAGTGTGAATGTCTCCAAAAAGTATCAAATCAATACATTTTTATATCATATTGCCAATATCAAGATATCACCCTATTATATAGGGTGGGTGATTTGGTTGTACCATAATGCTTCACTCTTTATTAATTCATAAAGAATAAATTAAATATCTACACTAATGTTGGAGCTGACTTGAATATATAAATTATAACAAAAATTATATTTTGGATGTAAATATGTGGTGGTCTACCCAAGGTGAACCAACTTAATATTAACCTCCAACACTCCCCCTTAATGTTAAGTGGTGAAAGAATTCCAAGTTTACCTTTTTATACAACATGATTTATAATCCATTAATCATCTACAACAATTGAAGGTAACATGTTAGGGATTAAAATGTAGGTCAAGATGAAAATCATATATCCTAGACTACATGTTAAATTATTATTCATAATTTATATCTCAATTTCCTCAAGGATAGGTGTATACATGAAGTCTTAAATGATTTCATGTATCCTTTTATAAAACAAGGTTTTTCCATAACTAATGCTTTATTGGGTGTTACAAGTAAACTCGTATAATGTGATAATTTACATATGTTTCACTTATAATGAAATTTTACAATTATTTTTACAACTAAATAAGTATAAAGTATTTCCAAAAAGGTCATTAGGAGGTGTAATTTTCATGCACACTCCCCCTCAATGGAATCTTTAAATGACTTAGGATTATATGAAACCTCCGAATTTTTATGGCAAAAAGTGGCTTCAAGATAATATCTACAACCTAATCATTTGTAGTATATAGCTGAAGATAAATAACACCATTGAGGAATTTTCTTGAATAAAATGCATATGAATCTTGATACACTTCATCATTTTATGTTGAGCTATATTATTCACAAGAGTAATACAAATCTAGTTATTACTTAGAAGAGGTATATTTCCTTTCACACACATATGCAGTTCTTCTAACAAAATGTCACGTCACATAGATTCTTTAGTTACTTTCATAATAATTCCATGATAATTTTCCATAGATGAGATATATATCATTGGTTTCTGTTAGAGTAGGTATTTACCTTAGCTCATGTTCACCTAGGTACTTTATTTACCTTTATTGTATTTATCCTCACCCACTTATGTGTGTGGATATTTATTTTTATTTATTTAGATATTAGGGGGATATTATCTAGTTGTTAGGTATATTTCTTTCCTTGATCTATGGTATTGACTAGATCCTTGATGTCTAGTTCACTCCTAAATCTATGGTCTTGACTAGTTCTTTGATGACTAGTTCTTTCCTTGATTTATGGCTTGATCTACGACCTTGACTGGTTCCTAGATTGTTATTCCTTGCCTATATAAGCAAGGCCCATTCTCATTATATTTCATTGAGTTCCATAATAATATATGATATTTCGATCATTTGTTTGGAAAGGTTTTATGTAAAGTTATTTTGGTGAATTGATTTCATCTTATTGATCGTGGTGTTTGATTAACATATGTGTTCTTGGCTTGGTACAATCTAGTTGTCATTCCTTTTAGTTGCTTCTTGTTTCTCCAAGTGGTGGCATCTATTAAAAAATTAAAAATATCGAGAAGTATAATTTCTATCTAAAATATCACCTACATTGTCGGAATCATAATAACCATATAATTTTTCATAATTAGCACAATAATTATATAAAACATAATTGATTTAACCTTTAATGTATTTTAAATTTTTTTATCCATTTTCCAATGTTCCTCATATGGATCTTGTATAATTTGAGAAGCAATACCTAATATGTAGGAAATATCAACTATAGTATTGGTTAAACAGATCAAACTACCAACAAGTTGCATGTATAAAGTGTGATATGTTTTCACACATCAGGTTTATGATTAAGTTTAATACCAACTTCAATGTGAATGACCATAGTTTTATAATTCTTCACAGCACTCAAGAACTGGAGGATGTTCAAAACCTCCTTCATATTAGTAGAGTAGGTCATCAAGTGGATACACACACTGATAATATTACCCAAAGGCTGGAAGCATTAGAAAATGATATGCTCAGTCTGAAAGAAGAAGTACAAAACTTGACTAAGCAAAAAGGCAAAAGGAAGAGGGAGGAGGATTTTGATCTTGACAATACACAAATTGAGGATATCTATAAAAAGTTAAACTCCCTAGACAGCCGCCTGGGGAAAGCTAAGGATCGCCATGATCACAACATGGAAATTTTTAATGCAATTGGTGACTTCCTTGAACAACATATACGCAGTGTCTCTGTTCTTAGTGGGATCCCAGAAAATCTATGGGGTACGGATAAAGAAAGAAGTCAGACCATTAAAAAGTTGGATGCTAAGGACCCCACTCACATGATGGCATTGGCCCTGTTTACCTCTTTGTAAACTGTCAAATCCAGAATCAACAGAGCTGCCAAGAAGTAGGGTTACTCTTCGTTGCAAATGTTGACTTCCTTTGTGTTTTTTGCTGTTTTGGTGTTGTTTTTTGGCTTCTTTGTTGCAGCATTCAATTTGTTTTGCTGTTATGTTGTAACTCTTTTTTGGTTACCTGTGGATTCAATGCCTATTCTGGATTCTGATCCTTCTGTTTTGTGGAACTTCCTTGTTTATTATTTGGCTTATAGGCCTTCATTGTAATCAGGGTATAGTTCCTTCAAAACTATTTACCAATAATAAAAAAACCATAGTTTTATAATCAATCATATTAATTATTTTAAGAAAATTATTAACATATTGAGATTGAGACACAAAAATAAAGTTCTAATCCTAAAATATAGACATTCCTAATAAATTATGCGGAAGGATTAGATTAAACATTTCAAAATATTGTTTTATCTTAGTTTTAATTTTGAAAATTATACTAGTGACACTCGCTTGTAATAAAAAGGTCATCAACATTTAAATTTTTTATTATAATATGATTATTTTTAGTCTTAACAAATGAATCCTTATCTAAAAATAATTACTAAATCCAAGGTATTTGAAAAAGTCATTAATCTTAACATAGTAGGATCTAGGAGCATGTTTTAAGCCATACAAATATTTCTTTAGTCCACAAACATAAATTTCTTTGTGATGTTCTTCAAAACATTTAGGATGAGACTTATAGATTTCTTCTTTTAGATCACCATTTAGGAATGCATTTTTCACATCAATTTGATGAATCTTACATATGTATTGATCAACTAATGCAAGGAGTATTTTAACCATGTTGATTTTCACTACGAGGGAAAAGGTTTCAATGTAGTTAATTATAGGTTTTCGTGTAAACGTGGGAGCCACTAACCTTGCCTTAAACTTATCAATTGCTCCAACAGAGTTATATTTGAATTTGTAAAACATCTTAGAGCCAACAATGCTTCTTTTAGAAGGAGGAGGGAATAGTTCACATGTTTAAATTTTAATGAGAGAATTGTATTCAATTTTCATAACACATCTCCCTTACTCATACTTATTATCCTCTTCCAACAATTGTGGTTTATATTCATGAATTTTCATTAAAAATGATGTGTATTGACTACGATCCTATTTTCTAAGGTTATAAATATGATAATATTTTATCATATTTTGTGCCCATTTAGGCATTTTGATGGTAAAACATTTTTGAGAGCTCCCCCTCATCCTATGAATCTATATTTTATGGAGACGGATCTTCATCTTGTAGGACTTTTGTTTCCTCCTAAAGAGTAACATAGGAGGGTCAATAGAAGTTATACAAAATGTATTTTCAAGAACATGGAAATTTCTAATTTTTATGATCTCATGTTTAGATGGATCATAGAATCTTAATCCTTTAGTTTGAAATCCATTATCAAAAAATATACATGAGTAGGAGGTAGGATCAAGTTTCTTCCTTTGAATTTTTATAATGAAAATAGAGACACAACTACCAAAAATTTTCAAGTGAGAAATATATGGTGTTTTTTTTTCATCAATACTTACATAAGTGTAGTTTGATGAATATATTTCATAGAACTCTATTGAAAATATGGACCCTTGTATTCATTACTTCCCATAATAAATCAAGAACATTCAAAGCATAAATCACCATCCTAGCCATTTCTAAGATAGTCTAATTTTTCCTTTCAACAATGCCATTTTGTTGTGGGTGTAAGGAGTGGTAATCTCTCTCCAAATCCTATAAGAAAAAAATTCATCATAATTTTTACTAACATGTCAATATTCATTATCTACTCTTATTGTTTTAATTTTTGATTAGAAGTGTTGTCTGAAATTTTATAGCACTATTTTTTTGAAAATTTTGAAACTTTTTCTATTAAAATAATTCATTAGATCATTTTTCCACACCATTGGGAGAATTCATTTGTCTTCCATCTTCTCCAATAACCTAGTTATCAATTTTCGCAACCATTTATAGTGTATTCCCATCATCATTGTTGTCCCGCATCACTTCACATACCCTCTTGACTTCGTAAAATGATCCCAACAACTAAATTAATGATTTTAATTTAATTATTAAAAATTAATTAATTGATGATATTGATTTAATTAATTTTATTAATTAATTAAATTTAAATAATCAAATTAATGTTATTAATTATACTTAATTCAAATTTTAATTAACATTATTTAATTCATTAATTTATTTTTTTATCGTTAAACACTTTTGACCGGAACTATGAACTAGAGGGTTTTGGCAGACCCCACCCATTCTGACCAATGTCTTGAGACCATATATAACAATTAATCCAACACAAATCGCGACCACTGAGCCTGCACCGACGATGCAATTTTTTCGCCACCACCATTTTTAGAGCCACCAACCACTATGAACGCCAATGGCGGTGATGTAAAGTCCACCACCACCAAGAATAACCACCGGTGATGCAAAGACTGCCACCACCGATAACCACCCCAAATGGATTACGCCAGAGAGATTTGAACTGGGTGGATCCAGACACTGTGCCCATCTAACTGATCCACCCAAACCCCATTGCAAATTCATTAATTAATTGATATTATTAATTAAATTCCATATTTAATTATTATTTAATGATGTTAATTGTATAATTTTTTTAATTAATTATTAATATGACATTTAATGGAAGGAAAAATAGGAATTTACTCCCACTTTATCATCAGAGCACTTTCCTAATTGGGTAAAAATTAAAACACTTCCTTCACATTACCCAAGAGGGATATCATTTCCAATGGTCTATGGGAAAATTTGTCAAATGGAAAAATTTAACACACTTCCCCACTTTAGCCTTCCCTCTCTCCTTCTCCCACATTAAAATCTCCAATTCCCATAATCACATGGATGGTTATTGGAGGCACAAAATTATTTGACTTCTTCCTCCCTTCTTCATGTGTACAAGAAAAACTTATTCCCAGATGCACTACTCTGGAAACTTTCAACCTCTCGGTTGAGAATTACATCAAAAATGGAAAATGGATAGGAATAAAATGTGCATGTATAAGGTGTTTAGATGAAATAGAAGATTACTCCATCATCCCTTGGAAGTCTCGACAATGGTAAATGAATGAGTTTCATTACACAAAACATCTTTGTGGGGAAAGATTAATTTAATTGATCTAAAAAACCATGTACATAAGAAGATAACAATTCAATGTTGAGAATCCCAATTGGAAAGATAAATTTTATGCATAAGGAGAGAAGGAATCAGTCATGCATTGAAGAGGAGAATCATACAATCAAATTTGGTGTTTAAATCAACAAAAGAGTACTCCATACTTCACACAAGAACCAATAAAAAAATTGTTATAAAATGTGCTAAAATCAAGAAATGTAAATTTAACATGCATGAAAGTGTCACATAGAAGAGAAATATACTATGCAGACATTGAATAGTGTAAATAAGACAATTTACACTAAAATATAAGAGGAAACATGCACAATGGAAGGAAAATAACCTAGTAAAAATTTACAAAAAATACAAAATCAAAAGCTCACATAGAAACAAGGAAACAAGATGCAAGTTGGAAGAAATAAGACAAAAAGGAACATTATAAAATATTGTGCAAAAATAGCCAAGAAATACAATATTCAAAGCTTGCTTAAAAAGCTAAAAGATTTTCCCAAAGGTGCCCAAGGAAAAGAGTAAATCAACGTGGAGGACAATTTAGCTAAAATCCATGCTAATAAGGAGCCAATAAGGAGGAAATGAAGTTTGAAATATGCAAAAATAAAGAAAAGAAGTCAGAAAAGTAATAATAAGAGGAAAGTTAAAGTCTACGTAGAAGATAGAGATAGAGATCCTATTCCGAGAAGGTTTATAAAACTAGAATACATGAACAACCCAAATGCATAGAGAATAAATAATAATAGACCTCCACACAAGACAAAATAAGTTATAGTAAGTGCTAAACAATAAAGTAAATCAACAAATAATATGTTGAAATGAAAAAATATAAACTAGAATGCATGAAAATCCCAAATCAATGTGGAATATAGGAGGAGCCAAAAAAACATGCACAATTAGTGTGGAAAATAAATTAGTATTTTGTTTGGCACTAAAATTCAAAAATAAATCTTGCAGATGTAGGCTCCAAGATCACGTGTAATATTGAACGGTTAGAACTAGGGCCAAATTAAGGGTTATGAGTGCCCTAGGTAATATTAGAGTGAGCGCCCTAGGAAATACTAGAGCTAACATCTTCTATAAATAAATAAAATTTATAGTCAAAAAAATAATTAACTATGACCAAATATCATATTACTTGATATCTTATGCCCCTACTATCGAAAAAAACTTGGACTAATTTTTTTTATAGATACTACTACCTAAAAACCCTAGTTAATTCTACAATATATAGTATATTATAACCCTCCTTTTCTCATATATTTCCCAACTATTTTCCCCACATTTTTGACATATTCACCTTTCTTGATCTCTCCTCCAAAAAACTTCCAAGACTTCAAAACAATACAAAGTATGAAAATACATGAGTATGAATTAAATTTAAGAATCCTGGAACAAAGGCACTTGCATAAATATTTGAGGCCTCCTAAATATCATATTCTTAATACAATTATGTAATTTTAATTTTATTTTGATGAAGTGAATTGAATTGGTATGTAAGGTTGGACATCTATTAGCATATATGGAACTAATAAATTAATCTACTCTTCATAAAAACCATAGTAAAATAAAATAAATTAGCACCCCCTAAATGTTAGTGCCCTAGGAAGTTGCCTAGTTTTCCTAGGCCTTAATCTTCCTCTGGTTAGAACCAAAAAAGCAAGCCCATAAAACGAAATCCTTTGAATGTAAGCAAGATTGCAAACTTGTGCGAGATAAAATTTTGAAAATCCTTCTTAGAAGTGATTAAGAGCCAAGCTAAGAACGTGCCGTGAGAAAAAGGATCATGATTGTTGCAAATACTTAATTTTCAAAATCATTCAAAAATGAGATAAATTGTATTGTATTGTGAAAAACGTAAATTTTAGTAAAATCTCATTTATTCCCTTTTACGGTGAACACGAAGATAGTGACCAGACAACTGCAAAAGTTGTATTTATTATTAATTTTTTTATCTTTTTATGTTAAAAAAATACCAACATAAAATAAATCAACACTGAAATACATGTTCCAAGGTGTAACACACATCTATCCTCCTTTCATACTACAAAATATAATTGACACTTATCGGGTCACATTGATATGAGTCAATTCTATGATAGAACTTAGTTCAAGGGCCACACAATGTTTTCTCAACACCTTTCTTTGTAGTGTTATACCTTAAGAAATATCCTTCCCAATTTTGGTTAAGTTTCCAAAGCTTGTTATTGCATGCATGAAACACTATGATCTGAAAGAAGAGATTTTTAGCAAAAACAATGAGCGTGTCCTCCTGTTACCCCTAACCACATTAAAGTGTTGATCAAAATTATGGAGTAAAAAGAGAATTATTAGATCACAAGGGAGTATACAAAACAATATTGGGATGATTACCCATTAAAATGCTTCGAGGACATGAATAAAAATTGGTTAGTCATCAAGAGGACTCATTCTAGTCAACTTCCTAAAGGATTTCCTCACATTGAATTTAGAGTGGAAATCATAGATATGATAACCTTCCTCAGCAAGGTATTTGACATCCAATCTATTAGTTATTTCCAGCTATAGATGAACAAATTCATTTGTGTCATACTTGACCAAATACTCCACATTGACTAGGTAACGATCATAAGTAATAAATCACACAAATAGTTGATTGAGGTGAATCTTCTTGGCCATTTCTACATGAATTCCTATCTCATATATGGTGTGGAATGAAGGAGAATATTTTCTGCAGGATAGACACTAGAGGAAAATGGCATTAAGAAAAAATTGTGCCTTTCACTTTTACCCACATCTAGAATTCAAAGAAAGTATGCATCATTTATGATGGGTCAATGATGCTTTCCTCTTTTATGTCATCAAAATGCTTGAGAACAAGCCATAGAATTTTTTTACATTAGGTAAAGGAGGTGATATCTAAATGGGGTACATGGTTCATCCAATTTCCTTCATTCTCATACATCTATGTCTATGGATACAATGGAGTGCCCTATAAATTTCCCAAATATGTAAGTGACAAGTGGGTCCCGATGGATCTTTCATGACAATTGGTATCATTGAACCACTTATAGGGTGAAAAACACAAAAATTGTGGTTATTTCCCTATCTCTATTGGCATGTATAAGTGTCCATATTTCCACCTTTGTACGGATATTGGGTAAATAAATGAATGTTATGACACTAAATCCATTTGTAAGAAGATGAAAAATTCAATATTTCTGGATTCATGGAGATGATTCTCAAGCCAAAATACACACACTGTCTACAAGTGGAAGACTATTGGGCCATTTGTGTAGATGAATTCAAGATTCAATGTCATGACTACTCTTAGGTGACTCTAAACAAAATATTCACATTGCTATTGAAAGAATTACCTCATGGAATTACTCATAATGGCCTTGATATGGTTAATCCTGCATATAATTATATTGCGTCATCACCTCTTTCCAAATTCAACTGGTTTAGGTAAGATGACACATCACTCAATAAAAAAATCCAACAAGTGATCAAGAGCATCCTTTCTTAGTATGAGAAATAGTTAGACCAATGTACTGTAAATGAGAAAAATACACATAAATACCGAGTCCAACCAACTTAAAGTTTCATATTTCCACTATCTATAGGTCCAAGACTGTATATCTCATTCATGAATTGATATATGTTCCTTACAATTTTATACGGTCCCACCCTCAAAGGCTTTGAAGAAAAAAATTTATCACGCAGTTTCTAGATCTTTTTCCTATTCCAAATATCTCATTAGCACACCTTGAGAATCCTTTGAACTATATAAGTGTATCTGTCTATCTCAATTGCACTTCTAATTGCTTGTAGATTAATATTTTTTTATTAGGTAAAAATGTTGGTTTTAAAGGGGACCAACATCTCACAATACATTTCCGTAAAAAGAGAAATGACAAGTAAATCAACCCACAAAGGAACTAGGGTAAGACATGGTCCAAAAAAATTGGCCAAGACAAAATCCCAAAGAGAAACCAGGTGCGAATCTCCCTAAAAATGTTATTTTATACAATAGATATTTTATGACAGAGGATCTAGTTAAAAAGGAAAAATCACCAAAACATATAACGATCGATACCCGATGAGTCAATTAACATTTATCCTTCTTCATGCTTCTAGTTATGAAGTTGGGTCATGGGTTCTAGTTTTCCTTGCTCTTCACATGTCTTCAGGTTGTCACCCTTCGTAGTCACACTGAACTAATCCTCCTCATCCAAACTTCTTAAAGATGCATCTTTTTTTTACGGGGTGATATGGGCCCATAAGTCTATAGTCTATTGACTGGTCCTCAATAATGGAAAGCGGTTGTTCTTGCATAATGAGTTTAGATTTTAGGCCATTAATTTTGTCATCACCTTGTTAGGATGGGAAATTTTGTTGTTAAAAATCTTATTGTTTCTCTCTTTCCATAATCCCCATAGAATATGCAGTAGGGAACTTCTCCAAGAATCCTTGTCTATGGAAGATCTAAAGGGAAATGACCATTTTGCTACCACGATATCTAATTCGCCACCTAGAGGAGCTAAATCTTGAAAAAATATAACACGGTAGAAAAGATATGAAAGGAGTAATTGCATTCCAAAAACATCTACTTAACTATTTCCTCCTCTTCTTTACACAAAATACATCTATTGATCATAATCATTCCTCTCTTCTTGAGGTTATCCACAATAAGGATTTTATTTTGAATTGTTTCCCAAAAGAAAAATAATATCTTAGGAATGAGATTCTTGTTCCATATTTTAGACCAATCTCTATAATCTTCATTGTCCTCAAAGGTTGTGGCATAACCAAACTTGACTTTGTAGTCCCCGAAACAGTTTTTCTCCATATAACCTCATCATGGCAGAGTCTATTAGGTATATGAATATTACCTAATTTCTTATTTAGGCCTTCAAAGCACCTACTTGGTCTAATATAATTAGAAGGGGTCAGATTATTATCCACTTTGGGCCTTGTTGATCAATAACCCAATAATATTTAACCATCTCCCCCCTTTCTTAGAAATAGTGTTGTTTGAGATGTGCCCAAGGTTCTTCCTTCCCCAAAGCTTAATGTTATTGTGATTTTTATGATGTATATACTTTCTATTTAATATGGGATGTAAAGATAAATGTGTTTGTAAACAATTAAATGCATTATCAAATCTATGTATTATGTAATAATTTAAATTAGAATTAATACATTTAAAAACACTAGGATTTCAGACCTAGTCAAGTTAAGGGATGAAAAACAAAAGGATAGACATAAAATCTGGGATTACCAATAAGTTGTGAGGAAGTGATTTGATATGAATTTGTATTCACAAGACTTAAAAGGGGAGATCTAGTCCTTAAGTGAGAGAAATATAGAGGTAATTCTAAGACGTGCAAGAATTTTGACACCATTTGGAGCCATCCTATTGGCTCTCAAATCTACTTTATGTGGAATTTGATGAAGATAAGGTGAAAAATGAGCCAATTGTAGTAAAAATTGATCTCTTCAAAATATAAGGATTCAAGACCAGTAAATATGAGAGAGGGTCACCTCTCTACTAGTTTTTGTTCTACAAGGCCAAGGGGAGAGAACCTATCATTTCTTAACACAAGATGAGCTTAAATACACACTATATCCATACACAAATGGAACCTCCATGACTAAGCACCTAATTAAGTGTCACTTTAGATATAGTCACACATTTTTAGGAGAATATACAAGCCTGAATTGATCTATTCTATAGGTATAGGGATATACATGACTTGTTTGGTTTATAACAAAGATAACATAGAACACATACAAACAAGCATGAAGCCATGTTTATAAAAAAATAGGCCTCTAAAGTTATGCATGATGAAATAAAAGTATCAAGAATGGTATTACATCAAGCTTTAATTAAAATCTACAAAGCTTGGCATGGAGTCAAAGATAACATAAAATTTGCATAAATATACATAATTATAATAGTTCCAAACAATTTAGAAAACCATTAAACCACATACATTGAGATTTAATAAACCATAGAATTGTTATAATCCATAATCTAAACTATAACATCGAGATAGTTAAATGAGCATAAATCAAACCAAAATTATACAATGATTTTATATCGAATGTTTTGGTGATTACACATCGAACCTCTGCACCTAAGCTTGTCAAATGGAGATTTTTTTATCATTTGAGTTAATATTATTCATATGTAGACACAAAATCATGTACTTTAGGCATTATTTAGTCCCGGTATCATACTACTATTTAGAAGGTTTTGAGTTAAGAAAGTAATAATTAACCCCGTATTTTGGCCATCTTACTTTGTTTTTTCATCATTCGACCTCTTGCACTCACATGCCCAATAAATTTCTTCATTTTGCATCATTTTAGATTTTGGGGTGCCCAGACTAGTACTTGGGAGCCCATGTGTGCCTTGGTCCCACCAGGGACGCCCGATCCATTTTGAACTTTCCTTCCACTTTTGGGTACTTTTTAGTCAAGTTTTGACTTCTTATATTTTGGTGGTCATCCATGTCAGGGATAATTACAAAATTAAATCAAGAGAACCCTATAAATATAAATTTATGAGACCATAATGAGGGACCAAGCACTAGTCACTACTATCATCCACCTAGGTTTGCATCTATCAAAGGCATTTGGAGATCACTTGCATACATTTAGCTCCATCACAAGGACAATCTTTGGTTAATCTACATCACATAAGCATAGGGGAGGGATTCTATTCTATTCCATCCACCATTCTACTACATTTTTACATCTAGTTATTGCTCACTACTTCACAAAATGTGACTGACACAAGAGCACCTAGGGAACATGATGCACACACACACACCAAAACTACATTTGGGTCTGAAATGTAGTGCAACACTCAATTAGTAAGCCCATTGTTGTAGTAGTTGAGGTCAGTATAACCCATTCATTTTCATTCTTATTTTTTTAGGGATTTGAGACTTCTTGTGGTATTTTTTAGGTCTTCTATCATCTTGGATTATTAGTGACACATGGCGTAGTGCTTGAACCTAATGTGACACAAAACGAGGGTCTCGAGACCGCTGCTTTGAAGATGTGAAACTTAGTTTTATACCTCCTACACAGAGACCATAGTGCCCGGTTTGTAGACTAGAGCATGCACATGAGCCCTAGTCCCTCTCTAGGAACTCCAATCTAGCTATATAAATCTGATCCATCCTTTTCGGGACCTCTACACAGTTGTTCCTACTTCCAGATTATTCTGTTTATTTTGTGACACGATCCTGCAAGCTAATCAAATCAGCTAAGTCACTTCCATACTTCTCTTGCATATTAGGGTTTCTTATTTCATTAGATTAGTTTCTTGGGTCATTTTCCATAGTCATTTACTGCATTTATTTACTTTTGTATTTACATGTCGTTCTAGATTAGATTAACTAACACATATTCCCAATTTTTAGTTAGTAATTTTGGTGAACCTAACGATGATCTCCTTGATAGTGGCCCATAGTCATCTTCTCTATCATACACTTGGGGTTATAACATTTAACACCCCCATTACATTATCATTAGAATATCTCTCATCTTGCATAGTCATACAAATGTTATAATGTCATCATTTCCCGATGACACACTCTTGTGCTTTGGTTTACACATGACTGTTGAGGGCATACTACACATGAACCCCACACACTACACATTAGTTACTACACACTACATCTATTCACACATCATGCATCTTGCATTATATATTCTACTTTTAGTCTACATCATTTCGACATTTACACATCTACATGTCATACATCGTACTAGTCTTCATCATACATGTGTCACACTACTATTGTCCTTACATCTAGCATTACATATTGCTCAACCTACATACTACATACTACATAGCATGCATCTCTACATTACTAGTCTACCTACACACATTGCATTGCATACTATTCATCACATATTACACATTTCTACACATCATATGGTCATCTATTATCATCACACATACTACATCATATTCTACGCACAAAACTCACTACCATATGAAACACTTTAGTTCCTCGGTCTATACTACTGATTGCCAAGGGTTTACAAATAAAATAGACCTTACATTGATAACATGTTTATCATTCGACCTTTCATCATGCAACATTTTAAGGATCTTGACACATGCTATAGGCTAAATGGTCACCTACTCTATTATCTTGTAGTGGTATATTCTTTAGGCTACATCATCACCCCCTTTTATCTATCTAGTAGCGATATATGCTTAGGGATAAATCATCACTCATTTCTTCATTTTTTCGTGATATACGATTAGGCTGTAAGGTTCACTCACACCTCTTCTATATGTCACATACATCATCACTACACACACATACTCATCCCAAAGTGCTAGACAAACAAACGCATTGACCATTTCCCAATGACACACTCTTGCTTATGGTTCATTATTGGTGCTAAGGAGGAAAACCAAATGAACATCACTACATACATTTCCATTCACTCGGGGGCATGCGGCTCCTACCCTCCATTTTCATTCCATTCCATCCATCCAAAACATACTACATATTATGGTTTCTTTTACTCTTGCTTACTTTTTCTTGTTCATGGTCACTTTATTACACATGCTAGTTAGATTCTTGGTATGTCATTTATCTATACAATCCACACAAGTGTGTCCACATCTATTTATAGTTGTGATGCGGATACAAGTCTCTTACATGCAACATAGATGCTCACCTTCTACCCTTCCAACATTGGTTGTTGGGGGCATCCACATTCATCTCTCACAGGTGTTATTATTTCATTTTGTACTTAGCACTTTACATTACTTAGTTATACATGCTTTTGACATACTAGTTATCTTTCTAACATGCTAATGGGTGTGTCATGTGTAAAATTTGTTATGCAAGCTTATTTTCTCCCATACTTATTTGTTACATTGCTTGTTTATTATTTTCTCTCATTTGTGGTATTTTCCCTTTATTTTATGTGCACACATTTTTTTGTTTGTGGACATGTTGGCCTTGCATGTATTGTTACATCATGAGTGACGTTTCATGTTTACAACCCGCTTTATGCGTTTACCTTGAATTATTGCATGTTTACATTATTAATTTTCTTCATAGCTTATAAAATGTTTGTGTAGCTTATACATGTTTTTCTATATGCATGCTTGTTCGTGCTAACACTCATCTTTGACTAGCCTTCTTGTTTGTGCACAGCTTGGTTTCTACCAAGCGATTCCCTTCTCCTTGTAGGGTAGAGATTCGAGTTCATGCGATTATCCTCTTTTGGGGCTGAATTCTTCTATCAGTGATGTCGCATGCACCCCTAAAGAGGGGGCATAATTTAGGGTTTTACATTCTAAACATTGCTTCTACACTAGTTCAGTAAAGTGAACTTTCCACCCTTGGCATTGTGGGTTACATACAGTGAGTGGGTTCAGACCAATCTACGAACCTCGTATACAATGGGCTTTACAAGACATAGTTGTCCTTAGCATTTTGGGGAGAAGTTATAGGTTAGAGGATACAACAGAATTCCTCTCTACACTTCTTGATCGGTGGTGTCAGATCACCCGAAAAACTATGAGATCTCTTCACACATATTCAGGGAAGCAGTTATAGGTTAGAGGATACAACAAAATTCCTCCCTACACTTCTTCAACCTATGGCGTTGGATCACCCAAAAATCTAGGCGGTATAGCATAATATTTTAAACCCTCTTTCTCGACATGGATCAGGTGCACATGTTCCATTTACATTTTTCATTTGTGTATTTTACATTCCCATGATTTTTACACTTATATACATGCATATTTTACATTGTGTTTTTACACATACATACATATATATTTGATTACTTGATTGTTTTCTTCTTACAAGTCATTTGTATGAGAAACAAGGAGTCAAATGGGAGCAACAAAAACAACAACAACAACAACAACGTTACCAACAACATTCTCGTGGTAGCACACACCATACTAACCATGCAGGTACATCACACACATCAATAGTTACACATGGGTTTCCACCTAGGTTCACTCTCATCAATTTTTTTCACTTTTTCATCTTTAGTTTCCATGCCCTATCATCTTTTTATCATTTCACACTTTTTCTAGTCATTTGGCACATTTTATACTACAATATTCATGGACATCAGGTACACATCTCTATCTACTTTATGTTACCAATATTTTCACTCACCAACATAAAGTGGGGAAAATGTAGACACAAAATCACATACTTTAGGAATTATTTATTCCCTATCTCATACTACTATTTAGAAGATTTTTGAGTGAAGAAAGTACTAATTAACCTCATCTTTTGGCCATCTTAATTTGTTTTCTTTTGTCATCCCTGACCTCTTGTACCCACATGACCAATCAAATTTTGTCATTTTGAATCATTTTATCTTTGATTGTGGCACCCATGGGTGCTCTGGTCCTACCAGAGGTGTCCCGATCCTTTTTGAAGTTTCCCACCATTTTTTGGGCACTTTCTAGCTGTTTCATCTTCTTATCTTTTTGGTGGTCAGCCATCTCAGGGTTAATTATGAAATTAGATCAAGAGAACCCTATAAATATAAAGGTATGAAGCCATAATTAGGGACCAAGCACTAGCCACTACTATCATCCACATAGGGTTGCATCTATCAAAGGAATTTGGAGATGACGTACATACGTTTAGCTCCATCACAAGGAAAAGTCTAGTTAATATACATCACACAACCATAGGGGAGGGATTCTATTATATTCCACACACCATTCTACTACATTTTTTATATATAGTTACTACTAACTACTTCAAAAAGTGTGAGTGACACACAAGAGCACCTAGGGCACATGATGCACACACACACACACTAGAACTACATTTGGATCTGAAATGTAGTGCAACTATTAGTAAGTAAGCCCATTATTCGGACATTTGAGGTCAGTCTAACCCATTCATTTGCATTCTTCTTTTTTAGGGTTTTGATACTTCTTCGGTCTTTTATAGGTCTTCTATCATATTGGATTATTAGCAACACCTAGTGCATTGTATCGAACCTAATGCGATACACAGAGAGGGTTTTGAGACCACATGTTGAACCTATGAAACTCATTTTTACCTCCTTCATAGACTAGGGCACCAATTTTGTAGACCAGAGCACCCACAGGTGCCCCAATCCCTCTCCAAGTGCTCTATTCCAGCTAGATAGCTTGGATCCATCCTTTTTGTGTCCTCTGCCTAGTTGTTCCTATTTCAGCATTATTCTATTTGTTTTGCGACACCACCCTGCAACCTCATCATATCAGCTAAGTCACTTCCATACTTATCTTACATATTAGGGTTTCTTCTTTCATTAGATTAGTTTCTTGGGTCATTTTCCATAGTCATTTACTACATTTATTTATTTTATTCACATGCCATTATAGATTAGATTAACTAACAAATATTCCCCTTTTTTAGTTAATTATCGACACAAATGATACATTACTTTCTTTTCCACAATTTCATCTATGAATTGATCAAACATGAAAGGATACTCTCTCATAGTTGAATTACAAAATCCATGAATTGATTACTATTAGGGTTAATAATGTCAAGTGGGATATCATTTGATAGACAACTACATATAACCCATTATTAAAAGTTTATTTATAAACTTAATTTGGTCTTCTAGAATTTGAAAAGAGTGAAATAGTATTACCGCTCACTATCCTATATATATAGTATGATCCCTTACGAGATTTGTAACTGATTGATAATATATGCTCAAGCTATTATACTACGAGACATTGGTGTACTATTATTATCTATGAGACTAGGGAGTGAAGTGGAAGTGTTGGGTTAAATACTTAATAAATTATTAATATAGACAATGTTTTATCGGTGTTTTATCGTGTCTTTAATTTTCTATTATTTTATTTCATCTCTTTCTCGTTAAGCTCTATGATTCACTATCTATTTTAAGATGATTATGTGTTTTATTTAACTATACACTGTAATCTATAATCTTGAGAATTTTAATTGTGAATTTATAATTAGTTAATTATATATTCCATCTAAATTCTAACATGGTATCATAGTTGGTGATTATGTGTGTGCAAGGTCAATCTTGAAGCTTTTAATTTTCTAGAATGAAGATGCTTGAAGTTTGTTCATGGTTCGTGAAACCCTAAAAGTTCTGTAATCATATTCAACATAACCAGTTTAAAATTCCGATTCTTTCCCAAATATTGTTAAAATATTGGCTAATTGGCTATTTAGATCAAGTTTGTGATGTTGTATGCTTATATATTTTCTTTCGCATCTTGTTTGATTGTTTACAATTTAAATTCATCGTATGTAATATTGTTTTAAGTTTTCATGCCATTTATAGCTGTTAGAGTAGTATTTTGTCTGTGGATTGGAAAGATTTATTTAGATCCGGTTTGTTTGGAGCTTCTAAGTCCATTCTAGAAGTAAAATTATTTTTTTCGCTAGTTTTGTCTTTACGAAGCTTGGGCTAATCAGTTTGTGCTGTCTTGGTTCAATTTTTTTATTTTTAGTTCTCTTAGTTTTGAAAATATTGAGCCAATAATATTGCTCCAAGTAGATTCTCTATTATTATTTTCATGTTTGTGATGCTCGATCCAATAATTTTATGCCATCTAACTTTGTATATGTCAAGTATTTTTGCTTCTTCTTTCATTTGTGAAGTACGAACCAGAAGGTTATTCCACATAGTTTACAAATTTATTTTGTTGTTAGTAGTAAAATGTGAGCCAATAAGGGCTTTCCACATCATTTCACATTTGACAATATTTTTGGTAAATATGGTCCAATAGGATTGTTCCAAGTATTTCGCATTTCTCGGTCCTTTGTTTTCTTCTTCTGACATTTGTGAAATTAGAACCAATAAGAAATCTCCAAGTAGGTTTGTATTTCACATTGCGGTCTTATTTTATCTCGATTTTATCATTTACGAAGGTTGAGCCAATAGATTTCTCTAAGTATCTTTAAAATTTAACAATTATTAGTCTTTTCAGACTTGTGAAGATCAAGCCATTTATAAGGCTTAACACATATTCAAGTTTGTCTTAGTCTTTTTGGTTGCCTTTGCGAAGTGTAAACCAATTGTTTTATGACATGTGTATTTAGATTTTCATAGTGTCATTTCTTTTTTTCTGCGTGTCTTCATTTTTGTCATAATTTTATAACATTTTTAATGACTTGAGAAGTTATTTTCTTTAATTAAATTCCACGGACTTCACGTCGTAGGAGAACTACTTTAGAATTTTTTAGAAGGCCGACAAGTGTCCTAGTGCTTTGTTTAGATCTTAAACATGTGTCATATTCTGCTTCATTCACATTTTTTTCAAAATGTCTTTATTCCATGAATTTAATATTCTCTTTATTCCATGGGTTTAATTTTTCCTTTGTTCTGCGGGTTTTATAAGCTCCTTTGTTCCACAGGTTTTCAAATTTTCTTCATTCCACGGGTGCCCAAGTTCCTTATCTCACAAATTTTAAATTTTGTAAATCTTATATATTTTCTCTACATCCTTAGTGAATTGTCTATTTTTTAGATAAATGTGCATGCATATTTCTACGAAATTTATTTTTGCTTAGTTTTTAGCTCTTTTTGACTTCCTAGTTTGTTTTTAGTCTAATATTTGTATCCATTGTCATCTGAACATTACAAATGGCTAGTTCTTCTAGTTTTTCTTTAGATAAGTAACAACTATTAAATGGTACAAATTATAACATTTAGAGAGTTTGATTGAAAGCTTTTTTATGGCTAGGAAGCTATGAGATCTTATGACTGGTGTGGAAAAATGACCCACAAGAAGACAAGAACCCCCTGAAAATCTTATCTCCTTCTCTCAGAGATCTCAGGAGGCTCTGTCCATCCTTTTACAAAGCATAAAAGATGAATTTCTAATGCATATACTTATATCGACTCGCTTGTTGATGCCTAAAAGTAATTAGAGACTATGTGTAACATCCCCATTTTAAGATACTAGAACAAGGGAATTTTTTTATATATATAACATATTCTGCTATGAATTATATAATTCAAACACACGTTCAAGTTTTAATAATTGTTCTCTACCCAAACAACACAGTTTGGAACACACAATTTCCTTTTAAAACTAATGTTCCCTGTTCACATATTTACAATATGGAACAAACATTCAATGCCATTCAATCTTATAACTTGATTCTATATGCTCATCGTAAATGACTCGAAGAGCGCCGATCTCCCATTTTCATGGCTCGGAGTTTCAACGATCTCTCAATTCATGACTCGGCAACAACCAATCCTTCATGTTCATTCATGCATAGTATAGTATATTATATATACAAGTTCTCTTAACCGTTTCCGGTTATCGAAGTGACCCATTTAAGAAGCCTATCGAATATTTTATTCTTGATATTCATCGACATCCTACATCTTAAATTAAGTGATTAGGACAACGCAACCAGCACTTGTGATACTATGGCCAAATATTTTCACATGCTTTGCATGATCATATTCATGGATGTGATACACATCAATGGAATACGTCCTTCACTTCACTTCACCTGTTATCTAGAATGGTCTTTCCTGGTTCCTACCGGTCCTCTCAATTTAAGGTCAGATTTAAACTTCCAATTTCCAACTAGCAATATGAACGAATAAAGGAAGGTACTCCTGGTAACTAAAGATACGCAGACATATGGTGTCGTTCCCCATGATTCCGTGTGTCTAGTTATCTTTAGTCCTCCGGAGTCACTCCATATACGTGATCATACTCCTATCCCCAGACCAAGAACTTCACATTAAGCCTATGTATTCTTAATGTTTTAATTTGGGAGGGCATTGTAATATGTCAGCTATAACATTGTGTCGTCATGAAGACCCCGTCTTCATGAAGACACCTTGCTGTAGCTGGCATATGTCAATGTCCTACGGAATCCTCTCATCGAGAGTACACATCCTGCTCAAGTGATTTGGATATGATCTTAATATTTAAGATCAACTTTCAGCAACCATGCTGATCCTTTATCCTCGTTCCCGTTACAGTTGTACGTAGCTAAGAGAGACTAAAT
Source organism: Taxus wallichiana var. yunnanensis (assembly GCA_018340775.1). Taxonomy (NCBI): domain Eukaryota; kingdom Viridiplantae; phylum Streptophyta; class Pinopsida; order Cupressales; family Taxaceae; genus Taxus; species Taxus wallichiana. Next base: position 168,088,137 of record CM031244.1, read on the forward strand.
CCGTCCTTTAGCTTGCTATGCATCTTCTCCTTCATACCGAAGGGCTGCATTTCTCTACTTGGTTTTCTTCTTAATCTTCGGATTAAGCAGCCCGTTACCGACGGACGTGATAAGTTTAACCTATTAAACTTAACCAAGATTTTTACAACTGTAACTAAATTCAGAATTCCAGCTTACTAGACGTCATTTAAACGAGGTCTAATTCCTATTAAATGTATTCATTTATTCTCCTTAACCTTACATAGTTAAGGTTCATTAGCTCTGGATATATTTATCCCATATCCTTTCTTTCTGAATTTAACATACGAGGTTATTAATGGAGTTCGAAAGCGAAGTTCGATTACTCCTAAGTTAATTGATATTCCTTAGCTTCCAAGCTAATCCTGAATACCTATCAGTTATGGAATCATATTCTTCCTAATCCTTTTTAATGTCAATTAAAAATTCATCTTTACCCAAGTATGAACTAATTGCACATTTCAACTTAAAAGTTGCATTAAGGTAAGAATAGATATCAATTCCTTTTTAGCATCCATCCAAGGACAATTAAATAAACCCAAATCAAGAAATAACATTATATTTCCAATTAATCAACAATATCAAACTGATATAGTATTTAGAATATCACACTTGTATTTGTATTCATCATCCATCTCATAATCCGTACATCTGCCAATCCAACTGACTGGACTTTGTTTATATAAAACATCATTACAACTCATAGATAGAAGAATGTACTTTCTTCTTTTCACAATTCCTCGAAGAGGAATAATAGTAAACAAATACAATTCATCTTCAGACAATCAAAGAAGCATCAGAAAACAGCCATGTCTTCATTCTAATCAAATTCCATCTGCAAAATTACTTGCACGGGTCAGTTCAATGAACTGAGCATATTAAGCACTTGTCATTAAAATGAGGTGCTTCAATTAACTGTCTCAATAAAAGAACCCTACTTTTATGAAACGACAGTAAGAACATCAATCAAAAATCAAGCATCAAAGAATGGACAACATAACAACTGAACCATCAAATACCATCCCAATCAGCCAAAGAACTACTGTCCTATTTTCCACATAACCGTTACAAGTTCCAAATTACAATATTTGTAAAGTTTAGGAATACAAGTAGCATACTGCTGATATAACATAACTGTTATCCTTTCCACTCCTTTCATTAATAATAAATGCAAAGGGTAAAACTAATTGAAACGTAAACCAATTACTTTCCTTTCAGTTCATGCATCACATTAGATTCCAAGCAATCAAGCACAGAAGAGAAAGCACACATCAATGCATATAGTTGCTCATATCTAAGCACTACAAGATTCGTTATTAACGATTACAGATTTCCAACTGAATGAAAGAAGAAAAGATCATTTTTCCAAGTTATTCATCCACATTCCTATCTCTTTCCTCATGACTGTTCTAAAAATGGAATCCAAACGAGACACAAATCAAGATAACAGTTCAGAGTGAAACTTACAAAATCCATTCGGAATTCACTTTCCGGCAGCAAGAATAATTTCATTCATAATCAGCTTTAAATGAAAACAAGGAAGAATTTATCATCCTTATCAATACTTCATTTAAATCAGGCTCATATGAATACCCAAAAACAGGTTAGTACAACATCGTATTTATCATAGATCAAATAGTATAAGGATGTATACTATATATTTACTTGTACTAGAAGACCCGTACTTTTTTCTTGTATTTTTAACCAAATAAACAGTTATACAATCATGCAATCAATTAATCACGTGACCTTCTATATCCATGATCGCGTATAGTTCAAAATACAATTTACACATTGTTGTTACCTACAACAAGACTTAATCATAATGCACAATAAGGCTTCCAATGCTATTCCAAAACTCAACAGCAAAAAGAGAAAATTTCATTCCTTTAATCTTTTGCTAAGAAAACAACCATTTTCTTCAGACTCAACAAGAATTGTTCAGGCCGATTTCATTTCTTCTAAATGACAGTGCCAAGATCAGAAGACCACATGAAACAATTAAATATTTCATTTGTACAGAAAGCACAGCACTCAGAAAATAATTTAAATGCCACTGTCCTCTCTACAGACTGAACTTATAAAGTTCAATAAACCACCCGACTACTGATTTTATCAATTCAAATAGTAGAAAGAAGAAGAATTCCTTACCAATAAATGTTTCTACCCGAATCCATTTTTCTATTCACAATGATGTACAGAACCCAAAATGCGATTTTCATATAATAATACCCTTATTAATAAAAACCCGCATAGGATATCAGATGCACAACAAGGTACAGTCAAGACAGATCCAAACCGCCTACTTATTTCCAAAATTTTCCATAAAACACAATAAAATCAACCTTTCATCACAAGCAAGAAGAATGTAATCATCTATAAGTGCAAAAGAAAAACAATTTCTTTTCCATCTCCCACGAATACCCAAATCGTATTCGTCTCATTTCTTAAGCAAGAAAAAGGAACAACAAAAATGTATTACGATTTCTTCCTTCAAATCGAATTCATATGCTCATATAAAACCCAAATGCCATTTCCATCAAAATCCAAAAAAACAAGAAGGAAAAAGGATCTTATTTCCTTTAAAAATTTTTGATAAAGAATACGACTTTAAACAACAACTTTGACAATTTAGAGATTTCATTCCATAAAATCATTTAAAAAGAATTATCCAGTTCAAATTATTATTAACAACCATCTCGAAATTGATTCACTCTCAATTTGAGTATTCATAAGCATATTTTCTTATAGTTTAAAGAAAGAACATCCTCAATCTTGTCAAACAAACCAACACAACACATTTGTATTTCAAACTCATTTATACATGCAAAGACAGTTCCAAACACAACAGCAAGAAAATGATTTTACCCATAATTTCCAAAAATGACAGCAAGAATCGACTAAACCCAAATCATCTCAACACGACAACAATCAAATAAACCCAAAACCCAAGAGTAGGGTTGTTTTAATGAGACGCTTAAACAAAGAAAGTATTTATAAAGAGAAGGGCTTAACATGCCTGTAAATTCTTCCTGGAAACTCAAAGAAAACCGCATCTACCAAAGGTATTTCCTTCCACAGCGATAGCACGAGCTTCCAAAATCACCTTTCCTCTTACAGGCTCAGCAACAACCTCCAAATTTCCAAGGAACAGTGATAAAAACCAAATGAAACTGGTTCGACTGAACCAAGCAAAAAACCAAATGCAGAGCAACTTCTCCAAAATCTGAACAACACAAAATGACTAACAAAATTCCTCCAAACTCTTTCCAAGGCGGACTGGTCACGAAGACCAAAAAATTAAATACATTAAAGGCTCAGCCTTTTCCTATTTTCCCACGCCACCGCCAACTTGGGTTGGTGAACTCCTAATTTCTAATTTTACATGCAAAACCAAATTTAGTTCCATGTCCAACTAGATACCTCCGCCACTTACCTGTTCCCGCCAAACTGGCGCTGTCCACGTAAGGACTCCTCATTAATGCCATTAAACACCCTTCATCCTTATCCTCTCCCTCCAAGGGTCTGTGCGTCCCCTTCTAGGTTAGGATTAGTTTAGGGTTCATATTAGTGTTCGACCTAGGTCATAGCCTAGTCTTTAGGTTAATAGGACTTAGGTTTATTTCCCTTTCTTTTTACATAATTTAAAAATCCACTTAGGAAAGTAGTTTAGGATGTAAGGTAGAACTTAGGATTAGCTTAGGATCTAATTCCCACTAACATCTAACACTAATCAACCTCCAATCCAGTCTTCCTACTGACATTCAAGTCAATGTTGTGCGGGGACGTTTCGTCCTTTGTTTCACATGCGAGCCACTTGTGTCCGGACATTTCGCCTCACGAGGTCTTAAGTTATGATAAAGTGCATGGTTCGAGAATCGAACCTTTTGCCGTTGGCATCTACGTGTCACCTGCTCATACCGAAATCGGTCTTTGCACATTTATATCAACCTGCAATTCAGTCAAGAGTAAATCGACAAAGCTATTACAAGAAGGCCACAGCATATAGAATTCAACAAGCATACGACAATTTGTCGTCACATCAGTAACATACAAGCAACAATAACTGTTGTCCCATGCAACTAAATTACAGCATGCAAGAATCCAGATTTGCAACACATTCCCTTAAGATCAAAATATATATTTTAACATGCTTGCCTTCTTTTCAGCAGATACAACAGTATGAAAAATAATCACCAAGATAACTTACAAAATCAGGGTGTTGCATTCCTCCCTCCTTAAAGAATCATCGTCCCGATGATCAGATTAAACAAATCAAGGAGTTTCTAGGACAAAGTTCAGTTATTGTCCTTCCATTCATAAGTTCATACCAAAAACAGATTCACTCTTAAAAACAACGTTTTAAGACAACCGCATCTGATAGACTAATAATTGTCTAAATTTTGTAGAATTATCGGTTTTCGAATTTCAAATTCGATTAAACAAATGTGGAAAAGTAGATCTCATTTCTTTGATATTTTCCCAAGTTGCACTTTCTTCACTGAACTGGTCCCACTGGACCTTACATTGGTTCACTTCGTAATTTCTTAAGTACAACTGGCGAGTTCCCAGCACTCGAATGGGCTTAACCACGATTATTCTTGGGTCTTGGACCTGCAAGGAATTCCAATCTATCACGTATTTCTTAAGCAAAGAAATATGAAAAACATCATGCATTTGAGACAAAGTAGGAGGTAATGCTAGATGATAAGCTACAGGGTTGATTATTTCAATAATTTCAAAAGGTCCCACGTATCATGGCGACAACTTGGCAGCCTTGCCAAAAGTTATTGAGCTCTTTTTCGGCTTCACCCGAAGAAAGACCTTCTCTCCCAATTTATAATTCTGTTAACCCACTTTAAGTCTCGCATAACTCTTTTTCCTATTGGAAGCCTCCTTTAGATGTTCCCGAATCATTTTGATTTCTTTGTTCCATTTCCATAAGGATTTCTAGCCCAATTACCTCTCTGTCCTCAATGTTGTCCCGGTGATGGGGTTCTCGCATTTTCTTCCATACAATGCTTCAAAGGGCGCCATTTTTAAAGAGGCATGATAGGTGTTATTGTAAGAAAATTCTACCAGTGTAAAGGTATTCCTCCCATTTATACTGCTGGTCCATGCAATACATCCTTAACATGTCCTCTAAAACCTGATTGACTCTCTCAGTCTGTCCATCCGTCTCTGGATGATATGCAGAACTGAAGTTTAATTTAGTTCCCAAGGCCACATTAAGCGTTTGCCAAAACCTTGATGTCATCCTCGGATCTCTGTCCGATATGATTAATTTCGGTATTCCATGCAATCTGAAGATTTCATGTACAAATATTCTTGCTAACACTGGTGCATCATCTTTCAAATTACCAGCAATGAAGTGTGCCACTTTGGTCAATTTGTCGACTACAACCAGGATAATGTCATGCTTATTTCTTGACATAGGCAATCCTTGAACGAAATCCATCATTATCACTTGCCATTTATACTGTGGAATACTGTGGGGTACAATAATCCTGCGGGATGCATATGTTCCGCCTTAACACGCTGACATTCCAAGCAGTGTGTTACAAATTCTACCACATCCTTTTTCATTCCCTTCCAGAAGTATTGTTGCTTAAGATCAGCAAGCATTTTCGTAATGCCAGGGTGTCCAGAAAAAGGTGAATTATGAAATTCAGTTAACAATTTCCCTCTTAAGTCATTTGCCAAAGGTATATATACCCTATTTTCGAACCTCAGAATTCCTTCATTATCAAAACGGAATCCTTTATACCTGACATCCTTGGTCTGCAGCAAGTGCTATTTTGACTTGCTAGAAATAAGGATCTATTTCCAAGGCATCTTTCACCTCATCCTTAAACTAAGTTCTTAACGTTATAAGAGCAGAGATATGCTTCCTTCGACTCAGAGCATCTACTACTCTATTTTCCTTGCCCTTGATGTAGCTTATATCAAAATCATACTGAGACAGAAATTCTAACCATCTTCGCTGCCTTGCATTTAGATTTGGCTGAGTAAAAATATACTTCAGCCCCAGATGGTCTATTTTTAACTCGAAAGGCTTGCCTAAAAGGTAATGCCTCCACATTTGAAGTGCATGAACAATGGCAGTGAGCTCTAGGTCATGTGGAGCATAATTCTATTCATGTAACTTAAGCTTTCTGCTTTCATAAGCTATAACATGGTTATTCTGTAACAGAATACCTCCAAGGCCTTCTCCTGAGGCATCCGTTACAACCATAAAATTTCCATTTGGATCAGGTACAGTCAAGATAGGTGCTGTAGTTAACTGTTCCTTTAAATTTTTAAAGGTAGATTCACACTTGTCCGTCCAGACAAATTTCTTTTCCTTCTTTTGCAGCGAAGTGATTGGGGCAGCAATTTTTGAAAAGTCCTTAACGAACTTTCAATAATATCCAGCCAAGCCCATGAAGCTCCTCACTTCGTGCACATTCTTAGGCGTAGGCCACTCAGTTATAGCTGTAATCTTTGAAGGGTCAACAGCTATCCCATTCTTGCTTATAACGTGTCCCAAATAATGCACCTCTGCATCATAAAAGGAACATTTGGACAGTTTACCATACAATTTCCTCTTTCTTAAAATTTCCAGCACTATTCTTAGATGTTCCTGGTGCTCTTCGATATTTTTAGAGTATATAAGAATGTCATCTAAGAATACAAGTACAAACTTGTCTAAGTATTCTTGAAAAATATTGTTCATCGATTCATGAAGGCGGCAGGTGCATTAGTCAACCCAAAAGGTAACACCGTAAACTCATAATGCCCGTACCTCGTTCTAAAAGTTGTTTTATGAATATCTTCTTCCTTTATTCTCAGCTGATGATACCCAGATCGAAGATCTATTTTTGAATAAACTGATGCTCCTCGCATCTGATCGAATAGATCATCAATCCTAGGAAGTGGGTATCGATTTTTTAATAGTTGCTTTGTTCAGCATTCTGTAATCAATGCACAGCCTCAAAGTGCCATCCTTTTTCTTTACAAAAATTACCGGCGCTCCCCAAGGTGAGACACTCGGTCTTATCAGCCCCTTAGTCAGAAGTTCTTGTAACTGAGCCTTTAGCTCTACCAACTCAATGGTAGTCATTCTATAAGGTGCCTTAGATATGGGTTCAGTTCCCGGTTTGATTTCTATTGCAAATTCAAACTCACGTTTGGGTGGAAGACCTGGCAATTCCTCCGGAAACACATCACGGAAACCCCTTAACAATGGATATCTTTCCATGAAATCATTATCTTCCTCAGCATTTTCTGTCATTTTTACTGCATACAAAGTGCAGCCTCTGTTTTTAGCCCTTTTTAGTTGCATAGCCGTCAGTTTCCTAACTGCAACTTCCCGTTTTACACCTTGAATGACTGCTGCTTTCTGCAGGTCATCGAAGCAACAGATTTGTTTTTCATAACAGTCGACCTTTGCCTTATGTTCAGCCAACCAGTTAACTCCAATAATGATATCATATGATCCTAGAGGAGTGACATACAAGTCAACTTCGGTGGAGAAACTAGGCAAATCAAGAATTGCCCCAAAAAGGCACATTTCGACTGTATGGACAACATTATTCCCATAATGCACTGTCCATGTTTTATCCATTCTTTCAGCCCTTATTTTTAATTTCATTGCAAGTTTAGCAGAAATAAAGCATTCAGTAGCTCCAGTATCAAAAAGTATGACTACAGGTGTACCAAATAACTTACCCAAAACTTCTATGGGCGTAACTTGCTTTTCAGCTTGTCTGTTAGCCACTGCAGTGTGTATCCTATGTTGCTGTTGACCATGATCATCCTTCTTCAGAGGACAATGATTCGCATAGTGGTCCTTTCCACAGTTGAAGCATCCTCCAACTGGCCCTTTTCTAGGCTCAAATTTGTTACCAGCCTTGAAGTTATCATTCTGGCTTCCATAGGACTTCGCCCAATGCCATTGGCTTTTATGAAGTTGTTCCGCACGCTATTTACTCTTGTCTGTTCATCACAGATTTCTTGTTGTTATCTACAACAGTTTTGTTTTTCACACCAAACCTTTTCCAAGGTCCCCTTTTTGGTGCAAGAGATGAAGAAGAATTGGGAATCTTCTTCCTTATCTCTTCCCTGTGAGCAGATATTGCTCTCAATTTACATTCTGTCGATTGCCTTTTCGACAACTCCATCCATGGTGGTTGGGCCGTGGACATCCACTTCACCACCAATGATGGGATTCGGTCCCATTATGAATTTCCGTATTCGAACTTCTCATCGCTTGGCACAATGCTTTGTGGCACATACTTAAGGAGTTTAGTAAACCCTTCCCGATATTCCGTCATGACTGTGCCTTCCTTGTGACCGATTCGAAATTCAATCATTTTCTATCAAAATAGAGTTGAGGTAGCCATCGTTGCCTAAAATAACCCTTAAATTGATCCTAAGTTATGTTTGATTCGACAATATTTAGCTCAACCTTACGGTTGTCCCACCATGATGATGCTTCATGAGAAAGCTGATATGCTCCCCATATCGCTTTAGTCTCTTCGGAGAAGTTTCTTATTGCAAAGTATTTCTCCATTTCACTGAGCCAATTCTCAGCTCCATCCCCAAGGGTTGTTCCATCAAACTTTGGAGGACTTATTCTCTTTATATCATTTGTAAGTTCAGCTGCTAATCTTGCCCTTTTATTTTCAGGGGGATTAGGAGCAATTACATTATTATTATCAACACCCGGATTCCCTCCGTTGATGTTGTCCACAGGAGGTGGCTGATCATTTATTTCAGCTTCATCTTCCTCCTCTTCATTGCCCATTGACTGTTGTTCCAGAACAGTCAAACGATCCCTCGTATCAAGTAGGGCAGCAAGGATTTCATCCAGCTTTTGAGCAGTTGCTGCTTCTCCACCCTGTAACGGGTTATTCGCAGCATTCCCTCTTGTTCTGACCATTTTCTGTTCAATAAGAAAATGTAAACCTTATTAATATCGTGGACTCATTAGGTCCAAGAGCTGCAACCTTCAGCTCTGATACCAAGATGTAACATCCCCATTTTAAGATACTAGAACAAGGGATTTTTTTTTTTATATATATAACGTTCTCTGTTATGAATTATATAATTCAAACACACGTTCAAGTTTTAATAATTGTTCTCTGCCCAAACAACACAGTTTGGAACACACAATTTCCTTTTAAAACTAATGTTCCTTGTTCGCATATTTACAATATGGAACACACATTCAATGCCATTCAATCTTATACATGATTCTATATGCTACCGTAAATGAGTGAAGAATTGCCGATCTCCCATTTTCATGGCTTGGAATTTCAACGATCTCTCATTTCATGACTCGGCAACAACCGATCCTTCATATTCGTTCATGCATAGTATATTATATATACAAGTTCTCTTAACCATTTCCGGTTATCGAAGTGATCCATTTAGGAAGCCTATCTGAATATCTGTTACTGATATTCATCTAACATCCTGCATCTTAAATTAAGTGATTAGGACAACGCAACCAGCACTTGCGATACTTTGGCCAAATATTTTCACATGCTTTGCATGATCATATTCCTAGATGTGATACACATCAATGGAATACGTCCTTCACTTCACTTCACCTGTTATCTAGAATGGTCTTTCCTGGTTCCTACCAGTCCTCTCAATTTAAGGTCAGATTTAAACTTCCAATTTCCAACTAGCAATATGAACGAATATAGGAAGGTACTCCTGGTAACTAAAGATACGCAGACATATGGTGTCGTTCCCCACGATTCCGTGTGTCTAGTTATCTTTAGTCCTTGAGTCACTCCGTATACGTAATCATACTCCTATCCCCAGCCAAGAACTTTACATTAAGCCTATGTATTCTTGATGTTTTAATTTGGGAGGGCATTGTAATATGTCAGCTATAACATTGTGTCGTCATGAAGACCCCGTCTTCATGAAGACACCTTGCTGTAGCTAGCATATGTCAATGTCCTACGGAATCCTCTCATCGAGAGTACACATCCTGCTCAAGTGATTTGGATATGATCTTAATATTTAAGATCAACTTTCAGCAACCATGCTGATCCTTTATCCTCGTTCCCATTACAGTTGTACGTAGCTAAGAGAGACTAAATCCATCCTTTAGCTTGCTATGCATCTTCTCCTTCGTACCGAAGGGCTGCATTTCTCTACTTGGTTTTCTTCTTAATCTTCGGATTAAGCAGCCCGTTACCGACGGACGTGATAAGTTTAACCTATTAAACTTAACCAAGATTTTTACAAAGCGTAACTAAATTCAAATTCAATTCTACTTACTAGACATCATTTAAACGAGGTCTAATTCCTATTAAATGTATTCATTTATTTTCCTTAACCTTACATAGTTAAGGTTCATTAGCTCTGGATATATTTATCCCATATCCTTGCTTCTACGAATTTAACATACGAGGTTATTAATGGAGTTTGAAAGCAAAGTTCGATTACTCCTAAGTTAATTGATATTCCTTAGCTTCCAAGCTAATCCTGAATACCTATCAGTTATGGAATCATATTCTTCCTAATCCTTTTTAATGTCAATTAAAATTTCATCTTTACCCAAGTATGAACTAATTGCACATTTCAACTTAAAAGTTGCATTAAGGTAAGAATAGATATCAATTCCTTTTTAGCATCCATCCAAGGACAATTAAATAAACCCAAATCAAGAAATAACATTATATTTCCAATTAATCAACAATATCAAACTGATATAGTATTTAAAATATCACACTTGTATTTGTATTCATCATCCATCTCATAATCCGTACATCTGCCAATCCAAGTATTTGAATTTGTTTATATAAAACATCATTACAACTCATAGATAGAAGAATGTACTTTCTTCTTTTCACAATTCCTCGAAGAGGAATAATAGTAAACAAATACAATTCATCTTCGGACAATCAAAGAAGCATCAGAAAACAGCCATGTCTTCATTCTAATCAATTCCATCTGCAAAATTACTTGCACGGGTCAGTTTAATGAACTGAGCATATTAAGCACTTATCATTAAAATGAGGTGCTTCAATTAACTGTCTCAATAAAAGAACCCTGCTTTTATGAAACGACAGTAAGAACATCAATCAAAAATCAAGCATCAAAGAATGGACAGCATAACAACTGAACCATCAAATACCATCCCAATCAGCCAAAGAACTGTTGTCCTATTTTCCACATAACCGTTACAAGTTCCAAATTACAATATTTGTAAAGTTTAGGAATACAAGTAGCATACTGCTGATATAACATAACTGTTATCCTTTCCACCCTTTCATTAATAATAAATGCAAAGGGTAAAACTAACTGAAACGTAAACCAATTACTTTCCTTTCAGTTCATGCATCACATTAGATTCCAAGCAATCAAACCTGCAGGCGAGAAAGAAAACAACAATGCATATAGTTGCTCATATCTAAGCACTACAAGATTCGTTATTAACGATTACAGATTTCCAACTGAGTGAAAGAAGAAAAGATCATTTTTCCAAGTTATCCATCCACAGTCCTATTTCTTTCCTCATGACTGTCCTAAAAATGGATCCAAACGAGACACAAATCAAGATAACAGTTCAGAGTGAAACTTACAAAATCCATTCGGAATTCACTTTCCGGCAGCAAGAATAATTTCATTCATAATCAGCTTTAAATGAAAACAAGGAAGAATTTATCGTCCTTATCAATACTTCATTTAAATCAGGCTCATATGAATACCCAAAACAGGTTAGTACAACATCGTATTTATCATAGATCAAATAGTATAAGGATGCATACTATATATTTACTGTACTAGAAGACCCCATACTTCTTTCACTGTATTTTTAACCAAATAAACAGTTATACAATCATGCAATCAATTAATCACGTGACCTTCTATATCCATGATCACGCATACGATTCAAAATACAATTTACACATTCTTTGTTACCTACAAAGAAGACTTAATCATAATGCACAATAAGGCTCCAATGCTATTCCCAGAACTCAATAAAAAAAGAAAATTTCATTCCTTTAATCTTTTGTTAAGAAAACAACCATTTTCTTCAGACTCAACAAGAATTGTTCAGGCCGATTTCATTTCTTCTAAATGACAGTGCCAAGATCAGAAGACCACACGAAACAATTAAATATTTCATTTGTACAGAAAGCACAACACTCGAAAATAATTTAAATGCCCACTTGTCCTCTCTCTGATCGAACTTATACAATTTAATAAACCACCCGACTACTGATTTTTTCAATTCAAACAGCAGAAAGAAGAAGAATTCCTTACCAATAAATGTTTCTACCCGAATCCATTTTTCTATTCACAATGATGTACAGAACCCAAAATGCGATTTTCATATAATAATACCCTTATTAATAAAAACCCATGAGAGGATATCGGATGCACAACAAGGTACAGTCAAGACAGATCCAAACCACCTACTTATTTCCAAAATTTTCCATACAACACAATAAAATCAACCTTTCATCACAGGAAGAAGAATGTAATCATCTATAAGTGCAAAAGAAAAACAATTTCTTTTCGGCTCCCACGAATACCCAAATCGTATTCGTTCATTTCTTAAGCAAGAAAAAGGAACAACAAAAACGTATTACCATTTCTTCCTTCAAATCGAATTCATATGCTCATATAAAACCCAAATGCCATTTCCATCAAAATCCAAAACAATAGAAGGAAAAAGGATCTTATTTCCTTTAAAAATTTTGATAAAGAATACGACTTTAAACAACTCGCACTGACACTGTAGAGATTTCATTCCATAAAATCATTTAAAAAGAATTATCCAATTTGAATTATTATTAACAACCATCTCGAAATTGATTCACTCTCAGCTAAGTATTCATAAGCATATTTTCTTATAGTTTCAGTAAAGAACATCCTCAATACTGTCAAACAAACCAACACAACACGACTGTATTTCAAACTCATTTATACATGCAAAGACAGTTCCAAACACAACAGCAAGAAAATGATTTTACCCATCATTTCCAAAAATGACAGCAAGAATCGACTAAACCCAAATCGTCTCAACACGACAACAATCAAATAAACCCAAAACCCAAGAGCAGGGTTGTTTTAATGAGATGCTTAAACAAAGCAAGTATTTTTAAAGAGAAGGGCTTAACATGCCTGTAAATTCTTCCTCAAAACTCAAAGAAAACCACATGTACCAAAGGTATTTCCTTCCATGGCGATAGTATGAGCTTCCAAAATCACCTTTCCTCTTACAGGCTCAAAGAATGACCTCCAAATTTCCAAGGAACAGTGATAAAAACCAAATGAAAGCGGTTATTTAGAACCAAGCAAAAACCAAATGCGAGCAACTTCTCCAAAATCGAACAACACAAAATGACTAAAAAAATTCCTCCAAACTCTTTCCAAGGCGGGTGTAACGAAGACCAAAAATTAAATGCATTAAAGGCTCGACCTTTTCCTATTTTCCACGCCACTTTGCCAACTTGGGTTGGCGAACTCCTAATTTCTAATTTTACATGCAAAACCAAATTTAGTTCCATGTCCAACTAGATACCTCCACCACTTACCTCCTTCCCGCCAACCGGTCTTTGTCCCACGTAAGGACTCCTCATTAATGCCATTAAACACCCTTCATCCTTATCCTCTCCCTCCAAGGGTCTGTGCATCCCCTTCTAGGTTAGGATTAGTTTAAGGTTCATATTAGTGTTCGACCTAGGTCATAGCCTAGTCTTTAGGTTAATAGGACTTAGGTTTATTTCCCTTTCTTTTACATAATTTAAAAATCCACTTAGGATAGTAGTTTAGGATGTAAGGTAGAACTTAGGATTAGCTTAGGATCTAATTCCCACTAACATCTAACACTAATCAACCTCCAATCCAGTCTTCCTACTGACATTCAAGTCAATGCGTTGTGCAGGACGTTTCGTCCTTTGTTTCACATGCCAGAGCCACTTGTGTCCAGACATTTCCTGCCTCACGAGGTCTTAAGTTACGACAGTGCATGGTTCGAGAATCGAACCTTTGTCTTTGGCATCTACGTGCTAGCTGCTCATACCTAAAATCAGGTGCTGCACATTTATATCAACTCGCAATTCACATAAGAGTAAATCGACAAAGCGAATACAAGAAGGCCACAACATATAGAATTTAGCAAGCATACGACAATTTGTCGTCACATCAGTAACATACAAGCAACAATAACTCATGTCCCATGCAACTAAATTACAGCATGCAAGAATCCTTTGCAACACATTCCCTTAAGATCAAAAATATATTTTAACATGCTTGCCTTCTTTTCACAGAGATCTGACAAGTATGAAAAATAATCACCAAGATAACTTACAAAATCAGGGTTTTACACTATGCATGAAGGAATTTATTTGTGTAATATAATTAAGCTAGTTGTAGAGTTGTTTACAACTCCTATGAAAGGGGATGAGAAAATATTCAATTATTTATCCAAAATTAATAACATTAAAGCTCAATTAGATGGCTATTATTATGAATTATTTCAACATAATCTTTTGTACTTCATAATTCAAATAAATATTCATGAAAAGTTCAAAAATAATATTTCTATTCTTAATTCTAAGTATTAGAATGAGAATGATCTACTGATTTAGACACTATGTCTTCTCTATTAATTCAAGAAGAACGTGTAATGGAGAACTTTTCTTAAAAAATATTGTTTCTCAAGCATTGTTATCTCATAATAACAAGTCTACTCGTAATAGGAATAATAACAATCCTAATAAGAAATCTAATTTGAGATCAAGATTCAATTCAAATCCTAAGTCTAATTTTGTGAAAAGCGATCATAATTTTAAAGTCAAGTTTAATCAAACTTAAAACAAGTGTGGAAAATTTTGTCATAAAGAGGTTCATTGTAGAATAAAAAATAACAAATCAATTAAGAATGCTAATAAAAACACATTTAACAATCAGAAGAAAGATCAAAATTAGAAGCAAACTCATGTAAATGTTCTAAACAGCGATCACATTGCCATGTATATTGCCCTTTAGCTTCAAATGAAAATGAGTGGATTCTTGATAGTGGTGCCTCTAGGAACATGAATTGCACTCTTGGTATCCTCTCAGACATAATTAAATGTGAGGAAAATATCTATCTAGGAGATAACTCTATCATTAGATCTGAAGCTTGTGGGAATGTTAAGTTGTCAAATGGGGTAATTAGGAATGTCTTGTATGTTCCTCAATTGAAAAATAATATTTTATCTTTCTCTCAATTTACTAAAGAGAACTGTAAAGTAATTTTGGTGTAAAATAAATTCTATGTCAAAGATAAACTCAGTAATGTTATTCCCTCTAGTATTCAAAAAAATGTCTTATATATCTTTGATGGTTTTGTGTCCGAGTCTTGTTTTTATCATCCTTCTAGAAATGATATTAAGCTTTTTCATGTTAATTTCAAAATCTTGTATGATATGTCTAGACTGAATCTTGGTGTTGGTCTTCCAAATATAAAATAAGATTATGAAACATGTGAAAGTTTCCTACATGGTAAGCAACATGCTCAACCATTTCACAAGCAACATGATCCCAATTCTTCTCATATATTAAAACTGATTCATAGTCATGTGAGAGGTCCTCTTGAATTTACTTCTCTCGGTGGTGCTTTGTATGATGTTTTTATTGATGATTTCTCTAGAATGGTCTAATTTTCATGAATTTAAAGCTTTAGTTAAGAATGATTCTAATCTGAAACTTAAAAGAATTAGGGTGATAATGGAGGAAAATATATCAACAAAATTTTTGATGGATTCTATGTGTCATGTGGGACTCAAAGAGAGTTCACTAATCCCTATTCACCTCAACAAAATGACATTGCAAAAACAAATAATAAGATTGTCTTAGAAATGGCTAGGACTATGATTCATGCTTCTAATGTGCCTAAGTTTCTATGGGATGAAGCTATGAATATCATTGTCTATATTCTTAATAGAGTTCCTATTAAATATTTTCATCAAGATACTCCTCATAAAGTATGGAAAAATAAAAACTAAGTATTTCTCACTTAAGAATATTTGGTAGCCCTGCTTTTATCTTTATTCCTAAAGATAAAATGAAGAAGCTTCATCCAACATATTTTTCTTGTATTTTTTTTTGGATATGGTTTTAGAACCAAAGGATTAAGAGTCTATGATGCTTTCAAGCATGACATTGTTGAAAACATAAATTTTCAAGTCTTAGAAAAGACTTTATGTGATGTTTATCATGAATCCTCCTCTGCTTCACCTATTATAGAGCCACGATAATCCTTCTCCTAAAAATATGGAAAAAAATTAAGAGTGATTATCTTGATCTAGATATGATGGAGCGAGGGGGAGTCTTCTCAAAATGTCTTACATCCTAATATTCCTAAATGAGCTCAAAGTATTGTTCAAGAATCTCATCCTACTAATATAAAAAAGGTAACTCGAGTTAGCATAATTATCATGCCTTGATGACCCTTTATGAGGTAGAACCACAATCTTTTGAATAAGTCTATCAAGATGATAGATTGATTCAGTCTATGAAATGTGAATACAATGCTTTGATCAAGAATAAAACGTGGGAACTAGTCCCTCCTAATAGAAGCATTATAGGATCCAAGTGGTTATATAAGATCAAATATAACTTTGTAGGAGAACTTGAAAAGTTCAAGGCAAGGATGGTAGCTTGTGGTTTCACTTAGAAACATAGTCTTGACTATGTTGAGACTCCTATAGCTAAGATGAGCACTATTAGAGTTCATCTTGTTTTGGATGCCCAATATCGCTAGGAGATTCACAAAATGAATGTTAAAACTGATTTTTTAAATGGTGAATTAAAAGAGTAAATATATATATGTCATCCTAAAGGTTTTGAAGAACATGGTAAAGTAATGTATATCTGTAATCTTAAAAATTCTTTGTATGGTCTTAAGCAAGCTCCTAGAGCTTGGTATGCTAAAATTAATAGTCTATTTCAAGATATTGAGATATTGGTTTCTCTAACTACTATTATGATAATGATATATTTTTCAAGTTTGAAAATAATCATATTATCATAATTGTCTTGTATGTTTATGATATTTTTATTAATGTCAATGATAGAAATTTAATTGCTAATATCAAAGAAAAGTTAAAAAAAAGTTTTGAAATGATTGATTTAGGTTTATTAAATCATTTTCTTGGAATAGTTATATTTCAAGATCATAAGTCCATTGTTACATCTCAATCTCAGTATGCTTTGAATTTTCTTACAAGATTTAAAATGAATTATTGTAAGCTTATTGACATTCCTATTGAAGTTGGTGCTAAATTAGATCCTAAATCAGTATAGATAACTAGTTGGTAGTCTAATTTATTTGACTATTACTAGACTGATATTTCTTATACAATAGGATTTGCTTAAATATTTATGAAATAATCTTATGAGGATCACTAGAAAATGGAAAAAGAGTTTTGAAATATATTAAAGGAATAATTAATTATGGTTTGTTTTATTCTTCTTCTAATGATGCATAATTATTTGGTTATTGTGGTTTTAATCATATTGGTGATGATGCAAATAGAAAGTCTACTTCTGGATATGTTTTCAAGTTTGGTGTAGATGCCATCACTTAGAGCAGCAAGAAGCAACCAACAATGTCTATATCCTCTACTAAAGTAGAATATAGAAGTGTTATGGAAGCAGAAAAAGAAGATATGTGGCTAAAAAAACTAATGGATGAACTGCATATGGAAATCAAAGGGAACACTAATCTTCTATGTGACAACTAGAGTTGCATTTCTATTGCAAAGAATCTAGTTCAACATCAAAGGAAAAATCATATTGAAGTTCATATGCACTTTATTTGAGATAAAGTCCTAAATGATGATATTGATCTCAAGTTCCATTCAACTAAAGACCAAGTTACAAATATATTCACCAAGCCATTATGTGTTATGAAGTTTTTACAAGTTTCATGCCTTGTTGTGCCTTTCATTTTTGTCATTGAGGGGAGTTCTCATGATAATTACACCTCTTAGTGACTATTTTAAACTTCCAATACTTCCTCCATTTTGTAATAAGTAAATGTGTCACTTTGTGTGAAGTTACTTGTAAATCCCATCAAATTTTTAGTTATGGGTATGCCTTAGTTTATAAAAGGCTCCATAATCTGATGTAAGTCTTCATATGTGAAGAACTTTTCCTAATAATTTATGTATGGGAAGATCTTTATGATTTCCCTTGTTTTCATGCTAGTCAGAGTCACCGTTGTTGATTCTTAGATCTGTAAATAATTTTGTAAAAAAGGTAAATTTGGCATGTCTTGTTTGTTTCTTCCGCTTAACATTAAGGGGGAGTGTTGGTGTTGATAATGTCAAGTGGGATATCATTTTATAGACCACTACACATGACCCATTATTGAAAGTTTATTTATAAACTTAAGTTAGTATTCACAAATTTGAAAAGAGTGAAATGGTATTACCGCTCACCTATCCTATATATATAGGATGATCCCTCACGGGATGGATAAGCGATTGATAATATATTCTCAAGTTATTTTGTGAGCCATTATACTGCGATACATTGGTCATTATTGTTATACGTGATATTGCAGAGTGACGTGGGAGTGATGGGTTAAATAATTAATAAATTCTTAATACTGAGATAGTGCTTTATTAGTGAGGTTTTTCACCTTTGGTTTTCCCCACTTAAATCTGGTGTTATACGTGTCTTTACTTTCATGTTATTTACTTTCAACACTTACTCATTAAGCTATGTGATTCACTATCTATTTTAAGATAATTTTGTGTTTTATTTAACTCGCACAATGTAATATATAATCTTCGGCATTTTAATTATGAATTTATAATTGGTTAATTATACATTCCATATAAATTCTAACAATTACAATTATTCATCACTAAAAACCTAAATAGAAATGAATTATACACCTAAAGAATAAAAAAATAGTAGGCACAATTTGTTAAGTTGAAAGATGATTTGATGAAGAAAATGCTTCATCCATTTAGACAATTGAGAGGAATTTTTAGAATTAGAAATGAGGGACTTCAAAATTGCTAAGAACCAAGGAGAGGGAAGAAATGACCATGTACGTATAAATCATAGATTAGATAACATTCAATAACCGGTCATAATATTAATCAATATCCCAAGGCCTCGATTCTAGTACTTGATCAACTTATAACACATGATAATCACTTGATAGGCCCCACCCACATATAGAGGTAAGAAAATTAATGAAGAGAATGAAAAATGGCAATGGAAGAATACAACATTATCAAAACTCTATCATGAAAATATTAAATATCTCTTAATTTTTCTCTCTAAAAATAATAACATTGTAACTCATTAAAATACCTTTCTAATGGTACCATTCTCATGCCATTTGGATCTCTCTATAAAAATATATAACTAAAAACTATGTAAATATTGACCACCATTACTTGATCCTATGATGTTCTTGTGCTCTACTTTACACATAGTCGACCATAAAATTTAATTTGATTTTTATACCTAAAACACCACCAATATCCACCACATGGGGAAAATTAGTATCATGGAATTGGAAGGAGGTGAGGACATATGTTATAAACCTAATGGATATTCTTTTCACCAATGGGTGCGACACATCGATGCAATCAGTGCCTTGTGATTGAATTAGGACCAAAATTTTGATCGTGACGTGTTAAGTGTCACCATAGGAGGTGTCCATGGTTCTCTAAGACTTTAAAATTGTTGATGAATGAAACATGTAAAATATTGGCATTCTAAGACATTTTTGGATATCATAACTTGGGCTTAAGTGCAAGGATTTCCTACGAGAGGGGTTACTACGGGTGTCCTCTCCTAACATTTGAGAATGATCAAAACTTTGTGAAGTTCAAACGTTTAGGATTTTTTTGAATATATTGCATGGGAAGGATGATGAGTGTCACATGTTCTCCATCCATCATAGGTGCTAAAGTAACCAATTTAAATGTTTATGATACATTGTTGTATGACATGTGGTATGGGTTTGATTGATTAAACATTATGATCTTGCTAACAAAGAAGTTAAATAATTTTATCATTAGTTAAATGTCCTAAGTCTAAAATCCCTTAAAATATTCTAATTTTTTTAATTTGGATTTCACACATTCATATAAATAACTAGAAAGTAATTTTAATGAATTTTAGTCACTTGTGTGCTGAAAAAGTGTTTTTACCACTATTTGAAAGTATCCAAGATCCAAAATTTAACCATAGTTCCGCAAAATTAAGTGAAACCATTTTTGGTGTTGTAGACACTCAAATTTGGCAATTTACCCTTTGACACTACTAGTTTTGACAATGCACTCTTGCTAAGATAAACACATTCTTTTTATCCCCACTTAGTACATCATGAGGTATTTTTTATCTTGATTAGTCATACACACCGATATTTCGACATATCACGGGGTAAAATTGATAAAATCCATGGACAAACTCTAATTGACAAGATGTAAACCTTGGTTTTTATTTTCTTCATCCTTATCATTATACCCTTAACCCTAGGTCATATACTAGAATATGGATAGCCAACCTATGGCTAACATAATCTCTTATCATGTCATATCTTATATACTATTTGATCTTGCCTTTATATTGATAATAGAAAAAAGTTACAACATCGGGGTGACCAGAGAATCATGGTCCAAAGTCAAAATGTCACAAAGGCATGAGAAATGCCAAAAAGGAAAATAAAAATTACATAACTAAATAACTAGGAACATGGGGAAACAACACTAGGTAGAGGTGGAGGATCATATTTTGGAGGGATGAATCCCCACAGTGAGACTCCTTAGATGGAAGATCAATAGCCCAACCATCAAGATCCAAAAATTTTATATTCAGAGGCACCATGATTCCCTAGATAGGTAGTGGAAAGCGTCCAAAAATTTCCCCCAAGGAGGAGAGTTCTAGTTGGAGGATTTGTACATAGCCTTACCTCGAGGTAGCAGAATTCCCGAGTTGGACAGAGTAGGATGGTCCTAAAGAGGGAAATATACCATATACAAGAGTGGATTTTGTGATGTGGCACATGGGTAGGTGGCGAGGCATGAGAATCATCTAGCGGAACCCAACTCATAGTACAATGAGTGTTCCCTATTGATCCAAAAGATTTTTAAATGCATAGGCTCACACACCAAATTATTCATTTAGGTCTAAATCTACATAGTCATAAAAGAGATAATAGCCAATTTGTTATTCACAGTTAGCTCTAAACTATGTTCATTCTATTGAAAATTGAATTATTTATATCTTTGCACAACTTAAAAAGAATAACATCCCAAGAAAATTTTCATATGATAAATAATTTGAGCATGAAGAGTAATAAAGTTTCCAAACATGGTAGCTTTCTAATAAAATAGTTCAATATGGAAGGGTAGGAAGAGAGAGTGTATCTAATTCCAAGTAGATTGAGTATGATGATAATTCTATAAGAAATTATTTAAATATTTAGGACGACCACGAAAGGGAATTTAGGATTGGTAAGGCCAATGTGATTTAACCATTCTCCTAATGAAAGAACTTGATATATGAGGCACTAAAGAAAGAAATTGAGCTTGGGTTCAAAGTTGGGGTTCCTTGCCTTATTAATCCTTTGAAGAAAAGTAGTGCCTTATTAAGCATGCCAAGGAATCCAATCTCTTTGGGAGATAAGATCTTAGATGGCATTGATGCCTTTGCTAGCAAGCGGGTGTACCTTAACACTAGGAACCTTAGCTAACAAGGCATTACCAATGGTATAAATAGGATACCACAATATGTTATGATCATTTAATGAAATCCCAATGCAAAATCTATCCCCATAATAGTGAAGAAATGGCTCAACAACTTCAAAATATTTCTAGATACTCTTCATAGTAAAGGTACTTGTAATTTTAACTAGTAGTCTAGTGATAATCAATGTATATGAGGCAATGTTTTTCCATCATTTTCACATAAGGAGATCCTAAAGAAATGAAATTTTGTAACAATATTTTTTAGGCTTGGTTTTCATTTATGCATCTGATAATCCATTTTACATAAAGAGAAATACTCTCTTTGTAAACATCTATAAATCCAATTCCACCCGATCACATGGAAGGGTATAGATATCTGAAGAAACTCAATGAAATCCACAACGATGTTGTTTAGACCAATGATAGTCCTGAAAATTTTTAACAAGTTTGTAAAAGTATTCGATGAAGGGAATCGACAGAAACATAATAAACTTTGGTGGCAGCCAAAATTTTAGTCTAGACTTAAAACTTGCTAGCTAATGAGAAAGACCTAGAGATCCAATGCTGAATTTTTCTCCACCCGATCAATGACATATTTCCAAATAATGGTATAATTTCTATGGAAGGAAAAGTGAATCCACAAGAATTCAAAACTTTCTCTATAATTTTTCCATCACAAAGGGTAAGGTGTCATCTAATCAAGAATAAGCAAAGAAATCTATTGAAATCCAAGAGACTTAATTAATTAAACATTAGACCCGAATATTGTGAAGGTTCCTAAACTAGATAAATATTCTTTGATGTTCAATTCATTGTCACATAAAGTGATGAAAGATTCATATGTGATATTCCTATTGACAAGATGAGAAGAATTATTAGGGAGAAATATTCCTTAGATGTTTCGCACTCTGTCCTATAAAGAAAAAGATAGCCAATTGCATCAACTACAAGAACAAAAATATCATAAGTGAGAGGAAAACCTTTCTTGATAGACCTAAAAATTCCAATAGCCTAAGATTGATCTCCATTGATAGTGAGTCAAGAATAAGCATCAAAAACAAAGTTAAAGAAACATTGATAAATAAAGGTCCAAAACCAAGAAATTGAAGCATAGTAAGAATAAAGGGTCATTTCATCGATCATGAGCCTTCTCAAAATCAATTTTAAGGAAAATAACCCACTATAGAGAAATTTTGGCCCACTCCATACCTTCCCAGATGGAAATGAGATTATCAAGAATGTATCTACCCTTAACAAAACCAGTCTTCTCTGGGAAAACCACCTTTGGAAGAAGGTTAACAATACGGATATCAAAATCTTTAGCCAAAATATTGTATGAGACATTAAGGAGATTGATAGGACACCAATTAGTAATGAGCTTAGGATTCCTAGATTTAGGAATAAACTTGATATTTCCCTTATTAATAACATTGCCAAGAGCATGGTTCTACAAAGCTTCTTTGTAGACTTGAAGAAGGTCATTTCAATCATGGACCAAGATTCCATATAAAATTTACATGGAAAACCATCTATTCTAGGAGATTTATCATTAATAAGACAAAGGAAGGAATTATAAAGCTCATCCAAAGATAGAGGAGTATCACAATGTTTCCTGTCCTAAGGAGACAACTTGCAAGGAACCACTTCCACACATTTTTGCAGAGAAGATTACATTTATTTAGAAGGTTTTTAAGTTTGATAAACCAAGGTGTGATGATCTACAAAGGTGTTTACAACAATATCTAGAAGCCTCGTGACATGATCATGAGTTTTGAATAACTTTGATTTTTTCTATTTAAAATTTAGCTCATAGGGATTTGAAGAATATTTTGGAAGCTTTGTCTCCCACTTTAATCTAGTGAAGTCTGACACGGATCTGAGCACCTATGGCCTTGTGATTTTCAATAACCTTAAGATGTCGACACACGGTTTGGATACCCAAAGCTAGGTAGGGATGTTGAAAGGTTGAGATTCAAGAAGAGTAGATGTTCTCTAAAACTCTTCAATTAGTGTGGAATCCACCCATTTTTGAATTCAAATAACCTATTTTCCATGGTGAAGAAACTTGACAGTACCTTGAATGGAAGTATTCCACCAATCAACCTAGCTACCAACATAAGGTAGACGTGGCATCATATTCCAAACTTTGGCAATGAGAGAGATGACACTAGCATGACTCAATAAGGAAACATTAAGATAGAATTGATTGTTAGGCACCTTAAAAGGGGTCCCACTCCATTGTACTTTGAAATAAATGGGGTTGTGGTTAGACAAAAGGATGAATGATCAAACAGTGATTGGAGAATGACCATTACTATCTAGATCAAAAGTATGTTGCTAAGAGATCATGAAACGATATAGCCTTTTAATGACTTTGTCAGTACCTGCTCAAAATTTGGACCAAGTAAACCAATTTTGAGAAGGGAAATCATTTTTCCATCTAAAAAGAGGGTCATAAAGGCCCCAACAGTTTTTAAAATAAAACCAAGCCTCTCATTCCCCACACACCACCTCATGGGAAGAGACCCCAATTTATCCTTAGGATGTTCAATCATATTAA
This sequence comes from Taxus wallichiana var. yunnanensis, assembly GCA_018340775.1. NCBI lineage: Eukaryota > Viridiplantae > Streptophyta > Pinopsida > Cupressales > Taxaceae > Taxus > Taxus wallichiana. The sequence continues at coordinate 168,112,437 of CM031244.1, forward strand.
AGTCTCCACAAACTAACCAATAGGAAAAAGGTAAGTTATCTCCCAACCATCATCATAATGTTATCCTTTCTATGCCATCATTAGAAGCATAAATATTGAGAATGCCAAAATAATAGCCATTAATTTCCAAAATAATCCACATGAAACAATTTTTAGGATCATGCCCCATGGAAGAAATCATAACAATACACATTAAAATGGTTTTAAGCATAAAACCACTTCTTGTAAACAAAAACCATCAATATTACTAATAAGTTGACAATATTTTTCACAGAGTATTTTCTTGAGGACTCTATGAGGCATCACACATTCCATGAAAGAAAATTCATGAGAAATCATTCATAATAAACTCCCCCTATATGTGTAGGAAACCATCCCTGGATTCAAAAAATCTAAAGTTTTTATAAAGCACAAAAACTAGTCTAAATTTTGTTCCTTAACCTAAATGGAGTGGCATTTAGCCTCATTATAACCATGTGCCCCAATAGAAACCTCACAAGGAGGAATACAGGAGTATAATTGAGAAATAAAGGTTAACATAATAGTCTTAATTACTAATTTTTTCTATGAGGATACATAATGAATCTACACGGGCCGACCTACATGTTGTGTTGGGGTTTTAGAGCTTGGATGCATCATAGAATTATTAGTCGGTGTTGGTTGTGGGTTGAAAGAATATGGGGTCACTATAAAATCAAATTTAGGCCTAATTGACTTCTTACCACTAACATTATTCCAACCATAAACCATAGTATCATATTTAGGCATATGGGCCATAGGGGATTTGGAAGCTTGTTTCAATTACACTATGGAGAACATTCGTAATTGTGATGTTTAGGATCTTGAAACATAAAGTAGGTATTAGGAAGGTTGAAATAAATAATTTTATGGGAAAAATGAGTGGACCCAACCTGAATGTCGATATGGTCCTGTAAATCATTAGCAAGATCAACCTTAATGCATGCCCATTTATGTGGGCGAGCATAAAATAAACGTTTAGGTTCTTGACAAATAAATTTTCCAATGGGGTATACTATCTCGTGTAGAAAAGACTAAAGTTGTATGATAAGACAAGGCAACTCCACTCAGAAAATTATCCTAAGAAATACCTAAATAGAAGGGTTAAAATCAAGTGTCCAACATGAAAGCACAAACAAGGTGTGAAAACAAATATTTGACCTAATAAGGTTCACGAAAAATAAAATAGGTAAAATCCCCTGGTGAGATTACGGACACCAGTGACATGGATAACACTAGACTCCTAGTGGTTCTTAATCCATCTTGAAGGAAGGATTATGAGGGAATATATTATAAAAAGCCTAATTTTTTAGTTTGGCTATATCTTCTAAAAAGTTATGAATTTCTCACCCATTATTTTACACAAGTGAAGAAAATTATCAAGTAAGATTCTAAAAAAGTAGGATTTGACTATCCATTTTTCAAGCGTTATCACCGTTTTAGGATTTTTCCTAAATTCACTCCACAAGCCACAAATTTTCAAAGTAATTTACATTTTCAAAAATCCATAATAAAATTAAATGGGGTTTATATTTTATATTTTCTGAATTAAGGCCAAAATAATTCATAAATTGGACACTTAAATCTTGATTAAAGGAGTTTATTCTTGAAACCCTATTTTTATGCATCATGGGGATGATTTTAAATGGAAGCAGTGAGGTGGATTCTATAAAATGGTGGGTTGAGTTTAAGAAGATTTATTTTTCATCTACATGGACATGGTTTTGGAATTCATTTTGGCTTGATGGTCTAACAAAGAGTTGGGTCTCTCAATTGAATCACTAGTTTTCAAATTATTTTTGGGGGTAAGTGAAATAAGTTTTCTTGGGTAGGTGGGATAAAAAAGGTAGGAGTAGAAGGAAAAGAAGGAGAATAAGGAGAATAATGAGGAGGAGGAGGATGAGGAAGAGAGGAAGAATAGGAATAAGAAGAAAGCGGCGGAGGAGAAGAAGAAGAAGAAGAAGAAGAAGAAGAAAAGTGAGAAGAAGAAGAAGAAAAAGAAGAGGAAGAAGGAGAAGGAGAAGTGGAAGAGGAAGAAAAAATAGAAGGAGGAGGATAAGAAGAGGATAAAGATGAAGAAAATTAGAGGATAATAGTTCATATGGTGTCTCTTTAAATAGGGAAACTTCAATCTTTCCACTTGAAGAGTGTGCTCATCATAAAAATAATATAAGGAAGTTCAAGTGGATGGTATGATTAATTTTTTGGTAAAATTTAATCTCTCTCATTTCAAAGATATTTTTCCATTTTCACATACTGGAATATTTTTGGATTTTGGAAAGTTAGTCCACAATTTTTTTCATCCCAGATAGAGTTACTTTTGTTGGATAAAGAAGGCCAAATTAGTTTGGAACATGAGGAACTTATTCAAATGCACAATACAGAGTAAATAATAGAGTAATTATTGAGTATCAAATCAATAGGAAGAATTAAGACAATGCAATTAAAACATGGGAGGAGGAATATTTATTATACTAACATCTAGAGACCATCAACATTGAGGACTACACTTGTGTGAAAAAACCTCCAAAATTGTCAACATTGGGGAAAATGTTGTTGTTAAGGAGGTGGGAATGTTACACCCTTAACCCTAGTTCATATATTGGTATATGGATATCCAAGCTATGGATAACACAGTCTCTTATCATGTCATATCATATTTATTTATTCTTCCATATTCTTATTGGGTTGGCCTTAGGGATTTATAAATTATAGTGGGGTATATATATGAGTTCAATAGTAGGATATTAACATCATATTGATCACTTGATTCTTATTATATGGTTTGGAGGTTACCCTTAGAATTTTATAAGTCATTATAATTTCATATTGTGATCATTTCTCTATATTTTTGTGTTCTTTAGTGTTTTATTGCTAATTATATTCATATTTTTATCGAAGTAATTTTATTATGCCTATGCAAATCCATCCAATTTGGATGGGAGTTTTTATCCATTCCTAGATGACTTGTATAATTTTGAACCAAAATATAATTGATATTTTCTTTCAGTTTCATATTATTTGATGGGTCATTTACTCTCTTTGGTTAGACCTTTCTTTGATAATTTACCTTCAAAACCCTATATAAGCAAGTACAAACTCTTTCATTTACACATATGGAAATCATATGACATTACATTAACATACTCTCTTGAAACACTCACAAAAGGAACCTAAGGCTCCTAAATCTCAACAAATATTATGTGTAGTGCTAGTTAGATAAAATTGATTAAGTACCAGTGATAACAAAGACTTACATGTAGGATAATGTGTGCGTAGAAGTGTAACACCTCAATATTACGCTTCATTAAACTAAGGAATTTTTATGTACCCAATTAATTATCTTGATGCCTTCAATGATTTTAACGTGTAGTGATTAAAATACAACATTTATTAATGTTCATAATCCATCTTGACAACCTATGATAACCATGTGCAACTGTAAGGGTTCATATCCTACTCGATCCCCTTTTAATGCTCTACACGAGCCAATATACCTAGTATATCATTTGGTTAGACCTTTTTAAAGGTACATAGAAACATATGTATATTATTAGTGTCAAAATCATGCTCATAACATAGTTTAAAAGAAGAAATGATGACAGAAAATGAAATCATTCATTTACACTACCACGACCATAGGTTTTGGCATTGCGCTAGCTATCCTGGTTTTGTGACTACACATAAGCCACTTGAAACTTGTCTTCCCTTCACCACACAACCATCTCAATCATAGTATCAAGATTATTTTCTTTTATTCACTTAGTATTAAATTCATATTTAACCATTTTAATTACATCATTTACAACAGTGTACACCTTCATCCTATGGATATATTAACTAAGATCATGATGATCCAAACCACGTTAGAGGTACAAAATGATCTCCACGAGACATTACATGAGTATGTACCTACTTCCGTGTGGTTTCCAACTATATCAATTTATAATTTAGAAATTGGTTTAGTCAAGTACATGTCTTGACAGTATTTCATACCATTAGTTAATATTCATTAATGTCCATTAGTAAACTTAGGAAAAATATATACATATTTATTATTTCGTAAGTTCATAATGTACTTCTACACCTTGCTAAATATTGTGGTATCGCTTCATTTGTGGTACAAATAAATTAGGAATGATCTTATGAGAGTACATATAAGTCTCAAAATTGTAAGCTTCGCTATAAAATTTCAATAGTTTATTCTCATATTGCTTCATGATATTCAATAGAATTTACCAACTTTTTAATCTTTAGACAACAACTTCATCATTTATACTTAATTCTGTAAGCATGCTTTATTAATTGTAGTTTTGTGTGAAGAGGTTATAATACACCTCATACTTGTTCTTAGTTGTTGCACTTGTTTACCAAAAGGTTATTGTATACATACTTCTTATTTACAATATATTTAATCACTCATATCTAAGTTGTTACAAAGGGCTATAAAAGGATTCAAAAGTATGCTTTGCATACATCAAATGTTAAAAATGAAGAGCCCTTATCCTTCATATACATTCTTAATTTCATTTGATGGTATACCATTTTGTTACATTACTATTTTCTTAATCATTTATACGCTCATAAAGACATTGTACATTAATATATCATTACTTCATTTTGCACCGATAAATTTATTATGATGACCTATTTTTTCCTTACAAAGTCACTAGACTATTCTTCCTTGTTTAATTCAACTGATCACAAAGAATTTTAAGGATAATTTAAAAACATGAAATTGATCATGATGATCGTATCAATAATTGATAAACTAAGATTTATTACATTGATACACGTCGAAAAGAGAGACTATCGTAGATAGTAAAATATACAATAAGCCCAATGGATTTCTTTATCTCAAAGGAAATCATACACTTTTTAATCAAATGCTAGTACATTCATAGAAATAGGTACAAAATAATAATTTAAGGCAATTCATCCTTCTCTTTTATCAACTTGAAAAAATCCCATCAACCTACAATCTAAAAAAGGATATAGTACAATCATGTACATGGTGGGTTTACAAGAGCTGGCATGGACTTACATCCCTTAATCTAGTTGTTTCATTTCAAGTAATTGAACATCTACTACATATTAATATTATTTAAATATAACCAGCAAGCAACGAATCAATTTTATTACTAAATGACCATCTTTTAACAAACATCATTCTTTGTCACTAATAGGGTTCTAAATTGAATAAACTAGTCTTAATCAAGCAACTTGTTTTATAAGAAAGATTATAACTTTTCACCTTTTTGACTTTCATATATATTTTTAATGAATTATTTTATCATTCTTTAATGAGTAAATAAAGTTCCCTCATTTTCATTTTTCATTTATACTCGGTAGTAACTATTATTCCACTATTTAAGTTTATAGAAAAGAAGGAAAAGTTCTTCTTAAATACTTATACTCCACAAGTACCTTAACAAGATTCAAAAAGTAGGTAAAATTCTTACTTTATTTCCTTTATGAATAAACTAAATGATTTTCATTAGATTAATAATATAAGTCATATTTAGGCAGAATCATTTCCATGCACCTTGAATATTCTTATATTCTTAACCATATCTTATAGGCGTGTAATTACTTGGATAATGTTTGCTGCAAAAATGTCTTCATACTTCTCATCTTATATATGAGTTACCAAATCACACATCCAAAATCATGTGATGAAAATATGCCCCCAAGATCACATATTTCAATTTTAGGTTAACTCACGAAGCTCGTTATAATGTCAAAAGTAAATGATTAGAGGATGCTACTCTAAAATAAAATACACACACAATCATGTACAAGTTTAAGGATCTAAAATAAAAATGATATGATGACAACAATTGCTTTCTACAAGCTCCCTTGCTAAGGTATGGGGTTGACTATTATAGAAATATTATTTTCTACGAGACTGTGTGCTAAGTAGTTGGAATAAAACAACTAATATAATGAATATGGCAGAACCCAATCACTACCAAAAACAAATCCACTTCCAATAAAATCAGGTAATTGTTATCCAAAAATACCCATTGATTTATTTTGGCTCTAATAAGCATAAAAATGGACTTAGCCATTTTTAAGGTTTCTAATATGTTTAAACAACCATCAATTTACAGCGACCAAAAGAACCGACTATTGGCATTCAAAACCCATGAGAGACTTAGCTTATTCATTAGTAGGCTATGTTTAAAATCCAATAGATGTTCATTTGGCCATCAAGTTCAACCCCACCAAGATAGGAGTTAGAAGATGAAAATATAATGGTCAAAGTCGGGACACATGTTACCATTTAATAACATTTCTAGGTGATGAATCGACAAATTTCAAAGTCCCATAATCAATGGGAATTAATAAAGGCATCGGGTCCAGTTAAAGTCAATAAATTCAAAAGGGGATATTTGGAAGGAATTCAAAATAAAAAAAGTTTCTAAGTACCCCAAAGATATCGATTACGACATGAAGCTACGGAGATGTCTTATTGACTAACCTTTCATAGTATGAAAAATGTGAAGGCTAAAGGTAGTCCGACATGTTCCATACGTAGAGATTTTTCCTTGTCTATAATTTCACAGTTGTCATTCATAGCTAAAGAAAACTCGACAACCCAAGGGTTTGGAGATTCCTTATTGGTCAATTTTTTTAGGGGACACGAGAGATGATCAAAAGGAATAACACTACAAAGGGAGTGGATATTTTGATTATCTCACACTTCACACAAGCCGATTAGGGTCTAAATCCAAATGAAAATTACAAGGCTACATGGATCTATTTCATTTGCTAAACCTTCACAGTTTGACATTGCAAAGGCCTAAGGAAGGTTTGATACACTAACCCGTGATGAAGCATTGATATTTTTATTGGCTCGCACTTCGTAATTTTTAGTCAAAGCTTTCAAAATATCTAACAACCCAAGGGGCATGGAGCTTCCTCATTGGTTAGTTGTTTTCACATGTCATAGGTAGTAATAAAAATCCTAAAATTGTGAAGAAGCGTGGGGATCTCACATTGGTCCACATTCTAAAATTGAAAATTGGGGTAAATTATAGTCGACACTACAAAGAGGCATGGAACTATTTTATTGGCCCATATTTCATAAAGATAAAAGGAAAAATAAAATAAAAGTAAAGGGAAGAAAAGACCTGATCCCCGATCCAATCAAAGATTGACACATGGAAGAAGTGAAAGTAATTCAAACATGGGTAGAGAGAAATCCTTGAGCTAATAAAAGACTTCTACTTGTCATATTTTTGTGCTTCTGACATGAAAATATTCAAATGATGATATATTTTGATCCCCTACTCCAAATTGCACAAAATTAGTGTCATTCGAAAAATCTCCTCAAGCACTCTAATTCGGCATCATGAGAGATAAAGTTTGGTGGGTTTTGATAGATGAATAAGATAAAAATGGTTCATGCCATGTATGATTGTAGGTGGATTTGTTTAATCTTGAGAGAAACATGTTTTCACTTGAAATTTATATTGGCATGCTTGAGAACATGCCAGATGCCCATCATCCTAGGTTAGAGAAATAATTTTATCTTTTGGGATGGTCATGTTTTACATATTCTCTCTCTCCCTCTTCTATCTTAAATCTATAAAAGTAAGTTCTTAGGCACGATTTGGGGGAATGTTCTAAAAATTAAAGAGAACTCTGTAAAAAAATTGAGACCTTTTTTGAGTTGCATGACTCATATTTGAACATTCTACGAGGTGATCATTTTCTTATTTCATGTATTGTAATGAATTATGCATTTTATTAAGCAATAAATCCATGTTTTGTGTCTATTTCTACCCAATCTTGTGTTGTATTGTGTTTTTTTCCTTCTATTACAATTGTAGGTTTATTGTGCATACATTATTCATCTTGCAGAATTATGATCTATTGTGGTCCATGGAAATGATGCTAGTAAATGTAGATCAGGACTGTGTCACGCATGTATGACCACTCTCTTCTCCATTTATTCCTCTCATTTTCACTCATTGGAATTTTTCCACCCCTTTTCTTGGTGCAATCACCCCTATAGCTTAGGATTTCTATTTTATGCATCTCTCTCTGGTCCATTGGAAGTTTATGATATAATTAGATAGTTTAATTTCCCTTCCTAAGAGTAGTTTAACAAGTAAGATAAGGTAGAGGAACAAACTCTCTCTAGAGGTTTTTCTAAATATCAATGTCCCACACTTAGGGACAATCACATGTTACCGAAAAACACCGATTTCTCATCCATAAATTCATGCAAATAAAAGGGTGTTGGTCTTTTGTGATAATAGTTATCACACGCTCGATGGGACTATAAGTTAATATTTCTAATTTTTTCCAAGTTTGGGTGTGTATCTTGGTAAATATCAGCCTCTAGAGGCTCTACTGAAGTAACATATATGATAACTCCAAATAACATATCTACAGGTTTGAGTAGTTAGAGTGTCTCAGTTCATGAGAAGGATCCGGATATGGTCAAGGGTAGTAGGAGTTTTTTAATATCTGGAACTATCACCTGGGAGGAGAATAAGAGGAAGAACAATTCAAAGGTCACCTTCAATACCAAACAAGAGTCTATCCATACCACCTCTTGGTAGGCCCTTCTTACAGTCTACTAGAATTATGAGACCTGTCATTATGGAAACACCACAAAGAAATCAACCATTTATTAACTTTAATAATAGTAGTCCTCTTGATCTCAATGTCCAACATGACATACCAGAATATTCCTAAAAATCATTCCATTCTTCACTGAGGGAAAATAAAACTACCCCACCTGATCATACTCAAGACATTTCCAATGTTTATGTTGTTCATCAAGTTACATGAGAAAGATGTAGTGGTTAAACTACTAGATTATTCATTCAATGGAAGAGCTCTTGAATGGTACAAGATTCGAGACAACAAGATACATTACCAACTATTTGTAATGAGTTAGGGGCAATGCTTTGCAATTAGTTTGGGGAGAAGGTAGATAATCTCTCCTTGCTATAGAATCTAACAACTATAAATAAGGCTCCCAATCTACTCATGGTTGACTTTAACTTTATATTTCAGAAGACATGTGATAGAATTCTAATTCTCATTAGACCAACTCCATAAGGTTCCTTTATTTACTTATTAGGAGCTTTGAATTTTGATATTGTTATCATGATTCAATCTATGGGAGGGTTAGTATTTCCTAGTGCCTATCCCATAGCCATTAAGTCTCAGAATTACGATACAAGATGATAAACTATCTCCTATACCTCTAATGCATATTTACCCAGATATTATGAACCCAAATTCTCATAAAACACCTAAGTTATCACCTATCCCAACCCTAATATATCAGATATCTAATGAAGCATATACTTCCTAAAAACCTCAGGTGAGTTGAGTTTAGAATGTAACGAAGCAATTACATAATTTTGGGAATAAGTTGGTATCCATCAAGAGGTAGCAATACTATAATTCTAGACCTTATCAGCCTTCATACCAACCAAATAAGTCTCTAGCCCAAGTTTTAAATCAAAACCAATTTCCTTCTACTAGTCCATTTCAACCATACAATCCCAATGTAGCTATTTCATCTCAAGCTTTGGTTCCTATCCAAAAAAACCTTGCACAAGATTATTAGTTGTGTTTCCCTTATCATCTTTGACATAACCAAGAAACATGCCTCAATGAAATTTTAAACCAAGCTTTTATGGTCCAAGCTGTATTTCTTTCTCAAGATATACCAACATAATAAAATCATTAGCAGATGATAGCTTGAGAGGCACCTCAAAGTGACACTTCACTTGTGAATTAGAAAGTGGATCAATTATATGGAGTAAATCCAAATTTCTCTCAAGGTGTGGCTACAAATACTAGATCTAAGGAGAGAGCTATTGAATAAGGAAAATCCACAAATGTAGGGCCTTATCAACCTTTCCTAACACTCCAAGGAGGTGACAGTTCAAATATAGATCCAAATGTGCAAAATCAACCTAGAGGACCTTCCATATAAACCCAAGTATAAGAAAACTTTGTGGTGAAAAAGTGCAGAAAAAGGATAATCCAACTTCATTTAATATCCTTGAGTAGATGAAGAAAACCAATGTGAGCATATCTATGTGGGAATCATTGGAAATTCTAGGCCAAAGAGATCTCTTGCAAGAAACTATGGCTAATTTTTCTATTCTAAATGATTCATCCAAGGAATAAGAAAAGGTTCTCACAAATACAATGCAACAAATGAAGGGACAACTAGGGAAAAAAAAGAAACATCAACCCCTTCATGTGCCTTTAATCATAGGGAATAACTTGGTGCATAATTTTATGTTTGACTCTGGAGCAAGTAGTTCAGTCATGCCCAAGCAAATTGCAAACCAACTAGGCCTCAAGTATGAGCCTCTTTCAAAAAGTGTGGTATAGTTAGATGGAACAAAAATATAAATTGTTAGAGTTATCATATGTATAATCCTCACACTACATGCATGCTATGATGTTTTAGTTCCTCAAGATGTATCCATAATTTATCTACCTCCAATTTTTTCCCTATGTCTATCTAGAGATTTCACTGCCAAAATTAGAGGATATTTCTCGACATAATGATCTAATGTTCTCTTCAAGACAAGGTATGGTGGTAAATATACTATCAATTCTTAACCAATTACTACTTACCACATAAAGTCTTATGTTCCTAGCCCCATAAATGCCAATTGCACAAACTTTGATCAAGAGGATTTCCCACGTACCAGAGAAGCAGACACTCAGATTGAGGGCATTCTTGATATGTTACTTGATGAGTTGACACATAGGTGCTATAAATTTTATCCATATAAAGAAATAGAGGAGGATGGTCTTGGTATCAATTGTCTACACAAGGAGAATGCACCCCTTCCTAGTGTTACCAATATAATTAATTAAGATTATGATGGAATTTTACAGATGTTCTTTGATGGATCAAGATGTATAAAATGTGTAGGAGGAGGTGTGGTACTTGTATCTCCCAAAGGTATAAAGTATTACTCATCTTTCAAGTTTCAATTCAGTTTCTCTAATAATGTAGTAGAGTATGAGTCTCTTATTCTTAGCTTGCAATGGGAAAGGAAGAAAAGTATCAAGGAAATATAAACCTTTGGAGATAGTGAGATAATTGTAAACCATATCAAAGGGTAAAAAAACCAAGAATGAACTAATCAAGGCATATATACATAGAGTATGGGATCTATTGGATTATTTTAAACCTTCAACATTCAAGGCATTCCAAGAAAGGGAAATGAAGTATCTAATAAACTTGCTGCAATTGGGGCAAGATTTGATGTTGTTGAGGATATCAAAAGAAGAAAAGTACAACCACACATCAAGGTGTTAGTAAGGCCTACAATACTAGATAATGTCACAAGTTGGCAAGTGTTTAAGAATGATCAACAAATTGTCAATTTCCTTTAAGAGGAAGCTAAGTTTTCTTCAAGAAATCAAGAGAAGTTGGAAAAGCGAGTATGGAGACTAGGTTTCCCAAATTAGATCAAACAATTTACCCAAGGTTTTAGTGAATTTGGAATCCATCTTCAACCCCAATGAATAGTTCAAAAATGAAAAAGAAAATATAACAATCAAAGATGAAGACTCAAAACCTATTGCAATTGGTCAAGGAAAATATCTTTAGATTGGAAAGGTAAACACTTCTCAAGAGAAGGATGATTTTTAAAACTTTGTCAAAATTTTGCTGATATCTTTGCATGGAGATATGAAGACATTGAAGGATTTGACCCTAGTTTATCTCAGCATACCATAGAGTTTGATCTAACTACCAAACCTATTAGGAAGAAGAAGAGGATTTTCAATCCACATATAGAAGAAGAATGGAGAGATCATGGGTTACACTCATCATGGGTTAGAAACCTAGTTCTAGTACAAAAGAAGAATGGAGAGATCAAGATTTATGTTAATTTTATAGAATTAAACAAAGATTCTTTGAAAGAACATCAACGAATTCCCTCTATGGAACAAATACTACAAATGGTAGTAGATTTCGAGAGGTTTTCTCTTTTAGATGGGTACTCAGGCTACAATCAGATTATGGTAAAGGAGGAAGATCAGTTCAAGAAAACCTTTACCATAAAATGGGGAACCTTTGCTTATATAAAAATTCCATTTGGTCTATCAAATGCCAGAGAAACATTCCAAAGAGCCATGGATATGGCATTCAGAGGGATGATAAAAAAATTTTTCTCTAAAGATACAATTGATCATATTTTTCATCTTAGGCTAGAATTTGAAAGATGTAGAGAGTTTGGAGTTTCTCTTAACCCAAAAAATGCATCTTCATGGATCATGAAGGTAAAATACTTGGGAACATTTTCTCTAAGGAAGGACTAATCAATGATCTAGAGAGAATAGAGGCCATTCTTTCTTTGCCATTTCCTAGTCATAAGAAATCACTTCAAAGCTTCTTAGGGAGAATTAACTTTGTCAAAAGATTTGTTCCAAAATTTTCCAATCTTTCCAAGCCTCTAAAATTTATGTTGAAGAAAAACATGGTTTTCAAATGGAAAACAAAAGGAAAAGATAATTTTGAAGATATAAAGCAAGATATTGCACAAGAACCAAGTCTCATCAACCCATATTTTTCTAAGGATTTCATCTTATATGATTTTGGAGGTGCTGAGACAATATCTATTATATTGATGTAGTTAAAAAAATATGATTTGGAGTAACATGTTTTCTATTGCAGTCAAAATCTTCAAGATTATAAGATAAGATACTCATTCATTGAAAATCATGTTTTAGCTGTTATAAGAAGTTTGAAGAAATTTAGGCATCTATTGTGAAATAACAAGATTCATCTGTTATTTTCATGTGCTAGTATAAAATAATTCCTATTGAACAAAGATTTGAATGATAAGAGGTCTAGTTGGATAACCAAATTAATGGAGTATGGAATTTATATTAAAGTAACCAATTTAGTTATAAGCAAGGGGTTCTTTGAGAATCTTGTTTCAAGTCATCAAAATGATGAATAATCCATTTTAAAACTTCAAAATTACAATAATAGGCGGTGATGCTTTTCCTATTCATTGTTAGACTCAAGATATGGTACACTTCCTCCAAACAAGTCAGTTCCCTCATAGATTGAGAAAATATAAGAGAAGGTATTTCCAACTTCAATCTATTCCATATGTTCTTATTAATGGAATTTTATTAAATAAATATGTGAATGGATTTCTCTTAAGATGCATCAAGACAAATCAGATTGAGAGGGTAGTGCATGAATTCCATGATGGAGAGGTAGGATGTCACTTTTATCCAAAGGTAACAACTCTCAAGATTATGAAGGCTGGTATTATTGGCCTAATCTCTTTAATGAATTCTATTTATGGGTTAAGAAATGAAAGAAGTGTGCATTCTTTACAGGGAAGAAAATACTAGTAGCCCTTCCACTCCACCCCATATATGTAAATGAACCATTTATGAAATGGGGTTGGATTTAATTTGAAGAATCAATCCAAATTCAAGCTTAGGACACAAGTGGATCCTAACAACCACAAACTACTTCACCAAGTGGACAAAGGAAATTGCACTAAAGGAAGTAAATGAGACCAACATTTTGGATTTTTATGAAGGTATTTTAGTTAGATTTGATGTTCCTTCCAAAATCATCTCTGATAAAGGTTTGGATTTTTTTGGGAACAAAAATATATGATTGGGCTATTAAAAATAGGATATATTTCAGCACATATTCACATTATTACCCCATGGTAATGGGTAGGCCGAGTCCACAAAAACAAACTTGTTAAAGATCATAAGGAGAACTTTGGATGAAAACCAAAGGCCTTGGAATACAAGGTTGAAATTAGCCTTGTGGGATAATATAATTACACGCATGACATCAACTGATAGCTCACACTACAATTTAGTTTGTGGAAGAGAAGAAACGATTCCAATATATATTGAATTACCAACATTAGAGATTATCAAGTAGTTGGAATTTTTTGAATTTGAAGCCATGGAGGTCAAGTATGCTGAGCTCATAGAGCTAGAGGAGATAAGAGACCAAGTAGCTCAAATGATGGAGAAATATTAGGCTCAAATTAAGACCAAATTTTATAGGAAGGACAAAGCTAGGAATTGCTAGGAAGGAGACTTAGTCCTAAAATGGGATGCAAACAAAGCCAAACTAGGTAAAAACTCAAAATTTGATGCAATATGGAGTGACCCCTACATCATTAAAGGATGCAAGTCAAACAATGCTTTTCAACTGCTAAGGTTGGATGGAGAAGGGTTGTATATTAAGTTAATGGGATCTATCTAAAGCATTGTTACTAAAGTAAGGTTCTTCCTTTATACATAGTAGAGTAGTTTTAGTTTCCATAAGTGCTTGTGCACACTATGTATGTTTCCACTTGGAATATGTATTATTTTCCATGTTTGTATATAGTTTTTGTAGTTTGCTTACTATGCATAGTTCATTTAAGATCCAATTTAGATAAGTTAGGAAATTCTGAGCATTATTTAAATCCATGAGATCAATTCAATCCATTTTGGAAGGTTTAGAAGTATTCTAGGAAAAAATCAGATTTGGGAAAACTAATGACATTCATTACTTGTCTCATCAGATCAATAGAAGAGGGAACAAATGAAATTTCAGTTTTAGAACAATTTTCCACTCTTATAGGAATCGATTGAGAAAATTCTGCAATGAGATAGTCAATTTGGAATTTAAATTAGGCCCAGATCAGTTTGAGCAGGTTTAATAGCAGAATTAGATTATGGAGTAGTTTTGAAGTTCATTCGAGCTCCACAGATCATACTAAGTTCATTTCTCACTTCATACGACTCAAGGGTAAGAAATATTTGAATTGAGATCACTTTTTAAATTTTTATTCTTGACTCCATGCCTAATGGATTGTAAAAGGCCACTGATATAATCTAGCCGATTGATTACCCCAAGAGGTTTCTAAATTGCTATCCAAAAATACCCCTTGGGTTATTTTGGCTCTAACAAGCTTAAAAATGGACCTAACCATTTTTAAGGGGTATGAGACATTCAAATGGCCGTCAATTTACACTTCCCAAAATCACCGACCATTGGAATTTAAAAACACATGGGAGACTTAGCTTATTCATCAACATGCTATGTTTAAAAGCCAATAGACATTCATTTGGTTGTCAAGTTCAACACTAGCTAGACAAGTGCCACACGAAACAAATCTAAGATTCAAATATGGGACAAATGTCACCATTCCATGACATTTCTAGGTGATGAACCCTGGTGGAAACCAAAGTCCCGTAATCAATTAGAATTGATAAAGGCACCAAGTGGAGTTAAAGTCAACAAATTCAAAAGGGGCTACATGGAAGGAATTAAAAATCCAAAAAGTTTCTAAGTCCCCCAAACATAGAAGTTGTGATGCAAAGCTACGTGGAGTTGTCTTATTGGCTAACCTTTTATGGTCCGAGAAATTCAAAGGTTAAAGGAAGTCCGACACATTCCGTATGTGGATATTTCTCATTGATTGGAATTTTGTAGTTAGTCGGTGCTAAATAAAACTATGATGACATAAGGGGCATGAAGCTTCTTTATTGGTCAAGTTTTCACCTGGGATAAAGGATCCAATCAAAAGGGTGACACTACAAAAGGGAATGGAGATTTCTCATTAGCTCACACTTCATAGTGTTTAATCGGGGTCTAAAGTAGAATGAAAATGTTGAGGCTACATGGAGCCATTTCATTGGCTAAACCTTTACATTTTGAAATTGTGAATTTCTAAGGTGAGTCGACAATCTAACATGTGATAAAGCGTGCAGATTTTCTATTGGCTCACTCTTCACAATTTTTAGTTAAATCCTTCAAAAGATGTAACGGCTTTGAGGGTGTGAAGATTCCTTATTGGTTAGTGGTTTGTAGATGTCAAAGGTAGTAATCAAAATCTTGACAATGTGAAGAAACATGGAGCTCTCTCATTGGTCCACGTTTCAAACTTGAAAGTTAGGGAAAAGTATAGTTTGACACGCAAGAGAGAGGTGTGACACTATTTTACCAGCCCATTTCATAAAAATAAAAGGTAAAAGAAAATAAAAGTAAATGGAAGCAAATGTCCGATCCCAAGACAATCACCAATTGATATCCGGTGAAGTTAAAGTAATGCACATGTATGCAGAGACCAATCCTCTAGCTAATCAAAGGCTATCACTTGTCATATTTATGTGCTTCCCGATCTGCATATATTCAAATGATGATATCTTTTGATCCCCTACTCTAAATTGCACAAAATCAGCATCATTGAAATCTCTTCTTGAACACTCTAATTTGGCATCACGAGAATCATATTTTGGTGTTTTTTAATAGATGAAAAAGAAAAAAATATTTTGCACCATTTATGATTACAAGTGGAATTTTTCAATCATGAGAGTAGCATGTTCTCGGTTCAAATTTTTGTTGGTGTGCTTGAGAACATACAGATTCCCATCATCCTATGCAGAGAAATCATTTTATCCTTTTGGAAGATTGGGAACATAAAAAAATGTAATGCATATTCTCTCTCTCCCCTCTTCTCTCTTAAATCTATAAATGTAAGTGCTTAGGCATGATTTGGGGACCATTCTAAAAACCAAAAGGGAACTCTATAAAACAATTTTTGGAACCTTTTTCGAGTTACAGCCTCAAATTTGAACATTCTATGAGGTGATTGTTGCATTATTTCATGTATTGTAATGATTTATGCATTTTATTAAGTAATAAATCCATGTTTTGTGGCTCTTTCTACCCTAACTTGTGTTATATTGTGTTTCTTTCCTTCTTTTACAATTATAGGTATATTATGCATACGTTAATCTTCTTGTAGAATTCAGATCTATTATGTTCCATGGAAATGATGTTGGTGAATGTTAATCAAGAATATGTCATTCATGTCTAATCTCTCTCTTCTCCATTTATTCCTCTCATTTTCACTCATTGGAATGTTTTCCACCCCTTTTCTTGGTGCAATCACCCCTGTAATTTAGGATTTGCATTTTATGCATCTCTATCTCTTTATAGTCCCTTGGAGGTTTGGGATAGAAGTAGATAATTGAATTTCCCTTCTTAGGAGTAGTTAAAGTAGTAAGATAAGGTAGAGGAACCAAAATTTCTCTGGAGGTTTGTTTAAAAATAAGGTCCCACACTTAGATACAATCCCATGTTACCCATAAACACCGATTACTCATCTATACATTCATATAAATCGTAGGGTGATAATTTTTGGTGATAAAAATGAACCCATATTTGAAAATATAATTCTAGCATAACCCATAACACAAAATACCCCAATCGTCAGGGTACGTACCAAATCCATTAAATTTATTATGCACAATGACTATACTATTATGGGTTTGAAGAGATTAAATGAGATTTATTCACACCAATCCCAGAGGGGATTTAAAATGACAACCCAAAAATATACATGCATTCAAAGCCACATTCATAAGAAACTAGATTGTAAGAAGAAAAATTATGTACCCATCACTTAATAACAGTCATTCATTGGAAGCTTTATATATATATCACAGAAGACTAACCATTTTAAATATTTTTTAAAAAGATAAAAAAAATTAGTCAACTACTGTGGAATAAAATAAATATAGTAAGGAGGTAAAACCATTCCTAGGTTTAAAATTCCATGCTATCTCCTCAAATATTTCCTTAAAAATTGTTCCCTAATATTCTAAGGCATAAACCCTTTACAATAGATCTAAGCTTGAAAATTTTATATACACTCACCCAAAATATCTATGCCCACTCTCCACGCTTTCTTTATATGCACAAAGCAAAGAAATCCCTATAACAATTTGATATTATCCACACTTAATATTCCATGCACAATTATCTCGAAGTGGATTTTTAGGGAGGAAAAGAAATTAGAGTTGTTAGAAAAATAGAATAACATGCATGCGAGGTCAATAGCTTCTCCAAGAAGCTTCAATATTTTTGAGAGACAAAGAATGTATTGAATATATTCACTCATATTCATGCCACGTAGTGGTCTCATTAAATTTTAAAACCTTCCCCTTCATATTTGGCATTTTGTCAAGTTTAGGTTTAAAACTATTCATTGTTGCATGGAGCTCATTAATCAACTATTCACTATATTACCTGAAAGTTTCCTCATGGTTTACATGGTTGTCATATAGACCACTTAGCAATTACTAATTAATCAATTGAAATTGAATATGGTAGAAAACCATATTTATATAATTGCATAAGTTGTATGCATGGAGTTCCCATACATTGATCAAAGATATATATTCAACCAATCCCATAATCCATATAATGCATGGGTTGATAAATGACCAAACATGTTCATTAACAAAATAATATAACATAATTTACTTGGGTCGGTCATCAACTTATCAATCAAGCAATTATAATACATTAAAAATAATTTTCCCAAGTCAATTGATTTTGACTTTATCAAACTTAAAAATCAAATGCCATAACCCATGGTCTTAGTCCATTAACTATTTAACCTTAGCAATATTTCCTTGGTACTTGGCCAAGGTAGTTTCAATAGCCTTTATAACCTTATCAACAATACAAGAGTCATTATCTTCTCATTTATGGTTAATGACAATATTAAATAGAATAAGATAAATAATCAAATACCTTGTTATGTTTTCTTGGGGTCTAAGACCAACAAGAATAGCCATAGCATTTTACCTTTCCATAGGAAAGTATAAAGGAGGTGGTTATGATTGATGAACACTATCATCATCTACAAATGCTT
Source organism: Taxus wallichiana var. yunnanensis (assembly GCA_018340775.1). Classification (NCBI taxonomy): domain Eukaryota; kingdom Viridiplantae; phylum Streptophyta; class Pinopsida; order Cupressales; family Taxaceae; genus Taxus; species Taxus wallichiana. Next base: position 168,131,165 of record CM031244.1, read on the forward strand.
AGTCAAATAATTAAACAAGTATCTGTTACCTTGAGAAACTTCATATCCATTAAGCGGTGAGGAATACTTCCTTAAACTTTGTAGTCTATGACCATTCACACCATGAGAGAGAGTTAGTCATTATGCAATCAAACCTCATTTCCATACTGATATAATAATCTTGCAACTATGTATAGATCATTTTCATTATGTAATTATTATTTTCAGCTAGATAAACCACAATATAAATATCATATTCCATAACTAAGCAGTATACCAATGCATCAAATCATTCATATTAGAAAATTGGATAACCCATAACTTACTGCATATCATGGTGTGCTACCTTATTTGTTACAGGTAAAATAATCACACAAGTACATCATGTACTGCAATCATTTCACACATCATGGTAAGTACATTCAAACTTTAAAGTAAGACAAGAATAATTCATAAATTTTTAGTACTTTACAAATGATGAGTGACAATATACACACGTGTAGTGGATACCCAACTATGTAACAAGGCTTATTCCTTAGCTCGTAAACAACTCCACATCTTTTGACTTATTCTTATGACAAAACAGACCAAAATTATGGAATGTTACATACTTTCCCCATTAATGAATCAGTGTCTTGATGATTTTTACTCATTAATTGAAATCAAAACATTCAAACACATAATTATATCTAATTGCTAAGGAGAAAAGTCATCATTTTCATCAAAAAATTGTAATTTTCCATATTTTAGTCTATCTTCTTTCAAATTTATTAGTTGTGAAATCCTTTTAACCATAAAAACTATCACACAATTAGAAATATGACATAATTTTTTTCATTACAAGTAAGTCATATCATGCAATATTATTTAATATACATAATAAATAGTAAAAAACAAGTTATATATAATGAAACAAACAAGGAAAACATTGTTTTTAACTCCACCCAGTCTTCCCAAGTTTGTTTCATTATTACACTTGTCTTTCCAGAATTTTTCTTATGTAATTCCCAATTTCTTTGAAATGCACCCAACAATTCTTCCTTTTACGGATGTTTTTTACCAAAATACATCTATGGTTTTCATCTTTTGGATATCTTCATCCTTGATTCATTGCCAATGATAACTTAAATCATTTAATTTGTTCCTTTATTTTCCTTTTAGGCTTGTTGTTTTCACATACTTCTAGGTATAGGTTTTTCTTTTATACCAATATACCTTTAATTATACATTGGGAATAGGTCATTATTAATCATGATGTATTATGTCCTTTAATGAACTCACTTATAACTCCAATTTTCGTGATGAAGATTAAGTAACGTCAATATTGCATTTCCAGATAGTTCTTTTCATATGCAAAATATAAATCAGATTTCTCATTCTATTTCCAGCTAATCACTATTTACAAAAAGTTAATCATACTAGTGTTATCAACATCAGAAGTCCTTCCTAACTTACATGGCATCTCTGCAGACATTTTATGCTCTTTGTTATAAATTATAGTAAATTCTTATTTTTATACTCATCCCGATAGTCTACATTTTATGCCATATCATTTCCACCACTTTTTCTAAATTTGTAGGTGAAGAAGAGCTAATGCTCTTGTATACTTCTACTCTCTTATGAGTTGGAATTTGACTACATATTTTTGTACTAGCCTTTTTGTCCCTTTTCGTACACTACTTCCATAATTAGACAGTCCACACTGTCTACTTCATCTACCCTTTTTGGGTTTAATTTCATGTTGGATTCAAGTTCCAAAATCTTCCATCAAGACAGTTCAATCAATCAAGCAACCCCTTGCTGATTTTTATCAATCAATTCAAGTTGTTTACCTTGGTTGATCATTTCACACTTTACCGATTGCTCCAAACAACTTTGCAGTTTCATGTGTCATAAGAGACTCATTATATTTTTTCTCTAAGTTCTTTACCACCAAACTTGAAGCATAATTTGATTTGGTTCATTCTCCACGGTTAACATTTCATATATCCATCATTTTCTATTATTAAGAAAAATATTTCTAGTTAGCGTAAGGACCCAACAAGTCCAAGAGCTGCAACCTTCACTCGATACCAAAATGTAACACCTCTATATTATGCTTCATCAAACTAAAGAGTTTTTTCTTTACCCAATTAATTATCTTGATGCCTTCAATGATTTTAAGATGCAGAGATTAAAATATAGAATTGATTAATGTTTAGAATCCATCTTGACAACCTATGATAACCATGTGCAACTATAAGGGTTCAGATCCTTCTCAATCCCATTTCAATGCTCTACATGATCCAATAAACACAATATATCATTTAGTTAGACCTTTTTAAAGGTACATAGAAACATGTGCATCTTCTTAGTATCATCCTCATGCTCACAACATAGTTTAAAATAAGAAATGTTGAAAAACAATGCAATCAATCATTTACACTACCATGGCCAAAGTTTTTGGCATTACGCTAGCTAGCTTGGTTTTTTGACTACACATAAGCTACTTGAAACATGTCTTCCCTTCACCGTAAAACCATATCATTCATAGTATCATGATTTTTTCCATTATTTACTTAGTATTAAATTCATAGTTAACCATTTTAATTCCATCATTTACAGAAATCTAAACCTTCATCCTATGATCTCTAAGAGACATTTCATGATTATGTACCCGCTTTTGTGTGGTCACCAACTATATCTATTATTAATTTAGAGATCAGTCTATTAAAGTACAAGTCTTGACAATATTTCATAGCATTATTTAATCTTCATTAATGCCCATTAGTTAACTTAGGACAAATACATACATTTTTATTATTTCATAAGTTCATAATGGACTTCTATACCTTGCTAAATATTGTGGTATCTGCTTCACACTATGGTACAATCTGAATAAGAAATGATCTTATGATAATAAATCTAAGTATCAAAAGTATAAGTTACTAATATAAAATTTCAATAGTTGATTCTCATATTTTTTCATGCATATTCAATCGCATTTACCAACTTGTATATATTTGGAAAACAAGTTCATCATTTATACTTAATTCCTTTAAGCATGCTTTCTTAATTCTATTTTTGGCTCAAGAGGTTATAATACACCTCATACTTATTCTTATTTGATGTAATTATTTACCATAAGGTTATTGCAGTCATGCTTCTTCTTTATAATATATTCAATCACTCATATCTAAGTTGTTTTAAATGGCTAAAAAGGATTCTAAATTATAAGTTTCATACATAAAATGTTACAAATGAAGAGCCCTTATCCTTCATACACATTCTTAACTTCATTTAATGTTATACTATTGTGTTACTTTACTCTTTTGTAAATCATTTATACACTCATAAAGACATATTATACGAAATATATTATTACTTCAATTTGACCGATAAATTTCTTATAATGACCAATTTTTTTCTTAAAAAGTAACTAGACCGTTATTCCTTGTTTATTTCAATTTCTCAAAAAAAAATTAAGGATTTTTAAAAACATGCACATGATCATGATGATCTTATCAATAATTGATAAAATCATATTTATTACATTTATACACAATCTAAAGAGAGACTATCATAGATAGTCAAATATATAATAAGCCCCATGCATTTCTTTATCTCAAAGGAAATCATACAATTTTTAGTCAAATGCTAGTACATTCATTACATTCATAGAAATAGGTACACAATAATCATTGAAATCAATTCATCCTTCACTTTTATCAACTTGGAAAAATACCATCAACTTCGCAATCGAAAAGGATACAATACAATCATGTACATGGTCAGTTGGGAAGAACTAGAATGTACTTACATCCCTTAATCTATTTGTTTCATTTCAATTAATTGAACATCTACTGCATATTTTTATTATTTAAATACAACCAGTATGCTAAAAAAATTAATTCTATTACTAAATGACCATCTTTTAACAAACATCATTATTGTCATTACTAATGTGGTTCCAACCGAATAAAATATTCTTAATCAAGCAACTTGTTTTACAAGAAAGGATATAAATTTTCAACTTTTTGACTTTCATAAATCTTATTAATGAACTATTTTATCATTATTTACTAAGTAAAAAAAGTTCCTCATTTTCATTTATACTAAAGTACCAACTATTATTACACTATTAAAGTTTATAGAAAAGAAGGAAAAGTTCATCTTAAATACTTCTATTCCACAAGTATGTTAGAAAGATTAAGAAAGTAGGTAAAATTATTCCTTTATTTCATTCATGACTAAACTGAATGATTTTCATTATATCAACTATATAATTAGATCTAGTAATAATCATTTCCATGCACATTGAGAATATTCTTATATTCCTAACAATATCTTATAGGAACATAATTACTTGGATAATGTTTTTACGAAAAATGTTTTCATACTTCTCATCTTATATATGACTTACATAATCACCCATCCACCATCATGTGATGAAAATATGCCCCCAAGATACATATTTCAATTTTAGGTTAACTCACAGTGGTCGAGCTTATAATGTCAAAACTAAATAATAATAGCATTCTTCTTTGAAATAAAATACGCACACAATCATGCACATGTTTAAAGATCTAAAATAAAAATGATATGATGACAAAATCACTTTCCACAAGCTCCCTTACTAAGGTATGGTTTCGGTCATTATAGAAATAATATTTCTCTATGAGACATGAGTGTTGAGTAGTTGGATTAAAATAACTAATACAATTAATATGGAAGAACCCAACCACTACAAAAACAAATCCACTTCTAATCAAATCAAGTAACCCCATATTCGACAATCTAATTCCAACATGACCGTAACACAAAACACCCCAACCATTAGGGTATGCACCGAATCTATTAAATTTATTTTTCATAAGGAATATACTATTATGGGTTTGAAGAGATTGAATGAGACTTCTTCACACCTATCCCAAAGGGGATTTAAAATGACAACCCAAAACTATGCACATGATTCAAATAAAAATTCCTACGAAACCAAATTGTAAGAAGAAAACTTACATACCCATCACATAATAACACACATTCATTAGAAGGTTTATACATACATACATACATACATATATATATAATAGAAGGATGGCCTTTTTAAATATTTTCAAAAAGATAACATAAAACATTCAACTACTATGGAATAAAATTAATAGAGTAATGGAGGTAAACAAATGCTTGGGTTTAAAATTCCTTACAATCTCCTTGAATCTTTCCATCAAAATCATTCCCCAATTTTATAAGGCACCACACCTTTACATTATATCCAAGCTCAAATGTTTTATATGTACTCACACAAAAATTTCTATGTTCACTCTCCACACTTTGTTTATATGCACAAAACAAATAATTCCCGCAACATTTTGATTATTATCCACACTTAAGATTTCATGAAAAATTAACTTAGAAAGGAATTCGAGGGGAGTATAAGACAAAAATGTTGTAAAAACAATAAAATGGAATAACATGCATGTGAGGTTGATAGCTTCTTAGAGAAGTTTCAAGATTTTTGAGAGACAGAGAATGTATTGAATGCATTCACTCATATTCGTGCCATGTAGTGGCCTCATTAAATTTTAACACCTTCCTCCAAATTTGGAAGTATGTCAACTTTAGGTTTAAATCTATTCATCATTACATGGAGCTCATTAATCAACTATTCACTATATTATCCACAAGCTTTCTCATGGTTTCAATGATTTGTATATCAACCTATTAGCAATTATAATTAATCAATTGAAATATAATTTGGTAGAAAACCATATTTATATAATTGCATAAGTTACATGCATGGTGTTATCATACGTTCGATCAAGATATTATTCAACCAATCCCATAATCCATATAATGCATGGGTCAAAAACAAATAAACATACTCATTCACAAAATCAAATAACATAATTTTCTTAGGTCAGTCATCGAATGATTAATCAAGCAATTATCATACCTTAAAAATCATTTTCCTAAGTCAATTGAGTTTGAATTTTTAAAACTTAACAATCAAATGTCATAACCCATGGTCTTAGTCCATAAACTATTAACCTTAGAAATATTACCATGGTACTTAGCCAATGTAGTTTCCATAGCCTTTTTAACTTTATCAACAATACAAGAGTCATTACCTTCTCATTTATGGTTACTAGCCATATTAAACAGAACATGATAACTCATCAAATACATTTTTTATGTTTTCTCAAGGTCTAAGACCAACAAGAATAGCCATAACATTTGTACCTTTCTGCATGATAGTATCAAGGAGGTGGTTATGGTTGATGAACATTGTATTCATCTAAAACTTCTTAATAAAATATTAAATAAGTAATCCTGTTACCTTGAAAAACTTCATATCCATTAAGCAACAAGGAATAATTCCTTAAAATTTCCATTATATGACCATACACACCATGAGAGAGAGAGAGAGTTCATCATTATGTAGTCAAACCTCATTTCCATATTGAGATAATACTCTTTGCAACTATGTATATATCACTTTCATTATGAAATCATTATTTTCAGCTAGATAAATCGTAATGTCAATATCAGATTCTATAACTAAGTAGTATACCAATGCATCAAATCATTCCTATCAGCAAAATGGATAACTCATAACTCACTATATAACATGGTGTGCTACCTTTTTTGTTATAGGTACAACAATCAAATAGTACATCATGTACCACAATCATCATAGACAACATGGTAAGTACATTCAAACATAAAAGCAAGGTAAGAATAAGTCATAAATGCTAAGTGCTTTACGAGCACCGAGTGACAAACACTATTATTCATTGCACATGTAACGATGTGTAAGTGTTTATATCCTTTTAGGATATACATACACATGTATATCTATATACCTAGCAATGTAATGGCATATTCCTAGATCTTGTAAACCATTCCAAATCTTTTGACTTATCCATACAACAAAATAAACAAAAATTGTGGGATGTTACATGTTAGGTTGTGGAGCTTGTTTTCATGTGTGAAAGTGTTGAAGACTATACACTAAGAGTACTGTACACTTTCCACAGTTGGCGGAAATTTTTTTTGGGCCTCAAAAATGTGATTTTCTCATATGGGTGAGATTTTTGACCCATAAGTTTATGTGACGGTTTTTGTCCATGGTTTTGATACCCACGGTTTTGTAAAACTGATTAAGCAATTGTCTACTTATATGGTTTTGTGCATATGGTAGGTGTAATGTAACATTGCAGATGTGTCTGAATTTGGGTGTGAATTCTATAGAGTTTGTTGAGTATAGCTCTAAATAGATTTTGGTTTGTTGAGCAAGCGATTCTTGGTGGACGTAGCCCAAATTGGGTGAACCACGCTAAATATTGTCTCTTTGTGTTGTGTTATTTTTATTCTCGCACTTTTATTTCAGATCTGTAATATTTTCTACATATTAGTTTCTACTATTCTGATTCTGTGAGGTAGTATTCCACATATTTTATCACTTATTTCCTATCATTAGAAGAAAGGTAGCACATGGAGATAAAATAGGTCATTGTGCAAAGTGATGAAATCAAAGAATTAGCCAATTTTCCATAATGGCTAAAAATATAAAATTAAAGTTGGAGTTTCATTCAAGAAAATACCTAGGGATAGATAAAATCACAAAGATTTAGTGGCCAAACAAGGAAAAATAAAGCACATGGAGATCAAGAGAAAGAAAACACATGGATATATCTATTAATAGGATTAACACGTGTTATATTTAGTCTGAACTAATAATAGGAAAAACATGCACACTATTTTGGAATTTTTCCAATTATTAGGAATGTGCATGTAGTGGCAAAGGGAAAGTCCCCATCCTTATATATAAATAGTGCATCTATAGTTAAAAGAGAGGCTAAGGAGAAAATGTGTGATATAAAGCTGTAACTCTAGGTATGAGTTAGCATTTGGAGTCAGTATGGATGCACGTATGGTCCAACACAAGGATATATTGGGTTATTATAATTAGATAATTTTTATGAAATGCACTTATGATCATGATGGTGATTTGGGAATTAAAGTATTATTGTTCACCTTGATTTATGGTTTGTTTCCTTATTATATGTGTTTTTGAATTACCATGAATATGTTATATTTTTGTGCATAAATGATTTCTTTGGTTCGAATATGATGAATATGCATGCTAACATTATGATAAGCATAAAAAGGAGGGACTTGGTGGTTGCATGCACTTTGGGTGAGCATTAAAATATTTCTAGATGAAGTGCCGGTGAGCATAGTTATTAAGTGGGTGAACCAACAATACATTTTGGTTCCATTAAGCGGGACCTATTTTCAATTTGTCTACCAGGATGACACATGTAGATGGTGTATCAAATATATTTGGAGAGTATTGAGATTTGGGTAGAAGATGGGAGTAAGTTCAGAAGGAAGTTGGTGGACAAAAAGGGGTCATAAGTGGACGTTATATTGCAAAAAACAGAAAATCTCAACTTGTAGGGATTATTAGCAATACATGTACTCAAAATTAGAAAAAATATATAAATATGAATCGTAGAATCCGGAATCTAGTTTCTAAACTACTATTTTTTTTTAAAAATGGACAAGTTTAGCTATATTAAACACTCAAAATTATATGACTTGGTTTTTGTTTTAAAAAAACCTATAATATCAGAGTCCATTTTCCCACGATTTGGATGACCAAATCATGTTTTTTTAATTTGGTGAAAATTTATATGTTATTATCTATCTTTAGATGGATTTTATTTTGTATTTTTTTTAGCAAATTTTTTCTTAGTGATTTTTTTTCGTGAAAGTGGTCTCATTTTTTTTAGAAAATGGGGCGCTTTTTGTTTGCCCGCCATAACTATATAAAAAATATCAAAATCATTTTTTTTAACGTGTATATAATTTCTCTACACTTACGATGGTATAAGTTTTATCACATTTTGATAAGTGAAACAAAATTTGCAATCTTAAACGTAGACATAAACATTCGTGGGAAAAAATGTGTTAAAGACCTATTGTTAGTTAAAATTATAAAATAATATTTATCTTATTCTATTCACTTTAAAATCAATATTTCTACGAAGCTAATTGTCTCCCTTATGTGATGGCACCATTTTTGTGAAATGTTTGCAGTTTTTTAGCATGGTTCAAGTCTACGGAAGAGAAAATTTTAAGTTTTTTGACCTTTTACACACGATAATGACCTCACATAGTTTTGGTTGTGAAAAAAAAAGATTTCCCGAGCCTTAGGGTCGATTTGATTATACAAATAGAATCGAGATCACAGTTTGGATAACAAGCACCACAATCACACTTTATAAACCATGATTATGGTTCTTAAATCATATTTACAAACATCTCAATGTTTGAATTACCATGTGATTTTTACTATTTGAATGGTTATTTGGTCTCAGGGATCTTAAGGGACTACACCCAAATGAAGTAGCCGTAAGTAATGACATTATCACTCACCGTAATGATACCTCCTCTAGTTTTCACCTAGCCACCGAACATGTTGGCGTAGTCAGATTTGGTGCCATGATGTCTCAAGGAATGACTTATCACTACTCACCTCTGTTCATTTCCTAGGACTACCTAGAAAAGGTAGTTTGTAAACAATTATGCCACAAAGGCTCAAGGAATTCCAGGAAGGCTTCGGATCGGGTGGTCTGACTCCAAACCGGCCTCCCTAGAGCCCTCCATAGCACCCAAAGGCATATACCCCCAATCAAATGCATTGGCAGTGACAATTTGTTGGACCATGACCTCCGGGCATGACTTCTCGTGCTACTTGGCTCACATCAATGAGATTGCAACAAGTTTAACACATTACCATGTAAATACTCTAATGATTGTTAAATGATCTCTTTTTAAAGCATGTTAATACACAATAGAGTCTTAAGAATATTTTTGCATATCTTGTGCCAACTAAGTTCTATAATGTTTCTATATTTTTTTACAAGTGAATTCAAATTAGGACCTTATTGTTACACACATCAATAACAAGTTTAATTTGGACTAATACTTAACAAATAAATTGTAAGTACACTAAAAAAATATAAAATTACTTGTAATAAATCCCTCAAGACCATTTTTAATTGTGTACATTTTGTCTCACTTTGGAGTGTGTTAACCATGTGCTTAAAATAAGAAAATTGATATAAGTCCACACTTGAATCTCTTAAAAAAAATGATCTTGCACCCAAGAACCTTCAAAACCATTATATAACATAACATCATATATCATATATCATTTAACAATAACATTTAACATATCATATATCATATATATCATATCCATAATGGTCACATAATCGAGGCCATCAAATCAAATCAAACATATAGAACTAATATGGTTATGAAAACATACATAGAAGGATATCATGTGCAATGAAATCAAATCAAACATAGAAGTAATATCGTTATGAAAACCAACATGGATATAATGTATCAAACTAAGTGTGTTGGACGTGTCTCTAAAAATATAAGTTCATAACATGTATCGAACTAAGTGTGTCATATATATAGGACCACATGCAGTCGCATAAGGCTATATACATGGACTATATGAAGAATCATGAACTAGGACTAGATGGCATACACACACACACATCTAGGTCCTATGAATCTAATCATGAAACATCTTCCCTCTCTTCACCCTACTAGAAGAAGCATGTCCACAACCTGGGGATGTAGTGGAGGGAGATACCACTACGGATTTCATCCGTGTGGTCCTAGGCATCTCTAAGTAGGCCTGCAACCTAGCCTGCACATTCATAAACAAAAAATTTTTAACACCAAAATTTTTAAAATACATTCAAAATTTAGAAACTGAGAATTTAGTTAATGCATGTGAAATCTTACCGTAATCTCATGATCCCTATCAATTTGTCGTCGACGTGTCACAGGTCAATGGTAGAATCACGAGGGGTAAGATACATACAAATAAATAGTTCAAATTAAATATTTCATGTATAAAATTTGATATTGTAGATTTAAGTAATAAGAAAAAATTCCTCCAAAATTTAACAAATTTGAAAAATTATACCTCAGTTAGTGGATCTGCAGATGTTATGGCAAAGTATCTACAACAACCTCCATAGTCTACATATATGGAGGAGTCTCTCTGGCAGTCATAAGCTATACAAAAAACATGTACAGATCAATATTAATCTACATGACTGCCACATAATAGACCCAAAGCATAATCGACACATAACAAACCAATACATATTAATTTGCTAATAGAAACGAACCAAGGAATCTAGGTTTAATGATCTTCTAGGGAAGCTTTGATGTTACTCGAGTCTCCAAAATTCCTACAAGAGTAGATACACAACTGAACTTCCACAATTAGAAACAAAGTGTAAAGAGAAACTAACCTGCATAAAAGTCATGTGAGGTGTGCTAGTAGCCTCAGTGCCCAAAGCAGATGATGACCCGCCAGGATCCTGCGTATAAAAGACAAACATATTAATATGTACATGTACACGTGAAACATTATAATAATAAAAGTGCAATCAAATGAAATTTGAAATGTAAGTACAACTTGAAACTTACATCTGTAACACGCCCAACTGCAGTAGCTAGCATGTCGATGCCAGATGTGTCCTTCACTGGATATTGTTGTTTAAAAAAAAAATAGTTTTTACATATATGTACATGGCGTAATCAAATACATATATATAAAAATATAAAATGAATTAAACTATTATATGTATATATATAATATTTATTTGACATTTACCAAAGTTGAAAGACCAAGATAATTTACACCAGTTCAAAAAACATCCACCATCATCTCATCTAGAGAAAAGAAATCATGTGATCCAACAAATGATGTCTCACCCACAATGCATACAACACCAAATGATCCATAGTGGTGTGGTGTGCTAGTTTTGGTACCTCCACCAACATCACTAGATCTAATCTGGTCACTATCTTTGGGTCGAGTGTGGTGAGCTCCTTAATGCATGTAGTGTGTCAATCTCCACAACCTCCTTCACTATAGGAGGGATAACTAAAGGTAGTGGGGGTTTTGGGGCATGGGGATCCTTGGTTGACCAACACATGCACTAGGTCTACTCTGTGCAGAGCCACCTCCTTGCCCATAAAACTCAAAAAATTCAAAATAATTTAGGACCTCATTAAGCACAAACTTGCAATATAATTTCTTCAAAAATAGAGAGGAACCTCATTGTTTTTACATGGTGGATAATCAAAAACCATCTACCATCGATCCCAAAATTATTATTTATTTGATCATCGTGGCACCAATGGATTAGGAACCATTTGCAAGTAGGTATGGGGGGCATTAGTTCTTGGGTCAGTAAATAATGCACAAATGTGGTCTTTTATAAAAAAATCTTTTACAGCCGCATGGGATAATTTATAAGCATACCACTACCTACAATCACCTCTAAAGGTATTCCATCTATCTATTTGGTTGGTTATGGAGTTGAATTTTCCAATTAATGTTTGCAATGTGTTGGCTAAAGTCATGCAAGACGGATTTGTGGCATGATTTTGTCTTATAGTCTGAATAAGGTTCTCAATGGCAATTTTATTTTTTAAATTCTTCCAATGATATCACTTGTGTTCTGTTGGTTCCGTAGATACAAAAGGAGCCACAGGAGGTGGATCTACGTTTAGAGGAGGGTTTTGAGGAATATTTGGATGGTTTGCAGGATTACGAGCTTGCCAAGCAACTGACAAAACAAAAAAATTGTATACATAAACAAAAAATTGAAAAACCCATGAAAATCACAAAAACTAAAATGTAAGAAATTTGATCAAAATCGAGGGCTTACCTCTTCATCTTGGTGGCATTTTTTCACGATCCGAAGTTTGAGGAGAAATTTTCAGGGGGTATTCAAATCTCAAGTGCCAAAGGTCTAGGAGAAATCGCGGTTCATAAGGGAAAATGGGGGAAAATGAGGAGTCGTGGGTCTGTTTTTTTTGTCTCAGAGGACCGTGATCATGGTTTTAGGTTTGGAAATCACCAAACCTATAAAAAAATTCCATGATCGTGGTATATAAATTGTGATCGTGGTACGTAAATTTCAGGTTTTTATGTCCACTTAATTATCCACCAACTTGTTGCACTTACCCATGGTTAAGAGGTAGTTTCACAAAGATATAACATTAGACCTGACTTTAATGTGTGAAATTGGGTGGAGGATAACCTATATGACTACTTATTTGAGACATTCTTCAACTTTTTCCTATTAGAAATGTACCAGTGGTTGGCATCTTACACATCAAATAGAGTTTTCTACCCACGGAAGAGAGCTTGGACACCGGAAGACTATAAAAATATATTTGATTCGACTTTTTGGTGCTTAAATTGATCTCGCCCTTATTCGTTAAGCTTTTATTGTTGTATCTGCTATATTTTCTCGCTTTCCCTATTGAGGTGTGAGTCAGCTCTGTGGTTTTTCTATGTAAGGTCTAGTCTTTCCTCTTTTTCGGTTGAGGATCATGTCTGTATATGCATTTTATCTCCCATCACCCATTGATACATGGCCACTTTAAATTAGATGCGATATGACAGTCATATTTGTAAACTTCTATTTTTTCTATGACATTCACGAATTAAAAAATTGTTCCCATGACCCAATGAATATTCCTCGAATATTCGCGACCATAAAGCAACACAAGTAGTTTTTATTTCTACCCCAAAGGTGTACACATGTCTCAAGCTTAGTGGATATAGGGAAGCAGTGCATAATTTTATTTGTGTACTTTAAAGATAAATGGTGTTAAAAGTGCAAAATGGTCCCCGAGGCCATGAGAAGGACACATGGATTCTATTTATAAAGGAAGTGGGGAAACGGGTCGTTGGATTTTTTTATACTTTTAGTTTTAATTAGAAATGGAGTTAAATTATAAAAATGAGTCAGTATCCCGATATCACTCAAATGTGACCACGTGTCGAGCCAAAAGATTGAAAACCAAAAGGCGAGATGGGTGGGTTAAGTTTTCCAAAACTATGTACAATCTCTAAAGCTACAAAATTATAAAAGGTGCCCCCGAGCCCATGATAGCGAAAAGCTTTATTCCATGTGGACGGTTCATTTTTAAAATTGCAAACAACAAACTGAACGGTATTGATGTAGTGCATTTATTTATGCCACCATAAATGTTGCTATGGAAATCAAGAACATTTTAAAGCTTGTGAATGCTTTCATCTTTATTTACCAATTGGCTTGATTTTTGTTTCTGCCTTTGTGATTTGTGTGAATAATTATCATGTCATTAGCTGTGGAGCTCAAATTGTGAACCTGAGGATTTAAGAATTTGTTGATTTGGGTTTAAAATTTTGAGGAACTTGTGGATTGACTGGTAAGAGCTTCAAAACTCCTATATTTCTCTTTCAGTGGCAAGGTTGGTTTAAAAGGAAAGTTAGGGTTTTGAACAATGAAGACTATGCCATCTTCATTCTCATTTGTTTCAGAATCACAAGTGATCTAGATAAAATTACGGACATAGACTTAATGGGCACATTGATCTAGATGAATTCCTCTAAAGGTTAAAAAGTCCCCATCAGAATGAATCCTTAAAAATAATTTAGGAAAGTTGTATTGCTCTAGTTGGTGCCATCCCACCCTCTGTTCATTTCCCTGAATTAGTGTGGCATTGTGCTATGAATTATGATCCAAAAAGAGGGAGGTGTTAGATGGGAGTGGGGATGCAGTACTGACACTAACACCAATGACCATCAGAATAATGTTAAAATTTCCTATAGTCACAAACCCAATTACCATCGGCATCAAGTTGGCTCTGAAGGATTATGAAACAAAGAAGAAGGACTATATCAAGATGATAAATACAAATTAGATTATTATGAAGAGGACAATGGCTAGAATCCCTAAGAAGTTGGTTAGGGAAATTTTGTAGAGGAGGTTAAGGATGTCATTGTGTTGTTAAGTCGAATGGAAGGTTTAGAAACAATAAATGAATTCAAAGAATGGATGACTACATACATATGGATTATTATGGAGAGAAAAGGGAGCATTTTCTGGGCCACCTTTATTGCGGATGCACTCCACGATCACATGATCAATCTAGAAACAAAATTTTAAATGGGAGATACTTCATAACATGAATTTTATATAATGACATATCTCATTTATAATATTGCAGGGCACAAACATTTCCTAGGTTTGTCACCACATGCGATTTTAAGAAATATCGATACATGAGATATTTCTTCAACTACAATTGATCAACTTGAGTGGGAATGTAAGGTTAGTTAATTTTCTTTTCTTTTCCCTAATCATTTGTCTTTTCAAGCCAAAATAGGGACAATATATAATGTCCGAACAAGATAGACAAGTAATTTTGGAATATGGATGTTGCTTCATCCAGTATAAAAGGTTCACTTACATAAGAGTTAGTGGTTTTGAGGGAAAGCCATATAAGTTGCCTAGGTATGTAGATGATAAATTGATTTTATGGGAACTAGTAAGACAATTGACACCTATGCATAAAATAATTGTTGGGAGGCATAAAAAAATATCAAATTTCCTATTTAAATTGGAAGGTATTCATGTCCTTCCATCATAAAGGCTAGATTGATCAAGAGGAAATGCAAATATTTGATATGAAAAAAATTTGAGGTGGGCCTAATTATGACATTAGATGGGTGTTTAACAACATTACAAATACCTTTGAGCATGAGCCCCATTTTGAGGATTATTAGATGAACTGTAGGGATGAGGAAGAAGTCAAGTTAAGGGATTTTTCTAGAATGACTCTGTCACAGATAATAGACTACAAAATTATGGTTATCCCAGAGGGGATTGTGGATGATCCACACACAATGAGAAGATTTTATATTGATCAAAAGGTGGGGGATCAACTTGTATCTCCTCCAGATTGGAATGTGGTAGAATTTGATGATCCTTATTTAAGAATAGCTGATGTAATGAGAAGGACTGTAAACTAGTTGACCCAAAAGAACATTGATCTTTCACTCCAGAATACAAAAATCCTAAACAATTTTAGAAGTTTGGGAAACCTAAGTGAGGATATTCCACCCCTGAGGGAGGATATAGATAGAATGGACCCACTGGGAGGAAATGCCCCTCAATTTCCATCCAAAAGACCTAATTCTAAATTCATTGATGAGTGGACATCAGCCACTAGCGGAACTGGAACTTCTATGTCAGTTCTCAAGAAAAAGACTAAAGAGATTCTTTTAAAATTTATGGAGAATTCCCCCATTACTTTTGCAGTGCAATTTAGGAAAAGTGAAAATGTTTGGCATCACATGTGGTCCATCAAATGTTTTCGCCAAAGCATCATAATTCTATAAAGTTGATGAGTGGAGCCATTGCAAGTGGTCACATTCAGTCTAAGCCACACAAGGATGAAATAAGGGAAGAAATAGATTTTAAAAAGTTTGAAAGGATACATAGAAAATACAAGGCTATTCACTAGCCAGTCTTGGTAAGAGTAGGTTCCCATACACCTACAAATTTCAAGCACTAGGATGTGGTAATTGATCCCCAGAGTCTGAAAGGAGTGATACTTTCCAAAAGCAACATGATACATCCATACCACATGTAGAGCAATCAGATCCTATGATCCCATCTCTATATTTTATGGAAAAAACAATGGAATGCACTTAGAGTCCAGTTTCCCAAGGAAGTACTACAGTTAATCTAGTAGACAATCAATTTATTACCCCAGGTATGAAAATATCTAAAAAAATTCTTTCCAATGATATAAATGCATGTCTAGTCGAAACAATGCATGAATTTACAAAGTTCCAAACTAATGTAATTGATGTTGATGCTGGTGAAGGATTTTCCATGTTGGATGCACTTAATTTATCTGTAGATGAACCAATACTGACACCAGTGAGTAAAATTCAAGCAAACAAAGAATTGGAAAAAGATATTCACATAACAACTACTGAAGGGAGGACCCAGACAACTAAAATGCTTTCCCCAAGAAAAATGACTTCAGAATTGGGTAAACCAAAGTTGTTTGTTAAAAAGGATACTAATGTTGAGTTATTAATGGAAGAGGATATATCCATTTCTGCTAAGGTGACTGAAACTAATAACCTTCGTCATGAGGGAAAATCTATTTTTAAAGAAAGATTGAAAACAACACAAGATATAGCGCGATGCATGAAATCATTACTGATAAGAATTTACAGCCCTTAGTGGGAAATGTAGAGTTGTTTCCAGAGGAAAAACCTACCATGGAATTACAAGATACATCATTAGAGCATGAAAAGGTAAGGTCACAACCTAGAAGACTTCAGGAGAGAAGGATCCCACAACCCAATTTTTGGTGCAAGAAAGTGTTATAGAAGAATTTATTTCCACTATGGATTCAATTGAAGAGGAAAGGAAGGATTTTCCTCTGAATGTTGATACAATTCAAGGAAAAAATGATCAAGCTGAAGTTCCATACCATGAAAAAGATAATCCAAAAGAATCAGTAGCATAGGGTGAGATTAGCATAGGGACCATCAAAATAAGTAATCAGGAACAAACACAATAATTGGTGTAAAATGAACAAGAATTATCCAATAAAATGGTAGTTGTTCTTGAGAAAATCCATAAAGAATCAAAAGAAACAAGATCCATAACGAGCTTAGAAAAGTTATGGATCAGTGAGTTGATTTTAAATGAAGAAAAATAGGTTCTCCCTGTACTAGCTATTGACCTTACTATTATATATTTTCCAAAGGTAGTAAGAGCCTCATAAAGGGCTAGGACCATCAAAAAAACCCACACTGATTCATCTAAAGCAAGGAACTTGGAAATAACAACCCATTTTGAGGGTAAAACAAGAAAAGACATAACAATTGATGATTATAACACTTAGATTATTCCTTTAGGAAAACCTTCAAGGGAACAATTGAAGAAAGGTTTTTGAGGTAGTGAGTGATCTTCTGCTAAAGTTTGATGAATATGGAATGAAAAAAAGGAAACTAAAGGAGAAAGGTAAGGCCTTGAGTTCTTTTTTTTACAACAGTTTGGTGGCAAATGAGTCAAACACAAGCGTATTTATAAAACCCCGAAAGAATGAATAAGATAAAACAAGTCTGTCAAGAAGGTTCAAGTAGTAGACACATGGGTTGATAACTTGACCAAGAGGGGAAAATAATCCATTATGGAAGTTAGGTCGAAGTATGAAGATCTGAAAAGTAGAATCAATGAAATTGATGAGGTAATTGAACAATGCAACAATGAGATTTTCTACTTTGAAGGTATTCTTCCCAAGTTGGACTGCATTACCTAGCTTAATGATGAGTTGGTTGAGGAGGAGGATATTGTACTGATGAAATTAAAGGAATCCAACATTCCCTTGAGGAGTTGTCAAAAATTAGAGTTGAGACCCTAAATGGAATCAAAGAAAAGCTTGAGATCAAAAGAAACCTGGTTTGATGACACTATTGACTTAAAGTTGGAGGATATGGTTATTGATAAGTTCAAGAAAATTTATGGGGACATAAATATTTATTTATTACTTGAATATTTTGAAATGAATGTTCTAAGGAATGACTTCTCCTATGAATTCATTAAGACCATGAGAAAGATAGAAAATAGAATTGCAGAGTTGAAGGAAAGGCCATTGGAATACAAGCTAGAAAATGGGCCATTGCATTGATGCAATATCTAGACAGGCATTGATTTTCTAGCATCATATAGGACTAGATGAGGATGAGGTTAACGAATTATTCAAAATATATGATGCATATGTGGCGAGGATACCAAAAGAACAAGATCCAAAAGTAGAAGCTGAAGAAGAAGAAGATGCAAAGGATGACGAACATGCTTAGAAAATTATTCCTTGAACTATATTCTCTTTTCATATTCATCCTTTTTAAACTAATGTTTTAAAATGACACTTCTATTGCATTGGAAGTAATTATTTCTCTGAATTTTATTGTTCCTTCATTTCAATTGAAAAATGGAAGAATATAGTAATGTCATATTTACTTTGATGAAATTAACATACATTTGGATAAGCATGTAAATGATTGATGTTGCTATGTTTCTTGCACTTTGAATAAGGAAAAAATGGGGTTCTATAGGGGCCCTACCCATGACAAAGAAATATATATACATGCCAGAAAGAGAAATAATGAAAAGAAGACAACATCTAGGGATTCATCAGCTCTACTTCATAGCTTCCTCCTAGCAAGAGAGCTTTTCGAAGCTTGTTTTTCCTCAACACAAACTCACTTGAGCCTTGTGCTATTTGAACAAAAATGACTGACCCTTCTAGGTCCCAAGACATTCCCATATCCATTAATGCCTCCAGATTCATTCTAGGATGACTCATGATTTTCTCTAGTTTAACTTTCTTTTGTTGAGATGAAACCCAATCTAAAATATCCAGAAATCCTATGGAGAATGTCGTCTTTCCTTTCCCTTTTTAAATGATTGACATTTTGGGTGTTTCTTGAGAGGGGACACCTGAAGTGGTTGGAGGGGAAGGTACTACATGTTGTTGACTAGGCTGATTGCGAGGCCTCAAACTTGACCCAGCCTCCCATTTCCATGTAAAAGGTGGATTGTCCTTCGGGGAAGGAATTGGTTGAGGACCCAAAAATTCATGCTCTACCTGAGGAGAATGATGCATTAGGCAAGTGGATGACTGAATAAAAAATCTCCCTCTATTGTCCCAAGAAGAGGAAATGACTACCCTTGAATGGCGAGTAGACAATGATTGTCTTCCTCCCCATCTGAGATAATGATTGGAGGTTGTGATTTTGGTTCACCTTTCCTTTTCCCTGAAGATGACCCTGATACTGAAATTGATTATGAAGGCATGGTCCCTACTTTCCTTTTCTGCAGAAATTTGATCCTTTTCTCTAACTCTTCTATTTTGTGGGAGATAACAGTTTCGTGTCGATGGAGGATTTATCATATAACACATATGATTCCTTAGGAATCTCTTTTGATAAAAACTCCTCATCACACAAAAAGGGACATTAAAAATTGGTCTACCCAGAGACCTGAGGTCTTCTCTCAACCCATTATTTTTTCAAGTCTTCGGGAGTTTTCATATGTTCACATCTAAAAATATGGAAATACATAACCTAGAAAGCTGCAAACATGGGATTGATCCTGATTAGACTTGTAATAATTTCTTAAAGGAATTTATAGTATGTTAAGGGCCCTCTAGTATCACCCACACATTCTATCTCAAACAAATCCCTGACAAAAGCTTCATCAAGACTACTTAAATTAAAAATCTGATTTAACTCCTTTGAAGAAATCTCCTTCGGGTTGTGAGATACAAGCACCTTCGCCATTCTCTTTGAAATTATTTACACTCAAAACAAGAAGGTAAAGGCATGATGATAATGAAATTGAGACAAGTTTTATAAATAAAAGGAGACAGATGTTTTGATTTAATGCATTATTTCCCATGAAATGAAGGATATTTTTTTCAGTTCACACAGAGGAGAATTTAAGATTTGGAAAAAGTTAGGAATGATTAGATATGGTAAATCAAGGTGAATCGACAGAAACTATGTGTGGACATTAAGCCAATGAGACATGAAGCGGCGCCCAAGGAAAATTAATGAAAAATGAGTATCGATATATGTCATTTCAATATTATCTAGAGGTGTTTAGAGATTGTTCGAAATGATTATCTAATCAATACTAGGAAAGAATGATTAAAATAAACTGCTAGAAATGATTACCTGATATCCCAGTCGAGCACTAGTGAAGTTGATTGAAAAGACTAGTGATTTGTACACCTAACAACTTTAAGAAAAACCTTTCTAAATGCCATGTTCTAGAAAATTTTTAAAAAGGGGAATATTCTTGGGAATATTCAAACTTTTAGGGGGATAACTTCGAAGGTTAACAAGTAAAAGAGATGATATAAAAGGAAAAAGGATAATCACGAAAAAGGGGGTTAATTTTTCTAAGATTTATTCAGAGAAAAGAGAAGGAGAGAAAGATGAGAAAATCCATTTTCCAAAGGAACTTATTTGAGAAACCAATTATTTCTTATGTATCTTTGAAATTTATCATGTCAAGATGGTTACAAATGTACAGCCATTGAAAAAATTTGAGATTGTAAACAAACTTTACCTTGTTGATCAATTCGAAAAACCTTTAAGTAATTTGTGTTAATCATGAACCATGTTGTGTCTATTATCATTTTAAGATATCTTCAAATAGTTATATGTGTTCTGTTACAATTTTACATTAGGAATCCCTCTGAAATCACACAAGATCTCATCCTCATGACAATATTATGGCATTTGTAATTACATTATGAAGAGAGATTTCATTTCATGATGCAATAAGTGATTTAAATTCACTTTACTTTCATTTCAGTGATACAGATTGTTTGTCAGTTTATGAGTGTATCATAAGCATGATATATCAGGGACTTCTAAGGTTTAATTAAGTATTTAACATGAGTTCTTATGTTAAATCCTTGAAGAATGTGTGAAGCCGTGTGTCTTTGAGCTTTCATAGATGCACAATTTTCTAGTTGAAGGTTCATCCTAACTATTTGAAGCCATTTGTCATTTTTCTTTGTGGATTTGTCAACATTTGTTTAAAGCTCTCAAGAATTTGGTATAATCAACTTTATCCTGCTTAACTTCCCAACCATAAATTTCATATTTAGTGATATATCATACATGAACCATCCTTGCTTGCACTGTATATCCACAAATGCTAAAGAAGATCATTAAATTTGTCCATCCTTTACCAAAAATATGCAAGTATAATCAGTTTTTATCATTGTCTTTAGTGACTGGGCCTTGTCTAGAGAACATCTTCATTTTCTAAGGTGATAACTCATGAGAGTTAGGTTATGTTGTATTGGCCATGTTTTCTCAAGGTCTCCTTCAAAATACTGCAAAGGAAGAGTCAAATACTGTTAATCCATTGATAATTTCCACTAATACAGGTCACAAAGTGGGTCCTCTCACCCTGGTTGAAGGCACAACCTAAAGTAGTAAGGGTAGTTCAAAATCTTAGCACGCTAAAACCCAGTCATTTCCAAACCAAAGTGATAAATAGTCATCTAGAATCCATTCCTGGCTACAAAATGATTCCTATTATGATTTATTTATCTCTAAGCATCCTGATCAAATTGTGATGCTGTTTGGTTTCAAAGGAAGGACCAACACGACTAATACATGGAGCAGAGCTAGAGACCAATGATGGGAAGGTGTACTACACAACCGTACTTTAGAGGACATAATTTTTATGTATTCTTGTCTTAAGGAGGAAAATTTCTAGTTTTTGCATGAGCCAAGAGGATTCCATTTCCACGCGATACCCTTACCTATAAAGATCTTGATGGTATAAATGGGACTAGAGAGGTTACCCATGGCTAGCTAAATCCCCACCATGCACACGAGATAGAGAGAAGGTGACAGTGGCCTTAGAAATAAAAGAAGAGAGAGGAAAGACAACTCAAGTATAATGAGGCATGACAGAGGGCGGTTAGTGCAACATTATTTTCAAGAAGAATGATGACTGGAGGAAGTGATGAGATCCCCATAGAATATGAGGAGCCATAGTATCATGTCATGTTGACATTGGAAAAACACATAGGAGAGACCCCATAAGATTATGATGAGAGTGCATCGGGAGAAAGAATGAAGGCGTGGGTGTGCATCTAATCCATCCTAGCTACCTAGATCTTGTGTAAGGTGTTACATAACCATAGGTAGTTGTTGAAGATAATCATAGTAAAGGTGAGAAAACAATATATCCACATTAGGAAGGAGATACAAGTACACACATTTTAGTTTTAACTCAAGAAGCGCAACATATTAATAATATACACATGGGCGCAACAATTTCCAAAGTGTTTAGAAGTACTTTTGGAGGAGTATTTACAGTGCATCACCAGGACATGGTGTTGGTGCAAAGAGCATAAAAATAAATCCTATAGGTGTTGCAATCACATATACAAAGTAGGATTCCATATTCAACACAACAAACCGGGACACAAGGTATTTCATCTTTAGGATCGTAGGTTATGACAGTGGCATGGGAAGCTCAAGAGGTTCAGGTCAACCACCACGTGGGGAAATATTGGTGGAGGTTTTGGATCTGGTCCTAGTACTAAACCAGGGTAGGGTCCATAGCCACAATAACCATTGCTTAATCATCCTCAACAAACACTATCTCAACAACCAAAAAAATATATACCTCAAGTCTACTTTGATATGTATCTTCACTTGCCAGAGTACTGAGGTGTGGAGGATACGACTGAGGATGTGTAAAAGTGTGATTTAGTATGGAGAGAGAAGTGAATTACAGCCCCTAATAGAAAAGAAAGACAATTTACCACCACACTTTAAGGGTGCACAAAAATTGATATAGAAAGCATGATCCACACTAGACAAAAGTGGATTATGATGCTTTACAAGTTATGTTTTTGGTTGAATTTTACATCCTAGAATTTGAGCTAAAGAGTATTAACAAACTCAAGAATATAAGCAAGGCTTGTATGAAAGTGTAAGGGAGTATGATGTGTGGTTTAAAACTCTACTATCCAAATTATCTTATGATATTCATCCGATTCAACATACAAAATGGTTTTATAGATATTTGTTGAGTCTATTTTGAAGGGATTTATCACACAGTACCTGCATCATATCTGCGCAAGGCTTTAGAAGAAGCTCTGCACACCGAATCAATTAAGAGTG
The DNA here is from genome assembly GCA_018340775.1 of Taxus wallichiana var. yunnanensis. NCBI lineage: Eukaryota > Viridiplantae > Streptophyta > Pinopsida > Cupressales > Taxaceae > Taxus > Taxus wallichiana. Next base: position 168,154,767 of record CM031244.1, read on the forward strand.
TAGAAAATGGATTTATCCCTTTTCTTGAGGCATAGATAACAACTATGACTAAACAAATATAAAATCTATATGTCAATTCAACACATGAGACACACAATGAGTTATGGTGCATTGATTGTGAAGTTGAGGGACATACAAAGGATAGCTATCCACATAGGACTATGTGTGCATTGTTACAATCTTGTGAGATTTTTCACAAGAATCATGATGTCTGAAATTTCCCCCTCTTGTAGCACATGATGATGAAAATGTCTCTATGTATTTCAATATTTATGAAATATTATCATTTAATAGACCAAATTCATGAGGTATGTGAGATTGGATTAAAATAGACCGCAATGGCTAGTAGCTCTTAGACACGGGATTCCCAACCTAATGAAGGGTGAAATAGTGGAAGAAATGATTGGTATGATAAGGTATCATCTATTCTTTGGTCATATAGAAAAAATTATAAATGGTTGAATAAGGCCACACCCTCTAATTAGTGTTTGGCGTGGAAGCTATACTACCTATGGAATTTATGTTACAATCCCTACGTATTGTGCGTACAAGTGGATTGTTAGATGAAATGGATGTGGAAGAAAACATTGAGAAATTGATGTAATTAGATGAGTGACACAACATTTCATGTTGGATTCAGAAGATGAAGAAGGAAAGAAAAAAGTCTTGGCATGATAGGCATATCAACAGAAAGGATTTTGTTGTTGGGAAAATGGTCCTTCGTATTACTCAAAGTTTGTGTGCTACCTAGGAAGTTAAAGGTTCATTGGTTGGGACCATTTATAGTAGCCAAGATACTTGAATCATGATCATGTCAATTGTAAGTGCTAGATAGCACTGAGTTTCCGGTTACTTCAATGGGAGTAGGATAAATCCCTACTATAAATAAGATTCTTTTTGTTTGTAATAAGGATGTATTTCCACTTAGTTTAGATTTCCCTTTCATATTTTATTTTTATTTTTAATAATCTCTTTTTCACGTAGAAGTGATTAATGCCTATTAAGTTGATGCATCGAGGATCGCTCATACTTTTAGTATGGGGTGTAAGTAGGTATGAATATCTAACATAAATACAATCTTGGGTGTGCATGTGCAAAATTTAGGGTACTCTATGAATGGTTTGTGGTGTGCGCGAGGTAAAAGGAATGTGTTGAAGGTGCTTAGGATGATGGTGATTCAAGGAAAGAAATTACCCATAAATAAAGACCATGTAAGAAAAAGGACCGTGTAGTGTAACACAAGGTAGGAAATAGTAAGATGGACTACTTGGTATGTGGAACAGAGGAAGATGGGTTACAATGCAGTAGAATGCATACAAAGTTTTTTTAATCATAGGAGGTAGGAGCATGCCGAGAAGGTTATGACTGTCGCAGGTGAAAAAAGGAAAAGCGTGGAAAAAGTAAAAAACACATATAATGCTTTAAATTGGTGATAGGTGAGGAGCAACTAATGTAGATTTTTTTGTAAATCTATAAAAGATTTTTAGGTCAGTTCATTATTACCTTACATATTGAAGAAATTTGATCCATTAGAGAGCGAGTAAGAGTTATTAAGTGCAAGAAGCTTCGCATAGTGATTTGAGAAAAACTAGAGTAAGTTTGTACATGTCCCGACTTAGAGCTCCTTTAGAGGAAGTGTAATCGTGAAAGGAAGGCATGGAGATAGAAGGTTCAAAGTATTGATTTTTAGAGACAGGGTTTGATTGTAGAAACTCCAATTTGTAGAGCTAGGGCACGAGTGATTGATGAGTGAACCAGAGCACAAATAAGATCAAGGATTTAGGAGGATAGTTGAAGAATTGAACTCTCATAGAGTAAAATATATCAGTAAGTGATTCTAAGCACCTAGGGAAAGCATCACTTGATAAAATGTTACATTTGACTTAAAATGATGGCACCTAAGAAGGCAACTATAATATCACCCAAGAGCAAGGGAAAGAAGCCTATTATAGAAGATGTACCCAAAGAATGGTTTTTGAAATGGAATATCCATAAGAGGTGATTATAGGGAATCCATGAGATTTGTACTTAACCAAGTGCAATATTAATGAGTACAAAAATCTCTTAGAGGTGAATGAGTATGAGATAGAAAAATAAGTGTTGAAGAATATGGATCAAGGGACTCGGATCAAAACTAGTTTATCAAGACAAGGTATAAAAAGACTTGGAAAATGTGAGAGTTCTCTAGCTATACGAATTTACAATTTTTGGAAAAACGGAGTTCTTATACCAATGGCTGATGTCATGAGTTCACAAGGACTACTTCTACTTTACAGAAGAATAATACACATCAACATGTAGTTAATTTGCAGAGTTACGGGGTTGCACGCATTCAGGCCCCGAGATAGAGTTGGACTTAGATGACGATGTTAGAGTGGAGGCCACTTCTATTACATTCAAATATCGAGGGGATACCATGTAATGTACATCATGAAAATAACTCTGACTAAGATATAAGAGTTATCACATGTTGGAAAAGTGAACCCAAGTTAATAATAAATGGCTCCACATCATGTAGAATATGGAAAATAAATCTACAAAAATATGACCTCCTTTATTAGAAGGAATTATTGAAGAAGCAAACATACAAGTGGTAAGAGAAGAAAAGATAAATTGGGGAGATATCCTCCGTTAATTTTATTCTTAGAAATAGGAATTCTAGATGGTCTAAATGATAATGTATGGAAATACCCTTTATAGGAAAAGTCTCCTATGTAGAATTTCACTTGAGTATACTTGTGATGGAATAACCAATTCATACAAGCTTAGGTTGGATAGATGGTATAGGAGAATGTGCAAGGAATTCAAGCATGAGTGGCGAGTACCAAGGGAGTTACTTTTGGTCCTAGATGGTAAGGATGAATTTGTAGTGTACCAACATTTTTCTCAGGAATATTTTTACAAATTCGGGTGATAAGATTCCCAGTGTAAACTCCCATTCACATTCACGATAAGATACTTCCAAGACTTGGTGATAGGATGTATTCTAGAAAAATGGCATATCTAGATACCATGGAGTCGATGATAAAGACATCCCTTCTCAAACTCTAATAATAAAGTAAAGGAGGAAGCAATGAAGGTATATGTTTGTTTGAAACCTACAATAGTTAATGGGAAGAATATTCATGAAGAATACCTTCTGCTTCTATGATTTCTTAAGGGTAATAAGACTATGGGGACCAAGAGAGTGTGCAAGGTTACCCATCCTAGAAAATAAGAAGATTAAAATAATAAGGATGATGAGGAGGTTGAATAAGAATAAGATAATGATGATATCAACCATGGACACAAAAGGAAGCTACGGAGAAGGTGCATGGAACAAGATAGTGGCGTAGGGACTTTAGAGGCACTAAGGAGATCCCCAAGGGTTACTCGACTAGTGAAGAATAATTTCTGTAGTGAGAAGAAGATGAAAGTTGGGTGGCGAGGAAATTTATGAGGAGAATTTAAAAAAAAGGGTGCATGCGATCAAGAAACTACAATCGTCCATAATGTGGAGGATGATGAGGAAGAGTGAAGAATGAAAATGTACCACATGATACAGAGGTACATGGTGAGGGTGAAGAAGGCCTCACAAGAGAACATGAAGAGAAGGAGAAGAGTGATGAAAATCCATCCTAAGAAGGTATGGGAGCCTTAAGTGGAGGTGGAAGTAGTGTGCAACTAAGTGAAGGGACACATGTACCAAAAAGAAGATGCAATTTTAGGATTAAAAAAGTAGAGGAATTCGTGTGAACCCTCTAGGTAAATTATACTGATGATCAATCTAAGGTGTTGCGCGCATGATTCCAAAACACAATGTAGAATAAATAACTATATGGATGGGAATTTATTAACCCGAGACGAGCAACAATGCACACTAGGAAGATGTTCTCCTAGAGTATGCAAAATCACATGGAGGATATTGAATTAGAGGTTAGTGATGTAGCATGTGTGATGCACAAGATGAAGAGAGGGCTAGGTACAACCCTTGTGACTATCACACCTATAGAATTAATATATGAGTAGGCTATTAATGCTCGAACAAGATGAAAATATAAGCTGGTGTGCAGGAATTTAGATAAAGGGGTCACTATTAGGGTTTTGAATGGAAAAAATAAAAATAAGGAACAAGAAATCCAACAACTTATGGAGGCATGAGATAAAAGTCGAGAAGTGTGCAAAGTATGATTTCACTAAGGCTAAGAATATTGTAGATTTAATTACTATATTGTGCCTAGACCTAGAAGAAAGGGATAAATATGAATATCCTAGAACCCTACACTACTTAGAGGATCTTTTAGGAATGTTGTTGTAAGAGAAGAAACATGTGTAAAAGTTGAATGAAGAAGAACAAGCTGCATTTCAGAAAAATAATAAGGTAATTATAACATGTAAAATAGTGGAGTAGTGAGTATGAGGAACTTGGAACCACGATGAAATATGAGATGAATAAGGAACGAAGGGAAATTGACCATTTTAAAGACCCTAATACCATCATCGGGAATATAATATTAGGGAGGAGAAAGAGGTTAAACATGTGCAAGAAGCCAAAAAGGATGATAAGATTGGGTGAGATGATATAATGGATGATATTGCAAAGAAGATGGAAGTGCTTAAAATTTTTAGTGAAGCCTTTGAGATAAGGCTCAAATATCTTGGTTCATTAGTTTCATGGAGAATGGATGCCTTTGAGAGAATGATATCATGCCTTGTTGGGACTATCGGAAAATAAAAGAGAAGGGTGAAAATATGGACCCAATGTAGGTGCCCGAGATTTTCAGGTCTATACCAGAAATAACTATTAAGGAGCTATTGGAATGGGAGAAGCTGTAGAGCATCATAAATGTAGAGTTTCTGAACTTCTCTGATTATCCCAAGAATGAGTTCAAGTGCACACCTAGAAATTATTTAATTTAATGGGTATATTCCCACTATTCTTTTCACATTCTTTATTCTTATATTCTTGAGGGATATTATTTGATTCAATATTTCCGAGGATGGAAAATATCCCTAGTGTGGGGTAATGTTGGTTAGAGAAAATTGACTAAGTATCAGTTAGAAAAAATCTCACATCCAGGAGAATGTGTGCATAGAAGAGTAGTGCGTGGAGATAAAATAGATCAAGCATGTGAAGATATGCACAAGAAGTGATGAAATAAGGGACTTAGCCAATTTTCCATAATGGCTAAAAATATAAAAGAAGAGTTAGAGTGTCACTCAAGGAAAGATTTAGGGATGGAAAAAAGCATGAAGACTTAGCGGCCAAGAAAGAAAAAAGAAAGCACATGCAAATAAAGACAAAATAGACACATGGAGATGTCTATTAATAGGATTAAAGTGTGTTATATTTAGTCTGAACTAATAATAGGAAAATCATGTAGGCTAGTTTGGAATATTTTATATTATTAGGAATTTACATGTACCAGTGAAGGGAAAGTCCCCACCCCTATATATATAGATAACAAGTCTGTAGTTAAAAGAGAGGATAGGGAGAAAGTGTGTGATGTAATGTTGTAATTCTAGGTATGATTTAGGGTTTGAAGTTTATATGGATGCGTGTATGGTCTAGTAAAAGGATGTATTGGGTTATTGTAATCATCTACTATGTTATGAAATGTACTTATGATTATGATGGTGAATTGGGGATTAAAGTGTTATTATTCACCTTGAATTATGGTTTGTTTCCTTATTATATGTGTTTATGAATTTCCATGGTTATGTTATATTTATATCCATGAATGGTTTATCTGGTTATGAATATGATGAGTATGCATGCTAACATTCTGATAAGCATAAAAAAGGAGGGACCTGGTGGCTGCATGCTCTTTAGGTGAGAATTTAGATCTATCTAGATGAAGTTTCAACATGCATAACTATCGAGTGGGTAAATAAAGACCACATGTAGACAGAAAATTTTGCAATAATTATGCCTCTATTGTGTTGTTATATGCATGACTCCTAAGTGAGAATATTAGACACTGGTGACACATCTCCTAGTCCTTCTATTGATTTTGATTATGATATTGTCTTATGTTTTCTAGATTTATGTTTTTGGTCATGTGATAGGGATCCCTATTTCTATATGTGGTCTAGTTTATTTTTCTTATCTTAGGGAAAATAGTTCCCAATAGGGACAATAGAACTAGGCGCTAGTTTCCTTCCTAGTGCTTTTTTCCAAGCTTACTTATATTTTTAATTTACTACTTGGAACCTAATTTTATATTTCTTTTAATTTTTATTTCATTTTTGGGGTTTCCATTTTATGTCAATAAGTGTCAAAGTTTAAGCAAAGGAGTCATATATATACACAACCTACCAACTATTCTAAAGAGTAACTAGGATATTATTATCTATCTACTACTTAGGTAAAAAGGAGAAACTTAAGGAATATATTTGGGTTGCATCATTCACTGTATAGGAAGGGAAAAATTTGAATTCTATAACACACATCATCTTGGGGGAAAAGTGGTTGTACCATGTTATCTTGGTGTAACTTGTACAAGGGAAACCTAGTTTTAAGGGACACAATTTCTATCACACACAACAAAACTACATTAAGTCTGAAATGTAGTGTAGTGCTCAATAAAAATCACATTAGAGTTACCATCGAGGTTAGTCATTAGGGTTTATTTTGTAGGTACATGTGTGATAAGGGAACCTTATAGTGAAGTGGATGTGACATAATGTTAAGTGAAGGTAACATTTTTATTCACTAAAAGAACCAAATATGAAAATCTTGTTAGCACACTAGTGTAAAATTCAGACACTAGCACCCAAGTGATTTTGTCCCCTTCTCGGTTATTCTGTCCGATATAACTTTTAAATCACTATTTTCTATATGAAGCACATACAATCTATATTGAGCTTGTTTTACCATTTATCTAGCTAATATCTAATCCAAACAATCAAATATCATCCAAGTAACTCTTATCCTATAAAAATTTAAGGATCCCTTTGAAAAAAACTTATAGAAATCATGGCCAATGTCACTATAACCAGTTTCATATTTTTGGCAAATGTCCTTGTAACCTGTTTTGTAGTTTTGGCAAATGTCCCTATAACCTATTTCGTAGTTTTGGAAAAAATGGTAAAAATATAAAAAATAGTGTCAGATCAAATGGTGAATCTCCTAAAACTAGTTTGGTGAATACCCTATGTCGAATTTTCTCTCTAGTGAAAGTTATAAATTATCTTTTCCAAATATTGACAAAAAAAAAGTAGTTCAATGGCTTTTTAAAAATTGAGAATTCTTTTATTATTAATAAAATTTTATGGCAATAACAAAACTATGAAGTAACAATAATAAACTCCCTAAGAGAGACTGTGCTTGAACCAAGTTATTGTTTTAGTGATTCACATGTTACTATTTGTTTTTGCATAATAAAAGAGGGATCTATTGGAGCTCTCACTATTCAAAATTATATATACATAAAATTAAATATTAAAGCCATTAAAACTATATTACCTGAAGTTACAAAAGATATTATGTAGGAGGAAACAATAGTCTTGACATAAAACTTACAAATTAACAAAATATATATATGCTACATGGCTATACAAGACTATTATTTCTCAGAGTTCCATACGAGCAAGAGAACATGATATTGGTATAAAGCCATAGAGTAGTCTCTCATTCCTTTCATAAGATTCCTTGTAATCATTAATGGCCTAAAATACGTATAAAATTTGACTAATGCAGATGCATACATCCCATTTTCAATAAAACACCTCCGAGGATGGAGGAGGTTCAATTAAAGCCTTGAGAATCTCATCCTTCCCTTCAAGCATGGACAACCATATTTACATCATTTTTCCACCATAGGGTAATGGTTTTATTCACCTTCACCCTAACAATTGTGACTCAGGGTTATCCCTCAAGTACAATTCTACTAAACTAGTTCTCATTTTGATGACCTTGCACACCTTTCACTCCAATATTCCTACATTCTTTGAAAACTTGGAAGCATTTTTTTAAAGAATCTACATCAGGCGTGCACCTCCTACTCCCATAAACTTTGGGTTCAAGTATTTCCAGATATACTTGAGGCCAAGGTCATTCTTAGAAGTAAAATATGAATATCCTTTAGGAAAAATATTCTGAACAAGGAATTGATACATTTGAAAGATAGGGGTAATACTAGCTAGCCTAGCAAGAAAACCAAAATAGACACTATCAATAGAAGAAAAATCCTCCACTGACTCCATGGGATTAGGCAAGGTTAAGACATGATTGACAAATTCTAATTCAGCATCACTGACATGAAATATTTTTCACAATAATCTCCTTTAAATGTAATCCATAGTGGGTCACTAGTGACTGGGTAAACAAAAATAACATATTTTAATGGGAAACTCTAAAGCTTAAGCAACACAGGATGAGAGAAAAGAGAGAGAGCTCAAATTGGCATGCTTATACAAATTTTAAACTATACCAGTTATAACTCATCCTTATATATAATTAACCATGACTACAAGATCACACCACTAATGCATTTAATTCAAATTCATGCGAAATGTGAAAAAATAGAAAAGTGTATTCAATGTTCATGCGAATTGTAACAAAATTAAAAAGTGTAATGATAAAACATTTATATTTGAGCCAATATTAATTATATTCATGGGAAGCTACATTAATGAAAAATTTGTGACACTTTGTCACACCATATTCTATTTATCAACCCATAGGACACTCATAAATCATAAATTATAATCATTATATGACTTGATTTTGAGCTATTGCCTACTAGTACTCATGGATTTTACAACTGATGTAGATTTAATATGCTGATTTTCCTAATTCTCCACGTATTCCCATAGATATTTCTTGTATTTTCATATCTAATTCATGTTAATTCATATGTTTATTTCCCCTTTTACCACATAAACACATTAATTTCTGAATATGCTGATGCAAAATTAAAGGGATCGGGAGACCTCTCTAATGAGACCAATTTTTCAAGAATTGGAGTAACAAAGTAAAAGTTATGGTCATTTGAAATTTTACATATTAGGAGGAGCAAGAAAATGACACATGGAAACTTCTAATTGGTCACTAAGATAACATTTGAAATATGTGTCTCTAATTGCCACCTTGTAGTGGGGAGTGAGATGCATTAGAGGAAGCAAAACAAAGACAAGAAATGATGTTGATGCCCGAGCCTCTGTTGAACCAAAAATATTCAAGAAGTGTATTAAGAGGTTTGAGAGGCTGTAGGATCACTGTTAAGGAAATTTGCATAGAACAAAGGGTATCGATTCCCATGTGAGAAGAAATTTTAAAGGATCACGATGTGTCTTTTTCTTAGATGGGGCCGTGGAATCTATGAAATCAATTTGAACACAAAGTGTTATGAAATAAGACATAAAATAAAAGAATCCTAAATATAAAATAAGAGATGAAGAAGATGGATAATGTATAATAGATGAAGAGCTGATTTGGAAAGAAATTATGATAGAATCCCGAATCAAAAAACTCAGACCTATTTGAAGATGAAGAAAACTATAGACAAGCAGAAAAATAGCTTGTGAAGATCCTAAATGGTGAAGAAGAAGTCAAATAATATGAAGACCAAGTTGAATTAGTTTGGAAGAGACCATGGGAAGATGAATACCAACATGAACCTGATTTTATATTGTATAGGAGATTTGAAGAGGAAAAGAAGAGAAATAATGAAGACAAAGACCAATTTTGTAATATTTGGAGTAGCAGAGCGAAAGTTATGGTCATTTGAAATTTACCAGATTGGGAGGAACATGAGAATGAAACATGGTAGCTTATGACTGGTCAATGATATTTAATTTTCCATGTGCTCCCCTGAATTTCACTCTACCTCACCTCACTAGCAACGTGGACACAAAACTTTATTAAATTAGTTCATTCTCCGATATTGGATTCCTTGGAATTCTTTTTCCTCGACAAGCCCTATAATCTTTCCATTTGTCTATATGATGTTCAATTCTAGGTGTCGGGATTATTTTTCATACTTTTATGCTTAGGCTCCTAGAATGGGTGATAGTTGGTTGCTCCTTATTCGTTGTGGCTTATCAAAAGGTTTAGAGGGGTATTTTAAATTTGGCTAGCCTTCTAAAAGTTTAGCGGCTTCCAAATATGGATTTTTCCCATGGGATTTTAAACAATATTCTCCTAAGTCCATTGTTAATAAGTTATCCAAATTCCAAATGAATCGAGGGTTAATTAAAATTTTGGGATAACAGTGTCCTTGACTCTTTTGCAATGTCGTAATGCTTCCACGTGTGATGTTACCACATATAGATAATAAGATACATATGGATACGTGATGTGGATTATGATTTCATTAAATTATTGTAAATATTTTTCATCATTTGATATATTAATATCAATGACACATTTGCTATTTCGAGTCGAAGGATTGACGCACTCACATTTCAAATGAAAGTTCCCGGAATATTCCTAACAAAGTGACAACTATCATCCACTGAATGAAATTTTAAAAGAGACTAAATTTGACATCTACAATGAAAGATGTAATCATTTATAATGATGTGCTACTACTTGTGAGGTGATATTTAACATCCATTGCATTCTGGAAGGCATACTACAACTAAAGGCTAAATAGATTCATAAAAGTTACTGAGATAGTGTAAAACTCAAAATATTCATTTTTCTAAATAAGTGTCATCCTACATTTGATTCTTTAAATATTATATTTTTATAAGTATCATTGCATAAGCATTCTCTTTGAAATATTTAAATATAAGATTTTATAAATTAGGGTTGAGGGTTTTGAAAATCCAAAATTCCAAGCATGTCTACTTCCACAAGAGCCCAAAATAAAAACCCAATCCCATATGCCAAACTACTTAAAAACCCTAGTTTTAATGATTAATATCATGATATTTATGATCCTATAATTGGCACAAGAATCTCACAAACTTAGATAATTTTCTGAGAATAAGGAAATTGTAAATAAGTGTTTGAGTTATCCTCTTTCTTGGTTACACTTGTTTATCATCGTACATTATTATATTGTATGTTCTAATATTTCTAATTTAGTCCAATACTTTGATTAAGATTTTAATTTTGTTAAATAATTTTGAGAATGTATTTATTGATCGAACCCTATATTTTCATAAGATCCATAAATTTTTTTGTTTTGTTTGTTTCTAATGGCTTACTAAAAGATGTTGTGTAATCATATTTCCAAGCCTAGTCTACCCAAGTATGATTCTTTCCTATGACAAGTCTTGAACCCTATTTGGAAAATACACAAGAAGAAGCCAACTTTTATCATAAGGTATATGGTCCTAGGGATACAAATGACCTTCCTTCTCCTATAAAAAACTTATAGCACCTAATCTCAATGTTTCACTAATATCACCTATTAAAGCTACTAGTTCTTATGATAGTGAAAGTGATATTACTTCTCTTAGTAAAAATGATACATGTGTATAGGATTTCGTTAATTTTTCAGATGAGGAATATTGTTTTGATGATGTTTATGATAGACATACACATAAATTTTTTACTTCTAATGTAGTATTAGTTGCTATTCTAAATGGTACCATACTTGTTTCTTCTTTTATGAATTTTTCACTTACCTATACATAAATAGTTATGGTTGACCTTACTTGTACTACTCCTCCCATGGATCCACCCATTATTAATAATGATGACAAATTTCCCTCTCTTTCTTTCAAAAAGGTACTTGTGCATTTATTTTTGTGCCCCAAAAGATGTATATTTCTTCCTCTCTTACTTGTGTGCAATATGACGATGCTAGTACTCATTCTTCTTCTCATGATGTGTTAAAATATACAAAGGTTAATGATGCATGTGTTTCTACTCTTGATGCTCAAAAGGATAATGTACATAATGATGATCATAAATATAGTGTGCATGTTGATTGTATTCCATATGTTAATGCTCTTGTTTATAAAAGTGTGCAAAATTATATTTCTCTTGATCCTTCTCATAGTATTCCTAACACTAGTTCTCCATTAGTTGATCCTAAGATTATTTTCCAACCAAATAGTGTACCTATGGCTACTCATAATGGAAAATACAACCACTTAATGAACCTTTTAATGTTTATGTCATTCCTCCACAAGAATTCCTTTCTCTTATGCATGTTGTAGGTGATTTAAAAATAAGATTCATACTCTTACCCTTGAGAGTAGGGCATATTATGTTAGTTGTGATAATAACTCTCTTCACAAGTAAGCATATTCCTAAGAATATCATGTATTCCTTGATTTGGATCACCTACAAGATGGATTAGTTAATATGAAAACTAAAAATCAATGCCACTAAAACAAAATGGGCTTATGCTGCAATTGTGAAGAGAAGGACGATCGTAGTTTCTTTTGTTGAATAAAGTGGGTAGAAATATTAAAATATGAGTCTAAACCTACACACAAGCAGACTTGAAAAATGTTAAATTTTTTTTTGTTAGGGGACCTACCTCAGTCATATCCCTAACCCTTTTAAGGAGATAAAAGACATTTTATTGATTAAAATGAAAAATATTAAATTAAAATGATAATTACACTTAAATCAGATTACGGGACAATCACAATTGTTATTCACCAAAAAATACATAGAGTTCACAAGCCAATCACAGTTGTGATTCCCTCCCGTGTTGAAATTTCACTACAATAGTGGTACTGCAAGATGTATCTATCCTTTATTCTTTTCTTTCACTTCTTCAAGACTTATAAAACCGAGATATGCAAACAAGAGAGAAATAAAAATCAAGTATAGCCTTAGTGCACAAAGATTCGAGAGACAAAGAGTTGATAAGAGAGATGAACCTGGAATGGGAGAGGGTGATTTTATAGATTTGAAGTGCATTCGGTAATGGGACACTTATGGCTTGAATGATAGGGTCCATATTGCATTATGCATGCACATGGGTAGGTGTGATGGGACAAAATTAAATGTGAGTGGGTGAGGGTTATTAAATGAGTGTCTTGAGTTGTATTTTATCCCCATTTTGTGGGTTTTTATGATGATTTTGATATTTTTGAGTAAGGGACTTTATGCGCAAGGTGAGTTATATATTATCTACTTATCCATAAATCACATTTTCCTAAGCGTTTTACTTTACCTACTTTTAAAATCTTTTATGGAATGAGTAATCCTTACATACATCTTAAGCATTGTAGACTAGCTATGAATTACCATTCTAATGCTAGATTAATTATAAAAGAATTTCCTAGAAATCTTATTGATATTTCTTCCCATTGGTTTCATTATTTACCTAGTGGCTCTATTAGAACTTATTTTTATATGGAAGAATCAATTTTTATATGTTTTATTTTTTTGACAATGGTCCTAAAGTTACATTTGAGTGTTTACCTTATTTACATCAAGGAAAGAATAAACATGTTATGCTTATATCTTATGTATTAAATATTACATATATCATTTAATTTCTCATCCTATTGATTTATAAATGCAATATATCTATTTTCATGGCTTTCCTATCCCTTTTAAAAAAAATTATTATATGATACATGTGAATCCTTTACAATTCTTTATTTGAAATTTATTCACTTAAAACAAGATATGCTTAATGTAAATTATGTTTCGCATGCTTTTAGTTCTTCTATTAATACTTCACCCACTACATCTTCTATTCCACTTATTGCACCACCTTCGATTACCCATTTCCACACGGGAATGCTCATAGTAATTAATCCCATTTTCCTCCACCTCCAAGTAGACCTCTACCATGATTTACTCCCACTCATAATTGCGACCCATTATAAATTTCACATTATACTAAGACTCATGATATATTACACACTTTGATTAATGAATAATTTATTTTGTTTCCTTCTAATGAATTTAATCCTCCTCATTGGTTACAAAAAAATCATATCCAACCATTTTTATATTTATAAGATTAATGGCCATTGAGATAATTTTTTTATGCACTCTATAATACACTTAGGTTTCTTAAGGATAAGGGCCTTATTGGTTTTTGTGCACACCATTATGATCAATCAAATTCTCATGTGCCATGATACCAAACATTGAAATTTGTTACTTTGACTACCCCTTGTCCTCCTACGGGTATTTTACTTCTTTCTCCCTTAGCTTCAACTACATATAAGATGAATGATCCATTTATTATTCACCCCAAGACTAAATGGTTCCCAAATAATCACCACTCACCACTACATGATTCACATATGCCTAGTGTTGTTACAATCTCTTTAGGCTTATAATTCAATACATATTCTCATGATACTACATTAGCATCATTTAAGTTACTTGGTGATGGAAGATGACCCAAGACATTTCCATGCTTTCACCATATTATTAACATTCAATAATATTCACTTGATAAATTATCTATTTTTGGATGTAATGTTCTAGTGATCTATATTAGTCAAGTGTGAAATTTTCGATCCTTTAGGCTATAAATCACTTCCCTAACACTATATTATGTTCTAACAATATGATACACCCCAATGTAGTTATCAAGATGAACCAAATTGATAAACTTGCTAATGTTACTCATCATACCTCATATTTCCTTCACTTTCCTTCTTAATGATTTGAACTTCCAATAGGAAAGGTTTGTGCTTTTACATCTAAGGATTCTCCACTCTTTATCTCCTTGCTCACAAGCTTCACACAAGGTTATCACAACTCTTAAAGTTTTTAGAAACTAATATTTATCCTTTCCTTCAAGAATTGACTAAAATTTCCCTAGTTGTGGTCTTAGGAACTAATACCCTACTCCATTCATGGTTGAAATCATTTATGCATACCCAAAATGAAACAATCACATATGCAAATAGCCTTTTGGGTCCATAAAGTTTCTATAAATTTTCAAGCCCCGAATCCTTTCTCTCCTCCCAAAATCCACTCTGTTCTTCCTATTGCAAGGAACTTCTACTAGCCCTACCCTTCCATACTGTTGGGATTATTTTTTTAGTTTCAAAAGATTTTAGGATCTAAATATAACTTTTTCAGATACCCTTTTATCCATTCTTAATGTACACTAAATATCGAGTTTAAACTCCCCTTAAACATCCTACCTCCTTAGTAATTAGGTCATGACAGTTAGGTCTCTTAAAAATTCACAAGTATGAGGTCAAGGAATGGTAAAGATATATTCCTTCTCAATCTGGTAGACACTCAAAATTATTTTAAAATATTGAAATATAATTTTTTATAGTAGTATATTACAAATTTCAAACCAAAACTTGATGATATGAAGCTCTAACATTAAAACCATAGGCATAGCCTCAGATTTGATTGAGAGAAACTATTTCCTCATAACTTGAAGTCTCTGTGTTTCCAAATATGAGACTTTGATATTAGGTCTCGGTTAAGTCTTCCCTAATATCTATTTTACCAGTGGATCACCAAAATGAAGATAATGCTATCAACTAAGAAAAGTTTACTTACATGCACATTACAAATGAGGTATTAAAACCCTCACTCACCCAGTTTGGAAGAAGTAATACTTTTGTTTTATGATAACTTTTTCATGATTTAAATGTAGTTTAATAAATCATTCCAACTGAAATCCTTGACATGCCCTGAGTTTTTCATGCAGTAATCTTAAAAAGGATCAAAACATTTTTCTTACCTTTTACTATATTGTACCCTGTTTTCTTACATATTTGTGGTCTCTTAGAGATTCATAACTTTTTTCCTTTTTGATTTCCTTAAAGGTTTAGTACATGCCTTCTTACAATAAAAATTATTCACATATATAAAACATATCAATAAGGTCCTTCAAAAAAAATCACACACTACTAAACCACAACTTCCATTGCACAATTTTGTAAAATTAAGAATATTTATTGATAATCTACAATGCATGCATAGCTTCAAGAGCTATCAGGGATTTTCTACAAGATTTAAACCTTCCTCTTACTTCCATATCTCTCCCTCTCACATATATCACATCTCATTCTTTTTGAAAGAGTAAGAATAAGGTAGTTAGGGTTTTACTCTTCTAGTTTTAACCAAGATTAGTCTAGTTAAGTAGGATTATACTTCAAGAAGAGTCAAGTAAGCATGAATAGGTGGAGAGGCATCACTTATTACACATTTTTATGAAAACTAACCTATCACACACCTAAGGACTATTTAAATATTCAAGGTTATATGTATTTGAAGTGAAAACTCCTTAATTTCCCTCTAGAGTCAAAATGGACTTTTACTTACCATGATCACCTCAAATGAATTAGAAATCATCTAACACCAAAGAAAGATAGTTGTGTAAATTAAATTGTAATAATTAATATGGTTTGCATTAATCTATAGTCAATTTCCAATCAGATCTAGGGACATAAAATTTCAATATTTCCGGTGTTGTATGAATAGTTATATATGTTTGGGAGGTGTAAAGGTCAATTGCTATAAATGCAATTAGGAAATAACAATTCTGGAGATGAACTAGACTATGACTAAAAGTAAATACTATGGCTAATGACAAAGCATGTAAAAATAGAGCATAGATAAAGAAATGGATTGTTGCTAATCTAATCATACAATGAATTAAAACAACAAACAAAGGATAGGGTTAGCAAACCATAAGTGGGCCCTGCCTTGGGTGCTAATCCTCATAATTCCCGTGTCTATAGTAAATTAACATAACTCAAATTCTTATTTCATTGGCATGAAGATTACAAGTGGAAAATACAATGGATCCTCTATGTAAGGATCGATCTATCTATGTATCTCTCTCTATATATTTCTCCAAATTAATATTTTGTTTTTATATATTTCATTACAATAGAGGCATTGAAAGATAGAGTCATACCATAAATTCCAATTGGATTAAGTAAAATATCTTAACCAAATAATCTAGAAACTTACATGCATGCAATATAACTATTCAGTAGATGTTCTCATATAATCACATAACTTAACTAGTCGATCAATCAGTTATTAAATTATGAGTTAAATCAATTAGTTATTTGTTTGATTTGCAACACATAATCAGGTGATGGTGTTGAGTCTTATTCTTTTTCTCATAATTGATTATTCTATCAACATTTGTGATCTTAGGTGTAGTTTCCATGTTGTGCAAGATCCTCAAAATCATGGTTTCATGTATGTGTATGACCTCCTTTGGCTACAGATGCTTTGATGTGGACAAGTCTCTTTGGATGAATGTATGTTGTTGCGCACGACCTATTTTCTATGAATGAGTTCCTTTGGCTGCATGTCAGTTGATGCATGTGGATCCTTTACTACATGTTAGTTTCTACATATAAAAACTTATTTGCAAACAAGGCTGAAATTTATACACAGCATCATTTAACATCATATTGCAATCAAAAGAATAAATGCATACTCATAACCCATAAAATAAAGTAATATTTAGTAATAATTATATTAACTAATATTTATGCCATGAGTTCAAGTTATAATGGAAATGTTTAGCAATATCACCAGGAAATACAAGTTCAGGGGTATAATTGGCTAAATAGAATATAATAGATGAGGTGTTTAAAAGGAAATAAAATGACTCATCACACCCCCAGACTTAACATCTTGAATGTCCTCATTCATTTTTATTCGGATCCTCCTCAAGTTTCTTTGGCTCCATCTGTATGATGCTACATAAACGTCTGAAATCAACCAGGGTAGATGTTCCTTCAGGATCAATGAAGAAGTATCCTCCATTCCTTTTGTATCTTTCCATGACTCTATCCTATATTTCCTCATCTAGTTCCTTGTTACCAAAATAGTGTGGTATATGATAGTGGAATATTGGTGGATAATAACTAATGGGAAACCAAGTTTTTCCACATCCTTTAGAAAATTCAATGTATGAATTTACCCTCCTTAAGGTTGGAATGATATTAGGATAAGAGTGCATTTATTTTCTTTGCATTTCTGGGGACATCTCTTGCCAACATGCTTTACTGAGATATGTACTATTTATCCAACATTTTATTTAAATTGGTCCTCAAGCCGTCATGAGCTTCGTGTCTCATCTGGTACACTCAATGTTTAATGTCCATGTGTTCCATGTATTTTCCATATTGTTTAATAATTGCCCCTATATTGGGAGCTTCACCTCTGATCATTAATGGTTACACTTTTGAAAAGTTCTTGTATTCCTCTATATTATTTTTTTTACAATAAAATAAGAACACAATGCCTTAATTAGAACATCTCCAATATAAAGTACTGGGATCTAATCCTTGTCATATTCCAAGGCATAATTGTACATATACAACTCACATAATAGTAGCTAAATTTCATGAGGCATTTTTAGATATATTCTAAAGAAAGGTCTGGCTCCACTAATATCAAATGGAATATCAGAGTTGATACATGTATACTTTAACTGCAACATTTGTTCTTTCAATAAAATGGCATAAATGTTAGAAGGTGGCATGCATTTAAGTATGTCATTGGTCACCGAACTGTATCTTCCTACTTTTTCTTGAGCTTGGAAATTTCCTTATCTTTAGCCTTAAGCTCCTTTTCCTTTTCCTCAATGTCCTGTTGATGTTGAAAGATCAATTATTCCTTCTACCTTTCCCATCTTCCCTATAGCCTATTTACATAGTTTTAAAATTTCTGCACCCAATAATCTAACAAGGTTTTATGAGTGGCCATGTTTCTACAAGCTGGTTTTGGAGGTTCTTTGAAAACTTATCTAATGATAACTTGTGGCTGCAAGCTATCTTGTGGAAACAATGGGGAAGAAGGATCTAATATGGTCTTAATTGTCTCCTCAATAATTGTGGGAACATTCCCTGTACCTTTGCAATCTTTCTCAGGTGGTTGTTCTATTTCAACACTATGAACAATATTGTCAATAATTTCTTCAAGAACATGGAGCATATCATCCCCAATTTTCATCTCATCAATCTATGTCTCAAGCACTATGTGGTCATGGAATTCCTCTATCTTATCTTCATCATTGGTGGATTTATAAGTTGTGTCTTCAATTTCTGGGAAAATCCTTCTCCTTCATGCTTCTCATGGGTTTCCTAGCATGAACTGCCTCTACATGTTGTTCAGCAAGGCTTTCCTAAACAATTTTATCACCACTTTCTCCTCCTTTCTTCTCTTCCATACCCTCCATGGGCTCCTAAATTTAAACATCAATACCTTGTTGATCTATTTCCATGGATGTGGCCTCAATATTTTCCTTAGTCACTTCTTTATCACTATCAAGTGTTATGGTTTCAATCTTTGTGGCTTTTGATGTTTTTGTCTTTCTAGTTCTTAGGCAATGAGAATGCCTAGGTGGTGCAGGAGTGGATTTGGAAGATGAAGGAGTAGACTTGGAATATTTAGGAGTAGGCCTGGAACATTTTCTCTTACTCCTTGAGGTGGATGATTCAAGGGTTGAAAATCCAAGTAGGGTTTCAACAATTAGAATCCTCTCACGGGATACAAGAACAAGGTTCTCTTTAGTAGGTTGTTTATTTTCAAAAATAGGGGTTTCTGTGGCGTGAGAAGTGGAAGCTATGTATGCAACTGTATGGGTTGAAGAAATACTAGTACTTATTCTTCTCTTCCTTTTTCCCAATAACTCATCAATGTGTTTTGACCTGGAAAAATATTCCCATTTCAATGCAGGGTGTTCTCTTTCTAGTGTATGTCTTATAATCAAAGTGATAAGACAATGGTGAGACAAATTTGACCTCCCTCTCTATGACTCTCTACTCATCCTTTTCAAACTTTCATTTAAGAAATTGGGAACATTAACATGTCTACCATTCTTCAAATGATTAAGTAACTTAAAATGGACAATATTCAATCTAGAGTATCTACCCTCACAGTAAATTATTTGATAATGTAATTGGCAACATCAAGCTAATTGTTTTCAAAGAAGTATGAAATGTACCTTGTCTATCAATCACAAAGTTATCATCTGCATCACCAAATTATCATCGAGATACATCCTGGGTTTAATTCTTAGGGAAAATCTGACCTTCGTAGAAAGCCCTATTACTACAGCTAAAATATCATCATCCACTTTCACTGCTAAACCTTTGATAGTAGCCTCTCCATCCTTGAATGTGGCAGAAAATTTTGTTACCCAGGTTTGTTGAAACCCTGGAACTTACTAATATATCCCATCCATCCACTATCTTGAAAATAATGCAATATATGTGGCTAGTTGTGTAGTTATGAATGTTTTGTAGGCTCATGGTGAATCAGATCCCCTCCCATGTTGAATTTTGTAAACTCCTTTAGCTTATAATAGGAAAAATATCATAGTTTGTAGTAATGATGCAAGAATTTTAGTAGGGAAATTTTTTGAGTAATTTATTTTGTGAATTTGTGACCGAATCACATGCAGTGCAAAAAGGAATGCATTAATTTGATTTGAGGGATACAAATGTGTGAGGTGAGGTTTTATGACAAAGTGGGGTGATGTGGAGTGACAACTCATAGGGTGAAAGGTGGTGGCATATAATAGCTTAATTAAAGACATTCATGACATGGCATAAACATTAATTAAACATAATAATTCTATCAATACTTTATTAAAGGGAAATGAGTGCACTTATCTTGAGAAATGTGTTAGATGATGATTGCATGTGTAATTACACCTTTTGTTATAGGTAGACTTATCATAATGCTACATGTTGAGGTGCCATGATGTTGCAGACTTTTTTTTATAGTGCTACAAGTGTATGTAATGTCATGTTGAAAGCCCATTAATGAAATCAATTAATTCCTGGAGAGGGAATAATGACTTTTTCTGGTGCCAGTCATCTTCATCACTATTTATACGTGTAGTTTATTCCTTATTTTCTTCATGAAATCATAAGTTCTTCTAATAGGAAAAAAATATTTGCTGCATGTTGTTGCAAGTGGACATTTAGTCTTTGCACCATCTCCTTTTGTCAAAGACCATGCACTTCTTGCAACAAATACACCAAATCCTATAAAACAAAAATTCTAAGAAAAAACATGTTAGTTGAGTGGTGTTGATCACCAAGAGGGTTGATCACATCACTTTTATTCACCCTTGGAGTATTCAAAAAGATAAATATACCAAGGCCACTTAAACATATCCATCCTCTGCAATTTCAAAAGATGAACTAGTAAGCTCAACTTTTGATCTTAAATCTGATGTTCTCATCTCCATTTTGCTTTGATTTCCTCTAAACTGTTGTATGAAGGTGCTCTTTTCAGTTAGATTTTTATAAAATCTCAATCTGTGACCATTCACTAGCAGTGTAAATATCACAGGATCTATAGTGGTGAGTTTTACAACTCCATTGGGAAATATTTTCTCAATATTATATGGGCCTAGCCACCTTGTCTTGCATTTTCCCATGTGGTCCTTGTACTTGGATTCAAATAAGAGAGCCCAATCCCCTTCTTCCAATTTCCTTGTCTTGATGAATTTTTCATGTCATTTGATCCTTTTACTGTACCACCTCTATACTATGTACAACATGTCTCTTTATTTCATCCAATTCATTGAGTTAGATAATCCTTTGCCTTTGATATTCAGAAAAATCTATGCCTAGTTCAAGTTCAGTCATCAGTTTCTTATGCTCAAATTCAATAGGGAGAACACCAGTCTTACCATACAAAATATCTAATGGTTTGAATCTTATTGTTGTCTTTCGAGTTATGTTGAATTCCCAAACTACCTATGGAATTTTTCTATCCAATATCTCTTGTGGAGTGCAATATTTTTATTCAATATGGCTTATATTTCCTATTTATCACCTCAACTTGTCCATTAGATTGGGGATAATAAGGTGTAGAATTCTATTTCGATTTAATATTCCTTAGCTAGATAAGAAATAACTTTAGTAGTAAAGTGTGTACCTTGATCAGTAATAATTTCCCTTGGTACTCCATACCTTGTGAAGATGTGATCGTATAAGAATTTGGAAAATTTCTCACTCTTTTGATTTGGCAATGCTTTCACTTATGTCCATTTAGTGAGATTATCTATGCATACAAAGATGTATACCTTATATGCTTTGAGATTGAAGATCTATAGGACCAATGAAGTTCAAACCCCATTTTTCAAATGGATGTAATACTAATAGAGGATGAAATGTAATCTCATATGACTTGGTAGGATTACCCCTTATTTGGCATTTATCACAACTCCTGGTATATAATGATGCATCCTTATGCAATGTTGGCTAGTATTAACTTGTTGTCAACACTTTTTGTGTTATTATTTTTACATTAAAGTGTCCTCCATGCTTCACTATGGTAGGCTTTGAGGACATTATATATTTCCTCATCATCTATGCATCTTCTCATGACATTATCCTTCCTCGTGTGAAATAGAAAACCAGCTATCTAAGAAAAATTCACACTTTTCTCAACAATTTATTTCTTTTCAAAATATAAATAGTGTGGATGTGTCTTACTTGAGAACAACTAATTAGCTATATCAGCATACTAGGTTTTTCAATTGAAAATGAAAAACATGTGATCATTTTGGAAAGAGTCATCCACTACTTGTTCTTCACTATTATTCTACATTATTGAAAGAAAGTCAACTACAACATTGTCCTTACCAAGATTATACACAATGTGACATCAAACTCTTGCAAGAGTAGCAACCATATGATTATTTTGCTATTTACAATTGGTTTGTTGATTAAGTATTTAATTTTAGTGTGTGTAGTGTGAATAAACACTGGGTAGCTTGTGATGTATTGTCTAAACTTGTTAATGGTATACAAAACTACTATAAAATCTTTCTTTGTGATTGTATAGTTAAGTTCAATGTGTTACAATTTCTTACTGACATAGTATATTACGTAGTTTAGAATTCCATATTTATTTCCTTGAACATATCCAATGGTATGATCTTAGGCATTAGTATGTATGATAAATGGTAAAATCCAGTCTAGTCCTCTTAACATAGGTGCAAAAGTCAACATTTTCTTCAAATTTTGGAATGCAATCTCACATTTCTCAGTCCACTCAAAGGCAACATCCTTTCCTAGTAGGAAAAATAATGGTGCTGCAATATTACTAAAGTCCTGTATAAATATTCTATAATACCCAACATGGCCTAAGAAGCTCCTCACATTGTTATTTTTTTTTTTTTTTTGGTAGATTTAAAATCACATATATTTTTTCTAGATCTACCTGAATTCCAGCAGATGATAGATAATTCCCCAACACTATTCCTTTAGACATCATCATGTAGCATTTTTCGTTGCTTAAGGACATGTTATGCTCCTTGCATCTCTTAAGAACTTTTTCTATATTCTTCATTGCTTCATCAATGATTGCCATGTCTTGTAAAACCATCCCTATATACCTCCATATAATCATTGGTTAGATCTGAAAAAGTGCTCAAAGCGCCCTCTAGAATGTAGCAGGTACATTGCACAAACCAAAAGGAAGAACATAATATGAAAATTTTCCCCATGGGCACGTGAATGTGGTCTTGTCCTAGTCCTTAGGTGTGATCTGAATTTGGTTGTAGCCACTATAACAATCAAGAAAAGAAAAATATTTCTTTCCAGCAAGAGTTTCAAGAACCTGAGCAATGAAAGGACGTGGAAAATGATCCTTTTTGTTGCTGCATTAATCTCTCTATAGTATAATTTATTTACCATTCTTATTAGGTATAATGACAAGGGATGACACCCATTGAATGTTTAAAATCAGATATATGAATCACACATCCAATATTTTTTTTAATTATTCTTTCACTATATCCCTCACCATTGGGTTCATTATTCTTTTTGGTTGTCTTATTAGATTGCAGCTATCTATTGACCCAAATAACTCCCTAAGTTATTTGGACAACATATATTTGTATTCTAACTCAGATGTTTCAAATTTTAGATTATGCGCACTCGGGAAATTTCCTTGGCACTTTGGCACAGTTGCAGTTCTTCTACATGCCCTTCCTCTTTCTCCCTTATCATCTACTTTTATTTTTCTTCTCATCGTGCTTTCTTCGTGCACTTACCCTTCCCTGTGAATTATTCTACCTCCTTCCATTTTTCCTCTATACCTTCCTTCCTTCGCACACTTGCTTTCATTCCCATTCTATTGCGCACTCCTTCTCACATTTGCGACTTGCCTTCCAATTGCGCTAAGTCCCTTGCATGTCTTCACACTTTCACACCTTAAATTTCTTCCCTTTCTAGTTCACCTCGTGCCCCTATTATTCCTTTCACCATGCCTTCCTCGGTTGAATACTCTTTCCCCTACAAGCATACTTGTCTCCTACATGTATGCTTCCATTTCTTCCATGTGCATCACCTTCACGCACCTGCCTTCTAAATTATTGAGCCTCTTCTTTTTGTGCCTTACACCTTCTTTTATGCAAGTGCTGGTGATATGTCATCATTTATCAGACTTGAGAGTGCTACATGCAACTAATCAAAGCACACCAATAAGGTGTGGGATCCGACAACGAACTAGTGTGTGATACGTGGAAGAAATGATAAAATAAATGAACAATTGGTTGATTCCTTGATTAATTAGTGCACGCCACGTGTCTTACATGTTTAATTTACATTGTAAATTTTTTACTGATCCTAACTTATTTTGCATTGCTCGATTCTCACGTGCTCGGTCTTATTAGAAATTTGCTAACATGGGTTACACATTGTACTTTTCAAAAATAGATTTAGTTGGGATTTTGAAGCCATAAAATAGGAAACACATTTATAGTAATTAATGCATGCATCTAATTTATCCAACCACCCAAATTTCTACATATTTGGTCTCCTTCCTTCTTCTACACGCCAAACAAGCATGGGGAGATGTATCTAATAGTCCTGCAAGTAGTTTTAGAGGAATTTATCACTTGTTATTCTTGGTTGAAGATTTGAATTTGAATTTCCCTCATTTTCTCCACTTCTTCTCTCCTTCTTCTTCTATTAATTGTAGAGCTCGATAATAAAAAGACATCCTCTTATGTTGTAATGGAACCATGCCAAAATGGTGGTGACTTCCCATGGGTGTCGGACCTTGGACTTTGTTTGTGTAATGTAATCTTGCCTCTGCCATGAATGTAAAATGAGTGTACATCCTTAAGCAATAAAATTGGGTTTTGTGGAACTTCTATCTTCCACTTTCTCATTTATGTTGTGTCTTGCTTCTCTGTCTACATTTTTGGCATGTTGTGTGTTCCCTCCACTTGTAGTTCCCATTTTCATGAGTTGCCATGTGTGGAAATCTATCTACGTGGTTCTTATATGTAGCATGTGCATAAAAACCTCTCTCATAAGATTTCTCCATTTATTTCCCCTCGTGGAGAGCGACCGACCCTCTTTCTTGAGTTATCTTGTTCCCTTAGCTAAGTATTTCCTTTCTCGCATCTCCTTCTCACCCTGGTCCCTTGGAATCATAAAGTAGCATAGATAGCTTCTTTTCCAGTATTAGGTGTAGTGTTAGTGGTAGAAATAGGTAGAGGAACCAAAAATCTATGTAGGTTTTTCTAAAACACACACGGTCCCATTATTGCCTCAAAATCCCCGATCCATCACGATCACATCGAGGGCATAATTTTGAGCTCCAACAGTTTTTGGCATGCCTGGTGGGACCAGTTTGAAGAGCTATACATCTTCATCTCAACAATTTTGATGTTTTATTGTTGAGTTTCATCCTTTAGAGGCATCTTTCAACACATCGACAACTCTACTTATACTAACACACCCATTATCTCATTTACAAACTAGTTTTCCCTCCATTCTTTCATCTATTTCTCCTTTTCATCTTTCCATTTTCCTCTTTAGAAGTTATAAAATCATAACTTCTTTCCCTTCATGGAATTCCCATTTTTAGAAGAAAATCTATTTCCTTCCATCACCACAGTTTCAAAACCATCCTCTAGATCAGTTTTATAAACCCCATCATCTAGAATATGCATATAACTCACATCCCATTAATGAATATGGTTATTTTTCTAACTAAAATGTTTATGAAGAACAAATTTTTCTAGATGATGGTGGTGATCCCATAGCAGATCCTAATTTTTAGACCCAAGTGCAAGACATAGAGATGAACATGATGCAACTTATAGTGAAATTCATTATAAAGGAAGCTAGAGTTGGCTTCAAGTTCCCTTGTTTGTGGGTTGTCCCTATGCTAGGATGGTTTAGCACCCAAATGAAGTTTGCAATTTATTTATGAGATGAATCTCATATTATGCAATGGGATGAAGAAATGGAGGCTCAAAATATACTTCGAGTAACCACATCAATGGGGCAACCCGCATTACCATCATAAATCCCTCTAATTCCTTCTCCCCAACTCGCATCATCTCGGCATGCTGCCCATGTTCCTTTCTTTCGCACATTGCTACCACTAAGAATTCCTTTTCTTAACCCTCTTCCCTCCATCCCTATTTTAACATTCCCTCCACATGATCTTCCTTTCCTCCTACGTGAGTTCCATACGTGCCCATTCTCCCATCTCCTTCGAGTCCCATCTTCCTAAGCGTATTAATTAACATCCCCTACCTATGCACCATACTCAAGCAACGTAAACATGTTTGATAAATTCAAAATTGTTGAAGAATGGTATGACTCGTATGAATCTCATGGGGAAGATGAGGTCATCAAGTAACTTCTTTCGGAAGAGGATAAATTATTTTAGGAGGACGCAGTTGTGAAGTAGGCAAATTTTTTTATAGACGAGAATCACACGTGACCTAGCTTTGTAATCACTCCCCTTCAGAAGGAAAGTTTGCACAAGAATCCCACTTACGGGATTGTGTTTTAAGGAAATGATAAAATCATAAGGATCAAACCATGCCTAATCGGATATCTAGCTAGTATAGAGCCAAAATAGAGTTTCCACCGGTCATGCTCACTTTAGAGCATGAGGTAGAGCTTTAGCACGAGAAAGGTCATACGCATTGGCTCCCGAATTCAAGAAAAGATCAACCTTAGGAGGTATATGTTATTTCGGTTGATAGTTTGAGGAGGGTGAGAGACCATATACAAGTTAGTTTTTCACTCTTGTCACCGACCATCTCAAGTGTCAAATCAATTACATGGTCGTAATTTATGAGGAAAGGAAACTACTTCTCCCGTGTTGTAGACACTAAAATTAGGTCACACTCCTCTTTGGTCCCTCGATAAATAAACACTTTCATCACATTCACCTAGCCATGGCCCCCTTCACCCCATTAATATTAATTTAATTAAATTAATTCATTATCCTCATAATATTTATTATTTAAATATCTTAATTTAGATAATGCCCACACATACACCTCACCTAGACACCTCATCAAGCCACCTCACCCTAAGACCTATTCTTAGTAAGTTGCCATAACTAACTAAGTCTTACCTAAACCCTAAAAGTCAATTCTTACGTTCCTCTAACCACATTCCCACATGCTTACAAGAAACTTCCAGTCTAATCTATAGGTAAAATGACACGAGATCCCAAAAATCAAGGGGGATCTACCTAGTTTAGAAAACCTAGGAAACCCCACCTTGGTAGCCTTTGGTTACCCTTAACCATCACCTTTGGTTAAGCTAGAAACACCGTCAGTCACACTTTAACCCCAAAACAACCTTATTTTGGATGTTGGAAAACATTAGGACATTCTAGACAGATATCACATCTTTTGAGAACACGTTCAAGTGAGAACACACATGCAAGGAAAGAGATCAAGCATTTTCTCTTACATAGACATCCAACATTCACCCGGCAACCATCCAGAACCACCCAACATAGATTTGATCCAATCAGGAAAGAAGGAGAGCACATGCAACCCATGAAAGAGCTCCCTAACATTTTTGATCCTCCACAACATTCAACCTCTTACGAGCACCTTTATTCCTCATGCACGGACATCTAGAACTAGGTTCCAAGTAAGTAGAACATTTTACTCCTCTAGTTCATTCACTCATTTCATCATTATATTCTCATCCTTCATTATCCTAGCCACCCATTGACCTCCTTTAATACTCACCCCTCCATATACCCATTAAAACCTCACCAAATCCCGTCCAAATAGCCTAATACCTCATTCCGGCAAACCAAGTCCTTTGTGAAATCATAAGGGAGATCCAGAGCTCATTTTGTGGTATTCCTAGTATTCCACGAATGCTTAGGCACCAATTCTCCCCAACCATCATCGGTCAACATTAACTGGAATCAGTCTTTGTGTTCACCAATATGACCTAACAAGTAACCTACCCACCTATTCTCGCATCACCCTTAATCACATGTGACTCGCTTGAGACCTTTATCGGACCTACGAGAGAACTAGAACTAACTACTTGACTTTCGGATATTATTTTAACATAGCCTATTAGATTAGATCTTTCTTATTGTGTTTTAAATTAGATACCTAAATCATTTCAATTACAATAGGATTTACTTTATTACCAACATTAAATTGTTTTAACCATGGACTGACAACCATCTAAGAAGTATCACACTTCCTGGATCTAGCACACACGCAGGAGTTCACTACACATATTGTTTAACTTTTATTTGGTGGTCTTGTGTTCCATTTCAAGTAGTTCCTCCTAGCCAAAAGGAAGCTCTCACGATCAGCTATGGATTCAGAAGTCATACACGTGTAACAACCCATCAACCAACATTCCAACAGGTATTCCTCCTACGCCCATTACCCTATTTGTTTTGTTAATATTCAAAGAAACGTCTAAGAATCAGGTGAAACATTTTGGCACACCGGTGGGACCCATCTCGGGGTTTCTTGAATTTTTATTCATTCTTAGGAAAAATTTTGTTTGTTTCCCTTCCGAAAAGCATACGCATTAATTTTCTTCCTTGGTAACCTTATTTTTCTTTTTATTTGCTCTAAAAGGAACCTTTCTTTTGGTGTACTTAAAAAGAACCATTTCTTCTTATTTTTTGCATTTTAGTGAAAGAACATCCCTCTTCCTCTTCATCTATTTGTGTTAATAAAAAATCATATTTCAATTTGGGTTTAAAATAAGTGCATTCCATTATGATTTATTACATTAGCTCACATTAATTGAGGGTGACCTATACACTAGAATTCATTCCCAAATGATGGTTGACAAACAAATCATAGAAAAGCACTTATTTCCTTTTCTCTTCTCTCGAGTCTTACCAAACCTCACAACAATTCAAAATACACACATTATTAAACAACATATTCCCCGAAAGAAGATGTAGGTGATCACACAATCATGGCATAGTGGGCACCCAACTCGCCGCTATGTCGAGTCATACTTGAGTGAGGCCCACCCCTACCATAACATACCCAAAAGCTCACCTTTTAGATCTCCTTCTCCATGGGAAGCCAATCTCACCAAAAAATTCTATTCGACAGTTCATGAGTCAGTACTTAAATATCATAAGCTAAATGAACATAATAGAAAAGGCACTCTTAGGATATCATTTTTTTAGTGTTTCTGTTTGGCTTGTGTTTTGAGGTGAGAGGTCATGTTCTTCATTCTTCTTGTTTCTCCTGACACGCTCCTCATCATAGTTGGTGTATTCCAGCTTCATCTAAGTGTGCCTGGACCATATTCTCATCATTCTCAGAATTCTGGGTCTGATTCCACATCAAATTTTAATTCACAACCACTTTTATTTCATCACTGTTTCAATTTCACAGTGACCAGTGTCAGTCCAGTGACCGTCATCGGTTACCCCCTAACCATCGTTGGTTATACCCAACCGATGTCGGTTCACTATCATTTTGGTTAACCTACCCAAAAGGACATTTATTCACCTTCTTCAACTATTCAGAGTCCCTGTCACTATTATCATTCCCATTGACCTTGTAAAACTCATCATATTTGGCATACCTGTCAAATTTGGCCTTATACCTTATTTTTTTTGTCCATTTCCCACAGTGACTGGAAGTGGTTACCTATAATTAGCGGTTACCCCTAACCAGCATCGGTTTACCCTGACGGCATCGGTTATCCTATGCCACTTTCCAGCTAACATTTGGTACCTAATCCACTTATTACCACCTATTCTTCCTATTCTGTTGTATTTATGTGTCATTTATAGAAAGCCCATTAACTCGATCGAGTACTGTTCACATGGTGCGACGACACGTAAAAATCTAGCACCCTCATATTCCATACCAATTATCAACCACTCCCACCTATCCCTTTGCCACCTTCCATTTATCACCCACCATGGATCTTATCCAACCTATCACTATTAATACAGAGATGAGGATTTCACATGACTCCTTAACCAAAACCCCGCCACCTTGCGGTTTTATCTTTTCCATTCATCCACTTGAGATGCCTTGGGTCAATTAATATATAACATGCCCATATCTATCCCCTCAACTCTCACTCTCACTCCCTGTGCCAGCCCCATCGACTCGATTCGCCACGGCATCTACCTTACCCCCAGTCATTTTGCAGCTAGGTCCTATACGTGCTATGATTGCAGTGTCTGATACATCCGTTGCACCCGCCACATCCACCATACCTTCGACAACCACTTAAAACACAACCTCATCCACCCCTATTGTCTTGCATATACCCTGTAGCTACACAACCACCTCCTCGGTGTCGGTGACCCCTACCCCCTTTCAAAACGTGGTCCTTTCTATTCCCCAATCGTTGGCCCCCATTGCCACTAGGGTCACCACGACCCTTCCACCTCCATATACGTACTATCAGTAACCTCTTGTTTCATTTGTTATTCATTTCAGGTACATACCCCTATTTCACTACCTCCTTCTCAATCTACCTACATGGAAGCACCATATACTAGAATGCCACCCTTATTACATGCCCAACACCAACCCTCTTATGCTACAGGAGGCACCCAATCATTGCAACCTACCAATGACCTAATCAAATTAATGATGGACAAGATACAAACATTAGAGGCATTAGTTTTTGTCTCCTACAACACTCTCACCTAAGATGAGATTTGTAATGAGCCTATCCACCCATCCATTCCTATTCATCCTTACCCCATGCATTAGGAAATGCCTAAATTCAACTATTTCAATAGCAAGGAAGACCCGTAACAAAATTTGCAGTCATTCAAACACGGGTTTTACCTAATTACCCATGATGATGTTTTGCTCTTGAGGACCTTTCCCATGTCTCTCCGATGAACTGCATTAGATTGGTATAGTGGGCTACCGAGACACTCTATATTTTCATTTTATCGTAGTCTAATCCTTTTGGATCACTTATCCATCAATATTGTCAAGAAGGTTACCATGACTTACCTATACTCCATGCATCAAGATGACGATGAATCTATCATGATTTTGTTGCTCGTTGGCGTAGCCTAATCAATCAACTCACCTTCCAACTACCACAAACAGAACTCATCGAGCTCTTCACACGAGCTTGTGCTAGACATATCTCACCAACCCTATAGGTCCAAACTTTCCAAACCTTCGATGAAGCATTCACCATGGCACGAAAGCTAGAGATTTGGGCCATCGAAGAGAAGAAAATCCAATTACGCAATAAGAACTTAGCATTCAAGTCAAATGATACCTCTTCTTCTTTCAAACCATAGAATAATTATTCAAAGGCCAAGGGTACTGCTAATGCAGTGGTACTCAAAGCCGACCTAGCTCATCCATCAAATCAGGCTATCCCCTCATTTAATCTTTCACCCATTTAGACTTTTCAATTTAGACAAGAACAATAGTTTTGACCCTTTCGCCCCACACCTGCATGGTATAAAGAACACGATTTCTATAACTATCATTAAGTAAAGGGTCATAGTGACGGAAATTGCATCACTTTTAAGAACATTGTCTAAGAAATGCTCAAGAGAGGTTAGTTAACCAGTGATAATACTAACGCACTTGCTAATCAAAATTTGTGCATCTTCAAGAAACCCTTCCCCAATCATGCCCCTTCTTCTGATCAAACTAGTGAGACCTCACCTCATGATAGACATACCCGCGAGGTCCATGCTATTTTTAGTGACACACCCATTGCTTCCCAATTACCTCATATTCCTTCCATAGAAGAAATTCTAGCCGAAGTCCTCCTTCTTGCATTAGAACCCACCTCACCTATTCCTCCACCCACAGAGGAACACCTTTCACCTCCTTCCTCACCTAGGGAGGATCCTTCCATTAACATCAAGACTATTTCACCTTTTGCTTCTCCACCTAGGGGACCGATACCCACAATACTTCTTCATCCCATGGAGGATACTTGTTCATCTCCTCCACCCACAGAGGAGCACCCATCATCTCCTCCACCTAAAAAGGAGCACCCATCATCTCCTCCACCTACAAAGGAGCACCCATCATCTCCTCCACCTATAGAGGAGCACCCATTTTCTCCTCCACCTATCATGGATCCAGTAGAGATACCCTTTCCTCTAGGTGAGCATTATCCATCAGCTACCCAAGATCCTATAGACCTACTTTTGGCTTTTTTACCCATGGAAGCCAGAGCTAGCCAATTCCTCATCTCTAAGACACATTTTATAGGAATTTCTATTAGGTCCTCATCAACGCCACCTACAGATGTGTCATTCTCATGTTTGGCCAATCGCCTAGATTATGTGCATATAGCCTTATTGTGGGGGCATTTTTGCTTCCGGTCTCAACACAGATGCAGATGTCACTTGCTAATACTTCCACTATGTACCCAAAAATATTTTTACCAATCGAACTAAGCACAACCACCTCTATCACAACTTCTTCCATGACACCCATCATAGCTCAACACACACCCTTACCCATAACCCAACATACATCTAAATCCAAACCCACACTTACAACATCTTCCTTGACTAAACCTATTACTACCTTAGGGGTCACCCCAACCACCAACCTTACTCATCCACCTGTCAAACTAGATTTAGCCACATCCTCCAAAGTCAACACCAAACCTACTCTGGCACCCAAACAGAAGAACCAAACCCATATAACTCATACCCCAGTGATGCCAATCACACCTGCATCACCTTCACCTATTCCGTCTATCTTAGGACCTCAACCTCCCAACACGGTCAAGAAACTTCCACCGTCGCAAACAAAAACACAACTACCCATCCCTTCCTCGCAAACCTCTAACATACCTTGAAACACGACATGGCTTACACCCACACCTGCAACATCTCTACCATCCATACCTCTAATACCCTCAGAACTTCTTCATTACCCACTACACTTTAGTCTCTATCTCTCACACCCCCTACTCGACTTGCATCATCTACCTTCACAAGACTCTCTGTTATCCCTATGGATAACTTGCCCTCTTCCCCATATTATTTTCCCTCTAGATCTTGTACACCCATATCACCTTTACCCAAGAAGGTGCAACCCAAAGACAAAAATCCACTACCCTCCAATAAGGTAGTCAAAACAACCACACACCCCTCCGCCTGTTCATCTACCATACCCCTACCTAAGCAAACACGACCAACACCCAAAACCATGCCAACACCCAAAACCATGGTTCGACCTACTCCCCCTCCCGTAAGAACCGTTCTTCAACAATCAACTACGCCTACACCCAAACCCACTTTCACTTCCCATTGTGACTGCTAGTAGGGTAATATGCCAAAATATTAGCCAACCTTCTTGAGACTTCGTTATCACATTACCGCCACTCGGACCTTATGACCCCCTCAAACATAAGCAAAAAGGGTTTGATGAAACTAAATTTTTGCCTACCATCATGTGCAAGGGCACGATGTGGAGAAGCGTAAGGCTTTGAAAACCATCCTTATCTAGTTGTGTACTGAAACCAACTTTGATGATGACGATCTTCTTGATGAGGATCCAACTTCTTTGGCACCTATTACCATAGTCCTTCCTGCATTGCCCACTCAACAACCACAACCTCCACCCCCATAGGTCCTAGAGCCACCTCCAAGATTCAAAATTAACATGGTTCACATCAGAGAACTTGGTACACTATCACCCAAATTTCGTTGTGCCCGAGATCACCTCATAAGGTTTTTCTCCCTGGTAGGTTTTTTCCCATCATGTCGATATACCACTCACCCTACACCTTCTCCATTTACCAACTCCCCTCAAATCAACATGATACATGTCACTACCCATGCTCAGAGGGACAAAGGCAAGGAAAAGGCAACTGACTCACCAACCAATCCTATACCCAACATACCATCTGCACCCACACCTAAAATTACTATCCACGGCCCCACATACCCTATTTCTAATGGGGTCACACATCGCACCATGCTCAAACAATTACACCAATCTCCCCTCAAAATGTCCCTATATGACCTCATCCAAACCTCAAAATCCCATTGTCAAGATCTCATGGAAGTTCTTAAATCTATTGAGGTTTACCTAATGAACCTACTCCCGTATACTCCATTATCACACCCCATCATGTAGCCTCTCTCACCAAATTTCCACCTTTATCCACACCTCACCCTACTCACCAAATAGCCTCCCTTAGCTTCTCAGAGGAAGAGATTACACCACACCAAATGGATGACCCAAACCCAACCTTCTTCATCTCTATCCACATCGATGATATACATGTACAACGTGTAATGATTGATGGGGATGCTAGCATTAAAATCATTTCATTCCATGCATTCGATCAAATGCGCATACCTAACAATTACATGCATAAACATCCTATCATGTTACATTCATTCAATGATGCTATCACCTCTACACTAGGCACCATCATCCTCCATGTTCACGTAGGCCCTTGCACTATTCCTGAGTTATTCTACGTCTTAGAGGGGGAATTTCAATATAACTTGTTACTTGTGCAGACCACTGGATTTGTGTCATGGGTTGCATTCCTTCCACTTTGCATCACTAAGTAAAGTTTGAACATGAGGACTCACCTATACTATTCTAGCTGACCTATCACCTTTTAAAACATGAAACATGATTTATTGGCCTAATGACATGCCCATACCTATTAAGGCGTCTACCTCTGCGACCACCAATGCTTCACCCACACCTCTTCTTACCAGTACATTTGTTACCTTAACCGCACATGCCTCCTCCATTCTTACCACTACCACAACCTCCACGGCCAGTCCATCAACTTCCCAATCTATTAACTCCACCTCCACATCGAGCTCCAACACATCATCTATTCCAACTACCAACATACCAACCACTAATCCCTTGGAAGGCATTTTTCAATGCCTCACTGTGGGAGTATCACCTATATAGTGTTAACATGTTCCTTACTCCACAAGAGTACGAAAGCCTTCACCAACACCCTCACTATGATCACCACATAGGAGAATGCCTCCTTTATGGTCCTCCTCATCTCTATACTAGTCTCACCTATGGGGGAATTGATACTACCACTTACACACCCGAACCACTGTCACAAACCCGCCCATTTTCCATTGACTTCCAGTCTCTCACCAATCACCGTTTCACCCACACCTTCCTGCACCAATGTGTATGGAATGGTTTTGGTTTTGGATTTTATGAGCAAGGCTGCCATACTATTATTCCATGTACCACCCACAAACATAACGAGTGTAGTGGTATCATATTTCTGAACCACCTACCAAACAGGTCCATATTGAACTCATCAAGGACATCAACCCTTCTCAACCTTCTTCACTCGCTTCCGCCTTCATCACTTCCTTCACCAATGAAGTTGATGGATCCTGAATCTATTCCTCCTAAATTTTTTTTTATAAAAACCATTTCCTTGCGGCCTTTGACTTATCAATGCGATGGCGAGGCCCCATCCTCTCTTCCCTTCCTATACCCTAAAATTATTGGTGATGATACACCTTCCATTAACGTCATTCAATGTCAGGATGATGAATCTATACTCACCTACCTTAGTGTAGAAGACTCACATATTCATTGGTCATTACCCTCGAGATTCAAACCATGTTGAACAAATAAACTATTGATATCAACATTCATACTCAAGACAAACCACACATCCTAAAGATCAGCCAATCTTTAGATGTAGTGAATAGGAAGCCATCACATCCTTTCTCAAAATCATAACCACACTTTTTCTTGGTCTTATGCAGACATGCTCAGTATTGACCCCACCATCATGGTCCACAATATCGTAATCATTCCCAATGCAAAACCATCAAACAAAAACTAAGGAAAATGCACCTCACATTTCCCTTCTCATCAAAGAAGAACTTGGTGCCTTCTTTCCATTTCCTTCATAATACCCATTGATTATCCTCATTAGATTTCTAACATTGTCCCTGTCACTAAGGTGACAGGGGGACTCCACATTTTCATGGACTTCCATGACCTCAACCTCACCTGCCTAAAAGATGACTTCCCTCTACCCGATATTGACCAACTGGTTGACCTTACCACTGGTCACAAGATTCTATCACTCATGGATGGATTTTGGGGTTATAACCAAATCTTGCTTACCCTAGAGGATCAACACAAAACCGCATTCATAACCCCTTGGGGGACCTTCTACTACCGAGTCATGCCTTTTGGCCTTAAAAATGCTGGTGCCACATATCAACAGGTTATGAATTACATCTTCCATGATATTATGCATCATATATTGGAAGATTACGTGGATGATCTCCTAGCCAAATATAAACGCCACTTCTAGCACCTTGTTGTCCTCAAAACCATTTTTGACTATCTCATTAAATATTTCCTGTGCCTTTAACCTAAGAAGTACATCTTCTCGGTCCTCTTAGGAAAAATCCTGGGATTTATCATTTCTTTATGTGGTATAGAAGTGGACCCTACTAAATTCAAGTCCATTCTCGAAATGCCTCCACCCACTAACCTTAGACAACTCGTATCCTGCAAGGTAAGTTCCGATCTATTTGACGTTTCATTTCACAATTATTTGATCGGTGTCAACCATTTCATCATCTTCTCAAGAAGGATGTATCCTTTCAATGGGATGATGACTGTCATAAATCTTTTGAGGCCTTAAAACATTACCTTCTCCAACCACCTATGATCATTCTCGCCTAAAGTCGATCAACCTTTCTACCTATATATCTCAGATATTGACAAATCTTTGGGGGCCATGCTTGCTCATTGTGAAGAACAACACGGTGAGTAGGTAGTTTATTACATAAGCCGTATTCTTTTGGATTATGAAACCCAATACACCCATCCCAAAAAACTTTTCTTAGCCGTAGTTTTTGTTTCAACAAAACTCCACCATTACCTACTCAATCACAAAACCTATGTTGTAACCAACACTCGACCCTCTACACTTCATGTATGTTAAACCTTACCAAAATCAGCGTGCCACATGTTGTCTTATGTTGTTAGCTGAATTTTACCTCAAAATTCATTCATCAAAATTCCATCAATGGCCAAGCTATCGTTGACCAATTGGTCGACGCACCTATTTTCAAGAATCAACCCTCTAATTTTGACTTTCTAAATGAGTCCATTGCTACCCTCTCCCAGGATGAACCCGCTTACCAAATGACACTCTTCTTCAATGGCTCTAAGTGTCAACATGCAGATGGGGCTGGTGTTATCCTCATTCCACTTGATGGTGAACCCATTCCTTTGTCTTTCAAACTCAATTTTGATTGTACAAACAATATTTCTAAATACGAAGTGCTCGTATTAGGTCTCCAAGCCACCTATGCCCTAGATGTCAAATCAATCAACATCTTTGGTGATTCTCAATTGGTTATAAACTAATTCAATGGTATATACCAATGTTGTAATGAGATACTTCAAAAGTATAAACATCATGTAGACATAATTTTGACCACCTTTGACCATTACGCCCTTCAAACCGTCCCCCGTTCAACCAATAAATTTGTAGATACCATGGCCTGTTTGGCTTCTCAAATACCGCCCGCACTGCCGATTCTAAAATATTTGTCACCATACAATGACTCTAATCACCCTCTTATTTACCTTGCAAAGTTTACTCTATCAAAACCACTACCCCCGACCCAAGTGACCTTTGGTATAAACAATACTCTGACTACCTTTCTCTTAACATCTTACCTCCTGATCTCACTCATAATGGACAACGCGCCTTCCTTAAAAAGGTCTCTGATTAGGTCATCATGGGGGGCCTCCTTGATAAGTGTGGCTTTGTTAGTATTCTCTTACGATGCCTCACGAGTTCTTGAATTCCTTATACCATTAAGGAAGTTCATGATGGCATATGTGGATATCACTTTAGTGGCCTTCTTTTGCTAAGTGTATTCTTCACCTCGCTATTATCTGACCCTCAACCATGATTGCTGCGACTACATCAAACATTGTGTAAAATTCCAACAACATGCCAACCTTCATAATACACCCGGTCATGCCTTTACAAGTCACCCATGACCTTTGCCCTTCTCTCAATGGGGTTTGGATCTTGTCGAGAGATAAACCCCATTCTTCCCAACAACATCAATGATTTATTACCGCTACTAAATACTACACAAAATGGGTTGAAGTCATGCCACTCATCTCCACAAAATCTGAGAAAATGTGTGAGTTCATTAATCATCACATCATTTGTCACTTTGGTTTTCATCATTGCCTCATCATTGATAACAGAAAATAATTCAAAAACAAAAGATTACGAAAACTTTGTGATGCCTTCAGCATTCAGCTAAGTTTCTCATCCCCTTATTACCCACAAACCAACGGCCAAGTCGAGTCTACTAATAAAACGTTAAATAAAATTCTCATGAAAGTGGTTAATGATACTTGGAAGGACTGGCATACGCACATTCCTTTTGCCCTATGGGCATACTACACTAGTATCTATACTTCCACTACTACCACACCATTTTCTCTGGTCTATGGTACAAAGGTTGTTCTACCTCTCAAAGTCTATATTCCCTCACTCCGCATTTCTCTCCATGACATGCTCAATGATGATGACTTTCATCAGGACCATTTAACACAACTTGAGTTATTAGATGAGCCATTGTCTTAATGCTCTTGACCACCTTCAAGTTTACCAAAAACATATCAAACATGCCTATGAAAAACATGTCCATGAACGAACCTTCCAAGTTGGTGACCTTGTCCTGAAAGAAAATCAACATGTAACTAAAGTAGAAAAAAGTAAACAGGGTAAATTTTCTCCTAATTGGCTTGGACCATACATCGTGACCCATACTTATGGATCAGGTGATTATCGTTTATCTTCACTCGATGGTAAAATTGAACTTGAGATCTTTAATGCCTTGCATCTTTGACCGTCTCTCTTTGTTGAATTTTAGTCCTACCTCACCTCTTGCCTCTTTCCATGCTCCTCCCTTGAGTGCTATCCACTTCATACACCTCACCAATGATTAAACAATAATCATGTGAACACCCATCACTTGTTATCTTCTCTTGAATATGTATACCATGGTGTTGTACATAGCATGATTCTCATGGGTAATTTTCATCTACCTTTAGATGAGATCCCATGGTCATTTCACCCTGCTTTCTAAACAAGAATCCTATTCTTCACCTTGGTCTTGTCCATGACTTCAAAGCTCTCACTTGGGACACAACTCCTTAAGTCAAACTTCTAATATAAAAGATGACTCCCTTAAAAGGACATCTTCCTCTCGACAATCACTGCTATAAATAGATTGCTCCCTCGAAGGATAGTTATGTAAATCCCTTTCAAAAATAAAAATATATCAAATAAAAAAACAAAAAAATGAGAGAAATTGAAGCTTCCTGCATCGTTTAGCTTCACAAATGCCTCAAGAAGTTAAATTCCTCCTCCCATATAGACTTCCCTCATCGATCAGTCTATCTCAATACAAGTCACAACAAAATAATTTTATTCATGGACTTGCCCATTGTGACCCCGGATCTCCTTCCCAACGAGCATGCTTCCTCATACCATATAAAAAATTAACCACCTTTCACCCTTCTTACCATTCCCATTTCCTACCACCTCAAGGGACCTCTTAGAAACCAAGACATTTGGTGATCATGTGACTACTTTTCACCTTAAAAAAATTAGTCATGCAATGTCTTTAGGGTCTTACGTTCATTGGCTTCTCCAAGGTATGATCTATTCGGTTTGATCCTAACCAATCGGGTGGCTTTATTGCCCTCTTATCTTTTTTTTGTCTTTATTTACATTTTGATTACCTTATACAGGACTTGGCCCTCGACACTTACCTTTGGGGTCACCTTCTTCTTTTATCACAATCGACATCACCCATATCAATTTACCTATAACCCGCTCACACCTAAATTACCTAAACCCATCATGCCTAAAAACCTACCAACTCATTTTCATACCTCCTCATATTCTTCCCTAACTTATGGGAGAACTACATTGGCCTAAGGTCCCTTTTCATCAGGACTATGTAGGAAGCACTCTGAGGGCATGGGGCTCTTGGAGGTTAGCTCAGCCACTCTCTACCATAACCAATCCATATTTCATCTTCCTATAATACATTCTACCCCACTTAGTTTCTTTTTATATTAACAATTGGAAATCAAACCAAAAAAATAACAAGTTGCTTAACATTTTTATCATCATCACAACATACATTTATTATGACTACCATTTATCTACCATCATCATACATGTATTATAAACCATCTTACACATGACCCATATCATCATTCATTGCAAAAATTAATGAATCACAACTTCAACCAACCTAACTCCACCATGCCTAAACTAACCTGACTCGATCCATGCCTAGACCAACCTAACTCGATCCATGCCTAGACCAACCTGACTCGATCCATGCCTAAACTAACCTGAATCAACCCATGCCTAAACCATCCCCGACTCGATCCATGCCTAAACCAACCGAATCAATCCATGCCTATGACTCCGACTCGATCCATGCCTAAACCAACCTAACCCGATCCATGCCTAAACCAACCTGACTCGATCAATGCCTAAGACCTGACTCGATCCATGCCTAAACCAACCTGACTCCATCATGCCTAACTCACCTAATTTTCGTCCATATCACAACAACAAATTAAAAGTCTCATCAAAACACCAACAAATCAAGCATCTCATGTATCTCATCATATAAATAAATATGTGTGTCTCCATACAATATACATGGATATCCCATCATGTCTATCTCAAAATTGTTGGCACGCAGGCTAATACTCAATACAAAATGTCATCGGCACGCATTTGGTTTCATATACAATACAATAATAAACTAATACAAAATGTCTTGGCACTCAGATTTGGTATATGATCAAAATATACAAAAACTCTCGTACATCCTCATTATCTTTGGCATGTAGGATATATATATATATATATATATATATATATAAGAC
The DNA here is from genome assembly GCA_018340775.1 of Taxus wallichiana var. yunnanensis. NCBI lineage: Eukaryota > Viridiplantae > Streptophyta > Pinopsida > Cupressales > Taxaceae > Taxus > Taxus wallichiana. The sequence goes on from CM031244.1 coordinate 168,195,818, forward strand.
TACAATACATCAAAAATCAGGAGCCATATATTAGGCATCTCGTGCAGATATCATCCATAGCTATATCACCCGTACCCTCTGCCTCCTCGGCCCCTATCTCGGAACCTTGCTAACTTCTCCCTACCCATCATGGGTGGTGGTGGTCCCTAGCTAGCATCACCTGGAGCTAGTCTCTGTGAGCTAGTGGCCTCTCCCTAATCCTATCTCGGAGCTTGATGGCCCCCTGTGCTCTCTACACTGTGAGTGCGAGATCTCGTCCTCTCACTTGAGGCTTGTTGTATCCTATACTCTCTATAGGATAGAAAGTCTATCCCTGCAACCATCAACTGGTCTGGTAGTATTTGGCCTTGCCTAGGGCATCCTGTAACCTAGATATAGGAATGGTCTATAGTGGCCCCATAGGCCTCGACCCTATATACATCCTGCGGGACCCTATCCCACTCCTTCCTGTAAACTAGGACCTTGTCCCGGTGCTGCGGTGGTGCCCTTTGCCCACTGTACCTATATCTGGGCTGTAAGGCCCTAATATGTGCTTGAGTTGTGGCCAAATAGCCCTGTAACCCTATCACCTATGCCTGTAAGGCTATCACCCTACCATCATCCTCATCTCTATCTCCATCCCTACCCCTGACCATCCGGGCCTACATACTAGCCACCTCTAAGCTCGCTAGCCATGTCTACACCATAACTAATCGGGTAATCAGAGTAGCCACCTTCCCCTATAGGGCATCTCTTTGCATCGTGATGGTGGCTAGATCCAGCTGCCCCGGTCTAGGTGGTATGGCTCGTAAATGAGCCACCCACCACTGTCTATACCTGTTTGTGACCCGACATCATCAATCTTCCGGTCCACTACCTGCTCCTCTTGCCCTATGGGCACTTTTTTGGCTGTGGTATAGGTAAGGGCCTCTCCACATTGTCTCTCCTATACTACGGAAAGGGCAAAGGTATGTCCTGTGATCGCCCAACCGCCACCGACTTTGTCAACCGAGATCATCTCATACTCCCAAACACGTCGACCCCGTATCCATCTCGTGAGCTGTAGCTTAGTGAGCTCATCATGCATCTACCTATATGAGGGGAAGCCTACATATGGCCTCCAAATGATATCCACCCCAGACAACCCCTCCAATAGTCACTAGAAATAGGCCACATCATGTGTGGGCTTGTCTGATCTCTGCTCTCTAATAGCGGGCACCCATCACCTATACCCCACTCGTACATAGCCTAGTGGAAAGGCATCGACCCGGGGCATACCCACTGGATGCACATAGAAAATGTGCTCATGTGCCCAGCATTAAATTAAACATGTACAGCACAGGCTAAACCTACGTAACCATCCATAGGCCTGTTGGTGAAAAAATTTGTTGAGGATAAATTGGTGGTTATCTTACCAATGCTCTGGGAGTCTAAGTCCTTCTACTTAACTGGTGCAACTGTCGTATGTGTATGCATGAGTGAAATGTGAGTTTTATCCTAGTGGCCTTTTAGCTAAGGATCACATAGGGACACTCCACTGACCCTACAGCAATTACTTGCATATACCTGCAAGAGATGGCTTTACCTTTGGGAAGGAAGGGGAAAGGGTATGGGAAAATTAGAAAAGAGAAAACTAATGCTGCAAGTAGAAAATCAGAAACTTGCATACACCAACTAGAAGTTTCATTACATGCACTTAAATATAGAAGAAAACAAATCTGTGTAATAGCTACAAGACCAAATGAAGCTTAATGGGCATAAAGTACCAACAAAGTCCTCAATCAAAGAGGCTAAAATTCCTTCTTCCTTTATTGAAGCTCAAGCAGAATTTGTACATAGTGTGAGAAATAGAAGACATTTTTTAATGGGAGAAATGGAAGAAACTTGCTATCTCTTTCTCTCTTCACAAGGATAACTCTCTCATGAATTCACAAAAACAACTCTAACATCTAAGAAGAAAAATTCCAAAGACTTTTTAGAAGGCCTTCAAATGAGGAGCTTCGTACAATTTATAGAAGAGGAGGAAACTTTTCATCTTCCTGGTGACTTACTGAATACCTTAATGTGACTTAAGATTGTTCACATTCCACTTTAAATATTCAAGTCCCTTTTATAATAGCAAGGTGACTTAAATTTACATTATATTTCTAAATTCACCTAATTCATATCAAAAGTGTAACTCTCAACATAAAAATATAACATTGAGGAGAGAGAGTGTTATATGAGAAGGGAAAAGAGAGAGAGAGAGAAGAAGAAGAGGAGGAGGAATTATGATGAAGGATGGGCTGTTGTGGTGGAATTTTCCCCATTCTCTGACTGCTCTCCACTTTGTGATCTTGAGAAGGCTTCTGTCTTTCCAAACTCTTGGTTGAAATGAGCCACTGCTGGTTCTACTTTGTCGACATGAGGGATACAAATGCAGCTCAAGGTTTTAGTCCATCCATCGGTCACACTATTGATGTCCTTGCACTTCCTAAACCATGATGAATGCTTCTCTACGATAAGTGCAATGGAGGCTTGGATTTCTGAGAAGAAGTCAAGAGTATCCTTAGTGAAGGAAAATGGGTTTCCCACCCCTTTCTTGACATATTATTTAAAAGGGCTGATCAACTCATCAGTAGTTGAGTGTTTGCTCATTGCATGTACTCCAGGTTTTGAACTTTCCAATTTATGTTATCCTGCAGCCTTGTATGTTTTCTTCTTTCTCCTTTATCTCTGTGTAGGTCGATTGATTGCTTCAAATCTGATTGCGGGGCCCTCGCCCATACATGTGTCAAGTCTTCTCGCAAGAGTTCCAAAACCATCTTATCGATCAATTCCCGATGATGGGTGTTTCTCATCTCACTCACTCTTTGGTCCCAGAGGTTCTCACTAATCTCTTTCTTTCCCCTCATCTTTTTGAGTTCTCATGTTCGTTGGTGGTTGTGCACATGTATGCAAAGAGCTTGACTACCTATTAAAGTGTTGACTTCCTTTCTCGGAGATTGAATCGATCCATTCATTATTTTCTTTCCCTTGCATTATGAGCTCATGCGTTCTTCGATGGATTCTGGATTGAAGCTACTGATGGGTATCACTTTCTCAATAACAAGTGTTATAATGCTTGGCTCCACCTGTGTTACACAAAAGATGAAAGAGTTTGTACTTTTTCCTCTAGTACCTCAATCTTCTCTTTATATTCTTTATTCCTTGCCACCATGCGAGAAAAAGATTTTTGGAATAGGTGTAAATATTCTTCATGAGTAGCTAGTCCCAATTGGATCATACTCATCTCATAGTCGGCTTGTGTCATCTCATGTGTTGGCTTGATTACTTTGGGCCGAGTTACTTCAATTTAATGATTACCTGTCTCCCTACTATAGAATCGTGATTCTATCTCTGCGATCTTTCTTGATATTTTTCTTTAGCAAATGCTAAAATTTCTGATATATCGGGAGCTACTACTTTTTGTACCATGTGAGTGTCAAGGATGATAGTTTCCCACATCCATAGAAACATCTCATTGGATTCAGGTTCAATGACAGGCACCTCAACCACTCTTTGTTTTGATGGGGGAGGTAATTATTGAATGAGAGGAGTGTTGGAATCAACAACATGTAAGACCTCTTGTAGTGGCTCGGATACAGGATCATGAGTCATATACTACTTGTTCACTTGTGAATTTGTTGTTGGATTTTTTGTTTGCATTATTGGGATCACATCTTCCTCTTGCAGCGATGCCAGTGAATGTTTTTCTTCCCTAAATTTCTTAGATGTCTTCTCATGGGGAGAAGTTTTCAATTCCGTGGCCTTTATTTTTGAACTTGCTCCAGAGTATTTAGAGTTAGAAGTTACCTCCACCACTTTTGAAGATGAATGATGTGAAGCTTGCTTCAGGCTTGGAGAAATTCCTCATGACTAAATGATCATAGTCCTTTTCTTTTGAAACTAGTTCCTCATTCTCCTCACCACCTTTTTAGTCTACTCCAGCATATCTCCTAATTCATGAACATGCTAGTTGATTTAGGGCATTGGGGACATCTTGACTATTACGTACTCAGGATCATACATCTCTGTCCCATCATCATGTAAGATGTCTTCATACCAAGAGAACTTTAATTTCTTCATCTCGTTGGTTGTCATCCTCATGTGATCTTTTTACATACTTTGAACTCATCAATACAATTTGCCCAATAGTCCTCAACTTGTGGTTCATGTTGTAATTCTGGGACATGGAATGAGTCAGGATCTTCTCGGATGTCAAAGTTGGGCCTGAAAATGTAGGAATGTAGATTCAGATGTGTGAAAGTGGCCTCCAGGTGAGATGCGTCATTTGAGCTTTTACACATGAACTCCCCTAGATATATAGCAAATGGAATCAATTTCTTCTCACATTTACGAGCTTGCTATTTACTTGAGTGATCTTCCTACATAGTTTGAACAATATGATCTAGTTACTGAGGTACTTAGGTAGTTTCAATAGAGCTTGGTTGAAGCCATTGACTCATATGTAGGAGAATTTTGAGAATCATATGAAGTACAAGCCATATTCCTTAATCAGGGATGCCACTTTTTATGACATCCTAGCTTCAAGATCCCCTTCCAAGATTTAGACCACGTACATGGTGAATGCATCATTCACACAGGTGAAATTCCTGTTGCTCTCCTCCATTATCAACTATGGAATTTTCTGAAATGCAAGTACCTTGGAAGCAATGTTCTACGTGAGAGCTAATCCCTTGAATAATGGTGAGCTTGTGAGGAGATAAACTAGATAAGAAGTCATGTGGAACTTCTTTATCCCAGGTACATGCAGTAGTTGTAGATGGAGATTGTCACTGATGATCTACCACCATTTGATTCTCTGCTTCCCTTTTGTCAATGTTAGGATGAAAAGGCCCATCTAATCCTGGAAGTCTCTTCTACTTACTTTTCCCATTACTCTACTGAGGAGAGTGATGAATTCAAAATACCCTTCTCAGAACTCACACCTTGGTAGATTCTTGGGAATCCTGAAAGGATTTCTTCTAGTTTTCAGCCACGAGCCAAGCGCTACCCCTTAGACATATGAATCCATTGTTTCCCAATGGTGCACGGACCTTTCGTTGGAAATGAATACCATGTTGGGGATGTTGATATTTGTAAAGAGATTGAAATATTCCTCGCAAGAAAAGGGTTGTGTCAACTTCGACCCGTCTATTTTGTCTTCATATCTCCCTTTGAAAATTTAACTTACTATTTTTAGTAAGTATGAAAAAGGAAGTCCTCGATCTTCAACTAGATGTTGCGGCTTAGTCCTCCTCTTTCTCCCTATGTTCCTCATTCCCTCTAGATCAAATTTCTATTTTTAGCAGGTGCTCGAGGGCCCACTTACTATTTTTAGTAAGTGCCAAAAATGTCCATTCTAGTGGATTCTCAATTGTAGTGCACTTCCAATGTCTTCATCTCCTTTGTAGGTTCTTCTGTTGCTGACTTTCCTAAAATAGAAGTTCCTATGTAGTAGGCCTACTATTTTTAGTAAGTTGACCTATGGGAGTCAGATTGATGTGGAACAAAGTTTTTTTATATATATTTTTTTTTAAATATCCTCCCTCTGAAATTTCAGACCCGCCCGCTTAATAGTCCAGGAGATTTTAAATTTTTAATTTTCAAGCCTGGTAGTGCTTCTGGGTACGATAACCATTAATGGACCTTGAAATTGCAGGTTTGGTTTTCTCCTCCATTTGCAAAGAAATTTATATTTTTATGTGGGTTTTTTCTTCTGATGCTTCACGTGCGATCTTACTTCAATCCAATGCAACTAGTTTGATGGGAAATCCCACTTCTTTCTTCGTTGAGCCGGAAATGAGATTTCTTCATTGTGGCTGCTCTGTCACACGAGGGGAGTTTGAAGGTGTATTTTTATGGTCTTGGATAGAGGAATGAATAGAAGAAAATTGTTTTTTTTTTCATGCACTGGCTTGTAACATTTCTTCATATCTTCATTTTTAGGCTATGGAGATTTTCACTATTTTCTTCTTCTTGCTCTTCATTTCTCCTTCTTGTTTTGATGAAAGATCCTTTTGAGACCTAAAAATAACCATGGGGAGCTTGTTTTAGTGTTTAGTTTGATCTGTTTCGAGAATTTGCAATGGCGGGGTGATGGTATAATGTTGCAGAGGAAGAATGGAGGAATGGAGAGCACAAAAACTATAAGAAGTTAGAAGTGAAAAAGGTGGCACTTGGAAACTTTTTAAAAAGATATGCACAATTAGGGTTAAGGTGAATTTTTCCATGTTTTATTTCCTTAAACTTAGGGATGTGAGGGACATCAAATTCCATGGTGGTCAAGAGCATGACACGTGGCGTTTGATCCAACGACAGGGGAATTAAGAGGGAGAAAGTTACATTGAACCACCTGGGAGTGAAAGGAGGTCATATGAGGGCCCCAAAGGTCACATGGGGGCTGGGTGAATTTTCCAAGGTCTGATGTACCTGACCTTAGGGATTTCGGGGACATGAAATCCTGCTAGGCTCCTGGTGTTGACATGTGTCCTCTCGAAAAAATGACTAAGTCCTGAACTGCGTTTGAGAGGGTAACTTAGAATGAAGATAACTTGAGCTCTTAGTGGAATTTCTTGGTGAAATTTTATATTATAATGACTAGAAATTGAATTTTTAATTCAATTATGGGGATTTCATGTCTTTATTCCGCCATATGATCCCTGAAAAATTTGGGATTTTGATCTGGTACTCCACTTGTGCCTAAGAAAATCTACCTGTCAATCATATGCACCAAGGTTTTGTGAAAAATATTATTTTACCTTCATGTAGGTATTGGAATCCTATTTTTGAATATGTTTTTTTTACTTCCAACTCCATCCCGAGCTCCCGAAATCTTCTTCTGAAGCCCAACAACTATTTTAGGCCTGTGTGCTACCTAGGCTTGTGAACCATGTTTTTGACTCAAACTGCTCCAAGTATTGCAAAACTTCCCCAAAACTTCTAGTATCATTTCCATGATGTTATAAGGTCCTCCAATCACCTCCATGTTAAATTTTTCCCTTCTGTTCCACTTCGAGGGGTTGATCCGATCTGGGAAGGCTAGCGACAACCCTTCCCCGACTCCCCAAAATTTGCATTTTCAATGAAGTCCTAAAATCACCTAGGGAATGAATGGAATTTCCTAAATCACCTAGGGGATGATATAACATTGGTTAGGAGGTAATTTTACTTGACTAGATAGAGTTGGGGTTTCTAGGAATGATAAAGTATGAAAATTTCGGCATAGGGGTATAATTTTCGTGCTTGGAAATTTCCAATTTCCCTATTGTACAATTGCACAACAACAACTGGCTCTAGCTTGGGGACATGACATGGACTGAGAGAAGTGAAGACATGGCATGGGAATCTAGAATCTCAATTTTAGACCATCTAATTCATTGACCAGTGCCTTATCCATTGGGCCTTGCAGAGTCATGTACAACCTCTAGAAAGAGATACTAGAAGGAGGAAACACACACAAAATAATAGAAAGGAAACACAAAAAAGGGGAAAAACACCTAGAAATCACCTATATTATAAGGTGGAGGGGACAACCTACTTTCACTGATGATATAATTTGAGGTATTTCCCACTGTGAGGTAATTCCAGTGGCGTTCCATGCAAATATGAGAGTAGAAAAGAATTCTTGCCGCAAGATTCATGAATCTAGAATGGATTGAGCCATAATGAATCGAACTTTCCATGGCTGCCTTTTTGTTCCCTCCTCTTGTCCCATAGCAAGACAAAGTCTCTGATTTTGAACTCTCTCAATTTTTCCTTCTTGTCAAAAATTTTATTTACTTTTAACTGGTGCTCTTTGATACGGTCCACCACTTGGAGTCTATTTTCTTCTAGTTTCTCAAGGAAGAGGATCCTCTCATCAATGGAATCCTTGTACTGATCATCTTCTATTCCCTATAGCAACTTGAGAGCTGGCATCTTGATTGTGAGAAATATTTCCACCTCGACTCTATACAATAGTTGGAATGGTGACATACCTATTGCCTTCTTGGGAGTGATCCTGTCCACCCATAATGCATCATATAACCTTTTGTGCCAGTTCCTCTAGTTCTCGTCTATAATTTTGTAGACAATGGTCACAATGTTCTTATTGCTTGATTTGGCCTGTCCATTCCCTATGGATAGTAGTCTCGATGAATGGGATAGAGAGATTTCGTAGCCATAACGAGAACTCGTTCAACTCCCTCGAAGAGAAATAGGTGGCATTGTCTGCTATGATCTTCTATGGTACTCTGAAATGTACTATGATATTCTCCTTGATGAAGTTGCATACTATTTCGGTGTTGGCTTGCTTGGTGGGAATGGCTTCCACCCACTTGGTGAAGTAATCTATCACTGTGAGCACATAGGTGTGCCCGTGCTTGAGTGAGGATTCATAACACCAATGAAGTCTAGTCCCCACTGTTGAAATGGTTCTTCAATAACAACTGGCCTGAGTGGAAGTGCAGCAAGTTGTGGTCTCCCAACAAATGTTTGGCATGCTTCACATTTGGAAACCCAATCTTGAGTGTCTGCGAAGAGGGTGGGCCAATAATACCTTCCTCGGAGGATCTTATGTGCACTGATGATCGCAAAAAAATGCCCACCACATGCTTGGTCATGGTATGTTTTAAGCAATTTTTCTTGTTGTTCTTTATCCACACACCTAAGGAAGCATCCATCTAGGCCTCTTTTGTAAAGTGCATGATTCCAGATTACAAACCTTGTTGCCTTCAACTTGAGTGTTCTCCTTTTCTTGTAATCAAGATGAGGAGGGAATTCTCCATAAGTTAAGTAATAGGCAATATCAACATACCACTCATCAGTAGTGGATACAAAGAGAACCTGTGGGTTGTTTTCGAAACAAGTTAGGAAAGAACAATTCTCTTCACCATGTTGATCTTTAAGTGTTTCATCCTCAGCAATTAACCTACACAAACCATTTCCCCTTACCATATTGGAGGGTCAGATCTCCAAGTCATACTCTTGAGTCTTTGCAATCGAATTTCCTCTTTTTGCTCCAGGATCCTGTTGTGTTAAGATGGACTTGATTACACTACCAGTGACCATCACCACTGTATGAAAGTTGAGGATGTAGAACCTGAAGTTTTTTACAACCTTTACCACTGTGAAAGCATGTTTCTCCAGTTGGTTGTAATTTAGTTTGTGCTTTTTCAATGGACAACTCATGAAAGTAATGGGTTCTTCCATGCCTTCATCATTTTTCTAAACAAGAACAACAGAGAGGGTATGTTCTGATGCATAACAATACATGATGAAATCTTTGTTAAAATCTGGAGACACAAGAGTTGGAGCTTTGGCAATGGAATTTTTATCTGTTCAAATGTTTCCTTCCCCTCATTGTTCCATTTGAAGTTTACTTGTGGTTTCATCATGGTGGTGATGTGCTTTGTTAGTTCAACAAACTCAGGAATAAAGCGATGAAGAAAATTCACCTTTCCGAAGAATGAATGAACTCCTTTCTTGCTTGTGGGTAGAGATAATTCTTGTATGGATCATAATCTCTCAGGATCAATATGTGCTCCATGTTTTTCATAGTGTGCCCCAGTAATTTTCCTTCCGTAACTCCAAAAATGCACTTTTTGGTATTTAGTGATATGCCATGCTTTCTACACCTTGTAAGTACTTTTTCTAAGTTATGGGTATGGTCTCCCCTCTTCTTTGAAAATACTATGAGGTCATGAAGATATATTAAAATGCAATGTTTTAGATATTTTAAGGCCAATTCCATTGCCCTTTGAAATGCGGCTCCCGCATTGATTAGGCCGAAGGGCATTCTCGCTATAGGAAAAGTGCCCGGTGGCGTCATGAAGGCTATCTTGGCGCAATCCTCCTCTACTACTTTAATTTGATTATACCCTGAGAATCCATCAAGAAATGAAAGCATTTGGATCCAGTGACTACTTGAAAAATGTGATCCATGATAGGGAGAGGATAATTGTCTTTCAGTGATTCCTGGTTTAGATTGCAGAAATCTACACATATTCTTATTTCACCATTCTTCTTCTTCACTGGCATAATGTTGGCCACCCATGTTGAATGGTGGATGGGAAAGATGATTCTTGCATTGAGCATATTCATTACCTCCTCCTTTATGGTATCAACAATCTTGGGATTATATGGCCTTTTCTTCTACCTGAATGGCTTAGCATCTTGCTTCAAAGGAATCAAGTGATGCATTTCCTTCGGTTAGAAGGATTTGAGTTCATCATAAGAGTAGGCAAAAACATCGAATATTTATTGAGCAATTTGAAAAACCCTCTCTTCTCCTCAGGTGAGCAACATTTTCCAATATTGACCATCCTTGGCTCTTCCTGGGTGCCAATGTTTTCCTTATCAAAATCAGCTAGGCACCGAGAAGATTTTCTTTCTTTCTCTTGAATGAATATGTCATGTTTCTCAAAGAGGTCTTCCAAATAAACTAGGCCTTTAGGAATCTTGTTCCCTTTCGGTTTGATCACTCCTTCATTGTCAATACCCTTGATTCCTTCTTTCTCTCCTTCAGCCTATCACTTCATGATGTGGATTTTCACTTCCTTCAAAGAAGAGGTTGTTGAAATTATCCCTTTGTTCCAAAAATGATAGAATTTGGCTATCATTTTTAAATACTTTCCAATGATTTGCATTATCTGGTACACTAGGCATGAACACCATTTCTATGGTCACCTTATCTTTACCAAAAGAAGGATGAGGTATCACTAGGGAAGCCAATACTGCAAGAGAATCAGCCTTTTCATTCTTTTCTCTTGGGATAGATTCAATGGAAAATGCATCAAAAGATTCAATGCAGTCCCATACTCTATTTCTATAATGTCGGAGTCTTGGGTTTTTCACTTGATATTGTTACCAGACTTGCTTTACTATCACTTCCACATCACCTTGGCATCTCAGCTTCTTGATTCCCATGTCTTCAGCCATGCCCATGCCTAAAAGGAGAGCTTCATATTCCACCATATTATTTGTATTATTAAATTGTAACTTATAGGCAAACATGTACAATTCACAGAGGGAGAGTACAACACTACACTTGCTCCCGAACCTGCACTAGAATGACTACCATCAAATTCCATTATCCAAACTTGATCTTCTTCCTCTTCCATAAGGAGTGGCACGTTCTCTTCTTTTTCTGATGTGAGGAAGTAGTTTCCTAGCCTGCTATCTTGAAAAATAATGTTTTCCTTTGGATCATCAGACTTCCACACTGTGAACTTCATCTTTCTTACCAGCAACAATTTCTTCATCTCACCTTTTACTGGAATAATTACAGATGACTAGTCCATTTTTATTTCTCCACCCAAGTCTCTGCAGAATCTTTGGCTCAATAGCATGCCAAAGGATGCTGGGATGTCTGCTACCAGGATGGTTAGGAGCACCTTCTTGTCTGGAAAATCAGCCAATGCTACTTAAGCATCTTTGATCCTTCCTACTAATGGGACTTGTTTGGATTCCATTGAATAGCAGGTTCACTTTTCTCAGGTCAAATTGAGGCCAAGATAATTTTCAACCTTGATGGGCATCACATTATCTAAGGCTCCAGAATCTATGATACAATTATTTAGCTCGAAGCCTTTAATGAGAAGTGACAGGTAGAAAGGTTCAACCCTATCGGTTTTGGAGGCACTGAGGGCTAGCATGTTTTGAGAAGGTGGTATGGATGGTGTGGGGAGTAAGCCTTTGGAATTTGGACCCAAGGTTATGGGATTACCCCCACGAACTACATCAATGAACCTATCGAATTGGGTAGGATGAGTTTGTAGGTATTCTATTTCTGAGAGCTAGACTTTAGTTTTGCTTGCATGTTCCACAAATTCAAATGGGGTTATGGTGGGTGAGGAAGAGGTTCCAGGAATAATGGAAGCTTTACATGGCAAGGGTTTTGTTGTTTTGTGTGTTGAAATTTCTTTCAAGGGTGTAGTAACTGGCTTGGAAGGAGATGGGGATGCAGGTTTTGATGACACCTTAGATGTTTTTGTAGGAACAACATTTGAAGAAGAATTATTCTTAGTAACCTTTGAGCTAGGGAGGGGATTAGATGACTTACTCGGTATGGCAACATGATCCTTGCTAGCTAGTGGGTCTGCTTTCTCTTTAGCCGACTCCATCGAAGGTGGTAGTGGTGATCCTCTACTGATGATTTTATTTTGTGGGGCCTCCAAGGAAGGACCTTCTTTCTTCTTCTTTTCCTTTACCGCATCCATTGAGGATGAAGCACCTTTCTTAGACTATGCGCGAGTGAAAACTACACATGAGAAACCTAGATCTTCATCATCATCCTCATCTTCATCATCAATGTACTCAATTAGGCCATTGTGCATATCACCATCAACTTCCTCAACCTCAAGATAGCTTTCATACTCCACGTTTTCTTCTTCAACTTCTTCAATTTCTACTTCCTCCTCTGGTTCTTCAGTGTCATAGATGGCATTGACTAGTGGTGCTTCAAGAGCAAGCTGGTGAGGAGGTGGAGCAATCCTTGGCCTATTTGGGAGTTTGGTTTCCTTGGAGCATTCCACATTGTGATCTGGGACAATTTTTTCTTCAAGGCAACCAAGTCGTTTGCCATTTTTTGGAACATTGGATCCGTGGTGACTGAGTTTGAATTCTAACCCTTTTGTTTCCCATTTGGGCCTTTCACTTTACCAAAAAGATTAGATCATCATCAGTTTCTATTGCATGGTCTTGAGATTCTCTCAATGTTCTTGGTTGGGTTCTTCTAAGGAAGAAACCTACTTCCGATGGCAAGGCACTAATGAAGAATCTCTTCAGATTATTTTTAGGAGGCACCACATCTTCAGGGATTCTTCTTATCACTATGTTATATCTTGCTACGAAGTCTCTCATTGACTCGAGAGGCTTCTTTTTTCATTTGTACCAATTGGACCAAGATATCCTAACAATCTTTCGTGGTCTTGAACCTGTGTTCGAATGCACTTCTTATATCTTCCAACAAAGTTACATACCTCGGGGCAGCATGTAGAGCCATTCAAGCTGACCTTCTCTTGAAGTGACTCCACAAAGAGTCGAACGACACATCTTCATCCTCAACACCCAACACACCACAAGTAGTGATAAATGCTACTACATGTTCTTGGGAGCTGAGAACCATCCCCTCTAAACTTTAGGAAGTTTTCTTGAGCCCCTCGGTAGCTCATGGAGTGGTTGAGAAAGAGCAAGTGGACCAGTGTTTCCTCCCCATGGTACATTAGGCCTACGGGCCTCACGATCACAATCACACTCATGATCCCCCATTCTATTTCTATTTCTAGCTTCCCACCTTGCTAAAGTTGTGGCTTCTATTGTTGCTCTCTTGTTTGCCTCGGCTTGAAGTCTTTCAATTTCGTCAAGTTAAGCCCTTATTTCCTCTTCCACTCTTTCTTCTCTTTCTCTAACTTCTTCTTTGGTTTCTACGTCAGTGAAATCTTCAAGGTTCTCATTGATGTATGGAAATTCACCATCCAAAGGATTAGCAACACTCAAGTTCTCAACGTGACCGGTTGCTTGATGAAGGGGAGGCCTCGAATCGAGTAGCTCTTGTCTTCTTTGAAGTTCTTCAAAAATGGGGTCGGTTTGTCCTCCTTATCTCTATTATCGGGTGTATCTTCTATCTACCATCTTGGAAATATATTCTTTCCTTTGTGGTTTGGGATTTTCCTTGACCTCTCCAAATTAGTAGCGCGTTCTTCTACAAGGTCAAGGATTCTTGTGGCAATGAAGTAGTGGTTGACACTTTTCTATTATGCCAAATAACTTCTCTCAAATGTTAAGTGATATCTTCTTGGATGTGGAAGAGAAATTTGGGTCTTTCAAAGCATGACTATTTCTTGGAATAGCCATGGTTTTTAGACATGTGGCTCATATAAATATTCAAATTCCAGAATTTTTCTCTTTTTAATTTGAATTTTCTGATTTTTTTTTGTATTTTTGGGCCTTGGTCATGTTCAAAGTGCAGATGCTACTAAATCTTCCCTACGGTGGGTGCCAAACACTATTGGTGAGAAAATGTTTTAGGGACAAATTGGTGGTTATCTTTCCAATGCTCTGGGAGTCTAAGTCCCTCTACTTAACCAGTGCAGCTATCGTATGTGCATGCGTGAGTGAAATGTGAGTTTTATCCTAGTGGCGTTTTGGCCGGGATCCAACAGGGGCACTCCACTGACCCTGTGACAATTTCTTGAATATACCTGCAAGAGATGACTTTGCAAGGATGGCGGGAAAGGGAATACGAAAATTATAAAAGAGAAAAACTAATGTTGCAATTAGAAAATCGATACTTACATACACCACCATGTAAGTTTCATTACATGCACTTGAATATAGAAGAAAACAAATTTGTGTAATAGCTACAAGACCAAATGAATCTTAATGGGCACAAATTACCAACAAACTCCTCAATCAAAGAGGATAAAATTCCTTCTTCCTTTATTGAAGCTCAAGCAGAATTTGTACATAGTGTGAGAAATAGAAGACATTTTTAATGGGAGAAATGGAAGAAACTTGCTATCTCTTGCTCTCTTCACAAGTATAACTCTCTCATGAATTCACAAAAATAGCTCCAACATCTAAGAATAAAAATTCCAAATAATTTTTAGAAGGCCTTCAAAGGAGGAGCTTCTTACAATTTATAGAAGAGGAGGAAACTTTTCATCTTCTGGTGAATTTTGAATACCTTAATGTGACTTAATACTGTTCACATTCCACTTTAAATATTCAATCCCCTTTAATAATAGCAAGGTGACTTAAATTTACATTATATTTCTAAAGTCACTTAAGCCATATAAAAAAGTGCAAATCTCAATGCAAAAGTATATCATTGAGGAGAGAGAGTGTTATATGAGAAGGGAAAAGAGAAAGAAGAAGAAGAAGAGGAATTATGCTAAAGGATGGGTTGTTGTAGTGGACTTAGCCCCATTATCTCGATCGCTCTCAACCTTGTGATATTGATAAGGCTTCTGTCTTTCCAAACTCTTGGTTGAAATGAGCCACCGTTGGTTCTACTTTGTCGGCATGAGGGATACGAATGCAGCTCAAGGTTTCAGTCCATCCATCGGTCACACTATTGATGTCCTTGCACTTCCCGAACCATGATGAATGCTTCTCTGTGATAAGTGCAATGGAGGCTCAAATTTCTAAGAAGAAGTCAAGAGTATCCTTAGTGAAGGACAATGGGTTTCCCACCCCTTTCTTGATGTATTCTTTGAAAGGGCCGATCAACTCATCAGCAGTTGAGTGTTCGCTCATTGTAGGTACTCCAAGTTTTTGAACTTTCCGATTTATGCTATCCTGTAGCTTGTATGTTTGTTCTTCTTTCTCCTCTAGCTCTATGAAGGCCCAATTAATTGCTTCAAATCTGATTTCTAGGGCCCTAGCCCATACTTGTGTTAAGTCTTCTCGCAGAGTTCCAAAACCTTCTTATCAATCAATTCCTAACGATGGGTGTTGCTCATCTCACTCACTACTAGTCCCAGAGGTTCCCAGTAATCTCTTTCTTTCCCCACATATTTTTTGAGTGCTCACATTCTGTTGGTAGTTGCGCACATGTATGTAAAGAGCTTGACTACCTCTTGAAGTGCTTGACTTCCCTTTTTTAAGATTGAGTTGATGCATTCATTATTTGCTCACTCTTGCATCGTGAGCTCATGTGTTCTTCTGATGGATTCTGGATCGAAGCTACTGATGGGTGCCACTTTCTCAATAGGAATTGTTATAATGCTTGGTTCCACCAGGTGTTAGACATAAGATGAAAGAGTTTGTACTTGTTTCTCTTGTAACTTAATCTTCTCTTTATAATCTTTATTCCTGCCACCATGCGAGTAGAAGATTATTAGAATAGGTACAAATCTCATTCATGAGTAGCTGGTCCCAATTGGATTGTACTCATCTCATAGTCACTGGTGTCATCTCATCTCTTGGCTTGATTACTTTGGGCCACACTAATTCAATGTACCGATTACTGTCTCCCATTGTAGAATTGTGATGCTATTTGCGTGATCTTTATTTATCTTTTTCTTTAGCCGATACAGCAATTGCTAATATATCGGAAGCTACTACTTTTTGCACCATGCGAGTGTCAAGGATGATCGTTTCCGCATCCACATAAACATCTTGTCGATTCAGGTTTGATGAAAGGCACCTCAACCACTCTTTATTCTGATGGGGGAGGTAATTCTTGAATGAGAGGAGTGTTGGAATCAACAACATGCAAGACCTCTTGTAGTGGCTTGGATATAATATCATGATTCATATACTCCTTGTTCACTCGTGCATTTGCTGTTGGATTTTCTATCTACATTACTGGGATCGTGTCTTCCTCTTGCGGTGACGCGAATGAATCTTTTTCTTCATTGAATTTCTTATATGTCTTCTCATGGGGAGAAGTTTTAAATTCCATGACCTTCCTTTTTAAACTTTCTCCGAGTATTTAGAGCTACAACTTTCCTCCACCACTTTTGAAGATGAATGATGTGAAGCTTGCTTCAAGCTTGGAGAAATTCCTCATGACCAAATGATCATAGTCCTCTTCTTTTGAAACTAGTTCCTCATTCTCCTCACCACCTTTTCAGTCTGCTCTCCAAAGATATCTCTTGATTCATGAACATGCCAGTTGATTTGGGGCATTGGGGACATCTTGACTGCTGTGTACTTAGGATCATACATCTCTGTCCCATCATCATGTAAGATGTCTTCATACCAAGAGAACTTGAATTTCTTCATCTCACTGGTTGTCATCCTCATGTGATCTTTTTTACGTACTTTGAACTCATCAATATAATTGGCCCAGTAGTCCTCAACTTGTGGTTCATGTTGTAATTCTAGGACATGGAATGAGTCAGGATCTTCTCAGATGTCAAAGTTGGGCCTAACAATGTAGGAATGTAGATTTAGATGTGTGAAAGTGGCCTCCAGGTGAGATGCGTCATTTGAGCTTTTGCACGTGAACTCCCCTAGAGATATAGGGAATGGAATCAATTTCTTTCTCCTACTTTTGAGCTTACTATTTACTTGAGTGATCTTCCTGCATAGTTCGAACAATACAATTTGGTTATTGAGGTACTTAGGTAGTTTCAACGGAGCTTGGTTGAAGCCAGTGACTCATATGTAGGAGATTGTTGAGAATTCTATGAAGTACAAGCCATATTCCTTAATCAGAGATGCCACTTTTTGTGACATCCTAGCTTCAATATCCCCTTCTAAGCTTCGGACCATGTACATGGTGAATGCATCATTCACATAGGTGAAATTCTTGTTGCTCTCCTCCATTATCAATTATGGAAGTTTCTCGAATGCAAGTACCTTGGAAGCAATGTTTTGCGTGAGAGCCAATCCCTTGAATAATCATGAGCTTGCGAGGAGATAAACTAGATAATAATTCATGTGGAACTTCTTTATCCTGGTACATGTAGCATTTGTAGATGGAGATTTCCACCGATGATCCGCCACCGGTTGATTCTCTACTTCCCTTCTGTCAATGTTAGGATGAAAAGGCCCATCCAATCCTAGAAGTCTCTCATTATTTTTTCACCCGTTACTCTACTGAGGAGAGTGATGACATCAAAATACCCTTCTATAAACTCACACATTGGTAGATTCTGGGAATCCTGAAAGGATTTCTTCCAATTTTCAGCCATGAGCCTGAGTGCTACCCCTTGGACATATGAATCCATATTTTCCCAATGGTGCACGGCCATTTCTTGAAATGAAGACCATGTTGGGGGATGTTGGTATCTGTAAAGAGATTGAAATATTCCTAGGGTTAATGACTGCCAATTTTGCACCATTGTCATCTCGAGATGGTTTGCATCTCGGGCTCATAGTGGAAAGAGCAAGCTAGGACTAGCTCGAGACTTTACACAGACACTAGGTATCCTGCAGCAGCAAACAAGCCACTTGTGAATATCTGGTCTTCAATCTTCCTTCGGTCCTTGGAGGTCATGCAAGTCTTGAGGTCATTCAGGTCCATGTACAAGACATCACTATCTTCCACATCATACTCACAGGAAAAGGGCTGTGTCGACTTCTGACCCATCTATTTTGTCTTCATATCTCCCTTCGAAAAAGTAACTTACTATTTTTAGTAAGTATGAAAAAGCAAGTCCCCGATCTTCAACTGGATGTTGTGGCTTAGTCCTCCTCTTTCTCCATGTGTTCCTCATTCCTTCTGGATCAACTTTCTATTTTTAGTAGGTTCTCAAGGCCCCACTTACTATTTTTAGTAAGTGCCAAAAATGTCCGTTCTGGTGGATTCTTAGTTGTAGTGCACTTCCAATGTCTTCGTCTTCGTTGAGCCGGAAATCCCATTTCTTTCTTCGTTGAGCCAGAAATGAGATTTCTTTGTTGTGGCTACTCTGTCACATGAGGGGGGAGTTTGAAGGTGTCTTTCTGATGGTCTTGGATAGAGGAATGAATAGCAGAAAATGGTTTGTTGTTTCATGCACCGGCTTGCAACATTTCTTCAGATCTTCATTTTTAGGCTATGGAGATTTTCACTATTTTCTTCTTCTTGCTCTTCATTTCTCCTTCTTGTTTTGATGAAAGATCCTTCTGAGACCTAAAAATCACCATGGGGAGCTTGTTTTAGTGTTTGGTTTGATCTGGTTTGAGCATTTGCAATGGCGGGGTGATGGTAGAATGTTGCAGAGGAAGAATGGAGGAATGGAGTGCACAAAAACTATTAGAAGTTAGAAGTGAAAAAGGCGGCACTTGGAAACTTTTTAAAAAGATATGCAAAATTAGGGTTAGGGCACATTTTTCCATGTTTGATGTCCCTGACCTCAAGGATGTGAGGGACATCAAATTCCATGGTGGTCAAGAGCATGACACGTGGCGTTTGATCCAATGGTAGGGAATGAAGAGGGAGAAAGTTACATTGAAGCACCTGGGAGTCAAGGAGGTCATATGAGGGCCCCAGAGGTCACATGGGGGCTGGGCACATTTTCCAAGGTCTGATGTACCTGACCTCAGGGACTTCGGGGACATGAAATCCCACTAGGCTCCTGGTGCTGACACATGTCCTCTCGAAAAAATGACTAAGTCCTGAACTGCATTTGAGAGGGTAACTTAGAACGAAGATAACTTGAGCTCCCAGTGGAATTTATTGGTGAAATTTTATATGATCCTGACTTGAAATGTAATTTTGAATCCAATTATGGGGGTTTAATGTCTTGATTCGGCCATATGATTCCTGAAAAATTAGATTTTTGATCTAGTACTCCACTTGTGCTTGAGAAAAACTGCCTGTCAATCATATGCGCCAAGGTGTTGTGAAAAATATTATTTTACCATCATGTAGGCATTGGAATACTCTTTTTGAATATTTTTTTACTTCCAACTCCATCCAAAGCCCTGGAATCTTTTCTCGAAGCCTAGAGCTCCAATCACCTCCATGTTGAATTTTTCCTTCTTTTCCACTTCATGGGGTCGATTCACCCTAGGAAGGCCAATGAAAACCCTTCCCATGACTCCGCAAAATTTGCATTTTCAATGAAGTCCTAAAATCACCTATGGGAATGAATGGAATTTCCTAAATCACCTAGGGGATGATATAAAATTGGTTGGGAGGTAATTTGGACTAATCTGGATAGAGTGGGGTTTCTAGAATGATAAAGCATGAAAATTTTGGCATAGGGGTATAGTTGTCGTGCTTAGAAATTTCCAATTTCCCTCGCTGTTGCACATTTACACGATGAAGGCCCATAACTCCATGTATAGTTACACCATGAATGTTGGAGCCCTGAAAAGAAGGTCTGGTCCATCATCATGTCATGTAATACCCCCATCAATGATCAGGGAAATCACCCACCCTCTCGCATCTAAAAAGGCAAAGTAGCGCACTACATCCATCAATAGAACTACTAGCCTCATCTCCTCCGGATGGGCAAGGTACATCTCTCCATATCGAATGCTGGCACTATGGAATGTCAGCTCGGCCATCCCCTCTCCAAACACTGTCAGCATTAGCTCCTCTGAGGCCTCAGAGGAGATCAAATAGACCTATGTACCCTATATGAGTAGTCGTAGAATCCTAAACACTTCCTCCAGGGTGACAATGATCTCACCATCGGGCAGTAGAATGTATTGGTCGCAGAATCCCATCTATCGATGAGTGTAACCATCAAACTAGGCTACCGGACTACATGTTGGTAATGTTAGACCCCACTCAAGCCCACCACCTCCACATGTCGCAGTTCCTCGGGGTCGCTACGCTACACACTATCACGAGAAGGGGTGGAACCATGTCTAGCATACATATCTCGATCTCTCCCCTACATCCAATACAAAAACACATTAATCTACATTTATCACACCCATACTCACCCACTATCACTTTCATGCACCCTATTTTACCCCTACCCATCTCAATCACCCAACATGTGGCAATTTTTTCCCCTTGCTTTCTAAATCCCGATCACGCTGCCGAGTTATCTCTAACCGACCCTAATCACTCAGAACCGGCATCAATCACTGTTTTGTGGTGATACCAATTTAACCCTACCAATGTCACCAGCCTGACCGATGCCGGTCACTATCGCGATGAAAACCTATGACCCCCAAACCCTCCCTCCTAAAAAAACTCTCTACCCCGACACTTTTACCCACCTCCAATCACCCACACCTCCCCTACACCTCATCCCTTCCCCTCTTCTCCCACTTATCTCTCTTCCCACTCCTATTTTACCTAATTTCCCCTCCGTTTCCAAATTTTGTTTTCCCCACCCACAAACAATAAACAAAAAAAAAACCCAATTTGCAAATCACCTAATCTATCTAACAAAATACAACATGAGTGTGGTACTTACCTCATTGTGCCGCCATCATCACGATGGCATGTTTGGCCACTATATTGGTGGCCCACCCGATCCCTCTCTCGGCCTTTTCCATCACCAAATCTATACCCGTGTCTCTAACTAATCGAATCATTCACACCGATCCTATGGACCCACCTCTCACCACCTAATCACCCACCGTTTAGATCGCAACTCAACCCTCCATTCTGTTTGGCCACTTTTCACCTTTTTCTCTCTCTTGTGTCATTTTCCCAATTTGCTAAATGACAAATGAATAACAAAACACAATTTTTTTGTTTTTATAATAAACCCGACCTAACCGATGCTAGTTTTACCTTCACCATCATCAGTCATGTGCCCTACCTTACTGTTGTCGGGTTGAACTATATCGGCGTCGATTACACCCGACCATCATCGATCACCCTCTCTTGCACAAAACCCAAAATTTTACCCTATTACCCTGCCTATCCCTCCTTTTTTTTTTCCTCACCCAACCTTTACCTTGACCATTTACCTCACCCTCTTAACCTCATCCTTTACCACCTACCCTTTTCCTCCTTTGGGGACTCATTATTTTACCCATGCCGTGACCTAGATTTTGGACCTAGACCATCCCTAGTGACCTTTGACCTCATGTATTCGCTATACATGGTGGTACTATTACCCGTGCTTTTGACCTAATGACCTTACTCCGGCCTATTTCTTGTGACCATTTATCTCGACCCTATCTTTGGTGTACAGAACACACCTAAACATTCCCGCACTTGACCTACGTCATGTTTCCTAACCATATCCTACACCTTGGATACCATAATCACTTTGACCTTGTTTGGATAAACCTATCGACCTTAGAAAATGTAGACTTGATGCCCAATTGATGATTATAAGGCTATTGGTCTCTTCATCTAGTAAGAAGATGGCCTTGAAAGTCATCAAATTGTTGTCCCAAATAACTCCCCAAGTTATTTGGACAACTTATATTTGTATTTTGACTCTAATGTTTCACATTTTAGGTTGCATGCACTATGGAAATTTCCTTGGCACTTTGGCATAGTCATAGTTCTTCCATGCACCCTTGCACACCCTTCTTATTTCTCCCTCATCATCCCATTTTATTTTTCTTCCCATTAGGCTTACTTCTTGCGCTTCCCCTTTCCTCTACATTCTTCCATCCCTTTCCATTTTTCCTCCGCACCTTCATTCCACACACTCACTTTCATTCCCAATCTATCGCACACTCCTTCTCACACTTGTTGACTTGCCTTCCAATTCGCTAAGTCCCTTGCATGTCTTTTCACTTACACACCTTGCATTTCTTCCCTTCCTGTTCACCTCGTGCAGCCTTTTCTTCCTTATAGGCGTGCCTTAGTTGAATGCTCACACTCCACAAGCATACTTTTCTCCTATATGTATGATTCCATTTCTTCCACGTGTGTCACCTTTATGTACCTATGTTATGTGTTTTTTTGCCTCTTCCTCTCACACCTTGTGCCTTCTTCCGCAAAGTGCATGTGCCATGTCATCATCTATTAGAATGGAGTGTGCTACATGTAACCAATCAAATCATGCCAATAATGTGCTAAATCCTAACAATGAACCCATGTGTGACATGTGGAAGAAATGAAAAAATAAATGAAGAATTGGATGATTCCTCCATTTAATCAGTGGATGCCACATGTCTTGAGTGTTCGGTTTACACTAAAAATTTCTAACCATAACTTTTGTTGTAGTGTTGATTCCCATGCACCTGGTCTTGTTAGAAAGCTACTGACATGGGATACACGTTAGAATTTTCAAAATCTGATTTAGGAGGGATTTGGTAGGAAGAAAGTAGGGAAACATCTTTTTCGTCATTAATGCATACATCCAATCAATCCAAACACCTATATTTCTCTGATTTTGCCTCCTTCTTTCTTTTATATGCCAAACAGACATGGGGAGGCATATTTGATAGTGCTATAGGAAGTTTTGTAGGCATTTATCACTTGATGTTGTTGGTTGAATATTTGAATCTAAATTTCCCTCCTTTTCTCCTCCTCTTCCCTCCTCCTATAAATTATAGAGCCCGCTCATAAAAAGCCATCCTCTTTTGTTGTAATGACATCATGATAAAATGGTGAACAACTTCCCATGGGTTTCTAACCTTGGACTTGGTCTCTGCAATGTATTCTCACCCCCTTCTATGAATGTAAAATTATAGTGCATCCTTAAGCAATAAAATTGGGTTTTGTGGAACTTCTGTCTTCCCTTTTCTCATTTATGTTGTTTTCCTCTCTTTCGCATTTTTAGGAATGTTGTGGGTTCCTCAACTTGCAGTCCCCATGTTAATGTGTTTCTATGCAAAAAAATTTGTCTATGGGGTTCTTGTCTATCATGCGCATGTATGTACGCTCTCTCTGCTCCACTTTCTCCCTTTCCTGCTCCTTATGGAGAGAGATCGAAACTCTTTCTTGAGCTATCACCTTCCCTTAGCTTAGTATTTCCCTTTCTACATCTCCTTCTCACCTTGGTCCCTTAGAATCATAGAGTAGTATAGATAGCCTATTTTCCAGCATTAGGAGTAGTATTAGTGGTAGAAATAGGTATACAAACCGGCCTTCTTGAGTTTTGTCTCATGCACGCAAGTTCCCATAACGAAGATGGTCCCATTGTTGCCTCAAAATTATTGATACTTAATGATCACATCGAGGGCACAATTTTGAGCTCCAAAAATTTCCAGCATACCTGGTGGGACTAGTTTGAAGAGCTATACATCTTTATCTTAGCAAGTTTGATGTGTTATTTTTGAGATCCAACATTTGGAGGAATTTTTCAACACATCTTATGATTCCACTAATTCAAAAACACTCATTATGTCATTCACAGACCATTTTCCTCTCTATTCTTTCATCTATTTCTCCTTTTCATAGTTCCATTTTCCTCTTTTGAAGTTGTGCAATCATGAATTATTTCCTTCTTGGAATTCTAATTTGAAGCAATAGATCTATTTCCCTCTATAACCATAGTTTCAAAACACTCCTCCAGATCATTTTTATGAGACCCATCATCGGAAGATGCATATAAACCACATCCCATTAATGAATATGGTTATTTTTCTAACCAAAATGTTTATGAAGAACAGGGTTTTCCAAATGATGGTGGTGATCCCATATCGATGTTGATTTTGAGAGGAATGTGTAAGAAATGGAGATGAACATGATGCAACTCAGAGTCAAATTCTCTATAAAGGTAGCTAGAGTTGGCTTCAAAGTCCCTTGTCTATGGGTTAGCCCTATGTCAAGTTGGTTTAGCATCAAATAGAAGCTACGGTTTATTTTTGAGATCTTCGCCTCATATAAAATGGGTTGAAGAAATGGATTCTCAAAATCTAGTGGCCGAGAAACGCTTGTCAATGGGGAAATCCTGTACTACCATCATACATCCCTCCCATTCCTTATCCCTATCCTACATCATCTCAACATGTTGGCCATGTTCCTAGATTTTTGTGCGGTGCTCCCACCGAGAATTTTCTTTTCTTCACCCTCTTCCTTCCATCCCTATGATTACATTACCTCCGCACACTCTTCCATTCCTCCTACATGTGCACTTTTCGTGCCCATTATCCCATCTACTTATAAGTAACCTTTTCCTATTTGTATTAAAAATGAATAGCCCCCTACCTACACACCATCCCTAGCTAACGTAATCATGTGTGTTGAATGCAAAATCACAAAGAATGGTATGACTCATATGACTCGATTTGGAAGATGAGGTCATCGGGAATCTATTTTAGAAGCGAGATAAGTTATTTTCAAAGGGCACAAATATAAAGGAGACAAAGTTTTGTGTAGAGGAAGAAATGCCCATCACCCAACCTTCAAGCACTCCTCTTCGGGAGGAAAGTCTGCAAGAGGATCCCAAATGTAGGATCGAGCTTCAAGTAAATAGACAAATCACAAGGATCAGACTATGCCCAATCAGATATCTAGCTAGTCTAGAGCCAAAAAGAGAGTTATCGCCGGTCATGCTCACTTTAGAGCATGAGGTAGAGCTTCAGCGTGCTAAAGGTCAGTAGAAGTGCCTCCTAAATCCAAACACAGATCAACTTCAGGAGGTATATGTTTTATTTTTAATACTTTGAGGAGGTTAAAAGACCATCTACAAGTAAGTTTTTCACTCTTGTCACTAACTATGTCCAATTCCAAATCAGTTACATAGTCATAATTTATGAGGAAAGGAAACTACTTCTCCCGTATGTTGTAGGTTTTAATTGAGTGCCATTTTCCTCAAGCTAGTATAGATTAGTCTAGGTTTTCTTTCATTAAAGTAAGTCCTCATGCACACTCTACATGTTCCCCTTGGAAAATGTATGATTTTAAGATTTTGTATATATTTGTCGTGTTTTTTCTACATGCTTCTTCTAGTGTTGTTTCCTTTCCTATATATGGCGTTGCACACCCTTTTGTTTCTTTGGATGACACTTCAACTTTTAGAAAGATGTAGTTCTAACATTCCATGCATAGTTTTACACTCTCACAAATGCAAAATAAAAGATCTTCACATGATAATATCAACACTTTAATAAGAGTTCAGAGAGTCCTTTAAAGTGACTCTAGGGATGTTCTTCAAGTTTTAGATTAGACCTTTAAATTTAGTGCCAGACTCCATGCCCAATGGATGATTATAAGGCTACTAGTCTATTCATCTAGTAGTAAGATGGCCCCAAAAGTCACCAAACTATTGTACCAAATAACTCCACAAGTTATTTGAATAATTTATATTTATATTCGACTCGATGTTTCACATTTTAGGTTATGCGATTTATAGAAGTTTTCTTAGAACTTTGACATAGTTGCAATTCTTCCACATACCCTCACATGGCCTTCTTATTCCTCCCTTGTAATACCTTTTTATTTTTTTTATCATCACTCTTTCTTCGAGTACTTACCCTTCCCTTTGAATTGTTTTATATCCTTCCATTCTTCC
Source organism: Taxus wallichiana var. yunnanensis (assembly GCA_018340775.1). Classification (NCBI taxonomy): domain Eukaryota; kingdom Viridiplantae; phylum Streptophyta; class Pinopsida; order Cupressales; family Taxaceae; genus Taxus; species Taxus wallichiana. Next base: position 168,221,566 of record CM031244.1, read on the forward strand.
TCTGCACCTTCCTTCTATGCACTTGCTTTCATTCCCAAAGTGTGTTGTGCACTCCTTCTACACACACTTGATGGATTTCCTTCCAATTCAACTAAGTCCTCTTGTATGTCTTCACACTTTGGCGTGCCTTCCATTTCTTTCCTTCTTGGTTCACATTGTGTACCCTTTTATTTCTTTTCTTCGCTCCTTCCTCGTTTAATGCTTGCAATCTGCAAGCATAATTATCTCTTACATGTATGCTTCCATTTATTTTGTGTGCATCACCTTCACACACCTACCTTCTCGTGTTTTCATGCCTTGCTCCTATTTCACGAGATTCTTAGTAAATTAATGAAATAGATAAGGGTACAAGGCCAAGGAGGAATACTTGTTTTAATGTTGGTTGAAGTTTTAATGCACATGTAGATGAATTCTAGATCAGAATGGATGTGAGAGCTCCCTTTTGGCTAAGAGGAACTACCTGTAGATACAAAAATACCACTAAATAGATTCAAACAAAATAATGAGTGGATTATCTAGCAAAATCTAGATCCGGGAAGCATGATACTTCCTAAACAGGGTGTCAATCCACTTCTATATAACAATATTAATGTTAGTTAAATCATACATGAAGTAAATATCCTATTGGAATTGAAATGATTTAGGTATCTCATACAAAACAATAAGAAAGTTCATGCAAAAGGTTGTTTAAGGTCAAAATGGGAGGTTTGATTAGGTTGGTGTTGAGTTACAAGTTTGGTATAGGCTCTGGGTAAGGTATAGTAAGGATTATAAATGGTTCTAGGCTATTGGGAAGTGGGTATTAACTCGTTGGTCTGAGCTATATTGACAAACATAGAACCTGTGTGTCGACCGACTAACCGATGCCAATTAGGCAGAGAGTGATCGATGTCGTTGGCTAACCAACATCGGTAGGGGAAATTAGCATAAATTTCTTAGGATTGATTATCTAGGAACCCTATGATTACACAAAGGTTGGAAATTGTGAGGGTGGGGTTGTAAAATTGTTCAAGACTCGAGATGATCGGGAGAGGGTGAAAATGGGTGAAAATTTTGGGTATGATCAGGTGATGGGTTGATGGAAGGAAGTATATGGGTGTGGAGAGAAATAGACTACATAGATGAATAAATAAATCTACACAAGGAAACTAGAGATTCAGTGTAGAGATGTTAAATACTTATTGGATGGTAGATTAGAGAATGTAGGTGATGAAGACAATGATAATAGATATCCAGAGAGAATATATGTTGTATTCATGCCATGGCAGTTCAGACCTCTATGCCTCTCTATTGTGAATATATGATCAGGAAGAGGATGATGAAGGGTGACTGATGTTGGTAGTGCTCTCGTGTATCTTCTTTTGCCTGAGTGCTAAAAAGATTTGAGTGCTCTAAGTCTCTAGAAGAAATGATATCCTGAATCAAATGACTAACTTGGGCCAAGGCTTTTGGAAACCTATTTAACATAATCGACCATGGTTAGGTGACTGGTGTCAGTTAAGATATAACCAAACTTGACAAAGGCGGGAATATCTAGGTTGGCTAAAAATAGCCATATTTTTCTATTTTCAGCATGATCTCCAACCTTCTACCGAGTCTTGAGTGATAAATCATGGAAAGATAAGTAGGATTCCTTTTAGGTTTGTTAATAAGAGTTAAGTCTAGGTTTAGACTAAGTCCTAGTTAGCTAGAATAGGTTTATACTAGTCTTAGGTCATTAATGAAGTTTGAGTAGGTCATTCAAAGTGAGGTGGCTAGGTGAGGTGGTTAAGTGAGGATATTAATTAATTTAATTAAGATAATTAATTTAATTAACATGTGAACTAGGGGATATGAATAGGTAGGATATGGTTAATTTAATTAATGGGGTTTAAGGGGAGTATGACCCAATTTTGGTGTCTATGTTTTGCCCCTTTTTTTGCATGGCTTGTCTTTGTAAGTGACGCTAAAAAAACTAGAAATTGGTGATCTAGGTGTGAATGGAGGTTAGGTTACCCCAAGTATGGTTGAAGGATATCCCCTCAAACCATGAACTAATGAGGTGTTAGACGGAGTCGATGAGTGGTTTGATAAATGTGTAAGTGATGAAAGTGAAGGTAGGTGGGTTATAGGTAAGGGTATGGGCACTTTGGGTAATGGGTAATGGTCAAATTGGGTAATAGGTAATGAAAATTGAATACACGTAACATGTATAGACCGTGAAATGGTACGGAAGAAGAGCATGAAAACTCTACATTGTCCAAGGTCGATAGGTTTATCCAAACAATATTGAAGTGATTTAGGTATCCATGGTACATGATATGGTCCGGAAACACAACTTAGGTTATGTGCAGGAATTTTTAGGTATGATCCGATACACCAAAGGTTTGGTTAGGATAAACAACATGACAATAGGCAAGGTAATGTCATTAGGCTAAACAACAAGGGTAACTACATTATAAGGTATAACATGTACACAAATTCAATGTCACAAAAGGTGGTTTAGGCTAGGGTATATAGGTCATTTCATGGGTAAGGCTGAGGTATAGGTAAATAACGTGTCCCTAAAAGTAGTTAAGGACATGTACATATAATGTAGGTTGTGGGTAGGTGTAATAGGTGATGGTAAGGTTAAAAGGTATTGGGTCATTAATGTTTTTGGGCAAAATGGGTATATTTTAGGTCAAATTAGTATGTTGAGTGACCAATGCCGGTTAGGATCTAATCAATGTTAGTTATCTAGGTCATGACATGACCGATGTCGGCATATTAGGTGGGGTTTAAAAGTTAAAAATGTCATATTTTACGAAATCATTATTGCCTTCTTAATTTTGATAAAATGAAAAAATATGGTTTACTTGTGAATTTTTCTTAGGGAAAAGGACAAAGCTTTGTAATGAGCTGAGGTGGAGATTACTAAGTGGTTAAAGGAACCAGTTAGACGGGTCCAAAAGAGCGGTTGGAGACGTGTGATTGGTTGTGAGGTGCGAAGTAGATTTTAATCATGGTAGAGGTGGGAGAAGGTGCGGGAGGACCATCATTAGCAGAGGACATACCACCACGTAGGTGATGCCATGTTGAGGTGTGAGGAATCCAAAAACCTCTATTGTAATATAAAATATTTGATTTTAAATAATAAGATTTGGATGGGAGTTTGAGTTTGATTTTGTGGTGGAAAAGTGATGAAATCGAAGGGAAAAAGGTCCAACATAGGTTAATTAGGGTGGGGAAGAAATGTGGGGTAAATATTGGTAGGATTGGATAGGTATTTGGCTATCTTGGTAATTTTTGTAAAAATGGAGATGGGGGTTTGAGTTGTGGCGATGGCATGGTAACAAAAGTTGGTCTAGGATTGGCCAATGTCATTGGTTGGTTTTGGCTAATGGCGATCGATAGAAATGTGACCGAGCGGTGATTATCGGGATCGATACGGTTGAGATGACCGATGTCGGTCATTATAGAAACTAACTTAGTAATAGGAGGGGTAAATGGGTGAGGTGAGGTTAGGGGAGTGGGGATAATTTAGGTGAAATAGATCTAAAAGTAGGTGTGAGTGTAGGTGTAGGTGTAGGTCAAAGTGGGTTAATGTTGTTAGGTATGTAGGTGAACTATGTGTGGTTCCTATGGGAGACAATCTATATGTAGGTGAAGTGGGTAAAAGGTAGGTATGTGAAATTGGACATAGGTATTTTTGTGAATTGACATGAGTTGTTTAATGATATAGGAGAGGGACAAACTGAAGATGAGGGACAAAGTACCACCTCTATTAGTACAAATATGGTCTAGTGTGACTTCCAAGGAGTGGGAGCATATAACTGAGGTTGGACTGATTGGGATTGGCACTATAGGTGCATAGCCCGAGACTCGAGCTTGATGGTCATTCTCATCGATAGACGTGATTTAGTGACTAACACTTTTCATCTACCGAAGAGTGAGATGATCATCCATGGAGGATGTACAAGATCATATGGCTATCGATTTTTGGGGAGCTAGTTTACTCTATTTCATCATAGGCATCAATGAAGCTGATAGTGTTATATTTGGGGAGGTGATGGGTAAGCTAAGGTACCATAACATGAGCCTTAGTTATGGAGACATGTATTTAGCCTACCCATAGGAGAGGAGAGGAGGTGAGTGGAGCTTTGATGAAGGAGGTAGTATATTACTTCACCACCTTAATAGATGTTGAGAGTAGGATATTCCCATGAGTACTAATGGGAGTTCCCTAGGATATGATGGAGGATTAGATATACTTTTCCTAGGCACCGACATTCCTAATGTAGCTATATAGGGAGCTGTATGGCCTATAAGAGATTGGAACAATTTATTTTGTGTTGCACCTTTTTACTACATTGTTGGGCATACGAGCACATCATGTGCATGCGCCCATTGGTTTTTGTGACATGATTGGTTTGGGGTGGATTACTCGAGCTAGATATAGATGTTGGGTACTAGTTAGTGGGCAACATAGGCTAGTTAGGGCCACATATGATGTTGTATACTATAGAGGCTACTTGGAGGGGTTGTCGGGAGTTGACATTGTTTGAGTCCGTATGTTGGCTATCCATATTATAGAGGCATAGTGGAGGAGAAGAGGATATACAATTGCTAAGGTGAATAAATGGTAGGCGTTTAAGCTAAGCATGAGATGATACCCTTATATAGGGTTAGATGATATTTTTGGGCCTCTATAGATGGAGCCTCCACCATTCCCCCATAGTATTTGGAGAGATGATATGGAGAGACCTATATCTCCACCATGACCGAGTGTATCAATAGGGAAAGAGGAGAAGGATGTTGATAGGTAGATAGATGATGTCAGAGTCACTGATGGATATAGGTAGTGGTGTGTGGCACAATGACATGTGGCACCACTAAGGTCAGGGAAGTTAGATCTCACTACGGTCATGGTTGTAGAGATGCATTATGGGGGTAGGTGGAAACCCTATAGATAGGAAAAGATCACAAGTTTCTAGGGTCATTGACAGGAGCCCATGCATAGGTGGCCACCCTGGAATCTCAGGTGATGACCTTACAGGCCAAGTCGGGGTATAGGTACAAGTTCCCACACAAGGCGGTGATTGTGATGGAGTTTAGGTGTTGTTGCCTTATACATGAATAGGTGACAAGTTTGCGGGGCTACTTGGCCTTCACATGCCTAGGTAACAACCTTATATGCTGAACTTATAACATGAGTACCTCCATAAGCCTAGGGATAGGGTCCCATATTACATGAAGTGGTGGACATGATCCCATAGTATAGGGAGGAGGACAGGAATCCTAGATACGAAGGATTGAGGCTAGTATTAGTATGACTGGGCACACAAGTTATATTAAGACCTATAACACCACCTCATATAGTGACCATGGCGAGGTTAAGGGATGCCCTGAATGAGACACGTTATTATGAGGATCACCTGACGATTGCCAGTATATATTTTCCCTTGTATGCTGAGTACTAAGACCAGCAGGAAACGAGTGAGAGGATGAGATCTTGCACTAATAATTTAGAGAGCACATGGGTTCAGAAATCCTAGAGATAGGGGCAGTTCCTAGCTACTAGTTCACATAGGCCAAGCCCAGCTGAGGGCTAGGTATAGATTACACCGAGACCTATGGAAGGTGGAGAGATGTTGGCAGGCTAGAAGATAGGTCAGGAGGAGGAGACAGGTGATACGCGCCTAGAGGATATGAGGTGGGGTGATGATTATTCACTTGGTATGATTATTGGTTTTGAGGCTTTGATATATATACCAAAGCTGCTATGTGCAAAGATAATGAGGTTGTATATGACTATTTTGTTATTTTGAGTTTTTTACCGGTCTGCATGCCGAAGATAGTGAGGTTGTATCTGAGTGACTTGAGATACTTGTATATATTTGTATATGTGTATTGATACATAGAATTTTTCCTAGTTATATAGTTGATGAAATTTATTGCATGGACGATGTACCTATGTTTTAATTTCCATTTTTATTGTGTATTGATGGAAACTAGGTGAATTAGGTATGATTAATTCGAGGTCATGTAGCCATGGTGGAGTCTAGGTGAGTTAGACATGGTGGATTCTAGGTCATTTAGGCATGGTTTGGTCATGTTTTGTTATGGGGTTGATTTAATTTCTAAGTTATTGGTAGTATGGAAAATAAATGATGATGTATATTTATGCTTTGGTGTAAATTTGTGAAATACTAGATATCATGGATATGTGAAATGATTGATTGGATTTTTGATGATATGAAAGGTATGTATGTTCTTATGTTTTGTTTAATTTCCAAATGTTTGTGTAAAATGGAAAACTAAGGTGACTTATGAATAAGAAAAGGTGGGAAATGGGTTAGAGTAAAGAGTGGCGAGCTAACCTCCAAGGGCCTCATGCCCTCGAGTGTTACCTACACATACCCAACAAAAAGGGCCTCATGTCGATGTATTTCTCCTATAAGCTAGAGAATAATATGATGAGGATAGAGGGATGATTTGGTAGGTTTTAAGCATTATTGAGTCTAGGTCAATTAGGCATGGTTGAGTTTAGGTCATTTTAGGTATGGTTGATTTTAGGTTAGTTAGGCATGGTGATGTTGGTGAAAGAGGAATTCTTAAAATGTAGGTGTCAATGGTCTAGTCCTGTATAGGAGAATAAACAAGTAATGAAGAAGGTGAAGGGTAAGAGGTGCCTAAAAAATCTATCTAATTGGAAAGAACCATAACAATTCTACCATACCAAAAATGGGCTTATGAATGTAAGAACCTTAAGGCATTTCTTGATTAACTATTCGAAGGGTGAAGAAAATCACATGATCACAAAATGTTGCATTTGCAGCACGTCCCTTGAGCGGCCAAAAATTAGGGTGAAAAAGATGATGAGGTGAAAGTAGGTTAGTTTTAGCATAACCTAGTGTGAGACAACTTGTGTATTTGGAAAGATACCCAAGATCAAAATAGGCAAGTCCATGATGAAAAAGTTAATAGTTTTATTTTTTCTTTATTTTTATAGGTGATCAATGCGATAATTTTATATGGGATGAGTAAATTATCTCCTTGAGTTCTTCATGAAGCTGATCAATGCAGGAAGATTATGAATATTTTATTTTATTTTTTGTAATAATATTATTCTTTTGATGATAGACTATTTACAACATGTTTAGCTTTGTATAGCTATCCTTCGAGGGAGCATTCTATTTATAGCAGTGAGATAGAAAAGTAGGTGTCCTTTTTGAGGGAGTAATATTTTTGCTAGAAGTTTGACTCAAGGAGTTAAATCCCATTTTACTTTTAATTTTTTTTTTTGGACTTTTAGGTCATGGACAAGACTATAGAGAATGATAGGCTCTTGAGTTGAAGACAAAACCATAGCACACAGAGGTTAAATATGAAAGAGAGGGTTTAAGTGATGAATGACCATGGGATTCCATCTGGAAAAGGATGAAAAGTATCCATGAGAATCATGTCATGAGTAGAGCCATGGTACTCACATTGAAAATAAGGCTTAAAAGGTGACAGGTAATCACATGATTCTTGTTTAGTCGATGATCCTTAAAATAGGTAAATGGAAGGTGAATGGTAATCAAGGGACGATATTTAATTAGACAGAAGATGATATAGGAATTAATTCAAAAATAGAATGGTGAAGATATTCAAAGAATTGAGGGATCGGGTTTGGGTTTACCTTCGAGTGAAGACAAATGATAAGCACCTGATCCATAGGTATGAGTAATGATATAAGGTCCAAGCCAATTAGGAGAAAATTTTCCTTGTTTACTTTTTCCTCCTTTTTTACATGTTTATTTTCCTTCAAGATGAGGTCACCAACTGGAAGGTTCATTCGTGGATACATTTTTTGTAGGCACGTTTTATAATTTTTTGGTAGATTTGGAGGTGATCAAGAGCATTGAGGTGACATTCATCTAATAACTTGAGTTTTTTCAAACGATCTTGGAAAAATTCATCATCATTGAGCATCTCTTTAAGTGAGATACGAAGAGACAAAATATTTACTTCAAGAGGTAGAACAACCTTTTTATCATAGACTAGAGAGAAAGGTGTGGCAACAGTTGAAGTATGAATAGTAGTGTGATAAGCCCATAAGGCAAAAGGAATGTGTGTATGTCAATCCTTTCCAGTATCATCAAAAAATTTCATAAGGATTGTATTTAAGGTTTTTTTGGTTGATTTTTCTTGGCCATTTTTTGAGGGTAGTAAGGTGAGGAAAAATTGAGTTGAATGTCGAAGGTGTCACAAAGTTTCCATTGGTTTTTTTTTAATTGTTATCCATTATCGGTGATGAGATGACGAGGAACACCAAAGTGAAAAATTATGTGATGGATGATGAATTCACATATTTTTTTGTCTTTTGTGGAAATAAGAGGTATGGATTCTACCCATTTATTATAGTATTCAATAGTGGTAATAATCCATTGATGATGTTTTTAAGAATGAGGATTTATCTCTCTAACAAATCCAAAACCCATTGAGAGAAAGGCCAAAGGTCTCGTCACAACACTGTAAGGCATGACTAGGGGTGTGATGAAGATTAGAATGTTGTTGGCACTTCACACAATGTTTGACACAATCACAATGATCATGGTTTAAGGTAGGCCAATAATATCGAGAAAGAGAATGTGTTTAGTGAAATCTAAACCACATAAGTGACCTCCACAAATTTGTTCGTGAAATTCCTTGATGGTGTAGGGAACTTCAAAAATGAAATGTATCGTAAGAGGATATCATCAAAGCCACATTTATAAAGAAGACCACCCATGATGACATAAAAAGAGACACTTTTTAGAAAGGCTTGTTGTCCATTACAAGTAAGATCTGGAGGTATAATTGAAAGGGAAAGGTAGTCTTCAAACTATCTATACCAAAGGTTACTTGGGTCAGTTTCAATGGTTCCAAAAAGTTTGACGTCTCAAAATAGATATGAAGGTGATTTTATCTTTTTTACTCGACAAATATTTTTGAGTCGAGAGCAAGCGTAGTATTCGAGAAGCAAGGTAGGCCATGGTATCCACAAATTTATTAGTAGAACTTGAGGTAGTTTGAAGTTCATAAATGGTCAAAGTTAGTCAAAAGTTCATTTACATGATGTTTATACTTTTGAATTATTTCATTACGAAATTGGTATATACCATTAAATTTATTTACAACAAGTTGAGAGTCGTAAAAGATATTAATTGATTTAATGTCTAAGGTGATGTCAGCTTGAAGACCTAATACGAGTGCTTCATATTCGGTGATATTGTTAGTACATTCAAAATATAGTTTGAAAGATAATGTCATAGGCTCACCATCAAGAGGAAAGATGATAACACCTACACCACCCCCATGTTGACATTTGAAACTATCAAATAATAAGGTCATCTAGTAATCGTTATCATCCAGAGAGAGGGTAGTGATTGATTCATTTGGGAAATTGAAGTTAGAGGATTGATTTCTAGAGAGAGGTGCATCTACAAGTTGGTCAACAATGGTTTGTCCTTTGACATATTTTTAATGGATGAATTCAAGGTCTAGGTCAACAAGAAGCATAAGCTAACAAGCAACATTTTTATGTTTGAAGGGTTTGACGTACATTTAATGTAGGGGTTAGTATTGGTGACAACAAAGGTTTTATAGTTGAGTAGGTAATGGCAGAGTTTAGTGGTGACAAAAACTAAGGCTAAGAAGAGTTTTTGGCATGGGTGTATCTAGTTTTGTATTCTAGAAGTGTATGTATGATTTATTAAACCACTTGTTCAGTGTGTTTCTCGTCACGATGAGTGAGCATGACACCCAAGGAATGATTAGTAGCAAAAATGTAAAGGTAAAATGGTTGGTCATCCTTAGGGGGAATGAGCATAGGTGGTTAGAGGAGGTATTGTTTTAAGGAATCAAAGGATTTGTGGCATTCATCATCCCATTTGAATAAAACATGCTTTTTGAGGAGATGTTAAAATGGGTGGCAAAGTGTCGAAAGATGCTAAATAAAATGACAAATAGATTTAAAATTTCCTTGCAAACTAAAAGTTGAAGAAGGTTAGTAGGTGGAGGAATTTTGAGAATATCCTTGATTTTAGTGGGGTCAACTTCTATGCCATGTAAAGAAATGATAAAACCAAGGATCTTGCTGGAAATAACAATGAAGAAACACTTATTAGGTTGAAGGAAAACACGATTACTTGATGAGGAGATGGTGAAGATGACCTTAAGGACTATAAGGTGTTCATCTCGATGTTTAGATTTGGGTAAAATATCATCAATATAATCTTCAAATATGTGATGCATAATGTCATGAAAGATATAATTCATATCCCGTTGATATGTAGCACCATCATTCTTAAGGCCAAAGGGCATGAATCGATAGTAGAAGGTCCTCGAGGAGTGATGAAGGTATTTTTGCATTGATATTCTAGGGAGAGTAATATTTATTTATAATCCTAGAAACCATCCATGAGTGATAGCATCTTATGGCCAGTGGTAAGATAAACTAGTTGGTCAATACTAGGTAGTAGAGAGTCCTCTTTAGGGAAGCTAAGTTAAGGTTATGGAAATCTATGCAAACATGGAGTCCCCCATCACAAAATTGATAGGAATGATGTTAGAGATCCATTGGGGATAATTAATGGGTAGGATGAAGGAAAATGAAAGAAGGCCCTAGATTTCTTCTTTGATAAGAAGGAAATTACGAGGATGCATTTTACGCATCTTTTTTTACAGGTTTGGCTTCAAGAATAGCTACGATATTATGGACCAAAAAGTTTGGGTCAATACTAGGCATATCATTATAGGACCAAGAAAAAGTGTTTTTATGATCTCGAGGAATGAGGTAAAAATTTTTGCCCACCATCATCTAAAGATTGTCCTATCTTTAGAATTTGTGGGTTGTCCTTAGTGTTAATATTGTTTTCGATGGTCAATTCATTTAACATGGTTTGTGTCTCATAAGTTAATTACCGGTGAATATAAGAATATTTTGCACCAAGGTAGGTTAGAATAGACTCATTGTCTGACATTGAACGATGTTTATAGAAGGTGTATCATCATCGATCATGTCGGGATACATGAAGGGAAGGAAGAGGAGCCTCACCATCTCATTGATAAGTGATAGGTCCCACGAAAATGGGGTTCATGAAAAAAATTAAGGAGGAATAGATTTTGGATCTATAAACTCCGTAGGTGAAGGTGGTGAAGTTGGTAACGAGTGAAGGAGGAGTGTCGTTGTCTTCAATGAGTTTGACGTGGGATTTCTTGGAAGATGGTTCAGCAAATCCAATACCATTGTGGTCTTTGTGTTTACAGGTGGTGCATGAGATGACAATATTGTGGCCTTGTTCATAGAAACCAAAGCCAAATCCCTTCCACGCATAGTAATGTAGGAAGTTGTGGGCAAAGCGATGATTGGTAAGATATTGGAGGTTAGATGAAAATGGTCACATTTAGAAAGTTGGCTTGGGTGAGTAGGTAGAAATATCAAGTCCCCCATTTGTTAATTTGGTGCGAAGGTGGGGAGGACCATAAGGGAAAACCTCTCCTATGTGGTGGTCATTGTGGTAATGTTGGCAAAGGCTACCATACTCTTGAGGAGTAAGGAATGTGTTGATGTTGTACATGATAATCCCTAGAGTGAGGCATTGAAAAACACCTTATAAGGGATCGGTTATGGATATATGGGTAGTTCGAATAGATGAATCACTATGTAAGTGTGAAGAAGCGTTGGTTGGTTGATAAGTAGATGGCTTAGTGGATGAGTTAGTTGTATAGGCTATGACAATAGTGGGAATGGAGAAATCAGCTATAGGAGAGGTGGTGAAAACATTGGTGGATGGGGTTGTGGATGAAGGAGGAGTAGCAGCATTGGTAGATGCCTTGACTAGTATAAGGACATCATTAGTCTGATACAACATGTTGCAGGTTTTGAATGGTGAAGGGTCACCTAGAATGGTATAGTTATGTCCTTCATGTTTAAATTTTACACAACGATGTAAGGTTGAAGGAACACAACCCATGACATGGATCCAAGGTTTAGCGCAATAATAGTTTTTCTTTGGAATTCCCCCTCTAAGACATAGAACAATTTTGGAATAGTATGGGGCCCACACAAATGTGGAGAATGATGGTGCCAAGGGTGGAAGTGATGGCATCATTGAATGAATGCAACATAATTGGGTTATTATGCATGTAATTGGAGGGATGTGCATTTGGTTGTATGCATGAGAGGAGATGATGTTGATTTTAGCACCACTATCGATCATAACATGCCTGAACACGTATATTATCAATGTAAATAGAAATGAAAATGGCGTGATTAGGATCATCTAATTGGAGAGGTATAATATCGTCATCAAAGAAACTGAGAGTGGTTACTTGATGAGTGGTAGAGGGTGTAGAGGAAGGATATGAATTGGTGAGTGAGGCCACATGGTGAGGGGTTATAATGGAGGTTGCGGGCATAGGGTCATTAGGTAATACCTTAAAGGATTGCAGAATCTCCATGAGGCCTGTCGATGGGATTTAGAAGTTTGGACAAGGTCGTATAAAGACATTTTTAGAGGGGATTTGTGTAATTGTTTTATCATTATACAATGGGTGACCCCTGTCAGAAATAGGATATGTGGGTCCCGAATAATGATTTTTGGTGTGGATGTAGATGGTATATACGGTGACAAGATTGGAGGATGGTCTGGTTGCTTTCTCCTTTCCTTTGTATTTTTGGGCGCCAATGACAATACTAACCGTATTAATATGGGGTGATGGAGTAGTTGAGTCCTGATAATTGTAGTGAAAATATGGGCAATAGAATGATGAGGGCATATACTGGTGTTATGAAAAGAAAGAAAAACATTGACATTCATGTGGAGGTTTGGATAACTCTCTTATGCAAACCATGTTGATCTCAAATTTTGGAGGAGGATAAAAGGGTTGTGGAGGTGGAGATGAAGTTTTTGGATAGGTAAGGGATGAGGGTGTGTGGTGATAGGTGAAGGGGGAATAGGGTCCTCGTCTAAAAGATCATCATCATCAAATTTTTCTTCAAGAGGACATAATTAGAGTAGAATGGTCTTTAGAGCCTTACAATTTTCTACATCATGCCCTGGCACATGATGATAGGTGAATTTTTTTGTATCATCAAACATTTCTATTTTAGGTTTAAGTTGTTCGCAAGGTCTCGATTTTGGCAATGTGATGACAACAGTCTCTAAAAGATTTCCTAAGATGTTGGTGTAAGACCCTGCCAATGGATCACAATGGGAGGTAAGTGTGGGTCGAGATGGAGGTGTGAGTGATTTTGGTGGGAGAGGCGTCACAGGAGGTGGAATGGGTTTGACCACTGTTTTGGTTGGTTTTACTACTTTAGGTTTTGATTTTACCTGCTTGGGTAAAGGTATAGTAGATGAACTAGTGATATAAGGTGTTGTAGGCTTAACTACCTTTTTAGAGGGTAGTGGGTTTTCAATTTTGGTTGCACCTTCCTGGGTAAAGGTGAAGAAGGAGTACGTGATGTGGAAGGGAAAGAAGATGGCGGAAGAGGATGAGTTAGCCAAGGTGATAAAGGAGGCATGGTGAAGGTTGCTAGCAGAGGAAAGGTGGAAGGTATGGGTTGAAGAGAAGGAAATATCATAGGTATTGATGAGGTTATTGTAGGTGGTGGGGGTATATGTGGTAAGAAATATGTGGGTAATGACGAAGGTGTGCACTGTGTAGGTAAGTTTGGTGTGATAAAAGATCATGATGAAGAGGTGGGTTTTTGTGCTTTTGGTTTTCCTTGGATAGGAGGTTGTTTGGCGAAGGTCAATGGGTGAGGTTCTAGGATGGAGGGCAGTGGTGAAGGTGACAGAGGAGTAGTGGGAAAAACTAGTGTATGTGGCCTAGAACATTAGCTCTTCCTTTTAGGTGGAGGATTAGTTTTTGTGTGGGGTTGTGAAGATGTGGCTAAATACAATTTAACTATAGGATGATCTCAGCTTGATTTTGACATGAATCCCAATGTGGTTATGGTTTTAGCTTCGGGAAAAGTGTAGGTGCATGTAAGTTCTTAGGTAGAGGATCATGTTTGATTGAGGGTAAAGGTTTAGGTGTAGGTGAGGGTGATGAAGAAGAAGTATTTATGACCTATATGGGAATGGTTGGTTTGATTGTTTGAAATACCTTTGGATAAATCGTAGAGGTATCAATAGATGACATTTACATTTGGGTTTAAAAGGGTAGCTGGAGATGTCCCCAAAGCATGGAATTATCAATATAATATAAGTGGTATGCCAGGCATGAAAATGACACTATTGTAATAGGAGATGATGTTGATTTAGTATTAACCCCTATAAATTATTTCTATGAGATAGGGAACTGGTTAGCTTCAGAATTTATGGGTAAGAGAGCTGAGAGAAAATCAACTAGATCCTGGAAGGATAATGGGGAATTGTCACCAATATGCAGTGGCACTTCTAAAGGATCCTCTATTGGTAGGGGAGATGATAGGTGGGATGAGGTAGGTTCCTCTTTTGGTGGAGAGGGAGGTGAGCATGACTCTCTCGTGGATAGGAGAGTTAACACCGCAGGTTTTTCATTAGGTTGCGAGGGGAGTGATGAAATGGAATCAATAGATATTGTGGTCTCCTCTATGGGTGAAGGGGGAGATAAAGGGGACTCCTCTGTGGGTGAAGCCATAGATGAAATAGGATCCTCCATGGGTGAAGTAGGAGATGAAGGGGACTCCTCTGTAGGTGAAGGAGTAAATGAAATATTCTCCTTTGTGGGTAAAGGAGCTCATGATAGAATCTCCTCGATGGAGGGGATATGAGGAAATTACGAAAGGGCTAGTATGACTTAAAAAACAACATGAAATTCATGGACATTCTTGTCATCAATCGTAGGTTTTCTAGTTTGGTTAGATAGCAGGTGTGATTAGGAAATATTGTCTTTAAGATAAACAATTTCTTATTTAAAAGTGCGTTTGGGTTTTCTAAGATGAGATCTCCATTTTCTAACATTTCCTGGACAATGTTTTTGAAGGTTATATAATTACCATTGCTATGACCTTTAACGCGATGATAGTTACTGAGTAATCATGTTCCTTGTACAATGCAAATATAGGATGAGCGGGGTCAAAACCAATATGGTTTGGTGGTGGAAGAAAAGTTTCTATTTTTAGAAGTTTTTCTAAAAATGATGAATAGGGCTCTCCTATGGGAGTGTAATTTCATTGCTCTCACCCAAAATGGAAAGCTTGAATAAAAGAAAGGTAAGAAGAAGGTTTTGATTGATTGGATGGGTGAGATGGGCCAAATTTTAAAACTACCACATTGGCAGATCCTTTGGCTTTGGAATAATTTTTTGGGGTTTGGAAGAGGAAGAGGCCTCATTTGACTTGAATGTAGCATTTTTGTTACACAATTGAATTTTATTCTCTTCTATGGCATAAATTTCAAGTTTTCTAGCCATGGTGAATGCTTCATCAAAGGTATAGAAGGTTTGGACTTGGAGAGTTGGTGAGATGTGCTTGGTACAAGCCCTAGTGAAAAAATCTTTAAGATTAGTTTGAGGTAGCTGGAATGTAAGTTGGTTGATGAGGCTCGTCAACGAGTGACAAAAGAAATGATATACTTTTTTCGTATTGTCGTGTTGAGTACAAGTCAATCATGATGAACTTATATACAATATTGATAGAAAAATTATCCAGAATTCTTGAGAAACTTGGTTAAATGAGTAAATAGAATGTCAAGGTAAACCACTATACCAATCCAACGCAGGTCCTATTAAGGACATTGGGAATGTCTGCAAGAGTAGAGTGTTGTCATGAGTGATTAAATAACACCCATGTTTGAAAGACTGCAAGTGTTTCGTAGGTCTTCTTTGCTATTGAACCAGTTGAATTTGGAATTTTCCCAATTTGTAGGGTATGGAAAAATGGGAATAGATAGATGAATGGGCTCATTACAGATTTCATCATATGTCAAAGAGTTGTGAGAGCTAGAAACCGATGCTTCCAATGTTTACATATTTTCCATCATCATTTTAATAAGGTCGTTGGTAGGTTGTGATGATTGGGCACCCCCTACAATATAAGGGGGTTGATGATGAATGTATGATGTGGATGACATTCCAGTATATGGTGGTGTTGAGTATGAGAACTGTGAGGGGGAATAGATGCAGCAGAAAATATCCCAAATAGGTGATAAATGAGATAAGTGGTTGTTGGTTTCTATGTGTAAGTAGGTGGAGTGGATGTAACAATCCTTGTAGTGATTGGAGGTAAAGACTGTGGGATGGAGAGGATGATGTTTTGGAATGGAGTATGAGTTGCCAACACCATGGGTGGTTGTGATGCAATAGGTATATACAAGGTGGTGGGTGTAGATGGGGCTATGCTCAAGGTGGCTGATGAAGGAATGGTTGACACCATGGGAGCAACTAACATCAAAAGTGTGACTGATGTTGTAGGTTCTACGAGATATTGATGATGTGGGGTCAAGTTGGGATACTACGGGTGGTAAGGTGGAAGAAGGTAAGGCCGAGTTAGTACTAGCTAATGCGGAAGTGGGGGTGAGGGAAGGGGGATGGACATAGGCATGCCGTATACCAGTTTTCCTGATGAATCCCAAGTAGATGAATGGGAAAGATAATGTTGTAAGGTAGCGGGGTTTTGTTCAAGGAGTCTTTCTAAGCTGTTTATTGGACAAAATAGCCAACTCAAACACGCTCACCTAACCATGGCCCCTTTCACCCCACTCATAATATTATTATTTAAATATCCTAATTAAATAATTCATGATCTCATCCATCTATTATTTAAACATCCTCATTGGATAATGCCCACCATCACCTCACCCTAAGACCTATTCTTAGTATGTTGCCATAACTAACTAAGACCTACCTAAACCCTAAAAATCAAAGCCTACATTCCCTCTAACCACATTCCCACCTGTTAGAAAGGAAGCTTCCATTCTAATCCATGAAGAAAAAAAACAAACGAGATCCAAGAAAATCAAGAGGATCTACTCAGTTTAGTAAACCTAGAAATCCTGCCCTAACCGACGCTGGTTACCCTAAACCACCGTTGGTCAACCCGGAACCATCATCAATTACCATTTAATCCCCAAAACAACCTTATTTTGGGTTGGCACATTTCTGAGAGAAAAAGGATGAAACTAGAGCTGCATGCAAGCGGAACCAACATTCGTACACGCATCAGAGCATCTACAGCCAACACTAGAAGCAATCACAGAGCCACCTGCATTCATGGGAGCATCCGGGAAGTGCCATCACCACACCAAAGCTCCATCCATCTGACCAACTACCATTGCCAACCAGACATCAAGCTCATACAACAATAAGTGTTTTGTTAACCAACACTTGTCCATTGTCATTTTAGTAGACTCTTTTACTTCTGTTATTAGTTTCTACTTGCATTCCCATTCACCCATCATTTTCCTTCATACAAACTTGATCAATCTTTCACCCATACCATTAAACTACCCATACCCTACAGATAACTATCCTTAAGCACACCTAAGACCCACACAGACCTCGCCATTTCCCTTTCCATTTCCATTTAGCCTTAGATCTATCACCCCACCAAGTTTTATTAAGTTTCGTACCCCGACCATACCGATGCCGGTTACCCACAACCATCACCAGTTAACCTAAACCAACACCGGTCATACCAGACGACATCGGTCTCTATGTTTTTACCCTCAAACCAAGAATAGAGCTTAAAACCTCTACCAAATACCCAAAACAGCCTAGAACCAGACCTGACTAGTTCCTAGTAATTTGACAGAGATCTTGACCTTTCAGATCAAGCATAGCTTAGCCTATTGTGAATGAATTTGTTTATTGTAGTCGAATGAGATACCTAAATCATTTTAACTATAGTAGGATTTCCTTTATTGTTAACATTGAGTTGTTTTAAAAAAGTGGATTGACAATCATCTAGGAGTATCACACTTCCCGGATCTAGCATACGCTAGGCAAGTCCACTGCATATATTATTTAACTTTTATTTGGTGGTCTTGTTTTCTATTTCAGGTAGTTCCTCCTAGCCAAAAGGAATCTCTCATGATCAGCTGTGGATCAAGAAGTCATACGCGTGCAACAACCTTCAACTAGCATTTTAATAGGTATTCCTCCTAGCCCTTTACCCTTATCTGTTTTCATCAATATTCAAAGAAACACTCTAGAATGAGGTGAAACATTTTGGCATGCCGGTGGGACCCATTCGGGGTTCTTTGCATTTCTTCATTTCTAGGTGAAAATTTACATGTTTTTTTCCTTTCTAAAAGGTTCTCACATTAAAATTTCTCCCCTGGAATCTTCTCTTCTTCTATTGTCTAAGAGAAATCATATTTTGGTGCTTTAAAATGAACATTTCTTTCCTTTCATTGGTATCACATTAGTGAAAGAGCATCCCTTCTCCTGTTCATCCTTTTGTGTCATTGAATTCAATATTTTGATTTGGGTTTAAAAATCATTTCAGTTCATTCTACTTTTTTACATTAGCTCACATTAACTGAGGGCAACCTATATGTTGAAGTCATTCCCAGTTGATGGTTGAAAAACAAATCGTAGAAAGCACATCTTCTCTCTCTCTCTATGTCTTACCAAACTACACAAATTCAAAAATATACACATTCTTAAATGACATCTTTCCTAGGAAATGCCTGTCAATGATCACATTGATCGAGGATTGGTAGGTACTCCCTACTCGCTACTTCTATCGAGTCATACTTAGAAGATGACCCGCCCCCGCCATAACATACCTAAAACCTCTCCCTTTAGATATCTTTCTTTATAGGAAGCCTTCCTCACCAAAAATTCTATTCTAAAGTTCATGAGTCAGTCCTTAATAGCATAAGTTGAACAAACATAATAGAAAAAGCACTTTTAGGATCATATTTTTCTTAGTGTTTCTACTTGGCTTGTGTTTTGAGGTGAGAGGACACATTCTTCATATTTTCATTTCTCCTTGCACACTCCTCATCATAGTTGGTGTATTCCAGCTTCATCTGAGTGTGCCTAGACCCTATTTTTATCATTCTCAAAATTTTGGGTCTGATTTTGCATCTGATTTTAACTCACAACCACCTTTTCTTCATCTTTGTTTCAAATTCACAAGAATCGTGTAGTCTAGCTACCATCATCGGTTACCCCTCGACCATCATCGATTTTTACACAACCGGCATTAGTTTACTATTCTTTTGGTTAACCTTCCCAAAAGGACACCTTCTTCACCTTCTTTTTGTATTCAGAGTCTCTGTCACTCTCATCATATTCATTGTCCAAAAAAATTCATCAGCATCTTATCTACTTAGCAGATTGTTAGCCTTTTGCCTTGTCTTGACAAACTATCCATTTTCCACAGTGACCGACCATGGTTACCTGTGACCGGCGTCGGTTTACCCTAACTAGCATCAGTTAGCCTATTCAAATTTCTAGCTATGACATTTTATACCAAATCCACCTACCACCACCTATTTTTCCTATCTTCGTTGTATTTTTGTGTCATTTACAAAAAGCAGTCCTACCATGTCACTACTTGTCTACATGGTGCTGATGTGTAGCTAAGAAAACGCCCTCATATTCCATGCTAGTTTTCAACCACTCCCACCTAGCCCTTCACCACCTTCTATTTTATCACCCATGGATCCTACCCAACCTATCACTATTACCACAGGGATGAGGAGTTCACACGACTCCTTGACCAAAACCCTGCTACCTTACAGTTCTATCTTTCCCACTCATCCACTCGAGATGCCTCGGGTTAGTTGATATATGGCATGCCCGTATCTATCCTCCCAACACTTGCTCCTACTTCTACTCCAGCCTCTACTAGCTCCGAATTTCCCACATCTACCTTACCCTAGTCATTTCATAGCTAGGCCCTATACTTGTTATGACCGCCACCACATCTACCACATCTATTGCACCCACTACATCCACTATACCTTCACCAACCACCCAGAACGTAACCTCATCCATGCCTATTATCTCACATATACCCGTAGCTACATAACCACCCCGGTGTCGATGACCCCTACCCCTTTTCAAAACATTATCCTTTCTATTCCATAGTCCTTAGCCCCCATTGCTACTAGGGTCACCACGACCCTTCCACCTCCATATATACGTACTATCAATAGCCTCATTTCATCTATCATTCATTTTGGGTACGTACCCCCTATTTCACTCCCTCCTTCTCAATCCACCTATATGGCATCACCATATATTGGAATGCCACCACCTCATCATATGTCCAACACCATCCCTCATACACTACAAGAGGTACCCATCCATCACAACCTACCAATGACCTAATCAAGTTAATGATGGACAAGATGCAGACATTGGAGGCATCGGTTTTTAGCACACACAACTCTCTCACCTACGATGAGATTTGTAATGAGCCCATCCACCCATCCATTCCTATTCATCCATATCTCGTACATTGGGAAATGCCTAAATTTAACCACTTCAACAACAAAGAGGACCCACAACAACATTTGTGGTCTTTCAAACATGGGTGTTATCTTATTTCCCATGATGATGCTTTGCTTCTGAGGACCTTTCCCATGTCTCTGACCGGGCCCACATTAGACTAGTATAGTGGGTTGCCTAGACATTCTATCTTCTCATTTAATCAGGTAGCCCAAGCCTTCTTGGATCACTTCTCCATCAATGTTGTTAAGAAGGTTACCATGACTGACCTCTACTCTACGCATCAATATGACGATGAATCTATCACAGATTTTTTCACTTGTTGGCGTAGCCTGATCAATCAACTCACGTTCCAATTACCACAAACCGAACTCATAGATCTCTTCTTCATGGGCTTGTGCTAGACATATCTCACCAACCCTGTAGGTGTAGACTTTCCAAACCTTTGATGAGGCATTCACCATGGCACAAAAGCTAGAGATTCGGGCCATCGAAGAAAAGAAAATTCAACTACGCAATAAAAATTTGACATTTAAGTCAAATGATATCTCTTCTTCTTTCAAAACCATAGAATAATTATTCAAAATCCAAGGGAACCACTAACGTAGTGGTACTCAAGGCTGGCCCATCTCATCCCTCAAATCAAGCTAACCCCTCATCTAATCTCTCACTTGTCCAGACTTTTCAATTCAGATGAGAACAATGGAAATACACCCCAATTGGGGAGCCTTATTCTTTCTATCTTAGAAAATATCATTAAATCTGGGGCCATCACTCTTCCTCCCATAAAACCACACATTGGTTTTGATCCTACTCACCCCACACCCACGTGGTACAAAGAGCATGACTTTCTACAACTATCATTAAGTAAAGGGTCATAGTGATGGAAATTGCATCACTTTCAAGAACATTGTCCAGAAATGCTCGAGAAAGGTGAGTTAACCTTGGATAATCCTAATGCACTTGCCAATCAAAACCTACACATCTTCAAGAAACCATTTCCTAATCATGCCCCTTCTTTTGATCAAACCAGAGAGACCTCAACTCATGATAGCCATACCCGTGAGGTCCATGCTATTTTCAGTGATGCACTAGTTGCTTCCCAATTACCTCATATTCCTTCCATAGAGGAAATCCTAGCCCGAAGTCCTCCACCTACACTTGAACCCACTTCACCTATTTCTCCACCCACAGAGGAACACCCTTCATCTCCTCCCTCACCTATGAAGGAGCCTCTATTAACATTGAGACCATTTCACCTTTGGCTTCTCCACCTAGAGAGTCCGTCACCCATGGTACCTCTCCGACCCACAGAAGATGCTTTTTATCTCCTCCACCCATAGAGGAGCACCCATCATCTCCTCCACCTATCAAAGATCCCTTAGAAATGTTTTACCTCTAGGTGACCATTCTCCATCAGCTACCCAAGATCTGGACTTACTTTTGGCTCTCTTACCCACAGAAGTTAAAGCTAGCAAATTCCCCATTTCTAAGACACATTTTATGAGAATCACCATTAGATCCTCATCAACCTCACCCACTGCAGTGTCATTCTCATGCTTAGCCAACCACCTAGATTATGTGGATAGAGCCTTACTTTGGGGGTATCTTCTACTTCTGTCTCAACACAAATGCAGATGTCACTCACTGACACTTCCACTATCTATCCAAAAATATTTCAACCGATCAAACCAAACACAACCACAACTATCAAAAATTCCCCCATGATACCACTCATGGCTCAACTCACACCTCTACCCATAACTCAACATGCTTCTAGCATCCAAACCTACACCTACATCATCTTCCTACCTAAACCTATTACTACCTTAGGGGTCATCCCAATGGCTAGCCTTACTCATCCACCCATCAAATTAGATTTAGCTACATCCTCCAAAGCTAACACCAAACTTAATCTAGCCCCCAAACAGAAGAACCAATCCCCTAGATCTCATACCCCAACCTCACCGATCACACCTTCATCACCTTCACCCCTTCCATCTATCTTAGGACCTCACCCTTCTAGCCTGGCTAAGAAACCTTCACCCACTAGTAAACTAAAAATGCAGCAGCCCATTCCTCCATCGCAAACCTCTAACATACCCAAGTGCCCAACATGACTTCCACCCACACCTGCAACATTTTTACCACCCATACCTTCAATACCATCGATAACTTCTTCACTACCCATGACACTTCAGTCTCTTTCCCTCACACCTCCTGCATGACCCACACCATCTACCTTCACAACACCTCGGTTATCCCCATGGGTAACTCACCTCTTCCACCATCCACTTTTCCCTCTAGATCTCATGTGCCCATATCACCTTTACCCAAGAAGGTGCTAACCTAAAGACAAAAATCCACTACCCTCCAATAAGGTAGTCAAACCAACCACACACTCTCTTACTAGTTCATCTACCATATCCCTACCCAAGTAAACACGAACCAACACCTAAGACCACACCAGCACCTAAAACCATAGCATGACCCACTCCCCCTCTTGCAAAGACCCTTCCTATATAGTCGAGCACACTTACCTACACCCAAACCCACATTCACTTCCCATTGTGATCCAATCACGGGATCCTATGCCAAAAAAATTTAACCAACCTCCTTGAAACTTTTGTCATCACATTACCACCTCTCAGACCTTATGACCCTCTCAAACCCAAACCAAAGGGGTTTGATGAAACCAAAATTTACGCCTACCATCATGTTCCAAGACATGATGTAGAGAATTTAAGGATTTGAAAACCATTCTTATCCATTGTGTCCTCCTGAAGAAAAATTTGATGATGATGATCTTCTCGATGAGGACCCCATTTCACCAGCACCAATCTCCACAGTTCTTCCTCCATTTCCTACTCAGTGACCAAGACCTCCACCCCACAACTCTTAGAGCCACCCCAAGATTCAAAATTAACATGGTTTGCATCAAAGAACTCACCAAACCTCCACCCAAATGTCGGTGTGCCCAACTCATCTCACAAGGTTCCTTCCCACCACTCGGCTTTTTCCCTTCTTATCACTATACCTTTCATGGCTCACCTACTTCACCTACCTCTTCACCTCAAATCAACATGATCCATGTTTCTACCATGCTCAGAAGGGAAAAGGTAAGGAAAAGGAAATCGACCCACTAACCAAACCTATACCCAACATACCATCTGCACCCACACCTAAAGTCATTATCCCATGGCCCCACATATCCTATTTCTAATGGGGTTACACATCGCGTGATGCTCAAACAATTACACCAATCCCCCCTCAAAATGTCCCTATATGACCTCATCCAAACCTTGGAATCCCATCGTCAAGCTCTCATGGAGGTCCTTCAATCTATTGAGGTCTTACCCAATGATCCTACACCCGTAGCCTCCATTATTACACCCCATCATGTAGCCTCTCTCACCAAATTATCATCTTCTTCTACACCTTCACCTACTCACCAAGTAGCCACACTCAACTTCTCGGATGAAGAGATCACACCGCACCAAACCAATGACCCAGATCCATCTCTTTTCATCTCTGTCCATATTGATAATATCCATGTATGATGTGTTATGATCGATGGGGGCACTAGCATTAATATCATCTCCTCCCATGTGTTCGACCAAATGTGCATACCTAACAATTACATGCATAAACATCCTGTCATGTTTTGTTTCATTCAATGACGCTATCACTTCCACACTTGGCACCATCATCCTCCATGTCCACATGGGCCCCCATACTATTCCAGAGTTATTTTACATCTTGGAGGGGGAATTCAATATAATTTGTTTCTTGGTAGACCCTAGATTCATGTTATGGGTTACGTTCCTTCCACTTTGCATTGTTGTGTGAAGTTTGAGCATGAAGGACACACCTATACCATTCCAATTGACCCATCACCTTTCAAAACTTATAACATGCTTTACTGACCCAATGACATGCTTATACCCATTAAAGCATCTACCTCCATGACCACTTCCTCTTCACCTACACCTCCACTCACCAGTGCCTGCTGCCGCTACCTCACCCACACCTACATCCTCCATTCCTACCATTGCCACAACCTCCATGGCCAAACCGTTAGCCTCCCAATCAGCTGGCTCCACCTCTAAGTCAGCCTCTAACACATCATCCATCCCAGCTACCCACATATCGACCACCGATCCCTTAGAAGGAATTTTTCAACACCTCACTGGGGAGTATCACCTATATAGTGTCAACACATTCCTTACTCCACAAGAGTACAAAAGTCTTCACCAACACCCTCGCTATGATCACCACATAGGGAGCACCTCCTTTATGGTCCTCCCCACCTTCGTACCAATCTCACCTATGGGGGACTTGATACTACCACTTATACACCTGAACCACCATCACAAACCCACCCATTTTCTACCGATCTCCAGTCACTCACCAATCACCATTTCACCCACACCTTCCTACACCGATGTGCATGGAAGGGTTTTGGTTTTGGATTTTATGAGCAAGGCCACCATACTATTATTCCATGTACTACCCACAAACATAATGACCGTAGTGGTATCATCGGCTTTTTACTAAACCACCTACCAAGAAGGCCCACATTGAACTCATTGAGGACATCACCCTTCTCCACCTTCTTCACCCTCTCCATCTTCTTCACCACCATCACCACCTTCACCGACAGAGTCGATGGATCCAGAATCCATTCCTCTAACTTTTTTTTTTCATAAACACCATTTCCTTGGGGCCTCTGACTTATCAATGAGGGCGAGGCTCCCTCATCTCTACCCTTCCTATATCCTGAAATGATCGATGATGATACACCTTCGATTAACATCATTCAATGTTAGGATGATGAATCTATACTCACCTACCTTGGTGTAGAAGACTCATATATTCATCGGTCATTACCATCTGAGATGCAAACCATGTTGAATGAATCAACTATCGAGATCAACATTCATACTCAAGATGACCCACACATTCTAAAGATTGGACAATCTTTAGATGTTGCTAAACAGAAGCCATCACTTCTTTTCTCAAAACCATAACCATGCTTTCACTTGGTCTTACGTAGATATGCCTCCGGTATTGACCCCACCATAGTGGTCCACAATATCATAACCATTCCCGAGGCCAAACCCATAAAACAAAAGCTGAGGAAAATGCACCCTCGCATTGCTCTTCTGGTCAAAGAAGAACTTCAACGCCTTCTTTCCATTTCCTTCATCTTACCCATTGATTATCCTCGATGGATTTCTAACATTTTCCCTATCACTAAGGTAAGGCGACAGGGGACTCTCGCATTTGCACAGATTTCCGTGACCTCAACCTAGCTTTCCCGAAAGATGACTTTCCTCTACCTAGTATTGACCAACTAGTTGACCTTACCATTGGTCACGAGATGCTATCACTCATGGATGGCTTCTCGGGTTATAACCAAATCTTGCTTTCCCCAGAGGATCAACACAAAACCACATTCATCACCCCTTGGGGGACCTTTTGCTATCGAGTCATGCCTTTTGGCCTTAAAAATGCTGGTGCCACATATCAGCTAGGCTATGACTTACATCTTCCATGACATCATGCATCATATATTGGAAGATTACATGGATGACCTCCTTGCCAAATCCAAACACCACTCCGAGCACCTCACCATCCTAAAAACCATCTTTGACCACCTCATTAAATATTGTGTTCACCTTCAGCCCAAGAAGTGTGTCTTCATGGTTCTCTTGGGAAAACTTCTGGGATTTATCATCTCCTTACATGGAATAGAGGTTGACCCTACTAAAGTCAAGGCCATTCTTGAAATGCCTCTCACCCACTAATCTTAGGAAACTCCGTAGCCTGCAAGGTAAGTTGCAAGTCTATTCACCGTTTCATTTCACAATTTTTGATCGGTGTCAACCCTTTCATCATCTTCTCAAGAAGGATGTCTCCTTTAAATGGGATGATGACTGCCATAAAGCTTTTGAAGCCTTAAAACAATACCTTCTCCAACCACCCATACTCATTCCACCTAAAGACGATCAACCCTTCTACCTATACATCTCTGCTACCGATCACTCCTTGGGGGCCATGCTCACTCATCATGATGAACAACATAGGGAGTAGGTGGTTTATTACATAAGCCGTACTCTTTTGGACTATGAAACCCGATATACACCCATGCCAAAAATTTTTTTCTTAGCCTTAGTTTTTGTTGCCACAAAACTCCACCATTACCTACTTAACCACAAAACCTATGTTGTGACCAACACCGACCCCTTACACTTCATGTATGCCAAACCTTACCAAAATCAACGAGTTACACACTTTGGCTCATGCTTCTAGCCGACCTGACCTCAAATTCACCCATCAAAAGTCCATCAAGGGCCAAGCTATCACCGACCAATTGGATGATGCACCTATTTTGGGGACCAACCCTCTAACTTTGACTTTCCAGATGAGTCAATTGCTACCCTTTCCTTGGACGAACCCGCTTACCAAATGACACTCTTCTTCGATGGTTCCAAGTGTTAGCGTGGGGTGGGGCTGGTGTTATTCTCATTCCACTTGATGGTGAACCCATGCCTTTATCTTTCAAACTTGATTTTGATTGTACAAACAATATTGTCAAATATGAAGCACTCGTATTAGGTCTCCAAGCTGCATATGCCTTAGATGTTAAGTCAATCAACATCTTTGGTGATTCTCAATTGGTCATAAACCAAATCAATGGTATATACCAATGTCGTAATGAGATACTTCAAAAGTATAAACATCATGTGGACATACTTTTGACCACCTTTGACCATTACACCCTTCAAACCGTCCCACATTCAACCAACAAATTTGTAGATACCATGGCCTGCTTGGCTTCCCGGATACCCTCTTCTCCCACCGATTCTAAAAATTTTTCACCTTGTAAAAGACTCAAATCATCCTGTTACTTACCTCGCAAAGTTTACTCTATGGAACCACTAACTCCCGACTAGAGTGACCTTTGGTATAAAAAATACTCAGACTATATTTCCCTCTCCGTCTTGCCTCCCGACCTCACTCGTAATGGACAACGTGCCTTTCTTAAAATGGTCTCTCGCTACATCATCATGGGTGGCCTCCTCTATAAGCACATCTTTGATGGTATTCTCTTATGATGCCTTACGAGTTCTGAAATTCCTTATACCATTAAGGAAGTTCATGATGGCATATGTGGAGGTCACTTCAGTGGCCTTACTATTTCTAAGCGTATTCTTCACCTAGGCTATTACTAGCCGACCCTTAACCATGATTGTTGTGATTATGTTAAGCATTTGTGTAAAATTCCAACAACATGCCAATCTTCATCATACACCTAGTCATTCTCTATAGGTCACCCATGACCTTTGGCCCTTCTCTCAATGGGGTTTGGATCTTGTTGGAGAAATCAATCCCCATTCTTCCCAGTGACATCAATGGATCATCACCACTACCAAATATTACACTAAATGGGTTGAAGCCATACCTCTCATCTCCACAAAAGCCAAGAAAATATGTGAGTTCATCAATCATCACATCATTTATCGCTTTGGTGTTCCTCATCGCCTCATCACTGATAACGGAAAATAATTCAAAAATAAACCTTGCAGAAACTTTGTGATGCCTTCAATATTCAACTAAGTTTCTCATCACCTTATTACCCACAAACCAATGGCCAAGCCGAATCCACTAATAAAACCTTAAACAAAATTCTCATGAAAGTGGTTAACGATACTGGGAAGGACTAGCATACACACATTCTTTTTTCCCTATGGGTGTACCACACTAGTATTTGCACTTCCACTGCTGCCACACCTTTTTCTCTGGTCTATGGTATAGAGGTTGTTCTACCTCTCAAAGTCTAGATTCCTCACTTCGTATTTCTCTTCATGACATGCTCAATGATGATGACTTTTTCCAGACCATTTAGCATAACTTGAGTTATTAGATGAATGTCATCTTAACGCTCTTGACCATCTTCAAGTTTACCAAAAATGTATCAAACATGCCTATGAAAAACGTGTCCATGAATAATCCTTCTAAGTCGGTGACCTTGTCTTAAAAGAAAATCAACATGTAACCAAATTAGAAAAAAAGTAAACGGGGAAAAATTTTCTCCTAATTGGATTGGACCATACATCGTGACTCATACTTATGGATAAGGTGCTTATCATTTATCTTCACTCGATGGTAAACCTAAACCTAAACCCCTTAATACCTTGCATCTTTGACCATTCTACTGTTGACTTTCAGTCCTACCTCACCTTCTGCCTCTTTTCATGCTCATCCCTTGAGCACTTTTCACTTCCCTCCTTTCACTATGCCACCCCAATGATTAAACAAGAATCATGTGCATACCCATCACTCTTTTATCTTCTCTTAAATATGTGTACCACGGCCTTTGCACATGGCATGATTCTCATGGATAATTTTTGTCTACTTTTAGATGAGATCCCATGGTCATTTCACCTTGTTTTTTGAACAAGAATCTGATTCTTCACCTTAGTCTTGTCCATGATGTAAAATCCTTACATGGGATCCAACTCCTTGAGTCAAACTTCCAATAAAATATGACTCCCTCAAAAGGACATCTTTCTCTCTACATCTCTGCTATATAAATAGACTGCTCCCTCGAAGGACAACTATGTAAAGCCTACTTAAAAAAGAGAAGAAGAATCCAGAAGCTTCCCACATCGATCAGCTTTGTGAAGACCTCAAGGAGTTAATTTCCTCATCCCATATAGACTTCCCACCTCGATCAGTCTATCCCAAATACAAGTCAAACAAATTTTTTTTTCGTCATGGACTTGTTCATTGTGATCTTGGATCTCTTGCCAAAAGGCATGCTACCAAATACCATATAAACTAACCACTTTTCACCCTCTCACCATTCACATTTTCATTCCCTACCACCTCAAGGGACCTACTGGAACTATGACATTTGGTGATCATGTGACTACTCTTCACCTTTAGAATAATCAATCATGTAATGTCTTCAGGGTCTTACATTCACTAGCCTATCTAAGGTATGATCCAACTATTACGATCCTTTCCAATCAGGTGGCTCTCTTGCCTCCTCTTATCTTTTAACTTCTTCATTACATGATTGATCATCTCATACAGGACTAGCCCCTCGATGCTTATCTCTAGGAAATTTTCCTCTTTCACCATAATCAACTTAATATAACCCATACCTATTTTCCCACAATTCAACCACGCCTAAACCAAAACCTAGACTCAATCATGCCTATAAACTACCAACTCATTCTCATACCTCCTCACATTTTTCCCTAGCTTATGGGAGAACTACATCAGCCTGAGGTCCCTTTTCACCAGGACTATGTAGGCAGCACTCCGAGGGCATGGGGCCCTTGGAGGTTAGCTCGACCACTCTTTACCCTAACCAATTCCCCTTTCCTTTTCCTAAAATCACATTCTACCCTAGTTAGTTTCCTTTTTATATCAATAATTGGAAATTAAAATCAAACCAACAATAATTGCTTCACATCTTTACCATCCTCATTCATACATTCATTATGTCTACCTTTTCTTTACCATTATCATGCATGTTACTATCAACACATCTCAACATGACTTATATCATCGTTAATTGCACAAATTAATGAATTACATACTCAACCCATTTCAACTCAACCATGCCTATGACCTAACTCCATCATGCCTATGACCTAACTCAACCATGCCTATGACCTAACTCCATCCATGCCTATGACCTGACTCAACCATGCCTATGACCTAACTCCACCCATGCCTCCATAAACCTAACTCAACCATGCCTATGACCTAACTCCATCCATCAACCTGCCTATGACCTAACTCCATCCATGCCTATGACCTGACTCAACCCTGCCTATGACCTAACTCCATCCATGCCTCTGACCTGACTCAACCATGCCTATGACCTGACTCAATCCATGCCTATGACCTGACTCCACCATGCCTAACACACCTATCATGAATCCATCTATGCATAATAATAAAATTCTATCAACACAGATACATCATGCCAAAATCACCATCATCTCTATAAATAAAAACATCCAAACATGTGTATCCATATACATAACTCTCAAATATATTTGGCACGTAATATATATAAAATCTCTCAAAACTCTCATATACAGCCTCACCATCTTTGGCACGTAGGCCGGTATATGATAAAAAATATACAAAAACTCTCGTACACATCCTCACTCTCTTTGGCACATAGGCTGGTATATATCAAAAATGAATAAATACATCAAAAGGAGAGACATACATCAGGCATCATCCTATCAGATATCCTCCATATCGGTCTCTCATGTCTCCTCCTCGGCTCCTGCCTAGCATCCTGATAACATCTCACCACCTCTCATGGGGCGTGGCTGGGTCCCTGCTAGTACATCACCTAGGGATGGACTCGTGAACTAGTGGCCTCACCCTAATCCTGTCTCAGGGCTCGATGGCCCCCTGTGCTCTCCACACTATGGGTGTGGGATCGGGTCCTCTCACTCGAGGCCTATTGTGCCTGTACTCTCCCTAGGATTGAAAATCTATCCCTACCACCATCAAATAATCTTGGTAATACTTGGCCTCACCTAAGACATCCCACAACCTGGATATGGGTATTGTCTATGGTGGCCCCATCGAGCCTCATCCCCTGACCTCTCCTGCTCCTATCCCTGTGGGACCCCTGTCTTGCCCATGCCTACTAATTAGGACCCCTATCCGATGCCCGTGGTGGCCCCATCTATAGAGTGGCCTCGACTCATCATCTCCATCCACGGGCCTGTAGTGCCTTAATCTAAACTTGTGTAGTGACCAACTCGGCCCTAACAACCTGTAACCCATGCCTCTGCAGAGCAGCCACCGCTCATCGTCTCCATATCCATCTCCACCCTATGTCATATGGGCCTATAGCCGGCCTAGCCACTGTTGCATACGCTCAGTGTGTGCAGAATTGGTCTCTCCACACATCTCTCACCTCTGGGAAGCCACACGCCATCACCTTTTGGGAATCCATCTAAGTATCCATCAAGCCATCTAGGCCATAATCGGCCATTTATCGTATGAGGGATAGCCCACATACGGTCTCCAAATAATGTCCACGCCAGAAAATCCCTCCAGTAACCACCTGTAATAGGCTACATCATGTGTAACCCTACCTACTTGATGCTCTCCCATCACTGGCACCCATCACCTGTAGCCCACTCTAACAAACCCAGGCTCAAATGCATCCACTGGGGCATACCAATCGGGTGAACACACACAATGTGCTCGTAGGCCCAACATAGTGAAGAATAAATGTGCAGCATAAACTGAACCTGCAAAGCCACCCATACGCCCATAGCTCTCTATATAACTACACTAGGAATGTTGGCACCCATGCAAAGCAGGTCCTATCCATCATCATATCATGTAACACCCCCATCAATGATCATGGGAATCTCCCACCCTCTACATCGATAGTGCAAAAAAACATCAAACTGCCTCCATCAATAACACT
This sequence comes from Taxus wallichiana var. yunnanensis, assembly GCA_018340775.1. Taxonomy (NCBI): domain Eukaryota; kingdom Viridiplantae; phylum Streptophyta; class Pinopsida; order Cupressales; family Taxaceae; genus Taxus; species Taxus wallichiana. The sequence continues at coordinate 168,253,439 of CM031244.1, forward strand.
ACTAGCCTCGTCTCCTCTGGATGGGCTAGGTACATCTCTCCATAACTTAGGCTAGCACTATGGAATGTCATCTCCACCAATCCCTCACCGAATACCATTACAATCAAATCCTCAGATGCCTCTGAGGAGATCAAATATACCTACATTCATAATATAGGTAACCACAGGATCCTATACACGTCCTCCAAGGTGATTATCATCTCCCCCATCGGTAGGTGGAATGTGTTGGTCACTGAATCCATCTATCGATAAGAGTGACCATCAAAACTCGGCTTCTAGACTACATGCCAATAGCGTCGGACCCCAATCAGGCCCACATTTGTGACATGCCTCCACTCCTCGACTGTTGTCATGCCTCAAACTCTCAATAGTAGGGGTGGCACCCTATCTCTCATCCTCAACTGATCTCTCACCTGCATCTAGCAAAACATCACATTAATTTCACCTTAATCATAACCACAATCCCACTTGACACCTCACCTTTACCTACCACCCTACCTCTCTTTCCCTAGACCTCCTTACCTTCGTATCACATCTTCTATCTACCCACCCCAACCCTAATCCACTATCATTCACCCTTACCTATTTTTACCCCTTACCTATGTTATGCTTTTCCCCAAAACATCTCCTACTTCCCACTACCTACCTATCTCACCCACCCAACTTAGGTCACTTTTGGCCCCTTTTCCCCATAGCCCGACTGGTCCTGGTTACCCCTAACCAACCCCGGTCCCCCATAAACTAGCATTGGTCACCTATTTCATGACCGATACTGGTTCGGCACCACTAACATCGGCTAGCCTTTGACTAACGCTAGTCACTGTTGCCACAAAAACCGCGACGTCTAAACCCCCTTCTTCCTAAAAATTTATTTTTCTCCCTTCTACCCACCCAACCCTACCCAAATCCCCCTCCACCCTTCCCCACCCCTCCATCACCCAATCACCTCTCTCCTCATTCCTATTTAACTCAATTTTCCCTCCCAAAATTCAAACTTCATTTTCCCCCAAACCCATTTTTCCCCACCCAACCTCTAAATCAATCTAACTCACAAAACAAAGAAAAGGGATTGACTCTTACCTCATCATGCTACCCAACTATGGTGGCACATCGGGCCACTACACCGGTGGTCCACCCAACCCTCTCCTGCCTCTGCCATCACCCAATCAACTATCTCACCTCCAACCAACCGAATCGATCAATTTGATCTCGTGGACCCGCCTATCATTTGTCAATCACCCACTACACCACTACTCTCAACCAACTTTCTTCCATTCCACACATGGATGCTTTCCACCTTTTTCTCTCTCACCTATCATTTTCTCCAATTTGGTAAATGACAAATGATTTGAAAAACACAAAAAAATCTTTTTATAACCTACCTAACTTGATCGGTGATGGTTTTACCTTGACCGACATTGGTCCTGTGCCCTAGCTTACCATGGTCGGTCCATTATGACCGACACATCGGTTCATTCAAACTATCATCGTTATCCTGCTTAGTCTTTTTCCTACCCCCTACCCCCAATTTTTGACCAAAATCCTTTCTACCTTACCCACACCTGACTTGGACACTTCACTTTATCCTCCTGACCTCATCCTTTACTACCTCACCTCGTCCTCATTTGGGGACTCATTATTTTTCCCATACCTCGGCCCTACCCATGCCATGACCTAGTTACTTAGACATGGAACATTTCTAGTGACTTGTGATCTTATGTGCTCATTATACCTTGTAGCACTGTTACATGTGTTGATAGACATATTGACCTTACCTTTCCTCTTACCATGACCGTTTATTCGACCCAACCTTTGGTGTACTAGAACATACCTAAATTTTCTGCACTTTGACTGCGATGTGTTTCCTAACCATATCCTATACCTTGGATACAGAATCACCTCAAACTTGTTTGGATAAACCTATCGACCTTGGACAACATAGATTTTTCCTTCTCTTTAATTTTGGTACCGTGCTACAGTTTATACGTGTGCATGTGTATCACTGTTACTACCTTTGACCTTGACCCATTACATAGATTACCTAATTAGACATTTATTCCTTCTTTACCCCCATTTCCCACTTTTCTTCATCACATTCACCTTTTATCAAACCACTCACGATTCTTCCTTATGCCTCATCATTTCTGGTTTGAGGGGGATCACATTCACCCACACATGGAGCAACCACATCTTATTTTTGTCATCTTCGTTTACAAATACAAGCTACGTAACAAAAAGGGGAAAAATGTAGACACCAAAATTGGGTCACACTCCCTTGGTCCCTCGACAAAATAACCAACTCGAACACACTCACCTAACCATGGCCCCTTTCACCCCACTCTAATATTAATTTAATTAAATTAATTCATGATCTCATAATATCTATTATTTAAAATATCCTAATTGGATAATGCCCACCATCCACCTCACCTATACACCTCATCTAGCCACCTCACCCTAAGACCTATTCTTAGTATGTTGCCATAACTAACTAAGACCTACCTAAACCCTAAAAATCAAAGCCTACATTCCCTCTAACCACATTCCCACCTGTTAGAAAGGAAGCTTCCATTCTAATCCATGGAAGAAAATGAACGAGATCTAAGAAAATCAAGAGGATCTACTCATTTTAGTAAACCTAGGAAATCCCACCCTAACCGACGCCGGTTACCCTAAACCACCGCCGATCAACCTAAAACCGTCATCGGTTACCATTTAATCCCCAAAATAACCTTATTTCTAGGTTGGCACATTTCTAAGAGAAAAAAGGATGAAACCACAAAGCTGCATGCAAGTGGAATCAACATTTGTACATGCATCAGAGCATCTACAACCAACACCACAAGTAATCACAGAGCCACCTACATTCATGGGAACATCCAGGGAAGTGTCATCACCACACCAAAGCTCCATCCATCTGACCAACTACCATTGCCAACCAGACATCAAGCTCGTATAACAGTAAGTGTTTTGTTAACCAACACTTGTCCATTGTCATTTTAGTAGACTCTTTTACTTCTGTTATTAGTTTCTACTTGCATTCCCATTCACCCATCATTTTCCTTCATACAAACTTGATCAATCTTTCACCCATACCATTAAACTACCCATACCCTACTGATAACTATCCCTGAGCACACCTAAGACCCACACAGACCTCACCATTTCCCTTTCCATTTCCATTTAGCCTCAAATTGTCACCCCACCAAGTTTTATTAAGTTTCCTGTACCCCAACCATACCGACGCCGGTTACCCACAACCATCATTTGGTTAACCTAAACCAACACCGTTCATACTAGACCAACATCGGTCTCTGTGTTTTTACCCTCAGACCAAAAGAGCTTAAAACCTCTACCAAATACCCAAAATAGCCTAGAACTAGACCCTGACCAGTTCTAGTAATCTGATAGAGATCTTGACCTTCAGATTCAAGCATAGCTTAGCCTGTTGTGAATGAATTTGCTTATTGTAGTCAAATGAGATACCTAAATCATTTTAAATATAATAGGATTTCCTTTATTGTTAACATTGAGTTGTTTTAAATAGTGGATTGACAGCCATCTAGGGAGTATCACACTTCCCGGATCTAGCATATACGCTAGGCAGTCCACTGCATATACTATTTAACTTTTATTTGGTGGTCTTGTTTTCTATTTCAAGTAGTTCCTCCTAGCCAAAAGGAAGCTCTCACGATCAGCTATGGATCAAGAAGTCACATGCGTGTAACAACCTTCAACTAAAATTTTAATAGGTATTCCTCCTAGCCCTTTACCCTTATCTGTTTTGTCAAATTTTAAAGAAATGCTCTAGAATGAGGTGAAACATGACTACCTAGAAGAATCTAGATCCGAGAAGTGTGGTTCTTCATGAAAAAGTTTTCAATCTATTTTTTATATAATAGTATTAATTCTATTTAAAATATACATGAAATAAAGTTCCAATTATAATTGAAACAATTTAGGTATCTCGTACAAAACAATAAGAAAGGTCATGTAAAAGGTGATTGAGGTAAAAATGGGTCAGGTGATTGGTTGGTGTTGCATTGCAGGTATAGTACAAGCTCTCAATAAGGTCTGGTAAAGATTAGAAATGGATATGGGTTGTTGGGAAGTGCGTATTAGGTCGCTAGTCTAAGGTATATTGCAAAACACAGAACCGATGTCAGTTGTATGAATGATTCCGGTTAGAGAGAATGATCGATGTCGGATGGCTAATCGTGTCGGTAGAAAAATTAGCAAGAAGTTCTTGGAATTCAGTTTTTAGACTCTCTATGATTGCACAGAGGTTGGAAATGGTGAGGGTGAGGTTGTAACATGATCTTGAAGACTCAGAGATGGTTAGAAGAGGGTGAAAACAAGTAAAAGGGGCCAGGTATGGTAAGTTGATAGGTTGGTGGGAGGAAGTGTATGGATGTAGAGAAAGATAAATTACTAAGATGAATAATCAATCTTACTGAAAGGAAACGAAGATAAATTAAGAGGTGTTAGGTACTTACTAAAGAGTAGGTTTGGAGAATGTAGGTGATGAGGAAAATAATGGTAGAGATCTAGAGAGAAGAGTTTTTGTATTCATGTCATGGTAGTTCAGATCTCTGTGCCTCTCTATTGTGAATCTGTGATCATGAAGAAGATGATGAATGCCAATGGTTATTGGTAGTGCTCTCGTGTGTCTTCTCTTGCCTGAGTGCTTAAGAAATTTGAGTGCTCTAAGTCTCTATTCATATGAGATCCTGAATCAAATGACCAACCTAGGCAAAGGCTTTTGGAAATGTATTTAACCTGATTGGCCATAGTTAGGTGACCGGCGTTGGTTGAGATATAACCGATATCGGTCAAGGCAGGAATATCTTCGTTGGCCAAAAATAGCAAGATTGTTATTATTTTTGGTGTGATCTCTAAACTTCTTCGAGTCTTGAGTGATGGATCATATAAAGATAAGTAGGATTTTTTTACATTTGTTAATAGAAGTTAAGTCTAGGTTTAGACTAAGTCCTAGTTGGTTAAGATAGGCTTATACTTGGTCTTATGTCATTAACAAGGTTTAAGTGGGTCATTTGAGTGAGGTGGTTAAGTGAGGATATTAATTAATTTAATTAAGATAATTAATTCAATTAACATGTGCACTAGGGGATATGAATGGGTAGGATATGGTTAATTTAATGAACGGGGTTTTAAGGTAAGTATGACCTAATTTTGGTGTCTACATTTTCCCCTTTTTGTTGCATAGCTTGTATTGATAATCAACATTGACAAAAACATGAAGTGGTTGCCCCAAATATAGGTGGGAGTGAGGTTTCCCCAAGTATGGGTAGAGGTGATCCCCATCATACTAGGAGTTGATGAGGTGTGAGATGGAGTCAGTGAGTGGTTTGATAAAAGGGTAAGTGATGAAAGTGAAGGTAGGTGAGTTACGGGTAAGGGTATGAGAACTTCGGGAAATGGGTAAGGGTCAAATTGGGTAAAGGGTAATGGGAAAGGGCCATATCGGGTAATGGGTAATGACAATTGAATGCACACACACGTATAAATTACGACATAGTACCATGTTAAATAGCTTGCAAACTCTACATCATCCAAGGTCAATAGGTTTATTTAAAAAGGTTGAAGTGATGCAGGTATCTAGGGTACAAGATATGGTATGGAAACACAACATATGTTAGGTGTAGGAGCATTTGGGTATGCTCTGTACACCAAAGGTTTGGTCAGGATAAACGACACGACAATAGGCAAGGTAAGGTTATTAAGGAAAGACAACACATGTAATAACATCGCAAGGTATAGCAAGTACACAAGCTCAAAGGTCACAAAAAGTGGTTTAGGTCAAGGGATATAGGTTATGGCATGGGTAAGGTATAGGTAAATAACATGTCCCTAAATGCAATTAAGGAAATGTATAGGTAGCTTAGGCTAGTGGGTAGGGTGTAATACGTGTTGGTGAGGTTACTAGTTATTAGAGCAGTAATGTTTATAGGAAAAAGTCGAAAAATATATGAGTTAAAAAGGTAATGGTAGGTGACAGATGTTGGTTATGGTGCAGTGACATCGGTTGGCTAGGGCATGACATGACCGATGTCATCATGTTAGGTTGGTGTTATAAGGTAGAAATTGTGTATTTTAAAAAATCATTGTTGTCTTTTTACTTTGAGAAAATGACATAGCCTATTGAATTGTGAATTTTTCTTGGAGAAAAAGACAAGGTATTGTACCTAGCTGAGGTGGAGGTTACTAAGTGGTGAGAGGAGCCAGGTAGATGGGTCCACAAGATCGGTTGGAGACGTGTGATTAGTGGAGATATTTTAGGCATATTTCAGCATGGAAGAGGTAGGAGAGTGTTTAGGTTGACCACCAAAGCATAGCTTCCGGATGTACCACCACATAGGCGACATCGTGATGAGGTAGGGGCATTCCCTAATTTGTTATTTGCTAAAATTTTGGTTAAAAATGAAGAAATTGGGGTGGGGGTTTTCATTTTGAAATTTGGGTGAAAAGTGGGTAAAATCAATATAGGGAAGGGAAAATGTAGGATAAATGGGATGATAAATGAATATAAGGTAAATTGGGGTGGATTGGGGTAGGTGTTAGGTTAGGTTTTTATGAATTTTAGGTGAAATGGGTTATGGGGGACGGGTTTCATTTTTTTGGGTTGCTGCGATAGAGACCGACATCAGTCTAGGTTTGGCCAATGTAAGATGTCTTTGGCCAAAGATCGGTCAAGCCTTAGGTGACCGACACCGGTTAAATGGAACCGATGAGGGTCATGGAAACCCAGTGATGGTCAAGGTGATTTGCCTTTGGTTACAGTTAAATAAAAACAAGGGTAAGAAGGGTTAGTTTGGAAAGAAAAATAGGTGGGAAGGGGTAAATGAAGAGTGTATGTAGAGGGATGAGGGTAAAATGTGAGTTTGACAGGATAAGATAGGTAAATAGGTTAAATAATGTTAAGATGATGGGTCATGATTGTAAAGGGTAGTAGGCTTGTAGGTGAATTAGGTAAATGGGGTAGGCATGATTGATGTGGTTGGGTATGGTTTAGTGGGTAAGAGGGAATTTTGGGGTAGGAAAGTCTTGACAATGTTGTGTTTTGATGTTGTAGGCTAGGGACCAACTTAGGATGTGGGATAGAGTACCACCTATGTTGGTGGATATGTAATCTAGTGTGAGTGCAAAGGGTGGGAGCATATGATGAATATTGAACGATTGGTATCCAAAGTGTTATAGGTGTATAGCTCAAGATTCTATCTTGATGGTCACACTCATCGATAAATAGGATTCAATTACCAACACATTTCATTTACTGACAAGTGAGATGACTATCACCCTAGATGACATGTACAGGATCCTACAACTACCAATTGTTGGGGATCTAGTTTATTATATTTTCATTGGAGGCATTAGTGGATCTGATTGTGGTTGTGTTTTGGGAGGTTATGGGTGATCGAGGTATCATAGCATGAGCACGAGTTATGGAGATATGTATGTAGTCTATCTTAAGGAGATGAGGCTATTTTTAATGATGATGGAGGTGGTATGTTTCTTCACCTTACTAGATGCTTTGAGGGTGGGAGATAGTGGTAGGGCACCGAGACTAGAGGAGAGGAGGAGGAGACAAATGAGACATGTATGGATATCGGGTGGGGTGATAATTAGTCATAGGATGTGACCGGTGTATTGATTTTGATATATGTCACTGTGTACCGATGATAGTGAGGATGCATCGAGTGATTGAGATACTTGTATTTATTTATATCTATGTACATATATATGGATACAATACTTTCCAGATTACATTAATGATGGGATTTATTGGATGGATAATGTATCTATGTTTTAATTTCCTTTTTTATTTGTATGTGATGGAAACTTGTTGAATTAGGTATAATTGAGTCAAGGTCATGTAGGCATGGTTGAGTTAGGTCGGTTAGGCATGGCGGAGTTAGGTCGATTACGCATGGTAGAGTTTAGGTCAGTTTGGCATGGTATATTTTAGGTGATTTAAGCATGATGGAGTTTAGGTCAGTTAGGCATGGTAGAGTTTACATGATTTAGGGATGATCAAGTCTAGGTGAGTTAGGTATGAATGAGTTAGCTCATTTAGGCATGGTGGAGTCATGTTTTTGGTTTTTATTTAATTTCCAAGTTATTGGTAACATGGAAAATAAAATGATGATGAATGTATATGTTATGGTGTAAATTTATGAAATATTTGATATTATGGAAATGTGAAATGATTAATTTATGATATGATGATGCAAGAAATAGATAGGTAGACATTTTTATATACTTCTATGTTTGTTTGATTTCTAAATAGTATATAATATGGAAAGACTGACTAAGGTAGAGTGTGAATAGAAAAATGGGGATGAAAATTGGTTATGGTAAAGAGTGGCTGAGCTAACCTCCAAGGGCCCCATGCCCTTGGAGTGCTACCTACATAGCCCCAATGAAAAGGGGCCTCAAGCTGATGTAGTTATCCCATAAGCTAGGGAAGAATATGATGAGGTAAAGGGATGGGTTGGTAGGTTTTAGACATAATGGATTATAGGTAAGTTATTTATGGTTGAGTTTAGGACATTAAGGTATGGTTGAGTTTAGGTCAGTTAGATATGGTTAAATGGAGGTGTTGAAGGCTTGGTCCTATATAGGATAATCAACAAGTAATGAAGAAGGTGAAGTGTAAGAGGTGACCAAAAGAGCCACCTAATTAGTAAGAAACAAAACAAATCTACCATACGAAAGATGGGCTTATGAACATAAGATCCTCGAAGGTGTTGCATAATTGACCATCCTAAGGGTGAAGAAAGTCACATGAGCATGCAATGTCACATTTATGGTACGTCCCTTGATCGGGCATGAAATTTGGCTAAAAAGGCAATGAGGTGAAAATAGTTTGGTGTTATCGTAACTTGGTGTGAGACAACATGCCCATTTGGCAAGACACATAAGATCAAAATAGGTAATTCCATGGAAAAAAAGTTTTCTTTTTCTTTTTGCTTTTGTTTTTAATAGACTGATCTATGTGGGAAGTCTATATGGGATGAGTTTATTATCTCCTTAAGGTCTTCATGAATCTAATTGATGCGGGAAGATTCTAAATTTTTTTTTTTTTGCAAGAATAGTCTTCTTTTAATGATAGAATATATAAAAGATGGATAAATTTGTATAGATGTCCTTCGAGGAGCACTTTGTATTTATATTATTGAGATGGAAAGCATATATGTCATGGACAAGACTATAGATATCGATAGGCTCTTGTGTTACAGACAAAACCATAGCACACAGAGGCTAACTATGAAAGAGAGGGTTTAAGTGATGAACGACCATGGGATTCCATCTTGAAAAAGATGAAAAGTATCCATGAGAATCATGCCATGAGTAAAGTTGTGGTACTCACATTGAAGATAAGTTTGAAAGGTGAGAGATAATCACATGATTCTTGTTTAGTCATTGATCCTTAAAATAGGTAAGAAGAAGGTGAATGGTGCTCAAGGGACAAGCATTTAATTGAAAGAAGGTGATATAGGACTTGATTCAACAATAGAATGGTCAAAGATGTAAAGCATTGAGGAGCTCAGGTTTGGGTTTACCTTCGAGTGAAGATAAACAATAAGCAACTGATCCATAGGTATGAGTAATAATATAAGGTCTAAGCCAATTAGGAGAAAATTTTCCCCGTTTACTTTTCTCTTATTTTTTTACGTGTTGATTTTCCTTAGGGATAAGGTCGTCGACCTGAAAGGTTCACTCATGAACACATTTATCATAGGAACATTTGATACTTTTTTAGTAGATTTAGAGATGGTCAAGATCATTAAGATGACATTCATCTAATAACTTGAGTTGCACCAAACAATCTTGGAAAAATTCATCATCGTTGAGCATCTCTTTAAGTGAGATACAAATATATAAAATATGGAATTCAAGAGGAAAAATACCTCTTTACCATATACCAGATAGATAGGAATAGCCACATTTGAGGTATAAATACTAGTACGTTAAGCCCATAAGGTAAAAGGAATGTGCGTGTGTCAATCCTTTCCAGTATCGCCAATTAATTTCATAAGAATTTTGTTTAAGGTTTTGTTGGCTAACTCTTATTGGCCTTTTTTGTGGATAGTAAGGTGAATAAAAATTGAGTTGAATGCCAAAGACATCATAGATTTTCGTATGGTTTTGTTTTTGAACTATTTTCCCTTATCGGTGCTAAGATGGTGAGGAACACCAAAACAACAGATGATGTGATGATTAATGAATTCACATATTTTCTCAACTTTTGTAGAAATAAGAGGTATGGATTCTACCCATTTAATGTAGTATTTGATAGTGGTGATAATCCATTGGTGGTGTCTTTGTGAAGAATGGGGATTGATCTCTCCAACAAGATCTAAACCCCATTGAGAGAAAGGCCAAAGGTCTCTCGTGACTGTGTAAGGCATGACTACATGTGTGATGAAGATTAGCATATTTCGGCACTTCACACAATATTTGACATAATCGAGAAAAGTCACAGTTTAGGTTTTGCCAATAATAGCCTGTGGAGAATGTGTTTAGCGATAGCTAAGCCATTGAAGTGACCTCCACAAATTCTATTGGGAACTTCCTTGATGGTGTATGGAAGTTCAAAACTTGTAAGGCATCATAGGAGGATACCATCAAAGCCACATTTATAAAGAAGGCCTCCTATGATGAAATAATGAGAGACACCTTTGAGAAAACCTTGTTTTCCATTGCAAGTAAGGTCTGGAGGTATAATTGAAAGAGAAAGGTAGTCTGCAAACTTCTTCTAACAAAGGTCATGTGGGTCAGGTTGAATGGTTCCGACAAGGTTTATGTCTTGAAATAGATAAGAAGGTGATTGCAACCTTTGTACTATGAAAAATATTTTTGAGTTAGAAGGCAAAGAGGGTATCTGAGAAGTAAGACAAGACATGGTATCCACAATTTTTTTAGTGGAACGTGGAGTGGTTTGAAGTTCATAATGGTCAAAGGTAGTCAAAAGTATGTTTTAATGATGCTTATACTTTTGAAGTATCTCTTTACGACACTGGTATATACCATTAACCTGGTTTATAACCATTTGGTAATATCCAAATATATTAATTGACTTAACATCTAAGGAAATGGCGGTTTGAAGGCCTAATAAGAGTGCTTCATATTTGATGATATTGTTAGTACAATAAAAATCTAGTTTGAAATATAATGGCATAAGATCACCATCAAGAGGAATGAGGATAACTCTTGCACCACCCCCACACTAACATTTGGAACCATCAAAGAATAAGGTCATTAGGTAAATGGTATCACCCAAAGAGAGGGTGGTAATGGATTCATCCAGGAAATAAAATTTAGAGGATTAATTATCGAGAGAGGCGTGTCTACAAATTGGTTAGTGATAGTTTTTCCTTTGACATATTTTTGATGAATGAATTCGATGTCTAGGTCTATAAGAAGAATGAGATAGCATGTAACACATTGATATTGGTAGGGCTTAGCACACGTGTAATGTAAGGGGTCCTGTATTATTGACAACAAAGGTTTTGTGGTTAAGTAGATAATGATGAAGTTTAGTGGTGACAAAAACTAAGACTAAGAAGAGTTTTTCTCGCGTGGGTGCATCGGGGTTTCATAGTCCAAAAGTGTATGACTTATATAATAAACCACTTACTCCCTATGTTTCTCATCGCGATGAGTGAGCATGACACTCAATAAATGATTAGTATCATAAATATAAAGGTAAAATGGTTTTTCATCCTTAGGAGGAATGAGTACAGAGTGGTTGGAGGAGGTATTGTTTTAAGGCCTCAAAGGCTTTGTGGCATTCATCATCCCATTTGAAGGATACATCCTTTTTAGGAGATGATGAAATGGGTGGTGTAGATCAAGTAAGTTGTGAAATAAAATGACAAATAGATTACAAATTTCCTTGTAAACTACACATTTGGCGAAAAATAGTAGGTGGAGGCATTTTGAGAATAGCCTTGATTTTAGTGGGATCGACTTCTATGCCACATAAAGAAACAATAAAACCAAGGAGTTTTCCTAATAGAACAATGAAGACACACATTTTAGGTTGAAGGCGAAGACAATACTTGATGAGACAATTAAAGATGACCTTATGGACCGTAAGGTGTTCTACCGATGTTTGGATTTAGCAAGAAGATAGATAATTAACGCAATCTTCCAATATGTGATGCATAATGTCATGAAATATATAATTCATAGCCCGTTGATATGTAGCACAAACATTTTTAAGGAAAAAGGGGATGACACGATAGAAGAAGGTTCCCCAAGGATTGATGAAGGAAGTTTTGTGTTGATCTTCTGGGGAAAGTAATATTTGGTTATAACTTGAGATACTATCCATGACTAATAACATTTCTAGTGGTAAAATCAACTAATTAGACTATACTAGGTAGAGAAAATTCATCTTTAGGGAAAGATAGGTTGAGGTTGTGGAAATCCATGTAAATGTGGAGTCCCTATGTCACATTTGTGATGTGAACGATGTTAGAGATTCATTGGGGATAATCGGTGGGTAAGATGAAGGAAACCGAAAGAAGGCACTAAAGTTATTCTTTAACAAGAAGGGAAATACGAGGATGAATTTCCCATAGCTTCATTTTACGGGTTTAGCTTAAGGAATGGTGAAAATTTCATGGACCACAATATTGTGCTCAATACTAGGCATATCAAGTGTAGGACCAAGCAAAAATGTTGTTATGATCCCAGATGAAACAAGTAAAATCTTCATGTTTAGTAGTATATAAAGATTGGCCTATCTTTAGAATGTGTAGGTCATCCTAAGTGTTAATATTGATTTTAATTGTTGATTCATTTAACATGGTTTGTGTCTCAGAAGTCAACGACTAATGAATATAAGAATCCTCCACAACAAGATAGGTGATAATAGAATCATCATCCGACATTAAATGACGTTAATGGATGGTGTATCATCATTGATCATGTTAGGATACAGGAAGGGAAGAGAAGAAGGGGCCTCGCCATCTTGTTGATAAGTCAAAGGTTCCAATGAAATGGTGTTCATAAAAAAAAATTAGGATGAATTGATTCGGATCCATAGACTCAGTAGGTGAAGGTGGTGAAGTTCGTAGATGGGGTGAGAAAGGTTTTTCATCCTTAATTAGTTCGACATGATATTCCTTAGAAGATGGTTTGGCAAAAACAATACCACTAAATCTTTGTGTTTATGAGTGGTACATAGGATTACAATATGGAGGTGATGTTCATAAAACCCAAAGCCAAAGCCTTTCCATGCACAGTGATGAAGGAAATTTTGGGCAAAGCGATGATTGGCTAGAGATTGGAGGTCAAATGAAAATGGTCACATTATGGAAGGTGGTTCGGGTGAGTAGGTAGAAGTATCAAGTCCCCCATATGTTAAGTTGGTACGAAGGTGGGGAGGACCATAAGGGAAAACCTCACCTATGCGATGATCATAGCGAGGATGTTGGCAAAGGTTACCATACTCTTGAGGAGTAAGGAATGTGTTGATGTTGTATAGGTGATACTCCCCAGTGAGACATTGAAAAACACCTTCTAAGGGATCGGTAGTTGGTATATGGGTAGTGGGAATAGATGAATCACTAGGTGATTGGGAAGAAGAAACATTGGTTGGTTGAGAAGTAGATGGGTTAGCAGATGGGTCAGCTACAGAGGCTACAATAAAAGTGGGAATAGAGGAGGTAGGTGTGGGAGAGGTAGTAGCAACATTGGTGGATGGGGTTGTGGGTGAAGGAGAAGTGGTAGTGGTGGTAGATGCCTTAACTAGTATAAGGACATCATTAGGTCGGTACAACATGTTACAGGTTTTGAATGGTGAAGGGTTAGTTGGGATGGTATAGTTATGTCCTTCATGTTCAAATTTTACACAATGATGTAAGGTTGAAGGAACACAACCCATGACGTGGATCTAAGGTTCGAAAAACAATAGGTTGTATTGGAACTCCCCCTCTAAGACATAGAACAATTCTGGAATAGTACGGGGGCCCACACGAACATGGAGATTGATGGTTCCAATGGTGGAAATGATGGCATAATTGAATGAATGCAACATGACCGGATTATTATGCATGAAATTTTAAGGGATACGCATTTGATTATACATGTGGGAGGAGATGTTCTTAATGCTATAAATCCCATGGATCATAATGCATCGAACTTGTATATTATCAATGTAAATGGAAATGAAAAGGGCGGGATTGGGATCATCTGATTGGAGAGATATAATCTCGTTGTTAGAAAAAATGAGGGTGGCTACTTGGTGAGTAGTGGTAGGTGTAGAGGAAGGAGATGAATTAGTGAGAGAATCCAAATGACGACGGGTGATAATGGAGGCCACATGTATTAGGTCATTAGGTAAAACCTCAATGGATTATAAAACCTCCATGAGGGCCTATAGATGAGATTCATAAGTTACGAAGAGGTCATACAAAGACATTTATCGAGGGGATTGGTGAATTTTTTTATCATTGTACGATGGGATACCCCATCAAAAATAGGATATGTGGGTCCCGAATGGTGATGTTTGGTATGGGTGCAGATGGTATATTAGGCACATGATTCGTGGATGGGATGGTTACTTTCTAATTTACATTGTCTTTTTGGGCATGAGTGGCAATGTTAACCATATTGATATGGGGTGAAGGAGTATCTGAGTCATGATATGTGTAGCAATAGGATGGGAAATAGAAGGATGAGGGCATATACGATGTTTTACAAAGAAATCAATGCATTGACATTTAGGTGAGGGTTTGGCTAACTCTCTTATGTGAACCATGTTGATCTAAAATCTTGGAGGTGTATAAAAAGGTTATGGAGGTGGAGATGTAGGTCATTGAATAGGTAAGGGCTGAGGGTATGTGGTGATTGGTGTGGGTGAAATAGGGTCCTCGTCTAGAATATCAATGTCATTAAAGTTTTCTTCGAGGAGGACATAATTGGAGAAGAATAGTTTTTAGATTCTTACATTTTTCTACATCATGTCCTTGCACACGATTGTAGGTGCAAATTTTACTCTCATCAAATCCATTTGGTTTGGGTTTGAGTGGGTTGTAAGGTCTAAGTGATGGTAATCTAATGACAACGGTCTCTAAAAGGTTGGCTAGAATATTAACATAAGATCCTGCTAATGGATCACAGTGTGAAGTGAGTGTGGATTTAGGTTGAAGCCTAGGTGATCATGGTGGGAGAGATGATACAAGAGGTGGAATTAGAGGTGGGATAGGTTTGACCACCGGTTTGGTAGGTGGTACTATTTTAGGCTTGGGTTATACCTTCTTGGGTAAAGGCGTAGTAGATGAACTAGCAATAGAAGGTGTTGTAGGATTAACTACCTCTTTGGAGGGTAGTGGGTTTTTCAATTTTGGTTGCACCCTCCTAGGTAATGGTGAAGGAGGCATACATGATGTAGAAGGGAAAGTGGATGGTGGCAGAGGACGAGTTAGCCAAGGTGATAAAGGAGGCATGGTGAAGGTTTTTGGCAGAGGCAAGGTGGAAGGTATGGGTTAAAGAGAAGGAAATCTCATAGGTAGTGATGAGACTATTGTTGGTGGTAGGGGTATAGGTTATAAGAAATATGTGGGTGACGGAAAAGGTGTACGATGTGAAGGTAGGTTAGGTGTAATAAAATATCATGATGAAGAAGTGGGATTATGCATTTTTATTTTTCTTGGGTAAGGCGTTTCTTGACTAAGGTAGATGGGTGAGGCCCTCAAATAGATAGAAACCGATAAAGGTGTAGTAGGTGGTGGTGTGCATGGCTTAGAAGGTTGGGTCTTCCTTTTAGGTGGATGAATGGTTTTTGCATGGGTTTGGGAAGATGTGGATATATCCAATTTGATGGGTGGATGGACTAGGCTTGATGTCGGCATGACATCCAAGGTAGTGATGGGCTTAGATGTGGGGAAGATGTAGGTGCAGGTAGGTTCTTAGGCATAAGAATAAGTTTTTGTTGGTAAAGTTTTAGGTGTAGGTGAGGGTGATGAAGAATAGGTTGTTTCAACAAGCATGGTTATGGTTGACTCGGGCTGTTTGAAATACCTTCGTATGGATTGTGGAGGTATCTGCGGGAAACATTTACATTTGGGTTGAAAAGGGTAGTTGAAGGCATCCCCAAAGCATGAAATTATAAACATAATCCAAGCGGTCAGCTAGGCATGAAAATAACACTATTGTAAGAGGATATGATGTTGTCTTAGTAGCAATCCCTATAAAATATGTCTATGAGATAGGGAACTGGTTGGCTTCGGACTCTGTGGGTAAGAGAGCCAAGAGTAGATCAACGGGATCTTGGAATGCTAATGGGAATTGTCACCAACAGGAAGTGGCACATCTAAAGGATCCCCTATGGGTAGGGGATATGATAGTTGGGATGAGATAGTTTCCTCTTTTGGTGGAGAGGAAAGTGAGGATGACTCTCCTGTGGGTAGGAGAGTTAATACCATAGGTTGTTCATTAGGTTGTGAGGTAAGTGGTGAAACAACCTCGACAAAAATTATGGAATACTCTATGGGCAAAGGAGGAGTTGAAAGGGACTCCTATGTGGGTGAAAGAGTAGATGAGGTAGGATTCTCCATGGATAAAGGAGCTCATACTAGAATCTCCTCGATAAAGGGGATAAAAGGAAATTGAAGAATGGTTGGTACAACTTTGAAAACAACATAGACTTCATAGAATTTTCTTTCATTGGTTGATGGTTAACCACTTTGGTTAGATGACGGGGTATGATTAGAGAATGGTTGTTTTGCTAATCAGTAATGCATACATAAGAGAAAAATAGATAAGGTAAGGGTGAGGAGGAATACCTATGAATGAAGGTGGAAGGTAGAGTGCGCACATTCTGATTTCCTAATCCAATGCTGATTGTGAGAACTTCCTTTTGCTAGGAGGAACTACCTACGAATACAAAACAAGACCACAAGAGGAATATTAAACAATATATGTCAGTGGACTACCTAGCGTATGCTAGATTCGAAAGTGTGATACTTCCTAGATGGTTGTCAATCCCATTGTTTAAAACAAATTAATGAAAGAAGTGATGTAAACCAATAATGTTCTCTTTGTATTTGACATGATTTAGGTGTCTCATTCAATTACAATAAACAAATCTAATCTAATATTCTATGTTATGATCAGATATGGAATTTGGACGGAGTAAATAAAGTGGTTGGGACAGATCAGGGTCAAGATTTAGGTGATTTGGGTTGTTTGGGTGAAAGGTATGAGGTTCTATTATAGGAAGATTTATCAAATACAGAGACTAACATTGGTCTAATATGAAGGGTTCCAATTGTGGGATACGAAGACGGTTTAGGTTAACTGGTGTTGGAAGGTTCAGGCTAATAGAAACTTAATGGTGTTTGGTTTTTGGTGATTCTTTTTTATTACACAAAAAATGGACAGAGAATGGTGAGGTTGATGATTGTCTTTGGGATTACTCAAAGATGTTTGGAGGTAGATATGGAGGATTGAGAGGTTATATGTGATTAGGTGGAGGGATTGGCAAGAGGATGAGAGATGATTAGATGCAAGGGAGACGACAACTCCCAAACAGAGATGAATAAACTAATCTAAATAAATATATAGGAAGGTGTAGATCCAAATGTACTTATTGGTGTTTACATACCTAGTGGTTGTATGGAGGTGATGGTGTATCCATGGAACTAGTGTCCAGTGCCATGGTTGTGCTTCCCACAATGTTACTGTGAATGCTTTCCTTTCATATCAATGCTTGGTTGTTGGTTCAGGATGTATGGATGTGCAAGAGTTCTTTGGTGTGTGCTTGCATGTAAATCTCTCTTCTCCAAAACTTGAATAATTCTTCTAACCTCTCAAATAAGGTTACCAAAATGAATATATGGTAATGAGATGATGGTTTAGGGTGACGGCATCGGTTTCAGGTTGATTGGCGTCGATTAAGGTGAGAAATCCTAGGTTTGCTAAAATGACATATCTTAACAATCATTTTGGCGGATTTATCCATTGTTCGGATCAAAATGGAATGTTGTGCTTAGTTAAGCAAGCATGCGGTTAGAGGAAGGATAGGCATGTTATGTTAGGGTTGAATTAAGTCTTAGTTATGTTAAGTAGGAATAAGTCTTTGTTAGTTATGGTAAGTGGATATTGAGTCCTAGTAAAAGGAAAGATGTTAAGAATAGGTTTATGATGAGGTTTCTAGGTGATATGGTGGGGTGAGGTGTCTAGGTGAGGTGGAAATTAGTTTAATTAAGGTAATTAAATAATTAATATTGTGAGCATGGGAATTAATTTAATTGTAGGTAATTAAATTAATATACATGTGGGGTAAAGGGGAGTGACCCAAATTTGGTGTCTACAATAGTTTCTTGAATATAAGCAAGTTTTGATTTACGGGTGTATTTGGGTTTTCTTGGACGAGATCTCCATTATCTAACATTTCCTGGACAATGTTCTTGAAGGTTATACAATTACTATCACTATGGCCCTTTATGTGATGATAGTTACAATAGTCATGTTTCTTGTACCATGTAGGCATATGACGAGCGGGGTTGAAACTAGTGTGTGGTTTTATGGGTGGAAAATAAATGACTCCAGCCTTAAGAATTTTTTCTAATACTGAAGAATAAGGCTCCCTGATTGGAGTGTATTTTCATTGCTCCCGTCTGGACTAAAAATATTGAACAGAGAAAGGTTAGAGGGTGAGATGGGCCAACATTTAAAACTACCGTGTTGACAGATCCTTTCGCTTTTGAATAATTTTTTGGGGTTTTGAAGAGGAGGTATCATTTGATTTAAAGGCAGCATTTTTGTTTCACAATTGAATTTTCTTCTCTTTAATGGCACGAATTTCTAGTTTTCACACCATGGTAAATGCTTCGTCGAAGGTACAAAAGGTTTGTACTTAAATATTTGGTGAGATGTGCCTAGCACAAGATCTAGTGAACAAATCTATAAGCTCGGTTTGAGGAAACTAGAATGTTAGTTGGTTGATAAGGCTTCGCCAATGAGTGAAAAAATATGTGATAGATTCATCATCATATTGTTTTGTTGAGTACAAGTCGGGCATGAAGACCTTCTTGACGATATTGATCAAAACCATGGTCCAAGAATGCTTGAGCCACTTGATTAAATGAGTAAATGAAATGTCTGGGTAAACCACTATACCAATCTAATGAAGGTTCTGTCAATAACATTGGGAATGTCGGTAGGAGTAAAGCATCATTATGGGCAATTAGATAACACATATGTTTTAAAGACCGCAAGTGTTGTTACGGTTAATCTTTACTATTGAACCGGTTGAATTTTGGCATTTCCCAATGCACAGGATATGGGAAAATGGGAATAGACAAATGAATGGGATCATTACAAATTTCATCATAGGTTAAGGAGTTGTGAGATTTAGAAACCGATGCTTCCAATGTTTACATATTTCCATCATCATTTTAATAAGGTTATTGGTAGGTTATAATGATTGAGCACCCCCTACAGTATAAGGATATTGATGATGAATGTATGATGTGGATGGAATTCTAGTATATGGTGGTGCCAAGTATGATAACTATGTGGGGGGAATAGATGCGGTGGCAAGTATCCCGAATGGGCAATAGATGAGATTAGGGGTTGTTGGTGATATGTGTAAGTAGGTGGCGTAGATGTAGCAATCCTTGTAGTGATTGGAGGTAAATATTGTGGGATGGAGAGGATGATATTTTGAAATGGGGTATGGGTTTCTGAAAACATGGGTGGTTGTGATGTAATAGGTATATATAAGGTGGCAGGTACAAACGAGGCTATGCTCAAGGTGAATGATGAAGGAATGGTTGACGCCGCAGTGAAACTGACATCAAAAGTGTGACCATTATTGTAGGTTTCACACATATTTATTAT
Source organism: Taxus wallichiana var. yunnanensis (assembly GCA_018340775.1). NCBI lineage: Eukaryota > Viridiplantae > Streptophyta > Pinopsida > Cupressales > Taxaceae > Taxus > Taxus wallichiana. The sequence continues at coordinate 168,273,320 of CM031244.1, forward strand.
TTGGGGTTGAGTCAAGATATTACGGGTGGTAAGGTGGAAGAAGGTAACACCGAGCTAGTGGTAGTTGACATGGAAGTGGGGGCGAGGGAAGGAGGAATGCACATAGGCATGTTGTATACCAAATGTCCTAATGAATCACGAGTAGAGTAATGGGAAAGATAATATTGTAAGGCAATAGGGTTGTGTTCAAGGAGTCTTGCAAACTCCTTGTCACCGGTACTAATGATAATGGGTGAGTAGAATCCAGGACATGATGACATGATGGAAGGTGGCAATGGGATCGGAAGGAGTGGATGAAGGCTTGCATGGAATATAGGGGCATTGGTTTGACTATGAGTCAAAACCATGTGAGTTAGTTTAGACCTAGTAATCTTATCTTTGTAAATGACCCACACATATAGAAGGAATGGAGAAAAATAGGTTCTAGGTGGTGAAATTGGTTGTTGTTTTAATTAGGAATTAAAACATAGGAAATGACGATGGTTAGGTTAACCAATGATGGTGAGATGGTAACCAGTGACGGTCAGGGTGACCGATAATGGTTCTTGTTGAAATAAAAAGTTTTGCAAATGAGGCAAAAGTTGTTGAAAATGAAGTAAAAACTAGATTTTATAGTGATTTTAAAGGTCCAAAGGTATGATGATGTGTCTGGAGACTTCAAAAGAACAAAAATGTGGTGAGTGTTTTTTTTATAAAATTACCAAAAAACATTGGAAACTTACAATGGTTAGGTAAACCGATGACAGTCAGAAAAAAAAAACCAAAGATGGTTGTAGGAACGACATTGGTCATCTTTGTGAATTTTTAAAATACAAAGAAAATTTGATTTTATGTGACTTAGATTAGATAAACTATCAACCCATAAATATGAGTATGATAGTGATGGCCGCTAACACACCCAAAAAAAGTTGGAATACACCAACTATAATTGTGGGGTGTGAAAGGAAGAAAGATAATGGAGAACATTACCTCACAAATAAAAAAAAAGTTAAGGAAAACATGAAATCCTATTAGTGAATTTTATGTTTTAGCTTATGCTATTTAAAGGCGGCTTGTGAATAGAACAATTTTTTTAGAAAGAGGGTATCTTATGAAGAGGAAAGATATAAGGATGGTTTGAGGTTATGTTTTGGTAGGGGTGGTCCTTACTCTGAGATAATGACTAGAAAGAGAAACCAGCTGGGTGCCCACTGTTAATCCTTTGATCGTGTGATCATTGATAGCTTCTTCTAGGTAAGGTGTTGTTTAAGAATATGTGTGAGTTTATTTTTGTGTAGTTTGGAAAATAGAGAAGAGAATGTGCTCTATGATTCAATTATGTAAACCATCAGTTGGGCATGACTTCCAGCGTATAGGTTGCCCTAAGTTTTAATGTGAGCTAGAAATGCAAACATAGAAATATGAAATACAAGTATTTTAGAACCCAAATCGAAATGTGATATTTGATGTAAACAAAGAGTGAACAGGAAAGAGCATAACTTTCACTAATGTAAATGCAAGAAGAGAAAGAAAGATTATTTTTAGACCCGAAGTACAAATGTCACTTAGACAAGTAGAAGAAAGAGAAGATTCCCAGGGATAGAATTTAATGTTAACTTCCTTTTGAAAATAAACAAACATACAATGGTTCCCTAAGAATGGAAAAATGCAAGGAACCTTGGATGGGTCCCACCGGGTATGCCAAAATGTTTCACCGAATTATTAGCAAATTAATGAAGCAGAGATAAGGGTAGTAGGTCAAGGAGGAATACCTATTTGTAATGTTGGTTTAAGTTTGTGCATGCATTCTTATTTCCTAATCCAAGTTGACTAAGAGAGCTCCATTTTAGCTAGGAGGAACTTCCTATAAATCCAAAACAATACCAATATATAGGTTAAAAAAAAAAAAAAGAGTGGAATAACTAGCGAAGCTAGATCCAAGAAGCATGATGTTTCGAGCAGCTATCAATCAAATTTGTATATAACAATATTAATTCTATTTAAAATATACATGGAATAATTATCCTATTGTAATTGAAACAATTTAGGTATCTCATATAAAATAATAAGAAATTTTAGGTAAAAGGTTATTAAGGCCAAAAAGGGTCGGGTGATTGGTTGGTGTTGAGTTGGAGGTCAGTACGAGCTCTCGGGTAAGGTCCAGTAAAGATTAGAAATGGTTTTGGGTTTTTGGGAAGTGGGTATTAGCTCACTATTCGAGGTATATTGCTAGATACGATAATCGATGTCACAGGATTGTATGACCGATGTTGGTTAGACAGAATGACCGATGTCGGTTGGCTAACCGGCTTCAATAGGGGCAATTAGCGGGAAGATCTTGGATTTTTTTTTTTCGAGACTCTGTGATTACGAGAGGTTGGAAATGGTGAGGGTGAGGTTGTAAAATGGTCTTGAAGAATCAGAGATGGTTAGAAGAGGGTGAAAATAAGTTGGTGTGAGGAAGGAAGTGTATAGATGTGGAGAAAGATAAATTACTGAGATGAATAATCAATTTTACTAATAGGAAACAAATATAAATCAATATGTGTTAGGTACTTACTAAAGAGTGGGTTTTGAGAATGTAGGTGATGAGGAAAGTGATGGTAGAGATCTAAAGAGAAGATTTGTTGTATTCGTGTCACGGAACTTTGGGTCTCTGTGCCTCTCTGTTGTGAATCTGTGATCGTGAAGAATATGATGAATGCTAATGGTTGTTGGTATTGCTCTCATGTGTCTTCTCTTTCCTGAGTAATTAAGAAATTTGAGTGCTCTAAGTCTCTGTTTGTATGAGATATTGAATCGAATGAACAACCTAGGAAAAGGATTTTGGAAATGTATTTAACCTTACCAAAAATGGTTAGGTGAGCGATGTCAGTTGAGATATAACTGGTGTCGGTCAAGGTGGGAATATCTAGGCTGGCCAAAAATAGCAAGATTGTTGCTATTTTTGGCATGAGCTCCAACCTTATTCCTAGTCTTGAGTGATGGATCATAGAAAGGTAAGAAGGAGTCTTATAAGGTTTGTTAATATGAATTAAGTCTAGGTTTAGACTAAGTCCTAGTTAGTTAAGATAGGCTTAGACTTGGTCTTAGTTCATTAATGAGGTTTGAGTGGGTCATTTGAGTAAGGTGGATAGGTGAGTTGGCCCGGTGAGGTGGATAAGTGAGGATATTAATCAATTTAATTAAGATAATTAATTCAATTAACATATGCACTAGGGGATATGAATGGGAAGGATATGGTTAATAAAATGAATGGGGTTTTAAGGGAAGTATGACCTAATTTTGGTGTCTACACAAAATCCTCGTCATTATTACTAATGATAATGGGTTGAGTAGGATCCATAGGTGAGAGAATGGAAGATGGCAATGGGCTAGGCGGGAGTGGTTGAAGGTTAGTGTGAAACACAAGGGCATTGGCTTGGCTATGAGCCAAAACCATGTGATTTGGCATAGATCGGGTAATATAATCTATTTAAATGATACATGAAAATAGAAGGAAATGGAGAAAATAAGTTATGGGAGGTAAAAATAAGTCATTGTTTTAATTAAAAATTAAAACACAGGAACCGACAATGGTTGGGTTAATCGATGATGGTGATAGGGTGATTTATGCCGATTAGGTTAAGCTGATACAAAGTTCTTGTAGGAAATTAAATATTTTACAAATGGGGTAATAACTAATGAAAATGAGACAAAACTAGATTTGACGGTGATTTTAAAGATCTAAGGGTATGATGATATGTCTGAGGAACTTCAAAAGAAGAGAAAATGTGGTGAGTGTTGTTTTTGGTTAAATGACCGAAAGGAATTAACCAACAATGGTCAGTAGACCAATGATGGTAAGATGAGTAAACCAATGCGTATTTGGAACGATGTTGATAAATGTGAAATACGAAAAGATGGTGAAAGTTGATTTTGTGACTTAGATCAGGTAAAATATCAACCTATAAACCTGAGTATGATAGTGATGGACCCTAACACACTTAGAAAAAGTTAGAATACACCAACTATAATTGTGGAGTGTGAAAGGAAGAAATAAAAAATGGAGAACACGTCCTCACAACTCAAAACACAAATCAAGCAAAAGTTAAGAAACATGAAATCCTATGGGTGAATTTTATGTTTTAACTTATGTTATTTAAGACTAACTCATGAACATAACTGATTTTTTCGTTTGATATAAGGTGTCCTATGAAAATACAATATATAAGGATGTTTTTAGGTAAAATTTGGGTCAAGGCGGTCCTTTCTCGAGATAATGACCTGAATGAGAGAATCCAGCCTAGGCATCCACTATCAATCCTCTGATCATGTGATCATTAACAACTTCTTCCAGGTAGGAGGATGTTTAAGAAGATGTGTAAATTATTTAAGTGGTTTGGTATATATAGAGAGAGTGTGTGTGTAAGTGAACTACGATTAAATTAGTCAACCATTAGTTGGGCATGACTTCTAGTATATAGGTTTCCTTCGAATTAATGTGAGTTGTAATGCAACAAACCAGAATGAAATGCAAGTGTTTTAGCCCCAATCCAAAATTATGTTTGATGTAATAAATGGAGAATAAGAAGAGGGATGCTCTTTCACTAATGTAATGTAGTAAAAGGAAGACATGTTCTTTTCAAAGCACTAAAACTATGATTTCTTTTAAACAATAGTAAGAAGGAGATTATTCAAGAGAAGAAAATTAATGTCAATACATTTGAAGGGAAATAAACACACATTTTTTCCTAGAAATGAACAAATGAAAAGGAACCCTGATGGGTCCCACCGAGAGTGCCAAAAATGTTTCAATGGATTCTTAGAATAATAATGAAACACATAAGGGTAGAAGGCCAAGGAGGAATACCTATTGTAATGTAATTTAAAGGTCAAATGCGTGCGTAGATGACTTCTAGATCATAATGGATGTGAGAGCACCCTTTTGTCTAGGAGGAACTACCTGTAGATACAAAATAATACCACCAAATAGAGTTAAACAAAATAATGAGTGGATTTACCAATAGAAGCTAGATCCGAGAAGTGTGATACTTCTTGAATAGGGTGTCAATCTACTTCTATATTATAATATTAATGCTAGTTAAATCATACATGAAGTAAAGATCCTATTGGAATTGAAACAATTTAGGTATCTCATACAAAACAATAAGAAAGTTCATGCAAAAGGTTGTTTAAGGTCAAAATGGGAGGGTTGATTTGGCTAGTGTTGAGTTGTAGGTTTGGTACAGGCTCTGGGTAAGTTCGGTAAGGATTAGAAATGGTTCTGGGCTATTGGGAAGTGGGTATTATCTCGTTGGTCTGAGCTATATTGATAGACATAGTAACTAGTGTCTAGTGATTGACCGATGCTAGTTAGGCAAAGTGACCGACATCGGTTGGCTAACCGACGTCAATAGGGGTAATTAGTAGAAAGTTCTTAGGATTGGTTTTAAACTCCTTGTGATTGCACAAAGGTTGGAAATGGTGAGGGTGGGGTCGTAAAATGGTTCTGAAGACTCAAAGATGATCAGGAGAGGGTGAAAATGGGTGAAAAGTATGGGTATGATTAGGTGATGGGTTGATGGAAGGAAGGAAGTATATGGGTGTGGAGAGAAATAGACTATAGAGATGAATAAATAAATCTACACAAGGAAACTAGAGATTTAGTGTAGAGATGTTAAATACTTACTGGAAAGTAGATTGGAGAATGTAGGTGATGAAGATAGTGATAGTAGAGATCTAGAGAGAAGAAACATTATATTCATGCTACAAAAGTTTAGACCTTCGCGCATCTCTATTGATAATTTGTGATCGTGAAGAGGATGATGAATGGTGATCGATGTTGGTAGTGCTCGTGCGCATATTCTTTTTCCGATTGCTAAAGAAATTCAAGTGCTCCAAGTCTCTAGAAGAAATGAGATCTTGAATCAAATGACCAACAAGGGCCAAGGCTTTTGGAAACATATTTTACATAACTACCCTCGGTCGGGTGACCACCGTTGGTTGAGATATAACTTGCATCGGTCAAGGCGGGAATATCTAGGTTGGCCAAAAATAGCTAGATTGTTTTTATTTTTGGCATGATCTCCAACCTTCTTCGAGTCTTGAGTGATAAATCATGGAAAGATAAGTAGGATTCCTTTTAGGTTTGTTAATAGGAGTTAATTCTAGGTTTAGATTAAGTCCTAGTTAGTTAGGATAGGTTTAGACTCGGTCTTAGGTCATTAATGAGGTTTGAGTAGGTCATTGAGTGAGGGGGCTAGGTGAGGGGTTAAGTGAGGATGTGTAGTCATTTTAACCCCCATCACAAAGAAATAATCCCATGCGCATCGACCTATCACCCATGGGTGCTCGGAACTCACCCAAGGCACATGTAGGTGCCAAGGCTATATTTTATGTGAGTTTAGTTGGAAACATCATCTATGATTTGAGTTTAAGATATTTGAAAGGAAATAAGACATACAAGAACCATAGAGCTAAGAACAACTTCTAGATTATTGTAGTCATTCTAGGCATAAAGTGCTTAACAAGATAATAGAACTTACGCCAAAATAGAAAGGAAGTCATACAAGTATTCCTACTTAGTTCATAAACATACATGAAAAATAACTATGAAGAAGGATGTATGCATCAGAACCATTAATGTTCATATTCATATAAACTGGTAACCTCATTACATTCATTAGGCCCATTATAGAATATCACAAAAAGGTAGACCATATTCATGCATTATAACTGGATTCATATAACTAGGCCCTCAAAAGAAAATTTATAATTCCCAACCCTTGATACATCCTTTCCTACCATTATCTACCCAAGCTAACAGAGTCCTTGCAGTATTTCTGCACAGATCCACCCTCTCTCTATATCTCTATATCTTACTCCTACAGGCACTTGTATATATAGCCTTTTGAATTGCCAACTCATTCTTCTACGGCCTCAGATCTTGTCACCAAGTGTCTAAATGTGATCCTCCAGGAGTGCATGCTCCTTTAGGCATGATATCACCACACCTTGCCATGATGTCCTTCTAGAATATTCTACCATAGGGCATATTCCTTCCTGGGCCAACCTATCGCAAATGCTGGCACCTTATCCACTCTGCATGCATAGTCGGGTCACGCTTTTCTCGTATCCTACCCAAAATGCCCAATATGGCTAAGTCCTGAAACCTTGGCTTTATCGCGCATGTGCCATGGGTTTCCTTAAACCATTCCTTAAACCTTTACATGTGCATGCCTTCTCCTTGCACTTCTTTTCTTGATTAGGCCTTGTGTGCCTATGCCTTTTACACTTAGCCAATATTTCAGGGGCCCAACATCACCCCACACTACACCTGTTCTCCATTCGTGGGAACACTTCTTAAATGGATAAGGAATCATAATAGACTTATGCCTTGGAAAAAGAATAAGGGGATGAATAATTTGGGAAAGAAGAAAGAATGGGACAAGTGATGGCATTACTACAATAAGCTAGGAAAATATTTTTGCAAGTCAGCCTCCAACTTGTTCAGGCATCGACTTCATTCTATGCTCTCTGGAAAATATCACCTACTAAGGTGCTCACCTGATCAAAACCTATCCCATCCCCTTATGTGCTCATGGTCTCAGAAATCTTCTCTAACTCCTTGCCTATATCCTCCAGTGCATCCATCCTTCGTGTAATTTATGGGTATAGTTCCTTCAACCAGTTTTTGATTTAACCCTTAAGGTTTCAATGGCCTCATATTTCTTTTCAAATTCTGGCTAGGATCTTTTCTCACTTTTCCCTATTCCCCTTGTTCTTCTCCTGGAAATATTTAAGTTCTGCTTCATCATTGGCAACCAACATGCTCGCCACTTTGTCTCTGTCCGTGCAGTTTTCATACGTGGCCTCAACATTCCAGGAGGAAATCTTTACATCAATAAGGACCTTGTTGTATTCTTCTATGAGCACCATGACTTTCAATTTATCCTCCTTCTCTAAGTGCATGGCCACTTATTGCCAGACTCCAATATAGTGGCTACCTCTCCATGGTGAGGGTTCTGGTTAAGTCCTCCAGGAATTCTAGGGTAGATGCATACTTCCATGCGAAGGTGCTAGGTCCAGATGCTTCAACACTATGACATCTATAATGGACTCCACCTTTTTGTGTACTTCACACACTCTAGCCTTCTCATCCCTTAACTCCCTACATGCCACTGGGCTTGATCATCTTTTCTTGACTTAGCTCCTTTGTCCTCACAGCTAGCTCTTCCTCTTTCTTCTTCAGTTCATCCTCCAGATCTTTGATTCTATCATTCTACCCAAAGAGTCTAGCTTGACCTCAATGGAGACCTTATTGAGTGCATTGCATAGTTGTTCATCTAAGAGCTGTTGAGCATTCACCAATGGGTTATCTCCTTTTGATTCTAGAAATGTTATTATTGCCCCATGGCTTACTTCAAATTCTAGCTCATCAAGATGGGACTCAAATGCCCATGAGAGCATCTTCCTTGTCCATGGGTATGCAGCCTCCTTATCAAAAGATGACATTTCCATGAGCTCCTCTGTTGGAATTGTGCTTTGGAATCGTGCATGCAACACTTTATTGGGGTCATTAATATAACCCATCCCTAGCCTCTCCTCCTCCACACACTTTCCTTCCATACACATGCCATTGAGAATAACTACAATCAAAGTGGGGCCTCCAGTGTTGTCATGGTCCTTTTCTGCATTCTCTTCCTTATCCTCATTCAACACCAACTCAACATTGTGTTCCAACCCCTCTTCCACCAAGGTCTCAATGATCTTCATTTCTTCTCCTTCTGCCACCTTGGTTATCTGTTCCTGCATAAGGCTTGGAGCCTTCTACTTCTATGTGCTAACCTCCTCACTTCTTCCTATGTCTTAGGTGCCTTCCCCTCCTAACTACCCTTGCACCACATGAAAAGGAACCCTGTTCTTCTTCTCCACCCTCTTCTTTTGAATCATGCATGTTGAAGATAGGTGGCTCTTGATCTCTTCCAGGATCATCTTCTTCACTGTCATCTTCTTCATCATCATCATCCTTTTCACCTATGTACCTCTCCAAACTCTCAGTTTCTTCCGAGGCAGTCTCTTCTTCTATCCTCTACTTCTTCCTAACCAGGGATTCTGGTGTAGGTGACTCTATCTCTTCTTCTTCCGATGACTCCTTGTCTAATGACTTCTCTGGCTCCGGAGTCTTCTCTTTGATTATGGATTTTTCTTGTGCAAATACATACTTGTTTGGCACTTGTCCCAGGGAACCTATTACCTATGTATCCACTACACTTGGTACTTTCTTCTTTAGTTATTTTTCCTCCGTCTGGGTGTGGGTCTTTTCCTATCAATTGGATCCTCAGGTATGGACATCTCATTCTCCATATATGCACCCTTCTCAAATTTGGGTCTTATGTGGAGGTATACTCATGCCGTAATCCTCCTGCAATGGGAAAAGTCATGGGTCTCACCATTTGGACCTCATGCGACACGTACCTCTCCACGTATGCACGCTTGTTGGGGTAGACCAACCCTTTGTGCATTTCTTTATGGTCCCGATCTAGATTACCAAGGTCCAACTTTAACTTCTTGGATTATTTGAACCTATTCACTCGCTTGGAAGTGTTGAGTTATGAAGGAAAAAGGGAGCTTGCACCATGGGCTCCATGTCTCATCTATCAGTTTAAATCTGCCAAGGTAGAAATGTTGGTACACAAAAAAACTTTCTCCCTTGGTGGTCACTGGTAGTTGTTCAAGGATCCTCCATTCCACCCCAAATGTGTTCCTCAGGCACATATACCACTTCTCCAAGTGTGCCTTGTGCATGACCATCATACTATCACAGGTGTACTTCTCAAATCTCTTTGTGGGTGAAGGGTCTTCAACAGGGTACTCCCACATGAATTTTTCTGATGCATCCGACACTCCAATCTCTAAAAACACAATGGTTAGTAGGACATTACCAAAAAGGATTTTATCACCTTCCTTTGCGTTGTTGACAATCTCATCCGTGATGAATGTAGACAAGTTATAGATGGTGCCCTCTAAAATTTTCCTACAAACATTCAACCATGCCTTGTTAACCTAGGTCCATCTCTCTTGGCCATTTATCTTTGTCACAAGGTGCGTGGCCATCTTCATCACGGGTCCTTGATGTCCGTGATATCAAAGTACCTCGACCCCTTTTTGTATGCATAAGTAGTGACATGTTTCCTTAATTGCCTCCTTGTTGCTTAGGTCATCCTCCAAACTATCTCCTTCACAAGATGAGGCCTGTGAAATGTGAAATAAGCTGAGGGGTAATGCACATCTTGTGCCCTACAAAGTGAAAGTAGTCTTCGTGCACACGTAACATCAACCATTGATATAGGTGCTCAAGCTTCCCAAAGTAGGGAAACTCAAAGAGTTGCAATAATCCTAACTTCTCCAACTTGACTTTTACATCATCATTATAGATGGGAAAACCCTCTAGTGTCCTTTTATTTGTTGGGCACACTAACTCCAGTGCCATTTCCTTCTCGATTGTGCTCAAGTGATGATTGTAATCATTTACTGACATATTTCTTAAATGGGACTCCCACTCCTTCCCAACAACACTCCATCTGGGTACTGCATTTCTACGTACCACTCTTCATTTGTATGCACAATTTTCTTGTTGCTTTCCCTTCCCTTTCCCTTCTTAGGTGTGCCAACTAGTTTCTTGGGTGCCATTGTCTAGGTCCTCTTATCACTTCAATCACTTCTTGTTACTCTATTCTTCCACTCCCTCCAACCTTAGATCTTGAACTTGTGAAGAAAACCCCTTAAACCCATGCCCTAGTTCTTCAAACCCTAACTGGGATAGTTCCTTCACAAGACGATGCCTTCTCACAATTTCTCTTATGCCCATGAAATCCCTTCTTTTTGTTTTAAATCCAAACTAGTTACTCACGCTCAAACTCTTCAAATTTTTCTTCACATGGATCAGTTCTGGAAGCCCTAGTTTGTAAAGATGCAAAATCACTTCTTTCTCCTTATATGCAAAGTGAATAATGAAATGCCAAACCTCTATTTATAGTTTTTCCTATTTTTAAGCATTAAATGCTACTTCACCTACCACCATACTTTTAACATTTAAAGACAAAATTTTCAAACAAATCCTGACTTTGTTCCCTAACTCACACGCCTAACCTTGCGTGGATAATCTCCAACCTTCTAACGTGCAACCAATCCATCTTGATAAGAGACTCTTGCACACGCATGTCATCAAGCTACCGAAGGCACTTCTTCTATCATGATTTTTTCTCTCACCTACCTCGTGTTGTTTATGTGCTTCTTCCTTCTCTGTACGTGGGATCTAAAAGTAGCCTTATCTTGACACCAACCATCCTTTTCCACCTTTTCTTTCATGAATCTCTTTCAACATGGCCATTCAACCGGGATTTTCAACAGAATCCTCCTTGGCACTTTACCCATGCTTTCCTTCACATCACTCCACCCCACACTAAAAATGATGCACAACCCTCTGTGTCACATTCAAAACCCTCAAAAAGTAACAAGGTTACCAGTGCCCAAGGTGAAAAAAAAACAACAACAATGCGAAAGGGAAACACAAGAAAGGAAAATGCATAAAGGAAATTCTAAATTATCTAGAAAAACTACCTTATTTACAAACACCAAGAAGCCTTATTTATAGTAGGGCTTCAACCTACTCCCATTGAAGTGTCTAGGAAATTTCATTCCATCCAAGCACTTATAACTAGCACACACTGAATCAAGGATGTACGAGATTGTGTAGGGACCCAACCAATGGACTTTCAACTTCCCAGGATGGCGTAGAAACTTAGAATCATACAAGTAAGACCATCTGCCCAACCTCAAATTTCTTGTTCCTAATGTGGCGATCATGCCATGCTTTTTGCTTTTCTTTTTTCTGCTATTTGGCTCCACCTAGTGAGTGATCATCTTTCATCCAACTTCATCAATTCTCAATTCTCTCTTCCAACACTTGCTCATCAGCCAACCCTCCTGCGCATGCTATTCGCAGAGAAGGTATCATGAACTCAACTGGAAGAACAACTTCCATGCAAAACACCAATTGAAATGGTGTGGCTTTGTTCACCTTTTATAAGTTGTCCTATAAGCCCATAATATGGATGATACCTTGTCATCCCAATCTTGTCTTCCGACATCACAAATTTTTGTCAGGGTATGACTCAAGTATTTTGTTAAATGCTTTTGTGGTTCCATTTTCTTGTGGGTGATAAGGTGTAGTCTTGTGATGAGCCACCATGAACTCTGCTAACAAGATCCTCATGGTCTCATTCAAGAAATGTGTACCCCTATCACTGGTTAAACTTAAAGGGCATCCATACCTTGTGATAATGTTTTCCCACAAAAACCTTTGTTATTGTAGTTGTTGTGCAGTCTTTAGTTGGGGCTGCCTCTACCCACCTTGTCAAATAGTCCATGCAAGTGATTATGTAGTGTGATCCAGTCCTACATGTGTACCTACTGGTGCAATAGGGCCTACAAAGTCTATTGCCCATTTCTCAAAAGGTTCAAGTGTTAGGGATAGGGCAAAGGCATTTCATATCTCTTCTTCTGGTTTGCCAATGCATTGCTGACAAAGTGGTCACACGCTTTACAATAGTCCTTGCAATCCTTATATAGAGTTTCCCACCACAATCCTACCATTAATATTTTATGTGTGGTGGCATCACCTGCATAATGTCCACCTGCACTTCCTCCATGTGCTTCCTCTATGATGGTGAGGTACTCATGCTCTAGCACACACCTACAAAAACTTCATCATGCCCTAATTTGTATAAGTCCCCACTGATCAACATGTAGGGTGCGACGCATATGGCTAGTTTTCTTCTCTAATGTCTTCATCCCTTCCCACCACACCTTCCTTTAGAAATAATACGTAATTTCCTCCAAATATGAGGGCATGCAATGTAACCTAAACAGTTACACATCTGGAATTTTCTCTTCAATGCTCTACACATCCTCCCATGAATCAATCCTGACAAATGATCAGGTCCACAATTACTCTTTCCAGGCTTCACAACTACCGTGAACTCAAACTCTTGAAATAACAACACCCACCGACATATGCACCCTTGTAGAATGGGCTTTTTCACCAAGTACTTTAATGCCATGTGGTGGTGTAAAATATAAAGGGAGTTTCCAGTAGATATTGTCTGAACTTGTGAAGCATGTAGATCATTGACAATGCTTCGTGCTTGGTCGTAGTATAATTTTCTACTCTGTTGGTGTCAACTTCCTACTTGCAAAGCATAGGGGATGATCAACAATTCCCTCACCAAGTTGTGCAAGCACTACCCCAATGGTCATTCCAGAGGCATCTACATGAACATGGAAGGGCTTATCCCAAGAGGGAAAATGTAATATAGGTGCGGTGACAAGCCTATCCTTCAATGTGTCAAATGCCTTATGTTTGCCTTTCCCCAATGGAAGGAAACTTTTATGTCTGAGAAATTATTCTAAAGGTGCATTGATCTTGGCATACCCCTTGATGAACTTCTGATAGTAGCCCACGTGTCCAAGAAACCCGTGCACTGCGCTTTGGCTAGTAGGCTCCCCAATCCCACAATCACTGCAACCTTGGCAGGATCTACTAGCAAGCCCTCCTTACATATGATATGCCCCAATAACATTCCAAAGGGGGTAGCAAAGACACACTTCTTAATGTTGAGGGATATCCTCAACTACCGACACCTCTCAAACATCAACCTCAAATTATCACAATGGTCTTTTACTAGCCCATACACCATCCAATCATCCAGATAGACCTGAAGAAATTTGTGGATGAAGTCCTGGAATGCCTGTACCACTATGTGTGAGAAAACAATAGGTACATTCTTCAACCCAAAGGGCATGACCATGTATGCAAAACTTCCCCATTCAATGGAAAAGTTGTCTTCTCTGGTCTTCCTTTGTAATCCGGACTTGGTGGTACCCCAAAATCCATCCGTAAAGGAATAGATTTCACGCCCAGTGACTCCCTCCAAAATTTCTTCAAGTGAAGGGGGTTGGAAAAGGATCGATGACACAAATTACATTTCAGCTCCCTATAATCCATGTAGATCCTAATCCACCCATCCTTCTTGATGTTGATTACCATTGGACTTATCCATTTCGATTCTTCAACAACTTCAATGATCCCAAATGCTATCATTTTGTCTATCTCTTCCTTTACCTTCACATGTGCAAATTGGGATTCATCTCAGTAGGGTCTCTTCTTGACTGGGCATGCACCATCCTTAGCTTTATCCTCATTTCCCCAAGGAATGGTGGATGCCTTTGAGCTCATGGTACCCATGGAAATAAATCCTCAAACTCACACAAAAGATCAATGATCTTAGAGACTTCCTTCTCCAACCAGTAATCTCCAATGATAGCTTCCTTAGGTTCTTCTCCTAAGCTGATGTTAACCTTTTTAGTTTTTAAAGGTTCATGGTAGGGTGCGCGTGAGTATCAACATTGTCCACTACCTCGCGTGTCCCTACAGAATGGTTAACATCCAAGCTTTCTGCTTCCTCCCCATCAATCACATATACAAGCTTTCCTTTCTCCTTTTTCACACACGCACACTCAATTGATCCTCCTCTATTTCCTCTTCTTCAAAGTGCTCCCCAAACCTAGTTCACCAAGCAAGTCTAGTAGCCTATCTTCTGCCATGGCACTATCCCCCATGGTAAGGTGCTTGACAACCTGTAATGCCTTATCAATTGATGGCTTGGTACTTTGATACTCGAATGTTTGAACTAGGTCAACCACTAGTTCTTTCCAATTCCCTATCTTTGGTGGTGTGTCTCAGAATGTATGTACCATGCGTGCACATAACCCTGTAGTGTAGAATATAGTTTTTGTGCACCTAGAGGGATGGTGGAAAAGCTTCGATCCTTCCCTCCAGTTCTCTCACAAGCTTGGATGTGGAAAGAGGTGGGATCCTTACCATGGTAGTCCTTGATGGTGGTGGGTGCATTACTTCTAGAGAAATGAATAGAGAAGGCAATTCTCACTTCACGCCATTCCAAGAGATTATCCCGATGTGTTTCCCACTAGCACACAATAGTTCCTAGTAGGACGTAACTTAACATCCCCTTCTTTCATTTTCCTCCTTCCACTGAGCTTCCATTTTCTGCAAAAAGACCTCAAGGGAGGCTCCTCCTAAGTACTTAGGTAGCTCTTTTCCTCCTAGGCACCTGACTATGTGCACCTTTTTCACCTTTTCACCGATCCTCTTAAATGTCATCTCGATCAATTCGTAGGTCCCATGCACCCAATTATCACATGCTAGACTAGTGGTGTCACTTACCAACTGAGCATCTTCAAACTAGATAACTCATCGGTAGGATGGATTATCTCTAGATCCCTGATTGAGCACACATATATTCTATCTAGGACCTCTTCTCCCAAAGGTTTAGTATAGGGTGTTGACTTCCCATCAGCCAGGGGTATGATGACTCATTCCTCCTCATTTTCAAATCTGATGTACCCTTTGTTGAACCAAAGATCCACATTGTTCTTGTAACACCATGGGCACCCAAGTAGTGCGTTGGGAAATTTTACCTTGAGTGCCAAGACTTCAAAGTCCCCAGTAAACTTAGCTCCCTGAATGGTGATAGCCACATCCTTTAAGACACCAATGGGCATTGCTTTTTTTTTTTTCCATATATAACACATTGAAGATGGTTGTAATGTAGGCCTTCCCATCTGATGCCATGCATCCAATGTGAGAACATTGACCTCTGCGCACCTATGTCAATGAGGATATTACTCAAAGAGCATCCATCCATCCACCACTGCATTTAACGTGATCTCCTATCATAGTCAAGGTTATGAGGGGGAAGGTTTGCATGTAGGACCTACCTCTCTTGTGCTCTTCTCTAGCATGTGGTACCTTCTCCTCAACCATGCTCCTAGTAAGGGAATAACATTCTCTTGCCTTAGCATTTTACATACTTCCTGACCTCATCTAGGTCATCTCTTGGTGCCTCGACCTTCCTCCTTTGCTCCTCCCTCCTGGACTACTCCTTTAGACACTAGATTTCTCCTTGTAAACTTTGAATGATGTCCATGGTATCTTGATATACCTCCTTCTGATGAGCAGGATCTAGGTACTTTCCATGCACCACTTCTTCTCTTGAAACTAGAGTCCTCTGCCTTGGTATTTCCTTTGCATGCGTGGCCTCTACTCTTGTTGTTACTAAAATAGGTTCTAAGCCTACATCACGTGTTACCCATGGCATCCATTGTGTGTCTTCTTCTTAATGCTTACCATTGCAGTGCCCTTGTCTTTCCATTGCTTGTTGATTCATGTGCTCAAACAACTCAGGCACTCCTCATACTTGTGTTTCTTCCCACACCATGAGCACTGCAATAGGTCTAGGCACTCTCATTTGTAATGCTTTGTAGACCCACAATTAAAATAGGTTCCATGTGGGAACTCACTTCTTCCTCCATGGTTACCATGACCATGGAATCCTCCACAAAATCCCCTTCCGCACATGCCTCCATCTACACACTCCTCATAATGGTGATCATCACCTTTAGAACTACTGGCAATGTTAGTCTAGCACACCCCATGATCAATGGCCTCATGGATCTAATCAATAAGCCTACAATCCTTAGTATCATGGGTTGTAGAGGTGTAGATCTTATAGTAGCAAGACACATTCTTCGAATTGTGTGTTGTAATAAGGGGCATCTACTTGCATCATGGTCCCCATGAAAATCATCAGTCTATTATCACGGTGTGTACTATCCTCCTGGGGGAAACTATCCTTGACATGCCCTCTACTTCACAATCTATACACCATAAACCACTGCGAGTCTCATGGGCTGAGTTTCAGATAATTTTTCTAGTTGCTTAGCCATAGCAACAATCTGAGCCTCCAAAAATGGGCTAATACTAGTGTCAACACTTCCAACAACCTCGGGCGTGTAGAGTAGCTTCTAACGCCTCGCATGGGTCTGTGAAATTTTTATGAGATAAGGCCCTTCTAAAAGGTGTGATCAACCCTCCAACAAACCACTGAGCATGTTGTGAAGGGTGAATATCATATGATAACTTAGACAAGAGAGTTTTAAAGTGTGCATCATACTCCCACACACTCTCCGCCATTCCCTGTTGAATCTCCTTAGTGTTGATGCTCTTCTGTTCAAACTCAGGGATGTGGAATTCTACCAAGAAGGCATTCTTTAAAGTAGTATAATCCACCACCATTTGATGAGGGTCATATTTCCTATACCAGCTATGTATGTGCCCTTGCAATGTTGTTGTAAATTGACTAGCCTTCTGCTCCGAGGTTGTGATCCCCTTTGCACACCATAGCAGCTCACACTTGTGAACATGTTCTGCAACATCTTCAATACCTCTGTAATCTAGAAAATGTAAAGACATCTCAAAGAAGACTTGAGGGGGTGGCTGGGGCCCTTGTCCTCCTGAGCCAGAGCCTTGGTTCCCTCTAGTGTTTCCTCACCACCGGATCCACCTAGGTCCTCTACCTCCTGATCCACCAGATCCACCAGAACCACTAGGTCTTATTCCTCCTACCCACAGATCCACTAGTCCACCAGTCCTATTCATTCCCAGATCCACAGAACCACCAGGTCTGTAGTGGTCATGCCAAGTGTCCCCAAGGTTCCACTGAACTATGTGCCGATGGTCTATGATAATGCCCCACTACCACTAATGTACCCGTGCCACTCCTGATGTGAGACCGAAGGCTTGTGTACTTTCTCCTTATCCAAAGATTCCTCCAAATACTAGAATATGCATAGCCATAGAAGTGGGAACTAAAAAATTGTATCTCTGGGCGTAGATCATCACTTCCACTAATACCAACTGGGTCAATGATACTCCTTCCTTGATCTAGAAAACCAAGCGCCATGGTTTGGTCACTAGGTGGGTTTAGATACATGCCAACGAATCTTCTCTCTCTCCACATGAAACTCTCATTAGAAGCCAAAGGGTCTCTCTTATGCGCTTGCCAAGATGGGGTAACATAAACTTCTCAGTTCCACGTCCTCCACGTGAACCTCAACTCCTTCCCACAACGTCTACCTCCATAGATCCATCACACTTACAACCTCACATTTTCTAGAAATCTCCCTTTCACATGCTTCACTATACTTGAGTCATCTCTCCTCCCTTTCTTTCTCCATCGTAATATTTTCCATCTTCCTCCACCCTAGCTTCCTCCCAACGCTCAAAATGGTTTAGCCGGCCATTGGAAATGCCTCTAAACTCAAAGTAACAATCAAGATCTTCATTTCAGAGGGATAGCACATATAAATGATCCTCTGGGCTCCCAAGAAATTCAAACTCAACAACTTCCAGACAAGAATATGTGGAAATAGCATACTCTAGAGTGTAGCTAGCCAACACACCTTTCCACCAATGATCCACAACACGAGTCCACGTCAGATCTACATCCTGCAACCTCTTTGGTATTCTTCTTGGGTCCACACATGTGATCTATAATACCATCTTGATCTAGATGCATATGTTGAGAGCCATTCATACAGTTCTACTGGGAAGCAATAGAAAAATGTTTCATATAAATCATGGTAGAGGTTCTCTTCTACCCACCTACGTGCATCAAACTCAAGTTCAAAGTGTTGAATCTCTGAGAAAATTCATCCTCCATGCTCTTGAACCATGATTCAACACTTTCCAAAGTTAAAAATTTCTGTCATTACTCATTACATAGATCATGATGTATGCCATTTCCCACTACAACTTTGAAAAGAGGTCCCAACAATGGAACCAAGATGTAGTCATTTTTACCCCCATCACAAAGGAAAGAAATCCCATGCGCATGCCGGCCTATCACCCAGTGGGTGCTGGGTGCTCACCGAGGCACACATGGGTGCTCGAGTCTCTCTTTTATGTGATTTTAGTGGGAAACATCATCTATGATCTGAGTTTAAGATATTTGAAAGGAAATAAGACATATAAGCACCATAGAGCTCAAAATGGCTTCTAGATCCTTGCAGTCATTCCAGACATAAAGTGCTTAATAGATTATAGAACTTACACCAAAACAGAAAGGAAGTCATACAAGCATTCATACTTAGTTCATAAACATAAATGAAAAATAACTATGAAGAAGGATGTATGCATTAGAACCATTAATGCTCATATTCATATAAACTAGTAACCTCATTACATTCATTAGGCCCATTATAGAATGTCACAGAAAGGTAGACCGTAGTCATGCATTATAACTAGATTCATATAACTAGGCCCTCAAAAGAAAATTTATAATTCCCAACCCTTGATACATCCTTTCCTACCCTTATTTTCCCAAGCTAACAAAGTCCTTGTAGTATTTCTGCAGAGCTCCACCCTCTCTCTATATATCTATATCTTACTTATGTAAGCACTTGTATATATAGCCTTTTGAACTACCAACTCATTCTTCTGCGGCCTTAGATATGTTGCCAAGTGTTTGAATGTGGTCCTCCATGAGTGCATGCTCCTCCAGGCCTAAGCTCACCACTCCTTGTCATGATGTCCTTCTAGAATCTTCTATCACATGGCATATTCCTTCCTAGGCCAACCTGTCACCAGGCTGACACCTTATCCACTCCGCATATGTAGTTGGGTCACATTTTTCTTGTATCCTACCCAAAATGCCCAATATGGATAAGTCCTAAAACCTTGGCTCTATCCACGTGTGTGCCACGAGTTTCCTTAAACCCTTCCTTAAACCCTTCCCTACGTGCCTTCTCCTTACGTGCCTTTCTTCAACTAGGCCTTGTACACCTACATGCATTTTTGCACTTAGCCAATATAACTCCTCATATTTTTCAAGTTATGGGTGGTGGGCCTTGGGGTGAAAATTTTCCCCAAGAGCGAGGCCCTCGCAGCCCAGGGATAAATTTTTCCCTTGCATGGTTCGCTAAGCGGGGAAGAGTTTTGGCATTTTTTCCTTTTCAGGGAAAAAGTTTGATTTTCCTCCGCATGCCCACGGGCCTGAAGAGGACATGTTTTGGCTTGAGAAAGCTCTGGTGGGAAGTCAGGCCATCGGAGATATTTTTGACTTTAAGATTTTAAGGGTAAAAATTTCAAAGGTACAAAACATTTCGTGCCTTTTCTGACACCTAAGGCTACCATGTGTTAGCCTTTCATTGGTTGTGGGCAGTGGGGTGGTGGGGAAACTTTGGGATTTTTTCAAAAGCAAAAATTTAAAGTTTCAAAGTTGAAAAATGTTCGCACCTCCACCGATGCCTAAGGCTGCCATGTGTTAGCCTACCATTGGTTGTGGGTGGTGGGGCGGTGGAGGAAAATTAGTAAATTTCCCAAAAAAAGATCCAAAATGCTAAGGTCAAAACGCATTACGTGCCTCCGCCGCCCTCGCAAGGCCACATGGCAGCTTCTAATTGGTTATGAGATGGCGGAGCGGTGGGAAAAGTTGGAAAATTTTCCCAAAAAATTTCCTAAGTCCCAAGGGAAAAATTCGGGCCGCAGCCCACCAAGGAATTTTTTCCCAAAATTTAACACCAAGTGAAGAAAACTTCAGAAGGCCATAACTTTTGATAGAGAGCTTAGTTTTGGGAAAATAAGGACTTTCTAGAAATCTCTCAACGTCCTCTTTGCATAGAGATTATTAATTTTAGATTTTGATAAATTTTAAAGGGTCAATTTTAAGAAAACGGCCTGCAGGATTATATAGAGCGAGTTGGTAAATTTAAACTTGTTAGATCTATTCAATTTGATATTCCTCCTCTCTCAACATGTCAAATAGACATGGAGGATTTTTCCTAAATGGATTTAAGGGAGGATTCAAGGTTCAATTTTTCTAAATGATTTACAATTTGAACATTTTCGTTTCTTGACAAAAATGACTGCAAAATGGTTTGAGCCCAATTCTGCTAAGTTTTGAGATACTTCCTTAAGTTTTTAGCCCAATTGAGTACATTGATAACATAGCATGTTAGATTTTAATGTTTTAATGTTGATTATTATTTGTAGGTTTGAACTATGCATTTTAGATAAATTATTTGCCAGGATGAAATACATAAGAGATCAATTTCTAAAGGATTTATTTATCATATTTCACCTTCCAAGCATGGAGATTCATTTCCATTCCATTATAATACATTTATTTGATATAAACAAACCATTTAAGAGCAAAAATTCAAATTCGATTTCCAATTTTAACATATTTCAAAAGAACAAAGTTCCATATATTTCCTTCATATGTATTCCTCTTTCAATTTTCCAAACAGAGGTTTCAAATCACAAATTGATGAACAATTTCAATGCAATAATGGAAATTGAAGAAAATTATTGCATTCCTTTATTGATTTCAAAAAACAATACAACTTTACATCTTTCAATTCCTTGAATGCAAATAAATGATTTCCAATTTATTTCTTTCGGATGATCAAACAGTATATCACAACTTGGAATACATAAATTTCATAGCTTAATACAAAGTATATTTCCATTATAATAATATACAGATCATCCACTTCAAGGTGGGAAAGGTTACAATGAGATTTCATTTCACATGGAACTATCAAACTGTCTTTCTCCTCTGCTCCAGAAAAGCAACATAAATTTCTCCTTTTGGATCACAACAAAGGCGGGGAAAGGAAATGCTCTCCACCCAACCAAGACATCTAATGAAGAGGAGAATTCATCCTTCTTCATTGGCCCCCAAGCCCCAACCATAATGCAATAGAAGATGTGATTCAACCCATGACAACAAAGGCTTCCACAAACACACATGCAACATTTTCACATTTTAAAAATAGTTCAAAATAGAATGTAGTTTACAACTACATTAAAACATACAAACAATACTAAGGCTTCATCAAGCAAGCCAAAGGAGAAAGGAACTATGGGGGAAGTTTCTTATTCCTCCCAATGGGAATTGTTACCCACCTGAACAAACCGCCAATATAAATCATATCACATATCCTTATGCCCCCACAAATTTCCTTATACAATGCCATTTCTTTTCCATGGTATAAACCCAATCCCAACTAACTCCATAAGAATTATAATACCACTAGCATTCCCTTATGCCCCCCAACATGGATTCCCCATAGCCTTCTCCTACACCATTCCTAGGTAGTCTACCCAAAAAGGCACAAACATGCTAAAACATTCACACAATAACATGTACATTCATAAAGAAAAGGATTATTTAAAGAGCCAAGCTCGTACCTCTCCATGATGGAGTTGTCTAAGTTCCAAAACATCAAGCTTTCCAATGCCAAAATACAGTCCAAAATCAACATCCAACAAGCATGCAAGGGTCTCCAATCTCCTTCCAAAATCAAGAGCTCCACATAGTGAAAATTAACCCAAAAGGAAGTATGCAAAATGTTCAACAACCCAAAACAAGGCAAGGAGTTCTAATTTTATAGAAGAGGAAGGAGAAGAGGATGAGGTGGATCCATGTAGGATTCCACATCACACATCCTCAATTCCAACACAAAAGTCAAATTCATTCTCTAATGCACAATAAAGAGGTGGGTGAATAATATGACAATAAACTTACACACTCCAAAAGCCCACACCCCATAAGGATTGAATTTAATAAAATGTAAGAAGAGTGCAATTAAAAATTACAATTAGTCATATCAAAATGTATAAAGAAGGTCTAAATTCAACCCTCCAACCATAGGCATGGTTGGTAAATAAAATTAAGAGGTATGGGACAAGTTTTACTTGTCCCACAAGCCTCCAAAATCAGCCTCCAAGGACAAATTCGAATTTCCAAGAAGGTGGAGTGTTTCACACTCAGAAGTAAACTTACACATCACTTACACATACTTACAACATTTAATACAAAATCCAACCACTTCACTAATTACTTTCTTATGACATATTGATTTGTTTACTTTAACAACATGATTATTCACAACATTAACACAACATTTAATAACTAATGAAAAAGGGTAAAAGCACCACAAAATAAACACATGCAAACATTAATAAAAGAAACCACATTAATAAATACATAAAGCCCCTTGGTCACATTCAAAGGTAATCCCCCCATGGGAATCCCTAACAAACAATAAACACACACACACACACACACACACAAAACATGTTTCCATGTTGACCTTGTTGAATTCATCTATAATTTCAATGTGGTTGGTATCCAATCCCCCAATGTTTGTTGTGATAGTTTAACCTATGAAACACAAATACCTCATTAAGCCTCGTGGCCATATCAAAACATCTAACATGATATAAATATGATCACAAAATAATATATACATATGAATCACAACAAAATCAAGGCAATCAAAAATATCACTTACAATTTATATCAACAACTATATCATCATAGTTTAATGTCCATTTTCTAGGTCTACTCACAATATCCAAAATTTACATGTCCGAACAACATTCATAATATATCCATGTCAAATAGCATATCATCATCCACATATGAAGTGTCTCTAATAATCATCATGCATCATAAATAATTTAAGATCAACAATAATCCATGGTCTAACAACTAACATCATATTAAATCAAAACCATATTAATGTCCATAATGTAATCAACACTATCAAGATCAGTATCAAAATGTTTCAAAGTTAAGTGGGCACTACATCCCCCTCCCCTTAGACTCAAATTCCTCCTAGAAGTCACTTTGGAACAAATGTAGAAACTAAACCTGCAATAATGTAGCATCCTCCCATGTAGCTACGGTCTCGTCATATTTGTCCCACTACACTCGAACCTGAGCAATCTCTCTACCTCAAAGGCCTATGGTCTTGCGATCTATAACAAGAATGGGCTCCACTTTCACCTGCCCCTGATCCTACACCTGCAATGAGGTCCAATCTAGCACATGAGAAGGATCTACAACATATCTCCCGAGAAGCTGAAACATGAAAAACATCATGTATGTGAGACAAGTTGGGTGGCAAGGCTAGACGGTAGGCCAAAGTGCCAATATGCTCCAAGATCTCAAAAGGACCCACGAATCTAGGAGCTAACTTAGAAACTTTTTCATAATGGATAGGGCTCTTATGTGGCCTGACATGAAGGAACACCTTCATGCCCACATCAAAACTACGGTCGGTCCTATGTTGATCTACGTACTTCTTCTGTCTATCCTATGCTTCCTAAAATCTCTACTCGATCAACATCACCTCATTGCTCCATGTCCTGTAGAAGATTTGGTCTAAGAGATACTCTATCTTCTAACATGTCCTAGCTAAGAGGTTCCCTGCACTCTCTACCATACAAATCCTGAAAAGGAGCCATGCCTATGGAACTCTAAAAACTATTATTATAGGAAAATTCCACCAAGTACAGGTACTCCTCCCATCTAGACTGATGATCCATCACATACATCCTAGAGCATGTCCTCTAAAATATGATTCACCCTCTCCGTCTATCCATCTATCTCGGGGTGATATGTTGTGCTGAAGTTGATTCTCATCCCGAGGGCATACTGCATGGTAGTCCAGAAATGTGAAGTATACAAAGGATCGCGGTCACTAATGATCTTCTACAATCTCATGTAACCTCACAATCTCATCCAAATATACCCATGCCACTACACTAGCTATATAATTTGTCTTTTACCGGAGAAAAGTGAGCCACTTTTGTCTATTTATCAACCATGACCATGATGGCATCGTGGTGATATCTTGACATTGGTAGACCAACAATGAAATCCATGGAAATGGTGTCCCACTTCCATTCCAGTATAGCATGAGGAAAAAGAAGGCCAACTGGATGCCGATGTTCGAGTGTTAACTCTCTGGCACTCTAAAAATCATGACACGAACTAGGCCATGTCTCTCTCAAGTCATCTCTAATGATATAATTGTCTCAAGGTTGTGTGCATCTTCTTTACCCTAGGATGGGCTGAATAGGGTACACGATACATGCCTCTGTCAAGATGTCCCGCCTCAAGCCTCTATCTCTTGAAACATAAATCTAACCTATGTGCCCGAGAATGCCATCTACCTCTAATGAGAAACCATCAAACTTCCCCTTGAGGGGTCTCTAGGACTCGATCTTAGCTCAAACTGCAATGTAGAAGCTGTCAAGAGGAAGCTGCTAAAGAATCCTACTCCGTAAATTTTTGCCCACTTATGTGGCCATACCCGCATGTCTCTATCTACTGAGAGTGTTTGTAACCTTATTCTCCTTCCCCTTCACATGCTCTATCTACATATCATACTCACAAAGAAACTCCATCCAGTTCTGCTGATGAGCATTGATATTTGGCTGCGTGAAGAGGTGGCAAAGACTCAAGTGATCTGTCCTGAGTATGAATCTCCAACCAAGTAGAAAAGTTCTTCCATTGAACCAAAGCATGCACAACTACCGCAATCTCAAGATCATGAGTCAGATAATTAAGCTCGTAATCTTTGAGTTTGTGAGACTCAAAAGCCACTACTTTTCCCTCCCGCATTAACACACCTTCAATCCCTACTAAAGAAGCATCCATCCATTTGAAAAACTCACCTGAGGATCCGACACTACAAGAATAGTTGCTATAGTGAGATAATCCTTTAGTGTCCTAAAGTATTGCTCACATCTATCTAACCAAACAAACTTCTTCCCTTTCCCCTGAAGGGAAGTGATAGGGAGTGAAATCTGAGAGAAGTCTTGAATGAATCTCCGGTAGTATCCTACTAATCCCATGAAGCTGCGCACTTTATTCATAGTAGAGGGTGCTAGCCAATCCATAATTTCTCTAATATTTGAAGGATCGACCATGATACCTTCCCCAAAATGATATGGCCCAAATATTTCACCTCCGTCTGAAAGAATGCACACTTCTCCAAGTTCCCGTAAAGTTGCTGCTCCCGAAGACACTGAAGAACTTGGCAAAGGTGCCCCTCATGCTCCTCACACATACGTGAGTAAATCAAAATGTCATCAAGGAAGATGAGCATGAAGTGATCTAAGAAGGTCTTGAATACCCCATTCATCAAACTCATAAACACTACGGGGCATTAGTCAAACCAAAAGGCACCATTGTGAACTCATAGTGGCCATATCTCGTATAGAAGGTGGTCTTATGAATGTCCACCTTTGAAATCCTCAACTGATGGTAGCCTGACTTAAGATCAATCTTAGAGAAAATTGTGGCTCCCTTCATCTGATCAAACAAGTCATCAATATGTGGAAGTGGATAACGATTCTTGATTGTTACCTTATTTAGCTAGCAGTAATCAATACATAATTGTAAGGATCCATCATTTTCTTCATAAAAATCACTGGATAAAGACTTTCTCCAGAAGGCCATCCATCCGTAACTTGAGGTCGTAGAGCTCGGCGTGGTCATCTGATAAGGTGCTCATGAGATAGGCTCTGCTCCCAAAACTAGATCTATATGAAAATCAATCTCACATGGGGTGGTAACCCTGGTAGCTCCCAGAAAGACATCTACAAACTCTCTCAAAATGGGATAATCATCTAGCAATGGTCCACTAGAACCATCATCGATCTATCACCGATCAGTAATAAGATACATTTGACAACCCCATCACACACACCGCTTAAGCTACATAGCAGAGATGGTGCAAATAGAAATGGGTCTCCTGACCCCTAAAATCACCGACTCCACTCCCAGATCATCTGCACAAGATATAGTCTTATGGTAACAATCCATCATGGCCCTGTGTGTAGATAACCAATCTATACCCAAAATGAATCCATATGAGCCCAAAGGAAGGATACGAGAGATTTGAGGTAGTGGTGAAAGGTCCCAAATCCACTACACACTCCTTAACTAAGGAGTCTATAGAGATCTTGGCTCCAAAAGCCATCTCAATGTCCCAAATATTACCTGCCTAAGCTAATCGCCATCACCGCATCACTCTACTAAATATGGTGCAATGAAAGAGTTAGAAGAACTATAATCAAACAATATAGAGGCAGGAATACCCCTAATGCTACTTGTAGTCTCAATGAATTTGTACTCTAATTCTTCACCTAGTGGTTCTCTACCACTACATAAATCTTGTGGCTACGTCCCATGTCACCAATAGTGGACTCGAGATACGTGTCTTACCCTTGTTGTTAGGGTTTTGTGGGCGAGTATCTCTAAAAATATCTAGTAACACCACAACTAAAACATCCTCCCCGATCCTCTCCCCGAGAGTAGCAGGTCCAGTCGGTACTCTGGAGGTCTTTGGTGTGGATCCTAATGATCTAGGTGTGGTCTACTGCGAGGTCTTTATTGGTGAGCTCTTGCTAAGTGAGATCTATGGGAGCCCTATGTCCTTATGGGACCCTAAGAGGAGGCCGCATACTCCGACCTCTCTTTGCATCAACTCTCTGTGGAGGTCTATAAGGTGGGTGGAACTGATGTTACTGCTGGGGTCTAAATGATGAATTTGAAGAAATCTAGCCACCATGAGGAAGAGGTACTGATCCCCTCGATCTGTTGTCCTGTATCTACTGTATGCGGCTCCGGACTCATTCTCTAGCTTACTTGGATCTTCCCCAAGTCTCCTCTATTATGTAGGCCTTCTTAATGGCCTATGTTGAATTCTGAGGGTAGTGGATCTAAACCACACCTCTGATGTCTAGGTTCAGGCCCTAGATGAACCTGTGGATCCGCACCTGCTCATCCTACATGTACTCAACATACTGGAGTAGATCCAAAAACCTACTCTCATACTTTGCCATTGAAAGAGATGCCTATCGAAGGTCATGGAACTCATTGATCCTCTACTGTATGAAACTCCGTGACAAATATCTTCTCCAAAACGCTCCTCAAAGAGCTCCCAGGTAACTGTCTCAGAATCTACATGGAGTTTCTTCTCCTTTGTCCTCTACCATACTCCTACTCCATCCCTTAGTGGATGGATCACAACATGAGATTTTGTGTTATTAGAACAAGGAAAAAGCTTGAAGCAACCACTCAAGCTCACTAGCCAGACCTCTTCCTGAAATCCTCCTATGTCACCTGAGTAATGTGATGGCTAAAGCTTCAGGATCTCCTTGATGTGATTTACATCTATGGTTAGACGACCTCTAGGTCTCTTTGCATGCTCATCCCTAAGCATAGGGCTCCGAGACCTCTCTCTATGCTCTAAAACTTGGTCACCATGTCCCCTCTATAGTGACTCTACCCTGGCTGAATCTGCATGGGAGTTCTCTCCTCCATGCTCCTCACTGGGTCAAGGAGATACCTAACCTTCAATAGAAGGGGCTCTGTCATGTCTAGCTACATGTCCTCCTACTGATCCTCCATGTAGTGCGGTATTAACATCCTGAAGAGTGCAAAATGTGGGATAGGATGGCTACTACAACATGATCGAGTGGTGGTAAGTTTGGGTCTATGTGAGAATTCTCCTTGTCCTGTCTATGCCTCCTGCATAGACCAAGGCAAGAGTTAGTTCATTTTTTCTAAGTTTTATTCAATTTCTATGTTTACTAAAATATGTAATTTCTAAACTAATTTGTTTTCTAGATTTAAAAGTGTGTTAGGTTTAAGTTTCATGTCTCAAGTTTTCTAGTGTGCCCAATGGTCCAAAAATTTTAACCACTACTCTGATACCAAGTGTAACGCCTACTAAAACAACCCACTTGAGACCCAAGAAACAACCTAGGGTTAGTTAGGAAAATTATGGAATAATTTTTTTTTATTAAAAGAATCTACAACCATGTTACAAGACATCATCTGCTTGTCACTAATGAGTTCTAGAACAATTCAAATCTGCTAGAGTATACTTTTAATTTACTAATGATTATTAGAGGTCGGAAGGTCCAAAACTTAGGGTTATAAGGTTCAAAGTGGTTTATAGGGTAAATCTTAACCATACCCACTCTCTAACAGGCTTAAAGCTTCAAATTGAATTTTCTCACACCTAATACATTCAAAATTTCCCTAAATCACACCCATTAGATAGTAAATTTCCTCACCTTTCCATTGATATAAAGAAGTCCTCCTAACTCCTCATATTTTTCAAGTTATGGGACTACGGGCCTTGGGGTGAAAATTTTCCCCCAAAAGCGGGCTTGCAGGCCCAGGGGAGAAAATTTTCCCTTGCGCGAGTCGAGTCGGAGAGCGGGAAGAGTTTTGGAATATTTTTCCTTTTTAGGGAATAATTGTGATTTTCCTCCATGTGCCCGTGGGTCCAAAGAGGAAATGTGTCGGCTTGATAAATATCAAAGCGGGAAGTCGAGCCATCGGAGAGATTTTCGACTTTAAGATTTTAAGGGTAAAAAGTTCAAAGGTACAAAATGTTCGCACCTCCATTGATGCCTAAGGCTGCCACGTTTCAGCCTTCCATTATTTGTGGGCTATGGGGTGATGGGGAAACTTTGGGATTTTTGCCAAAGCAAAAAGTTAAAGTTTCAAAGTTGTAAAATGTTTCACGCCTCTGCCGATGCCTAAGGCTGCCACGTGTCATCCTACCATTGGTTGGGGGGCGGGGTGGCGGAGGAAAATTAGAAACATTTCCCATTTTTTTCTAAAATTATAGGGTCAAAACAAATTCCACACCTCCACCATTTTCTCGCAAGGCCACGTGGAAGCTTTTGATTGGCTACAAAACGATGGAGTAGCGGGGGAAAGTTGGAAATTTTTCCCAAAATTTAACGCCAAGTGAAGAAAACTTCAGAAGGCCATAACTTTTGATAGAGATCTTGGTTTTGGGAAAATGAGGACTTTTTGGAAATATCTTGACGTCCTCTTTGCATAGAGATCATTAATTTTATATTTTGATAAAGTTTAAGGGGTCAATTTTAAGAAAATAGCATGTACGCTTATATAGAGTGAGTGGTAAATTTTAACTTGTTAGATTTGTTCAATTTGATCTTCCTCCTCTCTCAACATGTCAAATAGACATGGAGGATTGTTCCTAAATGGATTTAAGGGAGGATTCAAGGTTCAATTTGTCTAAATGATTTACAATTTGAACATTTCCGTTTCTTGACAGAAAACGACTACAAAATAGTTTGAGCCTGATTTTGCTAAGTTTTGAGATATTTCCTTAAGTGTTTTAGCCCAATTGAGTACATTGATAACATAGCATGCTAGATTTTAATGTTTCAATGTTGATTATTGTTTGTAGGTTCGAATCTGTGCATTTTAGATGAATTATTTTCCAAGATGAAATACGAGAAAAGAGACCAATTTCTAAAGGATTTATTTATCATTTTTCACCTTCCAAATATGGAGATTCATTTCCCTTCCATTATAATACATTTAGTTGATACAAACAAACCATTTAAGATAAAAATATAAAGTCTGATTTCCAATTTTAACATATTTCAAAATAATAGAGTTCCATATATTTCATTCATATGTATTCCTCTTTCAATTTTCCAAACAGAGGTTTCAAATCACAAATTGATGATCAATTTCAATGCAACAATGCAAATTGAAGAAAAGTATTGCAATCCTTTATTGATTTCAAAAACAATACAACTTTACATCTTTCAATTCCTTGAATGCAAATAACAGATTTCCAATTTCTTTCTTTCAGATGATCAGAATAGAGTATATCTCTTTCACAACTTGGAATACATAACTTTCATAGCTTAATACAAAGTATCTTTCCATTACAATAATATATAGATCATCCACTTCAAGGTGGGAAAGGTTACAATGATATTTCATTTCACATGGAACTGTCAAACTATCTTTCTCCTCTACTCCAAAACAACAACATAAAGTTCTCCTTTTGGATCACAACAAAGGCTGGGGAAAGGCAACACTCTCCACCCAACCAAGATATTGAATGAAGAGGAGAAGCCATCCTTATTCATTGGACCTTGATCCCCAACCATAATGCAATAGAATATGTGATTCAACCCATGGCAACAAAGTCTTCCACAAACACACATATAACATTTTCACATTTTAAAAATAGTTCAAAATAGAATGTAGTTTACAACTACATTAAATTATACAAACAATAATGAGGCTTCATCAAGAAATCCAAAGGAGAAAGGAACTATGGGGAAGATGTTTATGCCTCCCAATGGGAATTGGGTATCCACCTGAACAAACTGCCAATATAAATCATCTCACATATCCTTATGCCCCCCACAATCCCTCCTTATGCCCCCACAAATTTTGTTATGCCCCCACAAAGTAAGAAATGCAATTTTATTTCTTTTCCAAGGTAGAAACCCAATCTCAACTCCCTCCACAAGAATTTTGATTCCGCTAGCATTCCCTTATGCCCCCACATCGATTCCCATAGCATTTTCCTACACCATTCCTAGGTAGTATACCCAAACAGCCCACAAACATGCTAAAACATTCACACAATAACATGTACATTCATAAAGAAAAGGAGTATTTCAAGATCGAAGCTCTTACCTCTCCGTGATGGATTTGTCTAATTTCCAAAATAGCAAGCTTTCGATGCCAAAATAAAATCCAAAATCAACAACCAACAAGCATGCAAGGGTCTCCAATCTCCTTCCAAAAGCAAGAGTTGCACACAGCAAAAATTTTCCCAAAAGGAAGTATGAAAATTGTTCAACAACCCAAAACAAGGCAAGGAGTTCTAATTTTATAGAAGAGGGAAGAAAAGAGGATGAGGTGGATCTATGTAGGATGCCACATCACACATCCTCAATTCCAAAAAAAAAATCAAATTCATTCTCCAATGCACAATAAAGAGGTGGGTGAATAATATGACAATAAACTTACACTCCAAAAATCCCACACCCCATAAGGACTGAATTTAATAAAATGTAAGAAGAGTGCAATTAAAACTTACAATTTGTCATATAAAATGAATAAAGAAGGTCTAAATTCAACCCTCCAACCATAGGCATGGTTGGTAAATAAAATTAAGAGGTATGGGACAAGTTTTACTTGTCCCACAAGCCTCCAAAATCAGCCTCCAAGGACAAATTTGAATTTCCAAGAAGGTGGAGTGTTTCACACTCAGAAGTAAACTTACACATCACTTACAAAGTCACTTACACATACTTACAATATTTAATACAAAAGCCAACCACTTCACTAATTACTTTCTTATGACATATTTATTTGTTTACTTTAACAACATGATTATTCACAACATTAACACAATATTTAATAACTAATGAAAAGGGTAAAGCACCACAAAATAAACACATACAAACATTAATAAAAAGAAACCACATTAATAAATACATAAATCCCCTTGGTAACATTCAAAGGTAATCCCCCCATGGTAATCCCTAACAAAAAAACACACACACATAAAACATGTTGCCATGGTGACCTTATTGAATTCATCTAGAATTCCAGTGTGGTTGGTCTCCAATCCCCGATGTTTGTTGTGATAGTTTAACCTGTAAAACACAAATACCTCCTTTAGCCTCGTGGCCATATCGAACATCCAAGATGATGTAAATATAATCAAAAATCATCTATATATATGAATCACAACAACATCAAGGAAATCAACAATATCACTTACAATTTATATCAACAACCATATCATCATCATATAATGTCCATTTTCTAGGTCTACTCACAATATCCAAAATTTACATGTCCGAACAACATTCAAAATATATCCATGTCAAATAGTATATCATCATCCACATATGAAGAGTCTCTAATAATCATCATGCATCATAACTAAATCAGGATCAACAATAATCCATGGTCCAACATCTAACATCATACTATATCAAAACCATAATAATGTCCATAATGTAATCAACAAGTATCAAGATCGTATTAAAAGGTGTCAAAGGGAAGTGGGCACTACACAATACCTATGCCAAGTCATCTTCTGTCAAACTTGAGTGTGCTACCTGTAACCAATCAAAGCATGTCATCAACGAACCAAATCGACAATGAACCAATATGTGACATGTGGTAGAAATGAGAAAACAAATGAAACATTGGCTAATTTCTTTAGTCAATCAACGTGTGCCACGTGTCTTACATGTCTAGTTTACATTGTAAATTTTTGGCAGCCATAACTTATTTTTTTAGTGCTTATGACATGGGTTACACATTGGAATTTTACAAATCTAATTTATGTGGTATTTGGTAGGTGGAAAGTAGTGAAATGTATTTTTGGTCATTAATGCATGCATCTAATCGATCCAACCACCCAGATTTATGTAGATTTGGTCTCCTTCCTTCTTCTACATGCCAAACAAACATGAGGAGATGTATCTTATAGCCTTATAGGTGGTTTTGGAGGAATTTATCACTTCTGTTGGTGGTTGAAGATTTGAATCCAAGTTTCCCTCCTTTTCTCCTCCTCTTCTCTCCTTATTCTTCTATAAATGTTAGAGCTATTTTCATAAAAAGGCATCCACTTTTATTGTAATGACACAATGCCAAAATTGTGGCTAACTTCCCATGGGTTTCAATCCTTAATCTTGGTCTCTGTAATGTATTCTCACCTCCTTCCATGAATGTAAAATTAATGTGCATTCCTTAAGTAATAAAATCAAGTTTTGTGGAACTTTTATCTTCCCTTTTCTCATTTATGTTGCATCTTGCCTCTCTGTCTCTGTTTTCTAGCATGTTGTGTGTTTCCTCTACTTGAATTCCCCATGTTCATGTGTTTCCATATGTGGAAAGTTGTCTATGGGGTTCTTTCCTATGGTGTGCACATGTACACCCCTCTCTCATGCACTTTCTCCCTTTCCTTCCCCCTGTGGAGATCCATTGACCATGCTTCGACACTATCACCTTCCCTCGATTAGGATTTCCCTATCTACATCTCCTTCTCACTTGGTACCTTGGAATTGTAGAGTAGTGTAGATAGATTATTTTCCAATATTAGAGAGCAGTGTTAGTGTTAGAAATAGGTAGAGGAACCAGCCTTCTCGGAAAATACATCTTAAGCCCGTAAGGTCACACAACCTACATATGGTCCCATTATTTCCTCAGAATTCTTGATCCATCACAATCACATCAAGGGTGTAATTTTGAGCTCCAACAGTTTCTAACATGCCCAATGGGACTGGTTTGAAGAGTTATACATCTTCATCTCAACAAGTTTGATGTGTTATTGTTGAGATCCATCCTTTGGAGGCATCTTTAAACACATTCGGTAACTCTCTTGATTTAGACAAACCCATTATCTCATTTGTAGACTAGTTTCCCCTCCATTATTTCATCCATTTATCCTTTTCATTGTTCCATTTTCCTCTTTTGAAGTTGTGAAATCATGACTTCTTTCCCTTCCTAGAATTCCCATTTATAGCAATAAATTTATTTCCCTCTATCACCATAGTTTTGAAACCCTCCTCTAGATCAGTTTTATGATCCCCATCATCCAAAATATGCATATAACCCACATCCCATTAATGAATATGGTTATTTTTCTAACCAAAATGTTTATGAAGAACAAGGTTTTCTGGATGATGGTGGTGATCCCATATGAGATGTTGCTTTTGAGAGGTAGGTGTAATAAACAGAGATGAACATGATGTAGCTAAGATTAAAATTTTCTATAAAGGAAGATAGAGTTAGATTTAAGGTCCTTGTCCATGGGTCGGCCCTCCGGTAGGCTAGTTTAGGGCCCAACAGAGTGTAGTTTATTTATAAGATGTTTCCTTAGATTATGCAATGGACTAAAGAAATTGAGGCTCAAAAATCTAGTGTTGAGTAACCCTATCAATGGGGCAACCCTACACTATCATCATACATCCATCCCATTCCTTCTTCCCAACCTACATCATCTCAACATGCTTCCCATTTTCCTATATTTTTCATGATACTCCCACTAAGAATTCCTTTTCTTCACCCTCTTCCCTCCATCCCTCTCGCCGATATTCCTCTCGTGTTCTCTTCCATTCCTCCTACATGCATGACTTCCATTCCCATTCACCCATATCATTTTGAGTCCCCTTTACATAACCATATTAAAAATGAACAACCTGCTACCTATGCACTATGCACCATCCCCAACCAATTTCATCATGTTTGATGAATGAAGAACTGACAAAGAATTGTATGACTCATATTTCTATTATTTGGAATATGAGGTCATCAGGGTGCCTATTTCAGAAGAGGATCAATTAGTTTTAGAGGGCATATTTATGAAGGAGACAAAGTTATTTGTAGATGCAGAACCACATGTGACCCAACCTAGAAGGATTCCCTTCAAGATGAAATTATTCTTGAATATCCCACCTCCAGGATCAAGCTTCAAGGAAATGGGAATATCACAAGGATCAGACCATGCCCAATCAGATATCTAGCTAGTATAGAGCCAAAAACATAGTTTCCACCGGTCATGCTCACTTCAGAGTACGAGGTAGATCTTCAAATTACCAAAGGTTAGTAATAGTTCCTACGAATCCAAGCACAAATCAACTTCAAGAGGTATATGTTTTGTTTGTTAATACTTTGAGGAGGGTAAAAGACCATCTGAGAGTAAGTTTTTCACTTGTTTCACTGACCATGTCCAGTACCAAATCAGTTAAATGGTCATAATTTATGAGGAAAGGTAGTTACTTCTCCCTTCCTATTATAGGTTTTACTTGAGCACACTTTTCCTTTGGCTAGTATAGGTTACTTTAGGTTTTCTTTCACTAAAACAAGTGTTGGTGCACACTCGGCATGTTCCCCTTGAAACATGTATGCTTTTTAGCTTTTGTATATAGTTTTTGTGTTTCATGTCAGTTCACTTCTTCTAGTGCTATTTATTTTATTTTTGTACATCGTGCATCCTTTTACTACTTGGGATGGCAGTTCCACTTTTAGAAAGAGGTATTTACAATAGCCTACGTACAATTTTCCACTCTCACAAATCCAAACCAGAAGATCTTCACATGAGAGTATAAGCAATTAAATAAGAGTTAAGAGAGTCCTTTAAATTGACTCTAGGTATGTTTTTCAAGTTTCATATCATACCTTCAAGTTTAGTGCCATACTCCATGCCCAATTCATTCTTATAAGGCTACTCATATCTTCATTTTAGAGGAAGATGGCCCCGAAAGTTTCCAAATTGTTGTCCTAAATAACTACCCATGTTATTTGGACAACTTATATTTGTATTCTAACTTTGATGTTTCACATTTCAAGTTTTGCATACTCGGGAAGTTTCCTTGGCACTTTAGCACGATTTCGGTTCTTCTACGCACCCTCACATGCCCTTCCTATTTCTCCCTTTTCATCCCCTTTTCTTTTTCTTCCTGTCACACTTGCTTCACATGCTTCCCCTTCCCTCTCTATTCTTCTATCTCCCATTTTTCCTCTTTGTTCTTCTCGCACTCTCATTTTTATTTCCACTCTATTGTGTAATCCTTGAATGCACCCTCTTGACTTACCTTCCAATTTGACTAAGTCCTTGTATGTCTTTACACTTACGCGTCTTGCATTTATTCCCTTCTTGGTTCACCACGTGCCCTTTTTTTCCTTTCCATCAAGCCTTCCTCGGTTGAATGCTTGCACTCCGTAAGCATAATTGTCTCCTACATGTATGCTTAAATTTCTTCCACATGCATCACCTTCACTTGTCTACCTTCTACATTTTCATGCCTCTTCCTTTCACATCTTACGCCTTCTTCTACACCAGTCCATGTGCCATTTTTTCATCTATTAGACTTGAGTGTGCTACATGTAACCAATTAAAGCACACTAGTAAGGTACCAAATCCCAACACAAAACTAGTTTGTGACACATGGCAAAAATGACATAACAACTAAAAATTGGCCAATTCCTTTAGTCAATCAATGCGTGCCACGTGTCTTGTGTGTTCAGTTTACTTGTAAATTTCGACAACAATAAATTTTGTTGCATTTCTTAGATTCCCACGTACTTGGTCATGTTGGAAATCTTATGACATGGGCTACACATTGGAATTTTGAAATTCATATTTAAGCAAAATATGTTAGGTAGAAAGTAGGGAAACATATTTCTGGTCATTAATGCATGCATCTAATCGATCCAACCACCCATATTTCTACATATTTGGTCTCCTTCCTTCTTCTATACTCCAAATGAGACACGGGAGGCATATATCGATAGCCTTACAGCTAGTTTTATAGGCATTTATCACTTTCTTTTAGTTGTTAAATATTTTGATCTAAGTTTCCTCCTTTTCTCCTCCTTGTCTCTCTTTCTTCTTCTATAAATTGTAGAGATCTTCTCATAAAAATACATCCTCTTTTGTTGTAATGGCACCATGCCAAAATGGTGGCCAACTTCCCATGGGTTTTTAACCTTGGACTTGGTCTCTACAATGTATTCTCACCTCCTACCATAAATGTAAAATTATTGTACATCCTTAAGCAATAAAATTAGGTTTTGTGGAACTTTTGTCTTCCCTTTTCTCATTTATGTTGTGTTTTGCCTCTCTTTCTATGTTTTCTGGCATGTTGTGTGTTCCCTCCACTTGCATTCCCCATGTCCATGTGTTTTTATACATGAAAAGTTATCTATTTGGTTCTTTCTATGGCACACACATTTCTTCCCTCTCTCCCACACTTTCTCCCTTTCATGCCCCTCGTGGAGAGAAATTGACCCTCTTTCTGGCACTATCACCTTCCCTTAGCTTAGGATTTCCCTTTCATGCATCTCCTTCTCACCCTAGTCCCTTGGAATTGTAGAGTATCATAGATAGAATTTTTCTAGAATTAGGAGTAGTGTTAGCTATAGAAATAGGTAGAGGAACTGACCTTCTTCGGAGGTCCGTCTCAAGCGCACAGAGTCCCATAACCTATAGACGGTCTCATTGTTTCCTCAAATTCCTCATCCATCATGATCACATCAAGGGTGAAATTTTGAGCTCCAACAATATATTTGATGTATATCTTGTGTTTACATAGCTTAGGGTGTATCCCATGCATGTCTCCATATTCCCATGTAAATGATGTCTTGTGTTTCTATAAAAGATAAACTAATAGTTGCTCTTGTTGCATACTCAACATTTTTTTCAGATTAAGTGAATTTCTCAAAGTAATTTCCACTTTATTAGAGAGACTAGTCATGGAGCATATACTGTTACTTACAGAATTCAATATACAATCATGTGGAAGAAGTTGGTGGAGGATGCAATTCTTACCTAGAATGTTCATAGTGCTTTGCTTTGTAGTAGGATTTGATTCTCAAGACATCTTATACATCATAATTTTCCATCTACTTCTTCATTCCTCCCATAATTATTTTGCAAGACATTAGAAAGAATAACATCCTCTTCTTTCCCTTTAATTTTGCATGACTTCTCCAACATCATGAGTTTTTAAAATGAGATTTTATCTTCTTCTGACTCTTCAACCCAAATAGTTTGGTCTTCTTCATTGAACAATTGTTCAGGGGGTAAAGCATAAGATTCTAGTGCCACTTCCATTAGAGATAATAACATTACTAGATCTACATCATATGAATGCCTTAGCAGTTGCAATTCATGGTCTTCCTAGGATGACAAGATATCCTCCAAAGCTTGCTTTTGGCTGAAGGACAATAAAATCAGCAGGGTACTCATAAGAGTGTACCACTACTACTATGTCCTCCAAAACTCCTTTAGGATTAACTATTGATCTTTCCGTAAGATACAAGACTATGGTTATTGGTCTTAGTCCCTCTAACTTCAAATCATCCATGATTTTTTTCATTACATTTATTGTTGCCCCCAAGTCAATCAGAGTTTTCTTGATCATTGTGTCATTGATTGTGACATTTTTGAGCAGTAAAGAATATAGCACTAAGGATAGGGCACACAGAATATTCACGCATAGTAGAAAATCATATTTGAAGGTGCGAAAGGATAGGGAAGGAAACACATGTGAAAGACAAATTGATTTAGGACTTATCCATTTTCATGGTTACAAACTATATTTGGAGATAGCGTATGAGCATAGAATGGGATGGAGACTTACGCGACACGCAAATGCTATTTTGGGAAGAGTATCTATTAAGAGCCATGCATGAGTCTGAGTTAATAATAGGATTACTACTACTAGTTAACTATAAGAGATCTATTATTAGTGTACTTTCCTATGTGCATGTTATTATAAAGGTGCATGACTATTTTTCATCATGAAACCTAATTTTGTAAATGTGTAAGTAGTGAAGGGAAATTCCCACCCTTAGAAATATGTATTAATCTATGTAGATTAGGGGTGTGTTGTGTATGAGCTATTGTGGAGTTATGCTTCCAGATTTGATGTGCGTAAAAACTTATGATACTACTTATTGTAAGAAGTTTATGTGTTTATTGTGTTTTAATATAATGGAGTGTGTTGGGTGAATAATGGTGCTAAAAATGACTATAACTAGTTCTTACATGGTTGACTTCATTATGTCTATCACTTAATTCATTATTCTTTTAGATCTAGATCTAGAATATGCTCTTTGGAATAATTATGATGTTTATGGATATGAATACATTACATCTTCATCATGTTCACATCCTATATAAGCAACTCTAAGGAGGGTCCTAGTACCTTTGCACACTTTGGGTGAGTGCTCAGCTCAGGCTGGGTGATGTGCCAATGTGCCTGGGTTGCTTGTGGTAAATTCTAGGCTTCATCAACATTTACCAAAAGACTTCCTAGATCTATGTATTTAGGAAAAATTGAGTTCCCAAGCATAATATCAGCTAGTTGTCCAATGACATGTACAGTAGTTGGATCTTTCCTCTTCCTACCTAGTTTATTTATGCATAGGTCTTTAACCAATTTATTGTAGATGGGAACATCCTTAATAGCTTGAATCAATGGAATTTTGACACAAATGTCTTTCAATTGGTTGAAAAAATTAGAATTAGATTATGATTTGAGGTCAGTATTCTTTTCTTGTAATATTTCAAGAAATGGTGGCTCATTACCTTGTGTTTTATCCTTGCTGGAATTTTAATCAGGTTGTTGCAGATCAACATTCATCATCTTCTATATTTTTTGTGAATCAAAGCATGCAACGAATACTATTCTTATAAAATTTTAGTAATGGTAGGTCTAACTGGTGGAGGAAGTGTTCTTCCTTAATGAACATGGATATTGTTGACATCAACAAAATAGGTAGGGTATCGATTTGTTTCCATGGAACAGGATGGATGAGCATATTTATTATTAGGGTTAGGCATTGGCTAAGCTGGTAGTTGGGTAGATTTTAGTTGAGAGCCTGCTTGGGGGTTTAGCATCAGAGCTTGTTGCTATGGATAAGGAGGTTACTTGATAAGATTGTTGGTAATTTGGAGGTGGGTTATTCCACTACTTCCCTCCTCTCCAAGGTTACTTCCATGATTGAGGAGGTTGTTTCCATTTTTGTTGTGGTTGGCCTTGGAATTGAGGTTACCACTATTTTTTATATTGGTTGGGATATGGGGCCCAACCTTGAGGGTTAGCCCAAGGTGGGGGCTGCATATATGAATTATTAGACATATTTTGAAATGAAAACATAGGGTCTTGTGTTATATCTCCTTGCTTCAATGGCCATGGTTTCCTTTGAGAAACATAGAAAACTTAACCATCATTTGTCTTCAACATCTTGAACCCGGGTGAAGCCTCCTTTCTTAAGAAATGATGGTCAATTATATGTATCTATAGTCGATTTATTCCTTTTTTATGAATGGAAGTACTCTATGGGTATTGATTTTGCATATTCCTTTTTATTTTTTTGCATGTAGAGCATCTAATTGATTAACCATGCCATTGAAAATATCTTGCTTCATATTTTTAATATGTTGATAATCTCTGACTTGGATATGTCCGCAATGTTTTTGGTAGTTGTCCCACATCTTGATCTTACACTTCTTACCCTCTTCATAGTAGCTCTTGAGTAATTTTTGTAGGCTTCACATATTTATGCAAAAGTAGATTTTGAAATGTCCCCTGCTCCTATCAGATCCAGAGCATCCATGTCCTCCTCATCGAGTCCCTTCAAAAAGATTAATTTGAGATATTTACATTGTAGTTTAGTGTGCTCTCGAATTCCGAACGTAGAAAAGGAACCTTTTCAAATAGTCTTCCAATAGTTCATCCTTATTTTTTTCCATTCTATAGATTTCATCACCTCCTCTGCTATTTGGTCTACAATAATCTTAGTACTTATCAAGTAATTTCTCCTTCATTTTTTCCAACGTGGTTACAAAATTTCTTCCCAATCCTATGAACTAGCTCAAGGGTAGATACTCGAGTATATCAGGAAATAGTTTCAATTTATGTGCATTAGTAGTATAATCATAACTCCTGCACAAAATGTCAAACTCAAATAGAAAGGTGTCTAGGTCCTTTAGCATTAATCCATGAAAAATTGGCACAAATGAGGGAGAAATATTATTCATATCTGAAACTACATTATTTTCACTAACGGGGAACTTAAAAGTGGTTTCCCCATTTCAAACATTTTGATCTACTTCTTCTGCCATCTTTGGCTTCTCGGGAGAAGTTTTGAAGCTGTCATGTGGAGGATGATATTTGAATAGAAAATCAAGGAAATATTCTTCATAATCCTCATAGGTATATGAAGAGATCTGTGCTACTTGTGTATTAGGTAAAAATATACCATGGGAATCCCTTGGGTGGTGCATGTATCAACCAACTTAACTCAATCAACAAAAATTAGTTAGGGGTTAGTTTCTAAATAAATTTCAGTAAAACATAAACTACTCTAAGAAATGAAAATCCTCTCAAAAACCTTATAACTTGGCAAAGTATCCTCGAAACGGTGCAAATATGGTGGTGTAAATTAACTTACAATAATTAATATGATGTTCTTTAATTTAGATTCATTTAATTATCGAGCTTGGGACATAAACTTTCAATATTGTCAGTGATGTATGCATAGTTACTGATTTTTAGGAGATGTAAAGGTAAATTGTTGTCACCAAAATTAGGAAATAATAATGTTGGAGATGAAACATACTATGACTGAAATTAAATACTATGGATAATAACAAAGCATGTTAAAACAAAGCATAGATAAATAAATGGATGGTGCTAATATAATCATGAAATGAATTAAAGAAACAAAAAAGGATAGGATTAGCAAACTACAAGTGGGCCCTACCTTGGCTAATAATCCCTCCTAAGGCATGTATCTATAGTAAATTAGAAGAAATTAGATTCTCATTTCATCAACATGCATATTACAAGTGAAAAATACAACAAATCATCTACCTATGTATCGATTTATCTATGTATCTCTCTTTATATATCTCTACAACATTAATATTTTCTTTTTATATATTTCATTATAGTAGAGGCATGAAGAGATAAAGTCCTACTAGGAGTTCCAGTTGGATT
The DNA here is from genome assembly GCA_018340775.1 of Taxus wallichiana var. yunnanensis. Lineage (NCBI taxonomy): Eukaryota > Viridiplantae > Streptophyta > Pinopsida > Cupressales > Taxaceae > Taxus > Taxus wallichiana. The sequence goes on from CM031244.1 coordinate 168,315,399, forward strand.
AAGTAAAATATATTAACCAAATAATCTAGAAACTTACATGCATGCAACATAACTATTCAATAGATGTTCTCATACAATCACATAACTTAACTAACTAATCAGTTGATCAACTAGTTATTAAATTATGAGTTAAATAAATTAGTTCTTTGTTTGAGTTACAACACATAATCAGGTGATGGCATTGAGTCTTCTTCTTGTTCTCATAATTTCTTCTTCTATCAACACGTGTAAGCTTAGGTGTAGTGTCCATGTTGTGCAAGCTCCTCAGAATCATAGTTTCATGTATGTGTGTGACCTCCTTTGGCTACAAATTCTTTGATGTGGATGAGTCCCTTTAGCTATATGTCAGTTATTGTAGAAGACCTATTTTTGTGAATGATTTCCTTTGGTTGCATGTCAGTTGTTGCGTGTGGATCCTTTGTTGCATGTTAGTTGCTGCATATAACAACTTCTTTACAAACAAGGATGGAATTTATACACAACATACTCATAACCTAGGGAATAAAGTAATATTTCTTAATAATTATATTAACTAATATCTATGCCATGAGTTCAAGTTATAATGGAAATGTTCAAGATAATATCACCAGAAATACAAGTTTAGGGGCACAATTGGCTAAACAGAATATAGTAGATGAGGTGTTTAAAAGGAAATAAAATGACTCATCAAAATCCAAAAGTGTCTATTTACATGATGCTCCTACATCACCTGGGCACATTTGTCACCTTTTTATTGATAGATAATTTTCATTACTATATGATTCCACACCTATTCTATACATGTATGCCATCCTTTCTCTTGTTTATTTAAACATTTAGCATACGATCAATCATTCTTGTTAACTTTTCAAGTCACCTTGCTCATATTACTTGTTTTTTTTTCATGATTAACCCCCTACAAAATTCTAGTTCTGAAATTTTGACGAATGACTTCTTTTTGTGATTTTTTATGAAAAATGCCTAAGTATCAAATTCTCTTTGCATTTTAGGTTTTAGATTTCATAAAAAAAAATTTATTTTACATGCAATTTATTCCCAAACCTAAAAACTCAAAAAAAGGAATGAGCACAAATCAAGTTTTGGGTTTCATTTACAATTTGCATGTAAATTGTAAAATGAAACCCAACCTCGAAACCCAATAACTATTTGTATTTTAGGTTTCGGGTTTCTAATTTCACTTTGCATGAAAATTAAAAATGAAACCCCAATAACAAAAATGTAAAGGAATTTAATACACTTTAGGTTGTGGGTTTTATATTACAACTTACATGCAAATTGTAATCTAAATCCCAAAACCGAAAACCCAATCTCCTTACTTTTCATAGTAAAACTCCCAACTTTCAGTCAACACATTTAATTCCAAGTGAGATTTCCCTCACACATGTCCCCTACGTGTAATAAATGTGATATTTTTTATAAAATTTTATATTTCCATGTCATTTCCACTTGTCTCTTGTACGCTTTGACTTACAAATGACCCTTTAACTTATGACCGCACTTTTCTTGATTTTTAGGCATTTTTTCATGGTTTCTCCTTTAACCCGATCAGCTTTATTGATAAGATATTGCATTTCTAATGTTTTTGAAATGTTTTTTTATTAGTATAAATCATTTTTAACATTTATTTGAGTTCCTATGGTTTTGTGTTTAATTCTTTCAAATCTCATGGTTTTTCTTTGTTTCAATTTCCTCATTATATGTAATCCCTCATTTTCATTATTTTAATCAGGTTTTGGTGTATAAAAATAATTTTCAGGGATAACTAAGTGTCCATCAACACTTGTAAGACTAAAAAACATGTTTTAATCCTCGCAAACCTCTTTTCAAGTTTCCACAACCGCAATACAAGGATAAAATTCTGCCCTTGATCACTTTGGGAATCCATAAGTGTTTTGTAAAGGTCAAATTTTTCTTGATACCATTTTAGAAGTTGACTTGTACAAAAAAACACTCAACGTATGGAATTTTCCTTTTGGAAGACAAGAGTTATAGAGAAAGCACCAAGTTACGCCCTTGTCTATTTTGAGACTCGTGGAGGTACATTTTGAGGAAGGAATTATGTCATTAATTTTAAGGGGTTCAAAGGAAAATTTGTGAGAAAATTATGGATTCATTGTAAAAGGGAAAGGGGAAAGCAAAAATACAACTTCCTAGGGATTAATCCCCATTCAAACATCACATCATATTTTGATAACATCGGGGACACCTACCCGAGCCATATTGACCTCCCTTATTTTTAAAATAGAATCAAGGCCCCATAAAATTCCACTTAGGTTAAAATTATCTATGATAGTGGTATATCCCTAGAAACCACTTTCCCACCTTCTATATAGTTCCCGAAGTTCATAAATACGGTAGATGTACAATATGATTGTGAATCTCGAACACTTAATGATCAAGCCGGGGTGGTGGTGATTAAATTAAATGTTGATTATCCGGAATAATTGTTCAAGCTTCTTGAAGTTGTAACGTATAAAACAATCTCCCCTAAAATGGATTTGCATTATTATAATAATAATTCTAATACCTAAATCAATATTATCAACAAGATTTACCTAAACAAGTTATGGATGATAGTAACCAGGTTCCCAAATACCATTCCTCATTTTGAATTCATCCAATAAGTTAATGATTTAATTACCTTGTTGAGAAGAGGTTTGGGCCTTCCTTACAGAATATATTTTAGGAGTGGATGTACTAGTACATCTCTACTATCTACAATAATACCACCCTAATCTTATGGGTTGATCACATTAACAATGCCTGCAATCACAATTGCTATAATTTCAAACCACAAGGAATTTATACATAACTTCCTACCTTGTGTATTCCACAACATGGATGAGGAACTATCTAGGAATAACATTTGTTTATTAAAATATTCAATAGATATACAAGTTTTAACCTTAATTGACAATGAAGGAAGGGCCGCTACATTTTAGAAGGGTGAATGATGCCTTCTTCTATGCTATAATGTGTATATTTGACAAATACTTGTACAACCGTCGAATCACAGACAAAATGTAGAACATGGTTAACATATGGGGATGTATCTTCTTACAGTTCCCAACCTTCACATACCTCATATTAGGGGTATTTTCAGGTGCTCCTTACATGCTTCCAAGCTTGTTAGAAGCACAACTATTGGGGGTGAATCGGTGGGCAATAAAAATTTCATTCACTTAAACATTTATATTGATCAACCACTCAATCAAACTTAACCATTAAGCATGAAATATTAAGAAACATAACCATTATATGATAAAATGGGAACAAAATAACACATGAACACAAAATATAAGTGGGAAACCCTCAAGGGGAATAAAACCCATTGAAACAAATCTTTATTAAAGTAATGAATCCGTAATGAAATTACTTGTATACATTTGAATATCAGCAGAAATAAAACACTAAATAACACAAGATTGTAGATAAATGATCACAATATGCAAGTAAGGCTCAAAGTCTCAATATGATGATCAAATAATCCTTACTACCACCTATATATACCAATATTATGCTATGGACAACACCAAGGTTGACCTAATAAACCTATATAAGCATAATTGAATAACATATGACAAGAAGAGAGATTATGTAAGCCACAATTTTAAACTACATATCCAATATAAGTTATAGGATTAAGGGTGTAACATGGTCCTCCCCTTCAAATAAACATTATCCAAAATGTTAGCAATCCCGAGATGTTGTATAAATGCTTCATCTTCCCATGTTGCATCCTCAATATTTATATTCTTCCACTTGATCAGATACTCAATAATGAATCTAGTCCTCAATATTTTGGTGTGTGTCTGAAGAATACCTTTAGGTTATAATACGATACTTCCTCATCTAGTTCGGGAAGAACTAATCAGGTGGAAATGTGTTTTTCAATGAATTTCAACAAGTAGGAAACATGGAAGACTGGGTGTATTTTACTTCGGGGTGAGAGCTCCATCTTATATACCACACTACAAAATTTCTGCAACACTCGGTAAGGACCATATTATTTAGGTGAAATATTATTATCCTTCTTATTTTATTTTAATGATAATTTCTTATATGGCTACAACCATATAAAAACAAAGACACCATCTTCAAATTGACACTCACTATAGTGTTGATCAACCTATTGATTTATGTGGTTTTTTGTTATTGCCAAATTATCTCTAAGACTAGAGAGTACCTCGTGCTAGTGATGAATGTGATATTAAATTGCTATCACATTTAGTTTTACCTTTAAGCTAGAGATGAGTGATGGAGGATGGTACTCTGTAAAGTGCCAAAAATGGAGACATTTTGGATGAGGTATGAAATGAAGTATTATGCCACCATTTTGTAAGTGGAAACTATTGCACCCAACATTGTTATTTATCTGAATTAAAACATCAAATATATCCCTCCAAACATTTATTTTCCATCTCAGTTTTCCCATCTGATTAGGGATATTAAGATGAACTTTGGGATAATTAGGTACCCAAACAAGAGAACAAATCAATCTAAAATTTTCACATAAATATCATATCGGGATGAGTTACTCTAATTTTTGTGTGTCATGGAGATTTTTCAAATTTTCCATAAATGAGATGGCAATTATACTAGTTGTAAAAGGATGAGCCAGGGGCACGAAAAATGAGAAAACTTGGTAAGTCTATCCACCATGACCATGATGACATTTTTCACTTCTTATTTAGGCAATCTTGTGATGAAATCCATCAATACCTCTTCCCATATATCACTAGGAATAGACAAGGATTGGAGGAGACTTGATGTCTTAAAGGTCTCAACCTTATTATGTTGACACACCAAACATTATGTCCCAAATTTTTGAACATGTTCTTTCAAACCCTCCCAAAATAAATCCTTCTTAACTCTATAATAATTTTTCCGTAACCCGAATGACCACCTAGTGGATAATAATGGATCTCTCAAAGAAAATAGTGTTTAAGTGTAGGTTTCTTACATAAATACAACCTATCTTTATACCACAATGTATCCCCCTTCCATATAAACTATTCAGATATGGCTGGATTATTCTAGATATTCTAAATGAGATTTCGAGTTATTGCATCTTTATACAATTCTTACCTAAACTCATCTACGCAATCTTCCTTTTGTATAGATATGACACACAAAACTTCTTCTCGTGGAATCATCCCTCATAGATAGTACATCGGTGGCCACATTTTCCTTCCCTTTCTTATAAATAATCTCAAATTCATAACCCAACATCTTTGTGACCCATTTTTTCTCTTTTGAAGATAGTCATTGCTCCAAGAAGTATTTCAAACTATCATGATCATTTTTTTACCTTGAAGTGTCTACCCATCAAGTATGGTCTCCATTGTTTGACTACATGTAATATTTCCATCATTTCCTTCTCATAGGTGGGCTTCAACAAATTCTTTCCTTTTATTTACAGATCTCAAATTCTATGGGATGTCCTTCTTGCATGAGTACTACTCCAATCCCATTTTCTAAATAATTGCATTAAACTATGAAGGTCTGGGAGAAATTTGGGGTTGCAATCTTTGGAGTGGTGCACATTTCCACCTTTAATTTTTAAAATTCCACGAAGCTTCCTCATTCCTTTGAAAGGAATATTTCTTCAATTATTTTATGAGTGGTGTTTCTATACCACCATGGGTTTTTACAAATATGTGATAGTACCTTGTGATACCTAATAAACCTTGTAAATTCTTGAGGGTTCCCTGGGCGTCCCATTCTACCAAGGTTGGTATCTTGCAAGGGTCCACCTTAACACATTCATGTGAGACAATATGACCCAAGTATTATACTTCCGTACCATAGAATAACACTTTGAACGATTGAAATAGAGTTGATGTTTCTTTTGGGATTCCAAGACTGTATATACATGATGTAAATGTTTCTCCCATGATTTACCAAGAGAAAATTCTTTAGGAATGGTTGAAATACTAAATTCGTCAACATCTGAAATGTGGATGGTGCATTAGAAATACCAAAAGGCATCACTAGTAATTCATAATTCCCTTGATGATTTTTGAAGGTTGTATTATGAATATACTCTTTATTTACTCTAATTTGGTGATACCTAGAACGTAGATCTAGTTTTACAAAATAAATTACATAATGCAACACATCTAACAAATAATCAATGACATGAATATGAAACTTATCTTTAATAGTGTACTTGTAAAGTTATCTATAGTCTAGACACATGTGCCACCTTCCATTCTTATGATACACCATAACCATTGGAGTAAAATAAGCACTCTAAATATGAAGAATAAAACGCATTTCCAATATATCCTTAACCATCTTCTTGATCTCACTCTTTTACACATATGTGTATCTATAAGGCCTGATGTTGGGGGGTTGTCTTTCTAAAATTAAATAAATGACATGATCATGATCTCTTTCAAGAGGCAATCCAATAGGATCCTTTCAGAGAATTTAATGTTGATCAATAAAATTATGAAGATAAATATGCACTTCGTAGTTAGTGGTTAAAATTCCATGGAGAAAAATCATGTTATAAATCCTTTAGCCTTCTTGTAAGAATATTTTGCATTTGGTGAGAACTAACCACGTGAGGAATTTTTCCTAGAGTCCTTGAATTTAAAATTGTCTACCCTTAAAATGAAATCACATGAAAAACTCTTGGAAATTTATCTCTAAGGCTCTAAAATTTGTGATCCAACATAGTAGATTTCATTGTGTATTATCCCATTATAAGTCTGATTTTATGGAATTTCCCTAAACATTGGATTGTGCCACCATCTGCAATCATTACTTGAAAATTATGTGCTATGTAAATTAAACAATTTATCCTTTTTCAAGCTTATTATTGATGAAATTATGTGTGCTCCCAAATCAATCAATACTTTCACCTTTTGCTTCCTAAGGTAACCCACGACCTAAATGGTTTTTAGAATGTTAATACCTAATAGATCATGACATGAGATAATGAGTTGGGGATATTCAAAGTCTTTCTCTAATGGTCCCTTCAAATTAAAAAAATATTCTCAACACATTTATGACCTTTTCCATAATTTTTGTCACAGTTGAGCCACAATCCTTTTTCTCTTTTTTTCTTTAATTTCTTGAGGTGTCATTCGAACTAGCCAAGGGTATGATGGTGGAAAGATGCTACAATATTTTATGTTAGTGAAGGTTGTTAAACCCTATCTTGATGTAGTTTTCATTGATGACATGATCCATTAATGGAAAAGAGTTTGTAATGAAGTGTCAACTCTTAAGGGGTATGAAGGATGATTGGTAGTGCCTTCACAAGGTCGTTTAGTTCCTTCACAAGATGGTTTCAATGTGTTATCTTGAGTAAAAATGGTGGTTTCAAGGTGTTCAACGCTTGATTGGTGTGGTGGGTTCTATTGGATGTAGGGTGATGCTTGGTGTGCACTTCTCAAGTGTTCTACAGGTCTAAAATGAGGTTTTAAGAGTGTACAGGGGCTTCTAGGGTGATCATTAGGTTGAGTCTTGTAATTCATGGTTGGCACTAGCCCATTTAGTCCTATATCAAGGTCCTAATGAGATGTATGAAGAAAAATCACACAATTTCAAGTAAATTAAATCATGGGAGGTGTTTAAGAACATTGTATATAGTCCTCATATGTAGCCATAGGTCACAAAACATCACTTGGAGGTAAATTTGGGGTCTTTCCTATGAATTCCATTGGGAAAAAACAATATAGGTATTGCAAAATGGATCTAGTTATGATGGCACATGACCATTTATGATAAAACAAGATTTGGGGCATGTTTAGGAAGGTGTTACAAAGGTGTGAATCAAGTTTCATGTAAAAGTGAAGATGTATTCTCAAGATAGAAAATTTTTAGCCCTATCGAGCTTTTAAAAATCTCTCTCCCAACTTGAAGGTCACCTCTCAAGACATAAAAGGCACATAAAATATTTTTATGGTGGCTTAATGATTTCACCAGTGTTAGATCACTGAGTTAAGAAAAATTCAGAGGTGGAATGAAGTAAAATGGTGTTATGTGCTCTATGAACAATCCTTAAGAGTGCAAACCACTCCAAACCCTCCCCAAACCCTAAGACTGAAGAGATGGAAAAAAATGAAGTTTTTGATCAAAAATTACTTTTTCAAGACAAGAGAACCACTCAAGATTGTAGATAAGTCTTTCTAGTCTAAGTTGGTGGAATTTTTGTACTTGGTATGGTTGACTTGTCATTGGTTTAACTTTGTTTTGCAAGGCTTTGTGTATACAATCTTGTCTAGATGGTTTCAAGTTGAAATCAGTGATGTAGAAGGTTGTGTGGGACATGTTATTAATTTCCATGTCAAGATTCATGTGAGATATGGGAAAAACTTGAGTGATCCTTGACAAACTTGGTCACCTACCGCTAATGGCTAACATGCCAAAAACCAATCTTTTCATAATAAGAGTTTTCTTGATGAAGGAACTTGTTTTTAAGTGATATTTAAATTTTTACATGTTTTATGGGTCTAATATAATGTGCTCAATATATTTTCATGATAAAATTAAGTTCCTTTAAGTACATCTTTTAAGGGACTAAAACTATCATCTTAGGAAAGTAAAAAGGACTGAGTTTTGGGCATGTAAACTTGATATTTATCATTCAATATCTTCAAAATAATATTTTATGTTGGTGGATACATTATTATTAAAGTGTTATTGCAATGGTATGTTGTGAAAGAGAAGCTTTATATGTGAAATGTAAGCAAAAAGAGGACTGGTCTTTGGTTCTCGTAACCCTTCCTAAGTGTGCCTTAGAAACCATGCAAGATAACTATATTTGATATGTAATGAAAAAGGATATGGATATGTAGAGTTGAACAACATACATATCATCCTTTAAATGTGTATTTGAAGCCATGGCTAGTTGGGTAAGTGAATGAGTGTGCTAAATCCTTGAAGATGTTTCCTTGTTCAAGAAAATCAATTTGTAGCTTGTTCAAATTTTATAGATTTTTTTCCACTACTAATCAATTGAAGGTCTTGTAGAGATCACTCACATTATTATCCAAGATTTGAAATTCTATGAGACCTCACTTTATATGACTATCAAGCACAATCATGACTGTTATCTCAATTTCTTCATGATTATGTGTAAGTAAGTATGAAAGTGAGTTGCTATGATATCTTCATACCCTAGTTAAATATTATTCAATATCATAATGAAGGTGTAGAGATCCTGTAAATGCATATCACTAAAATGCAATTTAAGTCTTCAATTTATAAAGCTTTAAACATACACTAGTTTAATTCTATAGGGGTATACACTATCACCTAGTTGTGCATGTAACTTCAAATGATGCCTTGAAGATAGAAAATAGAGAAATAAAGATGGTTAATAGGTTATAGAGAAAAATAGGGATCCTTGTAATGTATTTTCATGTCATTTACACTTTTCATTGAGTTAATTTGTGTACAAGACAAATTTAATACATGGTAGAAAAGGGAAAATTTCTGCATAGCCATTACAAGTCGAGTGTAAGGGTCGAGAAAGGAATATTAGCAGATGAAGGAAGAAATTTAGTGATTTTGGGAAGCCTATTTTGTTCATAATTTTCATCAAAGACTCTGACAGAATTGAAAATATTGAATATGAATTTGTCATCAATTTCAGAAGCAATCATTACAAATTGACAGTTTAATGTGATGTTATATTTCCTCCTTAAACAAGCTCATGGGTGGGAAAGTGAATAATATTGAAGTAGAAGTGAAAAATTATTTTGAGGATGTCTGTCTTCATGATATAAACCCATCATTGTACATGAAAGTTTTTGTTAAAAAAGTGAGATATCTGATAACGTATATATGCTAGTGAAAATTTGAGAAGATATATGAGAGTGAATGATAAAATTTAGAGATCACAATATTTTGTCTTAGCAACCATGTCAAGTGTGTGATAAAATTTATGATAAGTATAAGTAGAAGCTTAAAAAAAATTAAAGTAGGTGCTTTCATGTAAGTTACTGACTTGCAAAAGATTCAAATAGATTCTTGATAAAAAAATTTAAGTTGGCGCTTCATGTTACGTGGGTGCTCAACAAGTTTGATAGTTGTAATCTTTCATTTGAAAAATTGTCTAGCATATTACAAAGTGGTTCAAAGTGGGTTTTTCTCCCTTTCAAGTATTTACCACCATATATCTTTTCTTCATATGGTTTCTACTACTGATTTCTCATAGATAGTGTTGTTCATTATTCATAACAAAGTAATGAAATTGAATTGTATTTAAAGTTTTGAATTTTATTTTATTCTCCCCCCTATTAGTGCCTAGATTTATAAAAAGAGTATCATAACAAGGTCCTTTTCAATTAATTTTAAAAACTCGGAGGAGATCCAACTATCACAAGCATGGCCAACAATCAAGCACAAAGTGGTTTCTCCATCTCCAAGGCACCTCTCTTCAATGGATCAAATTATGAATTTTAGAGTGTCGGGTGATGACCTACCTCATGTATCTATGATTTGACATATGGAAATAGGTATTTGATGGCTACACCTCAAACTCGATGAAAATGGAAAAAGAGCTAGTGAGAAAAATTTAATGCAATGAATGAAGAACTGAACCAAATAGATAAAAATGAAACTTGGGAACTTATCCCAAGGCCCAAGAATGAAAACATCATTGGATCTAAGTGGATGTTTATAAATACGCTAATTGATAAAAGTGAATTTACAAGGAATAAGGAAAGATTGGTTTGTAAAGGGTATGTTCACGTTGAAGGAGTGGATTTTGATGAGACATTTTCTCTTGTGACTATAATGGAGGCTATTAGGCCCTTCCTAGCATATGCAACTTAAAAAGTATTCAAATTATATCAAATGGATTTAAAGTCAACATTTTTGAATGGGAAATTGAATTAATAAGTCTCGCATTGAACAAAATGATGGATTTTCTCTCATTGAGGACAAGGATTATGGCTGTGGGATGAAGAAAGCATTATATGGTCTCAAGAAATCCCCTAGGTCTTGGTATAGTTGATTAGATAAGTACATAGTTGATCAGGGGTTCAAGAAAGGAGTGATAATAGTCTATATATAAAAGAGGAAGGTCATTATTTCTTGTTATTGTCTATGTTGATGATATAATCTTTGGAAGTGATAGTGAGACTATGTCATATGGATTTTCAAAGGTCATGAAGAAGGAGTTTGAAATGTCAATGCTTGGAGAACTTTCATTCTTCCTAGGGATTTAAACCACTCAATCCATATAAGGTGTATTCATATCATAGAAAAATTACCTATAGGAAATGCTCAAGATATTTAAAATAGATAATTGTAATCTAGTAAGTACTCCAATGATTATAGGATGCAAACTCGATAAGGATGGAATCTCACCAAAGGTAAATAAGACCTCATACAGATCTATGATAAGAAAACTCTTGTATTCAACTACATCTAGGCCTGATATCATGCAAGTAGTTGGTTTGGTTGGAAGGTTTCAAGAGGATCCTAGGAAAAACCATCTTCAAGCTGTCAAGAGAATATTTATATATCTCATGGGAACCATGGAATATGGGATGTGGTATCAAAAAAATAATGAATTTCAAATCAAATCTTTCACAAATGTATATTAATAAGGTAGTATTAATGACAGAACACTTATTTCATTAAATTGGGACTTATTCCATTCCCAACACCTAAAAAATATAGCCAATATTGCTATTTTCAAATTCCAAAATGTCAAATATTGGAATTATCTACACTCCAAAATCATACATATCAGATTCCAAAATCACACATATCGGATTCCAAAATCACATATATTAGAATCCAAAATCACATATATTGGAATCCAAAATTACTTATATTGGAATTAATTGTACTCCAAAATCACATATATTTGAATCCGAAATATATCTAGTCATGATTTAAATTTATGACTTTGTAAAATAAGGTTTAATGATTTCAGGAATCTAACAATGATCTGAGAAATAATGTATGATGACTGGTATCCCATATAGAACAAATACATGTTTTGTTTTATAAGGGCTAGTTGCGGCTAGGCTTTATTTTTGGAATAAGGAGCTTATTAGTTTTAAGATGTTTTTAAGGGCTAGTAGAGGCTAGGATTAAGATTTGGAATAATGATCTTATCAGTTTTAAGATGTTTTTAAGATTAAACTATGCAAATTTGAATATTTCAAATGCCATTGAGAAAGCGACCACTAGGCTAATGACATTCATGAGATGTGAGACACTTCCAGATTCAATTACTATGGTTCAATTAAACCTTGGAACAAATAGATAATTACAGATCCTGATAATAATGAAGAAACTTAAAGAGGTCAATGATTCAATTAAGAAGAATGTAATTAAGTATAAAACCACTCTAGATATATTTTCATATTTAAAGTTAGAGCTCATATTTACTTCATTTATAATGGTGTGATTGATCCTCAATAGTGCGGAGACAATACAACAGAGGGGAGAATGTAATTAATTGTAAAACCATACCAGATATATTTTCATATTTAAATTTAGATATAAAATCAATTGTAAGAAACATGGCATAAAAATTTTCATATTCAAATATGGATATGAACTTATTTAAAATTAACTGTAAAACTATCCCATATATATTTTAGTATTTAAATATAGATATGAAATAAATTAAAATTCCTTTAGTAAAGGTAGGTATAATTATAGTAAAACATTTGATTAATAATTTAAATTTATAATGTAGCACTATTCCGGAAGTTGGGCTTCCAAATCAATAATAAAAATCATAGTAAAGCTCAAATAAAAAAATCTCCCTATAATTGTTTTAGTGATCTAATATAATCTTGAACATATTCGATGTCCTTTAATGGTTGCAAAAAATGCCACAAAACATCCAACAAGTATGTGTCTTCTAACTTAGAATCTATGTTAAATGTTTCAGCAATTATGTAGTTTGTAACATCATTTAACTTGTTTTTCTCTAAAGAGTCATCAACAAGCACTGTATTTTTACAATTGTATGATGCATTAAACCGTGACCAAATGGAGTTAAGATTCTTGAGATATAATTTGGGATTCCCATAACCTTCATAATCAGAGCATTTGGTCTCGACACAATCTTCTTGTGTAAATATGAACTCAAAGCTTGCAACCTCCAAGCTGATGTTTTGAAGGAATGAAGGCATCATGTCATCAACATTTGACTTTCTTACTAATGTCCACATTGCTATGTTGAAAAAAATTCACCGTTGCAAGAACTCTTTCACATTAGGTCTAAGAAAATAAATTTTTTTTCAAGCTCGATGCCACCAAATTTTTTTAACTGTTTAAATGTTGAAGATGCCTTGTGGAGGGTGTGTGCCAAAACACCATTTATATCAAATATGATCAGTTTCATGTTACATGTGTTCGTATTTGCAAATGAAAAAAATAAAAAAATAAAATGGTTATAGGTGGTGACAAAGGTAAAATCTAAGAGCATTCCTCATTTCTTATTGTTATACTAGGAATATTTTTTGTGAAGAATTTATTTGAATATAATGTATTGTTTCAGCACGACAAGTCTTTACATATTGTATTGTAGTTATTTCATTACATTGGAAAGTGTTATACATTTTCTAATATCAAAGCAAAAACTAGTATTTAAGCATTCTCACAATTAATTTAGGAATAGATATTTCATTAATAAAAAAATGCTCAAAGATTCTTTACATTAAAGATTTTGTATTAATTCACATTTACAACTTATACACTCACACTCTGAACTTATAATCAAGGAAGATTTAAATTCTCCCAACTTATAATCATACAATCGTAATCTAAATAGTTACAAAGAACCATCACTAAAACATATGAATATTGTTTGTTTACAATGTCAATTTGTATCATCACGATAACATTTTTAAACACTAACTTTCTATTTAGCATTTACTCGCTCCAAATATTTGATTCCCTCTACCACATTAAAGCCCTTTGACACTATTAGTGATAATTATTTGTGCAAATTGATCAACCACATATCTTTTGAGTAATTTTCTCCTCTATTTTTCATCCTAACCATAAAATTTCCTAGAGGGTTTCCCTTTGCACCTAATGTAATACACATTGTGTCTTCAAAATTGTAGGGGACATCGTTTCTAATCCAAACCTTTTCTCGATATTTTATTTCAATTCCATAGACTAATTTTCAACGTTATTTTCCCCAAGTGATTAATGGATTCAAGTTAGTTAACAATTTTTTATTGAAGGCCTTTATCAACTTTTCAACATCAACTAAAGAGAGCTTGTTTGACTAGAATCCTATTTCTAATTTTGTAGATAATGACTTTATAAAATCTTTCAGGCCACCTCGCACATTGATTCTCTCCCTGCAAAACTTGAATGTGATGTCCCCAAAGGGAAATTAGTTTTTCTCATACAACAAGTCCTCTAAATCTAAAATAAGCAAGTATTTCTTGTGGCTAACTGCAGGGAAGTAAATAATTTTTTTAATCGGTCTCATATTGATTCTAACCAATGGAAAAAATCAACATGTTAGCTTGCGCTACCGCTTACGGTGGGCCTTACATGTAGGATTGCATATTATTTACCTGCAGCTACTTCCTTTGTGGAAAGATCTGTTTCAAATAATATTAATATTATTAATATAGCTATTGTTATGGAAAATGAAAGTGTATTTGAAAAAACATACTAAACTACATGGTAAAATGGTAAATTCAATATTAGCACTTTAGGTAGCTACCACTTACCAACTAAAATTCTTATTTGGCTTGCACAAACATTACTAGTTGCTGGTTTTTTTGATGTAATATGTGTTATAAATAATAATAATCAATTTTATACTATCGTAAATGAAAGCATAATTGAAACGCATAATTTGGTCTCTATGGTAATATGATAAGTACAAATCAAAATGGTATATGTCTTCGAATGAATTATAGTGCACGCTAGGGTTTGTTTATATCCATTGAACCACCAATTGGAGGATAACACTTTTGAGATATTGATGTGGATTAGTAACCACTAGGATATGAAATCATTAGATGGAATAAGCATATATTCTAATGTCTGTATCATTATGTCGATATTAATGGTTTATGTAGACAACCAACAACTTGGAAACTAAAAACTATGTAGCGTTAGAAGCCATTATGAAATTTTGAAATAATTTATTTGATAATTCCTTCTTTGAAAATGATTTTGCTTCTAGAATTATTTGAAATATTTTTCTATAACTATGCGATCCTCGAAATGGTTATGTTTAAAAATACACATGGCTAATATACTTGGTTTTATCTACATATTTGTTTTGGATCTCACCATAAAATCCACTATTACTTTCTCTATGGGTTGGTGGTATGTGTGTAAGATTGCATCTTCTTTACCCGTAGATGGATCCTTTATGGAAATATATGTTTCAAACAATATTAATATTATTAATATAGATATTGCTATGGAAAATGAAAGTCTATTTTAAAAAACATACTGAACTATGTGGTAAAATGATAAATTCAATATTAGCACTTTAGGTAGATACTACTTACCAACTAAGCTTTCGGCTTGGCTTGCACAAACATTACTAGTTGCTAGTTTTTTTGATGTAATATGTGTTACAAAAAACAATAATAAATTCAAAATAAATTTAATGATATCGCAAATGAAAGAATAATTGAAAAGCATACTGGTCTTCATGGTAATATAGTAAGTAAAAATCAAAATGTTCTATCTTGAATGAATTGTAGTTCATTTATATTCATTGAACCACCCATTAGTAGACAACACTTTTAAAATATTCATTTGGATTAGTAACCACTAGGATATTCCATCATTGGCTCGAATAAGCATAGATTCTAATGTATGTATCATTATGTCAATACTAATGGTTTATGCAGACAACCAACAACCTAGAAACTACAAACTATGTAGCATTGGATGCAACCATGAACTTTTGAAATAAGTTATTTGATAATTCCTTCTTTGAAAATGATTCCACTTCTAGAATTAGCTGAAATCTTTTTCTATAACTATGTGAGCCTTAGAAATGGTTATGTTTAAAAATACGCATGGCTAACATACCTAGTTCTGTCTGCATATTCATGCTAGCTACCACCGCGCACTCCATTGTTACTTTCTCTGTGTGTTGGTGGTCTACATAAACCATTATTTTTTAATAAATTTGTGGGGCTTAGTAGTGGTTCTTATTTATAAATGCACATGACTAACATACTAGGATTTTCTTGCATATTTTTGGATGATGTGGCTAAGTTATCCTCATCTATGATTAGAACTTTTGAGCATAAAGTATTGTCAAAAGAACGATAATAATGGAAATTGAAACCAAATCTCATTAAACATATTTATAAAGAGATTGAAGGATAATCACCATGATGAGTTGGTTGTGTAGCATCAAGTTGAGAGGTTTGTACATCGATTCCTATTGTTCTTGGGTTTTCTGTGTAAATAAGAAATATGTAAGTAGATTTTTTCAGTTGAAATAATTTTAACATAATCACATGTTCGAGTTGTATTCGTTACAAACCTTTCTTCATATGAGAATAGTAATGTTTCAAAAACATTTCCTTACTATGTGTCTTAACAATAAAAACATTAGATTGATTGAATTCAATGAATGCACATAGTGTGAAACTGATTTTGTATATCACTAATACTATAGAATCCTTGGAACAACATCGAGTGAACATATCTCAGACCAGAACTCATATGATCACTCAAAAGGAAAAGGATGTTTGTTTCCTTTTAGGTTAATTTCGCTTGTAGTTATCAATTGTTGTGGCAAGTTTTCCATCCAATCCCTAGTGACTTTTTCTCTTTCATCATTGATTTTGTCACATTTTTACACTCCAGTTATTGGTTACATAAGACACAAACTTTTAAATTTCCCACTATTATCATAGAGCCGTAGCATTCATCCAAAATTGATTCTTCACTGTCCTTAACCTTTTCTATGTATTTGTTTATTGTTTCTCTCAACATTTTTGAATATTTAATTGGTATGAGAACAATAATAATACATTCTTGTGCACTCATTCTAATAACTGTTAGTAGCTCCATTATTTCTTCAGAAGAAATATCGCTAGAAAAATTGCAAAAATCAGCGATAACACATTCTGCATTGAAAGGATTGGTGGTAGGAATAGCTAATAGAGTTGACGAAAGTTGGAATGGGTATGCACATTGACAAGTAAATTATTTTGTGTCCTCCATCCTTGTCAGTATATTTTCTTCCATTGACACCACATAGTTGTCTAATATTGTTTGAGCCTCAACGGGAAGATCTTCTTCCGCCACCTGGTCCTTTTTCGTTTAGCTTTTTTTTCCCCTATGTGGGAATCAAATTTTCTCTTTCCTTTCCTCTCTTCACCCAATAGTACATAAAACCTGGTGGTAGTATGATTCATGTAATTTAAATTTTTCAATTACATTAGATTCACTACAAGATGTCAATAGATCAATATATGGATGTTTTTCTTTAAAATATTATAGAACTTTTTATCTCATTTTTGTATCTCTTTTTATTCTCTGGTAGTAGGAATAAAATGTGTCTACTATTATTCCTTCTTGAATAGGTCCAATTGAATAGATATCCCTTGATTTTACTTTATCTACTAGTACTGATAATTATTCATTGTTCATTCCTCTAGCATCCCTAAATGAATTGGTTGTGAATCTTGCCAATGAATTAGGATGAAATTTATCCTGATTATCTTTAACAGGTGAATAATCAAGGCCACCAAATCTAAACAACTCAAATTTTGTAGTCCATTTACTCCATATATCATCTGATAATAATAGAAAATTCCATTTGTCATATAGATTGAGGGTTGATTCTATTTTGAAAATAAAAATACATTAACTCTTAAATTTATACATTCAAAGGAAAATCATATGTTTTTTCTTTATATATAAGGAAGAAAAAATTTAAGAACAAATGCAATAAAATTAAAATACATTTCCCTCCACTCCTCTTTTTTTTTTTCAATCCGGGACGTTGAGGACATCTAAGTAATTTCCAAACCAATCTAGCTTTATATAACAAATCAATAAACGTGGTTTCTATCTAAGTTTTGTTGCCTTCATTTTGTTGTTGGAAAATATTAATAATGGCTTTGTTATTTGCATTTTCGTAAAGAATGCGAGCCCTTTGAAACTTTAGCCTCAGATGTAAATAATTGTAAGTATATGAGCCCAAAATATTTTTTTGTCCATATATTGTATGTTGGCCATCAAGTATAATGTCATCCCTTTTCCAAGTCTTTCATATCGTTGAGCACCATAAACTTATTTGTAGACTCCGAGAGGGAAGAATAATTGCACCCCTATATGTAGGAATAACATTTATCAACATGGAGTGCCCAAGAATGTAAACATTCTCATCATCAACATGATGATACTGATATTGTGGAGGTGCTACATGGCACATGGAAACATCAATGGAAAATACTTCTCCATCGAACAAAAAGTAATCAAACTGCTTCTTAGTTGAATTTTATGTATTCGTGAATATAGTGCTTGCTTTCTTCAACAATGTAGCTGATTTAGTAATTTTTTTCAACCCATGAAAATTTGATATGAATGGATCAAGCTCTAATTTAGAAAAATATGCTTTCCTCAGCATAGTAAATAACTTGTCATGTTTATGCGGTGAAAGCAAACCTTTTCTATTAAAAAAATGACAAAAATAAGAGGTTTGATCACCTCTATACACATTTCTAAGTATCGAAGCATTCCATTGCAAACTTCTTTTGCATTTGAATAACTAGTTTTTTCTTCATCTACTAAAACCTGCAATCCCATCCATTTTTGAATAGGAAAATTGTTTTCTATCTTCAAGGGCTTGCATTTTCCCTTTCCTAAATAAAGAAACATCCAACTCCATATCCACAATAAGACACTTATTATTTTCATAGTGAATGCATTTGACCTAAACAAGTAGTGTTCTATAATTAATGACTACAAAGAATATAACCATTCAAACTTCCTCATGTCTCATCATCTATAAAAAAAATACAACCACAGGTGATTGTAATAGTTATCGGGCCATAGAATTCAACAAACTAGTCGTCATCTCTTTTCTTCCAGCTCTCAACACCTTCAATGAATGGAATTGCCAAGAATGGATTATGACCAATGGAAGATATTGTATCTCGTAATTGGATAGAATATAATAAAAATTACTTGAAATATAGATTAATTTTTTTCTCACCATATGTTAATGAATGTAAGTATTAGCCTTTACGATCACCAATCTCTATAATACATTACTTTTTATCATTGGTGAGCAATCAAAGTAAACATTAGCTATTGTTAGGATTCGACTGAACATGACATCTAACCTTCAACTGGTTACTGTAAATCATATTTTGTGGATCACAACATTAATACGAAACTATGTAAAATTGTTCTTGATAATTAACACTCAACTTATTTTGGAAGGATTATCTGTTGTCTAACAACCATCCACTTTGTGTAGATTGCATGAAAGGAAACATTTGAAAACATATATGTTAGCGAGAGAGAGGATTTAAGTTGACATATGAATGGAAAATTTTTAATATTACTTATTGGTAATTTACACCAATTTAATGGACTAGCTTAAAGGCCATTAAGATTTAATCTCCATAACTAGTAGAAAATAATAATGTAGCGACCGCTAGGCTCAAGAATGTATTTATTTGAAAATAGCTATATAATAAAAAACAATGGTCAAGCTTAGCAGCCACTAAGCTCCTTTGATTACCAATTGTCATTGTAAGCACTATATGTTCAACTATGGACCTGATATTGTTTTTCAATGATAGTAATTATATTGTATTAGTTGGACTTTGCATGTTGGACCCAATTGCAGCACTACATTTCAAAAATATGGATAAAGACTTTATTTTTCACCTATAATATTTGTTCATATGAAAGAAAAATTTCAAAATAACTATTGAATTAAAAACATGGTTTATCTAAGTGGCCACTAAGATATTTGCATTACCTCTAGTAGTAGAAATCATTATAAGTACAACTTTAGAATGATTGTTATTGTCAATGACTATAATTGTATCAAATTAGTCACACGTTACCCGGTGGAGCCAATTATCGCAATACTTTCCATAAAATAAAATATTTAGCAACCTCCAGCCTTCATTACTAGTTGAAAGGAATAACGTAGCAGCCACTAGGTTCAATAGTTTTAAATTTTAGAATAGCTTTTCCAGGTAGAGCTAATTACCACACTTATTTCCATCAATAGGGATCAAGACTTTACCTTCATATCAAAGGAATAATGTTTCGGCTAATAGGTGTAATAATTTATAAATTTTAGAATAGATATATAATAATAAACGATGGTCAAGCTTAGTGGTCATAGGGTTCCTATAATTACCATTTTCCATTCTAATCACTATCTGTTCAAATTTGGATGGTTAGTGATTTTCATTGATTGTAAGTGTCACATATTGGGTAGAATTCACATGGCTGACCCAATTACTACACTACATTCCATCGAGAGGCATCTAGTATTATTTATTTCTCCTAAGATATATATTTGAAAATTGTAATCCATATTTGTTAGTATCAGAGAAAAAGGGTATCAACCACTAAGCTCAAGAATTTCTTAATTTCAAAATATCCATTGAATAATAAATCATGGAATAGCTTAGAAGCCAATTCCTACAATGCTTTCCATCGAGAGGGATCAAGACTTTCTATTCTTATCAAAGAAAATGCTTAGTGACCACCAACCTTCATTACTCATTGAAAGGAATAACGTAGCGCCACTAGGCTCAACAATTTTAATTTTGAGAGGATTCAAGACTTATTTGTTTCTCCTCAAATATATCTTTATAAATTATACTCCATATTCTTTTGCACTAAATAAATATCCTAGCAATTGGCGCTAGGCTTAACAATTTCTCAATTTCCAAATATTTATTGATTAACAACTCATGATATAGCTTAGAGGCCGCCAGATCCTTTCATTACCTCTTGTCATAGTAATCACTATCTTTACATATTTAGATTGATTGTAATTTTCAATGATTATAATTGTTTCAAATAGGCTACACATTACTTGGTGGAGCCAATTGTTGCACTACGTTCCATCGAGAGGGATCAACACTTTGGTTCGTATCAAAGAAAAGGTTTAGTGACCGCTAAGTTCGATTACTAGTTGAAAGGAATAACATAGCGCATCTCTGGTAGGCTCAACAATTTATAATTTTTGACTAAGTATATTATAACAAACAATGGTCTAGCTTAGCAAATTGATAGGCTCCTATAACTATCACCCGTCATTGTAATTGTATCATTTTAGGTGGACTTTACATAGAAGCCATAATTGTTGCACTAAATATTTATCTCATAAAAATATATCTTTTAAATTGGAATCCATATATACCCTCGAGAGAAAGTGATATTTTATTTAGTTTTGATAAGATAAATCATTGCATGACAAATTACTTAATTTAGAAATAGCAATATAATAACAAATCATGATATAGCCTAAGAAATGCTAGCTATATAAAAATACCTCTTGTCATTGTAAACTTTACATAAATTGAATGGACTAGCTTTAAGGCCATTAATATTTAATCTCCATAACTAGTAGAAAAAAATAATGTAGTGGCCGTTAGACTCAAGAATCTATTTATTTTAAAATAGCTATATAATAAAAACAATGGTCAAGCTTAGTGGTAACTAAGCTCCTCCGATTACCAATCATCGTTGTAAGAGTTATATGTTCAACTGTGGACTAATATTATTTTTTAATGATAGTAATTATATTATGTTGGTTGGACCTCGCATGTTGGACCCAATTGTAGCACTACATTTCAACAAGACAGATAAAGACTTATATTTTTCACCTATAATATAAATTTTGTAAATTATAAGCCATATTTGTTCATATGAAAGAAAATTTTCAAAAATAACTATTGAATAAAAAACATGGTTTAGCTTAGCGGCCACTATGATATTTTCATTACCTCTAGTAGTAGAAATCACCAGAAGTACAAATTTAGAATGATTCTTATTGTCAATTACTATAATTGTATCAAATTAGTCACATGTTACTATGTAGAGCCAATCACCATAATACTTTCCATCAAATAAAATATTTAGTGACCTCCAACCTTCATTACTAGTTGAAAGGAATAACGTAGTGGCCACTAGGCTCAATAGTTTTAAATTTGAGAATAACTTTACCAAGTGGAGCCAATTGCCACACTACTTTCCATCGAGAGGGATCAAGACTTTACCTTCATATTTAAGGAATAATGTTACGGCTAATAGGTAAAATAATTTCTAAATTTGAGAATAGATATATAATAATAAACAATGGTCAAGCTTAGTGGCTGTTGGGTTCCTATCATTACCATTTTCCATTGTAATCACTATCTATTCAACTTTATATGGTTAGTGATTTTCATTGATTGTATGTGTTACACATTGGGTAGAATTCACATGGATAGCCCAATTATTGCACTACATTGCATCGAGATGCATCTAGTATTATTTATTTCACCTAAGATAGATCTTTGATAATTGTAATTCATATTCATTAGTATCGAGAAAGAGGGTTTCAACCATTAAGCTCAAGAATTTATTAATTTCAAAATATCTATTGAATAACAAATCATGGAATAGCTTAGAAGCCAATTCCTACAATGCTTTCCATTGAGAGGGATCAATACTTTCTATTCTTATCAAATAAAATGCTTAGCAACCGCCAACCTTCATTACTCATTGAAAGGAATAACGTGGCAATTGTTAGGCTCAACAATTTTAATTTTGAGAGGATTCAAGACTTATTTATTTCTCCTAAGATATATATTTGTAAATTATAATCCATATTCATTTGTATCAAAGAAAAATCCTAACGTCCGCTAGGCTTAACAATTTCTCAATTTCCAAGTAGCTATTGATTAACAATTCATGATATAGATTAGAGGCCATCAGGATCCTTTCATTACCTCTTGTCATAGTAATCACTATATTTACATCTTTAGATTGATTGTAATTTTCAATGATTATAATTGTTTCAAATCGGTTACACGTTACCTGGTGGAGCCAATTGTTGCACTACATTCCATCGAGAGGGATCAACACTTTTGGTTCGTATCAAAGAGAAGGTTTGGTGACTTGCTAAGTTCTATTTCTAGTTGAAAGGAATAACGTAGTGACCGCTAGGCTCAATAGTTTCTAATTTTTGAATAGCTATATTATAACAAACAATGGTCTAGCTTAGCAGCCGCTAGGCTCCTATCATTATCACCTATCATTGTAATTGTATCATTTTGGGTGAACTTTACATGGCAGCCATAATTGTTGCACTACATATTTATCTCATAATATATATATCTTTTTAAATTAAAATCCATATATACCGTTGAGAGAAAGTGATTTTTTTGTAGTTTTGATAAGATAAATCATTTCACAACAATTACTTAATTTGGAAATAGCGATAGAATAACAAATCATGATATAGCCTAAAGAGCCACTAACTATATAAAAATACCTCTTATCATTGTAAACATTATCTTTACAGCTTTGAGGCACTAGTGTTTTTGTTGTTTTAATGCAAAAAAACCTTCTTGTATTTCATAATTTCCATGCTACGTGTTGTCATTTGAATGGTAGGTATTTATATTATAATATCGCGGTTTCATATAGTTTCAAAATATTTTATTATTCGTTTCTTTACATTTAAATTTCATAATAAATGTGTCAATTATAATGTTTTCTAACTATTAGGTTCAAAACATGCCACGTGGCATAATATAATTGGATAATTATTTTTCATTTGTGCACTACATCTAACATTGTATAGGTCAATTTTGATAAAAATTAAAAAAATTGCCTATACATTCATACACTTTATTTCATTTGTTTTATTACAATATTATATTTTTTATTATGTTTTTACTATTTTAAGCTATAGCCACATGTCACCGTTTTATTGGTTGCTATTTATATTATAATATCGTGGTTTCATATTATACTAGTTTCTTTACATTTTAATTTCATAATAAATGTGTAAATTGTAATGTTTTTTAACTATCAGGTCCAAAAACATGCCACGTGGCATAGTATAATTGGATAATTATTTTTCATTTGCGTACTACATCTAATATAGTATAGATCGATTTTGATAATTTTTTTAAAAATGTGCATATACATTCGTGCACTTTATTTCATTTGTTTTATTACATTATTATATTTTTTTATTGTGTTTCAACTATTTTAAGCTATAGCCATGTGTCACCATTTTACTGGCTGATATTTATATTATAATATTGTGGTTTCATATTATATTAGTTTCTTTACATTTTAATTTCATAATAAATGTGTAAATTATAATGTTTTCTAACTATCAGGTTCAATCTTAACACATGGCACAAAGTAATTGGAGAATTACATTTCATTAGTGCACTACATCTAACATTATCTAGGTGATTTTTGATTAAAATAAATTAAAAAATGTGCCTATAAATTGATATAATTTATTTCTACTATTTTATTATAATATTATAAGTTTTATTACGTTTCAACTATTTTAAGCTATAACCAATAACAAAAGGCATTGTTTTCAATATTGTTTATTTTTTTGATATCCCACACCTTTTCTTAATGAGTGGTAAATTCAAAATTTAAATTGTGAATTCCCCACATTTTTGAGAATTTGAAATTTCAATATTAACACAATTTCCTTCGCTCATATTTTCAAATTTCCATATCCCACATTTTTATATTTTCAAAATTTGTAACGTGGATGTCAAAGAAAAAATATTAAATACCCCAGAGAACTAGTTTTTATGGTTTATTTTTAGGTCTTGCAGAACAACAGCTTGTGAAATCATAGAACAATACAAGAAAGCCGAAGATTGTAGGGAAAAATGCAAGAATCTTGGTCGTTTTGGCTAGGGAACAATTAGGTAGTAATTATAATCTTGTTCATGGATTTAAAAAAGGGAAAAATCAAGCAAAGAATAAAAAGGGTACTCACACACTAGGGAAGTAAACGGGGTTGCAAAAAAATGTAAATAGTTGGCTCAATGCAGCAATAATTAGTTTGAATGGCATCGCCAAGAACAAAAAAATATCAGATATAAATAAGGTTTTATAAATAATGTATACTATATTAAATGTGAACCTTTTTTATTGTGGACCTATACAGTCATTCTTTCTTTGACCGGATCCTGTATTTTTTAACCTTAGTCTATCCCTCCTTTTCCCTACAAAAACATGCTTTGTGGCCCTACTCTACTTACTGATTACTTCTGGTTGTTTTGTCAAACCACCTTGTGAATACTAGTTCCTTTCTTTTCACGTCACCCAACTCTATTTTTCCTGTTATTTAAATGAATGAAATCCTAGCAATGACTAAGATCCAAATAATATTTTTCTAGAATACCTAGCAGACTCTAATTATGGACGTTACGATAAAAAAATGTAGCTCAAAACTTGTTAATTTAATTTGTTAAAGCATACCGCCGACAAATTGCAATCATTATGAGTATGCATATTATATCAGATGCTAGCCTCCTGGAATATTCCGTGTTAAATCCTAACGAATGATAAGCCTAAATTATAACATCTTTGTAAAGGCTAGTGGCTGCTAAACTCAAATCAATTTCATTTAAAATGGTAAATCCTTTAGAAATTTTTTTAAATATTATGTTGTTGCAGTATGCAAAGGTCGCTAATTTCATACTGCTTTCAATTAATTTGTTAAATCCTAAAGAATGTTAAGGTACAAATAATATGTTGCAGAAATACCTAATGGATGTTATCCTTTCAATATCTTTATTTATTTTGAGAAATCCTAGTGGCCACTAAGCTTCAAATAATATGTTGCGGCATTGTTTTAACAACATACAACTTCCTGCTATTCGTTCTTGAGTACCAATATCTAAGTTCATAAAATGTTTTTGAGGCGTAACTGAGTGGAAACTAAGCTTGCAGTATATGACATATTTTTAATTGTATCCTAGCAAAAAATATCTTCAAATAATATGTTGCATCATAAGATAGCAGAAGTCAAGCTAAAAATCCATACTTTGTCTTGTTAAATTTTTGAGACATCCAGGCTCAAAATATTCTATTATGGAAGCATCTAGGTGTCATGTAGCTCAAACCTTGTTAATTTGATTTTTCAAAGAATACCATTGAAAAATTGCAATCATTATGAGTAAAAATATTCTAGCGGACACTATCCTCCGGAATACTATGTGTTTAATCCTCGAAGGCAAAGCTTAAATTGTTACATCTTTGTAAAGGCTATCAATTTCTAAGCACAAATAAATTTAATTTAAAATGGTAAATCTCAGTAGAAACATTTTTTCAAATATTATGTTGTTCCAATGGATAGAGGCTACTAATTTCATACTACCTTAATTTAATTTGTGAAGTACAAGCGAACACTAAGGTACAAATAATATGTTGCGGCAATACCTAGTGGACACTAGACTCACAATATATTTCTATATTTTGTGAAATCTTAGCATCACTTAGCTCCAAATAATATGTTGTTACAGTGTCTTGGCAGCATATAGCTTCATGATATCCATTCTTGAGTACCAATCTCTAAGCTCATAAAAAAAAATTGAGGCATAAACCAAAGCGGGCCGATAAGATTGCAATATTTGACATGTTTGTACTTGAATCCTAGAAACATCATATATTCAAATAATATGTTGCATCATAAGATAATGGATGTTAAGATAATAATACCATACTTAGTCTTGTTAAATGCTCAAGACATCCAAGCTCAAAATATTCTATTGTGAAAGCAAGTAGATGCCATGTAGCTCAAAATTTGTTAATTTTATTTGTTAAAGCATACTGTGTCGACAACTTGCAAGAATTATGAGTATGCACATTCTAGTGACCACTAGCCTCTTGGAATCTCATGTTAATGTGTTAAATTCTTGTGTCCTTTATAACCCAAATATTATGTGTTAAATCCTAACGAACGCAAAGCTTAAATTATTACATCGTTGTAAAGGCTAGTGGACACTAAGCTCAAATCAATTTCATTTAAAATGGTAAATCCTATAGAAATATTTTTTTAAATATTATGTTGTTCCAAAGGCGTAGAGGATTCTAATTTCATACTACCTTAATTTAATTTTTGAAATACTAGTGATCATTAAGGTACAAATAATATGTTATGGAAATACCTAGCAGATGCTAGACTCATAATACCTTTCTTTATTTTGATAAATATTAGTGGCCACTAAGTTCTAAATAATATGTTACTAAGTTGTCTTGGCAGCATATAACTTCATGATATCCTTTCTTGAGTACCGATATCTAAGCTCATAAAATGTTTTCAAGGCATAACCCAACAACCACTAATCTTGCAATATCTGACATGTTTTTACTTGAATCCTAGCGATAATATATCTTCAAATAATATGTTTCATCATAAGATAACGGATGTTAAGCTAAAAATTCCATACTTTGTCTTTTTAAATTCTCGAGACATCAAATCTCGAAATATTATATTGTGGAAGCAACTAGATACCATGTAGCTCAAAAATTGTTAATTTGATTTGTTAAAGCATACCACCAACAACTTGTAAGAATT
Source organism: Taxus wallichiana var. yunnanensis (assembly GCA_018340775.1). Classification (NCBI taxonomy): domain Eukaryota; kingdom Viridiplantae; phylum Streptophyta; class Pinopsida; order Cupressales; family Taxaceae; genus Taxus; species Taxus wallichiana. Next base: position 168,342,934 of record CM031244.1, read on the forward strand.
GTGAGTACTCATATTCTAAAAATGCTAGTCTCCTAGAATCTAATGTTAATCTATTAAATTCTTGCGATCATTTGTGACTCAAATATTATGTGTTAAATCATAAGGAATGAAAATCTTAAATTGTTACATCGTTGTAAAGGATAGTGGTTGTTAAGCTCAAATCAATTTCATTTAAAATGGTAAATCTGTAGAAATATTTTTATAAATATTATGTTGTTCTAGTGCATAGATTCCACTAATTTCATACTACCTTAATTTAATTTGTGAAATATTATTGATTGCTAAGGTAAAAATAATATGTTATGGCAATACCTAGCAGACTTTAGAATCACAATACCTTTATTTATTTTGAAAAATCTTAGCGGCCACTAAGCTCAAAATAATATGTTACTAGAGTGTCTTGGCAGCATATAACTTCATGATATTTGTTCTTGAGTACCGATCTCTAAGCTCAGAAAATGTTTTCAAGCATATATTTTTGGAAATGCCTAGCGGACACTAGACTTACAATATATTTATTTATTTTGTGAAACTCTAGTGGTTTCTAAGCTCTAAATAATATGTTGGGGCAATACCTATTAGAATCTATAATCACAAGATCTTTCTTTATTTTTTGAAATCCTAGCGTTAACTATGTTCCACCTATTATTATGTGGCAGTGTCTTAGAGACGTATGAATTCATGATATGCGTTATTGAGTACATACCCCTATAGAATTGACCTTTTGTATGTTTGAATATTTATAAATTAAAGAGTTGCATTACATTTTGGTAATATGAATTTTTAGGATAAATGTACCTTCACTATGATATTGAAGAACATTTGACCATGGCATGAAGATCTCATATTAAATCACTTTCATACTTACTTACACACAATCATGAACAACTTAAGATAACATTCATGAATGGGATTGATAGTCACAAATAATGAGGTATCAAATCATTTCAAAGCTTTGAGAATAAGTTTAGTGGTTTCTATAACACCTTAAACTGACTAGAAGTGGGAAGAAAACTCTAATCTCTTCATGAGGTGTAAATTTGAACATGGTAGAAACTGATTTTCTTGAATAAGGAGACATCTTAAAGGATTTAGCACACTCACTCACTCACCAAGCTATCTATGGTTTCAAAAACAAATTTCAAGGATGATAGGGGTGTTTTGAAACTCTACATGTCAATATCTTATTTCATTACATAAAAAATAGATAAATGTTGCATGGTTTCCAAGGCACACTTAGGTAGGGTTAAGAGAACCAAAGAGTCATGTTTTTACTTGCATTTCACATATAAATCTGTAAGAAGGTATTCACCAACAACAACTATACTTTTGAAGGGATTGAGTGATAAATCAAGTTTACATGCCCAAAAATTAGTCCTTCTTGACTATCCTAAGATGAGAGTTTTAATCCCTTAAGAGATGTACTCAAATGCACATAATTTTATAATGAAAATATCTTGAGAACATTATATTGGACCCATAAAACATGTACAAAGTCTTATAACACTTGAACATAAGTTCTTTCATTAAGAAAATTATCATTCCCAAAAGACTAGTTTTTGGCATGTTATCCATTAATAGTAGGTGACCAAATTTGTCAAGTATCACTAAATTTTTCCCATAGCTCACTTGAGTCTTGACATAGAAATTAAAAATATGTCCCACAAAAATTCTACATCAATGCTTCAAAATTTAAACCATCAAAACAAGGTTGTACACATAAAACCTTGCAAAACAGAGTTAAATCAGTACGGTAGAGTCATGCTTGAATTACAAAAATTCCACCTACTTGGACTAGAAATAATTATCTACAACCATGAGGGGTTGTATTAGCTTGTAAAATTTATTTTGTGATATAACACTTCAACTTTTATCTGTTGCTTGATCTTAGGGTTTGATGAGGTATTGGAGTGGTTTTGCACTCTCAAGGATTGTTCATAGAGTATAGGGAACAATTTTACTTCATTATACCTATGGAATGTTCTAGACCCAATGATTTAACACCGATGAAATCCTCAAAACACCATCTAAATATTTTACATTCCTTTGAGCTCTTCAAAGGTGACCTTTGACCGGAGAGAGCTTTCTAGAACCTTGATAGGGCTAAAAATCTTCTATCTTGAGAATTCATCTTCATTTTTACATGAAACTTGATTCACACCTCTATAACACCTTCCTCCACATTCCATAAATATTTTTTTATCACAAATGATCATGTACCATCATAACTAGATCCATTTCCCTAAGTCTATACTTCTTGTTCTCAATAGAAGTCATAGGAAAGACCACAAATTTTCCTCCAAGTGATGGTTTGTGACATATGGCTCCATATGACGACTCTATACAATGTTCTTAAACACCTCCCACTCTTTGATTTATTCACATTGTTTGATTTTGCTTCATACATCTCATTAGGTCCTTGAACTAGGCCTAAATGGGCTAGTTCTAACCATCACTTGGAATACTTGACCTGATGATCACCCTAGAAGCCATTGCACACTCTTGAAACATCATTTCAGACCTGTAAGACATGTAAGAAGTGCACACCAAGCATCCCCCTACATCTAGTGGGCACCAACCACCCCAACCTAGCACTAGACACCCTAAAACCACCATTTTTACTCAAGAAGACACACTAAAACCATCTTGTGAAGGAACTAAACCACCTTATGAAGGAACTAAAAATTAACCTTCATGCCCTTGAATATTTGACACATTATTGCACACTCTTTTCATCAATGCACCATGTCATCAATGACAACAACAACAAGATAGGGTTCAATAATCCCCCTTTATCATTGATGGAAGCAAAAATTAGAAACTTTGATATAAATACCTTCAAAAATATCTTTCCTTGTTTTTGAATACATTCTCCCCCTTTAACATATATGACAAAGGTGAATTCAACAAATGATATGTAAACAATCAGTAGAAATACATAAACTTGCCTCTTCAAGCTCCCCCTTGGATTAGGTAGGATTTATTTCCATTGATGGCTTGAAAGGATGGATGGATTTCTTCTCCAATCATCCTTATTTCTCCCCTAAACTTATGCTTCAATCTCAAACTTTTCACTCTTTTCCCATGCCTTTATTTGGTCTTCTCAACTTATACCTTGAACTAGTGAACCAACCCCTATTTTTACACTTCTTGAACCTTCTTGGAGCACATATGCCACTTGAGTTTCTCCCCTTATTTTGACACTTTTTTAACCCTTTAGTTATTTATTGGGGAAATGATTACCCCTATTTTATTTCATAAATGCTCAAAATAAACATGTTATAAAGCATTGGTCATAATGTCGAAACTTCCTCCTTTGTGGATACATGTTCAAGCATGATTATTTTCTCATGCAGTTTCTCCCTCAAGAAATGGTATTTAATTGGTATAATTTTTTTCTTGGACCATATCACTAGATTATTTTACACACTTATATCATTTGTGTTATCCATATATAGAGGTATATGACCGTTATTTTCAATTTTATAGTATTTATGTTTTTGCTTCATCCACATCATTTGAGTAAAACATAAGTTTGTTTTTACATACTCAAATTCATATGTGGAAATTTTTACAAGAGACTGCTTCTTACTTAGTCAAAAAATAAGGCACTTACTTATAAAGAAATCTCCACTAGCTGTGCTCTTCATGTCATCAATACTACATTCCCAATCTATATATGTGAAGGCTTTGATTTGAAAAGAATTAATTTTTGGATGCCACAACCCATATTCCATAGTTCACATGAGGTATCTAAATATTATCTTGACATATTGAATATGTTTCTCCCTAGGATTCTCTTAAAACCTTCCAAATAAACCAAATAATTACATGATATTAGGCCTAGATGTAGTTGAATACAAGAAGCTAATATCAGGCCTTGATGATATGAGGTCTTATTTAATTTTGGTGATATGAAATCCTTGCTGAGTTTATATCTTACAATCATTAGAGTGTTTACTGGCTTACAATTATCCATTTGAAATCTCATAAACATTTTCTTAATGTGATTTTTTTGTGATATGAAGCTGCCTTCTTTTGATTGTCTGATTTTTAGCCCTAGGAAGAATGAAAGTTATCCAAGCATTGACAATTAAAAATCCTTCTTCATGACCTCTGAAAATCCAAATGATATAGTCTAACTATAAATTCCAAAGATTATATCATTAACATAGACAACAACAAGCAACAAATGACATTCTTCCTCTTTTATATATAGATTGATATCGTGTACTCATTTTTTGAAGCCCCGATCAACTAAGTACTTATCCAATATTCTATACCAAACCCTAGGGAATTTCTTAAGACCATATAATGCCTTCTTTAGCCTACAAATATAATCATTTTCCTCAGTGAGAGAAAATGCATCAAGTTGTTCAATGTAGACTTCCTCATTCAAGTTCCCATTCAGAAATGCTAACTTTACATCCATTTGATATAATTTGAATCCTTTGTATGTTGCATATGTTGACAAGATCCTAATAGCCTCCATTCTATCCATGAGATAAAATGTATGATCAAAATCCATTCCTCAAACATGAGCATACCCTTTGTAAACCAACCTTTCCTTATTCCTTGTAAATTCACCTTTTTCATTTAGCTTGTTTCTAAAAACCCACTTAGTTATAATGATATTTTTATTCTTGGGCCTAGGGAAAAGTTCCCAAGTTTCATTTTTCTCTATTTGGTCTAGTTCTTCATTCATCACATTAAATTATTTTCACTATCTCTGTTTCCTACTCCATTAGTTAGAGGTGTAGCCGGGAGGGTGTATCCATCAACAACTCGATCACCATATGTCAAAGCATAGAGACATGAGGTAGGTCTTCATCCTAACAATCCAAAATTCATAATTTGATCCATTTAAGAGAGGTCCCTTGGAGATGGAGATACCACTTTGTGCTTGACTACTAGCCATGCTTGTAATAAATGCATATCCTTTGATTTTTTAAAATTACTTCAAAAGGACCTTCCTTGATACAAATTGTTGGAAATCTAGGCACTAAGAGGGGGTGAATCAGTGCAAATTAAAAATTTGAAAGATAATTCAATTTCTTTTCTTTGTTATGAAGAATCAACAACAGTATCTATGAGAAATCAACAGTAGAAACCATAAGAAGACAATATTCAAGGTGGGAAACCATTGAAAGGGAGAGAAATCCACTAAACCAATATACTATGCTGGAAAATGTTTCGAATGAAATATTATAAAGGTCTTAAACTTTTTGAGCACCCACTCAACATAAAGTACCAACTTTAAAATCTGATCAAGCACCTACTTGACTCCTTTGCAAGTTGTAACTTGCATGAAATTTCCTCCTTTAAAAATTTTCTTAGCTTCTACTTAGTCTTGACATAAATTTTATCACACACTTGACATTATTGTTAAGACAACAGATTGTGATGTCTAAATTTTCTCATTCACTCACATATATCTTCTCCTAGTTACACTAGCCTTAATACATCTCTGTCACTTTTTGAAAAACATTTTTCATGTAGAAGGATGGGTTCATATCATCAACAGAGACATCCTCAAAATAATTTTGCACTTCCACTTCAATACTATTCAATTTCCCACCAATGAACACATCCAAAGAGGAAATATACATCACATAAAAACTATTAATTTGTAATTATTGTTTTTGAAATTGATGAAAAATTCATATTCATTATTTTCAAGTATGGCCAAGATTATATGATGAAAATGATGAACAAAATATTCTTCCCAAACTCCTGAATTTCTACCTTCACTTGCTGAGATTCCTTTCTCGACCCATGCATTTAGACTTGTAACATTTATTCATACCTTTTTCTTGTTCTACCACTTATCAACTTTTTCTTGTAGAAAACATAAATCAATTACAAGTATAAATGACATACAAATATGTTACAAGCTCCCAAATTTTCTCTATAACCCTTAACCATATTCATTTCTTACCATTCTATCTTCAAGGAATCATTTGAAGTTACATGCACAACTAGGTGCTTGTTCATACTTCTGTAGACTTGAAATTTTGTATGTTTGAAGATTTATAACTTGAAGACTTGAATTTAATTTTGGTGATATACATTTGGATGATATCTACACATTCACTATGATATTAAAGAACATTTGATTAGGGCATGAAGATCTCATATCAAATCAATTTCATACTTACTTGCACATAGTCATGAAGAACTTAAGGTAACAACTATGAATGGGTTTGATAGTCGAGGCCTCATATCATTTCAAATCTTGGAGAATAATTTGAGTGGTATCTACAACACCTTAAACTTACTTGGAGTGGTAGTAAATCTAATATCTTCATGAGGTACATATTTAAACTTAGTATAAACTAATTTTCTTGAACAAGGAGACAACTTCAAGGATTTAGCACATTACTTACCTAGCTAGTCATGGCTTCAAAGAAACATTTCAAGGATGATATGGATGTTTTGAACCTCTACATGTCCATATCATATTTAATTACATTGCAAATAGATCAATCTTACATGGTTTCCAAAGCACACTCAGGAAAGGTTATGAGAACAAAATATCAGTCATATATTTTCTTGAATTTTACATACGAAGCTTCTCTTTCACAACAAACAATTACTATCACACTTCAAACATAAGGTATCCACCAGAATCAAATATTATTTTGAGGGGATTGATTTATAAGTATCAATTTTACATGCCCAAAACTCAGTTCTTCTTGACTGTCCTGAGATAATAGTTTTAGTCCCTTAAGAGATCTACTCAAAGGAACTTTTTTTATCATAAAAATATATTGATCACATTGTATTGGACAGATAAAACATGTACAAAGTCCTATATCACTCAAAAACAAGTTCTATCATCAAGAAAACTATCATTCCAATAATATTGATTTTTGGCATGTTAGCCAGTAATAGTAGGTGACCAAGTCTATCAACGACCACTCAAGTTTTTCCCACAACTCACTTGAGTCTATACATGAAAATTAATAACATGTCTCACAAAACCTTATACATCACTTATTTCAACTTGAAACCATCTAGACAAGTTTGTATACACAAAACCTTGTAAAACAGAGTTAAATAAGTATGGTATAGTCATTCTGAAGTATAAAAATGCCACCAACTTGGAATATAAATACTTCCCTACAATCCTAAGTGGTTTTATTAGCTTGCACAAGTAATTTTCTGATTGAAAACTTTCAATTTTGTTCCATCACTTCAGTCTTAGGGTTTGGGGAGGGTTTGGAGTGGTTTGCACTCTTAAGGATTATTCATAGAGTATATGGCACCATTTTACTTCATTCCACCTCTAGAATGTTCTTAACTCAGTGCTATAACACTCATGAAATCATCAAGACTCAATTCAAATATTTTACATGCCTTTTATCTCTTGAGAGGTTACATTTGAGCTAGGAGATATCTTTTAGAAGCTCAATAGGAGAACAAATCTTCTATCTTGAGAATGCATCTTAAATTTTGCATGAAACTTGACTCACACTTCTATAACACCTTCCTTCACATGGTCCACATCTCTTTTCCCATAAATGAGCATGTACCATCATAAATAGAGCCATTTTACCGTGCCTATACTACTTTTTCTCAATGGTGATCATACAAAATACCCCATATTTTCCTCCAAGTGATGGTTTGTGACTTGTGGCTCCATATGAGGACTATATAAACTTTTCTAAAAACCTCCCATGCTTGCATTTTCTTGACATGGTTTGAGTTTGCTTCATACATCTAATTAGGTCCTTGAACTAGGCCTTAATGGGCTAGTTCTAACCATGAATTGTAAGACTTAACATGATGATCACCCTAGAAGCCCTTCCACACTCTTGAATCCTCATTTTAGACCTATACGACACCCGAGAAATACACACCAAACATATCCCTACATCCTAAGTGGTCACTAAACACCCCAACCAGACACTAAACACCCTAAAACCACCATTTTTTCTTAAGAAGACACACCGAAACCATCTTGTGAAGTAACTAAACCACCTTGTGAAGGAACTACCAATAAACATTCATGCCCCTGAAGATTTGAAATATCATTAAACACTCCTTTACATCAATGCACCATGTCATCAATGACAACAACATCAAGATTGGGTTCAATAATCTCCCCCTTTTTCATTGATGGCAACAAAAATTAAAAAATTGATGGAAAACATGCATATAAATACCTTCTAAGCTCTATTTCCTTGTTTCTGAAGACATTATCCCCCTTTGACATCTATGAAAAATGTTTATTTAAAAAAATGATATGTAAACAATCAATAACAAGACATAGACTTACCTCTTCAAGAAACCCATTTTATTAGGCTAGCTTTCTTTTCAGTTATGGATTGAAAGGATGCATGGATTGCATCACAAATCATCCTCAATTTTCCTCCTAAGCCTTTTCTTCAAACTCATGCTTTTCACTCTTTTCCCATTCTTTTCTTTGGTCTTCTCAACTTGTACCTTGAACTAGTGAACTAGCTCTCCTTATTTTAACACGTCTTAAACCTTCTTATAGAAGATATGTCACTTGAGTTGCTCCCCCTGTTTTGACACTTCTTGAACACTTTAGTGATTTCATGGGGTAGGGATTACCCCTACTTTATTTCTTAAAATTCTCAAAAGTAGCTTTTGGTAAATTTTTAGTGATAATAATAGTTACTTCCTCCTTTGTGGATACATGTTCAAGCTTGAATATTTGCTCACTCACTTACTCCCTCATGAAATGGTACTTTATTGGTATATGTTTTTTCCTGGAATGCATCACTAGATTTTTGAAACACTTATAGCACTTTTTCTATCACAAGATAGAAGTATAAGACCATTATTTTCAAATTTATAGTCTTTAAGTGTTTGCTTCATCTACATCACTTGAGTACAACATAAGGCTGCTCCTATATACTTAGCTTCACATGTGGAAAATTATACAAGAGACTACTTCTTACTTAGCAAAGAAATAAGGAAATTAAATAAAAAGAAATCTCTACCAGTGGTGCTCTTCTTGTAATGCTTATTTCAATAAATTGGGACATATTCTAGTGAATTGAGACTCCAGTATTTCAAGTATTGGAAGAAATCCATCTCCGTTTTTACATATATTGGATTCCATTTTTGGCTATACTGGATTCCATTATTAGCAATATTGGATTCCATTAGTCGTAATATCATATTCCAATATTGTCATTATCGGACTTATTCAAGTTCCAATTTCTCTATTATTGGATTCCAATATCGCTATTATTGGATTCCAATATCGCTATTATTGGATTCCAATTTGGCTAATATTGGATTCTAGTAGCACTATTATTGGATTCCAAGTTTACCACTATTCTAATCCAATTTATAAATCCCAATTTTTGGATTTTAGTTTCATTATTTTAGGATTTCTATTTTTTATTACTTAAATCCCCACATAAGCCAAGTGGATGCTATCTTTTATATTCCAAGTAATCGTTATCTTACATAAGCCCACGATCGCTATATTAAGATAGTGGCCTCTATCTTAAGATAGCGGCCATTATATTATATAATCCAAGAAGTCACTATCTTACTAAGCCTCACAACCACTATATTCCATAATCCTATAGATTACTAACTTACATGATGAAACCGCATGTTAGGTGAAATCATCCTAGGAGGGTCAAAGTTTCATCTTTTTATTGACTGATTTTTACATGTGACTTGATTTTATTTGTGTTATTTGGCTACCATTTTTCTAAAATTTTATTATAAAGTTCATAAATGTTGACTTTGATTTTTACAACTAGTGGTACTATACTACACATTACCACTCACAGTCATTAACTTATGCATAGTCATTGGATTCTTCCCCTATGGATTTCAAAATTTATATAACCTAACGACCATTATGATGTATTTTTTATTACATGGTAAAATTCAATTATTGACTCTAATGGGAGGCCGAAAGTGGGTGGTTGCACTTAAATGTGCAAGAGACAAAAAAAATTAGTTTAAAAACTCGCACTTGGACATGATAGTTATAACTCATCATAGTGTGAGAAATTCATGGCTTCATAAATCTATAAAGTGCGATCCATTGCACAAATAAGTGCAACCCCTCTCATGTAAAATTACGATCCCTCACACGTCGAAGTGCGATACCTCATAAGAAAAATACGTGCATTTTCAAAATGAAGTGTGAATTCACACTTAGAATAGCGATCAAATATCAAAGTGTGATCCCTTATATGACAATGTGCGATACCTTGAACAAGAAAGTATGAGAATTTTCAAGATGAAGTACGAGCATTCACAATTGGAATAGCAGGAATAGGGAATAGATTTTGGGAATAGGTTTACATGGACTAAATCCTATCCAATTTATTATAACCACTATTTTAATTCAATTTTTAAATCTCCATTTTTGGATATTAGTTTCACTTTTTAAGATTTCTAGTTTTTGTTATTTGAATCCCCCACATAATCCAAGTGGCTACTATCTTACATAAGCCTCGCATTACTAACTTAAATGATGAAAGAACATGCTAGGTGAAATCAGCCTAGTGAGGTCAAAGTTACATCTTCCTGCAACCACTAAGTTACATTTTCCTTATGACCACTAAGATACATAAGCCTTCTGCAACCTCTAAGTTATATAATACCACAATAATCCAAGCGATTGTTATCTTACATAAGTGTATAGGTTGTTAACCTACATAAGCCTAGCAGTTGTTGTCTTACATAAGCGTATAGGTTGTTAACTTACATAAGCCTAGTGGATGCTAATTTACACAAGAGTATATTAATCTAGGTGAAATAATCCTAATGATTGGAAGGTTACACCAGCATACCGGTAACAAGTTTCATAATCCCACCTTTCGCTAAGCTATATAAAACTAGTGGTGCTAAGTTACATAAGCCTAGGCACCACACAATTACATCACCAAGGGTTAAATTTGACGACCTTTTAGACCTGTCAAGAAATTTTTAGATGATGGTAATTTTACAATATTTCCCTTTAAAATTTACAAAATAGTAGTTATTGAAATACTTCAAATTTATATTTATTTAATATTTTATGTATATTATATATTGATATACTTTTTATATAAATCTATATAAAAATACTATGGTATTGTAAATATGCAAGTTGCATGTGATAAGGTCACTACTTTTATGCTTTTCCATTCTATAAATCATAAAGAACAACAAAGAGTTAAGAATTACATTAAACAAGGTATTTTGAGGAAATGTATTTCCATAGGCAATTAATCCTTTGAGAAAATTACATAAGCATTGATCCCTCGCAAGGGTATTAATTATTGTTCTTTAATTTGTGCAAAGTATTGCTAGATAGCTTTATGAACCCAACTTGATATTTTAATTTGAACTCCTTTCCAATTATTTCTTGGACTCCATGCCTAGATAACACTATCTATATCAATATCTTATGTTTCCCTTAATTTTCACCACCATTGCTTTTTTAACAAGCATTCCTTGTACCTTTATTTTTCTATATTTCCTTTTCTTATGGGTTCCCACTAGTGTACCCTTATCTTTTGAGTGTTTGTGTGAACATATTTTATTTGTTTTACTTCTTCCTTTTCCATCCAATAGGTATAGTATCATCAACCAGTCTTACTAGTATCATCTTCCCAACATTCGTATCCACTATTGGGTTGAATTCCTCTCAAGGTCTATCACAAATAGTTCCAACATATATATACTTTTTGAAAGGACATTTTGAAAATAGTAGCTATCCATGTAAAGACGTGGAACACCCTTTGTCTAATCATACATTGCACTATCTGAATTGTTTTTGGACAAAAAAATATCTTCTAGTCATGTTACAATTAATAAAGGGATTTTCTAGGGCACGTAGAACATTTTACCAATATGAAATATTTGGAACACGGTGTGCTTCTCCACCATCTGTTGAACTCTTTTCTTAGTGTGTGATGTATGCATGAATGCCTCTCTACATGTCTTCCATCTCTTTGGGTTTGTTGAAGGGTGCCAATGGAGGATCCCCTTTAGGAAAGAAAAGTTTCCCATCCACTATTTTCCAGATCTCAATTAAGTGTGACTAGACAAACTTCAAGATTGATGCTTTGAACTCCATTATAGGCTTGTTGTCTCTCACAAATAATTTAAACATATTTTGTTTGTTGATACCCATGATCTTGTGGTTACCATCTAGCAAGTGTGGTTATAAAAGGCCTTAAATTCATAGACTTCCTCAATAAGGTATAGTGTGAATGTGTTGGACTCCTCTTAGCATGTTTTCTAAGTGTCCATTATTTATGGTAGAGAGAATGTATCCAATTTGCACAATGTTTTTGATAATCGATCGAATGTCCCATCTATGTCTTCTTGTGTGCGACCCACTAGAAGGAAACTCACATACACTGTGTTGAAAACCCTTCTAGTTTTAGCATGGATGCAAACATAAACAATGTTTGATTTTTATTGTCACTTGCAACATTATCTATTTGCAAGTAGAGAGTTGGTGGTTGTTTTCTAAATGAACTTGAACAAATTCTTATAGTATGAGTTGTATGAGAACCCTCATTTTCCTTGCACTTTTCATATGAATCATTTTGCAACGATTGCATCATGTAATGGGTGTTTGGATGTCCCACTACTATATAACAAATCACCATGCTGATTTGTTAGTGGTTCTTCTAGCTTATGGATACATAGTTCCAATGATGTTATTGTGAATTTTTCTCCTCACTCAAAAAAATGGAGACTAAAGTGCCCGAAACCCACCATTTTTTGCATATGTGTTAGTATACCAGTCAAAGTGATGGGGAGATTAATAACATTGCTTATTGATTTTGATTTTTTTCCCATCCTTGGTATTCTAGTTTTCATCTTGTCCATTTTATCATGCACAATTCTCAAATATCTATTAGGATTTTGTTATGATTACACTCTATGTACATAGTAAGTTCCATGAAAAATTTGAGTGTAATCATTATGCTAGTGTTTCTAGACATGAGGTCACTACACATTTGTTCTTAATATTTGTGCACTTGTCACATTTGGTGAAGAAGTTGTTCTTGGTGATTGAAACATGGGAGAAATGTTCTTTCCATATTTTTCTGAGATTTGTCTTTGACATATGAGGAAGGCCCAACAGTGAAATCCCCTTGTTACACTTTTGAAGTATGTAAGTAAAACTACAACATGTAGGCAACAATATCATCATTACTTTAGTACCATCTTGTACCATTGAAAGAGACATGTGTGGGGATATATCAAAATTCCTCTCCACCATTTTGGATATCGATGCAATAGTTGCATGCAGTGTTTGGCATTTTTTTTTTTTCTCGTATTTCCATTTATTGCCCTCCTCTTGCCATTAATATAAGATTGTTTGTATCTATAATAGGTTATTTTCACGATTCCATGACATCTATACTATGCATTCGACATACATGCCTTCCACATAACTTTAATTTATCTATACTAGGTTATGAAGTTTGACCTTAATCATAATTTGTAGCATTTGTAGTAAATGTATTAAGTACAAACTTTTTGATGGCAGGTTCATTCATTTTTAGAGTTAAATTCCAACTATGATTGAAAGTTTTAAATATAGATTGGAGAGACATCCTTCTTTGCAAAAAGTTTTTTTCTCAACTTGAGAAAAAAGCTCTTCTCTCGATTTTTCATCATTTTCCATTACCTTTGATGTACTAGATGGAGTAGAATTTACCTTTTGGAATTTGCATGGGTTGTAAGGTATTTTTATCAAGTTTTCATTGGTAATACATATGGATGATTCATATGAATTTGGGTACACTGTTGAGGAAATGGATCTTCAAATGCAATCCAAATTTCTACCGGTAACTCTTGTGGAATTTATTTATCCTTACTTCCATAATGGAACCATCTTGATGGGCAAACTAACTAACAAGCCACTTTGGATGAGAGATCCTTCGATATGTGTTAACCCTTACAAAAAGTCATAATTAATTTATCAACATGCACGCCAAATGTATTGCCATATAATTTTTTAAAGTGCACCATGTCTCCTTCACAAACATTTTTAATTGTTGCTTCTGTAACAAATTTGTGTCCTTTTGAACAAAAATGTATCAACTTGGCATTAACCCCCTTGAACTTCAAATTGAAGTCATTGTTTGATGTTACGATTGTTTCATGGAGTTCAGAATTTCCATTCACACGAAGTGTAGTTCTTGTTTCTAGATAAACAAAATTTTTGATTAGCGATGTAACTTTGTTGTTGCGTTGTAGACTTGGATAGCAATCATTAGATGTAGTTATAATATTCTCCACAAAAAACACCAAAATGTGTGGGTCCCAACACCACTCCCGAAATCACATGTTGTTCTTGTATAGGGGATATAAAACATTTAGCTATGTCACCTTATTTCTAAGGACACTTATGTTTTAACACCATGTAGTTTGCAACAAATTCATCTGTAATGCCAAAAAACAACCCGGTTGAGATCCACAAACAACCTAGGTTTAGTTACAAAATTATGGAGTAATTTTTTTAGGTGTTAACAACCAAAGTCTCAAGGACAATTAAATTCAACTGATAACTTTTCCCATTATAATAATTACTAATTCCACATTATAAAGCAACAAGTGTAATAAGTCCACACCTAGCTCAAATTTCCTTAGGGATTAATTTAATCACTGATTACATTGACATTAAGCTAAATATTCCCTAATTAAAATTTTAGGGTTAAGGGACCAAAACAATTAAATACCCAATGTAGTCATTTTTACTCCCATCACAAAAGGAAGGAACCCCATGCACATCAACCTATCACCAAAGAAAAGTGACCACTCACCGAGGCACACACAGTACCAAGTCTCTCTTTTATATGAGTTTAGTGGGAAGCATCATTTATGATTAGTGTAAGAGTTTTTATGAGGGATTTTGAAACATACAAGGACCATAGGGCTCAGAACGGCCTCTAGATCCTTGCAGTCACCTTAGACTGAGTACTTTAATAGAATCTAGAACATGCATTATGATAGAAAGAATTATACAAGCATTCATACATAGCATGAAAGGAAAGAGAACTCATATGAGAGAAATATGCATTAAAACCATTGATATCCATGTCTATTTATAATAGGTAACCTCATTATATTCATTGATTCATTACAGAGTGTCACAGAGTAGACGAAGTCATGCATATCACTAGACGTATGTAACTAAGCTAACAGAAAAAGAAAATTACAACTCCATGCTTAGTACATTCCTTCCTGAACACAAATATCCACTCACAATAATTTTGCAGAGCTCCGCTCACTCTCTAACCCGCTATACCTCGTACTTGTATATATTTTACTCCATGAGGCACTTGTATTTATAATTCTCCTACACTACCAACTCGCCTTCCAACATCCTCAAATATTGTTCCAAGTGTCGAATGTGGTCCATGCGAGCATGCTTCTCTAGGATTAGGCTTTCCACTTTACCTCATGATGTTCTTCTAGAAGATTCCATCCGAGGCATGCTCTTTCCTGGGCCAGCCTATTGCTAGGTTGGCATCTTATCCACGTGCAACCGATCATGCTTTTCACATGTTTTGCCTTGGGTGCTCAAATTGACTAAGTCCCGAGCCTCCTTTCATGCATCATGCATGTTATATCCTTCCTTAAACCTTTCTATCACATGTTTTTGCCTTGCGTGCCTTTTCATTACTGGGACCCTGCGCACCTATGCGCCTTCATACTTGGCTAATATTCTAGGGGTCCAACATCACCCCACACTACACCTGTTCTCTATCCTCGAAACATTTTACTTGACCAAGATGCCTACTATCTAGGGAACCAATGAATAGTCTTACACTTTACAAAAAGGATAAGGAATGAAGAATGGGGGGGACATCAATTCAACAAGCTAGGAAAATATTTTCGAAGGTCTACCTCTAGCTTATTCCATAATTTGACCTCACCCTATGCCTTTTGGCAGAGGTTTCCCAAGGTGCTCACTTCATAAAAACTCAGGCCAACTCCCTGGGTGCCCAAAATGTCCACAATCTGCTCCATCTCTTTTCCCAGGTCCTCAAGTTTATCCATCCTTCTAGTGATCTGGGGGTATAGTTCCTTTAGTTAGGCCTTAATTGAGCTCCTTAAAGCCTCAATTGCCTCTGATTTCTTCTCTACTTTGGCCAGAACCTTGTCCCTCTCTGCCCTGTTCCCCTTTTTATTTTCTTGGAATTCTTTTAGTTCTACTTCAAGTGTGGTGACCAAGGAGCTTGCCACCTTATCTCTATCCGCGCATGTATCATATGTGGCCTCCATAGATTGGGCAACGATCTTAACCTCCATGAGTACTTAGTCTGTACTCAAAAATGAGTGCTACCACCTTCAACATATCCTCCTCTTTCAAGCATGCGGCCACTTCTTCTACAAATTCCAGGGCCAAGGGTCATCTCTCCATAGTGATGGCACGCGTTAGATATTCTATACACTCTAGGAGGGATGAAAACTTTTGTCTGGGTGGCACTAATTCCAAGTGCTTTAGGAGGATGGCACCTTTGATAGACTCTATTTTCTTGTAAACTTCCTACACCTTTACCTTCTCTTCCTTCAACTCATGCCTTAACTGTGTGCACTGATCAGTTCTTCCTGTTTCAAGCTCTTGGCCTTCTCCGCTTGATTCTTCCTTCTCTCCTAACTTCACCTCCAACACTTTGATCCTATCATTATGCATGAATAATCTAGCCTAGTCTCAACCACAACCTTGTTCAGTGCATTGCAAAATTTCTCGTCGAGAGCTCCTAAACATTCACTAAGGGATTGACTCCCTTAGATTCTAGCAATGTGATGAGCGCTCCTTGGTAGACTTCAAAGTTTGGCTCATCAACGTGGGACTCGAACACCCAAGAGAGCATCTTCTTAGTTTTGGGGTACACTCTGTCCTTCTCAAAATTCCCCTTGGCTATGATCCTTTCCTTAGGTACGGTGCTTTGGAATCGTGCATGTAACACCTTCCTTATGTCATCAACATAGCCCATTATCTGTCTCTGTTCTACATCTAGAGTTCTTCTACCAAGCACGCACCTTTGGGGAAGCTTACTATCAGAGTGGGGCCTCCTAGGATGTCATGCTCTTTTTGATGTTCTCCTCCCTCCCCTCCTTTAGCACTATGTCTGTGTTGTGCTCTAACTCCTAGTTTACCAGGACCTTGAGCATTCTCTGTGCTTCTCTCTCTGCCACCTCAGTGATCTACTCCTTTGTAAAACTTATGGCTCCCTCCTTTTCCCTGGAAACCTCCTCATCCTCCATGTCTTCAGCATCTTCCTCATCTTGTGCACCCTTGCGCCATGTGAATACAAACTCTTGCTTCTCACCTCCACTCTCCTCTTCCGAGTCATAGACACTAAAGACATGTGGCTCCTGGTCTTTCCCTACCTCTTCTTCCTTGTCATCATCTCCCTCACTCTCATCTTCTCTTTCTCCCAAGTATTTTTCCAAGTTTTCGGTCACCTCTCGAGTCAGCTTCCTTATCCACCCTCTACTTTTTCCTGAGAGGTGGTTCCTAATCAAGGGATTTGGCCTTATCTTCTTCCTTAGGTGATTCTTCCTTGGAGATGGGTTGCCTAGGCACCTCTACCTCTGGCATCTTTTCCTTCACCGGAGACTTCTTTCTCCGTATGTAAGTGTTGGGTTTAGCACTCGTGGATGGCATGCTCACTTTATCGAGTAGTCTACACAATTGGTGCTTCTTCTTCTCCTCTCCCTCTTTTCTTGGATGTTGGATTCTTCTTCCCTAAGGGGTCTTCAGGTATGGAGACTTCATTCTCTAGATACGCACCCTTCTCAAACTTCAACCTTATGCACAAGTACATGCACGTCACTAATCCTCCAGTGATGGGTAACATCATCGGCCTTGTCATTTGAATCTTGTGCGACATGTACTTTTCCACATACGTGTGCTTGTCGCTAGGGTAATTCAACTTCTTCCTCATCTCCCTATGTACTCGGTCTAGAGTACCTTGCTCCAACCTTTGCTTCTTTGAATCTTTAAACCTGTTCACCCCGCTTGGAAGTATTGAGTAGTGAACGTGAAGGGAAGCTTGCACCAAGGGCTCCATGATTCATCTATCCACTTGAATCTGCCCATGCAATAGTGTTGATAAACCGTGAATTCATATTCCCCCTCAATGGCCGCTGGGAGTTGTTGTTCAGGATTCTCCACTCTACCCTAAATGTGTTTCTCAGGTGCGTGTACCATTTCTCTAGCCTCACCTTGTGGGGTGTTGTCATTGTATCGCAGGCATATTTTTCAAACCTCTTCACGGGTAAAGGATCCTCGGTGGGGTACTCCCATACAAATTTTTCCGGTGCATCAGGCACCCCAATCTCTATGAATATAATGGTGAGAAAGATGTTGTTGAAGATGATCCTATCCCCTTCCTCGCACAACTGACAATTTCCTCCTCCGCAATTGATGCAAATAGGTTGTATATGGTTCCCTCTGTAATCTTCTGTAGACATGTAACCAAGGTTTATTGACCTATGTCCACCTCTCCTGGCCATTTAACTTAGTCACCAAATGTGCGGCCATTTTCATTACGGGGTCCTTGATGTCTGAAATTTCATAGTACCATGACCCCTTCTTGCAGGCATACTCAGTGATGGTCTCTTGAATGGCCTCCTTGTTGCCAAGGTCATCTTCTAGGCTATCTCCCTCACATATGAGGCCTATAAATTGTGAAATCAGCTGGGGAGTCACACACATCTTGCACCCTGCAAAGTGGAAGTAGTCTTTGTGCACTCGTGACATCAACCACTAGTATAAGCGCTCTAGATTTCCAAAATAAGGTAACTCATAGAGTTACAACAGCCCTGTCTTCTCCATTTTAACCTTAATGTCATCATTGTATATAGGCAAACCCTCAGGTGTTTGTTTGTTGGTGGGGTGTAGTAATTCCAGCACCATTTCTTTTTCTATTGTGTTCGTGTGGTGATTATAGTCACTAACATGTACACTTCTTAAGTGGTATTCCCATTCCTTCCCCATCATCACCCCATCTAGGTATTACATCTCTGCATACCATTCTTCATTTGTGTCTACCACAGGTTTTGGTTATTTAGCCTTGGCTTTGCCCTTTCCTTTCTTGGGTGCCATGGTCAAGGTATTTTTATCACTCCTATTCTCTCCTTGTTACTCTGTCTTACTTCTTCCAATCCTCGATCTTAAATCTGTGATATAATCCTTCTGAACCGTGCCCTAGTTTTTGAACCCTAACTGGGATGAAAATCTTCACAAGACAAAGCATCTCTTCAACTCTTTCCATGCCCGTGTAACCCCTTCTAGTTCACAAACTCAAACTGGCTACTTCAATCTCATAGATCTTCCTTCACTCGATCAAATCTGAAAGCCCTAGTTTATGGAACTCACTTATATCTCAAACTCTTCTATTTCACAAAGTAAAAATGAGAGTGCCCCGACCCTTTACTTATAGTTTTTCTCTTTTCTGAACATTAAATGCTACTTCACCTACCACCATACTTTGTTCATTTAATGCGGCTTTTTCAAACAAAGCCCATCTTCAGTGCCTTCACTTATGTGCCCAACCTACGTGAAAACTCCTCCAACCTTCTGGCACGTAACCAATCCAACCTGACAGGAGACTCTTGTGTGTGCGTAACCCGTGCCGAAGGAACTTCTTCTATCCTGATCCTTGCTCTTGCCTACCTCATGTTTCTTTAAATGTGCTTTCTCCTCTATGGGATCTACAAGTAGCTTTATCCTGGCACCAACCATTCTTCCATCTTCCTCTTTATATACCTCTTTCAACCCGGCTACTCAACAAGGATTTTCAACACAACTTCATTGGTACTTTAATCACGTGCTTCTTCACTTTTCTCCACCCCACACTTAAAGTGATGTGTGGTCCTCTACGCACTCACAAATTCTCCAAAAATAGCAATAAGAGTACCTAGCAGACCTGGGGAAAAAATAAAACAACGTGAAAGGGAAACACAAGAAAGGGAAAATGCATAAAGGAAACTCCTGAACTAACTGGCAAAACTACCTTATTTACACACACCAAGAAGACTTATTTATAGTAGGGCTTCAACCTACTCCCATTGAAGTGTCTAGGCAACTTTTTCCCATCCAAAGTGCTTGTAACTAGCATGCACCTGAATCAAGGATGTATGAGATTTTTAAGGACCCAACCAATGGACTTTCAACTTCCCAGGATGGCGCAAAAACTTAGAATCATATAATAACACCATCTACCTAACCTCAAACTTCTTGTTTCTAATATGGAAATCATGCCAAGCCTTTTGCTTTGCTTTCTCCATTATTTATCTCCATCGAACAATTGATCGTCTCTCATCCAGTTTTATTAGCTCATTAATTATTTCTTCCAGTGCTCGTTCATCGGATAACCCTCCTACGCACGTTATTCACATAGAAGGAAACATAACTTCAACCAAAAAAATATCTTCCATGCCAAACACAAATTGAAAAGGTGTGGCTTTATTTAGTCTTTTATACATTGTCCTGTAAGCCCATAATACTGCCGATACTTTGTCATCCCAATCAAGTCTTCCGACATCACAAATTTTGGTCAAGGTATGACTCAGTATCTTGTTGAATGCTTCTGCGGTTCCATTTTCTTGTGGGTGATAGGGCGTAGTCTTGTGATGAGCCACCATGAATTCAGATAACAAGATCCTCATGGTCTCATTCAAGAAATGCGTACCCCTATCACTGGTTAGACTCAAAGGGCATCCATACCTCATAATAACATTTTCCCACAAGAACCTCGTTGTTATTTTTGCCATGTAATATTTAGTTGGGGCTGCCTCTGCCCACCTTGTGAGATAATCTATGCAAGTGATGACATAACGTGACCTAGTCCTATGCATTGCCAGTGCAATAGGTCCTACAAAGTCTATCGCCCACTTTTCAAAAGGCTCCATGCTAGGAATAGGGTGCAAAGGCATCTCATCTCTCCTCCCTAGTTTTCCAATGTGCTAACAATGGTCACACGCTTTACAATAATCTCTACAATCTTTGTACAAGGTTTCCCACCACAAACCTACCATTAATATCTTGTGCATGGTGGCATCACCTGCATAATGCCCACCTGCACTTCCTCCATGTGCTTCCTCCATGATGGCCAGGCACTCATGCTCTAAGACACATCTGTGCAAAACTTCATCATGTCCCAATTTGTATAAGTCTCCACTGATTAACATGTAGATGCGGTGCATATGGCCAATTGCTTCTTTTCTAATGTCTTCATTCCATCTGGCGCCACACCTTCCTTTAAAAATATTGTAATCTCTTCCAAATCCAAGGGTGCATGCCACAACCTAAACAGTTGTGTGTCTAGCATTTCTTCCTCAATACTCTGCACATCCTCCCCTGAATCAATTCTTGATAGATGATCAGGCCCACAGTTGCTTTTTCCAGGCTTCACTACAATGGTGAATTCAAACTCTTGAAACAACAATACCCATCGACATATGTGCCCTTGTAGAATAGGATTGTTCACTAAATACTTCAATGTCATGTGGTCGGTGTAGAACACAAAGGGTGTTTCCAACAGATATTGTCTAAACTTGAAGAGCACGTAGATCATTGACAATGCCTCACACTCGGTTGTGGTATAATTCTGCTCTACTGGTGTCAACTTCCTGCTTACAAAATAGAGAGGATGATCAACAATCCCTTCACCTGGTTGTGCAAGCACTGCTCTAATGGCAGTCCCTGAGGCATCTACATGAACATGAAAGGGCTTGTCCCAAGAGGGAAACCATAAAATAGGTGCGGTAATAAGCCTATATTTTAATGTATCAAACACCCTCTATTGTGCCTCTCCCCAATGGAAGGCACTTTTATGTCTAAGAAGCTCCTCTAACGGTGTGGTGATCTTGCTTATCCCTTAATGAATTTCTATAATAGTCCACATGCCCAAGGAATCCACACATTATGCTCTAGCTAGTAGGCTCCCTTAACCCCACAATAACTATAACCTTAGTGGGATCTACCAACAAGCCCTCCTTACATATGATATGCCCCAATAAAGTCCCAAAGGGTGTAGAAAACACACATTTCTTAATGTTGAGGGATATCCTCAACTTCCTACACCTCTCAAACATTAACCTTAAATTGTCACAATGGTCTTTAACTAGACCATATACTGTCTAATCATCCAAATAGACCTGAAGAAATTTATGGATGAAGTCTTGGAATGCTTGCACCACTATGTACGAAAAGACAACATTTGGCACATTCTTCAACCCAAAGGGCATGACCATATATGCAAAACTTCCCCACTCGGTGGTGAAATTTTTCTTCTTCTAGTCTTCCTTTGCAATCCGGACTTGGTGGTACCCTGAAAATCCATCCGTAAAGGAATAGATTTCACGCCCAATGACTCCTTCCAAAATTTCTTCAGTGAAGGGGGTCAGAAATGGATCAATGACACAAACTACATTCAATTCCCTATAATCCACACAAATTCTAATCCACCCATCCTTCTTGATGTTGATTACCATCGGACTTATCCACTCCGATTCTTCCATTGCCTCAATGATCCCGAAGCTATCATTTTGTCTATCTCCTCCTTGACCTTCACGTGTAAATTGGGATTCATCTGGTAGGGCCTTTTTCTAACCGGGCACGCACCGTCCTTCAATTTTATCTTCATCTCCCCCAAGGAATGGTGAACGCCTTTGAGCTCATGATACCCACATGGGAATAAATCCTCAAATTCATACAACAAATCAATGATCTTCAATACTTCCTTCTCTATCCAATAATAGCTTCCTTAGGTTCTTCTTCTGAACCGATGTTAACTTTCTTCATCTTTAAAGGCTCATGGTAGGCACATGTGCGAGCATCTACATTGTCCACTACCTCATGCATCCCTACAAAATGGCTAACATCTAAGATTTCTGATTCCTCTCCATCAATCACATATACCAACTTTCCCTTCTCTTTTTCCAAACATGCACACTCAAGTCTGTAACTCTTCTACTTCCTCTTCTTCTTCAAAACGTGCCTCCAATCCTAGTTCACCTAGTAATTCCAACAACCTATCTTCCATCCTGGCACTATCCCCCATGGTAAGGCACTTGATACCCTATAAGGCCTTATCAACCAATGGCTTGGTACTCTGATATTCAAAGGTTTGAATAAGCTCACCACAAGCTTTTGTCAATTCCTTTTAAGGCATGTCTCTAAATGAATGTACCATGCGTGTGTGCAACCCCTGCAAAGTGTAGAATACAAATTATGCACCCAGAGGGATGGTGGAAATGATTCCACACCTTCTCTCTAGACCCGTTCACACTACTGGATATGGAAAGAGGTGGGATCCTTCCCATGGTACTCCTCGATGATGGTGGGTATATTAATCCTAGAAAATCTAATAGAGAGAGAAATTCTTACCTCATACCATTCTAAAAGGATCTCCTAATGTGTGGCCCACCACTGAGATGTTGTGCCGAGCAATACATAACTTAACATCTCCCTCTATTCTTTCTCATCCTTCCACTGAGCTTCTACCTCTTACAGAAAGATCTCAGGGAAGGCTCCTCCTGAATACTTGGGAAGTTCTTTTCCTCCAAGGTGCCTAACCTTACGTGCCTTAGTCACCTTGGTCACCGACCCTCTCAACTGTCATCCCATTAATTCATAAGTTCCATGCACCCAATTTTCACATGCTAGACTAGTGGTATCACTCACTGACTGAGCATCTTCAAACTAGATAACTCTGTTAGTAGGGTGTATCATCTCAAGGTCTCTGATTGAGCACACATAAATCTTGTCCAGAACTTCTTCTCCCAATGGTTCAATATAGGGTGTCGACTTCCCATCAACTAGGGGTATAATGACCCGTTCCTCCTTATTCTCGAAGCTGATGTACCCTTTGTTAAACCAAAGGTCCGCATTGTTTTTATAACACCAAGGATACCCAAGTAGTGTTGGGAAATTATCCACCTCGGCGAGCACCAAGACTTCAAATTCCCTAGTAAACTTGGCTCCCTAGATAGTAATAGCCACATCCTTTAAGACACTAATGGGCATTTCCTTAGTCTTGTTTGCCATATACAACACATTCAAAGATGGTTGTAATGTAGGTCTTCCCATCTGATGCCATGCATCTAAAGTTAGAACATTAACCTCTGCACCTATGTTAATGAGGATATTGTTGAGGATCCATCCATCTACAATTGCATTCAACGTAATCTCCTTGTCATAGTCGAGGCTATGAGGGGGAAGGTTCACATGTAAGACCTATCTCTTACACTCTTCTCCTGGTGTGTGGTACCTTCTCTCTCAACCAGGATCCTAGCAAGGGAATGATATTCTCCTGCCTTAGCATTTTACATACCTCCTTAAACTCATCCAAGTCATCCTTTTGTGCCTTGACTCTCCTTCCTTGTTCTTCCCTCCTGGATTACTCCTTTAGACACTGGATATCCTCTTGTAAGCTTCGAATAACATCCATGGTGTCCTGATATATCTTCTTTTGATGCGTAGGGTCTAGATATTTTCCATGAATGACCTCCTCTCTTGAAACCAGGGTTTTTTGTCTTGGTACCTCTCTCGCGCAAGTGGCTTCTGCCCTTGTTTTTACTAAGATAGGCTCCAAACCTTCATCCTATGTTACTCGGGCATCCACTTTATGTCTACCTTCTTTATAATAACCATTGTAGTGCCCTTGTCCTTCGGGTGCTTCGATTCTATATGCTCAAACAATTATGGGCACTCCTCATACTTAAGTTTCTTTCCACACCACGAGCACTACAACAGATCTGGGCACTCATGTTTGTAATGTTCTGTAGATCCACAATTGAAACTGGTTCCACATGGGAACTCACTCCTTCCTCCTCTGTGGTTACCTTGACCAAGGAATCCTCCTCGAAAACCTCTTCCACATGCACCTGCTTCTACGTGCTCCTCATAATGGTGATCATTTTCCTTAGAACCACCGGTAACGTTGGTTTGGCGCACTCCCATGATCAATAGCCTCATGGAGCTGATCAATAAGCCTATAGTCCTTAGTATTGTGGGTTGTAGAGGTGTAAATTTTGTAATAATAAGATACATTCTTCCTAATTGTGTGCTACAAGCAAGGGACATCTACTTGCATCATGGTCCCCATAACAAATTTCACAATCCACTATCAAAGCACGTATCGTCCTCCGAGGGAAATTATCCTTAATGTGTCCCTCTATTTCACAATCTATGCACCACAAACCACTATGAGTCTCATGGGCTATGTTCACAGATAATTTTTCCAACTATTTTTCCATAGCAGTAATTTGAGCCTCTAAGAATGGGCTAATGCCAATATCAATACTACCAATAGCCTCAAAGCATGCAAGGCATCTTCTAATGCTTCGCAGTTTGTAAAAGTTTTATGAGACAAGGCCCTTCTAAAAGGGGTGATCAATCCTCCAACAAACCACTGTGCATGCTGAGAAGGATGGATATCATATGATAATTTAGACAAGAGAGTTTTAAAGTGCACATCATACTCCCACACACTCTCTGCCATTCCTTGTTGAATCTCCTTCAAAGCACTGATGCTCTTCTGCTCGAACTCAGGAATATGGAACTCTGCCAAGAATGCATTCTTTAAGGAGTATAGTCCACCACCATTTTATAAGGGTCATACTTCCTATACCAGCTATGTGTGCACCTTGCAACGTGGTTTCAAATTGACTAGCCTTCTATTCTGGGGTTATGATACCCTTCGCGCACCATAGCAGTTCACACTTGTGAACATGTTCCGCAAGCATCCTCAATTCCCTTGTAATCTAGTAAATGCAGAGACATTTCAAAGAATACTTGAGGTGGTGGCTGGGGTCCCTGTCCTCCTGAGCTAGAGCCTTGGTTCCCTCCGGTGTTTCCTCCACCACCTGATCTACCAGGTCCTATGCCTCCAGATCCACCAGAACCACTGGGTCCAATAGGGCTTGTAGGAGCTATGCCAAGCACCCCCACGGTCCCACTGAACTATGCACCGATGGTCTATGATAGCACTCCGCTACCACTACTTTGTCCCGTGCCACTCCCTAATGTGAGACCAAAAGCTTGTACACTTGTTCCTTGTCCAAAGACTCCTCCAAATACTAGAATATGTGCATCCATAGAAGAAGGGACTATAAAATTATATCTCCTAGGTGTGGATCTATCTCTTCCACCGATATCAACTGGGTCAATAACACTTCTTCCTAGTTTGGGAAAACCAAGCGCTAGGGCTCGGTCACTAGGTGGGTTCAGATATGTGCCAACGACTCTCCTTTCTCTGTGTGACGAACTCTCACCAAAATCCAAAGGGGTCTCCCTCACGCGCTTGCCAAGATGGGGTAGCACATAGACTACTCAGGTTCCACATCCTCCACGTGAACCTCAACTCCTTCCCACAATGTCTGTCTCCATAGATCCATCACACTAGTAGCTTCACATTTTTAGCAATCTCCCTTTCATGCGCTTCACTATACTTGAGCCATCTCTCTTCCCTCTCCTTTTCTGTCATGATATCTATCATCTTCCTCCACCCAAGCTCCCTTACCCAGTGCTTAGAATGGTTTAGCCAACCATTGGGAAATCCTCTAAACTCATGGTAACCATCAATATCTTCATAGCTAGAGGAATAGCATGTAGAAACATTCCTCTAGGTTCTCATAGAAATTCAAACTCAACAACCTCCGGACAAGAATACGTGGAAATGGCATACTCTAGAGTGTAACTAGTCAGTACTCCTCTCCACCAATGATCTACAACATGGGTCCACGTTAGATCTACATCCTGCAACCTTTGGTAGTCTTCTTTGGTCCACACATGTGATCCATAATGCCAACTTGATCTAGACACATAGGCTGAAATCCATTCATATAGTTTTATTGGGAAGCAATGAAGAAGGTCTCATAGAGATGATGGTAGAGGTTCTCTTCTACCCACCTATGTGCATTAAACTCAGGTCCAATGTTGAATCTCTGGGAAAATTTGTCCTCTATGCTCTTAAACCATGATTCAACATTTTCCAATGTTAACCGCTATGTCATTCCTCACTACACAGATCATGATGTATGTTATATACCACTACAACTTGAAAATAGATCCCAACAATGGAACCAAGATGTAGTCATTTTTACTCCCATCACAAAAGGAAGGAACCCCATGCACGTCGGCCTATCACCCAGAGAAGCTGAGCGCTCACCTAAGGCACACGTGGGTACCAAGTCTCTCTTTTATGTGAGTTTAGTGGGAAGCATCATTTATGATTAGTGTAAGAGTTTTTATGAGGGAGGTTGAAACATACAAGGACCATAGGGCTCAGAACGACCTCTAGATCCTTGCAGTCACCTTAGATTGAGTACTTTAACAGAATCAGAACATGCATTATGACAGAAAGAATTATACAAGCATTCATACATAGCATGAAAGGAAAGAGAACTCATATGAGAGAAATATGCATTAAAACCATTGATATCCATGTCTATTTATAACAGGTAACCTCATTATATTCATTGATTCATTACAGAGTGTCACAGAGAGTAGACTGCAGTCATGCATATCATTGGACATATGTAACTAAGCTAACAGAAAAATAAAAATTACAACTCCATGCTTAGTACATTCCTTCCTGAACACAAATATCCACTCGTAGTAATTCTGTAGAGCTCTGCTCACTCTCTAACCCGCTATACCTCGTACTTGTATATATTTTACTCGTAGGCACTTATATTTATAATTCTCCTACACTGCCAACTCACCTTCCAGCGTCCTCAGATCTGGTGCCAAGTGTTGAATGTGGTCCATGTGAGCATGCTTCTCTAGGCCTGGGCTTTCCACTTTACCTCATGATGTTCTTCTAGAAGATTCCATCCGAGGCATGCTCTTTCCTAGGCTAGCCTATCACCAAGCTGACATCTTATCCATGCGTAACCAATCACGCTTTTCACGTGTTCTACCTTGGGCACTCAAATTGACTAAGTCCCGAGCCTCCTTTCACACATCACGCATGTTATGTGCTTCCTTAAACCTTTCTCTTGCGTGCTTTTGCCTTGTGCACCTTTTCATAATTGGGACCTTGCGCGCCTATGCGCTTTCATACTTGGCTAATATTCCAGGGGTCCAACACCTAAGGTATTTAATTCTACAAGATCTAAGACAAGACCAGGATTTGATTACGGTGGGGAAAGGAATACATATTTAAAATCATCAAAGTAAAGTCTTACTTACCCACTCCCGTAACTCGCTTAAGATTTTTACAACTAGGTTACAAGACAACACATTGTCACTAACAAGTTCTAGAACAATTCTAGTTTACTAGAACATACTTTTTGTTTATTAACAATTATTCGAGGTCACAAGGTCCAAAATTTAGGGTTAGAATTTTTTAATTAGGTTCAGAGGGTAAATTATCACCATACCCACTCTCTAACAAGATTATAGTTTCAACTCGATATTTATCACACTTAATGTATTCAAAATTTCCCTAAATCATTCCCATTGGATAGGAAATTTCCTCACCTTTCTAATGATATAAAGAAGCCTTCCAAATTCCTTGTAAAACTCAAGTTATGGGCCGACGGGCATTGGGGTGAAAATTTTCCCCAAGAGTGGCCCACGGGCCTAGGGATGAAAATTTTCCAAAAAGGGCAAGTTAGTGGTTCACGGGGTAACTTAGCAAATTTTTCCTTTGCGCGGGGGTGAAAACAAATTTTTCATCCATGCCTCCGCTTTGCCACCAGGAAAAGTGTCGATCTCCAAGCCAAAGAGGGAAGGGAACGTGGGAAGGGTGGGGTGGCGGAGGTATTGAGGAAAATTTTCCAAGGAGGGGAAAAGGGATGAGTTTGACATGCGGGCCCATGCATCCACGAAGAGATTTCTCTAAAGCAGGGACGGAGTCCGAGGTCATGCGGTGGTTTTCGCAAAAAAATTCCAAAAAAAAAAATCCAAAAAGGATAAGGTCGAGGGTTCCGCCTCCTCTTGTGCCATGTGGAAGCCTCGATTGGTTGTGGGATGGTGGGGGAAATTTTTTAAAAATATTCCTAAAAAAAATTTTCCCAAAAAAATTTCCCTGGTGTTTTCAAGGAAAATTTTGGGCCATGGACACGGCAGGGAAACTTTACCCAAAATTTTCCGCCCATGGAAGGAAAACTTCAGAGGGCCATAAATTTTGATATAAATTTTAGTTTTGGGAAAACAAGGACTTTCTTGAAAAATGTTAAGGGGTCAATTTTAAGAAAACGAGGACTTTCATTAATTTTAGCTTTTGATAAATGTTAAGGGGTCAATTTTAAGAAAACAACCTGTATTATTTTTAAAAGTAAAATGGTAAATTTTAACTTATAAATTTTACTCAATTTGATCTTCTCCTTCACTCCACATGCCAAACAGACATGGAGGATTGTTCTAAGAAGGATTTAGGATGTTCTAGGAAGGTAATTTTACTTGATTGATTTTCCAATTTGAATTTTCCAACAATTGAGAAAAAGGCTACAAACAACTGTGACAGTTTTGGGCCCAACTTTGCAATGTTTTTAATTATTTCCTTAAGTTTTTTTTGTCAAATTGAGTTCATGGATATCATATCATGCTAAATTTTAATGTTTTAATGTTGATTATTGTTTATAGGTTTGAACTATGCATTTTAGAGAAATTAATTTCCGTTTTACAATTTAAAACAGAGATCAATTTTCTAATGGATTTGGTTATCATTGTTTTAATCTTCCAAATATGAAAATTCATTTCTCTTCTATTCTAAAACATTTAGTGGATTCAAATCAAACTATTCTAAACCCAAAATGTAATTCTGATTCCACTTTTACACATTTACAAAAGAGACAAAATATTGTATTTTTCTCACACAAATTTCTTCCTTTCAAAAAGAGATTCCAAAACATTGATATAATCAGTTTCAATTTACAATACAATTTGGAAAAAGAATTTCATTCATTCATTGATTTACAAAGGAAAATTTATAACTTATTTCTTTTATTCCTTCCAAATTTCATCATACAGATTTCATTTCCTTCACATTCCTTCAAAGAAAATCATGGTCTGCTTCTTTTCATTTCACTTACAAATTTCATAATCCATACAAAAATTTCCCATTTCAAAACATTTACACTTTCATCCACTTCAAAGTGGGAAAGGTTACACCAGAATTTATTTTTACAAGGGATGTCAAACTATCTTTCTCCTCTCGCTCCGAACCGCAACATGCAAAGTCCCCTTTTCTTCCAATTTGATCACAACAAAAGTGGGGGAAGGGAAATGCTCTCCACCCAAAAAAGACATCCAATTAAAGGATAAGCCATCCTTCATCATTTTCCCCGAGCCTTAACCACAATGCAATAAGAAATGTGATCCAACTCATGATAATAACAGGATTCCACAAAACATATACACAACAATAATTCAACATGCACATTCAAATTAAAACACGGTCAAAAAAAACAGCAGTTTTGCAACCACATGAAAGACAACAAACAAAACTCAAAGCTTCTTCATTGAAATCCAAAGGAGCAAGACCTATGGGGGAAGTTGTTTATGCCTCCCAATGGGAATTGGGCATCCACCTATAAAAACCACTAATATAAAACATCACACATATCCTTATGCCCCCACAATCACTTCTTATTCCCCCATATATTTCCTTATGCCCCCATAAGTAAGAAATGCAAGCTATTTCTTTTCCATGGTGAATCCCAATCCCAAACTCCCTCCACAAGAATTTTGATGCCACTAACATTCCCCTATGCCCCCACATGGATTCCCCATAGCCTTCTTCTACACCACACCTAGGAATTCTACCCACATCCCATAACAATAACAACATACCAGCATTTACATATTCATAAAAGGGAAAATAAGAGTATTTCCAAGAGCCAAGCTCTTACCTCTCCATGATGGAGTTTGTTCTAAAACAACAACTTTCAATGCCAAAATACAGTCCCAAAATCAACAAGCTCTATCCCAATGCAATCAATCCAACAGCCAAGCACAAACATGTAACAATCTTCCCAAAAGTTCCTCTAAAGAAAAATCTCCAATCAACAAGAAAATTCACCCCAAGGAAGCATTCCCAAAAGTTCAACAACCCAAAACAAAGCAAGGAGTTCTAATTTTATAGAAGAGGGGAGAGAAGAGGATGAGGTGGATCCATGTAGGATGCCACATCACACATCCTCAACTCCAACACAAAAGTTAAATTCATTCTCCAATGCACAATAAAGAGGTGGGTGAATAATATGACGATAAACTTACACACTCCAAAAATCCCACACCCCAAAGGACTGAATTTAATAAAATGTAAGAAGAGTGCAATTAAAACTTACAATATGATTTATAAAAATGCATTAAAAAGGTCTAAAATCAACCCTCCAACCATAGGTATGGTTGGTAAATAAAATTAAGAGGTATGGGAAAACTTTTACTTGTCCCACAAGCCTCCAAAAACAACCTCCAAGGACAAATTCGAGTTTCCAATAAGGTGGAGTGTTTCATACTCCAAAATCTGACTTACACAACTCTTACACATACTTACACATCACTTACATATTTAATAAAAAAGCCAGCAACTTCTATAATTACTTTCTTACATCCCAAATTGATTTATTTATTTATTTTAACAATATGATTACTCACATTAATTCTCCACAATTAAAAGAATAATGAAAGAGGAAATGCATCACAAAAATAAATACATGCAAACAATAATAAAAAGGAACCACATAATAAAATACACAAAGCCCCTTGGTCACATTCAAAGGTGATCCCCCCATGGGAATCCCTAACACTAACAAACACACAGACAAACAAAACATGTTGCCATGGTGACCTTGTTGAATTCATATATAATTCCAATGTGGTTGGTCTCCGATCCCCCAATGTTTGTTGTGATGTTTTAACCTGTAAAACACAAATACCTCCTTCAGCCTCGTGGCCATATCAGAACATCCAGAATGAATATAAATTTAATTCAAAAATCATCTATATAAATGGATCACAACATCATCAAAGTAACAACTATATCATTTGTAATTTAATCAACAACTATATCATCATCAAATATTTTCCATTTTCTAGGTTTACTCAAAAGATCAAATATCACATGTCCGAACAACATTTATAATAAATCCATGTCAAATAGTATATCATCATCCACATATGAAGTTTCTCTTATAATTTTCATGCATCATAACTAAATCAAGATCAACGATAATCCATGTTCCAACATCTAACATCATACTAAATCAAAACCATAATAATGTCTATCATATAGTCTACAGATTATCATAATAAGTAATAAAGTTGTCACGGGGAAGTGGGAACTACATCCCCCTCACCTTAGACTTGACTTCCTCCTAGAAGTCATAAGAATAGATGTGGAAAACAATGCAAAAGAGAAAGGATCATACCCTTTTGGAATTGTTTTGCTTCAATTAAGTTTGGGTCTATAGAACTCAAGTTTGGTCCAATGTAATTTAACAAGAAGAAGGAAGATTGCAAGGGATGAATTTTGCACTTTCTCCAATTAAGGTTGTGGACATTCAATTCTAAGGAGTAACTCTACGTGGCCAAACAAGTTATAACACATAGCATCAAAACATGAAAAGGTCCAGGGAGGCCCAAGAATAACCACCAAGTAAGGGAATTACAAGGAGAATTTCCATAAACTTGATATGACCACACAGTTTCCCCTTGATACAACATACTGCTATAATAAAAGTTAAGGTTTCTACATGTTTAATCCATGATTTCAAAGTTCGTTGTCTAGACAAGGCTAGCAAAATCAACTATGACCAAATTTTCATGAGGAACAAGTCTACTCAAGGTCTAACAATTTGAGGATCACACAGGATGAGGTGGATCAACAAGGACACCTAAATCAGCAAACATTTAAAATCAAGGAACTATTCTAGGAAGGAACTTCTATAATCTCGAGAGGGTACAATTAACTTTTCATGGTAATAAAAGTGAAGTCAAGACCATAATTTTTCATATAGCATTATTTTTACACTTTTGTTTTAAGAATCGAACACACCATACCAACAAAATCTAAGGAAGTCAACCATTTAGCAAAAGAAAAATTTATATATTTATATCTCTCCTATCAACTAACATATCAATACAAGTACCATACATTATAGCAAAATGGATTTATTTATCTTATTTCCTAGTCAAGCTTGGAATAACCATAAAGAGAGCACAAGGATCACCAGCGACCACTCAAGGTTGCTAGGAGAAGAACAAGTAACACAAGGTCCAATTACAATCCAATGGTGCATCATATCAGAAGTTAATAACATCATCTTGCACTTTCCATCCTAGTGCAAAAGGGGCAGCAAAAACAAGGTGACCTAACAAAATATGAAGAAAAGAAGACTTCCCAAAGTTATTTTATATCCTTAACATATGTTTCCTTAAAATTACAATAACTTAGGTCTCCAAGGACAAGACAACACGTAAGGGGTTGCTTCTCAAACAAGAGATAAGTCTCAATCCAAAAGTACCACAACTCACATTCGTCGAGCCATGGGACGATAAGGGTATGATGACCCAAAACTCCCACAAGAAAGGAACATACATCTATGAACAAGAAGTAATAAGCAACTAGAACACATTACTATCCACTAGGTGTTTCACAATTTCGGGTAGGCGACCGAACTACATACTCAACTATACATTGTACTCAATACACATAAATTTTACCCATTTTATAAATCAACTCATTAAGTCAAAATTTATAGGTTTACTTGTTAAGAACATTCCTTTCATGTTTCCTTAGTTACAAACTTCCTTCTATTATGACATCACCATTTTACGTTATAAAGAGCACCACTAAGGTGGGCATGATGTCTTACCATTCTATAAAGGCAAAAAAGAGAAAAATTATTAAATTTACTCCTAGGGAGGTAGATGGACAAAGTTTTTTTTTCCCTTTTTGTTCTTCTACATGGTTTTTATTCCTTCTATTAATCTACTAAGGTTAAAGCAAGGACCGTTTTCTCTTTCTATGTTCTATTTTATTTGTTTAAGCATCAAGGCCAAATCTCCTCAATTTTAGTTTTATGATGTTTTGGTTGAGTCGTCTTATCAATAAAATTTTAATGAGAAGGAAGGTTTGAACATATCACATAATTGCTTTTATGGGAAAGAGATATAAATCAACACGCCACATTTTTAATTCTAAAGGAACAAGAGACATTTGTCATAGAAATCACATCATTAATTTTTGTAAGAACTAGGAAACAATTAACCAACATGAATCACACCAAGATTTCAAAGATTCACCGAATAAGTTCAAGCATCATTAAACATTCTTAGTGGGTCTCAAGTCTTACAAGAAATTTTCAAGGAAGGCTCATTAAAGAGGTATAATCTTACTTTTATGAATCTATTAAGGTTTAAAAAAATTTGTTGTTTAGGGTGGTAGCATTTTACTTCCCTAATAACCAAAGAAGGTTTTCCAATCAATTCTCATGTCTCCATAAGATTCTACCAGCCAAGCAACCAGATGACAAAGAAACTTTACTCCAAGGACACCACTTCAACACTAGAAAGCATCAAATGCCATGGGGCAACCAAATAATTTACCAAATCATGGACTTTACCACCAAGAGTTACAGTTTTTAAAAGAGGAAGTACAATATAAGAACCATCGAGATTAACTATTAATATCTACCAAACTAACAACTCTAAGAGAAATGCCCAAAAGACCCAAAGCATCCATAAGTGTTTCCAAGTAACCCAAAGATTAATAGGTTGTAGAATGTTATTCATAGTAAAGGAAATTTAAGGTAAGGGTAGACTTATTTATAAGTCAAGAGAGTAAAATAAGTACACTTAAATAAATACACTTTCTGAAAGGGCTTAAATCTATCCATAATTACCAAGATGCATACATTCCACGAGTCAAAAATTTCTATGATGCAACTACGAACCCATGATACAATTTAACATTCCATCGATAAAAAGTCACTATCAAAACAAACACTTTTCCACTAACATTTATAGTCAACCAAAAAGGCAATCAAATCCTACCAAAATCTAAAATCCCATAATTAACCACTTCTACTCGATGAGGGTCAAGCTCTTACCAAATTTTAAGAGAATCACCACTACCACCGCCGATCAGACCGCCATCTAGACCAAGCACTACACATCAAACTTCCTTTCTAGCAAGGTCAAGCAATGAAAGGTTCGTTCTAATATCTTAGACACACTCAAGGTTACGTGTATCCATAGCCAAGGCATAACTTAATTCACCTAAGAAGACATTCCGTGCACCTACCGATTTTAAGAGAATCACCACTACCACTTTGTTAGATGCCATCTAGACCGCACTACACAACAAACTTCTTTTCTAGCAAGGTCAAGCAATGAAAGGGTCGTTTTAATATCTTAGACACACTCAAAGTTTCGTGTATCCATAGCCAAGGCATAACTTAATGTGCCTAAGAAGACATTCTAGGCACCTAGGGTGTACCCCCATATGACAAAATATTACGAGACAAACAATGTAGAACTAGCTCAACAACATGCAAGTGAGAATCACGTAACATTTGGCTAAGTAGCCAACAACATAATGAACTCTGAGTCACTAATCAAAATAAAGTCTAAGAAATATTAGCAATCAAGAAAAGTGGCTAAGTAGCTGCATTGCAAAGTTTGAAAATTCTTGCAAAAATTATAACTAAATAAAAGATTCTCAAAGCTTCTCAATCTAATCATAAAATAAGATGCTAGTCCTTGATAAAATAATCACAAGATTATGAATGTAAAACACAAAATTTAACTCCACATTCACTTTGCAGTCCTTCATGGCCATCAATAGAGGTACTCTACCTCGAGCTTAGTTCTAAGAACACATACACATGATTGGGTCCTAAACGACACCCTGGACTTAGTGTCCACTCTCTCACATGGGTAACAAAATTGAAAACCGACAACAAGACCCTCTTCCCTAATTAACTCTCCCGACCGAACACAACCACTATTGTCCAACTACAAAAATCACACCATATAACTTATCATTCCAACAACATCAATAAAGAAGGGTCTCAACAAAGGGCTTAATGCATCATACAATTAAATCAAGTTTTAGGACTTGTAAAACAACACATTTTCAAAGGTGAACCAAGTTTTCATTATACTAGAAGTTCACAAAAATCAATTTAATCTCACATTCTTAGTTACCTCGGGTTTAGACCAAATGCCACTAAGCAAGCACAAAAACCCAAACAACTTGTTATTTTATTATGATTTTAATTCTGGCAGTTCAAATGAACAAAGTAATGTAATATTTCTTCATACTTATTTCTTTTTCAATTTTCAAACAAGGTTGTTTTCTAGTTTTAAAAGTGTGCTAGGTTTACAGTTCATGTCTCAAGTTTTCTAGTGTGCCCAAGGGTCCAAGATTTTGAACCACTTCTCTAATACCAAGTGTAACGCCCGCTAAAACAACCCACTTGAGACCCATGAACAACCTAGGTTTAGTTACAAAATTATGGAATAATTTTTTTTTTAAGGTGTTAACAACCAAAGTCTCAAGGACAATTAAATTCAACTGATAACTTTTTCCATTATAATAATTACTAATTCCACATTATAAAGAAAGTGTAATAAGTCCACACCTAGCTCAAATTTCCTTAAGGATTAATTTAATCACTGATTACATTGACATTAAGCTAAATATTCCCTTATTAGAAATTTAGGGTTAAGGGACAAAAACAATTAAATATCCAAGGTATTTAATTCTACAAGATCTAAGACAAGAATAGGGTTTGATTACAATGGGGAAAGGAATACATATTTAAAATCATCAAATAATCTCTCATTTACCCACTCCCAGAACTCGGTTAAGAGTGTTTACAACCAGGTTACAAGACAACAGTTGTCACTAACAGGTTCCAAAACAATTCTAGTTTACTAGGACATACTTTTCTTTTATTAACAATTATTAGAGGTCACAAGGTCAAAAATTTAGGGTTAGAATTTTCAATTAAGTTCAAAGGGTAAATTACCACCATACCCACTCTCTAACAAGATTAGAGTTTCAACTTGATTTTTCTTACACTTAATGCATTCAAAATTTTCCTAAATCATTTCCATTGGATATGAAATTTCCTCACCTTTCTAATGATATAATGAAGTCCTCCTAATTCCTTATAAAACTCAAGTTATGGGCCGGCCGGCCTTGGGGTGAAAATTTTCATCCAAGAGTGGGCCCATGGGCCTAGGGATGAAAAATTACCCAAAAGGGTGAGTTAGTGGGTCACGGGGTAACTTTGAAAAATTTCCTTTGCACGGGGCTGAAAACAAATTTTTCACCCGTGCTCTCGCTTATCTTTGCCAAGGACACGTGTCGAACTCCAAGCCAAAGCAGGAGGAAAAAAAGAAAGTGCTTGGATGGTAGAGGTATTGAGGAAAATTCACCAAGGAGGGGGAAAAGGATGAGTTTGATGCATGGGCCAACGCGTCCGTAGATGAGATTTCTAAAAAGCAGGGGCGGGAGTGTGGGGCTGCAACGGTTTTCACAAAAAAATCCAAAAACAAAATTCCCAAAAAGATAAGGTTATGAGGGTTCGCCTCTTCCATGACATGTGGCAGCCTTTGATTGGTTGTGAGCTGGTGGGGAAATTTAAAAAAATTCCCCAATTTTTTTTTCCAAAAAAATTCCTAAGTTTTTTCAAGGGAAAATTTCGGGCCAATGGGCCGCCTGTGGAAACTTTTCCCAAAAATTTTTACCTAGGGAAGGAAAAATTCATAGGGCCATAAATTTTGATAGAAAGTTTAGTTTTGGGAAAATGAGGACTTTCTAGAAATATCTTGATGCCCTCTTTGCACAGGAATCATTAATTTTAGATTTTGATAAATTTTAAGGGGTTAATTTTAAGAAATAGTCTTGCAAGCTTTTTAAAAGTAAACTAGTAAATTTTAACTTATAAATTTTGTTCAATTTGATCTTCTCCTTCACTCCACATGCCAAAAATCATGGAGGATTGTTCTAAGAAGGATTTAGGATGTTCTAGGAAGGTAATTTTACTTTATTTATTTTCCAATTCAAATTTTCAAACCATTGACAAAAAGACTGCAAAACAACTGTGAAAGGTTTGGGCCTAATTTTGCAATGTTTTTAATTATTTCCTTAAGTATTTTTTTGTAAAATTGAGTTCATGGATATCATAGCATGCTAAATTTTAATGTTTCAATGTTTATTATTGTTTGTAGGTTCGAACTATGCATTTTAGAGAAATTAATTGCTAGTTTTACTATTTAAAGCAGAGATCAATTTTCCAATGGATCCGGTTATCTTTGTTTTCATATTCCAAATATGAAAATTCATTTCTCTTCTAGTTTAATACATTTACAGATTCAAATAAAACTATTCTAAACCCAAAATGCAATTTTGATTCCACTTTTACACATTTCAACAAGAGAAAAACTCGTATTTTTCTCACACACATTTCTTCCTTTCAAATAGAGATTCCAAAACATTGATATAATAAGTTTCAATTTACAATACAATTTGGAAAAAGTATTTCATTCATTCATTTATTTCCAAAGGAAATTTTACAACTTCTTTCTTTTATTCCTTCCAAATTTCATCATACTGATTTCATTTCCTTCACATTCCTTCAAAGCAAAAACATGGTTTGTTTCTTTTCATTCACTTACAAATTTCATAATCCAAAAAAAAAAATTGCATTCCAAAACATTTACAATTTCATCCACTTTAAAGTGGGAAAGGTTACAAAAGAATTTATTTCACAAGGGACTATCAATATGTCTTTCTCCTATACTCCAAAACTGCAACATGCAAAGTTCCCTTTTCTTCCAATTTGATCACAACAAAAATGGGGGAAGGGAAACACTCTCCACCCAACCAAGACATCTAATGAAAGGAGAAGCAATACTTAGTCATTGGCCCCCGAGCCCCAGCCACAATGTAATAATAAATGTGATCCAACTCATGGCAACAACAGGCTTCCACAAAACATACACATAGCAATATTTCAACATGCACATTCAAATTAAGACACAATCCAAAACCAAACAACAATTTTGTAACCACATGAAAGATAGCAAATAAAACTCAGGCTTCTTCATTGCAATCCAAAGGAGCAAGAGCTATGGGGGAAGCTTCATATGCCTCCCAATGGGAATTAGACATCCACCTGTAACAAACCTCCAATATAAAACATCACACCTATCCTTATGCCCCCAAAAATCCCTCCTTATTCCCCCACAAGTAATAAATGCAAACTATTTATTTTCCATGGTGGATCTCAATCCCAAACTCCATCCATAAGAATTTTGATGCCAATGGCATTCCCTTATGCCCCCCCATATGGATTCCCCATAGCCTTCTCCTACACCACTCCTAGGCAGTCTACCCACAACCCACAACAATAATAACATACCAGCATTAACATATTCATAAAAATGAAAAGAATAGTATTTCCAAGAGCCAAGATCTTACCTCTCCATGATGGAGTTTGTTATAAAAAAGCAACTTTCAATGCTAGAATATAGTATAAAAATCAATAATCTCTATCCCAATGCAATCGATCCAATAGCCAAGCACAAACATGTAACAATCTTCCAAAAATTTCCTCCAAACCAAAAGCTCGATCAACAAAAAAAAATTCCCCAAGGAAGCATTTCCAAAAGTTCAACAACCCAAAACAAAGCAAGGAGTTCTAATTTTATAGAAGAGGGGAGAGAAGAGGATGAGGTGGATCCATGTAGGATGCCACATCACACATTCTCAAATCCAATAGAAAAGTCAAATTCATTCTCCAATGCACAATAAAGAGGTGGGTGAATAATATGACAATAAACTTACACACTCCAAAAAGCCCACACCCCAAAGGACTGAATTTAATAAAATGTAAGAAGAGTGCAATTAAAACTTACAATATGATTTATAAAAATGCATTAAAAATGTCTAAAATCAACCCTCCAACCATAGGTATGGTTGGTAAATAAAATTAAGAGGTATGGGACAAGTTTTACTTGTCCCACAAGCCTCCAAAAACAACCTCCAAGGACAAATTCGAGTTTCCAAGAAGGTGGAGTGTTTCATACTCCAAAATCTGACTTACACAACTCTTACACATACTTACACATCACTTACATATTTAATACAAAATCCAACAACTTCTATAATTACTTTCTTACATCCCAAATTGATTTATTTATTTATTTTTAACAATATGATTACTCACATTAATTCTCCACAATTAATAGAATAATGAAAGAGGAAATGCATCACAAAAATAGATACATGCAAACAATAATAAAAGGAACCACATAATAAAATACACAAAGCCCCTTGGTCACATTCAAAGGTGATCCTCCCCATGGGAATCCCTAACACGAACAAACACACGAGATAAACAAAACATGTTGCCATGGTGACGTTGTTGAATTCATATATAATTACAATGTGGTTGGTCTCCGATCCCCCAATGTTTGTTGTGATGTTTTAACCTCGTAAAACACAAATACCTCCTTGGCCTCGTAGCCATATCGAACATCCAAAATAAATATAAATTTAATTCAAAAATCATCTATATAAATGGATCACAACATCATGAAAGCAACAACTATATCATTTGTAATTTAATCAACAACTATATCATCATTAAATAATTTCCATTTTCTAGGTTTACTCAAAATATCAAATATCACATGTCCGAACAACATTTATAATATATCCATGTCAAATAGTATATCATCATCCACATATGAAGTGTCTCTTATAATTTTCATGCATCATAACTAAATCAAGATCAACGATAATCCATATTCCAACATCTAACATCATACTAAATCAAAACCATAATAATGTGCATCACTTACTCTACAAAGATCATGATTATTAATAACGGGTGTCAAAGGGAAGTGGGTACTAGATCGCCCTCCCTTTAGACTCAAATTCCTCCTAGAAGTCACAAGAACAAATGTGGAAAACAATGCAATAGAGAAAGGATCATACCCTTTTGGAATTGTTTTGCTTCAAACGAGTATGCTTCTGAACTCAAGTTTGGTCCAATGCAATTTAACAAGAAGAAGGAAGATTGTAAGGGATTAATTCTGTACTTTCTCCAATTAAGGTTGTGGACATTCAATTCTAAGGAGTAACTCTACGTGGCCAAACAAGTTACAACACATAGCATCAAAACATGAAAAGGTCCATGGAGGCCCAAGAATAACCACCAAGTAAGGGAATTACAAGGAGAATTTCCATAAACTTGATATGACCACACTATTTCCCCTTGATACAACATACTGCAATAACAAAAGTTAAGGTTTCTACATGTTTAAGCCATGATTTCAAAGTTCATTGTCTAGAAAAGGCTAGCAAAATCAACTATGACCAAATTTTCACGAGGAACAAGTCTGTTCAAGGTCCCAAAATTTGAGGATCACACAAGATGAGGTGGATCAACAAGGACACCTAAATCAACAAACATTTAAAATCAAGAAACTATTCCAGGAAGGCACTTCTATAATCTCGAGAGGGTATAATTAACTTTTCATGGTAATAAAATTGAAGTCAAGACCATAATTTTTCCTATAGTCTTATTTTTACACTTTTATTTTAACAATCAAACACACCATACCAACCAAATCTAAGGAAATCAACCGTTTAGCAAAAGAAAAATATATATATTTATATCTCCCTAAAGAACTAATATATCGATACAGTACCATACATTATAGCAAAATGGTATTTATTTATCTTATTTCCTACTCAAGCTTGGAATAACCATAAAGAGAGCACAAGGAACACCGAGGACCACTCAAGGTTGCTAGGGAGAATAACAAGTAACACGGGGTCCAATTACAATCCAAGGGTGCATCGTATCAGAAGTGAATAACATCATCTTGCACTTTCCATCCTAGTGGAAAAGGGGCTGCAACAACAAGGTGACCCAAGAAAATATGAAGGAAAGAATACTTCCAGAAGTGATTTTATATCCTTAACATATGTTTCCTTAAAATTACAATAACTTAGGTCTCTAAGGACAAGACAACACATAAGGGGTTGCTTCTCAAACAAAAGATAAGTCACAATTTAAAAGTACCACAACTCACATTTGTCGAGCTACGGGACGATAAGGGTATGATGACCCAAAACTCCCACAAGAAAGGAACATACATCGACAAACAAGAAGTAATAAGCAACTAGAACACATTACTATCCACTACGGTTTCACAATTTCAGCTAGTGAGAGAACTACAAGTTCAAATATACATTCTATTCAATACACATAAATTTTACCCATTTTATAAATCAAATTATTAAGTCAAAATTTATATCTTTGCTTGTTAAGAACATTCCTTTCATGTTTCCC
Organism: Taxus wallichiana var. yunnanensis; assembly: GCA_018340775.1. Lineage (NCBI taxonomy): Eukaryota > Viridiplantae > Streptophyta > Pinopsida > Cupressales > Taxaceae > Taxus > Taxus wallichiana. Next base: position 168,385,243 of record CM031244.1, read on the forward strand.
TAGTTACAAACTTCCTTCTATTATTACATCACCAGTTTATGTTATAAAGAGCACCACTAAGGTGGGCATGATGTCTTACCATTCTCAAAAGCAGAAAAGAGAAAAAATATTTATTTTACTCCTAGGGGAGGTAGATGGACAAAGTTTTTTTCCCTTTTTGTTCTTCTACATTTTTTTATTCCTTCTATTAATCTACTAAGGTTAAAGCAAGGATCGTTTTCTCTTTCTATGTTCTAGTTTATTTGTTTAAGCTTCAAGGAAAAATCTCCTCACTTTTAGTTTTATGATGTTTTGGTTGAGTCATCTTATCAATCAAATTTTAATGAGAAGGAAGGTTGAACATATCACATAATTGATTTTATGGGAAAGAGATATAAATCAACACAACACATTTTTAATTCTAAAGGAACAAGAGACATTCGTCATAGAAATCACATCATTAATTTTTGTAAGAACTAGGAAACAATGAACCAACATGAATCACAACAAGATTTCAAGTATTCACCCAATAATTTCAAGAATCATTAAACATTCTTAGTGGGTCTCCACAAGTCTCACAAGAAATTTTCAAGGAAGGCTCATAATCTTACTTTTACAAATCTATTAAGTTTTAACAATTTTTGTTGTTTAGGGTGGTAGCATTTTACTCCCTAATAACCAAAGAAGGTTTTCCAATCAATTCTCATGTCCCGAAAAGATGCCACTAGCCAAACAACTAGATGATAATGCAAATTTACTCCAAGGACACCACTTCCACACTAGAAAGCATCAAATTCCATGGGGAAACCAAATAATTTACCAAATCATGGACTTTACCACCAAGATTTACTGAGCTTTTAAAAGAGGACGTCAATATAAGCACCATCAAGATTAACTATTAAGATCTACAAAACTAACATCTCTAAGAGAAAGGTCCAAAAGACCCAAACCATCCATAAGTGTTTCCGACAGGTTCATTTTAAGAGGCCTCTTAGAAATCGGAGGTGGAAAATACCTAGCGAATATCCTCGAAACCGGTTTCACAGGAAGGTGAATTTTTTTGGGGGGTTTAACAGAAAAAAAGTTGCCTGATTTTTAAGTGGTGGGACAGAAGGCTATAGACGTGCGAGAGAGATTTGCTGACATGCATTAACAAGGTGGTTGACGCACGTCAACAAACCTCATTGACACACGTCAACAAGGTTGTTGACGTGCATCAATGAGGTTTGTTGATGTGTGTTAACCACCTTGTTGACATGTGTCAATAAATCTCACATTGTGCATCTATAGCCTCCACCATCTGGTCACGCAACAAAAAAATCTCGTGTCACGCATCAAAAACTCTCTGACACGCATCTACTTCCTCCGCACTCTTGTCACGCATCAACAAACTCTCCCTGTCATGCGTCAACAAACTCTCCCTATCACGCGTCAACAAACTCTTTTTCACACATCTGCAGCCTCCGCCCTCCTGTCGCGTGTTTATTGTACTTGATAATACATATGCCCCTAGGTGGTATGAGTGAGCTAATAGTGTTCTACCTAGTGAATAATATAGGATTATATAGGGGATATTTTCAAGGGTAGGCGAAGTTGACCCCTAAAAAAATTAAACTATAATTTTTAGGCAAACATGTCACTGACCCGCGCTAGAAAATTCACCTTTTCAATTTTTTTAAAAATGGAATATTTTCCATATTATGAATATTTGCCACTAAAATTATCCTGGTTTCAAGTAACCCAAAGATTAATAGGTCATAAAATTTTATTCATAGTAAAGGAAATTTAAGGTAAGGGTAGACTTACTTATAAGTCAAGAGATTAAAACAAGCACACCTAAATAAACACACTATCGAAAGGGCTTAAATCCATCCATAATTACCAAGATGCATACATTCCATGAGTTAAAACTTTCTATGATGAAACCAGGAACCCATGATACAATTTAACATGCCATCGATGAAAATTCACCATCAAAACAAACACTTTTCTAGTAACATTTATAGTCAACCATTAAGGCAATCCAATCCTAACAAAATCTAAAATCCCATAATTAAACACTTTTACAACGACGAGGGTCAAGCTTTTACTAGATTGTAAGAGAATCACCACTACCGTTGTCGATCGCCATCTAGACCACACTACACAACAAACTTCCTTTCTAGCAAGGTCAAGTAATTAAACGGTCATTCTAAGATCTTAGACACACTCAAGGTTCCATGAATCCATAGCGAAGGCATAACTTAATGCACCTAAGAAGGCATTCCAATCACCTAGGGTGTACCCCCATATGACAAAATATTACAAGAAAAACAACGTAGAACCAACTCAACAACATAGAAGTGAGAATCACGTAACATTTGGCTAAGTAGCCAATAACATAATGAACTCGAGTCATTAATCAAAATAAAGTCCAAGAAATATCAGCAATCAAGTAAAGTGGCTAAGTAGCCACATTGCAAAGTTTGAAAATTCTTGCAAAAATTATAACTAAATAAAATATTCTCAAATCTTCTCAATCCAATCATAAAATAAGATTTTGGTCCTTTATAAAATAATCACAAGATTCAAAATGTAAAACACAAAATTTAACACCACATTCACTCGCAACTCTTCATGGCCGCCAATAGGGGTACTCTACCTCGAGGTTCATTCCAAGAACACATACACAAGATTGGGTCCTAAATGACACCCATACTTAGTGTCCACTCTCTCACATAGGTAACAAAATTAAAAACTCGACAACTGTGCCCTCTTCCCTTGCCACCGAAGGAAAGAATCTCTAAATAGCTTCTAATTAACTCTTCACGACCCGTAACACAACAACTATTATCCAACTACAAAAATCACACCATATAACTTATCATTCCATCAACATCAATAAAGAAGGGTCTCAACAAAGGGCTTAACACATCGCATGCGGTTAAATCAAGTTTTAGGACTTGTAAAAAAACACATTTTCAAAGGTGAACCAAGTTTCCATTATACTAGAAGTTGACAAAAATCAATTTAATCTCACATTCTTAGTTACCCCGGGTTTAGACAAAATGCCACTAAGCAAGCACAAAAACCCAAACAACCTGTTATTTTATTATGATTTTAATTCTGGCATTTGTTCAAATGAATAGAGTAATGTAATATTTCTTTATACTTATTTCTTTTTCAATTTTCAAATAAGGTTGTTTTCTAGTTTTAAAAGTGTGCTAGGTTTACATTTCATGTCTCAAGTTTTCTAGTGTGCCCAAGGGTCCAAGTGTTTGAACCACTGCTCTGATACCAATTGTAACGACCGCAAAAACAACCCACTTGAGACCCATGAACAACCTAGGTTTAGTTACAAAATTATGGAGTAAATTTTTTTAAGGTGTTAACAACCAAAGTCTCAAGGACAATTAAATTCAACTGATAACTTTTCCCATTATAATAATTACTAATTCCACATTATAAAGCAACAAGTGTAATAAGTCCACACCTAGCTCAAATTTCCTTAGGGATTAATTTAATCACTGATTACATTGACATTAAGCTAAATATTCCCTGATTAAAATTTTAGGGTTAAGGGACCAAAACAATTAAATACCCAAGGTATTTAATTCTACAAGATCTAAGACAAGAGCAGGGTTTGATTACAGTGGGGAAAGGAATACATATTTAAAATCATCAGAGTAAAGTCTTACTTACCCACTCCCAGAACTCAGTTAAGAGTGTCTACAACCAGGTTACAAGACAACAATTGTCACTAACAAGTTCCAAAACAATTGTAGTTTACTAGAACATACTTTTCTTTTATTAACAATTATTAGAGGTCACAAGGTAAAAAAATTAGGGTTAGAAGTTTTTAATTAGGTTCAGAGGGTAAATTATCACCATACCCACTCTCTAATAGGCTTAGATTTTCAAATTTATTTTTCTCACACTTAACACATTCAAAATTTCCCTAAATTATTCCCATTGGATAGGAAATTTCCTCACCTTTCTAATGATATAAAGAAGTCCTCCTAACTCTTTATAAAACTCAAGTTATAATGGCTGGTGGGCCTTGGGGTGAAAACTATCCCCAAGAGCAGCCCACGGGCCTAGGGATGAAAAATTGCCCAAAAGGGCGAGTTGGAGGGTCACAAGGTAACTTAGCAAATTTTTCCTTTGCGCGGGGGTGAAAACAACTTTTCACCCGCGCCTCCGCTATGCCGCCAAGGACACGTGTCGATCTCAAGCCAAAGCGGGAGGAAATGAGCAAAGGGTGGGGTGGAAGAGATATTAAGGAAACTTTTCCAAGGAGGGGAAAAGGGATGAGTTTTACACGCATGCACGTGCATCCGTGAAAGATATTTCTCCAAAGCAGGGGTGGGAGTGCGGGGCCACGGAGGTTTTCACAAAAAAATTCCAAAAACAAAATTCCAAAAAGGATAAGGTTGCGAGGGTTCCGCCCTCTGTGTGCCACATTGCATCCTCTCGATTGGCTACTCACTAGCAAGGGAAATTTTAAAAATTTTCCCAAATTTTTTTTTTTCCAAAAAAACCTAAGTTTTTTCAAGGGAAAATTTTCCCAAAACTTTTTGCCCTGTGGAAGGAAAACTTCATAGGGCCATAAATTTTGATAGAAAGTTTAGTTTTATTCAAACGAGGACTTTCCGAAATATCTCGCCGCCCTCTTTGCACAAAAATCGTTAATTTTAGATTTTGATAAAGTTTAAGGTGTTAATTTTAAGAAAATGGCCTGTAAGCTTTTTAAAAGTAAATGGTAAATTTTAACTTATAATTTTTTTCAATTTGATCTTTTCCTTCACTCCACATGCCAAACAGCCATGGATTATTGTTCTAAGAAGGATTTATGATGTTCTAGGAAGGTAATTTTACTTTATTGATTTTCCAATTCAAATTTTCCAACAATTGACAGAAAAAGACTACAAAACAACTGGGAAAGGTTTGGGCCCGATTTTGTAATGTTTTTAATTATTTCCTTAAGTGTTTTTTTTTCAAATTGAGTTCATGGATATCATAGCATGCTAAATTTTAATTTTTCAATGTTGATTATTGTTTTTAGGTTCGAATTGTGCATTTTAGAGAAATTAATTGCCAATTTTACAATTTAAAACAAAGATCAATTTTCTAATGGATCTGGTTATCATTGTTTTCATCTTCCAAATATGAAAATTCATTTCTCTTCTAGTCTAATACATTTAGTTGATTCAAATTAAACTATTCTAAACCCAAAATGCAATTCTAATTCCACTTTTACACATCTCTAAAAGAGACAAAATATTGTATTTTTCTCACACACATTTCTTCCTTTCAAACAGATATTCCAAAACATTGAGATAATCAGTTTCAATTTAAAATATAATTTGGAAAAATCATACCATTCATTCATTGATTTCCAAAGGCAATTTTACAACTTCTTTCTTTTATTCCTTCCAAATTTCATCATACAGATTTCATTTCCTTCACATTCCTTCAAACCAAAACATGGTCTGTTTCTTTTCATTTCACTTACAAATTTCATAATCCATACAAAAATTTTCCATTCCAAAACATTTACAATTTCATCCACTTCAAAGTGGGAAAGGTTAAAAAGTAATTTATTTCACAAGGGACTGTCAAACTATCTTTCTCCTCTCCGCTCTAGAACCACAACATGCAAAGTTCCCTTTTCTTCCAATTTGATCCAAAAAAAGTGGGGAAGGGCAACTCTCTCCACCTAACCAAGACATCCAATAGAAGGAGAAGCCATCCTTCATCATTGGCCCCGAGCCCCAACCACAATGCAATAATAAATGTGATCCAACTCATGGCAACAACAAGCTTCCACAAAACATACACACATCAATCTTTCAACATGCACATTCAAATTAAAACACAGTCCAAAACAAAATAGTAGTTTTGTAACCACATGAAAGACAACAAACAAAACTCAGGCTTCTTCATTGCAAGCCAAAGGAGCAAGAGCTATGGGGGAAGTTGCTTATGCCTCCCAATGGGAATTGGGCATCCACCTGTAACAAACCACTAATATAAAACATCACACATATCCTTATGCCCCCACAATCCCTCCTTATGCCCCCCATAGATTTCCTTATGCCCCCAAAAGTAAGAAATGCAAGCTATTTCTTTTCCATGGTGGATCCCAATCCCAAACTCCCTCCACAAGAATTATGATGCCACTGGCATTCCCTTATGCCCCCCACATGGATTCCCCATAGCCTTCTCCTACACCACTCCTAGGCAGTCTACCCACAACCCACAATAATAACAACATACTAGCATTTACATATTCATAAAAGGGAAAATAAGATTATTGCCAAGAGTCAAGCTCTTACCTCTCCATGATGGAATTTGTTCTAAAACAACAACTTTCAATGCCAAAATACAATCCCAAAATCAACAAGCTCTATCCCAATGCAATCGATCCAACAGCCAAACACAAACATGTAACAATCTTCCCAAAAGTTCCTCCAAAGCAAAAGCTCCAATCAACAAGAAAATTCACCTCAAGGAAGCATTCCCAAAAGTTCAACAACCAAAACAAAGAAAGGATTTCTAATTTTATAGAAGAGGGGAGAGAAGAGGATGAGGTGGATCCATGCATGATGCCACATCACATATCCTCAACTCCAACAAAAATTCAAATTCATTTTCCAATGCACAATAAAGAGGTGGGTGAATAATATGACAATAAACTTACACACTCAAAAATCCCACACCCCAAAGGACTGAATTTAATAAATTGTAAGAAGAGTGCAATTAAAACTTACAATATGATTTATAAAAATACATTAAAAAGGTCTAAAATCAACCCTCCAACTATAGGTATGGTTGGTAAATAAAATTAATAGGTATGGGACAAGTTTTACTTGTCCTACAAGCCTCCAAAACATCCTCCAAGGACAAATTCGAGTTTCCAATAAGGTGGAGTGTTTCATACTCTAAAATCTGACTTACACAACTCTTACACATACTTACACATCACTTACATATTTAATAAAAAATCCAGCAACTTCTATAATTACTTTCTTACATCCCAAATTGATTTTTTTATTTTTTTTAACAATATGATTACTCACATTAATTCTCCACAATTAATAGAATAATGAAAGAGGAAATGCATCACAAAAATAGATACATGCAAACAATAATAAAAAGGAACCACATAATAAAATACACAAAGCCCCTTGGTCACATTCAAAGGTGATCCCCCCCATGGGAATCCCTAACACTAACAAACACGAGAAAAACAAAACATGTTGCCATGGTGACGTTGTTGAATTCATATATAATTCCAATGTGGTTGGTCTCCAATCCCCAATGTTTGTTGTGATGTTTTAACCTATTACAAATACCTCCTTCGGCCTCGTGGCCATATCAGAACATCCAAAATGAATATAAATATAATTCCAAAATCATCTATATAAATGGATCACAACATCATCAAAGTAACAACTATATCATTTGTAATTTAATCAACAACTATATCATCATCAAATAATTTCCATTTTCTAGGTTTACTCAAAATATCAAATATCACATGTCCGAACAACATTCATAATATATCCATGTCAAATAGTATATCATCATCCACATATGAAGTGTCTCTAATAATCGTCATGCATCATAACTAAATCAAGATCAATGAGAATCCATGGTACAATATCTAACATCATACTAAATCAAAACCATAATAATTTCCATCATATAGTCTACAGTATCATGATCAGTAATAAAAGGTGTCAAAGGGAAGTGGGCACTACATCATCCTTATCTTTAGGAGTTGTGAAATAATGGCTATCATGGTAGAATTCAAATCCTCATCCTCATTAAATGTATCCTCCGAGTCACTAATCATGATGTTTTGAATGCCATCAACCCCCACATATGAAACATTTGAAATAACATGCTTAATAATTTTATTCCTTTCCCATGGGATAAAGTATCCATTTTCTCAATTTTTGTCGAGGTTTCATAATCATCAATTTTGTATGGAAGTCTCACTCTGCCATTGAATACAATACTTATTGTGACAACGAATAAGCTAGACCCCATGTCTCTACAATGGAGTTTTTTTTTTATAGATAAAATAGTCCCTCCACAAATTTTACACCTTTGGATAGTAAATCCACATATGCTCCTTCAAAAATAGAATTCATTTTCAACTATATCCATAAATAAATAGATAAAATTAGCACAAATCACACTTAAATCTTTAACATTATTATGGAGAATTGAAATCACAATGAGAAAATAAAAATATACATCTTATATGAACATATTTAAAACCTCATTTAATCCAAATCTTTAAACATATAACAAATTGTTTTACACCCTTTAGATCTTGTTGTTGTGTGTATAATTTTATCCATAAAACACATAGTGTAGGGGAAAGATTAAGATTTTTATAATGCACACATTTTATTTTGTGCATTTAAATTTTGTTGAAAAATTATTTCTAAGGGATTAAAAATAGGTACTTTTAGTACAAATAAAATTAATATTGGCCCTTGCTTGTGAATGAAATCACCTTTTCAAGACAACTGATGTGTCACCTTTTTATTGGCTTCTTTGTACATGTGACTTGATTTTACAAGTTTGAAAACTCACACATGGATATGACAATGATAGTTGATCGTAGAGTGACAAATTTGTGGCCTCATACACATTTACCAAGTTATATTCCTCGCATGGAAAAGTGTGATCCTTCGCATGACGAAGTGCAATCAATCGCATGACGAAGTGTGATCTACCTTTCACATTGAAGTGTGATCTCCCTTACACATTGAAGTGTGATCCCTCACACACCGATTTGTTATCGCTTGCACGTCGAAATGAATTCCTCGCACAAAAAGTATATGCATTTTCAAGGACAAAGTGTGGATTCACACTTGGAATAGGGATCACTCGCATATCAAGGGGCATATTTTAACTTGGCATTCTACTCAAAAATGTCTATAGCCTAGAGGTCTCTTGGACTTCAATTTAGGGCCGTTAAGATTGTGTCAAAGTAAATCGCTCATGTATTTAATTCCTTAATTGTATATAAATACTTTTTTTATGGTATAGAGTTCAAGTTTTAGTCTTTATTTTATTGATGATGGTTGTATATGCTTTGATTCAATTATATGTATTAATTGTTTCTAAGATTTTATATCTTTTTTGTTAATAATTGTATATAATATTGAGTAGAAGTAACACATGATACGTAGTTTTTTATTAATAATTAATCAAAATTAATTCTAAACCAATGTCAAACTATAGTTTTCATACATTAAAAATTATGTTATAAAAATGTTACCTTAATTTTAGATCACGCGCCTTGTGTATAATTTAATCCATAAACCTCATAGTAGGGGAACGATTAATATTTTTATAAAAAAATATCAATTACATTTTTTTGTAAGGTCAAATGTTACATAAATAGTATTGCGCTTCCTTAAACATTAAATGGTCATTTAACCGAGTGCAATGTAAAATCCACCACTTTACAAGTATGTTTTTTTTTTGTACTGCATTTAATATTAAGTGGTACAATATTAAATTTTAATCCACACAAACTCTGCTAACGTCTATATTTAATGCGATAAAATGGAAAACTGTATACTCTTTTTGAAGGTGACCACACCAAAACAAGGAGCACATACACAAATGGGGGAAGAATATAGTTACAAAAAATTAAAATAGGTAAAGCATTGTTATTTTATTTTGAAGAATTTCAGTTTATACACCCATTTCACATTGATTATAAATATTGCATTTGTTAGTAGGTAATTAACCAATTTTCAATGGTTCTCCACATGTTTTGATTCTATGATTTTATAGAGCGTAAGAACCCCTTGTATATTTATTTTTAGAAAATGGAAAATGAAATTAAGTTTAGATAAAATATGGAGTACGTAAATTGTTTCATTTGTGATTGTTTATGATAACTAATAAATTTACAGGACATGGAAATATCACCATTTTCTTTGTTTTCACGTTTGAATCATAAGTTTTCAAATTAACTCTAAGAAACTATGCGCAGACAATATGGTTTTCTCAAAACATTTAAGAAATTATCATGTAAAGGACTTCTACGTGCAAAAATTAGATGGAAATAATGTCTCAAATTTGCAAGAGAATATAAGTGGTGCATCAAAATTAGGTCCTTGCATTCCACATTCACAAATCGATCTAAATTCTCCATATATTTTTGACGATGTCGATGATTCAAAATTAGAAAAATATTTTCAATAATCCATTCATATGAAAGAGATAGAAATAAAGAGGAGCTGATGAAAGAATACAAAGAAGAGTTGTGGTTAGAATCTGATGTGAAAACATTTATTACAAAATATGAAGAGGTGTATGAACATTTAAACCATGGATATATCGGAAAGAAACATTGGGATAATATAGCAGATGCTTTGAGTGAATTTTGTGGAAAAAAATTCACTAGGAAGGAATGCAAATACAAGATGAATAGGTTAAAGAAAACCTTCAAGAAGGAGAAACAACTGGAAAACACAACACTAGAAACACAGTCAACATGGACTTTCTATGAAGATATAGATCACATTACATAAAAAACATACAAGGTTATTGGTTTTAATGGAGAAAAGAATTAATACAACCACTTATACTTTTGAAAAATACACGAGAGGGCAATCATAAATCCCTTCTCACAACTTTGAAAATTTGGAAAGAGAAAAGATAGAAACCCCTTTAAATAAAAATGGAATTTAGAGAAAATATGTCAAGAGAAAAATCAAATCTTATGGGGATTTGAAAGAGGTAATCCAAAATAGCATGCATATATTCAGTCACACATTGAAAGAAATTGAGTTGGTAAGGGTTCAACTAGAGTGTGAAATAATGGAACAAGAGAGAATAATAATGGAGAAATTATTGGATGTATAACTTCAAGTCGCAAGTCTTTTTACCGAGGTAAATTACAACTTCTTTAACCTTAGTAATATAGTATTATATCATTCATTCCATATTAAAATAAAAAAGAACATGCATTGGAGTTAGCTCATACTTCCCTATTTTACATTCTTCCTTTTTTTATTTTAGAACAATGCCAATGATTAGTATCATGGGCATCACCAAAATCATTGAAACACACATCTAAAGATATTATTTGTGTAACAAAATAATTTAAAAAGATGTTAGTAAACATTTATAATTTTGTTAAGGACACTATGATAATTCAATATGTCAGACATTAATTAAAACACATATCATTTATAGTCTAGTCAAAGTATGGAATACTTATATAGTCACTATGTACATTAAAGATGATAAAATTGACATTGAGCATGATGTTCTTTTGATGATATTATTGTTAATATTGGTAATTTTTGTGTGTGGCATATATGGTTAATATAGTGGTTCTCCTAAAATCAATTGGCCACTAACCGAGAAAAGTAAATTTCGTATGCGATCTTAAAAATATGTGTCCCATTTGATAGCCATTAAATATACGGTAGCCACTGTCTTTTGTAAAGTGTGTGCCAAATAAAGTGGCATTTATAAGTGTCTATTCCATATAATTATAGATTTTCATTCATTAGTATATTTGAAGGACACTTAAATTTGTGAAGCTTCGTGTGAGAATAATGGCATTAGGGAAAAAATTTGTAAGCACAATAATTCATCAGAAAATTATATCACGGTTCGATTGCCAAAATTCTCGAGCATGTTTTGTTTTCATGAAGGTGTCAAAATTGGTATGCATTCTCACCTTTTCTCCTTCCTATTGTCGCCCTCAAAATCCCCTCATTTTCCAAGTCAAGTTTCATAAATTTTGAGTTGGTGCCTTGGAGAAATTTGTGCTTTGAAGTCGTGGGTGCTCGGTTTTAATCTCGCCCTTTCACTTGAAAATTCTTTAGTCTTCACAGTTTGAAGTATTTTCTATTTCCCCATCTGGATGCTTGAAAATATTTTCCTTCATTTGAATGTTGTTGTCAATCCTTCTCTTTGGCTATGGATCACATCGAGCCTGGTATTGTTTGCAGTTTCTCATTCCATGGAGAACAATTTGAAATTTGGGCATAAATAGTGGGGTTTTCCTTTCATTTTTATTTTTCCATAGTCATGAATGATGGGCACCAAATTCTATCATGACATCCACGTATATGTGGACATCTCTGATTGGATATGACATGACGGGTTTATTTTTTAAACTTGTCACTTTTGTTATTTTTTGCAAAAGTGTCAAATTGGCCCTATGACCCAAAGGATTCTGATTGGCTAAAACAAGTGGTGGCAGAAAGGAAGGCCCTTTTGTGTTTTAATGCTTTGAAAGTTCAAATGTGGAAAGGTGGGTCCTTTTTATGTTTTGAGGCATTATGGAAAAGGGTGTAAAATTTAAAAGAATGCCTAAGGCCCGTAAAGGGATACGTGCCCATTTTTAAGTCAAAAGTGTAACATCCTCATTTCAAAATACCAGAACAAGGGAAATTTTTTTTTTTTTTTTTTGATAACGTTCTCTGTTATGAATTATAAAATTCAAACACACGTTCAAGTTTTAATAATTGTTCTCTGCCCAAACAACACAGTTTGGATCACACAATTTCTTTTTAAAATGAATGTTCCCTGTTCACATATTTACAATATGGAACACACATTCAATGCCATTCAATCTTATAACAGATTCTATATGCTGCTGTAAATGACTCGAGGAACTACCGATCTTCCATTTTCATGGCTCGGAGTTTCAATGATCCTTCATTTCATGACTCGGCAACAACCGATCCTTCATGTTCATGACTCGGCAACAACCGATCCTTCATGTTTGTTTATGCATGGTATATTATATATACCTATTCTCATAACCGTTTCCGGTTATTGAAGTGATCCATTTAAGAAGCCTATCTGAATATCTATTACTGATATTCATCTGACATCCTGCATCTTAAATTAAGTGATAAGGACAACGCAACCAGCAATTGCGATACTTTGGCCAAATATTTTCACATGCTTTGCATGATCATATTCCTGATGTGATACACATCCACGGAATACGTCCTTCACCTCACTTCACCTGTTATCTAGAATGGTCTTTCCTGGTTCCTACCAGTCCTCTTTGTTTAAGGTTAGTTTAAACTTCCAATTACAGTTAGTAATATGAACGAGTATAGGAAGGCACTCCCGGTAACTAAAGATACGCAGACATACAGTGTTGTTTCCCCACGACTCCGTGTGTCTAGTTATCTTTAGTATTCCGGAGTCACTCCGTATACCAGATCATACTCCTATCCCCTGTCCATAGTTACACATTCAGCCTATGTATTCTTGATGTTTTAATTCGGAAGGGTATTGCAATATGTCAGCTGCAACAGTGTGTCGTCATGAAGACCCCGTCTTCATGGAGACACCTTGCTGTAGCTGGCGTATACCAATGTCCTGCAGAATTCTCCCATCGAGAATACACATCCTGCTCAAGTGATTTGGATATGATTTAATAATTAAAATCAACTTTCAGCATCCACGCTGATCCCTTGATCCTCGTTTCCGTTACAGTTGTATATAGCCAAGAGGGACTAAATCCGTCCATTAGCTTACTATGCATCTTCTCCTTCATATCGAAGGGCTACATTTCCCTACTTGGTTCACTTCTTAATCATTAGATTAAGCAGTCCGTATCGACGGACGTGATAAGTTTAACCTATTAAACTTAGCCAAGATTTTCCAACTGCAACAAGATTCAGAATTCTAACTTATTAGACGTCGCTTAAACGAGGCCTAATTCCCAAGAAATGTATTCATTTGTTCTCCTTAACGTTATATAGTTAAGGTCCATTAGTTATGGATATATTTATCCTATATCCTTTATTCTGAATTTATCAAACGGGATCATTAATGGAGTTCGAAAGCGAAGTTCGATTACTCCGAAGTTGATTGATATTCCTTAGCTCCTAAGCTAATCCTGAATACCTTCTGATTATGGAATCATATTCTTCTTAATCCTTTTTAATGTCAATTAAAAATTCATCTTTACCCAAGTATGAACTAATTGCATTTTTCAACTTAAAAGTTACGTTTAGGTAAGAATAGATATTAGTTTCCATTTAGCATCCATCCAAGGACAAATAAACAAATCCAAATCAAGAAATAACATTATATTTCCAGATTAGACAACAAAATCAAACTGATATAACTATTGAAAATATCACACTTGTAATTGTATTCAATATTTCAAGTCATAATCTGTACATTTGCCAATCCAGCTGATTGGGCATAGTTTATACAAAACATCCATACAACTCATGGACAGAAGAATATATTTTCTTCTTTTCACAATTCCTCGAAGAGGAATAAAAGCAACAATTTCAATACATCATCAAATCAAAAGCATCAGAAAACAGCCAAGTCTTCATTCTAATCAAATTCCATCTGTAAAATGAATTGCACGGGTCAGTTCAATGAACTGAGCATATTAAGCACTTATCCTTAAAATAAGGTGCTTCAACTAACTGTCTCAATAAAAGAACCCTGCTTTTATGAAACGACAGTTAAACATCAATCACGAAATAGGCACAAAAGAAAGATCAGCATAACAACTGAACTATCAAAATATTATCACAATCAGCAATAAGACTGCTGTCCTGTTTCCACATAATATTAAACATACTGTTATCCTTTCCACGCCTTTCATTAATAATAAATGCAAAGGATGAAACTAACTGAAATGTAAACTCATTACTTTCCTTTCAGTTCGTGTATTAAATTCAAAGCAATCAAGTACAGACAAGAAAGTGAACAACAATGCATATAGTTGCTCCCATCTAAGCACTATAAAATTCATTATTCACGAATTCCAGATTTCCAACTGAATGAAAGAAGAAAAGATCATTTTTCCAAGTCATTCATTCATATCTCTATTTCTTTCCACATGACTGTCCTAACAGTGGAATCCAAACGAAAGACAAATCAAGATAACAGTTCAGAGTGAAACTTACAAAATCCATTCGGAATTCACTTTCCGGCAGCAAGAATAATTTCATTTATAATCAGCTTTAAATGAAAACAGGGAAGAATTCATGATAGAACAAGCAATATCAAGATGCAGACCATGTAATTGCTGTACTAGAAGATTCCATACTTCTCTCACTGTATTGTTAACCAAACAAACAGTTATACAATCACGCAATCACTTACTCATATGACCTTTTATATCCATGAACGCATACAATTCATAATAACCAATTACACATTGTTGTTACCTACAGCGAAACCAAATTCTTATGCACCGTAAAGTTCCAATATTATTTTTCGAGTCAAAATAGCAAAAAGATAAGAATTCATTTCTCTAAAATTTCATTAAGAACAATCCTTTTGATCAAAATGAACTCAAACACCCAAATCGTGTTCATCTAAGCAAGACAACTCAAATTATAAAGATAGCAGAACAGTCGTTCTTATTGAAAAGCAAACTCACATAGCCTGTACAATTTAAATCCAGTATACCACAACAATGGATATCCAATTCGAGTTCTATCTCGATCAACTGTTAATTTCAAATACAACATTCTCCATTCTCTTAATGAAGTACAGAATGCAAATATAATAATCATATTTCAATACCTTAATAAAGGCAAACCCGCGTAGGGCGCCAATTGCGTAATCTTGGTACAGTCGGGACAGACTCAGAAAACAAGCTGATTTCCACATTTTCCATTTATTTAAAACAGAAATCCAAGTCAAGTTCGCATTCACCAGACAGTTCCAAACAGGAGGACAAACCTCAACTATAGGACGCAATGAAATCAATTTTCCATTACAGCATAAGGAAATATAATCATTCTTTGCACAAAATACAACCAATTGTAATTTTGTCAATCAGTCCGAACAGGAAGACCAAACAACATCTATAAAACACAATAAAACCACCCTATTCTCTCAACAAGGAGAAACGAAATCCATTAATAACTTCAGGAGGAAAACAATCAACTTTTTCCTACTTTCACGAATACCCAGTACGTATTCGTTTAGTTCCTACTCAAGAAAAAGGTACAGCAATAAAAATAATGCTAATACTTCGTTCAATTCGAGTTCAATTACTCAAAGGAAACCCGAATGCCACTTCCATCCAAAATCCAAAACAATACAAGGAAAAGGATTTACTTTCTTAAAGAAATTTTCAATAAGAACTACTTCAACAACTATTATTTCCTTCCTTCCAGTTCGTTAGCAATAAACAATTGTTTCAATAGTGAAAACAACTCATAATAAGTGTACAGTCCCAAGATACACATATCGAATTTCCCGTTACTGTCAAACGACCAGCACACAGGAAGGTACCTCATTCGAGGAATACAAAAACAATTAAACTCAGCAGTCAGAGGCAATATTTCTTATTATTTCCAAAATGACAAGATTCAATGAAACCCAATTCATAGCAATATACACGGCTGTATCTTCACTTCCCCTTTTTTTTTTACATACAAGGACAGTTCCCAACACAATAGCAAAGAAAAGATTACATTTAAGGAAACAATTTCACTATAAGGAACGATTACACGGCCTGTACCAATTTCAACAACACGAACAGTGAAAGAAATATCTATTTCAAACCTCCATACAGTCAATAACCAATACAATAATTCATCTCCAATTTGATTCGAGCAAATACAAATCAAAACCGAGCAACCAGAACGATTCATCATATCATTTTCCAAACAAAAGAAGCAAGAATCGATGAAACCCAATTCGAATCGACTCGACAACAGTCACAGAATCAAAACCCAAGAGCAGGGTTGTTTTAATGAGACACTTAAACAAAGCAAGAGTTTTTAAAGAGAAGGGCTTAACATGCCTGTAATCTCTTCTCCTGAACTCGAAGAAAACTTTGTTTGCTGCGTTTTTCCTTCCACAGCGACAACACAAACTTCCCAGCACTCCTTTCTTCTTCAGGCTTAACAACAGCCTCCAAATCTCCAAGAAAATGTCAAATTCCAAGAGCTGGTTCAACTGAACCAAGACCAGAAAAACCAAATGCAGAGCAACTTTGCCAAAGCCAAACCGAAACAATGAAAAATCAAATTCCCTCATACACTTTCCAAGGTGAACTGGTCGCGAGGGACCGAAAACAATTAATGCAATTAAGGCTCTGCCTTTTTCCTTACTTTCCACGCCACCGCCACTTGGGTTGGCGAACTCAATCTTTCAAAATTCCCATGCAAAACCGAATTTGGCTCTATCTCCAAATAGATGCCTCTATTTCTTACCTGCCCCGCCAAAACTGGCGCTGTCCACGTATGGACTGTGTATTAAATGCCAATGAATGCCTTCTTCCCATCCTTATCCCTTTCCTTCCAAGGGTCTGCGTGCCCTTTTAGATTAGGATTAGTTTAGGTTGCATAAAGTGTTCCACCTAGGTCTTAGTTTAGCCTTAGGTTTTATTTTCCCCTTTTTTTTTAATATAAAAATCCACTTAGGATAGTAGTGTAGGATGCATGTTAGGACTTAGGATTAGTTTAGGGTTTTTAATTCATACTAACCACTAACACTAATCAACTCCTAACCCAACCTCTCAGCTAACCCCGTATCTATGTTGTGCAGGACGTTCAGTCCTTTGGATCACGTATCAAGGCCACCCGTGTCCAGGCATTTCTTGCCTCACGAGGTTCCAAGTTCGACAGTACAGGGCTCAAGAGTAAATCAATACTGAAATCACCAGAAGCCCTCAGCACACTTGGATCAATGAAATTGATTCAAGGTGTGCTGTCAATCAGCCACGAGAGTATAGCAAGTATACGACAATTTGTCGTCACATCAGCAAACACACAAATACAATAAATGTTGTCCTAACCATAAATCACAGCATGCAAGAATCTAAGTTAGCAACACATTCTCTTAAGATCAGAACATATCTTAACATGTTTGCCTTCATTTCAGAAGTTATAACAGCATGTAAAACATTCATCAAGATAGTTTGCAAAATCAGAGTGTTACATTCTTCCCTCCTTAAAGAATCATCGTCCCGATGATCAGATTTAAACAAATCAAGGAGTTCCTAGGACAAAGTTCAGTTATTGTCCTTTCATTCATAAGTTCATACCAAAAATAGATTCTCTCTTAAAAACAGCGTTTTAAGACAACTGTACAATAGACTAATAATTGTCTAAATTTGGTAGAATTATCAGTTCTTGAATTTCAAATTCAATTAAACAGGTGTGGAAAAGTAGATCTCATTTCTTCGAGATTCTCCCAAGTTGCACTTTCTTCGCTGAACTGGTCCCACTGGACCTTACATTGGTTCACTTCGCGATTTCTCAAGTACAACTGGCGAGTTCCCAACACTCGAATGGGCTTAACCACGATTATTCCTGGGTCTTGGACCTGCAAGGAATTCCAATTTAGCACATGTGATAAATCTGTCACGTATTTCTTAAGCAAAGAAATATGAAAAACATCATGCATTTGAGACAAAGCAGGAGGTAATGCTAGACGATAAGCTACAGGGTTGATTATTTCAACAATTTCAAAAGGTCCCACGTAACGTGGCGACAACTTGGTAGCCTTGCCAAAAGTTATTGAGCTCTTTTTCGGCTTCACCCGAAGAAAGACCTTCTCTCCCAGTTTATAATGCCTGTCAACCCGCTTCAAGTCTGCATAACTCTTTTGCCTATTGGCAGCCTCCTTTAGATGTTCTCGAATCATTTTGATTTGCTGTTCCATTTCCATAAGGATTTCTGGCCCAATTACCTCTCTGTCCTCAACGTTGTCCCAGCTGACAGGGGTTCTGCATTTTCTTCCATACAATGCTTCAAAGGGCGCCATTTTTAAAGAGGCATGATAGGTGTTATTGTAAGCAAATTCTACCAGCGGAAGGTATTCCTCCCATTTATACTGCTGGTCCATGCAATACATCCTTAACATGTCCTCTAAAACCTGATTAACTCTCTCAGTCTGTCCATCCGTTTCCGGATGATATGCAGAACTGAAGTTTAATTTAGTCCCCAAGGCCGCATTAAGCGTTTGCCAAAACCTTGATGTCATCCTCGGATCTCTGTCTCGATATGATTAATTCCGGTATTCCATGCAACTTGAAGATTTCATGTACAAATCTTCTTGCTAGCACTAGTGCATCGTCCTTCAAATTACCAGCAATGAAGTGTGCCACTTTGGTCAATTTGTCGACTACAACCAGGATAATGTCATGCTTATTTCTTGACATAGGCAATCCTTGAACGAAATCCATCGTTATCACTTGCCATTTATACTGTGGAATACTGTGGGGATACAATAATCCAGTGGGGTGCATATGTTCCACCTTAACACGCTGACATTCCAAGCAGTGTGTTACAAATTCTACCACATCCTTTTTCATTCCCTTCCAGAAGTATTGTTGTTTAAGATCAGCAAGCATTTTTGTAATGCCAGGGTGTCCAGAAAAAGGTGAATTATGGAATTCAGTTAACAATTTCCCTCTTAAGTCATTTGCCACAGGTATATATACCCTGTTTTCGAACCTTAGGATTCCTTCATTATCAAAACGGAATCCCTTATACCTGATGTCCTGCGGGTCTGCAGCAAGTGCTGATTTGACTTGCTGGAAATAAGGATCTAATTCCAAGGCATCTTTCACCTCATCCTTAAACTGAGTCCTTAACGTTATAAGAGCAGAGATATGCTTCCTTCGACTCAAAGCATCTGCTACCCGATTTTCCTTGCCCTTAATGTAGCTTATATCGAAGTCATACTGAGACAGAAATTCTAACCATCTTCGCTGCCTTGCATTCAGATTTGGCTGAGTAAAAATATACTTCAGCCCCAGATGGTCTGTTTTTAACTCAAAGGGCTTGCCTAAAAGGTAATGCCTCCACATTTGAAGTGCATGAACAATGGCAGCGAGCTCAAGATCGTGTGGAGCATAGTTCTGTTCATGTAACTTAAGCTTTCTGCTTTCATAAGCGATGACATGGTTATTCTGTAACAGAATACCTCCAAGGCCTTCTCCTGAGGCGTCTGTTACAACCATAAAATCTCCATTTGGATCAGGTACAGTCAAAATAGGTGCTGTAGTTAACTGTTCCTTTAACTTTTTAAAGGCAGATTCACATTTGTCTGTCCAGACAAATTTCTTTTCTTTCTTTTGCAGCGAAGTGATTGGGGCAGCAATTTTTGAAAAGTCCTTAACGAACTTTCGATAATATCCAGCCAAGCCCATGAAACTCCTCACTTCGTGCACATTCTTAGGCGCAGGCCACTCAGTTATAGTTGTGATCTTTGAAGGGTCAACAGCTATCCCATTTTTGCTTATAACGTGTCCCAAATAATGCACCTCTGCATCATAAAAGGAACATTTGGACAGTTTGCCATACAACTTCCTCTTTCTTAAGATTTCCAGCACTATCCTGAGATGTTCTTGGTGCTCTTCGACATTTTTGGAGTATATAAGAATGTCATCTAAGAATACAAGCACAAACTTGTCTAAGTATTCTTGAAAAATATTATTCATTAGATTCATGAAGGCGGCAGGTGCATTAGTCAGCCCAAAAGGCAACACCGTGAACTCATAATGCCCATACCTCATTCTAAAAGTTGTTTTATGAATATCTTCCTCTTTTATTCTCAGCTGATGGTACCCTGATCGAAGATCTATTTTTGAATAAACTGATGCTCCTCGCATCTGATCAAACAGATCATCAATTCTTGGAAGTGGGTATCGATTTTTAATAGTTGCTTTGTTCAGCATCCTGTAATCAATGCACAGCCTCAAAGTGCCATCCTTTTTCTTTACGAAAATTACCGGTGCTCCCCAAGGTGAGACGCTCGGTCTGATCAGCCCCTTAGTCAGAAGTTCTTGTAACTGAGCCTTCAGCTCTACCAACTCAATGGTAGTCATTCTATAAGGTGCCTTAGATATGGGTTCCGTTCCTGGTTTGATTTCTATTGCGAAATCAAACTCACGTTTGGGCGGAAGACCTGGCAATTCCTCCGGAAACACATCACGGAAATCCCTCAACAATGGATATCTTTCCATGAAATCATTATCTTCTTCTGCATTTTCTGTCATTTTTACTGCATACAAAGTGCAGCCTCTATTTTTAGCCCTTTTTAGTTGCATAGCCGTCAGTTTCCTAACTGCAACTTCCCGTTTTACACCTTGAATGACTGCTACTTTCTGCAGGTCATCAAAGCAATAGATTTGTTTTTCATAACAGTTAACCTTTGCCTTATGTTCAGCCAACCAGTTAACTCCAATAATGATATCATATGATCCTAGAGGAGTGACATACAAGTCAACTTCGGTGGAGAAACTAGGCAAGTCAAGAATTGCCCCAAAAAGGCACATTTCGACTGTATGGACAGCATTATTCCCATAATGCACTGTCCATGTTTTATCCATTCTTGCAGCCTTTCTTTTT
The DNA here is from genome assembly GCA_018340775.1 of Taxus wallichiana var. yunnanensis. Taxonomy (NCBI): domain Eukaryota; kingdom Viridiplantae; phylum Streptophyta; class Pinopsida; order Cupressales; family Taxaceae; genus Taxus; species Taxus wallichiana. Next base: position 168,406,566 of record CM031244.1, read on the forward strand.
AATTTCATAGCAAGTTTAGCAGAAATAAAACATTCTGTAGCTCCAGTATCAAAAAGTATAACTACAGGTGTACCGAATAACTTACCCGTAACTTCTATGGGCGTCACTTGCTTTTCGACTTGTCATTAGTGCTGCAGCATGTATCCTGTCTTATCCGTGATCATCCTTCTTCAGAGGACAGTGATTCGCATAGTGGTCCTTTCCACAGTTGAAGCATCCTCCAGCTGGCCCTTTTCTAGACTCAAATCATTACCACCTTAAAGTTATCATTAAGCTTCCATAGGACTTGTCAATGCCATTAACTTTTGTGAAGCTGTTTCACACGCTATTTACAGGTCTGTTCATCACAAGTTTCTTGTTGTTATCTACAACAATTTTGTTTTTCACACCAAACCTTTTCCAAGGTCCCCTTTTTGGTGCAAGAGATGAAGAAGAATTGGGAATCTTCTTCCTTATCTCTTCCCTGTGAGTAGATATTGCTCTCAATTTCTATTCCTGTCTGATTGCCTTTTCGACAACTCCATCCATGGTGGTTGGGTCGTGGACATCTACTTCGCCTCCAATGATGGGATTCGGTCCCATTATGAATTTCTCGTATTCGAACTTCTCGTCGGCACTTGCATCGGCACATACTTAAGGAGTTTAGTAAACCCTTCCCAGTATTCCGTCACCAAAAGACCTTCCTTGTGACCAGTTCTGAAATTCAGTCATTTTCCTATCAAAATAGAGTTGAGGCAGCCATCGTTGCCTAAAATAACCCTTAAATTGATCCCAAGTTATGTCTGATTCGACAATATTCAGCTCAACCTTACGGTTGTCCCACCATGATGATGCTTCATGAGAAAGCTGATATGCTCCCCATATCGCTTTAGTCTCTTCAGAGAAGTTTCTTATTGCAAAGTATTTCTCCATTTCACTGAGCCAGTTCTCAGCTCCGTCCCCAAGAGTTGTTCCATCAAACTTTGGAGGACTTATTCTCTTTATATCATTTGTAAGTTCAGCTGCTAATCTTGCCCTTTTATTTTCAGGGGGATTAGGAGCAATTACATTATTATCATCAACACCCGGATTCCCTCCATTAATGTTGTCCACAGGAGGCAGCTGATCATTTATTTCAGCTTCATTCCCCTCCTCTTCATTGCCCATTGACTGTTGTTCCAGTACAGTCAAACGATCCCTCGTATCAAGTAGGGCAGCAAGGATTTCATCCAGCTTTTGGGCAGTTGCTGCTTCTCCACCCTAACGGGTTATTTGCAGCATTCCCTCTTGTCCTGACCATTTTCTGTTCAATAAGAAAATGTAAACCTTATTAATATCGTGGACTCATTAGGTCCAAGAGCTGCAACCTTCAGCTCTGATACCAAGATGTAACATCCTCATTTCAAAATACCAGAACAAGGGAAATTTTTTTTTTTTTTTTTGATAACGTTCACTGTTATGAATTATAAAATTCAAACACACGTTCAAGTTTTAATAATTGTTCTCTGCCCAAACAACACAGTTTGGATCACACAATTTCTTTTTAAAAACGAATGTTCCCTGTTCGCATATTTACAATATGGAACACACATTCAATGCCATTCAATCTTATAATAGATTCTATATGCTGCTTGTAAATGACACGAGGAACTACCGATCTTCCATTTTCATGGCTCAGAGTTTCAACGATCCTTCATTTCATGACTCGGCAACAACCGATCCTTCATGTTCATGACTCGGCAACAACCGATCCTTCATGTTTGTTTATGCATGGTATATTATATATACCTATTCTCATAACCGTTTCCGGTTATTGAAGTGATCCATTTAAGAAGCCTATCTGAATATCTGTTACTGATATTCATCTGACATCCTGCATCTTAAATTAAGTGATAAGGACAATGCAACCAGCAATTGCGATACTTTGGCCAAAGATTTTCACATGCTTTGCATGATCATATTCCTGATGTGATACACATCCACGGAATACGTCCTTCACCTCACTTCACCTGTTATCTAGAATGGTCTTTCCTGGTTCCTACCAGTCCTCTTTGTTTAAGGTTAGTTTAAACTTCTAATTACTGATTAGTAATATGAGCGAGTATAGGAAGGCACTCCCAGTAACTAAAGATACGCTTGAGACATACGGTGTTGTTTCCCCACGACTCCATGTGTCTAGTTATCTTTAGTATTCGGAGTCACTCCGTATACCGAGATCATACTCCTATCCCTGTCCATAGTTAAACATTCAGCCTATGTATTCTTGATGTTTTAATTCGGAAGGGTATTGCAATATGTCAGCTGCAATAGTGTGTCGTCATGAAGACCCCATCTTCATGGAGACACCTTCTTCTAGAAATGGTGGCGTATACCAATGTCTGAGAATTCTCCCATCGAGAATACACATCCTGCTCAAGTGATTTGGATACGATTTAATAATTAAAATCAACTTTCAGCATCCACGCTGATCCCTTGATCCTCGTTTCCGTTACAGTTGTATAGGGCTAAGAGGGACTAAATCCGTCCATTAGCTTACTATGCATCTTCTCCTTCATATCGAAGGGCTACATTTCCCTACTTGGTTCACTTCTTAATCATTAGATTAAGCGTCCGTCTCAAACGGACGTGATAAGTTTAACCTATTAAACTTAGCCAAGATTTTCCAACTGCAACAAGATTCAGAATTCTAACTTATTAGACGTCGCTTAAACGAGGCCTAATTCCCAAGAAATGTATTCATTTGTTCTCCTTAACGTTATATAGTTAAGGTCCATTAGTTATGGATATATTTATCCTATATCCTTTATTCTGAATTTATCAAACGGGATCATTAATGGAGTTCGAAAGCGAAGTTCGATTACTCTGAAGTTGATTGATATTCCTTAGCTCCTAAGCTAATCCTGAATACCTTCCGATTATGGAATCATATTCTTCTTAATCCTTTTTAATGTCAATTAAAAATTCATCTTTACCCAAGTATGAACTAATTGCATTTTTCAACTTAAAAGTTGCGTTTAGGTAAGAATAGATATCAGTTTCCATTTAGCATCCATCCAAGGACAAATAAACAAATCCAAATCAAGAAATAACATTATATTTCCAGATTAGACAACAAAATCAAACTGATATAACTATTGAAAATATCACACTTGTAATTGTATTCAATATTTCAAGTCATAATCTGTACATTTGCCAATCCAGCTGATTGGGCATAGTTTATACAAAACATCCATACAACTCATGGACAGAAGAATATATTTTCTTCTTTTCACAATTCCTCGAAGAGGAATAAAAGCAACAATTTCAATACATCATCAAATCAAAAGCATCAGAAAACAGCCAAGTCTTCATTCTAATCAAATTCCATCTGCAAAATGAATTGCACGGGTCAGTTCAATGAACTGAGCATATTAAGCACTTATCCTTAAAATAAGGTGCTTCAACTAACTGTCTCAATAAAAGAACCCTGCTTTTATGAAACGACAGTTAAACATCAATCACGAAATAGGCACAAAAGAAAGATCAGCATAACAACTGAACTATCAAAATATTATCACAATCAGCAATAAGACTGCTGTCCTGTTTCCACATAATATTAAACATACTGTTATCCTTTCCACGCCTTTCATTAATAATAAATGCAAAGGATGAAACTAACTGAAATGTAAACTCATTACTTTCCTTTCAGTTCGTGTATTAAATTCAAAGCAATCAAGTACAGACAAGAAAGCAAACAACAATGCATATAGTTGCTCCCATCTAAGCACTATAAAATTCATTATTCACGAATTCCAGATTTCCAACTGAATGAAAGAAGAAAAGATCATTTTTCCAAGTCATTCATTCATATCTCTATTTCTTTCCACATATTTGTCTAACAAAGTGGAATCCAAATGAAAGACAAATCAAGATAACAGTTCAGAGTGAAACTTACAAAATCCATTCGGAATTCACTTTCCGGCAGCAAGAATAATTTCATTTATAATCAGCTTTAAATGAAAACAGGGAAGAATTCATGATAGAACAAGCAATATCAAGATGCAGACCATGTAATTGTTGTACTAGAAGATTCCATACTTCTCTCACTGTATTGTTAACCAAACAAACAGTTATACAATCACGCAATCACTTACTCATATGACCTTTTATATCCATGAACGCATACAATTCATAATAACCAATTACACATTGTTGTTACCTACAGCGAAACCAAATTCTTATGCACCGTAAAGTTCCAATATTATTTTCAGAGTCAAAATAGCAAAAAGATAAGAATTCATTTCTCTAAAATTTCATTAAGAACAATCCTTTTGATCAAAATGAACTCAAACACCCAAATCGTGTTCATCTAAGCAAGACAGCTCAAATTATAAAGATAGCAGAACAGTCGTTCTTATTGAAAAGCAAACTCACATAGCCTGTACAATTTAAATCCAGTATACCACAACAATGGATATCCAATTCGAGTTCTATCTCGGTCAACTGTTAATTTCAAATACAAGCATTCTCCATTCTCTTAATGAAGTACAGAACTCAAAATATAACATTCATATTTCAATACCTTAATAAAGGCAAACCCGCGTAGGGCGCAATTACGTAATCTTGGTACGATCGGACAGGACTCGAGAAAACAAGTTGATTTCCACATTTTCCATTTATTTAAAGCAGAAATCCAAGTCAAGTTCACATTCACTGAGACAGGTTCCAAACAGGAGGACAAACCTCAACTATAGGGCAATGATGAAATCAATTTTCCATACAACATAAGGAAATATAATCATTCTTTGCACAAAATACAACCAATTGTAATTTTGTCAATCATCCGAAACAGAAGACCAAACAACATCTATAAAACACAATAAAACCACCCTATTCTCTCAACAAGGAGAAACGAAATCCATTAATAACTTCAGGAGGAAAACAATCAACTTTTTCCTACTTTCACGAATACCCAATACGTATTCGTTTAGTTCCTACTCAAGAAAAGGTACAGCAATAAAAATAATGCTAATACTTCATTCAATTCGAGTTCAATTACTCAAAGGAAACCCGAATGCCACTTCCATCCAAAATCCAAAACAATACAAGGAAAAGGATTTACTTTCTTAAAGAAATTTTCAATAAGAACTACTTCAACAACTATTATTTCCTTCCTTCCAGTTCGTTAGCAATAAACAATTGTTTCAATAGTGAAAACAACTCATAATAAGTGTACAGTCCCAAAATACACATATCGAATTTCCCGTTACTGTCAAACGACCAGCACACAGGAAGGTACCTCATTCGAGGAATACAAAAACAATTAAACTCAGCAGTCAAGAGGCAATATTTCTTATTATTTCCAAAATGACAGCCAGATTCAATGAAACCCAAACCCAATTCATAGCAATATACAGCTGTATCTTCACTTCCCTTTCTTTTTTTTTTACATACAAGGACAGTTCCCAACACAATAGCAAAGAAAAGATTACATTTAAGGAAACAATTTCACTATAAGGAACGATTACATGGCCTGTACCAATTTCAACAACACGAACAGTGAAAGAAATATCTATTTCAAACCTCCATACAGTCAATAACCAATACAATAATTCATCTCCAATTTGATTCGAGCAAATACAAATCAAAACCGAGCAACCAGAAACGATTCATCATATCATTTTCCAAACAAAAAGAAGCAAGAATCGATGAAACCCAATTCGAATCGACTCGACAACAGTCACAGAATCAAAACCCAAGAGCAGGGTTGTTTTAATGAGACACTTAAACAAAGCAAGAGTTTTTAAAGAGAAGGGCTTAACATGCCTGTAATCTCTTCTCCTGAACTCGAAGAAAACTTTGTTTGCTGCGTTTTTCCTTCCACAACGACAACACAAACTTCCCAGCACTCCTTTCTTCTTCAGGCTTAGCAACAACCTCCAAATCTCCAAGAAAATGTCAAATGCCAAGAGCTGGTTCGACTGAACCAGACCAGAAAAACCAAATGCAGAGCAACTTTGCCAAAACCAAACCGAAACAATGAAAAATCAAATTCCCTCATACACTTTCCAAGGCCTGGTCGCGGGGACCGAAAACAATTAATGCAATTAAGGCTCTGCCTTTTTCCTTACTTTCCACGCCACCGCCACTTGGGTTGGCGAACTCAATCTTTCAAAATTCCCATGCAAAACCGAATTTGGCTCTATCTCCAAATAGATGCCTCTATTTCTTACCGCCCTGCCCTAAAATGGCGTGTGTCCATGTATGGATTTGTGTATTAAATGTGATGAATGCCTTCTTCCCATCCTTATCCCTTTCCTTCCAAGGGTCTGCGTGCCCTTTTAGATTAGGATTAGTTTAGGTTGCATAAAGTGTTCCACCTAGGTCTTAGTTTAGCCTTAGGTTTTATTTTCCCCCTTTTTTTTGAATATAAAAATCCACTTAGGATAGTAGTGTAGGATGCATGTTAGGACTTAGGATTAGTTTAGGGTTTTTAATTCATACTAACCACTAACACTAATCAACTCCTAACCCAACCTCTCAGCTAACCCTGTATCTATGCTGTGCAGGACGTTCAGTCCTTTGGATCACGTATCAAGGCCACCCGTGTCCAGGCATTTCTTGCCTCACGAGGTTCCAAGTTCGACAGTTCAGGGCTCAAGAGTAAATCAATACTGAAATCACCAGAAGCCCTCAGCACACTTGGATCAATGAAATTGATTCAAGGTGTGCTGTCAATCAGCCACGAGAGTATAGCAAGTATACGACAATTTTTCGTCACATCAAGCAAACACACAAATACAATAAATGTTGTCCTAACCATAAATCACAGCATGCAAGAATCTAAGTTAGCAACACATTCTCTTAAGATCAGAACATATCTTAACATGTTTGCCTTCATTTCAGAAGTTATAACAGCATGTAAAACATTCATCAAGATAGTTTGCAAAATGGGTTGTCGAAGCAATTTGGGAATTTTGGTTTTATTTCCAAAAAGAGAGTTAAAAGTTATAAAATGATCCATAACTCTGCTGGGGTCTTGAGCCCGCGTTGAAAATTCAAAGCGGAGAGGTGGGTCGGTGGAGAACTTTGAGTTTTTGAGCTTTTCTTTGAAAAGAGTTAAAATTGTAAAAGTGAGCCGCGACTCCATCCCCACTCAAGTAAAGCCATGTGTCAAGCCCGTATCAAAAGCGGATGGGCGGGCCAAAATGTAAAAAAATGCAAAATCTCTACAAAGTCACAAAATACAAAAGGCACCCTCAGGCCCGCTTCAGTTTAGATCTTTTCCATGTGGACGACTCATATTTGAAGTTACAAAATAGGTTTAATGGCTGCATTACAGAGCATCGTTTTTTTCCACCATTAACACTTCTGCAAGAACCAAGAAACCGAATGTAACCATTTTTAGGATTATTTAATGGATTCTCCATGTCATTATGAGGGTGGGATCCTGGTACTTTGTAGATGTAATAGATTCAAAAGTAATCAATACGAAATTTTTCCCTTTCTTCCTCTGCTATTCCTTCTTTCCTTATTCGAATTTACAAATCATCCATCTTTGCATGCTAAGAAAATTTGTGTTCTTGTTAATATGATTTAGGGAACTTTGTGTCTATGAAATTATATCTATTATAAATGTGAATGATTCCATTTTTCATCTTCTTTTCTCAATACGCATAAGGTTATACTTTGCTATCTGTATTTCTGAAATTATTGTTATGTTCTTTCTCTCTCATCTCCTTAGTTCTTCCATTATTTTGTATTGATGATCTTTGGGCATGAAACATTTCAAAATATTAGGAATCCACACTTTGAAAGTTGTACATTTGTATATAAGCTTTTCTTCTTGCTTTTAATAAGGGAACCTCTCCCATAAAGAGGAAGGACTTGCTATCCCCTAATTGTGGTTTGTTAAAGTACAATTTTAAAACCCAGCACTTCCCAAATTTTGAAATTATATGTACGTAGAATATTATGTAGCCTTTTCAACAAAACCCTATTTTCTATACTTTCAGAGTGAAATCCGGCTATTCTTTAATGATCTTTGACAAACCCTTCTCAAATGATAGGGTTTGACATCATTTTTTCATTATTTTTTCCGATACCTAAATGATTTTCTAAATATGTGTGTACCCCGCTTGCGAGTAATGTAAAACATGTTATGGTTATTTTTTAGCAAGAGGACTTAGAAATGATTCATAAAATAACTAATATGGACATCAATGATGGTGAAAGTGAACAAAATGGGTGTTGTTGAAAAGGCTTATGAAAATAGATTTTTTTCGATTTGGGATGTTAATCGTTTAGGGATTTAGGATCATTTGCAGCTGGTTTTTATAGACATTTCATTTTAAATTAAATTGTAGTAATGAAATAATGATAGTAACTTCTATAAGATGAAATAGTAATAGTAACACAAATAATTGTTTTCTTGTTTACATTAATTATTTGATTACTTAAGGAAATTGTTGGAAATATATATTTTTAAACATATATGTGACTTCCAAAGTGAAAATGCAAAGATATCCATCTGTGTAGGTTCTCTTTGAAAATGATTAAAAAGGGGAATTATTAAACCTAATATTTGAGAAGTTAGGCTAAACAAAATTCCAAATAATGTTTCACTTAATTGATAGTTCGGAAAGGCATATACAACATTTAGAGATTAAAGTTACAGGATCTAGTTGTTTTAGTTAAATTACCTAATGATATTTCAACACTAAAAATTATAATATTTATTTTATAATTAAAATGTGGAATTTTTATCTTCTTTTCAATAACTTATAGTAAATAGTATGAGAACTAGTTAAGACATGATTCCTCACGAAGGTATCTAGTGTAGCACTTGGCTCAAAGAAATTCTTGGAACAAACTAATGAGAGCTAAGAAATGTGTGACCCCTAAAGAAAACATGTAATGCAACTCTTTTCTCAGTTCAATAATAGATGTCCAATGAATGATGCCTTGTGAACACTAAGATCAAAATAATTTGTCAATATTGCTCATAATGATCGCTAAGCTTGTAAATATTTTTTTGTGACTAACCTTAGAGACTACTAGGAAAATAATATATTATGTGTTGACTACTCATTGTGATATTTAATGACCTAGGAGATTATAAAATTATAATTAATTAAAGAGATGTCTATTGAATGGTGTTTTTCTAACACTAAGTTCAAAATATTTTATCCAGGCAGATGTTATTAACCCCTAAGATTTATATAGTTTCTTGTTAATGCATTAGTAGTTTTCCTGTTAATGATGCCTAGTGACCACTAACCTATAGGTATATCCTTGGGCTGATTGTATTAACAGGAAGGATAAGAAGAAAGTATTTATTTGTTAATTATTCCTATACACTGTTAAGATCCAAAAAAAAAAATTCACCTGACCCTAGCGAGTGATAGGATAAGAAATATTTATGTTTGCACCCATCAATAGTGATCAAGTTGGCATTTATTTTCATTATAATAACTATTGTGCTTTGAAATAAGCCTAGATATGGATAGGGTTTTAATAAGTCATTGTGGCTTAACATAGTGACCGCTAATATCAACACTACATATATCTTAACCCCCCACAAGTTAAAAGAATGTAGAAATTTTTCACATTCTAATAATAGTTGTCCTATGAATAAAATCCTAGATACAACCAATCTTTAAATATTTCGTTGTTGATAAACTTAGCAACTGCTATGATCTAAACTACAAAAGACTTAAAGCCTCGAGAGTTCTTATATTAACATAAATTTCTCATTGCATTAATATTTTTTACTGAAGTGACGCCTAGAAAATGCCATGGTTAAAGAAACTTATATCTTGAATCCTCTGTGGTGCTTGTAAAGTAGTGTTTCACTTATTCCATTAATAGTAAGTCATTCCATTAAATGTTGATCCCTTATGTGTACATGTAATACAAAAATTTTCCTTAGTCAATGATAGATGTCCATTGAATGGTGTTTTTCTAACCCTAATCTCTAAATATTTTTCAAGGTGGATGTTATTGACCATTAAGATTTGTATATTTTATTGTTAATGCATTAGTAGTTTTCCTATTAATGATGCCTAGTGACTACTAAGCTATATGTATATCATTGCGGCTGATCCTATTAACAACTATAAGAAGCACCTATTTATTTATTTTTTAAAAATTTTAAATTCTTTTGACTAGAGCTATGAACTAGGGGGTTAAGGAACCCCACCAATACAATACAAGAATAGAGGATACAAAAACTAAGGCACAAAGATAAAAGAGGTTAAAAGGAGAGGAACCTCCGAGAAGACATCATCTAAGAGAGGCAACTATGCCAAATCAGAACTGAGCACACCGATACCAAAAACCACAAGATCCAAAGAGATAGACCAAAACCAACTGAAAAAAACTACGAGGAATAATCCAAAGAAAGAAAGCTCCCACCTCCGCACACTTAAATCGGACCTTGAAAAATCTGCTCCTCCAACGGTTCCTCTAGCTTGTCTTAATGCTTTGTGGAGAAAAATTTGAAAATCAACTCCAGCGTGATCCCTCGTTCATTTAGATTGTCTATGGAATAGTTTAGGGGAAAGCGCACATCAAAAATTTCCAAGGGTGGAAGAAGATGAGGGTCGATTGACCTTGATAAAAGATGGTGTCCATGTTTTTAGCATAATGAAAAATATCTCTATATTGCCCATTGAGCCACTAAATACCAAGCCCAAGACCAATCACGAGCTCATCAACTTCTTCTACCCATAAGAGGGGATCAGGAAGTTGAAATTCAATCAGTTCTTCATGAAGACCACCACAATGAACTGGATAAATGATGTCAATGGCTACAAAATCCACATTGGCGAGAATCGGATGGATGAGGAGGCAAAAGAAACAAACACCATTATAATCTACGAGTTGGCATGGGCCCTACATGAGTTGTGCATATAGGTCTCACCAAAAATATTCTCGATGGCTTCTACTTCCCTGTAAGAGGAGTATCAAAATATTTTAGAAAGATGATCGCGAGAAATGGCTAATGATAGAGCCAACTCCAATTGCTCACCATGAAGGCTGATAAAAGGAAAACCCAAGAACACCATTGGAAGTGAACCAGACAAGATGAGGAGGGTGGGGAAGAGAGAGCCGATGGTGGAATTTAAGAACCCAAGACACATGGGGCACCATTAATTATGTTGATGTAAGCCATCTCTCCATTCGTGTGAAATGATGGTAGGTAAGCCAAGCCAATCTTCGGGTGACTTAAGATTTTGGTGGCGTTTGACATATCTATGGTAGCATTGGCAAGAAAATCTGCAACATGATTTTCTTCTCGAAAAACATGATTGATACCAATTTTTAAAATTGAACATGTCACATCCCGTTAAAATGCTCTAAACACATCAGAAAAGGGAAACATTAATTTTTCCCGTAAAAAAAGGATGTAAAAATTAATCGACAAACGTGAAGGTCTATTTTTCAATTCAAATGTCACTTGAAGGATGTCATTTAAAGGTGTCACTTTCCATTATGCTAGTTTAACTTGAAGTGGTCACCATAAATGTTTAACTATTTCATCAAACTTTTCTCCAAACATATATTTATAATTTACATTGGATTTGGGAAATATTCAATATGCATCCTCATCTGTGATCCGTCATATATGGAGACTGAAACTCGAAGTGGAATATGGGAATTTAGGAAAATATTAATGAATAACATGCGGGAAGGAAGATATTATGGATCCACCCAAATGCAGGACCAAGATGTAATTCTTGAGTCCCATGGGCCATGAATCCACCATTCAAGAATCACAAACCATTACAATAATCAATCACGTTTCACATTTTTTCTTGGGCCATCAAAAGAAAAAATAGTCCATGTGTAAATGTATGCTATGTTTAAGCAGTCAAAAATAAAAGTGTGGTTAAAATCCGAGCTTAGATTTTACAAGAATAGATTTAAATAAAGGAGCAGACCCTCCTCCTAACTCTCACTATCTCACATCTCGCTTGTCTACAGAAAAAAGATCGACCTAAGTTTTCCATATTCTATGAGTCCTGTGAAAGAAGGAATTTGTGTAGCAGAAGAAAGATTTGAACCAGACTTCCATATTACATGTAAGCATTGTATTCCATTTTGTGTAATTATCAAGGAAAGAAATATTTTCTCGTTAAAATAAATGTTATGCCAGATAAATTAGGAAACTCAATTTGCTACAACTCCAAATGTATGGGCATTCATGTTTTTTTTAGATCGGTGGGCTTAAATTGAAACTCATTTCAAATCCTTCTGTGCAAAGTGGAAAACATGTCTGCTCTATTAGTCTAAGCGCATCCATTGTCACCATAATGAGCACTCCATTCCTTTACTATCTTTTTATTGGAACATGTTTTTGAAAATATATCAAATTTGATGAATATATTTTTTCTTGGGCTCCTTCAGAAAAATCCAATGATCCTTCCAATTTCCAAGTTCTAAGAGGGTATACACAGTCTACAAGTGATTAATAATCTAAGCTATTTCATACAGTTATAAAGAATCTATGCTTGTTGTATATAATGTTATCGACTAGGAAAAAAAATGCACCTTTCTCTGTTATTGTAGTTGGGCCATAATTCGATTATAAGTAATAGAAATCTTTGTAAAAAGTGTTCAATTTTTATGACATGTGTGATTTATTTACTCTTTTCATATGTATTGTAAAATGATTATACTAATTTTCATCATTATAGGTTTTTTCCTTTATCTATTGCATGCACAATGATTTGTGAGTCCACTTCGACCTGAAGACAATAACAACCCTTGGTTACTACCAATTTGACTCCTTCCAAAAGAGCCTTGAGATTCTTCTAAGTTATAGGTTCCCTCTTTGAGTGGGAAGGAACCCACCACAATAATATCTCCATACTCATTTCTCACAAGACACCCCACCCCGATTTACCTAGGTTACCTCTAGAGGCCTTGTCAAAATTGAGTTTGTAAAATCCAGGGGGCGGATTCCATTTTGCATTTCTCCTTCTGAGGATTTTTTCTATTTGAGAAAGGCCTTGATGAATAATCAAACAAGGAGGGGTATTTTGATTAAAGGCCATGCTTTTATTATCTCTACATCACGTGAGGTGAAATTAGGATTGTTGGAACTGTGAGTGCTTACATTTTCAGATATGGAAATTTCTAGTTTATTGATGAATTTGGGAAAGCACGAGGCCTCTTCCCTGAATATTCTCAGATTGTACTCCCACCATATATGCCAAATTAAAAGGAATGGCATTATGAGCCATATGGAACTAAAAGTGCTTTTACCCCCCATCCTTGGCCATGCCTTTAGATTATCCACTATATTCCTGCGGGAATCCCGAACAATGCCCAATTTGTTAATTAACCAGTTCTTACCCTAGACAAAAAATGGGCAAAATAATAATAAATTCTTTGTCTTCCTCTGCATTTTCACATAGGACAAATTTGGAAGGACCTGCATAGCCCTAGGGATTTCTTATGAGTTACATGAGAATTATTCCTTTAACTACTAACCACTCGAAGATAGCTTCCTTCGAGAAAAATCCTAGGACTCCAACACCTAGTCTAACCGGGAGTGCCTTTATGAGACAAGGATATTAATTTAGCATAACTTGTTTTTACTATATACAAACTAGACAGAGCACCTAAACAAAGAAAGATGTCCTCATGTGCTTTACATGGACCCTTCTATGAGAAAGGGCCTTCCTAAAATTAGAAAATTCTTGATTAGACAAAATAAAGTATTTATTTGTTAATGATTCTTATAAACCATTAATGATGCAACCTAGAATTCACCAATTAAATCCCAGGCGTATAACACATCACTCATTCTAGATTGAGTGGTTACGAAGTGCACAAAGGTACCAAGCCCTCTTTAGGGTTGTTGTTGCAAGGTGTTAGCATGATGAATACATAATGCATCCAAATCCACAACTAATATATCATTCTATAGTGCATGTTCAGATCTAGATCTAGAGAATAAAAAACTTAAAAGATAACCATGATGAAATCAAGCATGCAAGAACCAATTATACTCAGGATTTGATACTCTGATTCATCCAATACACTCCATTTCATTAAACATGATAAATACACATAAGCTTATTACAATAGATAATACCATAGTTTATGCGTGCATCATATTTGGCAGCATAACCTCACAATAAATCAGTTCTCACATATCTATCACTCTATACTACGTAGTTCATTACATATTTATAAGGGTGGGGACTTTCCCTTCACCACTTATCTAATCCTAAAATAGATCAATTCTATTATTAACCATGCATCGTTACAATGATAATAGCCACACTTCTAAGTGTGCTAACAATAGACTTCTTTTAGTTAACTATCGAAGTAAATCTATTCTCAGCCTGTACCCATGCAAATCACTTCATAGCTGATTATCCAAAAATAGCCAATGTGTGTTGCACAAGTATTTAACTGGTTTGTGTGTTCATCATGCTATCTCAAAAAATAGCTCGTACATGTGAAAATGGCTAAGTCCCGAAGCTATCTCTCCTTCACACATGATTCTTTCCTGACCTTAACATGCATTTGAACGTGCTTTGTTCTTCCATGCAAACCTTCTATATGTTTTTCACTAAGTTCCATATTTTGATTAACCAACATTACCCCACACTAATTGCATTTTCACCTTGGTGATGGTTGTCTCCAAAATGAATCATAGAATATGAATAGAAGAATAGAAAGAATTTTTATGAATAAAAGAATAAATTTTACCCTGCAACATCTTCTGCTTCAACTGGAAGAATTGATTCTAGACTTTCTTATTTTATTTCCACCTCTAAAGTTTTCCAATCATTGAGCACGGCTTTTGCTTTTTTGGGATATCCATTGCAAATGACTCTAGCTCATCTTTTACAATCTATCCTTTCTCATTCTGCAAGACCAAAACAATGCTAGACATTGCAATCATTACTACTTCTAATAATTCCATATTTTGCATGATGAGTTTCCCAAGCTCATCTAGCCCTTCCTTGTGTGGTTCTTGTGTTTCTATAAGGGCCTCACACTTCTACTTGACAAGAGCTAATCATTCTAAGCAGCCAAATTTCTCATCCTTCATGGATTTTAGGACTTCATTGTCCTCTACCATGGTCCTAGTTCTTATAACGGCTTTTGGGGCTGTACAAATATTCAACGCTTGATCTACTTTCTTCAGTTCCTCCTACAAGATTTGGAGCAATGCCTCATATGATGCAATATTCCTCATCACTAAATCCTTTTCTCACTCTTCTTCCTACTCAAGATTCTTTGGTGCTAGCATGCGTAGAGGTCCATCTTCAAGCACCAAGTCTACTAAGGTACGTACATATAATGCATCTTTGAAGGAAATGTTTTAAGTACGTTGGATTCTAGGTGTGGTCTCGCCTTCAGGGAAGGTATCCAATTTCTCGGTATGCTTATAAATGCACTATTATTATTTTACTCCAAGTCCTTTTCTTTCTTTAGGCACACTATTTCTACATCCTTAGTTTTGAGTTCTTCTCTTAGCACCCTAATTGTTGCAGCCTTATCCACATTTCATCGAGCCACCTCTATCGAGACTTTTACTAAAGCATTATGCACTTGTTCATCTAACATAATAGTAGGATTTATTGTTATGTGTCTATCTTGAGGTTTCTTCTTCAACCTCCTTGATACACATGACTCTTCACATAAATCAAATTCTGGTTCTTCCATGTGTGTATGCATAGACCATGATAGTTGCTTCCTTGTGCACATGGTTGCCATATCTTCATCCATCATCTCCCACCCATATAACTCCTTTGGTGTCATTGTGCTTTGAAAACGGGCATGGAAAATTTTACCTGTGTCCTCAACATAGCCCATGACCGGTGCAGTATACTCCCCACTTGTCCTCTTCGATCTTGGCCCCTTAGGAACTTGAGCATCAAGATTTAGAGCTTGTTCTACTATGCCCTGAGTAGTCTCACATGTTGTCCCATCTACCTCCTTTACTCCTTCTTCTCCATCCTTCATTTCTTTGTCTTTTGGTTCTTCCTCATCCTCTAGAGGTGTAGGAGATTTTGTGGGCTTTCCTCAAACTCTTCTACCTCCTCATTCAACTTCAACTTCCTTCTTCTCTTCTCAGTTGGATCCTTCTGTGGAGAGATTCATGGTGATCTATGCATGGATTTTGGAGTAGCACCTTGGGTCCTTGTTCTCCTGAATACCATTTTGAAGTAGTGTTCTCCTTACACTACATATAGATCCTCATCTTCTCCTTCTTTCTCTTGAGGTGGCCTACTAGTTTCGCTCCATTTCTACCTTGTCTAAAGGCTTCCTTCATCCTCTATGCTTTAGGCCACCATTATCTTCTCATTTATATTCCTCTTCATCCACCACTATAGTCTCTGCAGGTTGTGGATTTGGCACATTTTCTACTTGTATGCTTACCCTTAGGTAGCCCCAGGAGAGCGCAAACTCATTTTCCACATATTTTTTTTCTCCATTTTGGGATTGAGGTTAATATACAAAAGCAATGCTCCAACATCTCGATGGCCAAGCTTACCGGCTTCATGTTTAATACATCTGAGATAAGCCTCTTAATGTAGGCAATCCATCCTGGATATACATATGTCTTTCTTAGTGTATGGTAGTCGCAATCTACCTTGTCTGCATTGAAGCTTAGGTAGTGCACATCCAAAAACTAATGAACTGATGCCTAGAAATATCATGTTGTGAAGGCATATGGTAATTTGCACCATGGGCTCCAAGCCCCATCTTTCATGGTGAACCACATGATGTAAAAGTGTTGGTATACCATGAACTACACTTCCTTCCCTACTACCAAAGGTAACTCCTTGGGTATGTGTCATTATTCTTTGAACGTTACGTGGAGCCTATCATACCACTTCTCCACCCTCTACTTAAATGGTTCACTCATTGATCCTTTGCACAAGTAATTGCCAAATATTTCGCAAGTGAATTTTTCTCCATAGGGTATTCCCATATTTTCTCCTTTGGCCCATGGAAACCCCAATTTCCATAAACAGAGATAATAAAACAGCCCCAAAACTTATTTTCTCTCCTGTGCATGCTTCTTCAATGATATTTTCATGATGTAACTAGAGATGTTGTAATTCACTCCCTGTGACATCTTCTTCGCAATGTGTAGCCACATTGTGTTTACTTGTGACCATCTTTCTTGGTCATTCAACTTTGTCACTAAGTGTGTAGCTGTTTGTATGATTGGGTACTTCTTTAGTTTATTAATGTCCATGCTGCACGGACCCTTGGTATACCCTAACTCCTTCCTTGTCTCTAGGATTGTATCCTTATCAGTTAAATCACCATTTAAATCTACCCTATGCCTTTCAACCCTATTACTATTGAGATCAACATGGTTGTGATCCTTACCCTATGTCCTGCAAAGTAGAAGAAATATTCATGTACCCTACTCATCAACCACTAGTACAAGGGTTCATATTTACCAAAGTAGGGGAGCTCATACAACTGGTAAACTCCAATATGCTTCAACAACTTCTCCCCAACATCATCATACATTGACATGTCTTATGTTGTGCACTTATTTATCTTTATGTTTAATAATGCATCTAACTCCTTATTTTCAGGTGTATGATGGTTGTAATCATTGATCTTTCTCTTTCGGATGTGGGAATCCCATTCCTGACCCACAATCACACCTCTCGGATACTACATTTCTGAGAAATTACTCTCAAGAGTCATTTCAACCTCTACTTCCACTTTCTTCTTCCCCTTAGCTCCTACGGTAGGTGCTTTCTTTGGTGCCATCTATAACTTGCAATCTTCTAACTTCAAATACTCACCTTTTATCTCCTGCAATGTGTAAACCCAAACCCTAGCTTGATTCAATGTGCCCTAGTTGAAATTACATGCCCTAGCTCTTTTTGCAACACCTTACTTTTCTCAAACCCTTCGCAACTAGGGATGCAAGCTTCCTCTGCACATAAATCTTCTTGTCACGTCTCGATTCACACTCTTCACACTTGAATACTCTTCTCATAGCTCGGTCACACTTGGATCTTTCAAATTATCATGATTGCAATGGTAAGAATGAACTCGCATCCCCTCCTTTTATATATTTTCAAAAAGTTATTGCATTTATTGCTCCTTCACCTACCAATAATCCTCTCATTAATCAACCATTTTTGTTCTTTCTACATGGTACATATTCGTGCCCAAGCTATATCCTTCTAGCGTGCCTTCCTACCTTCTAGTTGTGGACTTCTCTTTAGCATGCCTCCATGCACCCAAGTACCTCATTCATGTGCCTTCCATTGGTAGTCTTCATGGCCTCCGCTTACCTCGTGTTATATTGTTCCATCATTTATCTCCATCTATGGTCATCTTTTCTAGAAGAAATCTCTTTTCTAACAATTCTCTAACTTTGAATAGCACCTGTAGCAGTTTGTTCCTTTCATATGTACTTATTTTCAATAGTCATGTACTTGATATCAATAACCACCCCACACTAAGGGTATGTGTGCAGTCCTCTATGCATATAAATTCTTCAAATAGTAATTAGCTTTGGCATGCAAACACGCTTATTACACAAAAAACCAACTAAATTGACAAATAATAGTGACAAATAAGGAAATACATTAAGGAAAATACAGAATTGAAAACCTAATATAAATGACAACATTGCCTTATTACAAACACCAATAAGACTTATTTATAGTAGGGATTCAACCTACTCCTATTGAAGTATCCGGGTAACCGTATTCCATTAAGCACCTCTAATTGACAAGTGCTTATTTCAAGTATGTGAGTGACAACATATGGCCCCAACCAATGTACCTTGAGTTTTCCTAAATGGTGCAAAAACTTAGAATCATAAAGGATCACCATCTATCCAATTGTGAACTTTTTATCCCTGATGTTCCTATCATGCCATGCTTTATTCCTGTCATTTTCCTATTTTGGACTCCAATGTGCTATTTCTCGTCACTCATCCATCTTATTTAACTTTTAAATCCATTATTCTAATGCTTTCTCATCAGATAGACATCCAATGCATGTGTAATACGCAAACAGGTAACATTAATTCCATAGGAAGAACTACTTTCACTCCAAACACTAACTCGAAATGGTGTGTATTTTTTTAACCTTTTATATGTTGTTCGATAAGCCCAAATAATTGTAGAAACTTTTCATCCCAATCCTTTCTTCCAACATCACAATTTTTGTCAATGTATGGCTCAAAATTTGTTAAAAGACTCAAGTATTTCATTAGCTTGAGGATGATAGGGTGTTTTTATGGTGTGCAATCATGAATTCATCCAATAAAATTATGATTGTCTCATTAAGAAAATGTGTGCCCCTATCACTGGTCAAACTCAAAGGACATCCATACCTTGTAATAATATTTTCCCATAGAAACTTGGCTATTGTAGCTGATGTACAATCCTTTGTAGGAATTACTTCTACCCACCTTGTCAGATAATATATGCAAGTAATGATATAGCACGATCAAGTCTACGTGCGTATGGCTAGTGAAATAGGACCCAAAAAATCTATAGACCATTTCTAAAATAGTTCTAAACTAGTAATGGGTCTTAGAGGCATTTCATTCATTGACCTAGTTTCCCAAGAGGACGATAGTGATCACAAGACTTACAATATGCTTTATAATCTTTATAAAGGTAATCGACCATAATCAATGAGTAAAAGTGGCGTGGCACCTACATAGTGCCCACTTGCAATACCACCATGAGATTCTTCCATAATATATGTGCGCTCATGTTCCAGTACAAAATGGCATAATACTTCATCCCGACCTAATTTTTATAGGTCACCGCTAATCAATATATAGGGTGTTGCATGTATAGAAAGTTGTTTCTTCTCCAAGGATTTCATTCCTTATGGTGCCATACCTGTTTATAGAAAGGTAAAAATGTCCTCTAATTCTAATGGTGTGCATTGTAACCTATATAATTGTGCATCGGACATGGTGTCTTCAATGGCCTATGCTTCTTCTCCTAACTGTATTCTAGATAAATGGTTTGGTCAGAATTACTTTTCCTTGGTTTTACCACAACTATGAAATCAAATTCTTGAAATAAGAGTACCCATCTGCATATGTGCCCTTGTAAAATGGGCTTGTTTACTAAATACTTCAATGCCATGTGATATGTATAAAAGACAAATGGTGTAGCTAGTAGGTACTATCTAAATTTATGTAACACATAGATCATTGACAAATCTTTGCGCTCTATAGTGGTGTAATTCTACTCTACATGAGTTAGATTTCTACTAGCAAAATAGATAGGATGATCTATAATACCTTCTCCAGCTGAGCCAATACCATGCCAATGGTCATGCTAGAGGCATCCACATGTACATGAAATGGTTGGTCCCATGAAGGAAAGCGTAGAATAGGCACGGTAGTAAGTTTCTCTTTAATGTCTCGAATGCGCGCTACTACGGTTATCCCCAGTAGAACATACATTTTCCTTTTAGTAACTCCTCCAAAGGTGTCAGTAACCTTGGCATATCCTTTAATAAACTTCCTAAAATATCTGTATGACCCAAAATCCATGCACCTCACTGGTGGTGGTCTCTTTTAGGACTATAATGACTACAACCTTACTTGGATCAACCAACAAACCTTTCTTACAGATTATGTGTCCTAATAGTATTCCAAATGGTGTAGCAAATATGCACTTATTGATGTTTAAATAGATACTTCACTATCTACATCTTTCAAACATTAAGTGCAGATTGTCACAATGATCCTAACAAGTCCATACACTATTCAATCATCTAAATAAACCTATAATAAATTATGAATAAAATATTTAAATGCCCGAATAACTATATGCAAAAATACAACATGCACATTTTTCAATCCAAAAGGCATCACAGTATAGGTAAAGCTACCCCATTCCATGGTAAAATTAGTCTTTCCTGATCCTCCTGGGCAATCCGAACCTGATGATACCCAAAGAACCCATCTATAAATGAATATATTTCATGCCCTGCAACACCTTCTAGTATTTCCTTAGTGAATGGAGTAGGAAAGGGATATGTCACACATGCAGCATTCAGCTCCCTATAGTCCACATATATCCTAATCTATCCATCCTTCTTGATACTGATCACCATTGGACTAACCCATTCTGACTCATCCAAGGCTTGATGATTCCAGACACATTTTTTCAATCTCTTCCTTGAACTTTTCACGTAATTTGGGGTTCATTATATAGGGTCTCTTTCTAACTGGGTGTGCACCCTCTTTAAGCTTTATCTTCATCTCTCCTAATGATTCATGTACACCTTTAAGTTCATGGTACCCTCGAGGGAATAAGTCCTGATAATCCCATAGTAACTCTATGATTTTTTCCACTTTAGATTCTGACCAATAGTCTCCAATTATGGCCTCCTTAGGCTCAACATCTGATCCAATATTCACTTTCTTTGTCTTCATAGGTTCATGATAGGTGTGTGTGGTCTTATCTACACTGTCCAACACCTCACACCTACATGTTGAATGGTTTACATCCATATTTTCTACTTCTTCATCATCCACTAAGTAGACCATTTTTCCTTTTTATTTCTCAAGGAAAAATGCTGAAATAGTTTGGCATTAGCCTCTATTTCTTTAGCAAAATGATCTCCTAAATCTCCTTCATCTAATAACTCCTAAATGAGCTCTTCAGCCTTGGCACTATCTCCCATAGTTAAGCACTTTATGAATTTTAATGCTTCTTCCACCGGAGGCTTGGTAGAGAAGAATTCAAATGTCTAGGTCATTCCTGTAATTAAATCGGCCAATTTAGTCTCTCTATGGAGGTCTACATATACACATACCAAGCACGCATGAAACCTTGTAAATTGGAATAAAACTTGTGCACCTAGAGCGAAGGTGGTAAAACTTCCTGCCCCTCTACCCAAAGTGTCTCTCACACTTCTAAACATGGTGTTGAACAGGTTGATTACCATGATAAGTATATATTTGAGTAGGTGCATTGCTCCTAAAGAACCAAGTAGCAAGAGCAATCCTAATTTAATTTCATCCTACAAGATTATCCTTATAAACCACCCACCAAAGACGTTGTTGTCCCATACGGGGTATATGCTAGCATATTCCTTCTCTCTAATTGGTCTACCCATTGTTCCTCCATGGCATGTAGGAACACCATAGGGTATCCTTCTCTAGTGTAACAAGGCACCGAGTTGTTACCTATTCTCCTTATATAATGTGGTATACAATCCCTAGCGAATAGACTCTTTATCTTGTGCCCCACCAACTCATAAGTGTTATGAGCCCAGTTATCACAAGCAACACTTGTAGTATCATTGATAGATTGTGCATCCTCCCATTGAATGATTCCTTCTTTAGATGGATCAAGCACCTCTGGATCCTGGATGGCGTGTACATAAATCTGATTCAAGTCTTCTTCACTCAAGGGCTCAACATAGGGCACATATTTTCCATTTGTTAAAGGGATAATAACTCTTTCCTCCTTGTTTTCAAAGCTGATATAACCCTTATTAAATGAAGATCAACATTATTTGCATAAAACCAAGGATGCCCCAATAGAGTTGGGAAGCTATCGACTCACTCGGCTGAAAAAACCTCAAAATCTCGAGTGAACTTGGCTCCTTGTATGGTAATGGATGCATCTTTCAAAACTCTGATGGGAGTGGCCTTAGTCTAGTTAGCCATGAACAATACATTATAGGATGGTTGTAATGGATATCTCCCCATTTGTACCCATGCATCTAAAGTAAGAATATTGACTTTTTCACCTGTATCAATCAATATATTTCTCAATAGCCACCCATCAACAACATCATTCAAATTCATTTCCTTGTCATAATATAGGCTATGAGGGGGAAGATTTGCATACAGGATCTGTCGTCCAGTCTCATTACTTACACGTGGATTATTTCCTTTAACCAATTCCCTAATAGTGGAATGATATTCTCCTGGTGCAATAATTTACACACTTCTCTCAAGTCATCCATATCAGTTTGGATAGTCTCTTATGCTTTCTTTTGCTCCATCTTCCATGATTATTCCTTTAAATATTGTATTTCACCCTAAAGATTCCTGAGTACCTCCATGGTTTCCTGGTAAACCTCCTTCTGATGGGTGGGATCTGGGTATTGTGCATGTAGAACCTCCTCCTTAGTGATGGTAGGCCTTCTATTGCAATGGTTCTTTGGCATGTTCCACTTAAACTCAGGTAGTGATCCTTACTTGCAATTCCTTAGATTCTAGTTCCAACTTGGGCATCTGTTGATTTTTGATAGCACGTTGTATCCTAACCATCCATGTACTTTTTTTCTTGTTTATATTTCTTACTAAGATGCTCATACAACTCTCATAATTCCTCATAACTATGATTCTTTCCACATAAATAATATGTAATGTCTCGAGGACATTCACATCTGTAGTGGTCAGGATATCCTTATGTATAACATGTTCTGCAAGGGAAATTGCCTCTTCCACCACCACATCCACATCCTCCAAATCCACCATGGTATCCTTGTCCTCTACCATGACTGCCTTCAAAAATCCCTTCATTATGATCATAGTGCATCGATTGTGATCCCATTCCCGATTCTTATTCTTTCCTTTAGATTTATCTAAAACTCATGTCTATCGTACACCAATATCTATAGTATCATGGATTTGACCAATCAATTGGCAGTCTTCCATGTCATGAGTCATGGACCTACAAATTTTACAGTAATAAGAGACATTCTTCCTTATCGCACATTGTAGTAATGGGCAAAGTGACTAGCATCATGGTTTAAATGGCATATCTCACAATTTAACAATAATGAGTGCATTTATCTGTGGGGACAACTATCCTTTATGTGACCTTCCACTTTGCAATCTGTGCACAAAATCCCTGTGCACGTCTCATGTGCTAAATTTTCGATAGCTTCTCCAACTTATTTTCCATAGATATGATTGTGCCTCTAAAAATGGGCTTACGCTAGTGTCTATACTTCTAACTACCTCAACGCGTAAAGTTTCTTCAAGTTCTTCATATGGATCAGTGTATGTCTTATGTGATAGTGCCCTTCTAAAAGGTGTAATCAGGCCTCCAACAAACCATTATGCATGTTGGCTTGCATGAATATCATAAGAAAGCTTAGATAATAGTGTTTTGAAGTGAGCATCATACTCTCTAACACTCTCAATAGTGTCTTGCTTAATATCCTTTAGCACACTTATACTCTTCTACTCAAACTCAAGGATGTGAAACTCTTTAAGGAATGCATATTTTAAAGTTGTATAGTCTACGCAAGTCTGATTAGGGTCAAACTTTCTATACCAGCCAGTGTGCGCACCTTTGTAACATAGTAGAAAATTAGCTTTCCCTACACTCAGAAGTCATGATTCCTTTTGCATGCCACAGTATTTCACACATGTGTACATGTTCAAACATCATCCTTTATACCCCTATACTCTAGGAGATGAAGAGACATCTCCATGTAAATATGTTAGGGTTGGTGTGGACCTGCACACCCGATCCAAACCTCATGTGTCTCCTCGCCTCTAGAACCACCAGATCCATTGGAGCTAGAGCCACCTATACCTCTTGATCTAGGACTTATAGTTGGGTTTAGACCAAAATATGTACTTCCCTATGTCCCAATAGTAGTATTGAACTATACCTCGAAATTTTTGAAGTGTTACTACTCCCTTAAGAGAGTCCAAAAATTCATGCACTAATTTCATGTGTAGATGATACACCTAAAAGGTACTCCCATATAACAACGAATCCATTATGTGTTTCCATCGTGGTTCTTTTTATATGACTCACTCCTACTCTCCCTTAGCTTGAATTAGCTTGATGACTATCTGTTAGACTAGATCTTTGGAAGACCAAGCGTAAGGGCAAAGTTCCAGGTGGATTGAGATGTACACTCGTGGCCCAGTCCTTTTTGTTGCACGCTTCTACATGAGGTTGAGGAGGGTTCCCTATCATGATTTCCCAAATGGGGGAGTTCCTAATGCTTTGGTTCCACGTCTTTTATGTGAACTTCAAATCCTTACTAAACTATCTCTCTTCACAACATCATTCACTCGTAACATCCCGATACTTCTCTACCTCCCTCTCGTGTGCCTCATTATACTTAAACCAAATTTCCTCTCTCTTCCTCTCTTCCGCTAGGTCTTCCATCTTTCACCAAGCCTACTCCTACCCTGTGTGTGGTGGGGTTGAGTTAGCCATCAATTTACTCTCCAAGTTCAGGGTTACCATCGAAATTTTGATTACTAGTGAAATGCCTTGCAGTAACTTCCCCTTGATATCGTAAAAACTAGAACTTGGCTACCTCTAGGCATGAATAATTGGAAATTGAGTACTCCAAGATATAAATTTTTAAAACACCATGGAACCACATATCCACAGTGCGAGTCCAAATCAGATCAGCATTATACAGCATTTGAAATTATTCTTGTGTCCAGATAAGTGTGTGATACCTATAATTCTATTTAGACACATAAAAATCCAACCACTTGTATAATTCTACTAGAAAAATAGTGAATAATACTTCATACAAATAGTTATACATTTCTACTCCACCCATGTGTGTGCGTCAAACTCAGATCCAAAGTGTTGAACCACCCTGCGTATTCTTCTTCTAGTTCATGTATCCACTCTTCAACACTGCTAGGGTCAACCTGATATGTCTTCATCAAGAACTATCTTGAAAACAATGAAAAAGAGGTCCAAATGGAACCAATGATGTAGCCTAGAATTGACAAAGTAAAATCCTAGGTGGGCTAGAACATCACTCGGCCCTAGACCGAGAGCTCACCCAAAGCACACAAAGGGACCAGGGCCCTCTTTAGGGTTGTTGTTGCAAGGTGTTAGCACGATGAATACTTAATGCATTCAGATCCATAACTAATATATCATTCTACAATGCATGTTTAGATCTAGATCTAGAGAATAACATACTTAAAAGATAACCATGATGAAATCAAGCATGCAAGAACTAATTATACTCAGGATTTGATACTTTAATTTAGCCAATACACTCCATTGCATTAAACATGATAAATACACAAAAGCTTATTACAATAGATAATACCATAGTTTATGTGTGCATCAGATTTGGTAGCATAACCTCACAATAACTCAGTTCTCACATACATATCACTCTCTACTATGCAGTTCATTACATATTTATAAGGGTGGGGACTTTCCCTTCACCACTTATCTAATCCAAAATAGGTCACATGCTATTATTAGCCACGTGCCATTACAATAATAGCCACACATGCAAGTGTGCTAACAATAGACTTCTTCTAGTTAACTGTCAGTAGTAAATCTATTCTCAACTTTTACCCATGCAAAGTGTTTTGTATCGTGATTCTCCAAAAATAGCCGATGTGTGTCGTACAATTCTTTAACTAGTTTGTGTGTTCGAAATGCTATCTCCAAAAATAGCTCGTACATGTGAAAATGGATAAGTCCCAAATCTATCTCTCTCCTTCACGCATGATTATTTCTTGACCCTACTACACCTTCAAAAGTGCTATGTTCTTCTACACAAACCTTTTGTATGTTTTTTCTCTAAGTGCCATATTTTGACTGACCAATAGTTAATCTCAAAAAAATATGTTGCAATTAATCCTAGCGATCAATAGGATCACAAATACTTGTGTCTATACCCTTGAGTAGTGCAAGGATTGGCGTTCTATTGCTCATCGTAATAATATTTTGGCTTTTAAATAAGCCCAGATACGACCAATCTCTAAAAAAATTGTTGTTGTTGAACATAGTGACCGTTAAGATCAACACTATGTATATCTTGACACCCCCAGTTTAAAGATTGGAGAAATTTTTCTCATTCTAATAATAGTTTTCTAGTGGATAATACATAGATACGACCAATCTCTAAATATTTCATCGTGGCTGAATGTAGCCATCACTAGGATCTGAACTACGTAAGTCCTGAAGCCTCAAGATTGATTTTATTGACAGACTTAGATCAGACTTAGATCTACAAAATGTGGATGGTTTTCATACAATGGATAATCCTTCCAAAATATGTTTTTGTGAATGGTCAAGAATAATTTTTCATATTTTCTGAAATTAGCAATCCACGGATGAATAAATAGTGATTTCAATGGAAAATGTTAATGATATGAGCCTATGACCACTAAGCTAGACTATAAATGAATCTTAGTGGTCACTAAGCATTATTTTGATACAAAGATAAAGTCTTGATCCCTCTTAATGGAAAGTAGTGCAACAATTGTAACATTCCCATTTTAAGACTTTAGAAACAAGGAATTTTTTTTTACTTAATGTTCTTTGTTCTAAATAAAACATCATTTATAACACACATTCCATGCCAATAAATATCAAAACAAATAACCATATGCAATTGTAATGACTCGGTATGCTACCGATCTCTCATTCCATGACTCGGTTACAAACCAATCTCTCATGTTAACTTAAAGTATAGAATACTTTATATATACCACATATACTTGGTTTCCTACCCTATTCTAGGTACCAAGTGATCTGTTTAAAGAACCTATCTCGAATATTTGTTCCCAATCTTCATCGACATCACGTTTCTTTAAACTAGGTGACATAGAACAACGTAACCAGCACTTGTGATACTATGGCCAAATATTTTCAACATATTGTTCATGTTACTATTTCTAGACAGCATACTCTTTATTTTAGAATACATCCTTCACCTCACTCTTTCGTTATCTAGATTGGTCTTCACTTACTACTTTGTCAGTCCACCTACCCAAGGTTTGACCCTAGTCCGGGTTAGAAACAAAATTTATTATAGGAAGACGCTCACAATGTCTTAGGGTAAATTGGCATACTCGGTAGACCCTAGTCGGTCAGATGTGCCAAGGTACCCTGAGCCATTGAAAGATACTACCTATCCTAAACATGCTACTAACTTTACCTAGAGAGAAACTAAGTTCAAGTCCTTATTTGTGTGTAGATCTATATGATCAATGCAGAAGGGTGTTGCCACATGTCAACTGCAATGTTGTATCCTCGAGAAAACCTAAGTCTTCTCGAAGGTATAGTCCTACAGTTGGCATGTGCCAACATCCTATAGAAACTACCTCATCACGATGTACATACCCTAAGGAGGTTATTAATACATTATTAATTTGGATTATTACACATGATTACAACAACCCTACTAAACCCTAATCCAACACTCCATAAGATCTTTTCTATATTATATTTAATTAGAAATTAAAGAACTTCCTTAACTTATGATTGCTTTTTATGTTTGTTTTACAAGGCTTAATAAACAAATATCTAGAAATAGGACAACAACATCATAAGTTCCATTATATTGTAATCTTAACCATTCAAAGAAGGTGTAGCAACCAAATAGGTTCAACTATAGTAGACTTTATAGGGAAATGAAGTCTAATGATTTACAATCATATCACCATTCTTTAGATTACATTCCTTTGAGTGAGGAAGAGTCTTCCTCTACATGATTAAGTGTTAGGGTTTGTCATACCCTTCTTATCTTTCACAATCTCTATAGTTTTACTGCATATTCATTACACATTCCATTACTATGTTAGAATTTTTTAGATAAAAATTGTTATCTTATGCAACTTAACAAGTTGCATCTTATTAAGGGAAATTAAACTAATTCCCTTTATCTAACTTATCAATTTTATCCGAATTAAGCATATAACAGATA
The DNA here is from genome assembly GCA_018340775.1 of Taxus wallichiana var. yunnanensis. Classification (NCBI taxonomy): domain Eukaryota; kingdom Viridiplantae; phylum Streptophyta; class Pinopsida; order Cupressales; family Taxaceae; genus Taxus; species Taxus wallichiana. The sequence goes on from CM031244.1 coordinate 168,435,201, forward strand.
TGAAGAATATCATCAAGATAGGATTTCCATCTTCTTCATAAATATAAGATAATTTACACAACCAATACAAGTAAATCTCCAACATTCAATTCATCATTATAAACTTATTCATTTACAAGACTATGCATTTCAAGCATACTGTATAACAAATAACCTCCATTCCAAAAAGAGTACAACTTTTCTTTTTCAATACAACTCATGAATGAACCAAAACTCTTTACATAAGATCCATAACTAAATAATCCAATATAACATGAAATTTATTTTCTACTTTTATCACTTACGATGTCCATCTCAAAATTACTAGACGGTCAGTTCAATGAATTGATCATGATAAGAACTAAGCACTAAAGTAAAGTGCATTCCACTAATTTTTCATTAAATAACTCGCTTTAATGAAACAATTAATAGACATCCTACAAATAATCATAAGTAATAGCATCTAGAAAGAAGGACCGTTAAGAAAATATGAATTCTCGTTTAAGAAAAAAGCATAATATAATCTACAAAATCAGAATTATATCACAATACTTAATTGATCCTATCAATTACTTTAACATTAAACAAGTCTTGCCATTCAAATATTCCATAAACCCATAAGAATAGAAATACACATTTATCTTTACCAAGTAGCAAAAAAGTTAATTATAGCATAGCTCATAATAGTATTCTTCATCTTTCCATATAAACCAAAGAAGGGAATCAATACATACATATTCTCCAAACACAATTCATCTGAAGGAAGGAATCAGGTTTAGTACATACAACACTGCCTCAGTCCAAGATATCAATATAAGGAGTCCATAAATAAAGAGGCAACATCTAACCAAGAGTCCCAATTCAATCCAAGCAGATTTAAAACAGTCTAATAGAAATCCTTACCAACTTCTATCTGTTAGTAGATATAATGCAAAGATCTGAAACCAAACTTTCCAAAATCCAAGCGATACTTGAATAAAATAAATTTATTAACCAATCCACAAGAAGTCCCCTTCTCATAAGAGAATTAATTAAAGAGAAGTTTATTCAATGAACTTAAACAGTCAACAGAAAAAGGATCTCAAATAGTAAAGACCCATTCCATATTTCATTTCATTTATACGATGAAATGAAATCCCTCATCTAATTTATACTTAGAAGTTCTCATCTAGTTCCCCCAAAAGAGAACACAAAACTGAATGCACACTAAAAGAATTCATACTACATACTTTCATCACAAATCTTACAATTGGTTTCCTTTTTCCATACTCCAAGCTTAAGTTTAATTCAAAACTCATAATGGAATTTACAATAAAGTCCCGAAGAATCGTCCCTAAGAGAACATAATTCTTTCTCTATAAAACTTGGAGGTTCAATCGAAGATACTAAAGAGGAGAAGAAATCCTCCAATCGTAAAAGATTACAAGGTCAAAACAACTCACGACTCGAAGACTGAATTCCCATTACAAATCATTAACAAAAAAATGCAAATGAGAAGGCAGTTTGTAATCCCAAATAAGAGCAACATTACCAAGCATTCATATCAGTGATATTATATCCTTTCAAACAACATACAATATAATAGGTTTATATTCAACATTCTACAAAAACCCATGAATCAGATGAAAGATCAGAAGAGAGTAAGAAAACTAAACAATTCGTTTAAGACAAGCTCTATCCCAAACTTCTTCCAACTCGACTGAATAGATTCATCACTAGCCTCTTTGAGTCCCAGCTAAAATATTATGACAGGTAAGGATTTGTTTCAACATCAAAGACAAAAAGGAAGTAAATAATATTCTTCTATAAACCCTTATCTTTTAATGACTTGATCTAAACAAACTAAAGCTCAACTGATCCCACAACAGGATATAGTTCCAGTCCATTTAATTCAAAGAACAAAATAGTCAAACTTCCCACAAGATGCGGGTTCGCTCAAGATAAAGAAGAAGAAGATACACTTCAAATTCACACACCTTGTCAAATTCAAGAACACCATGCGGCCTGAAAGACAGAAGTAATACAACCATTCTCTCACAAGAAGCAAAATAGAGGAGGTTTCAAAAAGAAGTCACACGGTCTACCTCCGACCAAAACAAAACTCATAAGACCCCTTCGAGTAGGTAATATTAATTGAGATTAAAGCTTTAAAATCCTTAATACCCACTAAAATCCAGCTCAGAATACCTGTATAAAATCAAACATGTCGATTCCCATACAAGATCAAAACAACCAACAATGGAATACATGTACTGTGTCAAATACAAGCTTTGAACATAAGTTCAAACAACACAAGCTCAAATATGAGCCTATAACAAAACCCATGGCCCTAATACAAGCTCAGAGTAAACACCAATGCTCTATTATGGGTTCAAACATTTCCAAATCCATAAAGAATATTAAACTCCAGTTCAGAGCGTGAGTACAAAACAAAACTCAACGACTCAGCAGTAAGTTCAGCATTTGCAAGGACCGACTACGAGAATAGTTGTTGAATACAAAGGTTCAACCAAAATTTCAGAGCTACACCAAGTTCTCACTCATCCCAAAACAAACACAAAGTTACAAACAAAATCTCATAACAAAACACGAAGCTCCCACACAAGCTTGAAACAACCACGGAACTCCACTAAAAGCTCAACGAATTACAAGACTAAAAATAGAGATTCAGAACCATTCAAGCAACAAGCCAGTTCAATCAACCTTAGTCTCAAATGCAAGATACAGAGCTTCGAATACAAGCTATAGAGATTCAAATGCAAATTTCAAAGCTTCAAGTACAAGTTACAGAGTTTCAATACAAATTCACATGAAAACTTCTAACATCTAATACTGAGAGACAGTTCAAAAACTACCATTAACAAAGCAAAGGATTTACATTCCAAACCCACATAGATTCCATGAATACATACAAGTAAATAACCAGATACATCATGCAAATATATATTTCAAAGTGAGCAGAATTTTTTTAATGAATCATTTAAAAGAAAGCAAGAAATCTTAATGGGTAGAGCTGTCATTCGATAGTGCTTCGCTAATTCAAGAAGACTTCACTGAGTTTCCAACACCTCTTCTTTTCCAAGAAAGATCAACCAATAATAATTTTTTTCCACCATGCCCCATATACTTTCCTCGAATCAAAAATAGATCGGAGAAATCAAAAATAGCTTAAAATTTCATGTTTTGTTTTGATAAATGTTTGATACATCTAAAAATGAAATATTCTATTATGGAAGCATTTAAAACTCTAGCCACCTAGAATCTTAATGTAATTTGGTTACCTTTTGACTGCCATGCTCCAAATTATGCATTAAATACTAACGAATGTTAAGAGTAACTTTTTACGTTGCGGTGAGTACGTAGATGCCACTAATCACACTACCTTATTTAAATTAATGAAATCCTAAGCATTTCGCTAATATCCAATTAATATTTTTCCACAATACCTAGTGGACTCTAATTATGGATGCTAAGATAAAAACATGTAGCTCAAAAACTGCTAATTTAATTTTTTAAAGCATACTCGAAAACTTGTAAACATTATGAGTACACATATTCTAGCGGATGCTAGCCTCCTGGAATATTCTGTGTTAAATCCTAATGAATGTTAAGCCTAAATTATTACATCGTTGTAAAGGCTAGTGGCTGTTAAGCTCAAATCAATTTCATTTAAAATCGTAAATCCTTTATAAAGTTGTTTTTAAATATTATGTTATTGCAGTATCAAAGGCCGCTAATTTCATATTGCTTTCAATTAATTTGTTAACTCCTAAAGATTCTTAAGGTACAAATAATATGTTGTGGAAATACCTAGCGGACACTAGCCTTCCAATATATTTCTTTATTTTGAGAAATCCTAGTGGCCACTAAGCTCCAAATAATATGTTGCAGCAGTTTTTTAACGACATACAACTTCCTGATATTGGTTCTTGAGTATTGATCTCTAACCTCGAAAATGTTTTCGACGCATAACCGAGCAACAACTAAGCTTACAATATATCGACATATTTTTAATTGAATCATAGAAACAAAATATCTTCAACTAATATGTTGCATCATAAGATAGAATACGTAAAGATAAAAAAATCCATACTTCATTTTGTTAAATGCCCAAGACATCCAAGCTCAAAATATTATATTATAGAAGCATCTATATGTCATGTAGCTCAAAACTTGTTAATTTGATTTGTCAAAGCATACCGTTGACAACTTGCAATAATTACAAGTATGCATATTCTAGCGGATGCTAGCCTCTTGGAATACTATGTGTTTAATCCTAATGAAGGAAAATATTAAATTGTTACATCATTGTAAAGGCTATCAACCGCTAAGCAAAAATAAATTTAATTTTAAATGGTAAATTGTGTAGAAATATTTTTTCTAATATTATGTTTTTCCAATACATAGAGGCTTCTAATTTCATACTACCGTAATTTAATTTGTGAAATACAAGTGACCACTAAGGTACAAATAATATGTTATGGTAATACCTAACAGACACTAGACTTGCAATACCTTTCTTTATTTTTTGAAATCTTAGCGTCACTAAGATCCAAATAATATGTCACCTGCAGTTGTCTTGGTGGCGTATAGCTTCATCATATCCATTCTTGAGTACCGATCTCTAATCTCATAAAAAAATTGAGGGATAATGCAACAACCAATAAGCTTGCAATATCTGACATGTTTTTACTTGAATCCTAGTGACATCATATCTTCAAATAATATGTTGCATCATAAGATAGTGGAAGTCAAGATAATAATTCCATACTTTGTCTTGTTAAATTCTCAAGACATCCAAGCTCAAAAAATTATATTGTGGAAGCAACTAGATGCCATGTAGCTCAAAATTTGTTAATTTTATTTGTTAAAGCATAACGCCGACAACTTTTAAGCATTGTGAGTATGCATATTCTAGGAACCACTAGCCTCCTGGAATCTCATGTTAATGTGTTAAATTCTTATGTCTTCTATGACCCAAATATTATGTGTTAAATCCTAACAAACACAAAGGTTAAATTATTACATCATTGTAAAGGCTAGTGGCCACTAAGCTCAAATAAATTTCATTTAAAATGGTAAATCTGTAGAAATATTTTGTTAAATATTACGTTGTTCCAGTGCGAAGAGGCAACTAATCTAATACTACCTTAATTTAATTTTTGAAATACTAGCGATCACTAAGGTACAAATAATATGTTGCGGTAATACCTAGCAGACGCTAGACTCACAATACCTTTCTTTATTTTGATAAATCTTAGTGGCTGCTAAGCTCCAAATAATATGTTGTTGCAGTTTCTTGGTGGTGTATAGCTTCATGATATCCTTTCTTGAGTACCGATCTCTAAGCTCATAAAAAAATTTTGAGGCATAACCCAACAACCAATAATATTGCAATATCTGACATGTTTTTACTTGAATCTTAGCGAAAATATATTTTCAAATAATATGTTGCATCATAATATAGTGGACGACAAGATAAAAATTCCATACTTCATCTTGTTAAATGCTTCAGACATCGAATATCAAAATATTATATTGTGGAAGCAACTAGATGCCATGTAGCTCAAAATTTGTTAATTTGATTTGTTAAAGCATACCGTGACAACTTGCAAGCATTATGAGTATGCATATTCTAGCGGATGCTAGCCTCTTGGAATCTCATGTTAATGTGTTAAATTCTTGTGATCTCTATGACCCAAATATTATGTGTTAAATCCTAACAAACACAAAGCTTAAATTGTTACATCGTTGTAAAGGCTAGAAACCGCTAAGCTCAAATCAATTTCATTTAAAATGATAAATCTTGTAGAAAGGTTTTTGTAAGTATTTTGTTGTTCCAGTCCATAGAAGCCCCACTAATTTCATACTACCTTCATTTGATTTGTGAAATACTAGCGACCGATAAGGTATAAATAATTTTTGGAAATACCTAGCGGACTCTAAAATCACAATACCTTTCTTTATTTTGATAAATCTTAGTGGCCACTAAACTCATAATAACATGATGTTGTAGTGTCTTTGCAGCGTATAGCTTCATGATATCCATTCTTGAGTACTAATCTCTAAGCTCATAAAATATTTTCAAGCATATATTTTTCAGCAATACCTAGCGGATGCTAGACTTACAATATATTTCTTTATTTTGTGAAACCCTAGCGACCGCTAAGCTCCAAATAATATGTTGCAGCAATACCTAGTGGATGCTAGACTCATAATATCTTTCTTTATTTTGTTAAATCCTAGTGACAACTATGTTCCAAATATTACGATGTGGCAGTGTCTTAGTGGTGTATGAATTCATGATATGCATTATTGAGTACTTGATCGCTAAGAATGGTGAGAAATGAAGATGGTTAAGAGGTTATAGAGAAAAATGGGGAGCCTTGTAACACATTTTCATGTCATTTACCATTTTTATTGAGTTAATTTCTCTGCAAGACAAAGTTCATATGTGGTAGAAAAGAATAAAGGTATGAATAAACATTACAATTCTAAGTGAAAGGGTTAGAAATGAATCTTAGAAGGTGGAGGAAGAAATTTTTGGCATTTGGGAAGCCTCATGTGTTCATCATTTTCATCAGAGACTCTTGACGGGACTTGAAAAGTGTTGACCAAGAAAAATTCCCAAGTATAAACCACGTGCAAAATTTTGGGCGTGTGTGAGGAAGGAGAAAAGGGGCACACAAGAAAAGAGTTAGAATAGTTCCTGGAGGTTCACCCAGGTGGGTGGGATTCAAGACTTAGCCAATTTTTCTAAGTATGGGATAAACATACAAAAATAGGATGGAGTGCCAACCAAACAAAGGAAAAAAAACATGATAAATTTTCAGCCAAGAAAGGGCTATTTTTGGAGGACGAACATGTAGGATGAGAACGTGCATAGAGGATATTAATAGGATAAAAGAAGGTATTATTTATAAGATAATTTAATAGTATCTAATTTGTAAAGCATGCATGTAGTCTAGTTTCCAAAGTAAGATCATGCAATGGTTTAGTTTGATTGGTTGAGTACTTGGTTAGTTATCATCATGAATCTTTATGCTAACATCTTGACAAACAAACATAAAGGAGGGACTTGATAGTTGTGTGCACTTTGGGTGAGGATTCAGTTCTACTAAATGATGTGCCAATGCATTTAGAACTTATGTGGAAAATAAAGTATATTTTAGGGTCCTCTTTTCAATTTTTCTTCCAAGATTTTTCTTGTAGATGGCGTATCAGTTATCTCTAGAGAGCATTAAAATTTGGGCATAAGATACAAAAGATAATTTTACACAACAAGACAACACTAGACCTCATTTCAATGCATAGAGGTGGGTGGAAGATAACCTTTATAATGAGCTATATGATACATTCTTCAATTTATTTCTAGTAGAGTTGTACCATTGATTAGTAGCATATAGATCAAAAAACCAATTTGGGGTCCTAGGTGATACTTTTGACATAAGAAGATTATCAAACACTTGATAATGTAGATGTGGAGTGGACTATATTTTTTTATCATTGGCGGGATGATGTGTTGTGAAATTATACATTGGAGTATGTTATTTCTATGTATTTGTGTCCAAAAGAGGCTGAATTTTGGTTCTTACGTGAGCCCCAGAGGATCTTATCTTCGCATTATGCCTTTAGCAATTAAGATCTTAATGATCAAAGTGGATTTAGAGAGAATCTCTATAGCTAGCTAAACCCCACCATGTGTAGGGGTAGCGGCAGTGTGGAGGAGGATGGCAGACTTGGTGGCGAGAAAGATAGAGAGAGGAAATACATATCAAGTATAATAAATCATGTAAGATGGATATGACACAAGCACAGAAATTGAGGAGTCACTAGATTTGAAGATTTTAATAGCTCACAAAGGTTTTAAAGCTCTCATTAAAGAAGAGGAGCCACATCATCAGGCTCACCCAACTTTAGGAAAGTGCAGAGAGATTTTCCTTCAACTTTAGATGATAGCGCATTAGAGGAAAGAATGAGGATTGCGGGCACACATTTGATCCCACCTAGCCACCTATCCCTTATGCATGGTGTTCTAGATCCATATGTAGTTATTGAGAAGTAGGCTAGTATAGGTAAGTAAGAAGATATGGGTAGATACCATTTTATGTTATTTTTCATAAGGGAATTAGGTTAGTATTGCTCCCATGGAAACACAATAGGCTTTAGTATTTGTGAGTTATATCATGGGGTTGTTTTGAGGCATGTAATTAGGAAAAAAAAATTACTGCACGGACCATTGGGAATAATTTAGTTGGAGCTACAACCACATAGACCATTGGTGTACAGTTTAGTACTACATATGGGACATAAGGGTTTTCATCAACTGGACCACAACCCACAAAAGGGGGTGCAAGAGGATCAGATTTGCTACATGGAGGATATATTGGTGGAAGTTCTGGTTTTAGATCTAGAATTCTCGGTCCACATCGACAACAACCATCACCACATCACCCAACACCTCAGCAACCAGTGCAACCAACACCTATAATTTTATTTGAGATTTATCTTCATCTACCATAATATAGAGGAATAGGATGCAACAAAGCATGTGCATAAGTGTGAATTACTATGGCACGCGAAGGGGATTACAACCTCTGATAGGAAGGAAAGCCAATTTTTACTACAATGCATGGGAGTGCACATAGTTGGTATAGGAAGTATGACCCACATCAAACTATGGTGGATTATAATTCTTTACATACTACATTTTTGGCTGAGTTTCACATTCCATAGTTTGAGCAGTAGAGCATCATCATGCTCAAGGATATCAAACAGGGTTTTTCTAAAAGCGTGAGGGAGTATGACATGTAGTTTAAGACTCTGTTTTCTAAATTGTCTTATGATATTCATCCTAGTTAACATGCACAATGGTTCATTGGAGGATTATTGACTCCATTCCAAAGGGCACTCTCTCATAAGACATATGTGGATCCATGTGAGGCCTTGGAAGCCACTCTACATGCTGAGGTGGTTGGAAGTGTTAATACTAGAGTGACCCCATTCTTATAGGCATATATTGTAGCCATGAAGAATCAGTTAGAGAATATATCTACCAAGTCAGCACATGAGATGCATATTTGTATATGGTGCATTGATTGTGAGGTTGAGGGACATGCTAAGGATAGTTTCCCATGCAAGTCATTGTGTGTGTTATTACTAGACTATGAAATCTTCCACAAGGACCATGATTTCTAGAATTTTCCCCTCTTGCGGTGTGAGATTCAGAAAAATGTGTTAATTTATTGTAAGATCTACCTTGCCCATACCCACAAAATCATTGGTTGTAGACTAATTGATCATATCCATAAAGCCATTAAAATAGGAGTGTGCCAAACTAGTGTTGCAAGTGGATCAAAGGATAAGGAAGGACAAAGGAATGATGAACGTAATAATGGAGATAACATGAATAGAGGCTTCAAGGAGGATATCAAGGCCGAGGTCACATATGTGGTAGAATCACGTTCACATGAGGGATTATACTTGTGGTTCTCCTTATCATTACGGAGTGAGTGTCCATAGAATATAGTTTACACATGGAGTGAAAAACAACATAAGTTAAAGGATTTCCCGAAACTATATGAGTACATGTGTAAGGCCCAAAATAAGGAAAAATGTACGGGGATGATCAAGGTAAACCGCTTGACTTCTTATCAGTGGATGCTGAAGAAGATGCATGATCCATAATTTTAACCCATGTTGGTTACAACATGTGCCAAGGCCTCGCGTGTATGTGAGCCTCTAAAGGCCAAACTACTTATCAAGAGGGAGGAAGTAATAAATAATAATTATCTAGATGTAACATATTAGAAGGAATTATATCAAGATACCATGTGATTCAACAGATATCTATGGGTGAAATACGGTGCTTAAAGGAGCAATCACATGAGAGAGAATGTATGAAGAATGTTGAAATCCTATAGAAGGATGTGGATGACCTGAAATATGTGTGTAAGATGTTGCACTAGGATAACATCATACCACTACTAAGGGAATGGCTATGGGATAAGGTACCACATGTTGGGGTTGAGAATGAGTGTCGAGATACTACATGATAACTTACCACCACAAGATCATGAATATGATAAGGAAATCACTTTGGATGCAATAATTAATTTATGGTTGGTAAGAAACATTATCATTGATAGTGGAATTGAAGTGAATGTGTTGACTTTAGATGCATGTAAATAGATGGGTAAACTTACAACACAACCATCCTCAAATGTTTTATACATGGTGAACAAAACAAGGGCTATGCCTATTGGGGTATTGAAAAATGCCTCAATTACCATATAGGGAGCTAAGTTTACTGGGGAATTTGAATTATAAGATCTTTTTGAAGTAGAAAACTTCTTGGCACTACTTGGGCATCCCTAGTTCTACCCAAATAAGGTGGGTTTGTTCTTTAATAAGATGTACATCAATTTTGAGAATGAAAAATGGTGCATGATCATACCATGCATGATAAGAAAATAAACCCCTATGTTATGCCCTTAAGTGAGAAGGAGCTCAATAGGATATATGTACAATCATTGTGTGATCCAAAGAATTTAGAAACATCCAAGGATGTCATGTTTCACTGGGAAGACACGCAATGTGTAAGTGACACTAATAGTTTTGCTTGTGATAATTGGGCTCATGGAACATATGATATGTTTAAGCATGAAGTCAAAGGAATGGTCACCAGGATGATTAGGCCATGCATGGTTAGGCATATGGGATCAACCCAAGTACTAAGGTATACTGGTAATGAGAAGCTATATAAATTTGTGAGTACCATGAAGACACAATGGAAAAATGAAGGTGATAGAAGAAATATGTGGGATGACAATGCACTTGTGGTAAACTCATAGAGATAACCTCTTAGAATGATGATAAGTGAGAATATCCTTTTCCACTAGGTTTACCCAGAGAAATGTAGCTATTTAAATCTATGAATTTTATGGTAAGACTTGGATTCGGTTCACGTCTATAATTGTGAGATACTATGGTCACAAGGCTAAGAGGATATTTCATCATCCATATGGGTACATAAGTTCCACTCCATATTACATGGATGAATGTGTACCTAGTATGTCCATGTAGAATTTAAAATGGAGACTAAAAACTAGCATGAGATGACTGCATGTATTGTCAGGACTTTTACTAGTTTTCTAAAAAACCACTTGTACATGAGGCTCTAAAAATTATGAGGTGCATAACTTTGGGGGATAGTGTGAAAGTGGAAGAGATTATTCAATAATTTCTTGGGAACCTGATTCTGAGGTATGCATGGATATATTTGACATGGAAGAAATAAACTCGGGTTGTTCTTAGAAAGAGAAGGAAAAAGGAAAGTTAGTGTACATGATTGATGAGGAAGAGGTGGAAAACTTGGATGTTAGCCATACATAAGGTGCACATGAAGTCATGGATTTAATAGACAAGAAGGCATGTGTGTACCATGCTCCCATAAAAATAAATAAGGTTAATATTGAGTGCGAGGATGAGCTCAATGAAGCAATCATTAGAGACTACTTTAAGTCGAGAATAGGAAATAACCAAGATCATTGAACTCTTTTGTGACTTTCGGGATCTTTTCAAGAGGCCACCATGAATTAAAGGGTGTTCATCCTTCTTTATGTGAGATGAAGATAAATTTAAAAGAAGGCATGCCCCGTGTTTGAAAGAGGCCATATCGAGATGAATCCAAACTTACACATAAAGGTAAAGGAAGAGATTGATAAAATGCTTGAATATGGAATTATTAAGCCCATTGAAAAATCGAGTGGATTATTCCTATGGTCATCAGTATCAAGAAAGATGGAATGATTATGATTTTTGTGGAATAAAGAGATTTGAATGCATCATGTTTCATTAATCCTTTTCCCACCCTATTTATAGAGGAGATACTAGAGGGAGTAATGAGGTACACAATCTATTCATTCATAGATGGATTTGTATGCTATCATTAGACCAGGAAAAGACCACTTTTACTACTAAGTGGGGAATATTTTCATACACAATTGTATCTTTTGAATTGAAAAATGTGACAGCATTATTCTCACACATTGTTCTTTAGGCCTTTCAAAATTTTATTCATAAGTGCTTGTAGGTATACTTGGATAAATGGAATTTTTATGGGATTATCAGGGATCATTGTGACAATATAAGGTTGATGTTTGAGAGGTGCAACCAATTGAGCATCTCCCTTGACATTAAGAAGTTTGTCTTTGCTACACCTTTTGGAAATTTTCTTGGACATATCATCTGTAAGGAAGGATTATTGGTAGACCTAGCTAAAATAGCTATCATTTTGGGGTTAAAAGATCCTAACAATCAAAGTGAGGTGCATGGATTTCTAGATCACATAGGATACTATAGGAAATTCATCAAGGGATATACAAATATTTTTATGTCCTTAGAGGAATTGTTGAAGGATAAGGGGAAATTTTATTGGGGAGATGCACAAAAACAAGCATTTGAGACATTGAAGGAGAGGCTTACCACTGCACCAATTTTTTTCTTTCCTTTATGGGAAATACCATTTCATGTTCATGTTGATGCATCCAACTTAGAAATTTATGCAGTCTTGGTGCAACTAGGGGAAGGAATTTTGGATCATCCGATTTTCTTACAAGGGAAGTTGACACCCACCAAGCAGCAATTATACTACAAGAGCATGAATATATTTTTATGATCTACATGCTTCAAATGTTATGGAAATACTTGTTGGATACCTCATTTATTTTCTATACATATCATATGGCATTAAACAAATTTGTCAAGAAGCCTATTTTGTAAGGGCACATCTGCGGTGGATACTTCTCTTCGGTGTTCGATTTCATAGTGGTTGTCAAACAAGGAAAAATAAATCCAAGGCCTAACCATTTATCAAGAATTAATTATGGAGAGGACATGTAGAGTATTAAATATCTTTTGTTATCGATGCACAATTGTTCTGGTTGAACCGCACGACCACGAATTTAGAGTACAAAGTTTTATTCTTGTGCCTTTGGATAGGTACCTAAAGGCATGAATACACTTGAGAAAAAGTAGCTTGTTATATGTCCAATTCCTTATCAGTTGATTGGAGGAGATCTATATAGGTTGGGTAGAGATGAGGTCTTGTGTTGCTATGTACTTCAACATGAGAATGAGGCCATTATGGATGAAGATCATAATGGAATAGTAGGAGGACACTATGTAGGAGATATAATTACTTGTAAGATCCTTATGGCTAGCTTATGGTGTGAAATCTTGTAAAGGACACCAAGGATTATGTGAAAACATGAGATCATTTTAAGTTCCTTGGGAAGCTTGGACATAGAGATGATATGCCCTTAATACCCATAGCTGGCTCGGAGCCTTTTGAAAAGTGGGCTATTGGATTTTTAGGACCTATTTCTCCACCCGCGCACATGACTAGAGCGTACTATATTATTTCTAGTATAGACTCTCGACAAGGTGGGAAAATGTAATTCCTACAAAGGATTTTACTGCAGCCACAACAATAAGGTTCCTATGGGAAAACATTATTATCAAGTATGGTTGTCCATTAAGCTTGCAAAGTGATAAAGGAACTCATTTCTTAAATGAGATAATCAAAAATTTGTTGGGAAATTTTTTTAGTGGCACACCATAAAACCACCCCTCATCACCTTCAAGCTAATGGCACTATAGAAGGTTTCAAAAATATCTGGAGACAAACATTGAAAAAAATATGTGATGTTGGAAGAAAGGACTGTGATGATAAAGTGTTAGATATACTTTGGAATTTTAGGACCACTTACAAAAGGTTGAACAAGGCCATGCCATTTTAGTTGTTGTTTTCCCCAGAGGAATTACTACCAGTGGAATTCATGTTACCATCCCTAGGTTTTGTGTGCAGAGGTTTACTCGATGATGAATAATTTTTAGAAGAGAGCATTGAAAAATTAATGCAATTGGATGAGTGGTGCACCATTACGCGATGGATCCAAAAGACTGAGAAGGTGAGATAGAAGGCATGGTATGATAGTGATATTAAGAATAAGACATTTTCAATTGGAAATATGGTCCTTCTCTATTTTTCCATGTTTGTGTGCCACCGAGGTAAATTGAAGATGTATTGGTTGGGACCTTTTATAATAACCAAGATACTTGAATCTAGTGCATGTCCATTATAGGCGTTGGATGCTACTATGTTTCCTGGTTACTTCAATGGGAGTAGGTTGAAGCCCTACTATAAATAAAGTTTCTTATTGTTTTTAATAAGGTATTATTGCCACTTATATTAGGTTTTCCATTTCTGTGTTTCTTTCTAGTTGTTGATTTTCCTTTGTTTTTTTGTTTTCTATTTTTTTGTAATAATCTTACTTACACATAGGAAGCTGATTATTATCTATTAATTTCATGTGTAGAGGACCACACATACTTTTAGTATGGGGTGAACTAGGTGCAAATGTGCAAAAGAGAAATCCATTGGTGTCAAGATTTATATGAAGGTTGGTACATTTGGGAAGGTTTTCATAGATGCATATGTGTGTGCGAAGTAAGGATACTCTCTAAAAGATGTGTGAAAAATAAAGGTGCTAAAAGGTACTCAGGATGAAGGCACTAATGAGGAATTTCTCATGATGAATTCCACACATGAAAAAGGGCATGTGCAATGTAATGTGAGGTAGGAAGCAAAGACAGCATGGAATACTATTTGGAGAACGTGAAGGGTTATGTATTGTGGTGCATTTAGGCATGCATAAGGATATTTGTGGCTTGAGAAGTAGTAGGTGTGCCATAAGGTTATGACTGCAACATGTAGAAGAAAGTAGTTGAAAGTGTAAAAATAGTGAAAAATCATAATTAAATCTAAGTATGGTGGTAGATGAAGAAAACTTAATGTGGGAAGATCATGCAAATCTATAAAAGGAGTGCAAGTAACTTCATACTTAACTTGCATGATAGATTTTTTTAACCTTGAAGAGTGGTGAAGTGAAAAAAAGAGTGAACTATAAGTACGAGAAGAGGAATTCATCAAACTTGAAGAAACCTGGCACAAATCAAGAGAAGCTCCTTCATGGGAAGTGTGAGAGTGAGGAAAAGGTGTAAGGAGAGCAGAGGACAAGTTTCAAGGGTTACATTTTAGAGATAGGGTTTGAAAACTAGAATTTCCAGCTAGGGCACGTGGGTTCAAATAACCAGAGGAAAAAAGGAGGTGAAAAGTTACAAGAGTAAGCAGTGGTGAGTAATATGATACCTAGGGAGCTTTATAAGTTGAAATTATTTTATCGTTGTCACTAATGAAACCTAAGAAATTTGTGAATAAGAACAAGAAACCTATGACCAAGGAAGCATCAGAGGAATAGTTTACAAAGATGTAATATCTATGTGAGGTCATAGAGGTGAATTCATGGAAGTGGCGATTGAAAAGTACAAAATCAGCAATTTTAATCATCGCTCAGAGAAGAATGAGTGTGACATTGAGAATTACATTTTCATCAAGACTAATCAAAGGAGAGATTTTGGGAAAATAATTTATGATGACTTGGTACATAAAATCCTAAAGAATGTTGGAGTGCTTCAAATATATGATTTTCCCTTCTCTGGAAAACTAGAACACCTATATCGGTTGTTCTTATCACAAGTCCACGAGGAGTATTTTTATTTTGCATGAAGGAGAATGCACTTCACAAGGCACTTGATAGGAAGAGTGATAGGTTTGTGAAAATTAGGAGAAGAGATAGAGATAGATCTAGATGATGATGTTTAGGTAGAATCCACTACCATCATGCTTAACTACCATAAAGGAAATCACGTGATGGATGTGTTAGGCATCGATGACCTTGTAACTAGAGTGGCCATGCACTTGGTGAGCTACAAGCTAAGCACATTTGAAAGATGGAAAGAGGTAAATAAGCATTGGTTTCATATTGTGCAAAAAATATTGAATAATACTTACTATAACATTTCACATTACATCGTGAAGGAATCATTGAGAAAACACGCGTGTAAGTAGATAAAGGTGAGAAATTTACATGCGGCGCAATATTACTTCTATTTGTATTTTGTGAGATTGGAGTACCAGATGGGCCCAGAGAAAACATGTGGGTGTATCCTATAGAGCACAGGTCATGAGACCAAATATTTTCTTAATTTACTTGTGAAGATAATATCTCGATTTGCCTATAAGTAGCAAGTAAACAAATAGTACAAAAGTATGCGTGAAGCATTTTAAGGAGAATGACATATATCGAGAGAATCACCTATGGTACTAGATGGAGAAGAATAATTCATAGCCTACCAACAATTTTGTTTAGGAAATTTTTATATGAAGGTTGAGAAGAAAAGCCCATGGTGTAGGTTGTTGTTCGCATTTACCTTGTGATAATTAAATGATTCTATGAATAGATTATATAATGTGAGAAAGCTGAAATTTGATGTAGATAAGGTGGACATTGATTATCATATATTGTGGAAGTCTATCCAAAGAAGATGACTCATGAAGAAACGATGGATTCATGTAATATTGACATTACTCCTTAATCCATGGTATTTGGGAAGAAAGAGGTTGTGTGCATACATGTTTACCTTAAGCCCGGGTTCAAGGATGGGAAGTATGTTGGTGGAGAAGATATGAAAATTTTAGACCCTCCCAAAGGAAAGTAAACTGTTAGCACAAAGAGGATGCACGAGGATACTCCTCCAAGGTAGGAAGAGGAAGAAATAAGGATTAATCTTGATGTTGATGAGATGGTGAATGAATAAAGTGGCACACTTGACCAAGGCCATAAGAGAAGGCTGAGAAGAAAACATAAGGATCGAAGAGGTGGTGAAGGAACTTCTAAAAATTTTAGAAGGTAACCCAGGATATCACCTACTAAGCCATCCATAGAGAAGAAGAAGAGGATGTGTAAGCTAGTACACAAGAATGAAAGTGATGAGGAGATAATATAAGAAGAGTTTGCATAAAACATAGAGTCCTTACCCATTCATAATGGAATATGAAGAATATACTCGGGATGATGATACCCATTGCTATGCAGAGGTGCCCAGTGAGCTTGAAGAAGGTCCCACTAGAGAGGATGAAGACAAATTAAGAAGTGAGGCTGATCTATCTAGGCTGCATGGAGAAGATTCTAGTGAAAAAGGAGAGAATATGTTCTCGGGATCCAAAGCTCATATACCCATAGGTAGGTGAACAAGTATATAAAGGGAAGAATAAATATTACACACACCATACCTTGGGTATGTCAATGAACTCACACAGATAATACATACAAGGTTCCAAAGCATGCTCATTTTTTAGCAATTATATTGGTTGGAGATGATGGATACGGAGGGTGTGAATATATGCACTAGATTGATTCTTTCCTTGAGTATGCAGACGCATATGGATGAACCTAATTTTGATGTCAGTGAAGAAGCATGTATAAGGCATAGAATGAAGAATGAGCCTCACACAACTCATGTAACGATAAATCCCATAGATCTCATTGATGAACATGCTAGTAATTCCTAAACAAATTTGGTAGAATAACTAGCTCACGGGAGTCTAGATAAGGGGATAACCTCAAGAAAATGATTCGGGATAAGGAGAATAAATACTAGGAGATACAACAATTTCAGAGAGGTGTGGAATAAATTGGATAAGCATACAAAGGCTATCTTGGATATGGTAGCCAATATTGGAGATGATATTTTGGAGGCGTGCCCAGAATTTGATGAATAAACTAAAGATAAGTACCCATCGGCCTTGCATTTCTTACAATATTTGGTTCATATGCTACTATAAGAGAATACAAAAGTACAAGGGGTAATACAAGAGGACATAGTGGTATAAAAGGATAAGAACATGAAGATATTGGCACGTAAGATTGTGGAGATTGAATCCTAGTTTCAAATGATAAAGGATACTTTGAAGAAGGTGGGATGGGCCTTTGACCATATTCAAGACCTTGATCCCATCCTTAAAGAATACACCACTCAAGAAGATATTTATTTAGTAAGTGCACAAGCTACAAAGAAAGAAGGGAATATCGGGCGAGAGGATATCTTGGCCAAGATCACATAGAAGAGAGAAGCCTTGAAGATAATAAGGGATACTTATGAAAACATGCTTAAGGAGATAGGATCCCTCATCACGTGGAATATAGATAACTTGGAGGGGCTAATCTCGGGTCTAGCTATAGTTCTAAGGGATATGAAGCATAAGATTGAAATCATGACCCCTAAGGAGATGGTGGAGGAAATAGGTTTAATTCTAAAGAAGACCACTAAATTTTTTTATAAAGTGGGGTGAGCTAAAGAGTACCCTTGATTAGGAATTCCCTAATTTTTCATCCAATCAAGGAGCGGGGAAATTAGTGCACACTTGAAGACTCTTCTATTCTTCTTCCTTATTATTTTTATTTTCATTATTTATTCTTTAGAGGAATAAGTCGAGAATCCCCATTACCGAGGATGGGCAATGACATTAGTGTGAGGTAGTGTTGACCAGGATAAAATTCCCATGTATAAACCACATGTGGAAGTTTTGGGTACACATTAGGAAGGATCAAAGGGGGACACAAGAAAAAGGTTAGAACAACATGAAGGAGGTTCACGCCAAGGAGGGAAGGATTCAAGACTTAGCAAATTTTTCTAAGTACAAGATAAAAATAGAAAATAAATATGGAGTACCAAGCCAAAAAAAGACAAAAGCATCATAACCTAGTGGTAAAACAAGGGCTATTTTCGAGGATGAACATGCGGCAGACGAGCATGCACATGGATGTTATTAATAGGATAAAAGTAAGTCTTATTCATGCCGGATAATATAATAAAACCTAGTTTTTAAAGCATGCAAGTAGCCTATTTTTGGCACACCTATTATTAGAAGAGTGCATGGGTGGTGAAGGGAAAGTCCCCACCCCTATATATATTTGTTGTAAGTCATTGTTTTGGTACTAAGGAGTCACTAGTTCTAGTTTGTGAAGTCTATTATGTTGTTCGGTTAGGGTGCAGTACTTGCATGCATGGTCCGATGACTGTGATAATACTTATTTTGCATTTAGCTTGGGTATGTAATACCTTTTGTTATAATAGAATATTATGGATGGATTATGGTTGTTGACATGTTTGAATATGGATATTTCATGTTACAATTGATATTGGTAATTTTTGATTTGTTATGTTTCCTTATTATGTTTGTTTCCAAAGTAAGTTCATGCAATGGTTTAGTATGTTAGGTTAAGTACTTGGTTACTTATCATCAAGAATATGAATTCTAACATCTTGAAAAGAAAAAACAAAGGATAGACCTGGTAGATGCATGTTCTTTGGGTGAGCATTCATTTCTATTGAATGAGGTACCAACATGTTTAGCACTTGTGTGTAAAATAAAGACTACACAAATAATTAATGTGAATCTTCCATCAATTTCATAAGCAATCATTGAAAATTGATATTTTTATGTGAATTTATATTTCCTCCTTGAATGGGCTCATGGGTGGGCAAGTGAATAGTATTTAAGTGGAAGTGATAAAGTCTTTTGAGGATGTCTCTCTTGATGATATAGACCCATCCTTGTACATGAAAAATATTGTTGAAAAAAGTGAGAGATATGATAATGTATTTAGGCTAGTGCAAGTAGGAGAAGATATATGAGAGTGAATGAGAGAATTTAGAGATCAAAATATGTTTTCTTAGAAACCATGTCAAGTGTGTGATCTAATTTATGTCATGTCTAAGTAAAATATTATCAAAATTTGAAATTAGTTTCTTTCATGCAAGTTGCGACTTGCAAAGGATTAAAGTAGTTGCTTGATCATATTTTGAATTTGTTGCTTCATATTGGGTGGGTGCTTAACAAGTTTGAGAAATTTGTAATATTTCATTGGAAAAATTATCCATATGAGTACATTGGTTCAGTTGGTTATTCTCCCTTTCAAGGGTTTCCCACCTTAAATCTTGTCTTCATATGTTTCTATTGTTTATTACTCATAGATAGTGTCACCGATTCTTCATAATGATTAAATAAAATGAGAATTTTTGTAAGTTAATCTATATTAGTAACAATAATGTAATAATTGATATACATGTAATGTAAATTACGAACAATTTTATTTGATATTTTAAATTAAGGGAAATGATGGAAATAGAAGGGGGCAATATACTAACCTAAAATTGACTTACCTCACTTTGTGTGTAGGATTGAGAAGAATGATGTGCGGATGGGATATATACTAATGGTGTCACCCAAAAAATTGTAGTGAACGAAGATCTATTTGGAATAAGGCACTGGGAGAGGACCGAGTGCCTAGGGGCACAGTGCGTAATTTAGGTGCTTTAGTGCGTGAAAAGGCTCAAGGTCTAAATAAGAAAGTGTCACAATGTCTTCCTAGTAATTTCATCTTGGTCTCTTGGATGTCACAATATCCTTGCCTATATCATTGTAATTAGGTGATGAAGACCTACCAACAAAATTCCATATAAAGCATCAAATTCCTCAAAAATAAAGATACAAATGAAGGGTTCATTCGACCTTAGTTGCCACAATGGTGGACTTGCAACTAAGCATTTCACTACATTCCATACCCAATGTATTTATACGTGTTATGTGTGCAATTTTGTGCCTAGGATTTCCTATCGTCAATGACGTAGAAGTAGGGAGAAATAACTAGATGTAAAATGCAAATGGTGGATGAAATAGAATGATTACAACCCTTTCTACTATGCTTGTGTGATGTAGATGTAGAATATTCCCAAATGCAACCCTTTTCCTTAGTAGATAGCTTTCTCTTGATAGTAGGATGTCTTCCCATAAGATAGTGAGTATGTTATGTTTATATAGGGATCTCTTATTCAAATTTCAACACTAATGGCCTGAAAATGTCAACTAGCACCGAGGGGAAGGTTATAACAAACTGTGAAGACCAACATCAAAATTTTAAATGTGAAAAAGTGTAAGCAAAAGCTGGGGCACCAAAAAAGAGGACTGGGGCACCAACAGGCACCCTAGCCAGAGACTAAAGATGAAAAATAACCAAATAACGATAGCTGAGACCTTCTAAAAGATGACTAAAACTATATAGAAAACTAATGACTGTGTGAGACAAGTGATAATGATGACCAACTATTGATTATGGGACCAAGGGATGGATGATTAGTGAATACTTTTATCATGCAAGATCCATATATAAAATAACATGCTTGGCTATACAAATGTAATAGTAAGTGTGTGATTTTGTCACTACATATTCCCAACTTTATGTTGGTAAGCGAAATCTTGGTAAAATAAATTAGATAGAGATGGGTACCTGAGACAAATCTAGAGAATCCCATGTTGTATTAGATCATGCAGATGTGTAGTAGAAGCATGCCGAAAGATCCAAAAGTGTGTTGAACCATGGATCAGTGAATTGATCTAAGAAACTTAATGAGAAGCATAATGACGTGATGAAGTGTGCTAAATGAAAATGATGATTTTGATGTTGGATGATTTCAAACATTGAATAATGATGATGAGATGGGTTAAGGAGTGATTATATCCAAACCCAAATGTGTGTATATGAATAATTAATCAGAATATTTGGGCATCCTTCTACCAGAGGAAGAGTGTAGGGAGAAAATTTTGTTATTCTTTAATCTCTAACTACATCCTCAAGATCTAGCTGCTGCAGACGAACTCAAATAAGAAATTTAATGGTTTTGGATCCAACTAAATTTGATCTAATATTTGAACCATATAGGAGTGGTATAAGAAAGGAACTCTTGCCCCCACTCCATGGGTGTCACTAAGATGTAATGGCTTCCAAGTTAGTTCATTTTGAAGTGAACATGAAAGATGATATGGATTGTAAGTTAGGTAATCTGGAAGTGAGAAACGAATGTAATCTCCTAAGGTAGGTCATCTAGGAGGCCACACGTAACTCCCAAGTTATGTCATCTAGGAGGCCAATTGTGTTCAATCTATATTGATGGAATGATATAATTTTTATTTGTTAGGAATGTGAACTCGTGATTGATTGATTTCAATTGGTTACTCATGGAGAGATTTTTCACAAGTTACCCCCATATTAGGTCATTAAAAGGACTTGATAGAAATTGATGAATGATTGTATGGAAATATTTTTAATTATTTGTTTTCCCCCATATTACTTCATTAAGGGAAGTGATTAAAATGTCACATAGATAAATTTCTGGTATTAGCTTTCCCCCATATTAGGTCATTATGGGGGATGATCAATGAAATGTCACGTTATGGATTATTAAATGTCTTGGAACTTGTAAAATTTGTAATGTTTTAAAATCTTAATGATATAAGTGGAATTATATGATGAACCCAATGATATTCCCCCTTTCGGTGAAAGGGGAAGTTATGCAAACAACGAATGCTAAGCCAAAAGTATGCATGGAATATATAGAAAAGTGATTTAAAAATCACACAAATGTGTATGATTTGGTTAGAAAATAATTTTAAGGTAAGGTAATGCATGTGTAACATGTTCATTATGGTGGTAGTTGAAATTTTAAAAATAATTCGCAAAAAGGTGCAAATTAGAGTAGAAATGTTCAAGATATGGAAAAAATTGTGTAATGTGTATTAGTAGAGGTAAGAAGCGCGAAATAATAACTATAGTAAAGTGGTTGATGAAAAAGTGACTATAAATAGTAAGGTGAAATTTTTTTAGTAATTTCATTTGTTATTTTTGTGATTGTGAGAGTAAGCACGAGGTGAGTGAGAATGTTGCAAGTGAGAGCAGTGCATTCTAGTCAGTTTGAGAGAGTGGTGAAGCATCTAGTTCTAGGGCTCTCATAGTACCCGAGAGAGATAGTCATGATGAGGTTTAATTATCATGATTTTATATGATGTAAGGGATTTACCCCCTAGTGATGATTGTATTTTTACATATGTATGGGCATGTGTGATTTATATATGATGAGTGTATGTTATAGTATATCTATTGTTGTATGTGTTATTGTTGAAATGGATGTAATGTTTTTGTATATTGTTAGTGTAATATTCGCATGATGATAACAAATATAATGTGACATGGGTTAAGTGTAATGTTAAGTAGATAAAATTTGTAATGCGTAGTTAGTATGATGATGATAATGAAGTGAAACATAGGTGATGTATAATGAGTAAAGTAACGTATTGTGATGAACGTATGTGGTACTAGTGTAATGTAATGGTAGGGGGAATAGTGATGCCCCCAGTGTTTAGATGACTAGGTTCATTATAGTTAATATCCTTCATGAGTGAAGAATGAAGCGTGAAATACAAGAGTGCATCATTAGGAAATGATTGAGGTGTGCCAAATGAACAATGTAGCGCTTGATGAGAAGTTCTTAAAGTAAAACCTCAACGAGTCTTGTAAGAACTATAAGAACACTAGTGCATCATTGGGGGTAAGGTGAGTGTACTCACATACCAAAGAAAAAGGTGGCATGGAGTAGTGGAAGCATGTCGTATGGAAGTAGAATGAGTGTATGAAGAAAATTGAATGTCATATGGAGTTGTGGTTAGATGTGAAAAAGTAGAATATTTTGTTACCCAATGTGAATTAGAAACATGATGTGGTGGATGCGGTGAATGTGATGGATGAGGTGGATGTTGTGGGGAACGCATATGAAGATCATATTTCGATGGATATATCATAGCTGAAGAACCATATGTAGGAGATGACTCAATAATAGTAGGAACTATCTCGGTGAGGTAAAGGAGATATGGATCACTCATGTGGGTGAGAGTTATAGGAGATGATTCCCTTCTCCTCTAATTGTTGCAATCTATCTGAAGGGTGAGACATTCATTGTCTTTATGTCTATTTATATGATGATAATTACAATAGTGTTGGTCACATTGATGTTGTAATCGAGTTATGGATGATGTTGGTTGGAAGGTAAGAGAATTAATTGCTCATTGAGTAACACACACAACACGTCATATGGTCATGCATGGTGAGGGAATTGAAAAGGTTCACATGACCTAGGTGGGGTGGTAAGAGTAGTGTCTTGTTTGATTCAGAGGAGTATTCTTTTGTGACAAAGAGGGTTGAGCTTGCTTATTTTTCTTTATAGCAGACTATGTAGGATACTTGACCAGACGCTCAAGTGGATAACTAGATGAGGTAATATCTACAGAAGTATGTGGAGGATCTATAGTCGGTGTGAAGAGAATCTCTTGTTATATGTCAATAACCTTATAGCATAGAAGATTGAATGACTCACATGTATCATATTCCAATCGTTGCTTAAGTGGAGGAGTGGGGCCATGACAAAAAATAAATTGCGTCTCAAGATCTATGGGTTGGAAAACAAGCTGATGGATATAAACATTGAATCATAGAATATAATCTTTGATAGGTTCTATGGATCCATGATGCGAGAGAAGATAAGTGGTCAATAGTAACCTTAGGGCCATTGTTGATTTTAAAATGATGGAGGAAGGCATCCTTTGTGTCATAAAAAGTGCTAATGAACCCAAAGAGGAGATGAGTGTTCCATTGTAATGCCTCATCAATAAAACTATAGAAAAAAGAATTACGTAATAAGTAATCATTATAATGGAGATGAGCATGAGGGTCACCTGTACCATCAAAACATGTGAAATTAGGCATGGTGAAATCATGAAGGAATGTATAATTATGAATCTTCTTAGGGCAATTTCCATGGAATTAATTATCGTCAATGGAGGTGTAATAAGCCCTACTTTCTAGAGTGAGAGACTAAACCTAAGATTTTAATTTTCCTATGACATGCATGAGAGAAATAATATCTTGTTAAGGGATGATAGAATATGGTAACAATGTATTGAGTGGTTGGATCTTACCATTGTGATTGATCATAGGGATGTCTAAGGGTGATGGAGAAAGGTATGATGCTAAGGGAACACTAATATTAGGTTCCAAGGAATCTATGGTATGAGCTATAGATGGAATTCTTGCAGAAATGGTTGCATTAGCATCGAAACATGAATAGTAGGGGAAGTGACTAGGAGGAAATTTCTATAGAATTTGTACCAATATACATACATGAACTAGCAAGAGGAGATGATATGGTAGGATAAGAAGAAGTGATATATAGTGGTGACTCATGGGTAGTGATATATACGATATCGGGAGAAGATAATAATTGATTAGGTGAGTCACACTCAAGAAGTATGGAAAGAACGAGAATCATGACCATCACTTGTCTCACTTTGGTATCGATAAGGACTCATAAATGAAGATATCACTAAAAGCACCATCAATAGGATCATCAACATAATGTGAAGGAGTATACAAAGTAGGAGGGGATGTATCATGAGAATAAATGTGTAAAGAAATAGATTCATGAGAGGGGATTTTGTAAGTGAGTAGAGTAGAAGGAGAATTAGTATGCCCATGGGAATGAGTGTCAATACCAAGAAAGTAATCAATAAGAGAATCATATAATGTTTCTTGTGAAAGATCAGAACGTGGATCACAAGTAACCATCACTTGTCTCACTGGTATCTGATAAGGACTCATAAATGAAGATATCACTAAAAGCACCATCAATAGGATCATCAACATAATGTGAAGGAGTATACAAAGTAGGAGGGGATGTATCATGAGAATAAATGTGTAAAGAGATAGATTCATGAGAGGGGATTTTGTAAGTGAGTAGAGTAGAAGGAGAATTAGTATGCCCATGGGAATGAGTGTCAATACCAAGAAAGTAATCAATAAGAGAATCATATAATGTTTCTTGTGAAAGATCAGAACATGGATCACAAGTAACCATATAACATGGAGTATAGTGAGTAACAACTATTGGATAATCAACAATTTTAATTCCTATAGGAGAATATTCAAAGTGAGTAGGTACATACTGTAGTCCATCTTGAATTTTTTGTTTGACATGGTTTGGTGTGGTAGCGGGAGAAATATAGAGATCTTTAAGCTCAACAATGATAACCTCATTATAAATAGGGTTAACGCTAACATGATACATGGCAGTGAAGATGATGGGCTACACTTAGCCATTAGGGTTTGATTGTATCCTAGGGAAAGGTTTATAAAGAGATGGGTTCACCAAAAATGATTAACTAAAATGGGGATTTTTGTAAGTTAATCTATACTAGAAAAAAATGTAATAACTGATATACATGTAATGTAAATGGTGAACAATTTTATTTGAAATTTTAAATGAAGGTAAATAATGGAAATAGAAGGGGGAAAGATACTCACTTAAAATTAAATTACCTCATTGTGTGCAAGATTATGCATAATTATGTCCGGAAAGGAAAGATACTAATGGTGTTACCCAAAAAATTGTAGTGAACAAAGATCTATTTGGACTAAGGCACCTAGGAGAGGACTAGGGTTTGTAGGGGTGACCTAGTCGTAATCTAGGTACTCTAGTCTGTGAAAAGGCTAAGGGTTTGGATATGATAGTTTCACATTGTATTCACAGTACTTTTTTCTTGGTTTCTTGGTTGTCGTAATATCCTCAGCTATGTCATTGTAGTTGTGTGATGAAAACCTACCTGTTAAACCCCATATAAAGCATCAAACTCCTAAAAACTAAAGATGCAAATGAAGGGTTTGGAATGATCTTAGCTACCATAATGGTGGATTTACAACTAATTTTTGCACTACATTCCATACCCAATGTAGTTCTATGTGCTTTGTGTGTAATTTTGTGCCTAGGGTTCTCTAGCGTCAATGACGCAAAATTAGGGGAAATATCTATATGTAAAATGAAAATCGTGGATGTAATAGAATTAATACAACGCTTTCCCCTATGCTTGTGTGATACAGATGTAGAAGATTCCTAAATGTAGTCATTCTCCTTAGTAGATTGCTTGCTCTTGATAGTAGGATGTACGCCCATAAGGTAGTGAGTATGTTATGTTTATATAGGGATCTCTTGTTCTAATTTAAACACTAATGGACCAAAAATTATTAATAGCACCTTAGGGAATGTTATAACAAACCGTAAAGACCGACCTCAAACTTGTAAATGAGAAAAAGTGTGACCAAAGCGAGGCACCCAAAAATAGGAATGGGGCACCGATGGATGCCTCAAAGACCTTTCCAGGTGCCCTAGCTAGAGACTAACGATGAAAAATAACTAACAATAGTTGATATCTTCTAATACATGACTGAAATTGTATAGGAAACTAATGATTTGTGTGAGATAAGTGATAATGACACTAACTAACTACCGACAACATGACCGAGGATGGACCATTAGTGAATAATTTTATTACGTGAGATCCATATATAAAATAACATACTTGGTGGTATAAATGTACTATTAAGTGCAATATTTTGTGACTATAATAAAAATTAATTAAATTGAACTATCTTTCAAAATTCTAATTTGTACTAATTCATCCCACTCTTAGTGCCTAGATTTCCAAAACGGTCTTCCTTCTTTGGAATTAATTTTTCCTCTTCCATAAATGCCATTATAATAGAATTACAAACCTTGAGTAGATTAAACATGTGTACCCCATGCTCAATTTGCTCCTTAAGATCCCTAATAAATAGCTCATTCGGATACTCTTGGGTAATATCCTCACACACAAGGAAATATTTTGTAATTGATGAACATACTCCTTTACTGAACCCTTTTATCATAAATTTTTTAATTTTCTGAAGGAATTCTCTAGCACAATAGAACTATAGTGTAATTAAATATATTCTCCAATCTATTATGGATCATTTTCAGTAAGTTCTTCTCCATCGCTACTCAACGAGGGTTTAAGGAGGGTTTTAGACCACCTTATCTTGTTAATGATTCTTCATAAATCTCTACACCCGTATGCACAAACTAGATCCTAGAATGTTGATCTAGTACCCTTCCACAACTACCATGAATATCTCATCCTCCCATGTAGACTTCACACATGCCAACGAGCATCAAACATACCTTCTCAAGTTGGGTTTCTCACTTCTAGGAACTCGATAGAGGAAAAAACAAAACTTCTTTCTCAAAATTGAAAACTAAATCATAAAAATTTTCCCACACCTTTAGGATACCCTATTATACATTTCACAATGCTCACCTTTTCCCACTTAGCT
Source organism: Taxus wallichiana var. yunnanensis (assembly GCA_018340775.1). Lineage (NCBI taxonomy): Eukaryota > Viridiplantae > Streptophyta > Pinopsida > Cupressales > Taxaceae > Taxus > Taxus wallichiana. The sequence goes on from CM031244.1 coordinate 168,463,175, forward strand.
CATAAACATATCATATTACCTCATTTGACCACCTAGGACTTAATAATAGGTCTAGTAAGAACCTAGAAAGCATGACAAAACCCTATAAACACACTCTTAGACATTTGTGATTTTCTAAAAACCTCATCCTCATTTTATCAATGCTCTTAAAATTCATAAACATCTTCTAAAAACTTGATAACCACCTAATCCTTCATGTATGCTGACTAGGACACCTAACAAAACATCTTGACCATGCTTGCACCATCAACATTGACCACCTCATTACTTCATCACTCTTAACCACCTAAAATATCCTTCAACAAACTTCATGAAATCACAAAAACATCCTCACATCATTTCAATACCTATGTAAGTCACTATACCTACTCAAGACACCTCAAAACACCATGTCACCTCATTAATAAACTTACCATGACCAAACAACACAACATGGTATCAATGGTGACACTACCAATTGACATCAATGACACCTATTGACATCAATTGAAGCTATTGAAACCAATGAAAATACCAACTGCCAACAATTTCCCCCTTTTTCATTGATGTAAAACTCATTAATAAAAAACACAAAGCTCATTCTCTCAAACCATCAACTAATTCTCCCCTTTTTGACATTAATGACAAAGAATCATAAGCTGCAACTTCTTCTTTTTTCTTATTATATCATCATAATAGTCTCACCATTTCATTAGAAACATCAACTAAACCAGATAAGGTCTATTTGACCTTCTTCTCTATTTTGACTATTGGTAACATAGATCCCCCTTAGCAAATTCATGCCTTATGAATCTAACTTAAAACCTTGATCAAAAACAACATAAAAAAAAAAACCCAATAAAAAAAAACACAACAACCAAAGCTGCTAGAAATAACTAACAACTTACTTACCTTATACAACAACATCATTGAATTCAACTTCCAGCATTGTCTTCATGATCTTCACAATTTTTTTCAATTCACTCTTGCTTGAGAACATAAATGATTGAATCCCCTTGATTTCTTAATACCACTATCATGAATTTTAGATACCATCTGCTATCAATTTCAAAATACAAAACCCATTTTCATACCTTGAATAATCTCATATGACTAAAAAACTCCTCCTCAATCCAAGCACACCTATAGACCTTCTAAATACTTCATACCTTCTTGGATGAACATTCCAACAACTCGGCGCCCCCTTACTTCTTAACACCTTTACTAATTGTTGGGCACCATACTAAATTTCCCTCAACTGATATATATCTTCTCAAACAATATATAAGATTTCTTCTTTGACTTCAAATCATGTCGGTACATAAACTCGAGACTTATATACAATTTTTTTTTGAAACATTCTCACATACATTTCTCTAGACAAAACAGAGACTCCTTGGATTTATAGAATTTTCTTTATCAATTGTAAATTTTCGATAAAAAAATACTTCTTATTTATCAACAATGACTTCAACCAGTATACAAGACTCATAAAATCATCATGATACTACAAACCTGCTATGATCAACACACCTACTCTTGAAGATCCTTCTTCTCATCTCACATTAAGTTCTTGATTACTTCTTAACACCACATACTGCTCTAATTATCTCATGGATCTCTACTCAGCTCCCCTTAGCTCATTCATATAATATTTAATTGTTATATACCAATCATATAAACATTAGTTTGCTTTCCCTTAATCCTTATAACATAGACCTTGAACCTCTTATTCATGCATAATGAACTAGAAAACTCCCCTAATATCAAACAAGGACTAACAAGCACCTTTTACAAACTGAACCGGTATACCTTCATGATTTCAACATATGATCTCATCCAAATAAACCTCAAAATAATGCATGAAATAATGACAATGACTACACAAACAAGAATTTAGATACCTTGAGCAGATCCACCCGGATCCCATTGAGATAAAACTATCATTTACTATCACTTCTTATCTATAACATATATTCAAACATTCTTATCATACACTATAATCTTCACTTGTCCTCCTTAATAATCATAGAACACAAATCTATGCACATACAAGTATAAAACATAGCTCAGAATTTCCCACTATCTCGGTAGGCCTTCAAAAATATTATAGTAGATCTATATATCATCAACTAATTGAAGAAACACTTTTATAGATCAATATTTGTATTCATTTCGTTTAAAATCATATATGCTATATAGTTCACTCATTCATACCGCAATCCTCCTTAGAGAAAATATTTTTCAACTCATAGTAATTACAGACCTAAATTAGGTCTTAAGACACCATTATAAACTAAAACACAAGCTCATATCAGTCTTGTATTAGATAAAAATATAGTCCTCAAGTACATAATACATTCTCCATCCAAGTATCTCTACTTTTTACGTATTCAATACACCTTCTTCATGCAACACAACTTCATGATTATAGAAAGAATAAATAAAACACACAAACATGTCTTAAAACACATCTCTTACCTCTTCACAATAGTCTAAATCTCCATATGTCTTACAAACTTGATTTCAAGCCATCATCTAAACCTCTTGTCAACTAGGTCTCTTCTTCATGTTCTATTATGACATATATCTTTCATATATATTTTCAAGCATACATTCTTGATCACAGTCTAACCATCACACATGTATTCCTCTTAGTTCTTCATGTTAATCAACTTTTTGTTCATCATTATAACCTTGAAGGCACCCCTTCTTAATTATTTTTAATTCCTTATAACCACAACTATGTCAAATGACCTTCTCAAGCATACAATTATATCATACCTTCATGAGTGCAATTATACTAATCAAATACACACAAACATGCTTTAAAAACACAAACCCCTACCTTGATCATGAATTCAATACTTGAATGTATTCATTAGGCCTTCATAAACCTTCACTTTACCTTCTTTCATAGTTTTCACAAGACTCGTGATGATTCTAACACAGCAACAAACCATCATTACTTCTCATGGATGAAGAATGCCTCTATGAAGCAAAATAGAGACACCCCATCTTCTTATGTCACTTAGAACACCATGAATTAAAGATATTCCAAAAAATCCATCACCTTTTCATTTGAATTTCTCTCATGGGGCTAATAATTTGTCTTTAAGATATTTCTTGACTTTATTAGCACTTCGATTTGATGTTTGCATTATCCTTATTCTCTATAGACTTTGGTAACCCCTGGTATTCTTGGGCATTTCAGGATTGATTTCCACTTTATCCTTCTTATCCTCCTCTACTTGTATAGATTTCAAACACATGTCCTTCTTAGAACACTTCATCTTCAATATCTTTCACTACCATGGAAAACAATCCTCCTTGACTTGTAGAATAATTAGGATTAGGCATGATTTGTCTTCGACTCCTTCTTGACCTCACCAATAGGATCATACATCTTTCTACTCTTGACTATATTTTGTTATTCCTTTCTAATCTCATTTTCATGAAAAAAATTTGGTATCCATACTTTCTTGTCTTTAGGAGCTTCAAAATTATTATCATGTCTAAATGACTCATGGTGACAGATACTTAGCATTATGACCTTCTTGGTGACAATAAGAAATAACAACATATTTAATTATTAACCAATATGGACTGTAATTTACTACATTACTCCATAAATACCCACTCCTGAAGAACCTTATGCATTCTCTTGACCTATTGCCAAACTCATTACAAGCATAATATTAACCATGAAGTGAAATTACATACCTCATAGAATTTGGTTTCCAGACAGGATTTTTCTTTTTGAAGTTTTCCTTATTATTAGAATAAGCATCCACATTTATCTCCTTTATATATTCAAGACTTGCATTGTCATCTTGATATCTCTTATTTTGGTATCAATGAAACCAAGACCTATCTTATCATAAGAATACTTCTGCCTACTCAAAATATAATCTAGATTCTAAATTCTCTTCTCAAACCTATCATAGGACTTCAACATGTTGGATACCTATTCCAAATTTACCTTTAAATATATTTTTAATTCATACATGATACATTCATCTTATTTTTCTTTTAGGATTACTTTCATAGACTCAAACTGGGATTGCATCTCTTTAAGGATATTTTCATGCTCATTAACCATGAAACTAACTTGTTCTTCATAGTATTTTATCATTGAATTCAATTTGAAATTATTTCATCTTAAAATAACCTAGTATACTTGTAAGTCTACCTCATCCTCTCTATTGTCATCACCATCATAAGAATTGTTATCACTAACTTCTAATGACTCCCGTTATCTTCTCCAATTTTCTCATTTTGTGCTTCAAGGATCACCTCAATCTTGTTAATATTACTTAAGGGTCCTTCTATAATACTAATTGTTGAAGCACAACCACTAAGAGGGGGGTGAATTAATGGGAAATAAAAATTTCATTCACTTAACCATTAAGAATGCATTATTAAGAAACATAACCATTAGATGAGAAAATAGAAATACAAGAACACATGAACACTAGATATAAGTGGGAAAAAATCAAGGGTAAGAAAACCCACTGAAACAAATCTTTATTACAGAAATGAATCAAATTTAGTTCAGCACAAACCCAATAAGGAGCACTAATCCCTAGGTTTAGTGAGGCACCAACCCCACAAAGAGAACTGGTCCCTTGGTTTAGTAAGGCACCAACCCCATAAGGATCACATACCACTAGATTTAGTAAAGAACCAACCCTACATGAAGGAACCAACCCCTTAGATGACTCAGCACCAACTTAGCCACCTAATTTTTTTTCACCTCTAGAATGTTTCACCAACTAATACAAACATGTCTTCTTTACTATCTCACTTAAGAACTTCCCATCCAAGATTATTAGGTATATTGACCTATATTTCCAATAGAATCACACCCACTAGAACATAAAAAAATTCTCTCTTCCATCTCTAGATGGTCACAAATACATTCTTCACCTCTATAATATTCCCTCTTGCTCACACTTTCTCATTCTCTCTCTCAAAATAACCAAATAGATCACTAAGGACATGCTTATATAGATGAATCAATATTATAACACATCTAGGTTGACTGTAATATGGAATATAACATACCAACATGAAAAATCCATAAAAACAACATAAAAAAGACCACTTACGTCAGTAATACCATCTACAATTTCAAATCCTTCATAACAACATAAGTAGCCCTAATACACTCAAACTATCCCTCTTCAAAACCAAGTCCACCTAGGCCAAAATGACCTTGATAAAAAATATGAAACCACCTATACATGTTTTATAATTCCACTCCATTCCTCCTACAATTTTTTTCATCTAAGCACCACCATCTCATGCTATGAAATTGCCAATTAGAACAACTCTCCTCACTAGGTTTGTGACCTACAAATCTAGTCCTCAAAATGATTCTAAAACACTTATCAAATAACCTAAACCATGAAAGTGTGATACATGGATATAAATCTTATTACCTCAGGGTCATCACCAAATTCATAAGACACCATCACTAGGACTGAAATTCCATCAAAACACCTATGCAACAAGGACCACCAAAACTTGTCAAAACTACCTTAAAACTAGTCTTCCTAAATTGACATTCATAGACCTGCAAAGGGTTGAACCATGATCTGAAACCACCATATAAATTTATAATGAATTACCGTCTTCCTCAAACAAAAAATTATTCAAAATTTATAGTGAAAAACTTGAGATAAAATATAACTTCTTTATAAAATTACAAATAATTATGGGGTCCACAAATGTCAAGACACCTAAATTCCACCTAGAGAAATTTGGATGAGTCTTATGAAAATTTAAATCATCATATTAGCCAATAAAATTCATTATAGGTCACTTTGATAACTTTATTCCCCATCCCTACTCAACTAGCATTTAAGGAGGGTTTTAGGCCACCTTAGCTTCTTAATGATTGTTCATAGATATGTGCCCCTTGATCCATAAACTAATTCATATAAAATTGATCTATGACCATTACCTAACTACCATGAATAGATCATCCTCCCATTCATACTTAACATGTGCCAACGAGCCTTAAACATGCCTTCTTGAGTTGGGATTCTCTCTTATAAGAACTCCGTAGAGGAAAAAATGAAATTTTTCTCAGACTTGTAAACGAGTGTAGACACCTATTTTTGGATATAGCGTGCCTCAATCGTATCACATTAATGCTAATTCTATTCTCAAATATCTTTCTCTTAAATTACATGAAATCATATCCATTTACTTAATTAATTACCAAAGGGGTACCATGTATACCCATTTGATAATTCAACTTTTTGATATTATTTCCATCTTCTATAAATTATTAATTCATGAGTATTGATATACACATCGACACTCTTTTCCTAAATTCAAAAGGTAGAATCTACATCCCCACTACCCAGTCCACATGTTCCCCACTTAAATCAAAATCAAGTTCCCACCTAAAAATAAATTCCCACCTAAAAATTCAATGTCTTCAAATTATTAAAATATGAACCCCACCCATAAAATCAATAATTCAAAATTCCCTATCCGACAACAAATCCAAAAAATAAATAGTGTAAAGTGAACACATGGCTTCACTATTACACCTAATCATGTCCCCACTCCACATCACACCTTTTCTTTTTTCACATCATGAACCCTACCATCAAATCAACTCTTCATCATGTCCTCTTAATCAAAATTTATTTTGCAAATTATGGTTATTTGTTAATCCTCTATTTTAATCCAAATTCAAATTATAAATATGAGTTTTCTCCCCTCAAATGAGGAGTTAGAAATTTAGGTGAATGCTTTATGAGATTTTAATCATTTTATAATATCATTATTATTCTATCGGGTGATAACACATGGGATTTCCATGACATTCTGCTCATGATTTGGGTTCATGTAATGAGATTCATGTTGCACGCATCAGATCGGTAATCCTATCCACATACCGGTACCATCCAGGTTCGTTTATTTATCAATTTGTATGTCATTTGTTTTGGACGCTATTGTACTATTATTCTTATCACATGGGGGTTGATAGCCACCAAGGAAGTTAACGCTTCCCGGATCTGCTTTGTCAGGAAGCCCCACATTAAATTTCTAATCATTATTTTCCTAGTATATGTGAGCTATAGGTTTTCCAGAATCACACCGAGGACTTTGATATCAACTTTGCACCCATAGCATCTATCATCATCTCCAAGGTATTAAGCCCTTATATACTCGACGTGGTTTTGTGTTTCTTGATTACTCGTACACTCATCTGGACAGGAAGCTGGAAATGCATATCAACATTTGGCATGCCCAGTGGGACCAGATCCAAGTTTTGGTCATGTTTTTTCTTTCTCACTTTGTATGGATGTCGTATGTATAATAATTATTGTATTTTATATTATTGTAAATATGACATCGCGTCAATCTAGATATATGTTCTGTAGTTTTGTTTTTAGATTCACCCGCTTACATGATTGTTGGTACTATTTCCATCCATGTGTTGTGGTTTGTACATGTAGTTATTTGTGTCATCACTTTGGGGTAAGAAGATTTATCATTTGAAATCATCGGTTATTGACTTTTTATAATAAGTGTAAAATTTTATTGTTATTTCTAAAAAAGGAAATATCATTGTTTTGTTCTTGTTTTACAAATAGTATAGAGTTCATTTTTAAAGTTTAATAAACAAGAGAAATATATATATATATAAATAATAACAACATATTCTACCACCCACGAGCCGGTCGGATCACCCACCCCATCCACCGCCTCTCTTCACTCTATCTCCATTCCTCTCGTCCACCTCACATCCCACATTCCTCTCCATGTGACACCTAGCCAACTCCACCATCCAACCACTCCTCTCCTAACACCACCTCTGCTGAGTTGCATTCCCACTCTAGCCACATATTCTCCCCTTGCCACGTAACCCCCATCTCCACCTATCTCTTCTTTGACCTCTTTCACGAGCTCTCCCTCGACCCAGATTCCAATGCCTTCTACTTTTTCACAATCCATATTGTCATTAGTCTCTAGCTTCCCATCAGATTGAATTTCCTCCATTTTTAACAGATCTAGAGCTTCAGATGATCTTCCATCATTCCTTGAATTTCCTATCATAACATCTTTGTCTGTGCTGTGTGATGTGTCTGACTCCAATACTAGACTTCCAAGCTTGTTTTCTTTCGGATATGCACCTTCAAACTTATTTTCTTTCAAAGCCTTTGCATCTTCATCAACACCATCAATAGTTGTGCATTCCGCAGTCTAGAAATAGTCGACTAGCCTCAATGAAAAAAAAAATTGATATTTTTAGCCCATCATTATTATCTTCATCATCCTCGGGGGATTTCTCAATTTGTAAATCCTGCATCTGAGAAGGCAGAGACTCCACTTCTTGCATTTCAATTTGCTCTGCCTCATCATCATTCACATCCGCCTCATTTGGAAGGCCCGGTAAACCCTCGTCTTTGATCTCCCCATTGAAATTTTCCTGCAAGCAATCTACAGGAGCATTTTCCTCACCTTCTTCCACTCCTCACACGGCTTCCACACAATATCCCAACATCTTCCCGAGCTATTCCTATACCCACACACCCATCCAACACATCCACCGACCCTTCACCCCTCATGCATCGACTCACCCATTGTCACACCTTCCTCTCCCATGTCTTTCCACCCCTACGAACTCGCTTCACTCCACTCGTCCATTCAACCCAACAAACCGCTTCCATCACCTCACTCCACATAGATCAAATCACTCGACTCAACCCAATACCACTCAACTCGACCCAATACCGGTTGGTTTTTTATATTAATCGGGTTAATTAATTACGATATTAGTGGCTTAATTAAGCTTTAATAAGGTTAATTATTTTCTTATTAGTTAATGAATCATGATTTGTTCATTATAATTCATAGGATAATTGTTTTACTTTCTATATAATTAGTTATTATTTGTCACATCAAATGTATACGATATTTATTTTATCTACTTGTTAATCGATTACGATTTTTTTTTAATTAATTAGGATTCATAAGGAAAATGTTGTTACTAGTTAATTAGCTATGATTTATTGACTAGAATTCCTATGATAATTATTTGAGGATAATTATTTTATTGTTAGTTAGTTTATTAACACTCTTAAGTAAGATCGTTATACTAGGATAATTATTGTGTTATTATTTTACCTTTTTATTTATTCAAATAATTATTTTTGTTATTAAATCTGTAATTAGGCCTTTTCTAACAACATTGGAACTCCAAAATTACCTTTATTATTTGATCAAACACCTTCGGTAATTGTCTTCTCTACATTTACGTTGAATTTCACAACATTATAACCATGACATTATGCTACCAAAGATAATCATTGAAACAAAAATACGTCTAAGTGCTTTTTCAGCAGTCTCTTCCTACATTTATGTATGGTGCAATTCTAGATTACTCAAACATTCCCGACATTCGATCATCAGTTTTAGATACCACATTATTAAGCACAATCCAATAGTGTAGGAATGCGTTCTCCAAGACTTCATTAGCATCTGTTGTTGTTTCCTCTCTTCACAACTTTGTCACTGATTGTTCAAAGCATACTCCTTGTTTGTCCCAACTTGCTATCAGATAAAAAGGAAAAGTGATTTATAGGTATTCTTCAGTTTTCTCTATTTTATCTTTTCTACATTGTACTTTCCCATTCTTGGTTGATTGTCAGCATCGAACTTCATATTTCAATTTTTGGGAGTAAAGCGATCCTGTGCATTTGCTTGCTCACATAGTGTAACTAGAGGTTTAAGTATTTATATCACACTTCTTTGTTATCCAAAATGTGCCCCCCTGCTCATTTTGTGGCTAACTCCTTTCATTCTTCCCTCTCTTGTGCCTCAGACATATTTTTTTCTTTTCAGGCACTCAAAATTTTCTAGAAATGACACCATTGGATAGAGCTCTCTCTCATCTTTCCAGAAAGGTAAATTTTTCCTCCTAACTCCATGTATTTTTCAAGTTATGGCTCGGTAGATTTTTCATGGGAAATTTTCCCCTGAAAGGCCCACAGCCAATGAGACGCCGCCACATGTCCAAGGAAGTGGCGGGGGTTGGAGGAAAACTTGGTTTTTTACCAAGTGTTTTGGAAAAATTTCAAGAGGAAGATTTTTCCCCGTAGGCCCGCCGACGAATCAGATGATGCCACGTGTCTAGGGGAGAAATTTGAAAAAATTGGCTAAGTGTTGCGCATGGAAAATTTTGAAGGGAAGGTCCGCGCCCAATCATATTGCGCCACGTGTCCTATGGTGTGGGAGTTTCGGAGGGCGGAGGAGAAGTTGGATTTTTGGTGAAGTGTTTCACCAAATTTCAAAGAAGGAGTTTTTGGCCCGCTGCCCCCACCAATCAATCATGTTTCGACACGTGTCCCTGGGGGTCGGAGCTGCAGAGCTCGGAGGAATTGGGATTTTTTCCCAAAGTGTTGGCGCAAAAGAAAATATTTGCCCCAAGGGCCCATAGCCAGTAATGTGTTGCCACATGTCTGGAATGGCGGAGATGGGGAGAATTTGGGAAATTTTCCCAAAGGAAAAATGAAGGAATTTTCCAAAGGGAAAAGCCCGCCCCCTAAATGCGAGCCAATGGAATCTCGCCACGTGTCCAGGTGGCGCCAAAAATTCAAGCCAAGCCCACATGGAAAATTTGAAGGGGCAAGCCCGCAACCAATGGGTTTTTGCCACGTGTCCAGGTCGAAAATGGTCAAACCGGCCCACAAAAAATTCAGGAAGGAAAGGCCCGTGCCTAATCAGCACATGCCACGTGTCCTCAACTCATTGGCCTAGCGGAGTTTTTGGAAAAATTTTCCAAGGGAAAAACAATGAAAAATGAAACAGGATAGGCCCACACCCAATCAGAACATGCCACATGGCACCTGGAATGGCGGAGCGTGGGGATTTTTGGGAATTTTTCCCAAATGCAAAAAAGGTGAAAAATTCAAATTTTCACCCGCCAATCCGATTTGGCCCTGTTTTTCCCTAAAACTTCAAACGGCCATATCTTTCGATCCAGAGCTCGGTTTTTCACGTTCTTTATATCAATGGAAAGCTAGTAAAATTATCTATAATATTTGAGGTCATTTTTACATTTTGATGGAGTTTGGAGAGATAAAATCAAAAACACCTCTGGCACGTGGTCATGGACAGAAATGATGTTTCAACCACCATTTTTAATGAAGAATGGCTTGCATTCTCTCCCAGCATGGCTAAAAATGTCAGGGGATGGGCTTGTAAGGATGCCCATGCTATTTTGATCATGTTTTGGTCAATGGTTGAATCCCTTCCATGTTTTCCCATGTTTCTCTCTCCTAGGCTCATCCCTTGCACTGTAAAAGCCAGATTTGGCTCATTTTCAAAGGGTTGAACATTTTTTCCATGTATTACAGGCTCCCTTTATCACTTAAAAGTTATTTTGTGGAAAACCTGACCTCTTCCAAGACTACAACCTATTTTTGCCTCTTAGGTGTTGTAATGCAAGTGTTTTTTTATGAAAAATGACAATACAAGCTCTGTGAATGAGTTTTAATCCTTTGTCTATGTTGTTTGATTCATTTCTAACCTTCCATTATAGTTATCAGTTTGTGCATGAAGTTTTTTTGCATTTTTATGAACTGTGTCAATTTGCAGAAGTAAAAAATGTCCACCACTCCTTTGGTGTATCACCTTATTAGCACTAGTTTCAGTTTTTTTACATTCTCCATCTCTGCCCACTTTGGAATCTAGAGTAGGATTTTGAGTTTGAAACCTCTGTATAACTTGCAAGTGACAAATTTGATCAGAGGAGTTGAGGAACTAGCCTTTAATCTAGAGATTCCTTTCCCATTTTACAAGTCCCACACTTGGGGAAAGGATTCAATGTTGTGTAATCACACTGGATGCTTAGGATGATCAAACTAGAAATATGATCAACATCCAGGGGTGTTGCTGATTTGCAACAATAGTTTTGGCATGCCCGGTGGGACCTTAGAGGTCTTCATCTTCATTGCAACAAATTGATGTGCATTTTTTGCAAGTTTCTTGCTTAAAAGAGCCCTAAATTGCACATCTGGTGACTCCAAGGAAGAAGAATCAGCTAGTTTTAGCAGTACAAGCCTGAAAAATCATGAGAAGAATCACCACAAGGTCAAGAGTTGGAGAAGAAGAGGTGTTGTTTGAGTATCTGCAGTTATCTCCAAGAAGAAGGCAAAGAGGGAGGAGGATTCAAAGGTCTCCATCTCCACCAAATATAACTCTCTCAACTCCTCCACCTGGTAGGCCTTTCATTCAATCAACAAGGGTTCTAAGGCCAATCAGAATGGCACAAAACAACCCCTATGTCAATTTCACTAGTAGCAGCCCACTTTCTCTCAATGCACAAAATCCAATCCCAGTTGCAGCATTGAAGAACATTCCATACTTTACTGGAGAGAATCAGACTACTCCTGGTGATCATGTTAAGGATATTGCTAACATTTGTGCAATCCATGAAATCAATGAGATGCAAGTTGCTGTCAAACTACTGGCATCTTCATTCAAAGGGAAATCTTTGCAATGGTTCAGGAGTCTTGCCTCAGGTTCTATTCAAAATTGGAACCAGTTATGTATAGCCCTCCATGAGCAGTTTGGAGAAAAGGGAGACAACTTGTCCCTTTTGGAGCAGTTGACAACCATCAAGAGAGCTCCCAATGAGCAGCTGACTGATTTTAATTTCAGATTTCAAAGGACTTGGGAGAGAATTCCAGTGGCAGTCAGGCCAACACAGAGAAGGTGCTTTCCTTTATTACCTTAAAGCTTTAAATTCTGATATTTCTATGTTAATTCAATCCATGGGAGGCACAACTATTCCCATTGCTTATAGCATTGCTATTAGAGCTGAAAATTGTTTGATTCAAGCTGGCAAGCTAGCTCCTAGGCCTCCAATGCCACTGTTTCCAAGTCTAGAGAGCCCAAACACTAATCAAATGCCTAATTTAGCTCCTATTCCCACTCCTAGAAATCAGAATTCAAGTGAAGCTTCTACTTCATCTTCTAGTACCTCAAATGAGCTTCAAGAAGTCATGAAGCAGCTGCAAAATTTAGGTAATGAGCTGGTTACACTCAAGAGGCAAGCAAGCCCAAGGTTTTAGGCCTCCCTTCTAGCCTCAAGCTCAGCCTAACAGGTAGCCATATCAACCCCAAAGACCACCCAATCCAGCTGCAAATCTAAATCAAGCAAGGCCTCCTGCCAACAGACCATTTCAGCCCTATAATCCCAATGCTACATCTGCCTCTAAAGCATTAGTGCCAGTACAAAACAATATGGCTCAAGAGTATGATTGGTGTTTCCCATGCAATGAACCTCATAACCAATCCATGTGCTTCAACGGTGCCTTGAATCAAGCATTAATGGTGACAACAACTGGTGTGGAGGGTGAGGGTAGTCAAGAAACATTCCAGCAATCAGTCAACTCCAAATGATACCACACTTGTAAACTGGCAGGAAGAATATTTTTGTGGCATGAATCAAATGGTTTCCCAAAGTGTTGTAGCCAACACAAGGTCAAAGAGGAGAAATTTTGGTGAAGAACAACCATTAGCCCCAAGCAATCCTCAATCTTCTATCACCCCACAAACTATTGGCAAACAAAGTGTAGTCCCAAGCACGCAAGGATTGCCTAAGATAGCTCCTAGGCCAACTCAAATGCCAGTTGTTACTACCCATGTGCAAGGAATGAATGTGCAGGCCAAGGGACAAGCAAAGAGATGCTTCATCTCCATTCAATATCATTGATCAGATGAAGAAGACAAATGTAAACATATCAATGTGGGAATCACTATCTATCCCAGGCCAAAGAGATTTGTTACAAGCTGCCATGAAGGACTAGTCAGCTTCGAATCAGCAGGTCCAAATGCAAGAGAAGGTGCTCACAAATGCTGCCCAACAGAGGGGAATCATGGAGGACAGCAAGGTAAAATGTTGAAGCCCCCTCCATTCTATGTTTCATTGATCATTGGAAATCAACTAGTACACAATTGCATGATTGATTCCGGGGCAAGTAGTTCAGTAATGCCCAAGCAAATAGCTGATCAGTTGGGAATTTAGTATGAAGTCATATCCAAAGGGGTAGTGCAATTGGATGGGACAGTAGTAACAATAGTCGAGTGATAAAAAACTTGAGTCTTACCTTGCATGCCTGCCCCAACGTTGTTGTTTTGCAAGATGTCTCAGTAATAGACCTTCCACCACTCTTTGCCCTATGTTTTTCAAGGGATTTCACAGCCAAGATTGGAGGTTACTTATCTGCTGATTGGTCACACATGTTGTTTAGAATGAGATATGGAACCAAGGCCACAATCAGATCTGAACCTATTACAAACTTTCACATTGAGCCTTACACTCCAAGCCAAATCAATACCAATTGTTCAATGTTTGATCAAGAGGATTATCCAAGCACTGATGAAGCTGACACCAAGGTTGGAAGTATCCCAGATCTAACTCTTGATGAATGGGAAAACAAGGTGCATGCTTTTGATCCTTATCAAGAAATAGAAGAATCTGAGTTAGGAGTCTATTACATGCATGAAGAAAATCAACCTATTCCTAGCATCACCAAGCCAGACCACAAGGATGAAAATGAGGTATGGAAGTTGTTTTTTGATGGGTCAAGGAGTAGACAAGGTGTAGGAGGGGGAGCTATGCTTGTTTCACCTCAAGGAGTTAAGTATTATTCATCTTTTAGATTTCAGTTTGTATGCTCTAATAACACTGTTGAGTATGAAGCTTTGACACAAAGATTGCATTGGTCAATCAAGAGAGGAATAAAGAACTTGCAAGTCTTTGGTGACAGTGAGTTGATTGTCAACCAAGTTAAGGGGCAACATGTTGTCAAGAATGATCTACTCAAATGCTACAAAAACAGGGTGTGGGACCTCATTGAAGATTTTGAGGGTTTTGGCATAAAATTCATTCCTAGAAAAGAGAACCAAGCTGCTGATAGGCTTGCAGCAGTTGGGGCAGCCTTTGACGTTGTTGAAAGCATTCAAAAAGATAAGGTATAGCCAAACATCCATGTGATTGTGAGGCCTTCAGTGCCAGAAAACAATGTAAGTTGGCAAGTGTTTGAGAATGATCAAGCAAATCATCCATTTCTTGCAAGAAGAGGCTGAGTTCTCAGCTAAAAATAGGAAAAGTTGGAGCAGCAGTATGGTGACCAGGTGGTACAGCTGAGAACCAACAAGCTACCCAAGGGACTTATTACTTTGGAGTCCATTTTCAATCCTAATGATCAATTTAGGAAGGAGAAAGCAAACATCCAAATCAAGGGAGAAGATTCAGTGTCCATCTCGGTAGAAGGAGGCAAATCACTCCAAATTGGTAAGATGACAACTAAGCAAGAAAGGTATGAGTTCATATAGCTTTGTCAAGAATTCTTTGATGTGTTTGCTTGGAGCTATGAAGATTTGAAAGGTTTCAATCCCGAGTTAGCTCAACATACCATTGAATTAGATCCAAGTACTAAACCCATCAGACAAAAACAAAGGCCAGTCAACCCCCACATGGAGCCTCTCATGAGAAAATAATTGAATAAGTTGATAGAATCAAGAATCATATTCCCTATCAAGCATTCCAGTTGGGTAGCCAACTTGGTTCCAGTAAGAAAGAAGAGTGGGGAAATCAGATTGTGTGTTGACTTCAGAGATTTGAATAGAGCATCTCTCAAGGATCATTATCCACTTCCTTCTATGGAGAAAATTTTGCAAGTTGTTGCTAGCTCTGAGAGGTTTTCATTACTTGATGGCTACTCAGGGTATAATCAGATTATGGTGAAGGAAGAAGATCAGTTCAAGACAACCTTTACAACCAAATGGGGAACTTATGCATACAGGAAAATGCCATTTGGGCTGTCCAATGCTAGAGCTACCTTCCAAAGAGAAATGGACATGGCGTTCAAGGGTTTGATTAACAACATAGTGCTGATATATCTTGATGATATCATTGTTTTTTCAAAAAATGCAGCAGACCACCTCTCTCATTTGAGACAAGTGTTCCAAAGGTGTAGGGGATTTGGAGTCTCCTTGAATCCTAAAAAATGTATTTTTCTAGCCCATGAAGGAAAGCTCCTTGGCCACATTATCTCTAAAGAAGGATTAGCAATTGACCCAAAAAGAGTTGAAGCCATAAGAGCCCTACCATTTCCAAGCTACAAGAAGGCCCTTCAAAGTTTCTTGGGGAGAATAAATTTTGTTCGGAGGTTTGTCCCAAATTTTGCAGCCCTAGTCAAGCCTATCACCAAGATGTTAAAGAAAAGCATGGCTTTCAAATGGACAAGTAGAAGGCAAGGAAAGTTTTAAAGCAATCAAAGAAGCCATCTCTCAAGCCCCAACTCTCATCAACCGGATTTCTCCAAGGATTTCACCCTCTATGCGTTTGGGGGTGATGATACTATCTCTACAATTTTGGTGTAATAACAAAGACAATGATGAGAAGCCAATTGCTTTCTTCAGCCAAAGCCTGGAGGACTATGAGGTGAAGTATTCCTTCATTGAGAAGCATGTTCTTGCAGTAATTAGGAGCTTGAAGAAATTCAAGCATCTAGTTTCAAACAATAAGGTCCAATTGTTGGTTTCTCATGTGGGAGTTAAAGACTTCCTCCTCAACAAAGACTTGAATGAAAAGAGAGCAGGTTGGATTACTCGTGTCATGGAGTATGACATTGAGATCAAAGTCACCAAGTTGGTCAGAGGGAAAGGATTGTGTGAGCAGCTGATTTTGAGAAAACAAAAGGAAGCATGCAATGAGAAGGAGGTTGTTTTGGCGTTGCAAGACAGCCATGAGCAAGGAAGCACTCAAGAGGAAAATAATGGTGTCCCCATTCCTTGCTGGACCCAAGACATAATGCACTTCCTAAGCACAGGTCTATGCCCTCCAGAGATGAACAAGACTAAAACAAGACACTTCAGATTGCAGGCTGTCCCATATGCCCTTGTTGATGGTGTTTTGTTCAAAAGAGATGTGAATGGAGTACTACTGAGATGCATCAATACAAATCAGATTCATAGGGTGTTGGAAGAGTTCCATGGTGGACCAGCTAGTGGTCATTTTGCACCAAGAGTGACATCTCTAAAGATCATGAGGGCTGGCTATTATTGGCCCAAGATTTTCAGTGATTGTTATGCATGGATCAAGAGGTGCAAGAATTGTGCATTCTTCACAAGTAAAGAGAGGCTAGCTGCCCTTCCATTGCATCCAATTTCAGTTGACCAGCCATTCATGCAATGGGGTTTAGACTTCATTGGAGTCATTAATCCCAATTCAAGCCAAGGGCACAAATGGATTCTAACAACAACAGATTATTTCACCAAGTGGACTGAAGCAGTAGCACTCAAGGAAGCAAATGAATCTAGCATCCTAGACTTCTATGAGGGAATAGCAACTAGATTTGGCATACCTACTACAATAATATTAGATAATGCATTGGCATTCATTGGGTCCAAGGTGACTGAATGGGCTGTCAAGAATGGGATCTACCTAAGTACTTCATCGAACTATTACCCTCAGGGTAATGGCCAGTGAGTCTACAAACAAGAACTTGTTGAGGATCATTAGGAGGACTCTTGATGAAAATCAAAGGTCTTGGCATACTAAATTGAAATCAGCCTTATGGGCTGATAGGATAACTCCCAAGAGATCTACAGTAACTCTCCATTTAAGCTTGTTTATGGGAGAGAGGTAATTTTTGCCCATGTCACTTGAGTTGCCAACATTGGAACTCATGAAACAGTTGGAGTTTTTGGAGTTTGAGCCCATGGAAGTCAGATATGCAGAATTGATGGAGCTCCAAGAAATCAGAAATCAGGCATCCCAAGCAATGGAGAAGGATCAAGCTTTGATAAAGAAGACCTTTGATAGAAAGGCCAAGAATAGATCCTTCCAAGTTGGAGATCTAGTGTTAAAATGGGATGCAGACAGAGCAAAACCGGGAAGGCATTCAAAATTTGATGCCATTTGGAGTGGCCCATACATGGTCACAAAGTGTAAGGACAACAATGCTTTCAATTGTCTTCATTGGATGGCGAAGAACTATAGATTCCAGTCAATGGAATCCATCTAAAGCATTGCTATTGAAAGGAACTCTCCACCTTGTACATATTAGCTTAGGTTTCCATTCCTCCAAGTGCTTGTGCACATTATTTTGTTGTAGGTTAGTTTGTTTTCCCTAAGTGCTTTGGCACAGGCTTGTTGTTCCTGGAGATGTGTTTGCAGGCCTTGCTCCATCAGGTGATATTCCATCTTCCTCCTTGCAGTGTTCTAGTCAGTTGGGGTATCAAACAGAGAGAATTCGATGACTCCATGCCCAATGGATTGCTTCAGGCAACTGGTAATTTCATCCAGCAGGTAGATGACCCCTCTGAGTCACCAAAATTGTTATCCAAAATGTGCCCCCTGCTCATTTTGTGGCTAACTCCTTTCATTCTTCCCTCTCTTGTGCCTCAGACATAATTTTTGCTTTTCAGGCACTCAAAATTTTTTTGGAAATGACACCATTAGATAGAGCTCTCTCATCTTTCCAGAAAGGTAAAGTTTTCCTCCTAACTCCATGTATTTTTGAAGTTATGGCTCGGCGGAGTTTTTGTGGGAAATTTTCCCCTGAAAGGCCCGCAGCCAATGAGATGCCGCCACGTGTCCAAGGAAGTGGTGGGGGTCAGAGGAAAACTTGGTTTTTTACCAAGTGTTTTGGAAAAATTTCAAGAGGAAGATTTTTCCCCACAGGCCCGCCGACGAATCAGATGATGCCACGTGTCCAGGGGAGAAGTTTGAAAAATTTGGCTAAGTGTTGCGCATGGAAAATTTTGAAGGGAAGGTCACGCCCAATCATATTGTGCCACGTGTCCTATGGCATGGGAGTTTCAGAGGGTAGAGGAGAAGTTGGAATTTTGGTGAAGTGTTTCACCAAATTTCAAAGGAGTTTTTGGCCCGCTGCCCCGCTAATCAATCATGTTTCGACACGTGTCCCTGGGGTCAGAGCTGCGTGAGCATGGGAGGGAATTGGGATTTTTTCCCAAAGTGTTGGTGCAAAAGAAAATATTTTGCCCCAAGGGCCCGCAGCCAGTAATGTGTTACCACGTGTCCTAGAATGGCAGAGGCGGGGAGAATTTGGAAAATTTTCCCAAAGGAAAAATGAAGGAATTTTCCAAAGGGAAAAGCCCGCCCCCTAAATGTGAGCCAATGGAATCTCGCCACGTGTCCAAGTGGCGCCAAAAATTCAAGCCAAGCCCACATGGAAAATTTGAGGGGCAAGCCGCAACCAATGGGTTTTGCCATGTGTCTAGGTTGAAAATGGTCAAAACGGCCCATGGAAAATTCAGGAAGGAAAGGCCCACGCCCAATCAGCACATGCCACGTGTCCTCAACTCATCGGCCCATGGAGTTTTTTGGAAAAATTTTCCAGGGGAAAAATAATGAAAAATGAAACAGATAGGCCCGCCCAATCGTAACGTGCACATGGCACTGGAATGGCGGAGCGTGAGGATTTTTGGGAATTTTTCCCAAATGTAAAAAAGGTGAAAAAATTCAAATTTTGCCCGCCAATCCGATTTGGCCCTGTTTTTCCCTAAAACTTCAAACGGCCATATCTTTCGATCTAGAGCTCAGTTTTTTATGTTCTTTATATCAATGGAAAGCTGGTAAAATTATCTACAAGATTCCAAGGTCATTTTGCATTTTGATGGATTTGGAGAGAGAAAATCGAAAAACACCTCTAGCACGTGGTCATGGACAGAAATGATGTTTCAACCACCATTTTTAATGAAGAATGGCTCGCATTCTCTCCCAGCATGGCTAAAAATGTTAGGGGATGGGCCTATAAGGATGCCCATGCTGTTTTGATCATGTTTTGGTCAATGGTTGAATCCCTTCCATGTTTTCCCACGTTTCTCTCTCCTGGGCTCGTCCCTTGCACTGTAAAAGCCTAGATTTGGCTCATTTTCAAAGGGTTGAACATTTTTTCCATGTATTACAGGCTCCCTTTATCACTTAAAAGTGATTTTTGTGGAAAACCAGACCTCTTCCAAGACTGCAACCTATTTTTCCTCTCAGGTGTTGTAATGCAAGTGTTTTTTTTTTGATGAAAAATGACAATACAAGCTCTGTGAATGAGTTTTAATCCTTTGTCTATGTTGTTTGATTCATTTCTAACCTTCCATTACAGTTATCAGTTTGTGCATGAATTTTTGTTGCATTTTTATGAACTGTGTCAATTTACAAAAGTAAAAAATGTCCACCACTCCTTTGGTGTATCACCTTATTAGCACTAGTTTCAATTTTTGCATTCTCCATCTCTTCCCACTTTGGAATCTAGAGTAGGATTTTGAGTTTAAAACCTCTGTATAACTTACAAGTGACAAATGATCGAGGAGTTGAGGAACCAGCCTTTAATCTGGAGATTCCTTTCCCATTTTACAAGTAGCACACTTGGGGAAAGGATTCAATGTTGTGTAATCACACTAGATGCTTAGGATGATAAAACTAGAAAATCAACATCCAGGGGTGCTGCTGATTTGCAACAACACTTACCATCACACATTGCCCGGTTAAGGGAAATAGAAACCCTACTTCTAGATTCTTGAGAAAAATAAATTACTATGTACCTTTTTACCTATACGGTCTACCCTAATAGATATGGGACTCAGGTAATTTACCTAACTATTACTACACCACTTTACGTGGGATGACATTCTAACCTAAGTTGTTAGCTTGAAAGGAAATAACCTAGGGGATGCTAAGTTATTTCTAAACCTATTGTTTTTTATTAAATCTACATCCTATCCTAAGGTGGTAATTTATTTTTGGGGGTTATATCCTAAGGTTATATATATTTAAACTAACCTAAGATCTAACCTAAGCTAAATTATATCTATCCTAAACTAATGGGATATGAAAGGGGACCTAAGGGCCATTGGCAAGTGGGGGAAACTAGTGGCGGTTCCTAAGCTTTTATTGGGATTTGATTTTGATTTGGTTTTAAATGCATGAAAGTATTGCCAGTGTGGCAGAGGTTAGTGAAAGTTAGAGGAATCTACGTGGAGGCATCTCTAATTTTGGAAATGCATTATGAAGTGCAATTAGGTCTCTCCAACTATGAATGGCGGTGGCAAGGAAAGATAAGTAGGAAAATTGGATTTAATGGCATTAATGTGCCTCGGGTTTGGCAAGCAAGCCATCTTGGAAGGCATGCTGGTGGATTTGTTGGGGGTTGTTTTGCTTTGCATGCTTCACAATTTTTCTCCACATGGAGCTATCTGGTTCTTTGAACCAACAATTTGATCTCCACTTTGTGGCTATTTTTAACTCTCTGAGCTATTTTTGGTTTGAGGAATGTATAAGTGGAATTGTGGAAAAATATTATGGTTGTTTGATCTTACTTGGAGAATAAGAGGTCTTGGAAACTCGGTTGGAAGTCTTCTTCGAATCGGAAGAGGAACTATCAAGCATGATAGGCTCTACCCATTAAGATTTCTTTCTTTCTTCTAAATGATTCATTAAAACAATTTTGCTCACTAGAAATTTTCTATTTGCATGATGTATATGGTTATTCACTTGCATGTATTCTTGGAAATTATGTGGGTTTTGGAATGTGAATTATTTGTTGTTATTGACAGTTTTGGGAACTTTCTCTGTACTGGTTGTTAGAGGTTTGCATGTGATTTGTTATGGAACTCTGTAACCTGTACTTGAAGCTTATTTGAACTCTGTAACTTGAACTAGTAGTTATGTTATTTTTATTGAAGCTTGTAGCTTGTATTCGAAGCTTTGTTTTCTTGCATTTGAAAATAATGTGGAAAGAGCTGGCTTATTGCTTGTTGGGTTTTGAATCTTTGTTTATACTTGCATTTTGTGAGCTGGAAGTGAAGCTCTGTAGGGATTCTAAACTTGTATTGAAGCATGAGATTTTTTTAGCTTTATTGGGACTGTGTGTTGTTTGGTCTATGTTGAACTTATTGAAGTTTTGAACCTTGGAACTTGTATACAGTTCTTATGAATACTAAATTCATTGTTGAGTTGTTGCGTTGTGCTCTGTACTTAAGTTCTTAACTGAGGTTTTATTCTTCCTTAGGAAAATGGAAGGCTTGAACCCGTAATAGGGTGTTGGTGTTATTCTGAGCTTTTATTAGAGCCATGTGATTCCGTTTTAAATTCATATTTGAGCTTGTGTTGTTTGAACTTGTGACCGATGCACGTATTTAATGCAACACAGGTATTCCTTGATGGTTGTTTTGATTCTATATTTGGAATCGATGAGTTGTATACTTATAGGTATTATGAATTGAAAACTTCAGTCTCTTTTATTACTGTCTGATGGATGGGGTCTTGTGAGTTGTTTGGTCGAAGTAGACCGTATAACTTCTTTGTGGCCTCCTTTGTTTTTACTTTGAGAAGGAATGGTTGTTTTACTTCTACCTTTTAGACTGCACTGTGTTTTCGAACTTGACAGGGCATGTGAATTTTAGAGTGTATTATATTCATATCTGCTCTGAGTGTACCCATATCTTGTGGGAAAACTTGACTGCTTTGTTCTTAGAAGTAATTGGAACTAGAACTGTGTTCTATTATGGGATAGTCGTATCAGTTGTAGAGGTTCATAGAATGAATTACTTCTTCCTTTCTGTCTTTTATGTTGAACAAACCCTACCGTCGTATGATTTTAAAAGGAACTAGAGAGGTTTGTGGTTATTTTTTTCTGACGAGTTGGAAGAAGGTAGGATAGGACTTGTCTTATCGAATTACTTAACTATTTACTTCCATCTGAGTCGTGGGTTTTTGTAGAATGCTAAATTCAAACCTGTTATTTTGTATGTGGTCTGAAAGTTAAGAATATCACTTATGTGGATGTTGGTAATGTGGCTCTTGCTAGGGATTTCGAACTACCTTCTCATTTATAGTTTGTTGTTAATTTTTGTAATGATAATTTAGTCTTCAAGTTGAGATTTGTTGTGACTTTCCAATATTTTTTGATTGGAGGACTTTTACTCCACTATTATATCCTTGTTGAACCACCATGTATTAAAGA
The DNA here is from genome assembly GCA_018340775.1 of Taxus wallichiana var. yunnanensis. Classification (NCBI taxonomy): domain Eukaryota; kingdom Viridiplantae; phylum Streptophyta; class Pinopsida; order Cupressales; family Taxaceae; genus Taxus; species Taxus wallichiana. The sequence continues at coordinate 168,486,178 of CM031244.1, forward strand.
GAGAGAATTATACTCTTAGGGGGCATTCTACAGTTTGGGACTGTACTGTGTATTTCTTCTGAGATTTGATATGGATTTGAGCTAGGTGAATGAGAATAGGTCTTCCTGGAAAGGTTGTATGGAAATTGGAAGTATACGGGCTTGACTGTGCATTCGGTTTTGAGTTCTCTTTTGGAACTAGCTTAAGAATTTCTAAGTTGTATTAGATGTTGGATTTCATTTCATAGTATAAATGAAATGAAATATGGTTTGGGTCCTTGTGGGTATGTGATCCTTTTTCTGTTGACTGATAAGTTTATGGATTGAAATTCTCATTATTCAATTCTCTTCTTTGTTTATATGGAGGGATGGAACATAATATTCTCATATATGTTGTCACTAATTCCTTGCAGATTGGGAAAAAGTTAAATGTGCCCTTATATCCTTATGAATTTATGAATTAATTCAATGGCAAGACTTGTTGACTATTTAATAGTTATTAATAGGATCAATTAAGTCTTGTGGTATGATTCTGACGTTGCAGATTATAATATGTTCCTTTCTTGAAAGTAAATTCAGTTTTCTTAATTGTACTTCTTTCTTGATGTTTTTACTTATGATTATCTGCATGATGTTTTTCTTTTGTTTCATGAAAGAAAAGTTGTTTAATGAAGCAATTAGTGGAATGCACTTTAATTTAATGCTTAAGGTCTTATCATGCTTAGTTCATTGAATCGACCCATGCTAGCAATTTTATAGATGGACATCGTAAGTGATTAAAGAAGATAGGAAATTTCATGTTGTATTGGGTTATTTAATTTTGAACCTTATGTAAAGAATTTCGATTCATTCTTGTATTGTATTGAAAAATAAAAGTTGTATTCTTTTTGGAATGAAGGTTGTTTGTTATACATCATGCCTGAAATACATAGTCTTGTAAATGAATAAGTTTTAATGAGGAATTTGAATGTTGAAGGTTTACTCGTATTGGTTGTGTAAATTATCTTATATTTATGAAGAAAATGGAATTCCTATCTTGATGATATTATTCATATCTATTATAGGTTTAATTTGGATAAACTTGATAAGTTAGATAAAAGGGAATTAGTTTAATCTCCCTTAATAAGATGCAGCTTGTTAAGTTGCATAAGTTAACAATCTTATCTAAACAATTCTAATATAGTATTGAAATGTGTAATGAATATGTGATGGAACTTTAGAGTTTGTGAAAGATAAGAAGGGTTTGATAAACCCTAACACTTAATCAAGTAAAGGAAGGTTCTTCCTTGATAAATGAAATGTAACCCAAAGGATGGTGATATGATCATTAATCGTTAGACTTCATTTCTTATAAATTCTATCACTAGTTGAACCAATTTGGTTGCTACACCTTCTTTGAATGATTGAGTTATATTTAATGGAGCTTATGATATTTCTTTCCTATTTTGGTTAATTGTTGTTAAACTAAATAAAAGAACATTAAAAGCAATCATGAGTTAAAGGAAGTTCTTTAATGCTTAATTGAATCAAGTATAGAACAAAGACTTAAGGAGTGTTGGATTAGGGTTAGCATAGGTGTTGTAATATGTTTTATAATCCAAATTAATTTAACATTAATAACCTCCTTGGGGTATGTACATCATGATGAGGTAGTTTTTGTAGGATGTTGGCACATGCCAACTACAGGGTTGTATCTTCGAGAAGACTGGGGTTTTCTCGAGAATACATCATTGCAGTTGACATGTGGCAACACCCTTCTACATTGATCATCTAGATCTACACACAATAAGGACTTGAACTTAGTTTCTCTCTAGGTCAAGTTAGTGGCATGTTTAGGATAGGTAGTAGCTCTCAATGGCTCAGGGTACCTTGGCACACCCAGTTGACTTAGGTCAACCGAGTATGCCCATATACCCTAAGTCATTATGAGTGTCTTCCTATAATGATTTATGTTTCTAACTAGGACTAGGGTTAAACTTTGGGCAAGTGGACTAACGGTAGTTAGTAAAGACCATTCTAGATAACAGAGGAGTGAGGTGAAGGACGTATTCCAAAATGACAAGTATGTCGTATAGGAATAGTGACATACATAGTATGTTGTAAATATTTGGCCAAAGTATCACAAGCTGTTGGTTGCGTTGTCCTATGTCACCAAGTTTAAAGCAACGTGATATCAGATGAATATTGGTAACAAATATTCAGATATGTTCTTTAAACAGATCACTTAGTACCGATTAGGGTAGGAAAAACCAAGTATACGATAAGTATTCAATACTTAAAGTTAAACATGAATAGATCGGTAGGTAACCGAGTCATGGAATGAATAGATCGGTGTATCACCGAGTCATTTACAGCTACATATGGTTATCTATTATGAGATTGATTGGTATGGAATGTGTGTTCTAAATAATGTTTTATTTAGAACAGTGAACATTATGTAAAAAAATTCCCTTGTTTCTAAAGTCTTAAAATGGGAATGTTACAACTGAAAATTCACAATTTAATCAACACATCAAAACATTAATTGCACTGGTTCATTGATTGGGATTTGATCACCCAACCGAACCATCAAACATTTCCTAGCCATAAATTACGAAACCAAACATATTTTACCTTCTTCTAGGTCCTCTTTCAGCCTGCCTTATTTTACACACGTTCTTGATTAAAAAAAAGGAAAAAAAAACTATTTGTCTCGACTTGTTTGTTAATATAACAACTATTTCCTTTTATGCTCACAATCACTAGATCCACCGCTAAAAAGATGTAACACAACCTTTCCACACATAGTGCTTCATCCCAATCGATCACTACATCAACAATTTCATCATCCGTGTTTCTTCCTATCTCACTCACAGGCACCCATCCTCTTACTAATATTCCTCATTCAATACCTTTCACCCACACTATGGCATTAGACCAACATTCCATCCCATCTAGGCCAGCCACTCCCCTCTGTTAGATCAGAGCCTATTGGTACCTCAGTCTTCCCTCTTGGAGACCTAGAATTCAGACAAATTCTTGATGCCAACCTTGTGGCCCTCTAAGACTATCTTTTAAGAAGATACATACACCTCCCTTTAGATGGGGAACTACTTCAATAATTCTATCCTTATAATTTTGGTTCTGACATTCCTCAATCTATGGCCTTACATGATTTTGCATCATCTTCCACCAACCCATCGGCACACCAAACCACCCAAGTAGTTACATCCATTCCACCCAATCTTCCTCACATCAACACGACTATCATGACTGCCATCCCTACCACTACAACAACTCCTATGGTCACTTTGGTACCCCATTCTACCATCCTGTGTCAAATCCCTTATCCGGATAGAAAATTCCTACCACATCACAAGTTTATATCCTCACTTCCCAACTTCCTCCAGCCATACCTTTGCAACACACAGTGTCATTTCTAGGCTATTAACCTACATATACTCACATCCCCACTCAACAGTTACTTCCACAACCTCCACAATATCAACAATCACACCATGCCCCTATTTCTCACCAACACACATTCTATCAGCAACCACCTCAACTATCACACATACCTTACACTCACCCATACCAAATTCCTCGATCCCCAAACCTACTCAAATCCAACCACCACCTTTCATCACGCAATGCACACTTCCTAATGACCCCATGAAAATCTTGATAGGTCGGGTTAACTAACCTAGAGGCTATAACATTAGGGTCTAAGCTCACATTGTCTTATGAAAAATATGTAATGAACCCATCCATCCATCTCGTGCCCATGAAACCATATCCTCCACACTGGGAATTCCTGAAGTTCTCCAATTTTAACAAAGAAGGAGGACCCTCAACAAAATCTCGAGCATTTAAACATACATGTTATCTCATTATGTATGACCAGGACTTAATGTTTTGTACTTTCCCCATGTCTTTAATTGGTCCTCGCCTTAGAGTGGTATAATAATATTCCCAAGACTCCATATTTTCTTTTTCCCAGCTCACACAATTATTTCTTGAACATTTTTCCATTAATATCACACATAAAATAACCATCAATGACCTGTACACTATCCGCCAATTCGAAGATGAATCCATCATGGATTTCATCGCACGATGGCGTAATATGATAAATCAATTGTCTTTTCCACTACCTCAAACTGATCTCATCGAGCTCTTCACGCACTCTTGCGCCAAGCATATTTCCTCCACCTTGCAAATCCAATCATTTCACACTTTCGAAGAGGCTTTTACTATGGCCCACAAGCTTGAGACACGTGCCTTGGAATAGGGGCATTTAAAATTGAAGACCAATAAGCCAAAAACTGAATTTTTCAGACCATCCATATCAAATGATAAATCGAAGACAACTACCAACACCGTTGTTCTTAGATCATCTTGTACCTTGACATCTACAGTGACTCAACAATGATTCACACGGCCAATGCCCAATTATACTCCCTTAGGAGAATCATACAATGCCATCTTTGACAAGTTGATAACAACACACTTGATCACACTACCACCTATCCAACTTGTTAATGAATCTAGGCCATGACCTGTGTGGTATCGAGAGGATCACTATTGCAAGTATCATCAAGTTTGAGGACATGACATAGAAAAATTTCAAACATTCAAGGATTATGTCCAAAGGCTTATCGATCAGGGGGAACTTCAAGTGGATAACCCGAATGCCTCATCCAATCAACCTTTAGATATTTTTAAACAACCATTTCCAAATCATACACCGACATCCATAAACCAGACTACTCCCACTTCTGTATCTCAAACCCTTAGTACCCACACCATAAACACTATCCATGCTGACAATAAAAGTCCAGTTTCACCCACAAGTTTACCTTCTTCATCAACCATTACATCAGTTCCCTTTGATACATTATCTACTTCCCCAAACCCATCAACATTCATCTTCGTATCGGACTTGGCTACATCCATACCCATGTCAATACCCTTTCCTATACTCACATATTTCTCAACACCTACTACCCTCTCCTTAGATGTAAATATCACTTATGTATCATGGCTCCTTACATCTACTCCATTAAACCCAATCACCTTGTCAGAAATTATCCCACCTCTACTTGTTATCTCATCCTTAGCATCTCTTCCAATCCCTCTTTCTACACTTCTACCAACACCTACAACATCTACTATTTTACAATCACCTATCTCATCTCCCTCTTCCACGGCCATGTCATTACTCGATGATTTTTGGCAAACATTCCAACATTCCTTAATTTCAAATTATCATCCCATTTCTTCTATACCATTAGACACTCACACATCGGTGCAGTCCCCACAAATATCCACTTCAATATCTCTAGATCCTCCTATAGAGATTCTGGTCATTCCCTCTAACAATCCACATTCATATACAAGACCTAGACCCCCATTTCCCAAGCGTTCTCTTTCACATCCTCATCCAAAATTAGACCTCATTATTCCCGATAGAATCTCCTCAGAAACCACATAATCTACTTCTATTTTAGGACCACACCCCTCATCCTCCTCTTCCATTTTAGGAACCTTCCCTTCACCAACAACACATACTAACACTAGAACAATGTAACCACCCTTGTCCAACCGATATCTTAAAACAAATTCAAAGGATTTTGTGTCTTCCGCTACTATCCCACATCAAACACATTCATCCGCCTTTTCCAAATCCAAAACAATGTCCAAAGCCATTATTACATCACCACCTTCCCATGTATCCTTCCAAAGTTCTCCGTCAGTAACACCTGGTTATTATACCACTATGTTTCACCAACTACTCCAATCCTTACCCATCACTTTATCGCCAATTAAATTTTTCGATCCAAATGCGCCAAGACCTTCTTGGTTTATTTCCAATCTTGTTTACGCATTCCACCGTGCTCCTAGACATGACACTAAACATTACAAAGCTCTCAAATCCATCATGCATCATTTTTTCAATAAAAATATTAACGAAAAAAATAATTCTACCATCTCCTCCATCAACTTCCATATCTCAACATGCTTCTTTTCAACCATCTCAATCACCCTTTTAATTAAGAAATCCTGTCAGTACTCCACTACAAAATAGAGATATAACCACCACTACCACCAACATTTTACCAAAAGAGGATGATCCTCAGGATCGTCCTCGTCTTGTAATCAACATTGTTCGGATAACCACTCGTTCAAATCCATATAACTCTGACTTCACCTCACCATCCGCCCCTAAGACTTATTCCACTATCCCTCCTCCTAAGGAGCTCACTACCTCCACACCTCCATCACAGCCAAAGGTTGTCATTGCTGCTCCTACCAATCATCCCGCAACAACGCCTTCATCTTCTTCTAAAGCCAAGGTATCTATTCTAGCCACCTCGAATCCTTCCTCCATTGAACATACCATTATTAAACAACTTCACAGGCCCTTGTCAAAATGTCACTCTATGAGCTCATTCAAATTTCTCCACATCATAAACAAGCTCTCATAGAGGTCTTGCAACATATCCCAGTATCCTCTGATGAGCCCCAGCCTTTCACGGCTTTAGCTCATGCCTTCACAACATCTGCTACCGTATCATTCAAAATTTCATAAATCCCTAGGATACCACAAGAAGAACACAATTTACCATTATTCATCAAATTCTATATCGATGACACCTGCATCCATCGAACCATGATTGATAATGGTGCTAGTATTAATATCATTTCTTCTCATACCTTCAATCAGCTTAAATTGCCCAATACCATTGTTTCCAAATCTCCTACCATTCTTCGTGGCTTTAACAATGCTTTGTCACTCACCCATTGGGAATGGTTTTCTTCCTATCTCGTGTCAACCATAAACTCCTCCATGAACTTTTATACATCATTTAAGGAGAATTCCAATATAATATTTTACTAGGACATCCTTGGATCCATGCTATGGATTGCATTCCGTCTACTCTTCATTGTTGTATCAAATATGAACATGAAAGTAATACTTATGCTCTTCCGGTGAGATCCCCCTTCCAAGACATGTCGCATGATCTATAGACCTAAAGATTTCCTTGTTCCTAAAAAAATTCTCCTGATGCATCCACCAGTTCTTCTATACCTCCATCTACCCTACCTCAGAAAAATTCTTCTGATCTTATAACGCAAAATCTTGCTTTAGGGGAATATCAACTCCTCACTCTCAATACCCTTCTTTCTCCCAATTGCCTTGGCCACCCTGATAAAGCCCCTATGTATTAATTGAATGTTGGGCAAATTGTCTCGTTTGGCCCTTCTTCCCTCAAAACCAATTTAGTATATGGTGGCCTTGATCAACCTTCTTCTCACACTGAAAATCATTTTCATGCCAAACGATATACAGGTGATTTCAGATTTCTTAGTAAACCATCTTTCACTCACACATACCTCTATCGTTGTGCATGGAAGGGGTTTGGTTTGGGACACTATGAATAGGGCCCTCATGGTAATATATTTGCTCGAGCCTAGGAATCATGTCAAAAATTTGGTTTGGGATATGACAATCCCACCATACACCCTCCTGGAACATATGCGTCTTCTCCCATTCATATTGATTCATCCATTTCTTCTCCATCTCGAATATACTACCGATTCAAAACATATTTCTTCTCCTTCCAACTATCCTACAGATTCAAATAATATCTCATCTCCTTCCAACTATCCTTCCATCTCAGATAATGATTTTTCTCCATCCAATTATCTCACAGATCCAGATCAAGGCGATACGGTTCCTATTCCTCCTAACTTTTTTTTATTTCGACCATCTTTCTCGGACGGTGACTTATCAAGCCAAAAATGAAACCCGATCTTTTCCCCTTAGATATCCAGAAATGGTAGAGGAAGATTCCCCTATCATTGACATTATTCAATGTGATGATGACACTTCCATTCTCTCTTACATGGGAGCCGAAGGTTCTCAAGATCAGAAAATTTATCCGCCAGAAAAATCTAATCTCTTTAATGAATCCACTATCGACATTATGATTAGAGTGCCTCAGGAGCACCACATCCTCAAAATAGGTCATTCTTTGACACCTCAAGAGCTCAAGCCTTCACTTCATTCTTATTCATGCATAGCCAAGCATTTACATGGTCATATTTGGACATGCCAGGTCTCGATCCCTCCATCGTTATTCACAACATCATTATTATCCCCAATGCTAAACCAGTCAGACAGAAGCTTCGTTGAATGCATCCTCGAGTTACTCTTCTTGTGAAAGAAGAATTACAACGTCTCCTATCCACCAACTTCATTATCCCCATTGATTATCCCCAATGGGTTTCTAACATTGTACCCATCGCAAAAATGTCTGGAAAGCTTCATATATGTAATGATTTTCGAGATCTTAACCTCATATGTCCTAAAGATGATTTCCCTCTTCCAAGTATCAACCAACTTGTAGATCTTACAGTGGGGCATGACATGCTCTCTTCAATGGATGGTTTTTCTAGTTATAATCGATTCGATTGCACCTGAAGACCATTACAAGACATATTTTATCACAACATGGGGTACCTTTTGTTATTGTTTCATGCCCTTTAGTTTAAAGAATGTTGGGGCTACATAACAATTATCCATGACATATATCTTTCATGACCTCTTACATCAAACCGTAGAGGACTATGTTGATGACCTCTTAGCAAAATCTAAACATAGATGTGACCATCTTTCAGTTCTTGAGATACTTTTCAAGTGTCTCATTCATTTCTCCCTTCGTCTCAATCCGGAAAAGTGTGTTTTTGGAGTTCTTACTGGAAAAATCCTGGGCTTCATTGTCTCTATCAGAGGCATTGAAGTTGACCCCGAAAAAATCAAAGTAATTCTCGAAATGCCTCCTCCTTCCAATCTCAAACAACTTCATGCAGTCTTCAAGGTCAACTTCAATTTGTTCGTCGCTTCATATCATAACTTTCTAATCATTGTCATCCCTTTCATCACCTTCTTCAAAAATACATAACCTTTGATTGGGATCAAAACTACCAAAAGGCTTTTGAAGATCTTAAGAGATATTTTTTATCTCCACTAGTACTCACACCTCCACGTGAAGGAGAACCCTTCTATTTATATGTTTCTCAGAATCGATCATGCTCTAGGAACTATGTTAGCACTTTGTGATAATCATGGATGTGAACAGGTCATTTATTATATCAGTTGTACTCTCCATGATTATGAATCACGATACTCTGAAGCGGAAAAATTGTGTTGCGCTATTTTCTTCGTTGCATCAAAATTTTGACACTACCTTCTTAATCATAAAACCTATATTATTACTAACTTTCAACCTCTAAAAATGATGCATTCTAATTCATATCACAATGACCGCATCACTCGATGGCTCCTTCTCATGGTCGAGCTCAACCTGGAATTCATTCCTCAAAAGGCAATCAAGGGTCAAATTATTACGGATCAATTAGCCGTGGCCCCTCTTTCCAATACACAGACTCCTTCTAATCATTTCCCAGATGAATCAATCAATCAATTTTGTCATGATCTCCTTAAAATGATTCTTTTCTTCGATGGTTCTAAATGCTAGCAAGGCAGAGGAGTAGGAGTTGTTCTCATTCCCCCTGGGGATTCCCAATCCCCTTATCTTTCAAATTATATTTTGAATGTACAAACAATATGGCAGAATACGAAGCCCTTATACTAGGACTAGAAACTGCTATATTTCTAGGTGTTCATATCCTTGACATTTTTGGTGATTCTGAACTAATAATAAAGTAGGGTCTTGGTGAATATTAGTGAAAAATGATATTTAACAACAATATCGTGATATTTATCATCATCTTATTAAATCCTTTGATTCTTACACTATTCAATCTGTCCCGCGTTCAACCAATTGTTTTGTTGATACTATGGCCTCCCTTGCAGCCCTTATCCCATGGACAATGCAAGAATCCCAACTTTCGGTTATTATACATCATTGTAAACAACCATTCTATGACATATCTCAGATTCATCTGGTCGAATCTAATTCGTCAGACCTCTGGTATTCACAAATTTTTGATTATTTATCCAAATCCATTACTCCCCTTGATCTTTCTAAAAATGCTAAGAGATATTTTATCGACATGCTACTCATTATGTAATCCTTGGCAGTATTCTTTACAAGCATGGATTTGATGGTATCCTTCTCTAATGCCTTCAATCCCATGAAGCCTCTACAACTATCCAAGAAGTTCACGATGGTATTTGTGGTGGGAATTTTAGTGGATTATCTATGGCCAAATGTGTTTTTCGTCTTGGATATTATTGGCCTTCTCTAAATCATGATTGTTGTGAATATGTTAAGAAATGTCTAAGATGTCAACAACACTCTAACCTTATCCATATTCCAAGACAGGCTTTACAGCCTACCCAAGATTTATGGCCCTTTTCACAGTGGGACCTTGATCTCATAGGTCTAATAAATCCTCGTTCGTCACAACAACATCATCCTACCATCATTACTACTAAGTATTTCACTAAATGGGTGGAGGTAATCCCACTCACCTCTACTAAATCTAGCCAAATCATTAATTTTATATATCAACATATCACTTCCCACTTTAGCGTTCCTCACAAAATTATTATGGAAAATGGAAAATCATTTAAAAATAAAGACCTTAAAAAGATTGGTGATGCATTCAAAATCCAACTTAGCTTTTCTTCCCGTATTATCCTCAAGCTAACGGTCAAGTGAGGCTACTAGTAAAACTCTTCAATATATCTTGGCTAAAACTATTGATTGAGTAGGATGAAATTGGAATCTCCAAATTCCCTATGCTTTGTGGGCCTATCGCACTAGCATTCGCACTTCTACAAGAGCTACTCCATTTTCTCTAGTATACCTGTTATCCAAATTTCACCCCCCAGAGTTAATTTGATAACATGCATCAGAGTTTTTAGTTCCAAGCAAGTAGATTGATTCAGGGGAAAATCATAAAATTGGCTAAGTCCTGCTCAAGGCCACCTTTGGGACAGTTGGAACAATTATACGTGGAAGGCACGGATCAGCCGAAAAGCCTCTAGGTGGCCCAAACAGAAAAGGGACATCTGGGAAAAATGGACGCGAAATGCCCGAATCAGCCAAAAGAAAGAAAATTTGTCCAAGTCCTTTACGGGAGCAAGCGGGACAAGAGTGCACGGAGGATGCAAACTGGCCGAATCGGGCGAACCGGAAGAATTTGTCCCAGAAAGCACTGGGACATTTGGGACAAGCTGGACACGAAGGACACGAACCATTTGGATCAGCCGAAACAGAAACTTCAAAGACAAGGACAAGTGAGACAAAGGGGCGCGCGGGATGCGGATAGCCGAAGAAGCCGAAAGCCAATCAGATCATGCCACGTGTCACTGGTAGAAAAGGGACGAGGAAGCCCATTTCGGGTGGATCGAGGATTACGTCCCATGCCAAGCACTTGGGACATCCGGCACAAAAAGACACGGTGGATGTGAAAATCCGGCAGGCCGTGGACAAATCACGTGTATGACACGTGTCGCCAAGGAAACGGGTCCAAAAAGTCAAAAGGGGCGAGTTTTCGAGCACTGATTCGAACCAATGAAATAGTGCCACGTGTCCAAGTTTAAGGGGCCCACAAGAAAAGCCCATGAAAAGGTGGAGAGATAAAATTGTTCAACGAAGGCAGAGCTCGCCATGTGTCGCCCAGGATGGCAGAGCATGGGAAAAGAAATTTAAAAATCCATTTTCACCTATTTTGTGCCCTAAATCTTCAGATCATCATATCTTTTGATCTAGAGCTCGGATTTGCATGTTCTTTATATCAATGGAAAGCTGTTGAAGTTCTCTACATGTTTTGGGATCAATCTCACATTTTGGTGCAATTTGGAGGGAGAAAATTAAGAAAACGTCTCTGACGCGTGGTGATAGACAGAAGTAATGCTTCAACAACCAACTTTAATGCAGCAGACAGCTCGCCGCTCCTGTTAGACAGCCCGCCATTTTGCTAGGATCCACCGCTTCTGTCATAATGAGATGATTTTAAATGCTACCAAGAAGTGGTTGGGGCAGATTCTAGATTTCCTCTCTCTTCCCTCTCTCATTTCTTGATATATATTGTAAAGAGGAGCTCCTTTAAGGGGTCGGACATTCTTGTTTTGCATCCTCCCTTCTTCCCTCGCTTGCAAGAGAAATTGTGGAGCTTTCAAACCTCCCATATGGGTTGTAATGCTAGTCTTTTTACCTCTTGGCCACTGCAATGTATTGTATCGACTCTTGAGCAATAATATATGTGTTGTGATTGACTCTCGACCCTCTCATGTATTCATTGCTATCATTTTGATCTCTTATTGCAGTTTGGTTACCTGTGCATGGTGTTTGTATTGCATCTATGTGGTCTATGTTAAATTTGCAAAACAAGTGTCTAACATTCCTCGGTGCATCACCTTTGTAGTTTAGGTTTTATTCTATGCATTTTCTTACCTGTCTCCTTGGCAAGTTAGATTAGGTTTTTTAGCAAACCTCTCGCATTTTTGTGTGCATCTCGAGCAGAGGAATAGGAACCACCTTCTCTGGAGAATCTTTTCTCATCTTTACAAGCCCTACGCTTGGAGAAAGGATTCCATGTTGTGTAATCACACTTGGATGCCCTGAACATCAACCTAGAAGCTGATTTACATCCGGGGGGTGCTATGAGTCTACAACAACAATACCTTCCTCTTGAAGTCCAAATTCCATCTTTACGTGTGTCTCTTCACAATTTCATTTCTGATGAATATTATCATCAGGAATGGCTAATGCAACTTGAGTTATTAGACAAACGTCATCTTCTCGCTCTTGAGCACCATCATGTCTATCAAGATCATATCCAACGTGCTTATAATAAACACATCAATGAGCATGATTTTAAAATAGGTGACCTAGTTCTAAAAGAAAATCAAAATGTCACTACCTTAGAAAGAAGTCAACGGGAAAATTTTCTCCTAACTAGATCAGACCATATATTATCACACATAAGTATGGGTTTGGGGCTTATCATTTAGCCTCTCTTGATGGTAAACCAAAGATTGAACCTCTTAATGCATTGCACTTACTGACCATTCTATTGTTAGTACACACACTTATGAGTATAGTCTTATCTTTAGACCATTCCTCCATCATTATCCCCTTCCATCTATCATTGTAATGATTTTGAATCATGTGGTCTACTGTCACCACTAGCCATGACCTTGAATATGAGCACTACGGCTTTACTCATAGCATATTCACTATGGATAAGTTCTCCCATTTGGTGAGAATCCCATGATCATTACATCCATCACCATCTCCTTTTCCTATTGTACTCATGTAGAGGGTCTAGGGTCTAGGGGTGTCTCTTGTACATTCATTATCCCCTCCTAGGTGGTCTACCTAGCTATTCCCATCTCTCCCTATATGAAGCTCAAGTTCATATATGTTAAAGGCAAGATCGAGGTTATTAAAACAGACTAATCCCTCGAAGGATAGCGTGTAAAAAAAAGTATACAAATCAAAATCAAAGAAAAATCAAGAGAAATAGACCGATCCCTCAAAGGATGGCTATCATATATATTATTCTTGCCATCCATATTATGTATAAAGTAGACCATACCCTAGAAGGATGGCTACTCTTTTATTATGGCATTTGGAAGGTTTTCCGCATTGATCAGCCTTCCTTTTATCAAGCATTCCTGAAAGCTTCCCGTATTGATCAGCTTTCTTTTATTCTATTCTTCCCATTCCCAGAGCTGGGGCATAGACTTAAGGAATACCATCTTTGGAGAACCTTCTTCCCATGTACAAGATACATCTCCAATTCCTTTGTCATGTCGACATTAGGATTATGAGAATATTTCATCCATATCTTCTTCTTGGTCTTGTGATATAGCCAAATCTCATTAGTTATATACTAATACCTGCTATCGGTTGTAAGTGCAATGTTTTGAGTGGTATCTTTCTTGTTTACTTCTTATCGGGTTAAAAGCATAACTTTCTTACTTGACCCTTGCTATGGTTATGCGACATTCATTTCATCAAAGTCATCTTTTATCACAATTATCTCCTTAGAAATAAAATTTCATGTCATAAAATTTGTATCGATATGTTTACTCTTACAGATGTCCCCTATCAACATCATCCATAAATCCATGAAATCAATTATTATCTTCAAACAATATTTTTAATGCATTATTTAGTTTGGGAATTCTACTTGACCTCCACTACAGTTTGTGAATTCTACTTGAGGATAACTCTTAGGTAGCATTCATTATCTGGTACATCCTCATCCCCCACCATTGTTCATTATCCTCTTCTTCACCATCTCAGACCTTTCACCCCTAACTTGGCACATCTACGTAATTCCCCGTGCAAAGACATGAAACCCTACTTGAAGTAGACCTGTCATTCAGGACAAGGTCTCATTCATGATTGTGTCTATTGACCATTCCTTCCTCCTAGTCCCCTTTATCAACCCAATTTTCTCCTAAAATTCACCTCATCTCATTCTCCGCTACTCTTCTCACCCACTTCGTTCTTCTCCATTGTTTGTTCGATACTTCACGCGTCATCCACCCGGGCCATTATTTTTGTGCTTTTCTCTTAATATCCTTTTACTGCCATCTATTTTATCACTCCATTTCCCTTTCGTTATTCTTTAGGCTTGACGCTCGTACTTAATCATCCATTGCACGTAGGTTTCTTGATCACAATGCATCTCTTTCTTAAGATCCTTCCGCTGTAGAAAATTCTTCATTGTTTTCCATTCCCTTCAACATCTTTACTCATAAAACTTCTTCTTACCACTCTAACATCATCACTCATAGAACATAGGCATCCTAATTAAGAATTCCCCTTACACTCTTTATCACACACTATATATATTCCTCCATCCACTCATGTCACACTCCTTTGTTTCCTTTTTATTACCTCCTTTCACTTCCTATTACGTCTTTCCGGTATACATTGCTTAGTATTTTCATCATTCTTCTTATTTGGCTTGGTGATCCTACTTTACCATTCCTACGGCATGGCAATCTTACTTAAGATTCTCTCTTAAGAGTAATATGTCTCCTTGCCTTTCCTCTTTCCTTCATCTTCCCATCATCCGTATTTTTCTTCATTCCCACAAAAACACCCTCTTCCCTTCTCTTTCTCCTCACACAAAATATCTCAAACTTCCTCAAATGTCATCTCCATTATCCCTCATTTGAAAATCCAGCTTAACTACTTCATACCCTCTCTTACTATGTCTTGTTCCTTCATCTTTACTTTTCATCTTCATCCACATCCTCATCCATTACATTCTCTCCTCACCTTCATCTTCTTACATATTGTTAGCCCTCCTTTCTTTACTCTTTCCGGTCCATTTTCTAGAATACTTCCCCATATCTATCACCATATTTACTCGTCATTATCATAGTTCATCTAACATTATGTCATCTTCCATTCTCACACTAAGAACTATCAGTGGACTTCTCCTAAGAATCGTTTCTCCCCATTCTACTAATACCGGTTCACTCATTTTTACCTCCTCCATTTTCTCTTCCTCCTTTTTTCCTTTTGTGCCCTCTAATCATTATCGAGGGATTTATCCTAACATCCCTCCAAAGGGTGCCGTTCATCTTCCCTTCACCTTTTTAATATTTCTACTATCTTCATCACATCGCTTTGCATCATTTTATTTTTTTCCTCTCCTCCTTTCTACCTCTAGTTTTCTTTCATATCATTCGTATCATCTTCATCTCCTCTTCTCCTCACACTTTTTCCTTACTCCTCCATTGATAACCTTTGACTCCCCCAGTGTTGCCCCATCTTCTTAACCATCTCACCATCCACATGCATTTCCATATGTTTGGTTTCATATTCAATTTCTTTCCTATTTTGGCTTTATCATCCCTTCTTTCCCTCTTATTTTCATTTCCCCCAATACTGAGCTTCTTTCTCTAACACCCCTATCTTCTTATCTTCTTATGGTGCCTTTCTTTCTCTTTTCCATTCTACCACCTCTCCCATCTTCTTTAACTTCTTCATCTTCTTCATCTCCTTCATATTTCTATCCTACTATACATATTCATCTCTCCAATCGTACTTCTCTCATATTCTTCATAACTTTTCTTTCTCGGTTTTGTCATCTCTTTCATGATCCATTTTTTCTCTCATCCTGTTTTGATCTGCATATCCCTTTCATCCCTTCTTCCTGTCATTTTCTTGTCTTCTTCTTTGTCCTTCATCATTTCTTTCTGCCACCATTTCTCCTCTTGATTATCTTTGCTACTTCTTTACTATGATATATCTCTATACACTCAACTTCCCTTCTAATCTCTTTTTCCTCCTCATCTCGTCTTCTTCTTGTTTAAACTTCCTCCCTCTCTTCTCCTCCTACTCACTATCTCTATTTTATTTTTCTCCAGGTCCCTTGTACCTTACCTATTTATTTCCCCCTTATCTTTTCCACTACCCTCTTATTGAATATTATTCTCTCTCTTTTGTGCTTTCGTCTATCTTCTCACCTCTCTTATCGTCCTTCTCTACTTGACCTCTCTCCTCCACCATGTCCTTTCTACTTCAACCATGTCCACTTTCTCTTATCTCTATCATCTATCATCCACATCTTTCATCCCATCTTCTTGGGACATTTTTTCTTGGAGGATACCATAACGGCCAACACCTATCTGATCTTGTACTCTTCCATGCATATTTTCTCTACTTTTGTTTTGTCACAAAAGTATCTTGACTTCCTGTCCTACTTATCGAGACAAGTAGGACTACTTTTACATTATAATTTACTCACACTTATGCATGTTTCTCATGAAACATGATTATCATCATATTTATCACACCTTTAGGTCATTTTATCTCATCCTTCTATCCTATCTTCTCATCATGTGCACATTTATGTTTTTTCCCCCTAGGGCATTTTATTTACACATCCATCTCCCATTATGTCATCTTCGTGCCCTATCATGGTGCACCTTTTTCATCCTTGTAATTTTCAATGTATATAACTCACTTTGTGTCTTGTACTGGGGCATAATTTTTTTCATCCATGTCCCTATTGTGGACGCATGATTTTTCACAAAATTCCTCACAAAAAAAGGATTGCACACATCTTTTGCATTTAGTTGAACATATTTTGATGTTTTCTTATGACCCATTGGTCATCATGGTTTACATCCATCTTTGCATTGGTATTCACCCACTTACTTGGTTCGTAGAATGTTGTTATCTGTCTCCGTTGAGACCGCAATTGACCTCTACCGATGTGATATTGAAGTCACCACCATATATTTTGTTTTCTTTATTGCAATCCTTCTTCTTTTGGGGCATCTTTCCTTTGGTCATGTATTCGTCCATCCTTAGACACATCTTTCATCTAACCCTTTTTGTTTCTCTCTCACACCTTGCTATCACAAACCACTCAACAAAAAGGGGTAAATGTAGACACCTATTTTTGGATATAGCACACCTCAATCATCTTGCATTAACGCTACTTCTATTTTTGAATCTCTTTCTCTTAAATTAAATGAAATCATATCCATTTGCTTAATTAATTACCAAATGGGACCCATATAGACCCATTTGATCATTCAACTTTTGATATTATTTCCATCTTCTATAAATTATTAATTCATGAGTATTGATATACACATTCGACACTCTTTTCCTAAATTCAAAAGGTAGAATCTATCATCACACCTACCCAATCCCACATGTTCCCCACTTAAGTCAAAATCAAGTTCCCACCTAAAAACAATTCCCACCTAAAAATTCAATCTCTTCAAATTATTAAAATATGAACCCCACCCATGAAATCAATAATTCAAAAATTCCCCTATCCGACAACAAATCCAAAAAAATCAATAGTTAAAGTCAACACATGACTTCACTTTTACACCTAATCATGTCCCCACTCCACATCACACCTTTTCTTTTTTTCACGTCATGAACCCTACCATCAAATCAACTCTTCATCATGTCCTCTTAATCAAAATTGATTTTACAAATTATGGTTATTCCTTAATCCTCTATTTTAATACAAATTCAAATTATAAATATGAGTCTTCTCCCCTCAAATGAGGAGGTAAAATTCAGGTGAATGCTGTGAGATTTTAATCATTTTATAATATCATTATTATTCTATCTAGGTGATAACACATGGGATTTCCATGACATTCTGCTCATGATTTGGGTTCATGAAATAATTTTCATGTTGTACGCATCAGATCGATAATCCTATCTACATACCGGTCCCATCCGTGTTTTTTTATTTATCAATTTGTGTGTCATTTGTTTTGGATGCTATTGTACTATTATTCTTATCACACGGGGGTTGACAGCCACTGAGGAAGTTAACGCTTCTCAAATCTGATTTGTCAGGAAGCCCTCACATTAAATTTATAATCATTATTTTCCTAGTATATGTGAAGCTGCAGTTTAGGAATCACACCGAGGACTTTGATATCAACTTTGTACCCATAGCATCTATCGTCATCTCCAAGGTATTAAACCCTTATATACTCAACGTGGCTTTGTGTTTCTTGATTACTCATACACTCACCTGGACAGGAAGCTAGAAATGCAGATCAACAATGAGGGCCAAAATATCTTCTCAAACCTTTAGGACAATTTTTCACACGTTTTCCAATTCTCACCTTTATACACTTATGTTGGACTAGTAGAAATTGACAAGTATGGAGAACGTGCGGAGGAATAGGGCATGTAAGAGGGGTGCATGGGCATGCATGAAGGTGCAGTTGAAGTGGCACACACTCGAAAGGTAGGATTCAAGATTTAGCTTATTTTCTAGTTATGAGATAAAAATATGAAAAAATCACATTGGAGTACAAATCATGCTAAGGAAAAAAGCATGATGATTTGATGTCAAGGAACATATATGTTTGGGATAAAGCACATGTAAATCATAGATGAAAGGTCATGCATCGTTTCAGCTATTAATAGGATAAAAACGAGTCTTATTTATAGGAATGTCTATTATTAGTTGTCTTGTAAAGCACACATGTAATGTACACATGGCTATTTTGAGCATGCAATATTTTTGAGAGTGCATAAGTGGTGAAGGGAAAGTCCCCACCCCTATAAGTATCTATTATATTTATTTGTTTTGGGACCATGTAATATTGTTTATGACTAAGCACTGAGAGGATTTATGGCTTAGGTTTTGATGGTGTGCATGTTCCAAAGCACCTAGTTATGATAATGTATTCAGATTTTGTTATGTAATACTTTATTATAATGGAATATGGCAGATGGATTCTGGTAATTGATGTGTCTGAATATGGTGACTTCATGGTGGATACGATATTAATTGTTATCTTATCTATATGTTTCCTTATTATGTGTGTTTACAAATGAATCTATGTAATGATTTCTTATGTTTGAATGAACCCTTGGTTATATATCATCATGTATCTACATGCTAACCTATTGACAAGAAACACAAAGGAGGGACCTAGTAGCTTCACGTGCTTTGGGTGAAGCTACTAGGCCAGTGCACATAAGAAATTGAGGGAAATAAAAGACTACATTTTGGTTCCATTTCTGAGACCTCTTTTAAAGTTGTTTTCTTGTAACAACAACTTTTTGTCACTTCAATCTTAGAGAAAAAAATTCTACCTTATGTAGCTGATTCAAATACCCATATATTTAAATCCAACATAATTCTTAATGCAATCCCTTTTCAATAACTATCATGAACCATGTGCAGCTATATGAGAGAATACTGAACTCACAAGTTCTCCCTCAATGCTCTTATGAGCCATACATACAAATGTATCCCTTTGGTTCTCCTTTAACAAGATATGATATATAAGTGATAACCCTAAGTGTGTACCTAGGTTCCACCTATGAAATCCACAAGCATCTCACAACTTAGATAATGGTGAAATCTCGACAGTATAATCAGTAGTTACACTACCTTGCGCAAGGTTTCGAGTCATGTATACCATACTCTATTCCATGACGGCACACTCATCATTAGGAAATTTTTCATTTCACCTTAATCACTTTTTTGGTTATAAGGATTTGCAGTCAATGATGTTGTAAATAGCTACAAGTCTTACATGAGGTACAAGCCTAGATTAACCTACATGAAGCTTTACCTCGATGTCATCCTATGATGCCTATGGGAGAGCAAGTGTCTTTGTAATGATTTTCTTCATTGCTATATTGCTTCCCTTCCGTAGCCATCATATGTTGGCATCGGGGTACCAACCCATGGGGTTTCATCCACCCTTGTAACTATAACAAGCTTGTACTTAAGCAATACCACTCTACATTTTAAGGTCTTGAAAAGGGAACTCAATATAGCTGTTATGTGGCAGTATTCAAATAACGACAACTATCATTAAATGGATACGTCCACGTAACAGCGGCATTGAGTCAACTGTCAAGAGTCTTAAAATGAAACATGGTATCTTAATAAATTAAACATGACACATTGTTCTAGTTCCCGTGTCTTCATCACTTAGTGAAGAGTATCTAGATTTCTATCCCCTAGAATCATGATAGGTTAAATGTAGTTCCAAAACTACTCATTTCTTCCTATCTGTTTCAGATATAAGATAGATCAATCTTTAGACCTAAATTCCTAATTCTATGGTTTGTTAATGATTCAATTTCCACCGCATCAGAATAATACCTTACATTATCATGGAGTAATAACTACTAATGTTAATCTTACTCCCATTAGTAATCATGCAACTATATAATTACTAATTATTGGGTACATACGGAGTCGATCCCATTACCCTCCTTTCAAAAACACTTATGCTATATTATTAGAATCGTGTTACTCAGTTTAACCTCAACATTTATTCTTGCCAGGTTTGATTTATCGATAGATATAAATCTTATCCATTTTACGGTTCTTGTTTTAGTAGGATTCCCAATTCTCTTGAGAACCTCTATAACCATTTCCAAACCTCAACTTAGGTTTATTTTAATGGCTACTACCACCTTGGCAGAGTATTCATTTTCCCTAGATCCGTGTACCAATTTCCTTGGCATCCAAATACTTTCCATTAATTCCAGCTATCGGATCGTTGTTATCATTTATATGACTACACCGTCATATCCTAATCATGGTTGGTTTCAGCTCACAATTTTATTTTATTTTTAGGAGCATAAACACCAAACTTCCATAGTGAGTGAGATGGCGAGTACTCATGTTGAGCACAATCTGAATGCTCCCATCAATACTCTAATCATTTTCATTGGGTAGTAAACCCATAGTTTCATGGAGGTTTAGTATTCTAGGGATTAATCATCTCCCAACAATTCTATGCCAACTATATCCCATATCCTATGGGCCCTTTTAGCATTTAGGTTCAACCTGATTATTAATGATTTATCTTTAATACATCTTGTTAGTTGGAATAGCTCCAACATAAACATTCATCACATCATATTTTATACGATAGCAATCTGATAGATCATATCCTTTATTTACCCATTTTATGGAAAGACAGTTTTCTTAAGCAACAAGGAATGATCTATTCTCATTTATTATTTCACCTTGAGGAATTAATTTGAACTCTCCTTCATGTTAAGGGAGTTGGATTATTTTTATCAATTATTTCAAATTAATTTCTGAAAATATTTAAGTGCTACCCAAAAGGAACATCAGCAAATTTTTGGGACTTAATCCTTATATGAAGAATATTAACAAGTTTTGGGACTTAATCCATAAATTTCATCATAACAATTTATTTCCAATATAGTTACTCAAACTTTATCAGAGGAATTTTTCCTTCAGTATGCACACATAAGCAAACACCTCAAGACTCATAACTAGATGATTTCTCATCTACCATGCAATTAACCTTTACCGGTCTTGTGAGGAATCACAACCTCTTGCTAACAATAATACTAATTGCCCATAAGTTAATCGATCTAGATTAAGAATTCCACAACACTACTCCGTAGTGTAATCCATTAACCTATCCCTTATGTTATTGATTTATAACTTCACAACTCCTCCATTTAACCTGCTAGGTTCACCTAGTCCATAAGATAGTTGTTATATTATAAAATAGAGAGAGATACAACAGCCCTCCATTACAATCGTCCAATGATCCCATTTTCATAAAATATCCTAAGTATAAATCCATTCTTATACCGACACTACTACAACATAGTGGGATTCATTACGAAATTACACGAGAGGCATCAACATTCTTCGATAATATGAAGCGAGTCTTTATTGAACAAAATATAGAATCTTTTCCATGTTACAATAGATCTTAAATGTACACAGTATATTTTCACAAGAGAACCTTAACTCGAAGTCAATAAATAACTTCCTCAACATAAATAAGAATATCTCATATCAACAATTGGCTGCAACTTTATCTTCTAAAAGTAAGCATGTGGTATAATTAGATAACCAAGACATTTCTTTACTTCATGCCAGTTACCTTCGCTCAATTTCCTATAATGGTTAGGCAAGGTCAGTTCAACTGAACTGAGCAAGAAAAGTCCTTTATCCCATTTATCAATTTATGTCATTAAATGTTAGAATGAATAAATACTACAATAATCTCAATCTAACATTTTAATCATATAATTCCACAAAATCATTCTTAAGTAACTTGCTTTGCAATCATTAAGAACAGCTCCTTTACCTTTTTCAGTACTCCACAAGGACAAGTTATAAGTACTACTTCATAAAATAGTTAGAGAAAAACCGGATAAAAGATACTCATACCCAAGAAATGACCATCAAATAATCAATAACACAAGTTATTAAAAATACGTTTGTATCACATAAAGTTAGAGGGAGTAATCAGACTTTTATCAACCATGGTATGAATCTACGTCATCCCATTAATAAATATAAATTTATGTAACTAATGTTTCTTCTCCAGTAATACAAACAGTATAATTCTTGGACACACAAGGTAATCCAAGCTACGGAAATGAAACTAACAAGTTTCATCAATATCAACACACCCATCAAGTAGATCCAATTAATACTCATGACGTTTATATGTCATAGCTATAGGATGCGACATATTCTACATTAACCATAATATCCTAAGAAGGGGATATATATCCATACAACTCAAGTTACATATCCTAGTAGCTTAAAGGAATTAAGGCAATATAGACTCGATTGCCTATTTATTCCATATTGAACCTTTTTAGATAAACTCATCATTTCAAATTATATCTTACCGCATTGTCTTGTAATAAGAATCTTAATACACAACCATTCAAAAGCTTATTTATGCTTGCGTTTAGGGGCTAAACTCCTCAATTTGTCTCAATGATTAGTACATATCACTCCTTGGTAATGGA
Source organism: Taxus wallichiana var. yunnanensis (assembly GCA_018340775.1). Taxonomy (NCBI): domain Eukaryota; kingdom Viridiplantae; phylum Streptophyta; class Pinopsida; order Cupressales; family Taxaceae; genus Taxus; species Taxus wallichiana. The sequence goes on from CM031244.1 coordinate 168,509,421, forward strand.
GATATGTTACCCTTGATTTAATCATCCTATAGAGATTAATCAGTTTCATAACTTTACATAATATTAATATTAAAATATTCAGTAAGGATTGATTTTAAGAATGGAGACAACTAAGTTTCCTTTCCATTATTGCACCTTATATATGGATCAGCAAAACTGATCCAACATATCCATAGTGTAATCCACCAAGACCCCTCCCCTTGGTTCCAAGTAAGACTTTCTAGTTTCTTCAAGGAAGCATAAAACAACCAACTCTTTTAATCCTTATCCATCAAAGTCCCAGCTCCAATCGAGCTTTCCTCAAGTAAGTGTCTGATTATAGAGATATTATAACATCATAACAGAATAGCTTCCTAAAGAGAGAAGAATGGTTTTTCGTATTCGGTTGAAGATCAGTTAGGTTCAGCCCTTCCAAAACCAATTCCCAAATTCATCTTTTGTTCTTCAGTATCAGTTCAAAACTAGCTTAGATAACTTCTAAGGAAGGTAGTAAATAATGAGACTCCTTATTATGGAGTGAGCTGAAGGCTCTACAACTCAAAAATTATTTACATCAACTGAAGATGCTTCAAAAATCCTAAGAAAAGGAATATTCAGGATGAGGTTGTAACCAACCCGTGGTGGACGGTGATGGATTATGATTCAAGTATCCCGCAACTCAGCCTCTATTGCCACTCATCTGCAACGAAACCGGGAGTAATCCTGCTTCTTCCCATTAACCTTTCAAAGAGCTGTGTGGTTTAGCATATCATGCTAGAATAACATGAAGTGTTATTAGCTCACAAAACACCTATCCAACTGAGCCATGTCTTAAAAGGTTAATACCTATATTTGCTTTGGAGAAAGAAAATGTGAGGAATAAAATTTTCTTGCAGACCCAACAAGGGTAAAAGGATTACGTTGACAAACCAGCAAGTCTTCAGCCTAGCGGACTCGTGGCTCATTAACAGTCAACTCGATGGAGATAAAAGTAGTCTATAATATATACTATGCATGAGATAGAAGTACCAACAGGTTATCCCCAAATCTACCCGAGATCATGCCCAAATACACCTTCTTTTTCTACGGTGATACGCACAGGACAAAAGTGAAAGTAATATACACCAATATCCAGAATAGGTTTAATTGCTTAAATAAACATACCCTGATTTGAGTCAGGTATAAAGGAAACCCATATTCCCAATTATAATTTTTGCAAAACATTATATCATTTGCACAAATACCCGTTATTATTTGGGTCAACCCCAATCAAACAATGCAAACGAAAAATAGTATATACAGTCGTCATTGCGAGCATGATTCAAGCGGAATAAAAGATAAATGGATAATAGTTTTCTAGGGTTACAGTCATACCAATTTCCCACTTCTTCTCGCATAAAAATAGAGTATAACAAACAACAACCCCGAACTAATACATACCCAATTTTTCTCTTAGCACAAACCAAAATTGCTAATATGTATTCATTATAACCTCTGATGATTTAAAAGGATAAAAGGGATAAAGAATGTTTCTTGCCTGGTAAAATGGCAAGCCGTATTCTTTTCTTCCTGCTTCCTTCACAGCCCCAAATCATGCACATCTCCGAATCAATTAGGTCACATTTCCAGATTCCTTGCTCAGTGAAATGTTTTAATATAAAGAATGATTTAAAAACACATGGCTTTACTGGTCTTCGCCCTAAGAAATTCACCATGCAAAGATACCAAAACTGGAGTTTTTTCCAAATTTACCAACAAAACTAAATGAAGTTGTTGCATGCAATTCGCCTCATTCGGGGCTTTACGAATTTCCAAAATATTAAATGTAAATTTTAATGACATTCAATGCGGAAGTGCTACACCAGTGGCTTATCCATCTACCACCACCCATTACTCTCCTCCAAAATTGGTGGGGTTATTCTAGTTTAAAACCTTATTTACTTTTTCCCCGAAATTTGCTAAATAATAATAACTTAATTACTTTTCATAACTTAGGTCGATTAACCTTTCAAAAACATAGGTTATAATATAGCATAAACAATAAGACCAATGCTATTGTACATGCATAGCCCTTTTTGTTATTATTTATATGTCCCATAACTCCCATAGGGATACATATTACAAAGTGAAATCAGCTATAATAATTTCATAATTCCAATGTAAGTACCATGGCCTAGGATTCATAAGCCAGAGTCCACTGACCACAGTGGTTGATCGTTAGAAGGTTCGTTAGACAAATCCGGAAACTACGTTCCCTTGTCTAAAACATATTACCTTCTAAGAATGGAACAATGAAATATACTATTTCACAGGTATCATATTATCCTTAGAAAACTTTAACTCTTCCCATTGTGATATCATGACCCAACACGCCGGTACGACATATTAAGTCATGTCATCGATGGCTTATTACACATATTTTAATCATAACCAATCGTACATGATTACAATACTTCATATCTCAGTTACCAGCAAATTATCTTGATTACAAGAATGTTCTTTGCAAATGCAATCTTAATATTTAAATACGAAATTAGGGTTCAAAGTGAACATTATTTAAAAATACCCAATTCCCATCACTTTAGTAGGAGCAACATAACACTTCCTACCCTTATTAAGTGCATGGCTGGCATTATCCACACAACTGTTATGGCAAACATGTTGTGGAAAGTGAAGATGCACGTTAGAATCTAGGAGTCACTGCATTAAATCCTTTGATTTAGTTTTATCATTCCATGGATAATTTCAACTCCTTTATGATCCTGAACTAAATTTGCGGAGTGTTTACAGATGGCGTATTGGTTGACTCAGGAGAGCATTGAAAGCTAGGTAGAGAATGATCGGGATCATTTTTCTCATAAATATAGCACTGGACTTGATTTCAATGCACACCATTGGGTAGAAGATAATATTTATCATGATATTTATGATACGTTCTTCATATTATTTATAGTATAATTGTATAAGTGGCTAATGACTTATGCAATAGGAGATTTTGGGGATATAGACTGAGAGTTTGGAAGCAAAAGGATTACCAAAATATTATTGATGCTAATGTGGAGTGGACTAGAGTTATAGATCATTTGTGGGATGGATTATTGTGCAATTATACATTGGAGTATGTTATTTCTACGTATTTTTATCCAAAGGAAGTCAAGTTCATGTTCTTGCACAAGCCCAAAGGATCTTATTTGTGTAGTATAACATTATCGATCAATATTTTGATAGTAGAACTATATTTAGAGTGCGTGCAAGGGTAGGAGTTGGTGTGGAGAAAGATGATAGACCTGGTAACATCAATACAGAGAGAGGAAAGATGACTCAAGTTTAATGAAGTGCAAGAAAGGGAAATGGAGAAACAAAGGGAGATTGAGGAGTCCCTAGATTTGAGGAGAGAGATGTACTACGAAATATTTGAAGCTCTCATTGAAGATAAATAACCCTAACATCTAGTTCTACCAATATTAGGTAAGCACAACAGATAATTCCCTTCATCTTTGGATGAGAGCATGTCGAGGAGAGTATGAGGACTGCAGACATGCATCTGATCTCACCTAGTGACCTAGCCCTTGTGCTTGGTGTTCCAAATCTAGAAGTAGTCATTAAGAATCATGATAGTGCATCTAAACAAGAAGAGATGAGTAGATATCATTTTGTGTTGAATTTAGGATATAAATTTAGTAGTGTACCCATGACATCACGTCAATTTCGTTGTTTGGAAGTGTTACGAAAGGATTTTTCCCAAGAACATCATCAAGACTAATGTTTGTGTGCGGCCATTGGAAGTACTACTGAAGAGAGTCATGACCATCGGACCATTGATGTATATTCTAGTACTATGACTGGGACACAAGGAAGTACATCAACTAGTCCATATTCCATAGCAGAGGGCTCAAGAGGATTTAGAGGTTTATGAAGAAATCTTGGTGGAGGTTACGATTCTCGGATACGGTGGAATAGGCCCACATCCCTAACAACACCCACATCAACCATCATTCCATCGACACCTCGGGTCTACTATGAGATGTCTCCTCATTTACAAGATTATAAAGGTATTGAAAATATAAGAGAACATGTGCATAAGTGTTAACTTCTATGATGCGCTAAGGGATTACCACATCGAAAGAAAGGTAGTCAGTTTGCTACTATACTACAAGGGCACGCGCATAGCAAGTACAGGAAGTATGACCCACATCAGACTATGGTGGATTACGATGCTTTGCATTATATGTTTATGGAAGAGTTTCACATTTCAAAATTTGAGCAAAAGAGCATCAGTGTGCTCAAGGATATCAAACATGGTTTATTTGAAAGCATGTGAGAGTATGATGCGTGTTTTAAGACTCTTTTGTCTAAATTATCTTATGAAATTCATCTTATTCAACATGCATAATGGTTTTTAGAGGATTTTTAACTCTGTTCATAAGAGTACTCTCTCATATGACATATTTTGATCCATGTGAGGCTTTAGAAACTACCTTTCACACTAAGACAGGTTAGAAGTGTTTATACTAGAGTGAGCCCATTATTGGAGGTGCATGTTGCAGCTATAGTGAAATGGTTGGAGAATATTTCTACCAACTCAACACATGAGATGTATCTTTGGAATATGGTGCACATATTGTGAGGTGGAGGTAAAAAATAAAGATAATTTCCCATGTAAGTTGGTGCATGAATTTCTAATAGAATGTGAATTTTGTCATCCGAACCATGATGTTTGTGATTTCCCCCTTTTGTAGCATGTGCTCCATAATAAGGTGTCTATGTACTATAATATTTGTAAATCCCACACTCACGACACCACCGATTACATATTGGTTGATCACATCCATAAAGCCCTTTGAGACAAGAGTGTGTTAGACTAGTGTGGCAAGTGGATCGGGAGCAAGAAGGCCATACTCATCAAGGAAAAAACCATGGAAAAATAGGAATAGAGGCTTATGAGGGGGATATCGTGGTCTAGGTTGTGGTAGAGATAGGTTTACTAAAGGAAATTTTTATACTCACGGGTCACCATATCATTACCAATGGGATTACCCTTAGAATGTAGCATGTTCATTGTGTGGGAGCCACAAAAATTAGATGATTTCCCAGGACTTATATGAGAATATGAGTAAAACAAATAAGGATAAGGGCATGGGGAAAATTAAGGTGTAACACACGAATACTGATCAATGGATGCCTAAGAATACTGATCCAGATTTACAACCCATGTTGGTTACAACATGCTTATCTGAGGTAGCACGTATGTGAAAACTTCTTAAGGTTAAGCCTCTCATTACATTGGAAGAAGTGATACATTCTAATTATCCAAATGTGACACATCATAATGAATTATATGAAGAAAGCGTGAGATTCATTATAGATTTGGAGGGTGAAATACAATGCTTAAAAGAGAAAACATGCACAAGAGAGTAGGAAAAAAATGTTGAGCTCCCACAAAAGGATGTGGATGACTTGAAAGAGGTGTGTAAGATGTTGTTCAGGAGAATATCATTGTTTTATTAGGAGAATGGATTTGAAAAAAATCTATGCTTAGGAGTTGAGCACGAGAGGCAAATACTTCATGATAATTTACCAACACATGAACATGAATTTGATAAGGAAATCACACTTGATGAAATAATTTATGGTTGGATAGTAAGAAATATCTTTATAGATATAGGCTCGAGGTGAACATGATCACTCTAGAGGCATGAAATCAGATGGGAAGACCTACATTGTAGCCATATTTGAATGTTTTGTATATGGAAAACAAAACTAAGGCAATTCCTATTGGGGTACTAAAGGATGTATCTATTATCATTTAGGGAGCTAAGTTTACTAGAGAATTTGAGGTGTTGGAGCTTGTAGAAGAAGACAACTTTCCATCATTACTTGGGCATCCCTGGTGTTATGCAAACAATGTTGATTTTCACTTCAACAAGAGATACATCAATTTTGATATCAATGAGGAGTTCGTAATTATACCTCTATTTGAGAATAATGTAGAGCCTTTTGTTGAGCCCTTGAGTGAAGAAGAACTTAAAATATTTTATTCTCAGATGATGCATGAACCACAAAATCTTGAACCATCAAAAGAAGTATATTTTCGGTGGGAGGACATGCGGTTTGTCGGTGACACTACTAGTTTTGATTATGAAAACTGGGCATATGGCACATATGAAATTGTTAAGAGAAAAGTTAAAGGATGAGTTACATGGATGATTAGGCCATGTATGGTGAGGCACTTGGGCTCAGCTCGGGTGCTAAGATATATTGGTGAAGGGAATCCCGATACATTATTACGTGCTTTATGGAGAATCGGTGGTCAAATTAAGGAGATAGAGAAAACATGTTGGTCTATACTTTTTGAGGGGGTAGCAACACGCTGATGGGAAACACATAAAGATAACCTCTTAGAGTGGTGAGAAGTGAGAATCACCTTTTTCACTAGGTTCACTCAAAGCAATTTACCTATATACATTTTTTTAATTTAATGGCAAGGATTCGGATTCACATTACATCAATGAGTTTGAGATATCACGGGTGTAGGGGTTTGAGGCCTTTCCACCATCACTATGGGTACATAACTTATAATCCACACTATGCATATGTATGCACACTTGATATGTCCATGCTTTGAGCTAAAAACGGAGACTAAAAATTGACAATAGATGAGTCTTGGTATGATCCACACTTTTGATTACTTTTCTACTAAGCCTCCCATCCATGAATCATTTTAGATAATGAAGTGCATCACTTTGGGGGATAATGCGAAGGTTAAAGAGTTCATGTTAGAATTTTTAATGAACACGATCTTATATCTAATGATGATGAAGGAAAAATAAAATGGGTCATGCTTGGAAGGAAAAATAAAATGGTAATTCATATATATGATTGATGATGATGAATCTGATAATTTGGGTGTTAGCCACATTGAAGGTGTACGTGAGATAGTATATTTTTCAGATGAGAAGGCACACACATAAAATGGTCCCATGAAGAAAAAGAAGGTTAACATTGGTATAGAAGATGAGCCCAAAGAATCAGTTATTGGTGATTATCGGTCAGAACAGGAAGTAACAAAGATCATTGAGATTTTTCGTGAATTCAAGGACTTATTCCCATGGGGATATCATGAATTAAAAGGTGTTCATCCTTCTTTATGAGAGATGAAGATCAAGCTAAAAGAAGGCATGCACCTGGTTAGGAAGAGGCCTTATAGAATGAATCCTAATCTATGCGTGAAGGTGAAGGAAGAGATTGATAAAATTCTCAAGTTTGGAATTATTGAGCCTATTGAAGAATTTGAATGGGTCATCCCCATGGTTATAAGCATTAATAAGGATGGGAGGATAAGGATTTGTTTAGACTACAGGGAACTCAATTATTCATGTGTTATAGATCCCTTTCTCACCCCTTTCATAGAAGAAATCCTTGAAGGACTTTCTGGGCGCGAGATATATTCTTTATAAATGAATTTTTCAGTTTATCAACACATGCGCATCACAAAAGAAGATCAAGAGAAGACTACTTTCACCACTAAGTGGAGTAAATTTGTTAATAAAGTCATGAATTTTGGATTAAAGAATACGTCATAAGTATTCTCGCACTGCATTTTGTAGGAATTCCAATACTTTATTCATAAATTATTGTGGGTAGATTTGGATGATTGGACGATCTGTGGCTTGGTTAAGGATCCTTTTGATAACTTAAGGATCATGTTTGAGAGGTACAGGTAGTTGAGCATATCTCTTAACATTTATAATTACATATTTTCTACAAATTTTGGCACTTTACTTGAGAACATCATTTGTAAAGAAGGATTGTTAGTAGACCTAGATAAGATAGCTATGATCTTGGGCACTGGAAGAGCATACCAATCAAAGTGAGGTGCGCAGATTCTTGGGACAAACAAGATACTATAGGAAATTTATTAAAGGCTATGAAAAGATTGTCATTCCCTTAGAATAATTATTTAAATCTAAAGGGAAATTTTATTGGGGTGACACGCAATAGCAAGAATTTAGGACATTAAAGCGAAAGGCTTACTCTGCACCTATTTTGTGCTTTCTTTCATTGAAAAATCCCTTTCTGTTGGCATGGTGTCCTAATAGGTGTTTTCATTGATGAAAAACAAAATTAATGAAAAAATTAATGATGTATTATGATTTCATGATGATGTATATGGTGCTAACATACTGGTTCATATGTGTTTGAGCTGATACAATGGGATTCAATGAGGATAGCTTACTCTAACAAGCCTATACATGTACCTAGGAGATGAATCTTGTTAGTGTGAGCTTCTTAGTTTCTTGGGAAGAAGTTTAAAATGTTTTCTAGCATGATTTTAGGGTTCTTGGGCACTCACAATAGTTTCATATTGTAGGTACATGTGTTTCGCCATGTTACAGTGCTCATTTAAAGAAGGTATGGTAGCTTGGAGTTATGACGGTGTTTTTGAGACATATGAGCTCATGAAATCTTAAAAATAGGTATGTCATGATGTATCAGTATTTTTAGGTCATTTTCAGAGGTTTCTTGATGATTTATTGCATTATTTCAGTTGAAACTAGCTTCTATAGTGAGGATCTAACATGTAAGCATAGGTAAGCATTAGTGAATGGAGACATTGAGATATGGATTTAATATTATGATGATTTTATATTTTATAGGGATGATTCATAGTACTTTTAGAAAATTTTCATGTCCCCATGATGTGTATTTTGCAAGATATGACTGTTTATGTGAGACATGGTCAAAATCTAGTGAAATTTCAGCTCGAGTTGGTAACTACGATACTCGTTGTGAATTGTGTTGTTTTAATGGTAAATTTTTTATTTTAGGGAATATTATATGGTGAGTTTATAAGTTTTTAAAAAATAATTAATTTGTTTTATTATCACATTTTTTTGAACGATAGTTAAGAAGGTAAAGTGGTCTAAAACCCTAGTTAAACACTAGTTAGGAGCAAGTATGAAGAAAGAGAGATATGTGACCCAGTTTTGATTACTTCATAAAAATTTATAATTGGATTTTTAGATAACTCTCTTGTATTTCCATAAATGTATGGTTGAGGTCATGATGATGAGTGGGTCCCACCTAAAACTAGAAGTTTCTGAAGAAGAAGGTTTTGGGACAAGGTTGTCCAAAGGAGTAGCATGAGAAATTTATGGTGCATGATTTATGGGATTTTTTATTAATTACCATGGAGGTTTCATGATAATTTAATTCAGGTACATGGTGTTCTGATGTCCAAATAGGTTTACTGGTCAAAGGGTAGTTTTGGGGTCTCAAATAGCAGGGTCCAGTAAAATGAGCATAACTGAGCTACATGTGGAGTTTTTAGATGATTCATGTTTTGTTTTAAATTATATTCAAATATATTTCCATATATATATATATCCTCATGATGAGGTTATTTTACATGGTTTCTAGGGCATTCTTTGGATAGAAATATTTTTACTAGTTCAATAGAGGATGTGTTCATGTGAAATTTTGGACATTTTTGAAGTATGAGATGGATCGGTAATGTTTTATATCACCTATAATTGAATCAGTAAGTTTTGTATCTAATGAATACATTTTTAGGTCTTGTATATATGTATAAAATATTTTATGAGATAACGTTTGAAATAACCTTTTTGGTAGGTTCCTTTGGTGAAGGAAAAAGTACTTGTGGTTTGAAGCAATGACTATTTAATGACTTATAACTTGATTAAAATTGTTCTATAGGTTCTGAAATTTCCATTTCATGGTAAAATGGAATGGTTTAGATCAATCTACAAGTTATCTAGTGGCATTATGAAGTTTCGAGTGGTGCTAAAGGGTGTAGGAAACAATAGTTTTGAGAAATACATAGAGCACTAGGCCAATTAAATGAAATATTTTGATTGTTCGATATTAATTGAAACCATTTATGATTTTTAAATGTTAATTTAAACATTTTTGGTGATTTATGGGTCAATAATAAGAATTTTTTTAATGTAAGGGAATATTTATCTTTGAGCCATTGGGGTTTTGAGCCATTTTGGCACATGAAATGATGGTTTAGGCTAGTCTAACCTAATTGGGTAACTTGTGACTATTATGATTTGAATTTAGAATGGTTATATGATGCATGGGTTTATTCAAAGGAGGTAAAATTTTTGAGTTTGAATTTGAGCCTTGGAGAGGCTATAAAAGTGAAGTTATAAGCATATTGTTTCTAGCTTTTTGAAACCCCTTTTAGTATTTTTTAAGAAAAAAATTTCTGCAAAGAATAACCCTTTGGGCCTAGCCCAAAACCCCTGAGTTCCATTATAGGACAGTAGTTGGTTGATTTTTCATGAGGATATTGTGATAAAGTGCAAAGTTAGTGTTGTTTCTTTGAAAGAGAGTTAGAGAAGGAGGGAAGATTTGGATGCTTGTGTTTGAATTCTATCTTCATAACATGTTGATGTAATTTTCAAGTTTCTAAGGATTTTTCAGATCTAATATTGGAGTTTGAATACATTCTCATAGTTGTGCATCTTCCTATGTATTCATAAGACATTGATTGTCTTGAAAATATTTCTTTGTATCTTGTAATTCATTTTTGAAGAAACTAATCTTTGTGATATGATTTGCACATCTATATAATTGTTTGGATCTGATTTGATAATCAATATATGCGTTTATTTCAGATTATATTGTTTTCCTTGTATTGATTTCACTTCATTATAAAATTTTGTATGCTTTGATGTGTTCTACATGATTTTGTGTGGTTAGGGTTTGAAGCACAAGTGAGTAAGTTTTATTGGGGAATGATTCACCCCCTCAGTCCTTGTCACCTCCAACAATTGGTATTATAGCAGGCCCTTGGAAGTATCCTAACAAGCTAGAGGAGATATTTGGTGACAAGATGAATCCTCCATCATTGGATATTGTTTTGATTAATACTTTCTAGATAAGGAAATGGGTATGTGAGAATACAGTAAAAGATTTTAAAAATGGTGTAAAATCATGAAGAAGTAGTTAATTTTTTTAAAACTCAACTTGAGGAGGCAAAAGATGAGTTGAATATTAAGATAGAATAGTGTCTCAAGCATAAGGTTGAGAAAGAGGAACTGAAGAAGGAACTATCTTCCATGAAAAGCAAGGTCTTATCATTTCAAGATATTTTAGAAAATATGAATAAGATGTTGGAAAAACAAAAGGTTTACGGTGATAGAACATTCCTATGACTAATTACGAATTAATCCAAGTCGAGAAGAATGAAGAAGAATCTAGTCAACGATCTAATGAAAGAATGAAACTAAGTAAGGGAGAGAGTTTAAGTCTTCCACCTCATAGAAGATCACCTATTAGGAAGTAGAATTCATATAGCTATGGTGTTTTCCATGGTAATTGTTATAAATGTGGTGATTATGGACATAGGGCTAGTTTTTTTAGTCCTAATGTTGAAAATAAGGGTGATGGAAAATGAAAGGAACATTGTGAAGAAAATAAGGAAGAGGATTGTCAAGACAAGAAGGAAAAAAAGGTAGGTCAAAGATGGATGGATCTGAATGTTATCATTTTCATGCAAGAGGACATCTTAAAAAATATTTCAAAAATGAGCCATCAAACACAAGAAGCTATATAAGCAATTTTGATGGTTATTTCTATGCTTCCAATGGATAAGGACATAGGGATTTTGAGTGCAAAGGGAGACAAGTGGAATGCTTTAGGTTCCACAAGATAGGTCACATTGCAAGGTTTTGTGATGCAATTCAGTTGAATAAATAGTATCAAATACATAAGAAACAAGATCAAACATAAAAAATTAAGGATGAGACTAATCAAAGTGCTAAAGATGATTCTAAGGATATGAATAATCTAAAAGAGGTATTTTTGTGACAAAAGCTGAATTAGAAAACGAGCACTCAATCAAGATACAAGAAGAGGGTTTGATACCTTATTATGTCTCTCATCCAACTCCTCCATGGTTTCATATGCCTCTACTAGGATTATTAGACGTATAAAGGTACAATTTAAGCTTTGGAGTGAAGGGGAGATGTGTTTTTATTATGAGATTCTTCCATATGCAAAAAGGTATGTCATCATCTTGTGTCTCTAAGTGTGTTCTCATGGTTCACATTGGTAGTCCTTGAATCTAAATGTCATGATCTTAGTTTGATGGTGATAAAGGTGCCTAAGTCTGAATTGGTTTAGCTTATTCAAGGAGCCATGTAGTTGATAAAATCATCATGATCTATCCATAAAGGTCATCATTGTGCGTGTCAAAGCATGAAAGAAGTGAGGTTGTTTTGATGTATATGAGTATGTGTTCTGTATTTTCTTGAGAATGATGTTCTATCGTGAAATTATTGTCAAAATGTGTGTATGAATCATATTGATAAATTTTAAATTATTATATTTTTCCTTGGAAATCACCCATATGATCTTCATTTGGTAAAAAAAAAAATTCTAGCACATTTTTCAAAGTATCTAAAGGTCTTTAATGTATTATAGAGTCTTCTTTGAGAACAATGTTAGGTTTCATTAGTTTCATTTGTATGAGTGAAGTGTGTGTAAGTGTCATATATTGTGGTCTTTTTATATTTCATTTCAAGGTATGTGAAATTTGTAGTGTTCATTTTTTTTAGTCATAAAGAATCATGAAATTTTGTCATGTCATTGGTATAAGAATGTTCATGTCTACACATAAAAAAATAAGATTCATGAGTGTGAATCTATGATCCTTAAGGTCTGAGTATCTTGAGAAATTTATTTGGTCCATTTTTTGAAGGATTCGAGCATTGTCATAATCAGAAGATGTGAAGTTCCTAAGAAAAGTATCCTATAGTTATAAAGGTTGTATCTCGGTGATCCTAATAATATCGGTGATGTCCTACAGTTCAAGTTGGTTCTCATTCATATGAACCTGAAGTCATACAGGTGTGGAAGATGTCTTCTAGGTAGTGTACACTCCCAAGGGGAGTTGGATTTTAAAATATACCTTGACCTTATCAATCAAAGGTGAATAAAATGTGTAGATTTCTTACATAAGTCTCAAAATTCCTTGTTCTTCTTAAAGTTATTAGAGGTTGATATTTGTGCTTCAAAGGTATGAGTGATCTAAAAACGTGCTCAAATGTCAAATATGGCTATGTATATGGTATAAGGAATTATGTAAGGGTTTACATCCTTCACAAGATCAAGAGCTCCTATAAAGAAGTTGTTCCAGGTTTTTTCTATATACAAAGAAAAAGTGTCAAGGTTATAGAGTACTCGACTCGATTTATGTAGTCATTCATCATGAAGACAGTCTTGGAGGTAAATATCATGCTACAAACTTGTTTTAATGTTTATTATCTCTCCTGAGGCATGTTCCTCTCAAGAGGTTGAAGAAAATTTTCTCGAGTATAAGGAGGGTCAAAGTGTTGTATGCTACTGAGATCTAATAATTGTTTATGTGAATCAAAAATGTGTATCTCGGTATGTACTCACGGTTCTCCATGAAAAGATAAATTATGTTCTTGGATCTCAAGTGTGAAGTTGGGATGAATGGATCTTGTCTTGAGAGAATATACAAAGTGATTTAAGAGCTATGATTAGATTGGGAAAGGATTTTTGGCATGCATAATATTGTCGTGACCTACAAGTGGTGATAAAAGTTGAAGGAAGGGATCCGGGCATTGTAATTCTTGAATGCATACCTAAAGGACTACAAGGACTATGAAAGGTAACTTAACCAAAGAAGAATGAGAAATTTGAAAAGCTACAGGTGGGAGGAATTAAGTTCATTGACTCAAAGAGTTTTCATATTCTATGGAAGTCAAGAATGCGATTAAGGTAGGATCTTCAAGGGTTATCACATAAACTCATCTACATGTTATCATTGTCTTAGTCAAGTGTAACTTTTTATATCGGGAATGGAAGATGTATGACTTCATGAAGACCTATCTATCTAAGGTATGGCACATCTCGTGGCTCAAATTCTTAATCATCCTATGATTATTTCAAAGAGGTATACAATGAATATTACTTGAATTTGTTGTTTCATTATGTTGCGCTTGGGGTTTACATCCTGTAAACGCTACTCTATGTCTTCACTAGCTTAAAGACCACTAGTAGTGATGAGGTTTGTGAATAATAATGTGTATAAAGATATGAAAATGGTGCTCTACAAGTTTTAATAGTGTTCGAGACTCTAATATGGTTGTCTATGAGAAATGGAATTCACAAAGTGAGTTGAAGTATGTGAAAGCAAGCTATAGGTATGATAACTTGTATATAATGCCCTTGATGGATCTAATACCCATAGTGCAGAGAATACATGTTTAATAGTGGTTCATATGATTTGAAAAATGAAAGATTATGTACAATCTATTGTCATGTTCTAAGTCAAAATTTTATAGCTACAGGATGTAAGGAATCTAAGTGGCGAGTTATAGGTATTACAAGAAGTTTTGAGTATATATTTGTAAAAGGTAGAATAATTGATATCTTAGAAAAGAAAATTTTATTCTAACAAGAAAATTTTTAGAGATAGGATGAGTATACACAAGCTACATATTGAAATTGATGCTTTCATTAAAATAATGTTCTCCCTATCATAACAGAGCTTCAAGGTTCGAGGAGATGGTGTTTTGATCTCGATATGGTCTAGATGGTGTAAATTTACTTCATTATAAGAGGATAATTACCCTAAAGGTAATCTAGATCAACTCAAGTGCTCACAAGGTGTGTCTTGGTTATTGCATTCAAAATGAAATATTATTAGAACCAAAAAGTGCATTATCTCAGTCAATTATGATCACCTAAGCTCGAGAAGTTGGTATAGGACCTTGTCAAAGTGTTTCAAGTGAATTTTAGTCATGATAGAAAGGATAATCACACAAAGTTTTTCTTTAGGAATAGGGATATGTGTTAAAATTATAGGGGGTGTTGTTTTGTTGAATCATGAGTTGTGTGAAATTTGGGAGAACATCAAATTTGGTTCAAAATGCACTAAAAAGTCTAATTAGGGATTTGTGTTCTTAAGACAGTTTTATAAGCAAGAAAATGCATGACTGTGCTTTTTCTAGGATTATAAAAGGTGATGTAACCTAAATAAAGAAGGAATGATGGATTTTTTAATGAAATGTAACATTGTTGGCATGTCCATGATATGGATGGTTCAGATGATGCTCAGTTTCAACTTATTCTTGAAGGCTAAAACAAGGTTGGTAGTGATTTTAGATCTTTTGCATGCCTAAAAATAGTGGAGAAAGGTGTTTTTTCTCCAAATCAGGTGATATTATGCTTCCTTAATGATTATTGAATAATCTTAGGTGTTTTATATGTTTTTCCTAGGGGGCATGTTGTTTGTATGCTTGAAATGAAGGAAATAATCAGTTTTTAAGCTAAAATCAAGAGATGGAGCTTGTTTGAAAAAATTGGTTGATGTTCCTAATCAAAAAATGATGGTATGAAGCTAAGGTAGGTGAATAATGTGAGCTATATGTATGCATTTGTCATTAATGTGAAAAGGGGGAGAAGTTCAAGGTGTTTTCTATTAATGAAAAAGGGGAGATTGTTGGCATGATATCCTAATAGGTGTTGTAATGTATGCAAAACCACATTAATGAAAAAGTGAATGTTGTATTATTATGTCATGATGATTTATATGGTGATAACATATTGTTTTAGACATGTTTAAGATGATAAAGTGGGATTTAGTGAGGATAGCTTGCTCTAACAAGCCTATGCAAGTACCTAGGAGATTGACTTGACAATATGAGATTTTTGGTTTCTTGGGAAGAATTTTGACATGATAGATAACATTTTTTTAGGTTGCTTGGCCACTAACATTAGTGGCATAATGCATGTATAGGTGGTTCACTATGTTACAAATGCTCATTTGGAGCAGGTATAGTAGCATGGAGGTGTGACAGTGTGTCTTGGAGTAATATGAGATCATGGAAGCTTTATTTCACATATATCATCATTTATCAGGTATATTTGGCTAATTTTCAGAGGTTTCTTGATGAGTTATTGCATTATTTCAATTTACCTAGCTTTTATAGTGAGTGAGGATCTAGCATGCAAACATAGGTAAGTCTTAGTGACTAGAGAGATTGTGATATGGATTTCATATTATGATGATTGGAAATGTGAGAGGGATGATTCATAGTACTTTGAGAAAAAAATTGGGTCCCCATGATGTGTATTTTGTAAGATATGATTGTTTATTAAAGACGGGGTCAAAATGTATTGAAATTCCAATTCGAGTTGGTACTTCGATGCTCACTTTGTGGTGTGTACTTTGCATGGGACCTTATGGATTTTAGGTAAAATTATATGGTGATTTAATAAGGTTTAAAAAAATAATGAGGTTTTTTGGTCGTGACGTTTTTATGACCAGTCATTAAGAAGGTAAAGTGGTCTAAAACCCTAGTTAAACCCTAACTAGGAGAAATTTACAGAAAGAGAGGTATAGTGACCCAATTTTGATTGATTCATCAAAATTGATAATTTTATGTTTTATATAATTATCTTAGCTTTCCATAAATGTATGGTTGAGGTCATGATGATGAGTGGGTCCCACCTAAAAATAGAAGTTTCTAAAGAATAAATTTTTGGGACAAGGTTATCCAAATGAGTAGCATGCAAAAATGATGGTACATGATTTATGGAAGTTATTATTGATGAAAATGGAGGTTTCAGGAAATTTTCATATAGGTACATGGTGTTTTGAGGTCCAAACAAGTTGATTGGTCAAAGGGTAGTTTGGGGTCTCAAATAGCAAGGTCGAGTAAAATGAGCATAACTTGAGCTACAGGTGGAGTTTTTAGATTATTCAAGTTGTGTTGGAAAGTATATTAAGATATATTTCCAGTGATATAAATATATATATATATATATTACATCATGATGAGGTCATTTGATAGGGTTTTGAGGGAATTATTTGGATAGAAATATTTTTGATAGTTAAAGACAGGATGTGTTCAAGTGAAAGTTTGGACTTTTTTGAAGCATGAGATGGATTGGGTTATGATTTATATCACCTTAAATGTGAAAAAGGATTAAATTTGCATCCAATTAATCAAATTTTAGGTCTTGAATATATTTATAAATTAATTTATGAGCTAACCTTTGGAAATAACCTTTTTCGTAGGTTGCTTTGGTGAAGGAAAAAGTAATTTTGGTTTCGGGTGATGGATGTTTAATGAATTCTAAATTTCTTAGAAGTTTTCTAAAATTTATTCCATTTCTATTAAGTTGTCACATGAAATGGATTGAAGCTGATCTACAAGTGATTTGGTGGCATTATGAAGTTTCAAGGGTGTTGAAGGGTGCAAGAAACATCAGTTTTGAGAAATACAAAGAGCATTGGGCCCATTAAACGAAATAATTTGATTGGTTTATATTAATTTCAACCATTTATGATGTTTAAATGTTAATTTAAACATGTTTGGTGATTTATGGGTCATGAATAAGGATGTTTTTGAAGTAAGGGAATTTTTATCTTTGTGCCCATGGGGTTTTGAGCCATTTTTGTCACAATAAATGATGGTTAAGGATAGGCTAGCCTAATTTGGACACTTGTGACTGTTATGATTTTAATTTACAATGTTTATAAGATGCATGTGTTAAGCCAAAGGATGTAACATGTTTGAGTTTGAATTTGAGCCTTGGAGAGGCTATAAAAGTGAAGTTATGGGCATATTGTTTTGAGATTTTTGAAACCCCTTTTTATCTTATTTTGAAGAACCATTTTTCTACAAAGAAAAAACCTTTGTGCCTATCCAAAAACCCTATAATTCCATTCTAGGATAGAATTTAGTTGATTTTTCATGAGGATATTTTGAGCAAGTGCAAAGTTAGTGTGTTTTCTTTTAAAGTGAGTTGGAGAAGGAGGGCATATTTGAATGCGTGTGTTTGGATGCTATCTTCATAACATGTTGATGTAATTTTCAGGTTTCTAAGGATTTTTCATATCTGATATTAAAGGTTGAATACATTATCATATTTTCACATCTTCCTATATATTCATGAGACATTGATTGTCTTGAGAACACTTCATTGTATCTTGTGATTCATTGTTGAAGACACTACTCTTTGTGATCTGATTTGAGAATATATATAAGTGTGTGGATATGATTTTATTATCAATATATGTGTATTTGAGATTATATTGTGTTCCTTGCATTGATTTCACTTCATTATAAAAGGTTATATGCTTTGATGTGTTCTACATGATTTTATGTGGTTAGGGTTTGAAGCACAAGTGAGTAAGTTTTATTGGGGATTGATTCACCCCCTTCTTGGTCCTCGTCACCTCCAAAAATTTCATATTGGTGTTGATGCTTCTGTCATGTAAATTGGTGTAGTATTGGCATAACTAGGGGAGGGATTGTAGATCATCCTATTTTCTTTGCAAGAAGGAAGTTGACCCCCACATAACAAAACCACACAAATATTGAGCATGAGGCTTTGTATATGATATACACGTATCATAAATTAAGAAAATACTTGTTGGTTATTCCATTTATTTTCTAGACGAGATCCTATGGAGCTCAAGTATTTTGTCAACAAACCTATTTTGCAAGGGCACATCGCAGATGGATACTACTATTTCAAGAATTTGACTTCATAATTGTTATCAAACCATGTAAGAGAAATTTAGGGCCTAATGTAACATCTTGATTTTTAGAAGCTATTATGATAACCTCTTTTCATGATGTTGTAACTATGGAAATGAGGATAATTATGTTAAGATATATCTTTTAATCTTAAAAAGAATGTGTTACTAAATCTGGACCCTTGTTTACTGTAACTTGTTTATTTGAGATGGAGGTCATTATAACTTGTGTTTTGCAAAGTGCAAAACAACAGACTACTTTTGTGTCTGATGAACACATATTGTTGTTGACAACATGCCTTGAATCAATTCCATTGATCCAAGGTATGTTGCAACCTTCTTTATGATCGCTTTGTCGATTTACTTTCTAAACGAAATGAAGTCTGAAACCAGACTGAAGGTTGTTATAAATGTTACAGAACCTAGTTATAGGTATAAATACCTAGTACCTTGATGCCAATGGAAAAGGTTCGATTTACAAACTACATACAAATTGTAACGCTGGACAGTGTAAGACAGTAAGAGCGTTGGTGCAAGCAAACAAGGTATAGGTATGTCGGGCATGGAACAAACATCCTGCATATGCTGAATATGAATGTAAGTTGTAAAACTTACTAAGGAACCTATTAACTAAAACACTATGGGGTTAATTCCTAACCTATGACCTAACAACTATCCTAGGAGGGTTTGATAAATTAAAAGGAATTTAAAATATTACAAATCCTAATGATTTACAACGTTGGTGAATACCTAACTATGGACAATGTAGCCTAAAACTAATGCTAACCTAAGGAGGGGACCTATAGACCCATGCTGATGAAGCGAGATAAGTAGGAAAGGTAAGAAATTTAATAAGGGATAGTAAATGATGTCCTTGCAGTTTTCAACGCCAAGTTTGGTGGGAACATGAAAAGTTGGAGATATCCAACTAGCTATGTAGCTAAGGGGGAAATTGCATGCAAAATTTTAAAAATGAAACTCGCCAAACCTGAGTCGGTGATGGCGTGGAAATTAAGAAAAAAACAATGCATTTAATGGTCTCGGTCTTGGTGACCAGCTCACCTTGGAAAGGGGATAGAGGAAATTTTGGTGGTTATTGTGTTCATTCGAGTTTTGAGTTTTGCTCTGCATTTCTTTCATGGTTCTTTCAAACCTACAATTATTCTGGTTATTGTTGTTGTTTGGAGTAACCATGGCTATTTTGGGCCTGTGGAAGTTAGGAGATTGTTGGGAAAGCCTTGTTGTTGTCGCCGTGGAGAAGAATAGCTCCTGTGGGCATGGACGCGGTTTTCTTCAAGCCATGAGAAATTTTACAGGCATGTT
The DNA here is from genome assembly GCA_018340775.1 of Taxus wallichiana var. yunnanensis. Taxonomy (NCBI): domain Eukaryota; kingdom Viridiplantae; phylum Streptophyta; class Pinopsida; order Cupressales; family Taxaceae; genus Taxus; species Taxus wallichiana. Next base: position 168,529,276 of record CM031244.1, read on the forward strand.
GAGCTCTTCTCCTTAAACCATTTTGCTCTTGTTTAAGCGTCTTCATTAAAAGAACTCTACTCTTATGTTGGGTGCTTTTGTAAAATGAGATTGTTGTTATGTTTAATGTGATTTCTGGGTTGAGATATATGTTGGAAATGAATATGATTTGGGTATTTCTTTGCAAAAAGAGTAAATGAAATGAGATCGGTCCTTGCTTTGTATGAGTTTTGTTTTGACGGTGTTGGGTATTTCTTTGCAAAAAGAGTAAATGAAATGAGATCTGTCCTTGTTGTATGAGTTTTGTTTTGCAGTGTTGGGTATTCGGTTCTATTACCCATTATGGGTTTGAGTTGATGAATGTATCAGCAATGAATAGATTGTTTTTGAGTTAGCGTATAAATGGTTTTGAAAAACAAAACGTGAGAATGTTTGATGGAATTGTTTGTGTGAGTTATTTCTCTAGTTGTGATACGGTGCATAGAATATAAATTCTTTAGGCGGTGGATTTATTTCATCATTTTACTCTTACGTGATTTAAGAATGATTAAATGTCTCCTTATCTGATTTTAAAACCTATGAATGGTTTTGGGAATAGTTGCTTAACCCGGAGCAGAATAATTTAGTCAATCGATGGTTGGAATAGAGCTTAATCGTTTTACTTCTTCCTTGAATTTAATGATGAAAATATAGATATATGAAGCGCATATTTGAACTTCTTCAGTGTGTTTGATTGGAACTAAATTTGAGTAGATTCTTGTTCTTGTAAAAAAGGGGGTTTCTTTACCTATTACAGTGAAATTATGGTAATATAGCTTGCTGTACTTTTTTTTACTTGTTTCAGACCTAGCTGGGAATGATTGTTTTAGCGAATATATATATATATATATATATATATATATGCAAATCGCAGTCTAAACTTCTTGCTTCTTGCATTAAAACTGAATCGGAATTGGGTTCTTCCTTTGGTGTTTGGAAAATGAATCCTTTATTATTACGATGAAAATATGATTGTTGTCTGCGTTGTACACTCTTACTTGTTGATATCTGGACAAGAATGTCCGTTGGGTGAGAAATTAAAGGAAATGATTTTATTTAGAGGGGTCGTTGATATTGATACTTACAGACCTGATGCAAATGAATTCTGTTAACTCTCTGGAATGGTAGTTAGTAAGTTTTAATTACTGAATTATAATTGTTAGAAGCAATTATCTTATGGGAACAGGTCTGTGCTAACTAGTTGATATTCAGCCAGGCATTGAGAAGAGATAATACGATTCTTTTTCCGTTCATTCGATTATTGACTTTATTTTCTCTCTCACTTGGCTGTTATCATTGATTGATATCACTTCTTGTTTAAATCATTCAGTACAGTTGTGATGAAAAGAAAGAGAATATTAGATGGATAATTGGAAGTAATAGTTTTTTTCTTCTCTTATCTAGTTGAAACTCTATATTTGATATTGAATGAATGTCTTACTGCCTTAGGCGTATTCATCTGCATTTAATTGTTGTTTACTTTCTTTTCTGATTTGAAAGAAGTATTATGTTGTTTGTTGAATTTTGAGAATTGATGAGTGTTTTCATGGTGAATGACTACTTTTCTCTTCTGCATTGGATTGTTTGAAATTAAATGAGTAGTACGAAAGGGAAGTAGTTCTGTTGGAATTCTTAATTAAGATTCATCTCTTGAAATTTCAACTATTATAAGGAAATGGAACTGACAACAATTACATTAGAACAACATTATATACATATGTGTATTAGTTCTTACAGATGTTTTACTCTGAAACTATTTAGAGGAAATTACTTCTTGTAGTAATTATTTGGGAGAAAGTTAGTAAATCTTTTGTCTGATTGTGATGGTAATTAGAGGATTGGGTTGTTAAGTTGTTCATCCTTATCAGCACTTAATTCATGGATGCTGTCCATCTCTCTTTTTTAACGTTTCATAAAAGTAGGGTTCTTTTATTGAGACAGTTAATTAAGAGCACCTCATTTTAATGATAAGTGCTTAATATGCTCAGTTCAATGAACTGACCCGTGCAAGTAAATTTTGCAGATGGTTTCCTTGAGTAAAAATGAAGACATGTTGTTTTCTGATGCTTCTTCTGATTAGCTAAGGATGGATCGTATCTGAGAATTTATTATTCCTCTACGAGGAAATGGGAAAAGGAGAAGTTGCATTCTTCCTTCCTTATGTGTTGTAATGTTGTTTGATATGAATAAAGTCCAGTTTTATGGACTTGTAAATTGTATAGATTTTAATCTTAAGGATTGAATACAAGGAAAGGCATGATATTTTAATGGTTGTATCACTATGAAACTGTTAGAATAAGATCAAGAATATAAATTTTATTTAAATGATGGGTGATATATTTTAAAAAGGACATAATATCTATTCTTTACTTGAATACAACTTTTAAGTTGGAATGTACAATTAATTCATACTTAGGTCAATATGGATTTTAAATTGACATTTGAATAGAGTTAAGTGAATATGAATTCTTAAATGAACGATATTCAAAACTGTTATATAAGCTAATGAATATAAATAAAAGAGGCAGTTGAATCTTGTACTCTGATTTCATTAATATCCTCGAGATGTTTGATTCAGAGGATATTCTAGTATGAGGAATCATATCTCCTCGTAAAAACCTTAATTGAAGTAAGGTTATAGTGAATAAATGAATACATTCATTGGGAATCAGGCCTCATTTAGATGACGTCTAATAAGATGGAATTCTGAATTTAAATTCAGTTGCGAATAAAACTTGGTTAAGTTTAGTAAGTTGATCTTACTACGTTAAGCTGTAATGGACTGTTAGTCTGAAGCTTAAATTAAGGAACTAAGATGGAATTAAGAAATCCTTCAGTAAAGAGGAGTAAAGGCATATTAAGCTTTAAAGACAATATAAGTCTCTCTTAGCTATGCAACTGTAACACAGTGAGGTTAGAAGATCAGCACGGTTGCAGAAATTGATCTTAAATACTTAAGATTATGATCTAATCACACTTTTAGCTAGATGTGAATTCTTGATGAGAGGATTCCATAGGACCTTGGCACACGCCAGCTACAATCTGGTGTCTTCATGAAGGTGGGGCCTTCATGACGACACAATGTTGCAGCTGACATGTTACAATGCCCTCCCGAATCGAATCATCAAGTTTACATAAGCTAGGACCAAGTTACTTGGACGATGATAGGAATGTGACCGCATATACGGGGTGACTCCAGAGGACTAAAGGTAACTAGACACACACAGTCGTCTAAGGTGACACAGTATGTCTGCGTACCTTTAGTCACCATGAGTGTCTTCCTATACTCTTTCATATTGCTAGTTTGGGTTAGAGTTTAACCTTGGATGAGAGGACTGACAGAGGTCAGAAAATACCATTCTAGATAATAGACGAAGTGAGGTGAAGGACGTATTCCATTGATGTGTATAACATCTAGGAATATAATCATGCAAAGCATGTGAAAATATTTGGCCAAAGTATCGCAAGTTGTTGGTTGTGTTGTCCTAATCACCTAGTTTAAGAAGCAGGATATCAGATGAATATCAGTAACAGATATTCAGATAGGCCTCTTAAATGGAATGCTTCGATAACCAAAAATGTTATAGAGAACCACGTATACTTAGTATACAATGCATGGATTAACATGAAGGATCGGTAAGTAGCCAAGTCATGAAATGAGAGATTGTTGAAACTCCGAGCCATAAAATGGGAGATCGGTAGTTCTTCGAGTCATTTACAGCATATGGTATCTGTTATATGATTGATTGGCATTGAATGTGTGCTCTATATTATAAATATGTGAACAAAGAACATTGGTTTTAAAAGTAATTGTGTGATCCGAATTACATTAATTGGACAGAGAACAATTATTAAAACTTGATCGTGTGTTATGAATTACATAATTTAGAACTAGGAACGTTTTATTAAGAAAAAAAAATTCCCTTATTCTAGTGTCTTAGAATGGGGATGTTACACCTAACCACTTATCAAGGATTAATTCTAGTGAGGACATTCGAGCATTGAATACACTATGTCGGATGTAATTTTTTTAGATTAAACCACGTGCCCAAAGAATTGGACGACATTTGATTCGTTTTGCGCACAAGATAGGCACTGAAGGAAGGAAGACCATAGAGAAAAAAATATTGTAATAAGCACAAAGACTTATCAATTGATTGGTGGAGACTTATATAAGTTGGTTCATGATGAAGTTTTGTGTTGTTGTGTTCTAGAACATGAGCATGAGTCTATTATGGAAGAAGCTCATGGTGGAATAGTAGGAGGGAATTATACAGGTGATGCTACTACGTGTAAGATTCTTATGAATGTACTTTAGTGGGTGACTTTGTATAAGGATACTAAGAAGTATGTGAAATAATGTGATAATTTTTAACTCCTTGGAAAACTTGGACATAAAGATGAGATTTCACTTTGAATAATTGCAAGCCTAGAGTTATTCAAGAAATGGGATATTGATTTTGTAGGTCCTATTTCACCACCCATGTGTAGGACTGGCACACATTATATTATAACTTGTATAGATTATCTTACATGGTGGGTAGATGTAGCACCTATAAAGTATTATCTTTGTAGCTACAACAACAAGGTTTTTATGGAAAAATATTATCGGTGGCTATGACTACCCATTGAGCTTGACAAGTGGTATAGGAATTAATATCTTAAATAAGACTATGAGATTTTTAATAGCAGAGTTTATGGTAGCACACCATAAAATTACTCGTTATCACCATAGAGTCAATGGTAATGTAGAGGCTTTCAATAAGATATTGGGACATACCTTGATAATGTTGGTGTAGGTGGTATTTTCTTCACTTATTTGGTGTTATTCCACCTCACCGGGTGAGTCATCTCACTTAGGTGGACATGGATCTAGGTGTCATCTTAGTTATGACAGATTCCCTTATGAAATTTGTCATATATGTAATTATGCGTCATAGGAGTTACATTCCCATTTGGGAAAGTAACTCCTCTTCTCCATTATGGAGGAATATTCTCTTACATGGGAGTTACAAATTACACCCCTATTTTTACTCACCTCTTTTGATCTATAATAATCCAAGCTAAGCAATTCCATTCTACTCCATTTTTGAATCTTGAGCTCTCATATGCATGCACATTTCTTTACAAAGTTTGCTTGCTTTAATCTCACAACTCCTACACTTTGGTGAAGTGTAACTATTCAATGCACATGAATTCCTTCCAGGTCTTCATCCTTCACTCCTTTATGGTATCAGAGCTTAGGGGACCAGAATCACATTGCTCACCATTGTTTCTCCACCGTGTAGTTGCTTGTGCAAGCTCTCACTTTTGCATGTGCTTTACTTGCATATTTTAATATTCTTGTGGTTATTTTTCAGTAGTTTGTTTTGTGTGTTTCTTTCTAGTTTACTTGTGATCAGGGTCAAGGAAGAATACCATTTTATTGTGTTACAGAACCATTCTAACTGTTCACCATACACTCGTTGGTTGATAGCTTACTTGGTTTGTGACTTGCCTTAATCGATGCTCTCTGCCTAGACAACTTGTATATTTGTTGCCTTATTATCATCTCAGGATGCATTGAAACCTTAGGCATTGGCTGACATAACTCATGGCATTCTCCTTTGCAACGTTCTCAACGTTGGCCCTGGTATTATTTCCCGCTATTGAAATCTCCTCACAGTTGTTATCGGTGATATCACGGCACACAACTCAACAGTTTTGTAGTGCCACCGCAAATTTAAATAAAATGTAATTATAAAAAGGGGAGGGAGAAATATTTGGGGAAGAAATTTAATATGAGTGGTTGAAAAAGTTGAGGGGCTTAATGGAGTGGTGGTGGGCATTATTGGAGGTAGGAGAGTTGGTGGAGATTGTTGATGAAGGAGGTTGCATGTTGGATGATTGTAGTGGGTTGAGTGTGGCAGGTTTTGCCAGGAGGGAGGTGTGTGGAAGAGCATGGACACCCATCAAATCATAACAGATAAATAGATCTGTAAATATTTTGTTGACATAATCTCTGAGCGAGAATAATGGAGTTTGCAGTTGAGAGAGCTTGAATGTACATGTGGCAGGTGGTACGACATTTGGCTTTAATACATCACTACCTTTGGAATGTCAGCCATGGACATTACTAAACTACATTCTACCCAGAGTTTAGACACAAATGTTATTATGTCATTCGCTGCCGATCTATGTCAGGTATTTGAGCCTGCTAGAGATATCTCTGTGTTAGCTGAAGAAAAACAAGAACTAATCAGGCTTAAATATGTTCTAGAGGAAGATTGGTCTAGAGGTCCAATCAATCTTGAAAGACGTTCATGGAAAAGTACTTATGCACGAGAAGAAAGTAGAGGCTGTAGAGAAGGAGGGTGTGGATGATGTGACATTGCATGCCTTATGCACAGAATTGGAAAAGGAGCCTTGCAATTTTGCAAATTATCACAATCTGCAGCTGAAAGCCTTTCAATGGTAGAGATCAATCTCATCAATGGCACTGAGGCATGGAAGAGTTTAGAGGAGCATGTCGTAGATATCCAGAAGACACATTTGTGACACTTAATGAAGGATGAAGCTTGTTGTGAATCAATGACTGTAGAATATGATGGATTTACATTGGATTACTCACGACAAAGGGAAACTCAAGAGACATTGGAGAAGCTTTTTAAGCTTTCCAAGGTAGCACATCTGAAGGAGAAGATTTACAGAATGTACAATGGAGAGCATATAATCGAGTACAGAGAATATTTTTGTGCTCCATGTTGCTCTAAGAGCTGCCAAGGATACGGTCATCAACTGTGATGGGAAGAATGTAGTGGATGATGTCTGGAATGTTCTTGACAAAATTAATGAATTTTCCGAGAGGGTCCAGAGTGGTGATTGGGTAGGTGCAACAGGGAAGCTGCTCAAAGATGTTGTATCAATAGGCATTGGTGGAAGCTTCCTAGGTCCACTCTTTGTGCACACTATGCTTCAAACAGATCTAAAGGCAAAGCAAAGCATGCAAAAGGTCGTCAGTTGCGATTTCTGGCAAACGTGGATCAAATTGATGTAGCTCGGAGTATTAATGGTTTAAACCTAGAAACTACATTAGTTGTTGTGGTATCAAAGACAATTACAACAGTAGTCACAATGCTAAATTCTCGGACATTAAGGACATGGGTTGTATCGCCCTTGGGACTGATGTTGTTGCAAAGCACATGGTGGCAGTTAGCAAAAATCTCAAGCTTGTTAAAGATTTTGGAATAGACCCCCAGAATGCTTTTACATTTTGGGATTGGGTTGGTGGTTGCTACAGTGTGTGCAGTGTTGTGGGTGTATTCCCCTTATCGGTTCAGTATGTCTTCCCTATTGTTAACAAGTCACCGTGATGGAGTTTGGGTTGTTGATGCTCGCGAGTCGTTCGACGAAATGCCTAATTAAGATGTAGAACCAAATCCCTCATTTTCAGTCGACTTTGTTCCTCTAGGCATGGTTCACCTCCCCTCATCTTTCATAACTCTCGTATTTTAGTTTTTTTTTGCAACTTAATATAATTTTAAAATATTAGGATTATAATACAGTTAATTGTTTATTTCAACTCATTGCAAAATAATGAAATGTCATGTCGTAACTCACGAAGTCAAAATAACTCGTTGCATTAAAACATGAACTTCCACCCTCATTCTGAGGTGATTTAGAAAACTTCCTACCCATCTAGATTGCTACAATATTGGTTTATCGACAAGATGAGATTGACTTCCCAGTAATAATGTTGACCTTCTCCTTGTTTAAATAGTTAATTTTTGCATTTTTTGGAGACTCATTAAGTACCCTTCGTAACTCTGAAAATGAGATGTTAAGCTTCATTCGTGTACCTTGGTATGCGAGGAGTCACCTTGACCTTTGGATTGACCCCAAATGAACATATGAGATCTTTTTGATGCTCTTATAGGAGCCCTATTACACTTGTTTTACAGTAGTAGAAAGTTGTTAAATCTAGAAAGTTGGCTTTCGTTTTGAACCGCCATTTGAAACTGGATAGAGAAATTATTTCCCATCTTTGCAAACCTCTAGTGTTTATACTAGAAAATTACATGGAACCTTCAGTTTAGGGAAAAACATCTTTCTAGATATTTTGACGATGACATTTTGTAGGCCTCTGGTCACAGTTTGACAAGGTCAAACTAGACCAATTAGGACCGGTGGCTTCAGAAAACTTGTCGTCATTTGAAGACTGTTTTCTAGTTCTGAATTTCGTCGACTCTATTGAATTCTCCGTATATATGGGAACTTGTAGGAAGTTTCTTGTGGTGTATTCATCCATCGAACGTCATTTTTGGACATGGATTTCCAAGCCCTTGAACTAACTTTTGTTCATTTGCAACTGGGTCAACTACGACTAGTGGCCCCAAAAACTAGCCGCCAAACGTAAACCGTTCACTTTTTTTCCCAATTCCTTCAGTTGCTATGAACTCTTGGTATATCTAGGGACACGTAGAAAGTTAATCATGGTGTGTGTTCTCATTAGAAGATAAATTTTGAAGCAGTTTCTTAGCCTCCGAGCCCATTTTGAACGTTTTTGTAGCTAGTAAGAAAATGTAAAAATAGAAAGCTGCGGGACCCTCATCGGGTTGCCAAACCACCGTGGAAACTTTTAACACATGCAAATAACTATTTAAAACTCTATAGTGTAACTTGTTGTGTGAAATATAACTTTTGACAAATGGTGTTTTCTCTCTCTTCCCTTCTCTTTCTCTCTCCTGGGTTATAAAATGAAGTAAAATGAAATGAAATGAATACGTCTCTAAAAAAAAATTCGATTGCAAATTTTAATTATTATCATATGTAAATGGGAAAATGAAAAATGATAATTATGTTGGATTAGGTGGATGCCATGCCGGTGATTTATCGTTGATATCATGCTCACATGGTTTTTACAGGATGAAACAATGACGACGAAAAAGGTGATGTGTAATTCATTCATTATCATTGTAATTTATATAGTTCATTGTTAAAAGAATAAATTTATAATGTAGTCTCGTGTTACAGAAGGTTATATTTGATAATTTTTTCATATGTATGAGATGCTAGTTTCAAGGACATCTAGGAAATGTGCATTTAATCATAGGTTAATTTGATTTATAGTACACCTGGTAAAAATGTTTGATATTTATATAAGGTAAATGAATTTGAAGTAATATCTTGTAGTTCATATTTAGCGTTCAATAAATGATTAATGATTAATTTTGTGCATTCATACTTTGTAAATTTAATAAATAGAATTAAATCAAACACACTTTGTACCCTTGTTCAATATCAGGGCATAACTTGTTTTTCATGTGTGATACTCCTTACCATAGAAGACATTGAAAACCATAGAATGGAATTAAACTCTGAACTCGATGGAACATCCTATTTTTGAGTAAATCAGAACCCAAGAATGGCCTTATCATCTTAGTTAGTATGTTTAGTGACATTTTCATAAACCCGTTGATAGGAGCGACACAGTCAAAACTTTTCTTGGAGTATGTAGAGCTAACTCCTCCTTCGTATCCTAGTGGACTACCTTGTCTTCTGAAGATAGATTTAAAATTAAATTTCTTCATGAATGAAATCCCTGTTGGATCCAAATGACATAGATGGAGGTTGTGACTTAGTTGTTCTAGGTCTTAAACTCTTGTTAATGAACTCCTTAGCTCCACTCAGCTAAATGTGTTACATTGGTTTCTCTCAACATAACACCTTGGTCCTTTCGTGAAGGTGGTTTAGAATAAATGTGTCCTCTCGCTTAAAATGCATATATAGTTGAGGGGTAGACCCTTAGGTGAAGTTGGAATTATTCTAAAAATTAGTTGATTTGGATGTTAACTTAGGGTTTATGTGTAGCGTCAAGTCTCCTAATCATATATGTCTTCAAGAGGTTAGATAAACACTTCGTAATTCGTTTTACAAGATAGTGCTAATAATAAGACCATAATGTGACGTAGAAAATAAAGCATATAAGAGTAAAAATGAGATTTGAGGTTCAGAATAATGCCACTCTCGGAGACCTTATATCTCAATTAAATATACTCTATTGTTTCAAAGAATATGAATTGCCTTGGTGTGTTCAACCTTTGAGAAAACAAAATACATATATAAAACAAAATGGAGTTCCACAAGTCATTGAATTAGAATAACTATGGTAGGGAAATAACTATATCGTGATCAAAGAATGTTTTGGTAAAAATATATCTTGTATTTAAATCTCTGTTAAATCCTAATATTGCTATATGGACACCAAGTCACATCCACTTGAGTTGTAAGAGTAAAAAGGTAGACATTGAATATATGTTCAAGAAGAATATTCTTAACATAAGAACAAGATAATTAAGTATTTTATACGCATTTGAATTATGCCAAATAAGTATGCAAGTTATGAAAATTTTTGTAAAGAATAAGAAGCCCACTTAAAAGGGTCGAACGGTAATTTAACCGCAAAATAAACTTGAGAATCTATGGGTGGAAAAACAAGAAATTTACCCTTGCACAATAATGTTCTTGGAATGTTAATCGTAACTAAAATACAATTAAAGAAATGAGGTGTTGTGGGTTTGCCATTTCATGAAGTCTTTTTCTTGTGGTTGGGTCATTGCTAGTACCCTTTTTATTTGGGAAAAGTGTGGCATCGACATGCCTATGTTGTTTTCATGTGTCTATGTGAGTCGATGACTTATGTAATTGTCGTACACGAGTCGAGTTTCTATTCTTGGAGCCTTTGTGGTGATGGGTGTAGTGAGCAATGTAAGTCAAAAAAATTATCCCCGGTATTTTCTTGTTGTATTTGTGCGTGTAAAATGTGGGCACGATAGGTTTTATTTTTCCCAGCAATATGTGGTTTTGTGCATTGGGTGTTTTATATCCATTATTGGATTGTTACACACCTCATCATGTGTAGTTTGAAATTGGTTCTGCTCTCTTCCCCACAGATTACTCCGATTCTTCCGCACATAGACACTACGGTGGGCTCACCGATCTATTACATGAAGAATGGGTGGGCTACTTAACCATTCAACTTATTATAATATCTGCTGAGCCATTTATCTCTACTCAGTGCTTAGGATTATTTAGCCTTCACCGTTTGTTGTGCAACAGTTTCTACTTCTCTCCAACGTCCTCGACAAGTGTTCTTCAAAGCGTTTCACTACCATTCAACATTGAACCACTGTCTGACACACTGTCACCACGTGGCGTTGAATCCTTGGAAAGTTACACCTCTTTAGGCTCGGACGTGTTCACGGAAGCTCGGTCAACTTCCTAGCTCGCCAACAGAGGTAGCTTCCAGCTCCGTGCATCCATGCCTTGAAACACTAGCCTGTTCCCTTTTAGAATTGTTTGAAGGTTAAAACAATCTCTTTTTAATGTTTTAAGGTTAAAAACATTCATTTTATGGCATTGTAATAATTTTAAGGCTTCATTTTGCTTGTTAAGTATGCCCTTCCTACGTGTGTCGAAGATGAAGGGCGAGGTCCGGGGTTGGTAGGAGGCTAATCCCCCTCGCAAGAAAAATAAACCCTTCCTAAAATTTGATGTCATTTCCAAAAAGTACCCACATGACACCCTTTGCACCCATTTTGGGAACTTTTTAATTAGTTTGCAAAGCTTATTGGTATTTTCCATCAGTTGTGGGAATCGTTTTCTTGCTATAACTTTTGACTCGCTACTCAGTTTTGAGTGCTTCTTTAGTCAAAGTTGCATGATTTTTCTCACATTACGTGATGAAATTATAAATTTTGTAAATACACTACTTTATAAATTTCCACATTTTGTGGGGGTTCACTAGTACTCTTGGGTTTTTACACACAGACACATTATCACCGAGTCCGACATCTTGTTTTCGTGCATCTTGCACTCCTTGCTTTTGCATCATGGAGGGTGCTCTTTCTAGACTTGAGCATCGTAGGATCACCTTACAACCTCCACCACTTCTCACTAGGAGAGAGAACTATTCATCTTGGCATGCTTCCATGGAATGTTACTTTGCTCATGAGGGTCTTTCACCCTTCTTACTTGGGCCAGTTCCTGCACCCACTGATCATCATTATCTAGAGGATTTTCTCAACACTTGCAACCATGTTTTTGGTCACATGATGATGCATGTCTCTAGATCTCTCTAGTTTCACGTGGTAGACTCAGATCCACCCCACCGTGTCTGGAGAATTCTTCAGTCCCTCTATGGAGACCCTTCACATGTTGCTGCCATTGTTGTTTCTTTTGATTGAGTTATTTCCTCTTCTTCATGTGATGGCAGTTCCACGCACACAGACTCACTTGGTTTTACTTCTGATGATGAGGATTGTGCACCCAGTTCTAATGTCGAGAGTACTACAGAGGACTCTTCTCCTCCTTCTCTCACTATTCCAAAGAATGTTGACACATCCCACATCTCATCAGATATTGAGTAGTCTCCTATTCAGTCTCATACAGTCATCACACCCACCTCTTTTCCACCTTTAGTGTGTGAGGCCCCTTTCACTCCTTTACCTTCATTGGATGACTCATACCTATCTGACATCGCTCTTCTGTTTGTTGAGCCCCCTCATTGGGATGAGTATTTTCCTAACCTTAGTCATCTTTTCATAGAGTACACTTGTGATGTACTACAGGTTTGTCATCCATCTACAGGTATTTTAGAGGAGTTCATTATCTCCGTTGTTGGGAGTGCCCCTTCTGGGACTCTTACCACTTCCACTTTTCTCGGAGACCTTCATTGATCCACCCTTGCTTGTGGATCCCTTTTCTGTTGTGGGGTTCTATTACCTTCACATCACTTGGACATCCTTTATGTGGGTGTTCACTCTTCACACTCTGATAGTTCTGCACTCGTGACATTACCTTCAGTTCCTTTACACTCACTTGCTAGACCTATGTCACACTTTTGTGGACCAGACTTAGAGTTTTTTGTGCTACTACCTTTAGTTTCCTTTACAGAGTGGGTGGACTTCCAGCATGTCATTTTTGTTCTTCCTAAGGGTAGGCATATAGTTTAGTGTGGGTGGCTCTTCTGCATTCTAGAGGCAGAGGATCTCGTCATCGACATTCTTCTGGGAGACCTCCTACAGCTGCAGAGTTTAGATCCGTCCATGACATCTTCTGCATTCCTCTTATCTCCCTCTTCTTCTCTCTCCTTCTTCTTTCTGTGAGATTTCCTCTTTGTACATGGGTACCTTTATAGGCTCGTCTGTGGTCATGACCCATCTTTGGCATCTTTCTTAGATTAGAGAGTGGAATTATCTCTCTTTTGAGGGAAGTTTTTCCCACTAGGTTTTCTCCTTTTACAGCACTTTTCGAGAGTTTCTTGTACGTGGGTACCTCATCAAGCTTTGTGTCAAGACCCATTTCTCATTTCTAACTTGCCACCTCATCTAAGTTATGATGAAGGGGGGGTGTTGGTGTAGGTGGTATTTTTATTCACTTATTTAGTGTTATTCCACCTCACCAGGTGAGTCATCTCACTTAGGTGGACATGGATCTAGGTGTCATCTTAGTTATGATAGATTCCCTTACAAAATCTGTCATATATGTAAGTATGCGTCATAGGAGTTACATTCCCATTTGGGAAAGTAACTCCTTTTATCCATTATGGAGGAATATTCTCTTACATGGGAGTTACACATTACTCCCCTATTTGTACTCACCTCTTTTGATCTATGATAAGCCAAGCCAAGCAATTCCATTCTACTCCATTTTTGAATCTTGAGCTCTCATATGCATGCACATTACTTTACAAAGTGTTCTTGCTTTAATCTCACAACTCCTACACTTTGGTGAAGTGAAACTATTTGATGCACGTGAATTCCTTCCAGGTCTTCGTCCTTCACTCCTTTAGATAAAAATATGTAGTCATTTTTACACCCTTAGAACAATATTCAAATCCCATGTGCATCGGCCTATCACCCAGTGGTGGGCGCCGGGTTATCACCCGAGCCACGCATGCACATCAAGCCACTCCTTTATGTGAGTTGTGTAAGAATACATCATCTATGACAGATACTTAAGTGAAAAATAATGGAAAAGAACCATGCATTCATTCTAAGAGCCTAGGATGAGTTATCATATCAATGCATCCATAAAAGAGAAGTATCTAACATAATATAGAACTGATTCATACACAAAGTAAATGCACTAGGATTTATGCTCATGAACACATATATTCTTTATAATGAACCTTATATTTAAAATAATGAGTTCACTAACCACATTACATTCACTTAAGGACATAAAAACCCATATAATATTGCAAAACAAGGTCATGCATCAAAAACTAAACTATGTCCTTCATGTTATAAGGATAAACACAGACCCATACCTCTAAATATGCCATCACTCCTATATTTCCTCTAATCCCAACCCATACAATCCTCCATAATATTTCTACAGAGCTTCACCTCTCTTCCACCACCACTACCACCCCTCCTTCTACTACCCGAGCATCTCTATATATAGATTTTTACCTTCACCACCATGCATTATGAGGTAATAGATTAGTTGCCAAGTGTCCAAGTGGTCTTCCCATGGAGCATGCCTCATTTGATCTGAGCTCTCCACTCTTTGCAACGATGTATTTCTGGATCCTTCCATTACAAGCATGGAATATTCCATTCTTGATTATATAGTCATCAAGTGACACCTTATCCACTCCACATGTTAGATGGGTCACGCTTTCCTCGTGTGTTGTCTGGAACTCTAAATATGGCTAAGTCCCAAAAACCTATTTTGTCTTGTGCACGCGTGTTGTTTGTTCTACTAAACCCTACTAGAACCCTGCCATATGCACCTTCAACCCACACACCCTTCTTCAAATAGTTCCCATGCACACATGCACCTTCTTATACTTAGCTGATATTCTAGGGCCCAACATCACCCCACACTATGCATGTTCTCCATCCTTAGAAACACTTCTCTTTAATGAATAAAGAATGGTGGGATCTCGAATATGGGAAAAATAATGAAGGAATGAAGAATTGAGAGAAAGAATGAAAGAATGGGGAAAATGAAAGAGAACCAAAGCTTATTTTTGAAGGAGGAGAGGGAAATCCTTCCCTATTTCTACCTCTAGCATTTCCCAGGACATCAACCTCATTCTATGTTTACCAACAGAGGTCTCCGACTAAGGTGCTCACCTCCTCAAAACTTAATTCCTCCCATTTAGCACTCATTTTCTCAATAATAATTTCTAATTTTTTTCCCAGTCATCAAGTGCATCCATCCTATGGGTGATCTTAGGGTATAGTTCCTTTAGCCAGCTTTTGATCGAGCCTCGCAAGTTCTCAATAGCTTATGACTTTTTTTCTACCTTGGATAGGATTTTATCTCTTTTTCCCTATTCCCCTTATTATTTTCTTGAAAATCCTTGAGTTTCATTTCATGTGTGGTGACCAAGATGCTTGCCACTCTATCTCTATTGCGCAGTTGTCATATGTAGCTTTTGTGACTTGCGCGACAACCTTTACGTTTGCAAGGAGTCTAGTATATCGAGCAATAATATCAAAAAACTTTCATCTTCTCCTCCTTTTCTTGGCATGCCAATGCTTCTTCTATAGTCTCTAAGGTAAGTGGTTTCCTTTCCATCATGAGGATGCGGGTCAAATCCTCTAGAAACTGTAAGGTTGATTCATATTTTTCTCGGGGCGCTTACATCAGATGCTTTAAGACAATAACACCCATAATCATTTCAATTTTCTTGTGTAGCTTACACACCCTTGCCTTCTCCTCTTTCATTTCATACCTTAACTACACATTGATAAGCTCTTATTGCTTCAATTCCTAGGTCTTCTCCATGATCTCCTTATTTTCCTTCTCTAATTCCTCCTCTAAGAATTTTACTCTATCATTCCTTCCGAACAGTCTGGCCTCAATCTCAACTAAAAAAAATTTGAGCACGTTGCAAACTTTCTCATCCTATAATTTTTAAGAATTCACCAAGGTATTTACTCCTTTTGTCTCTGGCACCTTCATTTGTGCTCCTAACTTAATTCAAACTCAAGTTCATCCATGTGGGACTTGAATTCCCAAGATAGCATCTTTCTAGTTTAGGGATATGTACCTTCTTCATCAAATGAAGACATAACCAGGATTTGTTCCATTGGTACGGTGCTTTGGAAGTGTGCATGTAGCACCTTTCTTGGATCATTGATGTATCCCATTCCTTTCCCTTGTGCTACCACTATGCCCTTCCCACCTATTCACGTAGCTTTTGGGAAGCTTACCACAAATTTGGGATTCCCACCCATGCTGCCATATTATTTCCCAATGCTCTCTTCTTCTATTTCCTTCAAAATTTCATCCATGCTCCGCTCTAACTCCTATTCCACCAAATCCTTAATGATGCCCGTCACTTCTCTTTCTATGGATTTCTCCACTTGTTCCTTGGTGAGGCTTGGGGTTCTCTAATTTTTTGTGCTTACCTCTTCACTCACCCCCTTTCCTTGATCCTCTGCTTCCTCCTCATCATTCTTCTCCTCTTCATCTTCCTCATCCTCGAGTCATGTATATCATATACCGGATGGTCTTGACCTCCTTTAGGCTCGTCATCATCCCTATCACCAATGTAGGCCTCTAAGATTTCTATTTCCTCCGAGTCTACCTCTTCTGATACATTTTTCTTCTTCCTAACTAGTGATTCCAGTATAGGATATTATTCTTTCTCCTTCCCCTTAATAGGTGATGTCTTCCTTAGTGATTCTTTATGTGTGAGGGGATCTTCATGCTCTAGCGCCTCTTCTTCTAGGGTCTTCACCTTGACTAGGGTCTTCTTTCTATGTGCATAAGTGGTAGGTTTCACGACTACTTCTGGTGTGGCCACCGATTGTGTGGTTTGCACACTTGGTTCCTTTTTCATCTACACCTCTTCTCTTTCCCTCTTCTTCAAAAGATGGAATTCTTCCGACCTATGGGATCTTCTAGAATGGAGACATCACTCTCTAGATAGGCACCTTTCTCAAACTTAGGCCTTATGCACAGATATACCCTTGTTGTAGCCCTTCCGACGATCGGTGACATTATCGGATTCATCATTTGTACTTCGTGGGAGATATATTTCTCCATGTATATGCACTTCTTAGGGTATATGAGCTTTTAGCATAGATTGTCATGGTCTTGGTCCACTTAACTAAGGTCTAACCTTAGCCTTTTGGCCTCCTTGAACCTGTTTGACCCTACTTGGAAGTATTACGTGGTGAAGGAGAAGGGTAGCTTACACCATGGGCTCTTAGTACCATTTGTCAATGTAAACCTGCCAATGCAGAAATGTTGATAAATTGAAAACTCTACCTCTCCATCCATGAGTGTGAGTAAGTGCTCTGGGATCCTCCACTCTACCCCGAATGCATCACGCATTCGTTTATACCACTTCTCTAGGCACGTCTTTTGAGCGACCATCATGGTTTCACAAGTATACTTCTCAAACCTTTTCACGGGTGAGGGATTTTCCTCTAGATACTCCCAAATGAAATTTTCTGGCCCATTGGGAACTCCAATATCCAAGAAGACGATGGTGAGGAGAATTTTTCTAAATAGTATATTTTCTCCTTCCGCATGCCGCTTTGCTTATGATTTCATTCGTAATAAAGGTGGACAAGTTATAGATGGCCCCTTCTGATACTTTCTAGAATACATTCAACCATGCCTTGTTCACTTGCATCTATCTTTCTTGATCATTAAGCTTGGTGACCAAGCACACGGCCATTATCATAATATGGTATGTAATTTCTGTTATGTCAAAGTACCAAGCACCCTTTTATAGTCATAAGTTGTTATTGTTTTTTTAATGGCCTCTTTATCACTTAAATTGTCTTCTATGGATTCTCCTTCACAATTCAAAGCCAATGAATTTAGATATCAAATGCGGTGTTATACGCATCTTACGGCATGCAAAGTAGAAATTTTCTTCATGTGCACATGACATCAACCACTGATATAGCCACTTGGGATTTCCAAAATAAGGCAACTCATACAGTTGCAATAGCCCTACCTTTTCCAACTTTACCTTCACCTCGTCGCTATATATTGGCATTCCATCTGGTGTCCTCTTATTAGTTGGACCATCCAGCTCTAGTGCCATTTATTTCTCTATAGTACTTGTGTGATGGTTGTAATCACTCATGGCCATTTTTCTCAAGTGTGATACCCACTCATTCCCAACAACACTCCATCTGGGTACTACATTTTTATATACCATTCCTCATTAGAGATCGTGATGGTAGTGGTTTGTTTTCCTTTTCCCTTTCCCTTTTGTTTCTTTGGTGAAATGGTCACCTTCTTTGGTGTCATTTTTCTTGTCGGTTTAAAATTTAAAACTCCTTTCTCTATTCTACTACTCTGCTCAATTTTAAGGCTTAACTTTGCGAAGAAATCCTTCTCTTGTTGTGCCCTAGCTGCCAAACCCTAACTAGGAAAACCTTCCACAAGACGGTGCACTACAAACTAATTCTCCCCACGCCCGTGTACTCCTTCCACTCTAGTCTATAGATCTACTCTGGTCACGCACTTAGATTTCTAGGATTCTTCTTCCTTCACAAAAATCTCTCTGGATTCCCTAGTTCGCAAGAGCACTTCAACTTCGTAATAGCAAGGTAAAATAATGACTTTCTTGACCTCATATTTATAGTTTTCTCCCCTCCAACAATAAATGTTATACCACCTACCAATGTAATTAACATTAAATATGAATTTTTCCACTAGGTCAACTTTAAGCACCCTTACCCATGTGCCCAATCCTGCACAAAAAACCTTCTACAACCTTCTAGCGCACAAAACCCAATCGACCAAAGACTCTTACACACACATCTACAACGCTGAAGGCACTTATTCTATCCTTTACCTAATTTTTTCCCTCACCTACCTCATGTTGTTTCTATGTTATTCATCCTTTTACGTGGTCTTTTTACAGCCTTCCTGACACCATAATTCATTATCCATCATTTCCCCATGCACTTTCTCAATCTTACACACTTCCTTCTACTAGAAACTCAACTTTTATTACTGGCTTATAATTTTCTTTGAATTACTCCACCCCACACTAAAATAGATGTGCAGTCCTCTATGCATACACAAATTTATAAAATAATGTGGTTAGCGGTGCACAATGCGTAAAATAGAACAAAAATAAAGGAATGAGCAACAAGAAAGGGAAACACAAGAAAATAAAAAGTAATAAAGGTAAATTCTAAGCTAACTAGAAATACTACCTTATTTACAAACACCAAGAAGACTTATTTATAGTAGGGCTTCAACCTACTCCCATTGAAATGACATGGTAATCTCATCCCATCTAGCGCTTGTAATTGGCAACTTCTTGAATCAAGTATGTTTGAGATGATGTAAGCACACAACCAATGGACTTTACACTTTCCATGATGGCATAGAAACTTGGAATCATATAACAAAACCATCTTCCTAATATCAAACTCGCTTGTTTTTTAAATGATGATCATGACATGCCTTTTGTCTTGCTTTTTCTTTCTTCTGACTCCATCTAACAAGTGACTATCTTTCATCTAACTACATCAACTTATCAATCCTCTCTTCCAGCGCTTGTTCATCATCCAACCCTCTTGTGCGTGCTATACACAACAACGGTAACATGAATTCAACCAAAAAAATAGCTTCCACGCCAAACACCAATTGAAACGGTGTGGCTTTGTTTAACCTCTTGAAGTTTGTCCTATATGCCCTTAGAATGACTAATACCTTGTCGTCATGATCTTGTCTTCCAACGTCACAGATCTTGGTCAATGCGTGACTTAGTATTTTTTAAATGCTTCACAGTTCCATTTACTTGTGGTCGATAGGGTAATTTTTTGATGGGCCACCATAAATTTTTCTATCGTAATCCTAAATGTTTCATTGAGAAAATGTGTACCCCTATCACTTGTTAAGATTAAAGGATAACCATACCTGCTAATTATGTTCTCCCATAAAAATCTAACATTTGTCACTACAATGCATCCTTTGTAGGTGCTACCTCCGCCCATCATGTTAAGTAATCAGCACAAGTAATGATATATAGCGAACCAATCCTTTGCGCGGTTGGTGAAATTCACCCTACAAAGTACATTTCCCATTTTTCAAATGGTTTAGGCAAGATATTGTTCACAAGGGCATTTTATCCCTATTTCCGAGTTTTCCAGGCGTTGCAATGGTCATAGGCCTTGTAAAACTCAATACAATCCTAGTAGTTGGTTTCCCACCAAATCCTTACAAGTAGAATCTTCCACGTAGTAGAATTTCGCATAGTGTCCTCTTGTAATCCCATCATGCGCTTCCTCCATAATTTCCACACACTCATGTTCCAATATGCATGGCGCGCAGAACCTCATCAAGTCCTAAATAATATAGGTCTCTATTTCACCTAATTCTAGATCATTTCTTTGAAGTATTAACAAAACAAATAGGGTAACGGGCATAGGAGGAATACCTGTTCAAATGTTGGTTGATGGGTTGTTGTACACGTATGAATTCTAAATCCATAGCTGATTGTGAGAGCTTCCTTTTGGCTAGGAGGAACTACCTATAATACAAAGCAAGACCACCAGAAAAAGTTAAACAATATATGCAGTGAACTGCCTAGCGTATGCTAGATCTCGGGAAGTGTGATACTTCCTAGATGGCTATCAGTCCACTATTTTAAACAATTTAATGCGGTAAATAAGGTAAATCCTATTGTAATTGAAATGATTTAGGTATCTCACTTAAAACACAATAAGAAATAGATCTAATTTAACAAGATAGGCTAGAATAGGATCTCGAAGGTCAAGTAACTAGTTTTGGGTCTTTGCAGGTCTGACAGAGGTCTCAGGTAGATCACAGGTGAATGAGGGTGAAAGGGAATTAGGTGGATAGGTCACTATTCTGGGTTGTATGGGAAAATATAGTAACCAATGTCGGTTAAGGGTGACCAGTGGTGGTTGGGTGTAACCGGTGCGATTATTGTGGAGTTTTGGGAATGCCATAGAATGAGATTTAGGTCTCCTTTGTGATTACACAAAGGACTTTGGTTGGTCAGGATGAGGTATTGGGTGATTTAGGTAGGATTTGGCGGGGTTTTAATGGGTATATGGAGGGGTGAGTGTTGGGGGAGGTCAATGGGTGGCTAGGTAAACAAAATATGATAATATAATGATGAAATGGAATAAACCAGAGAAGTATAACGTCTACTTACTTAGATTCTGGTCCTAGATGCCTGTGAGTGAGGGCTAGAGATGCTGATGAGAGGTTTTGAAGGCTGCAGTGATCACCAACTGAAGGAAAGCTTCTACATGGGATATATGTACATTCCTCTTTGCTTGGTTAGATCAGATCATTGTTGGGGTGGATGTGTAGGAAAAGATGCTTAATCTCCTCCTTGCATGCGTGTTCTCGCTAGAATTCACTCTTAGAATATGTAATATCTCTCTGGAATGTGCTAATGCTCGCCAACTTTTCCAATCATTTCAACCTTCTTCCAACCTTGAGAATAAGGTTGTTTTGGGGTTAAAAGAGTAACCAATGGTGGTTCTGGCTTAACCGGTGACGGTTAGGGGTAACCGGCGTCGGTCAAGGTAGGATTTCCTAGGTTTACTAAACTAGGGAGATCCTCTTGATTTCCTCAGATCTCATGGCATTCACCCACAGATTAGATTGGGATCTTCTTGTAAGCATGTGAGAATGTGGTTAGAGGGAATGTAGGCATTGATTTTTAAGGTTTAGGTAAGTCTTAGTTAGTTATGGAAACTTACTAATTATAGGTTTTTAGGGTGAGTTAGCTTGGTGAGGTGTCTAACTTAAGTGTATGTGTGGATATTATTTAAATTAAAATATTTAAATAATAAATATGGTGAGGATAATGAATTAATTAAATTAAATTAATATAAGAGGGGTGAAGGGGGCCATGGATAGGTGAATGTGATGAAGCGTGCTTATTTGTCGAGGATCAAAGGGGAGTGTGACCTAATTTTAGTGTCCACATTTTGCCCCTTTTTGCGTAGCTTTTATTGGTAAGTAACGCTAACAAAAATAAGATGTGGTTGCCCCATGTGTGGGTAAAGGTGATCCCCCTCAAACTAGGAACTGACAAGGCAAAAGGTAGAATCGGTGAGTGGTTTGATAAAAGGTAAATGTGGTGAAAAGAAAGGTGGATAACAGGGTGAAAAAAGGAGCAAGGTCTACTCGGGTAAGCTAGGTAATGGGTCAGGGTCAAAGGTAGTAACAGTCAAATGCACGCACATGTATAAACTGCAACACGCTACCAGGTTGAAGAGCAGGCAAACTCTACATCGTCTAAGGTTGATAGGTTTATCAAAAAAGGTTGAAGTGATTCTAGTATCCAAGGTATAGGATATGGTCAGGAAACACAACGTAGGTTAGGTGCAGGAACATTTAGGTATGTTTTGGTACACCAAAGGTAGGTTCGGGATAAACGATCACAAAGAATAGGCTAGGTAAGTTCATTAGGTCAACAAAACAAGTAATACAGTGCCGTAAGGTATAGTGAACACATGAGGTCAAAGGTCACTAGTGATGGTCCAGTCCAAGTATCTAAATCACGGCATGGGTAAGGCCAAGGTAGGGGTAAAATAACAAGTCCCCAGAGGAGGACTAAGGAAGGTAGTAAGTGATTTAGTCGGGAAAGGTGAGGTAAATGGGTAAGGTAAAGGTGGGGTGGGGTAAATGATCGGGGGTGAAGATTGGGTGTGGTAAAAAGGGAGGTAGGGGTAGGGTAAAGGTTAAATGTAGGGAAATGTGCAATTGATGGTGCTGATGCTAGTCATGGATAACTAACATCGGTAGAGAGCGAAACCAATGATGAGCTTAGGTAGGTACGCAACCGATGCTTTGGTCAAGGGTATTTGATGTCGGCTAGGTCGGGTTTGTTATAAAAAAACCCATGGTTGTTATTATTTGAAGTGAGAAAACGAAAAAAGGAGAGAAAAGAGAGAAAAGTGTCCTCGATGAAATGGAATAGTGAGCTGGAAGTGTGATTGATGAGTGATTTATTGGTGAGCGCAGCGTGTCCACGGGGTCATTGTGAGGGATTCGATTGGTGAGAGGTTTTGAATAGGTAGTTGGTGATGGTAGAGGCCAAAGAGGGATCAAGCAGCCCACTAGTAAAGTGGCTAGATGTGTCATTGAGACAAAGTGGCGGTGCGACGAGGTAAGCACTTCACTCTACATTGTGGATTTGATAGATTAGAGGAGATTTTTAGTTTTGTTTGTAGGTTATGTTGATTTTTCATTTTTTTGGGTGGGCACAAATTAAATTTGGGAATGGGGGGTATATTGGGTAAAAGGAGGGATGGGTAGGGTAATAATGTTATTTTTTTGGAGCCTATTTTTATGTTAGAGTTTGGTACACCTTCTATGTGTTACACTCAGGTATTTTTACAACGGTCCCGCTCACCGGTGAGTAGGTTAGGGGGGTTCGGGGGCGAAGCCCTCGAAGTAAATTTTCATGGGTGGTTTATTAACCCATGCATAATGGGTAACCGTTATGGGCTGTTTTTGGGCCGATGGTTTTGGTACCCATTGTTTTGATACCCATAGTTTTTTTCCCATGGTTTTGATACCCATAGTTTTTGCCCATGGTTTTGATACCCACGGTTTTGAATCAAACTGCTTAAGAAATTGTCTATTTATATAGTCTTATGCATATGATACATAAATAAGAAAATGCATTAGATGTGTTTTTGAATTCGGTGTGAATTCTATAGATTTTGTTGAGCATAGTTCTAAATGGATCTGGGTATTGTATTAAGAGAGTGGAGGCTTGTAATAAAATCGAGCAAGTGATTCTTGGTGGACGTAGCCCAAATTGGGTGAACCACGTTAAATATTGTCTTTATGTGTTGTGTTATTTATTCCGCACTTTTATTTGGGATCCGTAATATTTTCTACATATTAGTTTCTCTTATTGCGATTATGTAAGGGATTATTCCACATATTTTATCTCTTATTTCCTAACAATCAAAAGATCGAGCCTGGTTTGGTTTGCTGAAGTGTTGAATCATAGGGAAAGTTTTATCTTGAGTGGGAGCTATGGCAGATGATGGAAGATCTAGGGTTGATAAATTCAATGGGTAGAATTTCAGTCTTTGGAAGATGTAGATGGAAGATTACCTTTATCAGAAGGATCTTTATACTCCGTTGTCTAAGAAGGTGAATAAACCCTCGAGTATGATAGATGCGGAATGAGATTTGTTGGATCGGAAGGCACTTGGAACGATCTGGTTGTGTCTTGCATCTTCGGTATTATTTAATGTTTCAAAGGAAAAGACTACAAAAGAACTGATGGATGCATTAGGGAAGTTATATGAAAAACTCTCTGGCTCTAATAAGATATTTTTAATGAAAAAGTTGTTTAATATGAATATTTCGAGAATGTTTGAGTGCAGATCATCTAAATGATTTTAATATAGTTGTAAATATGCTAGCTTCGATTCAATAGAATTTGATGAAGAAGTTGGGACTTTATTAGTTCTCAGTGCTCTTTACCCGAGAGTTGGAATAGCTTGGTAATGGCGGTAAGCAACTCGGTTCCGATAACTCAAAGTTGAAGTTTGAGGATGTTGCAGGGGGGATTCTAAGCGAGGAAATGTGAAGAAAAAGCTCCGGTGAATCCTCTACTTGTGGAATGCTTTAACAAAGTGGAAACTAGAGGGAGAGAAGAATAGAGGAAGCCATGGAAAATCAAAGGATTGGGCAAGGTCAAAATCCAAAAGTAAGATAGTATGTTGGCATAATGTGGAAATCTTGGGCATGTAAAAGAAGGAGAGTGTTGGGAGCTTTGGGATAAGAAGAAACAACGGGAAGAAAACAAGGAGGAAAATTTGGCATCGGGTAATGTATGTCGGGATGCTTTGATTCTTTCTTTGCATAATATTACTGAATCTTGGGTTTTAGATTCAGGGGCTTCCTTTCATGCTACACCACATAGGCATTATTTTGTTGATTATGTTCAAGGGGATTTTAGGCATGTTTTTCTTGGTGATGATGAGCCTTGTAGCATAGTTGGAAAAGGTTATTTTAAGTTAAGATGCAAAATGGGAATACTTGGCTATTGAAGGATGTCAAACATGTGCCTACATTAAGATGAAATTTTATATCGACAGGGCAGTTGGGAAGTGATGGTTGTACTGTGATATTTATAGTGGACTCTTGGAAGGTTACCAAGGGTGCTCTTGTGGTGGCAAGAGGTAAGAAGGTTGGAACCTTGTATACGAAAACAGTTTGGAGCTCTATGAGCACCGCATATATGGGAAACAAAAGTGAGTAAGGTTTCTCAAGGTTGGACCTACAAAGAAAGAGAGTAAGTTAGAGCTGGTGCATTCTGATGTGTGGGGTCACTCAGGTATCATCTCTTAGGGGTTTAAGTTTTTATGTTACTTTTATTGATGATGCAACAAGGAAAGTTTGGGTTTATTGTATTAGAAACAAATCTAATGTATTTGACACTTTCATTAAATGGAAAGCCTTGGTAGAGAATGAAACATGTCTTAAGCTAAAATGTCTCAGGTCAGATAATGGAGGGGAGTATTGCAGCAATGAATTTGATGATTACTATTATAAGAATGGAATCCATAGGCAAAAGATGGTTCCAGGAACTCCATAGCAAAATGGGGTATCAGAAAGGATGAACAGAACAATAATGGAACGTGCTAGGAGCATGAGGATACATGCAGGACTGCCTCTTTCTTTTTGGGCAGATACGGTGAGCACAGTTGTATACTTGATAAATAGAGGACCCTCAAGTGCCTTGGATGGAGGCATACCTGAGGAGGCTTGGTATGGTAAGAAAGTTGATTATTCATTTATTAGAGTCTTTGGAAGTGAGGAGTTCATATAGACAAGGATGATAGGACCAAGCTAGAGGCTAAATTAGAAAAATGTACTTTCATTGGTTATGGTGGTGATGACTTTGGATATAAATGTTGGAGTATTAAGGACAAGAAAATAATTCGATCTAGGGATGTGGTCTTTAATGAGAAATTCATGTATAAGCAGCAGAATTACAGGAAAATAGGGAAGAATCCAAGAAAGAATATGCAGCGGTAGAGGATCTTCCATATGGGAAAGTGACACATGAATCAGTTTAGGAACCCCTCAACAGGAACCCCAAACTCCTATATTGAGGAGGTATTCTAGGGTAAGAAGAGAACCTAAACATTTTTCTCCTTCTCTTTATTATTTATTACTCACTGATAGTGGAGAGCCAAAGAGCTTTGATGAAGTAATGCAGGTAGATGCTAGGAAGAAGTGGGAGCAATCCATGGATGATGAGCATAAGTCTCTCATGGAGAACTAGACTTGGGATTTGGTGAAGCTACCTAGGAAGGAAAAAGAGCATTGTAGAACAAGTGGGTGTACAGAGTTAAAGATGAAGGAGGAAAGAAAATATATAAGGCCCGGTTGGTGGTCAAGGGGTTTGCACAGAAATAAGGTATAGATTTTGATGAGATCTTTTCTCCTGTAGTAAAAATGACTTCTACTATAATCTGTTCTTGGAATAGTGGCAGGAGAAGATGTGCACTTAGAACAGCTTAGATGTAAAACTGTATTTCTCTATGGTGATTTGGAGGAGGAGCTATATATGCAAAGCAACTTGAGAAGGATATGAAGTCAAAGGAAAAGAGGAGATGGTGTGCTGGCGAAGAAGAGCTTGTATGGCACTCGAAACAAGCTCCACGTCAATGGTATAAGAAGTTTGATAGCTTCATGATGGAGCAAGGTTATATCAGATGTCATTCGACAATTGTGTGTATACAAAGAAATTTGAGGATGGAAGTTATATTATCTTATGTTTGTACGTTGATGACGTGTTGGTTGCAGGTAAAAACATGCAGGAAATAAAAGTACTCAAGAAATAGCTAAGTGAATCCTTTGATATGAAGGATTTGGGGGCTGCAAGACAAATCCTTGGTATGAGGATAACTCGGGATAGGAAGGAACGGAAGATGTCTTTATCTCGGGAAGAGTACATTAAGAAGGTATTGGATAGGTTTAACATGCCGATGCTAAACCGGTTGGGAATCCTTTAGCGAGCCATTTTAAGTTATCAAAGGAGTAGTTTCCCAAGATAGAGTGGGAAAGAAACCAGATGTCCAAGGTACCTTACTCATCAAAGTAGTTGGTAGTTTGATCTATGCTATGGTGTGCACTAGGCACGATATTGTCCATGCAATGGGAGCGTGAGTAGATTTATTGATTGATCTAGGTAAAGAGCATGTGGCAAAAAGAAAGTGGATCCTTCGATATTTGAGAGGGACCATGGGGACAGCTTTTGTGCTACAATGGATCGACACCACTTTACATGGTTATGTAGATTCGAGACATGGCTGGAGATGTAGACGAAGGAGGAGCATGACAAAGTTATATTTACACCGTAGGTGGGACAAAGAAAGTGAGCTAGATTTCATGACTACAGAAGCTGGTGGCTTTATCAACCATGGAGGCTGAGTATGTTGCTGCCA
The DNA here is from genome assembly GCA_018340775.1 of Taxus wallichiana var. yunnanensis. Classification (NCBI taxonomy): domain Eukaryota; kingdom Viridiplantae; phylum Streptophyta; class Pinopsida; order Cupressales; family Taxaceae; genus Taxus; species Taxus wallichiana. The sequence continues at coordinate 168,556,740 of CM031244.1, forward strand.
CAAAGGCAAGCAAAGAGATGATTTGGCTACACCAATTACTTGAGGATTTGGGGCATAAGCAGGAGGAATGTAAGCTGCACAGTGATAGTCAGAGTGTTATACACATAGCTAAGAACTCTACTTTCCACTCTAGGATGAAGCATATATAGTTAAGATATCACTTCATCAGGATAGCTTTAGAGGAAGATAAGTTGAAGTTGGAGAAGATTCATACCAGTCAGAATCCTGCAGACATGATGACCAAGGTGGTCACAAGGGATAAACTAAAGTTATGTTCAGCTTTGGTTGGCCTTCGTAGATGACAATGAAGGGTTGAGAAGCTTTCTCAGTGGAAATTAGTCTCCAAGTGGGAGATTGTTATGTTTGTGGAGCCTATTTTCATGTTAGAGTGTGGTACATCTTCTATGTGTTACACTCGGGTATTTTTATGGCGGTCCCGCTCACCGGTGAGCGGGTCAGAGGGGTTCAGGCCAAAGCCCCAAAGTAAATTTTCATGGGTGGTTTATTAACCCATGCATAATGGGTAACCATTATGGGCTGTTTTTGGGCCCATGGTTTTTCAGTACCCATTGTTTTGATACCCACGGTTTTTTGCCCATGGTTTTGATACCCATAGTTTTTGCCCATGGTTTTGATACCCACGGTTTTGTATCAAACTACTTAAGCAATTGTCTATTTATATGGTCTTATGCATATGATACAAAAATAAGCAAATGCATTGCATATGTGTTTTTGAATTCGGGTGTGAATTCTATAGAGTTTGTTGAGCATAGCTCCAAACGGATCTGGGTATTGTATTGAGAGAGTGGAGGCTTGTAATAAAATTTGAGTAAGTGATTCTTGGTGGACGTAGCCCAAATTGGGTGAACCACATTAAATATTGTCTTTTTGTGTTGTGTTATTTATTCTGCACTTTTATTTGAGATCTATAATATTTTCTGCATATTAGTTTCTACTGTTGCGATTATGTAAGGGATTATTCCGCATATTTTATCTCTTATTTCCTAACAAATAAATGGGATAGGGTTCGTGGGTGGAGGTCCAAGGGTAGTTTAGGTCATTGTAGGTGGGTAAAACGGCAGGGGGGAAGGTTTTTAGAAAGGGGCATTTTGGAAAATCATGGGTTTTTCTCGTGACAATGACCGCGTCAATCAAGTTTGGCTAGCGTCAGTTAGGTAGAACCGGTATCGGTCACTAAACAGGTGACCAATGTCGGTTAAGGGGTAACCGGGGTCGTAAAGGTGAACGTGTAAGATCACACCAAACAAGTGACCGATGTCGGTTTAAGGGTGACCGAGGTTGGTTAGGATGAACCGTACGGTCGGATTATTGGGCACAAGGGTCCAAAGTGGTGTGGGTTAGGTAGTTGAAATGGGTAGAGTGAAAATAGGGTATAGGAAAATGATAATGGTTTAGTATGGATTGATATATGTAAATTAATGTCGTGCTTATATGTGATGCCTGGGAGATCACAGCTACATATGCGGGATAGGGTTCCACCTCTACTAGTGATAGTGTGTGGCACAATAACCCCAAAGGAGCTATAGCATGTGGAGGTAGTGGGCTTGAGTGGGGTTTGTCACTATAGACATGTAGTCTTGCAGCTCAGTTTGATGGTCGCGCTCATCGATAGATGGGACTCCGTGACCAACACGTTCCACCTACCGACAGGTGAGATGACTATCACCTTGGAGGACATGTTCTAGATTCTTAGGATACCCATATTGGGTGCCTAGGTTTATTCTATCTCCTCTGAGGCCTCAGAGGAGCTGATTGAGTCTGTTTTTGAAGAGGGGATGGTCAATCTGAGATTCCATAATGCCAATTTGAGCTATGGAGAGATGTACCTAGCCCATCTGGAGGAGATGAGGCTATTGGTTCTGTTGATGGAAGTAGCGTGTTACTATGCACTACCAGATGCAAAGGGTGGATGCTTTCCCCAATCACTAATGAGGTCACTCCACGACATGATGGTTCATGAGAACCACTTTTCCTAGGCACCAAAGCATTCTTGGTGCACATGTGTGTAGGAGTTGTGGGCATATGGGCGGTGTGCGCAGTTCATCTTGTGCTATAAATTTATACTTCATTATTGGTCATACAAGCACATAGTTTGTGTGTGTCCTATAGGGATGCCCAAGCAGATGCATTCCCAGTGTGATTTGTGTGAGTGGGATATAGGAGATGGGTGCCGGTGATAGGAGAGTAGAGATTTGATAGGCCGACACATGATGTGGTCCATTTTGGAAATTACTGGAGGGGTTTTTGGAGTGGACATTATATGGAGGCCATATGTGGGATTCCCCTCATATAGGCATATGCATGAGGAGCTAGCTAAGCTCTAGCTATAGAGATGGATACAGATTCACCATGTCGTGAAGGACGAGATGATCCTAGTAGACAGAGTCTGAAAAAAGTTCAAGCTAGTACAGGACATTCCTCTGCCCTTCCCATAGTACCAGAGAGATGACGTAGAGAGGCCCTTACCTCTACCATAGCCTATAACACCCACAGGGTAGGAGGAGTAGTCAGTGGACCGGTGGATAGATGATGTCAAGTATACAGATAGGTACAGATAGTGGTGGGTGGCTCAGTTATGAGCCATACCACCCAGATCAAGGCAGTAGGATCTAACTACCATTACAAGATAGAGATACACCCTACAAGGGCAGGTAGCTATGCTCATTACCTAGTTGGGTATACTGTAGACACACTGGAGGGCTTGAAGGCGGAGGTAGCAGAGCTACGTGTACATGTGGCCAATCTGCAGGCCTAGATGGCTAGTGGAGGAGATGGAGATGGAGAGGAGGGGGATGGTCAGGTGGCAGCCTTACAAGCTCAGGTGGTAGGTTTACAAGGCCAGTTGGCCACATCCTAGGAATATATGGGGTCTTACATTCAAATATAGGCATAGGGGCAGGGGGCACCACCACAAGCACCACCATCACAGGCACCGGGACCGGGTCCCAGTTCACATGCAGGAGCAAGACAGGGTCCTTCAGTGGTAGTACAGGGCCGAGACCTATGGGACCACCATAAACCGTGCCTATATCCAGCACAGGATACCCTAGGTGAGGCTAGATACTATCGGGACTAGCCTGATCTTTGGATGGGATAGACTTCATATCCTATGCCGAGTACATGGCAGTAGCCATCCAGTGAGAGGACAAGATCCCGCACTCATAGTGTGGAGATCATAGGGGGTCAGCGAGCTCTGAGGCCCGATTAAGAAGAGGCTACCAGTGCATGGAGACCAGCTCTAGTGGAGGTGCCAGCAGGGACCCAAGAGGCCGAGGGTACAGGTGATACAGAGATGGAGGATATCCACCGAGATGTTTGATTTTGGTCACCTAATTTTTGATGTATGATAGTTTTTGTGTGATATATACCGTCCTACGTGCTAAGAGATATTTATAGTGTTGATCACATACTGGCCTACGTGCCGAAGATAGTGAGGATGTATGAGTGGTTTTGTATATTTCGAGCATATACCGGCCTACGTGCCAAAGAGATTTTTATTGATTCATTATTTTATTGTATATATGAGACCAACCTACATGTCGATGACATTTTGTATTGTATAGCAGCCTATGTGCCAACGATTTTGAGATGATGGACATGATGAGATAGCCATGTATATTTGAGATTCACATTGATTTATTTATATGATGAAATACATGGTAGTTTTTTTTATTTGTTGATGTGTTTATGAGATACATTGTATTATTTGATTTGTTGATTTGTTTATGAGATATGAATTTGTTGTGTTGATATGGAAGGAAATTAGGTGATTTAGGCATGATGGAGTCAGGTTGGTATAGGCATGGATTGAGTCAGGTTGGTTTAGGCATGGATTAAGTCAGGTTGGTTTACGCATGGTTGAGTCAGGTTATATGCATGGATTGAGTTAGGTTATAGGCATGGATTGAGTCAGGTTTGTTAGGCATGGTTGAGTTAGGTTTGTTAGGCATGGTTGAGTTAGGTTTGTTTAGGCATGGTTGAGTCAAAAGTAGGTGAAGTGGTGATGCATTATTTTATGCAATGAATGATAATATGGGTTAATGTGAGATGTGGTATAATCTATGCATAGTGATGATAGAGAAATGGTAGGCATAATAAATGTATGCTATGATAATGTTTAAAATATGAAACAACTTGTTATGTATGTGGTTTAATTTCCAATTTTGGGTAGAAAAGGGACACTAAGTGAGGTTTGATGTAATGTAAGGAACATGGAAGATGATTTATCTAGGGTAGAGGATGGCCGAGCTAACCTCCAAGGGACCCATGCCCTCGAGTTCTACCTACATAGTCCCGTCGAAAAGGGACCTCAGGTCGATGTAGTTCTCCCATAAGCTAGGGAAGAATATGAGGAGGTATGAAAATAAGTTGGAAGGTTTTTGAGCATGTTGTAGGTTTAGGTTTGTTAGGTGTGAGTAGATTATAGGTAAAATGATGTAGGTGAGGGCGATTGTGGCGAAAGAAGAAGACTACCCCAAAATTAAGTGTCAAGGACTAAGTCCTGTATAAAGTAATCAAAATGTAAACAAAGATGGTTCAAAAGATAAGAGGGGGCAATAAAGGCACCTGATTAGGTAGGATCATACCGAGTAGATCATACCTTGGTGGAGGTGATGAACGTAAGACCCTAAAGACATTGCATGATGGACTGTCCTATGGTAAAAAGTAGTCACATGATCACCAAATTTCTAAGTTCCAAGAATTCCCTTGAGGTAGTAGGAAATGAGAGTGGGCATGGTTTGAAGGGTGAAAAGTGGGTAATATTTATATGGTATAGGTAGCATGCACTTTGGGCAAGAGAACCTAGATCACAATGGGCAAGTCCATGACAAAAAGGTTGAGTATTTTTACTTATAGTTGAGATAGACTAATCGATGCGGGAAGTCTAAATGGGATGAAGAAAATTTAACTTCGTGAAGCTGATCAATGCGGAAGTTTCATTGCTCTCATTTTGTTTTGTTTTGTTTTTTTAGAGCTTTGCATAGTTTTACTTCGAGGGAGCAGTCTATTTATAGTAGCAATTATCTAGAAGAATATGTCCTTTTAGGAGTCATCTTTTTATTAAAATTTTGACTCAAGGAGTTTGGTCCCATGTTAGGTCTTTGAAGTCATGGACAAGACCAAAGTGGAGAATAAGACTCTTGTTCAAAAGACAAGGTGAAACAACCATGGGATATCATCTAAAGGTATACAAAAAGTATTCATGAGAATCATGCTATGTGCAACGCCGTGGTACACATATTCAAGAGAAGATAACAAGTGACGGTACTCACATGACTCTTGTTTAATCATTAATGAGGTGTATGGAGTGAATAGTTCTCAAGGGATGAGCATGGAAAGAGAAAAAAGATGAGGTAAGACTACAATTCAACAATAGAATGGTCGAAGATGCAAGGTGTTAAGGGGCTCAAGTTCAGGTTTACCATCGAGTGATGATAAACGGTAAGCACCTAATCCATAGGTATGAGTCACGATGTATGGTCCAAGATAATTAGGAGCAAATTTTCCGCATTTACTTTTTTCTGCTTTGGTTACATGTTGATTTTCTTTCAGGACAAGGTCACCCACTTGGAAGGTTCATTCACAGACATGTTTATCGTAGGCACGTTTGATACATTTTTAGTAAACTTGAAGGTAATCCAAAGCATTAAGATGACATTCATCTAATAACTCTAGTTGTGCTAAACAGTCCTAACAAAAGTCATCATCATTTAGCATGTCATGGAGAGATATGCAGAGTGAGGGAGTCTTGACTTGAAGAAGTGGACTCGCTTTTGTACCGTAGACTAGAGAAAAATGTGTGGCCGCAATGGAAGTACGAATACTAGTGTGGTATGCCCATAGGGTAAAAGGAATGTGCGTATGCCAATCCTTCCCATTATCATCAACCACTTTCATAAGAATTTTGTTTAAGGTTTTTTTATTGGATTCAGCTTGGCCGTTGGTTTGTGGGTAATAAGGTGATGAGAAACTAAGCTGAATGCCGAAGGTGTCACAAATTTTTTGTAATGTTTTTTTTTTGAATTGTCTCCCCTTATCAGTGATGAGGCGATGAGGAACACCAAAGTGACAAATGATGTGGTGGTTAATGAACTCACATATTTTCTCAGCTTTCATGGAGATGAGTGGTATGGCTTCCACCCATTTTGTATAGTATTCGGTAGCAGTGATGATCTATTGATGACGCTAGGGAGAATGAGGATTGATTTCTCCGAGAAGATCCAAACCCAATTGAGAGAAGGGTCAAAGGTATCGAGTGACTGTAAGGCATGACTGGGTGTATGATGAAGATTGGAATGTTGTTGGAATTTTATACAACATTTGACATAGTCGCAACAATCGTGGTTAAGGGTCGGCCAAGAATAGCCTAGGAAAAGAATACACTTTAGAACTACAAGGCCACTAAAGTGACCACCACATGCGCCGTCATGGACTTCCTTAATGGTATAAGAAATTTCATAACTTGTGACGAATCATAAAAGAATACCGTCAAAGCCTGCACTTATAAAGGAGTCCCCAAAATGACGTAACGAGAGACATTTTTAAGGAAGGTGTGTTGTCCGTTACAGGTGAGATCAGGAGGTAAAATGGAGAGAGAAAGGTAGTTGGAGTATTATTTATACCAAAGGTCACTCAAAGTCGTGGGTAGCAATTCCAATCGATTAAACCTCATGAGGTAAATAAGAAGGTGATTGGAGTCATTGACGGTGAAAATATTTTAGAATCGTCAAGTGAAGCGGGTATTTGGGAAGCTAAGCAAACCATCATATCTCGTAAACTTGTTGGTTGAATATGGGATAGTTTAAAGGGTGTAATGATCAAAAGTGGTCAAAATTATTTCTACATGATGTTTATAATTTTGAAGTATCTCGTTACGACATTGGTACATACCATTGACTTGGTTTACGACCAATTTAGAATCACCAAAGATTTTGATTGATTTGACATCTAGGGCATAGGCATCTTGGAGACCTAGTATGAGTGCTTCGTATTTGGAAATATTATTGGTACATTCAAAATCTAATTTGAATGACAAAGGCATGGGTTCACCATCAAGAGGAATGAGGATAATACCAGCCCTACCCCCATGCTGACACTTGGAACCATCGAAGAAGAGTGTCATTTGGTAAGGGGGTTCATCTAGGGAAAGGGTAGCAATTGACTCATCTAGAAAGTCAAAATTAGAGGGTTGATCCCGAAAATAGGTGCGTCGGCCAATTGGTCAGCGATAGCTTGGCCCTTGATGGACTTTTGATGAATGAATTCGAGGTCAAGATCACCTAAAATCATAAGCCATAGTGCGCAACACTGATTTTGATAAGGTTTTGCGTACATGAAGTGTAAGGGGTTGGTGTTGGTCACAACATAGGTTTTGTGGTTGATTAGGTAATGACGGAGTTTGGTGGAAATGAAAACTAAGGATAAGAAAAGTTTTTCAGGGTGGTTGTATCAGGTTTCATAGTCTAAAAGAGTACAACTTATGTAATAAACTACCTGCTCCCTGTGTTGTTCATCGCGATGAGCGAGCATGGCTCCCAAGGAATGATCGGTAGCTGAGATGTATAGGTAAAAAGGTTGATCGTCTTTAGGTGGGATGAGTACGGGTGGTTGGAGAAGGTATTTTTTTAGGGCCTCAAAAGCTTTGTGGTAATCATCATCCCATTTAAAGGAGACATCCTTCTTGAGCAGATGATGAAATGGTTGGCACCGATCCGATAATTGTGAAATGAAACAATGAATATACTGTAACTTACCTTACAAGCTACAGAGTTGTTTAAGGTTAGTGGGTGAAGGCATTTCTATAATGGCCTTGACTTTAGCAGGGTCAACTTCTATACCATGGAGGGAAATAATAAATCCCAGGAGCTTTCTTGAGAGAACCACAAAGATGCACTTCTTAGGCTAAAGGTAAATGCAATATTTAATGAGACAGTCAAAAATGGTTTTGAGGATGGCAAGGTGCATGGAGTGGCATTTAGATTTGGCCAAGATATCATCCACATAATATTCTAATATGCAATGCATGATATCATGGAAGATGTAAGTCATAGCCCGCTGATATGTGGCACCAACATTTTTAAGGCCAAAAGGCATGACTCGATAGCAGAAGGTCCCCCAAGGGGTGATGAATAAGGTTTTGTGTTGATCTGGTTATAACCCAAGAAGCCATCCATGAGTGATAGCATCTCATGGCCAGCGGTAAGGTCAACCAGCTGGTCAATACCAGGTAAGGGAAAGTCATCTTTTGGGCATGCTAGGTTGAGGTCACGGAATTCCATGCAAATGTGGAGTCCCCCTGTCACCTTAGTGATAGGGACAATGTTAGAAATCTAATGAGGATAATCAATGGGTAAGATGAAGGAAACGGAAAGAAGGCATTGAAGTTCCTCTTTGATGAGAAGGGCAATGCGAGGGTGCATTTTCCTCAGCTTTTATTTAATGGGTTTGGCATCGGGAATGGTTACGATATTGTGGACCACTATGGTGGGATCAATACAGGAATTTCTACATAATACCAAGTGAAAGCATGGTTATGATCTCGAGAAAAGAAGTGATGGCTTCTTGTTCAGCAAAGATCTAAAGATTGTCCGATCTTTAGGATGTGAGGTTCATCCTGAGTATGAATGTTGATCTCGATAATCGATTCATTCAACATGGTTTACATCTTAGAAGGTAACGACGGATGAATATATGAGTCTTCTACACCAAGGTAGGTGAGTATGGATTCATCATCCTAACATTGGACGACGTTAATCAAGGTGTATAATCGTCATTGATCATTTTAGGATACAGAAGGGAAGAGTGGAAGGGGCCTCACCTCGCATTGATAAGTCGAGGCCCCAAAAAAATGGTGTTTATGAAAAAAATTAGGAGGGATAGATTCAGATCCATATACTCCTTTGGTGAAGGTGGTGATGAAGGTGGAGCGAGTGAAGAAGGTGGAGAAGGGTTAGTGTCCTTAATGAGTTCAATGTGGGCCTATTTTGTAGGTGGTTCAGAAAGCCGATACCACTATGGTCATTATGGTTGTGGTTGGTACATGGAATAATGGTATGGCAGCCTTGCTTGTAAAAGGAAAAACCAAAACCCTTCCACGCACATCATTAGCAGGAAGGTGGGGCAAAACGGTGATTGGTAAGTGATTGGAAGTCAACGGAAAAGGGGCAAGTTTGTGATGGTGGTTCGGGTGTGTAAGTGGTAGTATCAAGTCCCCCATATGTGAGACTGGTATGGAGATGAGGAGGACCATAAAGGAGGTGTTCTCCTATGTGGTGATCGTAGCAAGGGTGTTGGTGAAGGCTTCCATACTCTTGTGGAGTAAGGAATGTGTTGACACTATATAGGCGGTACTCCCCCAGTGAGGCATTGAAAAACACCTTCTAAGGGATCGGTGGTTGGTATGTAGGTAGTTGGAATGGATGATGTGTCAGAGGTCGATGCGGAGGTGGAGATAATGGATTAGGAATCGATGGGTCATCCGTGGAGGTTATGGCAAAGTAGTAGGAATGAATGAGGTATGTGTGGTAGAAGAAGAAGCTGCCTTTGGTAAGTGGAAGTGTAGGTGAAGAAGTAACGGTTGCAGAGGTAGTCAACTTAATAGGTTTGAGCACATCATTGGGTCAGTAAAGCATGTTGCATGTTTTAAAAGGTGATGGGTCAACTGGAATGGTATCGGTGTGTCCTTTTTGTTTAAACTTTACACAACGATGCAAAGTGGAAGGAACACAACCCATGACATGAATCTAGGGTCAACCAAGCAATAGGTTAAATCTGAATTCCCCTTCCAAAACATTAAAAAAAATTGGAATAGTGTGGGGGCCCACACAAATGTGGAGGATGGTACCTAGTGTAGAGGTGATAGCATCATTGAATGAATGCAACATGACTAGATGTTTATTCATGTAATTATCAGTTATGCACATTTGAATGAATGCATGGGATGAAATGATGTTAATTCTAGCTTGACCATCAATCATCACATGGCGTACCCATATGTCATCGATGTGGACAGAGATGAAGAGGGATGGGTCCAGTCATTATTTTGGTGTGGTGTGATCTCTTCCTCCGAGAAGCCGAGGAGGCCACTTGGTGAATAGGGTGGGGTGAAGATGAAGGTGGTAATTTGGTGAGAGAGACTACATGATGGGGTGTGATAATGGAGGCTACGGGTGTATGGTCATTGGGTAAAACCTCGTAGATTGAAGAACCTCCATGAGAGCTTGACGATGGGATTCTCGAGGTTTAGATGAGGTCATATAGGGAAATTTTGAGGGAGATTGGTGTAATTGTTTGAGCATGGTGCGATGTGTGACGCCGTTAGAAATGGGGTACATAGGGCCGTGGATAGTGATGTTTGATATGGGTATAGATGGTATGTTGGGTATAGGATTAGTTGGTGGGTTAGTTACCTTTTCTTTACCCTTATCCTTCTGAGCACATGTAATGATGTGTATCATGTTGATCTAAGGGGAGTTGGAAAATGGAGAAGGTGTAGGGTGAGTGGTATAATGACACGATGGGAAAAAACCTACCAGAGGAGAAAAACCCTGTGAGGTGAGTTGGGCACAATGACATTTGGACGGTGGCATGGCAAGTTATCTTATGTGAACCATGTTAATTTAAAATCTTTGGGTTGGCTCTAAGAGTTGTGAGGATGGAGTTTGTGGTTGTTGAGTGGGCAGTGGGGGAATGGGTGTTGGTGAAGCAAGATCCTCATCGAGAAGGTCATTGTCATCAAAGTTGGCTTCCAGAGGGCACAATTGGATAAGGATGATTTTCAATGCCTTGCATTTGCCACATCGTGCCCTCGCACATGATGGTAGGTGAAAATTTTAGTATCATAAAACCTTTTGGATTGGGTTTGAGGGGGTCATAAGGTCCGAGTAGAGGTAATGTGATGACATAAGTCTCGAGGAGGTTGATTAAAATTTTGGCATATGACCCTACTAGTGGATAATAATGGGAAGTGAACATGGGTTTGGGTGTAGGTGTAGTTGATTGTTAAGGAACGGTCTTTGGAAGAGGAGGAGCGGGTCAAGCTATGGGTTTGGGTGCTCGCATGGTTTTGGGTGTCATCGTGTTTGTTTAGGTAAAGGTATAGTAAATGGATGGGTAGGAGGGTGTGTGGTTGTTTTGACTACCTTATTGTGGGGTAGTGGAGTTTTTTTTTTAGGTCACACCTTCCTGGGTAAAGGTGATATGGGTGTACGAGGTCTAGAAGGAAAAGCAGATGGGGAAGAGGATGAGTTACCCATGGGGATAACGGAGGTGATGTGAAGGTAGAGGATGTAGGTCATGCAGGAGGTGTAAGGGACAGAGATTGAAATGTAGTGGGCAAGTGAAGTAATAGCTGAGGGTATTGGAGGTATGGGTGGTAAAGATGTTGCAGGTGTTGGTGTAAGTCATGTTGGGCATGTGGGGAGATTAGAGGTTTGTGAGGAAGGAATGGGTTGTTGTGTTTTTGGTTTATTGGTGGGTAGAGGTTTCTTGACCATGTGGGGAAGCTAAGATCCTAAGATGGATGGGACAGGTGTAGGTGTGATTGGTGCAGCCGGGGTATGAGTTCTATGGGTGTGGTGCTTGTTTGGGTGTCAGAGTAGGTGTGGTGTTGTCTTTGGAGGATGTAGCTAAATCTAGTTTGATAGGTGGATGAGTAAGGTTGGTAGTCGGGGTGACCCCTAAAGTGGTAATAGGTTTAGTCGAGGATGATGTCATAGGTGTGGGTTTGGGTTTAGATATAGATTGGGCTATGGGTAAGGATGTGGTTTGAGCTATGACAAGTGTCATGGAAGGAGTTGTGATAGAGGTGGTTGTGTTTGGTTTGATTGGTCGAAATATTTTTGGGTAGATAGTGGAGGTATCAGCAAGTGACCTCTACATCTGTGTTGAGACAGGAAGCAAAAGGCATCCCCATAGTAAGGCTCTATCCACATAATCTAAGTGATCAGCCAAATGTGAGAATGGCACATCTGTAGGTGGAGTTGATGAGGACCTAATGGCGATTCTTGTAAAATGTTTCTTAGAGACAAGAAATTGGCTAGCTTCATCTTTCGTGGGTACGAGAGCCGAAAGTAGGTATGCGGGATTTTGGGTAGCTGATGGAGAATGCTCACCAAGAGGAAAAGGTATCTCAACTGGGTCTATGATAGGTAGAGGAGATGATGGGAGATCCTCTATAGGTGGAGGAGATGATGGGTGCTCCTCTATGGGTGGAGGAGGTAATGGGTGCTCCTCTATGGGTGGAGGAGGTACTGTGGGTAAAGGTTCTCTAAGTGGAGAAGCCAGGGGTGAGATGGTCTCGATGTTAGCAGGGAAGACTCCTCCATAGGTGATGAAGGAGATGAAAGATGTTCCTCTATGGGTGAAGGAATAGGGGAGGTTGGTTCTGATGTGGAAGGAGGATTTTAGGCTAGGATTTCCTCTATGGAAGGAATGTGAGGTAATTGGGAGGTGATAGGTATGTCATTAAAGATAGTGTAGACCTCGCAGGTATGGGTATCATGAGTTGAGGTCTCACCATTTTGATCAAACGAATGGGCATGGTTACGAAATGGTGTCTTGAAGATGTGTACATTTTGGTTGGCAGGTGCATTAGGATTATCCACAGTTAACTCACCTTTCTCAAGCATTTCTTGGACAATATTTTTGAAAGTGATGTAATTGCCATCACTATGACCCTTTATTCGATGATAGTTATAGAAGTCATGTTCTTTATACAATGCGGGCATGGGGTAAGCAAGGTCAAAACTGGTGTGTGGTTTTATGGGTGGAAGGGTAATGGCCCCATATTTGATAAGCTTTTCTAAGACAGAAGAGTAAGATTCCCCAATTGGGGTGCATTTCCATTTCTCTCATATGAATTGAAAAGTTTGGACGGTGAGAGATTAGATGAGGGGTAGCCTGATTTAATGGATGAGCTGGGCCGGCCTTGAGTACCACTGCATTAGCGGTGCCCTTAGCCTTTGAATAATTGTTTTTGGTTTGGAAGAAGAAGAGGTATCATTCGACTTGAATGCCAAATTCTTATTGTGTAATTGGATTTTCTTCTCTTCGATGGCCCGAATCTCTAACTTTCATGCCATAGTGAATGCTTCATCGAATATTTAGAAATTTTGGATCTGTAAGGTCGGTGAGATATGTCTAGCACAAGCCCGAGTAAAGAGCTCGATGAGTTTTTTTGGTAGATGGAAGGAGAGTTGGTTGATTAAGCTACACCAATGAGTGAGAAAATCTATGATAGATTCATCCTCCTATTGATGCGTGGAGTATAGGTCGGTCATGGTAACCTTCTTAACGATATTGATAGAAAAATGATCCAAGAAGGCTTGGGCTATCTCGAGACCGAATGAGAATATAGAGTGTCTAGGTAACCCACTATACCAATATAATGCAGGTTTGGTCAGAGACATGGGAAAGGTTCTCAAGAGCAAGGCATCATCGTGAGCAATTAGATAACACCCGTGTTTAAATGACCACAAATGTTGTTACGGGTCTTCTTTGCTATTGAAATGATTGAATTTAGGCATTTCCCAATGCATGGGGTATGGATGGATAGGAATGGATGGGTGGATGGGTTCATTGCAAATATCGTCATAGGTGAGAGTGTTGTGGGATCCGGAAACCAATGCCTCTAATGTCTACATCTTTTCCAACATCAATTTGATTAGGTCATTGGTAGGTTGTGATGATTGGGTGCCTCCTGTAGCGTGAGAGGGTTGGTTTTGGGCATATAATGGGGGTGGCACTCTAGTGTATGGTGCTGCCATGTAGGTTGATTGGGAAGAAGGTAGTGAAATAGGAGGTACGTACCCTGAGTGAATAATGGATGAAACGAGAGGTGGCTGATAGTATGTATATGGAGGTGGAAGGGTCATGGTAACCCTAGTGGCAATGGGGGTTAATGATTGTGGAATGGAAAGGACCATGTTCTGAAAAGGGGTAGGGGTCACCGACACGGGAGGTGGTAGTGTAGCTACGGGTATGTGTGAGACATTAGGGGTGGATGAGGTTGCGTTTTGGGTAGTTGTCGAGGGTATGGTGGATGTGGTGGGGGTAACGGAGGTGGCAGATGCAATAGTCATAGCGGGTATAGGACCTAGCTGTGAAACGACTGGGGGTAAGGTAGATGCAAGTAGCAAAAAGCTAGATGGAGCCGATGTAGGAGTGGGAGTAAGAGTTGGGGGATAGATATGGGCATGCCATATATCAATTGACCCGAGGCATCTCGAGTGGATGAGTGGGAAAGGTAAAACTACAAGGTGGCAGGGTTTTGGTCAAGGAGTCATGCGAACTCCTCATCTCTAGTAGTGATAGTGATAGGTTGGATGGGATCCATGGCTGGTGATAAAATGGAAGGTGGTGAAGGACTAGGTGGGAGTGGTTGACAACTAGCGTGAAACACAAGTGTGTTTTCTTGTCTTTGGGTTAGCACCATGTGAACCAATACTTATCATGTAGGGTGTTTCTCGTAAATGACATAAAAATAGCAGAACAGGTGAATCAAGGTAAAAAGTGGATTAGGTATCAAATGGTGGTTGGAAAGTGAAATAGGCTAACCAATACCGATTAAGGAAAGTCAACACCGGTCGTGGGTAATCACTACTGGTCATCGTAGAAAATAGTCAGTGAGTGAAAAACCAGGTAGAAGGTCAAATCTGATAGGTATACCAAATTTGATGGTGTTTTACAATGTCAATGAGAATGATGGCAATGACATGGACTGTGAAAAGTGGAAGAAAATGAATAAAATGTCATTTTAGAGGGTTAATAAAAGGACCTAGAATTGACGTCGGTTGGGTATAACCAACGACGGTCAGAGGGTAACTAATGATGGTTACTATGAAATTGAAACAGTGATGAAAGAAAAGTGGTTGTGAATTAAAATCTGATAAAGAATCAGACCCAAAATTCTAAGAATGATGATGATATGGCCCAAGCACACTCAGGTAAAGCTAGAATAAACTAGTTGTGATGAGGAGCGTGTAAGGATGAACAAGAAAAATGAAGAACGTGATCTCTCACCTCAAAACGCAAGCCAAGCAAAAACACTAAGAAAAATGTGATCCTAGGAGTGCCTTTTCTATTATGTTTGTTTAGCTTATGCTATTTAAGGACTGACACATGAATTGTGAAATAGAATTTTTCATAGTGAGGATGGCTTCCTATGAAGAAAGAGATCTACATGGTGAGGTTTCAGGTATGTTATGGTGGGGGCAGGCCTTGCTCTGAAGTATGGCTCGACAGAGCAGCAAGCTAGGTGCCCACTATGTCGTGATCATGTGATCACCTACAGCTTCTTCTAGGTAAGATGTTATTTAAGAATGTGTGTATTTTCAATTTTTGTGAGGTTTGGTAAGACTCAAAGAGAGAAAGAGAAAGAAAGTGCTTTCTACGGTTCATTTGTCAACCATCAACTGGTCATGACCTCTAGTGTATAGGTTACCCGCAATTAATGTGAGCTAATGCGATAAATCAGAATGTAATGCACTTATTTTTAAGCCCAAATCAAAGTGTGAAGTTGGATGACACAATAAGATGAAGAGGAAGAGGGATGCTCTTTCACTATAATGCAGAAAACGTAAAGAAATGGTTCTTTTTAATTACACCAAAAGAAAGGTTTCCTTTAGAGAAAAATAGAAAGAAAAGGTGGGTTACCAAGGAAGAAAATTAATGTGTATGCTTTTCAGAAGGGAAACAAACACACAAATTTTCCTAGGAATGAATGAAATGCAAGGAACCCCGGATGGGTCCCACCAGGCGTGCCAAAATGTTTCACCTGATTCTAGATCATTTCTTTGAAGTATTGATGAAACAAATAGGGTAACGGGCATAGGAGGAATACATGTTTAAATGATGGTTGATGGGTTGTTGCGTGCATATGACTTTTGAATCCACAACTGATTGTGAGAGCTTCCTTTTGGCTAGGAGGAACTACCTATAATATAAAGCAAGACCACCAGAAAAAGTTAAACAATATATGTAGTGAACTACCTAGCGTATGCTAGATCTAGGAAGTGTGATACTTCCTAGATGGTTATCAGTCCACTATTTTAAACAATTTAATGCGGTAAATAAGGTAAATCCTATTATAATTTGAAATGATTTAGGTATCTCACTTAAAACACAATAAGAAATAGATCTAATCTAACATGCTAGGTTAGAATAGGATCCGAAGGTCAAGTAACTGGTTCTAGGTCTCTGCAGGTCTAACAGAGGTCTCAGGTAGATCACAAGTGAATGAGGGTGAAATGGAATTAGGTGGATAGGTCACTATTCTAGGTTGTATGGGCAAATACAATAACCAATGTCGGTTAAGGGTAACCGGTGGTGGTTGGGTCTAACTCGATACCGATTCATCGTGGAGTTCTAGGAATGCCATAGAACGAGATTTATCTCTCCTTTGTGATTACACAAAGGACTTTGGTTGGTCGGGATGAGGTATTGGGTGATTGAGGTAGGATTTGGTGGGTTTTTAATGGGTATATGGAGGGGTGAGTGTTGGGGGAGGTCAATGGGTGGCTACGTAAACAAAATATGATAATATAATGATGAAATGGAATAAACCAGAGAAGTATAACATATACTAACTTGAATTCTTGTCCTGGATGCCTTTGAGTGAGGGTTAGAGATGCTTTGATGAGAGGTTTTGAAGGCTACAGGTGATCACCAACTCAAAGAAAGCTTCTACATGGGCTGCATGTACATTCCTCTTTGCTTGGTTAGATCAGATCATTGTTGGGGTGGTTGTGCAGGAAAAGATGCTTAATCTCCTTCCTTGCATGCATGTTCTCGCTGGAATTCACTCTCACAAGATGCGATATCTCTCTGGAATGTGTTAATGCTCACCAAATTTTCCAATCTTTTCCCAACCTTCTGCTAACCTTGAGAATATGGTTGTTTTAGGGTTAAAAGGGTAACCGACGGTGGTTCCGCTTAATCCGGCGACAATTAGGGGTAACCAGCGTCGGTCAAGGTAGTATTTCCCATGTTTACTAAACTAGGGAAATCCTCTGGATTTCCTCATATCTCGTGCGATTCACCCATGGATTAGACTGGGAGCTTCTTGTAAGCATGCAAGAATGTGGTTAGAGGGAATGTAGGCATTGATTTTTACAATTTAGGTAAGTCTTTGTTAGTTATAGCAACTTACTAAGAATAGGTTTTTAGGGTGAGTTAGCTTGGTGAGGTGTCTAAGTGAAGTTTATGTGTGGATATTATTTAAATTAAGATATTTAAATAATAAATATGGAGAGGATAAAGAATTAATTAAATTAATATTAGTGGGGTAAAGGGGGCCATGGCTAGATGAATGTGATGAAGGGTGCTTATTTGTCGAGGATCAAAGGGGAGTGTGACCTAATTTTAGTGTCTACATTTTTCCCCTTTTTGTTGCATGACTTGTATTGGTAAGCAATGCTAAAAAATAAGATGTGTTTATCCCATGTGTGGTTAAAGGTGATCCCCTTCAAACCAAGAACTAATGAGGCCAAAGGTAGAATCATTGAGTGGTTTGATAAAAGGTGAATGTGGTGAAGAGAAAGGTGGGTAACATGGAAAAAAGGAGAAAGGTATACTCGGGTAAGCTAGGTAATGGGTCAAGGTCATAGGTAGTAACAGTCAAACGCACGCACATGTATAAATTGCAGCACGCTACTGGGTTGAAGAGTAGGCAAACTCTACATCATCTAAGGTTGATAGGTTTATCCAAACAAGGTTGAAGTGATTCCGGTATCCAAGGTATAGGATATCGTCAGAAACACATAGAGGTTAGGTGTAGGAACATTTAGGTATGTTCCAAAGAGACCAAAGGTAGGTTCAAGATAAATGGTCACAACAATAGGCTAGGTAAGGTCATTAGGTCAACAACACAAGTAACAGTGCTGCAAGGTATAGTGAACACATGAGGTCAAAGGTCACTAGCGATGGTCTAGGTCCAAATATCTAGATCATGACATGGGTAAGGCCAATGTTGGGGTCAAATAACAAGTCCCTAGAGGAGTAATAAGGGAGGTAGTAAATCATTTGGTCAGGAAAGGTGAGGTAAATGGGTAGGGTAAAGGTGGGGTGGGGTAAATGATCGGGGTGAAGGTTGGGTGGGGTAAAAAGGGAGGTAGGGGTAGGGTAAAGGTAAAATGTAGGGAAATTTGTAGTTGATGGTGATTGATGCTAGTCACGTATAACTAACGTTGGTAGAGGGAAACCGACAACGGTTAGGTACTGGCATGCAACCGATGTTGATCAAGGGTAACCGACTTGGCTAGGTCGGGTTTGTTATAAAAATAAAAAAATCCACGGTTGTTGTTATTTATTTGTTATTTTTGAAGTGATAAAATGACCAAAAAGAGAGAAAAGAGAGAAAAGTGTCAAGACAAAATGGAATAGTGAGTGGCAAAGTGTGATTGACGAGTGATTGATTGGTGAGCAAGCGGGTCCATAGGATCACTACGAGGGATTCGATTAGTGAGAGGCTGCAAATAGGTAGTCGGTGATGGTGGAGGTGAAGAGGGATCGGATGGCCCACCTGGTACAATGGCCGATGTGCCATCGAGACAAGCAGTGGTAGTGCGACAAGGTAAGCGCTTTACTCTACATTATGGATTTGATAGATTAGAGGAGCTTTTTAGTTTTGTTTATAGGTTGTGTTGATTTTTCATTTTTATGGGTGGGCACAAATTAAATTTGGGAATGGGGGGTATATTGGGTAAGAGGAGGGATGGGGAGGATAATAAATGGGATAGGGTGGTGGGAGGAGGTCCAAGGTGTAGTTTAGGTCATTGTATGTGGGTAAAAGGGGTAAGGGGAAAGTATTTTAAAAGGGGGTTTTGGAAAATCATGGGTTTTTCCATGACAATGACCGGCATTGGTCAAGTTTGGCCGGCATCGGTTAGGTGGAACCGGTATCGGTCACCAAATAGGTGACCGATTCCGGTTAAGGGGTAACCAGGGGTTGGTAAGTGTGAACTGATATCACCACTAAATAGGTGATCAATGCCTGTTTAAGGGTGACTAGGGTCGGTTAGGATGAACCTATACCAGTATACCCAACTGGGTAATGAGCGTAGCTACCCGCCTTTTGTAGGGTGTCTATCTCTTTGTAATGGTAGCTAGATCCACCTGCCCCGATCTAGGTGGTATGGCTTGTAATCGAGCTACCCACCACTATCTCGTACCTATTTGTACACTCGTGTCATCTAACCACTAGTCCACTTTGGATACTCCTCCCGCCTTGTGGGTAATGTAGGCTATGGTAGAGATAGGGGCCTCTCCACGTCATCTCTCCTGTAGTGTGGGAAGGGAAAAGAAATTTCCTATACTATCCCAAACTATCGTCGGACTCTGTCATCGGATCATCTCGTCCTCCATGGCACGGTGACCTTGTATCCATCTCTCTTGCTAGATCTTATCTAGCTCCTCATGTATATGCCTATATGAGGGGAATCTCACATATGGCCTCCATATAATGTCCACTCCGGATAACCCCTCCAGTAACTACCAAAAATGGGCCACATCATGTGTCATCCTATCAGATCTTTTCTCTCCTATCACCAAAGACCCATCTCTTGTATCCCCTCGTACAAATTGTATTGGGAATGCATCTGCTCGAGGTGTTCCTATAGGATGCACACAAACTATGTGCTCATACACCTAACAGGCAATATAAATGTACATCATAGGTGAACTCGCACATCCGCCCATATGCCCAAAACTCCCTGTATAGCTGCACCAAGAATGCTCGTGCCTAGGCAAAGCAAGTCTCATACACCATCATGTCATGGAGTACCCCCTTCAGTGATCGGGAAAGCATCCACCCTCTACATCTGGCAGTGCATAGCAGCACACTACATCCATCAACATAACCACTAGCCTCATCTCCTTCGGATGGGCTAGGTACATCTCTTCATAGCTCAAACTAGCGCTATGGAATCTCATATCGGCCATCCCCTCTCCAAAAATAGACACAATCAGCTCCTCTTAGGCCTTGGAGGAGATATAATAAACCTGGGCACCCAATATGGGTATCCTAAGAACACGAAACACGTCCTCCAGGGTGATAGTCATCTCACCCGTCGGCAGGTGGAACATGTTGGTTGCGGAGTCCCATTTATCAATGAGTGCGACCATCAAAATAGGCTGCCGAATATATGTCTATAGCGACGAACCCCACTCAAGCCCACTTCCTCCACATGTTGCAGCTCCTCCAGTGGTCACTACACCGTGCACCTGTCACCAATAGAGGTGGAACCCTATCCTGCATATGTATCTTCCCTCTCCCCTGCATCCCATACAAGCATGACATTAATTTACATATATCAATCCATACTCAACCATTATCATTTTCCTATACCCTATTTTCACCCTACCCATCTCAACTACCTAATCTACACCACTTTTGGACCCATGTGCCCAATAATCTACTGAGACATAGTTGGAGGTCTTGGAGGTAGAGGTAGCAGAGCTACGCGTACATGTGGCCAATTTGTAGGCCCAAATGGCTGGTGGAGGAGATGGAGATGGAGAGGAGGGGGATGGTCAGGTGGCAGCCTTACAAGCTTAGGTAGCAGGTCTACAAGGCTAGTTAGCCACATCCAGGACATGATTGGGGTCTTACAGGCCCAGATACAGGCATAGGGGTAGGGGACACCACCATAGGCACCACCATCATAGGCACTCGGGACCCATCCATGAAAGATTAGACCTCTCGTCCAGCCACTCCCTCCATAATTTCTTTAGTAAAGGGAGTTGGGAAAGGATCGATGACACATACTACATTTAGGTCCCTGTAGTCCACAAAAATCCTTATTATTCCATCCTTCTTGATACTGTTAACCATTGGGCTTATCCATTCTAATTCCTCCATAGCCTCAATGATACTAGATGCTATAATCTTGTCTATTTCCTCCTTAACCCATGTGGAAAATTTGGATTCATCCAATAAGGCCTCTTTCAGATAGGGTGCTCACCTTCCTTCAACTTGATCTTCATCTCCTCTAATTAATGGTGGACACATTTGAGTTCATGGTACCTACAAGGAATAAATCCTAGAAATCATGTAGCATATCGATGACCTTTGAAACCTCCTTTTCTGACCAATAGTCCCCAATGATAGCTTCCTTAGGTTTTACCTTTGTCCCAATGTTAACCTTCTTTGTTTTCAATGGCTCATGGTAGGTGTGTGCTCGCTCATTGGCACTATCTATAACTTTGTGTGTACCTTCAAAATGGTTAGCATCAAAACTTTTCATCTCCTCTCCATCTTCTACATTGAGCAATTTTCTGTTTTCTTTTTCCATGGACATGTGCTCAAGTTATACTTCCTCTAATTCTTCTTCATTGAGTTGCATCTCCAAATAAGGATAACTCAACAACTATAGTAGCCTATTTTATGCCATAACACTATCTCCCATTGTAAGGTGCTTTATTACTTGTAACACCTTATCCACCAATGGATTTTTACTCCTATGCTCGAAATCTTGAATGAGATCAGTTGCCCAACTCCGCCAATTACTTGTTTGATAATGCATCTCCAAATAAATATACCCATGCGCGCACCTTATAAGGTGGAATACCACTTATGCACCCATAACAAAGGTGGTAATGCTTCGCACTTCCCATCCAGACCTTCTCACATGCTTGGACATGAAATGAGGTAGTCTCTTTACCATGGTAGTCTTGGATCATAGTGGGCGCGTTGCTCTTGGAGAACCTTACAAAAATGTGAACCTTACCTTGCGCCATTCTAGGAGGTTCTCCCGATGAGTAGCCCACCAGCATGTTATAGTTCGAGTAGGTTATAACTAAGCATTCCCCTTCTCTCATCCTCATTCTTCCACTAAGCCTCCATTTCTCACAAGAAAATTTTAGGGTATGCTCCTCCAAAGTAACTTGGCAACTTCTTTCCTCCTAGGCACTTGAATGAGCGCACCTTCATTACCCTTTTTATAGATCCTCTCAATTTTCTCCCAATAAACTCATAAGTCCCATGCACCCAATTGTCACATGTTATGCTAGTGGTATCACTCAAGGAATGAGCATCTTCAAACTGGATAACTCCCTCCGTGGGATGAATTATCTCAGGATATCTAATGGAGCACACATAAATTCTGTCAAGGACTTCCTCTACTAAGGGCTCAAGTATAGGCACCGAGTTCCCATCTACTAAAGGGATAATCACCCTTTCTTCCTTATTCTCAAAGTTGATATACCCCTTGTTAAACCACAGGTCGACATTGTTCTTATAACACTATGGGTACCCAAACAACACTAGAAAATTGTCTACCTCGACGAGCACCAAGACATTGAAATCTCCGGTGAACTTGGACCCTTAAATAGTGATAACCGCATCCTTCAAGACTCTAATGGGAATTTCCTTTGTCTTGTTTGCCATATACAACACATTCAAAGATGGTTGTAATGTGGGTCTTCCCATTTGATGTCAGGAATCTAAGGTAAGAACATTAACCCCCACTCTGTGTCGATGAGGATATTACTTAGAAGTCAGCCATCAACAACTACATTTACAGTAATTTTCTTATCATAGTCAAGGTTGTGAGGAGGAAGGTTTACATGCAAAACCTTCCTTTTGTGCTTTGCTCTCAGCACGTGGTACCTTCTCCCTCATCCATTCTCCTAGCAAGGGAATAATATTCTCTTGTCTTAACATCCTACATACTTCCTTTACTTCATCCAGTCCTCCTTTGGAGCCTCAACATTCTTCCTTTGTTCCAACTACTTTGATTTCTCCTTTAGACATTGGATCTCCCCTTGTAAACTCGAATCACATCTATAGTCTCTTGATACACTTCCTTATGATGAGTAGGGTCTAGATACTTCCCATGTACCACTTCCTCTCTTGAAACTAGTGTCCTTTTTCTTGACATCTCCTCAAAGACGCATGCCTCTACTCGTGTTGTTACCAATACAAGTTCTAGCCCTAACTCACGTACCACTCTTGGCATCCACTGAGGGTCATCCTTATTTATACTCACCATCCTAACACCTTTTTCTTTCCAGTGCTACTAGTTCATATGATCATAAAGCTCTGGACACTCTTCGTACTTATATTTCTTCCTGCACCATGAGCATTGCAACAAATCAAGACACTCACGCTTGTAATGCTCTGTAGATCCACAATTATAATAGGTTCCTCATGGGAATTCACTTCATCCCCTACCATGGTTACTGCAGCCATGAAATCCTTCGTGGAAACCTTGTCCATGTACCCCTCCATCTATATGCCCTTCATAGTGATGATCATTACCCTTGGAAATTCTTGTAAGACTATTTTTTTACACACCAAGATCAATAGCATCATGAATTTGATCAATAATTCAGCAATCCTTAGTATCATGGGTTGTAGATGTATAGATATTGCAATAGCAAGAAACATTTTTATGGATTGCGCATTATAGTAGAGGACACCTATTTACATCATGATCCCCATGGAAAATCTCACGCTTTACCGCCATGGCACATACAGACTTCTAAGGGAAAATACCCTTTGCATATGCTTCCACTTCACTATCTATATACCATAGCCCACTATGAACCTCATGCACTGAGTTTACAAACAGCTTCTCCAACTACTTGGCCATTATAGCAATTTGAGCCTCTAGAAAATGGCTATTGCTAATATCAATGCTCCCAACAGCCTCAGTTTGTAGGGCATCTTCCAATGCCTCGCACAGGTCTATGAAAGTCTTGTGTGATAAAGCCCTCTTAAATGGTGTTATCAATCCTCCAAAAAACCATTGAGAATGTTGAGAAGGGCGGTTGGCATAGGATAGTTTTGACAAGAGAGTTTTGAACTGCATGTCATACTTACGCACACTCTTTGCCATTCCTTGTTAGATCTCCTTTAGGGTGTTGTTGTCTTGTATTCAAATTCGGGGATATTAAACTCTGCTAGGAAGGCATTCTTCAATACAATTTACTCTACCACCATTTGATGGGGGTCATACTTCTAGTAGAAACTATGCACGTGCCCTTTACAATGTCATTGCAAACTGACTTGCCTTCAACTTTGGGGTAGTTATCCCTTTCACGCACCATAGTAATTCACACTTGTGGACATGCTCTACAACATCCTCGATACCCCTGTAGTCCGGTAAGTGTAAAGACATCTCAAAAACACTTGTGGTGGTAGCTTCGGCCCTTGTCCTTCCGATCTAGAACCTTGGTTTCCTCCAAAGTGTTTCCTCCTCCATCAATTCCACTAGATCCACCAGTTCTTGTTCCTATTGACCCACCGATCCTCCGGATCCATTAGGTCTACTAGGTCCTCCATCTCTTACACCACCGAGATCCACCTCCGCAAGTGACAAATGGCACGAAGTGGTCGTGGTGTGTAGTGTTCCCAATGTCCCATTGAAGTACACGCCGATGGTTTGTGATATTGTCCCCACCGGTTGTGTGTCTCGTGGCACTTCCAAATGCAATACCCAAACCTTGCGTATTTGTACCTTATCCAAAAATTCCTCCAAATACCGGAATGGTTTGCACAACAATGTATATCTCCCGAGTGCAAATCGGTTACTCACACCGATACCAATTAGGTTAACAATAATTCTCCCTTGATCTGGAAAACCAAGTGCCATGGGTTTGTCGTTAGGTGGGTTCAAATGTGCACCGATGAATCTCCTTTCTCCATGCGATGAACTCTCATCAGAAGCTAAAGGGGCTTCTCTCCCACACTTACCAAGATGGGGTAGAATAGGCTTCTCAGGTTCTTTGTCCTCCACGTGAACCTCCATTAGTTTCCACAACATCTTCCTCCATAGATCCATCACACTTGCAACCTCATGTTGTCTAGTTATCTCTATTTCATGAGCTTCACTATACATGAGTCATCTTTCCTCCCTTTCCTTTTCATCCGTAATGTCTACCATATTCTTCTACCCTATCTTCCTCACCCCGGCGCTTAGAGAAACTTAGCTAGCAATGGGAAATGCCTCTAAACTTAGGGTAATGATCAAGATCTTCATAGCCAAAGGGATAGCATGAAAAAATGATCCTTTGGGCTCCCTTAGAAACTCGAACTCAAAAAACGCTGGGAAATAATATGTAGAAATGGTGTATTCTAGAGTATAAGCTGGTCAACACTCCTTTCTACCGGTGATCACCAACACGCACCCAAGTCGATCTACATCCTGCAGCCCTGCGGTAATCATCTCGGGTCCATACACAAGATCTATAGTATTGTCTTGATCTGGATGCATATGTTGAAATCCATTCATATAGTTCTACTAGAAAACAATAGAATAATGTCTCATACAACTCATGGTACAGTTCTCTTCTACCCATCTATATGCATCAAACTCAGGTCTAGTGTTGAATCTTTGAGAAAACTCATCCTCCGTGCTCTTGAACCATGCTTCAACACTTTCCAAGGTCAGACGTTTTGTCATCACGCATCACAAGGACCAAGATGTATGCCATTTCTCACAACAACTTTGAAAAGAGGTCCCGACAACATAACCAATATGTAGTCATTTTTACACCCTTAGAACAATAGTCAAATCCCATGTGTGTCGACCTATCACCCAGCAGGTGTTGGGCACTCACCCAAGGCATGCGCGGGTGCTAAGCCCCTCCTTTATGTGAGTTGTGTAATAATACATCATCTATGACAAATACTTAAGTGCAAAAGAATGGAAAAGAACCATGCATTCATTCTAAGAGCCTAGGATGAGTTATCATATCAATGCATCCATAAAAGAGAAGTATCTAATAGAATACAAAACTGATTCATAACACAAAGGAAATGCACTAGGATTTATGCTCATGAACACATATATTCTTTAGAACAAAACCTTATATTCATATTAATGATTTCAGTAACCACATTACATTCACTTAAGGCCGTAACAGACCCATATAATAATACAAAGCAAGGTCATGCATCAGAAACTAAACTACATCCTTCATATTATAAGGATAAATACAAACCCGTCCCTCTAAATATACCATCACTCCTATATTTCCTCTAATCCCAACCCATAAAATCCTCCATAATATTTCTACACATCTTTGTCTCTTTTCCACCATAACTACCACCCCTCCTTCTACTACCCGAGCATCTCTATATATAGTTTTTTGCCTTCACCACCATGCCTTCTGAGGTAACAGATTGGTTGCCAAGTGTCCAAGTGGTCCTCCCATGGAGCATGCCTCCTTTGATCCGAGCTCTCCACTCTTTGCAATGATGTCTTTCTGGATCCTTCCATTGCATGCATGGAATATTCCATTATTGATCTTATAGCTGTCAGGTGACACCTTATCCACTTTGCATGCTAGACGGGTCACACTTTCCTCGTGTTTTTTTTGGAACTCTAAATAAGGCTAAGTCCTAAAAACCTATTTTGTCTTGTCTTGCGCGCCATTTGTTCTACTAAACCTTGCTAGAACCATACCCTATGCACCTTCAACCCACACACTCTTCTTCAAATAGTCCTCGTGCAACCATGCACCTTCTTATACTTAGCTGATATTTTGGGGCCCAAAAAAATGTGATGTTTGAAGAAAGTATTGGGATGATTAATTATGAGTTTTACTTTGGGCATATAGGACCACTTACAAGAGGTAAAACAAGGCCACACCCTTTTAGGTTATATTTGGCATGAAAGGAGTACACCCAATTGAATTTATGTTACCATTCCTACGTATTGTGTGTGCAAGAGGACTTGATGATGAAAAAGCTATTGAAAAGTGCATTGATAAACTAATGTAGTTAGATGAGAGGTGTACCATTACATGTTGGAGCTAGAAGACTAAGAAGGAAAGACAAAATGCATGACATGATAGGCATATTAATAATAAGACATTTGAGGCTAGAAATATGGTCCTTCTATATAGACTATGACTCTAATTTTACGCGCCACCTAGGAAAAAAAAATTATTATTGGCAAATAGTTTTTGAAAGGGACTATACCCTTGAGTACAAAAGATGGCCTAGGAGCTAGAATAGGAATTTGAACCAGAGAGAAGAGGATCGAATCCAAATGTGACAATGAAGCTCAAGTAGCTCAAAAATAGCTACCCAAATGAGACAAAACAGCAAAAATACTGCAAAAAAGCAGTAGAGAGACCGCAAAAAAACAGCATAAAAACATACAAGAACAGCAAAAGCATCTACAACTACTTTTTGGCAGCTTTGTCAATGCTGGTCTTGATATTCTTCCAGGAGTGGAACATACCCAAAGTTGTCATGTGGGTAGCATCAGTATTATCCAGCTACTCAATGGTCCTTTTGCTTTCCTTTTCATTACCCCAAAGTGTTGCCGGAACACCGCTGAGGTTGGAGACACTTTTGACATGTTGCTCAATGAACTCCTCAATCACCCTAAAGATGGCCATGTTGTAATCATGTCAAGTTTTGGCCTTCCCTAAATGGGAGTCTAAGGAGTTCAGCTTCTTGTAGATATCATCAATCTGGCTGCTATCAATATCCCCCTCCATACTCGAAATTGAAGGTGCATTGGTTGGGAAATTTTTGATAACCAAGATACTCGAATTAGGTGCATGTCAATTACAGTGTCTTGGATGACACCATGTTGCCCAGTTACATCAATGGGAGTAGGCTAAAGCCCTACTATAAATAAGTCTTCTTGGTGTTTATAATAATAAAGTGTTTCCATTTAGATTATATTTCTTTTTCATGTTTTTCCTTTCAATCGTTGTTATGCTTTATTATTTTTTTATTTCTTTTTTATTTAATAAGCACGCTTGCGTAGGCAAGAAGCTGATTACTATCTATTGAGTTCATGCATAGAGTACCACGCATAATTTTAGTATGGGGTGAACCATGTGCAAGTACATGAAAGATAAAAATAGTGTGGGGTTGGTGTATTTCAGTTGTTCTATAGAATATTGGCGCAGAAGAAAAATGTGCTATAGGTGCTAAGGTTGATGGTGATAATAAGTAAATTTCTCACATGAAGACCACACATAAGAAAATTATTGTGCATGGTAATGTGAGCTAGGAAGTAGCATGATAAACTACTTAACATGAGGCGCAGAGGATTATGTACTTTGGCGCATGGAGGGGCATAGAAGGAGGTGTGTGGCTTGAGAAGTAGTAGGGCACACCACAAGGTTACAACTAAATGTAGACACCAAAATTCTACACTCCCCCATTGTCAATAATTTGTCCTGTTCACACTTACAATTTATCATATTAATATCCATTGGTTTAAATATTATTATCATTTAGGTTATCTAATTAAATCCATTCAAACTCATTTCTAAATCCCTTTACCCCAACATATCTACCATAGACCATTTTATATCCATAAAATCTAAATCTTATAATATCCTAACATAATCTATACATTATCCTAAGACATACGTTAATATATCTAACTAAACTAACTAAAATATATCCTAAACAAACCTAGGCCAGAATAGAACATAATCTAACCATTTACGACACCTCACCCAACAACACATCATATTCAAAAAAAAAAATCATGATCTTATCCCTTGAATACACAATGAATAAACTTGAATTAGGTAATTGTTTCAACTATTAACTAAATAAACTCTAATAACCCAAAATCGTTGGCATTTCAAAGAAACAACAACAATTATATAAGTTAATTTTGCAGTCTCATTCAGGGATCATCTTCTTACATCTTCAAGCCCATTCTCTACCATCCTTCCATATCTTTGATTGAAAATTTTTATTAGTCTTCGTTTAGCATAGTGTTACAACAAGATTATCTCTATATCATTTTATATAGTTGTTCCCATTTGGAGAATCTTTTACAGTGTGTCCAAGAGCTCTGAGTTTCCAGTTGCACATCCTCCTTCATTCACGATCCACTCAATCCTCTATTAGTTAAATTCATATTTGTCACTACATCCACTTGTCATCCAGCACCTACACTCACCATTTTCAAGCACAATCTTCACCAATTTACAGATTCGACAACTTCAATCTTCATTAAAATCAAGATAAGATTCTAAATTTTTAATATCCCACTATTTTTAATCATTTCTTTCCAAAAATTTAATTAATCAAATAAATATGAAAAATGAAAAAATGTGTGTTTATTCGATTAATTAAATATATTTTTTTACGGTTGTGATTTTAGTTGTTTAAGTATTTAATTAAAACTTAAGTATTCAACTAACTAAATACTACCAACTTGAATTATTCGACATGACTTGTTTTTCTACGAAACCTTGTTTAGGGTTTCGATCATGTTGCCAAATCCCTAAGGCTAATGATTAAGTAAATTCGGTGGCATAACACCACACCGTATAGTTGATAAGGAAAGGTTGAATGTATGCATTTTGACTTCCAAAAATTTAATAATAATAATAAAAAGGATTATTTTTATTGTTGTTGAATTCAATTTAAAAAGGGTTAATGATTTTGTTTGTTTCAACTTTTAAAATGGGTAGTGATAAACAAACATGCAAGTATAAGTGGTTATTTTTTACAAAGAGCACAATGTGAAATCCACGTATAAAGGGAAGGAAAGTAGTTTTTTCATAATTGTGAATTATTCAATGTTTTAATTATTCCTTATCCACTATAGTGGACACTCACACTGAGTATAGTGGGTAAGGAGATTAAATGTGATCTAGGGTTTCTTGGATTATGTGGAGAAAATAGAAAAGAATGGGAATATTCATTTTCATTTGGCATTCGACTTGTGAGAGAGCTCCCACCTTGGTATAAGTCTACTAAAAATTTTATATGTATGTGAGGGTGGAGGAATTTTCATTCATATCCCTTTTATTTCCATTGAATTGTACATTGTGGAAGTTCTAGTTATTTAGAGAAGCTTAAATGACTACATTTAGAACAAATTGGATAGGGTTTCAGTTGGTTTGGATACAATTTAAACAAAATAAAATCAACTTATAGGAAAGGGTTTTCTTCCTTGAGCCCCTTTATTGTGATTTCTTATTAAATGGGTCTCTCAGCCTCTCCATTTTCATTGGGGTTGCATTATGTTGAAAATTTCATGATTTTGCTCCTTGCCTGATTTCTATTTATTGCATGTTTCTCTTTGATGGTGGTTAATTTATATGAAATCGATTTCGGAAAGGAAATAGATTGCTGGAAATGAAAATATCAATGTGGGTATTCATTTTTGATAGATTTATGTAAAAAAACATGATGGCTTTGTATGAAATCAATTTCGGAAAAATAATAGAGTGCTGGAAATAAAAATATCAATGTGAGTGTTTGTTTTTGATAGATTTATGCAAAAAAATGTGATGGCTTTGTGTGAAATCGATTTAGGTAAAATAATAGACTCTTGGAAATGAAAATATCAATGTGGGTATTCGTTTTTGATATATTTATGCAAAAAAACTGCGATGGCTTTGTGTGAAATTGATTTGTGTAAAATAATAGACTATTGGAAATGAAAATATCAATGTGGGTATTCGTTTTTGTTAGATTTATGCAAAAAACGTGATGGATTTGTGTGAAATCGATTTGGGTAAAATAATAGACTGCTGGAAATGAATATATCAATGTGGGTATTCATGTTTTCTAGATTTATGCAAAAAAATGTGATGGATTCGTGTGAAATCTATTTGGGTAAAATAATAGACTGCTAGAAATGAAAATATCAATATGGGTATTATGTTTTTGAAATTTATGCAAACAAATTATTGGAAAGGAGTGGGGTGTAATGATTTACTTAGCTTCTAAATGTTGTATGTAACTCCACTCGTGGTTTTTTGTGAAGTGAAAGAAAATGAAATTATTTCCAATAAGCCAATCAAGTTGGTAACTCTCTTGCAGGAACAAATATTTATGAAATAAGCACGCCGCAAGGGTAAAAACAAGCTGATAAAATCAGCTAGAATTATAAATTTTTCTTTCTTTAGTTAGATTTCATTTTTGTGTTTCATATCTCAAGATTTATAGCTCGGAGGGTTGGATCACTTGATCCACACCTTTTATTTTTAGAATTGATTTCATTTGTTTAAAATTTTAAAAGTGAAAAATACAAGGGGAACTTTGTTTGTAAGATTCCCATTTTAAGACTTTAGAAACAAGGGAATTTATTTATTTATTTTTTCATAATGTTCTCTATTCTAAATTAACTAAATTTATAACATACATTTCAAAGCCAATAAATATCATAGCAAAAAAAACCATATGCAGCTGTAATGACTCGGTGGAACACCGATATCTCATTTCATGAATCGGTATCATACCGATCTCTCATGTTAACTTAATGATTTATATACTACATATACTTGGTTCCCTTACCCTTTTAGGGTATTAATTGTTCTATTTAAGAGGCCTATCTAAATATTTGTTACCGATATTCATCTAAAATCCAACTTTTCTTAAACTAGGTGACATAGGACAACACAACCAACAACTTGCAATACTTTGGCTAAAGATTTTAAACATATTGTTTATGTTTATATTCCTAGATGACATACTCATCAAATGGAATACATCCTTCACCCCACTTGATATGTTATCTAGAATGGTCTTCACTAACTTTTTCAGTCCACTTGTTCAAGGTTTAACCCTAGCCAAGGTTAGCAACATGGCCTAGTGTGGAGGATTGCTTACGGTGACTAAGGGTATTTAGACATACTCAATCGACATGCATCGATTGGGCATGTCTATTCATCCTAAGTCAATGTGAGTTGACCTCGACACTATATCATGCCCCTTATCCCTACCTAGGGAAAAATTGTGACCAATTCATAGTTTATGTTAGTATAGATGAAAAAACTCAAAAGGTGTTGAAACATGTCAACTATAACACGAAGATCCGAGTAAAGAACCTAGTCTTCTTGAAGGTATCGCCCTACGAGATGTTGTGTGTCAACATCCATATGATATTTCCTCATCTAGGAAAACATACCTTATAGAAAGTTAATGATTTCCTAATTATCTCAAAGTATGTATTAATTGCGAAGTTACTCCTACCGAGCAAAAAGGTTCTTCTAACATTAGGGTTCCAAGTTAAAACTACAATTGGAAGTAGGTATGCAAATACACTGATCCCTAATCATTTCATAAGGTATGTTTTTATGCCATTAACATTCAGATTTATATTTTATATAACATATCCAACATACATTAAGTGATGTTTTCTTATTTACTTACCCAAGTCTTAGCTTACTTAGGTTCTAAATCAATTCTTTGTATATTAGACTTCGTTGGAATGAAGTAAAATTCCAATTATTTTCTTTTTCATCAGTCTTATTCGATTAAGTAACTAACAAAGATGAATAACACCTTCAACTATCCAAGGATAACATTCAGATGCATTCTTGTTAGGTCTTTAAAAAGGTCTATGTTTCATTGTTTGGAAGTTGTCTTTCATTTTTCATATAAAGGGGTAAATGTTCATCTATAACGCCATAGTATATTATAAGTTATTATCATAGCTTTATTCACCCAAAATCATTTGATTGAATATATCCTTAATGATATAGTTGAATATCCATGCACGGATGTCAACTTAATAAGTTGCATTTTCACTAGAGAGAGTAGTACATCAAGTACGTTTATCTCTATTCATTATATTCTAAACCAAAGATTAATCTACAAACTGAAAAGTAGAGGATTACTTAACATTTCCACTCATGGATTGCGAAAAGGAAATACATCAAATACAACAAATTTCACATATCTTTTATTCATCAAGAAAATTCATACAATAACAAGTCCAAACACTTCAGACATTACTAATGCCAAACAATAATACTTGAATCAATTTCAAATACAAATTTATTTTCCATAAAATACATTTCAGTAATGAACCATATTTCATCATAAAAATATTCAGTCTCTTTGATAAACAAATGTAACTCCCTAAAGATCTTTTCCCCTTTCATCACTTACAAAGTTCATCTCAGTAAAATTTCTAGACGGGTCGAGTTCATTGAATTGAACATGATAAGCAATAAACATTAAAATGATGTGCTTTTAGCTAACTATTCCATAAAAAGAAATCTGTTGTTATGAAACAATCATAAGCATTCTGGATAGACATAACCAAAGGAAGTTACCATACCCAAATAAAAGAGATAGAGAAATAGATATACCAAAGCAAAAGTAAGATTAAATCATGAAATATACAACTTCAACCTTCCATTCTATTACTTATTAACAAAATAATTACCACAATAATTCAGATAAGTAACATTTCCTCATAGCCTTACTAACTCTTTGATACATTAATTTTCATGTTTCTAGGCATAGTTTAGTGAAGATAAAACAACAATAATTCCCTCTCAATATTTCATTCACCAAAAGTCATCCTAAAATCGAGGTGCTAGTAATCAAAATGAAAAACTTAAGAATAAATTTAGGATGATCCAAACATATTGTCTAAAAGGTGCCTCTAATTTGAGTATCTTAATACTCAAATTCAGATTACTTCTAATTTAAATTAAGTCTAGCAAACTAAAAACAAACCTCATCAGAGGTTAAGATCAAACTGGCATGTAAATGGGACTATACTCAATTCCCCCAAAAATATAACAATGTTATCCTTAACTCAAGAGAGTAGAATGGTAAGGTTTACCATTTT
This sequence comes from Taxus wallichiana var. yunnanensis, assembly GCA_018340775.1. Taxonomy (NCBI): domain Eukaryota; kingdom Viridiplantae; phylum Streptophyta; class Pinopsida; order Cupressales; family Taxaceae; genus Taxus; species Taxus wallichiana. Next base: position 168,590,288 of record CM031244.1, read on the forward strand.
GGTACAACTCAATCAACCATCCCAATATTCTCCACTAAACTCAAAGATTTACTCATAAATATTCTAACCAAACAACATAATCCATCAAATTATTCTCTATTACAGTTTTAATGTCCTAGCAAAAATGAACTAAATCTTACCCAATAGGTCTAGGAGTTGCATCAAGGAACATATCAAAGAAGGATAACACTTTGTAGAAGAAAGAAGATTAAAGATAAAGAGATAGAGAGAGCTTATTTCTTCTTAGTTCTAGCATGATTAGAAAGATACCATTAGGTAACTAGGATCATAACTAGACAAGTCCAATCTCTACTATCCCATACCGAAATCCCCAAACAAAGAACAAATCAGGGGTCGAATTGAGTGAACACAAACTAGGAGAAAGGAAAGAATGAAGAGCAACAAAAACCATTACCTTTCATCATTCTAGGAGATGGGTACAGGATAACAATTAAACTATTCCCCACAAGATACAAAGATGTAAAAGGGAAAAATCAACATGAGAGCAAGTTTGAACCCACCTCCCAACTCAGACCCAAATAGGTAAAGAAGTGAACAATACAATTAAACAAAAATAGGAGTAATCATTTCCCCTTTTCATGAAGAACATTTCTTAAGATCTGCATAATCGAGACCGGGTTTGATGACCCAAGGACCAAAAAATAGGCCAACACAATAAAACAATACCATGTCAAGGAACTACCAAGAGGTTCAAGTTGACACAAACACCAAATAATAGTAGCTAAAACTCAATGGTGTTTTCCCTTTTTTCATAGCACCAGATTCCATCCTTCCAAGGTTATTAAAAACCCCAAGGAAATAGAAGAAAACAAAGTAATATATATTCCTTACGGCTTCCCAAAAATCAGGTCTTGAAAATAATTGTATGTTTCCAGAAAAGTAAAAGAACTATACATTTACCAACTTAAATACATAACCGAATGACTTAAACCAGTTCATGAAATGTTAAAAATTGTCAAGAAAAACCCAGATCCAAATTATAGACAAAGTGATAGATAAACAAGTCATACTCATTTACTTTTTTAATATTTCCTTCAAGACTCAACGAATACATTTTAAGAAAGATTCACATAGCTCTTATCTTCCCCTGAAGGTTTAAGAGGAATTAATCAAGAGTAAAATATTCTAACAATTTAAAGACTGTAGTTTACAAGTAGAGAGGAACAAGTTCAAATAAAAACCTGATCCGAATATTAAAAAACCAAGCTACCCACAAATGGAAACAACTCAAACAAGATCTCACACATTTTTGACTTCATCTTAAGCTCATGTAGAAGATTATATCATAACCTAGAAAATAAATTTAAGAATATTGAAACCCAAATCAAATTTTCCATCATATAGGTGAATTCAAAATAGCGAACACAATAAACAACACAAAAATCATTACAGAGTGATCTTATCTACTAAGAAAAACTAGATTAACCCCAAGAGTAGATTTATTTTCATGAATCAATTAAGTAAAGGAAAAAAAAAACGTAATGGGTAGATCTTATCATGCCCGATAGTGCTTCTCCTTCACTTTGATTCGTAGAAGATATCCGAGAAAAACTTGAATAGCTTCTTCCTTTCAACAAAATGTCTACAAAACCATCAACACTTACTCCTTTTTTTATATTTTTCAAATAATCCTAATAGTTCTATGCCATGCAAGAATTACATTCATGCAAGAATCAAACTGGAGGTTCAAAGGACTGAAATAATACCATGCAAATCCCAAGCTCGAAACAAAAAAAAGATCAAAATAACTAAACCCCGCATGCATCTTCCTAGGTAGTTTTTGTTGGTGTGTGGGATCTTATATGTCCTCCACTCACATATGCAGGGTCATCTCACATGGGTTAGGTTTAGGATTTTCTTGTGTGTCATGCACTAGGGTTACTCAACACCCTATATGTATCCCTTTCTTTGACATTTATGAGTATGCCAAGACACTTCGTTGTCTTTCTCTATGTGTAAGCTTTGTTCTATTATGCAAGTTCTTCCATTGATTGATCGATTCCTCCTTGTGATTATGTTGGAGCTATTACACGTTTCCTTTGAGATTGAATTCATCGTGGTGTATAGTTTTCAATACGATTCTCACAAACTCTTTCATGGTATCAGAGATGAGATCGGGTAAATGTGCATTCATCATTGAGTTGTGATTACTCTTGGTTTCATTTTTTTACTCCTCGTGCAAGTTTTTCGATCATTAGATTTTAGAAATTTATTTCTAACATTCTTAACAAGTTGTTCTTGGAAAGTTTTTTAGTTTTGTTATGTTCTTCGTGCATGTGCAAATCTCCTTGAGTTTTTAGGGGTTTTATAGCTACATTTAGCTATTGCTGACTAAATCTAGTAGACAAAATCTAGCATATCAACTAAAAATAGAGTCTTCGACCTCTTTAGATCTTTGCTCATGGTTTTCTCGCTGATTTTTGTCTCTACTCCTTCTCTGCATTTCCGTGAGTTCTGGTTTTTTTGCATGTGGCTAGCTCATGTTCTATCTCAATCAAGCTTTTTCTCGTGTTCAATTTTTGTAGTGTCATGGTGTTTGTTGTGCTGTTCTTTTTGTTTATTGGCCGAATCCCAGGTTTTGTTTCTTTACTGTGTTTTTGTTGTAGTCAATGTTTGTTGTTTGTAGTGGTCTACGTGGCGTCGTGCTATCCTTCTCCTTCCATGGTCCTTGTGTGGTCTCTCGTGGTCTTTGGTGGTCATTTCTGCGTGGTCATGGTCTACGTTGGTCGTGTGAGTCTCTTTGACCTGCAAGTTCCTTTCCGAGATCTCCACATACTCCCAACGGTTCACTCCAACGCCTCCACAAAGCACATCGAATGGCTCCACAAAAACTCAACTTTCCCTCCATGAGTGCACAAAACTCTTTCTTATTTTTCGGTAAGTTTTTTGGGTAAGTCAATTTAAATTTTATTTATTTCATTCAAAACCATATCCTTTTTTTTGGGCAAGTTTCCAAATTGGTAAGGTTGTTAAAATTTATTTATTTCAAATAACCGTAAGCCTTTTTTTTTGAAATTAGTTTCATTTAAATTTGATAGATCTTAATAGATCTTATTTAGTTTCCTTTAATAGATCTTAACCGCATTTTAAATTGTAGTGGGAAACAATTTAAATTTGAATTCTTTTAGAAAGGAAAGTATATTTAAATATTAATTAGGATTTAATTTGTATTAGATCTTAATTAGTTTTTCGTAATTAATTAGATTTAATTATATTAAATCTATTTCTATTAATTACGACTCTAAATTGACCTTCATTTACGATTAGTATTATTTAAAATTGTCCTTTAAATTAACATTAATTATTTTTTTAACTCATAGATTTAAAATTAGCTAAATTAGGTGTTTCAAATGATAATTTTTAAGCGTTATTGTTGATTTTTTTACTAATCGTGCACTCAAGTGTGCAGTAACACTCTAAGCTCCTATTTGTCTTCCGCGTGCTTTTTGGCATTCTGAAGATCTCTCGGACTCATCTTGAGTTCATTTAAAACATTGTATTTTACCCTTATTATTGCTTGCGACTAGTGAGTGCACATCGCCACAAGTTTGTAGCAAGGGGTATCCTTTGCGACGTGAGACACTTTTTCTCACAACCAGGATTTGATTTCACCTCCTTCCTAGTTTTTGTAATTTGCTTGTATATGGTGTCACTTTGCTGCGCTCCATGAAACACGATTGTGGTCTCCTCTCTTACGTGCATTATTACGTTGATTGCAAGGTGAGTTACCAAGTGTTTCAAGATGCACGCTCGGACCCGATTGTATTCAACGCACTAAACTATAAAGTGTCAAAAGCAGGGGTTATTATATTATCCTGGGTGGTTGTGATTCTTGTGTTTTTTTCGCATTCTTTCTCTCTCTTCACTATGGATGCACTTTCAATTCCTTTGCTTACGCCATTCAACTTCTTGAATGGAGATCGAAAATGATTATGAAACTAAGGGTAAAGGGTTATTCCGCATCACCATGGGAACTGAGACTGAACAAATGACGACCCTGAAAAATCTAAGTGGTTAAACCATAGTGATGAAGCTTTAGGTCTTCTTTGCATGTCTATTTCTCTTGACTTGCTCTTCCACATTGAGTCATCCAAAACACCTAATTATGCATGGAAAATGTTAGATGGAATGTTTGGACAACAAGATGACATGAGAGTGCATGAGTTGGAAAATGAACTACTAGGGTTAAATCCTAGTGATTTTGAAAACCTACAAGCATTCTTCTCTAAGTTTTTCCACACTAGATTGTTGTTAAAGGAATGTCAAGTAGAGAAGAAATATTCTCAACTGATCTTGTCGATTCTCTCTAAGTTAGGTCCTGAATATTTTGTCTTTGTGTCAACTTTTTACGCTACAAAAGTTGCCTTGGGAAAGGATTGGAATATGCCCTCCTTTGACTATTTTTTCATCCCAACTCATTCGAGAACAGGACAAACTCATTCAAATGGGGTCTCTCAAGTCCAAGTCACATGCCCTTGTAGTGAGTACTAGTAAGGAAAAGAAGACTGACTAAAAAGAAGAAAGAAAGAAAGGACCAACCTAAGAAGGAAACCAAGACCAAAACTAAATTTAACACAAACACTTTGACTTCTAAGCCTAGAGCACAGAAAGACAAGTATTTGTGTTCCTATTGCAAGAAGCCTGGTCATAAAGAGCATATGTGTATGAGAAAACAAATTGATCACCTTACTCATTTACTTGAGAAAAATCAAATAGGTGTTCTGAGTCTATCAAAAAAATGCTCCGAAGGCCGAGTCTTCTATTGTAAAAGGTTCTAAATCGATAAGAAGAAAGGAAAGGCCCTTGTAGCCAAATTTTCTCCTTCATCGACATGGATTATAGATTTTGTGCCTCGCACCACATGGATTCTTCGCATGTTGAGTTCTCCAACATCGAGCCTTGTGGTATGTCCCAAATCACGATGGGTAATGACACACGACAATGTCGGTTTCGGTAGTGGATCGGTAGAGATGGATGGGGGAACATTTAACCAAGTGTTGAGTGTTCTGATCTCTCTACCAATCTCCTATCGGTTTACCAAATTACTCACCTTGGTGAAGGAATGCGAGTGGAATTTGGTCCTAACTCGGTGATTATTCATGAGCTTAATGATGACACTACAGTGGCTGAGGGAAAGGCGGATCACCATTCATGGTTGTATACCTTTTCCCACTTTACTTTTGATTCTATGCCCACTGCCTTGCTCACTCATGAAAATGAGGTTAGTAAGCTATGGCATGAGCATTTGGACATCTAAATTATTGCTACCTTGAACAATTGAGCCAAAATGAAATGGTCAATGGGTTACCCCACGTCAAGTTTTCTAAGGGTCTTTGTGAGGGTTGTACCCTTGGAAAGCATCCTGAAAAGAACTTTGACAAAGGAAAATCCTGGAGAGCTACTCATCCTTTGGATCTTGTTCATAGTGATATTTCTGGTCCATTTCCGTCTCCTTCTTTTACTAGAGCTCTTTATGTGCTCACCTTCATTGATGACTATTCGTGATATACTTGGGTATATTTTCTTAAGCTTAAGTCTAAAGTCTTTGAACATTTTCAGGACTTTAAGGCTCTTGCTGAGAAACAGGTGGAACGGTCTATTAAGGTTCTTCAAACCAAAAATGGAGGTGAATATGTAAACAATAGGTTCATGGATTTCTGTACTTCTGAAGGGATCTCCTTGCAGCATATTTTGCTTATAGCCCTTTCACATGAGAATGGAGTAGTAGAAAGAAAGAATTGTACTCTTAAGGAGATGGCCACTTGTATGATTCATTCAAAGTCTCTTCCTCCATGAGTATTGGGCTGAAGCAATGAATTGTGCTAATTACATTTAGAACCATGTTCCACACAAGGTAGTAAGAGGGATGACACCCTTTGAAGCCTAGTTTGGATGCAAGCTTGATGTTGAGCACTTTGAGTCTTCGGATCAAGGCTATGGCTCAGATTCCCAAGAAGAAATGTAAGGCATTGGAACCACAATCCAAACCTTGTATCTTTGTAGGGTATCTGATGGTGTGAAGGGATATCGATTGTTGAATCCTACTTCTCATGAGCTTTATATTGAGAGAAGTGTTAAGTTTGATGAGTCTTCTTTGACTTCTACTTCTCTACCTATTGAGGTTCTTCAACTTGCTGATTTGGATTCTGACTCATCAGATGATGATGTTGTTGAGCATGCTCCTCTTCTGATCCTCTTGACCATCAGACCCTTGAGTCTTTTGATTCTAACAGTAGTGATGATGAGGACTATGTCCCTTCTCACTCGAGTGATGAATCTTCGACTTAAATCCTGATCCTCCTGGTCCTCTTTGGGCTAGGAAAACTTTACAAAGTGTTGGAGATTTAGTTGGAGATACTTCAAATATGAGACATACTCACTCAAATTTCATTGGACCCCACTCTTTCTTTGCCTCTGCCTCTGATCCACAGTCTTTCGGGAGGCTTTTGGTATTCCTGAGTGGGATTCTGCCATGGATGAGGAGTATTCCTCTCTCATGAAGAACGATACTTGGGATCTCACCCCTCTTCCGAAAGGAAGAAAAATTGTTCGGTGTAAGTGGGTGTTCCAAACAAAGTATGGAGTAGATGGAGATGTCAAAAATTTTAAAGCATGATTAGTAGCTAAGGGTTTCTCCCAGATAGTTGGGGTTGATTATATTGAAACCTTTTCTCTAGTTGTGAAGATGACTTCTATTCGACTGACCCTTGCCATTTCCATAGCAAACAGATGGAAATTCCATCAAATGGACATTAAGAGTGCCTTCCTTCATGGTGACCTAGAGGAAGAGATCTACATGGAACAACCTCTCGGGTTATGTCCATGATCCCTCCCTCGTTTGTAAGTTAAAGAAGTCTCTTTATGGCCTTAAACAAGCCCCTCGGGCTTGGTATGCCAAGATGGACTCCTTTTTACTTACATCAGGGTTTACTAGGTGTCACTCTGATCCAAATGTTTATATTCTATGAAAAAGATGACTCCATACTCATTCTTGTTCTCTATGTTGATGACTTGTTGATCACAGGTAGCTCTTCCTCTATCATTGATTATGTGAAGATCACCTTGGCCAATACAGGTTTTCCATGACTGAATTAGGTCTACTTCATTACTTTCTTGGGATCTAGATTTCACAATCTGACTCAGAATTTTGATTTCATGCAACCTAAGTATGCTCTTGACTTGCTTTCTCATTTTCAGATGTTTGATTGCAAGTCTTCTCCTACTCCTTTTCTTTTTGGGGTTAAGTTGGTTTCTGATTTCTCTACTCCCTTGGTTGATGGTACCCTTTATCAAAATTTGGTGGGGAGCTTGATTTACTTGACTCACACTCAATTGGATTTATCTTATGTTGTTGGGATCGTGTCAGATTCATGCAAGAGCCACATGAGTTGCATTGGAAAACAACTAAGTGGATCCTTCATTATGTTTATGGCACCTATACTGATGGCATTCACTATTTTGGAGGGGTGGATATTGACTTGATTGGGTTCATGATTCTGATTGGGCTAGTGACTTAGATCATCAAAAATCTACCTTTGGCTATAGTTTCTCTCTTGGTTTGGGTCCTATTAGTTAGTCTAGCAAGAAGCAGAATGTAATTGTGATATATTCTATAGAGGTAGAATACAGAGGAGCAGTTAATGCTGCCACAGAGGTTGTTTGGCTACAGGGTATTTATGACAGAGTTTGGCATCCACTTTCGATGGCCTACCATTATCTATTGTGATAACATGAGCACTATCTCAATTTGTAGAAATCTAGTTCAACATTAGTGGATGAAGCACATTGAGATCCATATGCACTTCATACGAGAGCTTATTCATGATGGTATCATCGACATTCAGTACATTCAAATAGTTGATCAGATTATAGATATATTCACCAAGCCCTTCACTGAGGTGAAGTTTCTTCACTTGCGGTCTCTTCTTGGGGTGAGGTCTTATGCAACTACTCATCTTCTTGGGCTATATAGTCCTTCTCCTCCTCCTCTTCTTCTTCTTCTTCTTCTTCTTCTAGGAAGATGTTGTTTGTACATGGGCACCTTATCAAGCCTTTAGTTTTGGGCCCCATTGACACATCTTTCTTAGTTGTTTAGGAGTGTCTTCTTTATTCTATCTGACTCATCATAACTACTACCCCAGCTTCGATAAAGGGGGTGTTGGTGTGTGGGATCCTATATGTCCTCCACTCACATATGGAGGGTCATCTCACATGGGTTAGGTTTAAGGTTTGCTTGTGTGTCATGCACTAGGGTTACTCAACACCCTATATGTATCCCTTCATTTGACATTTATGAGTATGCCAAGACACTCTGCTATCTTTCTCTATGTGCAAGCTTTGTTCTATTATGCAAGTTCTTCCATTGATTGATCGATTCCTCCTTGTGATTACGTTGGAGCTATTACATTTCCTTTGGAGTGCTTTCCTTCCCAATTAGCATAAGTCATAAAAGGTTAGGTTAGGGTTATAGGATAGAGTCATTAGTTTTAAAACTTAGTTATATTAGGTCCAAATCCCTCTAATGACATATCATCCTAAAAATAATAGAAAAGAGGAACCAAAATTGTTATTGGATCTAATACAAAGCAGAGATCTATGAAGAGGTTCATTTACATCCCTCACACACTCCAGATCTAGAACTTCTTCCATTTTTCCAAATTGGACATCATGTCAACAAGACATGCAAATTAGAAGCATACCTTGGATCAATGGAATTGATCCAAGGTAATGTTGTTTGATTCCTCTTAAATTATGAAAACTTAAACTCAAATTCATAATCTCATACAAAGTGAATTTATCCTACATAACATAGATGAATTGATTCATTTTTAATTAAGAAAAAATATGATAGAATGTACCTGTTCAATAGATGAATTATTTTCTATTGCAAACATGATTTCCAAAGTCATAAGAGTACATTGTCTTAAGAAAAAATAACCTATCAAAATTTGTACCTTTTAAAGTAGAAATCAACATATGTACTAGCCATGTTTAGAGGAATTACATGCCTCCCTCCTAAAAAACATCATCATCCTGATGATTAATTTAGTGAAAAATAAATTGAATCAATAATATAACCAAGATATAATTCTTTCATTCGTAAGTTCATAACAAAACTAGATTTGAGAAATTCAAATTTTCATAATTATTCAACATTAAAATAGTTGTTTCAAGATTAAAGAATTTAGTATCTGCCCAAAACTTGCGAGTTTATTGATATACCCGAAAAAAACTTCAAGTTTTATCAATCAACAAAATCAGTTCTGTTCAAATAAATATGGAAAACTAATTTTCATATCTTCGAGGTTTTCCCAGGTTGCACTTTCTTCATTAAACTGGTCCCACTAGACCTTACATTGACTTATTTCATGATTTCATAGGTGTAAGCGGAAAGTTTCTAACACTCGAGGGGTTTAACCATGATTATTCCCTGTCTTGGACTTGCAAGGAATTCCATTTTAACACACACGACAAATCTTAAACGTATTTCTTAAGCAAAGAAATATGGAAAACATCATACATTCATGATAAATAAGGAGTTAAAGCTATATGATAAGCTACAAGGTTTATTATTTCAACAATTTCAAAGGGTACTACATAACGAGGTGATAAATTAGCATCCTTGCCAAAAGTTATAGAACTTTTTTTCAGTTTAACCCGCAAAAAGACCTTCTTACCAAGTTCAAATTTCTTGTCAACCCTTTTTAAGTCTCTGCATAAATTTTTTCCTAACTTTTGCTTCCTTCAAATGTTCATGAATCATTTTAACTTTTTGTTTGATTTCATTAAGGATCTCAGGTCTAATTACCTCTCTATCCTATATGTTATCCCATCGACTAGAGTTCTACATTTCCTTCCATATAATTCTTGAAAGGTGCCATTTTCAGAGAGGCGTCATAGGTGTTGTTATAGAGAAATTCAACTAATGGGAGGTACTCTTCCCATTTTCCTAATGATCCATGCAATACATTCATAACATATCTTCCAAAACTTAGTTAACTCTTTCAGTCTACCCATCTATTTCTGGATGGTATGCGGAACTAAAATTCAGTTTAGTCCCTAAGGCTACATTGAGTGTTTGTCAAAATCTAGATGTCATTCTTGGATCTCTATCGATATGATCAATTCAGGTACTCCATGCAATCTAAAAATTTCATGCACAAATATTTTTGCTAAAACAGGTGAATCATCCTTAAGATTACTAGCAATAAAATGTGCTACCTTTGTTAGTTTATCAACAACAACTAAAATAACATCATGTTTATTTCTTGACATTGGCAACCCTTGAACAAAATCCATGCTAATTACTTTCCATTTATATTGTGGTATGTTGTGAGGGTATAGTAAACCAGATGGATGCATATGTTCATCCTTAACATGTTGACATTCTAAGCAAAGTGTGTCACAAAATCAATTACATCCCTTTTCCAGAAATATTGTTGTTTTATATCAGCAAGCATTTTCATAATGTTGGGATGTCAGAAAAAAAGGTGAATTATGAAATTTAGTTAACAATTTCCTTCTTAATTCATTTAATGAAGGTATATATACTCTATTTTCAAATCTCAAGATTCCTTCATCATCAAAGTGAAAACCTCTATATCTCACATCATTTGGATCTACAACAAGTGTTGTTTTTACTTCTTTGAAAATAAGAATCGATTCCATAACACTTTTTACTTCATCTTTAAACTGAGTTCTCAATGTTATAAGTGCATAAATATGTTTCCTATGACTTAGTGCATATGCCACTTGATTTTCCTTTCCTTTTATGTAACTTATGTCAAAATCATACTGAGATAGAAATTCTAACCATCTTCATTATCTTACATTCAGATTTGGCTGAGTGAAAATATACTTCAGCCCAAGATGATCAGTCTTTAATTCAAAAGGTCTACCAAGAAGATAATGCCTCCATACTTGAAGTGCATGAACAATGGCAACAAGCTCTAGGTCATGGGGAGCATAGTTCAGTTCATGTAACTTGAGTTTTCTACTTTCATATGCTATAACATGCTCATTTTACAACAAAATACCTCTAAGACCTTCCTCGAAAGCATCGGTACTACAAGTAAAGTCTCCATTAGGATCAAGTACAGCCAAAATAGGTGCAAATGTTAACTGATCCTTTAGAGTCTTAAATGCAGATTCACATTTTTCATTCCACACAAATTTCTTATCTTTCTTCTGCAACAAATTTATTGGTGCAAGTGACCTTCGAAAAGTCTTTAACAAAATTTCTATAGTAACCAACAAGACCCATGAAGCTTCTAACTTCATGTACATTCTTAGGTGCATGCCACTCAGTTATTGCAACAATTTTTGATGGATCTACAACTATTCCATCCTTACTTATGACATGTCCCAGATAGTGCACTTTCATCTTGTAGAAATAACATTTGGACAACTTACCATACAACCTTATCTTTCTTAAGATTTCCATAACTATCTTCAAATGCTCATGATGCTCATCAATGCTTTTATAATATATGACAATATCGTCCAAGAATACAAGCACAAATTTTTCCAAGTATTCTTCAAAATATTTTATTCATTAAATTCATAAAAGTTGTAGGTGTATTTGTCAAACCAAATGGTAAAAATATGAATTCATAATGTATGTACCTTGTTCTAAATTTATTTTTATGAATATCTTCAGCCTTTATTCTTAAGCGATGATATCCATTGAAGATCTTTCTTAGAATTCATTGATGCACCATGCATATGATCAAACAAATCATCAATTATAGGAAGTGGATATATATTTTTGATTGTTTCCTTATTTAACATCCTCTATTAAATGCATAATCTGAGTGTTCCATATTTTTTTACAAAAATTATTGGTGCTCCCAAGGCAAGACACTTGGTCTTATCAAACCTTTAGAAAATAGTTCTTGAAATTGTGCCTTAATATATATCGATTAAATGGTATTCATTCGATATTGTGCCTTAGAAATAGGTTTGGTTCTCAACTTGATCTCAATCGTGAAATCAAACTCCCGTTTGGGTAGAAGACTAGGTATTTCTTTCATAAACACATTGCTGAAATTTTGTAACAAAGTGGGTATCTTTCCAAGAAGTCACTATCCCCTTGATTGTTTTAGAAATTTTTACTGCATATAAAATGTAGCCTTTGTTTTTGGCCTTTTTAAGTTGCGTGGTGACACAATTTCCTAACTGAAATATCATGTTTTATTCCCTCAATGCATGTTGTTTTTTCGTAGGTCATCCAGACAACTAATATATTTTCAAAACAATCAACCTTTGCCTTATGTTCAGCTAGCTAATTAACACCTATGATTACATCATAAGACCCCAAAGGAGCAACATAAAGATCAACTTTAGTGGAAAAACTAGGCAAGTCAAGGACTTCTCCAAAAAGACACATACTAACTATGTGGACAACATTATTTCCATAATGTACAACCCATGATTTATCCATTTTTCCAGCTTTTCTTTTTAATTTTGAAGCTAATTTAGTAGAAATAAAGCATTCAAGTAGCTCTGTATCAAAAAGTATAGTAACAAGTATACCAAATAACTTACCTAGCACTTCTATAGGCGTAACTTGCTTTTCAACTTGTTTGTCAACTCTACCGCAACATGTATCTTATGCTACTAATTTTGGTCATCCTTATTCAAAGGAAACTAATTTACATAATGATCATTGCCACAATTTTAATAGCCTCCTAAAGGTCCTTTCTTAGGCTTAAATTTGTTTCCAACCTTAAATTTATCATTTTTACTCCATAGGACTTCTGTCCATTATTATTGTTCTTGACAAAGTTGTTTTATACATTAGCAACAGGTTTATTTTCTACATTTTTCTTGTTATTATCAGTAACAGTAAAAAAAAAATTTCATGCCAAAATTCTTCCATGGTTCCTTTTTGGGTGCAAGGGTCGAAGAACAATTTGGAAATTTCTTTCTGATTTCTTCCTTATGGGCAGAGATTGATTTAAATTTCTACTCTCCGCCTTTATGGCTTTTTCAACAACCCCTTTCATAGTGGTTGGGCTTTGAACATCCACTTCACCACCTATAATGGGATTTAACCCCATAATGAATTTTTGTATCCTAAATTTATCATCAGTTTGATACTAAGGTACATACTTAAGGAGCTTAGTAAAGCTCTCCCAAGATGCTTTGTTGATTAACTTTCCTTGAGCTAAGTTCTGAAATTCAGTCATTTTTATCATAGTAAAGTTGTGGCAGCCATCGTTGCCTAAAATAATTTTTAAATTCATCCCAAGTGACTTTTGTTTCATCAATTTTTAACTCAGCCTTACGACTATCCCACCAAGAAGATGCCTCATGGGAAATCTAATAAGCTCCCCATATTGCTTTTGTTTCCTCAGAGAAGTTCCTTATTGCAAAGTACTTCTCCATTTCATTGAGCTAGTTCTCAACTCCATCTCCTAGTTTAGTGCCATCAAAATTGGGTGGACTTATCCTTTTTATATCATTAGTGAGTTCAACTACCAATATTGCCTTTTTTATTCTCAGGCTGATTGGGTGCATTAGCATTAACATTGACAATATTATTATTATCAATGCCAAAATTCCCAATATTGGCATTGTCCACGGAGGTTATTGATTGTCATTACTAGCATCTTCTTCCTCCTCATTTCCCATTACTTGTTTTCAAGTACATCTATACGATCTCTTGTCTCCAATAGGGTAACAAGGATCTCATCAATTTTTTGGGCCGTAGTTGCTTCTCCACCGAGTGGTGGATTGTTTGCAACATTTCCTCTCATTCTAACCATTTTTGTTAACAAGAAAATTTAAGTTTTATCAGGTTATGGACACAATAGGTCCAAGAGCTACAACCTTGCTCTGATACCAAGATGTAACATTCCCATTATAAGACATTAGAAATAAGGGAATTTTTTTGCATAATGTTCTCTATTCTAAATTAACTTAATTTAGAACACACATTCTAAATCCAATCAATCTCATAACAGAAAACCATATGCATCTATACCGACTTAGTAGAACATCAATCTCTAATTTCATGACTCGGTATCATACCGATCTCTCATGTTAACTTAATTATTTGTATATTACTTATACATGGTTCCCTTACCCTTTTCAGGGTATTAAGTGTTCTATTTAAGAGGCCTATCTAAATATATATTACTAATATTCATATGAAATCATGCTTCTTAAACTAGGTGACATAGGACAACACAACCAAGTAGCTTGTGATACTTTGGCCAAATATTTTAAACATACTATTTATGTTTATATTCCTAGATGAAATACTCATAAAATGGAATACGTCCTTCACCCCACTTGATCTATTATCTAGAATGGTCTTCACTAACTTTTATCAGTCCACTTGTTCAAGGTTTAACCCTAGCCAAGGTTAGCAACATGGCCTAGTGTGGAGGACTGCTTACGGTGACTAAGGGTATTTATACATACTCAATCAACTTGTGTTGATTGGGCATGTCTATTCATCCTAAGTCAACGTGAGTTGACCTCGACACTAGATCTTTCCCCTTATCCCTACCTAGGGAATAACTATGACTAAGTTAGATTTTATGTTAGTCTAGATGAACAAACTTGAAAGGGTGTTGAAACATGTCAACTGCAACACAATATCCATGTGAAGACCCTAGTCTTCCCGATGGTAATGCCCTACGATTAGCATGTTTCAACATCCGTCCGAGATTTCCTCATCTAGGAAAACATACCTTATATAAAGTTAATGACTTATTAATTATCTCATTATGGATTAATTACAGTTACCCTACCAAGTAAAAATGTTCTTTTAACATTAGGGTTCTAAGTTAAAAACTGCAATTAGAAGTAGGTATGTAGATACACTTGCTCCCCAATCATTTCATAAGGTATGTTTGTATACCATTAACATTCATATTTATATTTTATATAACTGATCTAGCAAGGATCTAATCAATTTTTGGGCGATGTTTGCTTCTCTACCAGTGGAGGGTTGTTTGTATCATTTCCTCTCATTCGATCATTTTTATCGGATTATGGACACAATAGGTCCAAGATCTGCAACCTTAAGCTCGATACCAAGATGTAACATTCCCATTTTAAGACTTTAGAAACAAGGGAATTTTTTATTTTTTTTACATAACGTTCTCTATTCTAAATTAACTTAATTTAGAAAACACATTCCAAAGCCAATCAATCTCATAGAAAACCATATACAAGCTTGTAATGACTCGGTGGAACACCGATCTCTCATTTCATGACTCGGTATCACACCGATCTCTCATGTTAACTTAATGATTTGTATACTACGTATACTTAGTTCCCTTTACCCTTTTTGGGGCATTAAGTGTTCCGTTGAATAGGCCTATCGAATGTTGTAGATTTAAAATCTTGCTTCTTAAGATAGGTGACATAACACAACAAAACCAACACCTTGCGATACTATGGCTAAATATTTTAAACATATTGTTTATGTTTATATTCCTAGATGGCATACTCATCAAACAAAATAATTCTTTCACCCCAATTGATATGTTATTTAGAATGGTATTCACGGACTTTTTCAGTCTACTTTTTCAAGGTTTAACCCTAGCCAAGGTTAGCAATATGGCCTAGTGTGGAGGAATAGTTATGGTGACTAAGGGTATTTAGACATACTCAATCAACTTGCGTCAATTGGGTGTGTCTATTCATCCCAATTCAATGTGAGTTGAACTCGACACTAGATCATGCCCCTTATCCATACCTAGGGAATAAAGCGTAATCAAGTCATAGTTTAAATTATTATAGATGAACAAACTCAAAAAGGTGTTGAAACATGTCAACTACAACACATTATCCTCGTGAATAACCTAGTCTTCCTTAAGGTACTACCCTACGTCGTTGTGTTTCAACATCCATATGATATTTCCTCATCTGGGCAAACATACCTTATAAAAATTTAATGACTTATTAATTATCTCTGTATGGATTAATTACAGTTACCCTATCAAGTAAAAAGGTTCTTTTAACATTAGGGTTCCAAGTTAAAAACTGTAATTGGAAGTAGGTATGCAGATACACCTACTCCCTAATCATTTCATAAGGTATGTTTTTATACCATTAACATTCAAATTTATATTTTATATAACAGATCCAACATATATTAAGTGATGTTTTCTTGTTTACTTACCCAAGTCTTAACTTACTTAAGTTATGAATCAGTTCTTGTTATATTAGACTTCATTGGAATTAATTCTAATTCCAATTATTTTCTTTTCATCCATCCTATTCATATTAAGGAACTAATCAAGAGGAAGAAAACCTTCCACTATTCAAGTATAACATTTGGATTCATTCCCAAAAGGTCTTTAAACAAGTCTATGTTTCATTTCTTTGAATTTGTCTTCCCTTTTTCTTATAAAGGGGTAAAAGTTCATTTATAACCCCATAGTATATTATATGTTATTATTATAGCTTTATTCACCCAAAATCATTTGATTTAATATAGCCTTAGTGATATAGTTTAATATCCATGCACGGATGTGAACTTAATAAGTTGCATTTTCACTAGAGAGAGTATTACATCAACTATGTTGATCTCTATTCATTGTATTCCAAAGAAAAGAGTAAGATCTTGTTTGAAAAGTAGAGGATTACCTAACATTTCTACTCATGGATTGCCAAAAGGAAATAAGTAAAATACAACATGGTTCGGATATCTTTTATTCATCAATAAAATTCATACAATAATAATTCCAAACACTTCGGACATTTCTAATGCCAAACAAGTAATACTTGAATCAATTTAAAACACAACTTTCTTTTCCATAAAATACATTTCAGTAATGAACCATATTTCATGATAAAAAGATCTAGTCTCTTTGATAAATAAATGTGACTTGCTAATGATCTTTTCTCCTTTCATCACTTGCGAAGTCCATCAGTAAAATTACTAGCACATGTTATTCCATTGAACTAATCATGATAAACACTAAACATTAACATGATGTGGTTTAAACTAACATTCCATAAAAATAACTCTCTTGTTATGAAACAATCATAAGTATTCTAATGAGACATAACCAAAGGAAGTTACCATACCTAAATTAAAGAGGTAGAGAAATAGATGTACCAAAGCAAAATTAATATTAAGTCATGAAATATACAATTTCAACATTCCATTCTATTATTTATTAACAAAAGAATTACCACAATAATTTAGATAACTAACATTTCCTCATAGCCTTACTAAGTATTTGATACATTATTTTTCATGTTTCTAGGCATAGTTCAACTAGAGATAAAACACCAATAATTCCTTCTCAATATTTCATTCACCAAAATTCATCCTAAAATCTAAGGTGTCAGTAATCAAAATGAAAAAATTAAGAATAAATATAAGATGATCCAAACATATTGTCTAGAAGGTGCCTTTGATTTGAGTATCCTAATACTCAAATTCAGAGTACTTCTAATTTAAGTTAAGTCCAACAAACTAAAAATAGACCTCATCAAAGGTTAAGATCAAATTGGCATGAAAATGGGACTACACTCAATTCCTCAAAAAAAAAATAACAGTGTTATCCTTAAGTCAAGAGGGTAGAATGGTAAGGTTTACCATTCATGTACAACTCAATCAACCATCCCAATATTCTCTACTAAACTCAGAGATTTACTCATAAATATTCTAACCAAACAACATTATCCATCAAATTATTCTCTATTATAGTTTTATTGTCTTAGAAAAACAAGAACTCAATCTTACCTAATGAGTCTAGGAGTTACATCAAGGAACGGATCAAAGAAGGAAAACACTTTGTAGCAGAAACAAGAATAAATATAAAGAGATAGAGAGAGATTGCTTCCTCTTAGTTCCAACATGATTAGAAAGAGACCATTAAGTAACCAAGAACATAAATAGATGAGTCCAATCTCTATTGTCCCATACTGAAATCCCCAAACAGATAAAAAATCGGGGGTCGAATTGAGCAAACACAAACTAGGAGAAATGAAAGCACGAAGAGTAACAAAATCCATTACCTTCCATCATTCCAGGAGATGGTATAGATAACAATTAAATCATTCCCCATAAGATACGAGAGATGCAAAAAGAAAAACTTCAATAGGAGAGCAATTCTAAACCCACCTCCCAAATCAGACCCAAATAGGTAAAAAAGTGAAAAATATGATTAAACAAAAACAAGAGTAATCATTTCCCCTTTTCATGAAGAACATTGCTTAAGATCTGTAGAATCGAGACTGGGTTTGATGACCCAAGGACCAAGAAACAGGCCAACACAATACAGCAATACCATGTCAAGGAACTACCAAGAGGTTCAAGTTGGCATAGATGTCAAAAAAATGATAGCTAAAACTCAAGGTTGCTTTCCTTTTTCATAGCACCAGATGCCATCCTTTCAAGGTTATTAAATACCCCAAGGAAATAGAAGAAAACAAATTAATATATATTCCTTATGGCTTCCCAAAAATTAGGTTTTGAAAATGACTATATGTTTCTAGCAAAGCAAAATAACTATACATTTACAAACTTAAATACATAACTGAATGACTTAAACCAGTCCATGAAACATTAAAAATTGGTCAAGCAAAACGCAAATCCAAATTATAGATAATGATAGATAAAAATTTATACTTATCTATTTTTTAATCTTTCCTTCAGCACTCAAGGAATAAATTTTAAGAAAGAGTCACATAGCTCTTATCTTCCCTAAAGTTTCAAGAGGAATTAATCAATCTGTCAAATATTCTAACGGTTTAAAGAGGTGGTGTTTACAAGCGAGAGAGGAACAAGTTCAATCGGAAAATAGATCTTAATATTAAAGAAAACTAAGTTACCCATAGATGGAAACATTTCAAATAAGATCTCACACATTTTTGACTTCATCTCAAGCTCATGCAAAAGATTATATCATAACCTATAAAATCAATTCAAGAAGATCGAAACCCATATCACATTTTACATAATCTTGGTGAAGTTAAAATAACGAACACAATAAACAACACAAAAGTCATTGCAGATTGATCTTATCTACCAAGAAAAACCAGATTAATCCCAAGATTAGAGTTATTTTAATGAATCAATTGAGTAAAAGCAAAACAATTTAATGGGTAGAGCCTATCATGCCTGATACCAATTTTCCTTCATTGATTCGTAGAAGATATCTCGAGAAAAAACTTTAATAGATTCTTCCTTTCCACAAAATGTCAATAGAACCATCAACAATTACTCCTTTTTATAGTTTTCACATAATCCTAATAGTTCTATGCCATGCAAGAATTACAGTCATGTAAGAATCGAAATAGAGGTTTGAAGGACTGAAACAACACCATGTAGAGCCCAAGCTCAAAACAACAAAAGATCAAAACAACTAAACCCCTCATGCATCTTCCTAGGTAGTTTTTGCCAAGTTCAAAAACATTAAATGCAAAGGACTATCAGTTCCCTCCAATTCCCACACCACCACCATCTCCACATTTAGTAGTGTCTAAATTTAAATTTTTCATGCAACTAAACTCGGTGGATCTAATGCCCATGCTAGAGTTCACAGTAGGAAGAGATAAGACTATATTAAATCTCATTTAATATCTTGAAACCAATGTCAGTGACCACCCAATTTCCATGTCATTCCATAGGCCCCCTTTAGGTTAGTCATACTTTAACTTAGGTTAAAATTAGTTTAGGAAAACAACATAGGTCCATAGGTAGGTCCATGGTATAATTCTAGGTCCCTTCTAATCCTTTTTCCTTCCCAATTAGCATAAGTCATAAAATCTTAGGTTAGGTTTAACCCCTAGGATAGAGTCATTAGTTTTAAAACTTAGTTATATTAGGTCCAAAGCCCTCCAATGACATATCATCCTAAAAATAATATAAAAGAGGAACCAAAATTGTTACTTTGGATCCAATACGAAGTAGAGATCTATGAAGAGGGTCATTTACAACCCTCACACACTCTAGATCTAGAACTTCTTCCATTTGTCCAAATTGGACATCATGTCAACAAGACATGCAAATTAGAAGCATACCTTGGATCAATGGAATTGATCCAAGGTAATGTTGTTTGATTCCTCTTAAATTATGAAAATTGAAACTCAAATTCATAATCCCATGCAATGAATTTATCTTGCATAACAGAGATGAATTGCTTCATTTTTAATTAAGAAAAATACAACAAAATGTACTGTCAATAGATGAATTATTTTCTACTACAAACATGATTTCCAAAGTCATAAGAGTACACCGTCTTAAGACAAAATCACTTGTCAAAGTTTGTACCTTTTAAATTAGAAATCATTATAAATACTAGCCATGTTTAGAGGTGTTACACTAGTGAAACTTTTCTAGATATCCATACTTAGCCATTTTTTGGTGAAAATATATATGTTATACTTTTATGCTATGAGAAATTAAAGCTGAAACTGTGTTGGATGCAAAATAGCTTTTATTTCCTTGATTCCTATATGTTAACTTCTATGATTGGAATTTTTTTGTGTGTAATAGTGTAGTCATTTTTAATCCCTTAGAACAACATTCTAACCCCATGCCCGTCAACCTATCACCAAAGTGACATGGGTGCTCACCCGAGCACGCGTGGGCATTGAATCCCTAATTTATGTGAGTCTTGTGAGAATAAATTGATCAATGATGAAACTTAGAAAAAGTGTAAATAAACATGTATTCATTACGAGAACTTAATATGAGCCATTATATTAATGCATCCATTCAAACAACAAGAGAAATATCAAGCAGGATAACAAATATTATTCATAATATAAATAATATGCAATAGGGTATACACCCATGAACAATGTATATTTAGAATGAACCATATATTCCTCATTAATCTTAGTTCACTAGCCACATTACATTCCTTAAGGCCATAATACACCAATGTATCAATGCAGATAAGACTCATGCATCAGAAATCCTAACTATGTTTCCCATATTACAAAAATGATCACATACTATCCCTTTAGATATGTCATCTCTTTTATAGCCCTCATAATGAGAATCCATAGAACCCATTATTACTTCTATAGAGATTTTCCTCTTCAATATCTATATAATGCCAATGACCACACACTCTTCTCCAAGTAGTCCCTTTCCTTCTACACGAGCATCTCTATATATAGCTTTAGCATCCACAACCATACCTTCCTAAAGCAATAGATAGTGATAGGAAATAAGAGATAAAATATATAGAATAATCCCTTACGAAATCGCATGACAAGAGAAACTAATATGTAGAAAATATTACGGATCTCAAATAAAAGTGCAGAATAAATAACACAACACAGAAAGATAGTATTTAATGTGGTTCACCTAATTTTGGCTATGTCCACCAAGAATCACTTGCTCAGATTTTATTACAAGCCTCCACTCTCTCAATACAATACCCAGATCCGTTTGGAGCTATGCTCAACAAACTCTACAGAATTCACATCCGAATTCAAAGCACATATGCAATGCATTTTCTTCAAAATGTATCATATGCATAAGACCATATAAATAGACAATTGCTTAAGTAGTTTGATACAAAACCATGGGTATCAAAACCATGGGCAAAAATTGTGGGTATCAAAACCATGGGCAAAAAACCATGGGTATCAAAACAATGGGTACCGAAAAACCATGGGCCCAAAAACAGCCCATAATGGTTACCCATTACCCATGGGTTAATAAACCACCCATGAAAATTTGCCGGGGCTTCGCCCCAAACCCCCTGACACGTTCATCGGCGAGCGGGACCGCTGTAAAAATACTCAAGTGTAACACATAGAAGGTGTACCACACTCTAACATGAAAATAGGCTCCACTCCCACTTGGAGACTAATTTCCACTGAGCAAGATTCTCAACCCTTCACTATCATCCACGAAGGCCAACCAAAGCTGAACATAGCTTTATTTTATCCCTTGTGACCACCTTGGTCATCATGTTTACAAGATTTTGACTGGTATGAATCTTCTCCAACTTTAACTTATCTTCCTCCAAAGTTGTCCTGATGAAGTGATATCTCAATTGTATATGCTTCATCCTGGAGTGGAAAGCAGAGTTCTTAGCTAGGTGTATAGCACTCTGACTATCACTATGCAGCTTACATTCCTCCTACTTATGCCCCAACTCCTCAAGCAATTGTTATAACCAAATCATCTCTTTGCTTGCCTTTGTGGCAGCAACATACTCAGCCTCCATGGTTGACAAATCCACCAACTTCTGTAGTCATGAAATCCAGCTTACTGCTGTCCCACCTATAGTGTAAATATAACCTGTCATGCTCCTCCTGCTATCTACATCTCCAGCCATGTCTAAATCTACATAACCACGTAAAGTGGTGTCTGATCCACTGTAGCATAAAACTGTCCCCATGGTCCCTCTCAAATACCGAAGGATCCACTTTACTGCTTGCCAATGCTCTTTACCTAGATCACTCATAAATCTACTCATAGCTCCTACTACATGGGCAATATCAGGCCTAGTGCATACCATAGCATACATCAAACTGCCAACCGCTGATGAGTAAGGTACCTTGGACATATGGTTTCTTTCTTGCTCTGTCTTGGGACACTGCTCCTTTGATAACTTAAAATGGCCTGCCAAAGGAGTCCCAACTGGTTTAGCATCCTACATGTTAAACCTATCTAATACCTTCTTAATGTACTCTTCCTAAGATAAAGTTAGCTTCTGTTCCTTCCTATCCCGAGTTATCCTCATACCAAGGATTTTTCTAGCAGCCCCCAAATCCTTCATATCAAAGGATTCACTTAGTTGTTTCTTGAGTACTTTTATTTCCTGCATGTTTTTACCTACAACCAGCATGTCATCAACATACAAACATAGGATAATATAACTTCCATCCTCAAATTTCTTTGTATACACACAATGGTCATAATGACATCTGATATAACCTTGCTCCATCATGAAGCTATCAAACTTCTTATACCATTGACGTGGATCTTGTTTCAGGCCATACAAGCTCTTCTTCAGTTTGCACACCATATCCTCTTTACCTTTGACTCCATATCCTTACAGCTACTGCATATATAGCTCCTCGTCCAAATCACCATGGAGAAATGCGGTATTTACATCTAAGCTGTTCTAAGTGTAAGTCTCCTTTCGCCACTATTCCAAGAATAGTTCTAATAGAAGTCATTTTTACTATAGGAGAAAAGATCTCATCAAAATATATACCTTGTTTCTGTGTAAACCCCTTGACCACCAACCGGGCCTTATATCTTTTCTTTCCTCCTTCTTCGTCTTTAACTCTATACACCCACTTGTTCTATAATGCTCTTTTTCCTTGGTAGCTTCAACAAATCCCAAGTCGGTTCTCCATGAGAGACTGATGCTCCTCATCCATGGCTTGCTCCCACTTCTTCTTGGCATCTACCTACATTACTTCATCAAATCTCTAGCTCTCCACTATCAGTGAGTAATAAATAATAAAGAGAAGGAGAAAAATGTTCAGGTTCTTTTCTTACCCTAGATGACCTCCTCACCGTAGGAGTTTGAGGTTCCTGTTGAGTAGGTTCTTGAACTGATTCATGGGTCACTATCCCATCGGAAGATCCTCTACCACTGCTGCATATTCTTTCTTGGATTCTTCCCTATTTTCCTCTTATTGTTGCTTATACATGACTTTCTCATTAAAGACCACATCCCAAGACCGAATTTTTTCTTGTCCTTAATACTCCAACATTTAAATCCAAAGTCATCACCACCATAGCCAATAAAAGTGCATTTTTCTGATTTAGCCTCTAGCTTGGTCCTATCATCCTTGTCAATATGAACAAACACCTCACATCCAAAGACTCTAAGAAATGAGTAATCGAATTTCTTACCATACCAAGCCTCCTCAGGTATGCCTCCATCCAAGGAACTTGAGGGTCCTCTATTTATTAAGTACACAGTTGTGCTCACCCCCTTACGCCCAAAAAAAAAGGCGAGTCCTACATGTATCCTCATGCTCCTAGCATGTTCCATTATTGTTCTGTTCATCCTTTCTAACACCCCATTCGGTTCATGGGGTTCCTGGAACCGTCTTTTGCCTACGGATTCCATTCTTAGAACAATAATCATCAAATTCATTGTTGTAATTCTCCCCTCCATTATTTGACCTGAGACATTTTAACTTAAGACCTGTTTCATTCTCTACCAAGGCTTTCCATTTAACAAAAGTATCAAATACATCAGATTTGTTTCTAATACAATAAACCCAAACTTTCCTTGTTGCATCATTAATAAAAGTAACATAATAACTTGAACCCCCAAGAGATGATACCTAAGCTAGCCCCCACATATCAGACTGTACCAACTCTAACTTACTCTCTTTCTTTGTAGGTCTAACCTTGAGAAACCTTACTCACTTTTGTTTCCCATATATGCAGTTGTCACAGAAATCCAAACCTGTTTCTGTATATCTAAGAAAATTCTTCTTTATGATGTCCATGCCCTTATGGCTCATATGACCAAGCCTATAGTGCCATAATGTTGTATCTACATCTAAAGCCACAAGATTACAATAATTAGTACTATCAATGGATAAATACAAGGTTCCAACCTTCTTACCTCTTGCCACCACAAGAGCACCCTTGGTAACCTTCCAAGAGTTAGCTGTAAATATCATAGTACAACCATCACTTCCCAATTGCCCCGTCGATATCAAATTTCTCCTTAATGTAGGCACATGTCTGACATCCTTCAATAGCCATGTATTCCCATTCTACATCTTAACCTAAAGAACCTTTTCTAACTATACTACAAGGCTCATCATCACCAAGAAAAACATTCCCAAAATCCCCTTGAACATAATCAACAAAATAATGCCTATGTGGAGTAGCATGAAAAGAAACCCCTGAATCTAAAACCCAAGATTCAGTAATATTATGCAAAGAAAGAATCAAAGCATCCTGACATACATTACCTGATGCCACATTTGCCTCCTTATTTTCTTCCTATTGTTTCCTCTTATCCGAATCTCCCAATGAGTCCTACTTTACATGCCCGGACTTTCCACAGTTCCAAACATACAATCTTGCTCTTGGATTTTGACCTTGCCCGATCTTTCAATTTTCCATGGTTTCCTCTATTCTTCTATCTCCCTCTAGTTTCCATTGTCAAAGAATTCCCTAAAGTATAATATTCCCAGAGCTTTTTCTTCACATTTCATCGCTTAGAATCACCCCTACAACATCCTCAAACTTTAACTTCGAGTTAGCTAGAACCGATTTGCTTACCGCCATTACCAGGCTATTCCAACTTTCAGGTAAAGAGCACAGAATTAATAAAGCCCTAACTTCTTCATCAAATTCTATTGTAACTGAAGCTAGCATATTCACAACCATATTGAAATCATTTAAATGATCTACTACTGAACTATTCTCAGACATCTTCATATTAAACAACTTTTTCATTAAAAATATCTTGTTAGAGGCAGAGGGTTTTTCATACAACTTCCCTAATGCATCCATTAGATATTTTAGTATTTTCCTTTGAAACATTAAATAATACCGAAGATGCAAGACACATCCGAGATCATTCCAAGTGCCTTCCGATCCAACAAATCCCATTCCGCATCTGTCATACTCAAGGGTTTGTTCACCTTCTCAGATAACGAAGTATAAAGATCCTTTTGATAAAGGTAATCTTCCATCTGCATCTTCTAAAGACTAAAATTTTGCCCTATTAAATTTATCAACCCTAGATCTTCCATCATCTGCCATAGCTCCCACTAAGATAAAACTTTCCCTGCAATTCAACACTTCAGCAAACCAAAACCAGGCTCTGATACCAATTGATAGGAAATAAGAGATAAAATATGCGGAATAATCCCTTATAGAAATCGCAACAGTAGAAACTAATATACTGAAAATATTATAGATATCAAATAAAAGTGCAGAATAAATAACACAACACAAAAAGATAGTATTTAATGTGGTTCACCCAATTTGGGCTACGTCCACAAAGAATCACTTGCTCATATTTTATTACAGGCCTCCACTCTCTCAATACAATACCTAGATCCATTTGGGATCTATGCTCAATAAACTCTACATAATTCTAACCCGAATTCAAAGCACATATGCAATGCATTTGCTTGTATATGTATCATATGCATAAGACCATATAAATAGACAATTGCTTAAGTAGTTTGATACAAAACTGTGGGTATCAAAACCATGGGCAAAAACCGTGGGTATCAAAACCATGGGCAAAAAACCGTGGGTATCAAAACAATGGGTACCGAAAAACCATGGGCCCAAAAACAGCCCATAATAGTTACCCATTACCCATGGGTTAATAAACCACCCATAAAATTTACTTGAGGGCTTCACCCTGAACCCCTTGACCGCTCACCGGTGGCGGGACTCGCCGTAAAAATACCCGAGTGTAACACATAGAAGGTGTACCACACTCTAACATGAAAATAGGCTCTACAAACATAATGAGATAGGTCACCAAGTGTCAAGGTGGTCCTATAATGGAGCATGTTTCTTCCCATCTAAGCTCTCCACTCTCTCTGTAATTATGTCTTTCTGGATCCTTCCATCATATGGAATATTCCTTTCTTGACCACCATGTTTCCAAGATGGAACTTTATCCACCTTTGCATGGGTAGTCGGGTCATTCTTTTCTCATGTCTTGCTATGAATGTCGAATATGGCTAAGTCTCAAAACCCTTTGCTTTTCCTTGGGCACACCGTGGGTTCTAATAAACCCTCTGAAAACCCTTGTCCTATGTGTCTTTACCCCACACGCCCTTCTTCATATAGGTCCCACATTCCCACACTCCTTCTTATACTTAGGCAATATTCGAGTCCCAACATCACCCCACACTAAGCTTGTTCTTCATCCTCAGGAACACCTTCCTTCAATGAATAAGGAATGGAATACTATGGAAAGTTGGAATAAAGAATGAAGGAATGAAGAATGAGGTAATAATTAATTAAATAATGGGGGGAACGCAGAATAATTTATCTATTGTTGAAGGAGGAGTTAGAAATCCTTTCCAATGTCTACCTCGACCTTCACCTAGGCATCTACCTCAATATGCGCTTGCTGACAGAGGTCACCTATTAGGGCACTCACCTCCTCAAAAATTAGCTCCTCCCCCTTGGCACTCATTGTATCAATAATACCCTCCAGTTTTTTTCCAAGGTCATCAAGTGCGTCCATTTTGCGGGTGATCTGGGGATATAACTCCTTCAGCCAGTTTTTGATCGAGCCCAAGGTCTCGATAGCTTCTTATTTCTTCTTCACTTTAGCATGGATATTATCCCTCTCTATTCCATTTCCCTTATTCTTCTCTTGAAATTCCTTGAGATTTGCTTCATGTGTAGCAACTAAAATGCTTGCTACCATATCCCTATCAGCATAATTATCATAAGTGGCCTTAGCAACTTGTGCGGTGACCTTTACATCGAGTAAGGAGTTTGGTATACCAAGAAATGATTTCTACCACCTTCATCTTCTCCTCCCTTTCTTGGTACACCAACTCTTCTACTATAGATTCTAAGGTGAGTGGATGCCTCTCCATTGTGAGGGTGTGAGTTAAATCCTCCAGGCACTCCAAGATTGATTCATATTTTTCTCGGGCGGTCTTTAGGTCAAGATGGTTTAAGACAATAGCATCTGTAATCATCTCAATTTTATTATATACTTCATGCACCCTTGCCTTCTCCTCTTTCAGTTCATGCCTTAGTTGTGCGATGATTAGTTCTTCTTATTTCAAATCCTTTCTTTTCTCGAGAATTTCCTCTTCCTTCTTCTCCGCTTTTGCCTCTATAAATATAACCCTATCGTTCCTTCCAAAAATTCTAACATCGACCTTAATGAATATTTTTTTAGTACATTCTGAGACTTTCTCATCGACAACTATTGAGAATTTACCAAGGGTTTTATCCCTTTTGTCTCTGGAATCTTCATTAGCACCCCTTAGCTTACTTCAAACTCAAGTTCATCGACATGGGATTTAAATTCCCAAGATAACATTTTCATAGTTCGTGGGTATGCACCTTTTACATCAAATGAGTGCATGGCCAGGAGTTGTTTTGTTGGCACGGTGCTCTAGAAGCACATGCATAACACCTTTCTTGGATCATTGATGTAACCCATTCCTTTCCCCTATGCTTCCACTATGCTCTTCCCACCTATTCACACAACCTTTGGAAAGCTTACTTTGCTAGGCCGGGGTCTCTACCCATGTTGTCATACTCTTTTCCAATGCTCTCCTCTTCTATCTCCTTGATCAATTCATCCACGTTGCACTCTACCTCTTGTTCCACTAATTTTTTTATAATTCCTACCACTTCTCTCTTTGTGGCCTCTTCTATTTGTTCCTTGGTGAGGCTTGGGGTCCTCTAATCTCTTGTGTTCACTTCTTCACTCACCCCTTTTCCTTGAGCATTTACTTCTTCCTTGCCATTCTTCTCTTCACTTCCTTCTTCTTATAAATCATGTATATCATACACGGGATGATTCTGAACTTCTTCATCCTCATCATCATCCTTCTCCCCTTTATACGCCTCCAATCCCTCTATTTCCTCTAATTCTTCCCTCTCCACCACCTTTTGTTTCTTCCTAACTGGTGATTCCAGTATAGGAGACTCTTCCCTCTCTTTCTCTCCAGTAGGAAACTCCTTCCTTGGTGACTCTTCTTGTGTGGGAGGATCCTCTTTCTCTAGTGCCTCTTCTTCTAGTGTGTTATCCCTTCACTGGGGACTTCTTCCTATGTGTGTAAAATCTTGGTTTAGCGCTTTCCTCTCTGGAACACCCACAGTTGTGCATCTTACACACTTGGTGCCTTCTTCTCCTACACTTCTCTCTCCTTTTCTTGAGAATATCTTTCTTTCTCCTGTGGGGTCCTCAGGAATGGATACATCATTCTCCACGTAGGATCCCTTTTTAAAATTGTGTCGATGTGTAAGTATACTCTTGTCGTAGTCATTCCAGAAATTTTAAGTGTTAAAGGCTTCATCATCTGTACCTCATGGGATACATACTTCTCCACATATGTGTGCTTGTTCGGATAAATGAGCTTTTGACACAGCTCATAGTGGTCTTGGTCCACTTCACTCAGTCAAACATTATCCTTTAGGCATCCTTGAAATGGTTGACCCCTTCACGGAAATCTTTGCATGGTGAAAGAGAATGGAAATTTACACCATGGACTCTGAGTCCCATCCATCAGAGTGAATATTCCAATGCATAAATCTTGATATACAAAAAACTCAACCTCTTCACCTACAAGTATGGGAAATTGCTCAGGTATCCTCCACTCTTCCTAGAATGTGGCACGCATTCTCTTGTTCAATTTTTCTAGGCATGCCTTGTGGGCGGTCATCAAGGTATCACAAGTATACTTCTCAAATATTTTCACAGGCGAAGGATCTTCTTCTAGATATTTCCATACAAACTTTTTTGACCCATCAGAACTCCAATTTCTAAGAAAATGATGGTGAGGAGAACATTTCCAAACATTATCTTGTCCCCCTCCTATGTGCTACTAATGATTTCATTTGCAATAAAGGTGGACAAGTTGTAGATGGTTCCTTCTGAAATCTTCCGGCATACATTCAACCATGCCTTGTTTACTTGTGTCCACCTTTCTTGACCATTCATCTTGGTAACCAAGTGCATGACCATCCTCATTATAGGGTTGGGGATATCTGTAATATCAAAGTAGCATAAACCCTTATTGTAGTCATAGGCCTCCATAGTCTCCTTGATGGCCTCCTTATCATCCAAGTCATCATCTATGGAGTCCCCTTCGCAAACTAGGCAAGTAAACATTGATATAAGTTGAGGAGTTATGCACATTTTGTGGCTGCAAAATAGAAGTGGTCTTTGTGCATGTGTGACATCAACCATTGGTATGATTTGCTTGGGCTTACCAAAATAGGACAACTCATATAGTTGTAGTAACCCAAACTTACCCAACTTCACCTTCACCTCATCGTTATAGATAAGCATTCCTTCTGGTGTCCTTGTATCAGTTGGACAAACTAGTTCCAACGCCATTTCCTTCTTTGTGGTACTCATGTGATGGTTTTACTCACAACCATCTTCCTGACGTGTGATACCCATTATTTCCCTAAAAATACTCCATTTAGGTACTGCATCTATGCATACCACTCCTCCTTAAAAATATTTGCGGTAGTCTATTTCCCCTTGCCCTTCTTCTTTATTGAAATGGTCACCTTATTTGGTGCCATTTTTACTTGTCAGAGTTACTGCCTAAACTCTTCTTTCTTATCTTCCTTTCTCTGCTTGATCCTGTGGCTCAACTCCATGGAAGAATCCTTCTCCTTTGTGCCCTAGCTATAAAACCCTAACTTGGAAAAACTCTTCCATGAGACAATGTACTCTGAAATTTTCTTCCCTACACTCCATGAAATTTCATACTCTGAAATTCTCTTCCCTACACCTATGTACTCCTTCCACTCTAGTTCACATATCAACCCTAGTCACGTACTCAGCTCTCTATGATTCTCTCTTTGCACAAATATCTCTTCATGGATGCCCTAATTCGGAAGAGTTCTTTAATTTTGTAATCGCAAGGTAAATAATAGCATATCCAAATTCATACTTATAGCTTTTTCCCCCTTTCCAGCAATAAATGCTACACCACCAACCAACATACTTAGAATGAAATGTGGTTTTTTCCCTTAAGGCCAACCTTAAGTTCCCTTACCCAAGCATCTAATCCTATGCGAAACCTTCCACAACCTTCTAGCACGTGATAAATTCCTTACCGATAGAAGACTCTTAGGTGCACATCTCCAATGCCAAAGGCACTTCTTCTGTTGACCCAATTTTTTCCCTCACCTACCTCGTGTTCTTCATGCACTTCTCATCCTTTTAACATGGTCTTTGTTAAGCTATCTTGATACAAAAATTCTTTTCCACATTTTTTTTTTATGTGCTCTCCTCCTTATGTGCTTTTTATATTTCAACTGGGCCATTTAACACAACTTCCACTACCAATTAATTCTTCACTTCACACTACTTCCTTCGCATAACTCCACCCCACACTGAAATCAGGTGCACAATCCTTTATGCATACACAACCTTTTTAAAATTAATAAGTGGTTACCAGTGTACAAGGCAAAAAAGAAAAAACAGAGAGGAACAAGCAACGAGAAAGGGAAAAACAAGAAAAGAAAATGCATAAAGGGAAATCCTAAGCTAACTGGTAATACCACCTTATTTATAAACATAAGGAAGGCTTATTTATAGTAGGGATTCATCCTACTCCCATTGAAATGGCCAGGTAACTTCGTCCCATCCAACGCTTGTAAGTGACATGCGCCTAAATCAAGGATGTAAGAGATGATGTAAGGGCCCAACCAATGGACTTAAAACTTCCCAGGATGGTGCAAAAACTTGGAACCATACAACAAAACCATCTTCCTAACCTCAAATTACTTGTTCTTGATATGACAATCATGCCATGCCTTTTTCCTAGCCTTTTCAATCTTCTGACTCCATCTAGCAAGTGAATGTCTTTTGTCTAACTGCATCAATTTACCGATTCTTTCCTCAAACGTTTGTTCATCATCTAACCCTCCTACACACACTATATGCAGCGATGGTAACATGAATTCCACTGGAAAAATAGCTTCCAAACCAAACACCAATTGAAATGGTGTGGCCTTGTTCAACCTTTTGTAGGTTGTCCTGTATGACCATAAAATGGTTGATACTTTGTCATCCTAGTCTTGTCTTCCAACATCACAAATCTTGGTCAACGTGTGACTCAGTATCTTGTTGAATGCCTTAGCAGTTCCATTTTTCTGAGGATGATAGGGGGTAGTCTTGTGATGGGCCACCATAAACTTTGCTAACAAAATCATGACCGTTTCATTTAGAAAATGTGTACCCCTATCGTTATTCAAGCTCAAAGGACATCCATACCTGCTGATTATGTTCACCCATAAAAATATAGCAATTGTCATTGTAGTGCAATCCTTTGTAGGGGCTACCTCTTCCCATCATGTCAAGTAATCAGTGCAAGTAATGATATACCATGAACCAGTCCTTTGTGCCCTAGATAAATTGGTCTTACAAAGTTGATTGCCCACTTTTCAAATGGATTTGCATTGGCTATCGGTCTTAATGAAATTTCATCCTTCTTTCTGTAACATTCCCATTTTAAGACTTTAGAACAAGGGAATTTTTTTTTTTGAATAATGTTCTCTGTTCTAAATAATCATAATTTAGAACACACATTCCAATTTTTGAATAATGTTCTCTGTTCTAAATAATCATAATTTAGAACACACATTCCATGTCATTCAATCTCATAATAGATAACCATATGCAGTTGTAATGACTTGGTGAACTACCGATCTCTCATTTCATGACTCGGTGAACCACCGATCTCTCATGTTAACTCAATGTCTTGTATACTAAGTATACTTGGTTCTCTTACCCTTTTCTGGGTATTGAAGTGTTTTGTTTAAGAGGCCTATCTAAATATTTGTTACCAATATTCATCTGAAATCCTACTTCTTAAACTAGGTGACATAGGACAACGCAACCAATAGCTTGTGATACTTTGGCCAAAGATTTTCACATGTTGTGCATGTTCATATTCCTAGATGGCATACTCATCAAATAGAATACGTCCTTCACCCCACTTCATCTGTTATCTAGAATGGTCTTCACTAACTCCTGTCAGTCCACTTTGTCCAAGGTTTAACCCTAACCTAGGTTAGCAACATAGATTGGTATAGAGAACCACTCGTGGTGACTAAGGGTACATAGACATACTCAATCGACCCAAGTCGATTGCATGTGTCTAGTTACCTTAAGTCATCGTGAGTTACCCCTTATAAAAATTATGCTCCTAAACGAACCTAGAGTATAACCAAGGTCAAGTACGAGTTTATGTAAATCTAGATGATCCAATTCGGAAGGGTGTTGCGACATGTCAGCTACAACATTATGCCCTCATGAAGACCCAAGTCTTCATGATGGCACAGGTATTGTAGTTGGCATGTACCAACATCCTACAGAATCATCTCATCTAGATGTACATATCTAGATAAGAAGTTAACTACTTACTTATCTTCTCAATTAAGATTTAATTTTAATAACCCTGTTGAATCCTTGATTTCTTTAATCATTAAGGTTGCTAGACATAAATGATTTGCAAATTCCATGTAGATAAATCTACATCCAAACCTCTTTCCTGAAGGTTTGTGTTTCATTCCTTAGTATCTTATTTTAAGATTCAGACTTACAAACAAAATCAGCATACCAACAGTAAGATTAACTTACTTAGCTTAACCAAGTTTAAGCATGATTGAATTCAAATTCAGATTCCTTTATAATAGACTTCATTAAGATGAAGTCTATTTATTGTATATGTATTTATTCTTTTTCAGTTACCTTATTCTGATTTTGATTTAATAAGAGGAAGCATACTTCCCTCCTTTTGAATATCATTTGGGTATGATTCCCAAAAAGGTCTTAACAATTGCTTAACCTTGTAGAATATTGCCTTTTCTTATAACTATATTAGTTAGGGTTCATTGCAAGCTACTACATTGTACAAGATAGCATAATGAGTTTGTACTTTCATAATCATCATTTAATGTCTATAATGACTTAGTTAAATGATCAGCAATGAATGCCAACTTGATAAGTTGCATTTAATTAGGAATAGAATATCAATTCCCAATTCACCTATTCATCTTAAGTTCAACTAAAAAGTTCAAAACAGACATGATCATGAGATAATAAGGATAATTTTACAAATTCACTTTACAGAATGCCCCAAAGAGAATGACACATCAAGTACAAATAACACTCAATCCTTTTTCCATTCATCAAATTAAAATACACATTTTACAAATCTAATCCTTCCAGACATCTTTCATGCCAATCAGCATTAATAAACTCAAGTAAGAAATACAACTTTTCCTTTTTCAATTACATTTCAATAAGAATCATAGTTCCTCATAAAAGATCCAGCCCTTAGGTAAACATAAGAAGCATCATAAAATAACTTGTCTTCTTTTCTCACTTACGAAGTCCATCTGCAACAATTGCTAGCATGGGTTAGTTCATTGAACTGAGCATGATAAGCACTAAGCATTAAAATGATGTGCTTTCAACTAACTATTTCATAAAAAGAACTTTGCTTTTATGAAATAGTAAGGCAATTCAGATAGATACCTCATAAAGAAATAAGGATCATAAAAGGAAGAACAGAGTGAGCAACCACATTACATTAAGTAAAGATCATGATCAAATCAGCACTCTTCAATCAATGATTTCATAAGAAAATTACATCAGATAAGTAATATTTCATCTAAATTACTTATCTCATTCTTACTATAGTTATCTATAGTTCATTCTTGATTCATGTAACTAGATCAAAGAAAGATACTAACTCTAATAGTCCCAAAATAGAATTATTTTAAAGAAGCAATGAATCACAATACATAGCTTTAACATAATTCTTCATATAATACCAAAGACCAAATTCTTTCAATCTTAAGGATAGAATTTAGGATGAACCAACAATATCCTAAAGAAAGAGTTCCCTTCTTTCCAGTACTAACCCAATTTCAAATCCAGTTTCAATTATTGGTTCAAGGAGAATAAGTGTAGGTTTTCCCTCTAATTACCCACTCAACTTCAAATAGGAGTATTACCAATGAGAGAAAAGAGAATAGAAGTAAAAATAAACAACTTAAGTCTTCCTTCAAAGTTCAACGAAAAAAACATTGTATTCTATAACACATGAAGGGGAAAAAATATAATTTCCTTTAAATTTCAAAGAATGCAGCAATGAATACCTTAACTCATAAAAGAGAGAGAAGGGATCCAATCAACAAGGATGAGAGAAGATCTCAATATTCTTTCCCAAGAAAATAAATACATATCAGAATAAAAGAACTGATACAGACTTGATCAAACGATCTTTTAGCTTCTTACCAAACATTGAAGACATGGAACTAATCTGGGTCGACATATATGAATGCAACATGCAAGTTGGATACCAAAGATAAGGTCCATTCAAGGTATAATAAGAGAAATTATAGTAGTACCTTAGCTATGTTTAGAGAGAGAGAAAAAATAAATTAGCAACATTACATGAAGCACAACAACAACTGAACATTGTAATTCATCTCACATTAATAGCTTCAGACACTACAAGTATAACTTAATCATCCTTTGTAGAATACGAATACAAGATTATAGTCAAGTCGACACATATTCTCAACTTCACAAGGATGAATGAATCAGTCTACAAGTAAGAAAGGAAAGGACTCCACTCAGATTAGAACATAATGAAGAGCAACAAAGTGACATAATACCAAGTTAGATGCTCAAAATAAAACCAGAAGAATAGTTCCATTCCATTTCCTTAAAGTAATGCTACTCATTAGATTACTTCATGGAGAATTCATTTTGATACTCCTACTAGGTTAGACACTAACAAATCTTCCCACTACTTACAGGTATAAGCAACAAAATCGAAATCATGCAAGTTCAAGCAGAAGCTAACTTGTATAAACAAAATTTCAAACCAGAAAGAACCAATACTCGAATCATCTTCCTTCATAGTAGAGACTTCTATTTTCCAACTTTAGAATAGTCTAACAGAGGTTCACAACTCAAACCGTATAAACTCTGAAGAAATAAACTCATTTTTGTTATTTTCAAGCAAGTTTAAATCCACAAAAACATTGAATCCAAACAACTATTTCAGTGTATCTCAATAGAAATAACTAGATTCGAAGAAACTCACATTTCAACAGAAGACAATGCATTTCATACCTCCTTCCAACAAATAAAAAACAAACCCATATAAAATCTTTATCAAACAATGTTTTCCCCTAATCCGTTTTGCACAGGTAACAGAAGTTCTCACAAATTTATCAACATTATAGTTTCAATAAAATTTTAGCACGATTCACTCATATATTTAACAAGGAACCAACCTAGGTTCCATTTCATCAAACAGTGAATCTCAACAAAAAAATACAGTGAACAATTCAAACATGGATGCAAAATAAACATCACAAACAAAAACCCATTTGTTTCCAAGAGCAGAGTTCTTTTAATGAAGACATTTAGTAAAAAGCAAAACAACTTAATGAGAAGAGCCTATCATGCCTGATAGAGCTTCCTTTTGATTTTCAGAATATTTCCAGCCGAGCCTCCACAACCTCCTTTTTCCAAACAACGTCAACAACCAAATCTTCTTGCTTCCTTTATACTTCCACAGGTTCAGAAATAGCTCAAAGATGCCAAATATCACAAAGGATCAAAAATAGAATTGCTGGTTTGAAGAACCAGAACCCTCATGCAAAGTGAAAAACCAAAAAGAACAAATGACCAACAAATTCCCCAAAATCCACTCCGCATATTCTCGCTAGGTGGTTTCCTCGCCATGCCTAAGGTCATTAATGCAATGAATGCCACTTTCCCTCCTCTTTCTCTATGCCACCACCCTTTTCAAATTTGGTGAGCTCTATTTCAAAAATTTGCATGTATTTTATATTTAGCAATGATGTCAACTAGGCATCCCACTATCTCTCCATGCCTCCACCAAACTTGGTAGGTTTAAAGATGTAATAACAGAAATTAATTCCCATAAATACCTTAGAAACCATCGCCACCAACTCCCCACTTGCCATGTAACCCTTAGGTTCCCCTTTCTTCGCTTAGTAATAGTTTAGGTTAGATTAATATTAGGTTAGGATTCCACCTTAGTTCTTAGGTCATTAGTATTTGCCTTAGGTTATTTCAAAACTCCATAACCATAAAGTATACTATCTTAGGTTAGGTTATAACCCTTAGATTAGAATCCATATAGGATAGGACATTACAACTTAGGTTAAGGCATCAACCTTAGTAGTTTAGTAATAGGTCCCAGATAGGTCTTAATTACCATAGGTTAAAATCAACATAGTATGGAACATTCGATTAAGGCTAAGGTACTTTCCTTAATAGCCCATTAACAGACCTTTAATTCTCTCATGTTATTCAGCATTCTAAATTATTTATTCAAAGAGGTCCAAGTTCAGCATTTACAACATGATGCAAGGTAAGGACACCTGAAACCGGGTTCCTCATAATCATAGCCAAAACAAGACTCAGTTCCTCATTACCTTTTCATTTCAGAATGTCAATTTATCAAGATGATAATAAAGAAGAACTGAAGCATACCTTGGATCAATGGAATTGATTCAAGGTGTTGTTGTTATCATAAGATAAGTATGAAAACAATAGTACAGATTCACAACTTACAGATCACAAAGTAGAGTGACTTCATTTCCAAGTAAACAATTACAACAAGTATGAATCTCTGTATACAGTAATAACTTATCCATTGCAAACATGATTTCCAAAGTCAAAAGAATACACCTTCCTAAGACAAATCACATGTCAACATTTACAATGTCAAAAGTGGAAGTCATCATAGTAACAATCATGCCAAAGACGTTACATTTCTAGGTTTTCCCAGTGCACTTTGAAAATGGTTACGAGGCCTTGAAAAACTCAATACAATCTAGGTAGATGGTTTCCCAAAAAATCCATGTAATTAGAATCTTCCATGTGGTGGCATTTCTGTATAGTTTCCTCCTGTGATCCCACCATGTGCTTCCTCCATAATCACCTCACACTCATGTTCTAATACGCATCAGTGAAGAGCCTCATCACGGCCTAACTTGTACATATCTCAACTAATCAACATGTAGGGTGTGACATGTATTGATAACTATTTTCTCCAAAGCCTTCATCTCATCCAGGTACCATACCTAGTTTAAGGAACAACTGGAATATCTTCTAATTCCGAGGGTACACACCACAACCCAAACGATTGCGCATCTAATATGATATCCTCAATACTCTATGCATCCCCTCTTGAGTCAATCCTTGATAAGTGGTCAGGTCCTGAATTACTTTTTCCTAGTTTTACAACCACCGTGAACTCAAAATATTGAAATAATAGGACTCAAGCGGCATATGCGCCCTTGCAAAATGGGCTTATTTACCAAATATTTCAATGCCATGTGATTTGTGTAGAATATAAAATGTTTTTCGAGAAGATATCTTGCCTAAACTTATGAATCACGTAGATCATTGACAGTGCCTCATGCTCAGTAGTTGTATAATTATGTTAAACTAGTGTCATCTTCCTACTTGCAAAACACAAGGGATGATCAAAAATTCCCTCACCAAGTTGTGCTAGTACTACTCCAATGGCTTTCCCTGAGGCATCAACATGCACATGAAAAGGCTTATCTGAGGAAGGGAAATGTAGTATGGGCACGGTGAAAAGCCTATCCTTGAGGTTTCAAATGCCTTCATTGCGCTTCTCCCCGATAAAGGCACTCTTATGCTTAAGAAATTCCTCCAATGGCAAGGATATCTTGGCATATCCTTTGATGAACTTCCTTTAGTACCTAGTATGCCCAAGAAATCATGCACTTTCTACAATCTAACTAGTAGGCTCTCACAATCTCACAATAACATCAAGTTTGGTGGGATCCACTAACAAGCCATCCTTACATATAATATGTCCTAACATGAATTCCAAATGGAGTAAGCGAAGACACATTTCTTAATGTTGAGGGATATCCTCACTACGACATCTCTCAAACATTAGTCTCAAATTATCACAATGGTCTTTCACTAGCCCATACACCATCTAGTCATCCGGGAAGACTTGAAGAAGCTTATGGATGAAATCTTGAAATGCTTTAACCATGATGCGTGAGAACAAAACAAGCGCATTCTTCAATCCATAAGGCATGACCATGTAGGCAAATATTCCCCACTTAATGGCAAAAAAATCTTTCTTCGGTCTTCCTTTGCAATCGACTTGGTGATACCTTGAGAACCCATCTGTGAAAGAATAGACCTCATGCTTAGCTACTCCTTCCAAAATTTCTTGATAAATGGGGTTGGAAAAGGGTCAATGACACATACTACATTTAAGTCCCTATAGTCAACATAGATCCTTATCCTTTCATCCTTCTTAATGCTTATAACCATTGGGATTACCCATTTTGATTCTTCCACAACCTTAATGATACCAGATGCTATCATCTTGTCTATCTCCTCCTTGACTCTTACGCATAAGTTTAGATTCATTCGATAGGGTCTCTTCCGAATCGGTGTGCACCTTCCTTCAACTTGATCCTCATCTCCCCCAAGGAATGGTGAATGCCTTTGAGCTCATGGTACCCATGCGGGAATAGATCTTGAAACTTACACAACAGATCAATGATTTTTGAAACCTCTTTCTCCAACCAATAATCCCCAATGATAGCTTCCTTAGGTTCTTTCTTTGTCCCAATGTTAACCTTATTTGTTTCTAAGGGCTCATGATAGGTGTGCACTTTCTCATTAACACTATCTATAACTTCATGCATACCTTCAGAATGGTTAACATCTAGACTTTCCATTTCTTCACCATCTACTACATAGACCATCTTTCCTTTTTCCTTTTCAATGCATACGCACTCAAGTTGTATCTCTTTTGATTCTTCTTCATTGAAACGTGTCTCCAAACTAGGTTCACCCAACAACTCTAGTAACCTATCTTCTACCATGGCACTATCTCCCATTGTAAGGTGCTTGAAAACTTGCAATGCCTTATCCACTGATGGCTTGGTAATTCAATACTAAAATTCTTGAATGAGATCAGCCGTTAATTCCTTCCAATTACTTGTCTGACAACGTGTCTCGGATTGAATATACCATGTGTGTAAACAACCCTGTAAGGTGGAATATAACTTATGCACCCATAATGAAGGTGGTAAAGCTTTTGTGCCTTCCATCCAGGCCTTCTCACACACTTGGATGTGGGAAGAGGTGAGTTATTTGTCATGGTAGTCTTAGATAATAGTGGGTGTGTTGCTTCTACAGAACCTTACAAAAATGTGACTCTTACCTCACACCACTCCAGGAGCCTCTCATGATGTGTTTCCCACCAACGCGCTACTGAGTCCTAAGATAGTTATAACTAAGAATACTTCTTCTTTTGAACTCATTTTTCAACTGAGCCTCTACTTCTCATAATAAATCATCAGGGCTCACTCCTCTAGAGTAAATTGGTAGCTTATTACTTCCAAGGTGCTTGAATGAGCATGCCTTCATCACCCTTGTTACAAATCCTCTCAATTGTCTCCCAATTCACTCATAAGTCTCGTTGGCCCAATTGTTACATGATATACTAGTTGTATCACTTATCGGTGGCCATATTCAAATTGGATAACTCCTTCTATATTATGAATTATTTTAGGGTCTCTGATGGAGAACACATATATTTTTTCAAGGACTTCCTCTCCTAAGGGCTCAGTATAGGGCAGTGACTTCCCATCTGTTAAAGGGATGATCACCCTTTCTTCCATTTTCTTGAAACTTATATACCCCTTGTTAAACTGTAGGTTGAAATTGTTTTTATAACACCAAGGGAACCTATGTAATGCTATAAAATTATCCGCCTCGGTGAGCACCAAGACTTCAAATTCCCAATGAACTTATCTCCTTGAATAGTTATAAACACATCTTTCAAGACTCTAATGGTCATTTCCTTTGTCTTGTTTACCATATACAGCACATTTGAAGATGGCTATAATGTAGGGCCTTCCCATTTGATGACATGTATCTAAGGTGATAATATTGACCTCCACCCCTTTATTAATAAGGATATTGCTCAGAAGCCACCCATCAAAACTGCATTCAATGTGATCTCTTTATCATAGTGAAGGATATGAGGAGGAAGGTTGGCATGCAAAACTTTCCTTTTGCGCTCTCTCCCAGCGTGTGGTGCCTTCCCTTGTGACCATTCTCCTTGTAAGGGAATGATATTCTCCTACCTTAACATTTAACACACTTCCCTAACCTCATCTAGATCCTTCGCAAAGCCTCAACATTCTTCATTTGCTCTAAGCGCCTTAAATTCTCCTTTAGACACTCGATCTCTCCTTGTAATACCTAAATCACATCCATAGTCTCTTGATATAATTATTTCTAATGAGGAGGATTCAGATACTCCCCATGTACCACTTCTTCCCTAATGACCAGTTTGTCTTGGCATATCCCTTGTGCATGCAGCCTCTGCTCACATTTTCACTAGTATAGGCACTAATTCGACTCACGTGCCACTCTTGGCATCCACTTTGGTCAGCCTTATTTATCCTTACCATCCTAGTGCCTTTATCCTTACGATTTTATTGGATCATATGTTCAAATAGATCAGGACACTCCTCGTACTTATGCTTCTTTCCACACCACAAGCATTGCAATAGGTTAGGGCACTCACATTTATAATGCTCCATAGAACCACGGTTATAATAGGTTCCTCACATGAACTCAATTCTTCCTCCACCGTGGATACTATGACCATGAAATCCTCTGTGAAAACCTCTTCCAAATGCTCCTCCTTCTACATGCCCTTCATAACGGTGATCATCATCCTTGGAACTACTTGCAAGGCTAGCATGGTAGACACAAAGATCAATAGCATCATGAATCTGGTCAATCAACTTGTAATCCTTTGTATCACGGTTCATAGGCGTACGAGATCTTGCAAAATCAAGTCATATTCTTACGGATCATGCATTATAGTAGGGAACACCTACTTGTATCATGATCTTTATGGAATATTTCACAGTTTGTCGTCATGGCACGTACCACTTTCTAGAGGAAATTCTCTTTTGTATGCCCCTCCACTTCACATTCTGCAGTGAACTAGAGACAACTAGGAACCTCGGGCACTCAATTTGTAGACATCTTCTCCAACTTCTTGGCCATTACAGTAATTTAAGCCTCCAAAAATGCACGGGGAAACTTCCAAGGCCTCACGCGAGGTCTCACGAAAGTATTGTGTGGAAATGCCCTTCTAAATGGTGCTATCAACCCCCAAAAAACCATTGAACATGTTGAGAAGGGTGAATATCATAGGATAGCTTTGACAAGAGAGTTTTGAACCATGTGTCATACTCCGCATACTTTTTGTCATTCCTTGTTGGATCTCTTTCATAGCATTGATGCTATTCGCTCGAACTCATGGATATGGAACTCTTTTAGAAAGGTGTTCTTCAACACGATGTAATCTATGAGCTGTCTTGTGCGGGTCATACTTGCGGTACTAGCTATGTGTGTGCCCTTGTAATGTTGTTGCAAACTGACTTGCCTTTTGATTTGGGGTAGTGATTCCCTTCACGCGCCATAACAATTCACACTTATGCACACACTGCAACATCCTCAATATATACTCGTAGTCCTGTAGGTGCAAAGACATCTCAAAAAATACTTGCGGGGGTGGCTGAGGTCCTTGTCCACCTCACCCAAAACCTTGGTTTCCTTTTGTGTTTCCTCTTCCACTAGATCCACTAGACCCACCATGTATTTTCCCTCCGACCCACGGATCCTCCTGTTCCACAGGTCCACTAGATCTTCTCGGCCCTTACACCACTAGATCCATCTCCTTTATTTGGAAAATGGCACGAAGTGGTTGCGCCTAATGTCCTCAACATCCCACTAAACTATGTGCCGATGGTTTGCAATACTATCTCGCGCCAATTATGTGTACCGTGCCACACCCAGACGTGATACCCAAAATTTTTATATTTTCACCTTATCCAAAAATTCCTCCAAATACAGGAATGGTTTGTGCAGCCATAGATGTCCCAAATGATAAATTATATCTCCCAAGCAGATTGGCTACTACCACCGATACCAACCAGATTAACAATACTTATCCCTTGGTTTGGAAAACCAAACGTCATGAGTTGGTCACTAGGTGGGTTCAATAGCATGCTAACAGCTCTCCTTTCTCCATGTAACAAACTCTCATCGAGTTGAAGAGATTTCTCTCCCATGATTTCCAAGATGGGGTAGCACTGATGCTACGATTCCACATCCTCTATGTGCCCCAACTCTTTCTCGTAATGATTGCCTCAATTGATCCATCACACCTATAACCTCACATTTTTTAGTCATCTCCCTTTTACAAGCTTTGCTATACTTGATTCATCTCTCTTCCCTCTCCTTTTCAGCCACAAGGTCCACCATCTTCCTCCACCCTAGCTTCCTCACCCAGTGCTCAGAGAAGCTTAGCCAACCATATGAAATGCCTCTAAAATTAGGGTAGTGATCAATATCTTCATAGCCAAATGGAAAACACATAAAAACTATCCTTTGGGTTCCCTTAGGAACTTGAATTTAGCAACCTCCATACAATAATACGTAGAAATAATGTATTCTAGAGTATAACTATCGGACTCCTTTCCACTAGTGATTGACATCACGAATCCAAGTCGAGATATGCATCTTGTAATTTTTGGTAATCATCTTGGTTCCATACGTGTAATCTATAGTACCAACTCGATATGGATGCATATTTTAAAATCCATTCATATAATTCTATTGGAAAGTAGCAGAATAAAGTTTCATATAGCTCATGGTACAGGTTCTCTTCTACCCATCTATGTGCATCAAAATCAGGTCCAGCACTAAATATTTGAGAAAACTCATCCTCCATACTCCTAAACCATGCTTCAACACTCTCCAAGGTCAGGCACTCAGTCATCACACATCAATGGAACCAAGATGTAGATGTATCCATTTCTCACAACTTGAAAAGAGGTCCCAAAAATGGAACCAAGATGTAGTCATTTTTAAGCCCTTAGAATAATATTCTAACCCCATGTGCATTGGCCTATCATCTAGTGGATTGAGCACTCACCCGAGGCATGTGCGGGTGCCGAGCCCCTCCTTTATGTGATTCTTATGATAATATATTGATCAATCACAAAAACTTAGAAAAAGGTAAAGAAACATGCATTCATTCTGAGAACTTAAGATGAGGCATTATATTAATGCATCCATTAATACAACAAGATAAATATAAAATAGATAATAGATCTGATTCATAATATAAAGAAGATGCACTAGGGTTTACACCCATGAACAATGTATATTTAGAACAAAACCATATATTCCTCATTAATCTTAGTTCAGTAACCACATTACATTCCTTAAGGCCATAACAAACCAATATATAAATGCAGATAAGAATCATGCATCAAAAATCCTAATTATGCTTCCCATATTACAAAAATGATCACAAACCCATCCCTCTAGATATGCCATCTCTCTTATAGCCCTCCTAATGAGAATCCATAGAACCCATTACTATTTCTACAGAGCTTCACCTCTTCAATCTCTATATGATGTCAGTGACCACACACTCTTCTCCAATTATTCCCTTTCCTTCTATGCGATCTTATCAATATATAGCTTTAACATCCACTCCCATGCCTTCTGAAGTAATAGATCGGTTACCAAGTGTCAAGGTGGTCCTCTAATGGAACATGCTTCTTCTCATCCAAGCTCTCCACTCTCTATAATGATTTCTTTCTAGATCCTTCCATTACATGGAATATTCCTTTATTGACCACCAAGTTTCCGGCTCACACTTTATCCACTTTGCATGTGTATTTGGGTCATGCTTTTCTCATGTCTTTTTAGGAATACCAAATTTGGCTAAGTCCTGAAACCCTTTTCTTTTCCTTGCGCATGCGTCATGGGTTCTACTAAACCCTCCTAAAATCCTTGTCATGCACATCTTTACCCCATGCACCCTTCTTCATATAGGTATCACGTGCCCACACGCATTCTTGTACATAGCTAATATTCTAAGGCCCAATA
The DNA here is from genome assembly GCA_018340775.1 of Taxus wallichiana var. yunnanensis. Classification (NCBI taxonomy): domain Eukaryota; kingdom Viridiplantae; phylum Streptophyta; class Pinopsida; order Cupressales; family Taxaceae; genus Taxus; species Taxus wallichiana. Next base: position 168,634,969 of record CM031244.1, read on the forward strand.
AATAGCAACGAGATCGACGGTTCGAAAACAGTGTTTTCCCCATCAATCACACAACTTGTGATTGAAGAGGTAGGAGAAACATATGCAGAGTGTACATTCGGGGACATAACACATCTATTTCCCACATTGTTTATCTCTCTAGTTTTGGGATTGCTAGAGGAATTCTATTCCCTTAAGCATTGCAGGAAGTATTGTCACCGTAGGGTGAATAAGTTAGTTTCATAGACCAATCTAAATTAAGAGTCAAAACTTAGAGTAGCAAGTAGGATTACTCTTGCCAGTTCATTGAATTGACACCCCTCAAACTTATAGTGTCACAGGTTAAATAAGGTTGGTTGGCTCGTTTCACTCGACTTGAGGAAGTTTGCATTGATTGAATGTTGTAATATGGATCTTGGATCCAATTGTAAATGTACTATTGGATATATGTATTTTCCTTGGCAAATAATTCTTGTAATTTTCCTTAGTGGATGTAAGTTGTTAAGTATTAATAAAGTGAAGAATGGATTTGTACAAAATTCATGGTAGTGTTGTGAATGTATTAATCATGTTCATGAGCGGTTAGCAAACAAATGGATTGATATGTCAAGATAAAGAAACTTTCAATTAAATATTTTTCGTTTCTAATGATAATGGTTGTGAACTAAAAATGGAGTTATTTATCAAGAAATATTTCTATACATTTATAACATTTCAAGTTATAATCTAACACAATATGATGGGAAGACCTTGATATGATTAAACGAATCCCTTCAATGAATCTATGGTTATTAAAACCTACATTTCATGAATAAATCTGAATGAGCTAGGATACTAAGATGTGCTATAAGAAAGTGTATAAAATTTCTACCTTACAAGATAATTGTGGACATAATGTTTGGTTCATAATTGAGTTTAAAGGATGTTTCCTTTAATGGTCTAACTTGCAAAAGTATTATTCTTATCTCTTGGGTAAGAAGGATTAATATGGGTAATTGTCTTGGTACTTTCCATTAATCACACTACAAGAAGTAAATTTGAAACTAATGTAATCAAGGTATAAACTGAAATAATGCAGCCCATATCTGTAAATTCATTTGGGTCTATAATATAAGCTTAGGGTATGGAGGTCTAACCTAGCTAGGGGATTAGTCTCATGCAAGAAGTGTTATTAATCTATTCTACACTTAGGAATGGATAAAATATTAACTAATGTTAAACAAGCTAAGATATAAATCTGCCTCGATTGACCTTTGGGAATAATGGTTAAGGGGCGGTCCTTGAGGTGTCAATAATACCACCCCTAGGAGGGTAAAAAGAAAGAATAAGCTTGTTGTAAACAACTAAACCTTGTCAGGGCCGCCTAATGGGAACCCCCTTAAGGGTATAATACCACCTTCCATAACCAAATGTTTAATAATGCATTCAAGGATAGTTTTTTTCCAATAAGTTTCTTACATATGAGCAAAACAGAAGGTGAAGGTGAGGAGGAATACCTGTGGAATGAAGGTTGAAGGTAGAATGTGCGCGTTCGATTTCTCAATCCAATGTTGATTGCAAGAACTTCCTTTTTGCTATGAGGAACTACCCATGAATGTAAAACAAGACCACAAGAAGAATATTAAAAAACAAACGTCATTGGACTGCCTAGCGTACACTAGATCCGAGAATTGTGATACTTCTTAGATGGATTTCAATCTTGTATTTATCAAATAAATGAAGACAAATGCAAGAAATAGAGGTCCTATTGCTAACAAGTTGATTTTGGTATCTTAAGTTATTAACAATATATTTGATTAAGTCAAATATTACAATACAAAATTAGATCTAGCTGAGCTTGGGTTATGTTTCAAGCTAGGTAGGTTGCCAAGGTGATTAGAATAGGCCAGGATCAGGTTTTGGGTGATTTTTGGTTATTTGGGTGAAGGTTATTAGGTCACTGTTATAGGCAGGATTACCAGTTATAGAGACCAATGTCGGTCTGGTATGACCAATGATGGTTTATAGGGAAATCGTTGACGGTCAAGGTGTGACAAAGCATCGATACGAGATGGAATGGTAGAAACTCAATAAAACTTGGTTTTGGAGGTTCTTTGTGATTACACAGAGAATAAAAGAAGGATGACTAGGTTGGTAAAGATGCTGAGAATGCTCAGAGATGTCTAGGGGTTGAATATGGGGAGCTAAAAGGTTATGGATGGTTATATGGGTGGATTGACAAGAAGGTGAGGATGATAGGATGCAAAAGAGAATAGGATTTAACAAATAAAGCTAAAGAAATGATGATCTAAGTAAGTATAGAATGATGTAGATCAAAATAAACTTACTTTTATTTGTAGGCCTTAAGGTTGGATGATGGTGATGGTTGATCTATGAAAATGGTGATCAGTGCCATGGAAGTGCTTCCAGGAATGCTAGCATGAATGCCAATGCCTTCAAATCAGTCTTGGTGCTGGCTAGGGTGTGTCTAGATGCGTGAGAGGGCTCTAGTTCATGCTTGCATGTATATCTCTCTCTCCAAACTCAAATAATTTTTTTCCAACCTCTGGAACAAGGTTACAAAAATGAATACATGGTAACCAACTACGGTTTAGGTTAACCAACATCGGTTTAGGGTTAACCGGCGTCAGGTATGGTGGGAAATCCTAGGTTTTCCAAAATAGTAGATCTTGGATATCGTTTAGCTAGTTCTTCTCATTGGTTTAGGTCTAAAATGGTATTTTCTACTTAAGTAAGTGGGCATGCTATTAGACAAAGAATAGGCATCTAATGTTAGGGTTAGACTAAGTCTCGGTTAGTTAACATAAGTAGAAATTGAGTCTTAGTTAAAATAAACATGCTAAGAATACATCCATGATGAGGTGTCTAGGTGATGTGGCTAGGTGAGGTGGTCAAGTGAGGATATTTATTAAATTAATTAAAATAATTAATTTAATTAATCATGTGCACTATGGGATATGAATATGTAAGGTATGGATAATTTAATTAACGAGGCTATAAGGGTGGTATGACCTAATTTTGGTGTCTACATTTTTCCTCTTTTTTCATGTAGCTTGTATTGGTAAGTGATGCTGACAAAAACATGAATTGATTGCCCCATGTGTAGGTGAGAGTGGGGTTTCCCCAAGTGTGGGTGAAGGTGATCCCCCTCAAACTAGGAACTGATGAGGTGTTATACGAGAATTAGTGAGTGGTTTGATAAATTTTTTGTTGGTGTGAGTGAAATTCATTCGGGTGCTTTCGGAAATGGTAATGGAAAACTAGGGTAATAGGTAATAGGTCGGGATCAAATTCGGTAATGGCAATCAAATACATGCACACGTATAGACTACAAAATAGTACCATGTTGAAGATTTTGTTAATTATACATCGTCTAAGGTCGATAGGTTTATCCCAACAAGGTTGAAGTAATTTAGGTATCAAGGTATAGGATATGGTCTAGAAACACAACGTAGTTCAGGTGTAAGAACATTGAGGTATGTTTTGGTACATCAAAGGTTGGAGTCGGGATAAACGACATGGTAATAGGAAAGGTAAGGTCATTAGGCCAACAAACATGGGTAATGGTATCGTAAGGTATAGCCGATATCAAGGTCAATGGTAACATAAAGTAGTTCGAGTCCATGAAAATAGGTCATGGCACGGGTACCAAGGTAAAATAATGTTAGGAAACAAGGGATAAAATATGCGGAATAATCCTCACAAAATCACACTAGTAGAAACTAATATGCAAAAAATATTACAGATCTCAAATAGAAGTGTAGAATAAAATAAAACAACACAAAGAGACAATATTTAACGTGGTTCACCCAACTTGGGCTACATTCACCACCAATCACTTGCTCAAATTTTATTATAAACCACCACTCTCTCAATACAATACCCGAGATCCATTTGGAGCTATACTCAACAAACTCTACAGAGTTCACATTCAAATTCAAAACACATCTATAATGTTACATTCTACCTACTATATGCATAAAACCATATAAGTAAACAAGCTCGCTTAAGAAATTTTACAAAGCTGTGGGTATCAAAACCATGGGCCAAAACCATCCCATAAACCTATGGGTAAAAAATCCTACCCATATGAGAAAATCACGTTTCCTAGTATATCGAGCACGTTTTAAAGCAAAACCCCGTTACCCCTGACTTGGCCCCAAACCCCAACAAGAAAATTGTGGAAAGTGTACGGTCCTCTTAATGTACGAGTCTTTGACACTTTATCACATGAAAACAAGCTCCATAACCTAACAAATAACAAATCCCTAGACATAATTAAGGAAATGTAGGGGTAGTTTGGGCTTGTAGGTAGGTTGCAAGAAGTGTGGGTAAGGTCAAAGGGTATCTGGCAATAATGAGTTGAGGTCAAAATGGGAAAAATGGGGTGAAAATGGTAATGGTAGGAGACCGATGCTAGTTATAATTAACTTATGTTAGTCATGTTGAGTTAGGGTTAATAAAAAGAAAAATCCATATTTTATGGATTCATTTTAACTTATTGTCATTTGTGAAAATGACAGAGTGGTAGTACCTTCGTGTAAAGTGATAGGATGAGGCGAGAGAGTTGAGTTGGCAAGCCTCATAGTGGGTGATTGGCGTTTGATCAGTTCAAGTGATTGGATTTGCGGGGAGATTTGAGGTGGATTTATGTTAGGGTAGAGGTAGGAGAGGGTTTAGGTGGGCCACCGGTGCAAAGGCTAGACATACCACCACGTAGATGGCACCGAGATGAGGTAGGATTCAATCGCTTCTATCCTTTGGTTGAAAATAATGTGTTGAAATTGGTTTGGGTTAAAAGGGTTTTGGGTGGGAGTTTTATTTTGAATTTGTGGGTAAAATGAATTAAATGAGGGAGGGGGAAGGTCCAATGTAGCTTAAATAGGGTTGGTAATGAAGTTAGGTTAGGTTTGGGTAGGGTAGAGTAGGTTTGTAGGTTGTTTTTGTGATTTTGGTAGATGGGGAGGGGGTTTCAATTTGGGTGCCACGATAGAGACCGATGTCGATCTAAGGGTGGCCAACATCAGTTTGGTTTAGCTAGCATCGGTCTGGTCTTAGGTTACCAACATTGGTTTAAGTGAACCGATGTCGGTTAAGGATATGTGGTGATGATCGGGAAACCAGAGCACCGGTTAGGGTGGATGAAAAATATGGGTAAGAAAGGTTAGGTGAGCAAGAAAAATAGGTGAAAGTGGGTAAGGGAGGGTACATGTAGAGAGAGGGGTTATAATGTTAGTGTTGGCATTAAGGATAGATAAGTAGGTGAAATGATGTTTTTACAATTGTGAGTCATGATTGCCACAGGGGGTAGGAGGATGGTAGGGGAATTAGGTAAAATGGGGTGAGTAGGATTAGTGTGGTTGGGTATGGTTCGGGTAGTTAATAGATAAGTGAAGGTTTTTAGGTTTGTAATAATGTTGTGGTTTTGTTGGATGTAGGCTAAGGACTAGCTGTGGATGCGGGAAAGAGTACCACCTTTGTTGCTAGTGATATGACCGAGTGTGACCGTGGAGGAGTGGAGACATGTGACAGATGTTGGCTTGAGTGGGATCCAATGCTACGGGAATGTATCTCAACGTCTGAGTTTTATGGTCACACTCATCGATAGATGTGACTTAATGACTAACATGTTCCACTTACCGATGGGTGAGATCATTTTCACTCTGGCGGATGTATACAGGATCTTACGAATACCAATAGTTACAGACTAGGTATATTCTATTACTTCAGAGGCATCAGAGGAGATGATAATGGCTATTTTTGGAGAGGCGATGGTGGAGTTGAGGTACCATAGTGCAAGTCTAAGCTATGGAGATATGTATGCGGCCCATCCTCAGGAGATGAGGTTATTGGTTTTTCTTGATGGAGGTGGTATGTTATTTTTCCTTGCCAGATGCTGAGGGTGGGTGATTCCCACGAGCACTAATGGGGGTTATCCAAGACATGATGGACGAGCAGGTCCATTTTACCTAGGCATCGGCTTTCTTGGTGTGGTTGTATAAAGAGTTATGGGCCTATGGGAGGTTTTGGAGGTTCATTTTATGTTGTACCTTCCTTCTACAATGTTTTGCATATGAGCATATTATATGTGTACATCATGTTGGCTTACCCGGCATGATTGGTTCAGGGGCTGCTTAGTCAGGGTTGGTTATAGGTGATGGGTACCACTTGGTGGAGAGAACATGGCGATGAGGGCCACACACAATGTTGCATATTACAAGCGAGTGCTAGAGGGGTTATCTAGGGTTGATATTGTTTGGAGGCCATATGTTGGCTTTCCTTCATATAAGCACATGGCTAGAGGAGTTGGAGGAGTTGTTGATGCTCAAGTAGATAGAGGGCGTTGTGCCAATGAGCACATGATGATACCAGTGTACGGGGTTAGACAAAAATTTTGGATGCCACGGGATGTGCCTCCACCATTCCCACAGTAGAGGAGAGATGATGTGGAGAGGTATATGCCTATACCACAATTGATTGTGTCGACAAGGCGGGAGGATCGAGGTAGTGGAAAGGTAGATTGATGACACTAAGGTCACAAATAGATACAGGTAGTGGTGGATGACGCAGCTATGGGTGACACCACTGAAGACAGGGAAGCCTAACTTAGCTCTTATCACAGTACAATTGGATACCTTGCAGGGTCAGGTGGCCACCCTTTAGACAAAACTTGAAGTATTACAGGGGCAGCTCATAGGGTCAGAGGCACATGTTGCCACTTTACAGGTGTAAATGGTAGCCATGTAGGCCCAGTCTTCATAGGTATAGATGCCCACACATGTCGGTGATGGAGATGGAGGACATTTAGTCACCTTATAGGTGAAGATAGAAGGTTTGTAGGGCCAGTTAGCCACTGCATAGGATCATATTGTGGCCCTATAGGCCTAGGTTACAACACAGACACCTCCATAGGTAGCAGCGAGATAGGGTCCCATGGTACAAAGAGGAGGACAAGCTACACAAGTATAAGGTCTGAGGTCATCCCTAGCAAGATAGAGCTCAAGGGTTACTTTGAGACCCATGGAACCACCTTAAATAGTGCCGATGGAGAGGTTCAGGGATGCCCTGGATGAGGTGCGGTATTACCAGGATCACCTAATGACCACAGGGATAGATGTCCCTTCCTATGTTGAGTACAGGGAAAAGTGGGTAGTGAGTGAGAGGATGAGATCTCATATGCATAGTTCATAGAGCACAAGGGGTTAACAAGCCTAGAGATAGGTTCAGGGTGAGGCCACGAGTTCATGAAGGCCAGACCCTGCTACATGCCAGGCAGAAGGACCGATACCTATGTCGGGTGGAGTGATGTTGGCAGGGTGTTAGACAAGGCCGAGAGGAGGAGACTAATGAGGCATGGATGGATATCAGGTGGGGTGATGATTAGTCACCATATATGCTCAATGTATCAGTTTCGCATATATTGTCCTGAGTTCCAAAGATGGTGAGGATGTACATGAGATTTTTGAGATTCTTGGTATGTATTTGAATCATGTGTATATATGTATTGATACAAATACTCTCCCATTTATATAGCTGATTATATTTATTAGATAGATGATGTACCTATGTTTTTTAATTTCCATTGTTATTGTATATTGATGGAAACTAGGCGAATTAGGCATGATGGATTCAAGGTCATGTAGACATGATTGAGTCGGGCATAGCAATGGGGGAGTCTAAATGAGTTAGGCATGGTTGAGTCTAGGTTAGTTAGGCATGGTGGAGTCAAGGTCATGTAGGCATGATTGATTTTAGGTCACTTAGGCATGGTTGAGTTAGGTATAGGCATGGTTGAATTTAGGTCATTTAGGTATGATTGAGTTTAGGTCAATTTGGCATGGTTGAGTCGGTATAAACATGGTTGAGTTTAGGTCATTTAGGCATGGTGGAGTCTAGGTCATTTAAGCATGGTTTGGTCATGGTGTTGTGTTTGATTTAATTTCCAAGTTGTTGTTTTTATGGAAAATAAATGATGATGTATGATATGGTGATGTTATAAAATGGTAGGTATGTATGTTTTTATGATTGTTTAATTTCCAAGTTTTGTGAAAAAGAAAATTGAGTAAGGCGAGAATGTGAATAGAAAAATGGGGGAAATACATTAGGGTAAAGAGTGGCTGAGCTAACCTTCAAGGGCCCCATGCCCTCGGAATGCTTCCTACATAGCCCCGGAGAAAAGGGGCCTCAAGCCGATGTAGTTCTCTAATAAACTAGGGAAGAATATGATGAGGTAGAGGAATGGGTTAGAAGGTTTTAGGGATGAGATGGACCAGCTTTGAGAACTACCATGTTGGTAGATCCTTTGGCTTTTGAATAATTGTTTTGGGGCTTTAAAGATGAAGAGGTTTCATTTGATTTTAACATGAAATTTTTGTTGTGCAACTGAATTTTCTTCTCTTCGATGGCATGAATTTCTAGTTTTCACACCATGGTAAATGCTTTTTGAAGGTACAGAAAGTTTGTACCTACATATTTGATGAGATGTGTCTGGCACAAGCTCTAGTGAACAACTCTATAAGCTCAACTTGAGGTAACTAGAATGTTAATTGGTTGACAAGACTTCACCAGTGAGTAACAAAATATGTGATAGATTTGTCGTCATCTTGTCATATAGAGTATAGGTCAATCATGGTGACATTTTTAACGATATTGATTGAGAAGTGGTCAAAAAATTCTTGAGACACTTGGTTAAAGGAGTAGATGGAATGCCTAGGTAAACCACTATACCAATCTAAGGTGGGTCTAGTTAAGGACATGGGGAATGTCTGTAGGAGTAAAGCATCATCATGGGAAATTAGATAGAAACCATGTTTGAATGAATAAAATTTTTGTTGCGGGTCCTCTTTATTGTTGAAATGGTTGAACTTGGGTATTTCCCAATGCACAGGGTATGGGTGAATAGGAATAGATGGATGAATAGGCTCATTACAGATTTCATCATAAGTTAAGGAGTTGCGAGAGCTAGAAATTGATGCTTCTAATGTCTACATATTTTCCATCATCATCCTAATGAGGTCATTAGTGGGTTGTGAGGAATGGGTGCCTCCTGTAGTAAAGGGAGGTTGATGATGGGTGTATGATGTGGATGGAATCCCATTATATGGGGTTCTGAATATGAAAAGCGTAAACGGGGATAGATGTGGGTAGGGGATACCCTGAATAAGTGATAGATGAGATTGGGGGTTGTTGGTGATGCATGTAAATAGGTGGGGTAGTCATAACGAATCTCATGGTAATTGGGGGTAGAGACTGGGGGATGGAAAGGAATAGGTTTTTGAATAGGGTGTGGATTGCCAACACCGGAGGTGATTGTGATGCAACTAGTATATACAAGGAAAATGGTGTAGAAGTGTCCATGCTTAAAGTGGTTGGTAAAGGAATGGTCGACACCCACGGGTGCTATAGATGTCATTACTTGTAACATTTATAGTAGATGCGGGGCCTAGCTGAGAGACCGCAGGGGGTAAAGTGGATGAGGGTAGCGCCAAGCTAGTGGTAGTTGATGTAAAAGTGGGGGCGAGGGCAGGAGGGATAGATACGGGCATGTCGTATACTAGTTGTCTTGAGGAGTCTTGGGTAGATGAGTGGGAAAGATAGTATTGTAAGGTCATGGGATTATGGTTAAGGAGTCTTGCAAACTTCTTGTTTTTGGTGGTAATAGTGATGGGCTAAGTTAGATCCATAGGCGACGGGATAAAAGGGTGATGGGTGAGGTGGGAGTGATGAAGGCTAACGTGAAATATAGGGGCATTGGTTTGGCTATGAGTCAACACCATGTGAATTAAAGTTGACCTGGTAAAACTATACTTTGCAAATGACACAAAAAACAACATAAATGGAGAAGGATGAATTCGAGAGGTAAATCTGATCGGTGTTTTAATTAAAAATCAAACACAGAAACTGACAATGGTCATATTGACCGATGATGGTTAAAAGGGAACCGATGACGCTTATGATAATCGATCTAGTTCTTGTGGGAATCATGATTCTGCAAATGAGGTAAAAACTAATGAAAATAAAATAATGGAAACTGATCTTTGGGTTATAATATGAAATTTCTAGGGATATGATGATTTTTTGAGAACTTCAAATAGAACATAAGATTTGATGAATGTTATCTTTGGGTAAAATGACCAAAAAGAGATGAAACCGACACTAGTTAGGTAAACCGATGACAATCGGATATAAAGTGATGATGAGTCTTTGGACCGTCGGTTCTTGTGAAATTAGAAGAAATGAAGAAAAATATATTTTTATGAATTAAGTCAGATGAAGTATCAACCTAGGATTCTAAGGATGATAGTATTAGACCCTAACATACTTAGACACTACCATAATACTCTAACTATGATGGCGGAGTGTGAAAGCTAGAGGAAATTGGAGAACGTAACCTCACAACTCAAAACACAACTCGGGAAAAAAGCTAAGAAAAAACACGTAAATTGTATAAGTGAATTTTATGTGTTCAACTTATACTATTTAAGACTGATTTATGAATTTAGAATAGAATTTTTGGTTAGGAAGGTGTCCTATGAAGAGAAAAAATCTACATGGTGGTTTCAGGTTATGTTTTGGTGGGGGCGGTCCTTTCTCTGAGATAATGACTAGACAGAGAAACCAGTTGGGTGCCCACTTTCAATCCTTTGATCGTGTGATCATTGACAACTTCTTCTAGGTAAGGTGTTGTTTAAGAAGATGTGTGAATTTTATTTGTGCAGTTTGGCAAAAGAGAGATAAGAGAAAGTGATTTCTATGATTTAATTATGTCAACCATCAACTGGGCATGACTTCCATATAGGTTGCCCTCAGTTTTAAATGTGAGCTAATAACACAACATACAAGGATAAAATGCAAAAAATTTATAACCCAAATCAATAATTATATTCGATGTAGAAAATGATGAATAGGTCAAGAACGTGCTCTTTCACTACTATGTAAATACAGGAAGAAATAATTTTTTTGTTGTAAACACCAAATCACAAATTTCATTTAGACAATTAGAAGAAAATAATGTTATCAAGGAGAAGATTAAATGTGCATTTTTTTCAAAAAGAAAGAAACACACAAGATTTCCCTATATGAAGAAAATGCAAAGAACCCAAGAGAGGGTCCCACCGAGCATGCCAAAATGTTTCGCCAATAAGTTGCTTAGGTATGAGTAAAATAGATAAGGTGAAGGTGAGGAGGAATACCTATGGAATGAAAGTGTAAGGTATAATGTACACATTTTGATTTCCCAATCCAATGTTTATTGAGAGAACTTCCTTTTTGTTATGAGGAATTACCTGTGAATGAAAAACAAGACCACAAAAAGAATATTAAACAATATATATCAGTGGACTGCCTTACATACACTAGATTCGGGAAGTGTGATACTTCCTAGATGGCTGTCAATCCATTGTTTATCAAATAAATGAATAGAGATGCAAGAAATAGAGGTCCTATTGCTAACAAGTTGATTTTGGCATCTCAAGTTATTAACAATATATTTGATTAAGTCAAATATTGCAATACAAAATTAGATCTAGCTGAGGTTGGGTTATGTTTCAAGCTAGGTAGGTAGCCAAGGTGATTAGAACAGGCCAGGATAAAGTTTTGGGTGGTTTTGGCTTATTTGAGTGAAGGTTATTAGGTCACTGTTATAGGTAGGATTACTAGTTACTGAGATACCGATGTCAGTCTGGTATGATAGATGATGGTTTAGAGGGAAACCGACGATGGTCAAGGTGACCAGCGTTGGTAGAGGTGGAATGGTAAAAACTCAATAAAATTTGGTTTTGAAGGTTTTCGTGATTGCCTGAGAGAATAGAAGAAGGATGACTAGGTTGGTGAAGAAGCCGAGAATTCTTAGATATTTCGAGGGTTGAATATGGGGAGCTAAAATTTTATGGGTGGTTATATGGGAGGATTGACAGGAAGGTGAGGATGATAGGATGCACAGGAGAATAGAATTTAACAAAGAAAGATAAATAAATGATGATCTAATTAAGTATAGAATGATGTGATCAAAACACACTTACTTGTATTTGTAGGCTTGGTGGTTGGCTAATACCAATGGTTGATCTATGAAACTAGTGATCGGTTTCACGGCGGTGCTTCTGTTATCTAAATCACTCCCCTAGTGATTTGGATAACTTGCATACACACTCTGGCCCTAATTTATCTATTGAATAATTGTGCACGCTCAAAATCATTTGGCACATTCTTTTGGTTGTAGTTTTACCTATGCGCCCTTTTTCCTTTTCTCCTTCCACTTCTCTCTTGTGCCTTCCTTCCATGCATCCACCTTCTACCGAGTCGGTTTCTTCCATCTCACATGCCTCAGTCCTTCTCCCTTTGTGCACTACACCCATTACTTTGTAATAGTTACGCCTTAACCATACATTCTCTACTCACCGGTTTGATTCATCTCCCCATGCGTGTCATGCGCGCTCCCTCCATGCTTTCCAATTTTTTCTCCACGTGCCCTTCTATGCTAGATCATCATTTGACACGCTTAAGTGTACAACACATGACCAGTCGGGGGTGCACCAATAGGACATTGAATCCTTGCAAAAAATAAATAATTAACACGTGGCAGAAATGAAAAATAGTTGTACATTTGGCCACCATCTCAGCCAATTGGTGCATGCAATGTGTCTTGTATACACCGATGACTCTGACATCTTCTGACAGCCATATCATTAGCTACAGAGCTCAGATTGGCATGTGCCTAGACTTGTTAGAAAGCTACTGACATCAGTAATAGTGCCAGAAATTCAAATTTAAAATTTTGGTAGATCTGGTAGGTGAGAATTGGGAAAATGTCTCTCTAAACATTGATGAGCAGATATGATTGCTCTAACCACCCAATTTAGTATGATCCACTCTCTTTTGTCTTCAACACGTCAAATAGGCATGAGGATGCATATTTCACATATTTCCAAGTAGATTTACAAACATTGAATGCTTCTTGATGGTGGTTGCATTTCAAAATCAGTTTTCCCTCCTCTTCCTTTCTTCCTCCATGGATTCATCTATAAATGTAAGAGAAAGGCTCATTTGTTATGTTAGATACTTTTATCCTTACACATGTTGCTAAGGACTCTAAATTTTACGTATTCGAGTTACATACCTCCATGTTTGGCTCTTGCATGTGGATTTTGGCCTCCTTATCACTGTAACAGTTCTATGAATTTTGGAAGTAATAGAAGCATTGTTTTGTGACTATTCTTTATCCTAGCATGTTTATGTTTATTCTTCTTTCCTTTTCTCTTACATTGTGTATTGTTGTGCTCCTTTAGGTCCCTTATAGTTCCATGCTTAGTTGTGTTCCATAAGAATGATTTGGTGAATGTGGGTTTTGTTGTGCTACTCATGCCTAGCCTCCTCTCACACATTCCCTATCATTCTTGCTCATAACAGATAGTGTTCATCCCTCTTTTCTGGTGCTATCACCTTTTAGTGTAGTTTACTTCATGTTATCCTTCTTTTCTGGTCCCTTGGTATTCATATCTTAGTTTCCCCTTTTCAGCACTAGGAGTGGCAAGAGTAGCTTGTAGAAATAGATAGAGGAACCGGCCTTCTCTGGAGATTCATCCTAAGCTCATAAGGTCCACAACTTGGGGATTGTTCCATTGTGGTCTCAGACACCTCGTTTCCTTTTTAGAGACCCAAGATGCGGGTACAAGTTTGAGCAACCAACAGTTTCTTACACACTTGATGGGATTAGCATTAAAATCTCAAATTTCATATCTCTAAGTTCTAATGTGTGGAATTAGTGTTTCAGCCTTTGAAGAGGTTCCTTTTAAACACATCTAGTGACTCCCCATATTTTAAAATCTTTGTTTCAGCAATCCTGAGTGCCTTTCATGAGAAAAGTGGACACAAGAAGAAGTGCAGCAGCTGAAGACTCTTTTGAGTACCTCCATCTATCCCCAAGAAGAGTTTGTTTCAGAAATCCTACGCACACATCTCTATCTCCAACGCACCACACCTATTTAACTCCTACAAATAGACAACCTATGTACCTTGTAATGGTGCATTAACCACCTCCTCCATTAAGAAGTTTTGTGAACTTTGATGGAGGGAGCCCCTTACTCCTAGGCCGTATAGCATGATATGCCCAATGGCATGCTCAAAAGTATTCCTTACTTTATTGGTGAGAATCAAGTCACCCCTCAGGAGCATATCCAGGATGTAGAAAATGTGTGTTCATTCTATCTGATCACACATAATGATGTAGTAGTCACGCTACTTGTAGCCTCTTTCAAAGGTAAATCACTTCAATGGTACCGAGTCTTGAGACTTGGATCTATCACCACTTGGGATGAGCTGCGAACATCTCTATGTAGTTATTTTGAAGACAAGTTAGATCACCTATCTTTGGTGGAGCGCCCGACAACAATAAGGAGAGCACCCAATGAGCGGATGAATAATTTCAACATCATATTTTAGAAAACTTGGGACAGAATTCCCCTTTTCGTAAGACCTATAGTGCAACATGCTTTCCTTTATTATCTAAAGGCGCTCAACAACGATATTTTAGTAATGATCCAATCTATGGGGGTAGGACTCTACCAGCTGCTTATAATATTATAGTAAGGGTAAAAATAGTCTTATTCGAGATAGGAAAGTTGGATCCTAGACCACCAATTCCCTTGTTCCCAGAGATGTCATAGGCACCTGACCTTACGTGGCCTCTATTCCTACTCTTGAGAAAAGCATGCAACCGATTGCCTAAATATCCTATTCTTCATCACAAAGAAAAGGAAGATGAACAATTGAAGGCCTTGATCATAAATTTATCAAACAAGGTCATATCATTAGAAAGGAAGCAAGCACAAGTGTATAGAGGCATCTCCAATCAACCGCATAGCCAAGGAAATCAGCCTTGGCATAATCAATATGGAAATTAGATATACACGCCCAACCAGTAGAATGATAAGTGGTAGCCTAATGCACATCTGCCTTTGTAAGTTGTCCCTCCCACACCTTCTCTCCCAAAGACCCAGCATGAGTCGAGCACTCTTCCCTGTTCAGAACAACTTGGCACAAGAATCAGAGTGGTTCTTCCCTTGTAAAATGCCTCATAGTTAGTACCATTGTGCTAATGTTGTGTGTTCCCAAGCCTTCATGATCTAGAATACTTCATCCTGTGAGCCCTCAATAAGCACCCATGAATCAGATAATCTAGAAGGACTAGAGGTTTCCCGGAAACCAATTTGATATTATTTGGTGTTGAGGACTTCTGTGCAATCAACCAAGCTACAGAAGATACAAATAGATCGCGTGCCCAAGTAGCGGACAACAAAAGATATAAGAAAATAATATTAGATTCTGGCGCGTAGGTCACAGTCCCAATAATACAATTAGATCTTCAAAAGAAAAAGAATCAGACAAGACCTCTTGTAGCAAAAATTTTCAAACCCCTATGTAGGAGGTCCCATGTAAAACTCCTTTTGAAGCAGCACGTGCCCATCCTTTGGTAGGCCAAGCCTCTATTCTAGCTAAAATTCAAGCTTCCGCACCTAAAAACTCAAGAAGGGATGTTTTTCCCCAAATTCACAAGGTGGGGGGGCTTTCGTTCAGATTGTTGACCAGATGAAGAAAACAAACATAAACATCACAATGTGGGATGCCTTGACCATTCCATCTCGGAAGGATCTACTGTATGAAGCTTTGGCTTAGGTTTCACGTCTTTGACCGGTTATACGGAAGCCACGCACCTCTGTCAAATTCTTCCAAGAAGATGATAAACAAGTAAGAAAAATATCTAAAACCTCACCCTTCTAAATGTCCTTGATTATAGGAAAACACCTAGTGTATAACTGCTTAGTTGACTTAGGCACTAGTACTTTTGTCATGCCTAAGAAGATAGCTGATGTCTTAGGTCTAAAATATAGCCCTTTATCTAAAGGAGTCCTACAACTTGATGGCTCAGTTGTAACTACCTTGGGAGTCATCAAGGATCTTGAGTTAACCCTCCATGCATGTCTAAGCCTGAATATTACTCAAGATGTGTCAATTATTGACCTACCTCCTTTGTTTGCCCTATGTCTATCAAGATAATTTACTACTAAAGTGGGTGGTTACGTGTCTTCTGATTGGTCTCATATGTTACTCAAGACAAGGTATGGTACCTGGTTTACCATACAAGATGAGCCTATATTTTATTATCCTATAGAGCCATATGCCCCATCCCCTCTCCATGCCAATTGTCTTATCCGAGAAGAACAAGTTTGAGTTCCTAAAGAGTAGTCTCTTCCACACTCTATTTTAGACCTAGTACTTGATGAATGGTTGGAGATACATCACAAATTGTATCCCTATGCTGAAGAACTGGAAGCCTATGAAACTAGGCTTGGTACTTATTGCATTCTAGAAGAAGACACTATGCTTCCGCATGCGCTCATAGGAGACAAAGTTCAAACTGGTCTATGGAAATTATACTTTGATGGATCCAGAAGCATAAATGGCACAAGAGTAGGATTGGTTCTCATTTCCTCTAAGGATGATAAGTTCTTCTTTGTGCATAGGCTGCAATTTGCATGTTCTAACAATGTGGCAGAATATGAAGCACTAGTGTATGGCACCGCTTATTGCTGAAATGAAGAAAAATGAAGTGCTTTACTGAGATCTTTGGTGACACATAACTGGTCATCCACCAGGTCACCAAAAAATTCCAGACAAATAATAAGCTTCTTAAATCTTACAAACATAGAGTTTGGGACCTACGTGAGAGCTTTGATGCTCTTAATCTAGGTAGTTCTACGCGAGAATGAAAAATGAGGTGACCAAATGGCCATGCTTGGTTCACAATTTTCTTCTCTGAGGACTTTGTCAAAGGGAACACTCAACACATTAAGATGGTAATCATACCATCCACTCTAGATAATAACACCAACTAGTAAGTTTTTGACAACGATGCACATATTATCTAGTTTATCCGAATGAAGCTGAATTTTTATAGAGTATGCAAGTGACATGCATGATAGCTATGGTGACCAAGTAATACAGATGAAGACAAATAAGTTGCCTAAAGGTTGGTCACTTTAGAGAAAATTTTCAGCCCTAATGATGAGTTCAAGGGTGAAGAAAGATACATGCGCACCGCGTAGGAGGATTCCTCCTCCATTACTATCGCACACGAGAAAGGAGTTGTTGCTCAAAGCAAAATTGCGCGCATGAATAAAAATAGGCCTTCATCTCTCTCTTTCAAAAATACATCAACATTTTCTCATGGGAGTATGAAGACCTTAAAGGTTTTGATCAAAGTGTTTCTCAACACTCCATTGACCTTGACCGGCATAAATCTTATTAGGTAGAAACAATGACCCGATCAATCAAGGGATAGATCCCCTCTTGAGAAAGGAACTATCAAAACTCATTGAGGAAAAAATTATTTTTCCTATCAAATACTCCACCTAGGTCATAAATCTAGTTCTAGTATGCAAGAAGAATGGTGAAACTAGACTTTGTGTTGATTTTAGAGATCTCGAATAAGGCATCTCTAAAGGATCGCTATCCTTTGCCTTGATGGAGCAGATTCTATGGATCGTATGGCGCACGCAAAGGTTCTCCATGTGAGATGGGTATTCGGGTTTCAACCAGATCTTGGTCAAGGAAGAGGATCAATTCAAAACAACATTTACAACCAAGTGGGGAACGATGCATATCGGAAAATGCCCTTTGGTCTATTAAATGTGGGTGTAATGTTTCAGTGTGCCATGGATATTACCTTCAAAGGTTACGTCACTAAGTTTAACTTGTTTTACCTTGATGATATAACTGTTTTCTCAAAGCGAGTGTGGATCACATAGTGCACCTAGAAAAAGTCTTTGAGAGATTGATCGAAAATAAAATTTAACTAGCAATTGTGCACACACACTATTTTGCTTTGTATTGATTTTCGATGTAAAAATTGAGCATTATATCCTTTTGTATTTTTAATAAAAGAATTAAAACTAAAAGTACTACATAAAAATAGAAGATAAAGAGATGAATCACCAGAAATTTGACACAATAATTGATAATGGAGTTTGGCACTTGTGGCCTACATCTCCGGGTTCGGTTGAATGGGACTGATCTATTAAAATCTTGAAAATAAATCTTTACAAATATTTCTACAAGAATCTAATCTTCTCATCACATTCCTCTGCCAAAAATAATAGTATTCACTTTTTACTTCATCTCAAAATTCCCTCCCTAGCTCAAGTTATGAGCATTTCAATATTTTACACAGACCCTAATGTTATTCAAATAAAATAACACTCCTTTTATAATGTTTCTAAGCCCACTAGCATACCGGCTAGGTGCTTTTCCTTTTACATAGCCCACCCAGGTTCCATTCTCCTCCCCATGCATTTGCCTTATCTCTTAGGGAACAATATCCCACATTTGGCGCAGATTAAAGTGGAGGAGGTTTTAAAAGGTGGGGCGGTGTAAGTTCTAAGTGGCTTAAGGGCCACCTAAGCCACTTGAGATGTGGGCACTTTGTTGGAGGATAGGTGTGGCACATGGATATTGACATAGTTTTAGGTGCCATGTTTAATGCTTATGGAGGTTAAGCCAAAAATGCGTGGAATATGGATATTTAAATAAAATGCGTGGAATATGGTAATTGCATAGTTTAAAATGGCATATCAATTAGTCCCACATGCATAGCAAAAATGCAATTAGAGGCATATATATACACAAATTGGTATAGTGGTGATATGAGAAGGAGGCCAAGACACCCTTCCATAATCAAGTGTGTCGAACGTGGCTGAGGGCCTCCCAAGTAAATAGCGGGGTCCATTTGTCCATGAACGAGTGTCCAAGACCGGCGTTCCCAAAAACCACTTTTAGTTCGTCACACAAATTTTCCATGTGTCGTAATATAATTGAAACACTTGGAAAGTGTGCACACATCCAACCTGCACAAAACTCCAAATTTTTCCAGTTGCTCGAAAATTTCAGCGGGCTATAACTTTTGCAAACGAGCTTTGTTTCCTACAAACAAGATATTGATGGAATCATATAATTTTTCTCCACGCTTTAAAAATGACTGCAACTTATTTTGAGAAGATCTTAGATTGGTGTTTCTTTGTGAGGATCCTCTAGATCATTCCTCCCCACTAAGAAACTTTTGGACCCCAAAATTCAACTTAATTGGTGAATAGGTGAGGGTATTTCTCCCTCACTTTTCCATTTTCCATCCATTTAGCCTTGTTCGGATGCATGCCTTTGAACCCAACACGAAGATACTCAATATCACCCCTTCGTGAAGTTCGTACTTTCTGTCCAAAATGATGTCTTCCTACAACTCATCAAGATACTCAGGAGAAAAATCATCAATGGAAGGCATTATGTTAGCATCATCATGATCAACAATCATAGGTGGTTCATACAATCTTAAATTCTCAACATTTACAATTGAGTAGATTTGCATATATGGAGGTAAATCCAACCAGAAAGTGTTACTAATTTTTTCCAATATTTGGAATGGACCATACCGTATAGGTTTCAATTTTTTACCTTCACCTGTCAGTCTTTCCTTGCTGATGTGAAGCCAAATTGAATCACCAACTTTGAACTTGTGATCAGTTCTATGTTTATCATGCCTAACTTTGTACTTACCCCGACTTTTCTCCAATTGTTCACGAGACATACCGATAAACTGTTATATTCTCTCGCACAAATCTTTTAGCCTTGTCAGAATCACTTGAACCATTAACAACAGTTTCGTGTCCATAATATATATCTAATGGAGAATTAGGCAGATATCCATAACAAGTCTCAAATGAAGACTTCAAAGTAGAAGAATGTAAGGCACGATTATAAGCATGTTGCACATAATAAAGATGTTCATCCCACAATTTAGGATGTTTTCTACTATAGCCCCTAAGTAATTGTACCACTGTGCGGTTTACAACCTTTGTTTGACCATCAATTTGTGGATGAAAATCAGTGCTCTTTTTCAGTTTTGTGTCCATTAACCCCCACAATGTTGACCAAAATTCCCCAAGAAATCTAGAATCCCGATCAGATATAATTGAAGTAGGTAAACCAAAATGAACCCAAACAAACTAAAAAAACAAATGTACAGTTCCTTCACCAGTTATTTGTTTAGTACATGGAACCAACACACACATTTTGCTAAATTTGTCCACTACCACATATAAGTAATCATGTTTCTTCGTGTCATGGGCAAGCCTCCTACAAAGTCCATGGAAACACTTTCCCAAGGCCTTGTTGGAATAGGAAGAGGAGTGTAAAGTTTTAATTTCCTGTTACTTGGCTTGCTCATGGCACAAAAACACATCCCTTAATATACTTGTTTACATGTTCATGCATTCTAGGCCAATAACAATATTTCTATAAATGTGCAACTGTCTTACTAATACCAAAATTTCCTAAAATAAGAAAAGTATGTGCTTCCCTAATCATATGCACCCACTCCTTTTTGGAATACAAAGTTTACCAGAATGATATAACAATCCTTCATGCAAATGATAATCTTTTTCTCCTACTTGTTTCCCACTTACAAGATCCTGATACACTTCTCTAAAATCAACATCATTTACATATTGTTCCTTGTAACTAACATGAGCGAAAGAAGCGTCTGCAAAAGAATAGATGAAATTACCACTGGTGGTCTAGATAACATGTCAGAACCTTGTTTTGAATACCTTTTTTATACCTGATTACAAGATGAAATTGTTGCAAAAATCCCATCCACCTGAAATGTCTAGACTGCTGCAATTTGGTTTGTGTTTGTAAGTATTGAAGCGGTTGATGGTCAATATGTATAATTGTTTCTTTTCCCATTAAATAATGCTTCCACTTTTTAACACTTTGAACCAAAGCATACAACTCTTTATCATAAGTTGGATAGTTTCTTACCGCACTTGTAAAGGTTTCTGAATGGTAACACACCGGTCGTTTTTTCTGCATCAAAACTGCCCCCATTGCATAGTCACTAGCATCTGTCTCAATTTCAAATGAATGTTGTAAATCTGGAAGTGCCAAGATCGGAGTGGTACTTATCTTCTCTTTTAATGTATCAAAGGATTTCTATTGTTTTCCTCCCCACTAAAAGACATGTTTAATACTTGTCAAAGCATGCAAAGGAGATGTAATATATGAGAAGTTAGCAATAAATTTTCTCCAGTACTGAACTGCACCTAGAAAACTCCTAACTTTCGTCACATTAGTGGGTCTACTCCATTTCACAATAACCTCTATTTTTGCGGGATCAATTCTCAATTCTCCATTTCCTAAAATATAACCCAAGTAAATTAAAGATGTTTTTCCAAATTCACATTTTACGTCTTCAAATACAATTTCTCTTTCCTTAGTGCATCTAATACTTTACGGATATGTTTAACATGTTCATCCCATGACTTATTGAAAATAAGAATATCATCTAAGTAGATAATAACAAAATTATCAATGAATGGTCTAAAGATTTCGTTCATAACTCTCATGAATGTTTTTGGTGCATTTCACAAACCAAAAGGCATCACTAACCATTCAAACAATCCCTGTTTCATTTTAAAAGTAGTTTTCCAAACATCACCTTCTGTAATTCTTACTTGGTGATAACCACTTCTTAAGTCTAACTTAGTGAAATAAATTTCATTCTTTAATTGATCCAGTAAATCATCTATTCTAGGAAGAGGGTAACGATTCTTTATAGTAATCTTGTTTAAAGCATGGAAATCAACACACATTCGCCAAGTGCCATCCTTCTTAGGAACCAATATAATTGGCAAACCACATGGGGATGTACTTGGACGAATTATACCTTGAGCCAAAAGTTACATTACCTATCTCTTGATTTCCTCATTCTCTACTACTGACAACCTGTACATTCCGATATTGGGAAGAGGTGCATCCTAATGCAACTGTATCTCATGTTGAACGCCTCTTTTGGGAGGTAGACCTTGTGGATCCTGAAAAACATCATCAAAATGAGAAACATATTTTACCAATTCATCCTTATGTTTCAGATCACAAGCCTTAAAAGCCATCTCATGTTCTTTCTCTTTGGATTTGACTACCATGAGCACAAAACTTTTGCTTGAGTTTACAAGCCTTTTCATTTGACCTGTAGTCACCAAGGATAGATTATTCTTTTCATGGTGAGCTCTAACAATAAACTCAATTCCATCCTTTACAAGCAAATATTTCTTTTCTTCCCTATAGAAGATTGCTTTACGATCATACAAATAAGGACTTCCTAAAACCACCCCACAAATATCCAAAGGAAATACATCCAATTCATCCTCATCTATAAACTTGTTTGTAATGGCAAATCTGAAAGTACAAGTTTTAGTTACTTGTAGTTTTGCATCATCACAAACCCATCCCAAAGGATAAGGCGTAGGATGTGGTTTAGTTTTGAGTCCTAATTTCTTAACAACCTCCTCAGAAATTAGATTAGCTTGAGATCCACTATCAAAAAGAGTATCAATTTTCGTATGCTTTGAAATTACTCTAATGTGGAAAAGCTCATTCCTTTTCTTATCATCAGGTATAGTTTGTTTACTAGAAGAAGATGCAACATTTTTAGTGTTATTGTTGGAAATTGAAAGAGTTGATTTACCTTGAAAACTCACAGCTTTGATTTTGGTTTCATCCCCTGAATCAGAACCAAGATCATGCACTACAGTGTTTATTTTCTTTTCTTTTCCTTCTTAACCATCCATTTAGGCTTCTTTTCAAGTTGTAATTTCCAACATTTAGACTCATCATGGTTTTTTTTACAATGATTACAAAATGGTTTTTCATCTTCCTTCTTAACAGTAGAGTTTGTTTTATGCTTACCCTTTCCTTTTCCTTGTTCTTTTGAACCTTTTCCTTCAGATTTCTTGTTCTTTTGATTAAAAGAAGAGAAAGAGGACTCCTTTTCATTTTCCCTCGTGCTTCCAAATGGGTTGCGTGAACACATATTGCATCAAGATTACTAGGACCTAAAACAAGTATCATATGCCTTAGATAATTATGCAATCCACCAATATATTTGAGCAGTGTTTCTTCTGTTTTTAGGGAAATTCCCATAATTAGAGCCCTTTTCCTAAATTCCTGTATGTATTCTTGAACACTTTGTCCCTTATTTTTTCTTAATGTTTGCCAATCCATCATAGCTTGTTGCTTATAACCAAGAGGATAAAATTGTTGCCTAAGATTTGAAACAAATTCAAACCAAGAAGTGATTTCTTTACCTTTGGTTTCTTCCACTTCCTGAAGCTTACTCTCCCACCAAATGAGTGTTGTGCCACCCATCCGAAGAGTTGCCAAATGAATCTTTGCTTCATCATCAACAATTATCTAAACCCTACAATATACTTCTATCTGCTTGACCCAGTTATCCAACTTCTCTACATTTATCTCTCCAGTATACATAGGCAATTCAAACTTGATATCTAACTTTAATGAAGGAAAATCAGATTTTAAAGAGTCTCTTTTTGGAATATCAGAACTAGAGCTTTCTTCTTTCTTACCTTCTCTAGTTCCCTTTTCCCTTTGTCTATCTTGGTACATTTCTTCCACCATTTCCTTCATCTGTAGGAATGATTGACGAAATTTTTCTTCCTCTTGATCGCCATTGTAGGACTTCAAGATCATTTGGTACCAATTTTGGGATCTCCTTCAACTAACTCTCCTTCACCCTTCTTAGATCGAGACCTTGTTAACATCCAACACACAACTTGCAATCAAAAACAGTTAATCTGAACCAAAAATCAGTCAAAACCAGCTCTGATACCAATGATCGAAAATCAAATTTAACTAGCAATTGTGCACACACATTTCTTTGCTTTGTATTGATTTTCGATGTAAAAATTGAGCATTATATCCTTTTGTATTTTTAATAAAATAATTAAAACTGAAAGTACTATGTAAAAATAGAAGATAAAGAGATGAATCACCAGCAATTTGACACAAGAATTGATAACGGAGTTCGGCACTTGTGGCCTACGTCTCCGGGTCCGGTTGAATGGGACCGATCTATTAAAATCTTGAAAATAAATCTTTACAAATATTTCTACAAGAATCTGATCTTCTCATCATGTTCCTCTGCCAAAAATAATAGTAGTCACTTTTTACTTCATCTCAAAATTCCCTCCCTAGCTCAAGTTATGAGCATTTCAATATTTTACACAGACCGAATGCTATTCAAATAAAATAACACTCCTTTTATAATGTTTCTAAGCCCACTAGCATACCGGATGGGTGCTTATCCTTTTACACGGCCCACCCAGGTTCCATTCTCCTCCCCATGCATTTGCCTTATCTCTTAGGGAACAATATCCCACATTTGGCGCAGATTAAAGTGGAGGAGGTTTTAAAAGGTGTGGCGGTGTAAGTTTTAAGTGGCTTAAGGGCCACCTAAGCTGCTTGAGATGTGGGTGCTTTGTTGGAGGATAGGTGTGGCGCATGGATATTGACATAGTTTTAGACACCATGTTTAATGCTTATGGAGCTTAAGCCAAAAATGTGTGGATTATGATTATTTAAATAAGATGCATGGAATATTGTAATTGCATGGTTTAAATGGCATATCAATTAGTCCCACATGCATAGAAAAAATTCAATTAGAGGCATATATATACACAAGTTGGTATAGTTATGATATGAGAAGGAGGCTAAGACACCCCTCCATAATCGAGTGTGTCAAACCTGGCTGAGGGCCCCCAACTAGTAAATAGCGGGGTCCATTTGTCCATGAACGAGTGTCCAAGACCGACATTCCAAAAATTACTTTTAGTTCATCACACTAATTGTCCACGTGTTGCAATATAATTGAAACACTTGGCAAGTGTGCACACATCCAACCTGTACAAAACTCCAAATTTTGCCAGTTGCCTGAAAATTTCATTGGGCTATAACTTTTGCAAACGAGCTCTATTTCCTGCAAACAAGATATCAACGGAATCATATAATTTTTCTCCACGCTTTAAAAATGACTGCAACTTATTCTAAGAAAATATTAGATCGGTGTTTCTCTGTGAGGATCCTCTGGATCAGATATGTAGAGAATTTGGGGTATCTCTTAATCCTAAGAAGTGCAATTTTGTAGTGGCTCAGGGCAGGCTCTTGGGCCATGTGGTTTCAAAGGATGGCATCGTGATTGATCTTGAGCGTGCTTCAGCCATCCTAGCCCTTTCCTTGCCGGTGTAGAAAAAGGCCTTACAGTCCTTCCTTGGCAAGATTAACTTTGTTAGGTGTTTTATCCCTAACTTTGCAGGACTGGTTTGGCCCATCACTCTTGTGCTCAAGAAGGACATAGCCTTTAAATGGATAGCAGAAGGAAGAGAAAGCTTCAACAAGATCAAGAAGGAAATTACTTGTGTGCCAACACTCATCAATCCAGATTACTCAAAGGATTTCATCCTTTATACTTATGGTGCCGATGCAAGCATTACTGTCTTGACATATGAAAATGAACAAGGACTAGAATATCCAAAGTGGCATTCTTCAGCTAGATGTTAAAGGATTATGAATTGAAATATAGTCACACGGAGAAGCATGTCTTTTCCATCATATGCACACTCAATAAATTCAAGATCATGCTCGCCATAAATCATATCAAGGTATTAGTCTCCTGCTCATCTATTAGAGACTTCATCATGGGAGTAGAAATCAATGAGAAGAGAGCATGATGGATGACCAAAATCATGGAATATGATGTGACTATTAAGGCCACAAAGATGATAAGAGGTAGCACACTCTACAAGTAGATTGTTGAAGATGCGCAGAATGAACCTGAGGCTTCATTATTTCTCAATGAAGACCTCTCGCGCATAAAGCAGGAATAGAACATAGCCCCCAACGTGCGTGACTGGATGAAGGACATGATCACATTCCTTTCCGAGGGTGCATACCATTCTGGTTTGAATAAAGAAAAAGAAGGCATCTCAGGTTGCAATCTATTCCTTATGTTTTGATTGATGGACTTTCTCTTCAAAAGAAATCTAGATGACATGTTGTTAAAATGTATCAGTAGTGCGCAGACTAAACAAGTGTTAGTAGAATTTCACGATGGATTCTCTGGTGGACATTTCTCTACCAAAACTATAGCAATGAAGATCATAATGGAAGGTATCTTTTGGCCTACCCTGTTTGTAGATGCACATAGGTGGGTCACAAAATGCAAGGAATGTGCTTTCTTTACAGGAAAGAAAATATTGGCAGCGCTTCCCCTTCGACCAATCCAAGTGGATCAACCTTTTGCACAATGGGGTCTAAACTTCATAGGAATGATCAATCTACCTTCAAGCACTGCACACAAATGGGTGTTGATAGCTATAGATTACTTCACCAAATGGACAGAAGTTGTCACGCTTAAGTAATCAATTGAGGTAGTCATCTTTGACTTTCTCAAAGGTTTAGTCACAAGGTTTGGCATTCCTCAAACCATTATCTATTATAATGCAAAGGCCTTGGTACTAAAATCATTGATTGGGCTCTAAGTCTAGGAATTTACCTGAAAACTTCTTCCAACTATTACCCTTAAGGCAACGGTCTAGCAGAATCAACAAACAAGAACCTGATCAAAATCATGAAGCACACAATGAATATCAGCCAAAGACAGTGGCATACAAAGGTCTTACGAACACTGGGAAGATAGAAGCACGAGTCAAAAAGGAAATAGGAACTTCACCTTATAATCTTGTCTATGGCAAGGAGGCTACCCTTCTTTTGACACTAGAACTAAATTCATTACGCTTACCCAAAGTAGTTAGAATTTGAGGCGTAGATCAAAGAGAAATCAGGATAAGCAGAGCTGGTTCATCTTGAAGAGGTAAGAAACTCGCCATGATTAAGCTAGAACATCATCAGCATGTAACAAAGAAATGGTTTGTGAGATAGAGCAAAGTTGGCGACCTAGATCAAAGTTGGGGACCTAGTTCTAAAATGGGATGCTAATAGAGCTAAACCAGGTGTCATTCAAAGTTTTATGCACTTTGGAGTGGCCCATACATCATCAAGACTGCAAAGAAGCTAACTCTTTCAAGTTAACTAATCTCGATGGAAGCGCACTGTGAATCCTAGTAAATGGTATCTATCTCAAACCCTTATATTAGGTTTGCTACATCATATTGAATATATTAAAGTAGTTTCATTCCTTCAAGTGTACTCTGCACACGTTGTTTGCTTGTACATAGTTCTTTCCTCTCGCATGCTTCCTACATACACTCTTTTGTTGCTTCCAGTGTGCAAAGCTTCTCTCAAGCAATTGTGAGATTAAGGATAAAGTGTAGAAATGATGCTCAAAGTGACAATAGGGGCATTTTCATGATTAAACAAGAAGACTCCATGCCCAATGGATGCTTCAAGGCTATTGGTCTCTCACATCTAGTAGGAAGATGGCCCTAAAATTTGCTAAAAATGTTATCCAAATAACTCCCTAGTGATTTGGATAACTTTCATACACATTATGGCCCTAAGTTATCTATTGAAGAATTGTGCACGCTCAAAATCATTTGGCACATTCTTTTGGTCACAGTTTTACCTATGCGCCCCTTTTCCTTTTCTCCTTCCACTTCTCTCTTGCACCTTCCTTCGCGCATCCACCTTCTACCGAGTCGTTTCTCCCCATCCCTGTGTGCCTAAGTCCTTGACCCTTTGCGTGCCCCACCCATTACTTTGTAATAGTTGCACCTTATCCATACGTTCTCTGCTCACTGGTTTGATTCATCTCCCTGTGCACGTCATGCACACTCCCTATGTGCTTTCCTTTGTTTTCTCCATGCACCCTTCTATGCTAGATCATCTTTTGACACGCTTAAGTGTACAGCGTGTAACTAGTTAGGATGTGCCAACAAGGCATCGAATCCTTGAAACAAATGAATGATTAACACGTGGCGGAAATGACAAATAGTTATACATTTAGCCACCATCTCGGCCCAATCGCGTGATGTGCCACGTGTCTTGTATATGCCGATGACTCTGACATCTTCTAACAACCATATCATCAACTAAAAAGCTCAGATCAGCGTGCACCTAGACTTGTCAGAAAGCTACTGACATCAGTAACACTGCTAGAAATTCAAATTTCAAATTCTGGTGGATCTGGTAGGTGAGAATTGGGAAAATGTCTCTCTAAACATTGATGAGTAGATCTGATTACCCCAACCACCCAATTTAGTATGATCCACTCTCTTTTGTCTTCAACACATCAAATAAGCATGAGGATGCATATTTCATATATTTCTAAGTGGATTTCTGAGGACATTGAATGCTTCTTGATGGTGGTTGTGTTTCAAATTCAGATTTTCCCTCCTCTTCCTTTCTTCCTCCATGGATTCATCTATAAATGTAAGAGCAAGGATCATTTGTTATGTTGGATACTCTGGATCCTTACACATGTTGCTAAGGACTCCATATTTTCTATATTCTAAGTTGCAGACCTCCATGTTTGGCTCTTGCATGTGGATATCGACCTCTTTATCACTATAACAATTCTGTGCATTTTGGAAGTAATAGAAGCATCGTTTTATGACTATTCTCTGTCATAGCATGTTTGTGTTTCTTCTTCTTGCCTTTTCTCTTACATTGTGTATTATTGTGCTACTTTAGGTCCTTGCAGTTCCATGTTTGGTTTTGTTCCATAAGAATGATTTAGTGAATGTGTGTTTTGTTGTGCTACTCATGCCTAGCCTCCTCTCATACATTCCCTATCATTCTTTCTCAGAACAGAATAGTGTTCATCCCTCTTTTCGGTGCTATCACCTTTTAGTGTAGTTTACTTCATGTTATCCTTCTTTCCCTGGTCCCTTGGCATTCATAGCTTAGTTTCCCCTTTTCAGCACTAGGAGTAGCAGTAGTAGTAGAGATAGATAGAGGAATTGGCCTTCTCCGGAGATCCGTCCCAAGCTTGCAAGGTCCCATAACTTGGGGATGGTTCCATTGTGGTCTCAGACACCTCGGTCCCTTTTCAGAGACTTGAGACATGGGTGCACGTTTGAGAAACCAACACTTCCCAGAATGCTACCGTGAATGCCAATGCCTTCATATCGAGTCTTGGTGCCGACTAGGGTGTGTCTCGGATGCATGAGAGGGCTCTAGTTTTCTTGCATACGAGATATCTCTCTCTCCAAACTTGAGTAATTTTATTCCAACCTCTTGAACAAGGTTACCAAAAATGAATATATGGTAACCAAAAATAGTTTAAGTTAAGCCGGTGTCGAGTTTAGGGTTAGCCGGCGTTGGTTACGGTAGGAAATCCTAGGTTTGCCAAAATAGTAGATCTTGGCTATATTTTGGATTACGCCATTAGTTCAGTCTAAAATGGTGTTTTCCACTTAAGCAAGTGGGCAAATAATATACATCTAATGTTAGGGTTAGACTAAGTCTCAGTTAGTTAAGGTAAGTAGAAATTGAGTCTTAGTTAAAAGAAACATGCTAAGAATAGGGCCATGATGATTTTTCTAGTTGATGTGGCTAGGTGAGGTGGTCAAGTGAGGATATTTATTAAATTAATTAAAATAATTAATTCAATTAATCATTTACATTGTTGGATATTAATATGTAAGGTATGGCTAATTTAATTAATGAGGTTATAAGGGTGGTACGACCTAATTTTGGTGTCTACAGATAGAAAGGTAACATAAACTTGTCGTGACCCTAGTCTTCTAAGCATGGTAACTAAATACTTACATTAATATCCGATAGGCAAGGAAGTACACATGAATGATTACGATGATTGTAGGAACTTTTGTACTAATACACGGTGTAGGCTACTATGATAAGCCCTTCTCGCTACCTAATATGGAACATATTAAGTAGCAGAAAGGTCTCCCGTACGTATCCAATAACGAGTATTGGGGTTCCTCGAGCTTACGTAAATGAAATTCTTAGGAACTTATCAAGTCATAACATGTTCATACACTTAAGCTTATGAGATCCAAATAAATGTGATGAGAAAATAGTGAGGTGATGGGAAGACAATTTAGATGAGTTGTGCACTCATCTAATCTAAGCGTACATAGTAAAACTAGAAAAAATTGGCCAAAGTTATGTGTTTTCTGGGTACATTGTCCAATCACCGTGATTCCTCAATCTTGAAGTGTAGGATGCAGGATGGGGTTACTATGTGACTCTAGGTAGACACTAGAGTATAAATCACCAATTCTCACTACCACACCATAGTAAAACTAGCAAGGCTAAATATGAACATTTTGAGAATGTAAAAGGGTGATTGTGGAGATCGAAATATTTATCCATTACATTTGCACCACGTAAATCACTACATTATAAAATGGATTAAATAATTATGACATGTTGCATAAACTAGCCTCAGCTAGTTACTTAATTAAATTATGTAGAGGAATGTCTGTTCATTGCCGATTAACTTGTCTTCTTACCGCATAAACTAGTTGTAGCTAGTAATTCTTATTATTATGCAAAGGAATTTCTAAATGTTGTTTAAATTGAAACAAAAATTACACCTTTGAATTGGGTTTGAAATTCAAGGTTGTTACATTTTTATCGTAGCCGCAGGTTTTCAGCTCTTGGACCTTATTGGTCTACTTCACTAATCTAACTTTTTTTATCTTTATTAGGGACAAATGACCCGTAAAGGAAAAATAATCTGTTACAGTGGGAAGCCTCAAGAAATTTTGAACTCCCTCCATATGTTGAACAATTACAAGAAATTATTGAACTCCTTCAAGACACATGAGACCATATGGCTATTTTGGAACAACACGTTACTAGTGATCATGAGCCTATTGAAGAGGAGTTGATAGTGGAGGATAAACCTCATCAGGAACATCATGTTGAAAATGTGCTACGTGAGAACAAAAAGGCACGTTTGGAAACATAACTGTCACGTGATATTAAGAGGATAAATCTACCAAAGTTTAACGGAATAACCTTGGGAGATGGGGCTGAATCATGGCTGAGTGAAATGGAGAAGTATTTTGAAATAAGAGACTTCTCTAAGGAGACTAAAACAATATAGGGAGATTTTCATCTTTCCTGAGAAGCATCATCATGGTGGGATAACAAGAAAGTTGAGATGGGACTAGACACTACTTCTATATCTTGGGAGCAATTTAAAATTTACTTTCATCAACATTGGCTACTCCAGCTATACTTTGATCAAAAATGGTGAGTTCCAAAATTTAACTCAAGGGAAGCTCAGTGTAACTGAATATTGGGAGCAATTTACAAGCTGTTGAAGTATGTTCCCAATATCAAAAGGATGAAAAGTTCAAGATTAGGAAGTTCATTATGGGACTCAACCCCATCATAGGGGGTGAGGTAGATGTGCACGGACCATCTACCATGGAGGCAGTCTTTGAGAAGGCTATTAGGAAAGAGAAAAAACTAAAATCTATCTCTACTAATAGAGAGGAAAACAGAAAGAAATTTAACAATACTCCTTAACTAGTTTTTTTAAAACCATGGGTTAAAAGAGAGGGTAGAAATCCCAAGTTTGGCCAAAGAAATGTAGTAAATAAACTTGTTGTAAACAAGAATTTTGATCATTTTAAGGCTACAAATAACACACAAAAACTAAAACTAAAGGGCCCGTAGGTGGTTGTTTCAATTGTGGGGGTCCACACTATGCAAACTGGTGCCCACAAAATAAACAAGGAGTTGGTTTCTAGTAGCAAAATAATGTTGATCAGAAAATTCATGCAAATGTAGGTAATCGTGAGGTAGAAAAGCAAGCTACACCGGTGGAACTGCTATTTAAGTTGTTTGGTCATTCCGTCAAAGTTTTAATTGATACTGGAGAAACTGAATGCTTCATTTCTAAATTTTTAGTAGCAAAATTTCATAGGAAAGCTAGTGTTATGGAAAACACATGGACAATACAGTTTGGAAACAATGTTAGGCACAAGGTAGAATAATGCTTTCCTATGGCAGCATTAGAACTACCTAATTTTACAACTGAAGTGAACCTTTATGTAGCTCCATTAGGGTCATATTTGTGATAATAGGATTCAATTGGTTGTCGAACACCAAGATATTGTGGACTGTATAGAAAAATATGTAAAATGCCTTGATGATGAGCTGAAACCAACCACCATTCAAGGAATAAAAAGGGAATTTTCAGCAAGGTATATTTCAGCCATGTAGCTAAAAAGGGTAAAGAGGAAGGGTTGCACACTCTTTGCTGTTAAAATTGATGATTTAGAGGAAACTACTAAATCACCCTTGGCTGATTCACCACTTTTGCAGTGCTTTAGTGATGTCTTTCCAGAAGAGTTACCTAGATTACCTCCAAAAAGGGAGTTTGACTTCATAATCGACATCAAACCAGGCACTGAACCTTTGTCAAAAGCACCTTATCGCATGACAAAAAAATAGATAATTGAGTTAAAGGCTCAAATGCATGAACTCATCACAAAGGGTTTGATAAGACCTAGTGTGTCACCATGGGGTGCACCAGTGATCTTCATGAAGAAGAAGGATGGAACCCTTCAACTATGCATAGACTATAAGATGTTGAACAAGGCAATAGTTAAGAATAGGTACCCCTTGCCATGGATTGACAATATCTTTGATCAAATGAGAGGTGTCACAGTATTTTCTAAAATAGACCTAAGGTCGGGATATCACCAATTGAGAATCAAAGAGGAAGATATCCACAATACGGCATTTAGAACACGCTATAGGTATTATCAATTCATGGTTCTATCATTTGGACTAACTAATTCTCTGGAAGCATTTATGAATCTCATGAACAACATCTTTTGTTAGTATCTCGACAAGTTTTTACTTGTGTTCTTGGATGATATACTCATCTACTCTAAGAATGAACAAGATCACAACGCACATCTAGAAATCATGCTAGAAATTTTTAGGCGGAACAAGATTTCTGGAAACTTGGCTAAGTTTGTTTTCTAGTAGAAAGAGATACAATATTTGGGTCATGTAATCAATGAGAATGGAATCTCTGTGGACCCTGCAAAGATAAGATCCATTGTAGAGTGGCCAACACCGAAGGATGTGCATGAGGTAAGAAGCTTCATGGGTTTGGCAGGATACTACCGCAAGTTTGTGAAGGACTTTTCAAGATTGGTTGGTCCAATAATGTCACTTCAGAAGAAGGACAAGAAATTTGTGTGGACAGATAAATGTGAGAAAGCATTTAATCAATTGAAGGAGCGTTTGACTATAGCTCCAATCCTAACCATTTATGATCCAAACAGAAGTTTCATAGTTGTTACTGATGCATCTAGAGAAGGATTAGGAGGGTTTTCTACATGATGATCACATTGTGGCATATAAGGGTAGAAAAATGAAAGTTCATGAGTATAATTATGCCCCTCATGATCTGGAATTGGCTGCAATAGTTCATTCATTGCAGGTTTGGAGGCACTATTTGATGGGAAAACCATTTGAGCTAAAAACTGACCACTTGGGGCTGAAGTATATCTTCATGTAGCCCAATTTGAATGCACGATAGTGGAGATGGTTGGAGTTTCTGTCTCAATATGAATTTGATATCAGTTATATAAAAGGTAAGGAAAATCGAGTAGTGGATGCCTTGAGCTGTAGGAATTACATTTCAGCTGTCATAACCTTGTGTGAAAAAATCAAGGAAGAAGTGATGAGAGAGTCAACTATAGATCTATACTATTTGCAAGTACAAAAAGAGCTAGAAACATATCCAAAGGACAAAAGATATGTTGGTTTTAGTTTTAACAGTGATAAAATTCTACATTTTGAAAACAAAATTTATGTTCTAGAAGGGAATGAACTTAGAACAAAAGTGATGTGTGAATTCCATGATGCACCATACTCTAGTCATCCTAGAATAACCAAAATGACAGTAGACATAAAACAAAAATATTTCGAAAAGGAATGAAAAAGAGCATCACATCTTATGTTTCTAGTTGTTTAGAATGTCAAAGGGTAAAGGCGGAGCATGCACACCTATTGGTTTGTTGTATCCACATAGTATTCTGCACCACAAA
Source organism: Taxus wallichiana var. yunnanensis (assembly GCA_018340775.1). Taxonomy (NCBI): domain Eukaryota; kingdom Viridiplantae; phylum Streptophyta; class Pinopsida; order Cupressales; family Taxaceae; genus Taxus; species Taxus wallichiana. The sequence goes on from CM031244.1 coordinate 168,668,853, forward strand.
TGGCAAGTCATTAGCATGGACTTTGTCCAAGGGCTTCCCATGACCAAAAACCGTCATGATATGATTTTGGTTGTAGTGGACAAGTTAACAAAGGTAGCTCACTTTATACCTGGGAACCTTATTGATGATTCCCTAGTGCTTGCTAGAAGGTTTGTGCATGAGATCTTTCAATTACACAGTGTTCCAGAAACAATCATTTTTGACCGAGATCCAAGGATGACATCTCAATTCTAGAAAACATTAAATTCAGGTTTGGGAACTAAATTAAATTTTAGTTCAGCTTATCATCCAGAAATGGATGGTCAAACTGAGCATGTAAACCAAGTTTTAGAAGACATGCTTCACATGTACTGCATGGATTAGTAGTACAAGTGGGAATAATACCTACCTTTAGTTGATTTTTCATACAATAACTCATATCACTCTTCACTGAAAATGGCACCATTTGAAGCTTGCAGAAGAAAGTGTCGTACTCCTATGAGTTGGGACAACATAGAGGATAGGAAAGTGGTTGGGCCAAAAATACTAACCAAAATGAAAAAACAAATCAATAAAATCTGGGAACACTTGAAAGAGGCAGCAGATTATCAAAAGAGTTATGCATATTTACATAGGAAGGAGAGATTGTTTGAGAAAGGAGACAATTTTTTTCTACGTGTTAAGCCTAAAAAGAGTTCAATAATGTTTGGGAAGGCTATCAAGATTTCCCCATGCTATGTTGGACCATTTGAAGTTCTTGAAGTTCTTAGTTTGGTTGCATACCAACTTACATTACATCCCTCACTGTCAAATTTACATGATGTTTTCCATGTTTCATTATTAAAGAAGTATGTAGCAGATTTGTCACATGTACTTAATTGGGACTCACTGTAGGTTCTGGAACCCAAAATCATCACCGTGGAGCCCATTAGAGTGATGGAAACACATAATTTTATTATGAGGAATAGAGAAATTATCAATGCAAGGTCCAATGGGACCAATATTCTAAGGACAGCACAACTTGGGAGAATCTGGAAGAATTTAAAATTGTTTTTCCACATTTATTTGTTTAGAAAATTTTTGATGAAACTATTTAATCGCTGAAATACTGGTAATTATTTTTTACTATTGAATAAACCTATTTTATCAACGATGAGACTGGTAAAAATTTATTATATTACTATTATAAGACTATTTTAATCGATTGTTACTTTACGGTAAATGGAATTCTAAAATTTGGGATACTAAATTATGGTATATTTGGTAAAAGTTTCAGTTGATTACTTTTCTAGTTATGTGAAAGTAGTACTTAATTCATCAGGGACGATGAATCATTTTAGCGGGGAGGAATGTACCATCTGTTATTTTTAATCATTTTTTCCATGATTTAATTAATCCAATAAATATGAAAAATGCGTGTTTATTCGATTAATTAAATATATTTTTACAATTGATGGTACTTAGTTGTTTAAGTACTTAATTAAAAATTAAGTACTCAGACAACTAAATACCACCAATTGGTATTATTCTACGTAGCTTGTTTTATTACGGAACCTTGTTTATGGTTCCAATAGTGTCACCAAATCCCTAAGGCTAATGATTAAGTAAATGTGGCGGCGTAACGCCACACCCATATAATTGCTAAGAAATGGTTGAATGTATACCTTTTGACTTCAAAAATAATAATAATAATAATAAATTATTATTATTGTTATTGAAGTCAATTTAAAAAGGGTTAATGATTTTGTTTCTTTCAACTTTTAAAGTGGGTAGTGATAACCAAACTTGCAAGTATAAGTGATTAATTATTACAAAGACCACAATGTGGCATCCACGTATAAAGGGAAGGAAAGTATTTTTATAAGTGTGAATTATTCAATGTTTTAATTATTCCTTATCCACCATAGTGGACACTCATGTAGATGGTGGGTAAGGAGAGTAAATGCAAGCTAGGGTTTCTCGGATTATGTGGAGAAAATAGAAAAGAATGGGAATATTGAGTTTCATTTGGCATTCGACTTGTGAGAGAGCTCCCACCTTGGTGTCACTCTGCTGAAATTTTTGCCTATATGTGAGGGTGGAGGCATTTTTATTCAGATCCCTTTTATTTCCATTAAAGTGTGCATTGTGGAAGTTCTGGTTATTTAGAGAAGCTTGAACGACTGCATTTAGAACAAATTGGCTAGGTTTTCAGCTAGTTTGGAGGAAAATTAAACAAAAGAAAATCAACTTGCAGGAAAGGGTTTTCTTCCTTACTCCCCTTTGTTTTTATTTTTCATTAAATGGGTCTCTCAACCTCTCTATTTTTGTTGGGGTTGCATTATGTTGAAAATTTCATGATTTTTTCTCCTTTCCTAATTTCTATTTGATGCATGTTTCTCTTTGATGGCGGACAATTTGTATGAAATCGATTTGGGCAAGATAATATATTGATGGAAATGAAAATATCAATGTGGGTATTCATTTTTGAAAGATTTATGTAAAAAAAAGCATGATGACTTTTTGTGAAATCGATTTGGGTAAAATAATAGACTACTAGAAATGAAAATATCAATGTCGGTATTCATTTTTGATAGATTTATGCAAAAACAATGTGATGGCTTTGTGTGAAATTGATTTGGGTAAAATAATAGACTGCTTGAAATGAAAATATTGATCCGGGTATTCATTTTTATATATTTATTTTAAAAAAGTGATGGATTTGTGTGAAATCGATTTGGGTAAAATAATAGACTGCTTTCGAAATGAAAATATCAATGGGGTATTCATTTTTGTTAAATTGATGCAAAAAAACATTATGGCTTTGTGTGAAATTGATTTGGGTAAAATAATAGACTACTAGAAATGAAAATATCAATGTGGGTATTCATTTTTTTAGATTTATGCAAAAAACTGTGATGGCTTTGTGTGAAATCGATTTGGGTAAAATAATAGACTGCTGAAAATGAAAATATCAATGTGGGTATTTTGTTTTTGAAATTTATGCAAAAATATTTTGGAAAGGAGTGGGGTGTAATGATTTACTTAGCTTCTAAATGTTGCATGTAACTCCACTCATGGTTGGTTGTGAAGTGAAATAAAATTAAATTCTTCCCAATAAGCTAGTCAAGTTGGTAACTCTCTTGTAGGAACAAATATTTATGAAATAAGCATGCCACAAGGGTAAAAAGATGCTTTGATAAAATTAATTTGGAATTATAAATTTCCTTTGTTTAGTTAGATTTCATTTTTTTCTTTCATATCCCGAGATTTTACAGCTCGGAGGGTTGGATCACTTGATCCACACCTTTTATTTTAAGCATTTATTTCATTCATGTATATGTATGATTTAATTTGAATTGCTGGAAAATTTTAAAAGTGAAAAATACAAGCGGAAACTGGCAAATTTTTTCTGATATCCATACTAAGTAGTTTTTTTGGTGAAAATATATATGTTTGAATTTTATGTTATGAGAAATTAAACTGAAATAGTGTTGGATGTAAAATAGATTTTATTTCCTTGATTCTTATATGTTAAATTATATTATTGGAATGTTGTTGTGCATGCAATAGAAACAGATCTGACAAATTCTAGAAATTAGTGTTTCCCCCATCAATCGATACAACTTGTGATTGAAGAGACATGAGAAACATATGCGGAGTGTACCTTTAGGGGCATGGCACATATATTTCCCACGTCTCTTCTCTCACTAGTTTTGGGATTGCTAGAGGAATTCAGTCCCCTAACTATTGCAGAAGTATTGCTACTATAGGGTGAATGAGTTAGTTTCGTAGACCAATTTAAATTAAGATTCAAAACTTAGAGTAGCAAGTAGGATTACTCTTGCCAATTCATTAAACTGACACCCCTCAAACTTACAGTGTCGCATAAGTTAAATAAGGTTGGTTGGATCGTTTCACTCCAACTTGAGGAAGTTTGCATTGATTGAATGTTGTAATACGGATCTTGGATCCAATTGTAAATGTACTATTGGATATATGTATTTTCCTTGGCAAAGCATTCTTGTAATTTTCCTTAGTGGACATAAGTTTAAGTATTAATAAAGTGAAGAATGGATTTGTACCAAATTCATGGCAGCATTGTGAATGTATTATTTATGTCCATGAGTGGTTAGAAAACAAAACAATTGATATGTCAAGATAAGGAAACTTTCAATTAAATATTTTGTGCTTCTAATGATAATGGTTATGAACTAAAAATGGAGTTATTTATCAAGAAAGCTTTCTATACATCTATAACATTTCAGGTTATAATCTAACACAATATGATGGGAGGACCTTGAGATGATTAAACGAATCCCTTCAATGAATCTATGGTAATTAAAACCTACATTTCATGAAAATCTGAATGAGCTACACTACTAAGATGTTCTCTAAGAAAGTGTATAAAATTGCTACCTTACATGATAATTGTGAACATAATGTTTGATTCATAATTTATTTTAAAGGATGTTTCCTTTAATGGTATAGCTTGTAAAATTATTATTCTTATCTCTTGGGTAATAAGGATTAATATGGGTAATTTTCTTGGTACTTTCCATTAATCACACTACAAGAAGTAAATTTGAAACTAATGTAATCAAGGTATAAACTAAAATAATGTAGCCCATATCTGTGAATTCATTTGGGTCTATAATATAAGCTTAGGGTATGGAGGTCTAACCTAGCTAGGAGTAGTCTCATGCAAGAAGTGTTATTAATCTATTCTACACTTAGGAATGGATAAAATCTTAACTAATGTTAAACAAGCTAAGATATATATCTACCTCGATTGACCTTTGGGAATAATGGTTAAGGGGTGGTCCTTGAGGTGTCAATAATACCACCCCTAGGAGGGTAAAAAGCAAGAATAAGCTTGTTGCGAATAACTAAGCCTTTTCAGACCTAATGGGAACCCCTTAAGGGTATAATAACACATTCATCAACCACATGTTTAATAATGCATTCAAGGACAACAAGGTAAAATAAACTTGTCATGACCCTCATCTTCTAAGCATGGTAAATAAATACTTACATTAGTATCCAATAGGAAAGGAAGTAGACATGAATGATTACAATGATTTAAGAAACTTTGGAACCAATGCACGGTGCGGGATTCCTACAAGAATCCCTTTGGCTACATAATATGGAACATATTAAGCAGTGGATAGGTCTCCAGTAGGTATCAAAAATGGGCATTGGGGTTCCTCGGGATTACGTAAATGAACTTGTTAGGAACTTATCGAGTCATAACATGTTCATCTACTTAAGCTTATAAGATCTAGATAATTGTGATGAGAAAATAGTGAGGTGATGGGAAGACAAGTTTAGACGAGTTGTGCACTCGTTTAATCTAAGTGTACATAGTACAACTAGAAAACTTTGGCCAAATTAATGTGCTTTCTGGGTACATTGTCTAATCACTGTGATTCCTCAATCCCGAAGTGTAGGATGCAGGATGGGGTTACTACGTGACCCTAGGTAGACACTAGAGGATCAATCACCAGTTCTCACTACAAACATCATGGTAAAACTAACAAGGTTAAAATAAATAAATATTCGAGAATATAAAAGGGTGATCATATATATCGGGATATTTAACCCTTATAGCTTCATTTGGGTATATCACTATGTAATAGGATGGATTAAAAATTACAACATGTTGCATAAACTAACCTCAAATAGTTACTTAATTAAATTAGGCAGAGGAATGTTTGTTCATTTCGATTCACTTGACTTCTTTGCATTGACTAGTTGTAGCTAGTAATTCGATTATAATGCGAGATGAATTTCTAAATGATGCTTTAAATATATAAAAAAAATTACATTGAATTGGGTTTAAAATTCAAGGTTGTTACAAAATTTGCATATTTTATTTATATATTCAAAACATCCATTGTCAAAAAGCTTTTAATTTGCATTATAATCAAAATCAAACTGATTAATTTGTCGTAAAATTGATCAATTTTTTATAAACACGTTATCTTTTATATTGTTTATTTTAACATAGAAATATCGGCGATGTAGTGAAACACAGCGTTTCCTAAAACACTTGTGTTTCCTATCAAACCTACCTCTTATAACTTTTATCAGATTATTATTCATCCATTGCATATATTTCTCTGTCCTTTCTAACATACTATCAAGAATGGATTTTGTAGATGGCTATAGGTGGCCAAGCTCATGAGATAACCAACATTAATTCCCTTCCGATTATTTGTCACCCTTTGCATTGGGAGAAACGCAACATATTTTTTTATTTAGAACTTTTTGTTATGCATTCAACCCCTTTCTATCAATTGTAAAGCATCTTCAAAACCACTCAAACGATCCGTGAGACCACAGACAAGTTTTAGGAAGCCTATTTCAAAATTATTGCCATTTGAGCTGATTTGGCTTGGTTCAAATACCGCTACGAAGCCATATTAGAAATTTGGGACTTTGACGCTGAATCAACAAACCAAACTGAATTCATCAAATAGCCTAAATATCAATATTTCAACTCTACATTTGATTATCAGTATGACTTAGAGAATGAGGAACTTGAATTCGTCCCTGATTTCTTTAGAGACAAGCATACTGATGATTACAACTCCAACCTCTTTGAAGAATATGAGATAGATTATCTAGAGCTCACTTTTAAGAACCCATCATCATCTGAAGATTCTAACACTGAATTTGATTCATATTTCTAGGTTATAGTTTATATATCTAGGTTTTCATTATATGTTATAAATTTGTAATAAATTCTAAAACTGTCAGAACAATCATTATTTTTATCCATCCTATATCATGATTGGCCTTATGTATCACTTTATTGCATAAAATAGTGGGTTAACATCCTTATGAGGAAGCCCCTTGGACTTCCAGGGACTAGCCTTTGCTAGGCAGCCCACTTACTATTTTTACTAATTAAAAATTTGGTGCAGTGTCTTTGATTATAGTATCATTTGCAGGATAGGAGCTCAACTATTTTGAACATGTGACGCAACATCAACACAATCCATACACATCTCAGGTACTGGTAAACCCCACCATTTCGAGGTTTGATAAGTTTTATTATCTTGTTTATTAGGTTAAATTGAAGAGATAAAATTTTCTAAACATTTTGGCACGCTCGATGGGACGTTGTCCCTTGTTTATTTGATTTATTTTAACAAGTAAAATAACATATTTTTTTATTTTTCTAATTCTCTATGTAAAAAATTGCTGCAATTGGCTAAATCACCTATGATTGGGAAAATCACCTGTGATAGGGTAAATCACTGTGATTGGGTAAATCACCTGTGATTTCCTTGTGTGTTTTCAGAACCTAAAAATTTGTAATTTGGAATACTGTTTGCAAGGTATTCATTCTAAAGAGCTCATTTGTTGGATTGCTAGAATTATTTGCTTCATAAATTTCTAAATAAAATAAAAAGGAAGCTTTATTAGAGGTGAGTCCTTATTCTTCTTTTTATTTTGTACTACATTTTTTGATTTTTGTTCTCATCAAAAAAAATCTTTCATTTTGGGTTTAAAACAAAAAAATGCATCTTTTTTATCACATATATTTAATTAGGAAGGTAAATTGGTTTCATCCACTTATTATTCCCCACACACAACCAAACCACTTATGAATTGAAAATGCACTTAAAATAATTTCTACCGAGGTGTATACCTACTTGGATTTGATCACCAAGAGGAGAAGTCAACTCGGTGTTCTAGCCAAGTATAATCACATGTTTTTGGTATATATTGGCTAAGCACCCAACACCGTTATCATTGTGGGACCATGAAGTGAAGAGGTATGCCTCAATTCTACACATATATCAACAACAAGTAAAGATTTGGGCCTCACATACCTTTGGGTATATCAAGGACTCCGTCCTTAAACATACCTCAAACTAGCCCTAGATTTCCATTTCCTAGGACCCTTGTTAACCATTTTACACATTTCACCTTATAATTAAATCAAGAAAACTTAAAAATCTATCTTGTTTTCTTTTGATTAATTTCAACCCATTTTAGTACATTTTTGGATAATTTTTGTGTGTGTGTTTTCTTACAATGGTACAAACAAGACAACAAGCTCACAATCAAACTGCTGAAAATATGTCTCAACCAATATCCACACCTTTGTAGCAACAAATTCCCTTATCCACTCCATTATCTACACCATTGTCGAACCTTTATTTACTATTGTATCAACACCATCATTTACTATGCCATTACAACAACAAAACCCATTTCATCAACTAATTGCATTAACTCCTCTAACTGATGATCAATGAGCTTGGAATGAAATAGAGGAACAATACAATGAAGAAATGAGACAATGAATTTTAAATTTTGCACATCAATTTCATAGTCAGGATTTTAATACATCTGAACAAGAAAAAATTGAACAACCATATTCCCCCAACTCACAATCAAAATCTTTCAAAGCCGCTTTCTTTGAAAGAGGAGACCCTATTTTCAAAGAAATGTTAGATTCAAACCCCATTTCCCTTAATGCCTATCTAGCAACTAGGGGTGTTCAACTCCAGCCATTTACACCATAACCATCTACAAATATTCTTGGACCCTTGTCTAGTTCCTCACAACAACTTGAATCGAACCATTTTCAAGTGCTTCGACTCTACACATCTTATCGATTCAAATCAACAATTTATATCCCAACCACCATCTTCATATGATCCTTCCTCTACCATGGAAAGATATGTTTCAAATCAAGGACCTATCATCCAAGAAATACATTTTTATCGCCTCTCGAGTCAAATTAAAACATCTGAAGTTACATACTATGTTCCTATTTTTAGTCTTCATATGGTTTCTTCTCAGGACACAGCCGCCAACAACATACATCATCACCTGAACTTTCTATTGGTTCAATGCCTCTACAAAGCAATATTAGCACTTCATTATCTACCCCTCTAGCATCCTCAGTTACTCAAACACTTCCAATGAGTTCCATTGTTTCTTCTATCATTTTGTCTCATTTGGCTAGCAACATTCAGAATATTACCATGTATATTCGACATCAATTCCTTTAATCAATACTAGTGCAATTGCTACCACTCATCTTGTTTCACAATATATACCACAACAATCATTACCATTAATCTTTATACCACAATATTCTCCTACTCAATATATTCCACAACAAGCACCATCTTTTGTGGCCTCTGCTATGTTTTTTCAATAACCACCTCCTTACTCACAACCCTTTCCTTATCAAAGTATATACAATATTCCTAAAATTTCACATCTCAACAATACATCCCTCAACAAACTCTTCCACAACAACAAAACATCCCATATCAACAAAATATTCCTCAAAAACTTTTCCACAACAAAAAAACCATCCCATCTCAATAATACATCCCACACACAATGACCCTTCACTACAAAAAAGTATCCCTTCTCAACAATACATTCCACAAAAACTCTTCCTCAACAAAGTAGAACATTCCTTCCCAATAGTATATTCCACAATAAAATATTCCTCAACAAAACATACCCCAACAAAACATTCCTTCCCAATAATATATTCCTCAACAAAACATCCCACAAAAAATGTTCCACAATACAACATTCCACAACAAAACATCCCTTATCAACAAAACATCCCTCAACAATACCAAATATACTCATAACCTGGTCAGTTTACATTTCAACCTAGTCCATCTTCACAACAATCTGCACCAAATGACCCTCTTCAAGCTCTTATGAATCAAATATCAAGTCTAGAAGTTGCCTCATCTACACCTAAAAACATCTTCTCTTATGATAAAATCTATAATGAACCCATCCACCCATCAGTCCCATACAAAGCATACCCTCCTCACTGGGAGCTTCCAAAATTTATTAAGTTCTACGAAAAGAAGATCCCCAACAACATATTTGTGTGTTTTTTCATGCTTGTTATTTAATATCCCATGATCAAGACCTTATGTTGTGAACCTTTCCAATGTCCCTCACTAGCCCTACTCTAGATTGGTACAATAGCATTCCACAATATTCCCTTTTCTCTTTCACTCAACTCACATAATTGTTCTTAGAACACTTCTCTATAAACATAGCCTGCAAAGTCACCATTAATGACCTTTACACTATCAAACAATTTGAGGATGAGTCCATTGTTGATTTTTTTACCCACTAGAGGGGTATAATCAATCAATTATCCTTTACATTACCACAAACTGAGTTGATTGAAGTTTTCTATCGATCATGCGCCAAACACATTTCATCAACATTACAAATTCAATCGTTCTAGACCTTCGATGAAGCCTTTACTATGGCTCAAAAATTAGAAATGTGTGCTTTAGAAGATGGTCATGTTAAGCTTCGACCTAAGAAACTATGAAATAAGTTTTCATCTAATTCATCCTCTAGTCCTGAAAAATCCAAATTAGTTGCTAACTTTGTAGTAGTCAAGTTGACTCCTAAAGAAAATCCTACCGCTAAACATTCCCATCCACAACATAATTACACACCAATTAGAGAGACTTATAGCACAGTCTTTGAAAAACTACTCACTGCAAATATGATATCTCTCCCCCTATCCAACCTATTGACACATTTGTATCTAAAACCTCATGGTATTGGGACAATGACTATTGTAAATACCATAGGGTCAAAGGACATGACATAGAAAGGTGTCAAACATTCTACAATGTTCTTTAGGATTTGATTGATAAGGGTGAACTTCATTTGGATAATCCCAATGCACCCCCAAACCAAAACCTTGACATATTTAAACAACCCTTTCCAAATCATCCTCCATTTATTGATCAACCACAAACAAATTTTTTCCATACTTATCATACCATTAATGCCATTACTAAAGTAACACATGTTCTTGAATCCAAAATAATACCTATATCTACTGAATCAACATCCACATCTATTGAACCACAAACACACATGTGGAAGAAATGTCTACACCCACACAATCAATGACGACAATGGAAATGCTTATTCAATATGAACCTGTATGTACTGAATCCTTGTATGTTATCTTACCATTACCATCACAAGTAATTATCAATCCTATCTCCTTACCAATTCCACTCTCTAGTATAGATACCCCTATAACTCCACCCTCATTCGCAAACATAACTATGATACCTCTTGAAACATTCTTAACACAACCATCTCCGCCTAAACCGACTTTGGGCCATACTCACCCTCATCCTACAAAAACAAAAAATCCAAGACCAATACAACCCACAAATCATTTAGATTACATTAACTACACAATTCAAACTCCTCTTCCTTCATTAGCATCAACTTCAATAAATACACCCAGCTCATCCAAAACCTCAAGGGAACCCAATAAACAAGGTGTGGTCCAAGTCTTTAAAATTCCTTATTATGATCAAACATACCATTTTCGTGGTCCTCCTTTTCTTCCACCTCCTCCTAGAAAGGCCATTTCCACTTTCAATGATCCTCTTGTCATGCCAAGGCCTAGGCCTACCTATCAAACTCCCATGACAAGACTTCATAAACAAGACACCATTCAAGAGTTTAATGGCCCCTATTATGTTCCCCCTGCGTGGTCCTAGATCTCTTATACCTAGGAATCACCCCATCATTTCAGGTCCAAAACCTATCTATCAAAATACTATGAGTGGCTCTCATCCCTCATCCATCACAACACCAAGATCCCTTCACAACCAACAAAATGAAAACCTCCGGTCAAAATCTTACTTCCATTGGAGGATAAGATATCTGAAGCTCCATCGTCATTTGCATATGGACCGAAAGGGTGTTATGCATCTATTTTGGAAGACTTCCTTCAACAATCACTCATAACATTACCACCACTAAAATTACCTGACCCATAGGGATGGAAACCCACTTGGTACAATTTCAACACCTTGTGGAAATATCATCGAACATAAGGTCATTCTATTGAGAATTGTAAAGCCTTCCACATGATTGCACAAAAATTGGCACATCCATCTTCCTTACCAACATCAACATATTTTCTTCCTTCTAAACCACATGCAACACTAACATCAGCATCGACACCATCCTTATAAAAATATAAGGAACCTATGTCTGAAACTCCTTCCCATCAAGTTTATGTTGTTCATATTACTACTCGTTCATAGAACTACGACACAGATCCATCTAAGTCTAAAAAAGATAAAACCTACATAGCAATACCTCCACCACCATAAATAGTTGTCCCATCAAATAAACCCAAATTATCCATACCTATGGCTCCCGAAATATTTGGCCCGACAATGTCACCTAAAACCAAGGTTTCTATCCTCATTGCACCACCTTCAACATCCACTACAATACAAAAGGTTGTCATTAAATAATTACATCAAGATCCTATCAAAATTTCATTATATGAACTGATACAAACATCACCACTTCACAAAAAAGAAATGATGGAAGCTCTCCGATTAATAACAATACCTTCAGATGATCCATCATCTTTTACAAACTTTGTAGGATCTCTCAAATCATCTCGATGTTATATCATTTGAACCATCTGAAATACCTTCCCTCAAACTAGAATATCATGGCTTACCACTCTTCATCACAACTCAAATTAACAAAAACTATATCAATAGAGTAATGATTAATAGTGGTTCCACTATTAACATTATCTCATCCCTTTCTTTTTATCAACTTAAATTACCCCCCTAATACCATTTTCACCCAAATGCCGGTCTTATTATGGTCCTTCAATGTTACTATCGCAACCATGTTAGGAACCATCAACTTACCACTAAAAGTTAGTGAAAAAACTCTCCCAAAAATCTTCTACATTACAGAAGGAGAGTTTCAATATAATATGTTATTAGGACACCCATGGATACACATTATGTGGTACATTCGATCGAATCTTCATCGATGTCTCAAATACAAACATGAGGGTCAAACATTCATTGTTCCTACATATCGAATCTTTTCACCAATTATTATATGATGTATAATCCAAATGACGTACTTATTCCCAAATCCGTGTCTAAATCATCCAATGATGCTTCCACTAGAACGTATATTCCTTCTTCTAAATTTCTATATGGTTCTTCCATTAGTGATGTTGTACGATGCCTCACATTGGATGGAAATCATCTCCTCATGTTTAATCAAATTCCTTCACCAGAAACTTATGGCCGCCCCAAAAAATAACTCATGTATGACCCTAATGTGGGAGATGTTATCTCTTACTATCCATCTTATCTCAAAATGAATTTTTTCTATGGGGGACTTAATCATCCTTCTTCTATTTCTAATGATCAACACCATGTCATGCCCTTCACATTAGATTTAAAATCTTTAGATAATCCAAATTTCTCCCGTATGTATCTTCACCGTTATGCATGGAAAGGTTTCGGCCTTGGGTGTTATGAATAGGGAATCCATGATGTGGTCATCCAATGTTCCCTTAAAACTTATGAAAAATATGGTTTAGGTTATAAAAAAATAGTTCAGAAATATCCGAGGCCACCACATCAAAACCGGCTACATCTGTGCTCATCAATGGATTAGACTCATCATTTCCAACATCCTCGAAGACCCTATGGACCTAGACAATGTTTTTCCCATCCCACATAATTTTTTTTAGTCAATACCATATCCTTAGGACCACTCACTTATCAATCTAACCACAATACTAAACAAATACCTCTTCTTTGGCCATAAATGGTTGAGGAAGATTCACCTATCGTAAATATCCTTCAATGTCATGATGACCAGGATATCCTTTCGCATATGGGAGCTGAAGATCACTTCCTTCAGAAAACCTTACCATCTGAAACATCAATTCTCCTTAATGAATCCACCATTGACGTTAACTTAGGAACCTCTCAAGATCCTCATATAGTTAAAGTTGGCCAATCATTGAGTCTACAAGAACTTGATGACTTCACTTCATTTTTATCCAAATATTATCAATCCTTTGCTTAGTCATATATTGATATGCCTAGAATTGATCCTAATATTATGGTACACAATATTGTCACATATCCAAATGTTAATCCAATTAAACAAAAACTCTGCAAAATGCATCCTCGCATAACTCTTCTTGTTAAGGAAGAATTGAAAAGTCTTTTATCTACCAATTTTATCATACCTATTGATTATCCACAATGGTTTTCTAATATTGATCTTGTAAGTAAAGCATCGGGAAAGTTACGTATCTGCACAAATTTTAGGGATAGTAATATCGCTTTTTTCTAAAAGATGATTTCCCCCTTCCAAACATAGATCAGATCATTGACCTAATAACTGGCCATGAAATGATTTCCCTCATGGATGGTTTTTTAGGTTATAACCAAATTCTTATCGCTACTAACGATCAACATAAAACCTCTTTCATCACCCCTTGGGGAACCTTTTGTTACCGTGTTATGTCGTTTGGCCTCAAAAATTTAGGAGCTACATATCAATGCCATGACCTACATTTTTCATGACCTCATTCACAAAACAGTCAAATATTATGTTGATGACCTTTTAGGAAAGTCCAAATGATGCAAAGATCATCTTACTGTCCTTGATTCAATCTTCACTCATCTCATCCAATATTATCTTTATCTCAATCTCACAAAATGTGTTTTCGGTGTCCTCACTGGTAAAATTTTAGGGTTTATCATATCTATTCGAGGTATTGAAGTTGACCCAGCTAAGGTTAAGGCCATCATTGAAATTCCTCCTCCATCTAATCTCACACAACTACGCAGCCTTCAGGGAAAGTTGCAGTCCATACGACATTTCATATCATAACTCTCTTATTGTTGTGCCCTTTTCATCACCTCCTCCACAAGGACATATATTTTCATTGGGATTCTTATTGTCAAGAATGCCTTTGATAAAATTAAACAATATCTCTTATCACCTCCTATTCTTACTCCACCATGTGAAGGAGAACCATTTTACTTATACATATCTACTTTAGAACATGCTCTTGGAGCCATGCTCGCACATCGTGATAGTTAGGGTCAAGAATAAGTTGTATATTATATCAATCGCACACTTCATGAATATGAAACTCATTACACCGAAGTGGAGAAGCTATGTTGCGATTTATATTTTTCCACTTTGAATTTGTGTCATTACCTTATTAATCATAAAACATATGTTGTCACCAGTTTCAATCCCCTCAAATCTATACACTCTAAACCATATCATAGTGATCATATCACTCGATGGATTATGCTTATGAATAAGTTTGATTTAGAATTCATGTCACAAAAATCCATTAAGGGCCAAGTTATTGCAGATCATCGCGTCGATGCTCCCTTACCAGAAAATCAACCTCCTCATGAGTATCTTCTAGAAAAATCCATTAATAATGTTGATGAATACAAATTCATCCATGTCAAGATGACCCTCTACTTTGATGGTTCTAAATGTTAGGAAGGGGGAGGACCTAGTGTCGTTATCATTCCTACTTGTTTTATTCCTATTCCATTATCATTTAAACTCAATTTTAAGTGCACTAATAATATGGAAGAATATGAAGCTTTAATCATGGGTCTCACTACTTCTATTATTCTAGGTGTTCATATCTTAGACATCAATGGAGATTCACAACTTGTTGTCAGTCAAGTTAAAGGAGAATATCAATGTAAAAATGAAATCTTACAAAAATATTAAGATAGCGTGGACTTTCTCCTTGACGCTTTTGATCATTACACCATCCAAGTTATCCCACGATCTTCTAATAAGCTTGCAGATACAACGGCTTCTTTAGGATCCCTCGTCCTATTAAAAACAAAAGAGTCAAAAGACAACACCAAAGTATCCATCGTTGCTCAATGATTAGATCATCCTTCACATCAAAATGAACTTCCTCTATCAATATCATTGATGATAATCCAACTGATTTATGGTATACTCATATATATGACTATCTCGCTAAATCAAAAATTCCATCTAATTTATCACATAATGTTAAACAGTCATTTCTTTAGCACGTTACTCGCTTTGTCATTATAGGCGGTATTATTTACAAACATAGTTTTGACGATATCTTATTAAGATTCCTTAAGTCACACAAATCTATCAAAGCCATTGAAGAAGTCCATGACGGTATTTGTGGAGGTCATTTTAGAAAAATTCCATCACTAAACGTGTTATATGACTAGGGTATTACTGGCCCACTATCACCAAGGATTGTTGTGAGTACGTTAAGAAATGTGTGAAATGTCAAATTCATTCATATCGATCCATGTCCCCAATCAAGAATTACAACCTACTCAGGACCTATGGCCTTTCTCTCAATGGGGATTAGACCTCATTGGGGCTATCAACCCCAAGTCATCTTAAGCAACATCATTCCATTATCATAGCTACTGAATATTTCACCAAATGGGTTGAAGAAATCCCCTTAACATCAACTAAGTCAGGACTGATTATCAATTTCATATATCAACACATTATATGTCATTTTGACATCCCACATAAGCTTATCATAGATAATGGAAAATATTTTTAAAATAAAGAAGTTAAAAACCTCTGTGACACCTTCAATATTAAACTCAAATTTTCATCACCATACTATCCTCAAGCAAATGGATAGGCTGAAGCCTCTAATAAAACACTCAACAAGATCCTTATGAAAATAGTAAACGGCATGGGAAGAAATTGGCATCTACAAATCATGTTTTCTCTTTGGGCTTATCAAACTAGCATCCACACACCTATAGGAGAAACACCTTATTCACTTGTCTATGGCTCCAAAGCCATTGTACCTCTTGAAATCCAAATCCCATCACTTCGTGTGTCCCTTAAGGACTTTATCCCTGATGAAGAATATCGACAAGATCATTTAGCACAACTTGAACTGTTAGATGAAAAACATCTGATGGCCCTTGAAAATCATCAATTTTATCAAGAACACATTAAAAATTCATATAACAAACATTTCAAAGAATGTGGCTTTAAATTTGGTGATTTTGTGCTTAAAGAAAATCAAATTTTCACTCAATTAAAACAGAGTAAACGTGGAAATTTTCCCCAATTAGATTGGTCCATACATCATTACTCATAAATATGGGTCAGGATTGTACCATCTCACTTCTCTTGATGGTGAACCTGAAGCAGAACCTTGAAATGCCTTGCACTTGTGGCCTTTCTATTGTTAAATTTTTTATTTTCATGACAGTAGTTATATCTTATCATTCCATTAAAACCATCCATCATACCACAATAGTGATTTGAGAGCATGTGGTTATCCGTCATTATCCTAAAACACCTTAAAGATGAGCACCACGACTATGTTCATTGCATATTTCTCTATGGATAAGTTCCTCTTTAGTAGGAACCCTGCAATCACTACATCCATTACCCATGTACCAGTTAAAAGGGAACATAATAGGGGGTATGAATGTGTAGATCATATATACACCTTTTCCCCTCCTCGAAACGGTCTGTTAGGGATTTTCCTCAAAAATATATGTATCAAAATCATTTGGATGCATTTATTCAAAAGAAAAAAATAAAGCGATGGTCGATCCCTTTAAGGACAGGTTATCCATCATAGATCGATCCCTTGAAGGATGACTATCCATAAGAAAAATAAAAAATAGCATAGACCATACCCTTGAAGGATGACTACCCATAAAAAGGGGATTCTCACATTGATGAACATTTTTAAAATAAATTCATCGATATCAAAAGCATTCAAGAGATTTTCCCACATGGATCAACCTTCTTATATCAAACTTCTCACATTGATCTAGTTTGCCTCAAAATCAAAGTAAAGTTGGGGCATCTCTCTTTAGACCTATGGAAAAGGAGAATCTATTTCCCCTCATTAATTTATGGGTGTTCAAACCCCTTTTATGTCCTAATAAAGAAGCTCCCATTTAATCCCACATTTTATTAAGTATTGTGTAATTATCCATTGATGATCATAGTTAACATTTTTAAAGGTTGTAAGTGTAAGAGCATTCAAATTTTCAAAACCCACCGTGTATGTACCAAATCCATAGTGGGACGATCATTCCATATTTATCCTATTTTATTGAACTACATTTTGATACAATTAAGATCACATTTTAAGTTGATAAATTTAACCATGTTTTCCAAACACATAACATCATATCATATATTCATCTAACATCAACACATTCAAATTAAAAAACATATACCACCATACATATTAAGATTAACACATGAAATATAAAAACAATATAGATCATAAAACCTCATCATCATCATCATCATATATATCAATCAAATCCATATACATCAATATCAAAAATAAGCTTCTAAGAGCCATGTCAACAAAATACATCATACAAAAATTGGCTTCCATGAGCCATACAACTACATATCAAGAGTCTGTAAACTGAAACTCTCAAAGAAACTGGTGAGCAAGATTTGTACTACCCTCTCCTCCCTTTGCACCTCCACCTCTACCTTCTCTTGTACCACCCACAACACTAGTATCTCCTCTAACCTCTCCTCCAATATCTCCCACTCACTCAAGTCTCTAAGGTGGGTGACCTACACTCGCACCACTAGCAGTAGGGCCTACCATCCTACCAATCAAATGGTCGGCATACAAAATTGTGTCTGGAAAATCATGAGTCACCATATCAATATAATATTGTAACTCAGCCCACATTGACTCATAGTGAGCCCTAGAAACTGTCCCCAAACCCTATAGGTGGCCTCTTTCCACTAGCCTGTGGCCTCGCTCCACTAATCCTAGGTCTTTGCCCACTAGCTTGTGCTCTCTGAGCCATATGAGCTAACTCGCACCAGAAATAGAAGGCCCGGTAATCCCTAAGGCCTTCCTCATCCCATCTCTCTGACCCTTATACCAATACTTATTTGTAATGGCCTGGTCCAACCAAGCTCTGTAATACTCTTGCTCTACTATCACACTGTCTCTCTCAATGATCAATCCATCCCGCTCAGCAATCAATGTATCTCAAATACCCATGAGGTCATCCCTCTCCCTCTTGGCCGCATCTCTCTCAACCTCTACTATAGCATTCTCAATCATCACTACTACTATGGTTGTTGCAAACTCATCATCACCATCCTCCTCACTATCACCCTGGCACCCTCCACTGCCTCATGTGCCATTTCTCCTCTCGCTTACTCGAGATCACACTTGTCTCGAATCTTTGCTACTCTCTTAGAGACCCAATCCCTATCAAAGCTCCTCAATACATGGGTTCACTTGGCTATATAATCAGGAGTCACCCCTACATCAATAGGAAAAATCTTATCCTTGCCATTAGGAATTGTTGCCCCGAGTGATCCACGATATCCTCAGGATATGTCATAACTACCTGCGGAGTCTTTGTATCCCCATCCTCTTATCTCTACTGCACAAGATCCACTAGAACTCCTTGTGTCAATCTGAACTGTCTCCTAACTCATTCAAAGTAAAGTAACTCGTGCTCACCTAGTCAACAAGCCTCCACCCATACAAGCTACGTAAACTAAAAAAATCACTAGAAAACTCGGGCCAAACAGGAAAATCTAGGTATGGCCTCCATACCACATCACCAATCTACAGTCAAACAATAGCTCTCTATAATATCTTGATCTCCTCCTCTTCAACCTCTGGCTAACATCCTCCCTCCATCTCATGAAACCAAGATGCTCATCAAAAATCACCCCAAGTAATCCCACTAGACGAGAAATAACAATGTGGTGAAGACCCAAGCTTATAATATAAATATAATATCAATGTCATATCTCTTATGGACCTTCTAGGCCCACAACTCTCTATATGTCTGAGCAAGTAGGGTAGGACCCCACTCAAAAATAGTTCACTCCTCCATCATCTCGGCTACAACTCCCATCATCATCCAAGGAAATTGACCACCTCCTGAATCTAGAAATGCATAGCAAAGAATGACCATCATCATCATGGTCATCCGAGTACATCCCACTCTCTCAGCTAAATATGATCTAGCATAAGAAAATCCCGACTCTAGTATGATATCTCCTACATCACCCCCATATAATCTATTCATAGTATCATCTTGCTCCTCCTCAGTGATGAGATAAACACCCTCACCTTAGATAGGTAATCTCAGGATGTGATGAACATCCTCTAGAGTGATCGTAATCTCTCCAAAGTAGGTAGCCAAAAAGTGTTGGTGGAAGGATTCCACTACTCCAGTAAAGCCAACATAAAATCCTACATATGTGTAACCACTAATAATATCTCATACCACAAAAACCTATGGCCTCGACATGATCCCAATCATCCTCAGACATATCAGCTCTAACCTGATCCAAGATCAATGGTATATGATCCCGAATAGTTAATTTTGCATCCACCTGCAAAATAGAAATAAACTAACATCAGTATCATCATTAAGAATATATGATTGAAAAATTAAAATCATCCACAACATATCAAAAAAAAATATCAACATCAACATCATCACCTAAAAACATTAATACCAACAACATCTAAAACATTAAATAATTAAATAATGCTTCGCTATTTATTCCATATTCGAAAGCAAAAATAATAGATTGTGCAAAATTACTTAAACAAATCAAAATCAATGTCACAAAACAAAATTAATGTCCACATCAATTATAGTATTGGAACCATAAACACCATGAAAAAACTCAAGACGTTTCTCAAAAATTACAATTGTTTGCATAGCAGGATAATCGCCAACAATTCACTATAATCACGGTGATTTGTATAAATCATCGACAATTCCTACATTTTTTCCCTAGGGCATTCGAGCGACCCCAAAAAATGGAAAAATTGTCCTAAAACTACAAAAACAAGGATAGAACACTCACCTCAACCCCCATAAGCTTCCTTGCCTACTCAAACTCGCCATTCCATCTAGAAATCACCTTTTTACCCTTGAAAATATATTTTCACTGCACAACTCACTCTGACAAATCATTTTCACCATATGGTAAAATGAGCTCGTGACTTGGATTTTTATAGCCCAAATTTTACATTGAGGGAATCACCGGTGATTCCCCCAATCATCGGTGATTCCCACCACTTTGGTGATTTTCCCTCTAGTCACTTACAAATCATACCTTGTTGGCATATGTGCCCATTTTTTCCTTAAATCATGGCAATCACAATCTTCCACAAATGTGTCTAATTTTCAATGGACCTAGTCCTCGAAATATTAAAACAAACAAACAAACTTTACACTAGGATCCATCATTCATCTATGGGGCATGTACCCTTTGGCCCCTATCATTTAGGTTTCTGTTCTTCTAGCCTACTATTATGGATCATATATCCATAGGTGTCGAACCCCTTTGTTCCCCTATCACTTGGTCCCTTGGTAGCACATCTTGTTTTGACATCTTGTTAGACTGGGGAAACTATGAAACACATGACACACAAAAAAAAGGTTAATATACGTTAATATATCTAATTAAACTAGGAAACATACGTTAATATATCTAATTAAACTAACCAAAATATATCTTAAACAAACCCAGGCCATAATAGAACATAATCTAACCATTTATGACACCTCACCCGACATCACATCATATTTGAAAAATAAATTTATGATCTTATCCCTCGAATACACAACGAATAAACTTGAATTAGGCAATTGTTTCAACTATTAACTAAATAAAATCAAATAACCCAAAATCATAAGTGTTTTGGTAAAATTCCAGCGATTATATAAGTTTTTGCACTCTCATTCAGGGATCATTTGCTTACATCTTTGAGCCTAGTATATACTATCCTTCCATATATTCGATTTAAAAATTTTATCGGTCTTCATTTATCATAGTATTACAACATGAGTAGATCTATATCATTTTATAAGTTGTTCTCATTTGAAGAATCTTCTATAATGTGTCCAAGAGATCTAATTTTATAGTTTCACATCCTCCTTTATTCATGGATCCATTCAAGCCTCTGTTAGTGTAATTCATCTCTATCACTACATCTACTTGTCATCCAACACCTACACTCACCATTTTCAAGCACGATCTTCACCAATTTACAGATTCTGACAGCTTCAATCTTCATTCAAATCAAGGTAAGACTTTAAATTTGCATCTTTTATTTATATATTTGAAACATCCATTATCAAAAAGCCTTTAATTTACATTATAATTGAAATCAAACTGATTAATTTGTCGTAAAATTGATCAATTTGTTATAAAAACATTATATTTCATACTTTTTATTTTAACTTAAAAATGTCGCGATTTAATGAAACTCTTGTGTTTCCCTAAAATGCTTACATTTCTCCTGCTTTCTTTGCCCTAGTTTCTCTGCTGCCCCGCTTCTGCCCCCTCCACCCGTTTCTTGCCACCCCCATGCCGCCTACACAATCTTCTCCTTCCATTCCCCCTGCTGCTGCTCCCATCACCCACCTCGCCTCTACCTCTAAAAGACCAGTCACCAGGGCTTCCAGGAGGCTCAACCTTGAGACTCTTGCTGTGGAGAAGGAGCCTTTTGAACTTGAGATTACACATGACCTGCTGAATATCAGTAGTGCCAGTCCCCAGGAAGTGCGGATGGATAGCTCTTCTAAGAGGTTGGAGGCCTTAGAGGCTGAGATGAAATTGCTGAAGGATGAGGTCAAGAACCTTGCTAAACAGAAAGGCAAGAAAAGCATGGAGGAGGAGGGAAACATTGATAGCAGTCAGATTGAAGACATATACAAGAAGTTGACCTCCTTAGACTCCCACTTAGGGAAGGCCAAGACTAGACATGATTACAACATTTCCGCCTTTAGGGCGATTGAGGAGTTCATCGAGGGTCATGCCAAAAGTGTTTCCAACCTTAGCGGTGTCCAGCTGCACTTTGGGGCAACGAAAAAGAAAGCAAAAGAATCATTGAGGAGCTTGATAAGACTGATGCTGCCCATATGACTGCTTTGGGTATGTTTCATGCCTAGAAGAGAATCAAGATCGAAAGATCGATAAAGTGCGAAGTGGTTACGGATGCTTCTTTGCTTTTAGTTGTTTTTTGTTGTTTCTCTGCGGTCGGTTTGCTGTTTTTTTGCTGTTGTTTTGTTGTTTTGTCTCGTTTGAGTAGCTATTTCTGAGCTACTTGGAGCTTCATTGTAACACTTGGATCTTGATCCATTCTCTCTGTTTCTCACTCTTATTCCGGCTCTCAGGCCTTCTTTTGTATTCAAGGGTATAGTCCCTTTCAAAAAACTATTTGCCAATAATAAAAAAAAATGCCTACATTTACGTAAAAACACGTGTTTCCTATCAAACCTGCCTCTTATAACTTTTATCATAGTATTATTCATCCATTGCATATATTTCTCTATCGTTTCTAACATACTATCAAGAATGAATTTTGTAGATAGTTATAAAAATAAGCTCATGAGATAGCCAGCATTAATTCCGATCTGATTATCTATCACCCTTTGCATTGGGAGAAATATGACATATTGCTCAATTTGGAACTTTGTGCTATACATTCAACCCCTTTAGATCAGCTACAAAGCATCTTTGAAACCACTTAGAGGATTCGTGAGGCCACAGATGAGTTTTGGGAGGCCTATTTCAAAATTCTTCGCATTCGAGCTGATTTGGCCTGGTTCAAATACCGCTACAAAGCTAGATTGGAAATTTGGGACTCTGACGCTGAATCAACAAACCAAATTGAATTCATCAAACAACCTGAATATCAATATTTTAACTCTACATCTGATTATCAATACAACTCAGAGAACAATGAACCACGAATTCATCCTTGATTTCTTTAGATATGAGCATACCAATGATTACGACTCGACCTCTTTGAAGAATCTGAGATAGATTATCCAGAGCTCACTTTTGAGAACCCGTCATCATCATCGAATATTCTAACACTGAATTTGATTCATATTTCTAGGTTATAGTTTATATATATAGGTTTTCATTATATGCTATAAATTTGTAATAAAGTTTGAAATTGTCAAAACAATCATTATTTTTATCCATCCTATATCATGATTGGCTTTATGTATCACTTGATTACATAAAATAGTGGGTTGACATCCTTGTGAGGAAGCCCCTTGGACTTCTAGGGACTGGCCTTTTCCAGCAACCCACTTACTATTTTTACTAATTAAAAATTTGGTGTAGTGTCTTTGATTGTAGTATCATTAGTAAGATAGGAGCTCAACTGTTTTGAACATGTGGTGCAAGATCAGCATAATCCATACACATATGTGGGTACTGGTAAACCCTGTCATTTTGAGGTTTGATAAGTTTTATTATCTTGTTTATTAGGTTAAATTAAAGGGATAATTATTTTTGAAACACTAAAAGTGCGAGAGGAAAGTAACATAAAGCAAAAAAAAAAGTGAAAAATCATAATTAAAGTTGGGTACGATGGTAGGTGAGGAGCAATTTATGTAGGTAATTTTAGAAAATATATAAAAGGGATGCAAGAGACTCCATTTTTACCTTGCATGTTTGATTATTTAAAGCTTTGAAGAGAATATGTAAGTGCAAATGAGTGTATTGTGCAATTCCATATGAAAAGTACATTTAACCAATGAATTTGTTCACGAAGTTGTGGAGCTCCTTCGTGAGAAGTGTGAGAGTGAGTGAAAGATGTGTGAATATTAGAATTCAATGATTTGGGGTTTCAAAATAAAAATAATCTGCAACTAGGGCACATGATTTTTGGGTGATAGAGGTAGCAAAATGTACAAAAAGGTAAGGGTAAGTTGTGTAAGTTAGTGATGGCATCAAAAAGAGCACTTACTTGAGCTGACCATAAGGAGTAAGAATCATAAGGAGGCTGGAGGAAGAAGTAGGAGCACCCGAGGAAAGGTTTATAGAAATGTAGTATCCTGAGGACATAATCATGGGGTATGATTGGGAATCCCACATTCATAGAATTAAAGTAAGCAATTATAGTCATCACACCAACGTAAACCAGGACCAAATTGAGAAGGAGCAAGTGAAAAATACCATCTTGCACTCTAAAGATGATAAACCTAACTACAATGACGAAGGTGAAGATTTTGGAGAATGCTAGAGTCTTGAAAATTTATGATTTTCCATACTTTGGAAAACCAGAAATACTCTATTAGTGGTTGATGTCAAGAGTCCATGAGGACTTCTTCTACTTCGTAGGAAGTTGAGTATGACTTACCGTGCCACTTATTGGGAAATTTACATGATTTTGGAGCTCGGGCATAGAGATTTCTTAAAATATTGATGATGAAGTAGGAGTTGAGGCCACTTCAATCGAGATGGCATATCAGAAAGGAAGGCACACAATGTAAATCTTGATGGTAAACTGGTCATGTTGTGAATATTTTCATGCATCTCTTCACTAAGTTTAATCACGGGAGAGATTGAGCCAAGTAAATAAGAAATGGTTGCACATTGCAATGAAGATGGTGAAGGGGACTATCTACAACTTGGATGCATTCAGAATAGAAGGCATTATCGATGAGGCACACTTGGGAGATAAGGTTTCATGGGGAGAAATCCTTTTATCCATACTATTTTTAGAGTTTGGGGTCCCGAGATGGACCTAACAAAAAAATAAGGTAGTACCCGCCAAAGAATAATTCACTAGCCAAGCGATTTGAAACATATACTTGTGATGGAGCCATGAGTGGAGCCTACAAGATCAGTTTAGAGATGTGGTCTAGAAGAATGAGTGAGGTGTTTGAACATGAATGATGCATACCAAGAAACTTTTTATAAATAGTCGATAGAAAGGCAAAGTTTGTGGTATACAAACATTATTGCATTGGGAGGTTTTATATGAATATTGGTAAATGGATCCCATGGTGCAAGTTACCTTATGCATTTATAACATTCTATTTAAGGATTCATTTAATAGATTCTTAAACATGTGAAATATCGAGTTCGATGTAGATAAGGTTTACTGCAACTACCACACACTCTAGAGAAAAAAAAATTATACTGGGTAAGTCTTCTTACATCGAGACTATGATATCGAGATGATAAAATTATAAATTTTATAACTTTGGTAGTAGGGAAAATTGGTGCGGCTAAGGTATACATCTACCTTAAGCCTCAATTGGTGAATGAAAATTATGATGAAGATGAATTGAAAATCTTGGAGCCATGCAAAAGGAAAGCATATAGTCGGTACAAGGCAAGAGCATGAGCCCACTCCTCATAGGGATAAAGAATAAGAAGAGACTAAGAATGAGGAGGAGGATATATATGATATTAGTGCACTATATCATGGTACTATAATACAACCAAGCTGCAGTATCAATAGGTCACGTAAAGATAGTCCTCCAAGGTAGGAAGAAGAAGAGATAAAGATTAGTCTTGAAGTGAAGAAGCAGCGAAAAGAAGAGGATGGTGCGGTTGAGCGGGGTTATAGAAGAAGGCTCAAGAGAAATCCTTGGATAGAGAACCTTTGGCGTAGGACCCTCTATACTAGTAAGGAGCCAAGGAATATCTCGGTGAAGCCAAGACTAGAGAAGAATACAAAGAGAAGGTGTAATATCGTGCCTGACAACATGACAATGAGAAAGAGGAGTTATCAAAAGGATTTACATGCAATACGGAGTTCTTGCACGGTTATTGATTTGGGAGGAGAAGAGGAATCCCAAAATGACATGGAATTTATTAGTGAGCGTGAAGATGAAGGCCCCACATGAGATAAAGAAGAAAAAGAGATGGATGGAAGATAACCATAAAGTGATCATGGGAGCACAAGAGAAGTTCTAAATTTAGGCGTAGAGACACATATACCAAAAGGTAAGTGGTCTAAGAGGAAAAAGGGAGAAGAATTTTTGAAGACATCGGACCTAGGGTATGGTAATGATCCTTCCAAGATCATCCAAACAAGATTCCATAGCACACTCACTCATGAGAAACTTTATGGTTAGGAGGTAATAGATTCCAAGGGTGTAAACATACATAAAAGGAAGATGTTGAGTTGGAAAATGTAGAAACACAAGGACAAACCATAATTTGTCATCGTGAGGAAACATGTATGAAGTGTAGGATGAAAAAATCACATCAAGCCACCCATATCACGGTGAAGCCTACAAAATTTGAGATGAGGAGGTAAGTAATTCTTTGACAAATATGGTAACAGAAGTAGAAAGGAGAAATGTGGATAAAGCATCCACACTCAAAACCTTGTTAGAAGATAACAAGAATAAGGAGAAATATATCTAACAATTTATTGAGGCGTGTGGGAGGAAGCGAAGCATAAGAAGGATATTCAATAGTTTCTTGCGGACATTGGGAGTGAAGTTTGAAGGCACATACATAATTTGATGAAGAAATGTAGAAGATATACCCATAATCCTTACACTTTATACAATATTTGGTTTACTTGTTTCTTAAGGAGAATCCAACCGTATAGGGGAAACTCAAGTAGACCCAACAGTAGAAAAGGAAAATAATAAGAAGACTATAGCGTGCGGGATTGGGATGTATGATGCCATGTTGTAAACACTGAAAGATGAACTAAAGAAGGAAAATTGGGCATTGGAAAACTGTGAGGATCCAGAGAATATCCTTAAGGCATACATAATCTAGGAGGAAAATGATGTCCTCGCAGCCAAGAGGGATGAGTCTCTAGGGAGAGAAGATAAGTGGTTATGGTTGTGCGACACACTTAAGGTAACAAAGGATTCACATGATGATGAGTAAAGAAATTTGGTTCATTGATAGTGCGAAGGATAGACTTTATGGAGGGAATGATCTTAGGAATGGCTAGAATGATGAGGGAGATCAATCAAAAAGGGGAAGACATAAATTTAGAGGAGATGGAAAAGATAGTTGGCACAGTCCCAAATTTAGTGAAGAAGGGGATAACAGAATGGAATGAGTTGGAGAGTACAATTAACAATGACTACCTTGAACTTTTATTTCAGTGAGGAAAAGAGACCGAATCACCCTTAAGAATCTATTTTTTATGTTGTATTCTTTTATTCTTTATTCATTATGTCATGGAGAGATAAGTTAAGGGATCTCATTACAAGGATGGAAATGAAATTATTGTGGGTTAATGTTAGATGTAAGAAATGGCTAAGTATGGAGATCTCACCAAGGAATGTAGTGCGCAAGAGGGCACATGTGTGTATGTGAAGGTGCAGTTGAAGTTGTGCGCACCTAGGAAGGTATGATTTAGGAATTAGAAAATTTTGTAGTTATGGGCTAAAAATAGGAAAAAACACTTTGGAGTGTGGATCACACCAAGGAGAAAATAAGGACGAATTGAGGGCCAAGGAGCGTCTATTTTGGGATAAACCACATGTAAAGAATAAAATGAAAGGTCATGCATGGGTCAAGTTATTAATAGGATAAAATCAAGGCTTATTTATAGTAATGTCTATTATTAGTTGTCTTGAAAAGCATGCATGTAATGTATGTATGGTTATTTTTAGCATGCAATCTCATTTAAGAGTGCATAGGTGGTGAAGGGAAATTCCCCACCCCTATAATTATATATTATATGTCTTTGTTTTGGGACCATATATTATTTTTCATGATTGAGTGCTAAGAGTATTTATGGCTTAGGGTTTGATGTTGCACATGTTCTAGCGCCTAGTTATGATGATGTATTCAGATTTTGTTATGTAATACTTTGCTATAATGGAATATGAAGGATGAAATTTGGTAATTGATGTGTCTGAATATAGTGATTTCATGGTTCATATGATATTAATTGTTATCTAATCTATATGTTTCCTTATTATGTGTGTTTGTAAATAAATGTATGTGATGACTTCTTATGATTGAATCAACACTTAGTTATATATCATCATGTATTTATATGCTAATATCTTGACAAGAAACACAAAGGAGGGACCTGGTAGCTTTGTGCACTTTGGTGAGTGTTCATATCTATCTAGATGAGGTGTCAACACACATAATAAATTGAGGGAAATAAAAGACTACATATTAGCTCGAGAAAGATATCAACTTACTTTATTTGACCAACTATGGATTAAGAATAGGTCTAGGGAAGACCTAGAAAACATGACTAAACCCTTTAAACACACTCTTATACACTTTTGAGTGTCTCAAATCCTCATGCTAATGTTGTGAAAATTCATAACCGAGATACTACAAACATGAGAACCACCCATGCCTTCATGTATGATGACTAGGCTACCTAACCAATCATCTTGACCATGTTTTCACCATCAATGTTGACCACCTCATCACTTCATCAGTCTTTTCCACTTAAAATATCCTTGACACACTTCATGACATGACCAAAACATCCTCCTATCACCGCAATACCTCCGTAATTCAATATACCTACTCAAGACACATTAAAACATCATGTCACCTCATCAAACAAATCAACATGACCAAGCAACACAAAATGACATCAATGGATGACACTACCAATCAACCTTCACATGACATCATAAACCTTTTGACATCAATGAAAACACTAAATTCCAACATCCCTCGTGATAAATGTCTCTTGATGGAATTGGTTAGGAAATTACTCCATCTCCACAAATACAAGCAAAGAAAACATAAGGCAGGTATTCACTATCCTATCACGATTGGTTGATATTCATGTGCATCATCTTACAAGGCTAAAAGTGTTATGGGAGAAATAAAAAAAATGAAGAATAAAAACTTTCACACATGAATTATCTTTGGTTTTTGAGGTGTCGTACGTGGGCTCAAACCGCCGATTTTGATATGCCTTAATTAGAAGATATTTGGATCGGCTACAGAGATGAGGTGACACTGAGGAAGAAAGAATATTACATGTTAACACTTAAATAAGTGATAAAATACAACATCATAGATGTTCCATAAGGAACCTATGATGATGAGGAGGTATTGGATTTGAGATACACTTAAAAAATTGTAAATACACTACCAGTACCCTTAGGTAATTGGTCACTCAAGGAGTGCACACTCACCATGGAATGCACAGAGGGAATCATCAACCACACCAATCATTGGTTACTTTCCTTAGGAACTCCATCTAAGAATATTAATTCTACCATAGCTGTGGATCCACAAATATAAAGTACAACCAGAGGTGGGAAACTCTACTACTATAAAGGAAGAGAGGACCCTTTCCAAGCCTCTTAAAATAAAATTTGTAAGCAAGGGTGTGGTACCTTCTTCTTCTATTCCTTCCACTAAATTGATAGACTTGATTTTT
The DNA here is from genome assembly GCA_018340775.1 of Taxus wallichiana var. yunnanensis. Classification (NCBI taxonomy): domain Eukaryota; kingdom Viridiplantae; phylum Streptophyta; class Pinopsida; order Cupressales; family Taxaceae; genus Taxus; species Taxus wallichiana. Next base: position 168,698,854 of record CM031244.1, read on the forward strand.
CTTCATCTTCTACTTCCCAATGTTGGATTCTCTTCTCTCACCTCCTCTTCTTTCTTCCCCATTTTCAGTCCCTTCTCCTCCCTCGCCTCTTGCATTCCCTCTACTCATGACCTCTATTCCTTTTCCTTCCACTTTCTCTTTTATCATCATGTCAACCTCCTCTACTTCCATGGATCAAGTGTTTTATTTCCTTCCTCTTTCATCCGTAGATAGTTTGGTTTTGATTTATCCCTTGTGAACTCCTCTCCACTAAATTCATCTACCCACTTCTCCTCATATCTTCCTTCCCATTTCATCCATTTCCATACCTATATTCATGATGTATATCCCTTCTCTCATGGTTGCTCCTTCCTTACCACTTGTCACCATTTCAGTTTTCTATTTTTCACCCATTCCTTCAACTATGATTGTCTCCTTTCCCTCACCATCTTCTCAAAAAAAGATCTCTTCCTCCACTCCCTCTTGGCTAATTAGGTAAACTCTTAAGAAGAAGACATTATCCATTGTCGATGACTTTGATCTCGAAGTTTAGATCTTTCTCCCGACATCAAAAGAAGAAGCCAAATATAATATCTCATATTACAGGTTGATCAATCTAGGGAGAGTTTTATTGATATTTATATTTTTGTTGCATCAATTTCCAAAATATATATCACGGTATATGATTACCAAATCTCTAAGGTATCCTTAGGTAAGGCTATGCATGAGGGTGTGAAACAAGATGTCCTGATTGCCCTTGGAAATCTTCTAGAAAAAATTAATAAAGAAAAGTTCACCAATGACGAGATCAAAAATAAATTGGAGCAACTAACATCCATCCTTCATAATATAATTAAGCCTACTCATTCCACCACCCTTTCAATAACAAAAATCTTATACACCACCTATTTCTCTACATTGGAGAAAATGGGTCAGCAAGGGTGAGTGGTTGGAGCCTAGGTGGAATGTATAATCCAAGAAGGGGAGAAAGTAATATGAGATGTGGTGGTTATGCATAATGATCTTGAAATGGAGATCAACATTATGATCAAGATGTGCAACATTTTGGGAGACTAATGTGATAATTTAGAACTCACTCTAGAAGCTTGGAGAGAGTTACAGAAGTTGGATCTAGATGTCCTCCTCCATGAAGGGATCATTAATGATCCCACCAATCTCTTTGAATACTTTAAGGTCATCAATTTATACATTCAAATGCTCAAAAAAGGAACTCAGAAATTGGTTAGCACCATGAGTGAGGGAATTTATGCCATTGATGATATCATTGATGAATACAACAAGATCCATTGCAAGTTCTAAGATGGTGATCTAAACGCACTCTCAGCAAATGTTGTTGTTGCGAAATTTGAAAACCTAGTTGATGAGGGGAAAAGAAGTAGCCCAAATCTTTGGTATTCAAGATAATGGGTAAGGTCAAGAGAATACCTAAAAATTTGATTCAAGCGGTTGACTCCACTAAAATCATAAATTTTAATACGTGTGATCATGATGACAAAGAAGTATAAGAAATTATCAAATAATTTCATGAATATATGCAAAAAAAAATTGAAGAATATATTGAGGAGGCGCTACAGTGAAAGATTTAGATGAACGAGAAAAGGATAATGTGAATCCCAACTGAACCTCCCTTTGCACTTATGTTTTTAGAGTCATTTTTGCACATTCCTCCATCCTACAGTCCAACCATGTCAAGTTGTAGGTTTGACCCATCAAATCTACACAACTTTTTAGCTATTTTTGAAAAAGACTCTATCTTATATATAAATACATCCTATTTTTAGAACGTCATTAGTTAAGAGGAGCGAGAAAATATTTATAAACCTCTCTCGATATATATACAAGGATGCATAATGTATTAAAGATGACTTTTTGACCTATTATGTAAGGTGGTTCTTCCCCTTTTGAGTACTTGTACACACGCTCATGCCTTACTCTTCAATATGAAACTAATATTTTTCCTTCTTTCCACTTGCATGTGTTGTCTATGTCAATGGTTGATTATCGTACTTGTGAATATTTATTTCTGGTGCTTATATGATCCATTTTACCTTCATATGGAGTTAGTTCTTCTCTTTGTAGGTTGTATGTTGTGTTAAAATAATATTATTTGTGATAGTTGTGGAATCGCATGTGAATCCCTTCTATTATTATTTAAGTTCCTCACCTTCATACAAAATACTTATGTAAAGAGACTAAGATAGAAAGTTTTGCATATTATTGTCCTTGTTATTGAATGTTTATTGCTTATAAAATCTAGTAAATTTGTTCCCTTACTATTGGTGCATCTCCACACTTTCACTTTTAGTTATCTTTCTTTCCTTTTACACAGAGAAGTCTTGAACAACTAGAATTAGTTTTATTTCCAGTAGTCGTAGGTTATGCAACGTGATCTTTAATCAATTTATGTAGTTTATAAAGAAGTCATCCTACTCTAGAGGTTCATCGATGTTGGTTCTCAAATTAGTCTCGCCCCGTTTGTCATTAAAATCCCTCAGTTTGCGGCCTCTGTCACGTTTCTTTTTTTTATCTCTTTGTGTTGATGCTTGAAGAATTTGTCCTCCATTTGGTTGCCATGATTAGTCCCTTCATTTGTTGAAGATCACTCTAAGATCGAGAATTTGTTTTGTGTTTCTCTGCCCATTTGAACGTGTTTGTAACATTGGGCGTAAAACTCAAGCTATTCATTTCCTTTCTTTTTCCATAGTCGTGTGTTGTTGTCCCTGCCATTTTTTACCAAGTACCAAAGGAAACATGATTGAATGTAGCTTGGAGGATCATGTTTGAACCTTACAACATTTCCAAATTCTCTGTCCTTGAAGAAAATTTCATCTCCGGGCTCAAACGGTGGTTTCCTTGCATTTTTATGGCTTGACAAGTGTGTTTTTCCCGTCAAATTTACATCTCTGCATCAGTGGAAATGTGGCCCTTTTTATTGGATGCGGCTTGGCGGGGCACTCTAAAAACTCTGTGGATCATTTCAACCCAAAACTTTTCCACGTGGAGGAACGATGCTCATTTGAAGACTTGCCTTTTGGTTTGACCTTAGAGTTGCATCGGGGGACACGTGGAGGATTCCACTACTTTTCCCAGACTTAGAAAAAAAATTCATGCAGCTAGTACAGTTTTGGCAGGCCATGGAAACGTGGTGGATTGGCCCTCATTTGAGGATCTACCTTAGGGTCCCACCTTAAAAATTACGACAGAGGGACAAGTGGAGGCTTCCGCCGGCTCCACTCTGTACTTCAACTTTTTAAGGAAATTTTCTAAGGACTGGGACATGTGGTGAGCCCACACTCATTTCGGGTCTTTGCTCCTGGGGATCATTTTGAAGTTGCACCATAAAGCCACGTGGAGGTTTCCACCATGACTTCTTTTACTTAGACTTTTCAAGAAACTTCCTAAAGGGCCTAAGACATGTGGAGGGACCATGCATGTTTGGGGACTGACCCTTGAGTTTTATTTTGAAGAAGCACCAAGAGGACACTTGGAGGCTTCCGCTCACTCTGTCTTTTTCTTGGACTTTTCAACAGCTGAAGAAGACTATCTTGGACCTTAGACACATGGCACCTTCTGTTGAACCTTCAAATTTTTAACAAACTCTACTAGACTGAGACACGTGTTGAGCCTGCGCTTGTTTAGGGTCTCTACTTATGGGGACCATCTAAAAAATTTCATTGAGACACATAGCAATTTGAAAAGTCAAAAGGTGGGGAGGCGGACCATCGAGGTAGTCTAGATTTTTTTCCCTTATTGTCAAAGAGGTTAAAGTCATCAAAATGGCCCGCAAGCCCGATAGAGAATAGTCAAAATTTGCTTTAGTCAACGGCGAAGGTGCGGACTTTGAGGGAAATTTGGAAAAAATCATTTTGTGAAAAAGGGGGTTAAAGTGTAAAAAGGAAGCGTGGTTCCATTGGGACCCACATCAGAAACTAAAGGTGGAAGGGTGGAGATACAAGGAAAATTTGGAAAATTTTCCTTTTTCCAAAAATGAGGTAAAATAGTAGAATTGAGCCACGGTTCCTCTGGGACCCACATTGGGACACATGTCAAGCCCATTTTTCAAAGGCGGAGGGTGGAGAAAAATGAGAAATTTTGCATTTTTCCCAAAAGTTGTAAAAGGTAAAAAGGAACCCCCATGCCCATCTTAACTCGGATCTCCCATGTGGATGGTCCAAATTTAAAAGGGAAATCAATGGCAAATTGTGCATCTGTATCTAATTTTCTACCATTTTTGCTCCAAATCTCTCAGGGATGCAAATTTTTATGGTTTTTATCATTTCTTGGTGTCTCCTACATGCCAAATGAAGAGGAGAATTAATTTGATATCTTGATTTGGTAGGGAAGATCTAAAAATGTCTTTTACCATTAAGATGTGATCTGACTATCAGATTCGATCTAATTTTCCAATCTTTCTTTCCTTGGCACACAAGAAACCAGTTGATATGTTTATTTGGTGGGGAAGATCTGAAAAATTCTTTTACTATTAAGATGTGACCTAACTATCAAATTCAATCTGATTTTCCAATCTTTCCTTCTTTGGCATGCAAGAAACAAGATTTGACATATTAATGGAGGAAGTAGTTGGCGCGTGAAGTGAAGAGTGATTTACAGGGTGAAGAATTGAATACTAGAAATATTTGGAGAGATTTTCCCTCTGAACACCTGACAACTTTTTTTGTAAATCTAATTCTAGGAATCACGATCAAAATCGTGACAAGAAATTGTGCTTTGAATGTTTTTTGTTTTGGGGAAAACTCTGTTGTAAATGAAATGTTATAAATTACATGAATTTGTCATGTAAATGGTTGGAGTGTTAGAGGTCGGGAGCTAATTCCTAAGAGAAAAGTTTGACAGATCCCATCTTTCTGAGAAATCATCTGACGAACCTGTTTATTTATTTTGTGTTAAATTTGATCATGTCAAGGTGGTTGTAAGTGTACAACCATTGACAAGCTCTGAGATTGTTCTAGAAACTTTCCCCTACTGATGCATTTAATCAAATTTGAGTTAATCTGTGTTTGATTTTGAGCAAAATTATGTCTACTTCATTTCTGAATGTCTGCAAATAGTTTTCTTGTTCCCATTGCAATCTTACATTGAAATCTTTGTGAATCACACAATATCTTATCCTTGTGATAGTTTGGTGGCATTTGCAATTTCATTTATCAGAAGAGCTTTCATTTGATAGTGAAATAAACAAATTTAAAATCACTTTACTCCTAGCATGATGATAATATTGTTTGTTAGCCTTTGAGGGTATCTTAGGCATGATAAAACAAAGGTTGATAATGTTCAATTAAGTTTTTCAATTTGAGCCTTCATTTTGGATTCTTAAATTTTGTGTGAAAACGTGTTGATTTGGGCCTCCATTGAAGCACACCTTTTGGTTAAAGGAACATTTTAGTTGTTCTAAAGCATTTTGTTGATCAAGCCTTCCATTTTTGTAAAAATCTCTCAAATATCTAGCGAATCAAAGTCCACTCTACCTCACCTCCCACCAAAATTCATTTAAAAACAACCAATCCTACCCATACTACCCCTGTTTGTCCTATGTGTGTACAAATGCATAATTTCTATTACTAAAACATGTAGAAGCAATCAGGTTTTCATTGTCTTTAGTAGCCTAAACCTTGCTTAGAAAATATCTCCATTATCTAGGGTGAAAACTTGTGAGAGTTATATTTTTGTTGTATTGATCATATTTTCTTCAAGGTCTTCTTAATAAATTTGTAAAGAAGGATATCTCCATCTCCTCCACAAACAACAGGCTACAAAAGGGTCCTCTCACCTGGTTGAAAGGCACAACCATAAAGTAGTGAGGATAGATCAAATCCTCTTAAGGGTGCTACCCATTTTTCCACATTTGGGTGACAAAGGTCAAGCTTCATTTATTCCAAGGCTACAAAATGACACACAACATGATCTACTTTTCTCTAAGCTTCCTATCAAAACTGTGATGCTTCTCAACTTCTAAGGGAGAATCAATTTGGGAACCAACACCATTTTTGCACCGTTTCTGGGGACATTGTGATTGCAGTTCATATTCAGACCCTGGTAAACATTTCTTATATGCCATAAGTGCTAGTACATTTTTTCAACATCATCATGTGTTCAGGCCAGTAAGAAGTGTTCAAAGATATAAGTGTCGTGTGCAATATTTCCAATTTCTATAGTTATTGCACTAAGTTTCATTGATAAATCTGGGTAAAGGAAGGTCAAATATTTCCATTTCCAGTTTCAAGAGTTGACAGACATCTAACAAATCATATTTTTAGTGCATTTACACAAATAAGGTGGAAATCCTTAGTGGCGACTACGTGTTGATCTGATTTTTCATAAATATCAATGTCTTAGCCTCTGTCAAGTGAGATTTGTTACTAATCTTTGCAAATCTAGAAGGAAGAAGATCTTTCTTCACTAAGGATCTTACTAGGACATTATTTCTAGAGCTAGGAAAAACAAATTCAGAAGGAAGAAAATCCTAGAGAGTTGTTAGAGATCAACAGTCAAGAAAAGAGATCTCCATTGATGAAAGTGATCAGCCTATCATTGAATATTGCCATTCAAGTGCTTCTAAATTAGGTAGTATTTTTGTGGAATTGAATTCTCCATCTGGAGAGGGGCCTTCATTTGAATTTGAAAATTTTGCTTCTCATTCTACCCTGTGTTTTCCAAAGTTGATAGGGTTTTCCAAGAAACAAAGCCTTTAGGGGATATCCATTTTGAAATTTATACTCATGTGTTTCAAAGACCCCTTGTCCCTTATCAGTTTGATTCTCCTCTAAGGTCACCTCCTCAAAACAACATGGCCCATCCCCCACCCAGACCTCCATTTGTTGTAAATACTTTTGGTCCTATAAATTTTAGAGGGATGGTTGGTTATCCAAATGTAGTTCCCCAAGATGTAAGAAATAGACTACCAAAGTTCCAAGGAAATAATGTTATAACTGGTGATCAACACTTAAAGCTTTTATCAACATGATGGAAGACTTTGAGATTGAATTTGAAGATGTATATATCAAATTGTTTATCCATACTTTGGAAGAAGATGCAAGGGACTAGTATAAAGCTTTGCTAGATAATTCCATTGATTCTTAGACCAAAATGAATAATGCATTTAGATTACAGTATGGTGATAAAACGGACCCTAGGTTTCTTTTTCAGAATTTGAGAATATTAAAAAGAATCCTAATGAATCAGTGCATGACTTCAACACTAGATTTAATAAGACATTGAGGAGATTTCCTGTAAGTTTAAGGCCATGTGATGAATCTTGTCTTATAAATTATTCAGATGCATTTGATAAGAAATATGCTTACTATTTGAGGGACAAAACCCTACCAATTTGAGGTAGGCCTTTACCATGGCTCTACAAATTGAGAATAACATTAAAGCAATTGGAAAACCTCCTAAGAGGGAAGGTGTGAAACTGGTTAACCTAGAAAAACCTCAAGCAAGGTTGCTGATTTGGAGGAAGTTGTGAAAAATTTGGCAGGAGTTATCAAATAAATCTCATAAAAATTAGCCCGTGCAAAGAAAGGGGTGGGCGAACTCACAAGGTCAACATAAGCAACAAGGCCAAGATAGATTTACAAATCATCCTAGAAATGAGCAGAGATCTGATGATGAGGCAAGGGACCCATGGGATCTACAAATAGACATCCCTAGGCTAGGGAAAATAGAATGGTGTCTAATCCTTTGGTTGCTAGAGTTGTTATTGAAGAAATAAATGTAATTGATTGGTGTGATAGATGTTTCATGCCCCATGCTCCATGTGAAGTAGATCAGCAAGTAGAAGAGGAAGTTGATGATGATAACATTGATGATGATGCATGCATAATGGAGTGCTCTATAAGCTCACAGCAAGGAGCAACTTCAACTAAGGTAATAAGTGCTAGAAGCTCGCTACTAATTTTTGGGATTTCATTCACCATGTACATTTTCTTCTCTCTCTCATACTTTAGAAATAGATATTGTACAAGCTTTTGAATTTCCCAATAATGAATTTGAATATTTAAGATATTTAATGATAAAGAAGTATGATGGAGGAATCTGTTGGGCCCCTTAAATATTTGCTAAGTACAAAAGGGCACATAGGCACGCAAGGCCTAGTTAAAGAAAAGTGTGCAAGGATAAGGAGTGAAGGGAGAGGCTTTAAGGAAACCCGTGGCACGCACACGGATAGAACCAAGGGTTCAAGACTTATCCATATTGGGTGTTTTGGTAGAACATGTGAAAAGCATGACCGACTACACATGTGAAGTGGATAAGGTGCCAGCCTGGCGACATGGTGGCCCAAGAAGGAGCATGCTGTGGTAGAAGCTTCTAGAAGCTCATCATGGTAAAAAGTGGAAATCTTAGGCTTGGAGGAGCATGCTCACATGGAGGACCACATTCAGACACTTGGCATCGGATCTGAGGCCGCTAGAGGATGAGTTGGCAATCCAGAAATCCTATATATACAAGCACTGCAGAAGGAAGTATATAGATACAGAGAGAGGGCTGAGCTCTGTAAAAATACTACAAGAACTCTGTTAGTTTGGGTAATTGTGTTTAGGGAAGGATGTATCAAGGGTATGGGTTATAAATTTATTTTGAGAGCCTAGTCATATGAGTCCAGATATAATGCATGATTGTGGTCTACTTCTCTGTAACATTTTGTAATGGCTCCATGAATGTAATGAGGTTACCATCTTACAATGAATATGAACATTGATGATTCTAATGCATACATTTTTATCATAGTTCTTTCTCATTTATGTTTATGATCAAGTATGGATGCATGTGCAACTTCTTTCTGTTTTGGTATAAGTTATTCAATCTATTAAGCATTTTCTGTCTAGAATGATTGCAAGGACCTAGAAGCCATCCTGAGCTCCATGGTGCATGTATGTTTTACTTCCTTCCAATTCTCTTAAACCTAGTGTTGGTGTCATTTTTGAGCTTACACCGTTTTACCCTAATTTTTGCTTCATTATGCATGCTCTAAAACGTTTTCTCTCAAAATCGGTGGTCCTGTAAATTTTCCCTCCAAATTAAATGCCTTGAAATGCTCATAAACTTGTTGTTTTGTTCCAATTTGAATGAAATCATCATGTGTGCCCTCTTTTATGCCCTAATTTTTCCAAAATCTCGGGCTCTACCTTTTTACCGATCGTGGAAATTTAAAATTAATCAATTTACACTTGTATGCCATTGAAAATCCAATCCCATGATCAAAAATACGGTTTAATTTCAAGAAATTTGTCGTCCTTAGCGAAAAAATCAAATTCTAGGGCATCCTTGGCATTTTTTGTGTTTTGACGGTTGAGCAGGCGTCATTTGCCTATCAATTTCATCTTCGGCATTCATGGGCGTCGCTGGCAGATTCTGCGCTTTTTTACAGTCATACGGACATCCTTTTCCTGACAAATTTAAGCTCAAAAATCTTCTCCTACGTGGCCATTTGTGATTGGACAAGGATCGGCGGGTGATTTCTAAAAACTTAACGTTTTTGTGTTTTTGGAAAAAAGTGCAAGTTGCCCCCACAGCTCCATAGGTCCCAAAGGAGGTACACATGTCGTAGGCAGAGTGAAGCCAAAAGAGCGGGTCTTTTTGTGCCTTAAGGCATTTTGAAAATAGAGTTAAAGTGTAAAGAAAATGCCTATGGCCCACAACGAATCAGAGGGTGACACGTGGCAGTTAGAAAAGTCAAAAATAGTGGAGGGGCGGAGCTGCAGAGGCATGGTGGGAAATTTTTCTTTAGTGAAAAGGAGTTAAAGTAAAAAATGAAAGTACAGGCCCTCAATGAATCACAAGTGGACACGTGTCACATTTGCATCAAAGGTGGGAATGGAGGAAATTTGTGAGAAGACTTAGATATTTTTTGTCTTTTTTGGAAAAAGATATGAAAATGCAAGAATGAGCCGAAACCCCGCAGTGAATCACAGAGAGACATGTGGTAGGGTCAAAGCTAGAACTTCAGGCCTCGGGGAAACTTGAGTTTTTTTCCCATTTTGGCATAAAGGGTTAAAATTGAAAAATGAGGCCGCAGCTCCATTAACGATCATGATTGAGCCATGTGTATGGCTCAAATCAAAAGAAGGGATTCCAGAGTGTCAGTCTTTGTGGGAAATTTAGCTTTTATCCTATAAAGGTAAGAAATCAAAAGGAGGAACACAAGCTGCCAATCAGTGACTGACATGTGTCAGGGACAGAATCGGAGGTGCAAGCCCACGGAGATAATTTGGAAAATTTTCCTTTTTCCAAAAAAGGTGGAAATGTGCATAATCGGTCCGCAATTCCAATGGGGCCCACTTTGGGACACGTGTCAAGCCTATTTTCATGAAGCAGAGATGTGGGGATATTTTGGAAAATCTTCCTTTTTCCAAAAAAGTTGGAAATGTGTAGAATTGAGCCGCGTTTCTACTGGGACCCACATTGGGACATGTGTCAACCTCATTTTCAAAGGGCAAAGGGGTGGAGAAAAATGTCAAATTTTTACATTTTTCCAAAAATGTTAAAATATCAAAAGGTGATCCCAAGCCCATTTCCAATCACATTATGACACGTGGAGGGCTCAGATTAAAGGATAAAGGAAAATCAATAGTAGCGTGTGTATTTTCAGTTTGGCCACCATTTTTGCTCCAAGAAGTGTGGAAATGTGATTTTTGCATCAATTTTCACCAAATTTTTGGCAAATTCGTGTCGTTTGTGCCTACAAGGACCAATGCAATTGGTTTTGAGGATCATATATGTTTTTGAAATGAATTTTTTCCCTAACCTATCCAAAAACATAAAACATCAGATCCAAAAGTTGTAGAGGCAAATTTGGAAAGTGTAAAGGTGAAATGATGAAAGAGGAGCATGCTACATGAAAGGAGGAAAAATGTGCTCCCAGTTGAAACTATGATGCAAAAATCCTCAATGATTCACCTTTTGAAACACCTGGCAAATTTTGTTGCAAATATGTTAAACGTCCCTATCTGCGAATCATGATGGAATTTTGTAAAAACTTTATGCTTGGCATATTTTTTCTTGGGAAAGAAGGATAAAATGTAGAGAGATATATAATACATGTTTTGAGACATGCAAAAGGTCGGGAAATTGAAAATCATGAGAAAATTTTGAGAGAATCTCATCTTCTGAGAAACCCTCCAAAAAACTGGTTAATGTCTTCTATGTTAGATCTTCATTCATGTTGAGTTGGTTACAAGTGTATAGCCATCACACAACTCTGAGATTGTTCTTGAAACTCTCCCCTACTGATGAATCTAACAATCTTTTGAATTAATCTATGTTATTTTGGGCAATATGATGTTTGTTATCATGTTTAAATGTCTGCAAACAGTTTTCCTTGTTCTTGTTGCAATATTGCATTGGAATCTTTAGGAATCACACAGATCTCATCCTTATTTATAGTTTAGTGGGATTTTCAATTTCATTTATCAAAATAGATTTCATCTAGCATTGAAAATAAATAGTTTAAAATCACTTCACCTTTATTTGTTGACAAATATTTCTTGTAAACCTTTGGGGGTACCTTAGGCGTGATTTGATCAGATATTTTGATGTTTAATTAAGTCCTTTAACTCAATCTTTTGTGTTAAGGTCTCAAAGATTGTGTGAAGAGTGAAAACACAGGCCTCCATTTTTGTATCTCTTACGGTTGAAAGAACATCGACTGTTGTTTTGAAGCATTTTATCTTATAGTTGTTCAAATGTTGTAGAGGTTGTCAAATATCCGGCATAGTCAAGTTTGTCTTGTCAATATCCCACCAAAATCATTCTAAACAACTAATACTACCCCATACTAGCCCCTGTTTTGACTGTATACCCATAGAAGATCAAAATCCATTTGCTAAAGTATGCATAACATATCAGGATTTCAAAATGTCTTCAGTAACCCTTGTCTTACATTGAAAGTATCTCCATAATCTTGAAGTGACAACTTGTGAAAGTCAGATTTGGAGTGTTGATCATATTTTCCCAAGGCCCCTTCATACTATTTGCAAAAATTGAGGGATATCTTCATCTCCTTCACCATTTAAGGGTTACAAAATAGGTCCTTTTACCTTGGTTGAAAGGCATAACCTAAAACAGTTAGGACAAGATCAATTCCTGTTTGAGTGTTATCCATCTCTCCACAAATTTGAGTGCTAGTTAGATCACATCCCTAGCTACAAAATGACATACATCATGATCTATCTATCTTCAAGCTTCATACCATATCTTTGATGTTGCTCAGACTTAAAAGGAGAACAAATTTGGGTACCAACACCAATGGCACCGTTGCTGGGGAAATTCTTAGTTCAATCTAACCCATGTTCATACATATTTGAAATATTTGACTGCATACCAAACCCTAGTAATGTCTCTTGTAAGTTTTGTCTGCAAATATATTGTTAAAGCATCATTCTATACTCAGATTTGCAAGGTGTATGCAAAGGTTTCAAACTTTGTCTGCAATTTTATCAGTTTCCAGTAGTAGTTGCACTTCATTTGCATTTGTGGTTGATAAATTCAAGAAAAAGGAAGGTCTGATCTATAAATTTTGGCAAGATTTTCAGTGTTGATAGGTATTTGACAAAGTATTTTAGTGCATTTGCACAACTAGGGTGAAAGTCCTTAGTGGCGACTCCATGCTGATTTGATCTTGATGAATACTAGTGTCTTAGCTTTCTGTCATTTATTTTTGTGTTGTTAATCTCTGCAAAATTGGAAGGAAGAAGATCTCTCTTCAGGAGGGACCCAAGTAGAAAGTTATTTCAAGAATTAGGAAAGACAGTTTTAGAGGAAAGAAAAGTTTGGAAGGTTGTTGAAGGTCAGACATCAGGAAAAGGTATATCCATTGGTGAGAGAGATCAGCCTTTAGTAGAGGATTATCACTCTTCTTCCAGTGATTCTGATTCAAGCAATATTCTCACAAAAAAATTTACTTCAACTAGTGAAGGTCCTTCTGTTGTACCTGGTAAGTTCTTTTCTCAATCTGCACCTGTGTGCTTCAATTCAAATAAAACTTTCCAAGAAAATCAGCACCTAGAGAGTACCAATTTTGTGAATCACATTCTTGAGCCCCAAAGACCTCTCACTCCTCATCATTTTGTGTCACCCCCAAGATCACCTCCACCAGACAACATGGCTCGGCCTCCACCTAAACCTCCATTTGTGGTCAATACCTTTGGCCCAATAAATTCTAGGGAATGGTTGGTTATCCTAATGTTGTGCCTCGGGATGTTAGAAGTAGATTACCAAAGTTCCAAGGGAATAATGCCATAACAATTAATCATCATTTGAAACTCTTTATTAATATGATGGAGGACTTTGAGATTGAGCATGAAGATGTGTATATTAAATTTTTCATTCATACACTAGAAGAGGATGCAAGGGATTGATACAAGGCTCTACCTAATAATTATATTGATTCATTCCCTGAAATGTAGAATGCATCCAGATGACAATATGGTGACAAAACTGATCCTAGGTTTCTATTGCGAATTTGAAAATATCAAGAATAACCCCAATGAATCAGTTCATTACTTCAACACAAGGTTTAAAAAAAAAAAAATTGAGAAGGCTTCCAGTTAATTTGAGGTCATGTGATCAGTCATTCTTGATCAAATATACAGATGCATTTGATAAGAAGGCAGCCTATTACCTAAGAGATAAGAACCCTACCAATTTAAGGCAGGCCTTTACCATGGCACTGCAGATTGAAAATAACATTAAGGCCATTGGGAAACCTCTCAAGAGAGATGGTGTAAAGTTGATAAACCCTGAAAAACCTCAAGCAAGCAAGAGTGTAGACTTGGAGGAAGTGGTGAAAACTTTGGCAGGGGCTGTCAAAGAGATTTCCTACAAGTTGGCAAGAGATGAGAAGGGAATTGGGTAGACTTCACAAGGTCAGCAAAAAGCACAAAACCATGACATATTTTCCAATCATCCTAGGGGTGATCAGAGATCTGATGATAGAGGGAAAGGACCCATGGGGTCTACAAATAGACATCCTCAAGCACGTGAAGGAAGAGTGTTACCTGATCCCCTAACTGCTAGGGTTGTTGTTGTTGAGGAAGTTGTTAATATTGATTGGTGTGATAGGTGTTTTCTACCCCATCCTCCATGTGAAGTGGACCAACAAGATGGTGAAGCTAATAATGATGATGGTACTGATGATGATATTTGCATGGTGGGCTGTTCTTCAAGCTCACAAGAAGGAGCAACATCAACTGAGGTAATAAGTGCAAGGATAGCTACAACCTTTTGGGATTGCATCAAACAAGTACAAATCTTTCTTCCCCCTCATACTCTTGAATTTTATGTAGTGCAAGATTTTGAAATTCCTAACAATGACTTTGAATAATTAAGATCTTTGATGATTAAGAAGTATGATGGTGGTATCCCTTCGAAGGGAGATAGACAATTGTTAATGAATGTTTTGTGGCTCAAGAGAAAGAGTATAACACTAGGAGTAAGGTTGTTAAGGGAGTTGGGCCTCAAGCCAAACCTAAAACACCCTTGCTTACAAGTATTCCCAAAGAAGATCCTAGAAGAGAAACACCTTCCAAAATCTCTACTATCCTAAGCAAAAATTACAATCCTCCTCATGCCCAAACTGCCAAGAATCCCATGCCATCTGATGAATTTGTTTGTCTCCCTTCCAATGTTGCCTTGCCTAAGAGTGTTCCATATGACATAGCCCAAGTATTGAGCCAAATCAAAGTGAGTGTTCCAATCATTGAGTTGCTTAGGATTCTTGAGCACAAGAAGAGAGCATTTGAGTACTTGGGATTGAAAGAGGAGAAGAGTACCCCAAGTAGAAATGTAAACATTGTTGAAACTCCTCCTCAAATCATTGTAAACCTTAAAACACCACCAGCATTAGAGGATCTTGGAGAAACACCTGAGGTATACTTGGGGACATCCTTGGTTGATTCCCAATTGAATGTTGATCCATTCTTTACAACTTTGATCATAAAGGATAGACTACTTCACAATTATATGTTTGATTCCGGTGCATCATGCAATGTCATGCCTCTAGAAGTCATGAATGAGTTGGATATCAAAGTGACAGCATCCTATGGAAATTGTATTTCCATGGACTCAAGAGAAGTGCCGATAGTTGGTTGTGTGAAGGGTTTGGTGGTGTAACTTGCATCTTATCCTGAGAGGAATTTAAAATTAGATGTTGTGATTGTTGATTGCCCTACCAAATGAGGTATGTTATTGTCAAGAAAGTGGGCTGCAAGTGTAGGAGGGAGTGTACAATTGGATATGTCTTTTACCACCATTCCCATTGAAGGTAGCCTTGTAAAATTATATGGAGAGAAGAAGATGTTGCATCTAATTGAGGATCCAAACAATGCTTCTTATGAAGTATTATTTGTTGATGTTGATGTTGATAATTTTATTGGGTTTGTTGATGGTAAGGAGCACAAGATGGATCAATCAAAGTGCCTTAAATAGGTAGGTTCTCCTTGGACCTTGCTATTTGATGGAGCTTGCTCCAAATTTGGAAATGGTGTTGGTATAATTATGATTTCTCCTAGCTTGGAAGAGTTTGTTTTTTCCTTCAAGCTTAATTTTAAATGTACTAACAACATTTTTGAGTATGAAGCCTTGTTGTTGGGTCTAAGAATTACATGGAAGTATGGTGTCAAGGACATCATTGTAAAAGGAGATTCAGAGCTAGTTGTCAAACAAATAAGAAAACTATATGCTACAAAAAATCAGCGGATGAAACAATACAAACATGCAGTTTGGGATCTAATTGAGATGTTTGATTCCTTCAACATTGTGCATCATGACAGAAGTTTCAATGTTATTCTTTGACAAGTTAGCAGTGTTGGGGTCAAGATTTGGAAATTGCACTATTTCACCTTATTGTGAGTACAATATTGAAGTGTTAACTAGGCCAGTTGTCCCTGACAACATCAAGCATTAGCAAGTGTTTAATGATGATGCTCAAGTGCAAAGGTTCTTACAAAATCAAGGTGAGTTTGCATATTAGAATATTGATTGGGAACCAATGGTATGTGTGACTGAAGGAAGAGAGACTTTGTTTGGAAAGGATATTATCCAATTGAAAACTAACACCATTCCTAGAGGTCTTGTTGAACTTGAGTCAAATTTTAACAATGTTGATTGCATCATCAATAGAAACATGTCTGCCTCAAGGGATGTGGAAGAGCATAACTTGGGCACTAATGATAAACCAAGAAAATTTTGTTTGGCAAAGCAATCTAAACAAAGAGGAAAAACAGTCCTATGTTCAACTATTGAAGAAATATCAGGACTGTCTTGCTTGGTCTTATTCAGAGCTGAAAGCATATAGAGAGGACTTGTTTCAGCATGAGATTCCTCTTGAAACAAATGCCAAGCCCTTCAGACAAAAGCAGAGGAAAATTAATTCACTCCTCTCAATGAAGATGTAAGATGAATTGAATAAAGCGAAGGAGGAGGCATCATTCAGCCCCACAAGGTATTCTTCTTGGATTACAAACCTTGTGCAGATCAGGAGAAAGAAAATGGAGATATCAGACTTTGTGTAGACTTCAGAAATTTGAATAGAGCTTCATTGAAAGATAATTATCCTTTGCCAAACATGGAAAACATGCTGCAGTTAGTGACTAGATCTAAATTGTTGTCCACCTTGGATGGTTTCTCTAGCTACAATTAAGTTGTTGTCAAGGAGTCAGAAAGATTTAAAACTGCCTTTACCACTCCTTGGGGAACATATGTCTATGTAAGAATGACTTTTGGTCTTATGAATGTTGGAGCTACCTTCCAAAGAGCAATGGATGTTGCTTTTTCTGGTTACATAAATGACTTCATTGCAGTTTATCAAGATGATGTGACTATGTTTTCAAGGAGCAGAAAAGATCACTTGCAACACTTGGAAAGAATGTTGATCAGATGTAGAGAATATGGCATTTCTCTCAATCCAAAGAAGTGTCATTTTGGGGTGTAAAAGGCCAAGTTGTTTGGTCATATTGTTTCAAAGGCTGGTTTTATGATTTACCCTGAGAGAGTAGAAGCAATCAACAAGGTTCCAATTCCAAGAACAAATAAGGGCATCCAATCCTTCTTTGGGAAGATCAATTTCATTAGAAGGTTTGTGTCTAATTTTGTTGAATTGACTCTTCCTATTACATGCATGTTAAAGAAAGACCAAGTTATCAAATGGGAGGAGGCTCATTATTTAGGATTTTGAAGGGATTAAAGAAGCATTAAAACATGCACCTGTCTTGGTAGCTCCAAATTACAAGAAGCCTTTCCAAATCTTCTCCTTTGCTTCTGAAAATACTATTGCATCTGTTTTGTTGCAAAAGGATGAAGATGGGGCTGAGAGGCCTATTGCCTTCTTTAGCAAGGCTTTACAAGTCTCTTGAGTTAAAATACAAAATCATGGAAAAACAAGCATTTTCCTTGGTGGCAACAAAGGTCTTCAGCCTTATATCTTAAGGTCAAAAGTTGTTGCTTACGTTCCCACACCATGGTAAAATACATCTTATCGAGATGGACATCTCAAGCAAAAGATGTACATGGTTGAACAAACTGCAGGAGTATGACATGGACATCCAAACCACAAATTTGGTGAGAGGTTTGGGTCTTGCTAATCTCATGGATGAGAGCAACCTACAAAAATTGAAGTGAATGAAGTAGAGGAAGAAAGGGAATATTTTCTTGAGAATTTTGTAAGTTAAGAGTGGTACAATGATATAATCTTTTACCTCAAACACCTATGTTTCCCTAATCATTTAAATAAAAATTAGAAAAGAGTCCTCAAGCAAGCTTCTCAAAAATATATCATTCGACTTAGGGCTAGCTTGGAAGAACCACTGAAGGTGTCCTCTTGAAATGTGTAATCGAAGATGATGCTCCCAAAATAATTGTTGATTTCCATGGGGAGTTTATGGAGGATAGTTTTACGGAAGGGTTACATCACATAAAATTTTGAGAGATGGTTATTGGTGACCTACTCTCTTTAAATATGTAACCCTCTTGGTTAGAAAATGTGAAATTTTCCAGCATTTCTCGGGAAGAATGAAAGCTTCAAGCCCTCTTCCTTTGTAGACCTGTATCAATTGAAGCTCCTTTCAAACAATGGGGAATGGGCTTCATTGGTGAGATTTCAAACTCTTCTAGTGCTGGACATAAGTGGATCCTTGTAGCCACAAATTACTTCACCAAGTGGGTAGAGGCAATCCCCACCAAGAAAGCAACACACCAAGTTGTTATGGACTTCTTGTTGAATCATATCATATGTAGATTTGGTGTGCTAGTCAAGATTGTTGTTGATAATGCCATGTGTTTCAAAGCTAAACCCTTGATGGCAATGTGCAAGGAGTATGGAACCAATCTAACTTATGCTTCAAACTATAACCCTCAAGGAAATGGACAAGCTGATTCCAAAGCAATAAGAACTTATTGAAGATCATTAGGAGAACCTTGGAGTTGAACAAGAGAAAATGGGGTGAACAACTGAAATTTGTAGTTTGGGATGATAGAATTACTGCCAAAAGAGCTACTGGTAAGAGCCCATTTAAGTTGGTGTATGGAACTCAAGCTCTGTTTCCCTTACATCTGTAATTATCTTCATTTCAGTTTGTTCAACAACTTTAAGATCAAGAGGTCAGTCCATATGAAGCAAGGATTAATCAGATTGTTGAGCTAGATGAAGAAAGAAGAGCATCCCACCAAAGGCATGTAAAATTTAGAGAGAAGTTGAAGAGGTTATTTAACAAGAAGGTCACTCCTAGGGCCTTTAATCTGGGACCTGGTTTTTTTATGAGATAGCATGCATGAATATAAGGGCAAACATGGTAAATTTGATGCATTGTGGATGGGCCCTTACTCCATTGATATCAGAATTGGTGAAAATACCTTTTTTCTCAAGGACTTAGATGGGGAATTACTTGAACTGCCTATTAATGGCAGGCATCTGAAGCATTTCTTGGATTAATCCCCAAATTTGAGGTATGCACCACTTGTATAGTGTATAGTATTTGTTTTTGGCTCTGTTTTTGTTGGTTTGTGGTTTGCCCTATTCTTGGCAGCCATTTTTTGTCGATTGGGTCGTTTTTCTACCCTACATTTTGACTCCATTACCCAATGGTTGTTTTTGGCACTTGGTCTGCTTCTTTTGTTCTTGTGGCACTCACTAGGAGTGCCCATCCCTGAGCAAGAGCCGATGTTGGTGCCATTTTTGAGCTTGCACTGTTTTGCCCTAATTTTTCCTTCATTCTGCGTGCTCTAAAATGTTTTTCTCTCAAAATTGGTGGTCTACAACTTTTCCCTCCAGATTGAATGCCTTGAAATGCTCATAAACTTGTTGTTTTGTCCCAATTTGAATGAAATCAGCATGTGTGCCCTCTTTTGTGCCCTAATTTTTCCAAAATCTGTGAGCTCTGTCATTTTTCCTTTTCCTGATCGTGGAAGTTTAAAATTAATCGATTTACACTTGTATGCCATTGAAAATACAATCCCATGATCAAAAATTCTTTGAAAACATGTTTCATTGGTTCAATTTCAAGAAATTTGTCGTCCTTAGCAAAAAAATTGAATTCTAGGGCATCCTCTGGCATTTTCTATGTTTTGATGGTCAAACAGGTGTCATTTGCCCGTCAATTTCATCTTTGGCATTCATGGGTGTCCATTTGGTGGTTTCTACATTTTTTTACAGTCATACGAGCATCCTTTACCCATCAAATTTAAGCTCAAAAATCTTTTCCTATGTGGTCATTTGTGATTGGACAAGGATCAATGGGTCATTTCTAAAAACTTAATGTTTTTGTGTTTTTGGAAAAAAGTGCAAGTTGCCCGCATGACTCCGCGGAGTCCCGAGGAGGAGGTACACGTGTCATAGGTAGAGTGAAGGTGCACGAGCGGGTCTTTTGTGCCTTAAGGCATTTTGAAAAAGAGTTAAAGTGTAAAGAAAATGCCTAGGGCCCGTAAGGAATCAAAGGGTGACACGTAGCTAGTTAGAAAAGTCAAAACAGTGGAGGGTCGGAGCTGCGAAGGCACGGTGGGAAAATTTTCTTTGGTGAAAAGGAGTTAAAGTATGAAATGAAAGCGTAGGCCCTCAGCGAATCACAGGTGGACACGTGTCACATTTACATCAAAGGTGGGAATGGAGGCTAGCGAAAGACTTAGAGATTTTTTGTCTTTTTTGGCAAAAGATATGAAAATGTAGGAATGAGCCGAAACCCCACACCGAATCACAGAGAGACATGTGGTGGAACTTCGGGCCTCGTGGGAAACTTGAGATTTTTTCCCATTTTGGCATAAAGGGTTAAAATTGCAAAATGAGGCCACAACTCCATCAATGGTCACAATTGAGCCACGTGTATGGCTCAGATCAAAAGAAGGGATTCTGGAGTGTCAGGTCTTTGTGGGAAATTTAGCTTTTATCCTATAAAGGTAAGAAATCAAAAGGAGGAACACAAGCCCGCCGCCAATCAGTGACCAACACGTGTCAGGGACAAAATTAGAGGTGTGAGCCCACGGAGATAATTTCTAAAAATTTCCTTTTTTCCACTTTGAAATATGCAAAATCGGTCATGCGATTCACTGGGACCCATATTGGGTCACGTGTCAAGCTCATTTTCAAAGGGCGGAGGGGAGAGAAAATGTCAAATTTTTACATTTTTCTAAAAAATGTTAAAATATCAAAAGGTGATCCCAAGCCCATTTCCAATCACATTATGACACGTGGAGGGCTCAGATTAAAGGATAAAGGCAAATCAACTAAGCAACTGTGCATTTTTTTAGTTTTGCCACCATTTTTGCTCCGGGGAAGTTTGGCAATGTGGTTTTTACATCAATTTTCACCAATTTTTTGGCAAATTTGCGTCGTTTGTGCCTATAAGGACCAATGCAATTGGTTTTGAGGATCGAGATATGTTTTTGAAATGAATTTTTCCCTAACCCATCTAAAAACGTAAAACATCAGATCCAAAAGTTACAGAGGTAAATTTGGAAAGTGTAAAGGTGAAATAATGAAAGAGGAGCATGCTGCATGAAAGAAGGAGGAAAAATGTGCTCCCAGTTGAAACTATGATGCAAAAATCCTCAATGATTCACCTTTTTTTGAAACACCTAGCAACTTTTGTTGCAAATATGTTAAATGTCCCTGTCTGTGAATCATGATGGAATTTTGTAACAAACTTGATGTTTGGCATATTCTTTTCTTGGGAAAGAAGGATCAAATGTAATAGAGAGATATATAATACATGTTTTGAGACATGCAAAAGGTCAGGAAATTGAAAATCACAAGAAAATTTTGAGAGAAGCTCATCTTCTGAGAAACCCTCCAAAAACCTAGTTAATGTCTTCTATGTTAGATCTTCATTCATGTTGAGTTGGTTACAAGTGTATAGCCATCACACAGCTCTGAGATTATTCCTGAAACTCTCCCATTGATGAATCTAACAAGATTTTGAATTAATCTATGTTATTTTGGGCAATATGATGTTTGTTATCATGTTTAAATGTCTGCAAACAGTTTTCCTTGCTCTTGTTGCAATCTTGCATTGAAATCTTTAGGAATCACACAGATCTCATCCTTATTAATAGTTTAGTGGCATTTGTAATTTCATTTTGTCGAAGAGCTTTCATCTGGCATTGAAAATAAGTAGTTTAAAATCACTTCACCTTCATTTGTTGATAGAGATTGCTTGTAATCCTTTGGGGGTACCTTAGGCGTGATTTGATCAGATATTTTGATGTTTAATTGAGTCCTTTAACTCAAGATTTTGTGTTAAGGTCTCAAATATTTTGTGAAGAGTGAAAACTTGGGCCTCCATTTGTGTATCTCTTCTAGTTGAAAGAACATCCTGACTATTTTGAAGCATTTTATTTGATAGTTGTTCAAATGTTGTAGAGGTTGTCAAAGATCTAGCATAGTCAAGTTTGTCTTGTCAATATCCCACCAAAAATCATTCTAAACAACTAATCCTACCCCATACTACCCCTGTTTTGACCTGTATACCCACAGAAGATCAAAATCCATTTGCTAAAGTATGTAGAATAGATCAGGATTTCAAAATGTCTTCAACATTGAAAGTATCTCCATAATCTGGAAGTGACAACTTGTGAAAGTCAGATTTGGAGTGTTGATCATATTTTCCCAAGGCCCCTTCATACTATTTACACAAATTGAGGGATATCTTCATCTCCTTCACCATTTGAGGGTTACAAAATAGGTCCTCTTACCTTGCTTAAAAGGCTTAACCTAAAACAGTTAGGACAAGATCAAGTCCTATTTGAGTGCTATCCATCTCTCCACAAATCTGAGTACCAGTTAGATCACATCCCGGCTACAAAATGACATACATCATGATCTATCTATCTTCAAGCTTCATGACATATCTTTGATGCTGATTAGACCGAAAAGAGAACAAATTTTGGTACCAATATATGGATCATAGATGATGTTTCCCACTAAACTCACATAAAAGAGATACTTAGCACCCGCGCATGCCTCGGGTGAGTGCCCAGACCCATTGGGTGATAGGCCGATGTGCATGGGGTTCCTTTATTTTGTGATAAGGGTAAAAATGACTACATCTTGGTTCCATTG
This sequence comes from Taxus wallichiana var. yunnanensis, assembly GCA_018340775.1. NCBI lineage: Eukaryota > Viridiplantae > Streptophyta > Pinopsida > Cupressales > Taxaceae > Taxus > Taxus wallichiana. The sequence goes on from CM031244.1 coordinate 168,721,412, forward strand.
TTGGGACTCTTTTTGAATTTGTAGTGGGAAATGGCATACATCATGATCTGGGTAATGAGTAATGACAGAATGTTTAACTCTGGAAAGTGTTGAATCATGGTTCAAGAGCACGGAGGATGAATTTTCTCAGAGATTTAGCACTGGACCTGAGTTTGATGCACATAGATGGGTAGAAGATAACCTCTACCATGATTTATATGAAACATTTTTCTATTGTTTCCCAGTAGAGTTGTATGAATGGCTCTCAAAGATATGCATCTAGATCAAGTTGGTATTCTAGATCATGTGTGTGGACCCAAGAAGATTACCAGAGGCTACAGGATGCAGATCTGATGTGGACTCATGTTGTGGATCATTGGTGGGAAGGTGTGTTAGCTAGCTATACTTTGGAGTACGTTATTTCCACATATTCTTGCCTAGAAGTTGCTGAGTTTGAATTTTTGTGGGATCCCAGAGGATCATTTCTACATGTTATCCCTCTAGAAATGAAGATCTTGGTTGTTACTTTGGGTTTAGAGGCATTTCCAATGGCTAGCTAAACCATTCTGAGCACTGGGCAAGGGAGCTAGGGTGGAGGAAGATGGTAGATATTACGACGGAGAAGGAAAGAGAGGAGAGACGGCTCAAGTATAGTGAAGCGCATGAAAGGGAGATTACTAGATGACGTGAGGCTGTAAGTGTGATGGATCTATGGAGGTAGATATTGCGGGAAGGATTTAAGGTTCATGTAGAGGACATGGAACCTGAGTAGTCTCTGCTACCCCATCTTGGCAAATGCATAAGAGAGACCCCTTCACTTTTGATGAGAGTTCATCACACGGAGAAAGAAGAGTCATTGGCACGTATCTAAACCCACCCAGTGACCAAACCCTGGCACTTGGTTTTCTAGAGCAAGGAAGGAGTATCATTGACCCAGTTGGAACCAGTGGAAGTGATAGATCTGCACTTAGGAGGTATAATTTTTAGTTCCCATCTCTGTGGCTACACATATCCCAGTATCCAGAGGAGTCTTTGGACAAGGAGCAAGTATACAAGCCTTCAGTCTCACATCTGGAAGTGGCGCGGGGTACAATAGCGGTAGTGGGGCATTATCACAGACCGTCAATGCACAGTTCAGTGGAAACTTGGGGGCACTTGGCACAACTACAAAAGGACCTGGTGGTTTTAGTGGATCTGGTGAGTCAGGAGGGATAGGACCTAGTGGACCTAGTGCTTCTGGTGGATCTGATGGCTCAGGAGGCACAAGACCTGGTGGACCTGGTGGATCTGGCGGGGGAGGGAACACTAGGGGAAACCAAGGCCCTGGCTCAGGAGTACAAGTGCCCCATCCATCCCCTCAGGTCTTCTTTGAGATGTTGTTACACTTACCAGATTACAGAGGTATTGAGGATGTTACGGAGCATGTTCACAAGTGTGAGCTGTTATGGCATGCAAAGGATCAAAACCTCGGAGTGGAAGGCTAGTCAATTTGTAACAATGTCATAGGGCATGCGCATAGCTGGTATAGGAAATATGACCCTCATCAAATGGTGGTGGATTATACTGCTTTAAAGAATGCCTTCTTGGAAGAATTCCACATCCCTGAGTTTGAACAGAAGAGCATCAGCGCCCTGAAGGAGATTCAACAGGGAATGGCAGAGAGTGTGTGCGAGAGTATGATTTGCATTTTAAAACTCTCTTATCTAAGTTATCTTATGATATTCACCCTTCACAACATGCTCAGTGGTTTGTTGGAGGATTTATCACACCTTTTAGAAGGGCCTTATCTCATAAAACTTTCACAGACCCACGCGAGGCATTGGAAGCTGCTCTGCATGCACCGAGGCTATTGGTAGTGTTGATACTAGAGTTAGCCCATTCTGGAGGCTCAAATTGTTGCTATGGCTAAGCAGCTGGAGAAATTGTCCACAAACTCAGCCCATGAGACTTGCAGTGGTTTATGGTGCATGGATTGTGAAGTAGAGGGGCATGTCAAGGGTAGTTTTCCTTGGAGGGTAGTACGTCGTTGTGATAGTAGACTATGAAATTTTTCATGGGGACCATGATGCAAGTAGGTGCCCCTTGTTACAACACGCAATCCGGAAGAATGTGTCTTTCTACTGTAAGATTTGCACCTCTACAACCCATGATACTAAGTACTGTAGGCTCATTAATCAGATCCATGAGGCTATTGATCATGGGGAGTGCCAAACCAAGCATTTCTAATAGTTTCAAAGGGGATGATCACCATTATGAGGAGTGTGCGCAGATGGTGGCACGCATGGAAGGGGATTTCACGAAGGATTTCATGGTCATGGTAACCGCAGGGAGGAAGGAGTGAATTCTGCAGCATGGAACATGTTTTAATTATGGGTCTACTGAGAACATTATAAATCGAGTGCCTAGATCTACTACGGTGCTCATGGTGCGAAAATAATTACAAGTATGAGGAATGCTCTGAGAGGTTTTGAGCACATGAATCAACAGCAATGAAAAGACAAGGGCACTGCAATGGTAAGCATTAAGAAGATAGACACACAATGGATGTCACGGGTAACTCGTGATGCAAGCTTTGAAATTTTTTTAGTAACAAAAAGAGTAGAGGCCACGCGCATAAAAGAAATACCAAGGCAAAGGGCCCTTGTTTCAAGAGAGGAAGTAGTTCATGGGAAGTACCCAGACCTTGCGCATTAAAAGGAATTATATCATGATACCATCAATTTCATTCAGAGTTTACAAGGAGAAATCAAGTGTCTAAAGGAGCAGTCCAGGAGGGAGGAGCAAAGGAGGAAGGTCGAGGTGCCAAAGGATGACCTGGATGAGGTCAAGGAAGTATGTAAAATGCTAAGGCAAGAGAATGTTATTCCCTTGCTAGGAGCATGGTTGAGGGAGAAGGTACCACGCATTGGGGAAGAGTGTGAGAGATAGATCCTACATGCAAACCTTCCCCCTCACAGCCTTGACTATGACAAAGAGATCACATTGGATGTAGTCATAGATGGATGGCTCCTTAGTAATATCCTCATTGACATAGGCGCAGAGGTCAATGTTCTCACATTGGATGCTTGGCACCAGATGGGAAGACCTACATTACAGCCATCTTCGAATGTGTTGTATATGGCAAACAAAATGAAGGAAATTCCCATTGGTGTCTTAAAGGATGCAACTATCACTATCTAGGGTGCTAAGTTTACTAGGGACTTCAAAGTCTTGGTGCTCATTAAAATGAGACAATTTCCCAAAGACTGCTTGGGCGCCCATGGTGTTACAAGAACAATGCTAACCTTTGGTTCAACAAGGGGTACATCAACTTTGAAAATAAGGAGGAACGGGTTATTATACCCTTGGCTGATGGGAAGTTGACACCCTATACTGAACCTTTGGGGGAAGAGGTCCTAGATAGGATATATGTGCACTCAATCAGGGATCCAAAGATAATCCATCCTACCGATGGAGTTATCTAGTTTGAGGATGCTTAGTTAGTAAGTGACACCACCAGCCTAGCATGTGATAATTAGGTGCATGGGACTTATGAATTGATCGGATGGCAGTTGAGAGGATCGGTAACAAAATTAACAAAGGCACGTATACAATCTGGTGCCTAGGAGGAAAAAAACTACGTAATTATTCAGTAGGGGCCTTCCCTGAGATCTTTTTACATGAGATGGAATATCAGTGGAAGTAGGAGAATGAATGAAGAGGGATGTTAAGTTATGTCCTACTAAGCATAGTGGCACGGTGGTGGGATACACATCATGAGAGCATTTTGGAATGGTGCAAGGTGAGAATTTCTCTCTCTATCAGGTTTTCTAGAAGTAACGTACCCACCACCATCAAGGACTACCATGGAAAGGAACCCACCTCTTTCCATATCCAATCTTGTGAGAAGGTCATGAGAGAAGGTGTGGAAGCTGTACCACCATCCCTTTAGGTGCATAAGTTGTATTCTACACTACAGGGTTACGCGTGCACATGGTACATACATTCGAGACATGCCACCAAATATAGGAATTGGCAAGAGAGCTAGCGGTGACCTCATTCAAACATTTGAATATTGAGGTACCAAACCATTAGTTGATAAGGCATTACAGTTGTTAAGCGCCTTACCATGGGGGATAGTGCCATGGTAGAAGATAGGCTATCGGAACTACTAGGTGGACCGGAGGTTTGGAGTTGTGCTTTGAAGAAGAAGTAAAAGAAGTAGAAGAGATACAACTTGAGTGCGCGTGCTTGGAAAAGGAGAGAGGTAAATTAGTATATGTTATTAATGGAGAGGAAGTAGAGAGACTGGATGTTAACCATTCTATGGGGATGTGCGAGGTAGTGGACAATTCTGATGCTCGCGCACGTGCCTACCATGAGCCTTTAAAGACAAAGAAGGTTAACATTGGCTCAGAAGAGGAACCTAAGGAAGCTATCATTAGAGATTACTTGGTCGAGAAGGAAGTCTCTAAGATCATTGATCTTTTATGTGAATTTGAGGATTTATTCCCACACGGGTACCATGAGCTCAAAGGCATCCACCATTCCTTGGGGGAGATGAGGATAAATTTGAAGGATGGTGCATGCCCGGTCAAGAAGAGACCCTACCGAATGAATCCCAATTTACGCGTAAAGGTAAAGGAAGAGATATAAAAAATGATAGCTTCTGGAATCATTAAAGCTATGGAAGAATTGGAATGGATAAGTCCAATGGTGATAAGCATCAAGAAGGATGGATGGATTAGGATATGCGTGGATTATAGGGAGTTGAATGTAGTTTGTGTCATCGATCCTTTTCCAACCCCCTTCACTAAAGAAATCTTAGAGGGAGTCACTGGGCACGAAATCTATTCCTTTACGAATGGATTTTGGGGTACCACCAAGTCCTGGATTACAAAGGAGGACTAGGGAAGACAACTTTTGCCACTGAATGGGGAATTTTTGCATACACGGTCATGCCCTTTGGGTTAAAGAATGCACCTATTATTTTTTCACGCATAGTGGTTCAGGCATTCTAGGACTTCATCCACAAATTTCTTCAGGTTTATCTGGATGATTGGATAGTGTATGGGCTAGTGAAAGACCACTATGATAATTTGAGGCTGATGTTTGAGAGGTGTCGGCTAGTTAAGGATATCCCTCAACATTAAAAAGTGTGTCTTTGCTACACCCTTTGGGATGTTATTGGGGCATATCATATGTAAGGAGGGCTTACTAGTAGATCCTACCAAAGTTGTAGTTATTGTGGGATTGGGGGAGCCTACTAGCTAGAGCACAATGCGTGGATTTCTTGGGCATACGAGTTATTACAATAAATTCATCCAGGTTATGCCAAGATAGCCGCGCCTCTAGAATAATTGCTCGAGACATAAAAGTTCCTTCCATCGGGGGAGAGAGCGCAGCAGAAGGAATTTGACACATTAAAGAATAGGCTTGTCACCACTCCTATATTATGTTTTCCCTCTTGGGACAAGACCTTTCACATTCATGTAGATGCCTCAGAAACCACCATTAGAGTAGTGCTTGTGTAGCCAGGTGAAGGAATTGTTGATCATCCTCTATGAGTAGTGCTTGTGTAGCCAGGTGAAGGAATTGTTGATCATCCTCTATGTTTTGCAAGCAGGAAGTTGGCACCAGCAGAGCATAATTATACCACGACTGAGCGTGAAGCATTGTCAATGATCTACATGCTTTTTAAGTTTAGATAATATCTATTAGCAACACCCTTTGTATTCTACACTGACCACATGGCGTTAAATTACTTAGTGAATAAGCCCGTTCTACAAGGGTGCATATGTCGATGGGTGTTATTATTTCAAGAGTTTGAGTTTACGGTAGTTGTGAAGCCTGGAAAGAGTAATTATGGACCTAATCACCTATCAAGAATTGATTCAGGGATTACACACGAGTATCAAGAGGCTATGCCGATGCGTAACTATTTAGGGTTTACAATGCTGCGTGTGCCCTCGGATTTGGAGAATATTGTGGTACTCCTAAAGGAAGGTGTGGTGCCGGAAGGGATGAAGGCATTAGAAAGAAAGCAACTAGCCATACGTGTCGCGCCCTACATGTTAATTAGTGGGGACTTATACAAGTTAGGGCATGATGAATTTTTGTGCAGGTGTGTACTAGAGCATGAGTGCCTCACCATCACAAAGGAAGCACACAGAGGAAGCGCGGGTGGACATTATGCAAGTGACGCCACCACATGTAAAGATTTAATGGTAGGATTATGGTGGGATACTTTGTATAAGGATTACAAAGACTATTATAAGGTGTGTGACCATTGCCAGCGCATTGGAAAACCAAGAAGGAGAGATGAAATGCTTTGCGCCCTATCCCTAGCGCTGAACCTTTTGAGAAATGGGTAATAGACTTTGTAGGCCCTATTGCACCAGCAGCACTTAGGACTGGATCACACTATGTAATCACTTACACGGACTATTTGACAAGGTGGACAGAGGCGGGCGCCCTAACTAAGGATCGCACAAAGCAGCCACAACAGCAAGATTTTTATGGGAGAACATTACCACAAGGTATGGATTCCCTTTAAGTTTAACTAGCGATAGGGGTACGTATTTCTTGAATGAGACCATGAGGATCCTATTAGCAGAGTCCATGGTAGCTCATCACAAGACTACCCCTTATCACCCACAAAAAAATGGAACTGTGGAAGCATTTAACAAAATACTTGAGTCATACATTGACCAAGATTTGTGATGTTGGAAGATAAGATTGGGATGACAAGGTATCATCCATGTATGGGATTACAGGACAACTTATAAAAGTTTGCACAAAGCCACGCCATTTCAATTGATGTTTGGAATGGAAGCCATTCTGCTGGTTGAATTCATGTTACCTTATCTGCGAATAATGCATGCATAAGGGCTAGCTAATGAGCAAGTGCTACAAGAAAGAATTGATGAACTAATGAAGCTAGATGAAAGAAGATCACTCACCGGGTGGAGCCAAACAACAGAAAAATCAAAGCAAAAAGCATGGAATGATCGCCACATCAGAAACAAGAAGTTTTAGGTTGGGAAAATGGTCTTGTTGTATGATTCTAAGTTTCTCGCCATCCTAGGAAGTTAAAGGTCCATTGGTTAGGTGCCTATAAAATCTTGTACATCCTTGCTTTGGGTGCGTGATAATTACAAGCACTGGATGGAATGAAATTACCTAGACACTTCAATGGGAGTAGGCTGAAGCCCTACTATAAATAAGTCTTCTTGGTGTTTGTAAATAAGGTAGTTTTTCTAGTTAGTTTAGAATTTCCTTTATGCATTTCTTTTCTTGTGTTTCCTTTTCGTGTTGTTGTTTTGTTTTGCACCTTGGGCACGGTAACCCTTATTACTCTTTGAGGATTTTTGAGTGCGTAGAGGACCATGCATCATTTTAGTGTGGGGTGGAGTGATGTGAAGGAGAGCATGAGTAAAGTGCCAAGGAAGTTTGTGTTAAAAATCTCGGTTGAATGGCCTTGTTGAAAGAGGTGCATGGAAAGAAAATATGGAAAAGGATGGTTGGTGTCAAGATAAGGCTACGTTCAGATCCCACGTACAAAGGAAGAAAAAGCGCATAAGAAACACGAGGTAGGCGAGAGCAAAAATCAGACAGAATAAGTGTTTTTGGTGCCGGTGACATGCATGCAAGAGTCTCCTATCTAGATGGATTGGTTACACGCCGGAAGGTAAAAAGATTATCCACGTAGGGTCAGGTGCGTGAGTTAAAGCACTAAAGTCATGCTTTGTTTAAAAAATCTGTAGTAAATGTGAAAATTATGGTGGTAGGTGAAGTAGTATTTAATGCTTAAAAAGGGAAAAACTATAAATAGAGGGTTGAGGCATTTCATTATTCACTTTGCGTATAAGGAGAAAGAAGCATTTTTTTGCATTTTCACAAACTAGGGCTTCCAAAAACTGATCCGTGTGAAGAAAAATTTGAAGAGATTGAGCGTAAGTGACTAGTTTGGATCTGCGAACCAAGAAGAAAGGGATTTCACGAGCATAAAAGAGTTGTGAGAAGGCACCATCTTGTGAAGGGATTATCCCAACTAGGGTTTGAAGAACTAGGGCACGGGTTTAAGGAATTTTCTTCACAAATTTGAGATCTAAGGTGGGAAAGAGTGGAAGAATAGAGTTACAAGAAGTGATTAAAGTAAGAAGCAAACCTAGACAATGGTAAATAATAATAAACTAACGCACATAAAAATGAAGAGTGGTATGCAGAAATGTAGTACCCAGATGGAGTATTATTAGGGAAGGAGTGGGAGTCCCATCTAAGAAACATGTCTGTGAACGACTATAATCATTGTACAAGCACAATCAAGAAGGAGATGGCACTGGAGTTAGTGCACCCAACAAATAAAAGGACACTAGAGGGTTTGCCCATTTATAATGATGACGTGAAGGTCAAGTTGGAAAAGGCAGGGTTATTACAACTCTTTGAGTTTCCTTACTTTAGGAAGCCTGAGCACCTCTATCAATGGTTGATGTCGTGCATGCATGAGGACTACTTCCATTTCGCGGGGCGCAAGATGCGCATTACCCCTTAGCTCATCTCACATTTCATAGGCCTTATATGTGAAGGAGATGGTTTGGAAGATGACCTAGGCGATAAAGAGGAAATTAAGGAAACTATCGCGCCTACACATACAAAAAGGGGTCAAGGTACTATGATATCACAGACATCAAGGACCAGTAATGAAGATGGCCGCGCATCTAGTGACTAAGTTAAATGGCTAGGAGAGATGGACCTAGGTCAATAAGCCATGGTTACATGTTTGTAAGAAAATCATAGAAGGCACCATCTACAACTTGTCTGCATTCATCGTGGATGAGATTGTAAGTTGCGCGAAGGAAGGAGACAGGATCCTATTCAGTAATGTCCTACTGACAATTATTTTTTTAGATATTGGAGTACCTGATGCATCAAACAAATTCATATGGGAGTACCTAGCTGAGGACCCTTCACCCGCAAAAAGATTTGAAAATACGCATGTGACTCCATGACAACTGTGCACAAGGCGCGCCTAGAGAAATGGTATACGCACCTGAGGAATGTGTTTGGGGTAGAATGGAGAATTCCCAAACAACTGCTAGCAGCCACCAAAGGAGAAGCTGAATTTGTTGTGTACTAGCATTTCTGCCTAGGCAGGTTCAAACTAATAGATGAGACATGGAGCCCATGGTGCAAGCTCCCCTTCACCTTCACAACTCAATACTTCCAAGTGGGAGTAAACAGGTAAAGAGTCCAAGAAGCTGAAATTGGACCTTGGTAATCTGGACCGGGAGCACAGGGAAATGTACAAAGGGTTGGTCTACCCCGATAAGTGCATGTATGTGGAGAGGTACATGTCGCATGAAGTATAAATGACAAATCCCATGACCTTGCCCATTGCAGGAGGATCCGTGGCACACGTGTACCTCTGCATAAGACCCAAATCAAAGAAGGGAACATATCTAGAGAATGAGGTGTCTATACCTAGGGATCCAACTGGTAGGAAGAGACCCGCACCCAAGTAGGTGGAAAAGGAGCCAGAGAAGAAAATACCAAGTGTTGTAGAAACACAGGTAATAGGATCCCTGGGACAAGCGCTAGGACAAGCATGTATTTGTGCAAGAAGAGGCCCTTAGTCAAGGAAAAGACTCTAGAGCTAGAAAATCCATCAGACAAGGAGTCCTCGGGAGAAGAAGAAATAGAGTCACCTACACCGGAATCCCCGATTAGGAAGAAGCAAAGGCTAGAGGAGGAGACCGCCTCGGAAGAAACTGGAAGTTTGGATAAGCGCATAGGTGAAGAAGAAGATAGTGAAGAAGATGTTAGTGGGGAAGACAAGCTTGAAAAGAACAAGGACCAGCTTGTTTTCAACATACATGATTCGGATGAAGAAGGCGGAGAAGAGGAGCAGGGGTTCCTCTTCGTGTGCGCAAGGATAGCCAGGAAGGGAGAGGTACCTAGGACATGAGAAGTGAGGGAGATGGCACACATACGTAGAAGGCCCCAAGCCTTATGGTGGAATAGGAAACCAAGGTGCCAGGGAGAGAAGAAACAAAGGCCATTGAGACCTTAGAGGAGGAGAAGTTGAAGCACACAGTCGCTGAGCCAATGTTAAACAAAGAGAAGGAGGAGAGCGTGAAAAGGACCATGGCAGCATTGGAGGCCCCATTTTAACTGTAAGTATTCCTAAGGGCATGCACACGGGAGGAAGATGCGTAGGGGAGGAGAGGCCAGGGATGGGTTATATTGATGACCCCAACAAAGTGTTTTGTGCGACGGTTCCAAAGCATGATTCCAATAGAAGAGCTCATGGAAATGTCATCTTTTGACAAGGAGGTTGTATACCCATGGACAAGGAAGATGATCTCATGGGAAATTGAGTCCCATATTGATGAGCTAGAATTTGAGGTGAGCCACAGGGCAATAATAACATTGTCAGGGCTAACAAAATACAATTCGGTGGTGAACACTCAATGACTTTCGGATGAACAATTGTGCAACACGCTAAACAAGGTCTCCATTGAAATTGAGGCTAGACTCTTTGGGAAGAATGATAGAATCAAATATCTGGAGGAGGACCTGAAGAAGAAAGAGGAAGAACTAGCTACAAGGGCCAAGGAGCTTAGTCAAGAGAAACTAATCAACACCTAGTTACAAAGCGTGAGCTAAAAGATGAGAAGGCCAAGGTGTGTGTGGTGTACAAAAAGGTGGAGGCTATTAATAATGCTATAGTATTGAAGCATCCGGACCTAGCACCTCCCGTGTAGAAGTATGGATCTGCCTTAGGATTCCTAGAGGATTTAACAAGGGTCCTCACCATGGAGAGGTAGTCATTAGCCTTGGAATCTGCAGAAGAAGTGGCCATGCACTTAGAGAAAGAAGATAGATTGAAGGTCATGGTGTTCGTAGCAGAGTACAAAGCAAGGTTCTTACTGCTATAAAATTTGTTTCCTAGACTACTGAGGTCACATATGACAATTGTGTGGATAGAGACAAAGTGTGAGGCATCTTGGTCACACTCATGATGTATAAATCAAGGATTTCGGGAAAAGAATAAAGGAAATAGGGCGGAAAGGGAAAAAATCCTTACCGAGGTCGAAAGAAAATATGAATCCATTGAAGCCTTAAGGGGTTCAATTAAAAACTAGTTGAAGGAACTATACCCACAGATTACATGAAGAATGGATGCGTTGGATGATGTAGGCAAAGAATTAGAGAAAATTGCTAACACCATAAACACACAAGGAAATGGGCTAAGATTTGTGGAGGTGAGCACCCTAGTCGGCGACCTCTGTCAGAGAGCGCAAAATGAATTCGATGCCTGGAACAAGTTGGAGGCTGACTTGCAAAAGGATTTTCCTAGCCTACTGCAGTGATTCCATCACTTCCCATTCTTTCTTCTTTCTATATTCTTTCATCCCCTTATTCTTTTCCCACGGTGTAAGTCTATTGTATTCTTTCTTTTCACTGGAGAGGTGTTCCCACGGATGGAGAACAGGCATAGTGTGGGGTAATGTTGGGCCCCTTAAATATTGGCTAAGTACAAAAGGGTGCATAGGCACGTAAGGCCTAGTTGAAGAAAAACGCGCAAGGATAAAGGCGCGTAGGGCAAGGCTTTAAGGAAACTTGTGGTGTGTGTGCGGATAGAACCAAGGGTTTGGGACTTAGCCATATTGGGAGTTTTGGTAGAACACGTGAAAATCATGACCCGACTGCACATGCGAAGTGGATAAGGTGCCAACCTGGTGATAGGGTGGCCCAGGAAGGAGCATGCTGCGGTAGAAGCTTCTAGAAGCTCATCATGGTAAAAAGTGGAAAGCTTAGGCCTGGAGGAGCATGCTCACATGGAGGACCACATTCAGACTTGGCATCGGATTTGAGGCCACTGGAGGATGAGTTGGTAGTCCAAAATCCTATATATACAAGTGCCTGTAGAAGGAAGTATATATATAGAGAGAGAGGGCGGAGCTCTGCAGAAATACTGCAAGAACTTTGTTAGTTTGGGTAATTGTGTTTAGGGAAGGATGTATCAAGGGTATGGGTTATAAATTTCTTTTGAGAGCCTAGTCATATGAGTCCAGATATAATGCATGACTATGGTCTACTTCTCTGTAACATTTTGTAATGGCTCCATGAATGTAATGAGGTTACCAGCTTACAATGAATATGAACATTGATGATTCTAATGCATACATTTTTCTCATAGTTCTTTCTCATTTATGTTTATGATTAAGTATGGATGCTTGTGCAACTTCTTTCTGTTTTGGTATAAGTTATTCAATTTGTTAAGCATTTTTGTCTGGAATGACTACAAGGACCTAGAAGCATGTCCGAGCTCTATGGTGCTTGTATGTTTTACTTCCTTCCAATTCTCTTAAACATGGATCATAGATGATGTTTCCCACTAAACTCACATAAAAGAGAGACTCGGCACCGCGCGTGCCTTGAGTGAGTACCCAGCACCCACTGGGTGATAGGTCGGCGCGCATAGGGTTTCTTTTTTTTGTGATAAGGGTAAAAATGACTACAAGAATCCCATCTAAGGAGTATAGGTAGTTATTGATGAACGTTGTTGTTACTCAAGAAAAGGATTATAATACTAGGAGTAGAGTTGTCAAAGGAGCAGAGCCTCAAGCCAAACCTAAAAATCCATTACTTACTAGTATTCCTAAAGAGGTTCCTAAGAAAGATACACCTTCTAAAGGCCTTGTTGTCCCAAACAAGATTCATACTTCTACTCATGCCCAAACTTTCAAAAATCCCGTGCCATCTAATGAGTTTGTCAATCTCCCTTCCAATACTCCCTTTCCAAAGTGTGTTCCATATGAAATTTCCCAAGTTTTGAGTCAAATCAAAGTTAGTGATCCAATTATTGAGCTTCTTAGGATTCCTGAGCACAAGAAGAGAGTGTTTGAGTATTTGGTATTGAAAGAAGATAAGAGTACCCCAGGCAGAAATGTAAACATTGTGGAGACTCCTAATCATTGAAGATCTAGAAACATCACCATCATTGGAAGAACTAGGTGAACCACCTGAGGTTTATTTGGGAACATCCTTGGTATATTCTTAGCTAAATGTAGATCCGTTCTTCACCACTTTGATCATTAAGGATAGATTGCTACACAACTGCATGTTTGATTCAGGGGCATCATGTAATGTTATGCCCTCGAATTCATGAATGAACTGGAAATCAAAGTAACAACAACATATGGGAAGTGTACTGTCATGGATTCCAAAGAGGTGCCGGTGGTGGGATGTGTGAAAGGTTTGGTGGTACAACTTTCAACTTATCCGGGTAGGAACTTGAAACTTGATGTTGTTATTGTTGATTTCCCAGCTAAGTGGGGTATGTTGTTGTCCAGAAAATGGGCTGCAAGTGTTGGTGGGAGTGTTCAAATGGATATGTCTTATGCCACCATCCCAATTGAGGGAATCCTTGTCAATTTGTATGGAGAAAAGAAGATGTTGTGCCTCATTGAAAATCCCAACAATGCATCTTATGAAGTTTTGTACACAAGTGTTGATGCCGATAACTTAATTGGATTTGTTGGTGGGAAAGAGAACAAAATAGATCAATGTAAGAGTCTTGAACAAGTAGGCTCTCCATGGATTTTTTTGTTTGATGGAGCTTGCTCCAAATTTGGAAATGGTGTTGGTGTAGTTCTGATTTCTCTAAGCTTTGAGGAGTTTGTTTTTTCTTTCAAACTTAACTTTGAGTGTACTAACAACATTGCTAAGTATGAGGCATTGTTGTTAGGTTTGAGGATTGCTTGGAAATACTATGTTAAATACATCATTGTTAAGGGAGATTCGGAAGTAATTGTTAAACAAATTAGAAAGCTGTATGCTACTAAATATCAGAGAATGAAACAGTACAAGCATGCAGTCTGGGACTTGATTGAGATGTTTGATTCATTTAACATTGTGCATCATGATAAGAAGTTAAATTTTATGGCGAGCATGCTTGTAGTGTTGGGTTCTTGGTTTGATAATTGTGCAATGTCCCCATATTGTGAATATGATGTTGAAGTGTTAACAAGGCCATCTGTCCCTGACAACATTAAACATTGGAAAATTTTTGATGATGATGCTCAAGTCAAAAGATTTCTATAGAAAAAAGGGGAGTTTGTTGATCAGTGTATTTATTAAGAGCCAATGGTGTGTGTAGTAGAAGGATAAGAGAATTTGTTTGGCAAAGACATCATCCAACTGAAAACTAATACCATTCCTAAAGGGTTTACATTACTCTTGAATAAAACTTTGATAATGTTGATTGCATTATTAATAGACATATATAGTAACCTCAAGGGATGTTGAGGAGCATGACCTTGGTACAAAGGATAAACCAAGGAATATATGGTTGGGAAGCAATCAACAAGAAGGAAAAACAATCCTATGTCCAATTGTTGAAGAAATATCAGGACTGTTTGGCCTGGTCTTATTCTGAGTTAAAGGCATATTGAGAGGATCTATTTCAACATGAAATTACTTTGGAATTTAATGCAAATCCATTCAAGAAGAAACAAAGGCCAATCAATCCACTCCTATCTCTTAAAATGCAAGAAGAACTGAAGAAACTAAGGGATGGAGGGATCATTCAACCAACAAGGTATTCTTCTTGGGTTGCAAACTTAGTTCCAGTTAGAAAAAAGAATGGTGATATCAGGTTGTGCATGGATTTTAGAAATCTGAATAGAGCATCAATGAAGGATAATTATCCTTTAACAAACATGGAAAACATACTGCTATTAGTGATTGGTTCTGAGCTGCTTTCTACCTTAGATGGTTTCTATGGCTATAATCAAGTTGTTATGAAGGAATCATAAAGAATTAAGACAGTCTTTACCACTCCTTGGGGAACTTATGTCTATGTTAAAATGCCCTTTGGTTTGATGAATGCTGGAGTAACCTTTCAAAGAGAAATGGATGTTGCTTTTGTTGGTTACATTAATGATTTTATCGTTGTTTACCAAGATGATGTGACTGTATTTTCTATAAAGAGAAGTGGTCACTTGCAGCACTTGGAAAAAATGTTGATAAGATGCAGAGAGTATGGAATTTCACTCAATCGAAAGAAGTGCTATTTCAGAGTGCAAAGGCCAAGTTGCTTGGTCAAATTGTATCAAAGGATGGTGTCATGATTGATCCCGAGAGGGTAGAGGCCATCAGCAAGGTCCCAATTCCAAGAACCAAGAAGGGAATTCAGTCCTTCTTTGGGCAAATAAATTTTATCAAAAGATTCATATCAAAATTTTCTGAGTTGACCATTCCAATTACTTGCATGCTAAAGAAGGACCAAGTTATCAAATGGGAAGAGGCTACCATTCAGGCTTTCAATGGGATCAAAGAAGCATTAAAGCATGCCCCTGTTTTAGTAGCTCTAGATTATAAGAAGCCTTTTCAAATGTTTTCTTTTGCTTCAGAGAACACTATTGCATTTGTCTTGTTGCAGAAGGATGATGAAGGGGCTGAGAGGCCAATTTCCTTTTTCAGTAAGGCATTACAAGGGGTTGAGTTGAAGTACACCATTATGGAGAAGCAATCATTTGCCTTGGTAAAAGCAACAAAGGTTTTTAGACCTTACATTTTGAGCTCTAAAGTTGTTTTTATGTTCCCACACCATGGTAAAAGATGTCTTATCAGAGATGGAGGTCTCAAGAAAAAGATGCAGATGGGTGAACAAGTTGCAGGAGTATGACATGGATATCCAAACCACAAAATTGGTAAGAGGTTTGGGCTTAGCTAAACTTATGGCTGAGAGCAACTTGCAAACTATTGAGGTGAATGAAGTAGAAGAAGGAAGGGTGGATGTCCTTGAAAATTTGATGAGTTTTGAATGGTACAAAGATATAATTTTTTATCTCAGACATCTATACTGCCTTGAGTATTTGAGTAAAAATAAGAAAAGGGATCTTAATTTGGCTTCCTAGAAATATTTCATTACTTATTTTGGGTTAGCTTGGAAGAACCTTGAGGGCGTTCTCTTAAGGTGAATTATCAAGTCAAGCCCCAAGATAATTGTTGATCTCCATGGAGGAGTTTGTGGGGGGAATTTTGTTGGAAGATTCACACCACACAAGATCTTGAGCGCTGGTTATTGGTGGCCAACTCTTTTCAAGGATACAATTTTTTGGTTGGAATATGTGAGAGTTGTCAATGTTTTTCTGGAAGACTAAAAGCTTCAAGCTCCCTTCCTTTGTGGCTTGTATCAATTGAAGCCCGGTTCAAGTAATGGGAATGGATTTCATTGGTGAGATTTTAGACCCTTCACCATTACTGGCCATAAGTGGATTCTTCAGTAGCCACCGATTACTTCACTAAGTGGGTGGAGGAAATCCCCACCAAAAGATAAACACACCAAATTGTCATGGACTTCATGTTGAACCATATCATCTACTGAGTTTGGAGTGCCAGTTAAAATTGTTGCTGATAATGCCATGAGCTTTAGAGCTAAACCTTTGGTGGCAATGTGCAAAGAATGTGGGATCAATTTGACATATGCCTCCAACTATAACCGCCAAGGCAATGGATAAGTAGAGTCCAAAAATAAAAATCTATTAAAGATCATTAGGAGAACCTTGGAGCTGAACAAAAGGAAGTGGGGTGAGCAAGTTGAAGTTTGTTGTTTGGGAGGATAGAATTAATGTTAAAAGAGCTACCTGTAAAAAAGTCCTGTTTGAGTTGGTGTATGGAACTCAAGCTCTATTTCCCCTACATATGTAATTGTCCTCATATTAGTTCATTCAACAACTAGAAGATCAAGAAGTTATTCCATATGATGCTCGCATTAACTAGATTGTTGAGTTGGATGAAGAAAGAAGGGAATCCCACCAAAGGAATGTAAAGTTCAGAGAAAAATTGAAGAAGTTATTTGACAAGAAGGTGAAACCCAGAGATTTCAGCATTGGAGATCTTGTGCTATTATGGGATAGCAGACATGAAGATAAGGGAAAAAATGGTAAATTTGATGCATTATGGATGGGCCCTTCCTCAATTAACATTGAATTGGTGAACATACCTTCTTCTTGAAAGACTTGGATGGGGAATTGCTCAAATTACCTATTAATGGAAGGCATTTGAAACATTTCCTTGATTGATTCCCGTAATCAAGGTGAGCATCATTTTTATAGTGTATAGTTCATTGGTTGCTTTCTGTCTTTTGTGTTTTTGCTCGTTTTGGTCCTTGGTGACCTAGTTTTTCTAGTTTCTCGGTTTGTTTTTAGGAGATGGTTCTGGTTTTCTACTCTGCAAGATGACTCCTTTTCCCAATGGATGTTTTTGGCACTTGGTCTATTATTTAGTTCTTATGGCACTCATAGGGAGTGCCCATCCCCGAGTCGGAGCCAATGTTGGTGCTCAAATTAGTCTCACCCCATTTGTCATTAAAATCCCTCGGTTTTGCGGCCTCTATCATGTTTCTTTTTTCTATCTCCCCGTTTTGATGCTTCAAGACTCGTCCTCCATTTAGTTGTCATGATTAGTCCCTTCCTTGGTCGAAGATCACTTAAAGATCCCACTAATTTTTTCTGTTTCTCTGTCCATCTAAAGGTGTCTGTAAAATTGGGTGTAAAACTCGAGTTGTTCCTTTCCTTCCATTTTCTCGTAGTCGTGTGTTGTTGTCCCTGCCATTTTTTTCCCAAGTACCTAAGGAAACATGATTGAATGTAGCTCAGAGGATCATGTTTGAACCTTATAACATTTCCAAATTCTCGTCCTTGAAGAAAATTTCATCTCCAGGGCTCAAATGGTGGTTTCCCTACATTTTTATGGCTTGACGGGTGTGTTTTTCCCATCAAATTTACATCTCTACATCAGTGGAAATGTGGCCCTTTTTGGTTGGATGCAGCTCACGGGGCACTCTAAAAAATTTGTGGATTGTTTCAACCCAAAAATTTTCCACGTGGAGGAACGACGCTCATTTGAAGACTCACCTTTTTGTTTGACCTTGGAGTTGCGCCAAGGGGACACGTGGAGGATTTAATGCTTTTCTGGACTTGGAAAAAAATGTCATGCGGCCCATATAGTTTTGGCGGGCCGTGGACATGTGGTGGGCTGGCACTCATTTGAGGATCTCGCCTCGGGGATCCAACCTTAACAATTGCAGATAGAGGGACAAGTGGAGGCTTCCGCCGGCTCGCTCTCGTACTTAAACTTTTTAAATAAATTTTCTAAGGCCTGGGACATGTGGTGAGCCCATGCTCATTCAAGGTCTCTGCTCTTGGGCACCATCTTGAATTTACGCCATAAAGACACGTCAAGGTTTCCGTCGGGCCTTCTTTTACTTATACTTTTCAAGAAACTTCCTAAAGGGCCTAAGACACATAGAGGGACCATGCATATTTGGGGACTGACCCCTAAGTTTTATTTTGAAGTGCCAGGAGGACACTTGAGACACGTGTTGAGCCCGCGCTTGTTTGGGGTCTCTACTTTTGGGGACCATCTCAAAATGTGCCATTGAGACACGTAGCAATTTGAAAAGTCAAAAGGTGGGGAGGCGGACCATCGGAGGAAACTTGGATTTTTTTCCCTTATTGTCAAAAAGATTAAAGTCATCAAAATGACCCACAAGCCTGACAGAGAATAGTCAAAATTTGCTTTAGTCAATGGCGGAGGTGTGGACTTTCGAGGGAAATTTGGAAAATTTTCCTTTTGTGAAAAAGGGGGTTAAAGTGTAAAAAGGAAGCGTGGTTCCACTGGGACCCACATCAAAAACTAAAGGCGGAAGGGCGGAGCTGCGGGGAAAATTTGGAAAATTTTCCTTTTCCAAAAATGAGGTAAAATAGCATAATTGAGCCACGGTTCCTCTGGGACCCACATTGGGACACGTGTTAAGCCCATTTTTCAAAGGTGGAGGGGTGGAGAAAAATGAGAAATTTTGCATTTTTTCCCAAAATTTGTAAAAGGTAAAAAGGAACCCCCAAGCCCATCTTAACTCGGATCTCCCATGTGGATGGTCCAAATTCAAAAGGGAAATCAATGGCAACTGTGCATCTATATCTGATTTTCCGCCATTTTTTCTCCAAAGCTCCTGGGGATGTGAATTTTTATTTTTATATAATTTCTTGGTGTCTCCTACATGTCAAATGAAGAGGATAATTAATTTGATTTCTTGATTTGGTAGGGAAGATCTGAAAAGTGTCTTTTACCATTAAGATATGACCTAACTATCAGATTCGATTTGATTTTCCAATCTTTCTTTCTCGCACGCAAGCAAGAAACCAATTGATAGCTTGATTTGGTGGGGAAGATCTAAAAATGTCTTTTACCATTAAGATGTGACTTGACTATCAGATTCAATCTTATTTTCCAATCTTTCCTTCCTTGGCATGCAAGAAACTAGATTCGACATATTAGAGGAGAAAGTAGTTGGCGTGTGAAGTGAAGAGTGATTTATCAAGTGAAGAATTGAATGCTGGAAATATTTGGAGATATTTTCCTCTGAGAACCTAACAACTTTTTGTAAATCTGATTCTAGGAATCACGATCAAAATCGTAACAAGCAATGGTGCTTTGAATGTTTTTTGTTTTGGGGAAAAGTCTGTTGTAAATGAAATGTTATAAATTGCATGAATTTGTCATGCAAATGGTTGAAGTGTTAGAGGTCAGGAGCTAATTCCAAAGAGAAAAGTTTGACAGAGCCCATCTTTTTGAGAAATCATATGAGGAACCTGTTTATTTCTTTTGTGTTAAATTTGATCATGTCAAAGTGGTTACAAGTGTACAGCCATTAACAAGATCTGAGATTGTTCTAAAAACTTTCCCCTGCTGATGAATTTAATCAAATTTGAGTTAATTTGTGTTTCATTTTGAGGAAAATCATGTATGCTTCATTTTTGAATGTCTGCAAATAGTTTTTCTTGTTCCCATTACAATCTTACATTGAAATATTTGTAAATCACACAAGATCTTATCCTTGTGATAGTTTGGTGGCATTTGCAATTTCATTTATCAGAAGATCTTTCATTTTATAGTGAAATAAAAAATTTAAAATCACTTTACTCCTAGCATGATGATAAGATTGTTTGTTAGCCTTTGAGGGTATCTTAGGCGTGATAAAACAAAGGTTGACAATGTTTAATTAAGTTTTTTCAATTTGAGCCTTCATTTTGGATTCTTAAAGTTTGTGTGAAAACGTGTTGATCTAGGCCCCCACTGAACCACACCTTCTGGTTAAAGGAACATTTTAGTTGTTCTGAAGCATTCTATTGATCAAGCCTTCCATTTTTTAAAATATCTCAAAGATCTGGAAAATCAAAGTTCACTTTGCCTCACCTCCCACCAAAATTCATTTAAAAACAACCAATCCTACCCATACCACCCCTATTTTTCTTGTGTGTGTATAAATGCATAATTTATATTACTAAAACATGCAGAAGCAATCAAGTTTTCATTGTCTTTAGTAGCCTGAACCTTGCTTAGAAAATATCTCCATTATCTAGGGTGACAACTCATGAGAGTTAGATTTTTGTTGTATTGATCATATTTTCTTCAAGGTCTTCTTAATAACTTTACAAAGAAGGATATATCCATCTCCTCCACAAACAACAGGTTAAAAAAGGGTCCTCTCACCTTGGTTGAAAGGCACAACCATAAATTAGTGAGGATAGATCAAATCCTCTTAAGGGTGCTACCCATTTCTCCACATTTGAGTGACAAAGAGCAAGCTGCATTTCTTCCCGGCTACAAAACGAAACACAACATGATCTGCTTGTCTCTAACCTTCATGTCAAAACTGTGATGTTGCTTAGCTTCTGAGGGAGAATTAATTTGGGTACCAACAATCCCAAGGACTAAAGGTCCCACACCTTGGGGATGCTCCCATGTTGCACATGATCACTTATCAATCTAGCGGGTGCACGATCCAAGTGACAACAATTTTTGACACGACCAGTGGGAGAATTAAGCTAAACGTTGGTACTTCTCTTAGAAATTATATTTTCAAAGGGTAACTTATGACTCCATATCTATAGATTTCATAGCATGGTGCATGTACTTATGTAAAGGATCGAAATAAGGCATTCTTCACGAAAAGGAAACCAATGAACCACCGAGCTTTCTTTGTCTCTGCTAAGAAGAAAAAATGGGTGAGCTATATCATCCTCTTTTAGAGAACATTCAATACCTCCATTTGGAAGATTTCATCTTCCAAAAATATATCAACCACAATTTTTACAATGGAAATAAGGAATCAAGTCTTCACCAATTTCAATGGTGGAAGTCCTCTTGTTCTCACTCAACGAGATGACACACCTATAACAGCTCTGAAAATCATACCATACTTCACTGGTGAGAACAATGCTACCCCAATAAAGCACATATAAGATATTGCTAATATTTTCTTGGTCCATAATATTATGGAGGAAAATGTAGCAGCTCACGCTTCTCACTACCTCCCCAAAGGGAAAACACTTCAATGCTACCGAGGATTACAACCTAATTCCATATACAAATGGGATGAGTTGGGAGAGAGGTTTTCCAAATAATTTGAAGACAAAAGTGATCATTTGTCCCTCATGGAATAGTTATCTACCATTAAGAGATATCTTTTGGAATTCATAGGATATTTTAACTTTTGTTTTTAGAATACATGAGATAGTATCCCACCTTGATTAATCCCTACCTAAATAATATGTTTTTTATTATTTGTGGGCCTTAATGATGATGTATTAATCATGATTCAATCAATGGGATGAATGACTCTCTCAAGATCTTAGGAGAGTGTTATACAAAGCTAAAAAAATTCCTAATCCAAGCTAAAAATATAGTTCCAAGTCAAACAATGCCCATGTTTCCTATGTTTCAACTAATCATCCTAACATGTCTCCTCTCCGTTTTTCTTCCAATCAATTTTCTCAAATTTCCCCTCCTTCAAATGATCTCTATGAGGTGAAATCCTTACTTTAGAGTTTTGGTAATGAATTGGTTTCCCTCAAGAGGCAGCAATCACAATATAATCATCCTTACCAACCCCCAAACTAGCCATATAAGCCCAACAAGAAACCTTTTCAAATTAATTCCCATATCTAAGGCCAAATTTCTAATTCAAAACCTTTGAATACAATAAATATTGTTGTTGTTAGCTCTTCTAGAGCTATTATTCCGGTCCAAAATAATCTTGTCCAAGATTATGAACGGTGTTACTATTTCTCGCAACCACACGATTAGAATATGTGCCCCAATGGACTGCTACCAAGCACTCATGGTTCAAAGTATATCTACACCCATGGAGTAATAAGTGGAAGCACCCCCACAAGGAGACTTAGTCTAACCACAAGCACAAAGAGATTCAAACCGCTCTAAACTGGTAAGAAGAATATTTTTGTGGTATCGATATAGAAAAGGAATCTACTAGTCATTCATTAGTGGAGGCATTTAATATGATATCAAAGAAGAGAGTAATGGAAATTAAACCATCCAAATTTTATCAAGCATATACTTCCTAGCCTCATTTACAAATAAATGTGTAAACAAAGGTATAATAAATAAACCCTATGGATTCCATGTTAGTCAAGCTACAAAGAAGGATAGTCAACCTAACATGTAAATGCCAAGTGATAACCTTTGAAGGATGATGCAGCAACGTTGAAGCCTCAATCAAAGGTAGGTGGTATTTCATCCAACATAGTGGAACAAATGAAGCAAAAAAACCTCAACGTCACTATGTGGGAAATAATTTTTATTCCTTCACAAAGTAACCTATTGCAAAATGATTTAAAAGGTCTTAATTTATCAATTGGAGCAACGAAATGTAGGACATCCACTTCTTCTAACTTATGTCAACCAGAGGAGAGGAACTCGCTATAACCAACAAACCACCTTCTTTCTACATCTCTCTAATCATCGGTAAGAATCTTGTACATAATAATCGTATGAATGATCTTGGTGTTAGTAGTTTGGTGATTCCCAAGAAAACTATTAACATATTGGGTATTCAATACATGTCAATTTCTAGGGGAGTTATTCAATTAGATGGTACCGATGTCCAAAATATTTGGTTGATAAAGGATTTAATTTTTACCTTCCATGCATGTTCAAGCATTTCAATCAAGTAGGATATATTTATCATTAATCTCTATCCCTTAGTTTCCATATGCCTTTACAGGATTTCATGACCAAAATGTGTGGTTATTTTTTTGTTGATTAGTCACACATGATGCTTAGGACAAGGTGCAGAACTAAGGTAACCATAAGAGATGAACCAATCTATAAAGACCATGTTGAACACTATACCCAAAATACCATCAATATGAACTGCACCTTGCATGACCAAGAGGATGAAATTGAAGATCATAATACTACTACTCCTGTTAAGGAAATCCTAGATATCTTGCTTGATGACTAAGGAGCCGAGCTCTAGTTTGATTCGTATGCTAAGGTATTAGAGAAAACCAGATTGGGAACTTACTATATTCATAAAGAAGGAGCTACCATACCTAACCTCTTAAAATCTCAAGATTACCTCGATGGATTGTGGAAACTCTTCTTTGTTGGCTCAAGAAGCAAAAATGGTGTCATCGTTGGTTTCATGATGATATCTCCACAAGGTAAAAGATATTTCTCATCTTTTAGACTTCATTTCAGTTTATACTAACAATGTCGCGAATATGAATCATTAGTACAAGGTATTTAATTGGCCCAAAATAGAGGAATCGAGCATTGATGGTATTTGGAGAAAACAAACTTGTAGTACATCAAGTAAAATCTCAAAGTACAACAAATAACAATTGGTTATGGTACTACAAAAATAGAGTAGGGGACCTAATTGAGGATTTTGAGGATTTTGGTATACATGTGGTTCCTAGGAGCCAAAACTAAGATGTGGATAGAATTACAACTGTTGGATCTAAATATAATATCCTCACAATATTATGAAAGAAGGATGTGATTCCATCAAGATGGTTATAAGGCCATCGGTTCCAGATAATGTAACAAACTAGTAGGTTTTTGACATTGATTAGTAAATCATCTTTTTCTTCAAGAAGAAGCTAAGTTCTTGTAAAGAAATCAATCCAAGATGCATGAAATTTATGATGACCAATCATCTAGTTACAAATCAATAAGTTAGCTAAATGTATGGTCACATTAGAATCTATCTTCAACTAAGATGATTAGTTCAAAAGGGAAAAAACCAATATGACCATCAAGTAAGATGATTATGAGCAAGTCAAGATTTCCAAAGATAAATACTTAAAGATTGGAAAGCTATGTACCCAAAGCTAAAAGACACACTTTTGTTATCCTTTTCAAGAATGCAATGATATTTTTCTTAGAGTTATAATGATCTTAGGCGATTTGATCTAATCCTATCCCAACACACATTGAACTTGACCCTAATGCCAAACTAATCGGGTAGAAGTAGAGGTCAAGAAATCCCAAGGTTAAACCTCTAATGAGAAAGGAAATTTCTAAACTCATCAAATCCAATATCATATTCACAATAAAGCATTCATATTGAGTGGCCAGCCTAGTTCCAATGAGGAAGAAAAATGGAGAAATCAGATTGTGTGTGGACTTTAGGGACCTTAATGAGATACTCTAAGGACCAATATCCTCTTCCATCCATGGAACAAATTATCCAAACCGTGGCAAGATCGGAAAGTTTTTCATTTTTGGATAGTTATTCTAGTTACAATTATATACTCTTCAATGAATTTTATCAATTTAAAATAACCTTTAACACCAAGTAGGGTGTGTACGCCTATAACAAGATGTCATTCAGATTATCAAATGTAGGTGCAACCTTCCAGATAGCTATGGATATGGCTTTCAGAGGACTCGTAAATGATATGATCCTCAAGTATCTAGATAATATAATTATGTACTCCAAACAAACACATGAACATATGGATCACCTAAGAAAAAAAATTGAGAGGTACAGGGAATTTAGTGTTTCCTTGAGCCCAAAAAAATGCATTTTTGATGTTCAAGAAGAAAATTTGTTAGTACATGTTGTTTCAACAAAAGGAATTTCAATCAATCTAGAGAGAATATGTGTTATCTTGGTCCTATCTTCCAAGCCACAAGAAGGGTATCTAGAGTTTTCGAAGGACAATCAACTTTATAAGGAGGATTATACCTCAATTTGCAACTTTGTCCAAGATACTCATTTTCATGTTGCATAAAAACATACCTTTTAGCTATACCAAATAAGGAAAGAATATATTTGAAGCTATTAAATAGGATATTCCTTAAGCTCCCATGTTGATAAATCCTAACTACGAAAAATACTTCATCTTGTATTCTTTTGGCAAGTTGGAAATTATCTCTCGCGATTCGACCCAATAAAATAATGATCAAATGGAGCATCTTATTGCCTTTTCATCCAAGCTCTCAAATACTATAAAATAAGATATTTATATGTTCAACAAGAGGTTTTTTCTATAATAAGAACATTAAATAAATTTTGGAATATGCTTTCTAACAACATAATCTCGCTAATGGTCTTGCACCTAAGTGTGAAGGATTTTCTCCTAAATAAGGATATAAATGAAAAGATAATTAGATGGATTACCAAAGTAATGGAGTATGATGTCCATATTAAAGTCACCAAGCTAGTGAGAGGAAAATGTTTATGTCGGAAAGTCACTTCAAAACTTGAAGTGGAAAATGAATGTAACAATCTACTACACAATCATCACCCAAATGAAACTCATGCTCCCATCAACTAGATTTTCCATATGAGGAACTTCTTAGAATCGGAGATTTCCTTCAAGTCCCAACAAAGATCAAATAATAAGCTTCAGGATTCAATGAATTCCTTACATCCTTATTGATGACATGCTCTTCTCGGAAAGACTTAAATGGAGTCCTCCTAAGGTGTATCTACCCTTTCCAAGTCAAAAAATTACTTGAGGAACTCCATAATGGGTTAATAGGAGGTCATTACTCAAAAAAAAAAATTGAAACCAAGATCATGAGGGTTGGTTACTATTGTCGTGAATTGTTTAAAGATGCCCACAAGTGGGTAAGGAGTTGTAGGGAATGTGCAATATTCACAAGAAATAAAAATTTAGCCTCTCTTCCTCTCCATTTGATCCAGGGCATACGTGCCTTTTTTATAATGGGGCTTATATCTCATTGGCATGATAAATCCTCCATCTAGCACTGGTCATATATGGGTGTTAACTGCTACTGCATACTTCAACATGTGGACATAAGTAGTGGCATTAAAAGAAGCTAATGATAATTCAATTTTGGATTTCCTTGAAGAGATCATGACAAGGTTTGGTGTGCCCTTAACCATCATTTCAAACAATGCCAAGGCATTCATAGGTACACAAAATCAATGAATGGGCTATAAAATACACTTTCTACCTAAATAATTCATCAAAATAGTACCCTCAAGGTAATGAGTTGGCCGAGTCTAGTAATAAAAACTTGTTAAGGTTAATCAAGAGAACTATGGAAAATAACCAGAGAACATTGAATACTCAACTAAAGACTTCCCTTTATGCCGATAGAATCACCTTGAAAAGAGCCATTGACAACTCCCCATTTATGCTGGTCTACAAGAGAGAATAAACATTTATGATGATCCGAGTAAACAGGCGGTGGCATATCGACAAATGTCATTATCGCTTCGCCGCCCACCAGGCCGTGAGGCTTTCCCAGGGGATGTTTTCCATTCGCACTCCCGTCTATCGGAAAGAGCCGCAAAACGATCGGACCAGACAGGTGCGGGTAGCTTGACCGCGTTACCCGTCATTGAAACACAAGCTGGAGACGTGTCGGCCTATATCCCTACCAATGTGATCCCCATTACAGATGGACAGATTCGTCCGGAAACAGAGCCCTTCTATCGCGGAATTAGACCGGCTATTAACGTTGGCTTACCTGTCATCACGTTTGGATTTTTATCTCTATAATTGGAAAAACAACTAGAAAATGGAGAATTATCCGATGACAAGTAAGATTAGATGAGATAATGGAGCTAGAAGAAACAAGGAATCGAGTAATTAAGACCCTTGAGCTTCATCAAGCTCAAGCATAGAGGACTTTTGAGAAAAAAAAAGGAAACTAGTGGATCTCTCTAAGAGGGAGAATAAGTCCTTAAATGGGATCCAAATAGATCCAAAATAGGGATGCACACTAAGTTTGATGTCCTTTGGAGTGGACCATATGTGATCACCTGGCTGTAAGGAAACAAATTCATTTGATTTATCTAGACTCAATGGAGAGGCACTACCCATCCCAGTTAATGATATGCACCTCAAATCTTGCTATTGAGGTATCTTTACATTTTACATCGTATTTTAGTATCCCTTCCTCCAAGTGATTTGTCACATCCTTTGTCTTTACTTGGTTTTGTTTTATTTTGCCATGTCTTTCTAGAAAGTTTTCGGTTCTATTTTAGTTTGAGACTTTTGTTGACTCTTATTCCCAATGGAACTTTGTAAGGCTACTGAAATTTTTTTAATAGGTAGGCGTTCCCTAGAGGTTTCTATTAATGTTGACTTTTCAAGTCACCTTTCTCAAATTACTTTTATATTTTCATGATTAACCCTCATAAAATCCTAGTTCTGAAATTTTGGCAAAGGACCCATTTTTTTTCTTTTTTTTTTAATTCCTAACTATCTAATTCTCTTTACATTTTGTATTTTGGGTTTTGGAAAACAATTTTCATTTTACATGCAAATCGCTCAAAATCCCTTAAACCCAAAATATAAGGAATGAGCACAAATAAGGATTTAGGTTTCATTTTCCAAATTACAAAATGAAACCCATCCCCAAAACATGATATCTATTTGTATTTTGGGTTTTGATTACAATTTTCATGCAAATTACAAATGAAAACCAAAATCCTAAAATGCAAATAAATTCAATACACTTTAGGTTTCAGTTTTATATTGCAATTTACATGTAAATTACAATCCAAATCTTGGAGCTCGAACTTGATCTCCTTGATTTTCTTGGTCAAACTCCCCGACTTCCGGTCAACACATTTAATCTTAAGTGGGATTTCCCTCACACATGTCACCTATGTGTAATAAAAGTGGTTTTTTATATAAAAGGATATATTTCCATGACATTTCCACCTTTCTCTTACGCCCGACTTTGTAAATTACCCTTCAACTTCGACCGAGATTTTCTTTATTTTTCATGTAACATCCTAATTTGTCACTTCATCTCTAGAATTTATTTTATTTTATTTAAAAAAACTTTATGCAGCTGATTTAAATACCCATATATTTAAATCTACATAAACCTTAATACAATCCATTTCCGATAATTGTCATGAACCATGTGCAACTGTATGAGAGAATATTGAACCTACTCGTTCTCCCTCAATGCTTGTACGAGCCCTTACATGAAATGTAACCTTTGGTTATCATTTTTCAAGGTATGATATATAAGTGAATGCTCTTAAGTGTCTACCTGGGTTCCACCTATGAAATCCACAGGCATCCGACAGCTTAGATTAAAGGGAAATATCGATAGTGTAATCAGCAACTTACACCACTTTGCGTAAAGTTTCTGAGTCATGTATGTCATGCTCAATTCCATGACAACACACTCGTCATAAGGAAATTTTTATTTCACCTTAATCACTTATCCAGTTGTATGGATTCACAACTTAATATATGGCAAACGATTCTAAGCCTTGAATAAGATACAAATCGGTTTAACGTACTCTCATGGCATCCTATGATGCCTATGGGAAAGAAAGTGTTCTCGTAACAACTCACCTTGTTACTTGCCCACATCTCTTCCTATACCCATGATAGGTTGATATAAGGGTGCATACCTAGGAGGTCCAATCTGTCTTGTAACTCTATCAATTTTTATACTTAGGAAAACACCATACTAGAATCTGGTCTCTTGATGAGATAATTCATTATAGCTGCTATACAACAGTATCCAAATGGTGATAATCGTCATCATAGGGATACGATCGTGTAGCATATGCAACAATTTTCCCCACCTAGAATCTTGCATTGGTGTATAGTGTTTGATGTTTTCAATGTAAATATTATCCTTAAAGAATAGTTAGGTTTTACGATACTTTCTCCACGAATGAGTCGTACCTAAGGTCTAGATTAAGTTGATCACAGGACCCCCAGTCTCTATAACACTTAATTACCTTCCAATGTCCCATACCCAAGTTCACCATTGATAGAAATGATACTAACAAGGTCTATGATCATTATTGTAGTTTCAATAAAAACTGTCCCAACTTTAACATTTAGGCTCATGTTCCTTATTTCATATTCTAGGGATATATACTTATATAAAGCTAAGTATTTATGTATGATTCATTCCTTTTATTAAGTTCCATAGGCTATCAATGCCAACCATCTTTTCAGTTTAAGCACATCACTTTTCTTAATTGCATCTCATTAAAGAGCGTTCATTTATTTTACTATCTCCAACAAGTAAGATATATCTGGGGTATCCGATATGATAGATTTTATGAACCACTTACCCATTTATCTTTCCCTGTCATAGCCTTTTTAAAATATCTCTAATTCTCTTTAGAGATAATTACAGTATTGACTGGGATGAGGTTCAAATGCTAAGTTCATTTTTACTTAATAACGCATGTTTCCATATTACTTCCATTGTATGTGACATGCTTATGTGCTCATAATGGTGCATCATGGAACAGCCCCTAATTAAAAGCATTTCATCTCCTTGAGAAAAATATTTCATAACACAATTTGTCACAATTTATGCAATTCCCGAAAAGTGAAAACATAATCAATATATATTCCTGTTAGACTACCATAAGCCCTTCCTCTCATTGATTATGTGTATCATCCTTGTATAGGATTTAGTGTTGATTTCACTTAGAAATCAATATTACATTCCTATATCTTTGACTGTTTGAGTACACCCTATACAAAACCTTTGGAGAACTTAACACAATTATACAATTAGATTGTTATTTTGCATTTTATGAAGAGGCAGTTACCCATTAGTAACCTTATCTAATTCCAAGTATGTTTAACGTATGATTAATTAGAACAAGATATTTTTAAGAAAATTTCTCCAATATTTCCTTATATGATCCCTAGAATCTCACACATAAGATGTGTATAGTACCTACTACATGATTGATACTACTTGATTAATACAATAGTATGTAGATACTGATTTCCTAACTTGATAGATTTACGGCCCATAACTCATCAATCGACAATCAACCACTAATAAAACAATATATAGCAAGCAGGAAATATGTCTTAAATTCATTTATGAGATAAATATAGCTCATGCCTATAAGCATGACCAAAATCTTTCATTTTAATGAATAAACTAGTTACATTAAGTAGCAAGCCCTTTTTCCATTTTCAAGGAGAAGTATTTCATCTTAAGAACATTCAAGTCAGTCATATCTTCAAACCTTCCTCGTTCAAGATAATATACAAGACTAAATACTTCCACCTTCTTTCTCGGCGTTTGTCTGCAAAATTGTTAGCATGAGTCAGTTCACATGAACTGAGCATGATAAGCCTTAACTCATCATAACAACATACTCTACTTAATTATTTCATAACAATAACCCATATTATTTTTATGAATCAATATCTGCAGAGCTTAAGTAGATAAACAATTCTTTCTATAACATGTCAGAAGCAAGAAATTTAATGAACCATGAAGGAAATCAATTTCAGACTTACTTTTCCATACAACTACTTTAGTCGCTCAGAAACAGTCATATAATTCATAAGATACATGAGAATTATAGTATTCAAAGACTACCATATAAGAGTATCAAGATTTCACTCATGCAATCCCATACTTGCATGCCTGAAATCATTTTACTCAACAATTAAGTAACCATATAAATATCAAGAACACAATCAAGCAATCTCTCAAATCTTCACAACAGATCTAACGAGGATTTCATACACCCATAAGGACTGCTAAGGTTCAAGCAATAATACCAAGACATCAAGATTATTTGGTTAACGAAATACGATATTAGAGTGTTTAACCTCAAGGATAAGAGAGAGAGAGAGAGAGAGAGAACATTCATAGCATCCTGTCATATAGCAATCGGTATAACTTGAGTAACAAAGGCTACATATTTAATACTTACCGTTGGTCGTCAAATAGTACTTTTAGAAGAGCAATGGGGACAAGAAGTCCCTCCTCTTTAATGGGAGAGGTTCCCTTATTCAGAAACGAACTTACAGAACATTGTTTTATGGTCAAACTTGGATATTACGAAAGTGTTTTCCACAAGGATCATCAATTACATAAGGACTGAGGAAAGGGAATAAGAAGATGAGTAGAATAGCAACATTCAGAATTATAGATAGCAGAATAATTCTTCATGTATGCGAAGCTTCAAAGAATTTAAGACAAGATCATTTGCATTGGCTGAATGAGATTAAATTTAAAGACACAAAGTTCCATAAATAACCTTCTTCAGATTCATTCATCAAGGACACAAAGTTCCTTCTTGGTTATACAAGATCACTGTATTTGCAAAACTAACCAAGATGCAATCAGAGAGACTAACGAATCAGGAACAAAATGATCTTCACAATATTAAAGGAAAACACAGAGATAACAAGAATTAGATAGACAAAGAATAGAGAGCCCTTTTGTATTGATTTCTTTAAGATCTATTTACACTTTCAGCAAATATTCCAAGTTCTTCCTCCTTCTGCCTTGTCTGTTCTCGAGTCATGACAGCAAACGATTCACTGTTCATATCTGCTACCACTTCATCATAGTCATCTCCATCATCAGTGCCTTCGGTGGTAAAGAAATTAACCCGAGATCCCTCAAGTTCTTCCGCTTCATCATCAAATTCCTCTAGGAACTCCTCACGAGCTTCATCGTCCACATCATCATCTGGCTCTTCAACTTCACAGGTTGCATTCACAGGAACTTTAACAGGAGGACCTTCAAGTGCTAGTCTTGTGTGAGGAGCAGGCAAACGATTTCTGGGCTGGAAATTTCTTCTTGGAACATCTGCATACGGGGCATGCTGAGCCAATTGTTTCTTTATAGCTACTAGATCATTTGCAAGTTTCTGGACTAATGGATCAGTATTGGGTCCAGAGGTGGAAGAGGAAGAAGCAGCAGATTTAGATTTGGGAGGATCTCTTCTCAACTTCCCTGACATGATCAAGTCATCCTCGACACTAACAGCCAGTTCTTGATCCAGAATTAACGTTCCGAGATTAGCCCTTCTTAGAGCATAACTGACTTTGGGCGTTTGAGCATTTAGAAAGAAACATTTTTGAATTTGATCAACCGGTCGAGTATTTACAGGAATTTTGTTGATCAGTCTGTTGAATCGAGCCACAAATTCTCTCATGGGTTCTGATGGATCTTTCTTTATCTGAGAAATTTGGGCAAGCAGGGCATGCACATCTTCTGCCGGCTTGAAACGGCTTTCGAACTGAGTTCTCATTGTATTCCAGTCGGTGATGGCACCAAATGAAGGTGATAGAACCGATCAGCAAAGCATTATCTTGTAACGTCTCAACGAACAGCCTTACTGAGACATCTTCATGTTCAACTCCCAAGACTCCACATGCAACTATGAAGGCTGCAATGTGTTCATCAGGGTGTACTTTGCCATCTCCTTTAAATTTGGGGAAGTTCTCTGTTACCTCTAGGTAACTCATGCAAAGGTTGAAGGGCCAGGGCCCAACACGTTGACCCCATGGCAATTGTGCCGCCATTCTTGGAAATACGGCTTGGAGGGGAACTGTAACACCGGCTAGGATCAAAGCTCGTAGATTGGGACTAGCAGGTTCTGAAGGAATACCACCGGAGGACTTCTATCTTGAACAGTGGAGTGCTCGTCGAACGAGTTCTTTTATTTGAAGGGAAAGGAAAACCCTGTTTGTTCCAAAAGCTGAAACTGAGAATCTTCGATACCAAGGGTCCTTCTCCCTCGAGTGAAACGCGGAGTCGCCAGATCAAAGGATGATCGAAAAATTGCAGTACTGGAATGCGATTTTCCCCAGCGGAGTCGCCAAAAACTGTTGGTCGTCAAATAGGACTTTTTAGAAGAGCAACAGTCAGGGGACAAGAAGTCCCTCCTCTTTAATGGGAGAGGTTCCCTTATTCAGAAACGAACTTATTTACAAATGTACAGAACATTGTTTTATGGTCAAACTTGGATATTACGAAAGTGTTTTCCACAAGGATCATCAATTACACAAGGACTGAGGAAAGGGAATAAGAAGATGAGCAGAATAGCAACATTCAGAATTATAGATAGCAGAATAATTCTTCATGTATGCGAAGCTTCAAAGAATTTAAGACAAGATCATTTGCATTGGCTGAATGAGATTAAATTTAAAGACACAAAGTTCCATAAATAACCTTCTTCAGATTCATTCATCAAGGACACAAAGTTCCTTCTTGGTTATACAAGATCACTGTATTTGCAAAACTGAACAGTATGCAATCAGAGAGACTAACGAATCAGGAACAAAATGATCTTCACAATATTAAAGGAAAACACAGAGATAACAAGAATTAGATAGACAAAGAATGGAAAGCCCTTTTGTATTGATTTCTTTAAGATCTATTTACACTTTCAGCAAATATTCCAAGTTCTTCCTCCTCTCGCAAAATGGCGTGGAAAGGCCATTATATAGCTTACAAGTCGCTTACTCTTAAGAATCGTTTCTTTTAATTAAAGAATAGTTAAGGATCCCCAATTGCAATACCTTAACTAATTACAAAGAATACGAAAAGAATGGGAAGAAGAGAAAAGAAAGGAGAAGGAGACAGTGGCCTAACCATCTGGGAGGGACCCACTGTCTTCGTAATCCGCCGCTCGAATTTCTTCAATGCCTCGGCCTATGTCTCTCGCCACGTGGAACCGACGTGTTGGCTGCAAACCGAGTCCAAAATCCCGAGACACTTCTCCATCTCTTTATCAAACTCGACGTGAGTATGATAATCTTTATTTGCTTCTTCAATGGCGATATCAAGAGAACAAATTTCCTTCATCTTTTCCTTAGAGATGGAGCTTTCCTTGAATAGATTATCTTTGACAAAAGCTCAACCGAGCTTTGATTTCTTGCAAGGACAGGGAAACACCGTGAGTTTTCATCCCGAAGGTGACAATGTATATCCTGAAAGCAAAGAATACCCTGTCTTGAAAGCTTCTCCCTTCTGCCAGCTGTTCTTCATTTCTCCCAAAGCTTCCTCCAAAACTCTGATCTTCCACTCCACACTGTAGACCCAGGATTTTGATAGATTGTCCTTAGCATCATCGAAAATCTTATTCGCCAGTAAGATGTTCTCATCTGTCTGTCCCATAAGGCGAAGGTCTACTATACAACTGCTCCAGATTTTTAGTTCTTTATCCATGGTATTGATAGTGGAGGAGAGCTTCAGTTGCACATTACTCACCTTTTCGTGGAGTTTGAAAGCTTCATCGATGAAGTTTAATCCAGCAACAAGCATGTCATCCACCATGGCTTCAATAGCTCTGCCATAGACAGAATACTTGTGCATATCTTTGATACTTTGCACTTCATCTTGGCTTAGAATTACAGGAGGTGGAAGAGTAGTCAATGGGGTAGGGTCCAAGACTTTATCCTTAGATAAAAGAGACTTGATGAAACCTGTGAGAATCTGGGCTTGTTCTTCCAACTGTTCAATAGTTTGTTGCCCTTTCTCTACCCTTCCAATGACTCTTGTGACTGTTTCCTGGAGGTTGTGAATTTCACCTTCAGGAGTAGACTCTCCCATAGGGATTCTTGAAAGCTCCAAGTCAGATGCCAGCAAGTCTGATTCTGATTTGTCTACTGTAGGCTTAGCAACCTCTAAGAATTGCTGACCTTGGGCATCAGACACTATTCTGGAAGTAGTTCTGGCTTTCTTGGCACGAGAAGGAGTGGTGCCCAACAAGGCTGCAACAAGATCGAAATTTGGTCCCAAGCTTTGAGAGGAGGATTTTCTCTTCCTTTTGTCAACCAAAGGTTGCACCCAAGCAAAAGAGGAAGAAGAATCTGCAGGAGAAGCAAGGGGACCAAGAGACAGGGAGCTCATGACACTCAGGGTCTGCGCAGCTGTTGACTCAAGCTGAGATGTGAGTAGAGCACTGGAGGCAATAGCGGTAGAAGAATCAGTAGCACCTGGAAGTTCAGTGCTCTGGACCTCCTTGTCCTTATCTGCTGGATCTTCAGGAACATTTGCAGGAGTTGGCATCTCACTTTCTTCACTTTCACTGAGAACAATGATGTTCTCTGGCCCTATAGGCAACTCTGCCTGTTTTCTTGGAGGGTCATTCTCTGCAGGCTCCTTCTTTACCTCTTTGAGTTTCTTCTTATATACCTGGGTAGATGAAGAGGGAGTAGATTCAGCAGGTCCTTGTGTTGATGAGGCAGGAGGGGTTTGCATTGGTGTTTCAGACCTTGGAACTGATGCCTCTCTTATTGGTGTCGAATCATCCTTGGAGCTGGATTCTCCTGAGTGCCTCTTGAATTCTCGGATCTTCTTACTGAACCAGACCTTAGTCCTGACTAGACTGGAGCAAGAATCTCAGCCAGATCATCTCTCTCTTTCCTGTTCCAATCCAGGTCCTCCAGAGGGGTGTGCTTAATCACATTTTCATACTCATACGAGTATAGGTCAGAATTGTCATCCTTGAGACCTTCAGAACTTGGCATGCACTCGAGTTCTTGAATCAATCTGCAGGAGAACCTACCACAATGCCTTCTTCGGGCTTCAAAATCATCTCGCACACAGCCCAAAGAGTCTTCTCAGATCCGCTTCTATGATGGTAGATTATCTTGATGTTCTGTTCAATAAACTTCTTCAAGTCAAAGCAGGTTCTTGGCTTGAAGAAATGAACAGTGATAGGGACCAGGGCTCTTTCTATGTTCTGAGCATCCAGAGCTGTTTTGCATGTGTAGTTTCCCAGAGAGATGGGAAAGTGCAAGCCAGAAATCTTCTTGTCTCTCGCAAGTTCTGTGTAACTTGTCTAGTTGCCTGCATATTTCTATCAAGGCCATTTTATCATTGCAGAACATGGGAAGCCGTAGAGGAGTGCTTTCATAGCCAGCAAGCCTGATATAGGAAAATTTCCTGAATTGGATGAAATAGGCTCCATACTGCGATATCAGGTTCATGGCTTCATCTGAAAACCTTCTAAGAAGATCACCTTCGAGCAATCGACCACGTACATGGTGAAAGCATCATGACCCTTCAAATTCGATTTGGTCTCCGTGGTGAATCATGGGCAATAGGCATACACTGGATCATCTTTGTGTGCATCTATATAGGAGAAACCAAACCACCGCTGACATCGCTTAGGGTATACATCGTGTATGAAGTCATATAGAACTTCTTTGTTTGCCGAACGTTGGATAGCCTGCTCCACCAAATTCATACCGATGATCTCTCGCCTGATTGATGTTTTGTGTTCCCTCGCACACCATGCTGATGAGCGGGCACATCCAGAAATGAAACTCATTGGTGGAGGGCAAACCCATAACTCGAGCCAGCAGGATTATGAAGTCTGACAATTCTTCATTGAAATCTGCTCGGAAGAGGGTTTTGGTTAGGTGAGAAGCACCTTTCTTAGGGTTCTTCAACCAAGACTTCGCCACTCGCGCCTTATATTTGTCACTGTCTTGATCGAATAGGGTCTGTGCTTGATCCCGGGAGACGACTATAGCATTATCCAACTCCGGAATCCTCAGAGCAGCGCCAATGGCGGCAGCGTCTAGCTTGGCAATGAGTTCCCCATGTACATTTGTCAATTCACTCGAGGCGGGATCGAAGTGAGCTCCGCATGAAAGCACCGTATCAGCACACTGTACTGAGATTGGGAAACCACCGGCAAAAGCCAAACCGCTATCATGAATCATTTGTGCTATTGGTGTAGGGTTTCAGATCCGCCGTTCTTGCCCAAAAATCGCCGAAGTCGAGATGACGAGCTTCGCTGTCCCCAATATTGCTAACAGCAGACTCAAGCGGAGAAATTTGCTCCTGTCCCTGAAACTTGATCTTCATATTGATAGTCTCGGAGCTGCAACCTAGACTCGGGAAGGAATTTGCAAAGGGAGGGGATATTTGCGCAGGTTTTCAAATTGCAAGGGTTCGAGCAAAGATAGCATGGAAGCAATGCGAAAAATGCAAAGGGGAAATGCTCGTTATATAGCCGCTTGGAGAGAGGAATGAATTTAATGCGCATTGAATACACAACCACCAATTTGAATAGCATCATACTCGGAGTGAGCGGGAAAAACTAAGTGTGAATGACACTTGGTACGCTTGGAACATGTGAGACGTGAATGCGCGAAACACGCGGCTCGGCCGATTCGGGTGAAACAGGGAGAGGATGCACAAATGCTTATTGGAACGATTGGGATGAAAATGCGCGGAGTACGCGGTTCGGGTGATTCGGCCGAAAACGGAACAGTGGGCCCGTTTGGACTTGGGACATTCGGGACAAAAAGTTCCGGAGTACGCGGTTGGCCGGTTCGGGTGAAATTGAAACAGCTTGCATTTTTCGATTTGGGACAAGGAGCTCTGAAGTACGCGACACGGGAGTTTCGGCCGAAAATTGGAAAGCTCGCACTTTTTAACTTTGGGACATTTGAGACATGAAAGTGCGTAGTACGCGGTTCGGGTGTTTCGGCTGAAATTGGAACAACTCGCACAATAAATTTTGGGACACTTGGGACAAAACTTTCCGACGGGCCCGAAAATGGGACAGCTTCGGGGATTTCGGCCGATCGGGGAACAGAGTGCACTTTCGTACTTGGGACAGTTGGGACAAAAAGTTCCGACAGGCCCGAAAATCACACAAAATGACCCAAAACACAGATTTTTTCAATTTCACGACTTAGGCACTTCAGAGAAAAACACTTAAACTCAAAATTTTGAAATTTTTACTCTTATCAGAGCGGGGAATTTTGAGTGGACAACACCTCAACTTAAGCACTTATTGAACATTCCAAGACTAGAAAATAGTACACAAATCTCTTCTTCAGTAATTTTTCAACATATAAAGACCTAATAAACACTAAAGTCTTTAAGAGTCTGGAAGAGAGTAGGTACCATGTGTTGACGAGATAATATAATTGTTACTTAACCCAAAATTTCATCTGGACATTTAATATCCCATGATTTTTCTCAACATGAATTTCAACTTCTAGCAATCCACTTTTTTCCCGGTAAGTCAAGACTTCACATGAATATAAAATTATCTCCTAACTCATTCTATTGAACAAGGTTAGATCATACTGAACTAAATTCATGACACAACCAAGAAAGGTCAATAAGGAACTTCCAAAACGTCAAGGAAACCCTGTATTTAATAAATGAAACCAAGTAGAGATTGCTATTAGAGAAAGATTCACTTCTAGGCTTGCTGAGATACTACATAATTCAAATTAGAAACATTACACCCAATGAGGATCTGTCACATCTTACGAGACTCGGTTAAATGATGAATCTAGTTATCATCTATTATAAGAGTAGGAGTATATAGCTTAACCATTTTTTCCCAGAATGGGTTACCGTACAAAATCGATGCCTCCAGTTTCTTAATAGAACACATAGTATGACAATGTGATCAACAATATTGAACCGTGTTAATTACTACAGAGGGGTAATACCACCAAACTTTACAACCCTGAAGCCAAGAGACTTCCTATTTTGGGACAACTTTAATCCCCAACCCTACTTAATGACTCAAATTCCAACATTTAAAACATAAAACCAGCTTCTCGATAAAATGGTCAGCCCATAAAAGGGATCATCAAAACTCAAGGGATAGTTCAAGGTCTTTCCCTTAAACCTTCCATCAGCTGATTAAATGGTAGATCATACGAATGATAATTAATCATCAAAACTTTATTATGGGTTTTGATCTTCGAAAAGGTAATCAATAAACCCAGAAAGCACAGATAAGAGTGTAAGGGTCAAAGAAATCAAACTCTACTATCATTACTAGCTCATATGTTGAGATAAGGTGTACCCAATAAAAGGAACTGTCCAACACCTTTTCAACTAAAGATCTAAGGCATAAGCTTCAGAAGATGAGCTCACTGTTTAGTATGGTTTCTCATTGGACAAAAGTGAACTTCATCTCTTACAAGAGGAAGGAGGTTCTTATTCTAATTCGATATTGCTTTCGAACTCAAAGATAGAATTTTAGAAGAACCAAGCTTTAGTAATAATAGTGAATAAATTACCTCACTAAGTATTATACAAGGTTTTATAGGATAATGCCAAACTTCTGTTGTAGAGGCTAAAATGGAATGTAAGTGATGAGATTTTAACAAGTTGGACTTAACCATCATAGTAATCAAATCTCAATATAACCTTCGCAACCGGCTTTAAACCCCGAAGGAGTCAGAATAGTTCCAGAGTTTCAAAGAAGCAACAAGGAGATCAACATGAAATAATATAATGAAGTATCTAGAACTTATACAATCTTAAACTATAAACAAGAAACAACAGCTTAATCGTTAGGAACTCAATGATTCAGTCAAGCTATCAGTGGCTCTAGAGTAGACCAAAGGCATCATTCAAAACTACCCATTCAAGGGTCGAAGGGGCAGGCCTTGTAAATATTACAATTGTCCTTATTATCTATAACTCGATGATAATAATAAATTCAGTTGTTTTTCTTCAAGACTAATAATTTTTTTAAATAAAACCAGGTCAATTATAAGCACCAATGATGCCTCCTACAATACCAACATGACTCCACAGGCATAGATTTATTTAAAGAATCAAACCCAGTTATGTAAATCCAACAAACACTAGGTCAAGGAAAGACATCTATAAAAAAACTCACACAAAAAATTTCTAGAATTCCACAATATCTTGTTATATTTATTCATATCCTTGAAGAGATGGGTAACAAATTAAACAAAGTTTTCTATAGTATGGGTAGATATCAATTCATAGCTGCAAGAAGATTTTAGCAATGTTGGCGTATCGTAACAAACTCACCATCATTACAAGAAGAAATTCTCAAACATCTCAAGAGTATATTCTTTTCTTAACGATAATAAACCTTATTGGAGCTCTGTACTTATTTATTCACTTTTAACAACATACATTATGAAACCATAGTAATTCATACTCTACAGAGCAAGTATTAAACGATTCTACATCTCTGAAATTATAAACACAAAATTTCATTCAAGGCAAGGTTATTTTTGTGAAATTACTAAATAGAGCAAGAAATTATGAAAATTTTAGAGCGTATCATGTCTGTTACACTGGTGTTTTATTTCCTTGCAAAGCTTTCATGATTACTTAGGAAAATCCCCAAACCTTTGAAACAAATTCCTTCATTCAACTGATCACAAAGTTTCTGTGATATTTTAATGAGTTTGGGAACTTGTTGTACAATCTACTCAACTAATGTTTTCTTCATGCAAACT
The DNA here is from genome assembly GCA_018340775.1 of Taxus wallichiana var. yunnanensis. Taxonomy (NCBI): domain Eukaryota; kingdom Viridiplantae; phylum Streptophyta; class Pinopsida; order Cupressales; family Taxaceae; genus Taxus; species Taxus wallichiana. The sequence continues at coordinate 168,761,707 of CM031244.1, forward strand.
CGCAACAACACACAACTAAACTTCCTCCTTGCATGCCAAGCTACTACGAGTTTCTAGCCATGAAATGAATCGATACCAAAAACTACCCCTTTGTTCTAATCCATCCATGCACTTCCCAAGGAAGGTGGGCAATAAAATACATTAAAAGCAGAGTTAATGGAGCTTGCCACCAATTTTACAAACCAACTATTCTTAGCTCTTCTTTAAATTTAGCAAATTCATACTTCATGCCATGCAAGGTGATTTAGATAAACTAAAATACTTCACCTCAAAATCAGTTGGTGGAGATAATTAATAAACAATTAAGGAACTATGAGTACAAATCTATTAGGTGGTGGGGTGCCACCTCATCAATCGTTTGAATTTGAGCAACATTATATCATTTTTAAATGACCAACCAATATTTTATACAAATAGAAATTCGGATGTCTTTTCTTAGCATAACTTAAGGCTTCATAAAATTTTCATATGCATATACATCCTTTCAAATAGCTAAAGTAATGCCCAAGTCAATCTTCTCAACGATAGATTCGTATGAAAGTTTAGAACTATACCACTAGGATTAGATTGTCTTGTTTTTACATTAGCTAATAAATCTACAATAGTAGTTACTTAACTACTTTAATCTTTGCAAATTCCCTTTTTGAAATCTATGTATATGTGTGTGTGTGTGTGTGTGTGTGTGTGTGTGTGTGTGTGTGTGTGTGTGTGTGTGTGTGTGTGTGTGTATGTATATATGTATGTATATGTATATATGTGTGTGTGTGTGTGTATATTCACATGTATATATATATATATATATATATATATATATATATATATATAGATGTTATAATGTTAGCGTTGATCAAGAAAGTTGCTCATGTATACTCGTAGGAGTTGATGCCCTTAATTCTTAATAATTAAGTCCTTGACTGACGACTATAGCCCCTTTATCCCTGTAAATACGATCATGATAGCATTAGTCATCAAATGGGGTAGAATATTAGATGGTTGGTTTAAGACCTATTATAAACCAACAAGAAGTCTTGATCGCATTCCAAATTAAGTCGTTAAGCGAACTATCAAAATTGTCAAATCCTTAACATAACTTAGTTATAAAAACTATAATGTTAACAATTTAATAGAGATAAAAACAACATTACAAATCACTTTCGAGGCTTAAATTTACACCAAGGATTTTATGACATACAACATTACAAACGACGTAATGTCACCTTAGCGAAAATAGTTCATCAATAAGATAGACCCTGGATTAGTAGGGTTCTCATCTAAGGAGATCATCCTTAGCTTATTCATGATATTGTGATTACGTGTTCACATCAAGTTTCCATTTAATTTTTGATATGCAAGGGTGCCAACAACATAGGATAAAACCATTTGTCCTATCATTACTTTGACAATAGTAATGAAAGCATGGGGCGTTACATACCTCCCCTCTTAAAAGCATCATTGTCCCGATGATGTGGTCCTTGTTAAATGAAATCAAACAATTCCACATAGGATATAAGAATAATTCCTGCATAATAGTTACTATTCCCTGAATTTTATGGTTTTTGATTCAAAACTTTAAATTCAGTAGCTATATCAACTTATCAAACTGTAAATAGTCACATAGTCTGAATTATTTCATGATTACTTCACTAAAGTAAATAATTTTTGTACAATATATATATTTGATATACAGAGGATATAGTTAAAACAAGCTTACCTGGTACCTTTTAAGGAAGAACTATTCCTTTCTGTTGGGATTACAGCATGTGGATCTATGGTAGTTCATTTAGACAGATCACTTTCCTCAAAAGATAAGGTACCAATATTCATTCATTCAGTTGAACTTGAATATTTCTTATTTCAGTTATCAACTACCTCAACATATCTTACACTTTTTATCTCCTATACCTAGTCCAATCAAAGAATGTTGTCAACGTGGTTATCCAAGCTTATGGATCTACTAAATTTGTTAATTTAATTTTTTGAACAAATATTAACTCATGAATGAGTACTAACAACACATTTTCTTATCCTCAAACAAGAGGTCTTCAAGTTTATAGATGTTTAAGAAAACCAATCTTGCAAGAACCTCTCAAAGTGTTAAGTAAAAAAGTTACCTTATTAGATATAGACTTTGACATCCATAACATTTTTATTCCACTATTAAACCTCCTCATTGGATTCGCTAAATCAGTATTGATCCTAATATTACCAAAGTCGTGCAAAAATTCCACTTGGTTGCACAAGGGTTTCAAATAAGTAGTGTATTGTTTGCAAAATATCTTACTTTAATATTAAGAAGTATGCAATGACTTACTAATGTTATTTAATGACTTACTAAATTCTCTTGGAAGCTCTAAACAGTCCTCCGACTTACAATTATCCGTATCTTTCTCCCAACATAATATAAAGCATACGAGTTAAGCCTGAAACTCTAAGGGCTCAAGGAATCCATGCAGAGTTACATAGAAACTGTCACAAGAGAGGGATTTCACAATATATTCTTGATCCTGAACCTGCACATTTCTATAGCAGGGTTCATATTAGTGAAGTATGAATTCCCTTATCTGGGTTCAACTAAAAATACTGGAACCAACCACAAAACCCATGAAAGTTCACATTAATTCATAAACCAGAATTTCCACATAGCCACAACACGTCATGATAGGTGAACAGAAGGGAATCATGTCGTGATATGTAACATAAAATAAATCTTGTCTCGAGAAGTAAAAGATATTACCCAAAGCTAAATATAACCTCATATTATCTATGCTTTTAGATGAGTCGACCTGAATGAGCCATCATCAAGCCTTTTGAGTATTTTAAGTGATGGCTTGTCGAGCTCCTAGGTTCAAACCTAAGATCCTCCTTACAACGTGATGATACCCAAAAACTTTGGGTACTTGAGTAATATAACCCCAAGTAACATATACCAAAATAAATATATATATTACAACCACTGTTAAGAGTCAATCAGAATATATTATTTTCAGTTCCTTGGAATTGAAATATTAATTATGTACATCAAATATTTGACAGAATATAGAACAATCACTTAGATCAATGCTACCTAACTAGACATAATCTAAAAATTGAGCATTTTTATTTCATATTACCAAAAAGAGTAAGGCTTCACAATTGTTGACTAGTTTTTTCATCGAGTACAACTAACCCATATTTTATTTCTTTTAGTATTGAAGAATACTAATCTCATGGATCTCTTCACAATTTTCTCCATATCCTGTTAGGGGTACATGTTCCTTTCATTTGCTAACTGCCCTTGCAGCATGCTTCATCATTCGAGGCTCATCCATATTCTTTAAAGGACATTTGTTGGCATAATTCCCATTGCCACATGTGAAACATCCACCAACAGGTCCCGATTGACCACTTTTAACTTTTCCATTTGCAACAGTATTATGCTTTTTCCTGCAGGTTATCACTGCAAGTTTTTGGGCAAATTTATTTTTGGCAGAACACATTTTCTTGCTATGCTTTTTCCACCAAATTTTCCTAGCATTTCGAGATGAAGAAGAATTATCATTTTTATGACCCTTTTCATTTTTATGAGTGGGAGTGTCTTGCAGATTTGGTTTTAGCCCACTAGATTTTCCAAGTATCATCTTATCGGAAGAAGATCCATGTTTATCCAATGTTTCCCCCAATTTTGGGTTTAGTTCATCTTTAACTTGGTAAGTCCAAAACTTGCCATAAATGATCAGTTCATCATTTAAACAACTCTCATGTTGTTTATTAGCAACAGACTTAAGTTGTCCTTTGTCCAACTTATCACTTCCACCCATCACCAGCTACTCTAAGGCATCTATCCAGTTCCAGGTATAATGAAGAATTGCAAAAAAAAATCTAACTTTTGCACCATTGAAACCTCAGCAAAATTAGACCCAGTTCTTTCTTCTCGGTGCATCCTTCCCGTTTCCATTTTTATTCTGAAAACAAAATAAAAGTTTTAATTAGCGTAAGGACCCAATAAGTCCAAGAGTTGCAACCTTCAGCTCTGATACCAAAATGTAACATCCCAATTTTTCACTTCATCTCTAGAAATTTTTTATTTATTTAAAAATAAAAATAAAAATTATGCAAATTGATTTAAATACCCATATATTTAAATCTACATAAACCTTAATGTCAATCCATTTCGATAATCGTCATGAACCATGTGTTTGTATGAGAGAATACCGAACCTACTGTTCTCCCTCAATGCTTTGTATGAGCCCTTACATGAAATGTAACCTTTGGTTCTCCTTTTTCAAGGTATGATATATAAGTGAATGCTCTTAAGTGTCTACCTGGGTTCCACCTATGAAATCCATAGGCGGTGACAACTCAGATTAAAGGGAAATTTCAACAAAGTGTAATCAGCAGCTTACACCACTTTGCGCAAAGTTTCGAGTCATGTATTTCATGCTCAATTCCATGACGGAACACTCATCATAAGGAAATTGCCATTTCACCTTAATCACTTATCCAGTTATATGGATTCACAACTTAATATACTATAAATAGTTACAAGCCTTGAATAAGGTACAAACCAGTTTAACCTACACGAAGATGTACCTCTATGTCATCTTGTGATGCCTATGGGAAAGAAAGTGTTCTTGTAACAATTCACCTTGTTACTCACCCACATCTCTTCCCATAGCCATCATAGGTTGATATAAGGGTGCGTACCTAAGAGGTCCAATCCGTCTTGTAACTCTATCAAGGTTTGTACTTAGGACAACACCATACTACAATCTGGTCTCTTGATGAGATAATTCGTTACAGTTGTTATACAACAGTATCCAAATGGTGATAATCGTCATCATAGGGATACGACCATGTAGCATATGCAATGAGTTTCCCCACCTAGAATCTTGCATTGGTGTATAGTGTTCGATGTTTTCAAGGTAAATATTATCCTTAAATAATAGTTAGGTTTTATGACACTTTCTCCACAAATGGGTCGTACCTAAGGTCTGGATTTAGTTTATCACATGACCCCCAGTCTCTATAACACTTAATTACCTTCCAATGTCCCATACCCAAGTTCACCATTGATAGAAACGATACTAACAAGGTCTATGATCATTATTACAATTTCAATAAAAACTTTCCCAACTTTAACATTTAGGCTCATGTTCCTTCTTTTATATTCTAGGGATTATATACTTATATAAAGATAAGTATTTATGTATGATTCATTTCTTTTATTAAGTGTCATAGGCTATCAATTCCAACTGTCTTTTCAGTTTAAGCACATTACTTTTCTTAATTGCGGCTCATTAAAGAGTGTTCATTTATTTTACTATCTCCAACAAGTAAGATATATCTGGGATATATGATATAATAGATTCTATGAACCACTTACCCATTTATCTTTCCCTTTCATAGCCTTTTTAAAATATCTCTAATTCTCTTTAAAAATAATTACAATATTGACGGGGATGAGGTTCAAATGCTAAGTTCATTTTTACTTAATACGCATGTTTCCATATTACTTCCATTGTATGTGACATGCTTATGTGCTCATAATGGTGCATCATGGAACAGCCCCTAATTAAAAGCATTTCATCTCCTTGAGAAAAATATTTCATAACACAATTTATCACAATTTATGCAATTCCCAAAAAGTGAAAACATAATCAATATATATTCATGTTAGACTACCATAAGCCCATCCTCTTGTTGCTTATGTGTATCATCCTTGTATAGGACTTAGTGTTGATTTCACTTAGAAATCAATATTACATTCCTATATCTTTGACTATTTGAGTACACCCTATACAAAACCTTTGGAGAACTTAACACAATTATACAATTAGATTGTTATTTTGCATTTTATAAAGAGGCAGTTACCCATTAGTAACCTTATCTAATTCCAAGTATGCTTAACGTATGATTAATTAGAACAAGATATTTTTAAGCAACATTTCTCCAATAGTTCCTTATATGATCCCTAGAATCTCACACATAAGATGTGTATAGCACCTACTACATGATTGATACTAATGATTAATACAATAGTATTGTAGATACTGATTTCCTAACTTGATAGATTTACGACTCATAACTCATCAATCAACAATCAACCACTTATAAAACAATATATAGCAACAAGAAATATGTCTTAATTTCATTTATGAGATAAATACAACTCATGCCTATAAGCATGACCAAAATCTTTCATTTTAATGAATAAACCATTTACATTAAGTAGCAAGCCTTTTTCCATTTTCAAGGAGAAGTATTTCATCTTAAGAACATTCAAGTCAGTCATATCTTCAAACCTTCCTCGTTCAAGATAATATACAAGACTAAATACTTCCACCTTCTTTCTCGGCATTTGTCTGCAAAATTGTTAGCATGAGTCAGTTCACATGAACTGAGCATGATAAGCCTTAACTCATCATAACAACATACTCTACTTAATTATTTCATAAAAATAACCCATATTATTTTTATGAATCAATACTGCAAAGCTTAAGTAGATAAACAATTCTTTCTATAACATGTTAAAAGCAAGCAATTTAATGAACCATGAAGGAAATCAATTTCAAACTTACTTTTCCATACAACTACTTCAATATCTTAGAAATAGTCATATAATTCATAAGATACATGAGAATTATAAGTATTCAAAGACTACCGTATAAGAGTATCAAGATTTCGATGGCACTAATTATTGTGCTTGTATTGGGGGAATGGGTGAGCTAGGGTTTTGGATAGAGCAGGCAGTGGGTTCCTGCAATGTCAATGGAGTGAGCGGTGGGTCTTTGGTGAAGGATCGCAATGAGGTGGTTCAACTAGAGTTCCTTAGCCTCTATCTAGCTAAATGGTGTATGGAGAGTCTGCACGCTTTGTTCGGGGCACATTTGGATGATAGCTTGGTTAAAATTCTTTTGAGGTAGCTAGGAGATTGTAGGGTTCCTCCTTCGTCGGGACATGAAGGCCTTCTTGGCCCTCAAAAGGTTTCCCCACCGCTTTACTCACTCCTTTTCTGGTGGAGAAGTTGGTTTTAACATTTGTTCGGCTCTTCTCGCACTTCCATCATCCCCCGGTTGTCCCTATTTTGGTACCCCTACGTGCGGTGTCTTCCCGATTTCTCGAGTTTTTTCTATCGTGGTTAAACCCGGGTAGGGGACAGAGGTGTTTTAGTCACATGTTCCCTTACGGGAGTGTCGTATTTAGATCTAGTGGTCTTGGAGGGTCTCCCCATGCCTCTTGGTCACTCTTTGCCTCGTGCTCCATCCTTGGGGCATGGTTTCTCTCTGGCGATTGAGTGTTTGTTGTGGGGGTCACCTTCTCCTCTCTCCTTGTCTTCTGGTTTTTCTGGGTTTGATATGGAGAAGGGTGGGGTGCCATCTGCTGATCGTATTAGTATTTTTTGGACTTGTTCTGGCTTTGTCGGTCATGTTCTCTTTTTCCTTCTCCAGTGCGACAGGCTTCATTCCCTGCGGACGTATCGTAAAACGTCCTAGGTTTTTGTCCCCCCGTGTTTGATCGGGTCTTTCAACTTGAAGAACGAGGTATACGTTTCATCTCTTTTGCTTTCTTATGGTTCACTGTTTTCACTAGATTTGGTGTTTTAGGCTCCTCTCTGGTGCTTCTTTATTCTGAGCAATTGTGAGAGTTTCAAGTTTTCATTTTGGATGGAGCGGCTCTGTGGTCTCATGGCATGGGGTGGTTTGGGTTTGTCCTTGGCCCCTGTGTCCGATTCTCGGTGCTACGTTTGGTTGGCTCCCGGTTCTTGCCTCCGTCTTGTTCTACTATTTCTTTGGGCCTACGTGTGGTTTCCTCTTCGCTCGGTGCACCTTCATTTGCCCCCTTGGTTTCACGTGTTTCTAGGCCCCTGCTTGCCTCTTTTACTCCATAGCATTGTTCTGATTGGGGCGGTCTCTAGGTTGAGTTTGGTTGCTTTCATCTTTACATCTCTCGTTCGGGTTGCTCTTCATTTGTGTGTCAGCTATTGGCCTGGTTTTTGACAAGTTGTTGACCGTTTGGCATTTGGTCCTGCTTTCGGCGCCTCTCCCTTTTCTTCTTCCTTTCCATTTGCATGTTTCTCCCTTCCTCTCTCCTCATCACTTCTTCATTTCTTCTACGTTGTAGGGTGGGGGCCCCAACCCCTCCAGTTCATAGCTCCGGTCAAAAGCGTTTAACAATAAAAAAAAAATATCAATATTTCACTCATGCAATCCCATACTTGCATGCCTGAAATCATTTTACTCAACAATTAAGTAACCATATAAATATCAAGAACATAATCAAGCAATCTCTCAAATCTTCACAACATATCTAACAAGGATTTCATACACCCATAAGGACTGCTATGGTTCACGCAATAATACCAAGACATCAAGAGTATTTGGTTAACGAAATATGATATTCGAGCATTTAACCTCGAGCATAAGAGAGAGAGAGAGAGAACATTCATGGAATCCTACCATATAGCAATCACGTATAACTTGAGTAACGAGCTAAATATTTAATACTTACCTCAACTTAAGCACTTATTGAACATTCCAAGACTACAAAATAGTACACAATTCCCTTCTTCAGTAATGTTTCAACATATCAAGACCTAATAAACACTAAAGTATTTAAAATTTTGGAAGAGAGTAGGTACCATGTGTTGATGAGATAATATAATTGTTACTTAACCCAAAAGTTCATCTGGACATTTAATATCCCATGAGTTTTCTCAACACGAATTTCAACTTCTAGCAATCCACTTTTTTTCCCAATAAGTCAAGACTTCAATGAATATAAAAACTATATCCTAACTCATTCTATTGAAGAAGGTTAGATCATACTGAACTAAATTCATGACACAACTAGGAAAGGTCAATAAGGAACTTTCAAAATGTCAAGGAAACCCCGTATTTAATAAATGAAACCGAGTACAGTTTGCTATTAGAGAAAGAGTCACTTCCGGGTTTGCTGAGATACCACATAATTCAAATCAGAAACATTACACCAGCGAGGATCTGTCACATATTATGGACTCAGTTAAATGACGAATCTAGTTATCATCTATTATAAGAGTAGGAGTATATAGCTTAACTGTTTTGTCCTAGAATGGGTTACCGTACAAAATTGATGCATAAGCTAAGGCATAAGCTTATGAAGATCTAAGGCATAAGCTTCTATAAGATCTAAGGCATAAGCTTCTAGAAGATGATCTCACTTTTAGTATGGTTTCCTATTGGACGATAGTGATTGCATCTCTTATAAGAGGAAGGAGGTTCTTATTCGAAGTCGACATTACTTTTGAACTCAACATAGAATTGTAGAAGAACCAAGCTTTAGTAATAATAGTGAATAAATTAGCTCACTAAGTATCATACAAGGTTTTACAGGAGAATGCCCAACTTCCGTTATAGAGGCTAAGATGGAACGTAAGTGATGAGATTTTAACAAGTTGGACTTAACCATCACAGTAATCAAATCTCAATATAACCTTTCCACAACCGGCTTTAAACCTCGAAGGAGTCGAATAGTTCTAGAGTTATAAAGAAGCAACAAGGAGATCAACATGAAATAATAGAATGAAGTATCTGGAACTTATACAATCTTAAATTACAAACAAGAAATAATAGTTAACTGTTAGGAACTCAGAATTCAGTCGAGCTATCATAGTGGCTCTAGAGTAGACCAAAGGCATCATTCAAAAATTTCCCATTCAAGGGTCGAAGGGGCAGGCCTTGTAAATATTACAACTGTCCTTATTATCTACAACTCGATGACTAATAATTTTTGAAATAAAACTAGGTTGATTATAAGCACCGATGATGCCTCCTACAAGACCAACATGACTCCACAGGCATAGATTTATTTAAAAAATCAAACCCAGTTGCGTAAATCCAACAAACACTAGGTCAAGGAAAGTCATCTATAACAAAAACTCACACAAAAAATTTCTAGAATTCCACAATATCTTGTTATATTTATTCATATCCTTGAAGAGATGGGTAACAAATTAAACAAAGTTTTCTACAAAGTATGGGTAGATATCATTTCACAGCTGCAAGAATATTTCAGCAATGTTGGCATATCAGAACAAACCCATTAATCATTACATAGCAGCAGTCCTCAAACATCTCAAGAGTATATTCTTTTCTTAACGATAATAAACCTTATTGGAGCATGTACTTAATTAATCACTTTTAACAACATACATCATGAAGCCATAGTAATTCATACTCTACAGAGCAAGTATTAAATGATTCTACATCTCTAAAATTATAAACACAAAATTTCATTCAAGGCAAGGTTATTTTTGTGAAATTACTAAATAGAGCAAGAAATTATGAAAAGTTGAGCATATATCATGCCTGTTACGCGGTGTTTTATTTCCTTGCAAAACTTTCACGATTACTTAGGAAAATCCCCAAACCTTTGAAACAAATTCCTTCATTCAACATATCACAAAGTTTCGTGATATTTTAATGAGTCTGGGAACTTGTTGTTCAATCTACTCAACTGATGTTTTCTTCATGCAAACTCACATCAACACACAACTAAACTTCCTCCTTGCATGTTGAGCTACTACGAGTTTCTAGCCATGAAATGAATCGATACCAAAAACTACCCCTTTGTTCCAATCCGTCCATGCACTTCCCGAGGAAGGTGGGCAATAAAAGACATTAAATGTAGAGTTAATGGAGCTTGCCACCAATTTTCCAAACCAACTATTCTTAGCTCTACTTTAAATTTAGCAAATTCATACTTTATGCCATGCAAGGCAATTTAGATAAAATAAAATACTTTGCCTCAAAATCAATTGGCGGAGATAATTAATAAACAATTAAGGAACTATGAGTACAACTATTAGGCGGTGGGGTGCCACCTCATCAATAATTTGAATTTGATAACATTATATCAATTTTAAATGACCAACCAATATCTTATATAAATAGAAATTCAGATGTCTTTTCTTCGCATACTTGAGGATTCATACAATTTTCATATGCATATACATCATTTCAAATAGCTAAAGTAATGCCCAAGTCAATCTTCTCAATGATAGGTTCAAATCTTAAGTTTAAAACTATACCACTAGGATTAGATTGTTAGCTAATAAATTGACTATATTAGTTACTTAACTACTTTAATCTTTGCAAATTCCCTTTTCAAAACCTATATATATGTATATGTATATGTATGTATGTGTGTATATATATATATATATATATATATATATATATATATATATATATATATATATATAGATGTTATAATGTTAGTGTTGATCAAGAAAGTTGCTCATGTATACTCGTAGGAGTTGATGCCCTTAATTATTAATAATTAAGTCCTTGACTGACGACTATAGCCCCTTTATCCCTGGAAATACGATCATGATAGCATTAGTCATCAAATGGGGTAGACTATCAGATGGTTGGTTTAAGACCTATTATAAACCAACAGGAAGTCTTGATCGCATTCCAAATTAAGTCGTTAAGCGAACTATCAAAATTGTCAAAGCCTTAACATAACTTAGTTATAAAAACTATAATGTTAACAATTTAATAGAGATAAGAAACAACATCGCAAATCACTTTCGAGGCTTAAATTTACACCAAGGATTTTATGACATACAACATTACAAACAACGTAATGTCACCTTAGCAAAAACAATTCATCAATAAGATAGACCCGGATTAGCAGGGTTCTCATCTAAGGAGATCATCCTTAGCTTATTCATGATATTGTGATTACGTGTTCACATCAAGTTTCCATTTAATTTTTGATACGCAAGGGTGCCAACAACATAGGATAAAACCATTTGTCCTATCATTACTTTGACAATAGTAATGAAAGCACGGGCGTTACATTTTCGTGCCTTTTACATTGTTTCTCCCTTAACCCATCAGTTTTATTAGTAAGATCTTGTGTTTGCAACATTTTTTGCAAGGTTTTGTCATTATTCTAGGGAATTTTTACATTTATTTGAGTACCTCGGTTTTGGGTTTTATTCTTTCAAATTCTAGGGTTTTTATTCGTTTCACTTGCCTCGTTATATGTAATCTCTCCTTTTCCTTGTTTTAATCATGTTATGGTGTATAAAAAAATGTTTTAGGGTTTATTAAGTGTTCATCAACACTTGTAAGAATAAAAACATGTTTTTTTCCTCTCAAACCTCTTTTCGGTTTTTGCAAATGGAATACAAGGATCAACTTCGCCCTTAATCACTTGAGAATCTACAAGTGTTTTATAGAGTTTTACTTCCATCCGAGACCATTTTGGAAGATGAATAATACAAAACAACACTCAACGTTCAGACTCTACATTTCAGAAGTCAAGAGTTGTAAAGCAAGTATCAAGTTCCTCCCTTGTCTTTTTTAGGACTGTGGAGATACATATTGAGTAAGAACTTTTGCCATTGATTTTAGGGGATTTCGAGGACTTTTCTCGGAAAATTTTGCAAGAAAATAATAGATTCACCGTTAAAGAGAAAGGGAAAGTAATTAAATACATCTTCATATGGGTAAATCCCCTTCAAACATCATATTGTATTTTGATAACATCGGGGACACCAACCTAGGGCATATGACCTCCTTAATTTTTGGAACAAAATCAAGGCCCCATCCAAGTCCTTATGGGTTAAAAGTTTCTATGATAGCAGATATCCCGATAACCAAATTCCAACCTTTTATGAAATGCCTAGAGTTCATACTTATGGGATCCACATAATATGATTCCAAAACTCAAATAGTTAAATATCAAGACAGAGTGGTGGTGATCAAATTGGATGTTGATTATCTCAAGAATTGTTAAAGCTTCTTAACATTGAAACTTATGTACCAATATTGCCTTATATGGCTCTGCAATATTGAAACAATAATTTTGATACCTAATTTAAGATTCTCAACAAGAGTTACTTGTCAAATATAAGGATAATGAGAATTAGGATCCCAAATATCTAATGATTTAGTTACTTTTCTAAGTAGAGTTATGGGCCTTCTTTCTTCCAGAGATTTTATGGAATGGATGTACCAATACATCTTTACTATCTAGAATAATACCACCCTCATATGATGGGATGAGCACATCGCTGACGCCTTACACTCAAAATTTCTAGAATTTCAAACCACTAGGAATTTCTACATTAATTCTTACCTTGTGTATGCCAAAATAGGGATGAGGAACTATCCAACAATAACATCTATTAGTTCAAGGAATCAATGAATATACAAGTTTTTCCCTCAATTGACAATTAGGAAGTGTTTCTACATTTAAGAAGGGTGAATGATGCCTTCTTATATGTTATAATGTGTATATTTGAAAAATTCTTTGTACAATTGTTGGGTCGAGATGAATCGGGAACATAGTTAACATATGGGGATGTATCTTCTTACAATTCCCAACCTTCACATACCTTAGAGTAGGGGATTTTTAGGTGCTCCTTACATGCTTCCAAGGTTCCCTAGAGAAAATGGGTCTTGATGGAATTGGTCGTAATTACTCCATCTCCACAAATATCAACAAAGCAAACATAAGGCAAGTATTCACTTTCCTGTCATGATTGAACAATATGCATGTGCATCATCTTACAAGGCCAAAATGTTGAGGGAGAAATGAAAAAAATGAAGACTAAAACCTTTCACCCACAAGTTATATATTATTTTTAAGGTTTCATAGGTGGTCTCGGATGACCAATGTTCATATGCCTCAATTAGAATATATCTGGATCAGTTGTAGGGATGAGGTGGCAATAAGGAAGAAAGAATATTACAAGTTAACACTTCAAGAAGTGATCAAATAAAACATCACAGATGTTCCATAAGGAACCTATAATGATGATGAGGTATTGGATTTGAGATACACTAAAGAAGGTGTAGAGACACTACCACTACCCTTTGTTAATTGGTCACTCAAGGAGTGCACGCACCGAATAACACATAGAGTGCATTATCATCTCGCATTAATGAGTGGTTACTTTCCTTGGGAATTCCATCCAAGAATCTTAAGTATACCATAACTGAAAATCCACAAGTACAAACGGAGGTGGGCACTCTACTAATATAAAGGAAAAGATACCCTTTTCCAATCCTCTCAAAATCAAATTTGTAAGTAAGGGCATAGGACCTTCTTATTTTTCTCATTCCACCTGAATTGATAGACTTGAGTTTTTCTCCCTTTTCTACTACCCAAGTGTTGGAGTATCTTCTCTCACCTCCTCTTCCTTATTCCCCATTTTTAGTTCCTTCCCCTCCCCCACCTATCACATTCCCTCTACTCACAACTTCTATAACTTTTCCTTCCACTTCCTCTTTTCCCATATTTTCCACCTCCTCTCCTTCCATGGTTCAGGTGTTTTCTTCCCTTCCTCCTCTTTCATCTAGAGATATTTTAGCTTTGAGTTGTCCCTTAGGGACTCCTCTTCCCACTTCTCCTCCTCTCATCCTTCCTGTGTCATCAATTTCTATACCTATAGTTGTGATGTCCATCCCTTCTCCCCTGGTTACTCCTTCCTTACCACTCATCACCATTATAGTTGTCTTTTCATCACTGTTCATTCAACCACATTTTCTCCTTTCCCTCACCATCCTATTAGAAAATTATCTCTTCCTCCACTCCCTCCTGGATGATTAGCTGAAATCCTAAGAAGAAGAAGAAGAAAGTATCCATTGTAGATGACTTTAATTTTAGAAGTTTAGATCTTGCTCCTCGACATCAGACAAAGAATCCAAAGACAATATCTCATATTACGGTTGATCAATCTGGCGAGAGGTTTGTCGGGACTACAACACCTACTGCAAACAAATCTAAAGAAGATATTATAGCATCTGATTACCAAATGTCTAAGGTATCCTTGGGAAAGGATACACATGAGGGTACAAAACAATATGTCCATATTTCCCTTGGCAATATTCTGTAAAATTTTGATAAAGATAAGGTCACTAAAGATGAGCTCATAAATGAAAGCGGAAAAATAACAACTGTACTTAATAATATAATATAGCCTACTCATTCCACTACCCTTGTAAGAGCAACAAGATTTAACACCGCTTATTTCTCTATAATGGAGAAAATTGGTTAGAAAGGGCAATCGGTTGGAGCCTGGGTGGAATGTATGATCAAGGAAGGGGAGAAAGTAATAATAGATGGGTTGGTTATGAACAATTAGCTTGAAATGGAGAAGAGCACCATGATCGAGATGTGAAACATTTTGGGGGATGAATTCAATAACTAGGAACTCACTCTAGAAATTTGGAGAGAGTTACAGAAGTTGGATCCGAGTGTCCTCATCTTTGAAGGGATCATTGATGATCCCACCAAGCTCTTTGAATACTTTGAGGCCATCAAGTTATACACTCAAATGTTCAAAGAAGAAACTCAAAAATTGTTTGGTGCTAGGAGTGAGGGAATTGATTTCATTAATGATATTGTCACAATGAATTCAACAAGATCCATTGTAAATTCTAGGACGATGATCTAAATACACGCTCAAAAGATAATGTAGTGGTTGAATTCAAGAACCTATTTGAAGAGGGGATAGGAGAATCCCGGATATTCAATCTTTATTCCATTGACGGATTGATGTCGTATCAAATTTTTTGGGTCAAGTTTGAAATATTATGGGTAAGGTCAAGAGAATACCCAAAACTCGATTTGAACGGCTAACTCCATTGAAATATTGAATGCTATGCATGTGGGTCGATGATAAATAAGTAAAATAAATTATCAAAAAAATTCTTGAATATAGACAAAAACAAACTAAAGAAGATATTGAGGAGGTCGATACATTGAAAGATCCAGACACACAAGAAAAGGATGGAACCAGCCCCTTGTGTAAACCTTCCTTTGCACTTCTATTTTCTGGAGTCATTTTTTACACATTCGTCCATCTTGCAGTATGACCGTGTCGAGTTTTAGGTTTGATGGTCAAAGCTACACAATCAAGTTAGCTATTTTTGAGGAAGACTCTATCTTAGATATAAATACATCCTATTTTTAGAATGTAATTAGTTAAGAGGAGCATCATATATTTCTCAATCTCTCTAGATATGTGTGTGTGTGTACGAGGATGCGTAATGTATTAAATATGAATTTTGATATGTTATTGAAGGAGGGTCTGAACCTTTTGAGTACTTATACATAGGCTCATGCATTAATATTCAATACATAAATGATATTTTTCCTTCTATCCACTTGCATGTGTTTTGTATGTCAATGGTTGAGTATCAGCTGTGAATCTTTGTTTTTGGTGTTTATATGGTCCATTTTGCCTTCATATGGATTTAGTTATTATTTGTTTAGGTTGTATGCTTTATTAAAATAAAATTATTTTTGATAGTCGTGGAATCACAAGTGAATCCCTTTTATTATTATTCAATTTCCTCACCTTCATAAAAATACTTATGTAAAGAAACTAATACGAGAAGTTGTGAATATTATTATCCTTTATGTCGAATGTTTTGTGATTATACAATCTAGTCAATTTGTTCCTTTACTATTGGTACATCACCACACTTTCACTTTTAGTCATCTTTATTTCATTTTCTCGAGAGAAGTCTTGAACAACTATACTAAGTTTTATTTTTAATAGTCATAGGTTCTACAACTTGATCTTTAACCGGATGCACGTAGTTTAGGAGAAAGTTGACATACCCAGGAGGTTCATCCTAAGGATCCAAGGTCCCACACCTTGGGGATGTTCCCATGTTGCACTGGATCACTTAAATATCTAGCGCTTACACGATCCAAGTGACAAAAATTCTATAGTTATCATCATAAATGTTATTATCCTTCTTTGACGAGAGAAAAAAATTATCATCATACTACCTCTATCATCATCATACTATTATCATCACTATGTTATCACCATGTATAATATACTCTAAAACATCATCATAAAACACAATATATAATCATCCTCAATCATGAATTCAACAAACATCAAATAAAATCACAAAATCTCACACAATACAAAGTACACATCATCACATAGTATACAAAAATGATCACATCATTTATATCTCTCAAATGGTTTAGTATTTAAAGCTAGGGGATAATTCACACTACAAGATATATCATACATCATCCTCACCACTACTAAAAGCAACTATGAGAGATCTCAAACTCAAGGGTTCACCACTCAACCTTCGTCTTTGTTCTCAAGAGAACTTATCCTTTATTCGAGTTTGTAATGGTATTTCCTTGGACACCACTTGTGCATATCACCCCTAGATCTCTATCTATTGACATATCCTATACTAGGACAACTCCCAAAGCCTCCCTCACATGACCTATCTTAGCTCTCACCTCATCACGCTTTGATCATAATATAACATAGGTGGCTTCCGCTACCACTACTAGATCAAAAAGATGGGCATGCTCCCATGTAATGTGATTACACCTCTCTAATAAACCTCCTCCAAAAATGACATCCGGAGATTATTATGGGTCAACATGTGTATTGACATATCCATAATAATTCTCAAATACTCATCACCTACAAAATATAACACAAAAATAATATTATCCCATTTTTGGTATGTTTTTATCCAAATATAAATCATATTATGTAATACTTCGTTGTTTAATGTTTAACATTGTTGTGTCATCCTCGAGGAAGATATTTAGTCTCTTATTCCATCTCCTCCTCTTGTGGGCCTACCTGGTGACCCTCTTTAACATCTACCACCACCGGAAACAA
The DNA here is from genome assembly GCA_018340775.1 of Taxus wallichiana var. yunnanensis. Classification (NCBI taxonomy): domain Eukaryota; kingdom Viridiplantae; phylum Streptophyta; class Pinopsida; order Cupressales; family Taxaceae; genus Taxus; species Taxus wallichiana. The sequence continues at coordinate 168,779,360 of CM031244.1, forward strand.
TAGCACCAATTGGTTTTTGAACCATCACCGATAATAGCTTGGCTTACACCTTGCATCATCTAACTAGATAGGCACTATATCATGATCTACCTCCCCGTGGATAATGGGAATAACCAAAATTTTGTGGGGCCTATCCTTTCTCCCATTCTCTCTTGCTATATGTATCGATTATTTTCATATGTATGGCTTAAGGGGAACATCATAAGATATCCAAAATTACATAAAACCCACTCATACTAAAAGATCTCGACCACTCCCAGAAATATATCTCTAGACACAAAATCATGAACTTTGGGCATTATTTAATCCCAATCTTACTACTATTTAGAAGGTTTTGAGTGAAGAAAGTACTAATTAACCCCCGTCTTTTGGCCATCTTATTTTATTTTATTTTATCACTCCCAACCTCTTACACCGCATGGCTAGTAATTTTCATCATTTTTCGTTATTTTAGCCTTTACTAGGGTGCCTAGATTAGTATTCGGGCACCCATGGGCGCCATGGTCCCACCGGGCGCCCGATTCTATTTGAACTTCCTCGCCACTTTTGGGGATCTTTCTATCTATTTGAGATCTTTATATTTTTTGGTCATCCATTTCGGGGTTAATTATGAAATTAGATCAAGATAACCCTATAAATATAAAGTTATGAGACCATAATGAGGCACAAAGCACTAGTGACTACTATCATCCACCTAGATTTGCATCCACTTAGAGATCATTTGCATATAATATCTCCATCCCAAGGATAAGGTTGGTTCATCCGCATCACACATGCATAGGGAGGGATTCTATTTTATTCCATGCACACATTCTATTACAATTCCTACACATAATTATTTATCACTACTTCACAAAGTGCAACTGGCACAAGAGCACCTAGGGCACATGATGCACACAAACACACCAGAACTACATTTGGGTCTAAAATGTAGTGCATCGCTCAATTAGTAAGCCCACTATTATGATAATTGATGTCGGTCTGACCCATTCAATTGCATTCTTTTTTAGGGTTTTGATACTTCTCTTAGGTCTTTTGTAGGTCTTCTATACATCTTGGATTATCAACGACACTGGCGCAGTACATCGAGTTTAATGTGACAAATAACAAGGGTTTTGAACTACCTTCCAAACATTTGAAACTCATTTTTAGACCTATTACACAAACTAGGGCACCCATTTTGTAGACCAAAGAGCCTGTATACACCCTAGTCCCTTTCTAGGAACTCCAGTCTAGAGAATTAGCCTAGATCTCGCCCTTTTAGGACCTCGGCATAGTCATTCCTTCTTCTTGTTTCTCTAGTCACTTTTGCGACATAGTCCGGTGAGCTTCTCTAATCAACTGAGTCACTTCCTCACTCTTCTTGCACATTATGGTTTTTACTTCTATCAGATTAGTTGTTTTGGTCATTTTCCATACTTGCTTATTACATTCATTCATTGTATTTCCATGTCATTATAGATTAGATTAACTATTATATATCCCATTTTTAGTTAATCATTTTGGTGAACCTAACTTATTTCACACTTAGGATCCCTATTCTTCCTCTATCATGGATCCCAAGTTTTCTCAAGTTTCTTTATCTAATTTACTTAAGAGATATCCCAATTTTCAGGTTGTTTTGCAAAAATCCCTAGACACCAAGTATTATGATGGCAATACATCACCACATGAACTAAATCCTATGCTCACTTATCTATTTAATGACCCTAGTGATTCTTCATCTAGTCAACTCTTATTGGATTAAATTCAAGCTCTACCTAATTTATTTAAATACAAATTTATGGCTATAGAATCCACGATCACATCTCTTAGATGTGAAATCCAATAGCTTAGGGACACTTCTCAGGCTCATGTTTGTTCTCCCTCTACATCTCCTCTTCAATCTTTGTCCACTACATGTCATATAGCTTAACATATGGTCATGCCATTACCTAAGACTCTCATATTTGAGCATAATACTAAGCAATATGACATTCTTACTTTGCTCTTAGTCATCAATTGATCACTTTGTTGCCTACTCTTTACTATCCTCCTTATCAGATAACAAAGTATCAAGGTCGTCTATATTGCAATTATGATCGAATCAATGGACATAATGATAATAATTGTTATTCCTTACAATATAGAGTTGTAGTCATTATTACCCTTAACATAAAGAAAGGAACCCCATGCACGCCGGCCTATCACCCAGCAAAAGTTAGGTGCTCACCCGAGGCACGTGCGGGTACCGAGTCTTTCTTTTATGAAACATAATCTATGATTTGTGTAAGAGATTTCAAAAGGAAAGTAAGGACATACAAGAACCATAGGGCTCGAGAACGGCCTCTAGATCCTTGCAATGTCGTTTTAGACAGAGTACTTAACAATTTATAACGTATATCATGACAAAGCAAGAAAGATACAAGCATCCTTACTTAGCATAAAAGGAAAGAGAACTCATGAGAGAGAAGTATGCATCGAGAATAATTGATATTCATGTATATATAATGAGTAACCTCATTACATTCATAGAGCCTTACTGAGAGGGTCATGAGAAGTAGACCATAGTCATGCATTGACCTTTGGACTTATGTAACTAAGCTACTAAAAGAAAATTTACAACCCCCCGAGCCTAATGCATCCTCTCCCGAATACAACTATCCTTTGGCGAGTTCTTGCAACATTTCTACAAAGCTCCGCCCACTTTCTACATATGTCTTTCTATCTCTACAGTGCTTATATTTATAGCTTTCTGATCGCACACTCACCTTCCAATGCCCTCAAATCCAGTGTCAAGTGTTTGAATGTGGTCCTCCATGTGAGCATGCTTCTCTAGGCATGAGCTTCCCACTTTATCCCATGATGTGCTTCTAGAAGATTCTATCACAAGCATGCTCCTTCCTGGGCCAACCTGTCACCAGGCTGGCATCTTATCCACACATAATCGGGTCATGCTTTTCACGTGTTCCACTCTGGACATCCAAATTGACTAAGTCCCGAACCCTTGGCTCTGTCTTCACACGTCGCGCATGCTACGGGATTCCTTAAACCCTTCTCTTGCGCACTTTTGCCTTGCACGCCATTCCATAACTGGGACCTTACACGCCTACGCACCTTCATACTTGGTCAATATTCTAGGGTCCAACATCACCCCACACTACGCCTATTCTCCGTCCATGGAAACACTCCACTTAACCAAGATGTATGCTACCAAGGTGTAGTCTTACACTTTGCAAAAGAATAAAAAAATGAAATAATTGGGGAGAAGGAAGAATGGGGAGGGCATTAACTCAACAAGCTAGGAAAATCCTTCCACAAGTCTACCTCCAGCTTGTTCCATACGTCGACCTCACTCTGTGCCTTCTGACAAAGGTCACCGATCAGGATGCTCACCTTGTCAAAACTTAGGCCAATTCCCTGGGTGCCCAAAGTGTCAACGATCTTCTCCATCTCCTTGCCAGTTCTTGAGCATGTCCATCCTCTTGGTAATCTGAGGGTATAGTTATTTTAGCCAGGCCTTGATTGAACCCCTTAATGTTTCAATTGCCTCAAATTTTCTTTCTACTTCAGCAAGAACCTTGTCCCTCTCTACCTTGTTTCCTTTATTCTTCTCTTAGAACTCCTTTAGCTCCGCTTCGAGTGTGGTGACCAAGGTGCTTGCTACCTTATCCCTGTCTGCCTGTAAGTATCATATGCGGCCTTAGCAGATTGGGCAACGACTTTAACCTCTGTGAGCACCTTGTTATACTCAAGCAATGAGCGCTACCACCTCAACTTGTCCTCTTTCTTTAAGCACGTGGCCACTTCCTCTGCAGAATCCAAGGCCAAAGGTCGTCTCTCCATGGTGAGGATGCGCGTTAAATATTCTAAGCATTCCAGAGTGGATGCGTACTTCTGCACGGGTAGCGCTAGGTCTAGGGTGCTTTAAAATGATGGCGCTCTTGATAGACTCCACCTTCTTGTATACTTCCTGCACCTTCATCTTCTCATCCTTTAGCTCGCGTATTAGTTTGTGTGTTGATCAGTTCTTCTTACTTCAAGATCTTGGCCTTCTCAGCTAGCTCCTCTTCTTTCTTCCCTAGCTTTCCCTCTAGCACTCTTATTATGTCATTGTGCATAAAGAGCCTAACCTTTGTCCTGACCGTGACCTTGTTGAGTGCATTACTGAGACACCGCTCATCCGAGAGTTCTGAGCATTTACCAAGGATTGGCTCCCTTAGACTGAAATCACTTGTTATGATTGCTCCTTGGTAGACTTCAAAGTCTGGCTCAATGTGGGATTCAAACGCCCAAGAGAGCATCTTCTTCATCTGGGGTACGTGCCCTCCTTTTCAAATGACCCCATGGCTAAAAGCCTTTCTGTGGGTATAGTGCTCTGGAACCGCGTGTGTAGCACCTTCTTTTGGTCATCAACGTAGCCCATCACTTATCTTTGCTCTGTATCAAGGGTCCTCCTACCCAAGTGCGTGCCTTTGGGAAAACTCACCGTTAGAGTGGGACCTCCTCCCACGTTGTCATGCTCCTTTTCAATGTTTTCCTCTTTTCCTTCCTTCAGCACTATGTCAGTGCTGCGCTCCAACTCTTGGTCTACTAAGGCCTCGAGCATTTTCTTTTCCTCTCTCTCTCTGCTACCTCAGTTATCTACTCCTTTGTGAAGCTTATGGGCTCCTAATTTTCCGCACCAACCTCCTCACTCTTTCCCATGTCCCTGTGCATTCCTCATCCTGTATGCCCTTGCACCGCGTGAATACGAACTCCTATTTCTCTTCTTCACTCTCTTCTCCTAAGTCGTACACGCTGAAAACATGTGGCTCTTGATCTCTCTCATGCTCATCCTCCTCGTTATCATCTTCTTCACTCTTGTCCTCATTTCTACCCATATGCTTCTCCAGTTGTCGGTCTCCTCTGAGTCAGCTTCCTCTTCCATCCTCTTCTTTTTCTTGAGAGGTGGCTCCTTGACAGGGGATTCAGCCTCTTCCTCTTCCTCTGGTGACTTTTCCTTGGTGAGGGGTTACTAAGGTGCCTCCACTTCTGGTGTCTTTTCCTTCACCAAGGACTTATTTCTCCGTGTGTAAGTACTAGGCTTCGCACTCGTTGTCAACATGCTCACTGTCTGAGCAGTCTATACACTTGGTGCTTCTTCTTCTTCTCTTCCCCTCTTCTTCGCGCAGCCTCTTCCTACCCGGGGATCTTCTGTATGGAGACATCGCTCTCTGAGTACGCGCCCTTCTCAAACTTGGGCCTTATGCGGAGGAACACGTGCGCCGTGGATCCTCCTGTAATGGGTAGTGTCATTGGCCTTGTCATTTGGACCTCATGCGACATATACCTTTCCATGTACATGCGCTTGCCACTGAAGTAGTTCAACCTTTTTACATCTCTCTATGCTCTCGGTCCAGACTACCTAGTTCTAGCTTCAGCTTCTTAGATTCCTTGAATCTATTTACTCCCGCTTAGAAGTATTGAGCTGTGAAAGTGAAGGGAAGCTTGCACCATGGGCTCCATGACCCATCTACTAGCCTGAACCTGCCTAGGTAGAAATGTTGGTATACTACAAATTCGGCTTCTCCTTCAGTGACTACTGGCAGTTGTTTGGGAATCCTCCACTCTACCCCAAACGTGTTCCTCAGGTGCGTATACCACTTCTCCAATCGCGCCTTGTGGGGTGTTGTCATTGTGTCGCATGCATACTTCTTGAATCTCTTCGCGGGTGAAGGATCCTCACAGTGGTACTCCCATACAAATTTTTTCGATGCGTCAGGCACTCCAATCTCTAAAAACACGATGGTTAGTAGGACGTTGCCAAAGAGGATTCTATCACCTTCCTTTGCGCAACTAACAATCTCCTCCATGATGTATGCAGACAAGTTGTATATGGTGCCCTCTGTAATCTTTCTGCAAACATGTAACCATGGTTTTCGACCTAGGTCCATCTCTCCTAGCCATTCACTTTGTTACCAGATGTGTGGCCATCTTCATCACTGGGTCCTTGATGTCTAAGATGTCATAGTACCTCGACCCCTTCTTGCAGGCATATTCGGTGATGGTTTCTGAATTGCCTCCTTGTCACCTAGGTCATCTTCCAAGCTATCTCCTTCACATATGAGGCCTGTGAACTATGAGATGAGTTGAGGAGTAATGCGCATCTTACGCCCTACAAAATGGAAGTAATCTTCATGTACTCGTGACATTATCCATTGGTATAGGCACTCTAGTTTTCCAAAATAGGGCAACTCATAGAGTTACAACAACCTTGCCTTCTCCATCTTGACCTTAACATCATCATTGTAGATGGGCAAGCCCTCTGGTGTCCGTTTACTTGTGGGGCGCACTAACTCTAGTGTCATTTCCTTCTCGATCATGTTCATTCGATGGTTATAGTCACTCACAGGCATGTTCCTCAGGTGGGACTCCCACTCCTTACCCATCATTACCCCATCTAGGTATTGCATCTCTGCATACCACTCTTCATTCGTATTACTCACGTCAGTTCTTGTTTTTGGCCTTGCCCTTGCCCTTTCCTTTCTTGGGTGCCATTGTCAAGGTCCTCCTATCACTTCACTCCCTCCTTGTTACTCTACTCTTCCACTTCTTCCAGCCTTAGATCTCAAACCTGTGATGAAAAACCTCTTGAACCCGTGCCCTAGTTTGTCAAACCCTAACTGGGATAAAAATTCCACAAAACAAGCACCTCCTCACAACTTTTCTCACACCCATGTAACCCCTTCCTTCTAGTTTGTAAATCCAAACTGGCTGCTCATGCTTCAACCTCATGATCTTTCTTCACACGATCAAATCTGGAAACCCTAGTTTGTAATAGACATAAAAATCACTTCTCTCTCTATTCACAAAGTGAAAATGAAAGTGCCTCGACCCTTTACTTATAGCTTTTCTCTTTTTGAGCATTAAATGCTACTTCACCTACCACCATACTTTTTCCATTTAATGCGGATTTTTCAAACAAAGCTCATCTTCAGCACTTTCACTCACGCGCCCAACCTATGTGAAAACTCCTCTAACCTTCTGGCACGCAACCAATCCAACCCAACAAGAGACTCTTATGCGCACAAAACCCGTGCTGAAGGCACTTCTTCTATCCTAATTTTTGCTCGCCTACCTCGTGTTGCTTAATGTGCTTTCTCCTCCTTAGTATGTGGGATCTAAAAGTAGCTTTATCCTAGCACCAACCATCCTTCTTCCATCTTTTCTCTCCATACACCTCTTTCAACAGGGCTTTTTAACATACGCTTCCTTGGCACTCTAACCATGTGCTCCTTCACATTACTCCACCCCACACTTAAACCAATGCATGGTCCTCTGCGCACTCACAAATTATCCAAAGTATCAATAAGGTTACCGATGCCCAAGGCGTAAAACAAAACAACAACATGAAAGGGAAACACAAGAAAGGGAAATGCATAAAGGAAATTTCTAAACTAACTGGCAAAACTGCCTTATTTAAAAACACCGAGAAGACTTATTTATAGTAGGGCTTCAGCCTACTCCCATCAAGAGTCTAGGTAACTTCATCCCATCCAAGGTGCTTGAATCGCACGCGCTGAATCAAGGATGTATGAGATTGTGTAAGGACCCAACCAATGGACTTTTAACTTCCCAGGGTGGTGCGAAACTTAGAATCATATAGTAAAACCATCCCCAACCTCAAACTTCTTGTTTCTAATGTGGCAATCATGCCAAGCCTTCTGCTTTACTTTTTCTACTGTTTGGCTCCACCTGGCGAGTGATCATCTCTCATCCAGCTTCATTAACTCATCAATCCTTTCTTCTAATGCTTGTTCATCGGCTAACCCTCCTACGCACGCTATTCGTAGAGAAGGCAACATAAATTCAACTGGTAAAACAACTTCCACACCAAACACCAATTGAAATGGTGTGGCTTTGTTCAGCCTTTTATATGTTGTCCTATAAGCCCACAATACTGCTAATACTTTGTTATCCCAATCTTATCTTCCGACATCACAAATTTTGGTCGGGGTATGACTCAGTATTTTGTTGAATGCTTCTGCGGATGTATTTGCTTATGGGTGATAAGGCGTAGTCTTGTGATGAGCCACCATGAACTCTGATAACAGGATCCTCACGGTCTCATTCAAGAAATGCATACCCCTATCGCTAGTCAAACTCAACGGACATCCATACCTTGTGATAATGTTCTCCCATAAGAACCTTACCATTGTGGCTACTGTGTAATCTTTAGTCAGAGTTGCCTCTGCCCACCTTGTCAGATAATCCATGCAAGTGATGACATAACATGACCCAGTCCTACGCACCACTGGTGCAATAGGGCCTACAAATTCTATTGCCCACTTTTCAAAAGGCTCCACACTAGGGATAGGGCACAAAGGCATTTCATCTCTCCTTCCTAGTTTTCCAATGCACTGACAATGGTCACACGCTTTACAATAGTCTTTACAATCCTTGTACAAGGTTTCCCACCACAAACCTGTCATTAATATCTTATGTGTGGTGGCATCACCTACATAATGTCCACCCGCACTTCCTCTGTGTGCTTCCTCCATGATGGCCAAGTGCTCATGCTCTAATACACACTGCGCAAAAATTCATCACGTCCCAACTTGTATAAGTCTCCACTAATTAACATGTAGGGCGTGGCGCGTATGGCCAACTACTTTTTCTCCAATGTCTTCATTCCTTCGGCACCACACCTTCCTTTAAAAATACTACAATCTCTTCCAAATTTGAGGGGGCGCGCCGCAACCTAAACGTTGCGCATCTGGCATTGTTTCCTCAATACTCTACACGTCCTCCCCTGAATCAATTCTTGATAGATGATCAGGCCCACAATTGCTTTTCCCAGGATTCACTACAATGGTGAATTCAAATTCTTGAAACAACAACACCCACCGACATATGTGCCCTTGTAGAACATGCTTGTTCACCAAATACTTTAATGCCATGTGGTCAATGTAAAACACAAAGGGTGTTGTCACAGCAGATACTATTGTTGATGGCGAATCACAACACCCCTGAATGTCTGCAACTCAATGGGTTGAGACTCTCAGTGTGATTGCATAACATGGAGCTTTTCCCAAGTGTGGGACCTTGCGAAATCGGAAAAGCTCTCCGGATGAAGGCCGGTTCCTATTCCTCTGTTCAGATGCACACATAAAAATGCAGAGGGTTTACTCAAAAACCTAATCTAACTTGCCAAGGAGACAGGGGAAGAAGATGCATAAAATAAACCTAAGCTAACAGAGGTGATGCACCGAGGAATGAAGAACATTTGTCTTGCCAATAAACACAAACCATTAAAATGCAATGCAAGATCATGCACAGATAACATATTTGTAATGAAAGATTGAGAGGATGCAAATGAACACAGAGAGGGTTGAGAACCATCCATAGACATGCATTATTTTCTCCAAAGATTGATACAATACACTACAAAATGCCAAGAGGCAAAGTTGCATTACAGTTTTAGATGGGAGGTTTGAACTCCACAAATTCACTTGCCAAAGAGAAGAAGGGAGGGGAAAAACAAGAATGTCCAACCTTTAGAAAGAAGCCCCTCCTTACAATTTATAGGAAGAATGAGAGAGAAAAGAGAGAGGAAATCCAAAACTACCCCAACCACCTCTAGGTTGCATTTAATTCATCTCATTATGGTGGTAGGTGAGAACCCTAGCGACCCCAAAAAGTGGCGAACTATATTTTGCATTTTTAAGAATTTGTTCTCACCCAATTAAAGATATCTCTCGAGCTCCCTGTCAAAAGTTATGGCCATCTGAATATCTGCGCCAGGGTCTGCTTCTGTCAGCGCTCAAAATGTTGCGCCTCCTGAAGGTGCGCCTTGGCGCATCCATCCTTATGTCGACATACCCTTATGTGTGCCAAGGCGTAAATTTGGTCATGTCGACACTCTGTGTCATGCGCTTTTATGTGCGCGCCAAGGCACAAATTTGGTCATGTCGACACTCGTGTCATGCGCCTTTTCTGTGTGCCAAGGTGCAAATTTGGTCATGTCGACACTCGTGTCATGCACCTTTTGTGCACCAAGGGTGCAACTTTGGTCATGTCGACACTCGTGTCATGTGCCTTTTGCGTGCGCCAAGGGCCCAACTTTAGTCATGTCGACACTCTGTGTCATGCGCTTTTTCAGTGCGCTAAGGGTGTAAATTTGGTCATGTCGACACTCTGTGTCATGCGCCTTTTATGTGTGCCAAGGGCACAACTTTGGTCATGTCGACACTCTGTGTCATGCGCCTTTTATGTGCACCAAGGGCGCAACTTTAGTCATGTCGACACTTTGTGTCATGCACCTTTTATGTGCGCCAAGGGCACAAATTTGGTCATGTCGACACTCTATGTCATGCACCTTTTCTGTGCGCCAAGGGCGCAAATTTGGTCATGTCGACACTCTGTGTCATGCGCCTTTTTTGTGCGCCAAGGGCACAAATTTGGTCATGTCGACACTCTGTGTCATGCACCTTTTATGTGCACCACTTACTGCGCGCCATGGCACCTTGTTGGTGATGCAATAAATATCGGGCTCTGAGTTTCTTTGATTTCCATATTCTTCGCTTGTGTATATCTACCGTGGGGAAAGATATATACAACAACCGCTAAACTTGAAAAGTGCATAGATCATCGACAATGCCTCACACTCAATTGTGGTATAATTCTACTCTACTGGTGTCAGCTTCTTGCTTGCAAAACACAGAGGATGATCAACAATCCCTTCACCTGGTTGTGTAAGCACTGCTCCAATGGCGGTCCCTGAGGCATCTACATGGACATGAAAGGGCTTGTCCCAAGAGGGAAAACGTAATATAGGTATGGTGACAAGACTATCATTTAATGTATCAAACGCCATCTATTGCACCTCTCCCCAATGAAAGGCACTTATATGTCTAAGCAGTTCCTCTAAAGGTGTGGCGATCTTGGCATATCCTTTAATGAATTCCCTATAATAGCCTATATGCCCAAGGAATCCGCGCACAGTGCTCTGGCTAGTAGGCTCCCCTAACCCCACAATAACTGCAACTTTAGCAACATTTACTAGCAAGCCCTCCTTACATATGATATGCCCTAATAAATTCCCAAAGGGTGTAGCAAACACACACTTCTTAATGTTGAGGGATATCCTCAACTACCTACACCTCTCAAACATTAACCTTAAATTGTCACAATGGTCCTTAACTAGACCATACATTGTCCAATCATCCAAATAGACCTGAAGAAACTTATGTATGAAATCTTGGAATGCTTGCACCACTATGCGTGAGAAAACAGTAGGCACATTCTTCAACCCAAAGGGCATGACCATGTATGCAAAAATTCCCCACTCAGTGGTGAAAGTTGTCTTCTCCTGGTCCTCCTTTGCAATCCAGACTTGGTGGTACCCACGAAAATCCATCCGTAAAGGAATAGATTTCGCACCCAGCGACTCCTTCCAAAATTTCTTCAGTGAAGGGGGTTGGAAAGGGATCAATGACACAAACTACGTTCAATTCCCTATAATCCACGCAGATCCTAATCCGCCCATCCTTCTTGATGTTGATTACCATCTGGACTTATCCACTCTGATTCTTCCACTGCCTCAATGATCCCAAAAGCTATCATTTTTTCTATCTCTTCCTTAACCTTCACGCACAAATTGGGATTCATCTAGTAGGGCCTTTTCCTAACTAAGCACACACCCTCCTTTAGTTTTATCTTCATCTCCCCAAGGGACAATGAACACCTTTGAGCTCATGGTACCCGCACGGGAATAAATCCTCAAATTCACGCAGCAGATCAATGATCTTAGATACTTCCTTCTCTAACCAGTAATCTCCAATAATATCTTCCTTAGGTTCTTCTCCTGAATCGATGTTAACCTAAATGACTTACAACACTAAGATCTAGTTTCATTATTTGAGACTCGCGCGCATGAGCGTGTAATTTGCTAAAAATGTGATGTAATAATGTTTTTGTGTCAAAAATGATCTCCACAACTTGGCACATTTTCTACTACATATGATTCATCTTGATTAGATGTATCAAATGTTATGCCAAGTGACATGTATTCATCCAAGGCTTTTGGATTAAAATACCATATACATGTCCTCTCAATTGTCGCTATAATATTTTTCGGGTGAAAGATCCTTTCAAAATTCCCTACTCTTTAATGTAGTTAATTTTTCCTTGTTAACATTTATCCCATGTTCCTCAAATATTCATTTAAAATAACTTTTGAATGGATCAAAGACACTAACATCCCATAGTTGTAGTTTGTGAGGAGTTTAGGCTAGTAATATAATTAAATCTACTCCCAAACTTGTTGCCTCTTGAATTATTTTTAGAGCTACCATGACCATCAAAAATTAGTAAATGGAAATTGGTTGGAAACACCTTGGATTGGGTATTGATGTAGCAAAAATGATGTAACCATTTCAGGAATAAATCCTTTGTCATTCATGAATGAGGTTGTGATGTTATGCAAGCACCGAGCTCACAACTTACCATGCAATTTTGCAATTGCTTCTTCCCTTTGAAAAGATAGAAATCAAGGATGTTTTGTCCAATAACATTCACACAACATAATATGGTAACCTATTATCTACTTCTTGTTATAATGTATAGGACACTTATGTCACCCCTTTTAGAAAGCACCCTCGTAGCACAATTCCTTCTCACGTGTAATTCAATTTCATCACAATTCCATATTTTTTGGCCCATATAGGTTAACTTTATAAATAACGGACAAATTAGGTAGAAAGAATTGGCAATTCTTGGCCTTAGACATATATCTCTCTCTTATTAAAGATTTTTATCGTCCTTGCTTTTAAATATGGGTGTATTTTTATAAAGCTGCCCGAAATGAATTTTAAGGCACACCATTTAGGAATGGGGTGTACTGGATACACATATTGTCCCATAAATGCTTTAAGTTGTGAGATTTCTAACCCATGACCCATATCAACCATTTCATGACACCATTGCACCAACTCAAGCTCTTCTTCTTTAGTAAGAATTATGGGTGGGCCCTTTGTATTCTTGGTTATGACACCTACTAACCAAGAAGTACATGTGCTCGGTGGTATACTCTACTTTCTTGCAGCACCATGTGTTGAGGAACCATATTCTTCGACTTCTTTGATGGCATTATTCATATTGGATACATCCTAATCTCCACATATTTATGATTTTTCGTTGACGTCCCTCCTATGAATTGATTAGCTCTAACCTACGATTCTAGACCATTGTTGATATCCTCTTCTTCACATAGTTTACTTGTGGAAATATAACTCCCCTTGTTTTGGCACAAGTAGGGCAAACTCTCTTAAGTGATCATTTTCTCCTTATACTTGGTTATGAACACCTACAAAAATACAAGAAGAAATGAATAAAATCAATGCAACTTGAATCAATAAGAAAAGAAAATGTTTTGGTGAAAAACAACTTGTGAAAAATTAAACTTTACACGTTCAACAATAATTTGTAAAAAAATTAGTGGAAAATTTAATTTTAAACATATTCAACCATTTCTTCTTAATCGACATTCCACTAAATGTTACAAACTACGCTGTTAGTGCAAATTCACAAAGACCCCAAAATGACCTATGGATCTTCTTTTCTAAGGCAATGTCATTTGGTGTGAATGCACAACATTGAGTTTTCCTAAGTGTGGGACCTTACAAATTGAGAAAAATCTCCAGATTGAAGTTGGTTCTTACTCCTCTGTTTAGGTGTATGCATGCAATTTTTGCAGAGGTTCGATTCAAAATTCCTACTCTAAAACTACCAAGGAGACAGGGTTGAGAGAAAACATGGAAATGGAAACAAAACTAAGCAAAAATAGAACGGTGATACACCAAAGGAGTGCTAGACTTCTTGCTTTGCAAAAATAGACACAGATCATGAGGATGCAACATCAAAACATGCACAAATTTTCCAAAATACAATGAAAGATCATAAGGAAACAAACCAATGCAAGAGAGGATTGGAAAATCAATCACAGAGCATGTATTGTCAGTTCCAGAATTGATACAATACGTTGCAATAGAAAAAGGAAAAAAAATGAGCTACAATCTCCATGGGAGGTCTGAAACTCAAATCCACCTGCTAAGGAGGAAAGAAGAGCTTGCAGAAGCAAGAACATTCAACCCTTTACAAATGAGCCAAAATTGGCTTTTAACACTCGAGCAGAAGGAAAGAAAGGTGAAAACACGGGAAAATCTGATTTACCACTCCAACCACCGACAAGATCCATTAAAATAGCCTACAAAATGATGGGATCAATGCAAAAGCTCATATTTCCATGCATCTACTTCGCAGACCAAAGAAAATGACCCATACTTCATTAAATCTGGTAGATGGAAATCTGATTTTTTGCCTTTTCTAGTGTCAGAGATGTTTTTCCAATTTTCTCCCATGAATCTTCACCAAAATCCAAAATTGAGGGGTCCAATGTGTAGAGGATTTCACAAGATTTCCAATGATATAAAGAACATGAAAATCTGAGCTCGTGATCGAAAGTTATGACCCTCTGAAGATTTAGGGAAAAAATGGTGAAAAACAGAGTCAAAATTGGGTCGGCGGGGTCAAACTTTAAAATTTTCCCCTTTGGAAAATTTCCCCAAAAATCTCCGCGCCTCTACCACTCCAAGACACATGGCATCACCTAGTTCTTTGATAGAATCGCGGGCTCAAACTTCACCTTTTTCCTTTTGATATCACATGGGAAAAATTTCCCAAAATTTTCCCGTGCCCCGCTCTCCCGGTGACACGTGGCACCTTCTAATTACTTGGGGGAATGCGCTCAACTTTTTCCTTTTGTGCTTTTTTGCAACTTTGGCAAATTTCACCAAATCCTCCCACTGGCCTGACTTCCGCCACCGATAGGACATGTGGCAGCTTCAAAATGATCTGCGGACCTTCGGGCCAAAATTTTCCTTTGCACCTTTGCCAACCTTCTTGGAAAATTTTCAAACTTCGCCCATCGGCTCGACCTCCGCATTGCCAATGTGGACATGTGGCACTATGCGATTGCTCGACGGGGCCTTAACAAAATTTTCTCCATTCCTTCCGCGGGCCCGTGGGCTGATTTTTTCCTTTGTGCCTTTTGACCAAAGCACCAAAACTTGAACTTCCCACGCCGACCACTCCGCCATGACACGTGGTGTCGTTTTATTGGCTGCGGACTTGCCCCGGGAAAAATTCCCCAAAAAACTCCACCGAGCCATAACTTGAAAATTACAAGGAGTTAGGAGGAAAATTTTACCTTTCTGGAAAGGGGAGAAAATTTCTATCTGATGAATCCATTTCCAGAATCCTTTGAGTGCTTGAAATGTGTGAAAATTGAAGTTTAAGCACAAGGAAGGAAAGAATGAAGGTAAGTTAGCCAAAATAAGTAGGGGGCTCATTTTGGATAACAATTTTGGTGACTCAAAGGGGTCATCTGCCTGCTAGATGAATGATCAGTGGCCTTTGAAGCATCCATTAGGCATGGAGTCAAGCCTGATAACCAATTCTGATCTGAACTATGAAAATTTGACCTCTGAGCCACTTGGAAACCAACTGAAACTTGGAGTTGTTTTTCACCAAAACCCACTGAATGCACTGCAAGAGCAACCAAAATAGCACCAAACAACTATGTACAAAACTGAAAATCATACATGCTCCAAATGGAACATGCAGAGTGTGCACAAGCACTTCTTCTGCTAAAAGCAAACCTACCTACTCTATTCTAACTAGAAGCAAAGGTAAGCTAAACAAACCTTGCAATTGGTTGTGCAAAAGAGCTTCCCTTCTTCAAAATAGGTAGCCATGCAATTGATTTGGAATTGATCATGGCTGTTATGATGAGTGGAAAATCAACAATAAGTTAGTCTTCTACCCAAATCAGCAAGGTGTCAACTGAAAACAAATCCAATACCTCTTTTAGTTGCTCGCATTTGGATTCAAGAGGTATGACAAACTGATCCTTGGTACTTTGTAGCTCATCCTTATGCTTAGAAGTAAGCATGACTAGTTGTGGCTTCTCCTTTGGCTCCAATGAAGCCGAATACCTTATTAGGAAAGGTATGGTCCTTTGATTGTGTCCATAGCTCTGAATTTCAAATCCAAGAATGGAGCCTTCTTGTGGACCTTCTTGGATGGATGGTGTGGAAGAAGTGGTGAAAATATCTTGCTCTTCCTCTTCCTTTTCCCATGAAGTACATGGAAGATATAAATCTTCCAAACTTGGTTCTAATGAGCTGTCACAAAACACAGGCTGTTGTTTTTCAATGTTCTCCTTTGTGGCAACAGGCTCTTGATGTTGGAGAATGAATGGTGGAGAAGAGAATGTTGTAATTTCAGCTGGCTCCTCCTCAAGACATTCCTCTAAGTCTGATAAACAATCAAACTCTTCGTTGTCCCGCTGCAACAAAGCTTTTCCCTCTTGCATGGTGACCTCCAAATCTACATTTTCTTCACCATGTGCAACTTCATTTTCAAACATGCAACTTGCCAATTTGAACTCATCCAAAAAATCATATTTTTGGAGAGATGAAGTGGGAGAGAAACATGAAATTTCTTGTGCCTCTTTCTCACAATTTGGACTGTTTTGTTCACCTCCATAATGGCTTCATTAATCAAATCAGCCCCTTCAAATGAAAGCAAAAATTCATCAATAATGCTTCCTTCATCCAATGGCTTCAAACATGATTTAATCTCTTCCATTTGCTCCTCTTCAATGGGGTTTGGAGCTGGTTTTTCTTCCTCCATAATGACTGATTTTGTAGTGCAAATTGGATCAGCATTTTCTTTGGGCAAAGTGCCAACATGGACACCCAACTCATCACCAACAAACTGCTGATTCTTTTCCTCTTGTTCTTGTTCTTCTTCTGCTGCAAACTCAACCTCAACCACCACTGTTTCTTCAACTCCAACTTCCTCTTTTGGCTTCACCATCAAGGGGATTTTTGAAAACTCAAATTTGGCAAATTTAACTCTTGATTTTCTATTATTTCTTCTCTATTGGGTTCCTCTCTGTTTGATGTTCTCCTTGGCTGGTTTTTTTTATCTTCTTCTTCCAACATGGACTTGGGAATGCAAGAGGAGGGGTGGGTTGTGACTCAACTAGTTTTGCAATTATTTGTGGTGGTGGAGGAGGTAGAAACTCTTGTTTCTTTGGAGGGAATGGCTGTTTGGAATGGAAAAGAGTAGAGAAATCGAGGTGGGATGGGAGACTAGGAGATGGAGAAATGGAATCAAATTTTGGGACAAGAGATGGAAAGTTTAAAACTTGACACTGCTGAGATAAAACAGATTGGGAAAGAGGAAAAGAAAAGGCATGAGATGGTGTGCTTACCCATTGACAAGGTTGTTGAATACTCCTCTCATACACCTCGATTCATTCAATCCATTTTGCAAGTAATGGCAGCATTGTAACAATGAAGTCAATTTCTCTTGTCGGCTATAATGCCTTGGAAAAGGTCCCACCCATAGACGGGTTCTCCACAACCGATTCCAAATGCTTTCATTTGTGCTTGAGCCTGGATTGTACCATGTTTACCTCCATCTTTTGAATTTTCTCCAACAAATCTACATTTTCTTCATGACTATTCTCATAATCTGTGTACCCTTGTGCTTGACATGCTTCATAGCCAAACTGATTTTGGCATTGCTCATATGGGTATGCATATTGGTTTTGGATTTGATCAAAATGTTGATTTGGAGGATTTGAAAAATATGTTGGAGGTGGGAAACATTGTTGTTCTTTGTAATTACAAATTCCACAGGGAAATGAAGTCATGATTGCACAACTTCATGGAGTGAAAGAAGAATGAAGAGATGGAATGAAAAATGGAAGAAAGTGAATGGAAAGAAGGTCTGCAACTTTAAAGATGGGTTCTTTGATCAGATGGAGTCGCCGGATGTGTTTGCAAGTGCCTCCAAAGGCTGAAATTTTAAACAAGAACACATCAACCTACAAAAATGAAGTGTAAGACCTCTTGCCTCCCACTGGGCATGCCAAAACTATTAGTGCAAATTCACAGCACCCCCAAAATGACCTATGGATATGCTTTTCTAAGGCAATGTCATTTGGTGTGAATGCACAACATTGAGTTTTCCTAAGTGTGGGACCTTGCAAATTGAGAAAACTCTCCAGATTGAAGTTGGTTCTTACTCCTCTATTTAGGTGTATGCATGCAATTTTTGCAGAGGTTCTGATTCAAAATTCCTACTCTAAAACTACCAAGGAGACAGGGTTGAGAGAAAACATGGAAATGGAAACAAAGCTAAGCAAAAAATAGAACGGTGATACACCAAAGGAGTGCTAGACACCTTGCTTTGCAAAAATAGACACAGATCATAAGGATGCAGCATCAAAACATGCACAAATTTACCAAAATACAATGAAAGATCAGAAGGAAACAAACCAATGCAAGAGAGGATTGGAAAATCAATCACAGAGCATGTATTGTCAGTTCCAGAATTGATACAATACGTTGCAATAGCAAAAAGGAAAAAAAAATGAGCTACAATCTCTATGGGAGGTCTGAAACTCCTTCAAATCCACCTGCTAAGGAGGAAAGAAGAGCTTGCAGAAGTAAGAACATTCAACCCTTTACAAATGAGCCAAAACTGGCTTTTAACACTCGAGTAGAAGGAAAGAAAGGTGAAAACGCGGGAAAATCTGATTTACCACTCCAACCACCGACAAGATCCATTAAAATAGCCTACAAAATGATGGGATCAATGCAAAAGCTCATATTTCCATGCATCTACTTCACATACCGAAGAAAATGACCAATACTTCATTAAATCGGTAGATGGAAATCGATTTTTGCCTTTTCTAGTGTCGAGAGATGTTTTTCCAATTTTCTCCCATGAATCTCCACCGAAATCCAAAATTGAGGGTCCAATGTGTAGAGGATTTCACAAGATTTCCAATGATATAAAGAACATGAAAATCTGAGCTTGGGATCGAAAGTTATGCCCCTCTGAAGATTTAGGGAAAAATGGCAAAAACAAGAGTCAAAATTGGGTCGGCGGGGTCAAACTTTAAAATTTTCCCTTTGGAAAATTTCCCCAAAAATCTTCGCGCCTCTACCACTCCGAGACACATGGCATCACCTAGTTCGTTGATAGAATCGCGGGCTCAAACTTCACCTTTTTCCTTTTGATTTCACATTGGGAAAATTTCCCAAAATTTCCCCATGCCCCGCTCTCCCGGTGACACGTGGCACCTTCTAATTGCTTGGGGAATGCGCTTCAACTTTTGCCTTTAGCACTTTTTTTCAACTTTGGCAAATTTCACCAAATCCTCCCACCGACCCAACTCCCGCTGCTGACAAGACATGTGGCAGCTTCAAAATGATCCACAGGCCTTTGGGCCAAAATTTTCCTTTGCGCCTCCGCCAACCTTCTTAGCAAATTTTCAAACTTCACTCCCTGTGGCCCGACCTCCACTACCGACGTGGACACGTGGCACTATGCAATTGCTCGCAGGCCTTAACCAATTTCTCTCCATTCCTTCGCGGGCTGATTTTTTCCTTTGTGCCTTTTGACCAAAGTGCCAAAACTTGAACTTTCCCCGACGCTCGCCACTCCGCCATGACACGTGGCGTCTTTTTATTGGCTACTGGTCTGCGCCCGGGAAAATTTCCCCAAAAAAAACGCTATAGAGCCATAACTCAAAAATTACAAGGAGTTAGGAGGAAAATTTTACCTTTTTGGAAAGGGGAGAAAATTCTCTATTTGATGAAGCCATTTCAGAATCCTTTGAGTGCTTGAAATGTGTGAAAATTGAAGTTGAAGCACAAGGAAAGAATGAAGGCAAGTTAGCCAAAATAAGCAGGGGCTTATTTTGGATAACAACACCCATTGGTGCCAATATGCATGTTCCATTTAACACTTACTTTAAAGGTGAGAGGTGCAAATTAATGGTTGAGAGCAGGGGTTAAATTTGATGGCCATTTAAACGTTTTCATTATTTTAGCCATAAAATACTTGTAAATATTTGAAATAACCGTCACACGTGACTTGCATATTTACAATATGACCATCATTTTTATATAAATTTATATATAAATTATATCAATATATATAATATATATTAAAAATTAAATAAATATAAATTAGTAGTGTTTAAATAACTACTATTTTGTATTTTGAAGGGCAATATTAGAAAATTACCATCATTCAAAAATTATTTGTGAGGCATGGGTGGTCACAAATTTAACCCCACAGTTGAGAGGAAGGTTGTAGGTATGTAGTGATAGTTATATATTATCTTATAAGGCTTATGTGCATAAATATGAGTAATTACTAGAAGCGTGATTTTTACTCCATATGCAAGATCTAGATAGATGGAATCCAAAAACATAAGTAGTCTCATGCTAACATAGTCTTTCTAATAATCCAACTTATATTTATAATTGCAACAAAAACCCAACCCATGAATGGGCAAGCATAAATTGCATTTAAAATGTCATATATGTATAAAATATAGATGCACATGGACTTGACTTGAATAACTAGTCATAGTTGCAATAACAAAATTAAAGAATTAAAAAAACCAAATTAAATTGTAATTTTTGAAACGCAGCCTACTTTCAAGTGTTACAATTTGGGACACACACACACACTTGGAGAATATTTGTACTTATATTTAGAATAGGTAGAATGTTTTCATCATCTAGTTCGATTTCTTATACAAGCAAAAAAATACAAGCATATGTATGCAATACTCCAAGAGTATATAAATGCAATATTCCAAACACTGTCAAGAGTGAACACTAACCACAACTATGGCTCAATGGTGAATTCGAATGAATAAATTATGAAAGCAAATTGTTGACCAATGAAGTGAATTTGAAGGAATCATTGAAGTGTTATTGGTGCTTGATCCATGTGCTTGTTTGTGATTGGTTGAAATTGGTTAGTGTGGATTGAGAGTGATGAGATGTTAAATCTAATGGCTAGAATTAAATTTCAAATTGGATCTCTTTGTTTGAATTTTATAAATCTTTTAATAAATGCAACTTGTTTCTTAAGCCTACTATATTGTGCATTTGTACACATATTTTATTAATAGGAGTAGATGCGATAGTGGGGGATATTATTTTCCTCATATTTATTTATTGTGGATTATTCCTACACATGGATTATTCCTACACTTGAGGAGTTAGATTGCTTAGGTGTACTTAGTCATATGAGTTACACTTAGACTTAGTCATATGAGTTACACTTGGCCATCATTATTAGCTAAGTGGGAGTTACCAAGTGCGGGAGTAACATTTATATTTTGGACTCTTTGTCTACTATTCGCGGAGTTACACATTCACTCTCTTGTTTTTACATCTTCATTTGTGAGTTATGTTAGTGGTGTCACCTTTGGGGTGTTTGATGGATTTATTCCAAGCTTGTGTAATAACTCTCTTATTACGGTGTTATTTACTTTCAACAACTTTATGTGTTTGATTGTATCATGTTTGGTAAACAACCGTGAGGCAATTTGTAGAGGGTTTACAAAAATTATGGGGTGCTTTAAAAAATATATCAAAAACGTTGGGATTTGTTAAAATCCCTAGTGACCATTTTTTTAAGGAACTCGGATACAAGTATCTAGAATCAATATTATCTAGGATCTAGGACACGTATTGTTCAAGCCGTGGTGAATCACTTGGTCTTTGTCTTCGCCTCGATTTGACTTGCAGCGTTAGAGCTTGAAATCCATTAGAGGACTTCCTTATCTCGTCAAGCTCACATGAGCTACCTCCTGACAACCAGATCAACTCGAGCTTGTCCACCATTTGATTTTCTACATGCTAATCCTCTATTCAAGCTGCAACTAAGTTACTAATGCTGTGAACATATGCATATCTTAGTGTTAGACTACAGTTTGGATGGACCTACAGATGATGGCACAACATACTATTTTATCATCTCCTAGGCTTGAGCCTTCTTTCGGGAGGGTTTTTGATTCGAGATCCACTCAAGGATACAAAAATCTACAGGACTACCACATTACTATATGCATGTGCTCTCCATCCCTTACCTCCAATCCTCGCTCGATCTCTCCACTTACAAAATCCCGTCTAGACACTACACTCAAAAAGGTGGCACTGTACTCTAAAAATCTAAGTTATAACAATATAACTCACCCAAAACCTAGATCGATGCATGTTTAAATGAATTTTTAAATATCTTAATTTTGTGATTCACCTCCAAAAGGGCATTTCTCAATGTAAATGCACGTGAGAGTGAGTGGTATGGTTTGTTAAGACTTAGTGTTGCTATTGGAGAGATCCTTGGTTTGATCCACATCTATGTATCTTTTGTTAAAATTATCTTTAGTCAAAAAGTGCATTTAAATTTAGTGCAATTTAATTAAATGGATTATTAATGAGGAAAAACATAGTCATTATAAGTTTTGATGGGCAACTCATTTTTAGTGTCATTTTCTTCAAAAGTTAATTTTTGTCCATGTTTCTTTAGATCCATTCATTTTATAATCCCACTAAAATTATAATGTGTCAAAACTAGGAGTGACTCGAATTAATTTTAGGGGTGTTACATGTTATCTCTTTTTTTTTCGCACTCTCTTTTTATTTTCAAAGCAATCTTCTTTTTGCATTAAAATGGATGTGAATCAAATCTCATTGCTCACGTCCTTTAACTATCACGAATGGAAGTCTAATTTTTTTAGAAGCAAATGACTACATCGAATAACTATGGGTATTGAAACTAAGCCAACAAATGATGTAGAAAAAGTAAAGTGGTACAACCATTATGATGAAGCATTTGGGTCATTATGCTTGTCTATTTCTCCTAATCTTCT
Organism: Taxus wallichiana var. yunnanensis; assembly: GCA_018340775.1. NCBI lineage: Eukaryota > Viridiplantae > Streptophyta > Pinopsida > Cupressales > Taxaceae > Taxus > Taxus wallichiana. The sequence goes on from CM031244.1 coordinate 168,802,140, forward strand.
CTTTCATGTTGAATTAGCTAAATCACCTAATGAAGTCTGGACCTCTTTGGAACAACTCTTTGGGAAGTAGGATGTGATGAGAGGTCATGAACTGGAGAACAAGCTCATTAATTTGAGTCCTAACAGTTTTGACACCCTACAAGATTTCTTCACTAAGTTCAATTCTCTGAGGTTGGAGTTAAAAGAATGTGGAATAGATAAGAAAGATGATCAACTGATTCTTTCTATACTCTCCAAACTAGGTCCAAACTATTGTGTTTGTCTCTACTTTCCATGCCATAAAAAGTGCTCTTAGAACCACATGGAAAATGCCCTCTTTAGATTTTTTTGTTGACTTGACGTAGGAGCAAGATAAGTTAATTCAGATGGGCACATTGAAGTCCTCAAAACCACAAGCACTAATTTCTAGAAATGGGAAACATAAGGCTTCAAACAATAAGGAGAAGAAATATAAAAAAGGATCAAGAGGAAAACAAGGATCAAAATCCTCCCACCTCCAAATCAACCAATGAGACCTCCTCTTCCAATGTTAAGCCTAAGAAAGAGAGGATCAAATGTGGGTATTGCTCGATAAAGCGGGATGAGAGAATTTTTTTGAAGAAGCATATTTATCACCTAACTAGCCTTCTTGAGAAGAACAATATAGGTGTTCTCGAGTCTATCAAATTGTGTTCATTAACCCTAAAATCCTCCAAGGCAAATGGAAATGGTAAAGAAAAAGTAAAAGAAAATGGTAAGGAGAAAATAAAAGGCAAGGCCCTAGTTGTGGTTGTACATTTGAATCCTACATGGGTTATTGACTCTAGTGCATCATATCACATGGCTTATTCATAGGTCAAGTTCACTTCCTTAGAAACATGTGACATATCAAATATTCGATTGGGTGAAGACACTTCTACACAAGTTTTGAGAGAGGGTGTGTTGAAGTGAGTGGTGAAACATTCAACAATGTTCTAAGCATTCCATCACTTTCAACTAATCTCCTTTTAATCTACCAAATTACCACCTTGGTCTGGGCATGCGGGTTAAGTTCACTCCAAATTTAGTGTATGTTAGAGATTTGTACATTGATACTATAGTGGCAAAGTGGTAGTGGGAGTATTCATTCATCAAACTCAGTTGTATACCTTCTCACACTTTATCCCTAACTCTCATTCATATTCTTATTCATTGGACTCACCTAGACTTGATGACATTTCTAAGCCTAGACACATCTCTGATGAAGAAGACTCCTCTTCTAGCACGAGATGATTACAAGTAGTGATTAGGATGTACATCCACCATCTCCTTGTCACCTTCTAAATATTGAGGAATTATTTCTTAATCGGCCTACTTTTGGTCCACTTCGACATTGTGGGGAGTAGGTGTATTGATCCAAGATTCATAAGACATCATGTAGTCTAGTACAAAGTTACAAGACATTCCACATTATTTCTTCGTCTCTACTTTCAATGCATCATGATCAAATGGAGAAGTTGGGTCATCTATTATTCCTTGTCTAGGAACCACACCTTGGTTGGAGATCCATCAAGCACTTGGTGAACACATTCATTGTTTGGGGTGATCTACTCTTTATTGCATCTACTTCCGATCCATAGTCACTCTAGAGAGTTCCTTTTAGGATACAAGGTGGCTACAAGCATTGTAGAGCTTCTCGTGGGGTGTTTTATCCCTCTCTTCTTATTTTCTCTCTTGGGGAGTTTTTTTCCTATGGGTTTTCTCCTTTTATCCACTTTACGAGAGTTTCATTGTACTAGGTACCTCATCACGCCTTGTTGTTAGGACCCATTTAGTTTACCCACCTAAGATACACTTAAGGGGGTGCTACTTCGCATGATATTATTTTCCTATATTATTTATTTATTTTGGATTATTCCTATACTTGAGGAATTGGCTTGCTTAGGTGTACTTAGTCATCGGAGTTACACTTGGACTTAGTCAAAATATTTACAATTGGCCATAATTATTAGATAAGTGGGAGTTACTTTTTGACCGACTATGCCAAGTGAGGGAGTTACATTTCTATTTTGGGATCTTTGTCTACTATTCACAGAGGAGTTACACATTCACTCTCCTATATGTACATCTTCATTTGTGAGCTATTTTAGTGATGTGTTGGATGGATTAATTCCAAGCTTGTGTAACAACTCCCTTATTGTGATTTTATTTACTTTCAACAACCTTATATGTTTGTTTGTCTCACATCTAGTGAATCGGTGCATACGATTGATCCAATGATCTTGGGGAATACTCTAATAAGATAAGACATAAAGAAGCGATAAAGTGGGTGATTACTTATACAAGTAGGTATCTCGCATTGGTAATATCTTATTTGAAAATGTTTCATTTAATGTTATTGATTTAATTTAAATTGAATTAAAACTTTAATTTCAGAGTAACTACTGTAACTAATGATATTTTGATGATAAAATACAAGTAAGACACAAACAATAAGCATGAAATGATATGGAACCCTAAGCGGTAGAGAGGGAGAAGGTGACTTAGTTAATTTCTGAGCGACCTAGAAGTGATTTGAGTTGAGAACTTGTTGGAACATACTAGGAAGAGTGTCGTCAAGGCTCGCCAAGGGTTTTGAGACTCAAAACTACACAAGACAGAAGCGCTCATGGGAGGACAGGAGCGCCTGAGCGCTAGTTACTAATCACAGGTGCCAAAGTGTCCACTCGAGATGTTCAAGTTTTTACTTTTATGGGTTGTAATATCTTCATTATTGGTCCTCTTTTGTAGATTTGGTTTTGTCCTAATGTCATTGGTCATACCTGTAACCTACAAAATATATAGCTAGTTGCACATACCCACAAACCACATCAAACCTAATAAATAAGATGCAAAATGGGGAGTACCTGATGGTCACCCGAAGAGTGATCTTACGACCGAGTGTTGCACTACATCTTAGACTCCATGTAGTTTTGTGTGAATGTGTGTGTAATGATGCCCTAGGTTGCCCTTGTACAAGTTGCACTATGATAGCAGGTTGTATCTATAATGCTTCAAGTATGTAAATGTGTGAGATGAAATAGAATGAACTTCCCTTCTTATGTTGTGTATGCAAAGTGATGTAACCCTTGTCCCTTGTATGAGTGTGCTATATGTATGCCTTTGAAATGCTCTTGTTCCTTAGATGCAAGCTTAGGTGATAGTAGATAATGCTTAATGCTTGACCCCTTATTTGAGAGCAATAACTAAGTATATATATGATTCCCTTGTTTGAATTTTGTAATTGACAACTGAAAGGTGACCAAAGTATTAAAAGGTGACCAAGAAGTAAAAGAGATCCAAAAGGGTAAGAAAATGATAGAGAGGGTCAGGAGCGCCCAGAGAGGGATAGGAGCACCTAGACACTTCTATCCTAACTGAGTGCTAGTGTCTGAGGCCATAAAATATAAATCAGTCAAGTGTCGGTAAAGTTGTAAGATGTGTAAGGCTAGTAAGAATGTAAAAGATAAAGCAAAAGTCCCAAAAGGAGTTGTCAACCACTATTTTTTTGCTTAGGAATCATGTATACATTAGTATGATTTAGGACCTAGAAATGTACCCAAGTGCATAGATTTTGTGTCTACATTTTCCCCCACTTTATGTTGTTAAGTGAATACTTGATAACATAAAGTAGATATAAGATGTGTACCTTGTAATCTTGTAGAGAAGAGTGTTTCCAATAGCGTGCCAAGTGGACAAGTGAAGCATGAAGTGATCATAATGTGAAGCATGTGGAGACTAGGAAAAGTAAGTATACCCTAGGGGTGAAGTGTATGCATAGTAGCATGTTGTTAGAGCTTGTGCTTGTTGATGTGAGTTGATTCTTATTGCGTATTAAGGACAAACATGCAAAAGAAGAGAGAAATTAGTCAAAGTTCGTATATTGAAAATTCAAAGTAATATGTGTATACGTATGTAAAAAGTGTGTAAAGGAAAGTGTGCACTGATGTATAAGAGAGTAAAGGATATAAATTATAATTTAGCTTTGAAGATGTTATATTTGAATATCTTGTTGCCAATGGTGATATTTTTGGGTGATCTCACGCCAAGAGTGAGTTTTTGGGCGATATCATGCCAAAGACAAGTTGTTTGGGTGATCTCACGCCAAGAGAAGAGTGTTGGGGAGAGAGGTTTGTTTTTCTCTCCTTCTACGATGCTTCTCAAATGATAAGTGCCACTGCAGATTGGTAGTGCGTTTTGATTTATAACCATATTGTAATTGAGTTGTAATCGAATTGTAACTGGATGAATTAATTTTGTAATCGAAGCCAAGTGTATGATTTTGTAGATCCATATTGTAAATTGCTAGAAACTATGTTGAACCGAGAAACTGTCTTATTTTTCCACCAAGACACAAACACCCATGTGGGACACAAGTGCCCAACGTTCATGTCTACTACTAGGCGTTAGTGTCTGCTTTGTGTTTGGGATCCAAGTCTAATTTTGGACCACTCTGTAACTATGTGCTTTTTCCAATTTTGTATTGTGTTGTTTTGTTTTAGAGCTTTTCAGGCTCTTTGGAATGGTGATTTGTTCATCCAATAGTTGCCCCCCTCATTTGGTGTGCATGTGATGAACCTAAGAGGAGGCGACCCAAACAAGAGGCCCTAAAAATGATATGTATATCATTTATTAGATACTTACAGTGGTAGGGGATGTGCATGGGTGAAACAAAGGCACATGTAAACAAGATAAACTACAATCAAGTGTTGGTGTAAAAGAGCTAGGATGTAATAGAATACAGTGTAACAATTAACTATGAAGACAAGAGGTATCACGAAAAGTGGGGTGCATACATGGGACATGGTGGGACATGGTTCACAATGACACAAGGCGATCGGGGGCTGAAGTGGTCGTAAATAAACAATGACCGAGGCATGACATAGGGCATAACCAGTAAATAATAGCAAATAAGAAGTAACCGATAACAATGGTTATATAGGATCTCTGCAAGGTAAATGTTACACATGAAGCACTCGTTAGCATGTTAGAAAGATAAATAATATGTCAAAAGTATCTATAGGAAAATGAAAACTAAGTGATAAGAAGTAGTAAATATTGTAGCAATAGGACTGTGAGTGTGGAGTATGAGAATAACAAAGGTAGATGCCCCCAAGAGCCTTGACGGGACTAGTAAAGAGTAGTGTCGAGCATCATGCATCATGTAAGAATCTGTAAAATTCCTGCATTCACCTCAAGATACCATGTGAATGCATATGTGTGTATAGAAAAAGATAATGACATACTAAGAATCCAAATAGCATAGGAAACAAAGTGCAACATGTAAGTATTATAAGCTAACAAGAGTAAATACAACCAAGATAGGTAGATGCCATGTGAATGTGATGGTGTGATGCGATATGCAAGATGTGCAAATGGGAGGGCCACGTTGCCCCTAATAGATGTGTGTGTTATGAGGTTCATTTAGGAATTGCGCCCTTAACAATCAAGTATGAACCATATAACAAGAGTGTGTCATCAAGTGGTAAAAGGTATTGTATGTGATTGGTATTAGATGTTATAAAAGATTTACCACAAAGCACAGAGCGTGAAGTGTAGTAAATAAGTTATGAGTAGATGATAGAGACAACCAATAGTGATGGAGGGGGAGAAAGTGTGATGCCCCCAAGTGTGTGAGTAAGGTTCATTTAATTCCCTCAACAATCATGTATGAACCTTGAGAACATGAGTGCATCATCTGTAATGAAGGTGATGTATGTAATTGAGAGTAGATGCTAGAAAAAAATATCGTGAAAAGCAAAGCATGAAGTGCGAGATGACGTGAGGCTCATTTAAGAATTGGACCCTCGATGGTTGAGTATGAACCATGGAAATAGAGTGTGTCGTCGAGTAATGACAGTACAATGTTTATACTAGAGATGTGAGATGTTCGAAAAGATTAGACATGAAGTGCGGAGCGTGAAGTGTAACAATAGACACTAGAGACAGTTGATAGTGATTGAGGGGGAAGAAAGTGCGATGCCCCCCAAGTGTGTGAGGGATAAGAGAGTATCCGATGATAATCGAGATAAAGGGCCCCCTACCTGATATCCGTAGAGACAAAGGCATGTGACCATGATCTAGACTCGATGGTGTAGGAGAGTAACTGTGTGCACGTGAAGGAGACCGATGTGGTAAGGGAGGTAGAGAACACTTATAGGGAGTGGGATGTCGAGTAGGGGAATTAGGCCAACAAGGTGGAGTAATGGACCAATGAGGACAACAAGGTCATGATGTGGGTCATGTACGGATGGGCGAGCTAGGTGTAGAAGTAGCTTTAGACTTGGGAGGTGTAGGAGGCTTAGATGTCATGACAGGTACAAAGATAGAGGCAAGAGTGGGCCGAGGTAATGGTTTACGTGGTGGAATACCTTTGATGATGACAACTTGTTTGTTATGGATGAACTTAAGACATAAATGATGCATGGAAGGGATATCTTGGTAGCACGGAGCCAAGGAAGACCTAAGACCATGTCACAGCCTATGATTTTAGATGTAACAAGGAATGACGTAAGCACTGTAAGGGACCCAACTGTAATGGGAAGCATGACACGACCATAAGAATTAGGAACTGGAAATGTGATTAGGGAAGTTGGACATTTGATAGCTAATAGGAGTGTCATGGAGCATGCATTGTAAAGGGCTAATGGATAGACCAAAGTATTGTTGATTATATAAGAGCCGATGGAAGCATTAATATGTAGTGAATTATAATAAAATGAAGCTTAATAATCATGATCCGAGAATGTGATAACTTGCGTGGATACATCATCATAGTAACAATAAGAAAGTCAAGAGGCCTGATGAAGGAGGAGACATAACATGATATATATGGTTTGTAGAAGAATCAATAGCTTTCTTGTCATGCTTTAGGCAATGGGTCATTGAAGATTTTTAGCTTTTGACTATCATTGACCGGTTTAGTAGTAGATGGCTTAGGGAGCTCGATCGCATTGTTATCAATAATATCTTGAATAATATGCTTAATCTTAAAGAAACTATCAATGGAATTCCCATTACATTGATGGTAGTCACAATACACATTTTCATCATAATTACGACCACGTGGGTGAGAAGGATCAAGATTGAGTGGTGGAGGAAGAGTAATGAGATTGCTTTCAATGAGCTACGACAATAAGAAACGAGGTGCATGAGGTAGCTTACTAAAATTACACCTTATGGGTTGTAATTGAAGCTTATCTAGGTGTAGAAACAACATTAACATTGGTTTTGACTTTAATAGGCTTAGCAGAGGGTTTGAAGGTAGATTTAGCTTGAAACTTGTTAGAGGATGAGGATGAAGAAGTATCATAATATTTCAATTTTCCCATAGATAAAAGCTTTCTTTTGCGCAATTTAAATATATGGCATAATTGATCAAAGGAGGGTGAAGTCTCAAAGATGACACTCTCTTGAAGTGGAGGTAAGAGACTTTGAATAAAGAGATCTTGTAATTTTGAATTAGCGAGGACATTGGTCATTTTAGCAAGATTGTTCTTATACAAGAAAAACATAGTCACTAGGCGTTCATTGGATCCTTGTTTGATTTGAGCAAGTTGTGCATAGGATATTTTAGTGTCGATATTTATAGAAAAGTGAGAAAGGAATGCATCGACTAATGATGTGAAGGATGTTACCGAATGAACATGTAGATTATAAAACCATCACATAGCGTAATCTTGTAAGCTTCAAGGAAATAATTTAGCCAATAATGTAAGATCATCGCATAGTCAAGACATGCCACATGAAAGGATCGAAGGTGCTCCTGAGGGTCGTCATGGCCATTGAAGGTGGGAATCTTAGGTGTAATGAAGTTGGGAGGGAGTGGATAAGAGGAAATGGCAGGTGCAAAAGGAGTATGAAGGAGGAGTGAAAAATGTATAAATGGAGAGGAATGTGATGTAGCCTATTGTAATTGACAAATTTGGGATTATAAATCATGATATAAAGAGGTTAGGTCATAAGCGACTACAGATAATCCAGGTTGTGTGTGGGAAGTATTGGGAGGATGGAGGGGAGTGGTAGTTGTAGCTATAGAAATAGGAATGGTGGAGGGTGGTGTGGAGGCCATGACAAACGAGGAGGAACCCACGAGAGGGTGAGAGGAAACATCTCGAGAATTTTTGCAGTGAGTAAAGCATTTAGGACATGTGGAATATGCGTAGGGTGGTCGCGTAAAGCAAAATGAAAGTTAGTGAGCTTGTCAAGTTGCTCTTGATCAACATTGGTGTCTTCATCATATGAGTGTTCACTATCGAAAGCTTCAATGTTTTCAAGAGGAACATGGGTTGATTTGATCAAAGGATTATCAAAGGTAGCCATTGGTTTAGAAATCCTACTGGCGGTAGAGGAAGCTCAACGTGTGTAAGAGGACCAAAATGACCACTACGGGTGATGGGCATAAAAAGGAAGGCTTTGAAGGTAGGTAGAGTTTGAGCGATCAAGTTCACAAAATGATTTATTTTAAATTGAATTAAACCTTTAATTTCAGAGTAGTAACTTGTAATTAATGATATTCGATGATAATATATAGTAATACACAAACAATAAACATGCAATGATATGAAACCCTAAGCAATAGAGAGAGAGGAGAAGGTGACTTAGTTGATTTTTGAGTGACTGGAAGTGATATGAGATGAGAACCTACAAGAACATATTGGGAAGAGTGTCTTCAAGGCTCACTAAGGGTTCTTAGACTCATAACTATACAAGAGAGAAACGTCCACGGGAGGACATGAGCGCCCCGTGCTAGTGATTGATTTGGGTGCTAGTGTCCACTCAGATGCTCAAGTTGTGTCTTTTTTAAGGTTAGAAGAGCTTCATTGTTGGTCTTCTTTTTTCACTTTGGATTTTTTCCAATGTCATCGGTCATACATGTAACCTATAAAATAGATAGCTAATTGCACATTCCCACAAACCACATCAAACATAATAAATAAGATGCAGAATGGGAGTACCCCGGTGGTCACCGAAGAGTGATCTTACGGACCGAGTGGTGCACTACATCTCGAGACTCCATGTAGTTTACGTGTGAATGTGAGTGTAATGATGCCCCATGTTTCCCTTATGCAAGTTACACTACGATATTGGGCTAGATCTAGATTGCTCCAAGCATGCAAATGTAAAAGATGGAATAGAATGAACTTCCCCTCCTATGTTGTGTATACAGAGTGATGCAACACTTGTCCCTTGTATGAGTTTTCTAGATGTATGCATTTGAAATGCTCTTGTTCGTTAGATGCAAGTTTAGATGATAGTAGATAATACTTAATTATTGGCCCCTTATTTGAGATAAATAACTAAGTATATATATGATTCCCTCGTTTGAATTTCGTAATTGACAACTGAAAGATCAACCTGAAGTACTAAAATGTGACCAAGAGGTAAAATAGACCCAAAAGGGTAAGAAAATGATACATGGGGTCAAGAGTGCCCAAGAGGGACAGGAGCACACAGGCGTTTTTGTCTTAACCAAGCGCTAGTGTCTAAGGCCATAAAAGATAAATTTGTCAAGTACAAATAAATCTGTAAGACGTTTAAGGCTAGTAAGAATGCATGAGATAAAACAAAAGGCTCAAAAGGATTTGTTTACCACTAGTTTTCTTGCTTAGGAATCATGTATACATTAGTATGTTTTAGGACCTAGAAATGTACCCAAATGCATAAATTTTGTGTCTATAATTATATTTGAATTGAATTTTGTCCCTACTGTGGATAAAAATGACCTTTAATTTTGTTTAGGCAAGCATAATTTTGAAAATTATTTGTGTTAATTAAAAATACATTAACATTTCATGTTTATATTTACACCTTGAATTCATATATGTGTGCACATTTTAAATACATATATTAATTAATATTTACATAATTGTAAGTCTAATTTATATTATTTTTTTCTAAATATAATAACATATAGGGGAAAGGAGCCAATGATTTGTGAGTGCATATATGAAATAAAGTACCATTAGTTGTTTCAATTAAAGTGAGCACATGTCACTTTCAAAATTAAAAATTAAATATAAACTAGCCAATAAAGCAAGTCACATCAATAAAGTAACCAATGAAATGGTGACACATAGGCAATCCATAAATGGTGACTTTATTCCCAAGTAATGGGTCACCTTAAATTTCTTTGTATTCAAAAATACTTAATTTAAATCCCTTAAAAATATGCTTTCCACACAATTTTAATGCTCAAAAGGAAATTTGTATATAAAAAAATCATGATCTATTAAAGGGTTTTTTTTTTTTAAATGACAATTAAGTGGTTCAAGAAACCCTTAAGTTAGGGTTCACGATAACTGGCTCCTTTCCCTACACGTAACACAATTTAATATTTATTTTTAAGCAAAAGATAATCTTATGTCTATTCATTAGTTACTTTCCATACAAGTTTTGGCATTTGAATATTCCACGGCTAGGTTTTAAAGTAAAAACTCTTCTCATGGTTATTGTCTAATGCAAAGTCAGCGAGTCCTCTCTCCTATCCAAATGTCTTCATTGAATAATCTTATCCGAATGACATTTCCTCCCCTCATCCATGTTTTGTAATAATTAGAAAGTAAGGGGACCCACTTTAGTCCCTACTTTGTTGACATGGTTTATCTTAGGTTGTAGTCCCATGTAATGGGAAAACTAAATTATTTATTAGGAGTTGCATAATTATTATTATTATATTTTGTGATAATATGGTTTTATGGATTTCTTAATTTTCTTTGCAAAAGAAAAATATGAAATTTTCACTTGAAATCTTAAGAGGGAGCACAAATATGTTTGTTGTGATAGGAAAAATTTATATCCTTTTTAAAGCGAGACCAAATTTCTTTGTACCCCCACTATTTGTTTATTTACGGTCAAAGTTATTTCATAAACAATAACTACATAATTTTTTAAGAAAATATTTTAATTAAGCAAGAAAATGCATTTACATTTCTATGAAACCACATTTCTCAATCTAAACAAGAAAAAATCTATATATTTTGCACATGCAGTGCGGTGGAATTAGAGAAATATTTCATGTTGGATTGTATTTCTTATAATGACATTAGGGCCTAGTTTGCTAGCACGGTGGCTATTGCCTCCTTTCAAGATATCTTCAATGAGAATATGGTTGAAAAAAGCGAGGAGGTGATCATCAAACTCACTAGGGAGAGACACCATATGTGGTGCGGTGACCAATACTTGAGATAGTATTGGACAAAATGTATCCCTTTTAAAATAATTGTTAGGTGCCAATAGTGAAACATAAAATATTCAATTTTAATAGATGATATTATTATTATTCAAACATGAATTCTTTTTAAATCAGTCAACCAAATCTTATTTATTAATACATTTTGATATTGACAATAACTTGTATAGGAGTATAACTAGTTTATATGTACAACATATTTAAAACATCCACTGTAGCAAGTCACTTCAGAAGGCTTTGTGCACCAAATTGCAATAAAAGTGTTCAATCTCCAATAACCACCTGCATAAAAATCAATGACATAAAAGTCAGACTCACCTTACTTAGCATTTAAGAACTCACTACCATGAGAGAAAAAAAGTATACAATCAATTCAGTTGAAGTATTGATTTATTCAAAAAAATATATTTAAATAAACCAAAAAAAACTATCCATTGGATTAAATTTCAAATCATTTGGATCCATTCGATCTAGCTTTATGTTTGGATCCATGTCAACCAAAATTAACCAATCAAAATTCAAGATCATATTATAAAAGGGCAGTGACATATTACAACTCAAATGGTTCAGCAAGGTGCATCTTCAGAGTAGAATTTGTGTGCAACTCGAGTAGGGAGATTATGCTCAACTCCATAAGTTTTTGGTTTTATGCTATCAATTGATAGTGATTTTTTATTATTTTGTATTCATTTTAGTAGATTTAAAATTGCTTCAAATAACTTTATTTTAATTAATTTAAACTGTAAAAAACTAAGTGTTGCATATTGTTTTTCAAAATTTACTTGAAGGCAAACATTGGTGATTGGAGCTAAAAGAGACCAAGGTTTACAAAACTAAAAGGTAAGATAAAGTAGCCCTTTCTGTTTGCTAAACAACTTGAGCAAAGAAAATTTACAATGAACTCTGGTTTTGTTTGATAGAAGTGTAATGATGTTGTAACCATTAAAAAATTTCGCATGATAATCATTCACATCTAATAATAACTTAAAATAAAATTTGTGTGAAAGAATCTTGGTAAAAATAAAAAAATCATTGTTGTGTTATATCTCCTTTGATTCACCTCATTAAGTCATTCCCATCTTAATGATGAGTCTCAAAGGAGACATAAACCATTAACAATTTTTGTATTTTTTACAGCTCCTTTTTAACATAAGCAAAATTGAGAAAGCAACTTACCATGCCCATGCTGATTTAGAATAAGATAATATGACAGAATTTGTGAATGCCTACGTAGCCTAATAGAATTTTTTGAACCATATACTCCCTTTTTGCTTATGGCCTCCATTGGAAGCCTCTGAAATTGAGAAAGCAACTTACACGTATATGAAAAATTCATAATTGAGTTGGTTGCCATGTACTTATCTCATATTTGTCATGTCTTGTTGTGAAACAGGTCTTTCCTTTCAGTCATGACTAGGGGCGGTGTTGTTAGAAGGTCAAGGAGGCCCAAAGTGAGAGGTGCAAATTTATCACATAATGCAATTGATGAAGATGATATTCTGCACCTATTGATAATGAGCCAGAATGTAGAAATCCACCATCTGTCTCAGTTCAAAGAACATCCACAACAAAGAAGCTTAGTATCATCAGAGGCTGGACAAAAGAAGATATGGAAAAAGTAATAGATGATGTCGAGTTTAATGGGTTCTCAGTTAGAGCAGCAACGAAGAAGTATTCAATTCCACCCACATCATTACACTATTGGTTAAATGGTCTCACCCACACAAAGAGAAGGGGTCCTCCAACAATTCTAACGAAGAAGAAGAGGAGGAAATTGTTGAATGGTGTAAAGAAATGGCTGAGATGGGTCATGGTTTGGAGCTAATACAAGCTGAAGGCGAATGTTGCTCATATTTGTGAAACAAGACAAAACCCTTTCAAAGATGGGTTTCCTAGTAAGTCATGGTGGGTTGGTTTCAAAAAATGCCATCCCGACCTTGCGATTCGAACAACTGAGGGACTTGATAGGGATAGAGCTTTAAACTTGCGCCCTATGCAATAGTAACAAAATTTTATGACAATTTGTCCAAATGTTATGAGACATGCATATGGTGCTCATAAAATTTGGAATTGTGATGAAATTGGTTTGCAAGCTAGGAGAAATTGTGGAATGCGTGTTATTGCCAAGAGGGGAAGCCGAAATGTGTCAAAGGTAATACCTAAGAGTAGGGAGTGGATCACTATATTATGTTGTGTCAATGTAGCAGGTTTTTCAATACCAAGGTTTTATTTATTCAAGGGAAAGAGAATGCTTAAGAACTATATTAAAAATTGTGAACTAGGAGCATGCATGGCTGCACATCCAAATGCATGGATGACAAAGGAGTTGTTTATAATTGAATTGGTCATTTTACATTATTTGTACCAGGTGGTGTTTCTCCAAATAATAGACATTTATTAATATTTGATGGTCATGGCAGCCATGTGGCATTGCAGACTGTGGAGGAGGCCAATAAATTGGGCATTGATCTGATAACACTACCAACACATACTAGTCATAAGTTGCAACCTCTTGATGTGAGTGTGTTTAGCCCTTTCAAAACATATTTTAGAGCTGAGATAAGCAAATGGATGACAAAGAATAGTTATGCAAAGGTCAAAAGGTTTGAGTTGGCTGAGCTTGCAAGTAGAGCCTTACAAAAGGCTCTAACACCATCTAACATAATTGCAGGCTTCAAAAGGATTGGTATTTGGCCATTGAATTATGATGCTCTTATAAATGACATGGCATGTAGCCAAGCATTTGACATACAAGGTGAAGAAGATGTTAATGTTGTCACAAACATCTTGAGCCTATCTCAAGGAATGAATCAACAATTAACAAATAATGAAGAAGTAGTGCCTGAAACTCAAATCATGCAAAGTGTTGAATCAAGAGAGGATACAAAGGCAACTACAATACATAGAGTGGAGATAAATGGTGATTTTGGAAATGCAAATAACATAACTAGTAATAATGAATGTTCTACATATTTTCTAAGTAGTAATGACTTATCCTTGCCAAGTCAAGTTAACCCCCCTGAATGGTTACAGGATGCCATGCAAAATTTGGGTTACAAATTACCTTCTAACACAGAAGATCAGAGCTTGAATCTGCCTTCCTTTCCTGCAGGGATGGAACAAGGAATAATTCATTACTATGTTGATGTTGGAGAAGAGAATGATCATAATGGAGCTGAATTTGAAGAGGATTCCCAAGCACCTGAAGTAAACTCAGAACTTCTACATCAGGATCCTCAAGCACCTGACGAATCTCAAAATCAACATGGGCATGGTAAGGTGCTTTCTCAATTTTTGAGGCTTCAATGGAGATCATAAGCAAAAAGGGAGTAGATGGTTCAAAAAGTTCTCTTATGCTAAGTAGGCACTCACAAATTTTGACCGCATATGGTGTCTCTCCCCTAATAAGAGATTTGAATGCGAGAAAGATCTTTTGCAAGATCGGTTGTCCCATACACTTTGCTTTGGTAGTCTCGCGGACGTTAAGATATCATCTTCTTCTTCTTCAAATAGATAAAGAGTAGCCCTCACATGCAATCACAATGATAGTTGCATAACCACGTCTTGGAGCGTGGGTGGGCATGAAAGGAAATGAAATGAAAGACTTTTAATGAGTGCATTCTAAGGGACCAAGAGCGGGAGAAAATAATTTGAATCCGATGAAATGCGGGAAAAAATAGGGGCAGTCAAATTGGCCACATTAAAACTTGGAGCTGGTTCCTTGTTCGCACGCTGGAGACAACATAAATAGGCTACTCCCCAGCAGTGGCGGCGAGTTAAGTATTTTCGACTCTCCGATTCCAATGCTTTCGAAAGCCAGGAATTCAATTCAAGCTAAGTAAATGAGAATCCCTACAAGAGAATGAATAACAATTATAGGCAGAAAACGCCCTTGAGGTACAGGGTGCAAACCCCGGCGAGGCATAGTAATAATTTACTGAGCCCCAATGACGATGATTACGAGCGGGCTCAAGCTCGAGCTGCGCGCGCCGCAGCCACCAGGAGGAAGTCTAATGTTGATCTCCCTTTCTCTACCCTCGACCCACAGGGGCTTCTCGCCAAGGACCAAATATTAGAACTTTTCCATAATTGCATCAAGCTTTCCAGTGAGAATGTAAGTTTTTATGCTCTGTTTTTATATATCATTAATAAATTTTTCCAAAGCTCTTTCTGGGTTTCTTGCGGAGATGTTTATATTTCCCGACGCTTCGGGGAGCTGCCTTGCTTACACGGGTAAATGCAACTTGGAAATGTAGACCACTCGAAAAATCGGACCAAAAAAATCTATAAGAGCTCTGGCAAATATGTCTATTTGTGGAAATAGTTGCTCTTCAATCTCCTGATTTTCTCAGATGATATTTTTCATAAGCATGTAGATTAATGTTTGTAGAAAATCAACCAGCGGAACACCTGGGAGCTGAGGTTAATAGATCATCTCAGCGAAATCGTCTACATTGATGAAGACGACACGGAGACAAACTTCCAAAAGGTCTCTCTCCCTCTCTCTCTCTCTCTCTCCATATTCTAACTTGAATTTCAATACTTTAAGCTTTCACGGTCCACAATATTTAGAAAATAGCTCTTGGAAAAAAAGTTTGTCAAATGCAAGTGAAATCAAGACAAGATTTAACTGGCTTAACCTAGATTTGTTTTTGCATTATGGGGGCATGTTTAGTTGAAGTCTGGTTAGAAGACGCGGTTTTCATTGTTTCCACAATTTTGCAGCTTTGACTCACATCCTGTCACTGGACTTTTGTATTGGCCTGTCAAAGTGCTTTTCTATAAACAAACTATGCTTTGCCATTTCTAAAAGCATTTAAGTGCTTGTTGAATTACAGAAACATATTTCTGGCCTTTGCTAACGAGATTTCCAATCAACATCTTCCTAATAACTATATACTGAAAGATTCTCATTTCTACTCGATTCCCGAAAGTCAGAAAAATTATGATAAAGATTTGCATTTTTTTGAAATTTTGCTCCCCAATTTTATGTTGGCTTTCTAAAGGATGGTGTTCCGGCACTTTGCCACCAGGCCTCTAATTTCATTATGTTGGAGACTTAGTCACTCAGTAATTGAGGCATCAAAAGTGACATCATAATGTCAATTCTCAAAAATACCCATGAAAATTTGTATTTAAGCAATTTATCTCTTAGCTTGTGCACATGACAATGAAAATTATGAAGGAAAGCTCTCCTGATGTCAATCTGTTTTGCACACATGAAGCTGAGATACAAAATGAACTCTGCATAGTTTAATATGACCTAGCATCTTTGTATTAGCTGTATACAATAAATCTGTCAGAGCCTTGGTTGGGACTAGACTGCTTGAAGCGGCGCAGCAAAAGTTTGTATGGCCTTAAAAAATGGAGCTTCAAGTGTGCTACAACATGCTTTTTTGCTGCATGTGTGGACCCTGTCTCTCTTTCCCTCTCTGACCCACTTGGAGGCTTAAGGCTGATCTTGGTTTGGATGATTGATCCCACATTGACACATTAATTTCCAACTTAACAAGTATAAAATAACATTAATTGGCCCTCATAAACCCGTCATCAAACCACTCTATCTTATCATATGACCTGTGCTTGGGCTTTAAATTTGACTGCCACATTTGGCCATCAAACATTATTTTTGTGACGGTTTCTGTTTGAGATTGCTCTTTATATGTCTGCACAGTCATACAATTCTAACTGTAATTATGCAAATAAATAAAGCAGCATTCACGTTTGGATCATACATATAAGGCACTTCAGTATATTTGATACATAAACTGTCTCCTGTCTAAAAATGATGGCTAAACTTTAGGAGTACAAGTCGGGTTATGGGTCAACCAGAAAAGTACAAGTATTTTTGGAAAAAATCTCAAAAAATGGATAAACAGGCATTGATTTTAAAATGTTGTCTAGACTCTAGGGGCACAATAAATTCCAGTTTAAAAAAACTGTAAAGAACATTAATTGACCTCATAGATGCCTCATCAAATCACTGTATATTATCATATGACCTGTGTGTGTGCAGGAGGCAGAAATGGAATTAAGGGACACCTTAAATTTCAATTTATTAAGTATAAATAACAGTAATTGACCTTCACAAATGTGTTATCAAATCACTGAATCCGTAATGTCCCTAAATGGACATTTTAAAATAATTCTGGATTCACCGGAAATCCTAGGGCAGGATTAATAAAAACTAATTTTTATTGCAAAACCCTTACGGCAAAATTTACAAATGCTGGAAAATGATGGAAATAATTTTTAAACCCTAGGAAAAATTCAGATTTGTTGTATATAATAACAGTTGTAACATAAACACTGAAATCAGATTTATTTATTTTTCAACATTGAAAATCAGAAAATACAGCTGACTGTATAGATGAGATTTTGCCGGATCTGATAGTGATCTTTTGCTGGATCTGATAGTGATCTCCAGTCACACTAAAACTAGAATTTAATCCTCTACAAATTGAAATCTTCCATAATTACTGTAGCGACACTGTAGCAAGCTGAAAATGACTTCAATCTTCCCTAATTTACTGCAACACTGTAGCAAGCTGAAAATGACTTCAATCTTCCCTAATTTACTGCAGAAACACTGTAGCAAGCTGAAAATGACTTCTAAAGCTGATTATTTGATGAAGCTGATTTCTGATATAGACAGATTTGAAGTGCATATGTAGTCCCTGGATGGAACCACCACACAAAACCTGAGGGTTTTCATCCCCAAATCTTTTCCACTGGAGGGTTTTCATCCTCCAATGCTCCACAAGAGGCTCCACAAGAGGGTTTTTGTTCTTTGAGGCAGAAAGCCGAAGAGGAATGCTCAAACTCACAAAATAAGAATGGTTGATTGAAAAATGTGATTCCAAAAGAGCCCAAGTGCCCCACTTTTATAATTTTACTTGCACGTTTTCCAAGGAAAAACAACAAGAAATAACAAAAAGCATCCTTGTATTTTATTTTTACTTTTCCCTTTTCTCACCCTTTTCTTTTATTTCTAATAATAATAAAGTAATATTAAGTTGTCACTTTTTATTAATAAAATAAAAAGTAAGTCATTTAGACAACTTAAAACATAAACTTTATTTATTTTTCTTTATTTAGAAGGGACATGACAGTTTGCCCTTCCCAAAAATTGCTTGTCCTCAAGCAATGTTGGTTCAACTTTTACTTCTCCACTTTGATCCTTTCTGTCAATGCCAGGATCCCAAATCAATCTTAGGAACTCTTCACCATGCTTTTGTTGCACCACTCTGATACAACTGGAAGCTGAAAAGCCTAGATCCCAAATCATCCTTGGGAATTGGTGTGACCAATTGCCCAAATTTTCAAACTGTGGGAAAACTTCAGCAAACTCTTCCATTCCGGAAATTTCAAACTTAACTGGAAGCTGCTGAAAGTAGCAAGTAGGACCACCATCATGCTTACACTGTGCTTCTTTGATACAAGTAGAAGTTAGTAATCCTTTATCCTCCTTAATGCTGTTAAGCACTCCTCTTCCACATAGATTCAACTTATTACAAATGGTAGTTACTTGTGTAAGGGCTGGAAATAAGTTAGAACCGCCACAATTCCCTTGGAATCTCTCCCCATTCAGTACTAGGGTGGCTGCAATGATGATTCTCTTCAGCTGAAACCTTTCTCCAACCTTTTCCATCAAGGATATTCCCTTAAATTGTGCAAACTTGCAGCTGTTCATGACTGATAACAGTAGTTCCAGGCTTGATATTTTCAAGATCAACAACATGACAATGGTATAACAGCTGCAAAACTGAAACTTCCTTGCAAAAAACAAAAATGTGAGCAATGTAGAGGCTGAGAACCACCATACAAGGACTGAAAATACTCCATTAACAGTTACAAACTGAAAAGTCCTTCCCATGACTGGAAACACCTGTAACTGCATTCGTATGAGTGCAAATGAAGTGATATGGTGGCTGATAATGGTGGTGACAACAGCATCAAGGCTGACAATCAGGCTTGTAGCTGTCCTAAGTGTGTTCCCCTATCATTTGATGGTAGGATACTATCACTACTTGCTCCCTTCATACCTCTTTGGTGATCCTTTGCACAAATATCTAGATTTGGAGTTACCCACCATGCTTATGTTGCGCTACTCTGGTATTCATTTGAACTTCTCCTTGAGATCTTCTTGTGGTGCTCATAACTTCCTCAATAGGAAGGATATGTCCAACACAATTTCTTCTTAACTTTGGATGGTATTCTTTACTCAATCCTGTAACTGACAACACCTGTGTGGCTGCAAATGATGCCATGTAATAGCTGGGAATGATGATGATAGCAAACCCAAAGCTGGACATTATGTGGACAACAGTCTTTGTCATGTTTCTTGTGCAACATAGTTGCAAAATGTGAGCATCATTTCTTCCTCTTATACCTGGTTTGTATTCTTGTGAAAATGAATCTGAATTTGAGCTTCTTTCATCAAACTCCTTGACATCCTTGAAGTGCCTTTGTGTTGTGTCAACAACTTCCTCTATATGAAAGATGCCTTGAAACACTACCTCCTTTTCCTTGGACTGTGACCATGGCATGCTCAAAATTATGCTCATCGCTTCTAGATTGCTGCCATAATACTTACCTTGTGTTCCAAAGATTCTTACCCTGACACCCCAAGCTGTACCTTTTGGCAAATAGCATGGATCAGATTGTATGTGGGCTGTAAAATGGCTGTAACAGTCATATGTTGCTCGAAATTTCTCTCTAAACAACAATGTGTAGGCTGGAATACTTGCACTTAGTGATCCCAATAGGTGAGACCTCCTACACACAACATCCAACAAAGAAATTTTCCTCATACCTGCAGATCTATAGCTGCTCATGAAAGATATCATCAATCCAAAACATGAATTTATCAAAATGATCAGTAGGAACATAGTACCCTGGCTGCAAAACTGAGTCCCTTTATTCCAAATAAAAAATGTAAAGGCTGGAAACCGCCCTGTACTAGCTGAGAACACTTCGACAAGGGTAATGGGCTGAAAACTCCTCCACCATGTGACCGAAAACCCTTCTATGACTGCAAAGAAAGTATGGAAGAGGCTGGAAATATTGAGAACAACAGATCTAAGGTTGGAAACCGCATTCATATTGGCCCTTGGTTCATGTTTCTTGCAGCCAACACTTATCCCTACCATGTATAGTTGGTGACTTCCAACAAGAAAGCCCCATTTTGCAAATATCTCATTTGGTGGCCACCTTAGGAGTGTAATATTGAGTATATCCAAAACAGACCAAACATTATCATAATGAAGTATCTTACCTAAGGATAGACCCTCGGTTGTCTCTATGCATTGAGTGGCTCGAGCCACTTGGTTTCTCTGAAAATATACCTCATACGGTAATGACTCAAACTTTTCAATACTTGGAAGATTGATAGGTGCTTCTTGGGCTGAATCAACTTCAATTTTGGGCACTTGGCATTCAACATGTAATGCATGTTCTTCCTTTGCATTATTAATACAAACATTTTGTTTATTAGGAGTCATACCTTTTTCTATTGAAGACCCTTCACCTTCAACTTGCATGGTGGATTCCTCTATGGGCTGCTCACTAACTTCTTTTGGATTTGAATTAGACTGTTCTTCTTGCTTCTTGATTACAACGGGGGAATTCTTTTCCTTAATTTTTGTAGGTGTTGTTTTGCTTGAGTGGCTATCGACTTAGCTTCCTTAGCTCTTCTTAGCCATTCATCACACCTTTTCGAGTCCTCATTAAATCCTCTACGCTTGTGCGCAATGTGGTTAGTTTCTTTTCAACCACATTCTCTGGTTCTTTTTCTTCCTTCAAGAGAAACTCTTTTGGTTTTGGCTCTTTGGCAAATTCTTGAGGCTTAGATTTTGACCCTTCTTCTTTATTTCTATCTCCATCCATGCCTTTAGATCCTTCTGATATTCTTGCAAAGCTTGCAACATTTCTAACATGGATTCTTGCATTGTCCTCATGACTCACAAGCTGGCAAGATCATAGCTCTGATACCACTGTAATGTCCCTAAATGGACATTTTTAAATAATTCCAGATTCACCGAAAACCCTAGGGCAGGATTAATAAAAACTGATTTTTATTGCAAACCCTTATGACAAAATTTACAAATGCTGGAAATAATTTCTAAACCCTAGGAAAAATCTAGATTTGTTGCATATAATAACAGCCATAACATAAACATTGAAATTGGATTTATTTATTTTTCAACACTGAAAATCAGAAAATACAGCTGACCGTATAGATGAGATTTTTGCTAAATCTGATAGCAATCTTCAGCCACACTGAAACTGGAATTTAATCCTCTACAAGCTGAAATCTTCCATAATTACTGTAGTGACATTGTAGCAAGCTGAAAATGACTTCAATCTTCCCTAATTTACTGTAGTGACATTGTAGCAAGCTGAACTGAAGCTGATTATTTGATGAAGCTGATTTCTGATATAGACAGATCTGAAGCGCATATGTAGTCCCTGGATGGAACCACCACACAAAATTTGAGGGTTTTGTCCCCAAGTCTTTTCCACCGGAGGGTTTTGTCCTTTGATGCTCCACAGGAGGGTTTTCGTCCTCTGAGGCTGAAAGCTGAAGTGGAATGCTCAAACTCACAAAATAAGAATAGTTGATTGAAAAAGTGATGCCAAAAGACCCCAAGCGCCCCACTTTTATAATTTTACTTTCACACTTTTCAAGGAAAAGCAACCAAAAACATCCTTTTATTTTATTTTATTTTATTTTTACTTTTCCCTTTTCTCACCTTTTCTTTTATTTCTAATAATAATAAAGTAATATTAAGTTGTCACTTTTTTTTTTAATAAAATAAAAAGTCACTTAGACAACTTAAAATATTAACTTTATTATTTTTTTCTTTATTTAAAAAAAGGGACATGACAGAATCTTATCATATGAGTTGTGCTGACCTAGGAGAAAAACAATTGGGACTGGGGACAGTTTGTACAGCTTACATCATTGCTGAAATCAACATTTCATATCTATTGCTTTGATCCTCCAAATGTACTAGCCTTATTTGACTGACTATTCTGTTGTGTTGATCCAAGATTTTCTGTTTGACTTCACTGACCAAGAAGACTATGAATTGACTGCAGAACCACCTTTGTCGACCATTTGACAGCTGATATTTGCTGCAATACCCTAAGATGTAAATCAGATCTAGTATATTTTATCTCGATATGAAATCCAATTCAAATGTATTATGTGTTAGGAGCCCAACTAAATCCTTCTGTCGTGTTCTAAACTTACAAGATTTGAAACTGAAATCAAAGCAAATATTTGTTACAGATTTTGTTTCTGAAATCTTAAATCTGTTAGATAATTTAATTTTGAAACTTCTGGAAAGAAAACAGAACTTTAATAATGCTGAAATTGTAAGACATTATGTAAAGAGTAGAAGACTTTCTTAAGAGTGTATTGACACCGACTTGGGCCACAAAAATTACTCAATATGGTATGGATGCTGTCCTTGGCCCAAACATATTTGCTGCAGATTATGTACAATAACTTCCACCCAAAACACTATGGTCTTATAATGCCTAATAGCTTATATACGACTAACTTCTCTTCAGGACATGTTCACTTCATGGATATTGGATATTAACTTGTTTCACACCTATTAAATCATACAAAACAAAATGAATTCATTGAATATGAACACATTGACCGGGAAGGTGGATTGGTGGACCCACTACCTAAAAAGATGGGTTGGCTCTTTATCCTTCAAAACACATAAAAAGGCTCATAACTGTATCTGCTCCCTGAATTGCTTTTCCCCAAAACAATCACTGTAAATTCTTTTCCCCTATGTAATGGCAGCATGTAATGTGTGTCTTGAAACACATTTTTATTGAACTGTTTGACCACCTTGAATGCAGATATTAGTCTTTCTGCTGGATTACCGCCCTCTAGCAAAGAACAATTGCTGCACTTCTATCAAGGTCATGTACAATTCAGTGATGACGAGGTGTAATATATCTAAGATCTTGATTTGCCATGATTTCACTTCCAATTTTAACCAAAAAAATCAGCTTGGACCATTAGATTAACAAAGGTATTTAGTAGTCATTTATACTAAAGGAATTGTGATCAAAGCATCTCGAAGACTTTGGAATAAGGCTTTCACCTTCCTAAGGCTTTTGTGCACCTTTCCTGAAGCTTTCCAAGGCATCCACAAGCTTTATAAACCTTTTATTGAGCTTTAACAATTTTTTTTTAATTGTGAAGCTTTCCCTTTGTTGCAATGTTTCCTTTGTTGTGTAACTCTTTCTTTGCTGTGCAACTCCCTTTGTTGTGAAGCCCCTTCTTGCCTTTGCATAGCTGCTCCTTTGTGCTTCTACATCCCTTCATTGTGCGATTCCATCCCTTCATTGTGTGCCTTTCCTTATTTGTGCACCTTTCCTTATTTGCACACTCACTCCCTTTTGCACAACTTGCGAATTTGTGTATATGACAAATGATGATATGAATCAAACCGTCAACTTCTTGGGCTTTACATGTGTGCAACACAACAAACAATTTTCTACTTCAAAGCCCATGTCAAACTGCGAATAAACATGTCATCTTCCAAGATTGAGATGGTTATGGAAGATGAAATGGCTGGGCATATGAATGGTTCTTGTAACTGTCTGCATGATGTAAATATGCAAAGAGGCATCTAACCATGGCAGACAAGGGCGGCGGTGGAGGGCTATAATGTCCACAAGTTGTTAATTAATCAAGGACCTTAATTTTGTGATGCAGGAACATCCAAGGTCCAGAAAAATTCTGCACAATTTTGGTTAAAGATGCTTACACGCAAGACGGGAGAGCGCATAGGCAAGGAAAGCAAGCGTGAGAGTATATATTCATTGACCTCAGAGAGTATATATTCATTGATATTGCTTTTTCTCTCTAAAAATTGTAAAGAAAGCTTTGAGGGCACACATCACTTTTGTGATTCAGTGTATGTGCCCTTTCAATGGAGCTCTTCTCGCCCTATAATAATTCATTTTTTCTCTAAGTGGTTTTCCAATTCACTAGCTTTTGTTTGATATTCATTATAAAAGGATCTAACTCTTAACTTTATGCAAACTTGACAAACGATGAAAACAAATCTGTTTTGCTTGCCTCTTCCTTTCCTTGGCAACCATTTTACCTCATCCTCTAGGAACTTTAATTCTATACATCCTTCATCTTTTGTTGGTCTAGGCATACAATTCTAATCTTGTGTGACAACTTGCCAACAATTGTCTTAGTCTAGTTAAGAGGCATTTAATTTGAATAAACAATGGGTACCAAATAGATACCTACTTCATGTAATCATATGGGTCAAGATAGGCAAGTGATAAGAACCAGTGTTAGCAAGAGAATTTAGGGAAACCAAATTAATTCCTAATGGAAAGTGTGACTCGATGGTGAGGAGCTTGATCCAACATGACTGTAAGATGCCATGAACAAGATTCTCTTCAGTGATCCATCTCAGAATCGTGCACACACTAATAAGCACTCAGGCACACAAATGCATGTGCATACATGCACACAAATGTACGTGCACGCATGCACACACACATGCAAGTGCACACACACTCACACGTGTGCACGCACGCGCATACACCTACCCACACGCATGTGCACATACACACACAGGTTTCATCTCATATGGTTGCCAGACTGTATTAAAATCCCACCAACAAGATTTCAAGAAGGATGACCCAAATCTCAAGAGTTTCATTCCATATCACATGTGCCTTGAGGTTTAGTCATTCATAATACACATTATATGTAGTATATTCATTATCCGATTCATCCTTGTGTTTGTGAATAGGGAGGGACTAAAAGAGGAGAATCTGCGCTAGTTCCTAATGCATCTTTAGTTGGAGAACTCCATATGAATCTGCTGAATATGTTCAGCGATTGACCATATTATATGGGTCCGGTAATCATACATGTTGAGATAAGCAAGTGTTAAGAATCAGTGTTAGCAAGAGAATTGGTGGCATGTGAGTTTGCATAAATAACCACTTTACGATTTTGTTACCTTGTGTGAACAATTATTGTAATTTCTCTCTTTCTTTCAATGCACCTTACTCAGGAGATGAAACTTTTGAACATTGTAAATCAATTGTTCTCAATTTTAAGATCCATCAGTTCCGAGAGTAAGTGCAATCATATCGTGTGCTTTTTCATAACTGAACTGCATTATTGTTTCATCATTTCTGATGAAGTGGTTATTACTCGGGATAATTATTGTTGATATTGTTGTTAAGAGGTAAAATATTGGTCAGATCATGGTGATTGGATATCAAGCAAAGATAATTTTGGATTGTGTTTGAAATTAGTTAGTCACTGTTTTTTTGGAATAGTGTGGTTCTCCGTAGGATATGTTTATTTTGTTCCCATATTTTATCCCTAGGATTTCTTCCTTACTGTTTTCATATCTCCTTTCTGCACAATATTATGTTTTGCAAACAGCTCTTCTAACTTTGATTTTTTGGGAATTTTATGGTCAGCTTTATTATCTTATGTTTTCATTACTTCAAATTTTGCCTGTTCTATAAGCTTTAATATTTGAAAGGTGGCCATACTTTTCCATACTTTTGTCAGCTGTCTTCTTAAACGTATCAAGTAAATATGATATTGGGATTGGGGATTTCCTTCCGGCCTTTTGTTTCTGCTTGGTAACAGAGTAATAAGTTTAGAGTGAGTCAATGCCAATTTCTATCTGAAGCACTGAGTAATAAGACTGTGGTTGAGCTAATTGCAATATTTATGTTTAGCATCCCTCAATCCATATCATATATAATAAAATGTAAGCCAATGAATCTAAGGTCTGCAGACTAAGGTTGATCTAATTGCAATATTTATGTATAGCATCCCTTAATCCATATCATATATAATAGACTGTAAGCCAATGAAGCTGAGTTCTGCAGACTGAGGTTGAGCTAATTGCCATATGCATGTATAACATCCCTTAATCCATATCATATAACATTGGAAGGACAAGCTTATGAAATTCATTATTCATTCTTTATGTGAAGACCTACTGCCAATTGATGTGGAGCAGTGTGAAAATTGCAATCAAAACTAATGTTTTATGTTATGGATCTGACAGGCTAGCTGCACATTGGAAGCGGGTGTAAAGATTTATTCATACAGAGTTGACTCAGTTCATTCTGAAGCGTACAAGGTCCTTGGAGGGCTCAATCGTGCAAGTGCCATTGACAAACAACTAGATGGTGTGTGCAATTTTCTTTTCTTAGCATGCACTTTGCACTACTGCTTACTAAGATCACCAAATGGTGGAAGAAAATTAGTTGAAAATGAGAGAACTGGTGTTAATGAAACCCATTGCCTTCATGCGATTTTTTCATCCTTCGTAATGTGTGGCAGTTGATTCCCGTAATAAATATAGGAAAAGTATGTATTGTTGCTTTTTAATTTCTTTGAGTGGTTGGAGATTAAGTTGGTGGGGGTGATGTTTAACACTCACATAATAAGTCCAGTATGTAATTACTGTTTGGTTAGAAAAGCTCATTATATTAATTGTGTAGACACTTGTTTCTTGGCTACACCCTCCACATTCTCAAATCTTAAAATCTATCTCATTATCCTAAACCACAAATTTACCCCCTCGTAAAATCACATTCTACCTCCCTGTAAATCTTATTTACCTATCCTAAAACCTCCCTAACCACCTACAACCCATCTTAGCTCATTTTATCCTATCATCTAACCTCCCCACATCCATATCATCTTCCTAAGCTGATCAAGCTCTCGGGACCCTAAAGAATCGTCGGCGATTATAAAAGCAACATCAAACCTCCTGGTTAGGAATCTTTTGACCTTCACATCAAAGCTTTGTTCCTTTCAAGACCGAAACGACATCATTTCAAAGATCTTGGTATCTCGAACACCCCTGTTACATCCTCGGAAGCTCTGCAAATTTCATAAGAATCCCACAACATCATTTTATAGCATTTATCAACAAAGGTGAGTTTTTATCTTTTTTTTTTCACCTTCAGTCTGTCAATACATCCTATTAGAGACCACATCAAGTTATAAATCATTCACTTTAGATTAAATTTGCATTCTATCAAAAGATCAACTTTAAATGACGAAGAATCGCCATGACGATTTTACGTGAATCGCTAACAACCATACGAATCGCTAGCGATTCGTGCCATTTTATCTTTTTAATCATATTTAATGTATCTACAATCATTTTATCATTCAATTTTTGTCTAATCTGCTTGTTTTCAAGATGTGTATCTCTGTAGATGACAATGCCAGGTGAGTCACACCCCATTACTAGCATTTATGATCTTCCGATTGTTAACAACCCCTCGTCTGGGAACAATTTGACATTGCGCACAAACTTAGCCTTTGTGCCATCGCCTTAGCACCTGAAATGTAAGACATCGAAGACTAACTCAAAATCATACACGAAGAACATGACGCAGCGGAACAAGCTTGGTTCGATGAATTCTTGGACTTCGAGCTCGCCGTAACCCTCGCTTGGGCCACCTACCATGCGGGACATGATTTTCTATCCCCTTGGCTTTCTAAATCATCCTTGTATTGTCAATTACTTTCATATCATATCACTTGATTATAAAAACGAGTTGACACCCTTTGAGGAAG
This sequence comes from Taxus wallichiana var. yunnanensis, assembly GCA_018340775.1. Classification (NCBI taxonomy): domain Eukaryota; kingdom Viridiplantae; phylum Streptophyta; class Pinopsida; order Cupressales; family Taxaceae; genus Taxus; species Taxus wallichiana. Next base: position 168,829,958 of record CM031244.1, read on the forward strand.
CCCATTGGTTCCTGGGATCAGCCTTTGCCAAGCAACTCATCAAATCTTTGTCTAATATCTATTTTGTTTAGCTATCTTTGCATGCAAGTTCTCTCATTCGTTGGAAGGAGGAGTCTCTCGCGTCTTTTGCATCCATTCATCTCGACATTGTCTTTGTTGGTGTAGGTATCGTTAAACTCGTCGTCTTCCGAGTTAATGGTGTTAATCATATAATTAAAGAATTGAGATTCACCATGAACATTATGGCACGCCTGGTGGGGCATAAGTTCCTTTTTCATTAGATTTCATATCTTTTTGTTTCTTGTCAAATCATCTAACTTTTTAGCTTGGAATGCTTTCTTTATCACTTTCCATAAACTAAGCAAAGTCAAAAATCAAAAGGAAAATTTAGCGATTAAAGGTACAACTTTTGCTCTTTTTATATTCCTTTTCAGCATTGCATTTTGCGTGCTTGTCTTCATCGAAACCAACATTCCTTTTGGGTTGTAAAAAGAACCTTTATATCGCCTTTTCATATAGTCTAATTAGGGGTCAAACGATTGCATTCACAATCTTTCCTCACACACAACCAAACCACATCTTAAATCAAACTTGCATCTAAACAATTCCTTCTAGGTCTACCTACTTGTATTTCATTGCCAAGAGGGAAACCGACTTCGTGTTACGGCCAGTATAAACAATCGGTGGGGTTTCTAGTTTGGAATTTTATATGAATTTGAGAGCTTCATGTACAAAATGGAAGAATATTTGCATAACATGACTCAAAAAGGGTGACACAGATTAGGCTAGCCAACCGGATGCAAGACTTAGGCGAGTCCATACTTGACTTAAAAAAATTGTTTGAGCTACCTGTATTTGTCTTGCCTTGGCTTAGTGCATTCCATTGCTTTCTTAACTGTGAGTTTGCTACTGACTTGTCAATGCTTTTGGTCATATCTCCAACTAAGGTCATTCTTTATTATCTATATTTGTGGATGTCAAACAGGCCTTAAGCGTAATTTACAATGCTCCTAGGGTAGGTGGATCAAAGGGTCTGGATTACCCTAGAGCTTGGTCACAAAGAGCAAGCACAAGGGTCTTACACCCGAACAATGTTTGTGTGCGTGCATGTGCATTTGTCTATCTCTCTCTCTCTTTACATATGTGTGTGTGTACGTGCGCGCGTGTTGGTTGGTGCATGCGTGCGTGTAAATTATAATGAAAATATCCCTCATGTAGTAAGGCTTAGCTAGGTCCATATTACATGACACACCTGATCTGTTTGAGCTTCCTCTACTTGTCTTGCAATGGATTACCACACTCCGTTTCTTCCTTAATAGTTTGCTCTTTGTCTGTCAATGCTCTTGGTCATATCTCCAACTCTTTGTCATGCTAATACCTATGTTGTTGCTGAACTTTGTGGATGTCACACAAGCCTCAATTGTTATTTAGTTTTACAATGGCCTTGGGGTAGGTGGATTGGAGGGGCCGGTTTACATCCGAGCATGGTCATCATGTCCAAACACAAGGGGTGCAAAACTTGAACAATATTTGTGTGTGCATGCACATGAGAGTGTGTGCTTTTGTTGGTCTCTCTCTCTCTCTCTTTATAAGTATATTATGTAAGGTATAGTGAAAATTTTCCTTACAGTGCAGTCCGGCTTAGTTGGGACCATATTACATGTGGAAAATTTTCGAGCTTCATGTACTTGCCTTGCATTGGCTTAACACACTCCATTGCTTCCTTAACATTTTTCTTGTTACTTTCAATGCTCTTGGTCATGTCTGTTGTTGTCATTTCTATTATCTATGCTATTGCAAATCATTGTGGATGTCACACAAGCCTTAACTTTCATGTACAATGCTCCTAGGGTAGGTGGGTTTGATGGGCCCGTTTACTCTCGAGCTTGGTCATGATGTCCAAACACAAGTAATACAAAACTTGAACAATATCTGCGTGTGTGTTTGTCTCTCGCTTTCTGTCTCTTTGTATATACGTGAGTCTGTGTGCATATGTGAATGTCTCTCTATCTATGTATAATATGTATGCATAAGTTATAGCGAAAATATTCCCTTCATCCAACAAAGTGGCCTCATATGACATGTTCTTTGTGTTGGCTTAAACGAGACCTTAAAAATATCTTTGCCATGAGGTCTGAATAGAAGGAGTGCAAAACTACGTGTCTACACGCAAGTGCAAGTGTTTGCATTTCTTCTTCTCTCTAAATATGCATGTGCGATCTTATGTTTCTCCCTCTCTCTCCCTATATTTATGTAACATATAATGAAAATATTCCCTTCATCCATCAAAAAGGGCTTCATATGCCATGTTGGTGTGTTGGCTTGAATGGGACCTTAAAAAAATCTTTACCTTTCTTGTTTGAAATTTTAAATGTGTGTTTACTCTCGAGGACGGGCCGAGTCGAGTTGCAGAGATCAAACCCAAAAAAATGCTAATAATCAAATCATAATAATTTGTTCTCATAATTCATTTACATATTGCAATACTTACATATATATAGGAATATAATTCCTATATTTTAGGATGTAGGTATAACTACACCTCCATGAATATCTCTCCCAAACTCTATACACGTGAGTGGTTAAAATCATACAACAATATTTGTTATAGTTGTTTAATATAACAACTTATAACAAATATTCATTCACTTACCATTTACATAATAATTACCAATGTAATTATTATTTACTGACATATTTACTACCACAAATTAAGATGATAATAATTACTCTCGTAATTATTATTTAAACACACATATATGTGGAGCACTAACTATGGATTTCCTAACATTCCCCCTTAGTGCGAACATGGGGAAAATTTGCCTTATACTTGCACCTACTCATGATCTGGTGATTTTCACAGGATGATCACAAACCTCAAGGATGGTTTTGCAAACGGTTTACTAAAAACCGAGAATGGTGGTTTTGCAATTGGTTTACCACAAACCACAAAGTGATGGTTTTGTGAATGGATTACCAACCAAGAATGGTGGTTTTGCTATTGGTTTACCACAAACCACAAATGAAGGTTTTTAGGTGGTTTACCTACAACCACATCATGATATGCAAAATACTATTCTCAACCCTCATCACATCTCACTGCAAGGAATAACATAGGAAATTCTGCTGAAATCATGTTGCTCGCACAAACTGAAAACTAGAAATGGAACATTGGATTATGTTCCCCCCCTCAATGTGAAATTTCCACTTATTTTGCAAACCAGGCAACCATGAACACTGCATATAACAACACTGAAATCTGAAGCAAACACAACTGAAACAAAATGTGCCACCAAATCTTTGATGCGGCCCCGTCGTTGGCGACTGACGAGAGGTCGTTGAATGACCTCCAACCTCCATTTGCCTCCATCCTCCAGTGTCATACTGCTAGGTTAGCTAGATTTGATCACAAAGCTTAAGAAGAACCCCCCACAAATTGGACGTCGCATTCTAGCGATAATGCGTCCTTTACAATTTTTAATGTTTGACATTTATTACTCAATAAGGCTCAAAAAAGGGTACAAAAAAGAGGGTATTTTTTGAACTTGGAATTTTTCAACGAAATTGAAACCAATGTGACGGGGATGAAAAAACAAGCACTTTTGTAAAAATTGGCACTCTATTTTGAGTTACCGTGCAAAAGTTATTAAGGTTTCAATTTCCCGTAAAAAGACCCAATTTAATTAAAATTGGCTCAACGATTAAAAATTACTCAAGATGGAGAGCAAATTTATTGTGTGACCACTCGTTGGAACCGAGAGGAAATGTAGATTCCAAAAATGTTTATAACCTCAAGAATTGGCGCCAAAAAAGTATTAATTTGGCCAAAAATGTATTATTTTCCCTCAATTTGCAATTATTTAAGCAAAAACTATAGAAAAAATAATTATTTTCAAACTATAGTTTTGCAAAACTATAAAATAATTAGCCAATCAGAAATGGCTGTGGGAAGGCAAGAAACTCATGGCTGATTTTTGAAGTGACCAACAATGATTTGTTCATAACTTGAGAACCAGAGCTCCGATTTGAAAACCATTTAATGCGTTGGAAAGCTTATTTCCAGAGCTTTGCAATGGTACTCATTTTGTTTTATTTCATTGCATGATATGAAAGCTGTTCTTGACTGAGTTTGACGCCTAAACCGGCTAAAAATCATTTTTTTTTTTTTGACAGCTGCAAGAAGTTATATGTGGCCAAATCCTTCTTTTGACTGCTGGAGATATGAATGCACAACACTAAATATATGGCCAAGATAGAGGAGACAAAGTGCAGGAAACAAAACTATTCCAAAATCATTGAATAGAAAATGCATACACAGGAGCAAGTACAACACTGCTCCCTTAGTTACACTCAAAAAACCATCACTGAGAGAGGATTAGAACGCTGCTCTGATACCAAATCTTGAGGACGGGTCAGAGTTGCAGAGATCAAACCCAAAAAAATGCTAATAATCAAATCATAATAATTTGTTCTCATAATTCATTTACATATTGCAATACTTACATATATATAGGAATATAATTCCTATATTTTAGGATGTAGGTATAACTACACCTCCACGAATATCTCTCCCAAACTCTATACACGTGAGTGGTTAAACTCATACAACAATATTTGTTATAGTTGTTTAATATAACAACTTATAACAAATATTCACTAACTTACCATTTACATAATAATTACCAATGTAATTATTATTTACTGACATATTTACTACCACAAATTAAGATGATAATAATTACTCTTGTAATTATTATTTAAACACACATATATGTGGAGCACTAACTATGGATTTCCTAACATTTATTGTGTAATCAGGTTCAGTAAAAAATGAAGACATTGTTCTACTTTGTATGCTTCCCTACATCTGAGCACAAAGTAATGCTATTTTTATGGTAAAGTATTATTTCATTATGGATTTTCTGAGCTGATATTTTTGTTTTTGTCTGGTCTTTCTTTTGTGGTGACTTAACTGTTTTGTATACATTGATATGTATTTTATAATTTCATGCAAGAAACAAAATGTGCAGGAGAAAGACCTTTGGATCCTTCAACAGAATGAATGCCACAACAATAAAAAAATGATCAGGAAACAATCTTGATGATGGATTACTATTGACCATCTTGAGCTGTTATGAATTGTTATAGCTCTTCCATATCAAACTTTTTGCGTTGTTCTAAATGTTGAGAAAATGTAACATTGCTAAGTGCCGTCTTCTTGATAACCATTTAAATACACATGTTTTTACACTTTGATAGTTTTTCCCTTGTAGAAAATATCTGCATTTCATTTTTGCTATATTTTGTTTGTAACATGTTTTACTTGCTAATGTTAGTTATCATATGTTTTTTCAAATGCATTTTTCAAGAAAACATTGGTGTTTACCAAGTCTACAACAATGTCATCATAGGACATGGGGAAGAGGGAGAACTTAGGGGCATGGAGGAAGATGAAACGAGGAAGGAGCACCACAAGAAGGTCTGTCCTTGGGTTATGGATGTCTGGTATTTATGATTGATGCTTATTGTATGACATGTAAATGACTCCCTGGAACTGCAATTGACTCTGCAGACCTCGGCTTCATCTGTTTCTTTGGAACCTTCATTTGAGGCACTTAATGTAAAGAAGTTTGATGGTATAACTTGCTGTCATCATTAACACTTTGTTTCTGGAATCTTGGTAAAATCAGTGCATGTTTTCTTGAACTTTGACAGTAAATATTAGATTTGAAGGTCTTATTAACTCTTTTATTGATTTAGGTGAATTTTCCTTTCAATGTTTGTAGTTGCTTTCACGGTTGACCCTTTATACCATCACACTTTGGCACAATTTGATGAGGGAGGAGCAAAGGGCCTTCTACTTAATACACTAAGTGTGTATGATGATTGCCGAATTGTGTTCGACTCTTGGGATGTTCCAGAGAAGAGCATGAAGTTATTATCAGCTAAAAATATGGATTCATTATCCACGATAGACCTTTCTTTAATGAAAGGTACTGCTGAACCTAATTTGTCTTGTGAAACATAGATTTATTTTTGTTTAAATTTCAAGTTTGCAATTTGACTGAAAACCATTTTTACCCAGATTTAATAGAGCAGTCAATGACTGCATTACAAGATACAACAGAAATTTCACCAACATTTGATGCAATCCTCAAGTTATTGGATGATCCTTATCGTGCTGCTGCTCAAGTTGCATCTGCCAAACCAAATGAAGATACAACATTTGATTTATCTCTTGATAATGTAGAAGTTGTAGATGAGGCAAGGCGTCAATATTTTGAGAACAATTATACAGCTGATGAAAGCTTTGATGATGGATTGGCTAATGCAAGCCCAGATTTAGCTTCGCAGCGTTCTTTTGGTGTAGAGAGGCATGCCCATGAGGTCCAACAAGTTTCTAAACATTGGCATTCTCATCCAATTTGGCAGTTCTTGTTTGGATATATTTTTTTAATTTATCTTATGCGGCTCTGTGTTTTTATTTGTATGAAGTCAATTTCACATTCTACCTTTCAGGAAAACCTCTATGAAGATGAAGCAGGATACAAAGTTAATGGGGATTCTTTAAGTGCGCAGACAGTTGATTTTTTAGTACTGGGAATGGGTATGCCCTCCAACAAGAATTCTTGGGCAGGTCCAGAACACTGGAAGTTTCATAAATCAAAAGGTAAGGATTGGATCTTGAATTTCATGTACTGCCTAGTTCTATATTTTCACTTTCTTGTACGAAAAATTAAAAACTGCCAAAATTTATATGCATGTAGATATTAAACAAAGTACAGATGCTCCGGGCGACTCTTCCTTGAGAGAAAGGAAGACTAGAAAAATGAAAAGAGAACCATTTTCAGTTGATTATACAAATTTGCAGGAAATTGACAGCACCGCGTTTGCTCCACCCAAGAATCAGCGCTCCCTTATTCTGCCGCAGAATAATTATTCTCTTGAAAATATTCTTCCTGAAGACTGCCATTATCAGCCAGAGGAACTTGTGAAGCTATTTATATTACCTTCAATTGTGGTATTGCTGACATCTTTGTAATACTCCTGTTTTTAACATTCTTATAGAGAGACAATAAAATCTGGCCCATGTCTACATAAAAGAACCTTCAAGCTGGATCTTTAACTTTAGTGTCTTATACAACATTTGTAAACTGTTTCTTTATCGTATTTGCAGTGCATTCGGAAGAGAGGAAGAAAAGAATATGGTACATTCTACATTTTGTATCAAATGTTTAGTTCTGAGACAAATGTGATTTTTGATTATTTTGTTAATACTAAGAATCTCAGCATGTAAATATTATAATTTATATTCTTTAAATAATTTCACTAGTGTTCTTAGCTGGCTGAGCTTCTTGCAGATGATTTTATGGAAAGAAATCATAGCTATGAAGCATCATTTACATGCAACAATGGAGATTTTCAGGATCCTTCTTGTGCTAATTGGGATGATGTACATGGTGAAAGCGATGTTGAAGACTTAAATGATAGTAACATGGTTGCTCAACCTCGGAAGGTATGATTTGCAAGTTGCCACACCCTCTTTGCAGTGTTTTGCATTTTACTTGCATATATGCTTAATCATGAAATTATTGGGTTAAAAATGTGCTTTATTTTTGTGTGCATTTAAGATATCTCTTGGAAACAGTTGGAAAATGCTATTTTCCACCATAATGTTTTATTGCAAAAATAGAACAAAATAGGAAAGAAATGAAGGAAAGATTCTTAGGACTAATGTTTAGTTAGGAATTTGCAAAATAATTCAGCTTAATTTGAAATTGTAGATTACTTATATTATTTTCCTTTTTCACTTCTAGTGCATATGTCCAATATTATAATTATTATTGAGGCTAATAATTTTGGGTAGCTCAAGATTTGCTATTCTCATCGGATGACAACATTACACACGAGAGTTTGATTTTGCAAATTGGATCTAACTATCTAATGTCATGGTGTGATTGTGTTATGATCAAATTGCTATAGATATTCTTTTAATTGATTTGGATATGATTTTAGAGAGTTAGCTAGAATGGATGTATGCGTCAACTCACAAGTTGTTCCAATGTTGAGTTTCTATATCAGAGATGTGAAAGCTACATTGAAAACTGGTTTCAAAATACCAAAATACCATAATAAAGGTTACATAATGCATCACCAAGATATAAGTAAAATTACAAATACATTTAAGTGGACTTAATCCATTCCACTCAATGAATTAAAATGTAGGCATATGCAACAATGTTGTATGTTTGTTATTATTTCAATAAGTTAAATGCTACGTTCGGAAACGCCGTAGGGGGCCTCGGGAGCGGGAGCGGGGGGAGTGGGCAGGGAGCGGGTAGGGGCTGCGGAAACGCCCGGGTATGTGTCGTGCACTGGGCGTTTCCGCAGCCCCTGCCCGCTCTCCACGTTAAAAACGCGTTTTTTTAAATTTATTTTTATTATTTTTATGTTTTTAAAGCCACACAACAATAAAAAATTATAAATTCTTCTAATCTAAAACCTAAAAGCTACCTCTAAACAATAAAACAAAAGAACAACACAAAAACAAAACATAAAGCAAACAAACTCACATTGTCTTTCATATGCATAATATGTGGTTAATAATTAAATTCCTATTTAGAAGGCTGAAATTTATATATTTTTTAATTTTTATATAGTTTTTGTACTGCCGTATCCTACGCCGTATCCGGGGTCAAAAAAAAATTTGCCGTTTCCGCGTATCGGATACCCCGCTCCCGCTCCCGTATCCAAAACGTTTCGGTAACTTAGGTTAAATGATTATCCATTAATGGTGGCCTTATCTGGTCCTTTATCCATTGATGAACTCCAAAAGATTGTCTTCTCTTTCAATGGAGACAAATCTCTTGGTTCAGATGGCTTTCTTGCTAGCTTTTTCAAAAGTATTGGCACATTTGCAAAAATGATCTCCTAAGGGCAGTAAATGAGTTTTTTTTCTAAAGGTAAGATTCTCAAAGAGATCAATAATACCTTCATAGTGCTTATTCCTAAAAAAATCTGGGGCTGATGAATTCAAAGACTTCAGACCTATCAGCCTTCGAATAGGCTCTATAAAATATTTACTAAGACACTCACCATCAGAATGCAGTCGTTCTTACACAAATTAATTTCTCATTAGCAAGGATGCTTTATCAAGGGTAGGCAAATTCAAGATGGTGTTGTTCTGGTTCATGAAACTATCCACTCCATGGACAAAAGCAAGAAGGCTGGGATTTAGTCAAGCTTATGACGGGAATAAAGCCTTTGATAGGGTCTCTTGGAGTTTTCTAGACAAGGTGTTGGATAAATTTGGTTTTGATATCAAATTCGGAAGTTGATTCAAACTTGTATCTCAACCCCTATGTTCTCAATTCTTATAAATGGATGCCCTACATGTTTTTCCCTACGTTCTTTAGGATACGAGATATGAGTATCGGTTTGAATATGGATACGATATGCGGATACGTCAATTTAAAAAAACCCTTGGATATGATACGTCTTGGATACGTCCGTACATGTATATTAAAATATATATATATATATATATATATATAAAATTTTTATGTACATCTACTCATTTTTTTCATTTTTAGTCCATAAAAACTGAAATAGTAATACAAAACTTTAATCAATGTTCAAAGCATTCAATATACTGATTCTTAAGACTCTGCATTTTTATTGATCATGTGGCTGCCATACATATGATATATGAATATCATGTCAACATGAATACAAACAAAACTTGAAATTTAAAAAATATACTAGGATCCATGTTCAAATTTTCAAAACATACAATATACTTAAGATTTTACATTTCATATTTACTGTAGGATACATATTTACTTAAAAATGAAATAAAACTTAAAAAAATGAAATAAAACTTAAAAAAGACATATTTATTGCAGGATACGTGCACTGATATACGGGATACGTCTGTACATATCCGTGATGTATCTTGATGTATCCGGTACATATCAGGCACGTCTCTGTATTGTATCCGTATCCGATACATATCAAAGGGGATTTGTGGGGGTCTAGGGTGTATCCATGCTTCCTAGGTTTTTTCAATAGCAACAAAGGTTTGAGACATAGTTCGCATACTCGTAGTTGGTGAATATTTGGCAAAGCCAAAAAAATTTGACTTGGCAAAAATTCAGCAAGACTCGGTGAATATTCGAGAATATTGGCCAACTTAAAAAATACTTTTTTTTTTTTTTAAAACATAAATTTTATGCAAAATATAGCTACAAAATGTATCAAATGAGTCTATAAAATGTTGGAGAAGTCTTTTCTATTAGATTTGAATACAAGTTTGTGCTCACACTAGGTAAACTTGTCATAAGGAGTTAATTGGTTAAATTGTTGCAACCAAAGTTGTTAATTTCAACAACTTGGTTTTGTACCCGTATGAGGTTGTTCAAACAAAAAAATTGAACATTATTGTACAATGCCTATTTATTAGGCTTGAATGTAATGTATTCAAAATGTGTGAATAATGCAATAATTGTGTGACTGCAGTGTATTGTTGTGAGCTCATGGTGTCTCGTTGAGGGAGTTTCGGAGTTTTCTGTCAGATTGAAGACTTAAAGACCATTGTTGGTCTCCTGCTGGATCTTGCCATTAATCCTCATATGGTATCAAAACTTGGAATAGAAGAAGAAGCTCACTCTTGATTTATACGAAATGAAGGTTTTTTTCAAAGAGGAAAATTCATCCTCTATTAAGTTGCAACTTTTGAACCCCGTCACATCCAGTGGCGAGTTGGATTAAAAGTTTGGGCTACTTGAAAACAAAGCTTGATTTGTCTTAGGCCCTAACTTGGGATTGTCTCTCTCATATACACATGGTTGAAGCTCTATACCTCTCCATTTAAGCTAGGGCTTGGCCTTGATCTTGTCATAAAAGTTGAGAAGTTTGTTCACCACGTAAAGGAGGGTCGCAAATGTGTGAACAACACCTTATACTAGGCAGTATCCATGCCCAATCTCCATATCTCCTACACAAGAAAGAACTATCAAAGTGGCAGTTCCTAATCAAATACAAAGCTCGTGCCTCCCTGGCGTTTATTGTCTCTCTCTAAGGAAAACTTGTGCAACAGTTTGGCGAGTATTTGACACAGACTCGACAAGTATTGGCGAATATTCATTGAATATTGGCCAATACTGCTTGAGTCTTCCTTGCGAGTTAAACTCACGAATATTTGGTTGTTTTTTTGGCGAGTACTCGCCGAGTTTGCTTACTTATGGTTTAAGATCGGAGATCCATTATCTCTAATTCATCCTTATGGCCGAAAAGGTTTTAAGCCTTCATCTCAAGGTTTTACTATTTATCACCAATAGTTCATTGATGACACTATTCTTTTAACTCTTGTCTCCATTCTTGAAGCTAAAAGAATGAAATCCTTGCTCTCTATATATGAGGAGGTGTTAGGACAAATGATCATTATGATAAAAGCTCTATTTTCTTCCTTCATACTCCTTGGGATAGACAACAAAAGATTTCTAAAATTCTTGGATGCATAATCAAGCCTCATCCCACTTCATACCTTGGGATGCCTCTTTCTGTGCATATTCTCGCAACTCCCTACCTGGATAGATTTCAAAAGAAACTTGTTGGTTGGAAGGGAGCTGAGTTCTTTCTCAAGCGGGCAAATGTCTCCTCATTAAGAGTACCTTACAAAATCTTCCCATCTACATAATGTCACTTTTCATGTTGCCATCCATTGTTGTGGATGAGATTGAGAAAATCCAAAATTGTTTTCTTTAGTCGGCATGAAAGAGCACAATTATTACCCTCTTGTTGCATGGGAAAAAGTTTGCCTCCCAAGTCAATAGGTGGGTTGGGTATTAAAAATATTAAGGACATGAACAAAGCCCTCATAGCCAAAATGGGGTGGAGGCTAATAAAAGAGGTTCATCCTTGGGTGAGGTCATTAAAGCAAAATACTTAGATCGATCTACAACCAATTTCATCTCATGTGATGAGCTTCCCACAGATATCTACTTTTTGGCATGCTTTGCTCAAAAGTAGAAAGTTGATTAACAAAGGTTGTAGATGGAAGTTGGGAAATGGTAGGCTAATTTCCTTTTGGAATGATAAATGAATCTCTCAACAACACTTTGAAAGACTTTGATCTCTCGGTAACAATATCATATCCCCAACAACATGACATATGGTAAAAAAGTTAGAGACTATATCTCTTATAATAATAATGGCAAGTCATAGAAAACCATTTCTTAGAATGAATGCGACCGGGAAGATGTCGACAACCTTAATCTCCTTCAAGAACATCTCTCAAATATCCATCTCATTAATTTGGATAAGCGGGATGAAATTATTTGGGAGGATTCTTTTGATGGATCTTACTGATGTTAAATCTGGTTCTGACCTTCTTTCAAAAATTGAGGACTCTAAATTTCTTTGGAATAAGCTCTGGATAAAAGAACTAACCCCTAAAATCGAAAGAGAAATCACAAAAGCATGAGGAAAGAACCAACCTAATTCTTCTTGGTAGATGACCTAGAAAGTGAGAATTGTCTCTTAAACAAACTATTGATTTGGCGATTTGGCGATTTGAAATTGTTCTAGATTAGGTTTGGTGGTGAGGGTTGGGTTCGGGATGGTGAATCTAACTTGGTGTAGGTTTGTGTGTGGCAAACATATACTGTGTTGGGTGGATCCAACTTGCATTGGTTGTGTGCAATTGAATTTTGTCCCATGCCTTCGACCATTTGTGCTCGGTAATAACCTCGCTCACAATTTTGTGATGGTGTGCAACCCTCTGGATTTGTCTTCTCCTTACTTGAAACCCTAACAACACTCGAGAACATGAACAGGAAGTCCTAGACTAAGCCCAAACCGACCTTCCAATTCCCTTTGAAAGGAAGTGCCGCACCTTGTATGCATGTGAATATTGTTGCCGTAGTTCTTCCTGAGGGAGTGAAGTGTATGCGCTTCACTCTTAGTCCTATATGCTCAATCAATGCAATTAAATGATTGCTTCTCTTAGTGCTGAAGACACATGGAAACAATCAACTTCAACTTGGATATGCTTAAAATTTGATGATAAGTTTGATGACTCGGCCTTTGTAGTGTACCTTGGGGTGGTTTAGGATATGCATAGCTCAAGTAATAATGGCCTCTAAGTGTTTCTCTTATGGATAGGATCCCTAAAATGACCTCTAGGATGTTCTTTATATGGTCGTCTCTAATTGAATTTCCTACGTATGTCAACTTCAAGTTTGAATCTAGGTTGACCTTAGAAAATTGCTTATATCTAAAAATGACCATTGGAGAGAAGGGGGCGGGTTCGTGGATGGTGAATTGGTCCCCATGCTAAAAAGACATGAAACAACTCAAGAACATGAAAGAGATTTCTATAGAGGTGTCTTTGTGTGTTCTAGGCAATTTGGAGATGATTTTGAGAGCGTGTAAAGGGTACTCGGAGGTAAGGTGATGCAAAGTAATTTGAAGAGGAAAAAGGATGTCAAAAAGAGCTAAAAGTGTGCTAGAGGACCAAATATCCTAAGAGGTGTCAAAATTGATGTTGCCACATGCCATGTGCCAAAATTAGGGTATTGCAATACAAGATCATTCATATGTCCCATCCCCCATTCAAATGCTCTCTTCTTTTCTACATGCAAATTGGGAGAAAGGTTGTATATCCCTTTTTTACGCATGTAAAATGGGGTGTGTCGGTAGAAGGGTCATTAATTTCTTCTTCTCCAAATGCAAATGTCTCTAACATGAAAGATTATGTAGCTTGTTGTGGATGTTCTTGGATTAGAGTCCCTTGACAACTTCATTGCGAGCATTGGTGACGTTGAATTTTGTAGCGTTTAACAATAGATCTTGTGTTGATCAATGTTAAGCGTGTAGAACTATTGTGCGATGTCTTTGACATAATCAATCAATATCTTGTTTGAAGGTTTTACTTAAGATGCAAATAGAACCCTTGAAACCTCATCGTTTGAGAGAATGCAAAGATCGACATGAGCTTAATACATAAATAGAACATACAAATGAACTACACAAAGATATACTTTAAAGTTTAAACAACATGAAATTGTATAGATTGCATATGCAAACCCCCATTAGCATATATGCAAGAAGAACATGTCACATTGATGTTTTTAAAAACATACATTTGCAATGCACTTACAAGAGTGAACAATACATGTTGAATTGATACAAATCCTTGTTCGAAACCCTCTGATTTCACAATACATTATAGATTATCAAAGGTTTATGAATCAAGGATTAACCAAAGTCTAAATGTTAACAAGTAGTTCAATCCTCTTCTACAAATGGGAATATAGGGGTTTTATAGGATTTGCAAGACAACATGGCTCAATCGGTTGTCATGGAATATTTTGTAGATTCCATTCTATGAACTTCTAAAATGCCTAGTTGCACATTAGCTAACATGCACTTGCAAGTCTCTAGAACTTTCCTTTGTTTCTTTAGGCATTTGTAAATTCTTGGATTATTTTCTTCCCACTATTTTTTAGTGCCGTTGGGTGTCAAAACCCCAATTTTCTTTTGCTGATCAGTTATCTTGCGCTGCATGACACACACTGCGTGCATGATAAAGGGATTGAGTTTTTGCCTTTTGGAAGGTTAACAAGTGTGATGTTGACAATTCCAAATTTTGTATAGTTTAACTCTAGACTTCTCGTAAACGTTTAATACCCTGTACCGGGCCTAATATGTACTTGTTATGGGCATGGTTTGGGTACGATATAGGTATGTACTTGCGAGGCCTTGGAGTACGTCTCGAGTATAGAAATCCGCACTGGGATGTACCCAAGGCTTGTAGGTATGCACCTACTGATGTACCGCTCCAAAGGTCCACCGTTTTCAACTTAAAATCATTAAAAAATAAAAAAGCCCCTAACTTAAAAAGAACAAAACCTAACCCTAATTTCACCCAAAAAGACACCCCCAAAAACCTATTTATACACCCAACCCTTTTTGTTAATTCACACACTCATATTTTGGCTTTTTGTTAATTCTGAGCTTGAAGGAGAGAGAGGAGTAAAATCAACTACAAGCCAACAAACAAGGAGGATCAGTTTCAGGTATTTTTCATGCATCCATTGTTCTTTTAATTTTTTTAATCAAATTTTTAATGTAATAATCAAACTAGTATGTGATCAATGATCAATAATCATGATCTATTTAATTTTTATTTATTTTACATTTTTTAAAATATTAATTAATTTTTAAATTTAATTTTGTATTTAAAGTTTAGTATTTAAGTTCTATTTTGTTAAACGTCTACCCTCTGTGTATGCTCTCACCTCGCACCATTTATGGCGAACTTGGTGATCAAAATCAAAGATTGACGTGTAGGGTTTAACTATTTAATTTTTTTAAATTAGTTATGTGTTCCTTTTTTATTTTAAACTTTTAAATTTAATTCATTAAAAATTTAAACGTCTATCCTTTGTGTATGCTCTCACCTCGCACCATTTATGGCGAACTTGGTGATCAGAATCAAAGATTGATGTGTAGGGTTTAACTGTTTAATTTTTTTAATTAGTTATGTGTTCGTGTTTTTTTTTAATTTTAAAGTTTTAAATTGAATTCATTAAAAACTTAAACATCTACCCTCTGTGTATGCTCTCACCTCGCACCATTTATGGCGAACTTGGTGATCAGAATTAGAGAATGACATGTAGGGGTTAACAAATTAATTGTATAATTTGTATTTGCTGTTTTTAATTGTTTATTAAATTATTTAGCAATGTTTTAAAAAATATCTCTCATTGTAGGTTAAAACAAATTAAACAGATTGTAGTCATGGCATCCAGTTCAACTTCAGGGGGGCATGGGGAAGCAAGCAATGAGGGAGGAACACAAGGAAGTGTTCAGGTGGCTTGATAGTGAAAATAGATCCTCATTCTCCTTTATGGAGGCATGTGGAAGTGTTAGAGCTCATTGCCGGTGGTGGTGTTCGTGTTTGGACGTGCCCTCATTGTGGCACCACATTTAAGTCCTCATATACCTGTTTGAAAGCTCATTTAACTGCGGTAACGGGGACGTACATTAGACCATTTAAGGTGGAGAAGAATAAAATCTCTATGTACTTAAGAGAGCAAGAGGAGGCTAACTTCGACATTGCAAGAGTTCGCTCGAAAACCATTTCTTTGCAGTAGAGGGCTATGGGAAAACCACCAACACCACCATCATTCCATCCTTTCATTGATAGGCATATTGAAATTGTTCTAGTTGAAACTCCTTTGGATGAAGGGACCATACCAAGAAAGAGAACAAAAGAGCCTCTAGAAAAAGCATTCAACATGGAGAAGAGGGAAATTACAGATGAATTGGTGGCTCGGTGTGTTTATGCATGTGGGCTACCATTTAATGTGTTGAGGTCACCATATTGGCAGCAGATGGTGAGAGTCATTAATGACGCACCACAGGGGTATACAAGCCCTAACTATAATAAGGTTCACACATCTCTTTTGGCAAAAGAAGTGGAACACATACAAACATCTTTACAACCGATTAGAGATTCCTAGAAGGATTCAAGAGTGTCTATTATATTGGATGGATGGAAAGACTCCCGAAACAGACCTCTTATCAACATTATTGTAATAAGCCCTAAAAGGGCAATGTTTCGAAGGTCATTGTGTGAGGGGGAATACAACATGTCCAATTCATTGCAAATATTCTAATTGAGGCTATTGAATTAGTGGGCCCTCAAAACATTTTCCAAGTCATTAAGAACAATGCGAAAAATTGCAAGGCAACAATGTTGATGGTAGAGGGAAGATATGAGCACATATTTTGGACACCATGTGTAATACACTCCCTGAATCTAACATTGTAGAAGATTGAGAAAATCTACATGGAGGTGAACGAGATTGGATGTTTTGTCACCAACCATCACGTCTCAGGCCATTTTCAGAAGATTCTCGATGTTGGAGTTGTTGAAGGTAAGGAACAACTGATAAGTTTTAAGTTTTTCATTTTTAATATTTAATTTTAATTCATTTTGTATTGTTATTGAATTCTTTCCATTCCTTTTTAATAGGTTGTTGAGACTAGGTTTGCCTCTCACACACTCGTCTTGAGACGACTTGTGAAGGTGAAACATGCTTTGAGTAGCATGGTGATTGACAATATTTGGACCGTTTGGAGGCAAACAAATACAAAGAGAGCCCAAAAGATAAAGGCATTGATCCTTGATGATGATTGGTGGGAAAAAGTTGAGTATTTGTTGAGTTTCACGGAGCTTGTTCTTTGTATGATTAGATTTGTAGACAAAGATAGTGCTTGCATTAGAAAAATTTATGATGGCATTGACTCCATGCTTGAGAAAATAAAAGAAATCATACAAGCCAAAGAGCAAGACCCAGAGGAAAAGTTATATACTGAAGTTAAATGTGTGGTCATGAAAAGGTGAAACAAAATGACCAGTCCATTGGATCTCCTTGTTTATGCCTTAATTCCCAAATATTACAGCAATGAAGTAGTTAAGTTACCTAGTAGGCAACCACCATATGATGACCAAAAGGTTGCAAATAGGATGAGGGCAACATTTAGGAGGTTGTTTCCTGATCCAACTATATCTAGTGCAGTCTGCAATGAGATGGGGATGTTTGTATTTGGAGAAGGTAGCATGGGAGAGGTAGAGGCTCTTTGTGACAAGGCCACCATGACTCCAATCAAGTGGTGGATTGTACATGGCCATGATGCCAAGTACCTACAACTGTTGCGATTAAATTGCTCTCACATGTATGAAGTTTGTTATTCGATATTTTAATTACCAATTAAGATTTAAAATTTAAGGTGATAACACTCCTTTTTGTGTATTAATAATACTTTGTTTTTATGACAGGTGGCTAGTAATTCTTCTACAAAGTGAAATTGGAGTACTTATGGATTCATCCACTTGGCCAAATGCACCATGTTGGCATCCAAGAAGGTTGATGATCTAGTATACGTACATTCAAACTTGCTCCTCTTAATGCATAAGATGGAAGAGTATACTAGAGGTCCTAACAAGCTTTGGGGGACAGTCAACTTGAAACCACGAAGTTTGAAGCTTTTGTTGCTTGTTTGTCTAATGTTTCACTACTTAACATTGATGACGAATTTCCAGGGAGACCTTCACAAGGTTTCAACAATGGTGCTAGTGGGATTGGAGCTGCAAGTGCCATCCATGAAGATGATTTTGAGGATCATCTAGATGATATGTTCTAGGCTTTTAGCCCTAGGAAACTGAAAATGAAGCAAGTTGAGAACTTGGATGCATTAAGTTATTAACTATTATGTTTTGAACTTTATGAATCAATACAAACTCAAGTCTTAATTCTCAAAGTATTTGAAATCTGTTTCCATGTTCCATGAATGATTGTATGAGTATTAAATTTCAGTAAGTATGCAAATGCTTATTATATATATATATATATATATATATATATATATATATATATATATATATATAAATGTACCACAACGTACCATACCCTATGTTTTTAAAAATTTCCATTTCAACGTACCATACCCGTGCATCGAAATAGTCAGGTTTAACTTCAAAGATCAAGGTAGTTGCTACTAGCTAGCTCTTCACTTTTCCTTTGAACCAAGTACTCTTTATATTCCCCTTATTGATTTCTTTGGTCAATTCTTTCATCTAGAATCAAATCAATTTGTACACTTTCTTTCTCTAGATTTCCTCTTTAAATTTACAACTAGTTTAACATCATCCTCAAATTGTCCATTACCACGGAATGCTTCAAATTCTTCATTCCCATGGAATGCTTGAATTCTTCATTCCCATGGAATGCATACAAATTTATCCCATTGAAAATGGGTGAAATTTTAAGTACCTTTGGAAACTCAATTTCATAAGTAGCATCTGAGAACGTCATCAAAATATATCAGGGGACAATTTCACTTTATTTAACAAATGAAGCGTCCCAAGTGGAAACCCATCCATTGACAAATGCACCAATAGTGATACTGAATGATGGACAAGAAGTGATTTATATCTCTTGATTTCTTTTGCTTTCAACTTATACTTTTGACTAATTTCTTACAAATGTTCTTTAGCTTGTCCTTAAACTTCTTACATGTATTTAGTAGACATTTTAACTTTTACATTTCATAATTTATCTTCACGTAAACAGATCTGTGACTCTGTTTGTAGACTTCCATACACAATTGAAATGGTGTCATCCATGTAAGCATGTTTATGGAATTATTATATGCAGACTCTGCACGTGCTAGTACAATATCCTACCGCCCTTTCTAATTCCCTGCCAAACACCTAAGCAAGTTTTCCAAAATTTAAGTTAGTACTTCAGTCTGTTCACTTGTTTGAGGATTGCATGCAATAATGTACTGTAGTTTTGCAACCATCTTCATCTAGGGCATTATTTCTCTGAGTTGTTGGGACGGGGAAGTGGGGACTGGGTTTTGTGATGACAAAAACTTTCCTGGATTTTGGGGGCGGCTAATAAAAATATATAAAATTTAAAATCACTAGAAAATTAAACAAAATAAACATTTAATAACAAAAAGCTAAAATGAAATAACATCCAACATTCCATGGCATTATAAAGGGCTGAAAATTGAAAATGAAATATCATCAATGACATTGAACTTTGAAAATCAAAATTACTGCATACCACGCATTGAGAGTTCATGAAGTATTGTAAATCCTTCTTCAGTCATTGAAATCTGGTTTTCACAGGCTTTCAATTGCTTCTGATGTATTGAATAACCTAATAAGCAAGCACACTAAGTCTATCTGAAAATCTATGACATCCTTTTTGCAAAGAGCTTGAAATGTGTATGTCTGCAGCTCAGATAAGACTTTAGAGAGCAGAAAAATAAAGGATACAAGTTTATGCGAGCTCAGGAAATCATTTAATCATTTTCTTGTAAACGTGCATGGTAAGGCTATGAGAAAGGGATGTAGCAGCCCTATGAGCCACTAGCAACATCTCAGAAGCAGTGCCTCCTGTAATCCAACACCAAAAACCTTATTAAAAGCTTCTAAGAAGAGTCTTGATGAGGTTTCTGAGACTGGATGTACTGATACAACCTAAAGACTGCTTACAAGGAGTGATGAGAACCCTTCAAGGGTTGCTTCTGATAAAAAGTTGAACAAAAAGTGGGTGTCCAGGAAAACAGGAATCAAGGAAGACAATGAAAATGTGAGTTCTCTGATACCAGACAGCAATGTGCAATTGGTTTTAAAAGTTTACTTCTTTATTCCAAAACTGGTCGAGAATCAAAAATATGGAATGAACGATAAAATCAATATCAAAGAAAAGTAGAGATCAAAGATAAATTCAAAACAAGAAGACAAAAAACTAAAAAAGACAATAGAAAGCTAAAGAGAACATGCAAGAAAAGCAAATCAAGGTTGAGCATTTGAAGTTTTTATTTGAACAAGATCCTTGTATTTATCCAGGTGTATTCTCATCTCTCTCGGGTATTCACATTTTTCTTGAAGTGGGTTCCATAGTCTCACTAGAAATGTTCAAGGATGATAATGTAAACGCAATAATCCCAAAAATATTTAATGAAAATATGGAGTTGATACCTCTCTGTGTCCTTGGCAAGCTATGTTCAAAACAGATGGTCAGTTTGACATTGGCCATTGACAAAAATTGCAGAACGTAGCTACTAACTTCATTGAATTTTCAGGACAAAAATATCTCTTTTCCATCAATGCTTGAGTCTTATCACAACCAGAATGATTGCTTGAATTAGCACTTAGTGTCTCCTTGATTAGGTTTTCCTACATTGGTAATATGGGTTTACATCTTTGCTTCCTCCTGAATACATATTCACCTTGAATAATATAATACAAGTAGCTCGTTCTATCACCTGGTTTTGTTGTTGACCACATTCTGCCAATCCAACAGACAATCCTTTCTTCTAACCAAAAGATAAAAGTAAAATCTAAATGGTTTATGTTTCACAAGGCAACAATTTTTTAAATTTTGAGCGGTTGACTATATCCCAAATTTCGAATAATGCTGGAAGTCTTGGATTTATCCTTTGAAACATAATGAATTTCCAGTTCAAGTTTACAGTTTTGCTCCTGATAGCCTTCAGAGAATCGGATTACCATTGAGTGTGCAATCAAACAAGGTGGGATAGGCTGCTCCTGTATGAGAGTCACAAGCTTAAGACTTCATCAAGGGATCCATGCAATGGTCAAATGTTTGATAATAAAAATGCATAACTCTTTGGATTAGTTATAATGGAGTAGAGAATGGCTGGCATTTCCTCTGCTTGCATACACAAGCAACAAATGGATGGCTCAATATATCTCCAGTGCTGCAGCTTATCAAAAGTAAGATTTTCTCCTTGGTTGGCAGCTAAGCAAAAGTACTTTTCTTTTGAGAGAAATGTTAGGGTAAACATCATGGCAGAGGTTGTAGAGAGTACGGGGTGGGCTTGATAACTAAATATCAAAGAGTATCCAGTATGGTTCACAGCGGTAAGTTCAATCCCTACCTCTAGGTATTCCCGTGGCTGCTTTGACATGCCTAACAGCTGATGGGAATGAACCTCGGTCAAGGGTGTGAAACTAATTGTTCTCCACAGCTTTTCCTAAGTCCATTGAGCGACCGGTATGCAGTCTTTATATTACTATGGTCTTTCTAATTTCATCAATCCCCTGATTTATTTTTTTCGTTTGAAGGTGGTAGTGCCTTTGTGTGACTTTCTGTACCACATTATTTTGCACTAAATATTGATTTGCAATATGAACTAATGGCATGTATGGTATAGGAGGTAGCATCAATGTTAGCATAGATAAGACATTGGCTCATAATAGTTTAGTTGTTTTCTAGAGTTAGGTGGTCTCTTGAATTAATTTGTTGTATTCATCTATCACTCTATGATGGTGAATGGTCAGCATTCTTAAGTCTTCTAGTTTCAAATTCATTTATGATTTCTTAGCATAGATTTAGCTTTTATTTGAGTCTCTTCCATCATGCAACATTTTAACATGTCATACAAATATTGAATCTTGTTTTGTCTAGATTTTTGTTGCTATTTATAGGCTACAGGTTTATAAGAATAGATTTCTTATTTGAATGGATAGGACCTTGTTTGTTATTGGCATTTTCTGATGTGATGTGCACTATTTGAAGGATAACTTTCATAGATGGGATCGGAAATTTTATTAGTTATTGTTTTTATATGCATTGCTTCTCTAAACAAAAAGAAGTTATATAGTTTTCATCAAGAAGTTTTTCTTTGCAGCATTTTTAGATTTTCAATTCCTGCACACTCATAAAATTTCTAATATACAAGAGGTGTTTAAAGAATACATAATTGACATATTTTTCCCAACTGATGCAAATTACCTAAATGTGCACTGTGATTCAAATTTCACAGGTTTCAAAAATTGATGTGGACTATGACAAGACATCGAAAGATGTAGATGTAAGAATTCTTAAAGAAACTCTTTGGGATTGCATTCAAAACTCTGCGAAGACTATGGAAGAGGTGTGCAGTTCAACTCACAAATGTGTTTCAAAGAGTGCATTGGTTTTGTTTTTCAATTTTCTTAAATTAAAAATGGTGTTTCCTTTCCTATGGAAGAGGTATGCAGGTTCATATATTAGTTTCCAGCGTTGCATTGGTAATGTGCTTCAATATACTAAAGAGAGCTTAAAATATTATTTTTTGATTCCTGGTTTTCTTGGTAGCAGCCAATGTTAGATCGTTAAACTTCGTTGGTTTGGGGGCACCCCAAAATAGGAACATGATATATATGTGATCCTTCTTTAGATTCACATGTGTCCTTTGGGTTGGTTGAAATAAAAATAATAAAAACATCCTTCATAGAAGATAACCTAATGCATGAAAATGCACCTTGGTTGTTATCAGCCTGTGCTTGTGCTGGAGGATCACATCTTTCTGCTGGACATGAGTGTTATGGATGCAATAAAAGGGCAGGCTTACTATTTCCAGTTGCTGCTCGACCAAGCCCTGAAATTCCCTATATGACACTTCCAGAAATCACCACAAGCTTGTGTTACAAGTTACAATCCAAAACTCCCATGAAACCTGATCAATGTGTTCCCACACTATGAGTGTAATCAAGTGGGAAGGAGTCAGGACATAATTGGCGAGAAATTACTGTAAGATGCTGTTCAAAACAATAATTTAGCTAAACTAAAAGAAGGTTGGCGAAATATATAGACACCCCTTGTGCTATATCCAAAATAGCCAACCTGTAAAGGTAGCAATCTTTCTTTTTGGGCCAAGTTATTTGAGATATAGATTTTGCTGCACCAATTGTATCCTAATATCTTAGGATTTGACAAAACATATTTTTCTCTCTAATAAAATTTCAATTCTCAACCATAAACCCATATTTTGAGGGCTTTGAATATTGTATTTCGCTTTTCCTTTGATTTTACTACCTTTGTGTTTTGTTAATTTGGAAATGTGGTATGAAATGTGTTAACATACAAATTTATATAATGCCTATGGGATACGAGTTCCATAAATTATTGGGCAAGAGCTTAACTTATGACTGAAGAATGGTGGTCGAAATGTGGAGATTACTCTAAAGAACGAATTTTGTATGTTCTTGTGACATCAATCCTTTGGACTTTGCTCTATGTTTGCCTCAAATTAACTAAGATATTGTACTTGCCCATTGAAAAATACTTGACAAAACTGGAGTTACGCTTCTCAGCATTCTAGCTAGTATGTAGAATACATGTTTGTGGGTACAAGGATTTTTGTAGGGTATTCAAGCATCTTGTTTAAAGTCTACCATTGCATTCAAGTTCTGTTTTTTAACCCATGTCATTTATACACATTGTTTGGCATGTTCCATTGTTTGCTTTGTTTCTACTTTCCAGTGTATAGGAAAGGTTTCATAGTAAGTATTAAATAATCATAATTCTCAGTACTTATGAAGCTTGAGCTGGTTTCTTTCTAGCTTTTCCTTTTGGACATGGTCATTATTTATTGCCAATTAAAATGGCCCTTTGATCCTAGGGTGAAAGGCTTTGTCCACAGAAATATAACGTAAAGCTCATCTACAAATTTGTCCACAGAAATATAAGTGAATGCTCATCACCAAAATTTGAAATATATTTGGCTTGAGAGCTATATGAACAAGTTTCCTGCTGCTTTGCCTATGAGCTCAGGTTTCCCTTGCAAAACATGCATGAATGCCACACGCCACTTTGAAAATAATGTTAGACTGCTCGGAAACGCCAAGTACCCCCTGTACCAGGCCTGATACGTACCGGGTACGGGTACGGTTCAGGTATGTTGTGGGTACGTACCCACAGCGTACCCACACAGTTTTTTTAAAGTGCAAAAAAATAAATAAAACTTGAGGGCTTTGACTGGAATTGAACCTTGGAAAGTTTGTGTGAGATTCAATATTGCCAATAGGCTCCGAAGGGTCAAGAGAGATGAAAAGGACTTCATTTGGTTGACTTACTATTTGGGGCTTTCTTGTTGCTCCTCATGGGTCCTTTATTCTTCAGTCAATTTGGAAGGCACGGGAACAAGTGAATGTCCTTTATTCTTCAGTCAATTTGGAAGGCACGGAAACAAGTGAATGTCCTTTATTCTTCAGTCAATTTGGAAGGCATGGGAACAAGTGAAGCACTTGGTGGTTGGGCAGCCTATCTTCTCTTCCTTTGACACTAGGTGCCAAGCCTACAAATTGATTTTGTCGAATCTGAAATATAATGACAAGATCCTTGCCTTGACAAGAGGCTGCTCTGCCCTCCTTTGGTTTGAGAAAGGAATTAAAATATTTCATGACTTGTACAGATTTGGGAAGTGGATGGAATGGACAGACCTTAAAGCTTTCTATAAGCTTCCTCAATCTCAGTTCAGAATGTATACAATGCTCAAAAATGCTTTCACAACTCCCTCTATTGGACTAATTATGGAGGATGAGAATGACTTTTGGGATACTATGAGGTGGCTCAAAGAGCCCCTCTCCAAGAGGCTACCTCCAAACAACTCTATGAAAAGATTACTTTCTTCCCAAACCTTTCCTTGGGCCTTAACAATAAGTGGAATGTTTGTGAGCCCATTAGTAGATGGACTCATAGATTTAATGTTTTGTGGTCTTCTTGTATTCAATCAAAGAAATCTTGCTTTAGATGGCTTCTAATTCATAATAAGCTTGTTGTTGGCTTCTAATATTTTATAGGTTGTTGAGACTATAAGCTTGTTTTCTTTAAATTTTTATATATATTTATATTTTTACTTTTTATAAATATATTGTACGATTGTACCCACAACGTACCATACCCGAGGTGTTTTCAAAAATTGCCATTTTAGCATATCATACCCATACCCGTACCCGTATCGAAACCGTCTAGAAATAGTGGTTTGTTCCATTGTTTGTTTCCTTTCTACTCTTGAGTATACAGGAAAGGCTCCATAAAAGTATTGTTAAACCATCAATCTCGGTACTTGAAGCTTTAGTTGGTTTCTTTGAGCTTTTCCATTTGGACATGGTCATTATTTATTACCAATGAAGATGGTCGTTTGATGTTAGAGTGAAATGCTTTGTCCTGAGATATATATTTGTCAACTCATTTGCAAATTTTTGAAATTTATTTGGTTTAAAAGATATATGACTAGGCTTCTCGTTGGTTTTCCTATGAACTTATTTTTGCCTTGCAAAACATGCATGAATGCCACACAACACTATAGAAATAATGACCCTCACCAATCAATTGCATAGGAAGTGTTTTTGACTTCATTACCGTCATTGGCTATTTAATTGTGGATATCATCTACTCAAGGAAGATTATGTAATTTAATGCTTTTTACCTTTCTAATTCAGTTTTTGTATTTCTATTAACATTGATCAACAAATTCTTTCATCTCATGACTTGGTGAGGGAACACACAATTTTGTAGTCACAGGCTATTGTTTTTTTTAGTTATTGGTAAAGGCAACAATTAGCAGGGGCCCAACCTTGTTACATCAAAAAGAGGCCTTCAAGCCTAGATATAATCATGCAAAATAGATGTAGACAAAAGGGGAAAAACATACCAAACATTACCAAAACCGCAAAGATATCTGAAAGAACGTCACCAAAACAACCAAAGAAAATATGACAAAGCCTAAGAGAGCATAACATTTAAGGACTCCTTCATATTGGAAATTGTGGAACTCATAGCTTCCACAAGGGCTTGAAAGTGCTTCTTGTTCTCCATATTACTTTTACTCTTCCCTTCGGGATCACATTTAGGAAGGGGATGGGTGCCTTCTTCACCACGTTTTGATTTCTATTCTCCTATTTGTTGATGATATTGTCTTACTCGCTTCTTCTCCTGAGGGACTTAAGAGACAACTTGATGCACTTGCTCCATTTTGTGATCCTCGGCAGTCAATTGTGATCTTCGGGATTTGATTGTCAATCTGGGTAAGACCGAGGTCATGGTCTTCAACGGGTTGAAGACTTCACACCTCCATTTCTTTTTCCGGGGGTAGGAGGTTGAAATCACTAATACATACACTTATTTGGGAGTCCAGTTCTCAGGGCCTAGATTTAGTATGAGGCATGCTCTTCAGCCGAGGGTGAATAAAGGGTATGGGTCTCTAGCCATTCTCGAGAGACAATGTTTTCGGCACCACTTTCAGGACATCTCTTCCAAGATGTCGCTTATGAACTCCCTTATCCGACCCATTTTCTCTATGGTTCGGTTGTCTTAGATATCGATTGGGCTTCTGCCGAGAGGATTCAGACTCTCCTCCTTCGCCGCTTCATCAGATGTAAGAAGACGGTTCCCCAACATATTATCTTAGCAGAGTTCGGGGCTCGTCCTTTCCGCCTGGAGACCATATTTGATATATTGGCCTTTCTTCACCGTATCAGGAGGTTTGGTGATTTCTCTGATGGGCGTGACAGTACTTGTATCTTGCTTATTGCTCCTCTTTGAGTATTGCCTAGGATATGGGCTGCTGCTGGTTTTCGGGACTTCTGCTTTATTGAATTCGGTCGGTATCTAAATTGATCGTCTCCCCCCTTTTCAGTATTCCCTTAATACTCCCAATCATCTCTTGCCCACTAAACAAGTCGCTGAACAGGTCCATCCAGGAGGATATCTACAAGTGTTATATTTAGACTATTTGGGTGAATCCCCATGGGGGTTTGTGCCCTAAGATGTCCTTTTATGCAGATCATTTTCTTGAGATCAGAGATGGGATCATCATCCACCCTCAGTATACCTTTTGCCATTGGATGCATGCCCTTCGCATGCCTCAGGTCGATTTCGGGTTGGCTCCCATAGGCTTCGGTGTGGAAACCGATCACCACACTAACCGAGATGACAAGCTTTGTAGGCTTTGTATCCTTCAGGAGGTGGGGACCGAGACTAATTTCATCATTCGTTTGCCCATATACTACGAGATCAGAGGACGATTTCATTGTCTCTTCAGAGGGGTTCAGACCCTCTTGGTTTTCTTAAGATTTATTGACCAACGTTGTCTTGCCCAATGCATCTGCGAGTCTCTCACGCCGGGACCATATTCTTCACCCTCCGAGGGTCATTCCTACGAGACGATTCTGACCTTCTTCTTGGCTCTACTGCAGTTAGAGGGACTAAGCGACAAAGCCATTCTTACTCAATTACAGGGCATAGATCAGTTCGTCTCCGGTTGGACCTTCACGTCTCTCTCGGTTACTACCAGGAGGCTCAGTCGCACACTCGTTCCAGAGGACAACCTAGCTCCACCCGTTGCCTTTGCTGCCGTTTTAGTCTCAGGTATCAGAAGGGAAGGGGGTCCTCGCCCCCCTCTTCGGGTTGTCATTCCATCAGGAGCTTCTTCTCTTCACCTCAAATGTTAGGAGGGGTGTGGCTACCATTTCTGAGTAGACTTCCGGTCCTTGTTTGCACCCTCCTTCATTCCCTTCTTTGCTTCTCCCTTCTTCCCCCGTTTGCTTCATTGACCCGCTTTGTGGGGTTTGGCTCAGGGTTTCGTTTGTTTGTTTTGGTTCTTTTCCTTTCTTCCGGGAACTCGTTTTGAGTTTTCCCCGCTCACACTTTGTATATTGTTTGGGCTGCAATCCCATTGACCTACTTTTGTGGTCATTCGTTGGACATTAATATATCTTATCTTATCTTCTTACTAGTAAATATTTGAATGTCTTGGGCAGAAATTAAGTTGAGCATTTCCAAATTTAATTTGCAAAAGCTAACCATACAATTGAGCTTACGCTTGATAAAGTGATTCTCCTTAATTAGAACATCAAGTTTCTCTTCTAGATTTTGCTCCCCGGGAGTAGTCTCCTTGACTTTCCCTTTCTTGGACCAGGCCAGATTATCAATGCTCTTGCCCATAGTCAAAAGACATTTGGCTGCCCTCTTATCCCTATCATTACCTTCCCTTGATTCAATCCCATCCAAAACCCGTTTCTCTTTTCTAACATGACTTTTTAAAATTCTTTGAGAACCATCGGGGACCATGTTATAGGGTTTCTAACTAGAATTGAGGTATTTAACTTTAACACCTATGAAAGGCTTGGGGATCTTGTCCACCACATGGTTATGAATGAGAAGAATAACAACTTGGTGCAAACAAACAATTCTTCTATCCCGATGAATCTCAAGAATCGAAGTTTCCAAAGAAAAAGGATGTAGAAAGGGATGCTAACTTGAAACTGTTGTTTGAAATGGTTGAGAAACACCAAATGGCGAGCTTTGATAACCTCAATCCGACCATCCAGCGTAATGTACTTCATTATCAATTTAACAACATCATCATAGGGTATGGGAAGGGAATACCTAAAAAAACCATGGTGAAAGGAGGTAAGGTGTTCCCCATCATGGAGGAATTTATGTATTTCTTCATCCTTGCTGTAATGTCCCTTTCTAGGGCTGAAACTGAAAATAAGGGTTTTGGCTCAAACCCAAATGACAACTTCTGATTTTTATTACAGCCACCAGTCAATCACTTTAACCTTAGAGGAACAACTGAAAATGACATTAGCAACAAAGAGAAATCTGAATATTTATGACAGCAAAGGAATTCATATGGCAGCCAACAATATCACCACTTAGCCCTAACGATGAACCTAATTTTCTATTTCCTAGGGCAGCGAACTGTATGGGCTTTTCAAGACAATATTCTCATGCAATATAGATTGAAAAATCAGTATAGAAATATCCCAAACACTTCACAAGTCCAGCAAAATGAAGTCTGTTGCAAATGTATATTCTATATTTTTAATTCAAGTGCAAACACAACTGAAACTTCGAAAATTCATAACTCCATCAATACTTGGAGTTTCAACACAAACAAATTCTCAAAATGATCTCGAGAGAGTCTAGCTATCAAATAAAAGTGAAATCTTAATTTTTCAACTATGAAAACCCCTCAAAAGTGATCCCGAACTTCCTAGGTGGGTAGATCAAGTACAGGAAGGGTGCCAACACCCTTGAAAGTGCCCTAGCTGGAGTAGAAGTGCCCTATGCATGGATAAACACCTTTTTCCATAAATCTGCCAACGAATTCTACTTGTGACTCCCGAATGAATTCACCAATGCACGCAAGAGGGTTTCGTCCCCTAGGTGTGGTCCTATTGAAGGCTTTTGTCTTCAATAGGTAACCAAAGAAAGGGTTTTGTCCTTCAATGGCAAGAAGAGAAGCTACACTAGCTCCAAATCCAAGTAAATGTCAAAATGATGAATGATAATGATCCCCCTCCTCCATTCGAACCTCCTTAAGTACCCTTCTTTGGCGCCAAGGATGAATTAGAAGATCAATCTTCATGACCGACCTCTTAATGAAGGGGGAAGTGCACTTTTAATCTTCACTTAAGAAGACCAACCTCATAAAAAGGGAAAGAGTATTTCTTTATCTCCATTGTAGCTCTCAAGAAGACCGACCTTAATGAAGGAGAAGATAGAAGTTCCTTTTGTTTTGTCATTCACCTATCACCTAATCAAATCACTCCAAGCCATAATTAGTAATCAAATAAATAAGGAAAATACAATCACTTACAATTATGGCAATGTTCACCTCCCTTGCTTTCCTTCCTTGAAGCCCACGGAAGGTGGAATGGGCCCAAGGCCTTCATAGTGACTAGCGTGGAAAAGGGGACATTACAGTCCTCCCTTCCCAAATTTGCTTGCCCTCAAGCAAATGCAAACTCATATGCCCAAGTATCATCATATCAAGGTGGAGGAACATGTTGTAGTGCTCCCATAATCTGGATCCCATGCCTGTTAAATGAAGGAGCTTCAATCCAAACAAACTCATACCTTTGCTGCCCCTCTCTTCATTGAAGTCTTCTTTATCTTCCACTTCAAAAACAACAGTGACATCTCTTTCCTTTGCGTACTCAGCTGTACCAAAATCTCTCCAAACTGCTGTAGTTTCCATCATAGAGCAAGAAATGGATGAATAATCAGCTTGACCAGCTATCCCTTTTATTACAAGATGCAAATCAGATTGTGGATGGGCTGGAAACAAGTTACAACCATAAAATACTTGGGACCTCATCCAAATCAAGGTTATCAAGTCTGATTTATTTGTTTCTTCCAGCTGTATCCTTCTTCCCACATCATCCAATGATGAAATCCTTCCTAAAAGTGCATGCTTGCTGCTGCCCATGACTGTTAATGGCAGTCCCAACTCTGAATTTTGCATGCTCAGCCATATGACATTGATATAACAACTAGCAAACTGAAATCTTACTGGAAGGGACAATTTTATGAGTAGTGTAGAAACTGAAAATTGTCTTATAAGAATTGAAATTTTGAGAACAACAGATCTATAATGGAAAACAACAGATACATTGGTCCTTAGTTCAAGATTCTTACAGCCCACACTTACCCCAACTTGATGTAGAAGATGGCTTTCAACAAGAAATCTCCAATTTGCACATAATTCTTCAAGTGTCCCCCACAAGGAAGTAATATCGTGCATGTTCAGAACTAACAAAAATTATCACCATGAAGTACCTTACCTAAGAGTAGACCCTTGCTTGTCTTTATGCCTTGAGTGCTCGAACATATGCCTCTTCCTTCTTTGTGGTAGCCATGCTTGGAACTCCATCCATTCTACCTTGAAGTATTGCCTTCTTCCTTTTATCCTTGAGTTCCAACATAAGATGTAAACAATATATACCAATACTTATGCTCACCTCCTTTGGATGGTTGTTACCTTGCTGATTTGGAATTCCAATTGTTGCCTCCAAGCTGCCCCACTGAAATTTCTTCACAAATTGGTTTGGATCAGACCATAGGGGTGTAGATGAGGGGTTGTAATAGCCATGTACAACTCTAAATTTCTTTCCAAGCAATGCCAAAGATGTTGGGATGTTGGCTTTGCTTAATCTCAATGATTGAACCCTCTTACAAATCATTTTAAGTGGAAAGAATGTCTCCAAACCTGTCCATCTCTTGCTGCCCATGGAAGATATGCACAACCCCATACCTAAACTTGGGAAGAACAACCTGTCATGGCTTTAGCATAGCACTTCCAACTCAAAAATCTTGGATATTGGTAACATAGTAAAGAAATCTTGGATACTGGTAACATAGGAAAGATGCAACAACTGCAATTCTTGAAATCCCTTCAACGAGCTTCATGATATATGACAATCTACAACTGTCCAAGGAGAGTACTATCCATCCAAAATATGAACCCTCTTACAAATGATTGCTTTGCTTATTCTCAATGATTGAACCCTATTACAAATCATTTTAAGTGGAAAGAATGTCTCCAAACCTGCCCATCTCTTGCTTCCCATGGAAGATGTGCACCGCCCCATACCTAAACTTGGGAAGAACAACCTGTCATGGCTTTAGCATAGCACTTCCAACTCAAAAATCTTGGATACTGGTAACATAGTAAAGAAATCTTGGATACTGGTAACATAGGAAAGATGCAACAACTGCAATTCTTGAAATCCCTTCAACGAGCTTCATGATATATGACAATCTACAACTGTCCAAGGAGAGTACTATCCATCCAAAATATGAACCCTCTTACAAATGATTGCTTTGCTTATTCTCAATGATTGAACCTTGTTAAAAATCATTTTAAGTGGAAAGAATGTCTCCAAACCTGCCCATCTCTTGCTTCCCATGGAAGATGTGCACCGCCCCATACCTAAACTTGGGAAGAACAACCTGTCATGGCTTTAGCATAGCACTTCCAACTGAAAAATCTTGGATATTGGTAACATAGGAAAGATGCAACAGCTGCAATACTTGAAATCCCTTTCTCACATCATGTTAAACCCAACGAGCTTCATCATATATGACAATCTATAGCTGTCCAAGGAGAGTACCATCCATCCAAAATATGAATTCAGAAAGAACATATTACCATTTTCCCACACCAAGCTTCTTGCTGCGGCAACTCTGATTATCTTGATAACCTTGCCTTGGAGTGTAGAACTTGGCTTCAAAGAACACTCGGGAGTAAACCCTTCACAACTTTGTAAGGATACATAATATAACAAGTTCAAAACAATTGTTCACAAAATTCTTTTTAACCATATGCATGGAGTAAGAATATTTAATTCAACAAGGACTTTCTCTTTCTTATAACTGAAAGGATCAATTGGAACCCAAACCTTTATGTTCACATAATCTTGAACTTGCATGGAAAGATCTACGTGCCATGTGTTACTCAACAAGTGCATCACATTATCACCAATTGTATTATGAGACATCAAACATGACATATGGTCATTCTTTTCAACAAACTGCCCATGATACAAGTATGACAACGACATACGAGGAGACAAAATGTGATCATTTCTATCATTCCTTGGGTCATGACCAAAAACTCACCTTTATTTTGTTGGTACTTGTTTGGAACATCTTTAGAACTCTCTTCAAGGTTCTGAATTCCCTCAATCTGCCCATCATTAACTACTGTTTGGAAAATTCCAGTGAATGGGAAGTAATAATGAAGAACCAGAAGTGTGCTTCTTTCATGGACATACCCTTCCATAATGTCATCCCCATATACTTAATGCAAATCTGATATTTCTTCTCTGTTTTTTTGCAACATGCCATTGTTAGAAATCAATGAAACATCATTAAATATCTAGATTGCACCGAAACGTCCCCCTTTCATACCGGCCCTGAAATGTTTTAGGTATGGGTGCGGAAACATTGTGGGTACGTACTCACGAGTCCCGGGTATTGTTCGTGTACATATTTCCATACTCGGGACGTACCTAGGGCTTGTGGGTATGTACCAACGCATCACCTGATTAAATACATTTTTTTTTGTCGTACGAGACCGATCCATTTCCTCCATTTTGTTCGGGATGGAATGACAAGAATAGATACGAGGCTTTGTGTATGTCTGTTTATACATTATTACAAATTATAAAATTATAATAATAATTATTGGCAAATATCTGTTTATAAATTATTATAAATTGTTAAATTATTATTATTCGGTTATGCAATTATATGCATGTAGGGTTTTCTGCACAGATATTAAAACCACAATATTCTGTAATCAAACAACGTGGTGTACTTATCCATAGATGACACAAAACTGGTTTCTTCTGGAAATCTTTTAATGCTCAACAAATTATGTTTTGTCCAACACCACAAATATAATTGAGTGGATGCCATGTGTATGTCAAGTGCCAAAGTTATTAAATGCTTGCTTTTGGCTATCAAATGCCTCATGGAACGTATAAAACAAATGTAATTATTTATCAAATATATTTTCATATGGAACGTATAAAACAAATGTAATTATTATCAAATATATTTTCATTTTGCACAGTTAAATATATTCTTAGCTTATGTATCTATGCCATTGCTCTTCTTTAGTTTTATATTTTAAATGTAGTTATGTGAACAATTTGTTTTAGCAGGATAGCTTAGTAAATATAGTATGCTTTCATGATATTTTCATTCTTAAACAAGGGCTAGGAATTTTAGTGGCTTATTTTTATGAATAAAGTTAGCTTGTTATTTTTTAAGGGCTATGAAGAAAGTTTAAGTAAGATTTGTAAGTGGTTGGTGAGCTTTTATTAATTCGAATGGTTTGTGGGTTCTTAGTATTTGCACGGCAATGTAATTAATGATTTAGAAATTTTGTATTATGTTATTAACTATTATGTTTTGAACATTATGAATCAATACAAACTCAAGTCTCAATTCTCAAAGTATGGGAAATTTGTTTTCATGTTCTATGAATGATTGTAAGTTGTATGAGTATTAAATTTCAATAAGTATGCAAATGCTTCTTTAAATTTATAGTTTTTGATACATGCATGCATACATACATACATACATACGTACCCAAAAGCGTACCATACCCGAAGTTTTAAAAAATTTGTCGTATCGATATGTTCAATACTCGTACATGTATATCATTAAAGCAGTCTAGTTAAATATCAAAGTATTTTTACCTTCCAACTCGTGCGTCATGATTTCCTTCCCTTCCCTAGGCTTGTGCTTCAAGGTTTCATCAAACCCTTGGCCCTTCATACATCTTGTTGTTTTGAAAATCAGTCAAGGGCTCATGAAAATGATAGTACTTCTACGTGTTTCTTTGGAGATTCTCTTGCATCAAAAACCCTTTTGCTTCTTCATCTAGTAGCACCTCTCCATGTCCCTCAACATGGTCTTCTTGGGAGTCCTCAAAACCCGATTGCATATCTGATTTTTCTTTTTCTTCTTTCCAAAGAAACCACTTTGGGTTTGGCTCTTTGGCGCATTCTTGAGGTCTAGGGTTTAACCCTAGCATCTTAATCCATGCTCGATTGTCCCTTTGTTGGAACCATCAAATGTGGAGAACGTCACCTTCCCCAAGGCATGTTGAAGATCCTCTGTGGCACTTGAGATATGGGCTTGGGCCTTGACCTACCCTTATTTACCCCTATAAATTCGGCAAGCAAAATAGCATTACTGATCTCATTCGTAAGAGCCCTATATTCTTCATAGATAGCCACAATGTTGTGACCTATTGGATGTTGTGTTTACACCTCCGGAATGACTTCTTTTTTTGGTAAGAACCTAGGTCGCCAATCCATGTCTGTATTCTTTGTCACCGCCTTGCTTGAAACCCTTAAGCTGGGAAGATCGATGCTCTAATATCACTGTAATGTCCCTTTCTAGGGTTGAAACAAAAAATAAGGGTTTGGCTCAAACCCAAATGACAACTTCTGATTTTTATTATAGCCACCGGTCAATCACTTTAACCTTAGAGGAGCAATTGAAAATGACATTATCAACAAAGAAATGTGAATATTTATGACAACAAAGGAATTCATATGGCAGCCAACAATATCACCACTTAGCCCTAGCGATGAACTTGATTGTTTATTTCCTTGGGCAGCAAATTGTAGGGGATTTTCAAAACAATATTCTCATGCTGATATAGACTGAAAATCAATATAGAAATATTGCTAACACTTCATAAGTCTAACAAGATGAAATTTGGAGAAAATATATATTTTATATTTTTAATTCAAGTTCAAACACAACTGAAACTTTGAAAATTCTTAACTCCGTCAATACTTGGAGTTTCAACACAAACAAATGCTCAAAATGATCTCAGAGAGTCTAGCTATCAAATGAAAGTGAAATCACAATTTTCTAACCATGGAAATCCTTCCAAAAGTGATCTCGAACTTCCCAGGTGGGTAGATCAAGTGGAGGAAGGGTGCCAACACCCTTGAAAGTGCCCTATGCACGGATAAACACCTTTTTGTTCCAGAAATCTGCCAATGAAGTCCACTTATGACTCCCGAATGAAGCCACCAATGCACATAAGAGGGTTTCTATTCCTAAGTGTGATCCTATTGAAGTTTTTCGTCCTTAATAGGTAACCAAGGAAGGGGTTTCGTCCTTCAATGGCAAGAAGAGAAGGTACACTAGCTCAAAATCCAAGTAAATGTCAGTATGATGAATGATAATTATCTCCTTCTTCCTCCATTCGAACCTCCTTGAGTACCCTTCTTTGGTGCCAAGGATGAATTAGAAGATCAATCTTCATGACCGACCTCTTAATGAAGGGGGAAGTGCACTTTTAATCTTCACTTAAGAAGACCGACCTCATAAAAAGGGAAAGAGTATTTCTTTATCTCCATTGTAGCTCTCAAGAAGACTGGCGTTAATGAAGGATAAGATCTGAAGTTCCTTTTTGTTTTGTAATTCACCTATTGCCTAATCGAATCACTCTAAGCCATAGTTAGTAATCAAATAAATAAGGAAAATACAATCACTTACAATTATGGCAATGTTCACCTCCCTTGCTTTCCTTCCTTAAAGCCCACGAAAGTTGGAATGGGCCCAAGGCCTTCATAATGACTAGTGTGGAAAAGGGGACATTACAAAAAGGAGGTAAGCTGTTCACCATCATGGAGGAATTTATGTTCTTCATCCTTACTACAATCCTTTTTCTTAAATTTGATGCCTTCCCTACTAAGACCAGAATCGTAGCAATAAGTTCTTTAGTGATTTCAATCTCGATGCCTTTGATGGAAACCCATATCTTCTTCTAGCTCTTAAGAAACTCCACAAAGATATGGTTGTCGTAACCTGCACCCTTTCCATAAATGTGGAAAATCCACCAAAGCGTAGTATGTTCCGAGCATTATGTCCTCTTTCCAGGCCCTATTCGAGCAGTTCCACTCTACATGGATCATCCCCATGATAAAGACACGAGTTTTAAGCTGCTGCCCGTTAAGATGAAAAGAGAAAACCCTACCTCGAGAAGACAACTTCCTTAAATTAGAATCTAATTGGAAAAAGGTAGGAACACAAATAACACCAATACCAATAAAAAGATCGAGCCTTTCTTAATATTGAGCGTGCCACATAATGAAAGCGGATTGGAAGATTTGGAGGTATGTGTCTCATGATTGATTTTGTATATAATTTCATGGTGGATATCTTCCCCATTAAGCCATTTCTTAAAATCACGTCTCAACACTAATATGAGACTCCCGAAAGTAGTGAGAATATTAATAGCCTCTTGATAATATGACGTATAGACCAACATGACTTGTTCTTCCTTTTCATGCAATTGATAATATTAAGAGAATCCCCTTCTAGCCAATGTCGGGAAGGTTCGAGAGCGCTAACAAGTTTAATACCCCATAAGACAACAAGAGGCTCATCCTAATGATTGGATCGTATACCCATGCTCCCCGCATAGGAAGCAATTGTAAAATGCGTGCTATCTCGATGATACCTCCTCCGCCCGCGCCGCTTGGGTTTCCTTTAGAGGCCCCATCAAAATTAAGCTTAAACCATCCAGGAGATGGAGCCATCCATTTAATTTCTTTCCTCATGATTTGAGTTCTGTTAGTACCTTGGTTGACATCCACTTTAATGTTCCACTTGGAAGCAGTTTTAGCTTCTTCCTCATTTATATTGCCCTTTCACTTGCTTAAGGAGATGTTTTCCTTCATAAAATCAAGAGCATTACGAGTTTGTCTTAGGCTGCAAAGTTGATTTTTATGTGAAAATTTTGTTGTTCCTTTCCTTTCATATGGCCCCTATAATATGAGAAAAGGCAATGATCGACATCAATTTTATAGAGGATGTTTAAAGGGTAACCACCAATACTTTGTAATGTCCCCATTCCTACCTCCATGGTCTAGCGACTGGTTTTCTGTCTTAGCCTTGGTCATACCCAAGGGGCTAGTGGTGTAGATAGTTGTTGGGTATGGTTTTCACCTACATTTCACTTATATGTTATGTTTTGGTGTTATGCATGTACTTTATGATGACTTAAGTGAAAAAGGTGGGGTAATGTTCTATTTCTTCGTTGGGGTCACTTAAGTGGACTTTTTGGCCTAGGAGAAATAAAGTCACTTTAAGTGACGATTAAAACATGACATATCTCCAAGGGGGTCGAATTAGGGTTTTATGGGCACTTTTATGATGGAAAAAAGTTATAAAAGGTGGTGTTTGGGGAGGAAAAAGGATCGGGGTTCATTTTGCCATCTTATGTTGGAGCTTTCAGCTTGCTTTCCTTGCTTGTGGAGGTGAAATTCCACAGGAACCCTAGCTTCGGTAGTGAAAGATCTATCCCTAGCTAGTAGAGCACTCTTCGGTGGTGAAAGATCCAGCCCTAGTTTGCTATTGTGGAGTTTATTCAGATCGGGTTGTCAGATTCAGAGTTTCAGAGGCTTGCTGATCCAGTTTCAAGTCCAGAAAGAGAAGACAACCATATTCAGTAAGAGAGATCATTTATTTTATCAGTGGAACTTCTTGTTATTGCATGTCATTGCATGTTGATGCATGTTACTTGCATGTCATTGCATGTTGATGCATGTTGGTTTAATTGCAATAAAAGTGAAGATATTGGTTATTTTCTGATTTTATACCTTGCTGCCATAACTGTACTTTGCTGTCATATTTTTCTATATACTGCTGTCATAAAAATCAGATTGTTATTTGTGAAAATTTGGTTGGAAATCTTGAATATAAAATAAATCGGAAAAGGGATATTTCAGTGGTATCAGAGCGGTCTTTTCTGCAACTTGTTGGGTAGTGTATGAAGGTTTATTCCAGGAGGAATACACCCAAGAAAGAAGGTCCAGACATGGCGGACAAAGATGGAAAATCAGAGGAACTCTGAATGAGGAGTTTATGAAGAAAATGTTTATAAATATGGTGAAACAACAAGAGACTACAAACCTCTACTTGAGCCAACTCACAAAGAGATTATCACAGGGTGGCCTTGGGAACCATATGGAAAGAGGTGAAAACAGTAATTCCGGGCTGCGGACTCACAGAGATGAAACCGACAGATCAGGGCAGCACACTCTTTCATCCCAAAACACACGGTTGAGCATGCATCATGGCCTTGTCACACATGGGGACACACGCATATTACCACTTATGCGGATTTTGCAGAGAGATTGGTGGGCAGGTTTGAAAGGCGGGATCCCGACAAATTCTTCAGAGAGTTGACTCATTTGAGACAGACAAGATCCTTGGATGGGTACATTACAGATTTTCAACGGTTGTCAGTGATGGTTACTGATGTTTCTGAGGTGAGGTTGACTTCACTTTTTATAGCAGGGCTGACAGATTCACTAGCAGGGTTTGTGAAGGCATTCGAGCCTTCTTCACTACACGATGCCATCAGGAGAGCCCGAGATTTGGAGTTAGCCACTCCGAAGCCGAGGTTTCCACCTCGAGTTCAAGCAGAGAGGACCCCCATCTAGACTTGATGGTTTCCAGCCGAAGGGGCCACCACAAAGACAGGAGACGACTAGAAAGCCGTTTATTTCACGAGAGCTTAGGGATGAGCTGAGGCGAAAGAAACTTTGTTTCGATTGTCGTTCACCGTGGGCCCAGGACATGATTGCACAGGAAAGGGCAAGGCCCAATTCATTGAGGTCTTTGAGGAGGAGAGAGAGAGAGAGTGATGGAGATGAGCAGCTAGAGACCCAAGAGATGGATGACGGAGATGAAGATGCTTTGGATGGTACTGATGAGCAGGAGGAGGAAGTTTTCCCTCAGGAGACTATAGCCACTTTGTCTAGTACCCCGAGGTACAAGGCATTCAGAGTTAGGGGAGTTATGCAGGGGCAGCGTGTTGTGGTACTTATTGATAGTGGGGCTACCCACAACTTTATTGATGCATCCTTGGTTGAGAGGCGCGGCCTACAGACAGAGGACTTTGAGGGCTTCAACGTTGTTGTAGCCAATGGTGAGTCTATGAGATGCACCTGTAAAGTTCCATAGTTGAGCATCACCATGGGGAACTACACCGCTACTGATGACTTCTATATTGTCGGCATTGGAGAGACCAATGTAGTGTTGGGAGTTTAGTGGCTTCACTCCCTTGGTGAATTTTGTACTAACTTTCAGACGATGGAGCTGAAATTCAAGTTCGAGGGCAGGAATGTGACCTTGAGGGGTCTATCTACAGGAGCACCCAAGGTAGTCACAGCTAAGAGGATGGAGAGGATCTTTCGGCACGATGAGGTGGATTGGGCCATTCATTGCTTGGTTTTGACCAAGAATACAAGGAGTGACC
The DNA here is from genome assembly GCA_018340775.1 of Taxus wallichiana var. yunnanensis. Taxonomy (NCBI): domain Eukaryota; kingdom Viridiplantae; phylum Streptophyta; class Pinopsida; order Cupressales; family Taxaceae; genus Taxus; species Taxus wallichiana. Next base: position 168,869,933 of record CM031244.1, read on the forward strand.
GTCCAGAGTATCATGTGGATGTCCAAGGCCTATTGGACAAGCACAATGTAGTTTTTCAGGACATACCTCCAGGTGTACCACCAGACAGGGGGTTTGAGCACATGATTGAGCTTGGGGACAACAAGCCAGTGGTTACTACTCCTTACCGTCACCCCAAACGGTTTAAGGATGAGATTGAGAGGACTATACATGAGCTTCGGACATGGGGCATATTAGTCCTAGACCTAGTCCTTTTGCTTCTTCGGTGGTGTTGGTGAAGAAGAAGGATGGAACCATGCGAATGTGCATAGATTACCGTGCACTGAATAAGAAGACAATAAAAAATAAGTATCCTGTGCCATGCATTGATGAACTACTAGATGAGCTACATGGAGCAGTCTATTTTTCCAAAATAGACTTGCGATCTGGATATCACCAGATCAAGGTCAGAGAGGAGGATGTGCATAAGACAACTTTCAGGTGCCACTATGGCCACTTCGAGTTTTTGGTGATGCCATTCGGGTTGTCTAATGCACCGCCACATTTCAGTCCTGCATGAACCATGTGTTCAACTGCCATTTGCGGAAGTTTGTATTGGTCTTCTTTGATGACATTTTGGTCTATAGTAGGACGTGGGAGGATCACATTCAACATCTTGATGAGGTGTTGGGAATTTTGGAAGCTAATTCGCTTTATGCGAAAGCTTCTAAGTGCGAGTTTGGTATGACAGAGCTGCTATATTTGGGCTATGTGATCGGAGGAGGCGGAGTCAAGGTGGATAGGGAGAAGATTCAGGCGATTTTGGATTGGCCACCACCTAGGACTTTGACACACTTGAGAGGATTCTTGGGACTATGCACATATTATAGGAGGTTTGTGAAGAACTTCTCTCGCTTGGCTACACCCTTGACAAATTTGACCAAGAAGGGGTTTTTGCTTGGTCAAATTCAGACTGTGAGTTTTGATCACCTTAAGGGGTGATGAGTTCTTGTCCAGTTCTTACATTGCCAGATTTCACTCGGCCATTTGTACTCGAGTGCGATGCATCAAGAGTGGGTGTTGGAGCAGTGCTCATGCAGGATAGGCATCCCATTGCCTATGAGAGTCGGAAATTGAGTCCAAGTAGAGAGAGGATTCTCAATTTATGACAAGGAGATGTTGGCCATTATGCATGTATTGGTCAAATTCTAGATAATATTTAGTGGGCAACAAATTTGTGGTTCATACGGATCACAATAGGTTGAGGTTCTTTTTGGAGCAAAAGGATCTCAATGACCGCCAATAGAGATGGGTAAATAAGATACAAGCTTTTGATTTCGACATAGAATACAAGAAAGGTAAGAATAATGTGGTGGTTGATGCACTGTCTAGGAGACCTTGCTTTGATTCTATGATTTGCTTTATGTCAGAGATTTCAGCTGATTGGAAGGCTCATATACTTGTTGAATACTCCAAAAATCAGTTTGCATGTGAGATTATGGATGGCATTATTTAGGATGATCGATACAGAGTTGTGGACGACCTCATCTACTACAAGGATAGAATATCCCTTGTACCAGAGTCCAAAATGAAGGAGAAGATCCTTCGAGCAGTGCATGATACACCTTTGGCTGGACATCTAGGATATTTTAAGACATACATGTACATCAAAGAGATTCACATGGAAGGGGTTAAAGGACGATGTCCTTAACCATGTCAGGGAGTGTTTGGTTTGTGAGCAAACCAAGGCAGAGCACTCTTTCCCAGCAGGACTTCTACAACCTTTGCCTATTCCAGAACAAAAGTGGGAGAGTATATCCATGGATTTTATCACAGGTCTAATCTCAGTGTATGGGCACGATTGCATATATGTGGTGGTTGATCGGTTGACTAAATATGCCCATTTCCTTTCTATGCCTTCAGGGCACAAGGCACCACAGGTGGCTCAGACTTTCTTCACAAGTATTTTTAGGCATCATGGGTTGCCTAAGAGTATTGTCAGCGATAGGGATAAGATTTTCACGAGTACATTCCTCGGGCAGAGATCTTGAGCTTGTAGGTATGGGTGACACCTAGTACTAGCTATCATCCACAGACTGATGGACAAATTGAGACAGTGAACAAGTGGATAGAGGGCTACTTGTGTAGCTATGTTGCAGGACATCAATGTGCATGGGTCAAATGGCTACATATGGGTGAATATTGTTACAATACTACCTACCAGATGAGTATTGGTATGACTCCTTTTCGAGCATTATATGGTTATGAGGCATCCTCATTTGTAGACCTAGTATTATCAGATAACCGAGCTCCCAAAGCTCGTATTGGGTACAGGAAAACCAGGACATTCTAAAGGCTCTCAAAGAGAACATACAGAAAGCACAAAATCAATAGAAGGTATATGCAGACAGGCACAGAGTTGAGAGATCATTTGAGGTTGGAGATTTGGTCTTCTTACGGTTGTAGCCATACAGACAATCCTCACTCAAGAAGAGCGGTGCAGAGAAGCTAAAACCGCGATTCTATGGGCCATACAGGATAGTGCGTAGAGTTGGGGTAGTAGCATATGAGTTGGAGCTTTGAGCACAATAAGATTCATAATGTCTTCCATGTTTCGTGCCTCAAAAGGCACTTGGACAACATATTGCGCCTTCCACAAATTTACCACCATTGGATGACGAGGGGAAGCTGGTCTTAGAACTAGAATCTATTATTGAGGTAAGACAAAGGAAGCTTCGGAACAGGGTAATCACAGAATATCTAGTGTGGTGGAAAGAATTACCACTAGAGGATGCCACTTGGGAGGGAGAGCAGATTTTACAGCACCATAGTTTACGTTCGCTTGAGGACAAGTAAATTTCGGGAAGGGCGGATTGTAATGTCCCCATTCCTACCTCCACGGTCTAGTGACTGGTTTTTGTCTTAGCCTTGGTCATACCCAAGGGGCTAGCGGCGTAGATAGTTGTTGGGTATGGTTTTCACCTAAATTTCACTTATATGTTATGTTTTGGCGTTATGCATGTACTTTATGATGACTTAAGTGAAAAAGGTGGGGTAATGTTCTATTTCTTTGTTGGGGTCACTTAAGTGGACTTTTTGGCCTAGGAGAAATAAAGTCACTTTAAGTGACGATTAAAACATGACATATCTCCAAGGGGGTCGAATTAGGGTTTTATGGGCACTTTTATGATGGAAAAAAGTTATAAAAGGTGGTGTTTGGGGAGGAAAAATGATCTGGGTTCATTTTGCCATCTTATGTTGGAGCTTTTAGCTTGCTTTCCTTGCTTGTGGAGGTGAAATTCATGGGAACTCTAGCTTCGGTAGTGAAAGATCTATCCCTAGCTAGTAAAGCACTCTTCGGTGGTGAAAGATCCAACCCTAGTTTGCTATTGTGGAGTTTATTCAGATCGGGTTGTTAGATTCAAAGTTTCAGAGGCTTGCTGATCTAGTTTCAAGTCCAAAAAGAGAAGACAACCATATTCAGTAAGAGAGATCATTTATTTTATCAGTGGAACTTCTTGTTATTGCATGTCATTGCATGTTACATGCATGTCATTGCATGTTGATGCATGTTACTTGCATGTCATTGCATGTTGATGCATGTTACTTGCATGTCATTGCATGTTGATGCATGTTACTTGCATGTTGGTTTAATTGCAATAAAAGTGAAGATATTGGTTATTTTCTGATTTTATACCTTGCTGCCATAACTGTACTTTGCTGTCATATTTTTCTATATACTGCTGTCATAAAAATCAGATTGTTATTTGTGAAAATTTGGTTGGAAATCTTGAATATAAAATAAATCTGGAAAAGGGATATTTCATACTTCCAATGATCCTCCAAGGTGAGAGGCTTGGCCCAACTGATTTCAAACATTTTGAACAAGAAAATCCATATTTCGTTAGCAAAAGGGCAATGAAAAAGGTGTGAAACAGTTTTCCTCATCTTTTTTTACACATAATGCATCTATTAGGGAAGATCCTTCCATGTTTAATAAGATTGTCCAAGGTAAGGATCTTATTTTGCATGGCCAACCAAAGGAAAAAAATTGACTTTAGGGACCAATTCCTTAATCCAAAGCTTGGACCAAGAAAAAGGAACCTCCTTACTTTTGATCATCCTACTATACCCTGAACTAACATTGTACATACCATTAACCATCACTTGCATCTTTCCAAACAAGATCATTCTTTTTGCCCATATTGCTAATGAAGACCCCTTGCAGCAGATCTTGTAGTATCCTAATACTCCTTGTATCCTCCTCATTAGCATTATCCAAGCTAAGTCTCCTCCAAAAGTTGCCAGTATCCTTAAGTCAATATAATCTTTTACTTTTTCTCCATACTTCAAGCTGAGCCTTTCAACTAGATTTTGCCAATTAGAAGTATCTTTAAGGGGAGGGGAGAATTCATTTATCATGTCAAAAGGAAATTAGAGCTCCATTATCTATGTTCCATTTGATACCATTAATAAGGATTCTCCAGCTGCTAAGGAGAAAGTTCTAAAAGTTGGAGCCATTAGGTGGATTTTCCATAGTCATAAAGCTGAGATTGCTGCTGTTTTCCATATATTTAGCCGGAAAAACTTGTGTCCAAGCATTAGATTCAGAAATACATCACCAACCCATTTTGGCTATAAGAGTTTTATTCATTAATCTGATGTTTTTAATTCCAAGGCCACCAAGGCACTTAGGGAAGCAAATCTTATCCCAAGCAACAAGGGGAATTCTGTTGTGTTCCTCCATACGAGACCAGTGAAATCTCTTCTATATCCTTTTGATCTTTTCAATAAAAGAGGAGGGAATTTTGAAGATAGACATCAAGTATATTGGTAGATTTTGTAGAGTACTTTGAATTAACAAACTCTTGCCGCTTTGTGGGAGAACAACCCCCTTCCATCGGCCAATTTCTTTTGAAATCTATCCAACAAAGAGTTACAAACCTCTTGAGGAAACCCACCAATATAAAGAGGCATGCCCAAATAACCAATATGTAAGGCCCCTCAAAATTTGGCAACTTAGAATTTTGGAAATTTTTGTTGTCTGTCAAGAGGGGTATGGTGAAGAAAACGGAGCTTTTAGCAAAATTAATCATTCGTCCCGTAGCCTCTACCTAGTCATTGAGTATAATTTTCAACTCATTAGCTTCCAAAATAGAAGCTATAGACATGAGGATAGTATCATCCACAAACTGTTGATGGGAGACCGACCGGATATGAGAGGAAGGTTTGAAACCTTGAATCGTTTTGGCATTAATTGCTGTCAAGATAGATCTACTCAAACATTCTGCCATGAGAATAAAAAGAAACGGAGACAACGAGTCACCTTGTCTAAGGCCCCTATTACCGCTGAAGAAACCGGTTGGGGTTCCGTTGACAAGGACCGAAAACATAGGAGAAGAGAAGCATTCCCGCATAAGATTCCTATTGAAAGAACAAAAACCAAACTTCTCCAAAACTTTATTCAAAAAATGTCTAGGACACTATCAAAAGCTCTATTCATATCAAACTTAATTATCATACTCCCGTTTTCCCCTTTTTCCATCGAATGTATGCTTTCATGGACCATGATAATGCCATCTTGAATCTATCTACCCCAAACAAATCCACCTTGCTGCTTGGAAATCATATTTGGGAGGAGAGGCTGAATTCTTGTTGTCATGTGTTTTTGCTTGGGCAAAATTCACTGAAAACATGAAAACTATACCCCAGTGTCAAAACTTTCCATGTCATACCTTTCAAGACACCCCTAGATCAACCCACCCCTCGGTGTCAAGTCCAATTTTGTTCTCTGTTGGTTCATCCGTGTATGTCATCAGTCCCCGTAGGTGATTTAGGAAGAACCAAAATTATCCAAGTGCCATTGGAGCAATATTTTTAAGGTGGGTTTTCAAGCAACTTTAGAGAGGGTTTTCATCGGTCTTTTGAGTCTAGTGCACCATCTCTGGAGCGAATCAAAAGGCTAAAATTCATCACAAAGGAGTATTTAAGAGCTAAAAACATCATGGAGCTGATTTAGGAAGATTCTGGGAAGTTTCAGAGGTTTTGGAGCCAGTTCACTGAAAGCGGGTTTTTGAGCTGAAGGAGTTTGCACCGCGAAAGGGTACCTGAATTTCAAGGAGTGATTCTGGGAGCTCCGGAATGAGTTAGGAGCCAAACAAGATATCATTGGAAAGCATTTTCAATCCCCTACATGGTGGTGAAATCAAATCTACCAAAAGCACCATGAATTTTTCAAGTCAGCGCATTCTTTCCATGCACAACAGGCGATCTCGAGGAAAAGGAGAATTTTGGAGATGTTGAAAAGCAGAGTCAAGTCATGGGACCCCTCCCATTCCTCTCAAAAGGTCTTTTGCATGCAAAATCATATAAAGAAGCGCCCAAAAACTCATCAGGAGCTCAAGATATGGTCTTTTCAAGTGGCCCTCAAGGTATGCTATTCGATACTTAGTGAAATTTGCTAAGGGACATGTGGCAACCGAGGTGAGGCACATTTTTATGCCCCCATTGCACTCACCAAAGGGATAATAGGTGCAAAAAATTGTGCCCTCCCCCCATTATGCATGTTGGTCATCCATATGACCCCGATGACTCATGTTAGGCCCCTTTGATTGGTTTGACCTGCTCTCCCAATTACTTCCATGCATGCCACTTGTCACTGTGAGGTTAGGGCGCATTTTTGTGCACCTTTTGTCTCTTTTAAAGGGGACAATAATGACCAAAAAATGCGCCCCAACCCCTTTTCGCTTCATGGTTCCTCATGTAACCATTTTTCGGCCCCCTAGGTGCTTGTTTTAGCCCCCTCCTTCACTTGGCTCAACGAATAAACATGCGACACTTGGCAACACCAGGCTTAGGCGCATTTTTGTGCACCTATTGTCCCAAACCAAGGGGACAAAAAAATGCGCCCCATCCCTCTCATGTTTTGCCAAATCTTTCCAAAACAGAACTTGCCATTTTTCGCCCTTTCTACCCATTGCTACCATTTTCCCATGATTAGAAGAAGAAAAAACAAGAAAAAACATGGATTTTTGAAGGCTCCAGGCTTGTTCTTCGCTAGAATGACTTCGTAACCCGCAAAGTGAAAAATCTTCGTAACTTGAAGACTGGTTGACGGATTGACATGGGATTTTTGCGATCATCCACATTTTTAGAGGACATTAGAATCCAAGTGGAAGATTTTGCAAACACGCCCCAATTTTTTGTAGTGAAGAAACCCCAGTTTCAGTGTAAAATTTTGAAATTTAAAATCTCCATTTCTAGGCACCGGGCAGGACTTGAAATTTTAGAGGTGCAATAAGAAGTAAAACCCCATATCGGAAAAACCACTTTCGTTGAAAAGCGAGGTCTAGAAACCTAGTTTCTAAAAATAGTAAGCCTTCTATACATGCACTTGCTATTTTTAGTAAGTCTTCTCAAATAACAATTTCGGTGGAAGTAGTGTGCACAAAGGTGATCTAGAAGGACAATCTCAGTGAGCAGAGCCGAAAAGGGTGGAAATTGACACTAAAAATAATTATTCCTTCTTTTTAGGTGCAAAATAGTGCTCGGGTCAAAAATGAAGTTCAAGTTTGCAAGTGCCAAATCAATCTCGGCTTGAGTGCGGAGTGTTTTCAAGTTGATAGGATTGTCATGGTTATAATGCCCGAGTAATTATCCCAGTTTCTTGTCCATGTGTAACCAAAAGAATGATAAAATGATGACACTTCATGGCTTGCAAATGCATCATCTCTAGAGCAATCTGTGTTAGTGGAACATGGCGATGTTGCAGAGAGTCATGGCAGGATTGCTTTCAAGCTTCATCTCTTACGAGGGGATCGTCATGAGCGATGCTTGCAGTCACCAAAGGAATCATTCAACAATGTTTCTAAACACTTAGTTCGGGGCGTTCATGTGTCATCCAAAGAAGTTTTCTTGTGTTGTGAAGCATTCAAGGTTCACAATTCATCATTGCATCGGAGCATTTCACCGATTCATCAGTGGAGTGGAGCTTATCTTCATCAGAAGCGGAGTGTTCTTCATCCATGCTTCAGAGCATCCTCTTCCTCCTCTCTCTTTCTCCCTCTTATTTCTCTCTTTTCTAATTCTTTGTTGGGCTTCATCATTGTATTTCGTCCTATTCACTTAAGTGACCTATTTTAAAATGTAAAAGTATTTTCTCAAAATTATAAGAGAAATACTTAATTTATGAAAAACAAAAGGTCACAAGTGGAATATGGAACACAAAGAGTCATGTGAGGGAGATGAGAGGTCAATTCACATTTCTATAAATTGGGATGGCTTCTTCATTCCAAAGGATCCTAGATTTTGAAAACTTCCACTCTGTAGCAATTGTGGATTGTAGTTGTTGGACTTTGTGTCATCAATATATATGAAATGAAAGCTACATTTCTTCTATTTCCCCTTCTCATGTTTCCTCTTTTCCCTCTTATATGCACTTTGTAAGCATGGTGATTAAAGAGAGCTTTGTATCTTCGATGAATGAGCCTCAAAGAACTTTGTGTCTATGTGGGTTTTGTTTGTCTCACTAACCGCTTCATTGTTGCTTTCTTCTATATTGAATGTTGAACTACTCTAGTTACTAGGTGTGAACTCTGCAATTGTCCTACTCACAGTAGTAACTCCCCTTTCCTAATTTCCCTCCTCCCTAACTTGCTGTAATTTCCTCCCTTGTACCCCCGTACAAACATTTTGCCACAAGTTCAGTGGAGTGTCCCTGTGTGATCCCTGACCTATTTGGACAACCCATAGCATTTAGTTTAGGATTAGATTAGTCACATTCAATAATGGGAGTTGTACCATTCAATGCAGAGGGGCGTAGCCCGTGAACGTTGGTGGAGACACCTAATTTGTCATATCGACAAATTTTCTCACCAACAATTCTTAAAGAAATAATCTTAGTAATAATTTGATAAAGAGTATTGGTAAGACTAATTGGTTAGAAATCCTTTAAATCTTTGGCACCATTTTTCTTGATTTCCTTAAGCAAGAACCATGAAGGTGTTGTTGATTTCCTTAAGCAATTTGTCTTTGGAAAAAAATTCATTGACCGCCTTAAGCATGTCCCTATTACAAATATCGCAATATTGTTGGTAGAAGCTAGCTGGGAATCCATCAGGCCCAAGAGATTTATCTCCATTAAGTGAAAAAACAACACCCTGCAAAGAGACCAGGTCAAAGATTCTTTTGAAACTTTCGGCCGGCACGAGATTGGAAGGTATATTAGCGAGCAATTTCTCCTCAACTTCATTGTTTTGCTGAGAATTGTTGTTGAGAAGAAGTTTGAAAAAGTTCACGCCTCTTGCTTTATATCCTTAAGGTTGGATCAGACTTCTTCATTCACAGCAATTAATTCTTTGATTCTGCTAGAGCTTCTATGTTGAAGAGTGGTCATATGATTTTTTTGTGTTGTGAAGCCCCTGTTTTAGTTATACATAGCAGTTCCTTTGGCATTGATATTCCAACATTCTCTTATTCTACCCATGAGATCCGGGTGCATCATCTACATCTTCTCAAATCTAAACGGAGAAGGTCCTTCTCTAACCGTAAGATCCACATTCAGAACCAAAGGATTGTGATCAAAACTGATCTTAGGAAGAGCTGAGAGACAAAATTCCTTCTTAGAAAGCCATTCTGCTGTAATGAAAATTCTGTCCAATCTATCTTGAATGAGATTTTCCCCATTCTTCTATTCGACTAGGTAAAACTTGCTTCCTCTGAGATCGAAATCTGCCAAGTTGTTCTGAGATATGAAGTCAGCCTGGTCTTCCCTTTTTTTGTCCGTAGGGGATAACGGTTTGTTAAAATCTTCCACAATCATCCAATCAAGATTAAGACTGCTAGCTGTAAAATGGCTTAAATCTGCCCAAAGTTTTCTTCTTCCTTCATGAGAGTTAGGAGCATAAATGTTTGAAAGAATCCTATTCTAATTATCATTTAACTGATTCAGGAGAATAGCAACATGGTTTTGGAGTTTCAAGCAATAATCCCCCTTGAAAATGGAAGGATCCCAAAAAGTGGCTAAACCGCCCGACGCCCCTGCAGAGTCCGAACAGAGAACAACTTTCTTCCATACTTTCCTCTAAACTTCCTCAACTGACCGACCTTTCATTTTGGTTTCTTGAAGGGCAATAATACGAGGACTACTATTCTTTCTAATGTTCCTTAGAGTACTGTGCTTGTTGGTATTATTTAGGCCTCTAATGTTCCAGGAGATAATCTTCATCTAGTTTTTTTGTTGATATTCTTCCCACGCCTATAATCAAGAGTAGTTTGCTTACCATCCACTATATCCTTCTCTATATTTCTTTTTAACTCTTCGTTAGAACTTAATCTGCCCTTTCCTCTACTATTTCCCACATCAGCATTCTTCTTGGCATTCCTAGTAGTCATAGATTTTTCAGGATCATTTTTTTTCTTACCTGGAGATGGAGTAAGAATCTTTTGTACAGTTTCTTACAGGATTTTATGCGGCTCCTCCAGCTCTGCTGGTGTACATTAACTACTTGGATTTCAAGGAACTCTTCGGCTATTGCCATTCTGGATTGAGTGCAAATATTATAATATCAACTTTTCTTTTTTGTTTCTGGATTCTATTTGCTTATTTCTTTTTCGATTTATTGAAATGTTAAAAATGTATTTGCTCATTTCTTTTATAATTTATTGAAATGTTAAGAAATATGTGCTCATTTCTTATTTCAGTTTATTGAAATGACATTGGGATTTGTTTACTCAGGATTACGAAGCTAGGCTAGAAAGCATGACATCATTCAAGAGACTACTCGACAAACTTCCTGCTACATGCCCAGCTGCTGCACCTGGAAATATTTCTGTGCATCTCTGTTTCATTTGCTTGTTACATTTAGCAAATGAACATAATTTAAAAATTGAAGGTTGCCCAAGCTTGGATGAACTTTTTATTTCAAGAATCACAGGCATTGATCATTTCTCCGATTTAAATGAATAAGAAGGATTCTTATGTGTAATGTACACTAGTCCAATAATGTGTATTCTATGTTGTATGAGAGCGCTACAGTAATGTAATGTGTTGTAAAGGGATGTTAGAATCATTTTCTGCAGGGAAGTCTCTTGCAGTATGTACACCATCTGTTTTTGGCAGTTTTTGCCACAAGTATTGTGCCAAGAAAATAAGGCCTTGGAAGGATTTGTGATTTTCTATTTTGAGCTTGAGATGGTAAAATCAAATGCGAAGCAAAACTATGATGACTTGATTGTAGAGCCTTTCCCTCAAACATACAAGTCATTGCTTCCATATATCTCCTTGGTTTTGCATGAGAGGTTTGTGTATATATACGAATGAAATCTTAACATCAGCTTTAAGCTTTTGAGGGCAGTAACTTCTTAGGGGCTGACATTTGCCAGCTGACTATTTTGCGAATATCCCCTAAACATATTCCAGTATTTGAAAATGAAGATTTGTCCAAATTTCTATAAAACTATATTTTTCAATGTTAATTCGCCAACTTCATATATAAAATGCATCGAATGTCAAGGAACCAAATTTGCCCGGGAATGATCCCGGCCTCATCCTTTATTACAGTATCTCTGGGCTTTTGCACTCAGCAAGAATTGAACCCTGGTGGGCTCTTTGTGAGCCAAACAACTTTACCAATGGACCAAAGACCGTTTGATGGAAGAATAGTTTTGAATTAATGTTCATGTAAGATTTCACTATTTTTTGATTGAAAAATGCACTTTTATTAATAGAGAAGATATAATACACCGCATTTTCACTATTTTCAAACTTCATAAAATATTTGTTTCCTAAAATTAGCCCCAGTGGGAAGACACATTGTGATCCAAGAAAGCATTTTATTGTTTTATTAATTGCTCATATATTTTGGGCCTATTAAAGTTATCACTGCCTTGTCTTCCCTTTTTTTTTTGGTGGTATAATGAAGATGTTTAAAAGTAAAATATCAGTGTTATTTGTATCCGAAGGACAATTAATACTAGCAGCTGCCCCATTTGTTGCAAAAATATCCCAATAGAGAGTAAATGCAGCCCCGATTTTGAACAAGAAAAGCTAATAATTTACATTTAATGCTAATAATTTACATTTTGGATGTGTATGACAAATGTAACACAAACTCATTTTAATGCAAACCCTACAAGCAAAGATCATACTTTCAAAAGGCATTTTCTCAAAATAGTACGTCCCTATGTATGTTTCAACCCTTAGCCTATAAATGCAACACACTTTGATGATGGTGGTGTTAATAAGATAGGTTTTTGGTAAGTTCTATCCTAATAACAAAACAAATTTTTTATATTGTTTCGACCTGACATTGTTTTATTTAGTTTTATCCTCATTTTGGTTGACATGAGTCAACTTGTGGACCAATGGTATCCTAATGCGAATTCAAAAAGTCTATAAATATGTGTGTGCATTTGTGCTTTAAATTTTTAAAAAATGATTAGACATTTGTAGTGTTACGCGGGGACGTGTCCTGGCCATTTTCCTCACGTCCCGGATGTCCGGGACGTCTCGGGGATAGGGACGGGATGTTTCTTTGTCGTCCCTAATTTAAAAAAAAAAAAAAGGGGGACGCCCCCACAAACCAGAAACGCACCCGGGACGTCCCGGGTGCTTTGGGGACTTCGTGACGTCCCCGAGACGTCCTGGGGACTTCACGACGTCCCGAGACGTCCTGGGGACTTCACGACGTCCCCAACGAAATCTGCACTTTTCCAACATTAAAACATGTGAATTTCAGTTTTATAATACTTTTTTTTATATTTTTTTAAACTTTTAATACATTCTAGTAAAAAACAACATGCAGATTTCTCATAATTGCCATAAACTGCAGAAGTATTGTTGCTCCTCCATGTTATGTCTGATGATATGAAGTAATGGTCACAGGTCGAGTTTTATAAATTTTCAGTCATACACTATACAACTAGTGTTTGTTAATTCTTCGTTGCTGGTTATCTGGAGATAGTTTATGGTTCTTTCTGTTTCAGTGATAGGACATTTTGTTTGTTTGCTGCATATTTAAGATTTTATATATCGCAGAAGTTTTTGCTTCAGACCCATCTGCATGTAGCAAGGATCAGAATGTATGTAATCCTATTCTCAAATATAAAATATAATAGTCACAATTTTTTTAAAAAGGAAAAAGTAGAGATTATAGTTTGTACAATGTTGTGGCATTCAGAAAAATGAGTAATCTTTATGCTTGCTTAATTTTCTATAAAGATATTGTAGTTTTCTGTGGACTTGCAGCAGACACTAACTAGATATAGCTAGCTTAGTCGAGTGTTAGCATTTGAAAATCATGAGAACAGTGTAACAGTTACTCTTGTTCTTGTTATGTTCTAATCAGTGGCTTTGTAATAGGTACGTCAACCACATATAGATGCAGTTACCCATGTAGTAGTGGATGAAATCACGTTACAAACGTATTAATTTTCAAAACATATAGATCTACTTAAATGGGAAACAGAAAAAAGTAAAATGAAAAACCTCAAATAAAGACTCTTACCTCTTAAATCCCCGTCGAAATCTTTTGAAGCTGATGCAGATGAATAATTGGATTAATCATTAATGGTTTCAATCTTCAAACTTTCAATTTTAAGTCTTAGTTTATTGAATTATTCATGTTATATTTGTAAAATTAATAAATTATATATATTTTTATTAGCCGTCCTTTTGCCATCCCCGTTGTCCCCAAATTTTCAAAATTAATTACCGTCCGAAAACCTCGTCCTATCGTCCTAGAGTCTTAGGTAACTATGGACATTTGTAATTTTGATTGCACAATAGCAATATTGAAATCATGATTGTATTATATATTCTATATATGAACTAGTTCCCTACCAAAACAAAAATAAATATTTTAGAGATTTATTTTAGGTGATTATAATTGCACAAAATGAAAGTTAAGGGTTGGTTGCGTTGCATGTGCTTGGTTACTTTTTGAGTTGCATTAAGTTTTGATTGTGATCTTTGTTCAATTATAAAGGATTTGGTATTAGTGGAGGGATAGTACAAGCCACCATTAACATTCTCCTAATTTTGTGGGTTTTGCAATGAAGTGAGGGAGGATGAGGGTTATTGAGGAAACTAATTTTTAAGTGATTCACAATAGATTTAAAAAATCTGAAATGATTTTATGCAAATTTAAGGATTGATAAATGCATTTTAAAAGGAAAATTCTATTCAACACAAAAAAATCATTTTGTAGGATTTTGCGATTGCCCACCCTTCAAAAATGGTGGTTAATATTTGGCTTTTCAACACATTTTCTTTCTTTTGAAATATTTAATTACTAGACTTCATGGAAGAGTGTATCCACACGCACTATTTTAGCATTAATTATGTACCATAACTCTATATTTTCGGGTATTTGATTATTTCAAATTCAAATAGAATAATCTTCTTTTATGTAGTTAGATCGAAACATTTATTAATTTATTTGAAGCTAGTCACATGCTTTACATGCAACACGAATATTTTAGTGCATTTGTGTATCTAAATCCATTTTAGTCTACATTGTAGACACCCATTAATCTATTGAATCTTTCATCCCATTTTAATCCTGCAAAAATTCATGATTGATTAATTAGTTTGTTAATCTTGATCAAATAGTATAATAAATTGTATCTTCACCTAATTAAATTATTCACCAATTATTCATATAGTAATAAAATAATCCACTTCATTCTTTGTTTAAAACCCCACTATTTTAACCACTTCATTTATTTCATTGTCCACAAATCTTATTTTGACTTGTTTTTAAAAGTCTTCACCGACCTCTATCATCAAATAAAATAATTCATTCATTAAAAAAAAAAGATTTTATACTAAATTCTCCAAAATCTTCACACATTTCCAAGACCAAAATAAAATAATTCATTATAATAGTTTATTTTTAAAGATTCTCCACTAAAAATTTTAGTCTTCACCCACTTTCATTATCAAATAAAATAATTCATCAAATAATTCATTTTAAAGACGCCCTACTAATTCCTCAAAAGTTTTCATTCATCTCCATTAACAAATAAAATAATTCATTCAAATCTTTCACTTTATTTATTCATTTTATAGGGTTCTATATTATCTCCACTAAATTCCCTACTATGTCTAAAATTATAATTTAATATTCTACCATCCCCATTATTGAAAAATCTAAAATAGATTATGATATCATTCATATTCAAGAAGCAATCAAAGATTAATGTCGTTTTATGAAACGCCATTCAACAAAAACCAAACATCAAAGTTGTTCAGTAAAGACATGTTGTAGAAGTTTCGTTATACAAGTCTTGGAGCATCTACACTCATCGGAGCAAATCCACTATCAAGGGAAGTGTTTTGTACATTTTGTTTTTAGTTTGCTAGTATTCTCTTGCTTCTCTTTTTGCTCATTTAAAAGTGTTAGTGTAGTCGGTGATAAGAATCTTATCATGAGGCAATGTTTTGATTTCATTCTAATGTCCTAAGCGTACTATATGCTTTAGGGTATGCATTGTGGGACAACCACATCATTTTTTTGAAGTTTTTGATGGTTTCATGGTTGTTGAATTCTTTTACAAGTGTGAAAGAGCTGCTTTGTTGCTAAAATTTCATATTAGAGGTGTTTCCACACTTTTAATGACGTTGTAGCACCGTGTTTTGCATTTCTACACATTGTTAATTTTTTTTTGTGTTTCTTAAGTTTCTTGCGTGTCCGCACTACTCTTCACTTTGTTGTTGTGCATCATACTACTTCTTGTGCGGTGGAAAAAATTGAATGAAGAAGCCTTAATGGACATCAAAGCGATACTTTGTTTGTGTAGATTCATTTAACAAAGATAAATAAAACCATTCACTATTTAATTAACTCATCTTTAGCCTTCTAACCATTATTTGTTTTGCATATTTTTTGATTATCTTTGATCTTTTTAATTAATTTTTGTGATTGTTTTTATAAAATTTAGAGATTTTAACCAATAACACTTAATTTTCTTCGCATCACAAGCATTTTATTTAGTCAACTCTCACTACTACATATAATGCAAAAAAACATAGAAATTTATGTTTAATTCATGTCATTTCATGTTTTTTTTTTTTTTTTTTTCATTTTTGATATCAATTTCAATGTGATTACAACACAAATATTGTAGCACAATTGTGACACAAAAGTAATGCAAAAAGTGACGTAATATAGCATCACTTTTGCGCTATACTCATCCATAACTTTAACAATAAAAAGATGGGCCCAAAAACATCAATTTTAAAATTTTGAAGTCCATGTGCTCTACCAAAACGTCAAAAAAAGACAATGTAATAGAAACATGCTAGGGGTGAAATGTAGAGGAAAAACATCGAGACAAATGAGGGAAATATAAAGGAAAAAAATTATGTGGAAGAAGAAAAAAATGGAAAAAGGGTATGGAAAAAACAAATTCACGCAACCTTTAAAGAGGAGCGTGACAAAGACAAGAAAATAACTATGTACAACCAATGAGGAGGAGGTGGAAGAGGAGGAATACTCAAAATACCAAAGAATAAGGGTATGTACATAATTTTTATTACAATTTTTTTACATATAACACATAATTATTTTAATAATAACCTAAATTCTAACAAAAAATAAATCACAAAAACAAAATAATAAACGTTAAGAAAACACAACAAATCCTAGAAAAAGCAGAACACCTTGACCCACAACAAACTCTAGCCATAAAAGTTTAGGCAAATAAAGAACAAAGCCTAGTAAAAATAACAAATTATAGGAAGAATACAATACACCGTAACAAGCAAATAGCAAACCATAGCAAAAAAAGTAAAATAACATAAAAATAATAAAACTAGCAAAAGAAAATTAACTCTATAAAAAGACAACAAGCCCCAGTTTAAAGCAATAAACCTTGACAAATTGTTTTTAGGAAAAGAAACAAATTGTAGCAAAAAAACCCTGTAAGAAAACCTTTGAAAAATAAACAACAAAGCTTTGCAAAAAAACAACAAACCCTAGCCAAAACACATTAAATCCCAACAAATATGTTAGTGTGAGGATATGTTTGTAAACACCTATTTATTTGTATGTTTCTGGGTGTGAAACAACAAGTGGGTGCCGAAATGTGAGTTGGTTTTGGGAATTTGCAATATCTATAAATATTGTAACATTCCATTTCTCTATAAATTGCTTGCGATCAATTTGCAAGATACTCATGTAATATGCTAATTTTACATTAATAAAATTCTTATAGGCCACCTCCTTGTTCCTGGTTCTCATCATTTGGTATCGAGCTATGATTTAAGAATCCTGTGCAAATAAAAGAGGTTGTAGAAGGTGAAAGGTTTTAGATAAAGTTAACTACTTCTAGGTGTAGACACCGAATCTAACTACACAGTTTTATTACTAAAATTGCACTATTTATCCTATTTTCCATCATTTTGTTATAATTAGTGGTTTTTCCGCTAATTAGCTAACAATCCCGTTCGTCTCGGCCAATTAAAGACAATGCCATTTATTTTTCATTATTATTGCGATCCTTTTTGCGAAATGTTGGACAGAAACCTCGTTCTCATGCAGTGAATGCACCGATACTAAAAGCCACCAACAACCTCGAAATATGGAGGGCTTAAGGAGCCTCGAGATGTGGATGTAGATCTGCGGGCGCTAAGAAGATAGATGTGATCTGCAAGACTACACAAGATTGAATTAGATAACCATGTGTAAGTAATTTGCTGGACAATGTCGGTTGCCCAAGAGGCTATTAACTCCCTCCTAGGATGTCAACCCCCTTGTTCAAAAAGATAAAAATAATTAATGAGTGATAGATAACACGCAAAAGTAGAGAAATGCATTATGCCACGTAAATGGAATGACGAGGAAACTTAGCTGGTGCTTTGATATGGTGATGAAATGAGCATTAAGATGGCAATATGATGGACAATGTCATAGCTTCCCCAACAATATCAAAGGTTTCTCCAACACTATTCACCTCAACTTCTAACAATGACAAAGGTTTTCCTTGAACTCAAACTTGCTTGTTCCTAAAACTTCAAACTAAAAATCTTCAACTTGTTTGAAAGAGGGGAAGGCCTGTATTTATAGCCTAGAGATGGGGTAAGATTAGGGATTATTAGGTAACCGAGGTTTGAAAAAGTAACCTGGTCGGTCGGTGAGTGGGGGACATGATTTGATTGATTAGGTGAAAGAATGACCTTGATATGGATTTGATTTGATTGAGTGGGGTTCCTGATTTGAGGGAGTAGGTGGAATTATGGATTTGATTGGATTGGATTTGACTGATTAGGTGAGATAATAGATTTGATTTGATTGAGTGGGGTTCATGATTTAGATGGTGGGGGACACGATTTGAGTGATTAGGTGAGATAATTGATTTGATTGGATTTGATTTGATTAAGTGGGGTTCATGATTTGGATGATTGGATTTGATTTGATTGAGTGGGGTGATGTGACTTAATTGGAATATTTCAATATTATTAGCACATAATATAGATTAATAAATTAAGATTGATTAAATATGTAGTGTTAGTGGGAAATGATATTCGAATGAGTAATCCCGCCGAAAGAGAGCAAACGTGGAGGAATGATACCAAAAACGGTGTCTACATTTGACCCTTTTTGATGAGTGGTTTGCATTGGGGAAGCCGTGAGACAAAAATGATGAAGTATCAAAAATATGAGTGATAAAGTGTTCCCCCTCAAACTTGGGAATGAAGACACAAAGGAAGTTAATTAGGAGTTTGAAAGAGATAGATGGTAAAGATTAAAAGATGGATGAAACAGATAACCAAGGCAAGATGCCCCAAGCAAAAAGGATTGCGAGAACAAGGTAAAATATGGCGGTGACTTCAGTATCACATCGGTAGAGGAAAATTACGGTGTCAATGGAGATAGACAACAACGTTCTAAAGACCATTGAGTGGGTGAAGACCACTGCAATATGGATGCAAACCATGATGACCAATGGGTCATAGGAAAACATTAAAATATGTGCAACTAATTGCTGAAGGTATGCAAAATCCTTTGTATGTGAGGAATCGATTGAAAATCATGCGTCTGCAAAAGGGACAAGGATGAAAATAACGATGCATGAGCACATGGCATGAAAGTCAAAGCAGAAGATGGATTGGTGAAATAAAATGCCCCAAAGGGGGAACAAGTATGGTCACAAAGGCAGACATGAAGACAAGATTGGATAGAAGTGTGAGTTAGAATATGAATGGTAAGATAATATGCCCCAAATGAGGGGGTTAATAGTTGTGAATAGAGATTTCCTAAGGAAGATGCTGCTTTGACAAGAAAATATTAGTAGAACAAACTTTGATTCATGGAAATGGGGGAAAGAGTACGATCGATGTTTACCAAACAAGTCAAGTATAATGATCAAACTGAAAAGTGTAAGAACATTCATATATGTGAACATAAATCATGGAATTATATATGATTATAAGATATGCCATCCTTAGGTATAGATTTCATGGTTTGAAATTTGATTGGTAAGAATGCAACCTTGATAAACGGTGACCTTAATGAGAAAAAAACACATAATCGTAGTAAGGAGGATACGAGGAAATCATGCCTTAACCGGATTGGAGGTAAATAAGATAGGGTACCACTCAAGGAATTGCACTTACATCTATTAGCAGGTGTTAACACATAACAAACGATATTTAGTTATACCAAAAGATCATGAGGGAAATATGGATGAAATATGCCAATGTTGACACGACAAAGGGGATTATAGATGTAACTTGTACGCGGGAAGAGGGTTCTCCATAGGTGGTTGTTCCTAGGACTATGCCCTAACTCTGGGAAGGGGAAGATGCAAACTAATCAATGTAGGAAGTCTGCAATGTATATGAGAAAGATGATCGATGCGGGAAGCTTTCTTAGGATGTTATGATATATATAAGGTTGATCAATGTAGGAAGCCTTTGCTACCATGATAAGAGAGTAGCCATCCTTCGAGGGTATGGTCTACTTTTTGCTTTTGCTTTGGGATTTTTGACTTTTGTTTTTAGATGACAAGATAAGATATGCACGATAGATGTCCTTCGAGGTAGCAGTCTATTTTTAGTCAATGATTTTTATGAACAATTGTCCTTTGATGGATCAATCTATTTTTGGATAAGATAGCATGAGATATGAACATCCATAATTTGTACTTTTTTTGTGTTGATTTTTTATTTAATGGGGAAGAGTTGGGTATAGCTAGGTAGACCACTTAGGAGGGGATGATGATCATACAAGTGACACCCCTGGACCTTTTGTGTGGTTTCGATAGGTAGATAGGAGGATGATGGATGTAATGATCATGGAGTTCTCACCAAAAAGGAGAACCTATCCATAAGAACAATGTTATGGACGAGCCGTGGTGCCCATATTTAAGGTCATGACTAGGAAAGTGACGACAGACCACATAATTCCAAATCATTATAGTGATAGATGGAAGAGGTTCATGATGGAGGAATGATCTAAGGATATAACTAAGTGCTCATTGGTAGATATGCTAACAATAGAATGGCTGTAAGTGCAATGCATTAAGAGGTTTAGTCTCTGGTTTACCATCAAGGGAAGCCAAACGATAGACCCCAGACCCATACTAGAGTATGATCGAAAGATAGGATAAAGTATTAGGGGAGGAAGATAGGATACTATGATATAGATGAGTGAAGATAAAAATTATGCGCTATCCTTTAGGAAGCAAAGAAGTATGTGCCCCTAATGAGGTGAATAAATGGCCACAAAGGTGGGATTAGGATGAAAATAAATGGTCCCTCTAATGGAGAAACAAGCATGGCCACAAAGGTGGTCTTTGAAATAAATAAGGTGCCCCAAAGAAATGGACACATATGGCCAACAAAGTGGACTTAGGATGAGAGGATTGATTAGATGAAATCGGATAAGGTAAAATATGTGCAAGACCTCAAAAAAATGAGGAAGCGAAATAAATATGGTGCACCAAAGGAAGGGACACGTATGGCCACAACAATGGACTTAAAATGAAAAACATGGTCCCTCAAGGGAGAGACGAATATGGCCACAAAAGTGGGCTTTAAAAAGAGATGAAGATTTGGACAAGATTAATTTGGATTTAAGATTGGATGAGATTAAATAAAGCGATGTCAAAAGTGAAGTCCCCCAACATGCGGGAAATTTTATGGACGGATAAGAGATGAATTGATGCGGAAGGGATTCTAAGGACGAGGGGAGGATGTCCTAAAAGTGAGAGAGATTACATTAGATGCGGATGATTTAGTGTATACCGAAGGAGTTTAGATATGATTTTGGACTTGGATGGGATAAACGAATGGAGACCACAAGGGTGATTGACAAGATAAACTATATTGATGAATAATGAAGGACATTCCTTAAGAGGAATTTCATGTGCATGAGAGATGTTAATGGATGATATGGACGGAGGAACCGTGGGAAACCCTACGGATGGGATGCGAGGTGGATTAGATGTAGATGGAGAAGGATGTTCCCCTTGAATGAGGAAATTGTCTTTCTCAATAAGGTTGTGGATGATTGTCTGAAAGGCCTTACAATGTTCAATTTCATGGCCCGAGGTACGATGATAAGCGCAAATGCAATTGGGATTGAACCACAATGGCTTTGGACTATGGGGATTGAAAGATTTAATGGGAGGAAACGTGATGGAAAATATTTGAATTAAATGTTAAAGGATGTTTGTGTAGGACCCAATCAAAGTGTCATGGGGAAGTTAACTCTTATGGGTTTTATCATGATGTTTTGGCTTGGATTTAGGTACAAATGTAGATCAGATGGGTAAATTATGTGTTTTGGAAGACAAATTAAATTTGGTTGGAGGATTGGATTGTTTGGATTGGGATTTAGGTGAGGATGTACATTGGATGGGTAGATTATATGTCTTGGATGACAAATCAAATTTGATTGGAGGATTGGATTGTTTGGATGTGGATTTATCATTGCGAGATGTCGTAGATGAAGGGACTAGCCCTAAAATATATGTTACAACATTGGATTGCTGAAAAGAGGAAGACCTAACTTCATATGATGATGCACAGGGGATTGTTGGGGATGTTTACCACAAGGATTATATTTTTATCAAGAAGATTTACCTTTGGCGGGGATGATAATAATCTCAACTAGAGGATCTAAAGATTATGATGTAGGTGTGGACATTGATGGAGAAATAGGTGTTTGTATAATGGGATTAATAAGGTCTATGCGAGATTTGGATTGTGTAGGTTTTGGTTTGGTCAATGTGGAAATAGTTGATTTGTGAATCCCCTTTGTATTTTCCTTAGGTGGAAGTTTTTGTTCTATAGATTTTGCAAGGGTTTCATTGATAGAGTTGCCAATCGAGGGGTATGTTTGGTGTGATAGAAGGATTAAGTAAAGAGTATTGGGATAAAATGGGTGATATGGCCATGGACAAGGATAAAGGTATAGGGGATGAAGATGTCAAGGTAGGGATAAGTGTATTTTTTGATATGAAAGATTTAGGGGTTGTTGGGATGGATATAGATGTGGGCACGATTGGAATATTTAGAGATGTAAGTGATGTGGTGATGGGTATGTTTGATGTAGATGCGGCTAATGGGTTGAATATGACATGTTAGGGCACGATAGATGTGGATGAAGTGGAATTTGATGTGGATGTGGTTAAGGTAGTTGGTGTGGTTGGTATAGAAAGAAGCCTGGAAGGAGGAGCTTGGATTGACTCTAAGAATGGTATAACGGGTAAAGGTGGAATGGATGTAGGTAAGGTAGAAAAATCCAATGAAGGGGATGTGGTAACCGATGGAGTAGGTATGATAGGTAATGCAATAAATGTAGGAGTAAGATCAGGTTTAGGTGGGAATGGTTGTTTCATAAATGTTTTGAGGGGTAAGAATGATATGTTTGTGAATGGGGTTGATGTTGTAGGTGTGGATGTATGGATAGGTTTGTTTGATGTAGATTTGGGTGAAGGAAAAAATGTGAGAGATGTAGGGATAGGTGTGTATATCAATGGGGCTGAAATAGGTGCTAAGGATGAATATGATGTGATAGATTGGGGCATGATTGAAGTGGATGAAGTGGGTAATATAGTCAAAGTTGATGTGGATGTGGTAAGGGTAGGAGAAGGTATAGGTATATGACAAGTAGTAAAAGTTGATATAGGTGTGATAGTTGTGGATACGATAAGTTTTGAATAAGGAGTGGGAATAATGTCTAAGGTAGGAACATGCGAAGTTGTTGATGAGATGAGATCTTGATTGATGGTGTCAATGATGTAAGCATTTGATAGTTGAGATGTAAAAGGGGTGGCTTGATTCATTGGTGGTTGATTAGGAAAAGGTTGCATAATTTTGTCGAGGGGTTGGCTAGGTGAAGTGGTGGAGCTATCTATTTGGATATCCCCTTGATTTATAAGTTGTTGGATGCGATATTTGAAGGAATAAAATTTCTCAATTTCATGACCTTTGACTTGATGATATTTACAATAGTGGGCTTCATGATACCAAATAGGCTTGGGTTGTGAGCTATCCATGGGTTGTATGGGAGGAAGTTGGATGGAGTGAATGTCAACAACTTATCAAATATAGAACTATAGGATTCTCCCAAGGGGGTATAGTTGGTTGTTGATTGAGGGGCTCATTGTTGAGGCCATGTGCTAGATGTAGGTGCGGATGAGGGCTTAACAACCACGGCGTTGGCCATACCCTTAAATGTGTCGTTATGTGTGGATGGTTAAGTAAATTCAATTTTAGGTTTGGTTGATATGAGTTTAAGATGAATTTTCTCAATGACACTAGTTTCGAGTTTACGAGCCATGGTAAAGGCTTTGTCAAAGGTTCAAAATAATTGGATTTGAAAGGTATATGATATATTTTTACACATTAATGTGAGAAGAGATCGATAAGTTCGGTTTGTGGAAGAGAGAAGGATAGTTGGTTTATAACACTGCGCCATCGTGCAAAACATTCTGCGACGGAATTTTCATCAAACTTTCGGATGATGTATAGGTCGAGTGATTGTGATTTTGCATGCAATGTTAATCGAAAAGTGTTCTAAAAATAATTGTGCCAAGTTGGGCGAAGGAGAATATAGAATATTGTGGGATACTATTGTACCAGTCCAACATGAGACCGATTAAGGACATGGGGAAAGTGCGAAGTAGTAGGTCTTTTCATGTGAAATAAGATAACATGCATGTTTAAATGCACAAAGATGCTATTGGGGATCCTCCTCTTTGTTGAACTTAATAAACTCTGGAAGCTCCCAATGAGGAGGATAAGGTTTGATAGGAACACATGATGAATGGTTCATTACAAATTTGTTCATAGGATAAAGTAACCTTGGGTACCAATGTAGCGAGTTTCTAGAATAGCCGGTCTATTCATAAGAACGTGAATAGGATCGTTTGATGAGATGTTAGGTTGAGATTGGATTGGTTATGGCATGAAATGTAGCACGATAGATGTGGATGCTATGTTTGTGGATGTGTGGGTGTTTGGGGAATTTTTGATAAGGTGGTTGATAAATTTGTGGATGTGTGGGTGTTTGTGGAATTGTTTGATAAGACAACCGATTAGTTTCAGATGTGTGGGTGTTTAGGAAACTGTTTGATAAGGATTAACATGTGTCATGGGTTGAGATTGTTGCATAGGTTGATGTTGAGCAATAGGGACATGATGTGTTTGTTTAATTTGGGTAGGTTGTTGTGGTAAGTGATAAGTGGGGATATGAGTGTTATGAGATTGAGATGGTTGGAGCATATGGTGGGTAGGAATGTAAGTATTAAGAGGTTGAGATTGTTTGATGGGCATACTAGTGACAACAACCAGATTAGAGATAGAATTAGTATGAACTGACATGGGTGGAGTAGGATCAACCAATTGAGTAGACTGATAAGTTTGAGAGATTGTGGGGGTTTACGAAATATGAAGTTATAAATGGGGTTAGAAGGAGGTCCAAGAGTTTCTAAAGGAGCTAGAGATGTAGTTGGTCTAGGAAGGTTAGATTGATGAGGGACATGGGGATTGGTTTCAAGGTGGGGAAAATTTTGGATGACATGGTCCTCATGAGGCGAGACCATGGAGACTGGAGGTTGGGTAATGGAAGGTATGGTCTCAAGTGTAGAATCTTGTTGGGAGAGATCATTAGGGGAAGGGATGTCATTGGATGGAGCGGATTGTTGTGTTGTTTCGATATGAGGATGAGTGAAAATAGGCATGAAATAGTATAAAATTTGTTTATGTAATTTATTAACAAACAAATAAAGCAACAAGGTTCTTATGAACATGATTAATTAGAAGATTTGAAAAGATAAGTGGATAACGAAGTCACCTAAGGAACCATAGTCCGAGGTCATTTGGTTTTTAGTATTTTTGGCTAGGAGAGTCTCAGATTGGGTGATGAAATCCCAAATAGTGAACTGGGTAAGGAGATGTTTTGATGTGTTATTTAGATGCATGAGTTTAGGTTACGTGTGGTAATGTGAAATGCGAAGGTTAAACCCCTATTTATGCTATGTGAGCAAGTAGGATGTTGGTAATATGGATCATGGAAATGGAAACAATTCCCCAAAATCTACAACAGTGGAAGTGTAAACTAGATAAATCTAAATCAAAACAAAGTACACACACATAACACAACATGTATCGTGGTTCACCCAATATGGGCTATGTCCACAAAATATAGATATCTCATATATATAATAATGAACAAGATTACAAAACAACTCTTCCAACAAGAGTAAAATGCATCTCTCCAAGAGTATCTCCTCCTCCAGATCTCTAAATGAATCTACATGAGTGCACTACAAGTGTGCCCCCAAGTCACCAAAGCATATCTCACATATCGGGAACTACCGCATCTCTAAAGCGTAACCAAGCTCTCATGTCAATCTGCAACAAGACCTCTCAAATAGATCTATCAATGTGCAACCATAAATGTGCACCAAAAAGTAAGTATTTCCTCCATCTTTGCATCTTCCACTATGCAAACAAGAAGAAAACTTCCTATACAATATTTGGATACTATCCCGTATCCATAAGCTATCCTACTAGCTATAATACAAGAATCTTATGTACCAACAATACAACATGATCTCATGGATCTACTATACAAGATCTCAGAACTTGTGGATCTACAAGATGAAAGAATATGTGCTTTGCATACTATGCAAGCCATTAAATTGAGACAAGAAAATACAAAGGAAATACAGTAGAAGACATAACATTCTTCTCACCATTTAGATGTACCTGTTATTTCCTTCTTTCCAGCTTCTCTCCATTGAAGCTTTGTCTTCATGCAACCCTTTTCTTCTTTTTCTTCTTCTTCATCTTCAACCAAGGAGAATTAACATTCTTCCTCTATCATTATGTTCTAACCCTAGTTTTCTAGCTTATATAAGCTTATACAAACTTAGGGCACCTTAGCTATGCATTTACAACCTTTAGATCACCTTTATAATCAAAGGTTGGATCTAATCCCATGTCTAAAATAAAAACATTCACGCACAAGTAACCGGTCTTTGGTTTCCTAACCAGTGCTTTGGTTCCCCGATGTTGACCAATCTTTGGTTCCGGTTGACTAGTGCCTGTTCCCTGATGCTGACCGGTGTTGGTTCCTTGACTGATGCCGGTTCCTCTCAGGTAACCGACGTCGATTCCCTGAGCGACACCAGTTATTGTGTAAACTTGCAAGTTGTAAAACATGCTACTTGTGAAGTAATTTAGCTCCACAACTCAACAATATCCCACTTGGAGATAAATTGCTGAACATGTACTGTACAGTACCATCCTCTACATACCGTGAAGACCAACTATTATTTACTTCAACAATTCTCTCAAAATCAAGTAAGATTAAACCATCTTCTAAAACTAAGAAGATAACAAACCATGACTTACCATATACCTGCACGAAGCTACTACTGATTCGTGATACATGAGCTATCCATACATCAAGCTCCCACTGAATCATAACTCTAAGCCTCTCATGCAACTAAGCCACCATGACTAACACACTGCAAGAGCTCTCACTCAAACTGAAATATTGAACTTCAACTGCAACCATAGTCATACCTATAAAATCAACCATGTTCTCCAACCATCTATCCATGTCTCCATGCTACTACCAATGCAATTGACCAAAGACAAGTCAAACTGGAATAATCGTAAGCAATAAACAAGATCCTAGGTAAGACAACCCAAATGAGTTCTACATGCAACAAGTGGGTGATCAATCCACAACACCTGCATAACTCAAAGAATCCAAACACTACATTCTATAAATCCAACCCTGCATAAACAAATTTCATGTCCAAGACAACCATCTGTAGAAAACACATCTATCATGGAGTAACATAGTAATAAGAGGAAATACAAACATCCCCTACTCATGCTCAAAGGGAATCTAAACCATGCTCATATGCATCCATGTGTAAAACAAATATCTACATCATCATAGACACATAAAAAAATCTTTCCACATGTATAAACTCACTATATACATCCATCCATTTCATCAGGCTCTCCAGAAGCTCCAAGTCTCTCACAAACTAACTCAAAAGCCACATATGAATCCTGTGCTCATCAATATCAACATAAAACAATCATGCTACTAATAAATAGTGAAAATACCAGAAAATATGTCATCAACATACTCTACACAACTATCTAAGATGAAAGCAAATAATGGAAACATCAATAAACTGTAAATAAACACTTGTTGTCACACATACAACCTGAAAAACCATGGAAGATCCTGCCAATCACCTGTCAACCGTAACAAACAAATTTTCCTTCTTTCACCCTTCAAACTCAAAACATTTCTCTCCCTCTTAACCCAACTGAACAACCATCAACTGTCATCCCATAAGGATATCTAGGCACCACAAAATAAAACTAGAAGTGATGTCAACATGCACTAAACAAAAAATACCTGTAAAACCATGACTTTCCTCCAAAACAACTTGTGCCTCATGCCACTTTGAAGGGTAGCATAATCCTCTTACTTTACACGTGCATATGTGTCTAACCTGCAATGCCAACACCCATGGCTTGCTCCCACTTAACATGAACTCCCTTGCACTACCTCTAATAACAAGCTCAAAAGATCCAATATATATCAATGAGAAATAAAACTAGATGAAAGAAATATAAACCTGATTCCCTTCTTATCAAATAATACTTCTACATCACAAAAGTTTAGACTTCTTTTGAAGTAGGTAAATCACCTTATTTTCACCCCTGTTTACTTAACATCTCTCGTTACCTGTAACTATGTCTAATCATGAATTTTCATTGAGGATCTCATCCTTAGACTAGATACCCTTGTCCTTAAGATTCCAACACATCCCGGAAATAAAAGTCAAACCCACCAAATATCCATGGTGCAAATTTTTACTTGTGCACACAATCAAAACATAATACCAGTTGCTTCAAACGAAAGAAATAGAACATGAGCCATATATGGATACCTAACCTAAAGTCTCACTAGACTAACCAAACCAACTTTGTCCTCTTTTTGATTCAAACATTGAAGTGATGAACACCGTCTCTACCATGTACACTCTGTGCAAGAAAACCTATTCTCTAAAACAGGACATTGAACCATCCATGCCCTCTTCTATTACAAAAACCTAGTACATATTCACTACCATAGAGACCAACCTTGGTTTCTTGACCTGTACCGGGCCCTCTATGTGACACTAGTTCCCGACCAATGTCATCATTCTTTGGAATGAACACAATGCCACAAAATTGACATAATACACCAAACCAGGTGCATATTCCAACCAAAGTTGATAGTTGTGTTGAGCCAGTCATTTCAAGAAGCACCCAAATCTTGTACAAAATCTTAACAACAATAATACATGTAAATAAATTGCACCAAGATGAAATACATCACCTTACCAACACCAAGACACTCAACCACATCTTCATATGAAGTACATACTTCTTTGATGGAAGCCCCATCTTTGTTTTGTGCTATGCCTCTATACCGAATCCCGTGCATCTAACTGCACCAAGGGTGCATAACTGATCCTCTATCTCATACTCAAATATGCAATTCCAAACCATGAATGTGAATCCAAAACATAAAAGTACTACAATACCAAGATAACACAAAACCATACCTCTATAATCGGGATCTGCAATCGACCAACAATCCCGTGCCTCTAAGAACCAGAGACACCTCAACATCAAGATACATTCATTGTATCTTCTCTAATTCCTTAGATCTATAATTTTATGTTTAATCTAGGTTACTCAATAACCAAACACAGTCACCCTATAACCAACTATTGTCACCCTACTCGATGCCGGTTGACACCTAAGCGATGCCGGTCACTTTGTATTTTCTAGAAACCTCACATTTATAGGTTCCACTTGAGATTTAAATCTCTTCCTGAAATTTTCACATCAAGAAAAACAAACCCTACTCTCATATACTTTTCAGTAAACCACTAACAATATACTAAAGCAAAACCTTGCTCTGAAATAACCAAGCTCTGATACCAGTTGTTGGGAATATGGATTATGGAAATGGAAACAATTCCCCAAAATCTATAGCAGTGGAAGTGTAAACTAGATAAATCCAAATAAAAAAGTACACACACATAACACAACATGTATCGTGGTTCACCCAATATGGGATACATCCACCAAAGATAGAGATCTCATATATATAATAATGAACAAGAGTACAAACCAACTCTTCCCATAAGAGTACAATACATTTATCCAAGAGTATACCCACCTCTAGATCTCTTAACAAATCTACATGAATGCATTACAAATGTGCCTCCAAGTCACAAGTAGATATCACATATCAGGAATTACTACATCTCTCGAAGTGTAACCAAGATCTCATGTGAATCTACAACAAGACCTCTCAAATGGGTCTATTAATGTGCAACCATAATTGTGCACCAAGAAGTAAGTCTCTCCTCCATCTCTACATCTACCAATGTGCAAATAAGAATACAACCTCCTCTACAATAGTTGGATAGTATCCCGTACCCACAAGCTATCCTACTAGCTACAATATAAGAATCTGTAGTGCCCACTTCCCTTTGACACTTTTTGATACTGATTTTGATACTATTGATCGTATTATGGACACTATTATGTTTTGTTTTGGTATGATGGTTAGATGTTAGATCATGGATTATTATTGATCTGGATTCAGTTATTATGCATGATGGTTACTAGAGACATTTTTATATGAGGTTGATGATATACTGTTTGACATGGACATAATATGGATGTTGATTTGGACTTATGACATTGGATATTTTGGGTAGACCTAGTATGATAGATCATTGATGATGATATAGTTGATTTAATTAATTAAAAATGATAATGTTGTATTCTTGATATTGTCGTGATTCATATGATTAGATGATTTTGAAATGTTGTTTATATCATTTTGGATGTTCTGATACGGCCACGAGGCCGAAGGAGGTATTTGCATTTTGTAGGTTAAAAATCACAACAATGTCGGGGGACTGGAGACTAACCATATTGAAATTTCAGGTGAATTCAACAAGGTCACCATGGCAACTGTGTTGTGTGTTGAGTTATGTTAGGAGTTCCTATGGGGGGAATTTCTATTATATGTGACCATGGGATACATGTTTTAATTATGTGTTCTTTTTAATTATTGTTGTATGTATTTTTCTTAGTAATGTGTTCCTTCTTTTAGTTAATTTAAATGTGATAGTTTTAATGTGAGAGTCATATAGTTAAACTTTATTTAAATTTAATTGGGACATGGAATGTAATTAATAAAGTTGTTGAATTTAAATGATAATGTTGGAAGAGTGTGTAAGTTAACATGTAAGAATGTGTAAGAAATTTGTAAGAGCATGTAAGGCAGATTTTGGAATGTTAAACACTTCATCTCCTTAGGAATTCGAAATTGTCCTTGGAGGCCAAATTTGGAGGCTTGTGGGACAAGTTAAACTTGTCCCACACCTCTTAAAATGATCCACCAACCATGCCTATGGTTTGGAGGTTAAATTTAGGCATTTTTAATGCTTTTTGAAGTGACAATTTGTAAGTTTTAATTGCACTTCCCTTACATATTTTTAATGCAGTCCTTTTGAAGTATGGGTCATTTTGGAGTGTGTAAGTCATTTTGTCATTTTTATTTATTGTGTTTTGGTGAGGATGTTGAATTTCCTCTTGGGGTTGAGGAAGAATGATGTGGCATCCCACAAGGATCCACATCATCCTCTCCTCTTCCCTCTCCTTTAAATTCAAAGCTTCTTGCTCATTTGAGGTTGTTGAAACTTTGTTATTTTCCTCTTGGGGCGCATTTTTTTGTTGTTGTTTTGGAGCTTGTTGTGGAGGAAGCTTGGAGTCTTTTTGCATGCTTATACTTTGCTGGTTTTGGACTGCACTTTGACATTGTGGAAAGCTTGTGAGCTTGGAACAAACTCCATTATGGAGAGGTAGGCATCTTGAG
Source organism: Taxus wallichiana var. yunnanensis (assembly GCA_018340775.1). Lineage (NCBI taxonomy): Eukaryota > Viridiplantae > Streptophyta > Pinopsida > Cupressales > Taxaceae > Taxus > Taxus wallichiana. Next base: position 168,901,330 of record CM031244.1, read on the forward strand.
TTGTGTTTTAAATGTTTTCCTTCTCTTGCATGCATGTTTAAATGGTGTTTGTGTTTGTGTTCTTGGCTGGTTGGGTAGATTGCTTAGGGCATGGTGTAGGAGAAGGCTATGGGGATTTCATATGGGGGCATAAGGGATTGCCAATGGCATTGTTTTATTAAGGAGGGAGTTTTGGTTTGGGATCCACCTTGGAAAAGAAACTGCTTGCATTTCTTACTCGTGGGGCATAAGGGATAAACTTGGGGGGCATAAGGAGGGGTTGGGAGATATAAGGTTTATGGGTTTGTTATGTTTATTGGCGGTATGCATTTTGGTGGATGCCCAATTCCAAATTGGGAGGCATAAGGAGCTCCCCATAGTTCTTGCTCTTGTTGGCTTGCTTGATCAAGCCTATGTGTTGTATGAATTGTTTCAAATGTAGTTGGGAACTGCTGTCTTGTTTTGAACTGTGCATTTTATTGATTGTATGTAATGTGAATGTTACTTGTATGTGATAGAAGTATTTGTTGCCATGTGTTGATATTCATGCTCCATTTCAATATGGTTGGGGCTCGGGGCCAATGAGGAAGGATGGCTTCTCCCTTCTCATTAGATGTCTTGGTTGGGTGGAGAGCGTTACCTTTCCCCCTTCCTTGTTGTGATCAAAGTTGCAAAGAAGAAGAAACAAGCATGCTACTGTTTGGAGAAGGAATTTCACAGTTTGACAATCATTTCCCTTTGAGTAATTCAATGTAACTTCTCCCACTTTGAGTGGATGAATGTATAAATGTTGTAATGTGAAGCATTTCATTGTTAATGGAAGTTGTAGTTGCATTGAGGAATGTAAAGAAGAATTACACTTGTTTTATGTTTTTGGAAAGAAATGTAAAGGATATTATAAGCATTGTAATTTGTATTTTGTAATCGAATCGAGAAGAGTGTTAAGTTGTAAAAGTGTCATTGAATTATGAATAAAAGATTGAAGTAGTTTCAAAATTGGATTGTATACTGGAATTGTTTTGTTGTCCAAGAATGATATCTCTGTTTTGAAAAGGAATAAGAAACAATGTTGTTATTGTATGTATTGTATTTGAAAACAAATGAAAAAGGAAAGTTGTAATGTTGTATTTGATGAAAAATGAAAGAATGCATTTATTTCTCAAAGTGTATTGCACATTTGATTTGAATTATTGTTGAAATTTAATTGTTGTTTGAAGAAGAAAAGAAAGAAAGAATGCGTGGGAAGGAAAGACAGTATTGTTCTCTTTTGAAAAATGCATATTTGAATTGAATTCTGAACTACATTTAATGTAGAAATGAATGGTTGTTTGATAAGCAATTGTATTTGACTAAATTAGGAATCATATGCACATCCAAAACACAAAGAAATGATAAACAAATTTCAAAGAAACAGTCCACTGTATTAAACTCATTACTGGCAATTTATGTTTTATTAAAAATGAGCAGTTTGATCTTACACTCAACAATAAGTTATGAAACTTTGAAATTCACATTTAGGAAGACTTAAGAAACTCAAATTCACTAAAACAGTTAAGAATGAATCTCTAAAACTCAATGAATTTCAAATCGGAGCTTGCAGTCATTTTTCCATCCATTGCCGGAAAAATGCAAACTTGAATAATTAGACAAATTCACTTCACTAAAACACTCTAAACCCTCCCTAGACTAATCCTCCATGTCTGTTTGACATGTGGAGTGAAGGAGGAGTTCAAATTTAATCAAATCGGGAAGTTGGAAAAATGTCAGTTTACAAATTTAAGCCTGCAGATCCTTTTTGAAAAATTGACCTTTAATAACTTAACAAAAAGTGAAATTTATTCTTTTTGTGCAAAGAGGGCATTGAGAGCTTTCTAAAAAGTCCTTGTTTTCCCAAAACTAAGCTTTCTAGCTCAAGTTATGGCACTTTGAAATTTTTGAGCTTGGGCGGGAAAATTTGGGAAAATTTTCCTTAGCAGGGCCTGCAAGCCAAAAATTTCCCACCATTTCGGCCTTAGGAAATTTTTTGAAATTTTGGACCTTTGGAAAATTTTTCCTTTTTCCTTTGCTGGCTCGCAACCAATCGGGAGCCGCCACGTGTCCTCCGGGGGCTGAGGCAGAGGCATGGATTGATTTTAACCCTTAAACTTTTTGAAAATTTTGGAAAATTTTCACTTATCCCTCTACCGGCCCATAGCCAATCAGAGTCTGCCACGTGTCCTCATGGGGCAGCGATGGAGGTGCAGTAACTTTTTTGCCCTTTGACTTTTAAATTTTTTTGGAAAAATTTTCCATTTTGCCCCGCCGGCCCGCATCCAATCAGAGGGTGCCACGTGGCACCTTAGGGGGTGGCGGTGGAGGTTCGGGAGAAATTTTGCTTTTACACTACATGGGGAAAAATTCCAAAAAATTCCCGCAACCCGCCAACCCACCAAAGGGGTTTCCCCTCCTCTTGACACGTGTCCCCCTTGGGGAAAATTTGATCCCAAAACTCTGCTGTCGGACCATATCTTGAGTTCCTGAAGGAGTTAGGAGGACTTCTTTATATCACCGGAAAGGTGAGAAAATTTTCTATCCAATGGGAATGGTTTAGAAATTTTTGGAAGCGTTAAGTATGAGAAAAATCTAGTTGAAACTATGAGCTTGTTAGAGAGTGGGTATAGGGGTAGATTTCTCCCTGAAACTAACTAGAACATGTAACCCTAAAATTTGAACCTTGTGAACTTGATATAAGTAAATAAAGGAAATTTGTGTTTTGGTAAATAGGTTTTGTTCCAGAACCTACCAATGGTAGACTGATGTCTTGCAACTTGGTTGTAGATACTTCTAATAAAAAAAAATTATCCCATAATTTTTCTAGCTAACCCTAGGTTGTTTCTTTGGTCTCAAGTGGTTGTTTAAACGGGCACTACAAATCCTATGGACCAACAATACAACGTGATCTCATGGATCTATAATACAAGATGTCACAACAAACTCGTGGATCTACAAGATGAAAGATTATGTGCTTTGCATACTATGTAAGCCGTTACATTGAGACAATACAATACAAAGGAAATACAATAGAAGACATAATACCATCTTCTCACCATTCAGATGTACCGGTATTTCCTTCTTTCCAGCTTCTCTCCATTGAAGCTTTGTCTTCATGCAACCCTTTTCTTCTTTTTCTTCTTCTTCATCTTCAACCAAGGAGAATTGACATTCTTCATCTATCCTTATGTTCTAACCCTAGTTTTCTAGCTTATATAAGCTTATACAAACTTAGGGCACCTTAGCTATGCATTTACAACCTTTAGATCACCTTTATAATCAAATTTTGGATCTAATCCCACATCTAAAATAAAAAAATCAATCACAGGTAACCGATGTCGGTTCCTCCTAGGTGACCGACACGGTTCTCGATTGATGCCGATTCATCGCGTAAACCCGCAAGTTGTAAAACATGCTACTTGTGAAGCAATTTATATCCACAACTCAACACAAGATGCATGATGTTCATTTTATACCAAATTCAAAACGTGAAATTCGATGCGCATAATCACACAGAAAGGGAAATTACAATGCAAAAATGAGAAAATAGGGAAAAATCAAGAATACCGTATAATGCTTTCCCCCTTATTTGATTGTACGTGATAATGACGTATTTGAAAGTGACCTGTCGGTGGTCGAACGTCTAGTGACCCTAAAATTGCATTGTTCACTATTGCGAAGGGGTCTAGTGAAAGAGATTTAAGGCGTGTTTTTTTGTTTTAACAAGTAATCTTTGATAGAGTAATTGAATGGTTGCAAGGTCGTAGAATATTTACCTTGCAAAATAAAATAAATGTAATTAGCTGATGTGGTTAATAAAAATGATGTGGATGTCACAAATATTTTGTTTACAAAAAGTGCCTTTGTAGAAAATAAAAAATAAAAATAAAAATAAAAATAATTAATCTAATGAGTCAACGAAAATGTCGTGCAACGTTCGTATTCAACAAGAATATAGAAGATATAAAAACTTATTGATAGACTATAAATTAAACTATGAAATAAACAATAAAATAACTATTAAATACTCGATCGAATCAAAATGAGAAACCATGAATTAAACCATAGAACGATAAATTATGAAATGTATTAATAGATTTGAGATGATAAACTACTAAATGAACTATAAAATGATAAGATAAATTATAAAAATAATCCATGAAATAAACGAGGAAATGTGTTAGGTGACTTAAAATGAAAAATTATTGATTGAGAAATCTACGACAACTAACACCAAAGCGCAAGAAATGAATGCCGACGAGAAGGTTATAAATGAAAAACTAGACCAACTATGGATTGATGAAATGATAACCTACATGATAACGAAATGAAAGATTCTATTATTGATATGTTATATAAGAGCTAAACTAATGAAATGATAGATTCTTAAAAATAAACTAAACTTGATATACAAAATAATATCTATAAGAATGAAAGCAAGGTTGAATGGATTACTCGTGAATATTGGTCATGTGAGGAGGGTAGAGGAGTGGAGTAGCTCGAATGGCAATGGTTGATGGGAGATGGTCTTTGAGAGCTCGAGAGAGGATCGACAAAAACAATCAAACCGTGGCCAAAACCACAAATTTATATGGTCGATGAAGCATTAAAAAGGTTTCTCAACTTTATTTACCCATGCATGCGGGACAAACAAATTGACCTTCCACCGAAACAAGCGCCAAAGGGAATCCCATGTGGACGAATGGGGGTGGATCCTTATCAATGGTGGATCAATTCAAATAAATGTTAGATTATTTTGAATCCCACTTTATATAAAGTGAATACATGGAGGGTGTGAATTGGCTATGAGAGATAGGCAAGCACAAAGCTTGATTTAGGAAATCAATTATCGTATACTGAGAATTTGTGATTACTCATATATATCAAACTTATTAAGAATAGAACATTTGATTTTTGCAATGCACCGAACACCTGGTGGAGACAAGTGTAAGTCACTCATGGTGAGACTAGTTTGGCTTTAGGTGGAAATGGGGAACACTGGAATTACAAGTATCTATATGTCCATCCCTTTTTGAGTTAATCTAATATTCCTCTCCAAATTTCAAGACCAAAATATCTTCTGTGATTTGATCTGAATCTAATCTTGGCTATCGCTTTCAGGATCTGAAGCATGGTCTACGATTTTGATCTCTTAGGAAGCCAATCATCTTGATATTGAATTCAATCAACATATTTAGTTGACCTTAATGTTGACTGCGGGTATTGATCCTTGGGAAACAATGATTAGTGGGTATTTTTCACAAATTAATTTGATCTCTGAATCGATATTGGGACATTCTCTGAATTATTCTAGCCCACCATGATGTTAGGTGTGTTAGAGGTTGTCTAGAACTATCCTAGTGCTCGTAGGCCTAATGAAAACCTAAATCACCCCTTAGAAAATGATGACTCAAGAACAATTGGTCAGGCATGGGAGTCGAGGTGTGGCCGAGTGGCCAAGTAATTGGTGACGAGTTGATTAGTGCTACATGGAAGGGAGATGCGGTGGTCATGTAAGTTGAGGAGGAGTGGCGAGTTGTTGGTCCGAGTTGGGGTGAGGGAACAAGGAGAGTTGAATGGCGATTTGAGGTTGGCGTGAGCTAGGGTGTCAGGTAGAGAGTCAAGGTGGAATGGTCGGTGGTAAGGGGGATGGGAAATCTTGGAGTTGGGGAGAAATATGTGGGAGTTGGGATATGAGCTCGATGTCGGATGGGGAGTAGGCGGTGAAGTAAAGTTGAAAGGAGATGGGCTCGGGAGAAGGGGATGGTAGCTCGGTGGATAGGTAGGTGAGCCGAGGGGAGTTTGGAGATTGGTTAGGGTGATGGGAGCTCGTGGAAAGGAGGGATGTGGGAGCTCAAGGAGGTAGAAACCAAGGGAGGAGGAAAATAGCTTAGGGAAGGAAGGGATGTTGAGTTGGATAGGGATAGGTGGGGGTAGTGTAGGATGATAATAATAATTTTTAAATTTTTGTTTTATTTTATTTTAATTTTTTAATAATAATAACAATAAAAACTTATACCAATTATAAATAATTGAATAACAAACTAGTTGAAAACAAGAAAATCACTTACCTCATGGAGGATATAAACTAAGAAATGCAAGTGACATACCGAATTGATGGAGACCACACTAACACCCTGCAAACAAGTCAGTCGAAAAATGAAATATTCGCAAGAGATATCTAAATTGATGAGAACTATGAAACACGATGATCGTTATACTTACGACACCTAGACAAGACGAGTAAAGTAACAAACAAAATGACCAGATTTTGGGTTTGGTCCCATCGGGCATGCCGAGAATGTTAGACAAGAAACCTCGTTCTTATGCAGGTGAATGCACCGATATTGAAAGCCACTAGCAACCTCAAAATATGGAGGGATTAAGGAGCCTCGATGTGGATGTAGATCTGCGGGTGCTAAGAAGATATATGTGATCTGCAAGACTACATAAGATTGAATTGAATTAGACTACAATGCTGGTTCTAAGAGGTTATTAAATCCCTTGGAGGATGTCAACCCCCATGTTCAAAAAGATAAAAATAAATGATGAGTGATAGATAACATGTAGAAGTAGAGAAATGCAATATGCCAAGTAAATGGAATGACGAGGGCACTTAGCTAGTGCTTTGATATGGTGATGAAATGGGAATCAAGATGGAAAGATGATGAAAAATGTCAAAGCTTCCCCAACAATGTCAAAGATTTCTCCAACACTCCTCACCTCTAACTTCTAACAATGGAAAAGGTTTGCCTTGACCTCAAACTTGTTTATTCCTAAAAATTCAAACTAAAAATCTTCAACTTGTTTGAAAGAGGGGGAAGGCTTGTATTTATAGCCTGGAGATGGGGTAATATCAGAGATTATCAGGTAACCAAGGTTTGACAAAGTAACCCTAGTTAAGTGAGTGGGGGGGACATGATTTGAGTGATTAGGTGAAAGAATGGCCTTGATATGGATTTGATTTGATTGAGTGGGGTTCATGATTTGAGGGAGTAGGTGGAATTATGGATTTAATTGGATTTGATTTGATTAAGTGGGGTTTGTGTGGGGTTCATGATTTGGATGATTGGATTTGATTTGATTGATTAGGTGAGATACTTGATTTGATTGGATTGAGTGGGGTTCATGATTTGGATGGTGGAGGACATGATTTGAGTGATTAGGTGAGATAATTGATTTGATTGGATTTGATTTAATTAAGTGGGGCTCATGATTTGGATGATTGGATTTGATTTGATTGAGTGGGGTGATGTGAGTTAATTGGAATATTTAGATATTATTAACACATAATACAGATTAATAAATTAAGATTGATTAAATATGTAGTGTTGGTGGGAAATGGGATTCAAATGAGTAATCATACTAAAGGAGAGCAAATGTGGAGGAATGATACCAAAAGCTGGTGTCTACACCTAGATGCCAATTAATGTCATTTTGTTAGTTATAATCATCATTTAATTAATTAATTAAGCATTATTAATAAATAAATATTTTCAATCTCGTATTTAATTAATAAACTTTCTAATTGGTTGAATCCCCTCTCAAACCCTTCAAATTTTATTAATTTACCTCTAAATCATCTCCAAATGGCTTCTATAAGCTTAACTTGGTCTATTAATTAATCCTAGTTGATTAATTAAATCACCCACAACTCCCATGAGTTGTTAATAAATAATTAATCTCTTCTAATCATACTTATCTCTTTCTAATTCTACTCTTCCTTCATCCCACATTCACAGGATGCAAAATTCTCCCCTTTCTACTTGGCCAAGAGTAGTAAGAGAAGAACCAAAAATGACAATCAAGCCATATTGGTGAGATCTCTTCCTCTTCCTTGGAGAAATTCCTTGATCGTGCATAGTTGTGTTTGGTTCATAAAGAAAATACCTACAATCTAAAATCACATCCAACAATCAAAGGAGGTTTGCATTTGATGTTTGATTTAATGTTTTATGCATAGTTAGATAAGCTTTCCTTTATGCTTTATCATGATGTTTTTGTTTGATTAAACTAAGTTATGGATCTACTTGGTGTTAGGTTTATTTAATTAACTTAGATTAGTTTCACATACATACATATGGCACACCGGTGGGAAACACCTTAGTATCATGCACATTTATTTATGTTTTCTTAGTTTAGGCTCCATTTTATATGATTTTTATCTCAATTGTTGAAATTATTTGATTTTTGAGCATGTTTAGTGATGTTTGATAGTGTTGAGAGTTATTTATGGATATTTAGGAAGCAAAAATCGTTGTCAAATTTGAGTTTTGATGAGAAAAATATGAGATTTATGTTATTTTGTCTTGGTTTTGATGTTTTTTACGTGTAAAGTCTTGGTTCGTTGCGCTAACATTCAGTTGGGTGTGCTATCGTATCATTTTCCTTATGCTAGTGTTCATCTGTGTGTGTTTACGTTCATCTACATGTGTCTATTTCTCACTTGCATGTGTTGGGGTGACACTGAAATTTTTCTTGCATGCATCTACATACCCTTCCCTGCGGAGATGTTTCTTTCTATTTTCCCTACTCGTACATTAGTGTTCATCCGTGCATGCTAATGTTAAATCGCCATGCACAAAGCTAGCATCACTTTGTACATGCTAATGTCCCATTGATTTTGGATTACATGTACTAAAATCTATCTCGTGCGGTACTGCGTCCTCATGCTCGTGTATCCGCATCCATGTATACACATTGGCATTCTTCTTTTCTTTTCTTTTTTTATCGTGGCTGCGTATTATTCCATGTGCTAACGTTCCTATATATGCACTAGTGTACTAGATGCCATTTTTCTCAAAATTAATGAATCTTTTAGTTCTAATTTTCAATTTCTGTTATTTTATACATACTTCCAATTATGATATGCATGTTATTTTTTAAATTAGGGATAAAATTTCAAGTATTTATTAGAAATATCCTTTTTGTTGTAATTTGATCGAAACTGTGTATGCTCTTCTCTTGCAATTTCGAGTGATCTTGAGAAACCAAAACAACAATTATTTTGGATGTTTTTATGATATTTTTGATTGTCATTCAAAATATGGCTAACACTTGATATCATGGTTTAAAATTTCCATGTTGGTTTAAATTGATCAAACACCATGTATGTTCTTCTCTTGCGCTTCTGAATGACCTTTAGAAATAGAAATGGTTAAGATCCTCAATATTTTTATAATATTGTTGTAATATAGAAACCTACTAAACCTTTGAGTGTAGGACCATTTACGCTTGTCAAAGAAAAAATTGAAACAAATTACTAACACTTTGTGTGTAGGTTTCCTTGGTCAAAGAATGACATTTAAGACAAACACATTTTAAACAAAGATAAAAATAACAACTCACACTGTATTTGTAGGTTTGAATAAGGGTTAAAACCCATCCATTTTAACTATGGGAAGTGCTTTGGCTTAATCCATAAAACTCATTGTGAGGAGTACCACAGAACCCCAAAGTAGTCGCACATTGAGGGAACTGGTTGATGAAACGGGTAGTGCCCCAAACACTTACTTGACTAGTAAAACCCATGAGAAATATCAAACATTGTTTGTATGAGACCTCTTTCATTAATTTGCTTTTGGGGTAGTGGTCATTTTTTTATAATTTATTATAAAAATGTGTACCTCTCTTAGAAAAATATTGGTGAGTATTGAGAACAAAATCTCTAGGAAGCTATTTGACATCGGGGCCAATGTTTCCACATCGATTATCATTGGTATCAAACCCTTACTACAAACAAATTTGTCTTAGTTTCCAATTTGTTTTAGAATGAGGAAAAACTTTGCCACAGCTTGTGTCATATTATTTTTAAATCATATAACATATCCTCTTCACAAGTTTTGGTTCCCTTTTTATCAAAATGCACTATCTGAAGTGCTGCCAAAATTGTAAAAACCATTTTGGATTCTTAAACCTTGTTTTATTAAACTTGATTTGAGTTTGTTAAAAGTACATTGTTACACTACCTGCATTGTATCAATCCATTATTGATAGTTAAATCTTGTTTCCTTAAACTTGATTTGAGTGTTGAAATTGTGTTGTTACATTGCCCACATTATATCAATTCATTTTTATACTTAAATCTTGTTGTCTTAAACTTGATTTGAGTGTTTAAATTATGTTGTTATGATTCCCTCATTATATCAACCATTTTGGATACTTAAATATTATTTTCTCAAATTTGATTTAAGTGTTGAAATTATGTTTTCACACTATTCAAATTTTCCTAGTTTCCTTAAACAACTTTTGTGACATTCACACCTAGGAAAAAATTCCTTCGCAGTCATTACTCTGCTAAAATTTCATCAACCATTTTGACATTCATACTTGCAATTTGTTTTCCAAACCTTTCTTGATTGTCAAAATTATGTCGTTATGCTGCTTGTTTTCCTTAGAATCCCTTTGGAAAATTATATGAGCATCCCTATATTTTAAAAATGTCTAGTTGGTGCTATTATGCTTCTCAAATCGATACAAAACTTCCTTTATCATGAAGGAGTTCAAACACACAACTTAGGTCTAGGAATTCACATATAACTATGTCAATCATAATTATATCTTGGGTGGTTCTGACGCTATTGAAAATAGGGAACCCATACTATTTTCCACTTCCCCATGTGATTCTCCTAGTCAGTTCTATTCTTCTGATTCTCGTAATCACTTCTATTTTTATGATTCTTGTAATCAGTTCTATTCTTCCATTTCTCCTAAAACTCCCGAGCGTCATCTAATTGAATTTATTCTAAGGAATAATTTGTCACAAAAATGACTTCTATCTCCTTTGAATATCTATGTAACTTCAAATTCCGCTAATCAAACATCCAATTCAACTCCTGAGTCACGATTCTCTCTTTTTCCACAAAACCCCTTGAATTAGTCACCTAAATGAAGTTTTCCTCCTTTAAAGACCCACACAACTCAAAATTCATCTAATCAACCATCTAATTTGACTGCAATCCAATATCTTTCCACAAGATCCTCTTTTTCTAGATGCACTATGTTGTCTTCTAAACAAACCAATACAAATTTTTCCTAAATTCACATCTAATTCAACTCTTGAGAAGTCCAAGTTCAAATCTATTGAGTTATCTTCTTCTATCTATCCAAATACAATCTCTTTTCGACCCTCAATCCATTTTAATCCTTCATTGTCCCAAAATATCCATCATCAAACATCTTCTAAATCTTTAAATATTTTTGAACCTCTTCCATAAAATCAATCTTCTATCATCAACTAACAACAACCCACACCGATCAATTTCTTTCAAAATGAAAAAGTGATTGAAAAATTCATAGGGCTACACGATGAAATTCCTCTAGAATATCATGAGCAAGTATTTGACATTGACTTGAATGCGTATGCATATTTTGAGGTAGAGGATAAGTCCTATGGTTATCAAACAAGAGGAGGAGCCTAAGATCATCAAACTTGATGCTCCTCTTGTTCTTCCCTTGTAACATTCCCCATTACCTTGTGAAACACCTAGGTCTATCACTCATCCTTGTCCTATCTTATTATCACCCAATCATTCCTTACATATCACACCTCCTCAAACACCATCTATCCTTGGTTCATCTCTAGGTATCCCATCATCTTCTATCCTTAGGACACCTCCTGGTAGCTCAATATATTTTATATGTGGGTCAATTGCTAGTAGCCTATTATGATCTATACTTGGGCCAAGTTATGGTATCCCATTATCTTCTATAAGTGGGTCACCTATTGGAAGCCCATTATCTTTAATGCTTAGGCCTTATTATATTATCCCTTCATCCTATATATATGGGACACCCCGGGTAGCCCATCATCTTCTATCTATGGGACACCTTCTCGGTATCCCAATATCTTCTATACTTGGGCCACAACCTAGTAGCTCACCATATTCTATCTATGGGACACCTTTGGGTATCCCATCATATTCTATCTATGGGAAACCTCTTGGTAGCCCACTATATTATATACTTGAGCCACGACCTAGTATCCCTTCATCTTCTATCTATGGGAAAACTCTTGATAGCCCATTATCTTCTATAATTGGGCCATGCCCTAATACCCTTGATATTCTATTTATGGGAATCCTCTGGTTAGCCCATTATCTTCTATCTACGGGCCATGTCGTAGTATCCCTTCATCTTCTATATACGAGACACCTCCAGGTAGCCCATCATTTTCTATCTATGGGACACCTCTGGGTAGTCCATCATATTCTATCTATGGGACAACTATAGGTAGTTGATCATCTTCTATATATGGGACACATCTAGGTAGCCCATCATCTTCTATCTTCAGGTCACCTCCTAGCCCATTACCATCAATTCTTCGGCCACTTCCTAGTAGCCCATTTCCTTCAATCTTTTGACCATATCTTATTCTTGTTATATTATCCATCCATCAACAACTATGAAAATCCCACCATCATCCCTACCACCCATATTATCAACCCCAAACATCCACCTTTTATCCCATTTCTCAGGACCTTAAAAATCATGCATTAGCGTGTAAGAAAAAAAAACAATTTCTTCATCAAAATAAAATAAAAATTCAAATAGATACACATCTCCCAAAGCAAATTCAATAAACACAAATCCAATTCACAAACATGATTAAAAAATACACACCAATGCCAATGCCAAGTGTGGCGCAAAGTGCATAAATATATGGATAGGTAATTCAATCTCCGACATACGAAATCTATTTTACTTGATAAGTCACAATAACTTATTGAGTATGATCTCACCATGATCATTGAAATTAGATATAATATCACTCTTGATAAACAAAAACTCCTACTCTCCCTCATCAAAGAAATAAAAAACATTCTTACTGGATCCTATCACACAGAGTGAAATTTTTAGTCCCAACCTTCTAATCCATCCTATGCTATTCTTCCTACCCTATCATGGATATTTTCCCTCATATCTATACCCATCTTCATCTTCTCTCTTTACGGTTTTCCCTTCACAAAACTATTGAAACTCTAAAAAATAAAAAAACTCAACAAAAAGAAAAAACATAAAACATTACAAAAACAAAAGGTATAAACATCAGACATTGCAATAAGGTTTTGCATACACATGGATGTTATTTCCTTCCCTTCTATTCCTATGCAAATCACCCACCATTTTCATCCTTTCAATGATATTTTGGTTAGTATATTAGCACTCACCGTGTGACATTTATTTCTATTACATATGTTTGACCTTTGTCTTTCATTACCTTAGTACATTAAAGAATGACTAACCTCTTAGATATCCTATCACTATCATACAATTAATAAGCTTCACGCGAAGACCTTTGAGTGTAGTGTTGACACTAGGAAATGTCGTCATCACAATCACTTCCAAATCCTTCCATTAAGCCATTAGTGGTACTTAAACCATTATCAAAATAATCAAGAAAGCTTAAATAATTTTCAAAAAGAAAAAAATCAATCAAAAGATTAAAAAAATCAAAAGCAAAATGATATAAAACTCTGTTTGGGGGTATTTCTAGTATATCTACTGGGGCTATGGATGCTTGGATGATAGTAGAGAACTGATTTAACTAGAATCAAATACATCTCTGTTGGGGCTATAAACACATGGCTGATAGTAGAGTAATGCATTAATTAACTTCCACCCTCCATTCACAAATCACCTTTCAAAATAAACCATTCCTACACATTGAATAGTTTGTCTTGACTTGTTGCCTATCAAGTATTCACTTGAGAAGTTATTAATTTCCACATGCACACAATGGATCTCAATGAGAAAATAGGATTAGTATGTTATAAGGTATTTTTTGGACCTGGTTTAGACTCTTGCTTTAGTCCATGTCTTGTCTCATGATTTGTGCCTATTGGCTCATCACATTTTCATTGCGAGTCTTCCATCTACATTTTCCATATCATTGTATAACATTCACATTATTATTATGATTTATTAAGAACATCAACCTATATAAGATTTCCTTTTTACCATGTTTGAGGGAAAATTTTTCCCCTTTCAATAAAAAATCTTCTACTTCTATCTATCATTTGTTTCATGGAAAAGTTACACTGGGGACATGATCGATCCTTCCTATCTCTTCATTAGCTTGATTTCATCATCATGTTGAACCTATCCTTCATGGCCTTGATCTGAATGATTTTTATTCTTTTCTAGATATGTGGGATTCACCCTTGTATATTCACACCTCTCGTTGGGGGCATCTTTGCATATTCGTTTTCCCGTACATAGCTTTGGAAAACTTCAAAAAAATCCTTAAAATTTAGAAAATCCCAAAAAATCCAAAAACATTAGTAAAAATTGGTAAAACCTTCAAAAATCCAAAAACATAGCTATTGTTTCATAACTATGCACTTAAAATTATAAAAACATTGATATAATAAAAAATAGTGAAAACATTAAAATATATACAAAAACAAAAATGCGGGACCTATTTATTTATCATACAATGTCAAAAATGAGTATCATTTGGTTTGATAGATATATATTTATCTTTACACAAATGGGTTCACATGGTACATTGAGTATGATGTAGGACATGCAAATTGATACATTATTGTAGGAGCTATCATAGTTCCTTACATACTTCTTCTAGGGGAATCCCTCAACATAAACCAGGTGCTATTGTTTCATTATTGTACCTTTTTCATTTCCTCATTACGATTGATTACATACATAGTATTTTTTTTAATATTTTGGACTAACAAGAATAACACATGTGTCTTGTGCATTGTTGACAATTTTTGGTTTCATATACTCTTCTATATCTCACTTGCTATGTCATTTTATCACATTATGATACTCTTACTTTTCTGTATATGCTTGTTAGTTATGTGTGTAGTTCATTTCTTGCTACTCTATTTGTAGCCGTACCATATTTGAGGCATCATTCCTTCCATGTATGATATTGCATATATTGTTTGCATGCCCAAGGGCCTTGATTATATTACTTAAACCTGTGGGTGTCTTATGTTTTGGTGTTAAGCCTTTTGTATGACATTGCTTGCACTATTATATTTTCACTTACATCTACATTGCTAGTCACTTTGATTGTTGTTGGTTCTCTTGTTTACATTATCGCTACAATTCTTCTTATTGCTATTGTTGATATTTTTGTACACCATGGTTCCCACCATACACATTATATTTTGTAGATACACATTCTTCTTGGTAGCTACCACATCATCCCTTACTTTGTTTTCTATGTAGAATATCAAACTTATCAAACTTGGTTGCACATCTATTATTTTGAGTTGCATGCTCAAAATATTTATCACACGTGCTTCAAAAGAGGTGACATTCATTCGGGTATATTATACACCTACAATAGACCCATAAAATTTTTTAGATCTACAAAAGGCACAAAACATGAAACATCACTTAGAAATACAACAAAGAAAACACATGGCCAAAAATGTACAATAGGATCAAGACCATACATACATTCTTGACCCATTCCTACATTTTTTCCCTAGGGGTAGCAACTATTTTCTCAATCGTTTTAGAATTTCACCTATAGGTACAAGTTTTTGGCACAATTTCAGAGTTAGATCACTCGGTTGAGATAAGTTTTAGGGGGATGAATTATTTTATACCTTCTTCTTCACAAGTAATTTGTCCCAGTTTTAGTTTTAGGGTATTGGGGCATGATTCTACTTTTCTTCAGTTATATCTTGGCACATTTCACTTACTATTTATTTTTTACTCAGTTGTGGTGCACATGGGGATAGTATCGGGACAATTCATTTTATTTTTCACTGTGTTTCCTAATTTACAAATTAATCCTAGATCTGTCTATAGCGGTGTAGTCCGTGGGGTTTTGGAAGGTAGTAGCAATGACGTTCTTCTAAGGCAATCCTTCCTCTCCTCTTACACCTAATGTATATAATATGAAAGTTGCTGAATGACTTTGATATGCGGTCTTCTTCCTTCATGTGGTTCTTTGGATCCTTATTCTTCTTCTCTCTCATCAATACTCATGTGTTGGGTTCCATACACCCAATAATCTAGCATCTATTTATTTTACTCTTAAAGTTTAAATTTTCATTTACATTGCATCTTTAAATTTGAGTTAAATTTCAATTTTTATCATGGGAATTGAATACACTATATGTTTTAGGTTTCCTCTTGGAGTGTGCCAACACCAATATATCATGATCTTGCAAAATAAACATTGAGTGAAGTTAAAGTGTGTCAACACACTCTAGTATATTTTCCTTTAAGCATGTAGTTTTATTTCATACTTAAATGGGAAAAAATTTAGACACTCAAATTCGATAATCCTACTCTTTGACACGCTTGTTCTTGAAATTGATCTCTTTTTAAAACAACCGCACTCTACCCATCCTCATCCAGTAAATCCCTAGGTATCTTGTCTAAATTTATTGATCTTACACACTCACATATTGACATTTTATGAGAAGTGAAACCATGATACATAATAAGAAACTCCACTTTATACCTTCTAAACTTCTATTTAGTCTTGACCTTATTGAATGGTCTTGACCCAACTCAATTTTTTTCCCTCACTTCCCATTACACATCATTATTTGGGTCACTTAGTTTCCCTCAGTCAACCTTTATAATTTGAATTACCTTCAAAAGCCTACATAAACAAGTGAAACTCACCTCATTTGAACTACAAAGAATAAAGAAGTAATGTTATGGACTTATATTGAAAAGGTTAACAAAAAGCACCCAAAGCTCCTATATTCCAAAAATACCTCAGTAAATTCATTAGGAAACACTATCTATAGTTCGAATCTTCCCATCAAGTTTATGGTACTGATTCTCACATTTGAAAGCATCCAAAATCACCCAATCAAGTAGATTACACAAGAGAGAAACCAAAGTAAAGAATTGTCAAAGAGAAGACATCAAATTTGATTGCAATACAACTAGATATCATGTTCTAGGAGAATGATGTGTGATTTTAGGCCTCTTCAAAGTAGTGCCAACATTGAAAGTGCACAAGGGTACCCACAACCCAAGTAATGTTTGTTTTGCAAGACTTCATCATCCATGAATAGGGTTTTGAAGGTTTGAGAAGAATATTCAAAGACCCTTGTAGTGTGATCAAAGGTGACTGAAGAAAGTGATGAAGAGAATGAAACAAGAAACAAACCTAAAAATTCACGAAACCCATTACGAGCATGTGAAAAACCATACATGTAGGATAAAACCATATAACTATTCCTGCCCCTATTGTACAATGTTGCCCCATGTGGTTTTAAACTCACATCTCCGATTCAAAGCTCTCACAAGTCCTGAAATCCCTATTTCAACATTCAAAATATCTAGATCAACACAAAATCACATGCAATCTATTAAATGCACTCAATCCCATGTCTTTGTGAGTTTGTATTGCATCATGTACACTTTTTGTAAGTATTAATGTGTTATTATGATATTGAATGGTTAATGTTGGAAGTTAATTAATCAAAATAACCCCCTTTAGGTCCTCTTTCATTCTTAGTTTAGTTAAAATTGTAAATCCCTAATCAAACTTCTAAAGGGTGAAAACAATATGTTTATATTAATTTATGAAAAATTTAATGTGTAAGAGAATTACAAGGGTAATACACATGAGGAGAGAGTAGTGTACCAAATCTGTAGGCATGGATGCATCTTCATGGAAAATACAATGTGAAAAGAGGCTCAAACGAGGCACAATACATGCTTCTAGTAATTTGAAAAAATAAAGATAAATTAAAAATTATATTTTTGTCATATTAATTAATTGCAAGTTTGTATTTATATTAATTTAAGGGTCCAAATTATATGTGGTAAAGCCTACCAAGCCATAATGAGTCCAAAGAAGTGGGGGAATCATCATTTGGGAAAAATGAGCATAAATGAAGCTAATTGCATATTTGTAAGTTTATTCAAATAATGTTCTATGCAACATTTATTAATTCATACCTCAATCAAATATGTAACTTTACATTATTTTTCTAGGAGAAGATCCGTGACTTCAAAGCCACTAAACAAGTGTGGGAACAAATCAAAGAATTTGGATGGAACAAAAATGTATTCAACGAATGAGTACATTCTCATGGGGTGCGGTAAGATGTCATTGATATATTAAATAATTATTAAAATCGAGTAGTTAACAAAAAAATGGATTTGAAATATTTTAATGATTATTAAATAATGCCATTCAGAGGTGAATAAACCATCAGTTTTATTGATGGCCATGAATGTATAGAGGGATTCGATGATGATGATGATCACAAATATGATTATGGAAACAATCATTGCATGAAATGGAGAACAATCCAAAAATACGAAAATGAGTGCATATATTATCATGATGATAACGAGCTCACATGATGATGATGGTGACAAGAAATTGATGATAAATAACTAGTTTGTAGTAGTAGCTTTTACATAAATTATAATTTAAATTCATGTTATTGTATTGCACATGATAAATTAATTATTTTCTCGTACTTAAGAGTATATTTGTATATTTGTGATTAGCTTACCTAAAACATTATTTTATGTTTGGAAACCAGTATATGTTATTTTAGTAATCTTATGTTCATTAAAAATATGTAATTTTTGTCAATGTATGATATGTTACTTTAAAATTTTAATTTATATTTTAAAAATAACTATTTTTATATTAATTATATTATTTCGTATAAAGGTCACGTAATCTTTTTAATTATTTTTGTAGAAATGGTATTCAATACCATTTTTAGTATATGTTTTACTAATTTAAAATATGACCATTTTGTTTTACATTTATATATATATGTATGTATGTATGTATGTATGTATGTACCTACATATATGTGTACATACATACATACATACATACATACATACATACATGTATATATATGTATGTATGTATAAAATAGAGTTATTTGATATTTCAAATAACTATGTTGCATTTATTTTTAAATTTATTGAATGAATTTTGCGTCATGTATGTGCCACTTGGTATTGCGAAAATGACACATAGTTGGCGTCATACATGAGAAGCACAAAAAAATGACCAATGTGGCACAATTAAAGATGTCTGTTCATGTTAAGGTTGCGTCACCATTGTGCAACTATCTACAATGCAATTTATCCATAGAAACATGACCAAAAACCCCAAAAGGTCAATTTTTGATGTGAAATTGACCCAAAAATTGGCACCATTCACATTGTGTAGTAGTGTCTCAATATTTTGTGTTCTCTTCACTTCAAAGTTGTGTATGATTTAATCTTGCACCCTTGGGAGATCTTAAGGATTAAAAATAACTTTGAGGAATTTGGATGCAAAATTTCTTTTAATTTACCCCAACATTAACGTGCACCTTGTTGGTGTTGTGTTGGGTTTTATCTAACGTGTGTTTTGTAACACAATGCCCCGAACAAAAGATAAAAACTTAAATTACTTAAAATTTCGTTGCATGGACCCTCTTTTAAGGAATTGTAAAATCAATTGTTAACATAATTAAGATTGTTATTTTCCTTTATCTATCACATTTTCATTGTACATATCATTTTTGCATAGATCAAATGCTACATATACTCTTCCCTCACATCTTTGTGTGATCTTAGAAATCATAAGTAACTATCTCTTTTAACTTTTTTACACACATCATGATGACTTTGGCCTTGTACTAATGTTCAGTATTAAAATTCCTTTGGTCCATGTTTAAATGTATTGTTGTGTTGAACTATTATAATTTTCTCCTATCATAGTTTTAACAACGATATATGTGGCATTGTCACTATAAATGTCACACCCGCTAGTTTCTCTCCCTTTGATGATGTTTTATCCATGTGTCATTATTATTTGGGACATTAAAATTTACATTATCATACTTATTTGATTTGAATAATATTGATTTTATCACAATATTAACATTTAATTCCTAACTTGTTCTTGGTAGGATGATGTATGAGGCATGCAATGCCAATTTACTACTTTTATCATTGCTTGGTTTAGTTATGATGTTATGGATATTGTTGATCTTAGAATTACATGAATGATATTTTGGATATATTATGTTGTCATAATGATATCTCATTGATGGATGGTTGTGGCATAATCAATTTGGATGGTTTAACATCTAGGGAATTTGATGGATTTGTAGAGTAGCATGCATCTTATAACAAATTGTGAATCATGTCATGGTCAAATTATCGTGAGTTATAACATCTTTATAATGGGTAGATGAATTTGTAACTATTTGGTTAATTGCTTATATGTATGGCATGATTTCTTGAGATGTGTGTGATTAATTCATTTAGCATATTTTATCCAGTAGATTTGATGCTTAAAATTGAGTGTGTAGGTGATGTGTTCACACCATAGGAGAACATGGGACTTTGGGGTTGCACCTATGATATTACATAATAGGTAGTTTGGGCTGAATTCTCTTCCCTTGTTGTTCTATATTTCCTTGCATGTTGTTGGATATGATGGAAATAATAAAATCCATCATCCTTGTATGTTATTTTGTCATTTGGCTTAACCACCTTGGTTTATTTTCTCCATTTAAATCAATTTGGTATTTTAAAAATTCTAATATCATGTTTAAACCATTTTTATGGGTTTAATACTCTTAACTTAGATTAGAGATGATTTTATTAGTGTAATATTGCTTAAGGAGGTATGGGGACACCTAATCATGAACTAGGCCAGCCCCACCACCTCTCAAAGTGTGCCACTTTTCCCAACCTGAATTTGGGATAAAAATGGAATTTCAGGGGTGCTTTGCATGTTGAGGGTTACACTTACACCAAAATAGACACATTGGACCCTACATATGGGTAGGGGATTATTTCTAAGCTTCAAAAGGGGTTTTCCTCCTATTTGATCATCTCTTATCCCCATCATCACTATGAATTTTATTTTGGGTACCACTTGGAATTTGGGAGGGCATTTTAATTTGTTTACTTTTATTTTTGAGAGATTCTCCTCCATTAATAATTTTATCTTATGCTTGATAAGGACATTGGGTGACATGGATTTGAGAAGGGGATGTGAGACACATGTCACTATCCCATAGGTTAGAATATTTATCTCCTCATTACTTAATTCCTCCTTTTAGAGGGGTTGGGTAATTCTTGGCTCATTTTTGCACTTGGATATTTTTGGGGAGAACTTGGAGGAGAAAGGAACTTATAAGGATTGGAATTATTTGGAATTGAACTTCATTGGATTGAGAGGTAAACATTACAACTATATCTTAGTTAATGCTGTTAATTAACCTTGTTACTTGGATTTGTTTGTGTTTAGGTAAATACATGCATTGGGATTGTTGTATTGTGTATGAATTTTTCTCTTTTGTTTTCTCCATCCATCTCCCTCGAGGATGGATTTTGGTGAGTTGGGAAGAGGGAATAATCCCACTTGCTCCCAAATGGATTGATGGGTAATCCATGTTGTGATTTCTAAAATCCTCCATTCATTTGGTTGATGTGTGAGATAGGTTCTATATGTTTTGGAACCCATCTCCCTTCTTTGTAAGGAGGAGGTATAGAGTGATCGAACTATGGGAGAAATAAGGATTTTGGGAGGCTTTTGATCTTTTGGAAAAGTTGAAAATTTATTTGGTGTATGAAAAATGAGATAATAATGGGTATTTTCCCCTCTTCCCCCTCTTGAGAAGTGGTGTCCCGCATTTCATCCCGAAATCTAGGACTACCCATTTTAAAAAAATCGTTCTTTTAAAATAACGGGTCTATTTGTGTTTTTATTTCCGAGAAGATGTATGCATTATGTTAGGATATTCCTAGTGAATCATATGATCCAATTTCGAAAAATACCCGTGATGCCCAAACTCATTTTATCACTCCGCCAAGTTTTGTTTGCAGATTTTTTTATTTAATTATTTATTGAATAAATAATGCCACGTTTGAAGTAAATTGTGCTCCGGTTGAATCCTGTTGAAGTTTTGCATGCTAGTATTCACTCATCTCAATAGGGTTTTTACCAGGAATGAATTTAGGGCATTGTCTGCAACTTCTGGCAACATTTTTCACTTTTATTTATTTCTTTTGCGTTTTCTCTGGTTTTCTCCGTAATTTCTCTGTGAAATTCCCCTAGGTCTGTTCTTTGTCCAGTATAGTCTGTTTAATTTCCTAAAGCATCTGGAGATCATCTACTGATGTAGCACCAGAAGGAATCAACCTCAAAATGTAAACTTCTGACAAAAAAAGATGAAGTCATGCACAAAAAGCCTCTCCAGGCAAGTCACATTTTTGGAATTAATGAGTGTAAGCTATGCAATGGGATTTTTAGTAGTGGCAGGAAGGCGGGAATTTCTTACTTGCCTTATAGGGTACTTTTTCCCATGAAGTCAAAGTCACTTAAGCTGCAATGGGAAAATTAGAGGCTGGCAGGTGGTGGGAATTTCTTACCTGCCTTGTAGGGTAAAAATTTCCATTATAAAGAAAATCACTTAAAGCACCATCAAGAATTTCTTACCTGCCTTGCGAGGTAAAAATTTCCATTATGAAAGTCAAAAAAATTAAGTGAAAGAGGAGATTTTTGGAGCTGCAGTGCAGGGTAGAAATTCCCATCAAAGTCGACTTCCTATTTTTGGAAATTACCCTTGCTAAAAAATGTGACCCACCTTGGGTGAATAACAATGCATTTAATAATATTTATTAATGGTTTATTCACCCAATTTTGGTGCCATAAATAGAAGGAAATTCAATGTAAGTGGAAGAGATAAGCAGAGGTCAAGGATGGATGCTAAAAATAAATAAAATAAATTTATTTAAAAGCAACCAACAACATGTATAATTGGACTCCTAATTTGGGTGAATAAACATGATTGTTTATTAATTGAATTTCCAGAAATAGGAAGGAAAATTATTAAAAATAGTATGCTTGAGGATTATATAAGGATGGGCTGCTATAATAAAGAATAAATTAATTCATTTTGCTAAGGATTGCAGCCCAGATAGATTTTGGTGCCAAGGAAAGGAGGATTTTTGCATCAAAAGGTGTTTTTCATTGCAAGGAGCTCAAGGTTTGGAGCCTAGGGTTGGAATGGATTGATTCTTGCTATGATAATTATCTACATGTTGGTATAAGTGCTCTGGTGAATTAAATAATATTTTTCTTGCTTTGCATGCAAACAAAACCTCAAATTTTAGGGTAGCAGACTTTATATGTAGATTTTGGTGATAAAAATCAAGTATTCATGCCATGGATTCCATATTTGTCTAAAAAAAGTTGTAGGTATTAATCACAGGTGCTCAAATTAATGTCAAGTACATTAAATATATCTTTTGAATCTGAAGAAGTTGCTAGATCTGCACAAATGGATCCAATTGCAAAGGATTCTGACATAATTAAAAGAAAAAGAGCTCAGACAAAGATTGTTCTAGCCATGACAAAGCATGTTGAAAGAAAAAAATCAGCAGAATCATGCATAACTTCCAGATTTTCTAAGGTCAATGATACGAGACATAGGTCCTAAAAATATCACCGATTTAATTGATAGATCCAAATCTCATAATTGCAAAGGCTTTCGGAAAAAATCATCCTCTTGTTTTTAACGTAGCCCGTGTAGAAATCGGTGCATGGGGAATTCCAAACGCTTGTGCATATGCTCCCAATATTCTAGTTGAATCCTTAATTGAATTTACTTATGTTTTCCTTCACCCGAGTGCTTTCCATAATTTTTAATCACTCATATGCAATTAAAAATAAAAAATGATGAGTTTTGTCTAAATTATTTATGGCAAACATTGCAGCTGATGCATGTCTTTGAAGAAGAATTGCAAAATCTTCAAGGATAAAAGGGGAAGAGGCAGTCAAAGGAAATACCCACAAGTAAATCACATTCATGCATAGCTTCCAGATCTAGTTTTTTGAGAATCAAAGGCAAAAGAGTTAACCACATACAAAATATGGAAGAAGAACAGGGTGGGAGGGTTGCAACTTTGTTCTTATTTCTTTTCCTCTTTCTTTTATTTTCTCTGACAAAGTAATCGAGAAATCAATTAAATTATAAAACTTAAGTGATTGGTTTAAAAACCGTTACTTGAAGAAGTCAATTACTTGGAAATAGGTGACAGACATGCAAAATAAAAGGTTCTATTTTTCAGTTATAAATCATTCATGTCATACGCAAAGAAGAATTCTAGGAGGAAGATTGCCGATTGTTTCCATTTTTAAAGCTTCCGCATGCGGGAATTCATTTAAAGCTCCTATTTGTAATTTCCCTTTATACACTATAAATAGAGGAAGAACCTATGGGTTAAAGGATCAAAATTTGTAATCAACATTCTTGTGTTCCAGACTTTGAGCTGAAACCCCTGATAGATTTCTGCAAGCAGAGGAATAGAGAAGAGATTTCCGAAGAACTTTGTGTCAACGGTGCATTTTGCTTCTTATTTCTTTCTAGATCTATTCATAAACTTTGTGTTATTATAGATCTGATATGAAACTATCCTTTGCTTTAAATTATGTATTTAAAGATCTATTTGTTTTATCTATGTGCATGTGATCAACTTTGTGAACTATTGATTGGGTTGCACATCTTCTCTCCTTTCTTTCCATTTCCTATTATTTTCCTCTTCTACAGATATTTCCTTTCTCTTACAGCTACTTACTTACTACAAAACTATCTAAGTATGGTTCATGAGATACATAGTTAAAGTAAAACCAACAAATAGATATTAGGAAATTTAATTGACAAAATATTACACAGGAGCCTCACCGGTAAATGAGGGGGATTTATGTCATGATTGCCTAGGTTTTCAGCTGTGCAGAAAATCTAGCCAACAGTTTTTGGTGACTTTGCTGGGGAACAACAATCTTTTGCAGACCAAAGCTTATCTTGCTAGTTCCCATTGAACTCTCAACCTAGCCAAACACCCATTCACCCGATCTGTCAAGGCACAAAGGAGGAATGATCATTTTTATAGATTACAGGAGCAATTCAATTTCAATCATCCTCCTCAAGTTAGAAGCCACATATCTAGTCTTTCACCAGGAAGAAGAGTGCAAACTCATCCAGATCCGGATCATCTTCAGCATAATCTGAGCTGGAATTATTCACCAAGTCTATTCTCAAAGAAGACACGCTTCGTTCATCATGATGCAGAATCAACCACTTGTCCCTGCAACACCTGTGTTGGTACCCAAATTTGTTCTCCTTTTTAGTCTGAGTAGCATCAAAGATATGGCATGAAGATTGAAGTTAGATATATCATCTTTGTATGTCATTTTGTAGCCATGGATGTGATCTAACTGGCACTCAGATTTGTGAAGAGATGGATAGCACTCAAATAGGACTTGATCTTGTCCTAACTGTTTTAGGTTGTGCCTTTCAACCAAGGTAAGAGAACCTACTTTGTAACCCTCAAATGGTGAAGGAGATGAATATATCCCTCAATCTGTGTAAATAGTATGAAAAGGCCTTGGGAAAATATGATCAACACTCCAAATCTGACTTTCACAAGTTGTCACTTCCAGATTATGGAGATATTTTCAATGCAAGGCAAGGGTTATTGAAGACATTGTATGATCCTAATTTTCTTTGTGCATTTTTGTAAATGGATTGTATTCTTTTGTTGACACACAATGCAATGTAGGGGTAGTATGGGTAGGATTAGTTTGTTTGAATGAATTTTGGTGGGAGATTTTAGACAAGACTAACCAGAATTTGCCAAATTCTTTGAGGACCTTTGTAAGAAATTTGTAAGACCTAAATAGTAGAATGCTTCAAAAGGGTTAAGGTACTCCTTCAACCAGGATATGTGCACCAAATGGAGGCCCATATATGCACTCCATATTTGACAACCTGCCACAAAATCTTGGAGCAGATGAACCAACAAAGCATCAAGAAACCTCTATTTTATCATGACCTAAGGTACACCCAAAGGTTTAAAAATAATCTCTAAATTCAAGGAAGGTAAAGTGATTTTAAATCTATTTATCTCTTTATCAGATGAAATCTCTTTTGAATGTGAGATTGCAAATGCCACTAAACTATCAACAAGAAATGAGACCATGTATGATCAAGAGAGATTTTAAACACAAGACTGCAATAGGAGTAAGAAACACAAATCGAAAACATTTTGAAATATAAGTGTATGCAAATTTTTCCAAGAGACAACACAAAATAATCTAGAATGACCAAATTTATCAACAGGGGAATGTTATAAGAACAATCTCAGAGCTTGTTGATGGCTTTACAACTGAAACCAACTCAACATGATACAAATCTGATGCAAAAGGAATTAGAAATGGTTCTCAAGTGGTTTCTCAGAGAATGGGCTTCTTCCCAGATTTTCTCATGAAATTCTAAGTTTCTCTAACCTTTTGCATGTCAAAAAACATGCATTATATAACATTCTATTACATTTGATCCTTCTTTCCCAAGAAAATAATATGCCAAGCATCAAGTTTGTTACAAAATTCCAACATGATTCGCAGATAGGGATGTTTAACATATTTGCAACAAAAGTTGCCAGGTGTTTCAAAAAAGGCAAATCATTACAAATCCTTCATCATTATCCATTGTGGAGGCACATTTTTCATCCTCAAAGCATGTAGACCCCTTTCATTTCATTATTTCATCCTTATCCCTCCAAAATTTGATTCTACAACTTCTTGATTTGATATTTCACATTTTGGACGGGCTATGGCAAAAAGTCATTAAAAAAAGATCCCAAATCTGCAAATTGATCATTAAAACCAATTGCATTGGTCCTTGCAGGCACAAATGACACAAATTCACCAAAAATTTGATGAAAATTGATGCAAAATTTGCATATCCAAGATTCCTGGAGCAAAAATGGCAACCAAATGAAGAATGCATAATTCTTGTTGATTTTCCATTTCTCCCTTTAATCTAAGCCCTCCATGTGTCAAAATGTGATTGGGAATGGATTTGGGATCACTTTTTGACTTTTTAACATTTTGGAAAAATGTAAAAATTTGAAAATTTTCTCCACCCCTCCGCCCTTGAAATTTGGTCTTTGACACATGGCATATGGTGGGTCCCATTGGTACTATGGCTTAATTCTACACATTTCCACATTTTTTGGAAATTTGGAAATTTTTCACTTTTTTCCTCGTGGGCCCACACCTCTACCTCTGTCCCTAACACGTGTCACCTTCTCTATCGCTGAGGATTTGCGAGCTCATTTCACGTTTTAACTCCTTTTTGCCAAGGGAAATTTTCTCACTTTGCTTCCACCGCTCCGCCCCTCCACCATTCTCTGCCACATGTCACCTTCTAAATCACTGAGGATATAAGGGCTCATTCAACGTTTTTACCCCTTTGACAAATAGAGGATAAAAAAACAATTTGCCTCCGCCGACCCGCATTCCCCTCTGACCTCGCCCTGCCACGTGTCCACCCTTGATTGGCTGGTGGACCCGCGAGCCTATTTTGATTTATAATACCTTTTCACCAAAGGGCAAGATTTTCCAAACTGCTCTGCCTTTCTCCCTGCTTGCCACGTGTCCCCCTGTGGTTCATTTGGCGAGACCTATGGCCCTTTCCTCACCCTTTTTCCCTTTTCACCAAAAAGGAAAAAATCTTCCAAGTTCCCCACCACCTTTAATCCCACCTTTGAATGAGAACATGACACGTGCCCTCCTTTGGGACCTATAGAGTTACGGGGGAAAGTTGCAAATTTTTCCAAAACCAAAAAAATGTTAATTCTTCTAAGAAACCCACCGAATCTTGACCAATGAAAAATAGCCACGTATGAGGGGAGGCTTGAGCTTTAATTTGATAGGCAAAGGACACCATGTGATTGTCAAAAACATAAAATTTTCGAGAGATGCCCGAATTCGATTTTTCTTCATGGGTGAAGGATTTTTGGTCAAAAAGAAATGAAAAGTGATTTTAGGTAGTTTACTGACCCCTGGAAAAGGATTTTTTAGGGAAAATATGCATGAAACGAATAACCTCAAGCTCCAAAGGCCGAGAAAAGTGGAAAAAATGACAGAGGCCCGTGGATTTGGAAAACTAGGGCACAAAACAAGGCATACATGTATTTTTCTTTCAAATTGGGGAAAAATAATAAGTTTATGAGCTTTTCAAAGCATATAATATGGAAGGGGAAATTTGTAGATCACCAAATTTGAAGAAAAATGTTTCAAAGCATGCAAAACAAAGGGGAAAGATGGCAATATAACAGAGGATCAAAATGGGCAGCAACAACCTTTGTTCCATGGGGGGTGCAACCTTTGGACCTCTAAATATGACTCATCCTTTACATGATCTACCTAAAGGGACAAGAAAGAATTTTCCAAAATTCTCAGCAGAGATGGAAGTCAAAATCCAGATGACCACTTGGCTACATTTTTCATATCTTGTAGAGTGCTTGTAGTCAAACATGAAGATGTATCTGTCAGACTCTTAATAGAGACTCTGCATGAATTGGCTGGAGAATGGTTCTACCAACTAGCTCATGGCACCATAACCACCTGGGCTACTATGCGAGATGCATTCCTGAAAAGATTCAAACTGCTGAAGATTCCAGTACCTTGATAACTCAATTGACTCAGTTGAAGAAGGAACCACAAGAGCACATGTGGGATTTTATTGCAAAATTCTAAAGATTACTTTACAAAATTCCGGATTCTGGTTCTCTGAATGATGAGAATCAAAAGGTATTCTTCATCAATGCTTTACTTCCTGAAGTAAGATATCAACTACGAAGAGCATGTCCTGCTTTGACTTGTTAATAGCCCAAAACATGGCGGTTGAAATTAAAGGCGACCTCATGATAGTTGGAAAGATAAAAAGCAACACTTCTAGAGCTGAAAGTTCATCCTTTGCTACTACCTTTGATTCATTATTGCAAAATTTATCAAATGAGGTGATGCAAATGAAGAAACAAATGGCTCAAATGGCTCAGGGCAACAATATTGCCCCTACTCAGAATTTCAACAACAACAACCAGAACCACATTGCTGGTTCCCAAAGATTAGCAATTGAAGCTAATCCCAGAAACAATGTGGAGATGAATGAAGAAGAATAGGAAGTTGACATTGAATCAGCTTGAGAATGATGATTTTTTAGGTCCTACTAGAAAATCCAACATTAATTACCTAAACTACAAATCTGAACATGAAGATGAGAAGCTTCATTAAGACGATCATGGTCATACATATGTAGTATTTACAAAATCACAAACTCACCAAGATGAGGCATTAGTTGATGAACACAAAAGAAACAACCCTTTACCTTCTTCTTTAGCTCCCAGAGATAAGAATGTGAGTTCTTCGTCTCAACCATAGAAAACAGCCCAGGTATCTGAATCTATTCCTTCTTTTGACATTATTGACTATGCGAATAAAACTAGAGTTCAAATGTCAGAAGTTGAATACTTGAGAGCCTTTCCTGAGCAGTTAAATAGGCTAGTCAAATATGTACAATCTCTAGGACAATACAATGCATCAAAGGGCCTTTTGCCTAAGCCCAAAGATACTCCTCCACAGAACAACATTGCAGTTGTTAAATCCTCACCATCTTCTGAAATAGTGGAACCATTCTATGTTTCTCTATTGCTTAATGGTTTCAAGTTAAGCAACTGCATTTTAGATTCAGGTGCTTCTGACAATGTCATGCCAACTAAAGTTGTAGATGCTCTTGGGCTTACCTTGATGAAGACCATAGGAAGGTACTATTCCATGGAGAGACAAGTCCCTTTAATCGGATAAATCAAACATGCATAAGATGTTTTGGAAGCTTTTCCTGACAAAATATTAAAGATGAAAATATTAGTTACAAATATTCCCATTTCCTATGGGATGTTGCTAGCAAGAAACTTCTAAAAAGAGCTGGGAGGAGAAGTAAAGATGGATTAGTTCTGTGCTCATATTCCTATCAAAGGAATAAATCCGAAGCTGGAGCCAGAAAATAAGTCCAAGTACACAGTTACAAAATATGAGGATCCTAGATCTCAGATTATTTTTCAGGAATCTAACCATGGGGTCTATTTCTTGGAAATGGATAAAGATGTACAGAACTAGAACTTCAACTAGAGTTAGAGCCGGTGAAGGAAGAAGAAAAAGTTTGGACTCACGGAGTTTAAAGGCACATCTTTGTTCTTTTGGATCGGAGAGTGACATTCTATTAATATCTCTAGATTATGAGATATTCACATACTCCCCCAGCTGATGTTTGAGAACACCAAGGATATGGGGAGTATGATGAATTACTGCTAGGAATGGAGCAAACTAAAAAGAAAGGAGTAAAAATCCTCAAAGCCCAAGGAGATCTTTGAACTTCTAGGAAAGCAAGTTCAAAGGAAAATCAAGTCAAAGGAGATAAGATGAAGCATTACAAAGATAGAGTGCTTTATGCCATAATAAATTTCATAGACTTCTCTGTCGACTTCATTCCATCAAAGGAAAATTCTAAGGCAGCCTTTTTGGTGGTCATAATCTGCTCTATTGAATCTAGATAGAACACTTTGGCCATATTTAGACAAGGAAACTAGTGATGACAATGGATTTTGTGCTACCAAATCGATAGCGAGAAAAGGAAGTGTTCACATCATGATAAAACAATGTCGGTAGTGGGGAAAACATGGTAATCGACCGATTGTATTTATGTGACCGGTCGGTAGCAAGGGGTAAGATAAAGGGATGTGGATGAATGATGGGAGAAATTTCTCCCACCTAATACCAGATAAAATTATGTGGCGGTCGTGAAGGAAGAAAATGCTACCGTTCGGGAGTAAAATTACATGCTACCGGTTGTGTGTAGGAATAAACCAGACATTAATGGAAGCAATACAAATTTTGTTCAACCACTTTTTAATGAGGTATGACACCCATGACTTCTTGTGTAGGAAAACTACAAAATCTGTATGGCTTCCCATACCTCTTTAATGAAATTTGTCGGTTGGTGAGGTAATTTTGAGGATCTTCATCTATATAACTATGATTCACCTCATTTTGAGGGGAGATATTCTGTAATGTAAAGTTACTATGTCAAAATTGTTCCTGCACTTTCGTGAGCTGCATGCCTTGAATTTGGGCATTTTTGTAAATGATTCTTGCCTTGTGCCTATATTTTATTGTATTGTGCATCATTTAAGCAATAAAATTGGTGTTTTGTGGCTTTTCTCACCCTAGCTCGAGTTGTATTGCATTCTTTGAATTTGTTACACCCCATAAAGATGGAGATGTAAATGTTGTTTTAGACCATGGTAGTTTTGTCTTCCCTCTTTCAATTTTTTCTCTCCCCATTTTCACTCACTTAGAATATTTGCACTCCCTTTTTCTTGGTGATATCGCCCCCTTATTTTAGGAATTTGATTTTATGCATCTCTCTCTTCCTTGGTCCCTTGGAATTATAGGTTAGAGTTAGAATACTTAAATTTACCTTTCTAGGAGTAGTTTTAGCATTAGTAATAGGTAGAGGAACCATCCTTCTCTAGAGGTTTGTCTCGATTGGAGGAGTCCCACACCTTGAGTCAATCCCATGTTTCCTGGGATTACACCGGTGGTAGCTCATGCACACACATGAAAAATCGAGAGGGTCTTTGTAATTTGGTGATAATAGTTTTAGCACATCGGTGGGACCAAGAAGTCAATACTTCCATTTTTATCAAGATTGGGTGTGTGTCTTGATGATATTTTAGCCTTTGGAGGCTCTGCAGCAACACATCGATGACTCGATTAGAAAATCAACGAGTTCTATCGATTACGGTGGTTCAAGTTCATGAAAAGGATTCAAATAAGGTCTAGGAAAAGAAAATAATGGATATTTTAATACTTTCAACTATCTCCCGGGAAGAGAGAAGAGGAAGACAAGTTTAGAGATCTCCATCTCCACCAAACATGACTCTTTCAACACCTCCACCTGGTAGGCCATTTCTTCAATCAACTAGAGTTCTTAGGCCAATCAGAATGGATCAACAACCACCAAATCCATTTGTTAATTTCATGGGAAGCAGTCCACTTGCCCTCAATGCACAAAATCCAATTCTAGTGGCAACATTGAAAAACATTCCATATTTCACTGGAGAGAATCACACAACCCCAATTGATCACATCCAGGACATTGCAAATGTTTGTGCCATTCATGAAATTGTTGATATGGATGTGGCAGTCAAAATTCTTTCCTCTTCTCTCAAAGGAAAATCCTTATAGTGGTTTAGAAGCTTAGCAGTAGGGTCAATTTAGAACTGGAATGAACTATGCTCAGGACTTTGTAACTAGTTTAGGAAAGGGCAGATAATTTATCCCTTTTGGAGCAGCTGACTACAATCAAAAGAGAACCAAATGAGTAGATGAATGAATTCAATTTCAGATTCTAAAGAACATGGGACATGATTTGATTTCCGTAAGATCATTTGCTAAAGGTGCATTTATCTATTTTCGTAAAGCTCTCAAATTTGATATATCTATCATTATATAATCTATGACAGGATAACCTTATTAGGGGCTTATGCTATAGCTATTAGAGCTGAGAATTTCCTAATTCAAGATAATAAACTTGTACCTAGGCCACCTATGCCTATTTATCATGAAATGAAGAATCCTAGTTCTAGTAAAACACCTAAGTTGCCCCTATTCCAGCTCCTAGAAATCAAAGTTCTAATGAAGCTTCTATCTCTTCTTCTAGGACCTCAACTGAAATCCACGAGGTCATGAAACAATTGAAGAACCTAGGGAGTGAGTTGGTAACCCTCAAGAGGTAGAAATCTTGAAATTTAAGACCTTATCAACCTCAAGCCCAACCAAATAGGCCTTCATACCAATCTAATATACCTCCCATTCAAGCTGAAAATAAAAATCAAGGAAAAACCCTACACCGCTAGACAATTTCAACCATAAAATCCTAATGCACCTTCAACATTGAGAGCCTTGGTTCCCATCCAAAATAATCTTACATAGTGAGAATAACGGTGTTTTTTCCTTGTGGTCAACCCCATAATAAGGAAACATGTTTCAATGGTATGCTAAACTAGGCCTTGATGGTAAAAACTGTTGGTGTGCCTCAAGAAACAAATGAAGAAGAAAATCAGCAGTAAACAAGCACTCAAGAGGTACCCCAGAATGATACTTCACTAGTGAACTGACAGACAAAGGATTTTGTGGTATAAATTATCCTCCTTCTCAAGGGGTAGTAACCAACACAAGGTCTAAGAAAATAAATATAGAGGGAGGAAAATCATCAAATGTAGGTACTTGCTCAACCTTCTATCACACCCCAAGGAGTTGGTAGCTCAAATCCATCCCCAAACTCACAAAATCAACCTAGAGTACCTATTACAGTAGATGATATGCAAGAGAAGGTGGTTCCAAGAAAATGGAAACAAATGGACAACCCATCTCTTTTCAACATTATTGAACACATGAAGAAAAAAATGTGAGTATCTCTATGTGGGAATCATTGGTAATTCCGGGCAAAGGGATATTTTGCAAGTAGCCATAGCTAACTTTCCCATCTCAAATGAGTCACCCAAGGATCAAGAGAAGGTACTTACTAATGCAAAGTGTAATAAAATGAGGTCTAACCAAGTAGAAACATGAAGTCCCCACCATTCTATTTGTCCTTGATAATTGGGGATAATTTGGTGCACAACTAAATGATTAATTAAAGAGCAAACAATTTAGTGATGTCTAAACAAATAACAAATCAGATGGGTATAAAGTATGAACCCATTTCAAAAGGGGTGGTATAATTGGATGGAACATTAGTGGGAACCATCAAAATCATCAAGAATCTGAATCTAACATTGCATGCATGCCCAAATTTCATAGTTCAAGTAAGACATATCAATGATTGATTTACCACCACTCTTTGCCTTGTACTTGTCAAGGGATTTCACACTAAAATTGGTGGGTACCTATCAGTTGATTTATCCCACATGCTTTTAGGACAAGGTATGAAGCTAAAGCTACAATTTGATCTGAGCCAGTTACCGATTATCACATTGAGGCTTACATGACAAGTCCAATCAATGCCAACTGTTCAACCTTTGATCAAGAATATTTCCCAAGCAATCGGGAAGAAGATACTATGGTTAGAGGCATCGTAGATTTGACACTTGATGAGTGGGATCAAAAGAGTCATGGTTATGATCCATATAAGTATATGGAAAAAGCTAAACTAGGTATCTACTACCTACATGAAGAAAATGTACCTCTTCCTAGTGTTACCAAATTGGATGATTAAGATGACAATGGAGTTTGGAAAATATTTTTTTATGGTTCAAGGAGTAGATAAGATGCAAGAGGAGTGATGAACGTGTCTCCTAAAGGTATTAAATATAAATCTAATTTCAGATTTCAATTCAGTTGTTCAAATAATGTAGCGGAGTATGAATCAATAATCCATAGGCTACTGATGGGCAAGAAAAAAGAGCATAAAAAATCTATAGGTTTTTGGGGACAATGAATTAATGGTAAACCAGGTCAGAGGATACCATGCAACAAAGAATGATATTTTCAAAGCATATAAACACAAGGTTTGGGATCTATTGGAATATTTGGATGGCTTCAATATCCAGGCCATTCTTAGAAAGAAGAATGAGGTTGTTGACAAACTTGCTGCAATTGGAGCAAAGTTTGATGTGGTTGAGGATATTAAGAGATATAAGGTCCAAAAACACATCAAGATGGTTGTGAGACTAGCTGTCCTAGACAATAACACAAGCTAACAAGTGTTTGAAAGTGATAATTTTTTATCAATTTCCTCCGAGAAGAGGATGAGTTCTCTTCAAAGAATCAAGAAAAATTGGAGCAGCAAGTATGGTGATCAAGTAGTCACTAAGGAACAATTTGATGCCAAAAGTCGAGTGACTCTTGAATCAATTTTCAATCCCAATAATCAGTTCTAGAAAGAGAAAGAAAACATCACAATCAAAGGAGAAGATTCGAGTCCATTTCAGTGGATGAAGGCAAGGTGCTCCAAATTGGCAAAGTAAGTACTCATCAAGAAAAATCTGATTTCATTAAAATTTTTCAATAATTTCCAGATATATTTGCTTGGAGTTATGAGGATTTGATCCAATATTGGCACAACATACTATCGAGTTAGATCTAGAATCTAAGCCCATCAAGAAAAAGAAAAGGCCGATGAACCCTCATATTGAGCCCTTAATGAAGAAAGAATTGAAAAAATTGATTGAAGCAAGCATAATATTTCCTATCAAGCACTCTTCATGGGTAACAAATCTAGTGCCAGTTAGGAAAATAAATGGGGAAATCAGGTTGTGTGTAGATTTTGAGACTTGAATAGAGCTTCTCTCAAGGATCATTATCCACTTCCCTCTATGGATAAAATATTACAGTTGTAGTTGGATTAGAAAGGTTCTCACTCTTAGATGACTACTCAAGTTATAACCAAATCATGGTGAAAGAGGAAGATCAATTTAAAACAACCTTCACCATAAAATGGGGCACATATGCTTATAGGAAGATGCCATTTGGGTTATCAAACGCTGGAGAAACATTCCAGAGGGCTATGGACATGGAATTCAAGGGGATGATTAAAAAGATGGTTCTTATTTATCTTGATGATATCATAGTGTTTTCCAAGAACACATCATATTGCATTTCTCACCTCAAAAAAGTGTTCAAGAGATGCAGAAAATTTGGAGTATCTTTGAATCCTAAGAAATGTATATTCTTGGCACATGAGGGAAAGCTCCTAGGTCACATTTTTCAAAGGAAGGGATGACTATTGATCTTGAAAGGGTTAGTGTCATCATGGCACTACAATTGCCTAGTCATAAGAAGGCTCTCCAAAGTTTCTTGGGAAAATTAATTTTGTCAGGAGGTTTGTTCCTAACTTTGCTAATCTTGTCAAACCACTAACACTAATGTTGAAGAAGAATATGGATTTCAAATGGAATGCTAAAGGAAAATAAAGCTTTGAAGTTATAAAGCATGCCATTGTATATGCTCCAACCCTCATAAATCCATATTTTTGAAGGATTTCACTCTATATTCTTTTAGCGACACATATGCAATATCTGTAATACTAGTATAACTAAATCAAGAAGGACTGGAGAATCCTATTGCATTCTTTAGCTAGGGCCTTGAATATTATGAGGTGAGGTATTCATTCATTGAAAAACATGTCCTTGTTGTGATAAGAAGTTTAAAGAAATTTATACATCTAGTGTCAAATAATAGAATTCATTTACTAGTTTCACATGTGGGTGTGAAATATTTTCTTTTGAACAAAGACCTTAATGAGAAAAGGGCTGGTTGGATAACCAAGGTCATGGAGTATGACATTGATATCAAGGTAACCAAACTGGTTAGGGGAAAAGGGTTATGTGAATAACTAGTTTCAAGTCAATATGTAGATGAAGAGGCCATCCTTGTGGTTCAAGATGATCAAGAGCAATCAGCCAATGCCTTACCCAATCCTTGTTGGACTTAGGATATAGTCCACTTCCTCCAAATAGGT
Source organism: Taxus wallichiana var. yunnanensis (assembly GCA_018340775.1). Lineage (NCBI taxonomy): Eukaryota > Viridiplantae > Streptophyta > Pinopsida > Cupressales > Taxaceae > Taxus > Taxus wallichiana. Next base: position 168,937,698 of record CM031244.1, read on the forward strand.
CAATGTCCTCAAGGGTTGAGTAAGGCCAAAATAAGGTATTTCAGGTTCTATTGTATTCCTTTTGTGTTGGTTGATGGCGTTTTATTCAAGAGGTATGTGAATGGTGTCCTCCTAAGATGCATCAAAGCAGGTCAAATAGAGAAGATGTTACATGAATTCCATGATGGAGAAACAAGTGTTATTTTTTCGAAAGAGTGACAAATCTTAGGATTATGAAGACATGGTATTATTGGCCTAACCTCTTTAATGATTTCTATGCATGGATTAGGAAATGTAAGAAATATGCCTTCTTCATAGGTTAAGAGAAGTTAGCAACCCTTCCACTTCATCCCATTCAGTAAATGAGCAACGGGGGCGATTTTAATGGAGTGATTAGTCCAAACTCTAGCTTGGGTCACAAATGGATCCTTATCACCCAGAGACTACTTCAACAAGTGAATATAGGTAATTACACTCAAAGAATCAAATAAAACTAGTATTCTATATTTTTATGAAGGTATTGTGACAAGGTTTGGTGTCCCTTCCACTATAATATCAAATATTTCCTTGGATTTTCTTGGGATAAATATATCCGAGTGGGCGGTGCAAAATGGAATCTATTCAAGCACTTCCTCAAACTATTACACTCGGGGTGATGGGAAGGTTGAGTCCACCAAAATAATATTTTTAAAATCATAAAGAGGACTTTAGATGAGATCCAAAGGAATTGGTACACCAAGTTGAAATCAGCCTTGTGGGATAATAGAATTACTCCCAAGAGGTCAACATGCATCTCTCCTTATAGGTTGGTTTATGGAAGGGAAACAAGGCTGCCAATATCCCTAGAATTACCAGCCTTAGAACTTATCAAGCAACTAGAATTGTCTAAATTTGGGGCCAAAGAAGTGAGGTATGTAGAGCTCATGGAGCTTGAGGAACCGAGAAATCACTCTATGCAAGAAATAGAGAAGGATCAAGACCAAATTAAGGTGATGTTTGATAAGAAGGAAAAAGCTAGAAACTTCCAAGAGGGAGACTTGGTCCTGAAATGGGATGTAGATAGGGCCTATTATTACCAAATCACCTTTGCATCCCCGAATGGCATGAAGGTGAACACAACATTCGGTGTGATTGGGTAACATGGGATCACCTCTCAAGTTGTGGGACTTATGGGCTTGAGGTGAACCTCCGGAGAAGGCCGACTTCCTCTTCCTAAACTAAACACTACACTACTCCTAATGCAATAAAAAAACTACCTAAACCTATACTAACATTTCAAGGAATTAGGAGAGAGATTTGCAAGAAATAAAACCTAAATTAGAAGTGGTGATGCACCAAGAAAGGGGTTTTCTAGACAAAATCCCGGCTTGCCAATGAAGAGAGATGATCATGAGGAGGATGAAGATACATCACATACTCAATTTACATACAATACTTCATTCCTTGATAAGCACAATGACCTCTAAAACTTGTAAAACAAACACTGGTTATATAATTCACTTGCAAACATGAGAGAGGAATATAAAAGAAACAAACTGATGTAAGGACATATAATTGATTACAAAACATAATTCTCATTACTTCAAGCATGTGCACATTGCATCATTACAACAAGGAAAGGCATAGGCTACCATAAAAATTTTCAGAAGAAAGGCTTGAAAGCGTAAAAATTCACAACAACTTAGCTTATGAAGTGACGGGAAGTCTTGAACAAAATATCTAATTCCTTTTGGAATAATAACCCCTTTAAATTTTATAACATTGCTTGAGATGAGGAGAGAAAGAAGGAGAAACCCTAGAATCTAGGGAAGAATGTAGCAAATAATTAATCACTGTTGTTGGCCATGTTTACATAATTAATCGCAACTCCACTTTTCCAGGAAATATCTAAGAAATGAGAAAATATTGCAATTATGGAACAAAAACCTCGAAAATCCATTTCTTGATGATTCCATTGCATAATTATCGTTCTCTCAATTCCAATGACTATAATTTTGTGGAAAACGAACAATCAGGGAGGAAGTTATGGTTTCATGAGTGAAAGTTGTTGTTCGGGCATCGAGGCTTTGTACTCCATTAGATCTCATAAATTCACAAATTTGAATTTATCCATTAAAAATGGTATTTTAATAGTTTTCCTCCATTTAAATAAAAATACATTTAATATTTTAAAATTATTTCAAATATGCCTTTGGTGGAGCTATCACTGAGTGTAATATTGCATTTCGGGTTATTTAGATGAGCAACCTCTAAAATAGCTTGTTTGAGCTCCTTACATTACCACGTTGGCCAAGATTATTTTCCACTCGTCGAGCTCTTCATACAACTCGGCGGTCGATTTTCACTCATTTTACATTGAATTATTTGCATGAACCCCATGTTTTAGTATTTAACCGAGCCTATCGCATTGGTTTTTACACTGGCCAAAATTTGTTTGACACCTTACGACTTTAACATTATTCCTGCCGAACCCCATGCCTTAGTCCTTACACTGTCAGCCAACTCGACATTAGGTTGACTCGCCCATCTTCTCGGTACTTAAATCCACATAACCACTATAAGCCACGTTTTGATTTTAATCTACCAACCATCTCACTTCTGAAACCCAAAAAAATGACTTACCTACTACTTCGGAGTTTGGAGGTTAGTTGTTTTAGACATTTAGCTCACTGGCACCCCAAAAATTTCGACTTGCTTGAACCACGAAGTCCAAAGTCAAAATTTCAAACTTCAGATTTTGGAGTTCGAGCAAGCACTAAACCAATTCACCACCGTAACTTCTCCGAATCCCAAATCATTTATACCCCAAAATCTGAAAGAATCACCTTGAAACCTGAAGTCACCATGTCCCTTCAGGCTCCAAAACTATGAACTTTTTCTTCACTCGGCCTCTTCCAACTTGCTTGACTCAAGCCCAATGTCATGCCTAAAGTTTTTGGCCTGCATCAATGCTTGAATTTTGAGCTAATCTTCTAGCTTTGCACCTACATTCGCTATTTTGAGTTTTCAACCTCTACGTATACCAAGAGCTCCTACTCAAATGCCTCAGTGTTCAACTTCATACAGAGCTTCATCCCTGTGAAAACCTTGAGCTTCTCTTTCCTCATCCCGACCTGAGCTGTTTTCAACTTGTCTATCCACCCATGGACTATCGACTTGGTTTAGCTTAAAGTGTGATAGCTTCACTATGAATTGGTTCATGTTTAGGTGAGCTATTATGGATTCAGATCCAAGGTTTCATCATTGTCGATTCTCCAAAACTCACCAAGTATTTAGATTTGCCACTCCTCTTTCAATGTTTCCTCTACTCCCTACCTGTAATTTCAAAGCTTTTGAAACCATAATGAGCCTCCATCATCCAATGCCAAGTCAAATGTTTAGCTAGCCACCAATGAAATCAAACTCTTCCTCCCAATTCCTTACATCCCAGCCTTGATGATAGAGCCGCCAATCATTTCAATTTTCTTCATGCGCACTAGTTGGTTTTGGTAAATAACTCGGATATGCTTGGGCCACTTTGTGCATCCTCCGTCTAACCAATTCAGATAACTTATGCCTTTGGCATGCTAAGTTACTCCTTACCACCATGATGAGCTCATGTATTGAGCCACCATCGAAATGCCATCATGCCATTGAACCAAAACTGCGCACAAATCCTTTTGTAACGTCATGCCGAGTTTTTATATCCTTGATTTCATTGAGCCAACAATCTTCCTTAAGCCGAGATACCTTCTACTTATCGCAACATCAAGCTCTCACCGAGCTCAATGAATTCCTTTAATGGGTGTCGTTATTCCCTTCATTTAATCAACTCATGGTTGATGTCATATTCAAACCAGGGTGTGTCTGAAGCTATATGCAACAAGAAGAATCTTAGTGAACTAGTAATTGATTGTAGATATTTATTATTTTTATTTTTCTTGGGGGTTTTAAAAGTGTCTTTAAGATATTCTGGAAAAATTATTATTAAAGATAACCTATAAGAAACTTTCTGAAATAACCACACATTGTTGAAAATGAACAAATCTTATAGAATTGAACACATTGTTGGAAATAAATATACTTTGTAGAATGAAACAAATTATTGGAAATAAATATACTTTGCAGAATGAAACACACTTTATTGGAAATAAACACACTTTAGAAAGATTGTTTAAAATGCTTTTGAGGAAATAGAAACATACACTAAAACACCTGTAGGGATGATAAATAACTTATATAACAGATTTTAATTTAAGAATCAAAAGTACTTACAGAACTGCTAATTAACATATTTACACAAATTTCTTGAAGATATAAATACCAATAAATAAAGGATCATGTTTCTTGGAGGAGTGGGCCCTTGCTCCACCTTGAATCAGGAGTTAACAAAGTATGATACTCTCAAAATGAAATGGCTATCTTATTATTGAATTGTTTTGTCTTACAAAACTTAACTGTGTATATGTATGTATATCTATATATCTTTTTATCTATCTTCAAGTCTTTATATATATTTCTCCATCCAAAGATGCATTTACAATCATGAGTGTTCAATAGTTGTCTATCCACCTATAGGTTCTAGTGAAACAAAATAGTGCTCAAAGTAGATATGAAATTTAGAAAACTAGCTGGACATACAACTATTGGTCTTACATAAGTATTTCTGGAGTGTGAAGAACCAACAATTTGTTGATCTGTTCTTGATTGGAGGGCCCATTAATTGCTCTATAACCAGATTTTGATAGAATAAAAATATTCCCATTGATTTTGAAACTTTGGAGAAGTTTTGGAACCAAAGGGAAACCTTTTAGAGCTAAGTCTGGAGTTCGAAACTAAGTCTTAAGGTTTTAAAGCTAAGTGATAGAGTTCCGAGCTAAGTGATAGAGTTCCAAAGCTAAGTGATAGAGTTCTGGAGCTAAGTGATGGAGTTCTAGAGCTAAGCCGCATTGAAGCCAACTTCCAAAAAGGTGTTGGTTGCTTCACACTTCACTTATCTGACCAAATATGACTTGTTTTATTCCAAAAATAAATTTCCACACATTTTTAGGAATTATGGAATTTTTAGACTTCAGAGCTAAATCAAATAAAAGATGGAAAATTACATCCTAACTTATACTAGATCAAAGAAAAGCAAAAAATGCAAGTCAAAATTTATTTAAAGGAGAGTAAGATGAGATCATTGATTGCACATTGATGATGCATATTTTGGGCTTATCATCTCCCCACACTTACTTATTTCTAAGTCCTCTTATAAACTCTATTCTTCAAAGGTCAAATGGTTGAAACTGAATGTCCCAGTGCTTCTGTTTAGAAGTGTCGTATCTTGATCCTTCCTCTAGCTTTTTCTGCCAATCCTCAAAGTGAGTGGGATCCTGAGGTTCTCTATTCTACCATGGAGACATGGGTGTAAGAAGGAGAGGAGGCCTTGTTCTCATACCCATCCACATACCCCTGTGTTTTTCACAAATTTGAGGAATGAGTGTACACAAAGTTCTGGCCCTTTCCAGAATCCATATTAAATTTGTGGGAGATATCACTTCTCTTCTTCTTAATGCTACAATGAGGAATTCCCATCTCTTTAGGCATCCATCATAAATGTCCTCAAAGTTTTCTCTTCATAAGAGGTGAAGGCATCAATAATTTTCTACAGGTTGGCAATATAATGTGCCTTAAATTAGTTGTCAAAGGCATGGGACTTGAAATGTATAACAAAGGTAGATGGTTTTCCATAATGATCTCTCATGCAGAGGCCAAATGAACTAGCCTTTAATAAGTGTTCAAGTATCCCTTTCTTTCCAAGCTATCTGATTCTGGAGTATAGAAACAAATGCATTAATCTGGCATTCCCCACATATAAATTAATCATGAAGCCTATATTCTTTTCTAACATAAATTTACAGAGATAAAATTCACAAAGAAGATTTTTCTTCTCTCGCATTTGGCCGAGGAATATCTTTGTCATGAATTTTGCTTCATCCTTCACTTCATGTAGAAGGCCACATAAAATCCTTGATAGTTTCCAACAAATAAATTTCTCTTCTAGAAAGACATTGTATGCAGGAGAAGGTCTTCTACATGTGAGTAATATTTCACTCATTATATAGACCATCTGTATATTTTCTAGACATTTAAATTTTTCTTCCCACTCTTTCCTTGCCTTCTTCTCCTCTTCCATCTTGCTTCTTAGTTCTTGATTTGATATTTTGAACTCATTAAGCTTTCTATAGGTATCATCCCATAACTGCTTGAGTGGCTAGTAAGTTAGCTCTGTTTGTACAATTTGATCCATTGAATATATTTTTTCATAACACTCTATTCACTAGCCAATTGCAATTCTTTTTCTTTTTCCACCATTTGCTTCTTTACTAATGTCAATTCTTCATTCTTATTTGTGAGCTAAGTTTTTAGTTGTTCAATGAGCATTTCTCTATGCTCCAATTTGTGTTTGAGGAAGTTTAATTCCTCATCTTTCTCCCTAATGATAAGTTCTTCTCTAGACAAGAACAAAGCCTGCCTAAATTGTTGTTTTTCTTCTTTTTTGGGAGTTCCTTAGGGAACAAGCATTTTTCTTCCACCAAAGGGGATTTCCCTTTTAGTTTCCAAGATGCCAATTCTTCTTCCTCATGTGACAGTATTGCTGAGTCACCCATCTCCTGAAAATCCTGCTCTTCCAATATTTCATCTTCTTTCTCCAACTCCTTAGTTTGACTTGGTAGAGGAGGAGACATTGCCATGCTTTGCCCAAAATATCAACAACTTATTTCTCTAAACCCTCCTGTACTTCAATATCCATTAGAGTTTCCCTAGACTTCTTATGAATTATTTTCCTTTTAGGAGCTTCAACATTTTCTAAAGTGGGATTTCTCCTTGAACTTCTTCTGATTTTTACTTCATGGTCCAGCTTGGGTGAACTATCACTGTCAGAGACATGTATTAGTTCTTTTGGTATTTTTATAGAGGAAGGAGTTTCTTTTAAAGAAACAATATATTTTGCAGCTTTGATCATCCTTTCAGACCTCCTCCTCTTTGGTACTTTAACCCCACTTATTTCCTTCTTTTTCTCATCAGGGGGATTAATTTCTAAGTTACTTTTAGGAGAGAAAGGGGTTGGTATTCCCCTTCTAATAATATCAGGAGTTTTTCTGAACTTATTGAGGAATTTTTCCCATGCTTCTTCTCCATTTTTCTTAGAGAGAAAATGATGCTAATGACCAGATGGACTAATCCATGGTGCCTAATTATCCCTACACCCCAAGAATATATCTGAGCCATTTTTTGGATGGAATCAAAGAGGAAACTAGGAAGGTTTACTATATAATCTGTTTTGTTGCCCCATACCTAAGATATATCAACATTTTAAGGACATCCCTTCCAACAGTCCCATATTGGCCATCACATGTTAGGTACTTTACTACCAGAATGCTACTCTGTCGAAGGGTTTGGGTAGGTTATCTCTTCGACCACCTTTATGATCTTCTTAGTATTATAAATGTACTGGGGTTTAGATTCACCCTCTTGCCTTAAGGTTTCCACTAGTTCTTTTAAGGTTCCCTTTACGAGTTTGGAACATGTACAATTGGTACCCCAGATACATTACTCATTGTATTAATAGTAAAGGGAATTATAATGATTTTAACCTTAGTTATGGAATGCTCTAAATTTACAAAAATTCTCTTACCAGTTCATCATTGTATTTTGAGAATTTCTTCAGAAACTCTAGCCAACTTGCCTGTTCAAAAATGGCTACTACTTCTCCATCTGCAAGAAGTTGCATATCATCTTCTGGAATGGACTTATTTTTGATACCCATGGCAAAGAGGACGATTCAAATGCTTTTTTATTTGGAATCCTTACTCTACTAGGAGATAGTTGTGGAACTAGTGGATTTGGCTATGCAACTACTAGATTTGGCTACAAAAATACTAGATTTAGCTGCAAAAATCCAAATATGAATTCATTGTTTCCTCCTTGAACTTCTCTACAACTATTCCCAATTTTCTTTTATTCCACCTAAATGACCGTTCATTATTAATATGCCACCACTTCCATTTATTTAGTTGACATCACCTTCATGATTATTCCCCTTTAATCATGATGTGTAATAAATGACTCATTATACTACCGACTTAAATCAAGTCTAATCACACATGCAAACTTTTAATTTAACCTTTAATAAGATCAAGACATAATTACCATCCTTGCTGATGTAATCCATCCACCTTGATGACTCATCATTCCTAAAAAATGTGAAAAGAAAAATGGTTAGAAAAGATAGCTGGAATTCCAAAGAAGTTCCTTTTATTTGAATTAGCCACTTATTGATGAGACCAACTGCCATTTCTGGTTTTCAATTGGCCTTTTGAGAGAATTTTTTTGGGGAAGAGAATGCCATTTACTGGTTTTCATTCCCTTCCCTTTTATTTTTATTTATTTATAATTTTTATTTTTATATTTTTTGGGGAAGAGAATGCCATTTGCTAGTTTTCACTCCCTTCCCTTTATTTTAGATCCTTGCATCTGATTACTTGATCATTTTGGAAGAACTAGGTTCTTCCATATGATCAAATTCCTTGTCTACTTCAATTTGCTTCAAGAATTCATCCTTGGTAGGAGGCTTCCTATAGAGTTTTAGCCTGTGTCCATTGACCAAAAGTGTCCTTCTGCTGCCATCAATGGGAAGTAGCTGAATAGAGCCATTGTCATATATTTACTCAATCTGATAAGGTCCTAACCACCTAGTTCTCAACTTGCCTTTGAATTACTAGTACTTGGAATCAAACAATAATTCCCAATCTCCTATCTTGAATTTCCTTTCATTGATATGTGTATCATGCCACTACTTCATTTGGTCTTGGATTATCTCTGTCTGTTAAAGTGCTTCCAATCTTAGCTTATCCAATTCATCGAGTTGTAGAATTCTTTCCTTTTGTCTTTGTATCCAATTCAATACCCAATTTAGCTCTTGTCCTCAATGTTTGTAGTTAAAATTCAATGGATAACAAGGGATTATTCCCATTGAATAACTCATATGGTGAGAACCCTGTTGTATTCTTCCAAGTTGTGTTATAAGCCGAGACAACCTCAGGTAGCCTCTTCACCCAATATTGTCTACTTTCTTCAATCTGTTTTAGTGAGAATGTTTTCCAATTCCCTATTTGTCATACGCTTATCCATTTGATTGTGGTTGATAGGAGATGACTTCCTATGATTAATCTGATAGTACATTGTGAAGGCATGAATCATATTAGACATGAAATGTGGGCCTTGGTATGAAACTATACTTCTTGGTGCACCAAACTTCATCATAATTTTGTGCAAAGGAAATCAACAACTGCATCTTCATTAACATTTGTTAAAGCCTACACCTCTACCCACTTTGTTACATAATCAATACATACAAGAATGTGCTCTTTTCCTTGTGAAGGAGGACTAAAAGGGCCAAAAATTCCAAACCCCACCTTTCAAATGGTTCAATAACCACTAGATGCTGCAGAGGCATTTCACTAGTGAAAGTTGGTTGTCCTATCCTTTGATAGGGATCACACTGCTTGATGTATTTCTTCACATCTTTATATAGAGATGGCCAATAATAGCCAGTGCCAAGTATTTTGTGGGCTATTATTTTCACTAAAAAGTTTCCTCCACTTGGTTCATCATGACATGCCCTAAGTATGTCAAAGATTTCATCTTCTCTCACACACCTACGTAAAACCAAATCAAGACCACATTTAAATAACATTCCATTTAACCATTTAAATTGTGCATTGGTTTTGATTAATATTTTCATTTGTTTCTTAGTAAAATAAGGAGGAAACTTCCCTATTGCAAGATAATTTTCCATATCAGCAAACCATGGTGTATCAACTAAAATAGCAAATAATTGTTCATCTGGAAAGTTTTCCTTAATTGGATCTTGCTCCCATGTAGTGGTTAATCTTGACAAGAAATCAACTACCACATTATATTTTCTTGGATTATCCACAATGGTAATATCAAATTATTGTAAAAGTAATAACCATATAATTATCCTACCTCCAACCACTGGTTTGTTCATTAAGTATCTAATTGCTGAGTGATCTGTATGTACAAATATTTTGTACCCTGTAATATAATGTCTAAACTTATTAATTGAATAAATCACAACAAGAAATTATTTTTCAGTGGTGGTGTAATTTATTTCAGTGGGAGTAAGATTTTTACTAAGGTAGTAAATAACATACATTTTCCCTTCTTCATCTTTCTATCCCAAAACTACACCAATTGAGTTATTTGAGGCATCTGTTTGGATGTGAAAAGGTTTCTCCCAATTAGGTCCTCTTAATATTGGGGCAATGATTAATTTTTATTTAATCATTTCAAAAGCATGTTGAAATTTTTCATCCCAACGAAATTCACAATCCTTGGTAAGAAAACCAAACATGGGGCAGAAATTTTACTAAAATATTTGATAAAACACCTATAGTATCAACATGTCCTAAGAATGACTTGATATCCGTGGGGGTTTGAGGAACAAGTAAGTTTGAAATAATCTTGATTTTGTCTTGGTCAACTTGAATTCCTCTTTTTGAAATGTGGTGTCCCAGTACAATTCCCTCATCGACCATCATATGTTTTTTCTCATGACTAAGAGACAAATGGTGTTGCTCACATCTTGTTAATATTCTATCTAAATTTTTTAAGGCATCATCAAATGTTTCTCCATGCATAGTAAAATCATCCATGTATACCTCCACACAATCATTGGTTAGATTTGTAAAAATTACTAGTACATCCCTTTGGAAGGTTGTTGGAGCATTACATACTCCAAATGACAATACCACTGTAGCAAAAGGTACCCCATGGACAAGTAAATGTAGTTTTTTCCGATCCTCAACAACCAACCTCATTTGATTAAATCCACTCAAGCCATCCGGGAAGGAAAAGTACTCATTTACCTAAAATGTTTTCTAAAACTTGATCTATGAATGGTAAGGAAAACAATCTCTAAGTGTAGCTTTGTTCAATTCCCTATAATCAACACAAATGATCCATTTTCCATTATTTTTAGGAACAATCAAAAGAGGAGACACCCAATGAATATTTGAGATGGGGTAGATATAGTCTACTTGTAATAGCTTTTCAATTAGACTATGTCCCTCAAGGTTGGGTTGATCCTTCTCTGAGGTTGTCTAACTGGTTTAAAATTTTCAGTATAAATGTGATGGGTTAAAATACTGGATGGATTCCTTTCATGTCTTTATAGTCCCAAGAAAAATATCTAGTATGACCTTTCAAGACATCAAACAATTTAGCTTCTTGATCATTTTCCAACCAGCTGTTAATGTTCAAAATTTTACCTAGTTGAATCTCAATTTGTTTGGTTCCAGTGTGTGATGAACTAATTTGTTGAAAAGGTTCCATTAGGGTGTTTAGTGGACATGAATGTGGTAACAACATATGATATGTAGTAATGTCTCTAAAGTTCCCTTGAGAAAGAATACATTGGATAAAGGACAATAGGCAGAGTTATGATACTTATCTTGTCATTGGTCAAACTCCTCATCACTGATGTTTTCTCAAAAATTCCTTATTGTTCCTGATATATTTAAGACTAAAGCTACTGATTTTGTAGCTATTTATGCCCCTCTTGAAGATAAATCACATTCCTCTGGAGTGAAATTATTTACATCTGCATGGAATTGTTGTGGTTCGAAGATAAGTATGAATGTTCCAAAACTAAGTCTAAAGGTTCTAGAACTAAGTACGAATGTTCTAGAACTAAGTCCGAAGGTTCAGAACTATCCTTGATTATTCCAAAGACAATTGGTGATCATTCAATGGATGATTAATCATATTCTCTACCTCCTGTACATGATCCTGTAATGTTATCATAGACAAATAAGATTTTATTTATTTATTAGTATCAGGATCATTAACCCATAATTATTCTTGATTATCAATAAAAGGTTGTGTAGAAGGATATAGGGAATTTTTCTTAGAATTCTTACCATTTGAGATAGTCATATCACTTGATATGTAATCAATTAAGGCAACAACTATAGCTAACCATGGTTTGCCAAAAATAATGGGATAACCAAGTGTTTTACCTTTTGGCCGTAATATAAGGAAGTCCACTGGATACTCCCATGCCTCCACCATGAATGCCACATCTTTAATTATCCCTCTTGGTTTTGCTACGATTGATATGCCATATATAATATGGTGCTAGTAGGTTGTATACTTGTCAATGGTAATATTTTCAAAGTGTCTATTGTCATCACATTTATAGTTGCTTCCAAATCAACCAAAACATTATGTATATGTTTATTTCCTATAGAGATAGAAATAATAGGGCTTCCAGGATCCCCATATTTGGGAAGTAAGAGTTTTCTTGCTAATAAATCAACAAGTTTCCCATCTACCTTAATAGTCCTAAGGTAATTATTCTTCCTTCCACGTATTTTCAAACATAAAATTTTGATTAATTTGTTTAATTCAGGAATGTCCTTGATTGCTTGTAATAACGGTATTTCAATATTTAGTTTCCTTAATTCCTTCACTAGTTCAGATTCCTTGGTCTCAATAACTTCCTTAAATCTTTCGAAAATGGAGTTTCTATAGAATTGTTATCTAGTTGCTTCTCTTTTCCTTTTTCATCAACCTTAGGAATAAATGAACTAGGGGTTTCAGTTTCATCTGACATCTTGGTAATTATAACAGGTGGACTATTAATTATTTTTCTAGATCTAGTTTGAATATCCTTACAGTCCATGACATTAAGATCAACTAGTTTTTCTTGCTCTGTTCCATAGATAGGGGTTGTTTGTTTGTTTTTGGGATTAACCACTGGTTGTGTTGGTATTTGTGTTTGAACCACATTTTTAGTTTGTGAACCTTGTGTTGGAGAACCCATTATGGCTGTTGATGTTGGTTAGGATATGTTTTCCCTTGAGCATAGTTAGTAGGGTTCCACCTAAGTTGTGACCAAGTATAAGGGTTACCTTGACCAGAACATGGTTGTTGGTGTCCTTGAGCTTACCAAGATTGTCCTTCCCAATCCTAGGGATTCCATGTTGGTTGAGGGTCAAATGTGGTTGTCCCCAATTTTTTGGTAGTCTCTGAGCCACCCATAACATCATCTAGGGATTAGGAACAAATCTTGGTATGAACTTCCCCTGACTAGGTTATCTCTAGACAAAGTTTACTTCTTCTGTAGATGAAGTGCTGGTTTGTTTAAGCTGATTTTTTTATAAATGGAAGAAGAGAACAAGCATTAACTTCATGTTTCCTAGATTCACAAATAAGATAAATTTTTGTTTTATCCAGAGGACAATCTCTTATTGCATGCTTGTTTCTGCATCTAGGATAGTACATAACGAATGGTTCAGTATTGGAATTTTCTTTGAATTGCCATCCATCCATGGTGGAAGTTAATCAAACTAGGATATCTATTTTAAAGTTTGCTAGTTCATCCATAAGTTTGTTCATGTCTTGATTTGCACCTTTCACAGTTTTTCCTTTCCTAGGTCCACCCCTTGTTATTGAATAACTTCTATAAAGGTATTTAATATGATTCATTATCAATCGATTGATGTTTTCACATCCCATTAAATTAAGGGCTTCCCTATATTCATCATCTATAAATTTAAGAAAAATGATTTTTCTTATCTCTTCTTGAAGTACAAATCCACACCTTTTACTTATAAAGAGGAATCTATCTAAATAATCTTCCATATTTTCATCCTCTTCCTGTTTGATCCTAAAAATTATTCCTTCCTATTTATCCCTCTACAATAGTCATAATATTTGTCTAGGAAGGTAGTTTCCATTTTCCCCCAAGTGGTAATGGAATTAGATGTTAATCCCATAAACCACCTCATTGTTGCATCTTTCAGAGTAGATGGGAACAACTTGAGTTTTTGATTTTCTATTTTGTAGTCATAGGTCTGACATAATACTTTAAATTCAAACAAAAATAAGTCGAGTCCTCGGATGACAACCCTCTAAATGTGGGCAAGTTTTCATGTAAAATATTCTTCATAGGTGTATCATCATCCTCCAACTGAATTGGATAAGTAAATGTCCTATCAGGTTCTCTTTCAGCTTCTCGTGCCATATTTGTAGTATCTTCTAGATATTTTTCCCAATCAATGTGGTATGTGATCCTCTTTGGTGAAGGTGAGAAGTCAAGAGTAGGAGGTTGAATACTCAATTAAGAATCTAAAGTTTCTCTAAGTGTTTCTTGGAATATAATCCTTCTCTTAAAAGTTCAATTCCTTCCGGTGATTGATCCAAAATTCCAAAGGCAGAAGTTCTGCTTCTTGTCTAACAAGGGACAATGGTGCTTCTAATTCCTTCTCAAATTCCTTATTTGAACTAGAGGATGCTGATAATTCTTGTTGAGATATTTTTGGGAGAAATCTACCCTTTGAGTCTCTTGGTCTACTCATAAATTTTATGATAACGTAGGGAATATTTTTCAATTACTAGATGTATGATTGTTTTTCCTTGTTGACACCTAATTAGATAATTATAACTAGTGGGTCCCTTGAAACGGTGCCAAAAATGATGGGTGTCATTATTCCCTTAATTTAATCAACTCATGGTTGATGTCATATTCAAACTAGGGGTGTGTCTGAAGCTATATGTAATAAGAAGAATCTTAGTGAACTAGTAATTGATTGTAGATATTTATTATTTTTATTTTTCTTGGGGGTTTTAAAAGTGTCTTTAAGATTTTCTAGCCAAAGCCTTATTAAAGCTAACCTATAAGAAACTTTCTGAAATAACCACACATTGCTGAAAATGAACGAATCTTGTAGAATTGAACACACACGGAAATAAATATACTTTACATAATGAAACAAATTGTTGGAAATAAATATACTTTGCAGAATGAAACACACTGCTGGAAATAAACACACTTTGGAAAGATTGTTTAAAATTATTTTGAGGAAATAGAAATGTACACTAAAACACCTGTAGGGACAATAAATAACTTATATAACAAATTTTAATTTAAGAATCAAAATTTCTTATAGAACTGCTAATTAACAGATTTACACAAATTTCTTAAAGATATAAATACCAATAAATAAAGGATCCTATTTCTTGGAGGAGTGGGCCCTTGCTCCACCTTGAATAAGGAGTTAACAAAGTATGATACTCTCAAAATGAAATGGCTATCTTATTATTGAATTGTTCTGTCTTACAAAACTTAATTGTGTATATGTTTGTATATCTATATATTATTTATCTATCTTCAGGTCTTTATATATATTTATCCATTTGAAGATGAATTTACAATCATGAGTGTTAAATAGCTATCTATCCACCTATAGGTTCTGGTGAAACAAAATAGTGCTCAAAGAAGATATGAAATTTAGAAAACTAGCTAAACATACAGTTGTTGGTCTTACATAAGTATTTCTAGAGTGTGAAGAACTAAAAATTTGTTGATATGTTCTTGATTGTAGGGCCCATTAATTGCTCTTTTCAACTTCCTCAAAAGATGGTTGTTGTTGAACACACTTTTCTTATCAAACTAAATATGACTTGTTTTATTCCAAAACTGAATTTCCACACATTTTGTTAGGAATTATGGAGTTTTTAGATGTTATAACTAAATAAAAAAATATGGACAATTACTTCCTAACTTATACTAAATCAAACAAAAGCCATGAAATGCAGTCAAAATTGATTAAAAGGAGAGTAAAGTGAGATCATTCATTGCACATTGATGAGGCATATTTTGGCCTTATCATCCTCCATGAGTTAGCTCATGTTATCCATTATGTGATCGATAAAATGCCGAGGTCCATCCCATTTAGCTAGCTCAATTGACATTGAGATTCCTACATCCGATTGATTTCGATTCTTTGCATTTCGTAATGGTTCGATGCCACTCACCCTAGCTCGTTTGATCCTAAAACTAGACTACCTAGCTTACTATATATTGGGCCCCATCATTTATTCTATGAGCTCCAAGCTTGATTCTTACACGTTTGATCTCGGTATTTCATCACAATGACGAACCATTAATAGATGGAGGTGGATCATTTTAACATGATGACAAATTTAAATGTCCGACTCTAAATATTTATAACTCAACCCGAGCTATATTGTCTCCTTATCAATCTTTGCCACTAAGTTTTCCATGATACAAGCTCCTAACTGTGTTGTTGGTGTTTCAATCCTACCAAATTATGTGGTCTTTGTTTGATTAGCTTGGGTAATCATCTTGATTAACCCGAGCCTAAAATCATTGAGCTCTCATTTCACCATGCACCTTTGGTCACCCATTTACTTAAGAAAATTTGAAGTCTTAGCTCAATGCATTGGTGATACATCTCTACATTGTAAGGTAACTTGATCCCTCTTTGTACCTAGCCTCTACAAGCTCACAAGCTCTATGCATAGCTCAATGTCGAGCTCAGTGATCGATTCCTTCTTTGGCTTGACCAACATACTATGTCAACTCAGTGAGTTGATTCTCAAGCCACCCAATATCAACTCGCCAATTCATATGCAAGTACCCTATGTGACTCACCTTGGTATATGTCGGCCCACTCGTAGAGTAGCTTAGGAGCTATCTCGCTCAATGGTCTATTTTTCTTTCCAAATATTATCCTACCATGATTTTTTAAATTTCATGAATCTTATCAAAACTAAGGAGTTAATGGGAGCACAAAATTACCCGAAATGACCCAAAGTGCTCATGAAGGGATTTTCTTGTCCCAGGGTACAATTGGCTCCCGTTGTCCAATTTTTCCCCAAGGGGAAAAATTGGATAAGAGGAAAAACAAGGTAAACATTCTAAATTTGATACAATATGAAATATTTCTTTCTTGATTTCAAGCTATAAGACAAACAATGCTTTCCAGTTGTCTAAAATAGATGGAGAGGAATTACAGATTGCAATAAATGCATCTATCTACAACACTATTATCTGAATTAGAATTTTTATTATATATAGTAGATTAGTTCATTTCCTATAAGTGCTTGCAACACATTGTTGTGTTAGTAGTGTTGGGTTTGTTTTGTAATAAGTGCTTGTGCACTCTCTGCAATTTCCATTTGGGATGTGTATGACTTTGTTGTTTGTACATAGTTGTACCTCTTGTTGCTCTTGCACTTTCTAGTTTTAGGCAAGGTCTTGTGATGGAATAATCAACCTCCAACCCAAATTTTTAATAATGATAGGCCTTAACATTGTTTCAGAGGTTTAAGGGGCAAATTATCAAGTGTGAGACCAATTTCAATAATCGAATGACTCCATGCCAACAGATCCTCCATGGTCACTTTGGTCTTTAAGATCACCCTGCAAGTCACCAATTGTTATCCATTTTTACACCCCTACAAAATGGACAACTTAATTGGCCTAAGTGTTGGTAGTTGATGGGTGCAATGCTTTGCAGTTTACATGATAGCTCATGGATTGACTCGGCTGATTTTTTCTTAATGCGCATGATGAGTTAGCATGCCATGGAAAAGGGTCAAGTTAGTTTGATGGCCAAGCTATTTTGGCAAGCTTGGTGAGTTGTGCGGAGTTACAGGTTTTAATGCCTACCAATAACATCAATAGATGCTACCGAATGGTAGTAGGATTAGACAAGTCATAGGAAAAAGTGGTGCAGAAGCACCGGTAGCACTCAAAATGCTACATGGACCGGTGCAAGTAGATGAGAGGCTACTAGGCTGGCGCAAAGATGTACGGATGCTACCGGCCAGTAGCGTGGGTCGACAACGGGGTGGTGGATTGATGGTTGAAATAATGCTATCAGCCGGTAGCATTTTTGGTGCTCGGCGGTCACACAAAAAATGATGATGGAGAAGCGGTCGAGTAAAAAGCAAGGGTGTTGGTAGAATTTGTACGGATGCTACCAACTGAAAATGGATTTTATGCTACTGGCCAATAGTGGAAAAGGAAGTGTCTTCACCATGATAAAACAAGGTGCCGATAATAGGGAAAATAAGCTACCGACTAGTTGCATTTATGCATCTGGTCAGAAGCAATGGGTAATAAAAAGGGATGTAACCGAATGACGGGAGAAAACTTGCTCCCAACCGACACTAGAGAAAATTATGCAACTGGTTGTGAAGGAAGAGAATACTACATGTCTGGGAGTAAAATTGCATGTTACCGATTACATGCGGAACAACCAGACATTAATGGAAGAAGTACAAAGTTTGTTCAACCACTTGTTTAATAGGGTATGGTGCCTATGACTTCCCATGTAAGCAAAGTACAAAATTTATATGGCTTCCCATACCACTTTAATTAAATCTGATGGTTGGTGAGGCAATTTCAAGGATCTTCATCTATATATTGTAAAATTCACCTCATTTTAAGGGGAGACATTTTGGAATGTAAAGGAACTTTGTCAAAAATTTTCATCACTTTTGTGAGTTGCAAGCCTCAAATTTAGGAATTTTGTAAAGGATTCTTGCCTTGTGCCTATATTGTAATGGATTATGCATCATTTAAGCAATAAAATTGGTTTTTTGTGGCTTTTCTCACCCTAGCTCAATTGTATTACATTCTTTTCCTTCTATTACATTTCTAGGTATCTTGTGCATATTGTGTTTCTATTGTAAGACTTGAATTCATTGTGCCACATGAAGATTGAGATGTAAATGCTGTTTTGGACTGCGGTAGATTTTTGTTTTCCTTCTCTCACTGCTTTTCTTCCCATTTTTACTCGGTTATAATATATTTACTCCCTTGTTCTTGGTGCTATCACCCCCTTAGTTTAGGAATTTGATTTTATGCATATCTCTCTTCCATGGTCCCTTGGAATTATAGGTTAGTGTTAGAATAGTCACATTTACCTTTCTAGGAGTAGTTTTAGCATTCGAGAATAGCTAGAGGAGCCAACCTTCTTTGGAGGTTTTTTTGGATTGTAGGAGTCCCAAACCTTGAGAAAATCCCATGTTTCCTAGTTATATCGGTAGCTCATGTACACACATGACAAATCAAAGGGTGCTTATAATTTGGTGATAAAAATAAGATAATGATTTTATGATGGTATATATTAGATTTTATGTTCTCTTTATCAATTTTTGTGTAAATATGTTGAAAGAAAGAAGTTTTATTTGTTAGGAGAGGTCCTTACTCATCCATGAAATTATGTGGTTGAAAAGGGAATATAAATCTTGTTGTAATTCCTCTTGTAAGCTTGTATGGAAAGGAGGAGACTTGTATTTTGGTGTAGGAAGAAGGAAATAATTTTGTTTCTTATAAAAGATTAAATATGTAGGATTTTTGAAAAATAAGCAATTATGATATTTGGTGATTTAATGAATCAGAATTTAGTTTATTTATCTCATAAACTTGAATGAATCTTAACTCCATTTGAAATTATTTTGCAATATGTGTTGCATAATAAAAACAATATATTTATTTTTGTATAAGGTCGAATAAATTTGTAAATTTTACACTTACCTTGTGGGATGAAATTCTAACTTGAAAGGAGGAAAATATATACAGAATGTTGATGCTATTATTGTCCTTTTTGTAATGGTTATAAATAATTATAAGCTTCCAAGTTATAACATTTCCATATTTTCTAAAATGGATGAACTATTATTTTATTTTAGCTCCGTTTAATTTTTAACTCAAACAACAATGATATACATTGTAAGCTTTATTAATATTTCCCCTTTTTCTCAAATTGAAATATTTTATTTCATCTTGTTACACCCCTCTCTTTCTCTATGTGATAAATTAGTTCCTTAGAATAAATAAAATTACCTTATAATGTTAAGTATGGTTACTTTTTTTTTCTTGAAAGGATTTCAAGTTTTATTTGGGTTCTTAGTTTAGCACCATCCAAAAATTGTATGTAACCTCAAAATTATTTGTTCTTCCCATTTAAAGTATTGTAAAATCCACATCGGTCATGAATAAATGAAGATATCACACACACACACACACACACACACACACACACACACACACACACACACACACACACACACACACACACACACACACACACACACACACACACACACACACACACACACACACACACACACACACACACGCACACACACGCACACACACACACACACACACGCACACACGCGCGCACACACACACACACACATGTGGGTCAATTTAGATTGAGTATATTTGTATATACAAAAATGTATGGAGATGGGTGCTGGGGTACAGATTTACCTGCGTATCTTCCCATTTTATCGATTGGGGCTTGGCCTACAACATTTACACATTTTGTTTTTGTGTAAAGATCCTTTCCAAACTATGTAAACCACTGGTCATGTCCCATACACCAAGTTTTTTTCCTTTAGTGGCCCCTTCTACCTTACACACAACCATATGTCATGTCTCTGTCGATTCCTTTCCACACACATAGGGATACCATATAATTGGGTATTTTTATACACAAACAAACACATTTATGAGCCTCTATTGGAGACCACAACAACTAATACAGATCTGGTATTTATTTTAAATAAATATATGTAACCATATATATGTATATATATAATCTTACATCTAAATAAGTATGCATACATATGTCTAATTGTATACATACATATAAAAGTAGATAATACAATTTCTTACTCAAACCCTAATGTGGGTATTGCTTATTAATAAATGAAGAAATAAAAAGGAATTGACCAATAAAACACATGGTTAGAAATAAGCCAATAAGATTCATTATGTATTTATAAATTTTCTTTGAAAACACTCAAATAAACTAAAAAGAAATGAGACAAGAATTAAAAGGAATGAATTTTTAATAGAGGAGTAGAGGAATTAGGGCGTTTAGGAAGATCAATGGTGGGTATGGTGTCGATCCAAGGGCTCAAATTTAGTCCTAGGTAATGCCACTTTCTCCCTTAGGGTATTTGGTGTCAAATTTTTGTTTTGGGAAAGTGGGGATTGAATGAATATAATTAAATTTAAAATAACTTAAAAGTTGCCTTCTATTAGACCATAGTTAGATGAATTTTCCTACCTTGCTAAATGGAATTTTCATGATGGGGGAGATTAAAGTAGACCTAGTGACATTAAGTGCAAAATGAATACAATTTGTTCACATACCACATCAAAGATAATTGTCTTGGTATATCATGAATGATACATAACCAATATTACAATAAACTAATTCCTACCTTGTTCGATATTATTTCATTGGTGAGAAAATCATGGGTGAAATTAAGTGATGTTTAAATTGCCACGATGTGATGGTTATCCATTTTTGTACTCCCCATTCCCTTTAGTTTTTTTGACTTGAAAAAATACTTCTAACCATATAAGGCCTTGAATAATTCACACTAAAACTAAGGGAATTTATTAGAGAAAACATAAGTCATTGACCTCATTACCAAAATTAACTAACTCCATTGAATTTTTGATCAAACTTAGTTTATGTTAATGGTGTAAATGGTAACATGGTTTGCATCTCATTTTCCCTTTGATTTAGTTTATTACTTGAGAATGAATTAAATTTTAAATGACACAAGTAACACTTGGTTGTCTCTAGCCATCTCTATATTTAAACTTAATTGTATAATATAACTCAATGATGATTTTATTCCATATTGGTAGTAGGGATCATAATAAACCTAACTAGTCTTATCACATGAAAAATGGTAATGAGGTGAAAGTATTACCTTTGTTTGTTCATTATATCCTTAGAGAGCTAATTTGATTTTAGAATAAAAATGGTTAAATATCCTTAATACTTAACTAACATTATATATATGTAGATAAAAAATCATGCACTTTGGGTAATTATCTAGTCTCGATCACATACTACTATTTATATGGTTCCTAAGTACGAAAAGTAATAATTAACCCATGTCTTTGGCCATATTTTGTTTCTTTCTGTTGCTACTTTCGGTCTTGCACCTTTGTTGGCCTAGTCTATCTTGTCATACTTGATTTTACCTTTTCGGATGAAGTGCCTAGCAAGGAGGCCAATGCTAGGCACCCTAATCCGCTATGGGTGCCCCTATCCTATTTAAATTTAATCTCACTTTTTAGGTCCTTTTTAGCCGTTTGATCATCTTTCTTTTTGGTGATCGGATTTTTTGGGGTTAATTGCGAAATTCAAGCAATGGAATCATATAAATATAAAGTTTTGTGATTATAATAAGGGACCAAACACTAAGCATTACTTATCACCACCTAAGGTTACATCCATCAAAGCTACTATTGCTCCATCGCATGGGAAAAAGGATGGTTAATCTACATTGCACTTTATAGGAGGAGTTTATTCTATTTCGTGCACACATTATTTACATTCTACATCTAGCTATTTGCTTGTTATTTCAAGTGCCACACACACAAGAGTAACCTAGGGAAAAAATCTACACACACACAAAACTACATTGGGTCTGAGATGTAGTGCAACACTCGATGATAAGTCCACCATTGTGGTGGTGAGGATAGTTCGACCCCTTCATATCTATCTTTCTTTTTTAGGGTTTGAATTTTTTTTTAGGGGTTTTGCAGGTGATTCTTTATTGCAAGTTTACTATGACATTAGTGAACTAGGTACGACATACATGTAACAAGAAGAGAATAAGTGTGAAACTTCAGTGACCTTGGGAAATTGGCTTAGACCTCCTACATAGACCGGGGCACACATAAAGTAGACCAGAGCACCTCAGGTGCCCCCATCCTTCTCCAGGAACCCTAGTCCAACTAAATCATCCAAATCTACAACTTTTCAAAGCTTCGTGTGAGGTTCTTCCACTCCTGTTCATCCAAGTATCCACTTTGCGACATAGTCCCAAGACATCTTTGAATCAACTAAGGCCCTCCTAACCCTATTTTCACTTAGGGTTTTTATATTTCATTGTTTATTTTGCTTGGGTGTATTTAAGTTATTTTATTAATCATTCATTGACTACAAACTTGCATTAGATTAGGCTAGGATATTACATTTTATCATAATCAATATATATATATATATATATATATATATATATATATATATATGATATTAGATTAGGCTAGATATTACATTTTATCATAATCAATATATATATATATATATATATATATATATAAAAGGTTAATTTTGGGTTGTGAAATTTTGGGCACGACGCTTGGTATCGAGCTCAGTTCAAAAACCGAAGGTCCTGGGAAATATACCAAAGTTATTTGATAAGTTTGGAATTTTTCACTGAGAATTTAAGAAAAATGTTTTCTCTAAACTTAATCTCTTTCTTCTTATGTTGTCTAAATTCCGCAACGGGCGTTAGACACCGAAAAAGTAGAACAACTACTTAGAGAATTGACCCTACTACTCACGAGAATGTGATTCATTTTAGCAGTATGTTTTCATTTATGTCAAAGAGATATGTTTTCTTTGATATCATTAGGTGTCATTGATGTCAAAAGGAGTATGGAGGATGAAGGTTGATTGGTAGTGTTAAGTAAAGGTGAATGTCTTGGTGAGATTGCATGGTGTTGTATGGGTTCTTGAGTAGTGTAGTGGATTGTAGGAGGGTGGTAGTGATTTTAAGAGCTATAAATGATGTTATTAAGGTATCATGATGTGTGATGAAGGTTATTGTAGGTTTGCAAGTGTGCTAAAGTGATGAGGAGGACATATTTAGTGAAGCAAACAAGTTCAAGGTACTTGTTCTTGAGGACTCATCAGTAGGTATGGCATGATATGATGGAGTATAGGTATGTATAATCTATGTTAAATTAGTCAGAGCATGGGGAACATGTAGATGAGGCATTAATACACTAATAAACATCTTGTAATGTGGGTTCAGGTGTTAGACATGGTTTCTAGGTCTACAATAGACCTCTTCTCAATCCCTAGGTGACCTAATGAGGTGTGCATGCATTTTTTAGCTTGGATAAATTTTTTTGAGATATTTTAGAGTTGTGTCATGTTGTTTCTATTATGTTAGTGAATTTTTAGGTAAATATTTTGATCATTTTTCATGGAAAGTGAGTTTTTATATTTATTCCTAGACCTAGTCTTTGAGAAAACATGCCCTAGTTTGGTGAAGTCAACATTTATGAGTATATTTGAGAAAATGTGAGTATTAGAGATATTATATAATGTTAATATATATGTTTGGTCCAAATTTCAGGTCCTAATGTTGAATACTTTTCAAGTTATGTGATTTTTGCCTTTACCTAGTTTTAGAAGTGAGAAACCAAGGTTGAATTTGGATTTTTGATGGTTAGTGGCACATGTATGATTTTCATGGGGACCTAATATATTTGGGAAAATTTAAGATTTCTATCAATTTTTCTTTCTAAGTGGAATGAGGTCATTTGATAGTCATAGTTTTATGAACAATCATTAAGAAGGTAAACTGGTTTTAAACCCTCCTAAAACCCTATCTCTATAGCGATGGGAGAGAACTTGATGGTCTATGAAAATAATAGATTTTTTTTATCAAATTTTATTATTGGATATTTTATAGGTCTCTCTTTTTTTTCTCTCAGGCGTAAGTTAGGTGTTGTGGTGTGTGTGGACTCCACTCAAAATGTAATTTTATGAATTTTTTAGTTTTCTCCAAAGTTTTCCATTGGACCTGAGGAATAATTTGGTTTTAGAGAAATTATGGGAGCTATTATACATGTACATGGTGGTTTCAAATCATTTTTGTGCTCTTAGGAGGTCTGTTGAAGTTCATTTTGCAAGACTAGTTTTGGGGTAATTTTGGGTAGTTTCAGGTGACCTGGTTACATAAGTGTTTTGAAGGTAATCCAATATTATTTGTGGCATTTTTGAGTTTGGTGATGATAATGATGTCATGTTATTTCCATTTATCTATTACGATTTCATGGATTATGTCATTTGATGTGATTTTGAGCTTCATTTCGAAGACTAGTTTTGATGCATGCTAGTTGGTTGTCCTCGTTCTCAACAAGGTTTCATGGAATGAGATGATGATGCATGGTGTTTCATGGTTTTTATAGTTTTTAAAAGTATTATAAAACATGTATAAGTGTTTTCCAAGTTTTAGTGAATGTGGTTTTTCTCTATAACATTCTATTTTTGGTGAGTTGGTTGTTTTAGTGTTTTAGGTCTTCTTGAGTCCAAATGGAGGTCTATATGGTTATAGATGGTGTTAGAAACATATATGGTAATATAAATGATATTTTTATGATTTATTTTTATTTAATAATTTATTTTGACATATTATGGATGACCTAGATGTATTTTCATCATAAGTCATGTATAAAAGCAAGTTGTGTGGCTCATTTGAGCTAGTAGTGCAAGTAAAGAAAAGTGTGAACTAGAGGGGTGATTCCAAGAGGTGAAAGAGGTATGTTTGACCTTAAAGAGAGGAAAATATTTTTTCAGATGTTATAGAGTGTTTTTAGGTGTTGGAGAGATATGTCATTGGACCTAATCAGCTCCGTGAAGAAGACCTAAAATAATTGACCTAGTGAGCATATTTAAAGGAGGAAGAAAAGTGAGCTTCATTATGTCATCTTCAGTTGTTGTAGCAATATTACCATGGTGAAAAATATATTAGGTGGATTTTGTTGGTTTTGATTCATTTAGGGGTTGGGTTCCTCCTTATAAGTTTGGTAATCTTTAAAAAATAGGGGTTGATGCTCCTTGTGGGGTTGGTGCCTCACTAAACCTAGGGATTAGTGATCCTTGTTGAGTTTGTGATTAGATAAATTTGATTCATTTATATAATGAATTTGTGTTTTAATGGGTTTTCTTCCCCTTAAGGGTTTCCCACTTACATCTTGTGTTTTTGTGTTAATGTGATCTCATTTCTCTTTTATGGTTATGTTTTTGTGGATGTATGCTTAATGGTTAATGAATGGTTTATGGATGATTATTTATGTGAATGTAAATTTTTGTTTCTCACTTATTCACCTACCCTCTTAGTCATTTTTATTCCAAAAATTTTTATTATAGAAGGTTATTTAAACGAAGCTTAACAAGCTTGAGGTGATCTTTTGAAGCACATAAATGACGAGTCAACAAAGTGGTTCCTCAATAGTAAAGCTCCTATGTTTGATTGGAAAATTTATTATTTATAGAGTATTAGTATGAGAAATCACATCATTTCTTTAGGATGTGATATATGGAAATCAGTTGTAGATGGCTACACCATTCCTAAAAACCCTCTAACTAATGCAACAAGTAAGAAGGCTAGTAATGACAATTCTAAAGCTATGAATGGTATTTTGTGTGGATTAAAAAAGTTACAATTTTTCAAGGTGATGCAATGTACTACAACTAAGGCCATGTGGGATAATATATAGGTTACATATGAAGGTAAATCCAAGGTAAAATTGGAAAAGCTACAAACCTATAGAAATTAGTTTGAAAGTCTTAATATGAAAGAAGAAGAAAAAATTGGTGCATATCTTATTAGATTTGATCAAGTTGTCAATACCATTAGAGGATTAGGTGAAGATGTGAAAGAATCTATGGTGGTGAATAATGTGATAAGTATCTCTCTTATAATATTGATCCTAAAGTCTCAGCTATAAAAGAAGCCAAGGATATGAGTACTATGTTGATGGATGAAATCCATGGTATCTTGATTGCTTATGAGATGAGGACATGTGTGGATAAACCCCCAAAAAGGAAGCAACCTTCAAAGTTGAGAAGAAGACAAAAGGTAAGAAGATCTTAGATGATGATATTTCTAATATTGATGATGATGAGTTAATTGCTATGTTTTCTAGGAAGTTGAAAGTTCAGAAAAGTATAAGGGTAAGTTTCCCTTCAAGTGTTTCAATTGTGGAGAGATTGTAAATTTTACAAACAAGTGTCCTCACAAGCATAAGGGAAAAGAGAATGATGATGATCATGATGATGAAAATAAGTCCCATAGGTATGATAAGAGTAAGAAGAAGTTTAGGAAGTTTGAGGACAAGAAGAAGTCCAAGAAAATATTTTACTCCAAGGAATATTGTAGCTCATCAGAGGTAAGTAGTGATGCTTATGATTCTAATTCTGATTTTGAGTCTAATCATGAAGAGGTTAGAAATGAAGTCCTATTCATGGCCAAAGGAGCTGGGAGCTCTAAGAATGAAGGTTCCATATATGGAGGCTCTTGTATGCATTCAAAAGAATAATAAGCTGATCTTGAAACTGAGATGATGTGTATTCAAGAAGAATTAAAGCATGTAGAGAAGAAGAACAAGAAACTCAAAGCACAAGTCAAGGAGTATGAAGAAAATATTCATGTTCTTAAGGAGAAGCATTGGAATGACAACAATGAATATGATAAGATCATCAAAAATTAGAGACTCAAATGGATACTATAGATACAAGCCTAAAAGCTAAGGATGAAGAGTACATTAGATTTGAAAAGGAAGTAGTCTCTCTAAGTGAAATATTGACCAAAGATTTTGGTAAGGTAGGATCATTTCAGAGATTTAAGAATATCTCTAAGGATCTAGATGATCTCTTAGATATTCAGAAGTCTGTAGGAGATAGGACTGGTCTAGGGTTCAAGGAGAACCTAAAAGGTAAAGAGGTGATTCAAGAGGATGCTACTCAGAGTAAGGAGGTTGCTGGCCCAAGTTCTAAGGTAGATCAGATGGAGAACAATTTCAAGAGTTATGAAAAGATAAGGTTTGTTAGACAACCCAATGCATCAAGGTATGATAAGTACTTTAATGGTTATTGTTATAGTTGTAATGGTTTTGGACATAGGGAAAAATAATGTAGAAGGTCATCCAAATATGAGGGCTCATGGAACTATGGAAGGATTTTCAGCTCATATCAGTCAAGAGGTAAGAATGAAGTTGTGTGTTATAACTGTAATCATGTTGGTCACATTGCAAAGTTATGTTTTCATGGTTCTTCAAGACAAAACAAGAGGTTTTAGGCTCCTAGAGTATAAGATAAGAGGAAAGATAAAGCATGAGAACCAAAGATGAATCATAGAGAACAACTAAGAAATAATTATGAGTTAAAGCAAGTCAAAAGTTTTCACAAGTTTCTAATCAAGAGAAGGATGAAAAGTTGAGTCACATGTGCTAAGGTCTTGGAATATCCTCTAGATGTTGTTCTAGATCCATATGACTTATAGTGTCTCCACTAAGCTTCTTAGAGACATTCATCACTTAGATGAATCATGAAGTTAGGGGATCCTGAGTAGATGCAATAAAGATGTGGATTTATGTAATAGGGTTGAAGTCATGGAGTCACGAGGTATGTTTTTAAAGTATTCTGTTCTTCATAAAGTTATTTTTCCTAAAATAATACATCAAGAGTATGTAGGGTGTTTGAAGAATTGTGATATATATATTGGAGATGAAGAGTGTGTTTTAAGACATTATTTAGGTCTGTGTCAGTATATTTCATTTGAGAATGTATGAATGTAGTATCTCAAAACCTCATTCAGGTATGTGATGCTCATGATGAGCTAATTGAGATGCATGGAGACCTAATTAGTTTTGTGATAGTCAATATATTGAGTTACAAATTATGTTTGATTATTGAGGATTTATTTGAGTTGTGCTGCAAATGAGAAGCTTCAAGGTTACAAGGTCATTAAGACAAGTTCTTCGGGTAAGGGGAGCTTTACAAATGTATATCTAGTCAAGAAGGTGTATTTGGGTTACAAAGGAGACATAATGAATATGAACTTAGATGTGTATTCTTAAAGAAATGATCAAGAAAAGTGAAAATATGAGGAGGTTATTCCATGTTAGTCAAAGTACGAGCTTGAAAGACATAATTATGGGTACAATCATAGAGTTACACTTAAAGGTATATATTTGTATCAATCATGATGATTTGGTATGTTGTGGTAATCCCTTTGAAGAGTGTAAGAAGACTTAACATGGGATTTGATTTGTTCTATCATGCATGAAGAAGCCATGACATATAAGGATTCAACCAACCATAAAGAATAAGTGAAGGTATGTGTTTCAATCATTTTTATGATAGCTTGATCAAACCACTTCAATGCATAAGATGCAAGTGTTCTTTGAGGATCAACACAAAGTTGTTTAAATGAAGTCAACATGTGTTTGAGTAAAATTTGGGCATATCTTTGTCTGCTCAAGAGTGTTCTTGAGATCAAAATATAGGTGCGAAGATATAAAATATGGGTAGTTTAATTTGGGAATAATGCATAAGGACATGGATGTATCATCATAATGAGGTTAGTTTTCTTTTTGATGGATCAAAGTTTATAGTATGTTTGTATTGCATAAGAGCTTTGGTAAGATTGCATAATTTAGGTAATGATTGATAGAGGATATAGGTGCATGTGGTTTGTGATAGAAGAATGTCATGGTTGAGGTGATGTGTGATGAAGAGGTAGAGAAGAGGGGCATTTTGAAAATGATAAAGATGTGTTTGGTTTGATGATATTGTTTAAGCTATGCTAGAGGATAATCACGATGGATTATAAAAAAGGTAAGTGTTTTGATGCCTTAAATATGTTCAAACTTTTTACAAGAAAAAGAAGAAGTATTGTGAGCATAAGTGTGCATGTATGATCCAAAGGTTTATGACTTAATACTTGATATTAATATATTGGTCTAATGGTACCAATATGTTCTTACCATCATGAAGATCTAGATGGACCCATCTGTGTGTGCTCTTGAATTCATGATAATGAAGTGGGTATGTATTTTAAGGTTGACATCTTGAATGAATGCAATGAATATGAGTTACAAGGGTGCTATGAGTTTGAAGCCATGTTGGAAGGTGTCGAGTCATGTTTTGGTATAGCTATGAAAAGGTAAGAAGATGTGCTTCTATGGCATACTTGTGTTGTCTTTTGTTTAAAATACTATCATAAAAGTTGTGTTACTTTAAGGAGGTATCCTAAAATACCTAGAAGGTAGGGTGACATGGTCTATCATAGTAATGCTTGATGAGGATACCTATTTGGCTGTATATTACATGAAAAATATGAGTTTTAATGGCTCTTAAAGGAATTTTATGGAGAAAATGTGCATGAAGACTTATTTGATGGACTAGTGTGCTTGGACTTAGGGGAGTTCTGAGTTGTTGGTACAAGAAGATATGTTTACTGATGACATGGGTTTACTTGTATGATCATCATCCCGTATAAGATGGATCGAGGTCTTTAATGACTTCATGTTTTGGAGACAAGAAGGTTGCCTATTTTTTCCTTTAAATTTTCTGAAAATTACTTTAAGGAAAAACTAGTGTGAGTTTTAAGAAATCATGTATGGTGGTGAGTCTCTTGTGTTGTGTTGGGAAGGTATGTTAAGAACTTGAGATAATAGTTTGTATTAGTTGCATGATTTTCTATATTTGAGGTGCCTAAGAGTCAAGGGTAGTTGTACAAGAGCCCTATAAATAAGATTTTAATGTCATGAATATATTTTTGTATTTTTAGGATGATGTCATGAGCATGATAAGTATGGTTTTGTATGACATCTCATTTGGAATCA
The DNA here is from genome assembly GCA_018340775.1 of Taxus wallichiana var. yunnanensis. Taxonomy (NCBI): domain Eukaryota; kingdom Viridiplantae; phylum Streptophyta; class Pinopsida; order Cupressales; family Taxaceae; genus Taxus; species Taxus wallichiana. Next base: position 168,968,014 of record CM031244.1, read on the forward strand.
ATCATAAGATGCTAAGGGGTTTGAGTAGAGCTATATAAGAACCGATACTATGATAAGAAGCTATGAACAAGTATGTTGATGAGTTTATGGATCACAAACGTTTGATTCATTGAAGACATTGTTGGCATTAGAAAATGTAAGTTTTTTGGTATCAAGTTTTCCAAAGAAAATATGGAAGAAAAATACTACGTGCTTGTGGTATTATTTGGTTCTAGTAAAGTATGTGAGGTGTCAACAAAAGTTAAGGTTTCGATAGAGTTAAGATGTGATATACATAAGATAAGAATTTTTTTATTGCTTAGTAATGTTTAAGAATTACTTTTGAGAAGTTTTGCATTAGTTGTGTGTTGAAGAGCATGGTTAAGGTATGATTAAGTCCTTGTAAGGTATGTATTTGCTAAGGGGAGAAGTGTTGTTCTTAAGTGTCAAATCAACCAAAATGTGAGCCTAATGTGATCATAGAAGAAGTGAAACAAATTTTTTGAGGTATGTTTATTTTTCATTAATGTCAAAAGGGGGAGAATTAGATGATGGCATGAGTATTTCTTAGGGGGAGAATGAACATTGTGTGTTTTTACACCAATAGGTTTTCAATTAATGACAAAGGGGAGATAATTGGAAATATGTTTTCATTGATGTCAAAGAGAGATGTTTTCACTGATTTCATTAGGTGTCATTGATGTAAAAAGGAGTATGAAGCATGATGGTTGATTGGAAGTGTCAAGTAAAGGTGAATGTATTTCTTAGATTGCATGGTGTTGCATGGGTTCTTAAGTAGTGTAGTGGCTTGTAGGAGTGTGGTAGTGATTTTCAGAGGTATGGATGATGTTGTTTAGGTATCATAAGGTGTGATGAAGGTTATTTTAGGTTGTCAAGTGTTCCAAAGTTCGAGGAGGATATATTTGATGAAGTAAGCATGTTTAAGGTGCTTGTTCTGAGGCCTCACAATGCAGTATGGTGTGATATGATAGAATAAAGGTATGTAGTAGCTATGTGAGATTTGTGAGAGCATAGGGAGAATATAGATGATGTGTTGAGACACTCACAAGTGTCTTACAATGTTGGTTCAGGTGTTAGACATGGTTTCTAGGTCTACACTAGACCTATTCTCAAGCCCTAGGTGACCTAATGAGGTGTGCATGTATGTTTTTATCTTGGATATCGAAATGTGAGATATGACAGAGTTTTTATATCATGTTAGTGAAGTTTGAGGTTAGTAATTTGAGCATTTTACATGGAAAGTGAGTTTTTAGGTTTGTTCCTAGACTTAGTCTTTGAAAAAAAGATGCCGGTGTGGTGGAGTCATAAATTTTGACTATATTTGAGAAAAGGTGATTATTGGACATGTGTTATAATGTTAATACAAAGGCATGGTCCAAATTTTAGGTCTTAATGATGAATATTTTGAAAGTTATGTGATTGTTTCCCTTACCAAGTTTTGGAAATAAGAAACCAAGGTCAAATTTGGAATTTTGATGCTAATTGGCATGTGTATGATTTTCATTGGGATAAAATATATCAGGGGAAAGTTGAAGATGTATACTAAGAAGATTTATTAAGTTTGAATGAGGTCACTTTATCATTAGAGTTTTATGAACAATCGTTAAGAAGGTAAACATGTTTTAAAACATCCTAAAATCCTAGGTATATAGTGATGGGAGAGAACTTGATGGTACATGCCAAGAATGGAAATTATAATAAAATTTAATAATTTTAGGTTGTAGAGGTCTCTCTCGGGTTTCTCCAGGTGTAAGTTAGGTGTTGTGGCTATATGTGGACCCCACTCAAAAATGCAAGTTTATGAATATTTTCAGTTTTATCCAAAGTTGTCCATTGGACCTGATGAATAATTTGGTTTTGTAAAAATTATGGGAGATATTATACATTTCCATAGTGGTTTCTTATCATGTTTGTGCCCTTAGTGTTAGGAATTAATAATATCTAATGTGGAATAATTCCTCAGAATCACAATAATAAGAAGTATGAATAGAATTACAGAAATGAAATATGCACAACACGAAGACAATATTTAACGTGGTTCACCCAATGTGGGCTACATCCACCAAGAACACTTGCTCAGATTTTATTACAAGCCAACAGTCTTCACAGTTACAATAATAAGATCTTGTTTGGAGCTATGCTTAACAAACCCTCCCGAATTCACACTTGAATTTGCACAAACTATTCACCTTCAAAAACACACTCATGTAAATCCTATTGTATGTCCATCTATTTATAAGTACATCAATAGGTAGCTGAAGAGGTGGTTTTACAAAACAATGGGTACCGAAAAACCATGGGCCCAAAAATAGCCCATAACAGATTACCCATTACCCATGGGCTAATAAACCACCCATGAACTGCTGTAAAAATATCTGAGTGTAACACATGGAAGGTGTACCAAAGTCTAACATGAAAATAGGCTCCATAAACATAACACTTAGGAGGTGCATTGAAGTTCATTTTGCAAGACTAGTTTTGGGTAGTTTTAGGTGGTTTGGTTGCTGAAGATTTTGGAGGTGCTAAAGTTTAATTCATGTCATGGTTTGAGTTTTGTAATGATCTTGAGGTCATGATATTTCCATTTATATATCACACTTGCATGGATGAGGTCATTTGATGTGGTTTTGAGCTTCATTTCTGAAGACTAGTTTTGGGGCATGCTTGGTTGTCCTTGTTCTCAAGAAGGTTTCATGGCATGAGAAGATGATGTAATATGTTTCATGGTTTATAGAGTTTTTAAGGCTTATAAAACATGTATAAGTGTGTTATACATTTTGGTTAAGGTGGTTTGTCTCTAGAACATTTTTTTTTTTGGCGAGTAGGTTGTTTTGGTGTTTTAGGGCTTCTTAACTCCTAATGGAGGTCTAGATGGTTATAAATGGATATTCCAACCTATATGATCCTATGAATGATTTTTTTTTGATTTTATAATGTATTTTGACATATTATTTCCGACCTATAGGTATTAGGACCATAAGTCATGTATAAAAGCAAGTTGTGTGGCTCATTTGAGTTGGTTGTGCAAGTAAGGAAAAGTGCAAGCTAGAGGGGTGATTCCAAGAGGTGAAAAAGGTATGTGTGACATTAAAGAGAGGTAAAAGAGTGTGTGGAGATGTTTTTAGTGTTGGAGAGATAGGTCATTGGAACTAATTAATTTGGTGAAGAAGATCTAGAGTGAGTTGACCTAGTGAAAAAAATTGAAGAAGGAAGAAGAAAAGTGATCTTCATTGTGTCATATTTAGTTGTTGTACCAACATTCCAGATGTGAAAAACATATTGGGTGGATTTTTTTGTGCTAAGTTATCTAGGGGTTGGTTCCTCCTTGTGGGTTTTGTGCTCTACTAAAACTAGGGGTTGGTGCTCCTTGTGGGGTTGGTGCCTCACTAAACCTAGGGGTTGGTGCTCATTGTTGAGTTGGTGCTTAGCTAAATTTGATTCATTACTCTAATAAAGTTGTGTTTCAATGGATTTTATTCCCTTGAGGGTTTCCCACTTACATCTTGTGTTCTTGTGTTGATGTGATCTCATTTTATCTTCTATGGTTATGTTCTTGTGGATGCATGCTTAATGGTTAATTGAATGGTTAATGGATGAAATTGTTTAAGTGAATGAAAAGTTTTATTTATAATTGATTCACCCACTCTCGGTGATTGCGATTTCAAAAATTCATGATTAGTCATAATCTTAGGTGAGTGAATTTGGAAAATGTGGAAACCAATTGAAAGTTGAATGCAAGTTTTCATTTAAATTTTCTACTTTAAAACACATTGCAAAAGTTAGAAAAGTCATTTAGAAGTGACGTGCAAAATGCTTCCTTGACTCCCATCGTAAAGATGTATCGATTTTATCATGTTCTCTATTGACACGAGGTGTAACATAAAAAATTTAACTAAGATTAGAGAATCATTTGATTATATAATGGCATACATTTCTAAGCCTTATTGGTTATTTTGCTATGTGGGACAGCTACTAAAAACTAGAAAATTTGTTTTAGTTTTTCCCTATGGTTTAAGGGAATGTGGTGAATAATTGAGATCCATCACCACATACCTCTATAATTTCTTCATGAAAATTTCTATCAACCATTAGTTTTGAGAAAATTGATTTGGGATCTAGCCTTTTTAGCATATTGTGTATGCCTCTCGGTCATTCTCAGTAGCAAGGAGAACTAGCCCAATCACGATAATCAGCTCCAGAAAGTAGGTCATAGTTTGAGCCATGTCTATAAGAAATTTATTATCAATTACATTGGATAATATATAGAGGAGAGTAGATCATATTTGAAGGAATGCATTTTTGACTTGTGGATGATTTTTTTGGACCCTATTTCTTAGCCACCTTGGCTAAAAATCCTAAAGTGTAATAGATGAATTTTAATAATTGGCTATGGAGATGTACTTTTAGTTTGGTATATATTTTTCAGTTTTAGATTATGTAAGTATCATTAGATTATTTGTATAATAGATAATAGGGTAGATGTGTTAATTTTTCCATTAGGGTATTTGACAGGCCTTTGTGTAGCCATTTGGGCTAGATCATGCAATGGGAAACTTGGCCATATTGACATGTTTGATGTTTCAAAACACTCACGGTGGGTGAAAACTATTAAAATGTTCTAAAAATGTTATTCTATGTGTATTGTTGGATATACAATGCAATTGAGATGAGTTAGGTGCAATAAGCATTTTTGGTGTTAGCTTTTTTGGTTTGGTTTTTTCATTTTGGACACGTAAGGAGCTTTGGTTTTGGTATTGGAAACAATTGGTGATATTGATAAGAGAGCACAAATTTGGTTTCTTTAGAGAATAGGGGCATACAATTGTGATCATATATTTGAGTAATCATATCCTAGTTGAGTCGTTATCTTTGGAACACTCACTTGTAACATTAAAAACATCTCATTTAGACCTAGCGAAAACCATTTGGAATGGGTGCAAAAAAATAATTGTGTTATATTTTTGTGAAACACAAGATATTTAATATTCCCAATGAATTTCAATCGACCAAAAATGAGTTATAAAAATATTATTCCTTGATAATTTATTATTCCAAGCCTATTTTGTAACCACATTGTAAGAAAAATGGTAAAAGTGGTTTAAGAAAACTTACAAATTTTCTTACAGAATAGTATGATTAAAATGAGTATACCACTTTGTGAAGAATATTTTTAATAACCCTCCCAAATTTATACCAATCAAGAAATGTTATGGAAGAAGCTGGTTTGGTATCTCCTTATATGGTGATTTTATACATGGGGTTATTTCATAGCTACTTTATACTTCTTAAAATATGAGAATCCCTTGAACTTTTAGAAACAAAATTTTGGTTACAAAATTAAAATTTCATTGAGACCCTTGATATAAACTATGGATATTTCTTAAGGAACATTGGTAACACTTCTAGTCCTTTAGAACCCCTCTTAAGATTGGAAATTTCTTTTACATATAGTGGTATCTTGTTATATTTTTTCGTGTGGCACGCCACATTGCAACTTAGGTGAAACTTATTACCATAAACGTACACTCATGTTAGTAATCCAACATGAATTGGTAAGAACACCATTAAATTTTCATGTTCTTGGTACTTACTGATTAAATGCAAGGATTAAGTAATGGTTCCCCATATCTAAAGGAAAAACATTATTTTGTGAAAATAAGAAAGTGTTCTCTCTCGTTTCTTCCTAGGAGTGTAATGATTTATTAAGTCACTCACATGGTGGGGTGAGTTTTCACACCAAAATTTGTGTTGGTCGATGATGTCATAAATTTATGGGATACTAAGGAAAAAAATTCAATAATTAGAAACCCACAAGAATTATATCTATAAGTGTATTTATAACTTGTGTCTTATAACTATGAATAAAATTTAGACAACTATATGTTTTGGGAATTTGTAGAATACACACACACACACACACACACACACACACACACACACACACACACACACACACACACACACACACACACACACACACACACACACACACACACACACACACACACACACACACACACACACACACACACACACACACAACCTTAGATGTAGGAAAATGCTATTATCAATACCCCTAAAATATAGATTAGATGTGATCTCAACGTATTGAATCAATTGAAATGTGTGATTTTCATTATTCTTGATATTATGCTACATTATTATAATCTTAGTAACACACTAATTTTTGGTCATGTGAAGTTGGTGATGCATTTTTATTTTATTCTATTGATAAAAAAATGTGAATAATAGAAGGTTGCATAATCTCATACTTGGCATATTCCATTGGCTACTTGATTCTTGGGAGAATATTTTATAATATGTTAATCACCTTAGGAAAATAATGTTAACTTGATATTAGATAAGTTGTTTAACTCTCGTTGCGAAAGATAAAAGTGAAAATTATATAATATCCAACCTACCTTGGGTAATGTCATCCTTTGAATTTTCGTAGCCTCTATTTAGACAATGTAACTGGGATTTTAAATGAGAGTTGTGGTTGTTATTGGGGTCATCTTGACCAACATATCCCCATTGTTTTGACCACTCAATGTGGTGGTAAATTTGAGGTTCCTTGTTTGAAAATGGACCCATACCTCTAATTTAAGGAGAATACCCTTCCCTCTCTTTAGATTTCTTGGGTCATTGGTGGCCTAGGTTAATTGATGAGTTTAAGAAACATATGTTAAGGATATTGAGAAAGAATTGGAATCATCCATTTTGTTTAGAGAAAACATTTCTTGTTTTCCTCTTGATCCCTTTAGGAAAATGTGAAAGGACAAGTTGTTTTGAGCTCATCCAAATAATAATTTGGTGACTCTCATTGGAAATTGATAAGATTGAGTACCCTTTAGGAATATATTTCCACCTAGCTCATTTGCGATGTCTTTTGGATATAAGGGTAAAGTTTGTGATCTCGGTAAACTTCTAATGTTTTATGTCTAGTTCAAAACTAGTTAATTGTTTACTATGAATAATGATGACATTTTTTTGGGATGTGGTAGTGTGGAATTTGGATTGTCATGGTGGAAAATTTTATAAACTTGTAAACAATAACAAATTGATCTATCCTTTATTGGTTTTCTAAATCAAAATTTTGGTATGAATTGTGATGTTTGAGAAAAGGGTATAAACTATGGAACCCCAAGACAAAACTAGAAAACTTGTCTTAAGTTTATGGTTGTTTGAATGAAACATACAAATTTATTTGTATTTCTGTTGGGTACACATAAATAGTACTACCAAATAAACTCATCACATTTTAATTATGCATGGTGTTATGTTTATTGAGAAGTTTTCATTGATGTCAAGTTGGCCAAGGTGAGTCTGGAGTGTTGTCATTGATTTAAGGTTGTGGTCATTAATGTCAAAATGGAGATTGTGCCTCATTGATGCTAAAGAGTGATGTGGAGAGTTTCTTGTGAGTTTTCATTGATGTAAAATGATTACTAAGGATGTTTTCAAGGTATTCTTGATGGATGCAAGGTGTTTTTTTATGTCATATGGATTACATAGAGAGATAATTTAAAAGTATGTTGAATAAATTTGTAGAAAAATAATGTGATTTAGACATTATTTAGTCCTAGACTCATACTACTATTCATATGATTTTAAGTGAAGAAAGTACAAATTAACTCCGTCTTTTGGAAATTTTACTTTGCTTGCTATCGTCACTTCTAACCTCCACACATGTATTCCCAATATGTATCTGTCATTCCATGCTATTTTTCATTTTTCTAGGGCATTCGGGGGTAGTACTAGGGCACCGATAGGTGCCTTGGTCCTAGTCGAGGCACTCGATCTTGTTTCTAATTTCCCGCCACTTTTTGGGCACTTTCTAGTCATTTGGACGTTTCATATTTCTTGTGGTTGGCCTTTTTAGGGTTAATTATGAAATTAGAACAAGAGAACCATATAAATATAAATTTATGAGTCCATAATGAGGGACCAAGAACTAGGCACTACTATCATCATCTAAGGTTGCATTCATCTAGAGAAAATTCACATCCACATAGCTCCATCAAAAGGCATAAGGCTAGTTCATCTACATCAATCTGCATAGGAGGGAATTTTATTCTATTCCATCCACCATTATATTACATTTTCTACACAGATTTATTGTTTGCTACCTTCACAAAGTGTGATTGGCACAAGAGCAACCTAGGACATGATCACACACACACACACACACACTCACACACTCACATAAAACTACATCAGGTTTGAGATGTAGTGCAACGATCGATTAATAAGTCCACCATTGTGAGCACCGAGGACGATCTCGACCCCTTCATTTGATTTTTTTAAGTGTTTGATGTTTGTATGGGGTCTTGGAGGTATTTCTTTCATCATTGATCATTGGCAACATTCGGCACAGAGGAGTGAATTACATGTGACATACAATGAAGGATCTAGATCATCATCCGACCCTCCAAAGCTAGTTTTTGGACCTCTTCCATAGACCAGGATGCCTAGAACTTAGACTAGGGCACCAACATGTGCCTTAATCCTCTCCCATGCACCCCAATCTAGCTACACAACTCATATCTATCCTTTTTGAGACCTCTGCATGTTCGTTCCTCCTGCTAGAATATTCAGTTTATTTTACGACAAAGTCCATATCAACCTCCAAACCAGCTAAGCTCCTTCTAGCCCTACTTTTTAATGTGGGTTTCACATTTTTCATTAGTTTAGTTGCTTGGGTCATTTTATATATTTATTTATTGCATTTATTTCTTGATGTTCCTAGTTATATTAAATCAATAAATTCATCATTTTAGTTAATCTTTTTGGTGAACTGGACTTTTGAATCTCCTTTTCGTCTAGGGTTTATTCTTATTTTACCATGGCTCACTCTCATGAATATTTTATCGACACTCATAAGTAAGACCATCAATGATCATATTGTTGAGCATATCAAGATCTAGATTTAATTTTACATGGTGCTCGTGAGGAAGCTACTAATTTTGTGAAACTCACCACTTCGTGACCATACTGAATTTTATTTCTACTCAACCTCTTTGTTCTACTCTTCCACCTATTTCTACTATTCCCATTTATGTCATTACGCTTACCAATCACTTTACAACACCTTGAGTTTCTCATACATAACAAGTTTCATTCATTATTACTCAAGACTTAACTATTCTTTATCAGGACCTTCAAGCTCAAATTCATAAGTTGCAACAAGTCACTTCGTATGCATCGCCATATTTAGATTCTACATTTTTATTGCATACTCCATTTGCACCAGCCATCTCCACTTATTTGATTCCTCCTAGGTTTTTCACCCCAAGCTTCCCATTTTCAATGGGAAAGGTGACCCGCAAGAGCATCTTAGGGAATTTCATGTCGCTTGTCTTGATTTTATTGATGATCATATTATTTTGGATAAAATATTTCCCCATAGTCTCCATGATTATGTGATGCATTGGTTTTATGACCTACCTATTCACTCGGTAACTCTACATTTACGTATGTCACCAATGCTTTTCTTACTCATTTTTCTATCAATATTAGCTCTAATATCTCTTATGTTCAATTAACACAACTGAAATAGGGATCCAATGAACACCTAGCCAACTATGTTTTGAGATACAAAAATAATCTAGCTAAGATGTCTAATGTGCTAGTGGATTCTGAACTTCAGGATTTGTTTATTCAGAGTCTCTTACCACCACTCTAGGAGAGTGTTATTTTTGAGACCTCTCCTTTGTTTGATCAAATTTTTCACATGATTAAGCTTCGTGAAACTAAAATTTTATCCATTGAGCTTAAGTATCAGGAGCAAGCTTCCTCCTCCACTCATTTTTAAAACAAGGCACCATTTAAAACTTCTATAACTAAGCCAACCGATGCCAAAGTTATTGTCAATACAATCACTACTCCTAAAGAGGCTCACTCACCACCACCTAGGCGTGCATTTACTAATTTTCCTATGGCCCCACATCTCATATTACAAAAAATTCTTGAGAGCAATCTTATCACACTCCCTCCACCACTCAAATTAGATCTATCGACAAAAAGGTATGAATTACAATGAAAGATTCCGATGTGACTATCATATATGTAGAGACATTCTACAAATCGATGTTTCAAGCTCCGCACAATCATCTAAGATCTCATTGATAATAACAAGCTTGAATTTATAGAATTGGCATATATTCGCACGACCAATGACAAGGGTAAAATCAAATTGTCTAATAATCAATCCCAACAATGTGACAAGGAAGCATCTAATTATTTTTCTAATCATACATATCACACAATGCCTCCTCCTACGCCAAGGATCTTGAATTTTTTCGTTGCACATATTGACACTTCACCACCATCATCTCTTTTTCAAGTTATGATTATCATGCAAATTTTAAATCTAATCACTTACACATTAATGCATCTATCAGTTTGGTTTCCATTAATAATACTAAGGTTAACCTATCATGGCCCATTAGTGTATGCTCTATTTCACTTCTTAAGGCTATAAACTATCCTCAATTGTATATTGAATACCCTTTCAACAAACCCTTTGGCGTTGTCAAACTACACGTTATAGTTGGTCCTCTAATTATACTTATGCCTTTCCTCATTAGAAACATAGTTACCAGGTGTGATATACTTCTCAGTCTCAATGAGATTCATAAGTCTCAATCTATAATCTCTATGCATCATTTGCGACTTAAATTCATTCACAACAACTAGGTTATTTCTATTGATGGTGTCCCTCCATCAAATCCATGGTCGCCATCTCCTAGCATAGTCACCAAACACATCACCTACTTCATTTACATATCACATTCTATGTTACTCAAAGCACAATCTACTCCTAGTTCACCTACTTATGCATTGTCTACATGACCTCACCACTCCACTAGTCCTACACATAGGTATACTACAATTCCTAGGATAGTTACTACATCATGACGTAGATCACCACCTCAATTTACTCCACGTGGGTGTCCATCACCTTCACAATCAACATCACATAGGTCTCCATCACCGAAACATTTTTCTATGCCACGAAATTCATCATATATTCATCCATCACATGCACATAGGATTCATTCACCAACACAATATTTGTCTACCATACCACCATTATTAGATCACGTTCATACACTTTTGTCATCTCATACATCGGATGAAGGAACTTTGTCCTCCATTTCCATTGGATAGTTGACTCACACCTACATGCTTGGGGGCATAGTATTTACACACCCCCTCATCATATTAGTGTTAATATATCTCTCATACTTGCATTGTCATACATTAATATTCCCGCATGGGCATACTCATCACACATTTTAGTGTCATCATTACCCAATGACACACTCTTGTGTTTCAGTTCACACTTGAATATTGAGGGCTTATTACACATGAACCCGCACACTTCTGCAAAATAGGTACTACACACTACACCCATTCTCACATCGTGTGTCATACATCTTCCATCCTACATTCTACATTTAGTCTACATTGAAAATCTACACATCATACATCATACTAGTTAGCATTATACATACATCACACTTTTAGGGTCTACATTATATACTTGCATTATACATTTATACACCACACATTGTCTATACACTATACTAGTATTCATCATACATATGTCACACTTTTATTGTCCATGAGTCTAGCACCACATACTACTCCTCCTACATACTACATTACAAAAATTCTCACATTACTAGTATATCTTACATTACACACTATACATTACATTTTTACACATATTACACATCATATAGTCGTCTAATATGATCATGAATACTACATCATATTCTATGCACTGCACTCACTACCATATGACACAATTTAGTTCCTCGGTCCATACTTGACTTCCGAGGGTTTACAAATCAAATGGACCATTATCTTCATCACATGTTCATCATGTGATTTCCCATAATGTGACATTCATAGGTTAGTGACATACACTATAGGCTAAATGGTCACCTATTCTATCATCTTGTAGTGGTATACACTTTAGGACACACCAACACTCCCTTTTAATCTAGTAGTGATATATGTTTTAGGCCACATCATCACTCCTACATTAATCTTGTCTTAATATATGATTTGGCTATAAGGTTCACACACACACAATTTATAGGTCGCATTTCATCAATACAAATGCACAATCATCACAACGTGTTAGACACAACATATACACATTTCGACCATTTCCCGATGATGTACTATCATTTATTGTTCATTCTTGAATAATAACAGGGAACTAAATGAACCTCATTGCATACATTTCCATTCACTTGGGGGCATGCGGCTCTATCATTCATCTTGAATTCCATTCTACCCATCGACATCATATTTCATATCTTCGCTTATTTTTACTCTTGCTTGCATTTTCTTATATATGGTTGCTTTATTACACATGCTAGTTAGATTTCTTATATGTAATTTATCTATACCATACACACATGTGTGTTCACACCTTTTTTTAATTGTGATCATAGATACTCACCTTCTACCCTTCCTACACTGGTCACTGGGGGCATCCAAATTCATCTCTTATAGGTGCTATTGTTTCATTTTGTACTTAGCACTTTACATTACTTGGTTATACATGCTTTCAACATACTAGTTATCTTTCTAACATGCTAACGGGTGCTTCATGTACAACATTTGTTATGTAGGGATATTTTCTTCTATACTTGTTTGTTACATTGTTTGTTATTGCTTGTTTTTGTATGCGAGCCTTGCCCTATGTTTGGTGTGCACACTTGTTTTTTGTATGTGACCATTATGGCCTTGCATGTATTGCAACATCATGAGTGGTGTCCCATGTTTACAACCTACTTTGGCGGTCTACTTTGTCTTCTTGCATGTTTACATTACTATATTGCTTGGTAGCTTACACATTGCTTTCTACATGCATGCTTGTTTGTACTAACACTTGTCTTTGGCTAGCCTCTTTTTGTGCATGCCTTGGTTTCTACCAAGTGCATTCCTTTCCCCCTGCAAGGAAGAGTTATAAAGTTCATGTTTTTGGTCCTCTTTTAGGGCCACATTCTCCTACCAAGCACCATCGCATATTCCCCAAAGAGGGGGAATCATTTGGGGTTTTAAATTTTACACAATGATTCTACACTGGTTCATTTCAATTAAGTTTCCACCCTTGACATTGTGGGTTATACAATGAGTTGGTTCAGACTAGTCTACGAACCCCATACACAATGGATTTTATAGGACATGGTTATCCTTAGCATTCTGGGGAGCATTAACAAGTTAGAGGACATAATGTATTTACTCTCTACACTACTTCTAGTGGTGTCGTATCGCCCAAATAACCGAGTGCAATACAAATATATCTTCACACATATCCAGGGAAATAGTTACAGGTTGGAGAATAATGCATCTTTCTCCCTACACTTATTTGGCCTATGGAGTTGGATTGCCCAAAAAACCAAGGACATGATATCCTCTTTCTACACTCTTTCTCTTGACATGGATTAGGTGCCCATGTTCCATTTTTAGTTTACGTACTTTAAATTTACATGATTTCACATACATATACACACGTCTTTTACATGATTTTTTACATATACATGCATATTTGACTAATTTATCATTTTCTCTTTGCATTTTTGTCCGTATGAGAAATAAGAAGTCAACAACAACAATAACAATAACTAGAACAATGGGGGCAATAACAACAACATTTTGTGGAAGAACACACCATACTAACCATCCATGTACATTACACCCATTGACAACTACACACGTGTTTACGCCATAGGTTCACTCTCATCACTTTTTTACACTTTTACATATTTAGTTTCCACCCTTTGTTTAGTCCTTCAACATGTTTCTACATCACTCTACATAGATTATCAAGTAGGCATCTTTATCTACTTTATGTTATCGAGCTTTTCGCACACCAACATAAAGCAGGGGTAAATGTAGACATAAAATCATGCACTTTAGACATTATTTAGTCCTAGTATCATACTACTATTCATATGGTTTTTGAGTGAAGAAAGTACTAATTAACCCTCATCTTTTGGCCATTTACTTTTCTTGTTGTCGTCATTGCCAACCTACCACACATGCATGCCCTGTTTGTTTCTATCATTTCATATTGTTTTGCATTTGACTAGGGCACCCAAGATAGCATCTTGGGCGCTAATAGGTGCCTAGTCCCAGTCGGGGCACCTTGATCCTCTTTCCACTTTCCCGCCACTTTTTGGGCACTTTCTAGCCGTTATTTCATATTTCTTATTTTGATGATGTGAATCTTTTTGATGTATGTCACGTGTAATTCGATCTCTATGTTGAATATCGTCAATGATCAATGATGAAAGAAAGACCTGCAAGATCCCAAAACAAACATCAAACCCTAAAAATATAAATATAAATGAAGGGGTCGGACTATCCTCAATGGCCACAATGGTGGACTTACTAAGCGTTGCACTACATCTCAGACCCAATGTAGTTCTATGTGAGTGTGTGTGTGTGATCATGCCCTAGGTTGCTCTTGTGCTAGTCACACTTTGTGAAAGTAGCGAGCAATAACTATGTATATAAAATGTAATAGAATGGTGGATGGAATAGAATAAACTTCCCTCCTATGCTTGATGTGATGCAAATGAACCAGCCTTATACCTTGTGATGGAACTAGATGGATGTAACCTTAGATGACGATCTACAAGAGCCTAGTGTTTGGTCCCTCATTATAGACTCATAAATTTTTATTTATATGGTTTTCATATTTCTTGTGGTCAGAATTTTTGGGGTTAATTACGAAATTAGAACAAGAGAACCATATAAATAAAAATTTATGAGTCTATAATGAGGGACCAAACACTAGGCCCTAGTATCATCATCTAAGGTTACATCCATCTAGTTCCATCACAAGGTATAAGGTGGTTCATTTGCATCACATTACATAGGAGGGAAGTTTATTCTATTCCATCCACCATTCTATTACATTTTATATAAATAGTTATTGCTCACTACCTTCACAAAGTGTGACTAGCACAAGATCAACCTAGAGCATGATCACACACACACTCACATAGAAGTACACACCGGGTCCGAGATGTAGTGCAACGCTTAAGTAAGTCCACCATTGTGGCCATTGAGGATAGTCTGACCCCTTCATTTATATTTATATTTTTAGGGTTTGATGCTTGTTTTGGGGTCTTGCATGTCTTTCTTTCATCATTGATCATTGGTGATATTCAACATAGAGGATCGAATTACATGTGACATACATCGAAGGATTCACATCATCACCCAACCTTCCAAATCTAGTTTGTAGACCTTTTTACAGACAAGAGCACCTAGAACTTAGACCCAGGGCACCCATAGGCACCCTGATCCTCTCCTAGGCACCCCACCTAGCTACACGAGTTAGATCTATCCTTTCGGGACCTCTACATGTTCATTCCTTCTTCTTTAATATTCAGTTTATTTTATGACACAATCCAGATTAGCCTACGAACCAACTAAGCTCCTTCCAACCCTAATTTTCAATTAGGGTTTCACATTTTCATTAGTTTAGTTACTTTGGTCATTTTCTATATTTATTTATTACATTTATTTAATGTTTCTCCTAGTTAGATTAACTTAATAAATTCATCATTTTAGTTAGTCAAAATCAAGTCCTAACGAGGTGTGAGAGTAAGTTTACAAGGAAATTATGGGTATGTGAGAATTTTCAAAGATGTACCATGTTTTTATAGGCATTCTCATGAAGTTTTGAGGTTAGGTATTGAAGGAGAAAGCATGAAAAGTGATTTTGTGGACTAAACCTAGAGGATTCCTTAAGAATTGCCTATCCTAATGAGGTAGCTTGATACATTTTCAGTGCCAGTATGAAAAGGTGAGTATGAGAAGTTTTTGAAATGTTGATACATGTATGTGGACAAATTTTCAGGTCTTACTTAGGATTATTTTGCAAGCTATTGAGTTTTTGTAAAACCGTGTGTTTGAAAATGGCGTTTCCCAACCGTAAGTCAAATTTGAGATGCTTGTTAGTACGTTAATATTATGCATGGGAACATAATATATTTATTAAATATTGGTATGTTTCATATATAATATTTTATGGCATTATTTTTGGTTTTAATGTCCACACAAGTACGAACAATCGTTAACACCAAAACAACTCAAAAACCCTTCTAAAGCCCGGTTTGAAGTCAATAGGAAATTTATTTATGGAAAATGTCCAAAAATGATATGTTTTCAAATTTTTATGATTATATAATGTAGAGGACTCTCTCAGCTATCTCCGAGGTGGTTTTGTGTGTTCGGATGAGTTAGTGGGCCCCACGAAATAGTCTTGTTTATGAAAATTTTGATGTATCGGTCAAGTTTTGCAAAGGACCATATAAATAAATGGTTTTTTGAGGAATTATTGGACATATAATACATTTAAATGATTATTTAAAGAAAATTTTAGTCCCTAATTGGTCATACCAAGTCAATTTCTCATTACTAGTTTTTGGACAGCTTTTGCACAATTTGAGTTTGCTTGGAGAAGTGATGTTCTTTGAGCCCTTGTACCTTCAGTTGTAGAGTATAATGAACTTGGTGATGATTTTTATGTGTTTTATTACCTATTAATGTGTTTAATTTGGTATGGTTAAGGTTCTTAAGGTTGTACAAGCTTCATTTGTTGAAGGAAATTTTCTGGGTATGCAGTCCTAATAGGACAATCTTGGTTTTGAGATGGTTTCATGGTATGAATGGATTTTACAGAGATTTATAATCATGGTAAAATTTAGAGGAGGTCATATAAATTTTCATTGAATATTTTCAAGCTTTGAATAATTTCTTAGTTGATCAAGAAGTGTCAAGTTGCTTTGTTGTGCAAGAGCTAGTTCTTGTAGGTTTCTTGAGTTCTAAAGAATAAATTGATCCAATGGAACTATTGAAAACATTATAGAGTTTATGTTATGAGTTTTTATATTCCTAATATTTTTTTACTCAATGATGGCTGACCTAAGTGTATATGGCTAACATATATGGTGTTTTGATTATGCATATTTGGCCCGATTATGTGAATGGAGAAAAGTGTGAGCTAGAGGTTGAGTGTGAGGGATTTATGAGGTATTAAATACCATTGAGAATGAATTAATGTTGAATATATGAAGTTATAAATTTATTAATGGTATTTCATCCATGACCTAGTGAAGATGAATAATAAGAAGAACGAGTGAGATAAGGAGGCAATTTTGAGTGTCTTCAAGGGAAGATGAGTTTGGGTATGAAGATTAGTTGATGTTTGAGGATCATAATGTGTGCTAGAGATACGAGTGCATGCTGATGTATCAGAGATAGAGAGAAGACAAAAAATAAGAGATAATAAGAGAGAATAAGTGTAAAGAATTCCATCATTTTGAGTAAACAATGAGAAGAAGGTGGAAAATATTCTTAGGTGGCCGAGTTGGTGCTTTAATAAAAAGTTACCTCCTTACAAGTTGGTTCTTTCTAAATTTAGGTTGGTTCCTGATAAACTAGTGGGTTAGTACCTCCTTACAAGTTGCTTCTTGATAAATTATAGTTGGTGCTTGCTAAATTCAGGTTGGTTCCTGATAAATTAGGGGGTTGGTGCCTCCTTGTAAGTTGGTGCTTGCTAAAGTCTAGTTGGTGCTAGATAAATTCTGGGTTGGTGATCCTTATGGAGTTGATGCTTCACTAAATTTTAATTTTTGTTTATTAATGCAATTATAAGCTGGTTTTCTTCCCCTTGATGGTTTCCCACATATATGTTGTATTCATGTGTTATCTCTCTCTCTCTCTCTCTCTCTCATTTCATGCTCATATGGATGGTTGTTATGTTTTGGAGTTAAGTAAAAACTCACTATGGATCATATATTTTGAATGCAAGTTAAGATAATTGAAGTAAAATTTTTAAATACATTGATTCACCCCTTTTAGTGATTATGCTTCCAACAATTGGTATCGAGCTTGGTCCTTTAGAACATGTTTAACAACCTTGAAGGAGATCGTAGAAGCAAAAGATGGTTAAACATTTAAGGAAAAATAACTAAGAGGTAAGATATGTGTTCAAAGTTGTTGAGGAGTATATATGTACCTTGAATAGTGACATGGTCAAAGAAGCCAAGAAGTATGAAGAAGAAATCACCAACATGGATAATGTATATGATAAGATCATCAAGGAGATGGAATCTTAGATTAAAGGTTTGAAAACTAGCCTCAAGGTCAAATAAGAAGAATTTACCAAGCTCATGAAAAGGTGGAATCCTTACGGGCTAAAGAGGAAGATTACATTAGGTATGAAGTAGATATGGTTTCCTTGAAATCCGAGTTTGATCAAACATCTAG
This sequence comes from Taxus wallichiana var. yunnanensis, assembly GCA_018340775.1. Taxonomy (NCBI): domain Eukaryota; kingdom Viridiplantae; phylum Streptophyta; class Pinopsida; order Cupressales; family Taxaceae; genus Taxus; species Taxus wallichiana. The sequence continues at coordinate 168,986,326 of CM031244.1, forward strand.
TAGGTTGAAGAATTATGAGAAGTTGGAGAATATTTTTGAGGCCTTAGATGGCATTTTGAGAAACCAGTATGCAAGTGACAAAACAGGTCTTGGTTTCTATGGGGACCAAAAGAAGAGCTATGAATATGAATATGATAGTTCATCAAAGAATGATGGTACTAATGGAGAAAATACATGTCCTATAAAGAAGAAAAATCTATTTAGACATCCTAATACAATGAGGTATGCAAGTTCATTTCATGGTCATTGTTTTAAATGTAATTTATTTGGTCATTGAGCAAGATATTGTATAAGAAAGTACACCAAGAATGATATTTCATTGAACTATGCAAGTAATAATCCATATAATTCAAGAATAATGAGTAATTTTGTTTTCTACAACCGTCATAAGAGAGGTCACATTGTTAGGTTTCATCATCATGATCCATCTAGAAAAAATAAGAAGGTTGATGCCCCTAGAGTCAAGAAGGTTGACCTTATGAATGAGGTGAAGGAGGAAAAAAATATAGTCAATCATATTAAGAAGTATGATCTTAAAGATAAGGTAAAGGAAGAGACAAAAATAGTCATGAACATCTTGAAATGAGATCCTGTAGAATAGGTTAAGAAGGATGAACCTAAAATAGTCAAGCCTAATCCTAACTAGTCAAAAATACAAGAAGGAATATTTTACAATATAGAGAATGAATAAAAGGATAAATAGTTTCATGACTACCAAGAATATTTGTTATCAGCTTAATAAGTGTAAAGAAGGATGACATAGTCATCAAGCAAGAAGTGTAAGTCAAGAAGACCAAGTGGATTGTAAAGAAGGACTACCAATATCAAGATGCAAAGTGATGGAGACATGGGAATCTCTGAGTTCTTGATGTTTTAGAGCCATAATTTATATGAGTGTATTCATGAAGACAAACATCAATTAGTTGAAATAATGAAGATGTGTTGTAGGGTGTGGGTCATGTTAGAGTCTTGAAGCAAGCTGTGAGAAGGTCAAAGATTCTTGCAAAGGAAATTGGATACCATGGAGAGGTGTTGAGTCATGAATCATGACATGATATAGATATGATAAGGAAAATCAAGATGATTTAGTTCACCTACATTCATGAATGAGCTTAGGGTTTGTATCTTAAGACCTAATTCAAGTCTATGACTCTTAAAGAGAAGAAGATTGGTCTTTTAGACTAGTAAGACTTTGTTTGATGAGCCTATATGATTATGCTCGGTATAAAGATTCAAAGAGAGTCCACGGATATATGTAGTAAGTTTTTCAAGGCATTGAAATGTGGATAAATAGGTTGCAAAGTGAGATAAGTATGTATGAGTAGAGGATTTGTGTGTTTTGATACCTAATTCATATATGTGTAATAAGAAAGAAGATAAAAGGTGTTATAAGGTATGTGTTGGTTTATCGATTTTATCACATTCATGACATTATGTTGATTTTTATATTCTTTAAGGAGTGTGAGGGATTTTTCAGGTAGTTAAACAACTTAAAGATTGAAGTGTGCATGATTTGAGCATAAGGTTGTGTTGTATGACCTTGTATAGGTTTGTGTTTCATATAAGAACAAGAAATTGGTCTATAAGACCAATAATATCTTGAACTATATAATCCTATAATGTTATGAGAGATATGAAAACATAAATGGACCTACAGGTGTGTTCTTAGAGGTATGATAAGATTTTTGATAGTTATAAAGGTGGTAGGAAAATGTGACAATGTGTTATGAGTTTTAAAGATGGAAATAAATAGTGATATTAGGTAAGAAAATTTTGTATAAGTTGGTTATTATTTCCTAACATGAAGTATCTATGAGTTTACATATCCAAGGCACAAGGTTTATTGTCTTAGTTTTTATAAGAAAAGAGGTATGACTGGGTCTGTCATAGTAAAAATTGATGTGGATACCTAGTTGGTACATGTGTAGTGTATGATTTTACCTTTTCTAGCATGGAGATATTGTTGGTTCAATGCTTTGATGGTACAAGTTTTCTTAATTGGATCTAGGTTGATAAACAAAGTATGCAATGTTATTTGAGTGATCATTTATTTTAGTATAAGGTATTCCTTTATTGAGCACATTTGATGAAGTGAGAAGGAGATGGAATATTGGATCATGAAATTGAATACCTAGTTGATAAAATAATGAGGATACAAAGGTAGTTGTGGTGATGATGTTTGATTTACATGAATGAGGTATCATAATGTTAAAAAGGAAGGAATGATATTTATTCTAACTGGTGGGATAGTTTTCTATCATAAGAATCCATGAAGCGGGGTGGTTTATTAAGGCTCTAACATGAAGAATTGTGTGCATAGTGTGTCAAGTCATGAGTTTTAGTGTCGTAACTTGAAAAATCAAGGTTTTTATAGTTCGGTTGAAAGTGTAGTGCAAGACGTGTCATGATAAGGTTTGGTACACATATTTGAACATAAGAGTCTTTTTAAGGTCACACCTGAGGTTTATGTATGGAGATATGTTCATTGAAGCATTATCATGATGACTAGAGTGTTCTTTGTGATTTAAGAATATTTGTGAAGGTTTGCAGGAAGTGTGGTAGAACAAAATGGATCTATTGTGTGTCTTTGGTTGAAGTTATGATCATGAAGTTGAGGCTATGTCACAATAGGTAGGTAAGCTAGTTTGAGAAGTCAAACCTAGATGTACTCTGTAAATCGGGTATGCAAAACTAGCTAGTATAGTTTCTCATTGTGCTATTAACATGAATATATGAAGTGTCTCTTTTCATGGAGACATATGAAGTTCTACAGAGGTATGAAAAATGACCTAGTTTATTGAATGATGTAAAATAATTTTCATGGTGATATTGGTTCCATGGTGAAGTATGAAACATGAAGGGCATAAATGAAGAAAGAAGAGATAGGTTATCATTTGAGTGACTCAGAGTGGAGTGTATGATCTTAGGGAATATTTTTATCCCTAAGAGTTTGGTATCATGTTGCATTGTGTTGAATTAAGGTATGTGTTATCCCAAATTCACCCCCAAAAAATTTGGTCAAGATAAATCCAACACTTAAGGAAATTATGAAGAAAATGACTCAGACCCATGAGACCACATTCTAGGACAAAAAACATGGTTGCAGAGGGACTTTACAATGGAGTGGTGGGGCCTGCAAAAGACCAAATGACCATGTGCAAGAATAAAATCAAGAAATGGATCTATCGAGCGAATTCGTGCCTTAAATCCAATAAACAAATTACAAGTGGGATCAGAAATAGAATAGTAGGGTTAGAGAAGGAGGAGCAAAGTGTCACAAAGAAACTAGGAGCAAGAAAGAGAAGAAATAGTGAAGATCCGAAGTCTTTGGGCTCAAAACAGTTCAAAACAAGTCCAAAAATTGACTAAGTATGGAGGAGGCAGCGGAGAGAGCCACGTGTCAGAATGATGCTTCTCCAAAGTTGAATCCAAAAGGGAAGATCAAATGAGCGCCAGGATTCCATGCATCCAGAGCCCCAAAAATGTTGCACGACCATTGAAAAGTATTCAACTAGGCAGGAAGGTGCTAGGTGTCAGCTTGACGCAAATCTGAAATGCAAGCCCAAGGTGGAGACTCAAACTCATCCCAGACCTCCACATAGCAAATGGTCAATAGAGGTTAAAAGGTAGATAGGGCGGGCCTCAAAAAAGGCTAAGTATAGAAGTACTGGCGGGGAATACCACGTGTCCAAGTGGTGCATCTCCAAGGGTAGATCCAAAAGTGGAGGCTCAAACAAGCGCCAGTTCGTTATGTAGCCCAAGGTCCGAAAAGGTAAGGGAGAGGTCGTTGAAAAGTCCAAAGACTGTGGAGGCTTCCAAGTGTCATCTCGATGCTCCTTCAAAGGAAAATCTGATCGAGCTTTCAAGTGAGTGAGGAGCCTCCACACATCCAGTCTAAAAAAGGGGACAAAGTTGGGTTGAATAGTTAATGCATGGTGGCTAGGCCGACAGAGAGTGCCAAGTGTCTAAATGACACTAACTCAAGGGTTGAATAAAGAGAGGGTTTCTAGACGAGTTCCAGACTACCACGTGTCCCTTGTTAAGAAATATGACCCCTGTTGAGAAAAGGACTTAGCTAAAAACATAAAAATTGGGCAGGTCGGTGGAGAAAGCACCACGTGGAAAACCTAACCAACAGCGCTAAGACGATCCATCGGGGAAAAGTTGGATTTTTTCCCTTTTTATTCCAAAGATGTAAAAGTTACAAAATGGGCCGCAACTCCACCCAAAGGGAAAAATTCAGCATTTGAGCCTGAGTCAAGGTCAAAGTGGGGAATCAGAGGAAAAAGTGAAAATTTTCCTTTTGTCAAAAAGGCACAAAGATGAAAATTGAAGCGCATCTCCCCAACCAACAGAGGGTGCCACATGTCCAAGTGGAGTGAGCGGGGCTGCGGGAGCTTTCTGAATTTTGTAATTTTTGTGAAAAGGGGGGAAAAGGTAAATTGCAGGCTCTGCAAACCTAATTTTGTCCCTGATTTGCCCTCCACGTGTCCCATATTAAAAGGGGGCCCGTTTTTCAAACTAGTTTTCCTACCCTTTTATACGGACCCGATACAAACTTTGAAGGGGCATATCTTTTGACTCAGAGATTGAAATATTGCAAATCTAACTCCATTGGAAAGATCTCGGCCTTGTCTACACTATGGAGATCTGAAACTTTAATTTTGGAGAGGTTAGGTGGGAGAAAAATGGAGAAACATCTTCAGGACCATTAATGCAAGATCTATTTTTTCCCAACAACCAAATTGGATTCAATCTTCTTCACCATTTCCTCCTCCTTTGAGGCACCAAACTAGTGGTTGATGCAATCAAGACATATTTGGGGGAATATTTTGTAGGAAGCATTAACTAGCGATGGTTGAGCTTGGAATTTTTTTCCCCACTTCTCTCTCTTTCTCCCCTATGTGTTAAATCTATAAAAGCAAGGTCGAAACTCATTGAAAAGGGTTAGACGTTATTTTATTTTTGTAGGCTCCCCTTTCCTTATAGCAAAGGAGTTTGTGGAGTTCAAACCTTCCATTTAAATTACAAATATGTTTCCTACCTTCTGGCTGTTTGTAATGCATTGTATCAATTTGCAAAGCAATAAAACACATTTGTGATTGATTTTAGATCCTTTCTTGTCCCCTTTTCTCTCATCTGGTCTTTCATTATAAATCAAGGTTATCTGTGCTTGATTATTGTATGTATTTTTTTGGTTTGTGTCTATCAAGTAAAACTAATGTTCATCATTCCTTCGGTGCATCACCTTGTAGCTTAGTTTTGATTTCTTGTATTCCTTTTATCCTTGTCTCCTTGGTAAAACTTAGATTAGGTTTAGGAATAGGTCCTTTGCAAGTTTCCACATATGCACCTAAATAGAGGAATAGGAACTAACCTTTAATCTGGAGAGTTTTCCCATTTGTAAAGTCCCACACTTTGGGGAAAAATAAATGTTATGCGAATCACACCAAATGAATCTGCCTTAGAAAATTAGACCTGACGACTCATTTGGGGGTGTCATGATTTTTCACTAACAGTTTTGGCACGCCTTAGGTGTGATAAGAGATCTTCACTTTATTTCATCACTTTGATGTGTTCTTGGTGGGATTCATCCTTTTGAGGCATATCTGCAAGCACATCCGGTGACTCCATCATCGGTCAAAAACCCACCCTCTAAGTTGCAAACTTTTTCCATCCATTTCCACTCATTTCCATCCATTTTCTTCTTCCATCTCTTTAATTTTTTCCCATTCCATGAGGTTGTGCAATCACGAATTCATTCCTTTCATGGAACTCATACTTACAACAATGCGGTTCACCTCTAATACATTTCCAAACTCCTCCAAATCAACATTATAATTAGATCTAGGATCATTACACTTACCCATATGAGCAAGGGGTGAAAGTCAGTTTGGCCATGGAGCTTATCAAGAACAAGGGGACACATACTGATGGTGACAACTATGTGGAGAATCTTTGGTTTATTGGAGAAAATTCAAAAAATGGAGGCTGACATGGTTTATTCAAGGGGAATAGCACAAATGAAGGCATTCAAGATTGGTTATAGGGCACCTTGTCCATGGGAAGGCCCTTTTCCAAGACATTACAACCCTCAAGAGAAGCTAGAATTCATGGTTGAAATGCTACCTCAACTTACACAGTGGATTGAGGACATTGAGGCTTATGAGCAAAGTGTGAGACAACCTTGTCAATGGGTAAGTCCACCACCTCTTAGCTCTTCATTTTCTCTTCCTCAGTCTTTATCATTTCAGCATGATCAAGAGTCAAGCCCCTCAATTGCTACCCTAAGTGTTAGTTTCTCTTCTCCATCCCCTGATCTTCCACCTCATCTTAGTTCTTCTGCCCTTTTCCCTTCCAAACAGTCATCCCCTCCAAAAAAACAAGAATTTCCACCTCCCTCCCCACCACAAACAATTGCAAAGCTGGTTGAACCCCAACCTTCCACTCCTCTTACTTTCCCAAGTCCATGTTGGGAATATACTCAAGAATCTAGTCAAGGACAACAAGAAGAGGAGCCCAAAAGAAAATAAATAATAGACAATCTGATGAGTTGGGCTACTTAATTTAGGTTTACAAAGATCCCCTTGATGGTCAAGCCAATAGAGAAGGTCAAGGTTGAAGAGCAGTGGTGGCTAAGTTTGAATTTGTAGTAGAGGAGGAGGATCATATAGTTTTAGAGGCCCCAAGTGTGGATCAGGCCATAGAAGAACCTTCAGTTCTTCCTTCCACTTCATCCCTTTCAAGCTCTGATGTTGAAGAAGAGTTTGAGCTTGAAAACTTCATGTTTGAGGATGAAGGGAGTCATGGTGATCAAGTTACAGATCAGGAGGACACCATGGAGGAGGTTGAGCACATGCAACAGGACAATAATGAGGTAGATTATCTGTCTGACTTGGAGGATTGCTTTGATGGAGAAAAGCCAATGGAGATCACATCATTTTCTCTTCCATCATCCATCTTCCAAGCATATGAGCCTGTGACCATGAAGGAGGGCATTCAAGAGCAGCAACCTATGTCTCACAATGTATCTTTGGAACCAAGGTTGGAAGATATGAGTCTTCCATGTTCTTCACAAGAGAAGGAAGAAGAACAACCAGCTCCAAGCCCAATTAAAAAGGAGCATATGGAGGTGACCAATAGAAATTCAGAGGAATTGAGTCATAATCTGGTTACACAAGAAAATATAGCCCCCTCTCCCATTCAACCTCTCCAAAAGTCTGATCTTTTGGAGGAGCTTGAACTCATTAGCTTCATGTTTGAAGATGAAGATTCATATGGTGAAGATAATGAAGATTTTAAGATCACCATGTAAAAGGGAGAGACCTTGTTACATCAAAGGAAAGTAAAGAGTTTGATTTCCTACCAGACTTAAAAGAATGTTTTGATAAGAGGGAGCCAATTGAAATTGCAATCTTTTCTCCCCATCATTCATTCTTCAATCACAAGAACCTGTTGCCATGGAAGAGAGTGTGTAAGCACAACCTACAGTTTACAACATGCCTCCTGAATCAAAGTTGGAAGATTTTGATCTTCCAAAAGTCACACCTGCTGCAGAGGAAGAGAAAGAGTATGAGGCTATCATTCCTCCCACACCATCCATCCATGAGATTCAACAAGAAGGCTCCATTCTTGGAGTTAGAGTTCAAAACCATGGGCAGATTCAAAGGACCATACCTTGCCCAATCAGATATTTGGCTTCATTAGAGCCAAGGGAGAAGCCAAAACCAATCATGCCTACTTTAGGGCATGAGGATGAGTATCAAAGCACCAAGGGTCACCATCAACACCTCCAGAGTCCAACACAAATCAGCTTGAGGAGGTATTTTCCATTAATGTTGGTACCTTGCTGATATGGGTAGAGGATCGACTTAAAGTTAGTTTTTCACTCATACAGGAAGCCATATTTAGTGTCAAATCATTTGCAAGGCTGCCTCTCTTGAGAAAGGGAAGCTACTTCTCCCTACATATAGTAGGCTTTGTTTAGCCCCTTTTCTCTCTGGTTAGTTTAGGAGTAGGAGTAGACTTTGTTTCCAGTAGAAGAAGTGCTTGTGCACACTTTGCATGTCTCATTTGAGGCATGTATGATTTTTCCTTTGTACATAAGTTTTGTTCATATTGCTCTAAAGCTACTGAGGCTAGGCCCTTCACTATTCATGGCACGAGATTCATAATTTACTGTAATTGTAAATTTCAAAATAAAACAAATGTAGAGAAACTAAATAACATTTTTAAGTCATCCCATTCAGAGATAGATAAAGCCATGGGTCTAATAAATTTTCTACTCTAAAAACCATCATTTCAAGATTTCTTATGAAAATTGAGAGTGCGAATAGTCGAGCTCATGAATCAGAGGCAGGATAAGTATTATACCATCATTCTCGACTCCATGCCCAATAGATATGACAAGGTAATTAGTCTTTTCATCTAGCATGCAGATGTCCCCGTGAGTCGCCAAATTTATATCCCAAATTCACCCCCGACAAATTTGGTCAAGAAAAGTCCTGCACTTAAGGAAATTATGAAGAAATGACTTAGAACCACGAGCTCACATTATAGGATGACAAACAAGGTTGTAGAGGGACTTTACAATGGAGTGGCAAGGCTTGCGAAAGATCAAATGACCTTGTGTAAGAAGAAATTCAAGAAATGGCTCTGTTGAGTGAATCCATGCCTCAAATCCAAAAAAAAAATTACATGTGGGCTCGGAAATAGAATAATAGGGTCAGAGAAGGAGGAGCAATGTCACAAAGAAACCATGAGCAAGAAAGAGAAGAAATGGTGAAGATTCGAAGTCTTCGGGCTCAAAACAGTTCAGAACGAGTCCAAAAATTGACTAAGTATGGAGGAGGTAGAAGAGATCCATGTGTCAGAACAACGCTTCTCCAAAGTTGAATCCAAAAGGGAAGCTTAAATGAGTGCTAGGCTTCCATGTATATAGAACCCCAAAAAAGTTGCACGAACGTTGAAAAGTCTTTGACTAGGCAGAAGGTGTTAGGTGTCGGCTCGATGCAAATCTGAAATGGGAGCCCAAGGTGAAGACTCAAACTCATGCCAGCCCTCCACGTAGAAAATGGTCAACAGAGGTCAAAAGGCAGATAGGGCGGGCCTAAAAAAAGGCTAAGTATAGAAGTACTAGTGGGGACTACCATGTGTCCAAGTGGCGCATCTCCAAGGGTAGATCCAAAAGTGGAGGCTCAAACAAGTGCCAGTTCACCATGTAGCCCAAGGTCTAAAAAGGTAAGGAGAGGTCATTGAAAAGTCCAAAGACTTGTGGAGGCTTCAAGTGTCAACCCGACACTCCTTCAAAGGCAAATCTTGATCGGGATTTCAAGCGAGCGCGGAGCCTCCACGTGTCCAGTCTAAAAAAGGGGACAAAGTCGGGTTGAATAGTCAATGCATGGTGGCAGGCCGACGGAGAGTGCCAAGTGTCCAAATGGCGCTAACTCAAGGGTTGAATAAAGAGAGGGTTTTTAGATGAGAGCCAGACTCACCGTATGTCCCGGTCAAGAAATATGAACCCGCGGAGCAAAGGACTTAGCCAAAAACATAGAAATTGGTCAGGCCGGTGGAGAAAGCACCACTTGGTAAACCTAAACCAATAGCACTAAGGTGAGCCATCATGGGAAAAGTTGGATTTTTTCCTTTTTATCCCAAAGATGTAAAAGTTACAAAATAGTCCGCAACTCTGCCCAAAGGGAAAAAGTCAACATTTGAGCCCGAGTCAAGGTCAAAGTGGGAAGCGGGGATTTAGGAAAAAGTGAAAATTTTCCTTTTGTCAAAGAGGCACAAAGATGAAAATTGAAGTGCATCTCCCTAGCCAACCAGAGGGTGTCACGTGTCCAAGTAGAGAGGTGGGGTTGTGGGAGCTTTCTTGATTTTGCAATTTTTGCGAGAAAAGGGGAAAAGGTAAATTCTAGGCCTGTGAACCCAAATTTTTCCCTAATTTTACCTCCACGTGTCTCATATTAAAAAGGGGGCTCATTTTTTAAACTGGTTTTTGCACCCTTTATATGGACCGCTACAAAATTTGAAGAGGCATATATTTCGACTCGGGGAATCAAAATATTGCAAATATGACACCGTTGGAAAGATCTCGACCTTGTCTACACCATGGGGATCTAAAACTTTAAGTTTGGAGAGGTTAGGTGGGATAAAAATGGAGAAACGTCTTTAGGTCCATTAATGCAGGATCTATTTTTGCCCAATAACCAGATCATATTTGATCTTCTCCGCTGTTTCCTCCTCCTTCGAGGCACCGAACTAGTGGTTGATGTAGTCAAGACAAATTTGGGGAAGATTTTGTAGGAGGCATTGATAGTGGTGGTTGAGCTTGGAATTTTTCCCCCACTTCTCTCTCTTTCTCCCCTCTGTGTTAAATTTATAAAAGTAGGGTCGAAACTCATTGTAAAGGGTTGGATGTTCTTTTGTTTTGCAGGCTCCCCTTTCCTTCTGGCAAAGGAATTCATGGAGTTCAAACCTTCCATTTAAATTGCAAATATGTTTCCTACCTTCTGGTTGTTTGTAATGCATTGTATCAATTTGCAGAGCAATAAAACACGTTTGTGATTGATTTTAGATCCTTTCTTGTCCCCTTTGCTCTCATCTAGTCTTTCATTATAAATTTGGTTATCTGTGCTTGATTATTGTATGTATTTTGTTGGTTTGTGTCTATCAGCAAAACTAATGTTCATCATTCCTTGGTGCATCACCTTGTAGCTTAGTTTTGATTTCTTGTATTCCTTTTATCCCTGTCTCCTTGGTAAAACTTAGATTAGGTTTAGGAATAGGTCCTCTGCAAGTTTCCATGTATGCACCTAAACAGAGGAATAGGAACTAGCCTTTAATCTGGAGAGTTTTCCCATTTGCAAAGTCCCACACTTTGGGAAAACTCAATGTTATGCAAATCATACCAAATGAATCTACCTTAAAAAATAAGATTTGACGACTCATTTGGGGGGTCTTTGTGATTTTTCACTAACAATATGTAGTTTTTTTTATTGTTTATGTGTTCATTCTATGCATAGGTATAAGCATTCATTTGTTGAGCATGAAATTTTCCTAGTTCTGTTTGATAATGTACATGCATAAGTTGCATCAAGAAGCTATGTTGGAGATTGGTGACAAAGATAATATTTTTGGTAAGTTTGAGAAGGTGTTTCTTTATCCCTATAAGCAGGTTAGTAATGGTAAGAAGCCTTGAAATTCATGAAGATAGGTTTGTAATTATTGATGAGTTGAGAAGTGTTGTTGTAAGTATTCTCATACATGGTTCTAAGTTTGTATAAAGGAAGAGTATCATAGTTCGAGTCTTGAGAAGGTGTATGAAAAATGTGACATGAAGCAAGTTTGTGACATTTGTATGAGATAGAAGTGGTGTATGAAAGGTAAATAATTTTTCCATTATTTCTAAATGATAACAATTGGTATCAAGATTATGGTAACCCTCTTTGTGAAAGAGCTCTTGGTCTTATAGTCTCAAGTTCAATTGAATAAGGTATGCATTAAGTAAGGTGGAGCTTGTCAAATTTGTTTGATCTTCCAAGTTTGGTTAATGTTTCTAACCATTTCTTCCATGTATGATGGTTCTTAATGTGATTTAAAAGGAGGAGAATGTTCAGCTCGGGGGAACATGTCTTGTTTCATGCATTGGTATATTGTAGCTCTATGGTTGAGAAGGTGAACCTAAGGTGTGTTTTTGTTTTATTAGTATGTATTTTAGTTGAACGACAGTTTATGGAAGATCCTTTGTCATTCATGTCAAAAGGGGAGAATGAGCTAATGGCACATGTAAGTACCATAGAAGGAGAATGAGAAAATACAAAGTAAATATCATTTTAAAGTGATTTTAGTTTGTAGTATGTTTTCCATCAATGCATTTTCCATCAATGAAAAATGGGGAGATTCTTTGAGAAGTTATTATTGATGTTAAGTTGGTCAAGGTGAGTTTGGAGTGTTGTTATTGATTTAAGTTTGTGGTCATTGATGTCAAAATGGAGATTGTGACTCGTTGATTCCAGAGTGATGTGGAGAGTTTTTATGAGTTGTAATTGATGTCTAATGATTTAAAGTTATGCCTAATGATGTTGTCAATGTATGCATGATGGATGTCAGGTGTTTGTTAGGTCATTTGAAGTATAGAGACAAAATTTAAAGGTAAGATGAAAGGTCCTAATGAGGTGTGAGAGTCAGTTTCCAAGGTAAGTATGGGTATGTGAGAATTTTCAGAGTTGTAACATGTTTTCCTAGCCATGTTCATGAATTTTTGAGATCTAGTATTGAAGGAAAAATCAAGAAAAGTGATTTTATGGGCTTAACTTAGGGATTCCTTAAGAATAACCTATCCTAATGAGGTATCTTGATAATTTTAAGTTCTAGTACAAAAAGGTGAGTAAGGGAAGTTTTTGGCATATTGATACCTGTATATGGGCAAAATTTTAGGTCTTAATTTGGATTATTTTACAAGATATTGAGTTTTGGTAAAACCGGGTGTTTGGAAATGGTGTTTCCCAGCTGTAAGTCAACTTTGAGATGCTCGTTGGTACACTAATATTCTACATGAGAGCCTAATATCTATAGTACATGCGTTTATGTATCTTAGATAATATTTTTGTCACTATTTTTGGTTTTAAGGTCTACATCTTTATGAACAATCATTAACACTGAAATAACTCAAAATACCTTCTAAAACCCTAGTTTGAAGTTGATTGGAAATATATTGATGGAATAGGCCCAAAACCTATGCTCATTCATGACTAGGATCATATAGAGGACTCTCTCAGATATCTCCAGGTGGTTTTGTGTGTTTAGATGAGTTAGTAGGCCCCACAAAAAAGGCTTGTTTATGAAGATTTAATTGTAGCAATAAATTTTTTCAAAGGACCTGATTTGAGGAAGTATTGGAACTATAATAAATTTACATGATTTTTTAAATATAATTTTGAGTACCTAAGTTTTCATCTTGAGTCAATTTCTTATGACTGTTTTTGGGACAATGTTGGACAATTTGCATGTGCTTGGAGAAGTGATGTTCTTGGGCCCTTGTCAGACCTTAAATTTCATAGTATAATACACTTGGTAATGATTTTGAGATGTTGTAGTACCTATTAATTTGTTTCATTTGGAATTTTAAGGTTATTGAGGTTTTACAAGATTCATTTGTTGAAGGCAATTTTCGGGTATGTAATTCTAATAGGACAATCTTGGTTTTGAGATTATTTCATGGTATGAATGAATGTTGCAAGTATTTATAAGCATGGTAAAATTCAGAGGATTTCATGAAAATTTTCATCAAAGAGTTCAAATATTTTAATAAGTTCTTAGTTTATTAATAAGTTTCAAGTTGCTTTTTTGGGTAAGAAGACCTAATTCTTGTAGGTTTTTAAGTCCTAAAGACAAAATTGATCCGAGGAGATGTTACTTATGGAGTTTATGTTATGACTTTTTCATGTTATTAAGATGGTTTTACTCTATGATGGATGACCTAAGTGCATATGGCTGACCTATGTTGTGTTTTTTTCTTGAGATAGCGATATACACAAGGTTATTAGGCCTATTTGGGAAAGTTGTGTGAATGGAGAAAAGTGTGAGCTAAAGGCTAAGTCGAGGGTTGTATGAGGTATTAAATACTATATATAATGAATTCATGTTGAATATATGAATTGATAAATTTATGAAGGGCAATTCATCCATGACCCAGTGAAGGTGAATAAGAAGAAGAATGAGTGAGCTAAGGAGGCATTTTTAGTGTCTTGAGGGAAGATGAGTTTGGGTATGAAGAGTAGCTAATGTTTGAGGATCAGAATGTGTGTTAGAGACCTGTGTGCATGATGATGTATTGGAGATAGAGATTAGACCAAGAAGAAGAGAGAAAAAGTGTAAAGAAGTCCGTGAGAAATGAAAATCATCATATAAATGAAAGATAATGAAATAAAAAAACCAATATAACTTATCTATAACTATCTTGCAAACCTTAAGAAGATCATGGAATTTATTGGATTTTTTAATATTTTTATATTTGGAGTGTGTATATTCTTTATATTACTCTCTGTTATTCATTTTCACCCTTAGGTGAAAATGGAGAAGCCGGGAAACCTTACATTGAGATAGTTCTTTAATAGGCCCTATGGTCATTATAGAACATGTAGGTAGGTTTTTGTGTTTTGAGGCATAAAAAGGTTTCCAGGAAGGTTTGAAGCCATTAGAGGAATTTTTTCCTCTTCTGGGTTTTCATGAAGTTCAAGTTTCATTATAGCTAGAGGAAACAGCGGTGGGACCCACATATATGCGAAATGGTAAAATTTGATGATTGGCCTGAGAACACTCTGGAACATCTTCTCATAGCTACAGTACACCTAAAAATTCTAAAAACTACAAAATTTTTGGAGAGAATTTGGAAAAAATTAAAAAAATGGTCTATGGTCCAAGCTAGCTGGTCGAGCTGGCTCCTAGATCGATGAGTTGGGATATATGTGTAGTCATTTTCACACCCACCAAAGAATAAGGGAATCATATGCATTCTAGAATATCACCCAATAGGTGTTGGGAACTCACTTGAGGCATGCACGACGGTGCCGAGTCTCTCTTTATGTGAGTTTAGTGGGAAAACATCATCTATGATCCAAAATTTAAAGAAAGTGATTGTTAATGAGACATGTAAACATCATAGAGCTCGGAACGTCTCTAGACCATTGCAGTCATTACTGAGAAAGATATAATTTTAAAAAATTAAATAAGCTGAATCAAAAAAGAAAGGAAAATGTATATGGATTCATATTCATCTTATAAACATACATGAAAAAGAACTATTGTTGTCGCCCTCAAAATTCCCCTCTTTTTGAAGTCAAGTTTTGAAAATTTTGAGTCGGTACCTTGGAGTAATGGATCACATCGAGCTTGGTATTGTTTGTAGTTTTTCATTCCATGGAGAAAAATTTGAAATTTGGGTGTAAAGGTGGGGTTTTCCCCTTCTTTTTATTTTTCCACAGTCGTGAATGATGGGCATATCTTCCTATCAATTTTTACCCCAACATCCATAGGTAGTATGTGGACATATCTAATTGGATGTGGCATGGCCATGTTTCAAGTGGTAGCGGAAGCCTCCATGCATCCAAATGATGTAACTCCAAGGGTAGGGCCTAAGGGATAGTCCTTAAATAAGCGTAGGCTTTTTATGTGTTCCAGGCCGAAATGAAGACAAAACAAGCTTGAATCAGCTAAGTATGGAAGGTTCATCGAGACGTCTCCACGTGTCTCATCGAGAAAATTCAAGGGTCGAAGCCAAGGCCGGTTCCCAAACTTGCGCAACCCTCCACATGTCCAGTGTCCGAAAAAGGGACAGAGCTAGTTGTTCAATCGACTAAGTACAAGAGGGTCGGTGGAAGCCTCCATGTGCCTCTCAATGAAGTAATTTTAGAAGTGAGACCAAAGGGCCAATATCCAAATTAGCACCAGATCTCCACATGTCTAGGGTTTAACATAAGTCAAGAGGAAAGCAGGCTCGAATCGGCTAAGTATAAAAGAATCGGTAGAAGTCTCCACATGTCTCTTTGGTGCAAACTCAAAGGAAGAATCAAGAGAGGGTTCCCAAGTGTACGTGAGCTTGCCATGTGGTAAGAGTCAAAGAAGGGGTAGAGCCAACCATTGAATTGGCTAAGTATAGAAGGGTTTGTGGAATCCTCCACGTGTTAGCTTGGCACAACTTCAAAAGCAAAATCGGAGGCAAGTCCCAAATGTGTGTTGAGCCTCCACATGTCTAGGGTCAGACATATGGTCCTACCAAATGAAAGGGACTTAGTTAAAAACATAAAAATACTGAATTGGCCCACAAAGGGACACATGGCCATGTTTCAAGCGTTAGTGGGGAGGTAGGCCCTTTTTGTGTTTTGATGTCGTTGAAAATTCAAGCGGGAAAGTGGGCCATTAGAGTGATTTGGGAATTTTGGATTTGTTTCCATAAGGGATAAAGTCAAATATTGAGCCCGCATCAAAAGTCAAAGTGTGAAGGTGGGCCGTTGGAGTGATTTGGGAATTTGGGCTTTATTTCCATAAAGAGCTTAAAGTTATAAAGTGACCCGTGGCCCCGCCCATGCTAAGGTAAAAATTCAAATGTTGAGCCCGCATCAAAATTCAAAGTGAGGAGGCGGGTCGGTGGAGAAATTTGAGTTTTTGAGCCCATGTTGAAAAGAGGTAAAATTACAAAAAGTGAGCCACGACTCCATCACCACTCACGTAAAGCCACATGTCAAGCCTATATCAAAAGTAGGTGGGTGGGCCAAAATGTTCCAAAGTGCTATTTCTCTAAAAGGCACAAAATGCAAAAGGATTCCTCATGCCCACTTCTGTTTAAATCTCTCCCACGTGGATGGCTCAAATTCAAAGTTTGCAAAGGTATATTGAACGGATGTGATTCAATGCGTCTAGTTTTTCTTGCGCAGGAATGGAAACAGTGAGGTATTGGAGAAGCTTAGACATCTGTTTCTTGAATCAATTTTCATCATTTTGTAACCGAATGTAATCGTTCTTGGAAGATATTTAATGGATTCTCCACACCGTTGTTAGGGTTGGATCCTGGTACTCTGTAAAGGTAATAGATTTAAAGTAATCAATACAGAAGTTTTCCCTTTATTCCTCTGATTTTCCTTCTTTCCTTATCTAAAATTTGGGAATCATCTATCTTTTATGATAAGAAACTTTGTGTTCTTGTTTATATGATTTCTGGAACTTTGTGTCTGTGGAATTATATTGGTTATGAAAGTGAATGATTCTACTCTGCATCTCCCTGGTTCAATACGTATAAGGTTATACTCTACTATCTATATTTCCTGAAGGTATTGTTATGTTCTTCCTCTCTCATCTCCTTAATTCTTCCATTCTTTCGTATTGATGATATTTGGGCATAAAACGTTTCAAAGTATCAGAATCCACACTTGAAATTTATACATTTTTACATAAGTTTTGTTGCTTGCTTTCAATAAAGGAACCTCTCCCATTAAAGAGGAGGGACTTGTTGTCCCTTGAATGTGGTTTGTTAAAGTTCCATTTAAAAACCAAACCACTATGAATAATCATTAGACTCACATTTAGATAACTTGGTAACCTCATTACATTCATTAGAATCACTACAAAACACCACATTATGGCAGACTGAAGTCATGCATCATAACTGGATCCATATCCTTTAGCTCTCAAAAAGAAATTTTATAACCCCAAGCCCTTGATACATCCATCTCCTATAGTTTATCTACCCAACCCAACAAAATCCTTGTAGCCATTTCTGTAGAGCTCCGCTCTCTTTTAATCTATATTCTTAACCAACTCTATCAACACCCACACACACACACCTTTTCCTTCTATGGGCACTTGTATTTATAGGCACCCTGAAGTGCCAAATCATCCTTCTACGGCCTTAGATCTGGTGCCAAGTGTCTGAATGTGGTCCTCCATGGGTGCATGCTCCTCCAAGCCTAAGCTCTCCACTCTTTGCCATGATGGCCTTCTAGAAGCCTCTATCGTAGGGCATATTCCTTCTGGGCCAACTGTCACCAGGATGGCACCTTATCCACTCCACATGCACAATTGAGTCACGCTTTCCTCATGTTCTACCTGAAATGCCAAATATAGCTAAGTCTCGAGACCTTTTTCTACCAGTGTGTAACACATTCCTTATAAAACCCTCCTAGAACCCTGCCTTGTGCGCCTTCTTCTTACATGCCCACCCTTCAACTTAGGCCTTGCATGCCCATGTGCCTTTTTGTACTTAGTCAATATTTTAGGGGCCCAACATCACCCCACACTTTACCTGTTCTCCACCCGTGGGAACATTTCTTCAAAGAAATAATTACAATAGACTTAACGTCTTGGAAAAAGAATAAGGGAATGAAGAATTAGGAAAAACAAAAGAATGGGGAAGTGTTGTCATTACTGCAACAAGATGGGAAAATATCTTTGCAAGTCAGCCTCTAACTTGTTCAGGCATCGAATTCATTTTGCGCTCTCTGGCAGAGGTCACCAACTAGGGTGCTTACTTCCTCAAAACCCAGTCCATTTCCTTGAGTGTTCAATGTTTCAACCATTCCTTCTAATTCCTTTCCCACATCCTCAAGTGCATCCATCCTTCTTGTAATCTGTGGGTATAACTCCTTCACTGATTTTTAATTGAACCTCGTAAGGTTTCAATAGCTTTTGAATTTTTCTTGACCTCAGCCAGGATCCTTTCCCACTCTGCTCTGTTCCCTTTGTTCTTCTCTTGGAATTCCTTGAGCTCTACCTTGTGAGTGGCGACCAGAATACTTGCCACTTTATCTCTATCTCGTGAAATTTTTATATGCAGCCTCAACAAAGATGGGTAGCAATTTTCACATAAGCAAGAACCTTCTACGTACTTGAAAATGATTTATACAACCTTTAATTTTTCCTCTTCCTCCAGATGCTTTGCTATTTCTTCCGCAGATTCTAAGGCCAGAGGTTGCCTTTCCATGGTGAGGATGTGTGTTAAGTCTTCAAGGCACTCAAGGGAAGATCCATACTTTTTCGGGTGGTGCTAGGTTTGGATGCTTCAAAATAATGACATCTGTGATGGATTCTACCTTCTTATATACCTCACACACCCTTTCCTTTTCTTCCCTAAGTTCACGCTTTAGCTACGCGCTAATTAGTTCCTCCTGCTTCAAGTTCTTGGTGCTCTCTTCTAGCTCTTCTTCCCTCTTTTCTAGCTCTACCTCTAGAAATTTTACCCTATCATTCCTTCCAAATAACCTAGCTTCCAACTCAACCGAGACCTTATTTAAAGCATTGTAGACTTGTTCATCCGAAAGCTGTTGAGCACTCACCAAGGGGTTATCTCCTTTTGACTCAGGCATCTTCATTAGTGCTCCTTGGCTTACCTCAAACTCTGGCTCATCGATGTGGGACTCAATTTCCCACAAAATAATTTTCCTCATTTGAGGGTATGCACCTTCTTCATCAAATGAATTCATTTCCAAGAGTTGATCTATTGGGAATGTGCTTTGGAAGTGCATGCACAACACCTTGTTTGTATCATCAATGTATCTCATTCTGGGTTTTGTATCTCCATGTGCTTTCCTCTTGTGCATGTACCCTTAGGAATAATTACCATTAGAATGGGGCCTCCCACGTTGCCATGGTCTTTTCCTACGCTTCCTTCCTTGTCTTCATTCATCACTATCTTAGTGTTGTGCTCCAACTCTTGTTCTACCAAGGCTTCAATAATTTTTGTTGCTTCTCTTTCCACCACCTTGTTTATCCACTTCGCATGAGGTTTGGTGTCCTATGACTCTTTTTCTAACCTTTTCACCTCCTTCCATGTCCTGGGCACCCTCCTCCACCTGGATTCCCTTCCTTTGCATAAAACAATAGTCATTCTTCTCCTCTGAGCTTTCTTCTCCTGAATCGTACACGTTGAAAACAAATGATTCCTGGTCTCCTTCAAGTTCATCTTCTTTATCGTCATCCCTCTCACCCATGTATTTCTCCAAGCTCTCTATTTCCTCCGAATTGGCTTCCTCCATTACCTTCTATTTCTTCCTAACTGGGGATTCCAATATAAGAGACTATTCTTTCTCTTCCTTGATTTATCCTCTCGCAATAAGTTTTTCTTCTTTTGGCACCTCCTCCTTGATTGGAGACCTCTTCTTGCATGTAAGTACTTGTTCCTAGGGTGCCCATCGCTTGAGTATCTTGGATACTTGGTGTCTTTTTATTTATTTATTCTGTTTCCTTCTTCTTGGGCATGGTCTTCTTCTAACTGTTAGGTCCTCAAGTATAGCTATCTTGTTTTCAAGATAAGCACCCTTCTCAAACTTGGGCCTTATGTGAAGGTATACATGTGCCACGGACCTCCCTGTAATATGAAGAGTCAAGGGTTTTATCATCTGAACTTCATGCGATACATACTTTTCCACGTACGCATGCTTGTTGGGGTAGATCAACGTCCTGCGCATCTCTCTGTGGTCCCGATCCATACTTCCAAGGTTAAAATTTAGCTTCTTGGATTCCTTGAATTTGTTTACCCCCTGGAAGTACTGAGTGGTGAAAGAAAATGGAAGTTTACACCAAGGGCTCATGCTTTCATCAACCAACCTAAATCTGCTAATGCAAAAGTGTTGGTAAACTGTGAATTTGGCATCTCCTTTTGTGAACTTTAGAAGTTGTTCTGGGATCCTCCACTCTACCCCAAATGCATTCCTCAAGCACGTATACCATTTCTCAAGATGCACCTTGTGAACGGTCATCATGTTATTGCAAGTGTTATTTTTGAATCTCTTTGTGGGTGAGGGGTATTCCTCTTGGTACTCCCACACAAACTTATCTGCCGCATATGACACTCTGATCTCTAAAAATAAAATACTTAAAAGGACATTTCCGAAAAGTATCTTATCACCCTCTTGCGCGCTGCTGATGATATCATCCGTGATTTATGTGGATAAGTTGTAGATGGTGCCCTTTGATATTATTCTACAAACATTGAGCCATGATTTGTTCACTTATGTCCATCTCTCTTGGTCATTAAGTTTGGTTATCAGTGCATGACCATTCTCATCACCGAGTCTTGGATATCTACAATATCAAAGTACCTTGACCCTTTCTTATATGCATATGCGGTGATGGTTTCTTTGATGGATTATTTGTCGCATAGGTCATCCTTTATATCTTCTCCTTCATAGATGAGACCTGTGAATTTTGAAATCAGCTGAGGAGTTATGTGCATCTTGCACCCCGCAAAGTGAAAGTGATCTTTGTGTACGCGTGACATCAGCCACTGATAGAGGCACTCAGGCTTCCCAAAGTAGGGCAACTCATAGAGTTGTAATAATCCCACCTTCTCCAACTTCACTTTTACTTTGTCGCTATAAATGGGTAACCCTTCTGGTGTCCTCTTATTTTTCGGGCACACTAACTCTAGTGCCATTTCTTTTCAGTCGTGTTTGTGCGATGGTTATAATCACTTACTGTCATGTTTCTTAAATGGGACTCCCACTCCTTTCCTAGTAAAACCCCATCTGGGTACTACATTTCTACATACCATTCTTCATTGGTACTTGTGGTGGTTTCTTGTAGTTTTCTTGTTTCTTGGGTGTCATTTTATAGGTTATCTTTACACTTCAACTTCTCTTTCTCGGTTCTCTACCCTTTCCATGTTTAAATCTAGAACTTGTGAAGAAAATCCTTTCCAACCCATACCCTAGCTGCCAAACCCTTGCTTTGGAATATCCCCTTCACAAGATGGTGCTTCTCTATAACTCTCTCCACGCCCATGAACTATTCCCCCTGGTTTGTAGATCCAAACTAGTCACTCACGGTTAAATTTCTCTAATTTTTCTTCACACGGATCAACTCTAGAAACCCTAGTTCACAAAATATCTTCCTTATTTATATTCACAATGTAAATAATGAAGTGTCCAACCTTCTATTTATAGTTTTTCCTACTTTTTAACATTAAATTCTACCTTACCTACCACCATACTTCAACACTTAATGTAACTTTTTCAACAAAAATTGACTTTAGCGCTTTAACTCATGTGCCCAATCCTGCGCGGACAATCCCCCAACCTTTTGGTGCACAACCAATACATCTTGACAGGGGACTCTTGTGCGCAAGCGTCACTTGCATTCAAGGTACTTCATGTCATGATTTTTTCTCTCGCCTACCTCGTATTTCTTTTACACTTCTTCCTCTTTTGTACATGGATCCACAATGTAGCCTTACCCTGACACCAACCATCCTTTTTCACCTTTCCTTCCATGCACTTCCTTTCCTAGGTAAATCTAACTAGGACTTCCAATGCAATCCTTCCTGGTGCTTCACACTTTTTAATTTCTTCCACCTTACTCCACCCCACACTAAAATGATGTGTGGTCCTCTATGCATTTACAACCTTCAAAAAGTAATGAGATTACCGGTGCCCAAGGTGCAACATAAAATAATAATGAGAAAGGGAAACATAAGAAAAGAAAAATGCATTAAAGGAAATCCTAAAATAACTAGCAATACTACCTTATTATAAACACCATGAAGAATTATTTATAATAGTGCTTGACTACTTACTTCCATTGAAATGTCATGGAAATATCATCCCATCTAGCGCTAGAATCTAGCATGCACTGAATCAAGGATGTACAAGATGATGTAGGGACCCAACCAATGGATTTTCAACTTCCAGGATGACACAAAAACTTGAATCATATAGTAAGACCATCTTCCCAACATCAACCTTCTTGTTCTTAATGTGACGATCATGCCATGCCTTTTGTTTTGCTTTTTCAGTCTTTTGGCTCCACCTGGTGAGTGACCATCTTTCGTCCAATTGCATTAACTTGTCAATTATTTATTCTAACACTTGTTCATCATCTATCCCTCCTACGCACACTATATGCAACGAAGGTTACATAATTTTAACTAGAAGTATAGCTTCCACGCCAAACACCGGTTGAAATAGTGTGGCCTTATTCAACCTTTTGTAGGTTGTCCTATACACCTAAAGAACAATCGATACTTTTTCATCCCAATTTTGCATATCAACATCACATATTTTAGTCAATGTGTGACTAAGTATTTTGTTAAATGCCTCAACGCTCCAATTGCTTGAGGGTGATAGGGAGTATTTTTGTGATGTGCCACCATGAATTTTGATAATGAGAATCCTAAGCTGTTTATTGAGGAAGTGCGTACCTCTATTACTTGTTAAACTCAATGGGCATCAATACATGTTGATTATGTTTTCCCATAAAAATATAGCGAGTTGTAGCCACATGATACAATCCTTTGCGAGCACCGCCTCTACCCACCTTATCAAATAATTAGTGCAAGTGAGGATATACCGTGAAATAGTCCTTCACGCATTTGGCGAGATTAGTCAACGAAAAATTTGATAGCCCACTTCGAGATGGTTCCATATCGCTATTGGTCGCAAGGTAATTTCATCCCTTTTTCCGGAGTTTTCCAAGGCGCTGAAATGGTCATAGGCCTTACGGAACTCAATACAATCTTGATAAATGGTCTCCCACTAGAGCCACTAAGTAGAATCTTCCACACGGTTGTATTTCTCGCATAGTGTCCTCCTAAAATCCCACCATACACCTCTTTCATAATTGCAATGGACTCATGTTCTAGCATGCATCAGTGCATAATCTCATCACGACCCATTTTGTACAGATCTCTACTAATTAGAATGTCAGGTGCGGCGTGTATGGCCAACTTCTTCTTATCCAAGGCCTTCATTCTGACCGGCGCCACACCCATTTTGAGAAATACTAAAATATCTTCTAAGTCTGAGGGAGCATGCCGTAACCTAAATAGTTGTGCATCTTATATGGTATCCTCAATACTTTGCGCGTCCTCCCCTGAATTGATTCTAGAGAAATGATCAGGTCTGAAATTACTTTTTCCTAGTTTGAAAACCACTATGAACTCGAATTCTTAGAAAAATAGTACCCACCGACATATAAACCCTTGTAGAATGGGCTTGTTCACCAACTATTTCAATGCCACATGGTTAGTGTAAAATATAAATGAAGTTTCTAGCAAAAATCTGGTCTAAACTTGTGAAGCACGTAGATCATTGATAATGCCTCATGCTTAGTTGTAGTATAATTCTTCTCTGTTGGAGTCAACTTCGTGCTTGCAAAGCATAAAGGATGATAAAAAATCCCCTCACAATTCTATGCAAGTATTGATCCAATGGCGGTTCTTGAGGCATCCACATGAACATGGAAAGGCTTATCCCAAGAAGGGAAACGTAGGATGGGCACGGTGATAAGCCTATCCTTCAAAGTGTCAAATGCCTTCTTCGTGCCTCTCCCCAATGAAAGGCACTTTTATGTCTAAGAAACTCTTCTAAAGGTGCAGTGATCTTGGAATATCCCTTGATGAACTTTCTGTAGTACCCCATATGCCCAAGAAATCTGCACACTACACTTTGACTAGTAGGCTCCCTCAATCCCACAATTACTACAACTTTTGCGGGATCTACTAATAGGCCCTCTTTATATATGATGTGCCCCAATAATGTTCCAAATGGGGTAGCAAAGACACATTTCTTAATGTTAAGGGATATCCTCAACTTCCGACACCTTTAAAACATCAACCTTAAGTTGTCACAATGGTCCTTCACTAACCCATAGACTGTCTAATCATCCAGGTAGACTGGACGAAATTTAAGGATGAAGTCCTGGAAAGCTTGTACCACAATGCGTGAGAACACAATAGGTGCATTCTTGAACCCAAAAGGCATGACTATACAGGCAAAAATTCCCCACTCAGTGGCAAAATTCATCTTCCTTTGGTCCTCCTTTATGATCCTTACCTGGTGATAGCCTAAAAATCCATCTGTGAAAGAGTAGACCTCGCGTCCTGCCACTCTATCTAAAATTTCTTTAGTAAATGG
Organism: Taxus wallichiana var. yunnanensis; assembly: GCA_018340775.1. Classification (NCBI taxonomy): domain Eukaryota; kingdom Viridiplantae; phylum Streptophyta; class Pinopsida; order Cupressales; family Taxaceae; genus Taxus; species Taxus wallichiana. The sequence continues at coordinate 169,010,730 of CM031244.1, forward strand.
GGTTGGGAAAGGGTCAATGATACACACTACATTCAAGTCCCTGTAATCAACATAGATCCTTATCCTTCCATCCTTTTTGATGCTAATTACCATTGGAATTATCCATTTTGACTCTTCAATAGCTTCAATGATACCTGATGCTATCATTTTATCTATTTCTTCCTTGACCTTCACGCATAGGTTAGGATTCATTCGGTATGGTCTTTTCCGGACTGGGTGTGCACCCTCCTTTAACTTAATTCTCATTTCTCCCAAGGAATGGTGAATGCCTTTTAGTTCATGATACCGTGCAGAATAAATCCTCAAACTCTTGTAAAAGATCAATGATTTTAGAGACTTTTTCTCGACCAACAGTCTCCACCGATAGCCTCTTTAGGATATTCTTCCAAGCTAATGTTAACCTTCTTTATTTTTAAGGGTCATGATAGGCACATGCCTGTTTCATCGAGAACTATCTAACACCTCACGTGTCCCCACAGAATGGTCGACATCTAAGTTTTCTGCTTCTTCCCATCAATAACATACATAATATTTCTTTTTTCTTTTTCCAAACATGCGTGCTAGAGCTATATCTCTTCTATTTATTCTTCCTTAAAGTGTGCCTCCAAGCGAGGTTCACCTAGCAAGTCCAATAGCCTATCCTCTTCCCCGACACTATCCCCAATGGTAAGGTGCTTGACAACTGCAACACCTTATCCACCAAGGGTTTTGTACTACGATACTCGAATGCTTGAATGAGATCAACCACTAACTCTTGCCAATTCCCGTCTCACGTGGCATGTCTCAAAATGAACATACCATGCATGTTGGGGTTAGCACACTAGTTGTACAGACAATATATCAGATCTAAGCATACATGCAAATAAAAGTAGATATTCTACCAAAAGAAATATACAAAACAAGAGACATAAATCAACACCAAATTTAATGTGGGTCACCCAGTGTGGGTTACATCCACCAAGAAACAAGCCAATCTATTATCCAAAGCTTTGACAAGATATACAATGAAGATTTATAATCTTCCACACCTCTCAGATGTTCAGTACTTTCTTCCTTCAAGATTTTTTGCTCTACCACCAAGAATTCTCTCTCACCAACCTTTTTCAAGTTCTTTCTAATTCTTTTTGATCATTACCTTCTAAACCCTATATTTTGTGCTTATATAGTCGTTTATAGACTTAGGGAACTTAGCCATGTAATTACAATTAATAAATCTATTTTAATGCTAAAAATAGATGTAATTCTCGAGAATTAATTAAAACTTCATCGCACATGTAATCGACGCAGCTTCTTCCTAATTGTCTCCAGTTCTACATGCCCTTGACCAATGCCGTATTCCTTGGTGATGCCGATCGCCCTTAACCGATGCTAATTCTTGTGTTTTCCAGCAAGTTCCAATTACATGCTAAAATGAAGTAATTGAGCTCCACAACTCACCAATCTCCCACTTGGAGTTTAATTACTGCACCATACATGTACAACATCATTCTTGGATCCTTCCTTGGATTTGTTTCTTCCTCTTCAAGTCTTAAACTCAAAGACCAACAGAAGTGGAGTGTAGCTCCAACTTCTCCTTTGCTAATGGCTTTGTTAACATATACGTAAAGTTCTTTCTCATATGAATCTTTTCCAGATTCAACTGTCCATCCTCCAATACCTGCCATATGAAGTGATACCTCAACTAAATGTGTTTCGTTCTCGAATGAAATGCTTGAGTTCTTTGCCAAATGAATTACACTCTGACTGTCACTAAATAGTTTACAATCACTTTGCTCCTTTCCCAACTCTTCCATGAACCTACTCATCCATATCATCTCCTTGTTAGCCTCTATAGCTACAACATACTCGCCTCTATAGTAGACAAAACCACAACCTTTTGAAATCTCGAAATCCAATCTAAGCTTTTTCGCCATTGTGAAAATATATCCAATAGTATTCCTCCTACAATCCAGATCTCCGGCCATATCTGAATCAACATAGCCACATAATGAAATATCTGAACCTCCATAGCATAACTGCATGATATATGTCCCTTTCAAATACCTGAGTATCCATTGGACTACTTTCCAATGCTCTTTACCTGGATTATTCATATATCTACTCACAACTCCCACTTCCTGTGCAATGTCTTGTCTGGTACAAACCATAACATACATGAGACTTCCAACTAATGAGGCATATGGTACTCATGTCATGTATTTGAAATCCTCATGTGATGAAGGACATTGATATTTTCTCAATTTGAAGTTTCTATCCATAGGTGTGCTTACAGGTTTTGCATTCTACATGTTGAACCTTTCTAACACCTTGTAGATATAATCCTCCTGAGACAAATACAATTTCTTTTTTTTCCTATCTCTATGTATTTACATGCCAAGGATTATTTTTACAGCTCCTAAATCCTTCATAGCAAATGTGTGAGCTAGCTTTCTCTTAAGCTCACCAATGTCCTGCATACTAGATCCTGTAATAAGCATATCATCCACATACAATAACAAAATAATATAGATCCCATTTTCAAGCTTCTTGAAATAAACACAATGGTCATATTCACATCTCAAGTAACCATGCTCATGCATAAAACTATCAAACCTCATGTACCATTTCCTTAGAGCTTGCTTGAGCCCATATAGGCTCTTTTTCAACCTACACACTAATTTCTCCTTACCCTTGAATTCATACCCAAATGGCTACTGCATATAAATTTCTTCATCCAAATCACCATGAAGGAAAGCTGTCTTCACATCTAGTTGCTCTAAATGAAAATATTCTACTGTAACTAAACTCAATACAATATGAATAGAAGTCATCTTAACAACAGGAGAAAATATTTCACCAAAGTCAATACCTGTTTTCTATGCAAATCCCTTTACTACAAGCCTTTCCTTGTACCTTTTCTATCCACCATCTTCTTCCTTGATTCTATAAACCCACTTGTTTTGCAATGTCATCTTACCTGCTGGAAACTTAACCAAATCCCAAGTCTAGTTCTATTCCAAGGAGTCCATCTCCTCATCTATGCCATACTCCCACCAAACGTGCATCTTATCCTACATTGCTTCTTCAAATCTCTCTAGTTCACCACTATCAGTCAATAATAAATAAAATAGAGAAGGTGTAAATGTTTCTGGAATTTTACTTACCCTTTGTGACCTTATCATAGGAGTTTGGGGTATCGGAGGCTCAATCTGGGCCTCTTGAACATTAGTATCAACCGAGAATGACCGAAACACCTGGTCACCTCTAACCAACGTCGATTCTTCTAACAGATGCGCGTTTTGATCCTCTATAATCATTGGTAGTTAATCGGTGATGTGTCAATAATTAACTCACCATAGTTACTATGTATTTCTGTAGGTGTTTCTTTAAAACTCGAGAGTTCATTTTCATCAAAAAATTTCTCAATTTTCTCATCCTTAGGTACCAAAGTTTTATCCTTGTACATTCTCTTTTAATTTCATTCAACATCATGACTCCTAATAATTTTAGAATTCTCTAAATCCCAAAAACGGAAACCAAAATCACCAGATCCATAACCAATGAAAGTGTACCTCTTGGATTTTACATCCAATTTTTTTCTACTTTCCTATCAACATACACAAAAGCTTTTGAACCAAAAAATTTAAGAAAATAAAGATTTACCTCTTTTCTGGTCCATGCTTCCTCTGGTATTCCTCCATCTAGTGAACTTGAAGGCCCACGGTTAATAATAAACCATTGTATCAACTTCTTTCGCCTAAAAGCGCAAGGGCCATCCAGAATGTATCCTCATACTTCTAGCAGATTTTCCTATTCATTCTTTCTACAACACCATTCTCTTGTGGTGTTATTGGATCTATTATTTATCTATGTATTCCATTCATTGAACAATAATCATTGAAATCCTTGCTATAGTATTCACCACCATTATCGATCTAAGGCACTTTAACTTAGAATTTGATTCATTCTCAACAAGGGCTTTCCATATTTTAAAAGTTTCAAAAACATCAGATTTACATTTAATACAATAAACCCATACCTTTCTTGTAGCATCATCAATGAAAGCAACATAATACTAGGATCATCCATGAGAAGCTACCCGATTTGGTCCCCACACATCCGAGTGTACAAGCTTCAATTTCGATCCTTCTTAGTTGCCCCAATTTTGAGAAATATCACTCTCTTTTTCTTTCCAAAGATATAATACTCACGAAATCAAGATCTAAATATTTCAAATCTAATAACTTACCCTTAGCCTTTAAGATCTGTATTCCTTTTTGACTCATATGACCTAGCCAATTATGCCACATGCATGCATCTGAATCAAGTAGATAATACAAAAAGGAATTAGTAGTATAAGTAGATAAATATAACGTTCCTACCTTCTTACCTCTTACCACAACAAAATCACCCTTGGTGACTTTCTAAGAGTCTCTTATAAAAGTAACCATGCGGCAGATTCACCTAGTTGCCTTGCAGAAATAAGATTCCTCCCGTGGCTTGGCACATGCCTCATATCTTTCAATACCCATGTATTTCCATTCGTAATTTGAGATGAACTTCCCTCTACTAGTAATCTGCAAGGTTCATCATCATCCAAAAAACATGCCTAAAATTTCCTGGACATAATTTTTAAAATAACCCTTATTAGGGTTGCATGAAAAGAAGCTCCTGAATCTAAAACCCATGATTTAATTCTATTATCCAAAGAAAGAATAAGAGCATCTTGCATTTCCTCCGATGAATCAACATTTTCCTCTTTACCTTTATCTCGGTGGTTGATTCTATTTATCCTTTGACCAAAAATCTTTGTTTGCATATCCTTTCTTTCCACATTGCCAACAAGTAATTCCCTTACATCTAGATTTAGATCTGCTTTCCCTTGACTTTGATTTCCCATTACTCTTACTCTTATATCTCTCCTTCTTCCTGCCCTTGCTTTCTACATTCAAAGCATTTCCAGATGATGATTCCTCTGTACTCTTCATACGAATTTCTTCATTCAAGATTATACTAACCACATCATCAAACTTCAAAATATTATTAGCAGATGCTTTATTACTAACAACCATTACCAAGTTGTCCCAAATATCAGGAAAAGAACATAAGAATAAAAGTGATTTTATTTCATCATCAAACAATATATCAACTAATTTTAACTGATTTACAATAGATCAAAAATCATTCAAATGACTAGAGGAAGATTCACCTTCATGCATCTTATAACTAAATACTTTCTTCATCAAATAAAATTTATTTGAAGCACTAGGTTTTTCATATAAATCAGCGAGAGATTTCATTAAGTCTTGTAGAAGGTACGCTTCAGTAATATTGGAAGCCACAGATCCGCTAGGATCAATATTATAGATCCCAAAGCCTTTCTGTCAAGAATATTCCATTCTTCATTAGTCATCTTCGTAGGTCTATACTTCTAATCCAATGGTAAGTACAAATCTCTTTGATACAAATATTTCTCAATATACATCTTCCATAATTGATAATTTCGTCCATCAATTTCTCTACCTTGTATTTGTTATCTTGTCATTGTTGTAGCTCCCACTCAATAAAAAAATCCTCGTAGGCGTAAATCACAACACACAAAACCCTCAAACAAAGCTCTAATACTAGTTGTTGGGGTTAGCACACTAGTTGTACAGACAAGATATCAGATCTAAGCATACATGCAAATAAAAGTGGATATTCTACTAGAAGAAATATACAAAACAAGAGACATAAATTAACACCAGATTTAACGTGGTTCACCCAGTGTGGGATACATCCACCAAGAAACAAGACAATATATTATCCAAAGCTTTGACAAGATATACAATGAAGATTTACAATCTTCCACACCTCTCAGATGTTTAATACTTTCTTCCTTCAAGCTTTTGCTCTACCACCAAGAATTCTCTCTCACTAACCTTTTTCAAGTTCTTTCTAATTCTTGTTGATCATTACCTTCTAAACCCTAGCTTTTGTGCTTATATAGTCGTTTATAGACTTAGGGCACTTAGCCATGTAATTACAATTAATAAATCTATTTTAATGCTAAAAATAGATATAATTCCTGAGAGTTAATTAAAACTTTGTCACACAAGTAACCGACGCCGGTTCTGCCTAATCGTCATCGGTTCCTACTTGCCCTTGACTGATGGCATTCTGCCCTTAACTGATGTCGGTTACTGTGTTTTCCAGCAAGTTCTAATTACATGCTAAAATGAAGTAATTGAGCTCCACAACTCAAAAATGTGCACGCACAACCTTGTAGGGTGGAATACAACTTATGAACCCATAATGAAGGTGGCAATGCTTTTGCACTTCCCATCCAGGCTATCTTACATGCTTGGATATGGAAAGAAGTGGTTTCTTTACCATGGTAGTCTTTTATAGCCATGGGTCTATTGCTCCTGTAAAACTTTACAAAGAAGGCAATTCTCACCTCACGCCATTACAAGGGGTTCTCGTGATGTGTAGCCCACCACCATGCTACGATGCAGAGTAGAACATAACTTAACATCCCTCTTCATTCATTTTCCTCCTTCCACTGAGCTTCCATCTCATACAAAAAGATCTCAGGGAAGGATCCACCTGAATACTTAGGTATCTTCTTTTCTCCTATGCGCCAGACTATACACACCTTTGTCACCTTTTTTAGTGATCCTCTCAAATGTCATCTAATTAACTCATAGGTCCCATGTGCCCAAGTATCGCATGCTATACTGGTGGTATCACTTAAGGACTAAACATCCTCAAACTAGATAACTCGTTATGTGGTATGGATTACCTTTGGATCCCTAATTGATCGCACATATATTCTATCAAGGACCTCTTCTCCCAAAGGTTTAGTATAGGGTGTTGATTTTCCATCAACCAGGGGTATGATGACCCATTCCTCCTCATTTTCAAATATTATGTATCCCTTATTAAATCGAAGATCCGCATTGTTCTTATAGCACCATGGGCGCCCAAGTAATGCTGGGAAATTTTCTACCTCGAGCGCCAAGACTTCGAAGTCCCTAGTAAACTTATCCCCTTGAATGGTGATAGCTGCATCCTTTAAGACATCGATGGGCATTACCTTCATTTTGTTTTCCATATACAACACATTCGAAGATGGTTGTAATGTAGGTCTTCCCATCTGATGCCATGCATCCAAGGTGAGAACATTGACCTCCACGCCTATGTTAATGAGGATATTACTAAGGAGCCATCCATCCATGACCACATTTAACGTGATCTCCTATCATAGTCAAGGTTGTGAGGGGGAAGGTTTATATGTAAGACCTGCCTCTTGCACTCTTCTCCGACACATGGTACCTTCTCTCTTAACCATGCCCCTAGTAAGGGAATAATATTCTCTTTCCTTAGTATTTTACATACTTCCTTGACCTCATCCAGGTCATCCTTTGGCACCTCAACCTTTCTCCTTTGCTCCTCCCTCCTGTAATGCTCCTTTAGATACTAGATTTCTTCTTGTAAACTCTAAATGACATCCATGGTTTCTTGATATACCTCCTTTTGATGCGCAGGGTTTGGGTACTTCCTATGTACCACTTCTTCCCTTGAAACCAGGTTCTTCTACCTTGGTATTTCCTTTATGCACGTAGCCTCTACTATTTTTGTTACCATAACAGGTACCAAACCTACATCACGTGTCACCCATGGCATCCATTATGTGTCAACCTTCTTAATGCTTACCATTTCAGTGCTCTTGTCTTTCCGGTGCTACTAATTCATATGCTCAAACAACTAGGGAACTTCTCATACTTGTGCTTCTTCCCTGTACCATGAGCATTACAATAAATATTTGCACTCGCGCTTGTAGTGGTCTGTAGATCCACAATTAAAATAGGTTCTACATGGGAACTCACTTCTTCCTCCTTCATAGTTACCACAACCACATAATCCTCCACAAAATCCCCTTCCATGCATGCCTCCATCTGCGTGCTCCTCATAATGGTAGTCATCACTCTTAGAACTACTAGAAATGTTGGTCTGGCACACACCATGATCAATGGCCTCATGGATCTGGTCAATAAGCCAAAAATCCTTAGTATCATGGGTTGTAGAGGTAGATATCTTCTTGTATCAAGACACATTCTTCGAATTACGTGTTGTAATAAGAGACATCTACTCACATCATGGTCCCCATAAGAAATCTCATAGTCTACTACTATGACATGTACTGTCTTCTAGGGGAAAATATCCTTGGCATGCTCCTCTACCTCACAATCTGTACACCACATTTTACTACGAGTCAATGGTTTCTTCTATCAAAGAAGTGTTACCTTCTTCAAATTCAAATGGGGCTGGAGGTAGTTCTGAGCTTTCTCCATTTTCTATCTCATAGATATCGAGATCCTTCTGTGGAGGAGACTCTACCATGGGATTTCCAAAGTAGGAAGAGGAGTGTGGTATTAGGGAAAGATCAACTATACGGTGAGCAAGGTGTAGCTCTGCATAGGTGTTTAGATATTTGAGAGTGACTTTATCACTATCAACATGATGTAAGATAGAAGACTCATTCTCAGCTACATGTGTTAGAAGAGGGTTCGTTGATATTTTCTTCACCAATGGTTCAGTACGAAGTGATACCTTGAAACTTGTATCTTCCAACTCATTACTTGGGGTAAAATGTGAAGTTGAGGTTGCTATTAAATCTGTGAGAAGGTTCTATTCTTGTGGGATTGCCTTAATGGATATGAAGTCAAATCCTTTGCTTAGATCTAATACCGCTATTTTATAGAGCTGTAAGTGCTCAGCTCTAGTCTCATATACTTTAGAGACTTGGTTTGCAACTAATTGTTAGTCTCCTAACACTCTGATGTCATTAACACTGATCCTTTTGGCTATGATGAGGCCAAGGAGGAGGGCTTCATACTCAGTGCCATTATTTGTACATTCAAAGTTTAACTTAAAAGCAAAAGGTAGGATCTTTCCCTCAGGGGAAGTAAAGATCACACCTGCCCTAGCTCCATAATCGACATCTAGCTCCATCGAAGTGGAGAGTCCAATATTTACTAGGAAAAATGGATGTTGGGACATTCTTTGCATCTGTTTCTTCTATTTCAGTTACTTCTACCATGCAAAGTTCCTCTGCTAGAAGAGAACCAACTCCTAGGGTACATCCCATACATGTGGAATCAAATGGTAGGAAAATTGGTAGATCTTGTTCCAGTAATTCAAATTTTTTTGCAGTAGTTCCTAATGACACTGTTTCTACAACGTTAGCTTCATCCTTGAGGGCTGGGATGCCCTTGACTAGGTTTGTAATTTCTAGTTCTGTTGTAGGTATTAATTTTTCTTCTAGTTTTGAGTTTATTGGTTTGTTGGGAGTTCAAGCTCAGAGTGAACGCCTGGTCTTTTCTTCAGGTCTGCTAGGTGTATGTTGAATGGTTTTAGGTCACCTTTTGCTACGAATATCTTTCCTAGGTGTAAGAATCTTATTTCTTGGAATAACGTAGAAGGGATTGCTTTCATGCAATGTATCCATGGTCGATCGAGGATCATATTATAGTTGGTTTCGATATATGATATAAAACTCGGTGAGGATTGTCTTGGGTCCTAAGGTGACTGGTAATATTATAGTCCCAATTGAAGTAGCCTTAAGGCTATCATAACCTCTTAGCGTATTTCTTGTTGTGGAACAATTTGTTTCTCCATATCCTAGCTTTTGAAGGAAAGAGAAGGGGACAATGTTAACTGCTACCCCATCGTCAACCATTGCACATTTAACGTAATTATTGTAAACCCACACCTGTAAATGCAAGGCCGGATCACCTCTACGTGTAATTTCAGCATCTGTTGGCATTTTGTTTATGTCGAATATAAACTCGAGTATCCCTATCTGGCTGCCTTGGAGGGTGGATATCGAAGTCTATATGGTTTACTTGTGTTTCGGGAGGTGGAGTGATGTTAATTAAATGACCTAGACCTAGTGCTTCTAAAAGAGCAGCCCTATGGGCAGGAGAGTTTTTCAACAAGTCCAAAAAGGAGATGTGAGAGAAGGTAAATGTTAAGTCATTAATTAAATCATAAGCACCCATGGGTTTTACCAACGTTTGTTGAATGTTATTTGGCTCTAGTGGATAGATTGGATTTGGTTGAGAAGAATATTCTCATGTTCTTGTTATGGCTTCTACGTGTAGCTCAGTATCTAACTCCACTAGACCAACTATCTTGGTTCGTGGCTGATTTCCTAATTACGCTGTGACAGGTGGATTTAGTGAAGTTGAGGATTCATGATCATTATTTCCTGTCATTACACCTTTGTTCGTCCCATTTGGATTTAATTTATTATTGTTATTATGATTTGGAAGTGGATCATTGAAGATCTTAAGAGGTGCGTTTTGAGGGAAACTGCCCCTATGAAAGTATTTGGCATAGGTGTCATAGAATCTGTTAAGAACATATCTATGAAGAGTTGTCTTTGTTCTTTTGGAAAACGTTGCATGAACTTATTGTAATCACAACAAGTCCTAGTGTCATGGCCTCGAATTTTGTGGAAAGCAAAATACAAGTTGGGATTATAACTCCTAGGTTGTTGGTTTGGCACATGTTGTCTAAAATTCTGATTAAAATGTTGACTATTAGGATTAAAGTTTTGTGTTTGTTACCTTTGGTTTTGGTTTTGATATCCAGTTGAGTTTTGACTTGGACCCTGTGTCTGGATCTGCCATTGTTGTTGTTGTCATTGGGGACGATTAAAATCCACCACATTGATTGTTGGGGTAAAATTGTTGTTTCGTTGATTGTTAACTGGTGGTGGAACATTTACAACGTTTTCTCTTTTAGTTTGGTTAGTCACTCCATCTGTTGTCACTCCGCGGTTTTTGTTAAGGATTTTAGGTCCTTGATTGGCGTTTGTGGTAGTAGGATAGGTCGTAGTGTTTTGGTTGGGGATGATTAACCTCCCATTTGTTCCATATGTCTTGCGACCGCTATCTATTGTAGCTTGATCTATTCGAGAGAGTGATCTCAAGCAATTCATCATAAGTTCTTAGTGGGAACTTTTGGACTTCTTCCTTTATCTCTCTGCTGAGAGAATGAAGGAATAAATTGCATAGTTCCATCTGATCCATGTTTGGAGCGCTTGCTGAAGAATAGAGGACTATATGCCATCTTTGGATGAAATGAGCAACAGATTCATTATGTTCTTATTTAATATGCAAGAATTCCCTGATTCCTATTCTCAAAAATTTGTTCATGTCAAATTACTTGATGAACTCTAAAATGAGTTGTTTAAATGAATGTATTGAGGCTTGGTGTATTCAGTAATACCAATCAAGGTGATACCCTCTAAAGTTTTGGGGAATATTTTAGCAACAACTCCATCTAAAGGAATTAGTTCTCAAATGGCTGTGGCATAGGCCTTAATATGTGCATTCAGGTCTCCCTCCCCTTTGTACTTGGGTAGATCAGGAGAGGTCTCGGAAGCATGACGCTTCATATAGTGAATTCTAAAGGTTATTTCAAATATTCTGAATAAGTCCCTATTGCATAGGTTTTGACCATTGATGGTGCTTCTTTGAGGGGGTGGAGGTGGAATGGGTTGTTGATATGGCATAGCATATGTATTTACTAAGGGCATAAGGAAATCCTGTGTTTGAGCGAACATGCCAGAGAAGAGAACATATCTCCCTGTGGTGATTTGGAATACATGTTTAAGTATGGAGGAGCATTGCTCAGGAATGGGTTGTTTTGTACTAAGCTGGGAGGTATTATATTCTCAACTGGAGTGGCATTAGAAAACGTGGTTCTAGTTGGTGTTTGTTGTAAATACTGAGGAGGCATGCCCAACGTGCTGTTCCTGTGAGGAGGTCTACTTGGCTGGGATGATGTGGAGGATTGGAAGTTCCTACTTGCATGAACTGTGAATTTTGATTTGCTTGAGCAAGTTCCAACCCTCTAACCTTCTCAACTAAGGCTGAGATGACCTCGTTTGGTGAAGACATGGTATTTTGCCTTAGTGGCGGTTGTTGTATACCTTGAGGTTGTATAGGCATATGGTACCCTACTATGAACTGATCATTGCCTGCCAAGTTTCACCGAGGGCATTTCCTATAGGTGGAGGAATGGGGGTGTTTTCTTGGAATGAGACCTCGGGTTGTGTTTGCAAACCTCCTATAGGTGGGTACATATTTTGAGAGCGTTGTTCACTCCTAGCATAACGTGCTAAGTATTCGTCATCTAAAAATAGATATGGATCTGATTGTCTACTAATTTGTGGTCTAAGCAACACGAGGAGATGAACCAGATTCTCCAGTGAGCGTCATGTTGTTTGAGCCTGAAGGCTCTAGTTGTTGCGTTTGAGTGAGCTGATCCAACTCCTCTATTTGGAAAGAAGAACTATATCTAGTCCTTTGAGGTGGAGTTTGTGTTGAAAATTGGTTAGTTGAATAGTTGTCACCCCATGCTGAGAGTGAGGGTGATGGTTGTCTATTTAATTGATTGTAGTATGCTTCAAGACCTAGGAGAGGTCTACCATATGCATCGTATCCTAACATATTTAGGGGGTATATAAATACCCGTAGAATAATGGGAAGAAGCGAAGGTGGATAAAACTAAAAAGAAGAGTGTGAAAGTGAAGCAATTGTTCCTTTCACGTCGGGTTCACCAATTTTGTTGGTGAAGCTGATGTGAAGGCTAAAAGGGTGGAAAAGATGAAAAGTATATTAATTGGAAGAACAAGTAGAAATCTGACTCTAAATTAGAAGATTGTGTACTTTTTCACGTCGGGTTCACCAATTTTGTACGATGGAAAAGTGACCGTGAGCATGGGAATCTACAAGTAACTCTTCCTCACACCCGACCTCTCGAGGTCATGTCGAGACAGTCGGTGGGGATGGAATATACGTGGGGTACAGATAAACTAGTTAGGTAATCTTATGTCTTCAACACGCAATAATGGGATCTACGAATCTAAGGCAAAGAAGGCCCTCCTAACCTGAATTGGTGTGATAGATTGTTCGACGAGGATAGCTGCTCGAAGGCTCCAATTAATTTCGAGCTCTGCTATGATATGATCTATGGGTTGTGGGATACATGGAAGATGACCTATGGATGCTTCGTATATATCTCCGAAAAGGTCATGAAAATGGAATGGATAAATGTGTAGTGGATCTTTTGGTGTTTTATGGATGATTCTCTGGTCTAGTCCAGAAATCTTTAGCTTGATTAGCTGCTACGTTTAATAATGATAGTTGTGTGATAATGTCTGGTGGAAGTGGAGAGGACCTAAACACCAACGTTCGCAAGCTGGTGTCAATACTTGATTGATTTGTAGGCCTGTTGGGTTGTGGGACCTGTGGATCACAACTGTAAGTTTGTGGTTGTTGTGGACCTCCTATGGTCATATGAAGAGTCAATCCCTGATTCTCGAGTATCTAGTAATCATATGCCTTTTTGGCCTCTACATTTAGAACTAGAAGTTGCATGATTTTCTCAGAGTACCTAATAGGTGTTCTGGCAACTTGGATACGTAAGCTAGTGTCTATATCAATGAGGAGGTCTCATGTGTCTGGTTGTGGGACTAGTGGATCACAACCGAATGTTTGCTCTCTTTCAGGTCCTTCTACAGTCATATAGATATCTATCAAGGTAGTCTATAATTTGGTTGATTTGACCAGAACATGTGTGCTTTGTCGTCTTCTATGTTTAATCCTCTTAGCTGTGTGCTGACTTCTTGTAGGTCTGTTGTTGTTCGAAAGACCTAAATTTTGAGATTTTGGTCTATGTCAGTTAATGCTGCAACAAGATTTGGTTGAGGCACGATTGGCTCAAAAATGTATTCCCTGGGCTCCCTAGGTCCGTGATTGTCATATAAGATCAATATAAACCTAACTGAAACGAAATAAACTAATTATGCAAGATATATCTACAATATATATATATATATATATATTCCTCTATTTTTTTATTTTTGATAGAATTTTTAATAGAATTAAAAGAGCAATTAATCTAATATATTTAGAAAATGACAACTAATCTAATAACAAAATTAAAACAAGCAAGGTAGCGTGGTGTAGCTACTTGCCTGTGTAGTTGTGAGTTTATCCTAAATAACTAAATAGCTGATTAACTTAATTAAAAGACTCTCAATCCTACCTCAAAAGTGAGGAATGAATCATAGTTTAGAAACTATCAATCCCCATAGCTTCCCGGCAATATTGAAAGTGAAATTTAACTGAAATGAAATAATTCACTACTCTATTTGATATGTTTTAACTAGAACTTTGATAGATAAAACACGGAATTTGTAGAATAGTGGCGACTCCCAATGACGCATATGGCGACGACACACACCGACGTCTTTGACACATCAGCGCATCTTGTCGACGCGTAAGAGAATCTCATAATGACCCCTAAATGACACATGGAACTATGATCTCACCTAAGAGAGATGACTCACACGATGATGTGGAAAATAACACACACCAACACCCCCTTCATCGTAACTTAGGATGAGGCGGTAAGTCGAAATAAGAAATGGGTTTCGGCACAAACCACGATGAGGTACCGATGTATGGGAAAAATGTCCCAAGCGGTGAAGGAAACCCAGTGGAAAAAACATCCACCACAAGAGAACAAAACACTCTCTAATCTAAGAAAGATGCCAAATATGGGTCCCAGCCTAAGACGAGCCTAAAAAGGTACCCATGTACAAAGAGGAAATCTCTCAAAAAGAAGAAGAAGAGAGAAGAAGAGGGAGATGAGAGGAATGCAGAAGATGCCATGGATGGATTTGAACTCTACACTCTAGGAGGTCTCCCAGAAGAATGTCGATGATGAGATCCTCTACCTCTAGACTGAAGAAGAGCCACCCACATCGGACTATGTGCCTGCCCTTAGGAAGGACAGAAATGACATGCTGGAAGTCCATCCACTCCATAAAGGAAACTATAGGTAGCAACACAAAGAACTCTAAGTCTGATGCACGAAAGTGTGACATAGGTCTAGTGAGTGAGTGCCAAGGAACCGAAGGTAATGCAACATGCATAGAACTATCAGAGTGAAAAAGAGGAACACCTGCAAAAAGGATGTCCAAGTGATGTGAAGGGAACAAAACATCCTCCACAATAGAAAAGGGATCCGGTGAGAGTGGATCAATGAAGGTCTCGGAAATGTGGAAGTGACATGATTCCGGAAGGGGCACTCCCAACAACAGAGAGATGATGAACTCCTCTCGAAACACTGTAGATGGATGAGGGACCTGTAGAGCATCACAAGTAGACTGTGAAAAGATGACTAAGGTCAGGTAGATACTCATCCCAATGAGGGGGCTCAACAAATAGAAGAGTGATGTCAGATAGGTATGAGTCATCCAATGAAGGTAGAGGAGTGAAATGGGCCTTACACATTGGAAGTGGAAAGGATCTTTGGTGTAATGATGGTGTGAGACCGAGTATGAGGCTCGCTCGATATCTGATGAGATGTGGGATGTGGCAACACTCTCTAGAATAGTGGGAGAAACAGGAGAAAATTCCTCTGTAGTACTCTCGCATCGAGAACTAGGTACACAATCCTCATCATCAGAATTAGAACCAAACGAGTCTATGTCAGTGGAACTATCATCACATAAAGAAGAGGAGATGACTGAATCAATAGCAACAACAATGACTACAGTATGTGAAGGGTCTCCATAGAAGGACTGAAGAATGCTCCAGACATGGTGAGGTGGATATGAGTGTGCCACGTGAAACCAAAGAGATCTAGAGACATGCATCATCATGTGACCAAAGACATGGTCACACGTGTTAAGAAATTCCTCTAGATGACGATGATCAGCGGGTGTAGGAACTGGCCCAAGCAAGAAGGGTAAAAGACCCTCGTGGGTGAAGTAACGTTCCATGGAAGCACGCCAAGTTGAATAGTCCCCTCTCTTGGTGATAAGTGGTGGAGGCTGTAAGGTGATCCCACGATGCTCAAGTCTAGAAAGAGCACTCTCCATGATGTAAAATCAAAAGTGCAAGATGCACGAAAGTAAGATGTCAGACTCAGCCAATAATGCGTCTGCATGTGAAAGCCCAAGATCTGATCAACCCCCATAATGTGGCACTTTATCAAGTATTGCGTTTACAAAAGTGATAATCCCATCACGTAATGTGTAAAAAATCATGCAACTTTGACTAAAGAAGCGCTAATAAGCGAGCCGTGAGTCAAAAGTTATGGCATTAAAACGATTCCCACAACTGATGGAAAATGCAAATAAATGCAGCAAACGCATTAAAAAGGTGCACGAGATGGGTGCAAAGGGTGTCGTGTGGGTACTCATTGGAAACTACATCAAATTTTAGTAGGAGTTTTTTTTTATTGTGAGGGGTGATTAGCCTCTTGCCAACCCCGGACCTCGCCCTCCGTCTTCGACAAGCATAGGAGGGGATATGACAAGCAAAATACAACCAAAAACCTAATTTTTTTAAAAATTACAATGCCAAATGAATGTTTTAATTTTTTTAAACAATTTAAAACATTAAAAAAGTGGAAAGGAGTGGCCTAGGCTTGGAAGAGCTGGCTGTGAGCTGTTTGGAGCCCACGTGGAGCAGCTGGAGGAGAGCCCACGTGGTGGAGAGATCTTTGCAAGAGCCGAGGTCACTTTGGAGAGGTGTGTTGGTGAACTGGAAGATGTAGGAAAGTGGGAGAGCAACAGAGATCCCAAACCACCAAAAATGCCGGAAAAGCTAGAAATGGCCGAGGTGGATGGTCATGTGCAACTTGTGCGGAGCTAGATTTGAGTGCAAAATGGTTGAGGTGGATGATGGAAGAAACATCCAAGGTTGTAGAGGGTAGGTCTTGACCAAACTACTGGATTCCATGCGAGGGAAGATTGTTGAAAGTGTGCAAGTCTGTAGGTTGTGGATTCCCATGCAAAGTTGAAACGGTCAAACAACAAGTTGCAACAACGTAGGTTTGAATGTTGAATGTAGTCAAGGAAACAACCGGAGCGACCAGCTAGAAACCAATAACCCAAAGCAAACCCAAGTAGAAAACATTGAACCCCATGCAAAAGACATTTGAAACCACACACAAGGAAAAAAACTTTGTAGGTCGAGCACAAAGGCAACAATGGTTTGAGATGAGAGGAAGTCTCACGTTGAGTGGGATCCTTCGCAGGTGAGTTCAAGCTGAGTGCACACGCATATGGGGTCCAGTGAAGCTACAGACAAGAGAACCAAAACCCCGAGCACAAGGCACGAGTGGTGCAAGAGCCCAAAAATGAACAAGGTAGCCAAGGCGTCCACATTTAAAATGGGTCGAGCCCGTTCCACTAATGCAAGAGCAAGAACACTTGAGCCAATGTAAACTAGCACAAAAGCATCAACTAAATGCGAGCAAGAAGGAACCCATGCACAAAACAATGCAAAACACCGGATCTGGGAGCCCGAGTCGTATGCGGAATCTGGAAAAATTGAAACCACGAACCAAAAATCATGAACCATGAACCCACGAAAAAAGGTACAAATCCCAAAAATCAATACAATAAACACATGAATGGAATATCCATTACGAGGCACACAACGAAATCTTAATATCACTGAAACTAGAAATCACGCACAGAAATGTCGATGAGTGAACGGATCCACAAGATCCACTCTGATACCATGAAAGAGGGTTTAAAACCTGCAAGTGAGGATCATGAGGGACGATGTGCACATCAAAGGACATGTGAATGACAGCGTGAAGAGATCTCGAGAGGATCAAGCATCAACCAAATGTGCATGCAAAGATTTGAAACATGGGCGAGAACCTAGTTAAGCCATAAAACTATCCTCTATCTCATAGATCAAAAGACGTGTGTGTTGGTGCAAACACACAACACTCTGGATGTTGATCAGATTTCTAGTTTGACCACTCTAGCATCCAGTGTGATTACACAACATGGAAACCTCTCTCCAAGTGTGGGACTTCTGAAACTGAGAGAGGAATCTCAGATTAGAGGCTGGTTCCTCAAACTCCTCTAATTTAGATCTATATTTGCACAACTACAGAGGTTTAGATCCTAATCCTACTCTAAATTGCAAGGAGACAGGGATAGAAGTGCAAAAATTGAAACTAACTAAAGATTGTGATGCACCAAAAGGAGTGGTGAATATTTTTGTCATGCAAATAGACACAAACCAAAGATTACAACATAAAACATACAGTGATAAGATATAATTTAGGGCGAAATGAAGCAAATAATACAAACAAAGGATTTGAAACCCATTCACAAAGCTTGCATTATCATTTCCAATGTCAAAACCATCGCATTACAACCTCGAGAGGTAGAAAACTATTACAATCTTTGAAGAGGTCTCGATTCTTGCAACCATCACTTGCTTTGGAGGTGAAAGAAGAAGTCTGCTATGCCAAAAACATTCCCTCTTCAAGAAATGAGCCAAATCTGGCTTTTACATTGCATGGGTCGAGCCCAGGAGAGAGAAAATGTACAAAAACATGGGAGCCCATTCCTCATTGACTACAAATGCATTAAATCAGCATGGAGGACCTTACAAACCCATACCCTTCCATTTTGACCAAATTGGAGGAGAGTGCAACCCATTCTGCATTAAATTTAGTCGTTGAAATGTCATTTCTGGCCATGGACATGCGTCAGAGCCATTTCTTAACTTTCTCTCTCAGACTAAAACAAAATTCAAGATTGACCCCGGAATCATGTAGAGAATTTTATAAGCTTTCCAATGATATAAAGAACATGAAAATATGAGCTCTGGATCGAAAGATATGGCGATCTGAAGATTTAGGGCACAAAACAAGCAAAAATGGGTTTTGAAATTTTTTCCCGCACTCCGCCACCTGGACAACACGTGTCGGGCACTGATTGGATGAGAAATTCTCTCTCCTTCCCTTACCCGTGAGTTTTCCTTGAAAGTTTTATCTTTTTGTAATTTTGGAAAATTCCCCATTTTTCCCCACGCCCTCGCCACTTGGGACACGTGGCATGATCTGGTTGGAGGACAGGGGCACGGGGTCATCCTTTACCTTTTAGTTTTTTGCCAAAACTTTTCCAAATTCTCTAATTCCTCCCCGAGCTCTGCACTCCCCTTCTCCTTAGGACACGTGTCCTCTTTTTATTGGCTCGGGCCAATGCTTCAAACCTTGCCCTTTGAAATTTTGGACATTTTCCCTTGTGACACGTGGCGTTTCTGATTCATTCATCTGCCGAACTCTTGGCTTTTCGCGTCCACCACGTCCTTTTGTCTGGATGTTCCAAGTATCTCGGGACAAATTTCTATGATCCACCCGATTCGGGCTTCTCTGTCCCTCTTTGAGGTGAAGACACGTGGCATGATTTGATTGGCTCTCGGCTCCTTCGGCTCTCCGCGTCCCACGCATCCCTATGTCCCAACTGTCCCAGTGTGAAAGTTCTTTGTTTCGGCCGATCCGGGTGGTTCACATCCTTCGCATCCTCATGGCCCAGATGTCCCAACCTCGCACCGCACAAGTAGTTAGTCAATTTTTTTTCTTTACCTTTGGCCGGTTCACCTTTTCACGTCCCACGCGTCCCCACGGCCCAAGCCCCTGCCCCAAGTCTTGCTGGGCCACTGGAGGCTTTTCGGCTGGTTCGCACCCCAACGTCCCAACTGTCCCAAGGACCGCCTGGACTAGGACTTAGCCAATTTTCATGATTTTTTCTAGCCCAAGCTTGTTTTTTGCAACTTTTTCACCCTTTTTAGAACTTGCTCTTTTTTCCTTGGGACGGGAGAGTTAGAAAAATCCGAGGGACCCTAGAAACATGATTTTTAACCTTGAATCAATCTATCTTGCTCGGGACTGAAGAATTTAATGCATGCTATCAAAATTACCCAGGGGTGAATTTTGGATAACGATGTGCATATAGGAGGTGCTTGAGTAACCACCGATCTTGCTGCAATCATGACAACTCGAGTAGAGAGGGGAGTTACATTCCCGAGAATAGAAGTGTAACTCCCAATGACGCATATGATGCATTGACACACCGACGCATAAGAGAATCTCATAATGACCCCTAAATGACACATGGACCTACGATCTCACCTCGTGAGATGACTTACTGATGATGTGGAAAATAACACACTACTAAAGAATCCGGTGAGTGTATGATTTTGTCTCCTCAGAATGATCTCCTCGTTCCTTCGTGTTCACGTGAATCCAGAAGAGCATGTATATGCTAGCATCAATAGAAGAAGGTATTTGAACAATGGCATCTTTGGATATAGATGAATATAATGGGAGTAGGAGAGGGACAACGTAAGTGACAGAGCTTGGCGTATGTAATTCCTAGAGGGATTTATTACGGGAATACAACACAAGTGTACTGAGAGATTCTATAATCTACCTTCTGTGAAGAACACAACCTGCAACTCTAATGGATTCAATCTACAAATGACACTAATCTGCTCTAAACTAATTTATATGAACACATATGAACAATCGAAGAAAGATGATCGAATGGCTTCTAACAAAGAAAGGAAAAACTAACATGGATGCAAACATGAAAAAAAAATGAATTCTAAGAAAGAAATTGAAAGAATAAACAATGGAAATGAAAAGTTGAGGGCCATTTTCTTGAAAACAAGTCGGCTATTTATAGATTTCACATTCACCCAAAGGTGATTCCTATTAGAACTCTTTTACCATTAAACAATGAAAAACACTATTCTAGGGAACATAAAACATTATTACGAGCTAAGGAGGTCAAGAAAAGCTGGTAAAAGTTAAAAATTTACGCAAGTCGCAATCAAAATAATGTGTTGGAGAACACATAAAGGACCGCCGCATACTGAGCGGGCGGCTACAGTTCTGAACCACTGCCCTGACAGGGTGGCAATTTCATCACTAAAGGTCAAAAATCTAGAAAGAGAAAGGTAGAGGATAAAGTGAAGTACACAAAGCTTAGACAAGGTGCTTGGGATGCTAATATACACTTGGCAAGCTTTCCTGGATTCGAACACCTTGTGAGGTGACCTGTATCATCATTGGGGCATGTGTAACATTGTTCCGGTGGTACAATACCTTAAAATTTTGGGTACGTCTGAGCCCAATGCAAAAAAGAATGCCAATGTGGAGGATAAGATAGTCGAGGTGACATGTAAATGAATAGCCCAATGTAGAAGAGCTCGTAAGATAAATGGGGTGCCGACTTAGCGAGCTAGCTGAGTGCCCCGATTCAAATTTGTAAACACTTAATCTTTCCCCATACAAAATAGTAAAAATGGTGGCCCCCACACATTTTAAAAATACCTCAAACATTAAAAGATGTAAAAACATTAGGAGAGGGAAAAATATTGAAATCACCACTTCCAACTACCAATTTTAATACACGGTCCGTGAAGGAGAAGCAAGCCGGGAAAACATAGAGAGTTATCCACCCGAGATGGCCATAAATTTTGCATTTCTTATCCAAATCTCATAAAATTAGTCTCGTCGGAATCATGGCTATGAGCTCTACACTCAAAAATCAATTAGTTGAAGATTTTATGGTGAAAACTATAGAAAAATATCTCAGTTTTAAATGGTGACTTTGAGGTGGTTGAAAGAGCATTTATTGAGCATAGGTGACCATTTTTCTTTTGCTGCAAGTTACAAGACAATATGGGATGGATTTTGTAGGTTTCCCATCATGATTTTCACCCACTTTTGGTACTTTGCAAGTAGGTGGAGGGGGAAATATAGTTTTGATAACTTCTCTCTCCTCTCTCATTTTTTCTATAAATTGAAGTGTCCTATCATTTGAGTGGGGGGATTGCTCTTGTAAAAAAATCTGTAAAAATAGTTTTGGAGCACTAATATGCCATAGGTCTTCATTTTGGACTTCTTGCATGATGATCCAGGCCTTTATCTTGTAATGAAATGAACTGTGCATATTAACGAATCAATAGAATCATATTTTTGGATGTTTCCTTCCCTTGTTTGTGTGTGTTGTATTCTCTTGCCTCTCTATTTCAGCTGCAAGTGTTTTGTGTCTATTTTTATGCTTCTTTAGGGCCCATTGCTATTGTGCTTATATGGAAATTGTGGTGTGAATGCTATTGTTAGACTGTGGTGATTGTTCCACCCTCTCTGATTTACATTCTCCTTCATTTTCACACATTGGAGAGATTTTCCACACCCTTCTCTTAGTGCATCACCTCTTTTAGTGTATATTTATTTCATTTTCATGTTATTTCTCTCTCTCTCGGTCCCTTGGAAACTATAGGTTAGAGGTAGTTGATAGATTTCCCTTCATTAGAGTTAGTTGTTGCATTAGTTTAGGAAGAGGAACCAACCTTCTCTAGAGGTCCATCTCAAGTAGCAAGTCCCACAACTTGAGAGATGGTACCCATGTTACCTAGTCACACTACTTGCCTTAACACACTCACATGCTAAGAAATCAAAGGGTGTTGTGATTTGGTGATAACACTCTCACAATTAGATTTGCAAATGCTACGAACTTGGATGCAAAAGGATGTGGGAAAAAAATTCAATATAAGTTGGTTATAATTTGCATAAAGCTTGTAAGGATGAATTTGCAAAGGAAATGACATCCTCTTATAGCTAAGGGTAAGGCCATGAAATGTGGATACAAGTTTGACTAAGCTTTAGGTTAATTATGGTAACTACATGAGAATAGAAAGTAGATAGAGTCTTTGAATTACAATTTTGAAGGGGCAATAGACATTTAAAATGATAGAAGTTACATTTGGAAATTGAATTTCACGTAAAACCCAATTTTCCCCACCTTTTTAAGAATCTAGAAGTAGAGTCCAAGTGAAATAGGAAGTGGATCTTAAAAGGATTTTAAGTAGTAATTGACTAGGAAAATAGGTGTATTTTCCTATTTAAGTAACTAATTTAATTAGCTAAATGTGCAGGATAATTAGTTAACCATTTTGTTGGTTGGATATTTTGTCAAGCCAAAATATGAGGTTCAACCATAGTACATGGGATTAAATCCCTCCTCAAAGATAGGTGAGGCTGCATGTTTATTACTAATCTAAAACACAATAGAAATAATATATACAATATTCACACTATTCTAACCATTGGGGTTGGGAAAGAATCCGAAATCCATATCCACACTAGGTGAAGATGTTGTAGTTTTAGAAATGGAATGGATTGGAAAGGAAATTATTATTATGGAAGAAACATAATGGAAAGGAAATGAGAGGAACGTATTTTATTTCGAGAAAACACAGATCATGAAATAATCATACAATTTTTAGATTAAAAATGTAATGTTTGAAACAATTAAAATAATCGAGAGTGCTAAATAAAGAATAGCTTAAGATTCTGAACATAAGAACAATATCTAAAGAGAGATGAATCTCACAACACAAAGTTTGTAAAATAGCATCAGTTTCTATTCCTCAAATTATTAAAAGAAAACACAAAGTTTTTCTTCTTTACAATAGTTCTCAATATTCCAAAAATCTCAACCCTTTGGAATGCATAAGTATCCCTTATTTATAATAAAAAGAGTTGAGAGAAAATAGTGTTTTAATGAGAGTCCTATTTTGCTTGACTCTCATGCTGGAGACCAAGTCAAAATTTACTTCCTACATGACGAAATGAAAATGAAAAATACATGTCGATTTTAGAAAGGAAATGACATGTAACATCATTGCTTATTCTATCTTCTCGTCCTTGTCTTCTTCGAGTGATGCCCGATTGTCTCGAAACTCTTGAAAATTCCAAATTATGTCTTGTATTTCAACTTCATCTAGTGCACTAGAATAATCACTTAGAATCTCGCAAGTTTCCTGTGTGTCATTTGTGTTTCCAGGAAGTTTCTTCAATCTTTTATTAAGTTTTCTCAGATATTCCAAAACATTCTCAATCTTTATAAATTTATCAATGACACTCAGATCAAAGATGGAAGCTGGTTCCTACTCAATCAATTCCTGAATTTGTTTATAGAAACCATCAATAGGTAGAATGGTTGAGCCTTCATCCAATACTTTGAAAAATATCTTGAATAAATCTTCTTTGATATCACTCGTGGTGTCAATCAACTGATCTCTAGATTCTCTCAACTTTCTGCAAGCTTCACTGAGAATATTTATCTTGAACTTGATAGCCTTGGTTAGCTGGAAGTGTTTATCCCCATGTGGAATGACTCCTTCTTCCACTAAGACCGATACGGAATTTGCTTTAGTGCATTGAGGGCCTCCAAAGTTAATTCGAGGTTTCCAAACCTCTCCTGTGAAAATTTATCATTCATCTTGTCGCCATCCTTTTTCATTTCCTCCAAGGATTTATACACCTCTACCATATCGTCAATGACCTTCCTTCCTTGAAGGAGTAACCTCTAAATCCATTCATCCACCACTCTCCCTTCTCATTGATCTTCTTAATAATAGGCACCGATGAGAAGTCGAACTTGATATGATTGGGAGTAGAAGATGACGAGGTTGGTGAGAGGGTTTGAGAGCTTAAGCAATATTTCTATCATTGTTCCACTTTCTCTTTTAGCTCATCCTTGCTCACCTTTGTTTCCTTTAGCTTTTGGCATAGCACATTTAGGGCATCTTGTGCATCTTAATGTTCCCCTTTTATTATTACCTTTCCCATATCAACCCTTGTGATCGATAATCATTGACAATTATATCATTCTTGGTTTTGTCAGCCACGGGAGTGGCAATCTTTGCAAACTTATTCCCTAAGGCATCCACTGAAACCCTTGAAACTATTTTGGGTTTCTTAGCAGACTTGGTAGGAGTGACCTTGAGGTAATTGAAATCAAATTCTGGTAGGGGAACTACCACCTTCCTCTTCCTGGGGGTTTGATCCCATTGAGGCATACTGGAAGAAGTTTCTCCCATCGTAGGTGTTACGGTCACATCTGCAGGTGGAGGAAGGTTTTCTTATGGAGTGGTGATCATTGCGAGTGTATTTTCCATGGGAATGGACTCAGGGAATGAAGGTACAAAAGGAGGAGGTATATCCATGGTTAAGTTGGGTCCAGTGGGGAGAGGTGAGAGGTCAGAGAAGATGCTTGCAATGGCTGAGGAATTTGGTGAAGAAGTC
Organism: Taxus wallichiana var. yunnanensis; assembly: GCA_018340775.1. Classification (NCBI taxonomy): domain Eukaryota; kingdom Viridiplantae; phylum Streptophyta; class Pinopsida; order Cupressales; family Taxaceae; genus Taxus; species Taxus wallichiana. The sequence continues at coordinate 169,035,696 of CM031244.1, forward strand.
TGAAGTAAGGAAGGCTAAATGGGAGGAGGTAATGATTCTAAAATTAAAGCTTGAGAGGTAAGAGGAAGACTTACCTTTGATGAGCTGCCAACCAAAAGGGGAATGAGAGGTTGACCAACCTCTTCTCCTGAAGGAAGATTTCCTTGTTCTAGTGGTGGAGGTGAATCAAGTATCTCAACCGTTTTTGGTGGAGTGGCCAATGATGTGGTCACTTTCTCTTCTCCCTTTCGAAAAATTTAACCTTTATTGGCCTTTTGGAAGGGTCCTTATCCTTTTCCTTTTTTCCCTTAGAGGGTCCCGCTTCCAAAGTAGCTAGCTTTGAAAAAATATTTTCTTTATAACTCATTCCCCAAGAAATGAGCCACACCTTAGTATGAGCAAGAATTTGAGCAGCTCTTCTTGTGATAGAAGCTTTCTCAGCAATGGACCAATCAATGGCTGGGAATACATATTGGTCCTCATTCAACCCATCATACAAGGCGTCAAGGACACTTTCATTGTCCATGGTGCCTTCTGGGATGTCAGATAGATCTAACATCTGAATCTCTTCAAGTGTTAACCTACTATTGTCCTTTCTTCAGATGGAAACTTCATCTGAAGATCAACCCAAATGTCTTCTACATTGGGCACATGTAGATATAAGGTCCCGTACAACTTAAGGACTCCTCGGAAATCAAACCCATCTCTATGCTTCATGTGCTTCTTCAACTTGTCTGAAGCTCATGTACCACATTCTTGGCTTTAACCACTATTGAGCACATGTACCTTCGATGGAAATAGGGAAGGAGATGGTGGCCTTGTGCTTACTCTGTTGGAATTTGTGAAAATCCAACAATTGTCTAACCAACTCCATCAGGATCAGCTTATCACCTGGGAACTTGGGCAAATGGAAAGGATCACCCGGGTACATGACCACCCAAAGGTATGTGAAATTCTTGAATTGCAAGAAGATACAAACCCATTTTATACTTCGGCCCATGCCTCATCAGAGACTCTTCTTTTCCTTAGATCAGGGTTCATTCTGTAGATGTTTTCATAAAAGAAGGTGTTGTTCACTCTTCTGAATTAATCCTCGGATCCCTTCATTGTCAGTTGAGGGAAGTAATGATAAATGTGTTCTGTTGCCCTATTTCCCTTTGCATCCAACCCTGGATAACTTCTCATGCCGACTACTACATAGGTGACATATGACGACATATAGAACTTTCCTAGTAGACAAGACTATTTTCATCTGGGAGTCTATCTCATCACTTTTAAGACTGCTCCAATCGATCCCTTAGTAATTCTTCTTTATGATGACCATGAATTGATACATCCACCCTTAGAAGTCTCTCGACTGGGAGTCTAAATATTTGACTTAGCAAGGTGATGATGTCACTAATTTCAAGGATGAAATCACTCTAAGGGACAAACTTGGGAAACCTAGAGGCGGTGGCTTGACCTTGATCAATAGATTTTTATTTACATGCCGATGTAATCTTCTTGATCGTTGTCTTAGGCCTTCTGCACTAATTAAAGATTCAAATCAACATATTTTTGAAAGTTGGGAAATCTTTAGAGGTCATCAAAGTAACCTCCGTCCAAATTCACTATGGTTTCTCCTACTTGATTTCTCACTGAGCGGGAAGCTGAGTCATAATTGGAAGCGTAAGCTAGAATGAACTTGGGGCATTGAGTAGACATTGGGAATCCTGCTGCAAGAGGGAGGCCACTGCCGGCTATTGACTTCATCCAGGGACTTTGAGAAGAATCCTTGATTTTGTTCCAAAAGTCTTCCATGTCTATATTACCAAGCTCCATGTCTCGGATGTCGTAATTGCAATCTATGTAGGAAGGGGACTCCATCTTCTGGTACTTGTACTTCATCTTTCCGAACTTGTCTAACTTATCCTTAGATTTTCCAGGATCGACATGAGAAGTCTTCAAGAAAGAATGCCTAGATGACTTCTGTTTGAACAATCAGGCTTGAAATCTTACTGAGCAACCCTACAGACCCGCCACACTAACCGGACTTTGGGACTTGCAAAGCACTTTGTGAAACCTGACACACTGCAATGTATATCAGAAATTAGGTCGTGTCGAACACTTTGTGAAACCCGACACAAAGGTGGAACTCAGGGGATGTTAAGCACTTCACAAAACCCGATATACTTTGGAACCAAGGTGATGTTGAACACTTCACAAAACCCGATACAAGTGGAAGTTGGAGGATGTTGAGCACTTGGAGAAACTCAATACAAGTGGAATTTGGAGGATATTGAGCCCTTGGAGAAACCCAATACAAGTGGAAGTTGGAGGATGTTGAGCACTTGGAGAAACCCAATACACAGTGGAAGCCGATGATGATGTTAGACACCTGTAAAACCCGAGAAAAAGGTGTCGGGATTACGGGATGTCAGAACATGTAAAATTCTCGTCAAGTTTGTAAGTTAGGATTTTTAGATTATTCTCAAAAATCAAAAGAGCATATCCCATGGGAAAAATAAGAAAACACCCAAAGGGTGAACTCCAAACAAGAGGTTTCATGGGAATACAACAATAAATGAAGAAAACAACCCAAAACCTAGAGGAAAGAAAAAGAAAAGAGGGGAAAATGCCAAATGAACACCTCAAAAATAATCCAAAATACCTCAAAGTGGTAAAAAGAAAAATACCTTCAATAAATTCAAAAATGGTCAAATACGGATCACGAAATCGATCAAGAAGTTCAGTTAGGTTTGGAGGTTGAAGGAACATGCACGAAAAATCCACGCAGTGAAAATATACCAGGTAAAAATGACGTGTAAAATCAAACTATTTATAAAGCCCTGACATTAATTACACCTCATCTGACACGTGTGCCAACTACTAGACAACTTTACATTAATGCCATGTCATCATGCTCGGAGTGCCCGAAAACCTGACACAAAGAATTTGGTTCATTTCAGGTTTCGGGTTTCGGGGAACATGAGGCATGAAGCATGAGATGCTGAGATGCTTCGAGTTCAAAAGCGACACAAAGGCGAAGATCGGGTTTGTGTTTTAGAAAACAAGCAACATGGAGCATGTATTTTGCAAGGTATGTTGATGCTTCGAGTTCCGAAAACCCGATCTGATGGCTCATTTTGGGTTTTAGGTTTTGGGAAACAATTGACATGAGGCACGCAAAGGATATGTTTCCATGCGATGGAAACCCAAAATCTCCTTCACAGGCATTTTTAGGAGATTTGTCAAAATTTTTCTATGGTTATCTCAATTTAAATTTGAAATCACTAAAAAGCGAGATAACACATTTATTTAATAAATGTTAATTAATTTAGCTAAGATGATGTTGTGAAATAATTTAATTAATCAAGGAGTGTAATGTGCATGATTAATTAATTTGATTAATCAATCATACGAGGGGATGAACTAGGGAAATATGGAAAGTAGTATGTGAACATGTATGTAATTTTGGGGTGTCTACATTTTCCCCTCTTTAAAGTTTATTATGAATTAATTGCATTTTAAGATAGTAGACACATGCAGATCAATGAGTGGAAAAAATGAAACAGCTTAAATACCCTAGAAATTTGAATGGTAAGGGAATGCCCCCTCCGGTGGGAGGGTGATGTAGTAAGGCAGTGGATGAATGCTTAATAGGAAGAAAACAAGGAAGTTGAATGAGGATGGAAGGAATTGTGATCGTATCATGAGCGCCATTTGGAGAGTATGAATATAATAGTAACCTTTATTTTGCTGTTGTACAATAGAGTTGTCACCATGATTACAAAATAATCAAGATGGGTAGCTTAGATGTGTGTAAAAAAACACACACATAACAAAGAAAAGATAAAAATGAAAACAAAACAAATATATAGATTATGTGTAGGCATCGTGGTTATAAAAGAACCAAGATTTTATCAAACTCATTATAAGAGGTCTAAAAGTAAAAATCAACAATGCGACATAACATCAAAAAAGAAGACAATCAACTATGCCCCTTATTCATTCCACAATGATGAGTATATAGATGCAAATTCCCTCAAGGTGGGAGTAAGATCAGAATGAATAATGGAGTAAATATACTCCTCATGAAACTTTTGTTTGTAGTTAACAAATGATTTGAGTTGATTTTCCCGACCGGGATTAGGAATCATACAAAGGGAATAATGTGATAGTCGTAATATAAGAACAATCACTAGGGTAGTAGATAAAAGTATGACTTTATCAAGATTGTGTTGAAATGTTGAAAGATTCACTTCAAGGGTTTTTACAATTGTAGGAATTCTATGTGAAGTGAATGTTTGTTTGAATTTTTTTGATTTGTTTGAATATATGATTTTTTGATGGTTTTACAAAGTTGTAGAAAAACTTGATGTAAATAAGAGGAGTGGTATTTTGTTACACCTGAGTTATTATGGGAAAACGATGCTTCTGAAAGCATAAAATAAGCATGTCAAACAAACCCAACATGAACAAGAAGGAACCACACCAAAGTTATAGGTGAACTAGGATGTAGAGAATTTTTATGCAATTGGTCTACAACAAAGGTAAACAAAGTGCAATAAAATAAAAAATGAAATAATAATAAACATATTCATAATGTTGACAAACCACAACAATTCAACACAATATGCAAAAATGACGTTCTGGCACTCCAAATGTGTTCCACATTGAAGAATTAGATAGATATAAATGCCCAATGATAGCTTAGAATGTGTGAGGATTGGATTAGACCAAAGTGCGAGTAGTAATCTAAAAGATACTCTTATCAGATCCCATTGAAGTTTGATCTATATTGGATTAAAATGTGAAATCTAAGTGTTCCCCAAGAAAATTTATATTGTGAAAGGGTAAATAATTGATTGTTAAAAGATGATGCGGAGCGATCACGAGGATCGCCATCAAATTGGAAAAATTGTAGAATTGTGTTATTTAGTTCTCGAAAGTTGGTAAAAACTTTCTAAATGTTTTTTAATAGTTTTACACAATTTTTGGATTTTTGGATAGTTTATAATGTTTTTGAGTTTTGAAACATATTTAAATGTTTTTGTGTTTTAAAACATATATATATATATATATATATATATATATATATATATATTGAATTTTGTGAAACACATTTTAATTTTTGTAGTTTTGAGAAACATATTTGGATGTTTTGTATTTCTAAACATTTTAAAATGTTTTTGGATTTCGTGAAACATATTTGAATAATTTTGACTCGGTAAAGGGTTGCATAGTTTGAAATCATGTTCAAACAATTATAATAATTTCATTCCATTGGAAGAAATGTAGATGATGTAATGATAGGATGTCTCACTCCACTCGTGACTCCACGCAACTAGGAAGATGCGAGGGCTCATCACCGAGAGCTAAGAAGGACATGAAAAATGGGCAAATAGTGATATGAAAATGAAGATGATGGATGCTAATACATAAGGTGTAATAATGATCCATATGAGAAAAATGTAACTCATCTCTAGTCAATATTATCTGACTGATTCCAAGATGATTCCACTTTATAGGTTTTGACTAGACTTAGATCCATTGATGGCCTACTAATTAACAAGATCTAGTTAAAGGAATTATTGTCTCTCTTTAACATTAGAAACTTCTTGGGATGTTTTTGATCAAGCACATTTGATTAAGATTTTCTAAAGAATTTATTGGTTAATTTTTTTATGGAGCCCCTACATGTTTCCCCATGCTACTAGTAAGAGATAAGGGCTCAACATCGAAGAAAAAATGCATAGGTGAATAAGGACATATTTCTCCATTCCCAGTCTCATACTACTAGTAAGAAGTATGGGCTCATCATCGAAGACCATGAAGGATGAAAAGTGTCATAATTGATTTTTTTGTATTTTCATATTGATGTTGCCTTATTTTTCGATAATATGATTTTTAGGAAGGAATATTCTTCCCGAAGTCTTATCCGTATACAACTAGGAGGACATAAGGGTTCAACACCATAGACTAAGATGGATGACCAAAATATGTGGATAAAGAAGTTTAGTGATTTATGTTAAGAAGAGAGCTTGTTTGAAATGAAAAGTTGCCATCAATAAACTTTGAGACAAAACCATAGGTAAAAATCTATGAAATGGTAGAAACCATAGTAAAGATGAGACACACAATGCCTAATAGGAATAAGGTTAACCTATGTCATAGAAGGTGAATAATGAAAAGATATGATAATGTTATGATTAAGATATATACCAATAGATGAAACAATTAAAATTTTTGTTATATGGGTTAACTATGCAAGCCACCTTCATAGAGTGGAGAGAACCCGTGGAAGAATTTGTTTCTACTTCTAGCTTTTTAATGTTCAAATATTATTTTAATGAGAAATTTAATATGGAGTTTTATTCCTTTTTATGATTTTTTAATTTTTCTAAACTTTGGCAGATGAAGGTTTACAATGGACTCATCAAGAGAGAGGTCCATGTTTATGAAATTTGAATTGTATTGACTTACGAGACTTGGGTGGACAAGGTCCAAGTCAAAGGAGAGAATCGAAAGATTCGATGAGTCCTGAGATATGAGATTTGGGAGGACAAGGTCCAAGTCAAAAGAAGGAAAATAAATATTCAATGATTCCAAAAGTACGAGAATTGGGCGAAAAGGTACAAATCAAAGGAGAGAATCAAAAGATTTGATGATTCATGAGATACAAGAATTGGGAAGACAAGATCCAAGTCAAAGGAGAGAATAAAATGATTTGATAAGTCCTAAGATACGAGACTTGGGTGGACAAGGTCCAAGTCAAAGGATAGAATCAAATGATTTGTGAGTCCGAGATATGAAACTTGGGTAGACAAGGTCCAAGTCAAATGGTGAAAATAAAAAATTTCAATGATTTCTGAAGTATGAGACTTGGGTGGACAGGTTCTAAGTCAAAGGATGGAATTCAAAGATTTAAAAAGTCCTGGAGTATAAGAATTTGGCAGACACACTCCAAGTCAAAGGACATATGATTATATAAGTCCTCGATGGGATCAGATGACCTATGTGATTTTAGAGATGGTTTTTCAAGGTGGGGAATATGTTGAGATTTATATTCATCCACGAGTATAAGATTGCAAGGAAAAAATGATTAATCTGTACATGTACATCCGGGTTTCCTTATAGGATGTAAAGAGAAAATATTAAATGCTTCTATGTCGAGGACGTGGATTAATTGATTCGATGATAGATTTACAATTAAATAATAAAAAGGTTGTGTAAGGATAATCTTGGGTATATGCAACTCATGGAGTGCGAGACATGTAAATGTCATTAAATTTAGGAGCCATCGTTTATGAGATTCCTGCAAGATTGACCATTTGAGGCATTGCGAGACATCGAAGGCTGTGTGTTATCGCAAGTGTCCAAATGTTTTGTGGTTGTGTTTCTGTAAAAATACTAGAGATGTCGGGCATAAGGGCCATCATTGAAAGAATAGACTTGGGATCAATGGTGCTTGATGATGGACCATCTTCTATAGTGTCTACAGTTATATCAAGGGTTGAAAGGGATTCTTGAAGTAAATTCAAAATCTCATTTGATGTTGGAAGGTTGTTATCAAAAATAGGTTCAATGTTTGTTTGAAATTTACAAAAGAAAATATTGAGAAGAGAGAGATTGGTTTTGATTGAGAGATACTTGACCTTCGTCATCATGATCCCATGGAGTTGTATTATGTATAGGATTTGGGACAATGTTCAAATCTTCATCCAAGCTGTGGTAGTTGACATTTCTTCATTTGCAATAGTTTTTTCATTGATATTTATAAAGAAAAATCCATTTTCAAATAAGTCTTGGACATAATTCTTAAATCACACAATCTATCTCGGGATGGCCATCAATGTGATGAAAGTCACAATATGTATCAAGTTTCTACCAAGTATGACTTATGTTATCCTATGACAAATGGTTTTGTAAATGGATATCTTATCATTTTATCCTCTTTTAGTTGTTGAAAGACACTAGAGAGACTTTCTCCAAGGGGTTTAAACTAATGTTTGAATTTGCATGGAATGGTGTCTTTGCTAGGTTGTATGATTAGTTTTTTGGTTGATTATTTATGTATGTTGTGCATATTTTATTATTTGTAATACCATCATTAATGATATTATTTATTGCGATTGACGTACCTAGATTTATCATGAGTGCTAGTATTTTAATTATTATGATTGTGCCCATTGTATTTAGAATGAGACGTGATTAAGATTTTAGAAATGAGGAATTTTTAAATTTGAGTTCCCTTTGTGATAAATTCAAAAAAACTGATTAGGTAGTGCATCCGCATGTGAAAGGATAACTTACTTATTAAGGTTTGGGATGAAGATGCAAACCATATATCTTTTAGGGATTAAACATGGGAATTGACTTGCAATTCCTCTCCATCGTTGTAAAAATTTGTCAAATATTTCATTTGGTTGTTGTTTTTCTTTTCATAAATCCATCATTGTGACTTTGGAGTCAAGGTTGAAGGATAAATGTTTGACAAACTTCTCTGAGAGGTCTACAAAGGTGGTGATAGATCCATTTGGAAGGTGTAAGAACCATTCCAAATATTTTCCTCCTATACTTATATGAACAAGACACAAGAGAGATATATTTATATGCTACTTTTTGGCATGCTATGAAAAATTATTTGATATGCTCTCTCGGATAAGTTTTTGTCTTATATTTACCAAATTTGGGTGTCTCAAAAAAATTTAGAAAGGGAGTGCGTAAGATGTCCATGGCAAAAGGGCATGGACACAATTCATAAAAATTGAATTGTTTACATTGTTTTTGCATACTTGAAATAGTGGCTTTTATCATTTTCTATTATTGAGAAAATGGTGAATTAGAAGTGGGATAAATGATGAATTATCGTTTGTAAGATTATTATTCTCTTTATTTTTCATAAAATTATGTTTTAAGGTTTTGTCACTTTTCCTCATGTGTTCGGTACCTTTAGTATCATTGTTAGTGACTTGAGAGGATATGAGAGAAAATTGTATTCTCACCTCAGTAATTTATTCTAAGAAATCATCGTTTGATGTCTTGCATGAATACGTCATGTTTGAAAGAGAGGAAAAATGAATAAATGTGCGATGAAGAACTCAACCCTTAACAAAGTGAATGCTAAGATGGAAGAGGGAAAAGGTTTGAAAGATCAACCCTTAGCAAAGTGAATGCTAAGATAGAAGAGGCAAAAAGGTTAGAAGCCTACTCAATCTCTAGTAAAGTGAATGCTAGAATGAAAGAGATATTGAAAATATTTGATTTGTTCGACCCTCAACAATGTGAATGTTAATATCGACAAAGTGTGAAATGATGATAGACTACTCAACCCTTTACAATGTGAATGTAAGGATGGAAGATTTTAAAATTGAAGTTTCTTAACCCTTAAAAAAGAGAATGTTAAGGTGGAAGAGACTTAGCGATGACAAAAGGTTACTCGATTCCTTACAAAATGAATGTAAGAAAAGAGGAGGGAAAATATTTGATAGAATCAACCCTTAACAATGTGAATGTTAAGATGGATGAGGATTTGAAAATATTATTATATTTGACCCTTAATAATGTGAATGTCAAGATTGGATTGTTGGGGAAATTTCAACACCCCCTTTCTCCCAATGACAAAAATGGGGATCCATCTCTTATATTGATAGTATGGATGATTTAGCAATTTTTTTGATGAGAAATGATTTGTTTGATCTAGAGTTAGGAGGTTCTAAATTCACTTGGGATAATAGAATAAATGGTCAGGATCTCATCTAAATTATATTGGATAGGTTTTTGTGAGCCATATTTTTATGATTAACCAACTCTATTCTCTGTCCACTTTGCCTAGAATTGGGTCTGACCATAATCTGATCCTCCTTAATTTGGGCATGGCTATTCCCAAAAATCCAGACCCTTTAGATTTGAAAAAATGTGGCTCCAACATCTGGAAATTCTCAAGAGAATGTAAGAATGGTGGGAAGTTCCTATCTATGGGGTGTCAATGTTCAAATTAAGTTTCAAGATGAAGCATGTCAAAAATAACCTGAAAATTTGGAATAAGGAGACTTTTGGGAATATTTTTCAAGCTAAAAGAAAAATTAAGGAGGATCTACAAACTATAGAGGAGTTGATGGAGGAGGATGGCTTTAACTAGGTCCTTAAAATCCAAGAGAAGACCCTTCTCATAGAATATCATGATATCCTTGCTAAAGAGGAAGTGTATTGGAAAAAAATCTAGAGTTAAATGGCTAAAGGAGGGCAATAGAAACACCAAGTTCTTTCATTTCTCGATACTTCTAGAACCAACCAACTTAAGATCAAGGAAATTAGGAAAATTGATGGAGAACTTATTGCTGATGAAAAGGAAATCAATGAAACTATTATTAATTACTTCAAGGATATTTTTCTTCCTAGGAAAGAGCCAAATAGGACATCATGGGACAAGGTATTAGGTATCTTCCAGAATGTTATCTCATAGCAGGAAAATAGGAGATTATGCTTATTCCGGGGAGAAAGAGATCATTTTTTCTATTTTTGATATGAAACTAGATAAATCTCCTAGGCTAGATGGTTTCTGAGATTTTTTTCCAACAGATTCTGGTTGGTGATTAAGAAAGAGGTAATTGAGATGGTTCAAGATTTGTTTAGTAATGTGCAACTCCTAAAACAAATAAACAATACTTTCCTTGTACTCATTCCCAAGATGATAGGAGATAAGGATGTTAAATATTTTATGCCCATCAGCCTTTGCAACACTAGCTACAAACTACTTACTAAAATAATCACTTTCAAGCTTAGGAAAGTACTTACCAATTTCATCTCACCTGATCAAGGAACCTTTATTCCTAGAAGACAAATTCTAGACAACATCGTGGTTATTTAAGAGGTTATTCCTTCTATTGAAAATTCAGGAAGATTTTCTATGTTTGTTAAGCTTGATATGCATAAAGCCTATGATAGGGTTTCATGGGCCTTTCTGAAGGCCATATTGACCAAGATTGGTTTGATGAATTATTTATTAACATGATTATGGTTTGTATATCTACTACTACTTTCTTTGTTATTGTTAATGGAAAACCTGAAGGTTTCTTTCGAGCTGAGAGGGGGCTTAGACAAGGTGACGCCCTCACCCATTTCCTTTATATTAGTATGGCAGAGTCTTTAAGTAGACTGTGCAATCATGCTGTATCTCTTAATATTTTTAGGGTCTTAAAGTTTCTAATGTCTTCCTCCCATTTGTCTCAATCAATTTGTGGATGACAATTTTCTAATGGGAAAATTTTCTATTCAGGAAGCCTCTAATTTCAAGGATGTTTTGAATGAATATGAGAATGTCTTTGGTCAATTTGTTAATTTCAAAAAAGTGATATTTTTCATTAATGTGGATGAGTAGTTTCAAGTGAGATTGGCACATATACTTGTTTGCAAGATTAATACTTTCTCGGATACCTACTTAGGAATTCCACTCATTCATAAGAAGTCAGATCCTTCTATCTAGAATAATTTATTGGAGAGAGTCAATAGGAAACTGGCTACCTAGAAGGGAATCCTCCTTACTCAAGTTGGAAAAATTCAATTGCTCAAAATTTCACTCCAAGGCATTCCCATTTATGTTATGTATCTTTTCAGGTTACTTGTTAATATTGGAGGAAGCTGGAAAAATATAGAAAAGGTTCCTATGGGCTGGTGCAGAGGAGAAGTTCAAATTCCCTCTTGTGGCTTGGGATAAAGTTACTAGACCCAAGGAATGTGGCGGTATGGGATTGAAGAATATGAGATACATGAATGAGGCCCTTGTAGCCAAATTGGGATGGAGAGTGATAAAAGAGGATGGTTTATGGACTGACATCATCAAAAGGAAATACTTAAGGAATGTTGGCAGAATAGAGATTTTTTTTCTTCAAGACAATCTCCCTTGTGGATATTTTTTCTAAAATATTTTCTTTCTTCTAGGGAGATTATGAGCATGGGTATTAAATGAAATATTGGTAAAGGAAACATGATTTGATTTTGGAGGGATTTTTGGTTGTCGAGAAACCACTTATGGAGGAAGAGCCTTGGAGAACTGTGGCACAATTTTTTGAAGATAGGGGAAAAGTGTGGGTTAAAGATTATTGGGTTTTTTCTAATGAGGATATCATTTGGGAGGTTTTGAACCCACCCCCTAATTTCAATAGGGATAGGATCTCCTTTATCGCTCTCAACCTCAAATTATAGAGTTTCTATATCCCAAGGTTTCAACAACATGAGGACTCTATTATATGGAAGGAAGAGGATTTGAGAAATTATTCTATTAAATCTACCTACTTCCTTAATTTCAAGGATTATATTCAAAAGGAATATTGGGGTAGACTGTGGGTGAAATATCTTCTACCTAAAGTTAAAATTTTCTTTTGGTTGGCGGCACAAAAAAATCCTCACTGTTGATAACTTGAGGAAATGGGGAATGGTTATACCCAACATGTGTGTCCTTTGTAACAGAGAGGAGGAAAGTGTCAACCACCTTTTCATCTTGTGCCCCTTCTCTCAAGTGGTCTTTACTAAGGTGATGGATCTGTTCCAAGTGTAATGACTTCTTCCTAATTCCATTGAGGATTTTTGTTTACAATGGGAATGCCCTTTCAGGTTTCCCTTTTTTGTTACTGATTGGAAGATGGATCTTCCCCATTTATTCTAGTGCTTATGGAAGGAAAGGAATGCCATCATCTTCAAAATTAGAAAGCTAACATTAGAAAGGTTAGTACTTGTTTGATTTCCTCTATTAAAGAGAATTCCAAAATTTTCAGAGGTAAGCTTAAAAAGGCTTTCTCTAGCAAGGAAGAGGAAGTCCTCAAATAGTTTGCCTATAGCCCTCCTCAAGTGGTCTTTCCTTCTACTCACATCAAGTGGTCCAAACTAGAAAGGGGTAGGGTCAAACTTAATTTTGATGGGGCTTAAAGGTAATCCTAGCATGGCAGGGGGAGGTGGCATTATTAGAGATCATGAAGGTGACTAGATCCTTTCCTATGTTGGTCCTTTGGGAATTCAAAGAAATAATGTGGTGGAGGCTCAGGCATTGCTCTGGGGTGTTATTATTGCTAAGGAAAGAGGTATCAACCATATTTTAATTGAGGGGGACTCTCTTCTCATTATCAATGCCATTAAAAAGGATCATTCCCATAATTGGGCTCTGGGTAACATTATTTTTGATATTAAGGAGCATCTTAAAGGTTTTGATTCTTTCATCATCAAACATACTCCTCTCCTTTGTAACACATGTGTGGATAGGATTGCTAATGAAGGGGTACATTATAATGATTTCAAATTCTGGCATAAAGGTGACATCATCCCCATGCCAATTAATGACATTACACACCATGAAAAATCATAATAATTTCACTATCACCCACTCAAGAGAGGAAAATTGGCTCATTTTTCAAGACAAAAAGCTCATGTTTGGATTTATTTCACTTTGGAAAGGTAATTTCAACTCTAAATTTTTAAGAACCATCTGGTTGGGATTCTGGAAAATATTTTGGCAACCATGGGTGGAGACAAAGTCAGGGTGGAACCGTCTAGCCATGGCAATATTGTGGATGACCCTTCTATGTGGCATATGCTTTGGGTTGGGGGATTTAGAAAGTATATCATAAAGTTGCAAGGGCATGATCCTTCATTAACCATGGAGTTTGGGTTGGCGTGGAAGGATGGTAAGGTGGTGGTTAGGGGTATGGAAATTGAGACTTCGAGAGGAAGCCATTTCTTGGATTACTGGTATGGACATGGATGGCCTCAACATTTTTAAGGACATGCATAGACGTGAGAATGAAATTAAAATTTTTTTTATTGGAAAGGAAATGTTTCATTACTTCACTAATGGAATTTCTCAATCTGTATACTGGAGTGTGGAAGGAGGTTTGCCTTCACATTATGAAGTATTTAACTTTGGAAGGCAAGTATCGTAAGATCTACACTCATCACTTGTCTCTCTTGAATATGTTCAGGCACAAGAAAATGTTAAGTATTCCCTTCTTTTTGTTCATGTATTTGACTACCTTTGTGAAATATTTTCAAAGGGGTAAGGTGGATACCCCTATTCATGAGGGGCTCATTCTCCTTTGTTTCAAAATGGTAAACCTGTGTGTCAACTAAACCCATGCCCAAAATCGAGGAGGAGGAGGACATTACTCTGGATGAATGTCTTACAAAGATGCATGAGGGAAAATTGGGCCATAACAAAGTTGAGGAGAAGAATGTGGTTAGCTCGGTGAGTTAGGAGGCAGGGTCCTCAAAAGGTAAAGGTAATATGATCTCAGAAGCTGAGTTGAGCTACAAGGACTTGAAGAAAAAAGTGCAATATTTGGAGACTGTGTTACAGGTTATGGAGGAGACAAATTTGGTGGTTAGGAATGGTATGATCGACAACATTGAAGCCACCAAAAAATATGCATGGCCTAAAATAATATTAGGGGGAATAAATGGTCTGGATAATCTTGTTTGGGATATGAGGGTTCATTTAGAAGCGGTTGAAGAGGAGCAGAGGAAAAGAAAATATTCTAGAGCCACCAGCTCTGATGATGAAGAGGAGGATGAGGATGAGAAAAAGAGGATTCTATGGGTGAAGATGAGAAGGAACCACCCCAGAAGAAGATGCAGCTTGAGCACAACAAGAATACTATGACCATGGAAGCCAAACCCTCCAAAAATCAAAATAAAAATTAATGGTGTTGTTCTAGAACTTTCAGAGGTTTTTTGGTGAATTGTCTCTAGTTTCTGATTTACTTGTTTAGTTTATGTTTCTCTCATTGGTTGGGTGTCTGGACCTTTTTGTTTTGGAGTTAAGCCTATTTATCTCCTTTTGGTCCTATTCCTATTTTTATTCTTTCTACGTGCTATCATGATGTAATATTTTTCAGATGGCCTCGGGAGTGATCCTGTTTTTACCCTATCTAATAAAAAAATGTGATTGTCAAGATGGACGAAGAGAAAGTTTTTTAAAAATGAAATTTTGATTATGGAACTCTTAGCAAAATAAATTATAAGATGGGAGAATTATTGTATGATCCAAGTGATGTGCTCAAACATCTAACAAAGTGAATGTAAAAGGAAATGATACTTTGACAAGGTTAGTTTTCTCAACTCTTAACAAAATGGGTGTTAAGAGAGACGAAAATTTTTGAAATGTTAACTCTTAACAAGATGAGTGTTAAGAGAAATGAAAGGGTGTGACTTTTCAACACTTAAAAAAATGAGTATTGTTAAGGTAGAAGAGGGGATTGAAATTTTAGTTAGAATACTCTTAAAAATGTGTGATAAGAGAGATGAAAAGCTTTGAAAGATTTCTTAACCCTTTAAAAAGTGAATGTAAAGAGAGAAGAGATGAAAGGATTTTGGATTTCTCGAATTGTAACAAAATGAGTGTTACAAGAGGATACTTGAAATAATGATGAAAAATCTCAACTCTTAACAAATTTACTTGTTAAGAGAGAATACGAAATAAGATAAGGGGAGAACTCAAATAACAACAATGTGAATGTTGAAATATAGAGTTGAAAATATGATGATGAAAATGTTTGAATCTTGAAAAAGTGAATGTGAGAGACAAAGGGAAAATGATTGGTTAAGGATATCAAATTAGAGAAAAGTGAATGCTTTAAAAGAGATGAGTGAAGAAATATTGAAGATGTTGACAATTCAACAAAGTGAATGTGAAATATGATGATGTAAGATGATAGAATGCTTGAAGTTCAATAATGTAAATGTTAAACTCAAGACTTATAAAGATGATAGATCAAGGTGATCATGATGGTGCTTGACTGTGATAAAGCGAGTATCATGATGTCAAGACTTAAATAAAAAAGGATAAAAGTGCTCAAGTTCGTATATGGATGTATGCAACTCAAGGCTTAGACTCATTTGTAAAGATGTGAAAATGAGCCCAAATAAGGAGTATTTGGGAAAGTATAAAAGATATGAAGATGGATCTAAATAAGGAGTATTTGTAAATGTAAGAGATATACAAAAGTAGATACAAATAAGGAGTATTTGGTAAATATTGAAAATGAGACAAAAGTGGATCCAAATAAGGAGTATTTGGCAACATAAAAGAGAGATGAAAGTGAACCCAAATAATGAGTATTTAGGAAAGAGTGAAAATGAGACAAAAGTGAGAACATAAAATATGAGTGTGGAATACAACTCACTAAAATGAAAATAAATAAAAGAAAAAGTGAAAACAAAAGTTTTTTTATGGATGTTTTAGCTTTGTACCTTAGTTTGGATTAGTTATTGTGTGGCCTCCTAGGTGGTTATCTCAATTAGGTGTCGTGATATACCCGATTGAGTGTGGTGATATTGCTAGATTTTGGACTTAATTTACCCCATTTGAAAAAATGAGCAAATATATCGCTCAAATGAATCACACTTGGGTTCAGTACTAATAAATATCCATGACTCTAACTCACAAAGGAATACTAGCCGAGTAAGATGGGGCTATCTATTTCATCATCCAGTTCCCTCAATGTGTTGACTATTTTGGGGTTCCTATGGTACTCCTTAAATGAGTTTTATGGATCAATCCAAAGAAATTCCCATAGTTATAGCTGTTGGGAAATATCCTTGTCAACCGTACCTAAAAATACAATGTGATTTTTTCATTTTATCTTGATTAAAGATGATATTTAACCACTTGTTCTCCGATTGAGGAAACTTGTAGTTAGTAAGTTATTTTAAACATCATTCAACACAACCTTTTGTTCATAGTTTAAGAATAAAATCTTGTAGATTTTTTTCTTGAAAAAAATATTAGATATGTTTTCTGAGGTAAGTAGAGAGGACAAGATGAAATAATCAATCCCACATTTAGGATTTCCAAGCTCACTTAAGAAGTACAAGGAAAGAGCATACACGTTGAGATTAATTTGATTAAGAAAATAAAAATGTTAATTCCTAAAAGAACATAAGAAAAAATCATGTTTCTTATTTCTAAGATCACTTTAAAAGTGTGAGGAAAGAGCATATGCTCGATCTTTCCATGATTAAGAAAAGAAAGCGAGGTTAATTCTTAAATAATGCCTAAGAAATGATAAGGTTTAAGATTTCAAAGATCACTTATAAATTGTGAGGAAAGAGAATATGCATGATATTTTTATGCTTATAGAAAAAAAATAAACTTTAGAAAGAAAATATGAAAATATACACACAAGATTTAATAGTTTAGAGAAAAATGAATATAACATTAAAAATTAAGATAACTATTAGGAGAAAGGAAATCATAAATTTTATATAATTTTAAATAAAAACTTATATGTCCATTGCGTAGTTCATCTCGAGACCTTTCTCTACAAAAGCTGGAGTCATTTTAAGTTTGTGAGAAAAATTTATGGCCTTTAAAAGATGGGTTACTTTGGCACTCTCGGTGACATGCTAGCATGTGCAATTGAATGCACTAGTGTAACAAAGTATTTTTATTGAGTGTGCTATCGTTCAAGTGTGTGCATTAGTGTAACAAAAACTATTTTTAATGGTAATATGTATGCAAAGTGACGAAAATGTGTACAAATGAATGCTAACACACACACCTAAATGCTAACGAACACACGTAAACACTAGTGCAAAGATTAGAAATGCTAGCGCATACACTTTTGAAAATGTTTAAACATGAGAAAAATGGTCCGAAGCTATTTTTTTGTATTTTTGCTTTTGTAACTCACTCGTAAACCTAAAATTTTGATAGAAAGTTTAGAAGATAACAAAAACACAAAAAAATTTAGATTACAAAATGGTAAACTAAAAATGATAAATGAAATGTGGTTTTCCCACTCGGTGTGCGAGAATGTGATCAATGAAAATTAATAGATAAAGAAAATATTCAATATACCTTCTCTGTAACTCTCTTGAAAACCTCAAGAAGATTGTGGAATTTATTGGACTTGTTTTATCTTGTTCATATTTTAATTGTGGATGCTCTTGATATTACTATGCAAAGTGGATTTGCAAATGCTACGAGATTCAATGAACAAGGATGTGGGAAAAAAATTTAGTAGAAGTTGGCTATAATTTTCATAAAGCTTCTAGGGATGAATTTTCAAAGGAAATGACATCCTCTTAAAGTTGAGGGTAAGGCCATGAAAGGTGGATGCAATTTTGACCAAGCTTCAAGTTAATTATGGTAACTACTTAAGAATAGAAAGTAGTCTGAGTCTAAGAATTGTAGATTTGAAGGGGCAATAGACATTTGAATGAAAGAAGTTACATCCAGAAATTGAATTGCACATACAACCAATTTACCCCGCATTTCTAGGAATATAGAAGTGGATTCCAAGTGGAATAGGGAAGTGGAGTTCAAAAGGAGTTTTAGTAGTTGTTGACTAGGAAAATAGATGTATTTTCCTATTTAAGTAACTAAATTAATCAACTAAAATGTGAAATATAAATAATTAACCATTTATTTATTAAATGTTAATTAACTTAGCTAAGATTGTGTTGTGGACTAATTTAATTAATCTAAGGGGTGTAATGTGCATGGTTAATGAATTTGATTAATCAATCATAAAGAGATGAACTAGGATAAGATGGAAACACGTATGTAATTTTAGGGTGTCTAAAAAGTCCATCGTTTGTTAAATAAGAAACACGAAGAAGGTGGAAAATATTCTTAGGTGGATGAGTTGGTGCTTGGTCTTCCTTGTGGAGTTTTTCTTCACTAAAACCCTAAGGGGTTGGTTCCTCCTCGCAAGTTGGTACTTACTAAAAGCCGGAGTTGGTGGGTGATAAATTAGGGTGTTGGTTCCTCTTTACAATTTGATGCTTGCTAAAGTATATTTGGTGCTAGATAAAGTAGGGGTTGATGCTTCTTATGGAGTTGATGCTTTAATAAATTTTGATTATTTTCAATTAATGCAATGACCAATGGGTTTTCTTCCCCTTGAGGGTTGCATAACTTCCCCTCTACGAAAAAATAGTAGTTGCGTAACCATCTGTTTTTATTCACCGACGGTCTCTTCACTAATAAAAAAAAAAAACATCCAAAAACAGATCCTGGATTTGAAGCATCCAGGTGTGTCTCTTCCTTGTACAACATTTTATATCATCTAGTGCATAGGAGGACATAGGGAACACATACAAACAAAAGAAGAGGATGTGGAATTTATTATGGATTCATGGGAGGAGTGAGAAAGAAGACTTTGGTGTTGGAATTGATTTATAGAAGCAAGATGTATGAGGAAAGCAAGCAAGTAGAGAGGATGGAAGTAACATTATTGTCTCCTTCAACTTATTGTAATATGTATTCATTTTAATTTGCCAATATATAACTAGGAAGAAAGAGAAATTACCATTCCCGAGTGGTTTTACCTCAAATTGGATTTTCTAGGATAAACATATTTCGTTGTGTGTGAATTGTTTTATTTTATTTTTACGTAAGTAGTTCTAAGCCCTAACATTCAATAGCTTCAGTAAATCGTCATTTTAAAGCAATTTAGAAGTAGGAACAACAAAGTGTGTAGTTTAGTAAATTTCCAAAGTAGAAGTTTAAAAATTAGTTTCCACTTTGGCTTTCATTTATGGTCATCCCAACTATTGAATCTTTCCAAAGCACATAGTTAACTAATCTTAGGTCATATTTTTCAACACTAGAGTCCGGGACATTGATGCATACCTCTTTGTTTTTCACTTAGGGATTTAGTGAAAACACTTTGCCATCCATTGGTTAAAAATGCACTTACCTAAAACTTTGTTAGCACACAAAATAGGAGATTTAAGGGGCAGTAACCTCCCCACGTGGGGAACTTGTATTAGCAAATATTTTAGAACCAAATCCCAATACTTGTGGCCAAGAAAATTCCCCATCGTGCTCAACTTTAGTCGAATATTTTGTGAGCCATAGATTATTTTGCTACAACTTCCAAGGACCCATTTTCCCACATAGTTCTTATTTTAAAAAGAGACTTTCACTTTTCCTCCACAACTTTTATTCTCTACTCATGTGGGGCCTTTTCCTTTAGGACCCAAGTTTAGGGCACATGAATTTTGTCCTATCTAAACCTCTCTTCTCTAATAAAACCTATTGGTGTGATTGTAGTATCCAGTGTTGCATATTTTGAGGTTCAAGTTTCCCACCCATCCCCAGATTTGAAAATGCACCCCTCCTCTTTCACTTCCCCATCACTTCACTCCTCCATAAAATGAAAGCATGAACAAAAATTATAATTACATTTGCCTTTGTACATAATGTTTGATAATGTTGCTGAAACCAAAGTGTATGTATTGTAGTTAATCAAGGTGGCCATGTGTCTATTGTCCATGTATATGTGCTCCATATTATATCACCCCCTCTCATTGTATCCAATCTCAAAACCCTATCTAAGATTATATTATGGGGCCCTTATTCCATTTTAAAACATGTGGTGCATATGTTTATATCTAATTTTAGGTGCCTATTGGGCAATACATCAAAAACCGCTCACAAATCATGTCAATAACAAAATGATTTCCCTATAGCCAAGTGATATTTGAACTGATATTGTACAAGTCAGGGGCTAGCTACACACATTTTTATACCTCGAATATATAATGTGCTCTACTCCAATGATTTTTAGTGGACAACTATATCAATCAATACTCCTCTTTCAGACTTGTGACATAAATTTTGTATCACAACATTACCTATAATGACCTTCAAGGTATCTAGAATCAACAACCTATACATCTCACAATCTCAACATGCATAAGTTTGGATGATACTAATATGTGATAGACACATGTTAAGATGATGTCCATTACTTCATACAAATAGATATATAATATCATAGAAAATCGGGGTCCTTATATTAACAAGCCCAAAATATCATGTACATCCTCTACAGTAAACATGGTCTCTACCACTTCCCCTACACCATCTCAAAATTAAATGCAAAATTTACATGTGGATCAGCTAATGCACGCCCTCATCCATATCCCTCACATCTATTACACATCATACCCTTTGTCACATACTATAATATTGCTAAAAAAAAAAACCTCATAGCTCAAGAAATGGAAAATTTCCATTAGAAAAATGACAAATGAGAGGTTTGAGCATTTTTATAGGATTTTAGACAAATTTTACAACTTTCAAATTTTGACAATCATAATTCATAGAATTTCCATATCTTTGCAAGTATAGCATGAGAGAATCTTGAAGAAGCATCAAAATTGTTGCGTCGCAAAGAATTTAATAATAATTTTTGATAATTTTTAGTAAAACTCCAATTTTAATCATGTAGGATCAACTGACGTGCCCATCTTTGCACCTCACATTTTTCTTAACCATGTTTTCCTTTTTATTAGAATTTATTTCTTGTCTATGCTACTTGCACTAATTTGTAGGTTTCTTCAACCTAATTTAGTCTCTTCTAATAGGATACCTAGACCTAATATAGAACTCATTTTAATACCTTTATCTTGGGCCTTCAAACCTATTTTAGCCTCCTTTTATAGACGTATTATTTTGTCTTCTTTTTGTCTTGTATCCTTAGGGTTATTAAGCCCATTTGCACCCTTCATGGTTGAAAAAAGAGGTTATGTTTAAGAAAAGAGGTTCAACATGCACTCATTTACACATAAATGTATCATTAGAGGTACATGCATATTCATTTGGTTGAATTCTCATTTATTATTTAATTCATAATCATTTACTTTCATATTGTTCCCAAAGAGAATCCTATGTTACACTATAATGACTCTTTTATTGGGGAAATACACATACATATTTTTTTACATACGAATGATTTCCCTTTGTAGGTTATTGTATTAATGCCCCTAAGTGGATGTCT
Organism: Taxus wallichiana var. yunnanensis; assembly: GCA_018340775.1. Lineage (NCBI taxonomy): Eukaryota > Viridiplantae > Streptophyta > Pinopsida > Cupressales > Taxaceae > Taxus > Taxus wallichiana. The sequence continues at coordinate 169,057,436 of CM031244.1, forward strand.
TGAAGGGTGTACCAGAAAGGGTTGGGGTTGGATTGTACAACCTCATGAGAGATTTTATCTCACTTTCCCTTCCTATTTCCATTAAATTGACACTTTATACTTTTATAACACTTTATATAACGTTCGAATCACCTTTTCATTTTCTCCAAGTGTTTGCCATCATTCTCCATTCTCTCCTCTCCCCTCACTTCTTAAAACTATTTGTAACTAGCGGTCTCAACTATAAAAACTATCTAACTAGCATCATCAATGTTTCCTTGACGTCTAATAAAAACTCTCCAAATAAATCCAATCTAGTCAATGGGATCAAATTGAAATGGTGGCTTTAGGTTATGCTCCCTATTTGAAGGAATCATTATTGTAATTTGTCAAATATATCATCAAATAATCTACTATGTTTGCACTCGAAATATGCCCTTATGAGGTTTTAAGATTTATTTGAGCTTGCACTTGGAAGTCATCATTAGAACATTGAAATACCAAGAGCATCAAGTATAGGCATTGATAGAATAAAATCTTAATCTTTAGAACTCCCAATTTTTTTCTACTTACATTTTCTATCTATCCCTCCCATGTGTTGAGTTGTGGAGCTCAATTACTTCATATTAGCATGAAATGTAAAACTTACTAGAAAGACACAAGAATGGCTTGTCATCGGTTAGGAGGGACCAAAGATCAATAAATCAAGGAGGAACCGACATCGGTTACCTATGCAGGACTGTTTTAATTAAATCTTAGTAATTAGATCTATTTTTAGCATTAAAGTATATCTATTGATTATAATTGCATGGATAAGTTCCCTAAGTTTATAAAAACTTATATAAGCATAAAATATAGGGTTTAGAAGTATGAGAATTAACAAGAACTTGAAAAATTGGTGAGAGAGAGAATTCTTGGAAGAGAAGGAAAAACTTGAGAGAAAGAAAGTAATACACATCCGAGAGGTGTGGAAGATTGTAAATATTCAATTGTATATATTTTCAAAGCTTGGATAATAGATTGGCTTATTTCTTAGTGGATGTAACCTATTTGGGTGAACCATGTTAAATATGGTGTTGATTTATATCTCTTGTTTTGTATATTTATTCTAGTACAATATCCACTTTTATTTGCATGTATGCTTAGATATGATATATTATCTCAGTAAAATCGATGTGCTAACCCCCAAAAATGGTATCAAATATTTATTTGAGGGTTTTGTGTGTTGATGATTTACTCATAGAGGTTTTCTGATTGAGTGGGGGCTACAATAATGTGAGAAGAAAACAAATACAAGGTAGAAAAGTTTAATGGCTGAAATTATTAATTTTGGAAGATGCAGATTGAGGATTATCTGTATCAAAGAGAGATTTGTATTTACCGTTGGATGAGAAGTCTAGACCTATAAAGATGACTGATGAAGAATGGAAGATTCTTGATAAAAAGAATTTGGGATCTATAAGATTAAGCCTGACAGCATCCGTGGCTTCCAATATTATAGAAACAACTTATGTGGTAGGGTTAATGAAATATCTTTCTAATTTATATGAAAAACCTAGTGATTCAAATAAATTTTATTTGATGAAGAAACTATTTAGTTCTAAGATGCATGAAGATGGATCTGCATCTAGTAATTTGAATGATTTCATATCTATTGTAAATCGATTAAAATCGATTGATATACCATTTGATCCTTATGTTATTTTCCTAATAGTTGGGATAACTTGGTAATGGCTATTAGTAATACAACATCTGCTAATAATATCTTGTAGTTTGATGATATGGTTAGTATAATCTTGAATGAATAAATTTGTAGGAAGAGTACAAAGGAATCATCATCTTAGAATGCTTTGAATGTAGAAAGCAAGGGCAGGTAGAAGGAGAGATCCAAGATTAAGAGTAATGAGAAATCAAAGTCAAGGGATAACAGATCTAAATCCAAAAGTAAGGGAATTACTTGTTGGAAATGTGGAAAGAAAGGACATGTAAAGAAAGATTGTTGGTCAAAGGATAAAGAGAACCAACAACTAGACAAAGGTAAAGAAGAAAATCTTTCTACATCAAAGGTAATGCAAGATGCTCTTATTCTTTCTTTAGATAATAGAATTGAATCATGAGTTTTAGATTTAGGAGCTTCTTTCCATGCAACCCCTAATAAGGGTTATTTTAGAAATTATGTCCAAGGAAATTTTGGGCATGTTTATTTGGGTGATGATGAACCTTGTAGTATTACTGGTAAAGGGAAAGTTCATCTAAAATTGTAGAATGGAAATACATGGGTATTGAAAGATGTGAGGCATTTTCCAAGCCTCAAGAGGAATATTATTTCTGCAGGGCAAATAGGTGAATTTGGTTGCATGGTTACTTTTACAGGAGACTCTTGGAAATTCACCAAGGGTGATTTTGTTGTGGCAAGAGATAAGAAGGTAGGAACATTATATTTATCTACTTGTGTTACTAATTCCTTTTTTGTATTATCTACTTTAGATTCAGATGTATGCATGTGGCATAACCGTTTGGGCCATATGAGTCAAAATTAATGCAAATCTTAAAGGCTAAGGGTAAGTTATCAGATTTGAAAGATTTAGATCTTTATTTCTATGAGAATTGTGTCTTTACAAAGAAAAAGAGATTGATATTTCTCAAAGTTAGGGCAACTAATAAGGAGCAGAAATTGGATCTTGTACACTCGGATGTGTGGGGACCGGCTTAAGTAGCTTCTCATGGAGGATCCCATTATTATGTTACTTTCATTGATGATGCTAAAAGAAAGGTATGGGTCTATTGTATTAAACGTAAATCGATGTTTTCAAGACTTTTAAAAATAGAAAGCCCTTGTTAAGAATGAATCAAATTCTAAGTTAAAGTGCCTTATATCGACAATGGTGGTGAATACTATAGCAAATCTTTCAATGATTTTTTTAGTGAATGTGATACATAAAGAAAGAATGGTTCTAAGAACACCACATGAGAATGGTGTCGCAGAAAGAATGAACAGGAAAATCATGGAATGTGCTAGAAGTATGAGGATACGTTTTGGATTGCCCTTGTAGTTTTTGGCGGAAGAAGTTGATACAATGATTTATTTTATTAACCATGGGCCTTCAAGTTCACTAGATGGAGGAATACTAGAGGAATCTTGGACCGAGAAAAGAGGTAGATATTTCTTTTCTTAAAGTTTTTGGTTCAGAAGATTTTGTGCATGTTGATAAGGAAAATAGGAAAATGTTGGATGCAAAATATAGGAGATGCACTTTCATTGGTTATGGATCTGGTGATTTCAGATTCTATTTTTGGGATTTAGAGATTTCTAAAATTATTAGGAGTCGTGATGTTGAATGGAATGAAATGAGAATGTACAGTGATCAAATTTTGGTACCCAAGGATGAATTGGTTGAGAATTTTGTGAATGAAAATGAACTCTCAGATTTAAAAGTATTACCTACAGGGTTACACACAAGAATCGGTTTCAATTTACCCCACTTAATCGGTCGGAAGAACCGATATTGGTTACAGAAGATCCCAACTAACATCGGTTAGCAGAACCAACGTTGGTTATAGGTGATGGTGTGGTAACTATCGATTTGGATATAAATGTCCGGGAAGTCTAGATTGAGCCTCCGATACCAAAAACTCCTATAAGAAGGTCACAAAGGGTAAGTAATCCTCTAGAAAGATTTACACCTTATTTATTTTATTTATTATTGAATGATAATGGCGAACCAAAATTTTTGAATAAGAAATGTAGGATAAGACCTACGTCCAAAGTGGGAGCATGACATGGATGAGGAGATGGAATCCTTGGAATAGAACCAGACTTGGGATTTGGTTAAGTTTCCAGTAGGTAAGAGGACATTGCAGAACAAGTGGGTTTACAGGATCAAGGAAGAAAAGGGTGGATAGAAAAGGTACAAGGAAAGGCTTGTAGTAAAGGGATTTACATAGAAAGAAGGTATTGACTTTGGTGAAATATTTTCTCCTATTGTTAAGATGACTTCTATTTGTATTGTATTGATCTTATTTGTAGTAAAATATTTACATTTAGAGAAACTAGATGTGAAGAGATTTATATGCAATAACCACTTGGGTATGAAGTCAAGGGTAAGGAGAAATTAGTGTGCATGTTGAAAAAGATCCTATATGGGCTCAAGAAAGCTCCAAAGAAATGGTACATGAGGTTTGATAGTTTTATGCATGAGCATGGTTACTTGAGATGTGAATATGATCATTGTGTTTATTTCAAGAAGCTTGAAAATGGGAGCTATATTATTTTGTTACTGTATGTGGATGATATTCTTATTGTAGGACTAGTGTGTAGGAAATTGGTGAGCTTAAGAGAAAGCTAGCTCACACATTTTCTATGAATGATTTAGGAGCTGTAAAAATAATCCTTGGCATGTAAATACATAGAGACATGAAAACAAGAAATTGTATTTATCTTAGGAAGATTATATCTACAAGGTGTTAGAAAGGTTTAACATGCAGAATGTAAAACCTGTTAGTACACCTATGGTTGGACACTTCAAATTGAGAAAATATCAGTGTCCATCATCACATGAGGAGGTCAAATACATGACACGAGTGTCATATGCTTCAAAATTTGGGAGTATCATGTATGTTATGGTTTGTACCAGACCAGACATTACACATGTAGTGGGAGTTCGAGTAGATATATGGCCAATTCAAGTAAAGAGCATTGAAAAATAGTCCAATGGATACTCAGGTATTTGAAAGGGACATCTAACATGCAGTTATGCTATGGAGGTTTGGATATTTCATTATGTGGCTATGTTGATTTGGATATGGTTGGAGATCTGGATGGTAGAAGGGGAACACGGATATATTTTCACAGTAGGTGGGACGATAGTTAGCTAGATTTCAAGATTATAGAAGGTTGTGGATTTTTCTACTACAAAGGTAGAGTATGTTGCAGCTACAAAGGCTAGCAAGGAGATGATATGGATGAGTAGGTTCATGGAAGAGTTGGGAAAGGAGAAAGATGATTGTAAACTATTCAGTGAAATTAAGAGTATAATTCATTTGGAAAAGAACTCAATGTTTCATTCAAGAATGAAACACATTTAGTTGAGGTATCACTTCATATGATAGGTATTGGAGGATGGGAAGTTGAATCTGGAAAATATTCATACGAGCAAGAACCCTATGGATATGCTAACGAAGCCATTAGCAAAGGAGAATTTGGAGCTACACTCCACTTTTTTTGGTCTTCAAGTTTGAGACTTGAAGAGGAAGAAACAAGGCTAAGTAAAGATCCAAGAATAATGTTGTACAAGTATGGTGAAGTAATTAAACTCCAAGTGGGAGATTGTTGAGTTGTGGAGCTGAATTACTTCAGATTAGCATGTAATGTAAAATTTCTTTGGAAAAACACAGTAACCATCATTGGTTAGGAGGGACCGACATCAATCACCTATGACCGGCATCGGTCAGGAAAGGAGGAACCGACATTAGTTCAAGATAATCGACATCGGTTACTTGTGCGGGAGTGTTTTAATTAACTCTCGAGAATTAGATATATTTTTAGCATTAAAGTATATTTATTGATTGTAATTGCATGGCTAAGTGCCCTAAGTTTATAAACACTTATATAAGCATAAAATATACGGTTTAGAATTATGAGAATCAACAAGAACTTGAACAATTTGGTGAGAGAGAGAATTCTTGGAAGAGAAGAAAGATATTGAGAGAAAGAAAGTACTATAAATCGAGAGGTGTGGAAGATTTTAAATCTTCAATTGTATATCTTGTCAAATCTTGGATAATAGATTAGATTGTTTCTTAGTGGACATAACCTACACTAGGTGAACCACGTTAAATATGGTGTTGATTTATATCTCTTATTTAGTATGTTTGTTCGGTAGAATATACACTTTTATTTACATGTATGCATAGATCGATATTATTGTCTGCACAACCGGTGTGCTAACCCCAACACCATGATCCACCCATAACAATCTCTCAAAAGGTACTTTAAACTAAAGATCAAGATTAATTCACCAAAATTATTCATGCAAAGCTAAGTATCCTCAACCCTAAACTTTTTATTGTATATTAGTTTTATTAATTATCCTAAGGTATCATGTATTAGACTTGGATAGTGTGTCATATTTTTTATTGTTATAATATTGTTTTCTTTATGGAACATGCTTCCCACCTAATGGCATTATGATTTTTGTTTAAAATTATCCACCACTTACTACCATAGCTCTTACTTACAACCCTTAGTTTAGGATTAACACATGCTTACTACCATAAGCCATTACTAATAACCCTTGGGATTCTAATAAGACTACATATATTAGATATAAGATTTGAAACCCTATAACTTTTATGTTGAGGGTGGATATATCTCTTCTAGATATGCATATGTTTACACCTCTTGGATATATCATGCTTGTATGTTTTCTATAGTAATGGTATTCTACTAATATCATTGAGAGAGGATCGATCTATTGACCATCTTATCTTACATGGAAAGATTACATTAAAAATGCTAGACCTCAAGTATTTACTTCCAAGATATTTAAATGTATATGATCCTTCTTTATCAAAAAGTATAAAAATCCTTACATGTGAATTTAGGGACCCGTATCCCATTTTTAAAACATCATTGGGGTATTCCATTACTTAAAAATAAGGGTGATGAGAATTTCATTGCATTGAGTGCATGGTAAGCTTATAATTAGAATGTCTTATTAAGGAAAAGAAATACCAAATCACCATGCACTCTCTCCATCTCCCTTAACCCCATGATATTTATCCCTCTCACTCTCCCTCTCCCTCTCCTTCGTGCCCTTACCCATCTACTCCTCTCTAGGGAAGAGAGGAACATACAGTTTCTCCTTTCTAGTCCTTGATTTTAAAAATTTTAGACATCTTGACATGGATGGAATATTTATCAATTTTGGACGTTTCATGATAATAAGAGGTGTGAAATCTATGCATCATTGTAAATACATTAATGATAAATTGTATATATTGTTAAGTCTAAGATTTTATTCACTCACAAAGACACATCTAAGAAGGAATTGTATGGAATTATTTAGTTCATCCAAGAATTCTCAATACAATTTAAGGACATATGTTTTATATTACTTTAACATTCAACATCATATAAGAGAAAAAACACATACAATTTTCCTATCATTGTTTGACATCAACCCCATGGGAAACTTTTTTATCACTAATGTTTGTGAACCAAAGACATACTCAATTGAAACCATAATTATCATTGTATTTCTATGAGAAAGTGCTAAAAAATTATGATACAAATTTTCTAGCAACTCACATTACATGACACCATATAATGTCAATACTTGTAAATAGGGTGCAATATTTTCTTGCATAGCTCATACAATGTGTTTCGTGATTTAATAAACTAATAATTAAAAAGGTGAATAGAGAGCAAAACAAGTTAAATTTTGTAATTACGGTATAATCATCCATACTAATTTTTTAAAGTATAAATCTAATCAAATATACTTAGTAATTGAATATCAAGTAAAGAATGGGTAGACGTTGATAAGGGTATTCCATGAGATTCAATTAAAAATTAATAGTAGAAATAACGAGTTTCCTGTGATAAAAAAATGTAGTGGATAAATAAAACCCCAACGATTTCTACTTCCTAGTGACTTGGTTCAACACATCAAATTATAAATCATTTAAAATATTTCTGAAAGCAAGTTTCAACCCTTTACACACATCATTTAAGAAATTACAAGAAGATCACTTCAAAATTGAGCCTTATGAGGAGAGGAGGATGGAGATGGAGCTTTGTTAGGGTTAGGTATTAGTTTTTTGTCTGTTTGTTCATGTCCGTTGTCATCGTACTTCCGCCACATTTTTTTCCCTTTAGTTTTTCAACAGGATTTTTTCTCATTAATTTTGTTATGTGGGTATTTTACTTCACCCTTTTGGGTGGGGGCTAGTCCCCTTTTAATGGCTTCCAATTTGACTTCCTCATCTAATGATGTAGGGATTGTTGTGAGTGACTAACAACAATGGATCCAAAAAAAGCATGGAAGTTCATCTCAAAGGTTTTTGATGAGCTAAGAAGACTATTTCTCCTTTACTTAATGTTGTTCTTGATTTTATTGCTTTTGATAATTCATGAAATTGGTTTGTTTTTTATTAGATTAGGCAAAAAATAGGGATCAGCTCCCAGGGGCCATAACAAAAGAGAGGAATGCAACCAGAAACAAAACAGAAAAAAACTAGAAAGGGGTCCCAAAAAGATGAGTTAAACATGCTTAACTCTTACATTGCAGGATCTGGACCCCAGAGAGGACAAAAAAGACCAAAAACAACAGGACACCACAGTTCGCTAGCAGATCCGCACACAGTTCAAAGAACAACAAAAAAACCTCCGCAACAAACCAAAAAACCACTGGAGGCCCCAGGCCAGCAGTAGCCATCCTGGATTCTAGAACCATCCATCTCCTACTCCTCCTCCGAGTTACTTATGTAAAGGTTGAATCTCCTCCTTTTATTTTCCCCTTCAATCCCTCCACTCTGTCAAGAAGAACTTTAACTTGAATCTCTAGCTTCTTCATTCTGTGTTTTATCTGGACCTGATCTGCAACCATCTTCTTCAAAATGTTGATGATGTTCAGAATGGAATCCCTATGCCCCTCATACATGTCCTCCATGGATTTTAGGACCCCTTCTAAATACAAAATCTTCCTGATCCATTGTTCAAATACATTGGGGTCTCCCACACATTCATTCTTCCTCGAAGCGCTGGCTTCCCCAACACCACCCTCATTTTTGTCTTTATCTTTCTCATTCCCGGAGGATACCCTTACCCACTTTCATTTTAGTTAGACACTCCATTATGAACAATTCATGCAATTAGTTTGTAAAATATACCCTAGTCGTGTATTTTGTTGGCCATGTTCCACCTAAGATTGTTTTGAAACAATGGGCCCACAACCACGCAGATTCATGGGTTTTAACTCAATGGATTTCAAAAATTCACAAATGGTTTTTTTCTATTTCATTTTACCAACCTAGAACATCATGAGGCCATCATTAACCATGGTCCTTAGTTTATCCATAATTCCTTGGTTATTTTTTTCACACTTTGGACTCGAGACTTTCGGGTTTCTAAGCATACCAAGCTCAAAGTCCCTATTTGGATTGAATTTCTAGGAATTCCTCTACCCCTTTGGGGTTTTATTGGGTATTTATTCAAACCCTTGGGATGAATCATATGCAATGAAAAACCCAAGTTTTTTCATGCTCATCCTTAACATCTTGTTTGTGCTTGAAATAAATTTGTCCAAAGATTTAAAATAAACAATTGATATTCGATTGGGGACACCTAATTTTCTCAAAGGGTTATTTAAATTAAATTACCAAATACTTGTTTTGGTTGTGAGTTTTCGAGCACATGATTCATGAGTATCCTCTTATGGCTAACTCTCATCCGAATCCCATTGATAAACCTCATGCAAAACCTAAAACATTTCTCGCTTCGATGGTTGCACTCTTTGTCACAAAAAACGGTGCTTCACGGGGTCATTTAAAACCCTTGTCTTCCACTTACTATCTTGTCTCTAAAAATGGTGCCTCTGCTTTCATGGATACTATCAAACAAATTAAGCATGTTAAACCTGATCCTCCACCATTACGCACACCTATATATGCCTCAATTGTTTCCCTATCACTCTTCCTTAACTTTCATCCATAGGTCCATTGGCTCTACTTGAGTTCCTATTTGTTGATGACTCATCTCGCTTACGTAAGACTCGGTTAGCTTTGTTATCATAGCCATTCTCCCTCAGAGGATGGTGATTATGTGCAAGATAAACATTGCCCTTGGAATTTAAGAGATCTAGCTTCGGTTCTTACCTAGGTTTCTTCTTCTCATAACCAATTTTCTACCCTTTTGATATGGACGATGAAGGGAACATGTACTTAAACCCTTCTCAATGATTGTGTACTCTTGGAATATATGTGTACTTACTCGAACCAAATTGATTACATATAGTCGGGGAAAATTGTCTTTATTTTCATCACATAAAAATTTAATGTTTATAGGAAGTTAAATTGGCTTGCTTTTTGTTATACTCTATAGCTCTTACTATCTGGCCCCATACCATTTGTCATACCAATAATCATGATCTTGGTCATGGTGGAGTCATGACCCTGATTGATCTTGACATTGTACATCCTATGATTTCTTGGGGCTCTGACCCCACAAATTGTATGGTGTGGTCCCTTTTCGATTTTGACAGGCATATTTTTGGGTTAGCTAACATTTATGCTTCAAACAATGCAGGTGAGCGGGCTCTTTTTTGGAAGTGGCTCTCCGAATCCTTGATGGATTCCCGCTGGATTTTTGTGGAGATTTTAACATGGTTGAAAGACACGAAGATAAATAGAGGCATATTCCAATGCGTTGGTGTGTGAGAAAGTGGGAGGCTTTTTTTTATTTCAGGAACAAGCTTGGGAGTTTTTGACCCCAATCTTGCCTTTCGTCACAAATCCCCTTTTGCTTGGTTTATATGTTCTAATTTTAGAGAAGGTCAAGATCAAGTTGTTCATCAGTTAGACCAGTCCCTCATGACCAAACAATATTTTTTTCCTTTCCCTTTTTTGGGTTGTCCTTTTGTTGTTTTGAAACCACTTTGCTTTTCGATCATTTCACCATTTTCTTCAAAATTTCGTGGGTTGTTCCTACAAAAATACATCATGTTAATTCTCAATTTTACCTTAATACCACTCACCTTAAGCATGTTTAGACTATGTCACACATATAACGGGTATGGAATTTGGTGGATCGACCTACTAATGGGTCTAGCTAGATCACTTGGTGGAATGATGCCATCAAATGCACCACCACCTTCCTCTACATATATAGGAACCAAGCTTCTATTTTTAGAAAAAAACACATGAAGCCTCATATCGTGAGTTCTCCAGAATATCAAAAGAGCTCAATGGATCTCCTTTTAATCACACTTTGTAAACCCAAATGGTTGGCATATTGGAGGGATACTATTAAATTTCATGAAGCCTATCGAGTTCGGGAGCTCAACTTCAAACTCTCATATCGGCTTAGAATTTGGGACCGATCCTCCAAGGAATTATTTTCCATGCTTTGTGTTCCAAGAAGTCTTCTAATAAGATTAGGAAAATTTATCATAGAAATTCCTGACTTACCACCTTACCTGATATTCTCCAAGATTTTGTGCATAATTATCATGAGTTTATTGTTTCTCAGCTTGCCACTACAACTCAGGAAGTAACAATTTTCAAATGTATTTAGGTGGTGCCTTGGAAATTTTATCAAACCCAGTGGGTGGAATTTGATAGGCTTCTATCTCTTTCTAATCTTAAAGAGGCTGCCTTTCAAATGGATTTAGACAAAGCTTCAGGAGTTGATGGTTTCCTAGTTGAATTTTTTCAAACTATGTGGGACATTATTGGCTCTGATCTTCACAATGTCTACTTGGAATATTTAGAATCTAATTCTCTGGGTGACCTTATCAATCAAGGAAATATCAAATTTATTTCCAGATCAGGTGACCCTGAACAAATTTCTAATTAGCACTCAATTACTTTGCTTAGCATGTCATACAAGATTATTGTTAAATATTTGGCTAACAAGATCTCTAATCTTCTACCCTTAATTATTTGTAGAGAGAAAACTAGATTTATTAAGAATAGGTATATTCTGGATAACATTATAGATGTCTGGGAAGGTATGGAATGGGCTCATATCCATTTTAGTAGGTTATGTTTATCAAGATTAATTTTTCTAAAGCCTATGAAATGATTGAATGGTATTTCATCTTAGCTATGCTCCAAGCCCTATGGTTTGTTTCTTGTTTCGTTCGAGACTATACAAATTATCTTTCAAAATGATGGAACATGTATTACAATCAATGACGCACAATATTCTAGCTTTGGCTTGTTTAGATCAATTAGGAAAGGTTTTCCCTAGCCCTTTCCCTTTATGTGTTGGTTGCTGAAGGATTTAGCTATCTTCTAGCTCACAGTGCTTCTCAAGGACTAGTAAAAGGTATTTCTTTTCCTTCTACTACTTAGCACTTATTAATGGTCATTTTTTTGATGATTCTTTTCTCACACTTTTGGAGGAGGAGCAATTTGTTCATCATGCTCTGGATTGTCTTGAAACTTTTTGTTCAGCTTTGGGATCTTCTATACAATGGGATAAAACTCAATGTCACCGGAAATCTCAGACTCCCATTCTGCTTGGTTGGATGATATGTAATGGAGTTGGATCCAACCTAGGGTACAATTCAAATTTCTTGGGATCCCTTTCACCTTTTAGGCTACTTTAGCTCAGATTTGGTTCTATGTGATCCAACAGATAAAAAAAAGATATATTATTGGATCACCAAACCTCTTTCTCTTGCAAGGAAATTTCATATTTTCTCTAAGGTTTTGGCTGTCACACATGTGTACTACTCTTCATGTTGGGATCCTTCTAATGCTTCTTATGCCAAACTTGAGAAAATTATTCACGATTTCATTTGGGCCAATAATGAATGGCACATGGGTTTCCATAGGATTACTTGAGATATTTTTGTATGCATAAAGAAGTTGGAGGATTGGGCTTAATTGATGTTAAACACCAGGGGTGGGTGTTTTATGCTAAATGGATTTTGTGTAGTCTGGAAGGGAATGAAGCTTGGAAAATTCTCCTTTGGCATGGTATTTTTCAGGGTGTTCCTCTTGGTAGACAGGCTTGGAAGGGTCTTAAATTTCAATCCCTTCTTATTTATCCCACTCCAGTTAAAATTAAGGGCACTTTTATTTTGCAAAGTATTTAGAAGGCATGGGAATCTCTCAAACTACACCTTATCTAGGTTGGTAATGGTTTCAGATCGGGAATCTCTCTCAACTTAGTATCTCTCTGGTGGTCCTCTCTTTTCTTACCATTATTTTCATGTGGCTTTAGTCCCTTAGGATAAATCCCTTCATTTTTAAAAAAGGGAATTAAATATGTTGGGGATTTGTTCTGCAAGAACTCTCGTTCTTGGATTTCTTGGGAGACTTTAGCTTTAAAATTCCACCTTCTTCCTACACATGCTGCTCCTAGAATATAATTAATTACATGCATTCATGATGATTATTTACAAAATATAGGGATTACCTCTTGATTTCCTTTGTGGTGAGAATGGAATTGGCCTACTACTACCCCCTTTCGTAGATATAAACCTTCCCTTGGTTATTCTATTTTGGCACCTCATTCAGTTGATAGTGACACTCAATAGGCATTGATCTCTTGCCTCCTCGGCCTTGGTGCGGTATCATCATTTCTAGAGGGTTTGTTTGGCCATTATTAGGCCCAAGAAAGATCATTTCCTTTGGTGCCTTCTTCACCAAGGTCTCCCTATTGGTTCCCATCTCAAACATTTTGGGCTTAACCCCGTTTGTTTGTGTTGTAACCAGCCGAAGTCTATCAAACACATTTTTGGTTTTACCCTTGTGCTAAGACAACTTGGAGATGGATTCAAACCCTTTTTCAACATTTTTATCTAGAGATATTCTCCTGGAAAGTGGTTCTCTTGGGGGATTCAACCATGTTACTGTAATTTACAACAAAATTTGGCACATTTTTAGAACTGAAATTTTGTTCCACTTATGGAAAGATAGAAATAATGTTATTTTTAAAAATGATCATTTGGATTATGAATTCTCTATTACTAATAAGGTGGTTGTGATTTCTACTACTATGCTTCAAATTCAAAATCAAGCTAAGAAAGTGCATTTGGAGGTGAAACATCTACAACTCCTCCTGCCCATTAGGGTTCGGTGCCCTGTCTTTGTTAGTCGGGTGACCCCGAGATGTGTCTCTGCGCTATCATTCACCACTTTAACATCATCGTTTTCTCTCGACTTCTCATGGTTGGGAGGGCCTCGCCATTAGTGGAGTCCTCAATCTTCCACCAAGATTGCGTTTCCCTTGGTTGAGGCTGCCTCGCCTATGCCTACTCTCTTGGTGGTTTTGGTTGGCTCGGCATGTCTTAAGTGAAATTACCTTGGTGGATCTAACCATTTCTCCTACAAGGCTTGATGATGCTCCTAATGCTTTGAGAAGAAAAGGATTTTGGTTGGGATGGCTGGGAGCCTATTTTGTGACGAGGCTCGCCCCTTTGTTTAGGTTGGGGCAAAAAGGATGATAGTCCGCCTCCTCCTCTACCACCTACCACCATGTTCAATGTTGTCTCTTGATCCTTGTGTTCTCTTTTTTTTAATTGACATTCACACTATGTGGTTTTAATGATGGTTTTTTGAGGTGATTTGGCCTCTGTTGAGGCCTCTTTGGCTCGATTTGATGGAACTTTTGGCATTATGGGGTGTGAATTTTCCACCCGGTTTTTTTATGATTATCATTGTACATTTTTGTGATTAATATACAAGTGTCTTTTTCAATAAAAATCGAGCCTTCTAGAAAAGCATAAATGTTGTGTTTATGTAGAAGATCATTTAGATACTACGTAAAAAAATTATATACGGTTCATTTTTTTACGTAAGTACTAATTGGATTGGATTATACAAAAGCAATCTGATCAAACATCAACCACCATGTGCTTCCCTCATTGTTGCATCATGTAAAATATCAACATCTACACCATCAGTGGGTTGAACATATCGGACCACCAACCCCCTTATAAAATAGTTTCTCACCTTTGAAAGCTGCAAATCCCAAAATGAAAATCAAATTTAGTGTACCCACATGCTAATATAATTTAGAGGATGAGCAATGTAGATATTCTAAGCTATTCATATATTCCAATAAGGTTATGAACCAAAGGCATGTTATGAAAACACATTGTTGTATAAACATTAGCTGTTAAAAAATCAAAGATGAAATTAAAAAAATTGGAAAAAAGGAAGTAAAAAGTATATGATAAATTCTACCCTTAAGAGATCTTTAGGAAATATTAGATGTTAATTAAGTCAAAATAAATGTTTTTAAATTAGAAAAATACAAACAGTATCATCGGGGCTTGGATATAAACTAAAACAAACAGGAATAAAGGATGACATGCAAAAGGATTTTATAACACAAAATTTCAGAGAGAATTCTAATCTAGTAATACCATGCTCCAAATGCACAACCTGCATTGTAATTATATATCTACTTGATAGTAAAACTATTGGGCCTAGTGAACATATTCATTATTATCTGCCTTCAAATCCAAAGGAATAGGACTACATACGATCAACAATTTGAATCTTCAAAAACATGGTATTCCACAATCTTCAAAGACTTTTATTAAAGAACATTAGCATTAGAAATTAGAAACATAAATCCCTTTTCCTTTTCTATGTTAGGTATGTCCTCTCGGTGAAACCCCACTATCCAAGAACCTATGCCCAACACTAAATGTAATTTTGAAATTTGAACATCCCGCCCATACGAGGTTTTTAAAATTTCCCTCCTAAACTTAACTCTATTCCAATAATTCTTCTATTAAGGACATCATTATTTACGTGTTTCAAGAGCTTGAAGGTCACAAGTTGTAGAGGCTATCTCTAATGGCTGCCCTGCATGATGCGAGATCAAATATTTGGCTTTGTAGATATATACCTACTACCTATTTCAAGGCTAAAAGTGGAAGCATTACAAAGAAGACAATGGCAACAATGTATATACAACAACCCTATTCAACTATAGGTCGATACCTTCATCTAACTGCAAATTGTTTTTTTTTATTTTATGGTTTTAAGAGCCCTCTTTTCCATGTTTAAATTTGATTAATGAAAAATTTGAACAATTTCTTTTAAAAGAACATGTTCTTTACAATTAAAGAGTTGTCAAATGATAATATTATTGAAACTACGTAATGCTACCATAATCTAAATTTTCAGGGGAAGAACATGGAGTGGAATTACAAGCCAAACAACCATTTATAATGTACAAGAAGATGAATGCAATATTGTTCCTAATATGCTCTAAGCTTATATATAAAAAATGTCAAAGGAATTACCACAAATGCGGGATGGTGAACCATATTTTTGTGAAATGTTGTGATAAAGCACGAGGGTGAAGAGAAGGGATACATGGTAGTGGAAGAAATTCCTCAACATCTTGAAAAAGTTTGTGCTACCTGTGTTGAGGGATGGATTTTTCATGACTAGGTTTGAATATGACACTAACACTTTAGTATTTTTAATGGAGGGAAAAATGATAGATTTGTATTGACATGCCACAGGACTTTCCTCACACTTGTGTTTAAGAAAACACTACCACAATTTGATTTTATTTTTAAAAATATTTAGTCTAAAAATTTCATTCTCGTAGTCTTTTATTTTATTAAACAGCCCCAAGGTGTGCTTTGGCACATCACTCACCAGAACTAAATGCTCACCTAAAGCACACAAGGGTACTGGGTCCCTCTTTTATGGCATCTTGTTTAAGGAGTTAACATGATTATAAAAATATTCCAGATCCATAATATTTATTCAAAAATAAAGCATAACATGAACTAGATATAGATCTCAACCATATACAAGATTAACTATACAAGAATCAAGATTAACTTTACCATGCAAGAACCAGTCACAAATATGTTAAAAACCAATATCCAACAATAAATATCGATTATATTAATTACTATAAAACACGAAGTTATATACATACATAGTAATGTCACCATAAGGCATGAACACACATAAACTAGTAGCATAACTCTAACAAAACATGGATGATGATCCTAAACCATGTAAATCAACACACACACACACACACACACACACACACACACACACACACACACACACACACACACACACACACACACACACGGGGTGGGAATTTCCTTTCACCACCTATATACCCTCAAAATAGGATGCATGCTAAAAATAACCATATGTCGCTTATAAGATAAATACAAAAGCATGCAAGTACTCTTAATAATAGACCATCTATAGATAACTCTAGTTCAGATCCTATTATTAGCCTAAGGCATTGCATGGAATTTGATCTTAAATATAGAATTTACTTGAATTGGAAGTCCTCATGCTTCAATCTTATCTTTAAAACCTTGCTTGGCCACCACTCAAAGTCCATATTTGGATCCGCATCTTGAAACTATCTAAGTGTTGATCCCTTGTGCACATTCCTGTTCAACTTCAGCATGCACACCCTATTCTCCTAGTGCACGCATCCTCATACACATTTCTTCTCTAATTCCTATTATGCATGCTCACCTCTCTGTTATCAAGGACTTAGTCATTTTACCATTCTCACCATTACCACACACTAATGATGTTTTTTTTTCCTCGGAAACATATGGCTTCTCCAAGACAAAATAAATGAATAAGGAATAAAAAACATGTATTTGGATTACGCCAAATAATGAAAGAATTATGCTACTATGCAAAGAGGATTGAAAAATCCTTATTTAATGATGCTTCCATGGCATTCCATCCCTCCACTTCACTCTAATTTTTTTAAACAATCCCCAATCATGGCACTAAATTCATCAAATGTCAACTCTTCTCCCTTGGCCTTGAATGTTTCGACCATAGTTTCTAGCTACTTGCCAAGGTCTATCAGTGCATCCATTTGCATGTAACCTAGGGATATAATTATTTCAACTTATTCTTAATAGAGGCCCTCAAGATTTCAATTTCCTCAGTCTTCTTCTCCACCTCTTCCAGGATCTTGTCATGTTCTTCCCAATTTCCTTTGTTTTAGTTTGGAACTCCTTCAGGTCTGCCTCGTGTGTGGCTACTAGCAAATTTTCCACCCAATCCCGGTCTTCGCAACTATCATAAACAACCTCCACCATATGAGCCACAACATTAACTCGATTCGAGAAGATCGGTGTACCAAGTTATGGTCGCCTCAACTTATTCCTTATCCTGTTTCTTCTGCCACACCATAACTTCTTCTGTAGACTCTAGTGCCAAGGGTTACTTTTACATTGTGATTATGCATATTAAATCCTCCAAACAATGGAGGGCCATCTCATACATCTTTACCAAGGGGGTTAACTCGGGTGTGTTAGTATGATAGAATATGCTATCAACTCTACATTTTTATAAGCCTCGTGTAACCTTCCCTTTTCCTCTCATAGCTCAACCTTTAACTATGCAATAATATGTTCTTTCCCTTTATCTCCCTATCCCTCTCGATAATCTCCTTATTCTTCTCTTCTAACTCCTTTTCCAACACTTTTATTCTATTATTCCTCCCAAATAATCTGGCCTCTACTTCCACTGATACCTTATTCAGTGCATTACATGCTTGTTCATTAGTTAATTGTTGAAAATCCACTACCGGATTCACTTCCTTGGAGCTCGGTGAAGTATGGGTATCTATTAAGGCTCCGCTGCCGACATCAAATTCAGGTTCATGAATGTGGGACTTAAACATCCAGGAAAATATATTTCTTGAGCATGTAAATGTACCTTCCTTATCAAAATATGACCAAAAGAAAAGTTTGTCCGTTGGTACTATAGTTTGGTAACAAGTGTGCAATACTTTGTTAGGATCTACATCATAGGCCATAATAGGTCCTTGTTGGTTATACATGTGTCTCCTACCTATGCACACACTTGATGGTAACCCTACCACCAATATTGTTTCTCCTCCCACACTCCCATCTTTCTCTTTTCCTTCTTCTTCCATGATGCGCTCTACCTCCTGATCGACTAAGTGTTGTATAATACTAGCGACTTCATGTTCACCAAGGTCTCTAATTCTGGGCCAGAAATGCACATAGTATCTTGCACATTTGTGCTAAATTCCTTATCTTCATCCTCCTTCAAGTCTTGTCCTTCTTCAAAGGGAACACTCTTCTCTTCATCTGTATCATGCACGGTATATACATGAGGGTCCCCCATCATCACTTCTTCATCTATCGTGTTCTCGATCTCCTCTCACTTTAAACTCTCTGTCTTCTTGAAGTTAGAAATTTGGACCACCCTGGGTTTCTTCACCACCATATACTTATTCCTTTGAGTATAAATACTCATACTGCATACCTATCTCCTTTTTCCTTGAGAATTGGCCTTGATCCTCGCTCGACACTCGATCAATGTAGGAGTCTCTTCCCTATTTCTCTTCTTTGTCTCCACATTCCTCCTTGTGAAGGATCTACTTGTGATACTCACATCATCTTTCACATACTCATATTTAAAAAAATTAGGCCATATTTGAAGATATAAATATGTTGTAGTTGTCTCAAAGAATTGGTATTGAAACCGGCTTGAGCATATATATGTCATGTGAGACATATCTTTTCACATAGGTGCACTTCTTTGGGTAGACCAAGGTACAATACATCTCACGATTCTCCTAGTCTACCTCACTTAGATCAAATCTTAACTTCTTCACCTCTTTAAACTTGTTGAACACGTTTTGGAAGTATTGTCGTTGTGAATGTAAATGGTAGCTTGCACCACGGGCCTTTCATGCCATTAACCAAAGTGAACCTGCCAATACAAAAATGCTGGTATATTGCAAACTCAGCCTCATCCTTCACTAGAGCTGGTAGTTGTTCGGAATCCTCCATTCCACTTTGAATCCATCACACATGTGCTTATACCACTTATCAATGCGTGCCTTATATGTTGTTTTCATAGTTTCACAAGTATAGGAAGTAAAATTTTTAGCTAGGGATGGGTCTTCTTCAGGGTACTCCCATATTCTATCCTTGGGGCCATCAGAACCCCTATCTTTGAAAATACAATCAAAATAAGGATATTTCCATACATGATTTTATCCCCATCTTGCGCAGATATCGATAATGTCTTTTGCTATAAAAGTCAAGATGTTATAGATGGTTCCTTCAGACTATCCTTTTGCATACATTTAACCATCTTTTGTTCACTTGGGTCCACCTCTCCTGACCACTTAGCTTTGTAAGAAGGTGTGTAAACATATTTATCACCTGATTATTGATCTTTGAAATAACAAAGGTGTGCCTGTCCTTTATATATTCATACTCTTTGGTTGTCTCATTCATAGCTTCATTGTATCTCAGATCATTGTCAAATGAGTTACTAGTGTAGATGAGTCCAATGTACTTATTGATCAATTGTGGGGTTATGCACATTCTCCTTCCCAAAAATAGAAGTAGTCCTCGTGGACATGTGACATCAACCACTAGTATAGGAGTTTAGGATTCTAAAATAATGGAAGCTCGTATAGCTACAACAATATGGCCTTCTCCAAAGGTGCCTTATTTACCGAATCGTCAAACATTGGTTTGTCATCATCGGCCGTTTATCCTCTATAGGCTAAGCTAATTCTAAGGTCATGTCCTTTTCATCACGATCGCTTATATGGTTATAATCACTTATAACCATTCTCCTTACGTGGGATGTCTAATCCTTTCCTAGCAGTACCCCATCTGGGTATTACATCTTTGGATACCACTCCTCATCAAAATTCACCGTCGCACTTTGCTTTTCTTTGTCATTTTTTTTAGTTGGTGTGGTTGTTTCCCTTCTTGGTGCCATTCTCTTGTGTATATTCAAGATTTTACCTTGTACCTTAGTCTTTTTACCCCTCCGAGTGCTCTGTCACACTCTTCTTGTGCGAACCCTATACTCCATGCCCTAGTTTTGCAAAACCCTAACTAGAGAACCCTTTTCTTCTTATAAAATTCACACTTCACCTCTCAAACCACGTAACCTCCTTTACCAACTTGTTCTACACTCAGACATGTCCTTCATTCCAATTTGGTTTACAAATATTTAACTTTGCACACGATTCTTCGTAATTTCTCACAAGGATGCCCTAGTTCGCAAGAGATCTTTCACAAATTATCACAAGGTAAAAATGAATTACCATGACCCTTTATTTATAGGTTTTTATTTTTACCCACATTAATTGCACTACCACCTACCACCGTATTGCCACAATAAATGGATTTTTCCCACTTCTCCGGCTTCCATGCGCTCAACATGCATGCTCAGTGTGCGCTTAAACCTACAACCTTCTGGTGCGCAAACTACCATCGACACAAAAATCCTTTCGCGTGATTCTAGCACCAAAGAATATCACCTTCTATGCCTCAATCCTTATAGTTGTCCCTACTACTACCTACCTCACATTGTAAATTGCGTTACCCATAAGTGGCTTTTCCTTTGGCATTAACCTATTTTCCCACATTCTTATGACACCTTGTAACCATTTTTCAACAACCAACATCATCATTGTTATACTCTTCCTTCCGGTACTTAGGACACCTATCACATGATATTATTTTCTTTTTATTCCTACAATCTACCCCACACTAAAGGTATGCACGGTCCTCTACGCATGAATGCAATAGTTATTAATCAACTTCTAGTCACACAAGTGTGCTTATTACACAAAATGATGAACTAAATTGATAAAAATATCAACGATGAAAGGAAACACATAGAAAAGAAATGCAGAAAGGGAAACCTAATCTAATGGAAATAATACCTTATTACAAACACCAATAAGAATTATTTATAGTAGGGTTTCAACCTACTCCCATTGAAGTAACCAGGTAACTGTGTCCCATCCAACGCCTGTAAATGGAAAGCACCAGAATCAAGTATATAATTCACAACATACGGTCCCAACCAATGCACTTTGAGCTTTCGGGGTGGCATAAGAACTTGGCATCATAAAGAAGAACCATCTAAACAACTTTAAGCTTCTTGTCATTGATATGCCTATCATGCCATGCCTCCTACTCCGGCCTTTTTGTCTTCTAAATCCATTTGGAAATGGAACCTCTTTCATCTAACCGCATTGGTTTATCAATACACTCTTCGAGTGATTTCTCATCAGCCAAACCTCCTACATACACAATACGCAAAAAAGGTAACATGAATTCCACAGGAAAAACAACCTCTACGCTAAACACCAACTGAAAGGGTGTGACTTTGTTCAATATTTTATAAGTTATCTGTATGTCCAAAGTATAGAAGATAACTTATCATCATATTCTTTCCTTCCAACATCATAAATATTTTCCAAAGTATGTCCCAATATCTTGTTGAAAGCCTTAGTAGTTCCATTTACCTGTGGGTGATAGGGTTTTGTTTTATGGTGTGCCACCATAAATTCTGCCAATAGTATCATGATGGTATCATTAAGGAAATGAATACCCCTATCAATTGTGAAAATTAATGGGAATCCATAGCTCGCGATAATGTTCTCCCATAGAAACCTTTCTACCGTAGCTGTTGTGCAATCCTTTGTAGGTGTCGCTTCTGCCCACATTGTAAGATAATCCTTACATGTTATGATGTAGCGTGATATAGTCATGTGCCCAAGTCGGGAAATAGGACCCACAAAGTCAATTTCCCATTTTTCAAAAGGTTCCGCACTCGTGATAGGCCTCAAAGTCATTTCATCTCTATGACTAGGCTTTCAAAGGCATTGATAATGATCACATGCCTTACAATATTCTTTATAGTCCTTATACAATGTTTCCCACCATAGGATAGCTAAATTAATCTTGCACACGGTAGAATCTCTTACATAATTTCCACCTGTAATCCCACCATGAGATTCCTCCATAATAGATTCATGCTCATGCTCAATCACACATCACCGCAAAAATTTATCTGTCCTAGTTTATATAAATCTCCACTAATACACATATAAGGAGTGACATATATGGAAAGTTGTTTCTTCTCTAAACTCTTCATCCCTTTAGGTGCCACACTAATTTGTAAAAATACAACAATATCCTCTAAGTCATAGGGTGTGCGGTTCAACCTAAACAATTGTGCATCCGACATTGTATCCTAAATGCTTTATGTGTCCTCACCGAATCAATGCTTGATAAATGATTTGGTCCAGAATTTCTCTTACTGTCTTAACCACCACTTTGTGAAGTCAAATTCCTAAAAAATAGAATCTTATGACATATGCACCCTTGCAAAATAAGCTTTTTCACTAAGGACTTAAGTTTATATATGATATGTATAAAAATAAAAGGTGTTGCGAGAAAGTATTGTTGAAACTTATACAACGCATAAATCATGGACAAGGTCTCATGCTTTGTAGTTGTATAATTCTGTTTCGATGGGGTCAACTTCCTACTCTACGAAAACAAATAATATGATCAAAAATACCTTCTCAGGATGGGCTATAAAGCACCAATAGCCATACCAAAGGCATCCACATGCACATGAAAAGGTTTGGTCCATGAAGGAAAGTGCAGAATAGGTGCTATAGTAAGCCTTTCCTTCAATGTCTCAAACACGTGTTGTTACAATTCACCCCAATGGAACTTTCCCTTAATCTTCCACAATTCCTCTAAGGGTGTAGAAATCCTAGCATAAAATTTAATAAACTTCCTATAATAACTGTATTCCCCAAGAATCCATGCACCTCGCTCTAGTTAGTAGGTTCCTTTAAGCCCAAAATAACAACAACCTTAGCAGGATATACCAACAAGCCTTCCTTACAGATAATATGTCCCAAAAAGTTCCAAGCGGAGTAGAAAAAACACACTTCTTAATGTTGATAGATATGCTCAATTCTTTGGTACCTCTCAAACATAATTCTTAAATTATCACAATGATCTTTTATTAGCCCATAAACTATCTAATCATCTAAGTAAAATTGCAAAAACGTATGAATGGAGTCCTATAATGCTTGCACAACAATACACGAAAATATTGCAGCGCATTCTTCAATCCAAAAGGAGTAACGGTTTATGTAAAACTTCCCACTCGGTGGTAAAAGTTGTCTTCTCTTGACCCTCTTTAAAAGTCCTCACCTGATGATACCTAGAAAATACATTAGTGAAGGAATATATCTTACACCCGTAACACCTTCAGAATCTCTTTAGTAAATGGTGTGGGAAAGGGATCTATCACACATGCAAAATTCAACTCCCAATAATCCACAAATTTTTAATCCTTCCATCGTTCTTTATGCTTATCACCATAGGGCTGACCCACTATGACTCCTCAATGGTCTCAATGATCCCAAACTTCAACATCTTATCAATTTCTTCCTTTACCTTGACACACAAATTTGGATTCATCCTATAAGGACTCTTCCTAACCTAAGGCACACCCTCCTTTAACTTGATCCTCATTTCACCTAAAGAGTGATATACCCCTTTCAACTCATGATATCCTCTAGGAAATAAGACATGGAAGTCATGCAGTACCTCAACTATATTTGTAACCTCTCGAGTTAGAAAATTAATCACCAATGATGGCCTCCTCGGGTTCTCGCATCTCTCACAATGTTAACCTTATTCGTTTTCATCGACTCATGGTACATGCACACCTTCTCATATGCACTGTCTAAGACCTCGTGCATACCCATAGTATGGTCAACATCCAAATTCTCTACTTCTTCATCATCAATTACGTAGACCATCTTACCTTTTCTTTTTCTAGGAAGGTGCACCCAAGCTATTCTGCATATGTCTCTTCTTCTTCAAAGCACACCTCCATGTATGACTCACCTATTAACTCCTGAATAAGTTCCTCAACCTTTTCATTATCTCCAATAGTCAATTGCTTCATAACTTGTAATGCCTCATTCATGGGAGGTTTAGTAAAAAATAGTCAAAGGTCTAAATCATACCTACAGTCAACTCTTGCCAATTCCCTATTTCTCTATTCAACTCTACATAAACATACCATGTGCACGCAAAGCCTCGCAGGGTGAAGTAGAGATTTTACACCCACAATGAATGTGGTAAGGCCTCATGGCCCTCTGCTAATAGTCTCTCACACTGCTAAACATGATGTGAAGAAGAATCCTTCCCATGGAATTCACATGTCTTGGTAGGCGCATTGCTCAAAGAAATCTAGTAGAGAAGGTGATTCTCACTTCTCGCCACTCTAAAAGACCATCTTTGTGTACCATCCACCAATGAAATACTATTCCACACAAGGTATACACCAACATATTCCTTCTTTCCACCTGTTCCATCCACATAACTTCCATAACATGTAGGAATACTTGATTTCCTTCACCAGTGTACCTTGGTACCTATCTATGCCTAAACTCCTAACATAACACGGCATAAGTACACATGTGACTAAAATTTTCATCTCATTCCTAATCATTTCATAAGTCCCATGTGCCTAGTTGTCACAAGAAACTATGGTTGTATCACTCATAGAATGTGCATTATCCCATTAAATAACACCTTTCTTTTTTGGCTCAAGTACTTAAAGATCTCTAATGGTGTGCACACAGATTCTGTTCAAATCCTCTTCACTCAAAGGTTCTATATAAGGTGTAAATTTTCCATCTGTTAAAGGAATGATGACACACTCTTACTTGTTCTCAAAATTGATATATCCTTTATTAAAATGCAGATCAACATTATTCACATAACACCAAGGGTGTCCAAGCAATTGTGGAAAGCTATCTACCTCTGCAAGTGCCAAGACCTCAAAGTCCTCAGTAAACTTGGCCCCTTGCAAAGTAATAGTAGCATCCTTCTAGACTCCAATGGGAATGGCTTTAGTCCTGTTTGCCATAAAAAACACATTTGAAGATGGTTGTAATGGTGACCTCCCCATTTTATTCCACGTGTCCAAAGTGAGAAAATTCACTTCTACACTTGTGTCAATAAAAATGTTACTCAAAATCCATCTGTCAAAGATTGCATTGAGTGATATCTTTGTCATAATCCAGACTATGAGGAGGTAAGTTATCATGTAAAATATGTCTCTCGTGCTCAACTCCAATGTGAAACACCTTCCCCTTAGCCATTCCCACAATAAAGGAATGATTTTTTCTTGTCGAAGCATCTTACAAACCTCCTTCAAATCGTCAACATCTTTCTAAGGGAGCTCAACTTCCTTTTCCTACTCCAACTTCCGTAACTGCTCCCTCAAGCATTGTATCTCACTCTGCAAGTTTCTAATAACTTCCATGGTTTCTCGATAAATTTACTTCTAATGAGTAGGGTCTAGATACTTTGCATGAAATACCCCCTCTTTTGTAATAATCGACTTCTACTTTGAAAATTCCTGGCACACACTGACCTTAGTGCGTGTAGTGACCAATACACACAACAACTCGGGATCGGGCACTACCTTTGGTAGACACCGATCTCCTACAATGTGTTATACTCTAACCATTCCTACACCCATATCTGGTTTGTGCTTCTTACTCGGGCGCTCATACAGATCCAATAATTCTTCATAATTATGGTTATTTTTGTAAAAGGAGAAAATAACATTATGAGGGCATTCATGCTTATAATGATCAAGGGATCCGCATGTGTAACATGTTCCATAGGGAACTCAATTATTCCATATTGTAACCTCGGCCTCGAATCCTCCACGCTAGCCTCTACCTCTACCTATACTACCACCATCGTGAGCACCCTTCATTGTAAATAATATCATTATGTTCACCTTGCTCCTTGGAAGTGTTTATTACACCGGTATCAATGATGTCATGAATTTGATCAATAAACCTGGAATTATTTGTATCATTAGTGGTAGACCTGTAAATATTACAATAATGGGAAAAATGATTCGTTATAGTGTGTTGTAAGAAGGGGCACCTACTTAAATCATGATCTAAGTGACAAATCTCACAATACAACAATATGGTGCACATTGATTTACGAGGGAAACTATCCTTAATATTTCCTTCTACTTCATAGTTCATACACTAAATACCACTGCACATCTCATGAGCTAAATTAGTTGAAAAATTTTCCAACATTTTTCCATAGCTACAATCTGAGCCTCTAAAAATGGGCTAACTCCGGTTTATGCTCCCAATGCCTCGTAGCAGCAGAGCTACCTCAAGCACCTCGTGTGGGTCTATATAAGTCTTGTGTGAGAGAACCCTTCTGAAAGGTTTGATCAAACCTCCAACAAACCATTGAGCATGTTGAATCAGGTGAATGTCATAAGATAACTTTGATAACAAAGTTTTGAATCATGCATCATACTCCCTAACACTTTCAGCCATGCCCTACTTGATGTACTTTAGCACGTTGATGATATTCTTCTCAAACTCAGGTATATTAAACATTTCTAAGAAAGCATCATGCAACGTGGTATATTAAACACAAGTATGGTTTGAATCATATTTCTGTACCAAAAATGCGAGTGCCCTTGCAAATTAGTAGAAAACTGACTTGCCTTATGCTCTGGATCTATAATCCCCTTAGCGCACCATAGTATATCACACATATGCATGTGCTCAACTACATCTTCAATTCCTATGTATTTTAGGAGATGAAGATACATCTCAAAATATAATTCTTTGGGGTTGGTGTGGACCACTCCCACTAGATCTAAAACCTGTAATGCCTCCTATGTTCCCTCCACCTCCAAATTCACCGGATCCACTAGATCCCAAACCATCTAATCCTCTTGACCCCCTCATATAGTGGGAAATAGACTAGAGGATGTGTTTCCTTGTGTTCTAATAGTTTTTATAAACTAAATTCCCAAGGTTTGTGAAGTTGTACAACTTCCATAAGTAATACCAATGTTCTCGTGTGCTCACATTACGTGTTAATGACACACCGGAAAATATACCTCCAACCAGCACTGTAAATAACACAGACACGACAATTACTTTGCCATAGATGAAAAATCTACCTGATTAACTCCTAAACTTGATTAAAAATTAACTCTATCTTTCACTACTCTACTTCCCATTCTAGCTTGCTTACTAATTAATGTTGTAGAAACTGGAAAACCAAGACCAAGGGATATGTTGCTAGGAGGGATCAAATGCATGCCAATGGTCCTTATAGTTTCCACAAGTGCGCTCTCATATGAGGTCGAAGAGGGTTATATTTCATGCTTACCCAAATGGGGAGTTCCATATTCTCCAGATCCACATCCTCTACGTGAGCTCCAAATCCTTCACGAGCCATCTCTCTCCACAATGCCATTCGTTCTACAACTTCACGCTGATTCCCTAAATCCCTCTCGCGTGACTCATTAAACTTAAGTTTCCTTTCTTCTCTCTACCTTTCTGTTGCCATTTCCACCATATTTCTTCACACTGCTCTTGTCCCCACGCATGGTGGGGTTTATCTAGCCATAGGGCGTTCTTCCAAATCTAGAGTTATAATCAAGATCTTAATCGCTAAAGGGATAATGCAAGATAATATTCTTTGGGTTCGCACAAGAACTGAAACTTAGCAACCTATGGATAGGAATAAGTAGAAATGCGTACTCCAAAATGTAGCTATTCAAAACACCACTCCACTAATGATCTACATCACATGTCCAAGTCAAATCAACATCATGCGAGCACGAAATTCTTCATGTGTCCATATAATTGTTTGAAACCTCAAATTTCTCTTTGATGTATAAGCTACCAGCCACTTGTACAACTCTATGGGAAACAAGAGAAAAACACCTCATAGAGCTCATGATATAGATTCTGTTCAACCCATGCGTCTACATCAAAAGAAGGTCCAATGTTAAATTTGTGAGCATACTCTTCCTCTAAATTCTCTAACCAATCCTCAATGTTGGCCAAAGTCAACCGGTATGTGTTCATTACGCAAAGCATCACGACAAACAACTAGAAAAGAGGTCCCGACAATGGAACCCAAATGTAGTCTTTTATTTTACTAAACAACCTAAGGCACGCTAGTACATCACTCAGCCAAAACTAAGCTCTCACCCGAAACACACAAGGGTACAGGTCCCTCTTTTATGGCATCTTGTTCAAGGAGTTAACATGATTATACAATTATTCCATATCCATTCAAGAATAAAGCATAACATGAACTAGATATAGATTCCAACCATATGCAAGATTAACTCATACAAGAATCAAGATTAAATTTACCATGCAAGAACCAATCACATATATGTTAACAACCAATATCCAGCCACAAAGATCCATTACATTAATTATTGTAAAACACAGAAGTTGCATACATACATAGTAATGTCACCATAAGTCATGCACATACATAAACCAACAACATAACTCTAACTAAACATGGATGATGATCATAAACCATGTAAAACACACACACACACACACACACACACACACACACACACACACACACACACACACACACACACACACACACACACACACACACACACATAGGGGTGGGGAATTTCCCTTCATTGCCTATGCATCCTCAAAATAGGTTGCATGCTAAGAATAGCCATGTGCCACTTACAAGATAAATACAAAAGCATGCAAGTATTCCTAATAATTGACCTTCTATAGATAACTCTAGTTCACATCCTATTATTAGCCTAAAGTAGTGCATGGAATTTGATCCTAAATATAGACTTTACTTGAACTACAAGTCCTCATGCTTTAATATTATCTTCAAAACCTTGCTTGGCTGCCACTCCAAGTCCATATTTAGATCTACATCCAAAAATTGGCTAAGTGTTGATCCCTTGTGCACATTACTATTCAACTTCGGTCGCACACCATGTCCTCCTCGTACACGCGTCCTCATGAATATTTCTTCTGTAATGCCTCTTACGCGTGCTCACCTTTTTTCTCAAGGACTTAGTCATTTTACCTTGCTCAACATGTTCATATATATATAAACTTATAGATATAAATGCATTGATTTAATATAAGGTTTTTTAAGAAAGAATGAGAACATTCCGAGTGTAATATTTAATATGCCATAAGGCGTTCTTGTAGTGAGATGAGACCTGTTGGGTTTGACATCTTTCAAAAATTGGAGGGCCAAGATTAGAATGTTAGAGTGTGCGTTGAAATATGATGGACTCTGTTGGGTTTGACATCCACGTTTTCATGCCTTTGAGCTCTTACATCTTTTCATCTTATTCTTTGTGAAGAATCATTTACTTGTGTTTTGAGAGATCTCAATTTTTTTTCGATCATTTCAAGCTCTTCCAGGGCTTTGTCTTGTTGCCTCATAATTTCTTCACACTGGTGTTTCATAAGTCTCAAGAGTGAGCTTGCATTTTCCTTCTGTTTTATTGCTTCCTTGAAGGCGGCTTCATTTTTCTAAACTGATAAACACTGTAAAAATAAAATAAATTTCTCTGAATCTTAAATATCGAGAGAGAAGAAGAATGATTGCTCCATGTGCATACTCTGTGGATTGCTTTGATGGAAATCCCTTCTACTTTCTTACGTTTCTCTGTCTCCATTTGTGCTTGTCTTTGGGATTCAACAACCTAATGTAATGCGTCTTCAAGCTTAAATTTCAGGGCTTTAAAATTCATGCTCATAGCTTCCTACATTTTTAGGTACCGAGCCAGTTAATTCCTAAGATTCATTTATTACAGTATGAAACTCTGAACAAGTAAACAATTTGAGGATAAAATCTGATTTTTTAACTGATTTATGGAGAGAACATACTTCATATCCTTCATAGGTACGAATCTACAATGCATTTCCATCAAGTTCAAGTTTCATGCTTATATCACAACAACATTCATCGCTTTCAAGTTGTTGACTGTGTATCTCTTCAGATTCAGAAGAAACTTGTTAGATCACGGTCTTTCTATCCAATGATGCTTCGAAGCTTGGGTCATCCAAAGATAGGTCACTTTGGATGGAAGAAGGCCCAACAATTAACATTTCTAATCTTGCCCGTCTTGTCATCCAACTGAATGATTTCCACCTTGTTTGAATAGTGCTCCACCAAGCTCGAGATTCCCAATCGATATTTCTTGTCCTTCACATAATTTGCCATTATAAATTGATAACTGGGTAGGTAAGTACCTATATATGTTGTCTTTGTTTTTCTTTCAGTTTCCAAACATGTCCCACTGAGTATATCAGGACCAAACCATGTGGCGATTCATCAAATTTTAAGTCCTCTCTATGCCTTTCACCCTCCTTTGGGTGACTAGAAGAACAAGTTTGACTTTATTCTTCTTCTCATCTTGAGAAATACCCCGGTGATGACACCATCTATAAACCCAACTCAAAATGTCTAGCTTCTCCCATGTTGCTCCAACACAAAGAACAAGATTAATCTCTCAACATCTACTTCCACCCCTAAATACTTTTATGCTACTATCTCAACATTGCATTGAGTATAGAAAGAAAAGAAACAATAAGGAATAAAGAGGAAATGCTAAAATATTTTTTTTCTATTGAACTGAATGTGGGCTTAATGAATGAGAATATCAGGTGGGTGTTTAATTATGTCAAAGAGGTGACCTCGGTTCTGGTAAATATTGAGTGGGTCAAATTGCTTGATTATAATGTTATTGTGTGGAAATCTCAAGATGGTAGATCTCCATGACTGAAATAAGTAGCCCCCTAAATATTGGGTTATGGGTACATAAAAAACCATACACGGGTGGGTTATTATAAAACAAATGAAAGATGCACAGAATTGGTGGAATCCCCAACCATGGGTATACTTAAATTAAGCAGTATATCTATTCTAACACATTGGGTCTGTCAGATTTTACGGTATCATCATATGGTTATAATGTTTTACCTGTCAAATGGGTGTATATTTTTTTTCTTCAATGATGGGCAGGTATTGATGGAATCACCATGGGGATTAAATAAGAAATATTTGTAATCTACGATATTGGGCCTCTGGGTTTGTACAATAGCTCTAAATATTAGTATTTTTTCTATGGTGGCAGTAGGTAATGGTAAATACTAGGACATTGCTTAATTGCATGTAGTGTTGAGTACACATTGTTATTTTGACTAGAAAAATTAATCTGAAACACCAACTTCTATGTGTTTCACCTTTGGTACACATTTTTTTCACTAGAAAAATAAATCGATACACTTCTTTGTGTGATCTGATACAATGTTTAGTACAACTTAATCGAGACTTGCTTCTAACATGTTGCATTTATTATAGGTGCCAAAGTAGCACTCCATTGTACCACTACAGTTGGAGAAAAAACCTTGTACATTGAAGGATTGACTGATAAGGATGGGAAGTTCAGCATTCTGTAAAATGCAACATTCCAACACAATCAAACCATGGTCCGATTCATTCTACGTAACCCACACCAATGTAACCCACAACAATGGAATTGATTCGATGAGAGGATTACTGGGCCTTTCAGTTTCCAATATTTCTTAGTCCATTAATTAGGATGTAATTTTCAAGAGGAATATAGAAAACATAAAAACAAAATTCAAAACAATATAAACAATGTGGAGAAACCCTTACTACTATGTCATAAAATGTTCCATCAACAAGATTAATTTAATCTAACCAAAAGCAAATGAAATTTTGGAGTATGCCATGGTTTTAATTGCAAATACGAAAATTATTTTCTGAAAATGTTTGTAGTAGTGTGTGACCTTAATCGTCCATAGTATATTGCCTCAATGACTTGTACACTACACCCTGTATCTCTATCAAATGATTCAGAAAATTGACACATTCATATGTACCTGGACATTACAAAGAAGAGTTCCACACAATGGTTTCCCCATTATTTTCCACACCATTTTATTTATCATCAATTTAACAAGTTAGCGTTGTGCTGGAAGATTACATATCGATCCCCACCCACTACAAATTGGTTATTCTCATTCTGTCTTTTCAAATTGAATAGGCATTTGTTATTTTGGACACAAATACATTTGATTTAGGTGACCATTAATGGCTCAGTCTGTGTCCCCAAACATCCCTATGCATTGCGGTCAGATATAACTAAGTGGTAATTTTCTAAATACCCTCCAAGTAAATCATAGAAGAGTTTGTACTTAGCAATGTATGAAACTATATGGAGTCTCAATATTAAACTTTCACTTCAACAAGTTTGATAGAAAAATATTGACCCATGAAACATGTATGATGCATGCATCTCTGTTGAGTCTCAAACATGGAACCTTTTCAAATTTCCCCTGCTTCTTAGTTTTCCTCTTCATACACATATTGCACCACCGTGAATAATACCTACAAGATACAAATGATACATTGGAACTCAATGTCCTCCCCTTCCATCAAACCCCTTCTTGATCACCCCTCATCCTTTCCCTTTATTTCACTTCCTCATTTTTTCATTCTTCACTCCATCCCTTTTCCATTCTCGAGGAATACAACTTCTTCATCAAGAAAATATTATTTAATAGATATTTATCTTGGTATATCTCACCCAACTTATTTAAAATCTTCTTCAAACTAGATTCTTTATGAACATTTATCAGATTGAATCTGCAAGACATAGTCTAATGAGACCTTTAGCATTTCTACCCATTACATAATATGTTATAGCCAAAGTTGGATCCATAGGCCTCTGGACATTTTCATCCACTACATCCCTTAGATCTTGATTAATTAATAGATCTTCCATCTTCAGCTTCCACATTTTAAATTTCATGCTAGAAGATTTCTCTAACTCAATCCTCCCAAATGTTCTTTCCATTTGAAAAATATCTGCAACAAGATCATAAAGTATCCTCTATAAAAGCTTCCACTCAAACCTTGATTAACACAAAAACCCCCAACAAACCAAAATTGAAACCAAAGGTGATTAGGCTCTGATACCACTTGAAAGGAAATTAGAGTAGTAGAACAACTTCCTACGCCAATCTTGAGGAGAGATATTATGCAAAACATTTAAAAGTTAATCTAATAATTACATAACTTCTAGAAACACATTCATAACAAGAAAATAAATAATTAACAAAAACACCAGATATTCGTGGGGAATAAACTTTCGGAGGAAAAACCCCACACTCCAAAAGCCCACTTAATGTATTTCAAATCCAACAAAAAGATTACATACACTTACAGAGTGAGTTTATTACGGGAGGATTACAAGTAAACAATTCTAGAAGAATTTAGCGAGCATTGCAACATACCAATACTTGCAAAATTTACCACGTAAACTACTCCTCAAAGTTTAAATTTATAGACCTCCGGTTATACAAGAAACCATCTATGGTTTACAAAACCATGTGCAAAACCTCTCATGAGGTGTATTGCATTAAAAAAGGCAAGATCTTGGTCTAAGATTATGTTTTCATGTCCACAATATTCTCCCTGATTTTTGACCCTCAAAGATGACATAAAATATGTCATAATATCTCTAAAAGTAGATCTTCCATGATATAGTATCATATGGGAATATTTTGACAACTGACATTTCTATTTTTTAAATACTGACAATGTAAAACAGTTGTAGGGAAATCAAATCTATGGAAAAAGCAAGGTTGAGACACCTCATTTCCAACAATCTCCCACTTGTTGAATACCTTGCAAGGGCCAAGGAAAACATACCATCATGGATCAACTGCTAGGGGCCAAAAGACCCATAGAATTGGAACACCACCTAAATTTTGATGTGCTCACGGGCTTAGTTAATGCATCTTCAACATTTGCAAGTGTTTAACCTTTTCCAGCTTCACCCTGCCATCCTCGACCATATATCTCACAAAGTGATACTGAACATCAATGTGTTTTGTCCTAACATGAAAATTCAGGTTCCTTGTAAGGAAGATTGCATTTTGATTGTCATAGTCAATTCTAATTGTACCTATTTCGATCCAATATCTGAACACAAATGCTTCAACGAAATGGATTCTTTACAGGAATAAGTAGCTTCCATGTACTCTACCTCAGTAGTGGAAAAAGTGACCACAACCTATTGCTTTCTCATCCAATTGATTGCACCACCATTAAGAGTAAACACATATGCACTAGTGGACCTTCTTCTATCGACATCACCAACCCAATTTGAATCCACAAAACCATGAATACTTAGGGAATACTGATCTCCTATGCCATGAAAACATATAGAGTACTTTGTTGTAGCCCAAAAATATCTGAAGACCCTCTTAACTGCATCCCAATGCACTCTTCTGGATTATACATAAAATGAGAAAGAACTCCCCTTTGTTTGGGAAATGTCTAGTCTTGCATGAGACCATAGCATACATTAAGCTACCAGCCTGCACTTTGGTAAAGCAATATGCTCATGTATTCCATCTTTGATGGGGATGAAGGACATTTTGAAATAGAGAGATTTGTTACCAATGTAACAAGAACACAAAGTGGTTTACAATCCTGCATGTTGAACCTTTGCAAAATAGAAAAAACATACTTACTCTGGCCAATCCATATCTTTCTATTCTCACAATCTCTTCTAATCTCCATCCCAAGTATGTGTTTTTCTACACCAAGATATTTTATTTCAAATTGTACAAACATTTGATATTTTAATTCTACAATCAAACATTTTCCTTTCCCAATAAACAACATGTAATTAACATATAAATCAATTACCAAGAAACAATCAACATCAGATTTAAAATATACACAGTGATCATATTTAAACCACACAAACCCCAAACTCAAGACATGTATAAAAATTTTGGCACCACATCTTAGGACTTTGTTTAAGGCCATACATGGATTTCTTTAACTTACAAAACAAATTTCTTTTACCTTTCACCACATAGTGCTCTAGATGTGTCATATAGATTTCTTCCTCCAAATCACCATGAAGGAAAGTAGTTTTCACATCCATTTGTTCAACCTCTAGGTCGTAAGTTGTTGCAATAGACAATAAAAACCGAATGGATGTCATTTTAGCAACATGAATATATATCACGATAATCAATACCTTCAACACGAGAGTAACCCTTCATAGTAGACCATGCCTTATACTTTTCAACATTTCCATCTCGAACCAATATTTTCTTAAACACCCATTTACATCCAACAAGTTTCGACCTTGAGGAATGGTAAAAGGTCCCATGTATCATTCCTTTTAAGGGTTGTCATCTCTTCATGCATGGCTATTTTCTAGGATTGTGTATCATTCATATCCAAAGCCTATTGTATAGATCTCGGTTCATTAATGTTAGTACTCAAAGCAAATATACACTTCCAATCATCGGTGAAAACTTATACCTTTTTGGTGGTTGCCTTTGCCTTGTAGACTATCGAAAAAAATGTGGTGAAGATTATTCCTCCTCTTCTTCCTCTTGAAGATTTAGAGCTTGATGAGCTCTCCTCAACCTCATTTTTATTTTGGGGTCTCGATTCAACTTTAGGCGTAGAAGGAAGTTGAAACATATCCTTTTTGTTCAATTTCTTTATGATGTTCTAGCTGAAAATAAATAGGGAAGATTTAATCCCTCTAAAATTAACACTTTTGGAATGAATTACCTTTTGTGCAACAAAGTCTTAAAGCTTGTATCCTTTCACACCATAGCTCGATCCCAGTCAATGAAGATACATTTGATAGCCTTAGAATCCAATTACATTCTCTTCTCCTTAGGCACATGTGTATATGCCTCACAACCAAAAACTCTCGAGATGTCTAAGTGAAGGATTTTTGCCCATCCACACCTCCATTGGAATTTTTTCAACAAGTTCTTATGTAAGAGATCTATTTATCAATTAACAAGTTGTGGCAATAAATTCAACCTAAAAATTTTGTTCTAGGCTAGATCCACTCAACATGCTCCTAGCCTTCTCCATCAACGTTATGTTCATTCTTTCTGCAACTCCATTCTGTTGCGAAGAATATGGAGTTTTCTTTTGTCTTTTAATCCCGCAATCTATACGAATCGGCAAAGTTTGCATAGAATAGTACTCACCACCATTGTCATTTCTCAAAGATTTAATTTTATTTCTAGTATGAGTTTCAACCATAGCCTTGAACTCCTTGAAATGACTGAAAACTTCATATTTACTCTTTAAAAAATATACCCATGTTCTCCTACTAAAATCATCAATGAAAGTAACATAATAAATTGATTTAGCAATAGAAGCAACCTTAACAGGACCAAATACATCCGAATGGATCATATCCAAGATACATGAAGACTTATGAGTAGATGAGTAAAAATGAATGTGATTCTATTTTCCATAAATATAATTCTCACAAAAATCAAACTCACCATTACAATCATTCAACCCATCAAGGAGGTTCTTATTTTTTCATGGATTTTAAACCTTTATCTCTAGTGTGGCCAAGGATTTGGTGCCATAATATGGTCTTCTCTGTAGGCAATTTTGATTCGGTAGACAGAGCACCCTTGGCTACCCGGAAGCCACGACGATCCGTAGAATATGCAACCATCTCCTTTTTTAATGAAGTAGTTTCGGATTATTTTTATCGGAAGTACTATTGCACTTAACCATGTATGCATCAAGTTGGTACAATGTACCCAATTTTCTTCCTCTTGCTATCACTATAGCACCTCTAACCATTTTAACACCTACTTCAAAAAATTGTACATACACACCCACATCTATTAGCTTGCTAACAGATAATAAATTTCTTGCTAGTCTCGGGATATGCAAGACACAATCAAATCTTCTAACTCTACCATAAGAAAATTTCACATGAATACTACCACGACCAACAATGTCAAGGAAAGAATTATCACCCTAATACACCTTACTACCATCATAGTTTTCATACTTACTAAACCAGTTTTTGTTAAGATTCATGTGGAAATATGAACCTAAGTCTATCAACCATGCATTATCACCTACATAAGTGGCCAAAGATGCAATAAAAGCATCTCCATCTTCCTTTTTGGACTCAGAATCAAAATCTTGCTTCTTCTTCCTCTTTTTATTTTCTTCTTTGCATTCCTTTCGAAAGTGTCCAGATTTTCCTCATTTACAACATATCACCTTAGACTTACCAGGAGATTTTGATCTCCCTTTATTCTTGGACTTAGAACATCCACATGGATTCTCATCTTTGCCTCATTATTTTGGTCTTTTCGAACACTCAAACCCACTTTGGAATTTAGAGAGAGATTCCTTCTCATCTCTTTGTAGAGTAGAGAACCAACAACATCCTCCATCTTCGGGGGTGTGAAGTGCTCCCAATGGCCATGACTAGGTTATCCCATGAGTCTAAAAATGAACACAACAAAATTTGGCACCTTTCTTCTTCGTCCATCTTAACCCCAACTGAGGTCAACTAGGTCACCAACATATTGAATGTTTCCAGATGCTCAAATATTTGTCCACCTTCTTCCATTCTCAAGGAATACAACTTCTTCCTCAAGAAAATATTATTTACTAGATATTTAGCTTGGTATATCTCACCCAAATTCTTCCAAAGCTTCTTCAAAGTGGATTCTTTGTGAACATTTACTAGGATTGAATCTATTAAATTTTGAGTACATTACAGTGGATGTAATACAAAACAATATTATATTTTCTATATGATATTCAGATACAAGTGGCTATTATATAGCCATAAAGGTAGGTAAACAACTTCCTAGGAAATAGGAAGTGAGTAGAACAATAAACCCGATAATAGCTACGGGTATAACAAATAATCATTCATAATATATTGTTATTCTAACAATATATATGACTAACTTACTAATATTCACTATAATAATAATTACCAATGTAATTATTATTCACACACGTACAAATGTGGAGCACTAAAATATTGATATCCTAACATTCCCCCCCTTAGTGCGAACATGGGGAAAACACCATCTTCAACCAAAACATCGCTCCGTAGCTTTGCACATGGTCTCGATCCTCAACACCGACCGGTGGGAACTACATCATCCGGGGACCGTTCAACCTATTAGATGAATAAATGAATTGGGACCGTTCAACCAATTCACATCAACCATCAAATCAGTTTGATCAAGAACACTTCCTGTAATAGTATCAATGGTACAAATCATTATCATCAAGGGGACACACAAGCACTGCACCTTGCACATAGGAACAGGGGATGCTCATCTATTCTTATTCATCACACAAGACACAAAGATGTCACTAAAGTAGTTTGCGGCCTCTGAGGTAGTGACAAACTCGAGGACGCTGATTGTCCTCCTGCCTCGTTGCCTCCATCCTCCAATAACATGCTGCTAGCTCAGTAGATTATGGCTTTGAAGCTCATCAGGTTTCACATTGAACTTTATTTTGTCTCCCCCCCGCAATGTGAACCACAAAATTTATTAGGACGTCGGTCACCGCCAAAAATGCATCCACAAGATGTTTTATTTTTACAAAATTTTACAATGACTCTTTTGACGATGAGACTACTTTGAATAACAACATTTGACAAAATGATACTGGATTTTGACAACACAATTATTTAGACAATGACATATATGAGAATGGAAACTTTAACACTTGACCAATTTACAACTATTACATAGAAGACGATAATGAAAAGCAATTAAAGATTACTTTTCGAGAATAGTGACACTTAACTCTTTTAAAATACGACAAAATGACAATGGTATACAAGACAATTATTCTTTTGATAAACGTGGATAACATAAACACAAACTACATGAGAGACTACACAACATAGGAAAATGAAATTAGTTTTTTTTTACTTGGACAAAAATAAAAAGGACTCCTTACTTAATGATGAACGAAAAAGCACTAGTGTCTATATGACAGATCTAAATAAAAAACAAAACAAGAATTAATTGAACCGACTCAATACTTGCATACGCATAGATAGATGAATAGTTTGTGCTCCTCGTTGTTAGATGGCTTGCTGGTTTGTAAAACTATTGGCAACGAAAATCAGAGATGTGAACGCAATGTGTGTAATGAAATTCGATGCAAATCAAATCCAATCCAATCTGGCAATGTCGGTCGACCATCCTGAGCTTCGTATTTGAGAGTGTGAACATCCATGAGACACGTGGCACCCAAATGACATGGCTTAGGACGTGTTAGACAGTGACTGGTATATCACAGTAAAGTCTGCGTAGAAATCCAGAAGCGCGTACACCCAAGTCTGACTGATCCTCAACACACTTGCGCTTGTATACATTCCTTCATAGAGCACAACTCCATGCACAAATCACGCCATAGTATCCACTAATTTCACTCTGATATAGATGCGTGAGACAACACGTTTCTTCTCCTTCACGTTTTTCCAGCACGCAACTCGTGAAAACCGTGGTTTTGATTCGAACTACTGCGCTCAAATAAACTGTCGATCAATAATATTTGATAGAGCCAAGGATTTTTGGCTCATTTTCTCAACCGCTTAACATACTGTTTTGCACACGCATACTAATCTAATGTAGAATACACATTGAATGCGTGGACACCAAACTCAGCAAATAAACTTGCAATACGGCTCAAATTTAATGCAAACAGCTGAACACCCTCTCCTTATCTACAGCACGCGTCCATCTCCAGG
Source organism: Taxus wallichiana var. yunnanensis (assembly GCA_018340775.1). NCBI lineage: Eukaryota > Viridiplantae > Streptophyta > Pinopsida > Cupressales > Taxaceae > Taxus > Taxus wallichiana. The sequence continues at coordinate 169,097,441 of CM031244.1, forward strand.
TAAATAAATAATACTCAGAACAAAATGGGAAGCATAATATGGAGCTATAATGAATAGTAGTTACCCCTCAATACAATCTACTCTTCCATCACAGGGACAAGACAGAGTCGCTCTGATACCAAATATTAAATTTGGTACAGAATTGCACAGTGGATGTAATACAAAACAATATTATATTTTCTATATGATATTCAGATACAAGTGGCTATTATATAGCCATAAAGGTAGGTAAACAACTTCCTAGGAAATAGGAAGTGAGTAGAACAATAAACCCGATAATAGCTACGGGTATAACAAATAATCATTCATAATATATTGTTATTCTAACAATATATATGACTAACTAACTTACTAATATTCACTATAATAATAATTACCAATGTAATTATTATTCACACATGTACAAATGTGGAACACTAAAATATTGATATCCTAAATGAATCTGCAAGACATATTATAATGATACCTTTATCTTTTCTATCCATTACATCATATGTTGTAGCCAAATTTGGATCCATAGGCCTCTGAACATTTACATCCACTACATCCCATAGATCTCGATTAATCAGATCCTCCCTCTTGACTTCCACATTTCAAAGATCATGCCAGAAAACTTCTCTACCTCAATCCTCCTAGATGTGCTTACCATTTGAAAAATATCTACAACAAGATCACAAAGTATCCTCTGCACAAGCTCCCACTCAAACCTTGATTAGCAAAAAAAACCCTACAACCCATAATTGAAACCAAAGGTGATCAGGATCTGATACCACTTGTAAGGAAATTAGAGTAGCGAAACAAATTCCTACGCCAATCTTGAGGAGAGATATTATGCAAAAATTTTAAAAGTTAATCAAATAATTACATAAATTCTAACAACACATTCATAACAAGAAAATAAACAATTAACACAAACACCAGATATTCATGGGGAAAACCCTTTCAGATGAAAAACCCCACACTCCAAAAGCCCACTCAATGTATTTTAAATCAACAACAAGATTACATACACTTGTAGAGCAAGTTTATTACAGGATTATTACCAGTAAAAAATTATGGAAGAATTTAGGAAATGCATTCCAACATACCAATAGTTGAAAAACTCACCACGTAAACTACTCCTCAAACCTTCAATTTATAGACCTCTTGTTATACAAGAAACCATCTATGGTTTGCAAAAACATGTGCAAAGCTTCTCATGATGTGTATTACATTATGTTGGGCCCCTGAAATATTGACTAAGTATGTAGGCGTGTGGGCACACGGGATCCCAATTACAGGATGGCACGCAAGGTAAAAGCACGTAAGAGAGAAGGCTTAAGGAAGAAAATAACGCATGTGGTGCACGAAAGGAGGTTCAAGACTTAGCCGATTTAAGCAACAAAGGTAGAACATGTGAAAAGCGTGATCGGTTGTGCACGGATAAGATGCCAGCCTGACAACAGGTGGCCCAGAAAGAGCATGCTAGCGATGGGATCTTCTAGAAGATCATCATGAGATGGAGTGGAGAGCTCGGCCTGAAGGAACATGCTCACTTGGAGGACCACATTTGACACTTGGTGACGGATCTGAGGGCATGGCAAGGTGAGTTGGTAGTGCGGGAAGGTGATAAATACAAGTGCTTGTAGTGGGAAAAGAGACACAGAGATGAGGAGACCGAGATAACATACATATGGGGATATAGAGATAGAGGAAGAGATATACACACAGAGAGAGATAACATGGGTGAAGCTCTGCAGGATTACTGCGAGTGGAACTTTGATATAGAAAGGAATGTACTAGGCATAGTATTGTAATTTCTTTTTCTTTTGGCATAGTTATACAAGCCTAGTGATGTGCATGACTGCGGTCTACCCTCTATGGCTCTTTGTAATGAAACAATGAATACAATGAGGTTACCTATTGCAAATAGACATGGATATCAGTGGCTTTAATGTATATTTCATTCATAGGAGTTCTCTTTCCTTTCATGCTATGAATGAATGGTTGTATCTTTCTTTCTGTTATGATATATGTTATGGAGTCTGTTAAAATATCCGGTCTGAAGAAACTACAAGGATCTGGAGGTCGTTATGAGCCCTATGATTCTTGTATGTCTAAAATTCTTTCCTAAATACTCTTACACTAATCATAGATAAATTCTTCCCACTAAAACTCACATAAAAGAGAGACTCAAAGCACCCGCGCGTGCCTTAGGTGAGCACTCAGCTTTTGCTAGGTGATAGGCCGACGCGCATGGGATTCCTTCCTTTTATAGTGGGAGTAAAATTGACTACACATTAACAGATAATATCTTAGTCTAATATTATGTTGTCACATCCACAATATTCTCCCTAATTTTTGACCCTCAAATATGTCATAATATCTCTAAAAGTATATCTTCCATGATATACTATCATATGGGCATATTTTGGCAACTGAAATTTCTATTTTTAAAATCGACAATGTAAAAAGATGTAGGGAAATCAAATGTATGGAAAAAGCAAGGTTGAGACACCTCATTTCTAACAAGCAAGCTATTCAACACATGTCTACATCAATGTAGTTTGCAACATACACAACACTATACCAACACACCGATATAAACAACCTATGTATAACATTGATCAACCAAAAAAAAATACAAACATTTTATGAAACTCAATCCCCTAAAAAATCAAATAACAACCATGTGGAAAAAACACCATGTTACCCCATGTCGGGTGATACATCTAAAGCTCCCAACATATGAGCACATGTCAACCCATTGCAAATATAAAAATTAAGGGATTCATTTGTTGAAATGTAAAGAGCCACACATGGAATTTCAAATGTTTCAAATTCCGTGATAGATTTGTAATCCTTCACAACTATCTAATCTAGATGTGTAGATATTTGTAGGATTATATAAAAATCAATGAGTAGAAAATAAAAAACCATAGATATCCCTTAAGAAGATGCTTATTAAAAACACTTAGATTAATACAAATTTGTGCTCAAAATATATTACTTTCTCTATTGAGAATCTTATTTAATATTGTTTTCACATATACATATATCACATCTAAATCCTTATTTAGAGAGCTAGCCTAGATATCTTGCACTCCAAATCATTGGTATTCGAGTAGTTCATCCTTCATGTCCCATGAAATGAGGTTAGAATATCAAAATCTTGGTGTAAGACCATGAGATCCCAAAGATTACCAACCATGTCATTTTTAGAATTCTTATTTGGATAGAGACAATAAATAATAAAATGAAGACCACACAATGATCAAGAATGAGATCACAATGGAGCTTCATGAACAAAATACATGTGGATCCTCACACAAGAACTCATAGCATGCCTCCTATAGACATGTGAATGTTGATAGTGAAACCCGTAGAAAGTAACTACATAGAGCTTCTTTCCACCATTCTTTCACTTAAAGGGAAGTAAACTTATCAATATTTTCTTCATTTCATGAGTGTTTTTCTCTAAGGTTCCTCCTATGAATTACTACACAAGATATTAACCATGCAAGTAGATGTTCTTGGAGCTCTATTTGTGTTATTAGGTGCAACCATAACTTTCTAAAAAATTAGATCTTCAGGATAAATTATTATCGGAATTACATGCATCACTTTATGTGGGAAATTTTGAGTTCTTAGACATATGAGTAAGTGAAAAGGAACTTAATCTGGGATAGTATGAAACATGATATGAAAAAATATGTGGTAAAATGTGATACATGTCATCTTAAAAAGGGTTTTTTGTGCCCATGACACTTTATAATTGCTTCTAATTCGCACTATAGCATGGACATATGTATCTTTTGACATGTTTAATGGATAATTAAAGTCTTGTGGGAAATCATTGATACTTGTGGTGGTTTATTTCCTCTCCAAATATGCGCACTTGTGTTGTTTGGACCAACCTTTAACACTTCCATAATTTGTTTGTGTCTAAGATTCAGTTGTGTATGTCCATTCTTTGTTGCATCTTGTGTTAAAAATATTTCATTCTGATTATAGGCCCTATTCTATGTGTGATTTGGGAAAATGTTATGAATCCAAGATTCCAAACAATGGAAATTACATTGATTTAAATGTTATGTAAATTGTTTGACAAAATGTCTAACAAAGGAAAAATAAAACAAAAAAAAAAATTGCTTTCATATCTTAAATTGATGCAAATATTAACCTTTACTTGATCAATTAACAAGTCAAAGTATTTTATTTGATTAATTAGATGAATTAAAACTATAAAAGTAGTAAAACATGTTACAACTAAAAACAATTATTATTGTGATTCCCTTTCCAAATGCAAAAATAGGCATGAATTTTATGAAATGACCTATAAAACTTGTGGCATAAGAGAGATAAAGTGTTCTAGCACAAAAATTATTGGCACTAGATATATTTCTTAGCATTTTAATTTTTAACACCAATATGCATTCTACAAAGGAAATAGGGGTGAGTTTTGTAGATTGAGTCAATTTTCACTTACCAATATGTCTTAGCTTGATTATTGGGACCACCTGTTTGACTAATTTTACTTGGCACTTTAGGTTGCTTAGAGCTTGAACTTACTTTATCATCTCAATCATTTTAATCAGTTGGCCCTTGTTCGATGCTCTTTACTCTTCGTAGGATTTATCAAGTTGTTATTGTAGGCTCTTCAATTTTTATGGCTAAATCTATAACTACCTAGTTATTTCTTTCTTGGTTTGATGTATGTAGTCCTCTAATGACTTCGGCCTTTCAAATTTAATTTTGATCTATGTATAGTGTGTTCCACCACTTCAATAATAGATAATATGTGTTTGATGTCTATAGGTTAGATATTTTGTTCGCAACATGGTAGTTCCATGAAAACTCGCCTTTGGTTATGTAATGTCAATTCCTAGTGGATTTGAACCTTTCTTGCTCTTCGAACTCACCCACAAATTGGTCTTGATCCTATTAGTTCCCATTGCATCAACGAAACAAACAACACCATGCCTCTAATAACCGTGTTGTCATTTCAACACTAATAAGGGTAGTACTAAATTTTAAATTTCCTATAATAAATGAAAATCAAAATCTTGTAACAATACGAGTAGTTAAGAAATATGTAGTAAAATTAGAAAAAATGGAATCATGTACCTAGATAACATATATACCCGTTATACCCTTCACTTTTAAATACTACAAGTTTTCAATTCGCAGTGAGATTACTGTAGAAAAATTGAACCAATTTTTTTACCCTACTTTTATGAATTGAGCACAATATGTATGCAATATTTTTATGAATTCAACAAAATAGATGTGCCCTACTTCATAATTCCACACATTATGTATACTCACAAATATAACATGGGTTATATTTTTCCCACCCAAATAACATTTGGTGTATAGGGAAACTAAAAAGGTTCGGTTTCAAACCCAACCCAAATATTTGTGTCTTGTATAAATTTTTAGTCTCTCATTCTAATTGCAATCTCAAGTAACTAAAGGAAAATTTGTGGTGTGTGAACAACCATTGACAATTGAGCCCCTCAAGAAATCATACATACAAAAGAGAGGTAGATTTTATATATCAATTAAGCTTATTATTATTTTATTTCATGTCATAAAGGTTTTCAACTAGAAACCATTCAATTTGATAGGTAAGATGTAGACATGAATGGAATGTTGAAAATTAAAAGGTGGGAAAGTAAATACATGCATGGCACTGTACCTATTCCACGAGAGAAATTTGTTCCTACCTAAATAATATCTTCAATGGTGCTCCACCTAATCACATCAACCTCGTACACATTATTCACATGAGTACAATGTGAACTTAAAGGGGCCAAAATTAAAAACTAGTGAGAAATTTCTTCTGATGTGTCTAGATGTTTAGGATTAGTAACATAGCTAAAATTAGGTATAATATCAAGCATATTAATATAAAATATTAGTAGTGCATGTTCTCGATAAACACAATAGTCATCAAACATGATCAGAGGAATAAAAAAGGTCTTTGGATGAGTAAAATTGAAAATTTTAGATGTAAACTTAGTTGTGCTAGAAATATCTAGCTTTGAAGGAGGGGTATTTTTAGTATGTACCATAAGGGACTCAAGTCAGTAATGGCCAAGGATAGTAGGTAGAAAATGAGAATATAAAATGGAGTTATCCTCAACCACATGATTAAAAATATGTATGCCTAAACTCTCAACAATAATTTCTATAGTATCATCATCATTATCAAAGTAATTTATGACGAGGCCATCATGATGCTCTTAATTAACTAATAAAAATAATTGAGGAGAAGTATTAGAAGCTAGTGGAGGTAATGGAGGAGGTAGCAAAAATTAGATTGATAAAAAGGACTTTAGTCATAGAGGGACAAGGTGAAATTAGGGTTATCTCAACTATTGCGACAAAAAAATGTAGTATCATAACTTTTTGCAAAGCAATCACCTATCACACATGTATGTAATTTATCCATATGAATGGGCTAGGACATATGGTAATTAAATATGATCAATATAAGCAGAAGAAATAATAGTGCAATACTTGAAGGGTTCTTCATCAACAAAAATAGTGTACTCATAAGGTCTATCATCTATAAATTTGACAATTGATGAATAACGGATGTGATAGCTTCCATAGATTGGATCCAAGGACATCCTAAGAGGAGATTGTAATGAAAATCATTATCCATAATGTGAAATGTAGTAGGGAGATTCTTGGGGCGGATAAAATGTCCAAAGTGGTTTTACCAAGTGTAGATCTTGATACATTATCAAGGGATCATAAAATTGTAATAGTACTATCAATTGTAGTAATAGAAATACCAATTTGTTGGAGCAAAGAGCTAGGGAATATATTCAAACTAAATCGATATCGATCAAAACATGCTTAACAATAAATACCAATTCCAAAATTAATAATAATGGTGGAAATTGATGAAAAACTTGCTCACGATGTACCTCGGTACAATGGACTAAAGTAATAACCTTGTCCGTGTTCTAAAATGTGTCCATAATAGAGGAAAAGGAAGAAGGTTGAGTAAAAATAGTAGATTTCTTTAGACCCATATGTGGGACACTCCTAGATTGTGCTTCTTCTTTAAAGGGATTTAGGAGAGCTTTAAGAACCTATTGTGCAATGAGTTCTCTTGAAATTACCAAGTGAGGGAAATATTTTAGTTAGAATTTCTTTTATAGGTGTTCGTGGGTTTAATTTCATACTAAGGTTGACCTATCGAATATGAACTAGCCCATGAAAAGATATCAAATTCAAAATGTTTCTATTGGGTGGAATAGGGTGAAATTGACGTCAAATGTAGAGAATATAACATTCATTGCATGATTATTTAATTAACATATTAAACATATATACATGTTGTGGAAGGAGGAGAAGAAAGCCAACAATAATTGGACTCCATGCACTAAAGGTGGATGATCAAAAGACGTCTGTTGATATGAAATATGCCAACATTCCCCCTTATTTCATTGTTTTTACAAAGGTACCTATGAAACATCATCATAGTCTTTTGACACTGGTATTTCTTCTTCGAGTCATCATCTTTTTGATTCACGACGCGTCCTTTCTTCTTGTTATGGTGAGGACAAAGTCCTGGATTTCTATGAATCACTACGAATAAATGTGCTCTCGTTTCCTAAGTTGCAGATGAAGAGGTGGGATCGATATGCTCGTGTAGTGAGACACAAACTCTCTTGTGGGTGTTCTATATTGTGTTCATCATCTGCATCATAGCCTTCCTCAAGCTTGGCACGACTCTTCTCCGTTTGGTACCGTTTGTCGAACAAGACCCAATCATGGAGTATTTTATGCAATATGTCCTCAAATTACAAGTTTTGGAGATTTTAAGCAACACAAAGTAGAAATCGATTCTTTCTTGGTCTTGACTTTGGTCTCTCAGAAGTTGAACGTCCCCATGGTTGCTTGCAATACTGCTATCATCTTTGGGCATGATTTTCATGCACTCATATTGCTACACGGGATCATGGGCTTTAGCTCGTTGACTGGTTTCTCACATTTTTATAGCTTTATAGCGGAATTGATGAAGTTGGGGTTTATAGTAAACTTTTGTTTATTCCAATTGAAAATCACATAATGAAATTTATATGCTTTAAATAAGATTCTCTGCCGATGCAAGTACCGCTTTGAAATACTTATTTTTGAAATAATTCTTTACGCCTTTACACGCAAAGTCTCTCCTTGTGGATGTCGTTGCAAAATTCTCCTTATATGTTCCCTTGGTCACTTGGTCTTCACTGGTTTCTCCCATGTTGTCCCCTGCTGCTGGAGCGTCTCCTCTGCCTCCACATGTCTCCATAGGTTGAATTTTCCTCTACCGTCAACCTTGCATCATCCACACAGGTTTGTTTTCCATACTAGGACCGCTGGCTAGAATTCTAGTGCAGGTTGTTTAAACACCAAATGATTTAATGCCATGCATGCTTGTTTTTAACGCTAGGGGAAGATATAGTCCATTTCAATTTCCATTAGATCTTTCCATTGGCTATTATTCTTCCACCTTCCACGTTTCACTGTGAATTTGGTGTTGGTCCATGCAGGTTCCGAACAGGTAGCAAGAGGCACCGTTTAATTCCCTCGTTGGCCGCTTACCAGGTCACCTTGGGACAAGTAGAAACAGGTCACTGGTTTGTTGGGAGGTGGAGCGCTCTGATTTCCGAAACATGTTTGCTGCTTCCTCTTACATCCAAAACAGTCCTACATGCTCATAAATAATTCACATCAAATACCACACAAAAGGCAATGTTTGCGCCGAATGCTAAAAGACAGGTCGATGTAATGTCTAGTACAGGATTGACACTTTGATTCGCTTTGAGCGATATTAACTACCCAGGTCTGACACAACGTCCAACAATGTTAACTAAGAAAATCAGAAAAACATGTAATGGATGTCAAAATGTTGAAAGACGACAGATACAAGTCTGAGGTCGCAAGTATCTCTGATACCAATGGTGTTAGACGCAGATAATATAACATTCATTGGATGATTATTAAATTAAGATATTAAGCATATATACATATCATGAAGACAACAATCAGATGGACTCCATGCATGGAAGGTGGACAGTCAAAAGCCATCCGTTGATATGAAATATGCTAACAAAAACCATCCAAAATGTTGAAAGAAAAAAACTGGAGGTCTGAGGTCACAAGGAGCTTTGATACCAATGATGTCAGATGCAGATTATATAATATTCATTGGATGATTATTAAATTAACAAGTTAAACATATATATACATGTCATGGAAGGAGGAGAAGGAATCCAACAGTCAGCTGGACTCCATGCATAGAAGGTGGACAGTCAAAAACGTATGTTTCAATACGAAATATGCCAAAAAAAACCATCCACTTTGAATTGAACTGTTCGATGGTCCCATACAAGTAGTTTGTGGGGTTTTACAAACTTCACAAAATGATATATGTAAGGATTATATTGATATGGGCTCGTGTATTTTTTGTGAGCAATTAGGAAACATGAATAAATAAGAAATTCATGGAAGACAAATAAGGATGTGTCACCTAGGATTGGAATGAGCACACAAGTCACGTCTTAAATGCGCATCCAAAGTTGTCATTCCCAAATGATAAATTGTCAAATTTACGTGTCTACAATTGGGTGAAGAGTTTAGGTTTTAGAATATGAAAAAATTCATTAGGAACATTTTTCTCCACTTTTGGCCAATGCAATATGGCTTTGATTTAAGCCCCTCGATCATTGTAGAAATATGTGATTTGGAAGTGTTATTACAATGTCACCATTTGTTGTTGTAGAGGCTCGTAGAAGGGAGTTTTCTCTTAGGCGACCAATGATCAACTCAACTCCAAGTTGGTGGTACTAGTGGGGCAAGAATATTAGTGGTTGTGGGCAACTTGCCAACCATATATGTGTAGGAATTGAGCTATTCAAATGATGGTATCTAACCATAGGCAATACAACTAGAATTTTTGGTTGACCAAGGGATCGAATTCCAAACTCATTTGATGCGAGTTAACGCGGGACCACGGCGAAGAAGTGAAATAATTATATTTTTTTGAAGACACTTTGAATTCCTTAGAATTTATTAGTGTACTAAATAGTTCAATTGTTATATGGAGGGTGATTATGATTATATAACCTAAATTACATTTGTTATGTGATTTTATTGCAATTATGTGTCTAGTTTTGGAAGACATCTTATGTAATTAATTATAATGCATTGTAAGTGTAAAATTATTTTCCTCATCTACAAATTGTATAATAAAACTCCATACACACACACACACACACACACACACACACACACACACACACACATACATCTATATATATATACATATACATATATATATGTATATGTATATGTATATATATGTATGTACATACACACACACACACACACACACACACACACACACACACACACACACACACACATACACATATATATATATATGTGTGTGTATGTACATACATATATATACATATACATATGTATATGTATATGTATATATATATATATGTATGTACATATATACACATACACACACACACACACACACACACACACACACACACACACACACACACACACACACACACACACACACACACACATATGTACATATATATATATATGTATATATATATATACACACATATATATACATATATATGTACATACACACATATATATATATGTATATATGTATATATATGTATATATGTATACATATCTATATATATACATACATACATACATACATATATGTATATATGTATATATATAAAATTTAGAATACACTCTAATAAATCCAAGAAATTTAAAATCATCATTATCACCATTAATATTATGTATAAATTTGAATAGTTCAATGTATCTTCTCAAATGATCTTAAAAACATACTTCCATTAAAAAATATTCTAATGTAATAAATAAATATTATATTTCAATGGCCTACCGACATTCCTCGCTAAACTTAAACTTAACTTTGGAGAATAGAAAATAAAATACGTAGAGTCATCTTCTTTAAACTCAATTTTGAAGACTCAAATCAAATTTTGCCCAAATAACACACTCCTCGATGTGCTTTTACATTGGTGATAGTATTTAACACCGAAAACTCCATGGCCTTTCCCGGTGCAAACGTACTACCTAAACATTTAACCGGAACCAACATCAATGTATGATTTAAATTGGAACGACAGTGTACCAAGTTTGACTTAAAAATGGACCCACCTTGACACGTCCGATAATATCGGAACACACCGTAGGGTCATCGGATGCGGGATCCCTCAATCATACATGACACATTCAAGCTCACACACTAGTAGTATAGATCGGCATGGTTACCATGATTGGGCTTGGGATCAAATTTTAAGAGCTGGTTTGAATTTTATAGTTTTCATATAATATTGGACCAATTATTTGATGGTGAAAAGCAATATAAATATTTTACACTTCATATGAAAAGAATAAATCAAGTATACCCGTCATAAAAATTAAGAATACATTTTTAAATGAGAAATTATTATTTTTAATTATTGATAAATGGTTTTTTGACTAGGACCATACCCACGAGATACGTAAGGCTCAAAATCTAGAAAAACATGAAAACCAAAGAGGTTGAGAAAAGGGGACCGCACCCAAACAAAAAAATCCTAAAGCAAGATGAAATAGGAAAAACATGTGGTTTTTTTATCAGTGGGAGCCACACCTCACCAAAAAGGCCAAAGCTACTAGATACATCTATAGAAACCAAATGCAAGATAGTCTGCTAGAACGGGGCAAAAAACCAGCAAGAAGGCAGCATAAAAACTACTACCCATACAACAACAGAACAACACGAAACCGAAAAATAGTAACCAAGAAGGAGAAATCCTTTTAGATTAAACATTTCTGATTTTTTTTACTTCCTCAAAAGCCTTGGACATGTTCAGAGTATGTTGCATAACTAGATCTTTGCCACTTGTTTTGAGTACTTTCAACGTATCTTTTCCTCCTTTCCACAACTCTTCAGGTAACCCGCTAATGTCACACAATTGCTTGACATGAGTGTGGAGAAAATCCAGAATGGATTTTTGAGTAGCCAGTGATTAAGTTGTTTTGTGACAATTTTTCCATAGATTCCTCCAGGGCCTTCACTTTCTTGCTTAAATCAATCAGGTTGTCGTCATCTTTCTCCATAACAACACGTTTCCCCTTTTGGTCTTCAAGGATAATAGGGGAGTGTTGAGGTAGAGGGGGAGCATTCTGGGCCTTATTGATAACAAGAAGGTTTTTCACTCCAACATGGTCCATAGACTTGTGCTTACTTCGAAGGACCCTTTTTGCAGGAGGAGGGGAGGGTTGTCTCAGAATTTTGTGTTTTTTGGAAGAAGGGGGCATGGTAGAGGTAGATGGATTATTAGCAACCATTTCAAGGCAATAAAAATGAAGCAACATAGTCACCCCTTGGTGCAAAGGCACAACCCTCCTGTGATCTTGGACTTCCAATATAGAATTTTTAAGAGATTGTAAAATGTAGTAAGCCAAGCTAATCCTAGGGCTCTACGGAAATGGTTCAGAATTACCAAATGGTGGAGTGGGAGAGAAGTGAACTTTCCTTCCAAGGTGACATAACAGACCACCATGTGAGCCACATCATCAAACGACACTAGGATGGAAGTGCAGAGGATGCCAACCTTGTTTATTTCCAACTTTCTCGACCCCTATAGAAACTTCTTCTCCTCTACCTCCTTGTCGAACTTGTTACGGTATAATTTGATCCCATCTGCTCTAAGTCCCATGACAAATGAGATAAGATTTTCAGTTATAGGAAAATCCACTCCCTTATAACTAACAACCATGTTCTTCCAATGCCTTGCAAAGAGCGTAGATATATGTTGGTCGAAGCCTTTAATTTTTTGAATAAATGTGGTAAAGTCGTCCACATCCATGGCTTTCCAGATATAGGTGTTGGCTTGCCAATTTGGGTCAAACACTAGCTCGACCCTTAAAGGTGGTCCCCCCATTTTTGTAGAGGTATGAACACCAAAGCACAAAGATTTAGCAATGAATAAAAAACACCAGAAAGTATGAAAACCACACAACCAGCGAAAGCAAAATAGAAAAATCTAGAAAATTCTCGTTGCGTAAGAGCGAGGTACTCAAGCATGCTGCTTTCGAGGTGGTAATGTTGCATTAACCAAGATTTGTTTAGCCACTTGAGGGATATCATTATAATTATCCCAAATCTTGAAATCATTACAACTTACGCCCATGTTGGCATAGTAATCTGCCATGGAGTTTCCCTCCCTATATGTGTGACGTATGCTGACCTTTTTCAAACTCTTGCAAATATCCATGGCCTCATGTATAAAGTGTTTTACATTCTAATTGGGGGATATGTGCCCTTAAGGGAATCACCTTCAATTATGAGATTGTCAATATTGAGTTTTTTGGATTCCCTTAATCCCCATAATGCAACAAGAGCTTATGCATAATGGTTAGATTAAATCCCCATGGGTCCAAAGATAGGCCACCATTAGGTTGCCCTAAAGAAATTGATTTCTTAATCACAAATTAATTGACATCTTAAATAAAAAGGGAAAATTTAGTAATCCAAACAAAATGACCCTCAATCATAATGGTGTAAAATTAAGTTGCATTTAAACTGGTAAAATAATCAAATTATGATGTAAAGAAAGCCCAAATTTGTAATATTATAATTTCCTAAAAATCATCATAAATAAAAAAAAGCATTAAATAAATTTAATAAATAAATACATAAACAAACAATTGAAATGAGACAAGAAGACACATAGATCAAGTAAACACATAAATACCATCAAACTGCGTGTGGGACACTAGGATCTCTTATCAAAATCATTAAGAAAACTTGTAAATAATAAAATAAATAACTTTAACTTCTACTTGGATTTTAGTGCTAAAATTAAAACTCATTTGGATTCTTACCACTTCAATAAAAAAATTCATTTGTATTTTAACCACTAAAATTAAAACCCATGTAAATTTTAACTAGTAAAATGCATTGAATTAGATATTTTCCAAATAAATTAAAGAAAATGTGCATCCATACATTGAAACACCCACACTAACTATGTCACCAACAGATACATCGAGATATTCTTGGTTAGATTTCAGAGCCAAGAGCTTCACCTCGTGCACAATATGCATTCAGATCTACTTACACATAAATGATGTTTTACCAAATTAGACTACTCCACACACACACACACACACACACACACACACACACACACACACACACACACACACACACACACACACACACACACACACTTCGTAATTCTCCCTAAATCTATTCACAACCCTCTTCCTCAACTCCTTAGGCATATAGTTGAGCAACATTGTCTTGAGCACAACTATAAATATAAAATTCTTGTTGGCCTCCACATCACTGCTATTGAACAACAATTAGAGAGAAGATACCAATGATGAATTAGAGGGTTTCTTTCAATGGATGAAGAAGATTATCTCTACCTATTCTCCTCCTCTAAAATGAGCTCCTCTCCTCTTCCATGCATTATGCCATCTTGAATAGGTCCAATCAACCTTTGCATTAGGAAGCAACTCGACACTTAGCTTAGTTCTTCTTTACAAGGGTCATAATGGGTGAGCTCCTCAAGTGACTCAACCTTTGTTTTTCTGAAAGAAAACCCCATCTACCTTTTCCCGAGATCCTTCTCCATTGCATACAAATAGAGATAATCCAATCATATTTTCTTCTAGTTTTTCTACATACCAAGCTCAAATTGATCTAGGTGATCTGGATCAAGACCATTGCGAGCTCATCCCACCCTTTGGCACCAACATGACTCCCATAGAGCCTTCTTGACACCCTACATTGTGAGTCACAAATTGAAGTCACTCTTTGAGATCAATTCAACACTTTTCTCCAAGCTCTTCCCGACCTCGATATCCATCTCAGCCCATATCCAAACTAGTGGCCACTCTACACGTTGGATCTATTCCAAATCATGTTGTGCAGGCTCCCAAGTGTGCAAGTTGATCCTAGCTCTGTTCTATGTCTCTCAAGGTGGCTCCTGCAACAAACAAGTACAAAGTGGTAGATAAAACATCTGAATGAATCCCAAGAAAAGGCCAGAACCATAAACAATAATATTAAATCTTTAGTTTTTAGGTATTTGTGCTCAAGTATTCGTTGATCGACATCAACAACTTTAGAAACTTGGGATTTGAACTTAATAGTATTATAATAATAGTATATTTATTATATTAAAATTTTTGGTAATTTCAAGTATTACTCCTTGTCTACATGTCTACGAGTCATGTGTAGAGCCTAGAAAGTTGGAGGTGATTGTTGTTTGTAGAAATCATAATTTTTTTTTAAAAGGTATAAAAATTTCACACAAATTATTGACAAATATTTTTCACCATAGCCCTTCTTTTGACAGTTTTAAAAGTAACTTGCACTTTTCTATTGTCAAATGATTTTTACATTTTAATTTTTTTGACATGCAAATTTTTACCCACCCTTTTTTGATGGGTTTGAGGCCTTGGGAAGGGTTGTGATAGGCTCAATTTTGAACCCTATAGGGTTATTCCTTGAGACTTTGATCGGTGCAATCCTAGTTGGGCCTAGACATCACAACTCAAATATATCTTGTTACAAAGGCCAATTAACCTCTCTAATATGACCAATTGTCTTGCATATGCCCACTATATAGGTTCACAAACCAACAATTTTGTAGAATTGATAGTCTCGTATGGAGTAGTGCATGCTCATAATCATTATCAAAGCGGATTCCCAATTCATCATTGGAATGATCTTCGAGGCGATCAATCTTCACACTATGCCACCACATGCACCTCAACCTCCCCCAACTAGAAAATAATCGATCTCCTTCAAAACAATTGTTCTCCATACCTTGGAGTCACATATAACTAAATTAAACTAAATGCCAACTTAAAGTTAATATTGACATGCATTCTAAATATTAAAAACACACTATTTAATGTCAACTAAACATTAAATACTAACCACATAACTAAACATTCATATCTTAATAATAACTTAACAATATTATTGATTGCATACTAAATATTCAATACTTAATATAAGTACTAAATACTCACTATAGTCAATAAAAGTATTTGAAAGTAAAACAACAAAAATTCATGAAAATCTCAGCGGCGTTGCTACTATGGATGATGGTGCTCCCACAGATGGATGGCCACAGTGCCACTGACTATATCCACTGCAACTTGAAAACTTCTTCCACTGTTCAATTAAACTTATTAAAAACCCATGACCATTTACAGGTTGTTAGCTTCCCCGCGATTATTTACTATTTTACATGTTCAATCTGCTCACAGCTAGTGCTACGATCCACTGATTTCCTAAGAACATTATTTTGCAGGCTCTTTCATGCCTCTCAATGGATTTTGGATGGATATTCGATGTTGCAGTATGATAAATCTACGTTTTAAAAAAATTTAGAACCCTAACTCTATCTCATGCAGAACTAAAATATTATTTGCAATTTTTTAGGGTTTCTCGACAAAAGTTGGAAAAAATTAAGAATTTTTAGCTTTTTTAATGGATTTTTTTGAGTTCATGTTAAATTCGTCAAATTTCAAATTTTTCCATTGGAATTCGGTGGATTCTGTGACATTGCTTAGGGCTACTCTTTTGGAAAGGTCAAAAGAGAGGGTGATTGGAAATATGGTAGGCGTCAAGGCCTCTTGGAGTGTAACAAATTACAATATATCGAGTGATGGTTGATCCGATATGTGTCAATGACCCTTGATTAATGTTTTGGTGTATTGCCTCGACGGATATATTTTTTGAAAAATGTTGACACCATGAACCACAAGAAGACTTCAGAGTTTATTTTCAAAATCTTGGATGAAGCAATTCAAGAAGTGGGTGAGGAAAATGTAGTTCAGATTGTCACTGATAATGCCACTAATTGTGTAGGCGCTGGAAAAATGATAATGGACAAGTATCCTCTAATCTATTGGAGCCCTTGTGCAGCTCATTGCTTGAATTTGCTACTTCAGGACTTGGCAAAATTTCCATGGGTTCATGAAGCAATTCAAAGGGGGAGGACAATTGCAAACTTCATAAGGAACCACCGCCTTACATTGAGCATTTATAGACAACATGCATCTAAGGAGTTGTTGAGGCCTTGTGAAACAAGGTTTGCCTCTTTTTATATCACTTTAAAAAGAGTAGTTGAAGAGAAAGCTGCAATAAGGTCAGTGATTTGTTGCAATGAGTGGGAAAGATATGCACTTTCAACAAGCTCTAAGGGAAAGCATGCAGAACAAATTATTCTAAAGAGTGACTTTTTTGGGAAAGTGCAAACAAAGTTCTAAAAGTTTGTGAACCTATTGTGGATGTGCTTCGCATGGTTGATGGTGACACCCCTTGTCTTGGCATGGTTTATGAGGCTATGGACCACTGTAAGGAATCCATTCAGAAGGCATTCAATGATGTGGAGGTAGATTACAAAGAAATATGGGATGTCATTGATGTAAGATGGAAAATGATGCACACACCCTTACATTCAACAACTTGTTATCTGGAGCCTAGGCTCTTTCATATAGATAGAGAGAGTGATTTTGAAGTCATGGGTGGGCTTTATGAAGCCATTGACAAGCTTGTTCCAGATCCTGAACTTGCAAGGATAATTAGGCACCAAACAAGGGCATTTCGGGTAGAAGAAGGGGTATTTTCAACACGAGGAGCCAAGGATGATAGGCCGCTTCTTGAGGGATACAAATGGTGGAAATATTATGGATCAAGTGCAAAAGAACTACAACGCTTTGCTCTTCGAATTTTGAGTCAAGGAGCAAGTGCATCAGCGTGTGAAAGGAATTGGAGTTGTTTTGATCACATCCAATCTAAGAAAAGAAACAGGTTATTGTTGGGAAAGTTAGGAGATCTTGTTTATGTTTGTAGCAATTTGCGGATGTGCATGAAAAATATGGAAAAAGAATCTTCTTCTTCACAATCCCAACCTGTTGCAGAAGACTTGGAGGATGCAGATGATCTTGACTTCCTTTGTGATGAATCTAGTGATGATGATAATGTTGATGAGCCAAGTGCTCTTGATGATATGGAACTTTTTGATGTAGCAAGTAGCCTATAAGGCTATAGAGTATGTTTGCTCTTTTATGATATGGAACTTTTTGATGTAACAAGTAGCCTATAAGGCTATAGAGTATGTTTGCTCTTTGATGATATGGAACATTTTGATGTAACAAGTAGCCTCTAAGGCTATGACATGGTTAGTATGAAGTCTAAAAACTTAATATTACATGTTTAAGATTGTGGTTTGACATAATTTCATATGTTTTTGTTAATCGAATTTAATGGCGAATGTTTTCCTGAACTTTATCCATTAGGTGAACTTGAACCGAATTTTATCCTTGTCGAACTTGAACTCAAACTCGAACCTTGTGACTTAGTTTATAACTATAATTCATTATTTAGGTTTTTAAATATATTTCTAAATTTAAAATATAATTTATGGAAATTAATAATATAAATGTATTTTGTTTTCATAAATAGTTAAAGTATTTTTTAAATTAAGTTAAAAGTTTGAATACTAAATTGAAGCTTTTCGACATTTTGTTAACAATTAAATTGAAGATTTTGGATACTAAATTGAATATTGATGCTCAATTGTTCTTTTTGCTTCACTTTTCTTTACCAAGAAACAATCTGTTGGATCGTTGTACATCAACTCGTTGTTTATTTCTTTGATGTGTTGTTGGTTTTGGGCACTTTTCTAAGCAGAGTGTTTTCTGTTGTTGGGCATTCACGTTTTATCTGGCTTTTTGAGCCTTCCTATACAAGGGTATAGTCCCTTTCAAAAAACTATTTGCCAATAATAAAAAACAATTAAAATATTATTTAGTTCTTTATTTTTAAATGGGCTTTTAATAATTTAATTAGATTATTAAATTTTAGGGAAATTTACTTTGTATTTAACTTAATTTAAATTTAATTGTGTTTATTTGATTTTGAATTTTTATTCAATTGAGCTTTTGTTTTCATTTATATTTTAATTAGTTTTAATAAGGTCTCCGCTTTTTTTTCTTTTTATATATTTTGTATCATTATAAAAATATTTTAATAAAAGCTTTTATTTTTCAAAACTTGTAGGTTCATAACATAATTCAATGGCAACCCCAAAATCGAAGTTGAGGGATGGAAACACATAACACGAGATGATAGTGATATCAAATGTGACTTGTGTGATCTTTTGTTTGTTGAGAGTATCACAAGGGTAATGGACCTCCTACTTGGCATCTCTGCTAGTGCAAAAGGCACTATTATTGCATGCCAAATTTGACTCCAGAGATCAAAGATGCATTAGAGAAAGATCAAAACTCTTCATCCAATGGAAATCATAAATTAGCATAGAAAAGTAAACCATTTATAGGCTCACAAACCAACAATTTTACGAGTTCATAGTCTGCTAGTATCATGCTCGGAATCATTGTCAAAGTGGATTCCTAATTCATCATTGGAATGATCTTCTAGGTAGTCAATCTTCACACTATTCCACCACATGCACCTCAACCTCCCCCAACTAGAAAATCATCAATCTCCTTCAAAAAATTGTTCTCCACACCTTTGAGTCATATAACTAAATTAAACTAAATGCTAACTTAAAGTTAATATTGACATGCATTCTAAATATTAAAAACACAATATTTAATGTCAACTAAACATTAAATACTAACCACATAACTAAAAATTAATATCTAAATAATAACTTAACAATATTATTGATTGCATACTAAATATTCAATACTTAATATCAACTAAACATCAAATACTAAATACTCACTATATTAAATAAAAGTATTTGAAAGTAAAACAATAAAATTAAAAATTAAAGAAATAAGATATAACATAAATTCTATACATGTTATTAAATTCATGAAAAGCTTAGCAACATTGCTACCATCACAATTTACAAATGGACGATCACAATGCTGCTGCAATCGGTGACAAACCACCGACTATAGCATGCCCTTTTCGGGCATCCACTACAACCTACAAACTTCTTCCACTTCTCTTCAGCCATTGTCCAATTCAACTTACAAAAAATCCCATGACCATTTACAGGTTCTTAGCTTCCCCATGATTATTTACTATTTTACATGTCCAATCTACTCACAACTAGTGCTACGATCCAATGATTTCCTAAGGACATTATTTTGCAAGTTATTTCATGCTGCAAATGGATTTTGGATGGATATTCACTATTATAGTATGATAAATCTATGTTTTATAAAAATTTAGAACCCTAACCCTATCTCATGTAGAACTAAAATATTGTTTGCAATTTTTTAGGGTTTCGAAAAAAGTAGGAAAAAATTAAACATGTCGATTTTTTAGGTTTTTTTAATGATTTTTTGAGTTTATGTCGAATTTCAAATTTTTCAATTGGAATTCAAGTGGATTTTGTGACATTGCTTAGGACTACTCTTTTGGAAAGGTCAAAAGAGAGGGTGACTAGAAATATGGTAGGCGTCAAGGCCTCTTGGAGTGTAACAGGTTGCAATATATTGAGTGATGGTTGGTCTGATATGTGTCAACGACCCTTGATTAATGTCTTGGTGTATTGCCCTCAAGGAATATCTTTTTTGAAAGTTGTTGACACCATGAACCACAAGAAGACTTCAGAGTTTATTTTCAAAATCTTGGATGAAGCAATTCAAGAAGTGGGTGAGGAAAATGTAGTTCAGATTGTCACTGATAATGCCACTAATTGTGTAGGCACTGGAAAAATGATAATGGACAAGTATCCTCTAATCTATTGGAGCCCTTGTGCAACTCATTGCCTGAATTTGCTACTTCAGGACTTGGCAAAATTTCCATGGGTTCATGAAGCAATTCAAAGGGGGAGGACAATTGCAAACTTCATAAGGAACCATTGCCTTACATTGAGCATTTATAGACAACATGCATCTAAGGAGTTGTTGAGGCCTTGTGAAACAAGGTTTGCCTCTTTTTATATCACTTTAAAAAGAGTAGTTGAAGAGAAAGCTGCAATAAGGTCAGTGATTTGTTGCAATGAGTGGGAAAGATCTACACTTTCAACAAGCTCTAAGGGAAAGCATGCAGAACAAATTATTCTAAACAGCAACTTTTGGGAAAGTGCAAACAAAGTTCTAAAAGTTTGTGAACCTCAACCTATCATTGTGTTTCACCTGATTCTTAGATCGTTTCTTTGAAGTGTTGATAAAACATATAGGGTAACAGCGTAGGAGGAATACCTATTCAAATTTTGGTTGATGGGTTGTTTCATGCGTATGACTTCCGAGATCCACAGCTGATCGTGAGAGCTTCCTTTTGGCTAGGAGGAACTACCTATAATGCAAAGCAAGACCACCAGAAGGAATTAAACAATATGGGCAGTGAACTGCCTAGCGTATGCTAGATCCGGGAAGTGTGATACTTCCTAAATGGTCATCGATCCACTTTGTTTTAAACAATTTAATGTTGTAAACAAAGTAAATCCTATTGTAATTTGAAATGATTTAGGTATCTCGCTTAAAACACAATAAGAAATAGATCTAGTCTAACCGGCTAAGCTAGAATAGAATCGAAGGTCAAATGATTGGTTCGGGTCTCTGCAGTCCGACAAATGTCTCGGAGTAGATCATAGGTGAATGAGGGTGAGATGAAATTTGGTGGGTAGGTCTCTATTCAGGACTGTATGATCAAATACAGAGACCGATGTCGGTCCGGGGTGATCGGCGAAGTTAGGTGTAACCGGTGCCTAAGATTCTTTGTGAGATCTGGAAATGTCAAAGAACAAGCTTTGGGTCTCCTTTGTGATTGCACAAAGAACTTTGGTTGGTCGGGATGAGGTATTGGGTGATTTGGGTAAGATTTGGTGAGGTTTTAGTGAGTATACGAGAGGTGGAAATGTTGGAGGAGGTCAATAGGTGGCTAGGTAAACAATAGATGATAAAATGGTGATGAAATGAGATAAACTAGGGAAGTATGATGTTATACTTACTTGGATTCGGTCCTGAATGCCTGTGTGTGAGGGATGGAGGTGCTGATGAGAGATTGAAGGCTACAAGTGATCACCAATCCTAGGAAAGCTTCTGCATGGGCTGCATGTGCACTCCTCTTTGCTTGGTCAGATCAGGTCTTTGTTGGGATGGTTGTGCAGGAGAAAATGCTTGATCTCCTCCCTTGCATGTGGGTTTTCACTGGAATTCGATCTCTGAAGATGCGTTATCTCTTTGAGATGTGTTCTTGCTCATCAACCTTCTCTCAATGTTTTCCAACCTTGAGAATAAGGTTGTTTTGGGGTTAAAAGGGTAATCAATGGCGGTTCGGTTCAGCTTAACCAGGTGACGGTTAGGGGTAACCAACGTTGGTCAAGGTGGGATTTCCTAGGTTTACTAAACTAGGGAGATCCTCCTAATTTCCTTGGATCTCTGTCGTTATCCCATGGATTAGATTGGAAGCTTCTTGTGAGCATGTGAGAATGTCGTTAGAGGGAATGTAGGCATTGATATTTAGGGTTTGGGTAAGTCTTAGTTAGTTATGGAAACTTTTAAGAATAGGTCTTAGGTTGAGTTGGCTTGGTGAGGTGTCTAAGTGAACTATATGTGTGGATATTATTTAAATAATAAATATAGTGAGGATAATGAATTAATTTAATTAAATTAATTAAATTAATATTAGTGGGGTGAAGGGGGTCATGGCTAGGTAAATGTAATAAAGGGTGCTTATTGGTCGAGGTATAAAAGGGGAGTGTGACCTAATTTTAGTGTCTACATTTTGCCCATTTTTTTGCGTAGCTTGTATTGGTAAGCAACACTAACAAAAATAAGATGTGGTTGCCCCATGTGTGGGTGAAGGTGATCCCCCTCAAACCAGGAACTGACGAGGTAGCAGGCTGAAGTGGTGAGTGGTTTGATAAAAGGTAAATGTGAGGAAAAGGCAGGTGGGCACATGGGAAAAGGGTGAAAGGTCTACTCGGGCAATCTAGGTAATGGGTCAGGGTCAAAGGTAGCAACAGTCAAACGCACGCACACGTATAAACTACAACACGCTACGGGTTGAAGAGCAGGCAAACTCTACATCGTCTAAGGTTGATAAGTTTATCCAGACAAGGTTGAAGTGAATCCGGTATCCAAGGTATAGGATATGGTCAAGAAAACACAACATAGATTAGATGTAGGAACGTTTAGGTATGTTCTAGTACACCAAAGGTAAGGTCAAGATAAACGGTCACGATAATAGGCTAGGTAAGGTCATTAGGTCAATCAACATAGGTAACAGTGCCATGCAAGGTATAGCGAACACATGAGGTCAAAGGTCACTAGCAATGGTCTAGGTCTAAATATCTAGGTCACGGCATGGGTAAGGCCAAGGTATGGGTAAAATAATGAGTCCCCAAAGGAGGACAAGAGTAGCAAGCAAGTGAGGAGGTCTGGAAAGGTAAGGTAAATAGGTTGGGTACAAGTGGGGTGGGGTAAAGGATCAGGGTAAAGGGTGGGGTAAAAGGGCAAAGGGCAATGTACGGGAGATGGTAACCGATGGTGGTCATGGATAATCGATGTCGGTGTAGGAAAACCGACGATGGTGAGGTAGGGCATGCGACCAATGCCGGTCAAGGGGAACCGACATCGGTTAGGTTAGGTTTGTTATAAAAACAAAAAATCCACATTTTTATTATTCATTTGTTATTTGTGAAGTGAAGAAATGACAAAAAAAAAGAGAGAAAAGTGTCCGGAGGAAATGGGATAGTGAGTTGGCAGTCTGATTTGATGAGGGTTGGGTTGGTGAGTAGTGGGTCCACGGGATCAGGGTGAGAGAGTTGATTGGTCGAGGTTGTGAGTAGTTATTTGGTGATGGCAAGAGGCTGGAGAGGGATCGGGCGGACCACCGACACAACAGCTAGACGTGCCACCGAGATGGCGGCGACGATGAGGTAGCGCCTAACTCTAGATTGGTGATTAGATAGATTAGAGGTTTTGAGGATTGTCATTTGTAGGGTTTTGTGGGTTTTGGTTTTTATGGGTGGTTAAAAATAAAATGTGGGTATGGGGGAATAATGGGCAAAAAGAGGGGGAGGGTAGTAAATTGTATAGGTGGGGTGGGTAGGGGTCCTAGGGTAGTGTAGGTCATTGTAGGTGGGGTAAAAGGGGTAGGTGGGAGAGTTTTAAAAAGGGGGACTTGGGAACTCATGGAAAATTCCACAACAAAGGATGGGCGCGCCTAGCTTGGTCGGCATCGGTTGGGTAGAACCGGGATCGGTCACCAAATAGGTGACCGATGCGGTTAAGTGGTAATCGTGGTTGGTAAAGATGAACCGGTAGCGGTCACCAAATAGGTGACCGATGTCGGTTTAAAGGTGCCGAAGTCGGTTAGAATAAACCAGTACCGGTCAAGATTTTAGGCACAAGGGTGCAAAAGTGATGTAGGTTAGGTAGTTGAGATGGGTAGGGTAAAAATAGGGTGGAGGGTAATGATAATTGGTGAATATGGTCATGGTAAATATGGATTAATGTCATGCTTGGATTGGATGCAAGGGAGAGCGCAGTTACACATGCGGGATAGGGTTTTGCCTCTGCTTGGTGACATTACATGGCTTAACAACCCCTTTGGAGCTGCAGCACATGGAGGCAGTGGGCTTGAGTGGGATTCGGTGCTACCAACATGTTGTTCGCAGCAGCCCAACTTGATGGTCATGCTCATCGATAGATGGGACTCCGCGACCAACATGTTCCACCTTTCAACGGGTGAGATGACTATCACCCTAGAGGATATGTTTTAGATTTTGTGGCTACACATATTGGGTGCCCAGGTTTACTCTATCTCCTCCGAGGCCTCAGAGGAGCTGATCGGGATATTTTTTGGTGAGGGGGTGGTGGATCTGAGATTCCATAGCACCAGCTTGAGCTATGGCGAGATGTACCTAGCCTGTCTGGATGAGATAAGGCTAGTAGTTCTATTGATGGAGGAAATGTGCTTTGCTATGCCTTGCTAGATGCGAGAGGTGGATGCTTTCCCCGATCATTGATGGGGGTAATCCACGATATGTTGGTAGAGGAGACCCAGTTTTCCTGGGTACCGGCATTCTTGGTGCAGCTATACCGATAACTGTGGGTATATGGGTAGTTACACAGGTTTAGCCTGTGTTGTACCTTTATACTACATTGTTGGGCCTACAAGCACATAGTCTGTGTTCGAACTATAGGGATGCCTCGAGCAGATGCATTCCTAGCAAGATCTATGCGGGTGGGATATAGGAGATGGGTTTCGGTTGTAGGAGAGTAGAGATTGGATAGGCCGACATATGATGTGGCCCATTTTCAGCAGTTGTTGGAGGGGTTGTCCGAGAGTGGACATTATCTGGAGGCCATATGTGGGATTCCCCTCATATAGGCACATGCATGAGGAGCTAGCTGAGCTCCAGTTAGAGAGGTGGATATAGGGTCACCGTGTCTGGGGAGGATGAGATGATCCGTAGAGATAGGATCCGACGGTAGTTCGGACTCATGACAGGATATTCCTCTGTCCTTCCCACAATATCAGAGAGATGACGTGGAGAGGCCTCTACCTCTACCACAACCTACAATTCCTACAGGGGAGGAGGAGGATCCATTGGATCAGTGGATGTATAGACAGGTACATGTAGTGGTGGGTAGCTCAGTTACGAGCCATACCACCTAGACCGGGGCAGCTAGACTTAGCTACCATTACAGTGTAGAGATGCACTACAGGGGCAAGTAGCGACGCTGATTACCCAGATAGGTATACTACAGACATAGCTGGAGGGGTCGGAGGTAGAGGTAGTAGAGCTACGAGTACAGTGGCATCATAGGGACTAGATGGTAGAGGGAGAGGATGGAGGAGATGGAGGAGATAGAGACTAGAGATGGTCAGGTGACAGCCTTACTAGCTCAGGTGGTAGGTTTATAGGGCTAGTTGACCATATCCCAGCAGCATGATTAGGACCTTACAGCCCAGATACGCATGAGCACGGGAGTAGGGGCACCACCACAGAACAGGAGCAGGTCCCAGTTCACAGGCCGACGCAGGTAGGTCACTGCAGGGCAGGTACAGGGGCCGAGACCTATGGGACCACCACAGATCGTGCCTATATCTAGGTTACGGGATGCCCTAGGTGAGGTGAGATATTATTAGGACCAGCTCATGGTAGCCGGGATAGACTTCCTATCTTATGGAGAGTACAGGGCACAACAGGTGTCTAGTGAGAGGATGAG
The DNA here is from genome assembly GCA_018340775.1 of Taxus wallichiana var. yunnanensis. Taxonomy (NCBI): domain Eukaryota; kingdom Viridiplantae; phylum Streptophyta; class Pinopsida; order Cupressales; family Taxaceae; genus Taxus; species Taxus wallichiana. Next base: position 169,123,682 of record CM031244.1, read on the forward strand.
ATCCCGCACGCATAGTGTGGAGAGCACATGAGGTCAGTGAGCTCCGAGGCCCGATTAGGGAGAGGCCACCAGTGCACGGAGACCAGTGCTAGGTGAGGTAGCAGCAAGGACATAGGAGGCCGAGGGTGCAGGTGACACAGAGATGGAGGACATCCGGCGAGATGCTTGATATGCGGTCACCTAATTTTTTATGTATACTAGTGATTTTTTGATATATATGCCAGCCTGCATGCCGAAGATAGTTGTATTTTTTATCACATACCGGCCTGCGTGCTGAAGACAGTGAGGATGTACAAGTGATTTTGTATATTTTGAGCATATACCGGCCTACGTGTCGAAGAGATTTTGTATTTGATTCATTCATTCTTTTTGTATATATGAGACCGGCCTACGTGCCGATGACATTTTGTATTGTATATCGGCCTGCGTGCGAAATTTTTGAGATGATAGACATGATGAGGTAGACATGTATATTGAGATACACATTTATTGATTTATATGATGAGAGACATGGTATTGTTTTTGTGATCTCGTTGATGTGTTTACGAAATATTGGTTTATGGTTTGTGTTAGATGAGATATGGATTTGTTACTTTGATGTGGATTGAAATTAGGTGAGTTAGGCATGATGGAGTTAGGTTGGTTTAGGCATGGATCGAGTCAGGTTTTAGGCATGGATCGAGTCAGGTTATAGGCATGGTTGAGTTAGGTTGGTTTAGGCATGGATCGAGTTAGGTTATAGGCATGGATCGAGTCAGGTTATAGGCATGGTTGAGTTAGGTTATAGGCATGGTTGAGTCAAGTTAGTAAGCATGGTTAAGTTAGTTTATAGGCATGGTCGAGTCAGGTTGGTAGGCATGGTTGAGTTAGGTTATAGGCATGGTTGAGTCAGGTTGGTAGGCATGGTTGAGTTAGGTTTGGTTAGGCATGGTTGAGTTGAAAGTAAGTGAAGTTGTGATTCAGTATTTTTAGGTAATGAACGATAATATGGGTCATATATGAAATGTTGTATAATCTATGCATAGTGATGATAGAGAGATGGTAGGTGTAATAAATGTATGCTATGGGAAGCAACTTGTTATGTATGTGGCTTAATTTCCAATTTTGTTAGAAAAGGGGAACTAAGTGAAATGTGATGTAAATGGTGAGTTAGGCATGGTTGATGAATTGTTTTAGGGTAGAGAATGGCCGAGCTAACCTCCAAGGGCCCCATGCCCTCGGAGTGCTGCCTACATAGTCCCAGCGAAAAGGGACCTCAGGCCGATGTAGTTCTCCCATGAGCTAGGGAAGAATATGAAAATGAGTTGGTAGGTTTTTGGGCATGTTGTGGGTTTAGGTTTAATAGGTGTGGGTAGATTATAGGTAAAATGATGTAGGTGAAGGTGATTATGGAAAAAGGGGAGGATTACCCCAAAGGTAAGTGTCGAGGACCAAGTCATGTATAAGGTAATCAAAATGTAAACAAATATGGTTAAAAGATAAGAGGGGGGCAATAAAGCCACCTGATTGGGTAGGATCATACCAAGTAGATCATACCTTGGGGGGTGATGAACATATGACCCTAAAGACATTGCACGATTGACTATTCTATGGTGAAAGTAGTCACAGGATCACCAAATGTCTAAATTCCAAGATGTTCCTTAAGGCAATTGAGGAAATGAGAGTGGAAATGGTAAGGAGGGTGAAAGGTAGTTAATTTTATATGTTTTAAGTAACAGGGCCTTTGGGCAAGGGGTCCTAGGTCACAGTGGGAAAGTCCATGACTAAAAAAGTTTTTTTTTGTTTTGATAGTGATCGATATAGGAATAAATAATATGGTACTCCTTAAGGTCTTCGTGAAGCTGATCGATGCGGGAAGCTTTAGTTTCTCTCATTTTTTTGTTGTTTTTGAAAGCTTCACATAGCTGTCCTTCGAGGGAGCAATCTATTTATAGCCACAATTTTTCAAGAGGAAGATGTCCTTTTGAGGGAGTCATCTTTTATTAGAAGTTTGACTCAAGGAGTTTGGTCCCATGTGAGGTCTTTGAAGTCATGGACAAGACCAAAGTGGAGGATAGGACTCTTGTTCAAAAGGCAAGGTGGAATGACCATGGGATCTCATCTAAAGGTAGATGAAAAGTATCCATGAGAATCATGCTATGTGCAGTGCCGTGGTACACATATTCAAGAGGAGATAACAAGTGATGGGTACTCACATGATTCTTGTTTAATCGTTAGGGAGGTGTATGGAGTGGATAGTGCTCAAGGGACGAGCCTGTAAAGAGACAAAGGGTGAGGTAGGACGATGAGTCAACAATAGAATGGTCGAAGATGTAATGTGTTAAGGGGCTCAGGTTTGGGTTTACCATCAAGTGAAGATAAATGATAGGTGCACGATCCATAGGTATGAGTTACGATGTATGGTCCAAGCCAATTAGGAGAAAATTTGCCCCGTTTACTTTTTTCTGCTTTGGTTACGTGTTGATTTTCTTTCAAGACAAGGTCACCAACTTGGAAGGTTCATTCATGAACACGTTTTTCATAAGCACATTTGATACGTTGTTGGTAAACTTGAAGGTGATCCAGAGCGTTAAGATGATGTTCGTCTAATAACTCTAGTTGTGCTAAGCGGTCTTGACGAAAGTCATCATCAAGTGAGCATGTCATGGAGAGAAATATAGAGTGAGGGGATCGGACTTTGAGAGGAAGAACAACCTCTATACCGTAGACCAAAGAAAAGGGTGTGGCCACAGTGGAAGTGTGAATACTAGTGTGGTATGCCCACAGGGAAAAATGAATGTGTGTATGCCAATCCTTCCCAGTATCGTCAACCACTTTCATGAGAATTTTGTTGAGGGTTTTGTTAGTGGATTCAGCTTGGCCGTTGGTTTGTGGGTAATAAGGTGATGAGAAACTAAGTTGAATGCCGAAGGCATCGTAAATTTTTTACAATGTTTTGTTTTTGAATTGTTTTCCATTATCGGACGAGGCGATGAGTAACACCAAAGTGACATATGATGTGATGGTTAATGAACTCACATATTTTCTCAGCTTTCGTGGAGATGATTGGTATGGATTCCACCCATTTTATGTAGTATTTGGTAGCAATTATGATCCATTGATGGCATTAGGAAGAATGGGGATTGATTTCTCTGACAAGATCCAAACCCCATTGAGAGAAGGGCCAAAGGTCATGAGTGACCTGTAAGGCATGATTTGGGTGTATGATGAAGGTTGGAATGTTTTTGGCATTTTACACAATGTTTTACATAGTTGCAACAATTATGGTTAAGGGTCACCAATAATAGCCTAGGTGAAGAATACGCTTAGTAACAACAAGGCCACTAAAGTGACCTCCAAATATGCCATCATGAACCTCCTTAATGGTATAAGGAATTTTAGAACTTGTGAGGCATCGTAAAAGAATACCATCAAAGCCATGCTTATAGAGGAGTCCCCAGAATGACGTAACGAGAGACCTTTTTAAGGAAGACACGTTGTTCATTATGGGTGAGATCAGGAGGTAAGATGGAGAGAGAAAGGTAGTCGGAGTATTGTATATACCAAAGGTCACTCGGAGTGCAGGGTGTCGGTTACGAGCGAGTAAACATCATGAGGTAAATAAGAAGGTGAATGGAGGTGTTTTACGGTGACAAAGATTTTGGAATCGGTGGGGGAAGCGGGTATTTGGGAAGCTAAGTAGGCCATGGTATTGTTATCCCGTAAAATTGACAAGGGCAATTTTACCGATAACCATACCGAAAATTTTGTTTCGATCCCTCGTTAGGGATCCTTCGCGTTTGAAACGTTGTAAAATCCCTTCCTGGGAAATCTAGTTTTCGAACTTAGTCTTTTTGAGCCTTTTTTGGCTGGGCGCATGGATTTTCCTTGCAACACAAAGTTTTGGTGCGCCCACTTAAAAGCCTTTGGCGCATGGTTTTCCATGTTAGCACGTCTTTCGGTGCGCCAAAGGATGTTGAGTCTCTTTTGCGTGCGCCAAGGCGCATGCGCCTTATTGTTGACATTGCTTTTGTTGCTCCACTTTTCGGTGCGCCAAAGGGCGCACATAATCTCGCTGCAACACAAAGTTTTGGTGCGCCAAAGGGCGCACGCTTTCCTGTCGACAGCAACTTTCATGCGCCATTTCAAAAGTGGTTGGCGCATTGATGACCAGTTTTTCTATAAATATACGTGCGCGCCCAATGTCATTTTCATTCTTTTGCAAAGCACGTGATCGTTCTGGACTTGTCAGCCTCTGCTCCGTCGTTTTCATCGCCTGTGGACCCGCTCTCCAAACTTTTGCTATATATCCAAGGTGAGAGGTTCTCCCTCTTCTCCGTTTTGTGCTTTCGGTTCTTTGAGTGTTCTTGGTCTGTGTTTTGGCTTGCTGGCCGGTTTTAAAATGAGAATATGATTAAGCTAGCTCCTCCCTGTGTTGTCCTGTCTCATTTTCTTCTTTTCCTCCTCCCTTCCCTCCCTCTTTCCAGATCTGCTGGTAAAGAGTGTTGTTTTGAAAAGGCTTGGTCTGAAAATATTTTTATGAAACCTTATATGTCCAAGCAACCTTTGAAATGGAGGAAAGAAAGAAAAGGTTTGAGCTATGAGTTTAGTTCTGTGGCGCACTGGCGCGCCTTGTTACACTAAAAACAGTTGCGCCCCTTTGGCGCATCTACCCGCCCTGTTACATGATCTAAACCCGCGCCAATGGCGCACCATTTGTCATCTTTGCATCTAGAACTCATGTGCCCTCAAGGCGCGCCTTTCTCGCATGCTACAAGTGTCAATCCCGTGCCCCCTTAAAAGCCTTTGGCGCACCATTTATCCATGTTACATCCGTTTCCATGCGCAAAGGGCGCACCCAGCTTTCATGCAACACAAGCCTTATTCGCGCAAGTATAAAGCTATAAAGGCGCAGGCGCATACCCGACTACAACAACATCATGTTATGTTAACCCTTCGTGCGCCGTGCCATATCCCTTTGGCGCATGAAAAGTCCTTGCTACACGATACACCCATGCGCCAAAGGGCGCACCAAATCTCAATGTAACACGCATTTCCTGTGCGCCCTATATAAAATGCAATCTGCAACATCCATGCGCCATGCGCCTTTGGCGCCAGTTTAGCCTCTGCAACACTCCTTTTCTGTGCGCCTTATCTATTTGGCTGCAAATTACATTTTCATGCGCCCGAGCCTTAAAATCTCTAACTCTTTCTTCTGCTAGCATTCCAATGGAAGATCAAATGACTAATTCAACCTTTTTGGATTGGGTCTCACTTCTTCTTCATGCAGATCAGCAACTGAGTTCGAAAGAACACATGTCTACGTCAAGCAAGAAACCCACCAAACCAAGAGGAAAGGCTAAGCTGACAGAAGAAGAGATGAAATACAAATATCAGAGGGTCAGGATGCCCGAATCACAGGCTGAGTGCAGTATGGATGTCAGAGACTCGGGGTGGGTCACATTGACATGGAGGAATTCTGGGTTAGGACTCAGAAAGTTACAAGAAGTCCATGGATGGACAAGTTAATAGGCAGTGCCCTGCACTTCACGGAGGAATCCCCGTCAGCGCTGTCAACAACGAATTCATGATGGTGATTGCCCAATGTTACAACAAAGACACAAGATGTGTCGAAAATAGCAAGGGCGAGGTAGTCATAAACCTCACTGCCCGTCATTTTGAAATAATGTTCGGCATCCTCACCAGGAACTTCATGGCATTTAGCCAACAAGAATGCATCAAGGCACGGGAAGACAACGAAGACCAAAGTGCATGCGGTTGATGAATGAGGTCTACCTAAAGAACAAGAAGGTGGTGACCGGTGGCCACAGGACTATCCATCCACCAAGTGATTTCTCGAAGAGGAGCTCGGCGATACTATCACCTTCCAAGCGAGTCTTGGGCTTTCGGATGCCCACTATTTCCATAAGTGGATGATGCGGTACTTAGAGACAATGAATAAAAATTTACCCGATCGGCGCTTTTCTTTGAGGGTGAAATAATAAGCAACACCATCTAGCGAGCGGCTGACAGTTCGCCACAACAGATTGTTCCATATGAACTCCTATGTAGATTATCGACAAGGGGGGCTGAACCGAAGTGGAGTATGGCCTCGAGCCAAAATATTTGATTACTACCTAGAGCCGAGGTGGAGAATAGCATCCAACATTTCACAAAAATTAACGATGCATTCTTCTATCATGTCATCCGCCCACGAGGCCAAACATGACTCATAGCCGGATGACCAAAAACATAGTGGCGATCCACAGAGAAATGGGGGGCCCTGTTCACCCAATTTCCCACGTTCAACTATCTGAGAGCTGCCAACTTTTTGGGAGAGCCAACCGAGCTACCAAGGTATCTTTGGGCCTAAGCGATTCTACTAGAAATCAAGGCTGGTCACATACCATGAGAAGTGCCTCAAAAGAAAGAAGGGTGGAACTCCTTTCCCCCTCACAGTGGGCCGATACACATGCTCCACCCACCATAAGGTGAAGGAAATGTTCGCAGAGCTGGAGCTACTCAACTTGAAGCATGACTTCCCAGCCAGGCCTACCTTCGACCCAAGAAGCTGCCTGCCAAAAGCGAAGCTCGATCCGATCCATGTCCCTCAAATTGAGGATATTTACATTGACGTTCTCCATGAGGCGGAACTCAGAAGAAAGGATCACTCTCGCTTGGCATTGGCGGAAATCATCCAATACGGAGTGGCCATTGTCCCCGAAGGCTTCCAGACTACGGAAGATGAAGTAGATAAGGTGTATAATGACACAGATGGGGACAATTGGCCCTTCCCGGCCATTGGCGACAGAACAAGGCTCCTCAAACAATTGAGGAGAGGGTCAAAGAGACTATGCGGAGAACAGAGCATTGGTGTCGCATGAATGGACTAATCTACCTAGGGGTAGATTTCACAACTTCCCCGTTGGGCAATGCACCTCCAAGGTCCAAGAAGCAGCTGAAAGGCAAAGGTGCAGAAGGTGAAACTAGCACCATTCAGGAAGAAGCCCCTGAAAGTCCTCTTCCCTCAGAGCCAGAACAGGTTATAACTCTGGAGGAAGAATTGACAGAGGATAGTCCTATACGCCCATCCACCCAGGATGTCGGCGTCGCTACAACTTCAGAGGTCCCTTCTATCCCTTCTTCTTCTCTTCCTTCCCCTCCTCGAGTGACTCAAACGACCACCCCTTTGGTCGTGTCCTCTGCCCCTTCTTCTACCCTTTCCCCTGCTTCTTCATCTATCTTCTCCTCCCTCGCTGATTTGTCTTCCTCTATTTCTTCCCTCATCTCCGAGCTCCCTTCCCTTCCTATGTCTTCTGCAGTTGCGGTTTCCCTTCCTCCCGTGGACACTTCTTCGGCTATTCTTTCAATGCCGCCGCCGCGTGTCTCCACGTTTTCACCTCCTCTCACTGTTCGCCTCCTCTCTCTGTCTCGGTCCTTGTTCTATAGGACCAGCTTGGATCTCTCAAGAAATTTGAGCCAGCCCAAAGAGGAAAGTTCCCATCGCTCCGATGGACTTTTCGGTAATTCCAGCCAAAGGGGCAAAGAAGCACAAGCCTGTAACACGCTTCTCTCAAAGTGCTGCAGGTGAGAGAGTTATGGAAATAGCTTACCCCGACCCCCTCAAAGAGAAAAAAGATCTGTCTCCGACAGATTTTACCGTGACTCAAATCACAATGGGGACGTCTTCTGAAAGTCTCCAGGGGGAAGCTCTTTCCGCAGTTGATGCACTCTGCAAAAAGCTTCAGGAAACAAAAGAGGAGAAAAGGCTACTGAAGGAGCAGAACAAGTATCTGCTTCAGGCCTTACAGAAAATGGGAAGTGCACCTCCCACAACTGCCGCCGAGACTCCTGAGCTGCTCAGTCAGGAGAAGATCAATGAGTATTCAAAGATCGGCGAGCAGGGTATGGCCGTTTCTGCTTGGAGGAGCCAGATCCTCAAGGACAGTGAAAGAGTGATCGCCGAATATGTCAATCTATATCTGAACATCGGGAAGGTGAATAAGGAACTCCAAGCATTAGCAGGTCCAATATCAGAAGAGCTAGAACATGCTAGACTCCAGCACGAGACCTTCCAACAAATGTTCGACTGTTCAGTCGAAGATCTGGTCAAGTTCGGAGTCTTCGGCCATCCAAGGGCCCTCAACAAAACCATGTCCACTCTGGACTATCGGATAGATCAGCTGGAGTTCGTTCTGGAAAAGATAGACAAGGTAAAGGAAGAGGCCCTGGATGCAATGCATCAAATGGAGAAAGTTGTTCTCGCCATGACTCCAGGGTTGCTCACTCCTTCCCTTACCTTGAGATCAGCCGATGACACTATCCGGATCTTCAAGGAGATAGCTTCTCAAGGGACAGGGCCAGAGGTCACATTCGACACTGAATCTATCAACAACCTACTGGCCTGTAGGGACTTCATCGGGTTCCTTATCGAGGCGGAGAAAGATTATTCCAAACTCCCGGAAAAGCTCATAGACGAGTGGGAGACTTGCGAAGCAATCAGTGAACGGCACAAGGATCCATCACAGGATCAATTTGGGCCGATGATTAGCAAGTTTTTGGAATACCGCGCTCAGTTCCACATATCATCACCTGAGCAGCATCAGAAACAAGCAACCCCTTTTCGGCCGCAGGATGATGATGATGAGTAACTTCTTCTTCTTCTTCTTCTTCTTCTTCTTCTCTCTTTTCTCCGACTTTCTTTTTGAAATGTCTAAAATGTGTTGACACAAATGATGACATCATCCATGTTGCATCATGGGATGATGTCATCCACCAAGTTGTCAAAGTCAACATGACTTTTAGATATTTTGTAAATATCTTTGTAAATAAGTGGTTGGCTCCATTTTGCCTTCTCTCTCCCTCATCTTCTATAAATACTGGAATACTTGTTGTATTCAGGGTGAACATTTTTTAGATAGAAATAGAAGTGAGGAGAGAAAGACTTTGAGCTTTCTTGTAATAAGAGAACAGTAATACAATTATTCAGACTTTGTGCTCAATAGCTGTGTTATACATTAGATCTTTCTTACGTTAGATCTGTATGCGTTTAATCTGTTGGATTCATATCTAATTTTCCGTCACTTGCTCATCAGTATTGCTTTGTTTATTTATGCAAGTAGGTTTGGCTCTGTTTACTACCAAACTGAAAACATAAATCTTCTGACCTTTCTGCTTTGGAATTCATTTCTTTTCTTCCTTCGGATCTGTTCTTTCTCTTCTCCCTCTTTCATTCCTTTCTTTTCGCAGCCTGAAACACTCTACTGGGATGAGATCCCAACCCCCGAAGGCAGAATCTGTGAGACTTGCATAGGTTCCTGCTAGTAGAAATAGCAATAAACCAGTTTCGCTTTGCTGTCTCAAAGAGGGGCTAAGCCCTGCACACTGTTGGCTCGTCTATCCATAGATCTGTCCACGCGACAGATTTTCGGACCAACAGTTTTTGGCGACTCCGCTGGGGAACGGATAGATCTGTCAGATCTATGGTGGTGGTATAATATAAAATCAGAAAAATAATAAAATCACTGCCAGTTTGCAAATCTGAACTTTTTGTTGAAAATCCAAAAATTTGCAAAAGTGCCCGAAATTGAAAATTTTCTTCTGAGATCCATAGATCGGGCCTAGTTACAGATCTTTAGTTCACTGAGTTTTTATCAAAATTAGCATTTTTCCGTAGATCTGAGTTTTTGACTGTTTTCTAAAAAAGTTTAAAACCCTCTGAAAAAGTAAAAATCAGATCTGAAAATCAGCCTGCTATTCTTCCCTGCCATCTTATCCTCGCTACTATTTGTCATTAACCGCAATCGGTTTTTCGAAGAGGATAGTTTTAAATATCTAGAAAAGTGCATGCTGCTGGTTTTTGACAGAAAAACCAGAAAATCAGCAAGTACACCCAAAAATAAAGTTTAAATCTGCGCCATAACATCGCAGATCTGGAAGGTACGCTGGCAAGTGAACCTTTTACGCGCAGCAGGAGAGCCCGTGGAGAAGTTGATCCCACTTTCGATCTGCTTCAAAGGCACAATTTCAGCGTAACACCGGCACGTTTTTCAGCGCTAAGCTCGGCTAGCCGGTCATCCAGGAGTGTCTCACCTCCACGAAGAAAAAGTCTTTTACAAGGAGCATCTACATCCCTTTGTAGTGCCTTGCTGCTCAGTGGAACCACCCTCCCAGCTCGTGTGCTTTTTCCAGCCTTTCAAATGGCGGTACCATGGGGAAATGCTATGGGTCCTCTCGCACTGCCACATCCAGTTCACGCGCTCCCTCACGGAAACCGAAAGAATTTTCCTAAATTCGACGGGAGCGGAAATCAAAGCACGGATTCCCACATATCTGCTTTCATTATGTCATGCAGTATTTTGGACGTGACTCACGAAGATGTGTCGGTTCGCCTTTTTCTGGAAACTCTACAAGGGCCCGCAGCCGAATGGTTTCAGCATTTGCCTGCCGGATCTATCACCAGTTGGGCAACCTTGCGGGAAGCTTTTGAAGACAGATACAAGCCTTCAGAAGATGCATTTGCGTTGTTATCACGGATCACTCACCTGAAGAAAGAAGCCAATGAGACTATGCGCGATTTCGTCGCCCGGTTCAATGCATTAATCAACCGTGTCCCTACTGCCATGCTTCCAACACCGGAGAATCAGAAGTGTTTCTTCGTGAACGCCATGAGCTCAAAAGTCAGCTTCTTGCTCCTTCAAGAGCGAGTAGCTACCCTGCCGCTCGCTCAGGCTGCTGCCATTCGGATAGAAGACAATTTGATAATATCTGGCGAGTTGAAAAAGGAATCATCAAAGTCCAAATCTTCAGATCCCTCACCTGCTACTTCGTCTGATCCGGCATTCCAAAAGATGGCGAATGATCTGCTCGCATTGAAAAAGCAGTTGGCCCAGGCTCCTAGTTCTTCATACCGAGACGTTCCACGAAGGAGTTTCGTTCCCAACAATGTTTCACAAAGACCGCGTCTACCTGCAACTGCTCCACGGTTGGCGCTTGAAGCTCCTCCGGTCAATGCTTTGGCCGAAATTGAAGAGGAAGAGCAGTACTATGAAGAACCTTCGTCTCAAGGCGAAGATGATCAAGATGTCGGTGAGCCGACTGGCGACTCTACTATTGGATACATGGAATTTGATGAGGAAGAATCTGATGAAGAGGAGGGTACTCAAGGCTATGCAAGCGGACAATCATATGCTGTTTTTACCCGCTCGCAAGGAAAAGAAGCAGAAGTTGCTGCCCATGTCCAGCAGGAGAAGGTCGTGTCAAACGTGCCTCCAACCATTGCTAGAAGAGGTAATCCTCTTCCTACTCAATTCCCTGTTAAGTCTTTTGCAAAGAAGTCTTTTCCGCCCATCTCTCCTCCGAATCAGCCCCCTCATATTCCTATCAAGATCAGTAACCCTGTTCCACCATCGCGAAATGAAGGACTCATTCCCTCACCAACGCAACCCTTGGCCGCATTCGATATAATAGATCATGCAAAAAAGACCAAGATCCAAATGTCTGAAGCTGAGTACCTTCAGTCAAATCCCGAACAGCTTGTAAGATTAACTAAATATATTCAGAGTCAAGCTGTTACATCTAAACAGGTTTCCCCGAAAGGAATCCTTTCCACTCCTCCTGAATCCCACATAAATGTTGCTTCAACATCCGCATCAGGCAAGATAGAACCTTTCTATCTCTCTCTCCTAATCAACGGCCATAAGTTGAGCAACTGTATAATTGATTCCGGAGCTTCTGATAATGTCATGCCGGCGAAAGTCGCCCATGCTTTGGGCCTCACTCTTACCAAACCGTTCGGCAGATGTTATTCATTGGAAACCAAGCAAGTTCCGTTGGTTGGCCAAATCAAAGACGCGCAATTTGCGTTTGCGGCTTTCCCAGATAAAAGAGTAAAAATGACAGTCCTCGTTGCTGACATTCCAGCAGCCTATGGAATTCTGCTGGGAAGAAGCTTTTGCAGCGAAGTTGGTGGAGAAATTCACATGGACTGGTCTAAAGCTAGAATACCCGTCAAAGGTGTGATGCAGACTTTAGAACCAGAATCGCAAAAGAAGTACTTGGTTACTAGCTCTGAGGACCCCAAAGCCCAAATCCTTTTTGAATCATCAGGGATGGGGAACTACTTCTTATCTACCGAGACGGGTACAAAGGGTGTTTTTGTTCAAGAAAAGGATCTTAATGAGATCTGGACCTTGCAGTTTGATGGCAGTTGCGCGACTAGTGGATGTGGCGCCGGAATCGTGCTAATATCTCCCGAAGAGGAGGTAATTCCTCTTTCTTTCAAGTTGCAGTTTTTCAATACTAACAATACTGCTGAGTATGAATCTCTGTTACTCGGTATGCAAGCCGCAAAGGAAAGGGGAATTAAAAATCTAAAGGTACAAGGTGATGCTGAGCTAGTTGTAAATCAGGTCAAAAGGATTTACCAAGTGAAAAATGAAAGGCTCAGGCACTACCGCAACGCAGTATGGGACAGCATCGAAGAATTTGATGCTTTTTCAATAGGAGCAATTCCAAGAGCTCAAAATGACATGGCCGATTCATTGGCCGTTTCAGCATCTCTCATGCTCCCACACCCGGGTTTGAAAACGAACAAATACACCATTGAAGTGGTTTTCCACCCGAGCGTGCCAGACAACTCTCAGCATTGGCAGGTATTCAACGATGATAATCACCTCATTGCCTTTCTAGAAAAATCAGAAAATTTTGACGAGTTGTATTTTGAAGGATCCACCTCTACATGCCGTGAATCAATCAACGGTCAAAACCATGAATCAGAGGAGAAAGACGGCATATGTCAGCTCAAAGGAAATAAAATTCCAAAGGGCCTGGTTTCTCTGGAGCGCCTGTTTGACAGGCATGACCGTTTTGTGAAAAAGAAGAGGCGAGATGGTCCTGACTCATCCCCAGAGACAGAACCAGTCAATATAGGTTCTGAGGCACACCCGCAATTTGTAAACATTGGCAAATGTTGCACACCTGAAGAGAAGCGGAAATTTGTCAAGTTGCTGAAGAAATATATGGATGTGTTGGCATGGTCCTATGCCGATCTAAAGTCCTTCAAGCCAAAGGACGTTCAGCATGACATACCGCTGAAAGAAGATGTCAAAGCCTTTCGCCAGAAGCAAAGGCATTATAATCCTAAGATCTCGGGTACCATCCAGGCCGAAATTCAGAAGATGCTGGATGCGAGAATCATCTTCCCTATCCATCACAGTACTTGGGTGGCGAATATTGTGCCAGTGCGCAAGAAAAACGGCGAGATACGCATATGCGTAGACTTTCGAAATTTGAATCAAGCTTCGCTGAAAGACAACTACCCTCTTCCGATAATGGATCAAGTTCTGCAAGCAGTAACTGGATCAGAGATGTTGTCCATGCTTGACGGTTTTTCAGGCTACAATCAGATTGAAGTCTCGCCTGAAGATCAATTCAAAACAGCATTCACTACTCCCTGGGGTACATTTGCCTACAGCAGGATGCCTTTTGGCCTAACTAATGCAGGTGCTACTTTTCAACGGGCCATGGACTTTGCATTTAAAGGTATGATGGGAAAAGTCATTGTAGTTTATCTAGATGACTTAACCGTGTTCTCTAAACAACGAAGTGATCATTGTGATCACTTGGAGCAAGTATTGGCCAGGTGCCGAGAACATGGAATTTCCCTAAATCCCAAAAAGTCCGTTTTTGGAGTCACGGAAGGGAAGTTGCTAGGGCATGTGGTTAGCAAAGAAGGAACGAAGATAGATATTGAAAGAGTTAAGGCTATTCAGAGCCTTACTCTGCCTACAAGCAAGACTGGTGTTCATTCTTTCTTCGGGAAGGTGAACTTTCTCAGACGTTTTGTTCCTGACTTTGCTGAAAAGACCCGTCATATACTGAACATGATGAAAGGATCACCAACTTTCAGATGGAGTGAAGAAGGGAAAAGGTCATTCGAAGAAATAAAAGCTTTTGTTGCCCATGCACTGACCTGGTATGTCCCGACTTCTCCAAGGACTTCATCATGTATAGCTACGCATCTGAGCACACTGTGTCTGCAATCTTAATGCAAAAGAATTCCGAAGACATTGAATCCCCGATTGCATTCATGAGTTCTCCCCTCAAGCCTCACGAGTTAAAGATGACTCAATTAGAAAAGCATGCCTTTGCCATTGTCAAAGCAGTGAAGAATTTCAGGTATTACATTCTAAACTCGCATACGGTGGTGCTGGTCCCTGACACGGCGGTGAAATCAATTCTAACTCAGCAGGAGTTAGGAAGTTTGAGAGGGAATTGGATCGCAAAGGTCCAGGAATATGACCTGGATATTAAACCAACCAAGCTAGTAAGGGGAAAGGGCCTGTGTCAACTAATGGCTGAAAACAAAGATTCAGAAAACCCTAAAAGAAAAGAGGATGCAGACTGACGAAGAGCAAAGCCCTCTAGAGGAACTCCGATTCTCGCCTCTAGTTTTATTTGTTACAACTAGTGATGAGTGGTACTCGACATCGCTTTCTTCCTTACCTACGGCGAATGCCCAATGCACCTAACCACAAAGGAGAAGCACGCTATAAAGCTCAAAGCAGCTAAATATGTCATCTGGGATGACGGTTTATATAAGCGCGGGATAGACGGTGTCTTCCTACGATGTGTCGACAAGCCCCAGCAAGTAAAACTGTTGGAAAGTTTTCACAATTCAGCCTGTGGAGGCCATTTTTCTTCTTCCGTGACAGCACACAAGATCATTCGAGCCAGGTACTATTGGCCAACGCTCTTTCAAGATGCGGCTACCTGGGTGGCAAAGTGTGAACCCTGTCAGCAATTCGTCGGCAAGCCCAAGTTGGCTGCCCTTCCCCTAAGGCCGGTCATTATCAATGAACCATTCAGGCAATGGGGAATTGATTTTATTGGCGCACTCAATCCTCAATCGAGTGCCGGACATAGCTATGTCCTTACAGCAACGGATTACTTCACTAAGTGGGTGGAAGCCATACCCGTCAAGCATGCCACTTCTGAGGTGGTTTGCAGTTTTATCAAAGAGAATATCATTGTCAGGTTCGGCGTTCCAAACAAAATCGTTGCTGATAATGCTTCTAACTTCTCCTCGCGGGAAGTTATTAGTTTTTGCTATGAATATGGGATAACTTTAGCGCATGCCTCGGATTATTACCCTCAGGGAAATGGTCAGGCGGAATCCAGTAATAAGAACTTGGTGACCATCATACGGAAATTAGTAGATGAGAACCAGCGGATGTGGCACAAGTCTTTGTACGACGCTTTGTGGGCGGACCGCATTACTCCCAAGAGATCTCTCGGCATGTCACCTTTTCAAGTGTTATATGGCACTGATGCCGAACTGCCCATTTCTGTGGAGCTTCCTGCTCTGCGCTTGGCACGAGCCATAGAAGATGAAACTTTCCAGAATTCTCTAGAAAAGAGAATCATGTATCTTGCGGAACTTGAAGAAAAGAGAGTAAGAGTGGTCGACAGGATCACTGAACATCAGAATCAAGTAAAGAGGCTTTTTGATAAGAAAGCCAAGCAGAGAAATTTTCAAGTGGGAGACCTTGTCCTCTTGTGGGACAAGCGAAGAGAGCCAAAGGGCATGCACGGAAAATTTGATTCCCTGTGGAGAGGGCCCTTCAAAATCAAGCAACTCAATGGAGAGAATAGTTTCTATCTCTCATATCTGGATGGAGCTGAACTCCCGCTTCCCTATAGCGGGCAACATCTCAAGATCTTCAGGAAGTAGAGCTTGCTCTCTTCTTTGTACAGTTTATATTTTAGTTGTGTGTTTGCTTTTGGTTTGTTGTGTGTTTCCTTTGTTCTCCCTCCGGTCCCCCTTGTTTTTGACTCTGTTACCCAATGGATAGGCACATGAAATCTGGGATTCTCTACCCCCGAGTTCGCTCAGGGATAGTCCCCAGAAAGAGCCAGTTGTTATCCCGTAAAATTGACAAGGGCAATTTTACCGATAACCATACCGAAAATTTTGTTTCGATCCCTCGTTAGGGATCCTTCGCGTTCGAAACGTTGTAAAATCCCTTCCCGGGAAATCTAGTTTTCGAACTTAGTCTTTTTGAGCCTTTTTTGGCTGGGCGCATGGATTTTCCTTGCAACACAAAGTTTTGGTGCGCCCACTTAAAAGCCTTTGGCGCATGGTTTTCCATGTTAGCACATCTTTCGGTGCGCCAAAGGATGTTGAGTCTCTTTGCATGTGCCAAGGCGCATGCGCCTTATTGTTGACATTGCTTTTGTTGCTCCACTTTTCGGTGCGCCAAAGGGCGCACATAATCTCGCTGCAACACAAAGTTTTGGTGCGCCAAAGGGCGCACGCTTTCCCCTGTCGACAGCAACTTTCATGCGCCATTTCAAAAGTGGTTGGCGCATTGATGACCAGTTTTTCTATAAATATACGTGCGCGCCCAATGTCATTTTCATTCTTTTGCAAAGCACGTGATCGTTCTGGACTTGTCAGCCTCTGCTCCGTCGTTTTCATCGCCCTGTGGACCCGCTCTCCAAACTTTTGCTATATATCCAAGGTGAGAGGTTCTCCCTCTTCTCCGTTTTGTGCTTTCGGTTCTTTGAGTGTTCTTGGTCTGTGTTTTGGCTTGCTGGCCGGTTTTAAAATGAGATTATGATTAAGCTAGCTCCTCCCCTGTGCTGTCCTGTCTCATTTTCTTCTTCTTTTCCTCCTCCCTTCCCTCCCTCTTTCCAGATCTGCTGGTAAAGAGTGTTGTTTTGAAAAGGCTTGGTCTGAAAATCTTTTTATGAAACCTTATATGTCCAAGCAACCTTTGAAATGGAGGAAAGAAAGAAAAGGTTTGAGCTATGAGTTTAGTTCTATGGCGCACTGGCGCGCCTTGTTACACTAAAAATAGTTGCGCCCCTTTGGCGCATCTACCCGCCCTGTTACATGATCTAAACCCGCGCCAATGGCGCACCCATTTGTCATGCTGCATCTAGAACTCATGCGCCCTCAAGGCGCGCCTTTCTCGCATGCTACAAGTGTCAATCCCGCGCCCCCTTAAAAGCCTTTGGCGCACCATTTATCCATGTTACATCCCGTTTCCATGCGCCAAAGGGCGCACCCAGCTTCCATGCAACACAAGCCTTATTCGCGCAAGTATAAAGCTATAAAGGCGCAGGCGCATACCCGACTACAACAACATCATGTTATGTTAACCCTTCGTGCGCCGCGCCATATCCCTTTGGCGCACGAAAAGTCCTTGCTACACGATACACCCATGCGCCAAAGGGCGCACCAAATCTCAATGTAACACGCATTTCTTGTGCGCCCTATATAAAATGCAATCTGCAACATCCATGCGCCATGCGCCTTTGGCGCCAGTTTAGCCTCTGCAACACTCCTTTTCTGTGCGCCTTATCTATTTGGCCTGCAAATTACATTTTTCATGCGCCCTGCGCCCTGAGCCTTAAAATCTCTAACTCTTTCTTCTGCTAGCATTCCAATGGAAGATCAAATGACTAATTCAACCTTTTTGGATTGGGTCTCACTTCTTCTTCATGCAGATCAGCAACTGAGTTCGAAAGAACACATGTCTACGTCAAGCAAGAAACCCACCAAACCAAGAGGAAAGGCTAAGCTGACAGAAGAAGAGATGAAATACAAATATCAGAGGGTCAGGATGCCCGAATCACAGGCTGAGTGCAGTATGGATGTCAGAGACTCAGAATTGGGTCACATTGACATGGAGGAATTCTGGGTTAGGACTCAGAAAGTTACGAGAAGTCCATGGATGGACAAATTGATAGGCAGTGCCCTGCACTTCACCGGAGGAATCCCCGTCAGTGCCGTCAACAACGAATTCATGATGGTGATTGCCCAATGTTACAACAAAGACACAAGATGTGTCGAAAATAGCAAGGGCGAGGTAGTCATAAACCTCACTGCCCGTCATTTTGAAATAATGCTCGGCATCCCTCACCACCGGAACTTCGTGGCTGTTAGCCAACAAGAATGCATCAAGGCCTGGGAAGACAACGAAGACCAGTGCATGCAGTTGATGAATGAGGTCTACCTAAAGAACAAGAAGGTGGTGACCGGTGGCCACAGACTATCCACCGAAGTGATTTCTCCAGAGGAGCTCAGCGATACTATCACCTTCCTGAGCAGAGTCTTCGGGCTTTCAGATGCCCACTATTTCCATAAGTGGATGCTGCGGTACTTGGAGACAATGAATAAAAATTTACCCGATCAGCGCTTTTGCTGGGGTGAAATAATAAGCAACACCATCTCTGAGCAGCTACAACAGTTCACCACAACAGGATTGTTCCATATGAACTCCTATGTAGTCTACTGCGCGCGTCGGCAAGGGATTATCCGGGGCTGAACCGAAGTGGAGTATGGCCTCAGGCCAAAATATTTGATTACTACCCAGAGCTGAGGCTGGAGAATAGCATCCAACATTTCACAAAAATTAACGATGCATTCTTCTATCATGTCATCTGCCTGCTGAGGCCAAACATGACTCATAGCTGGATGACCAAAAACATAGTGGCGATCCACAGAGAAATGGGGGCCCTGTTCACCCAATTTCCCATGTTCACCTATCCGAGGGCTGCCAACTTTTTGGGAGAGCCAACTGAGCTACCAAGGTATCTTGGGCCTAAGGCGATTCTACTAGAACTGTCAAGGGTGGTCACATACCATGAGAAGTGCCTCAAAAGAAAGAAGGGTGGAACTCCTTTCCCCCACACGGTGGGCGATACACATGCTCCACCCACCATAAGGCGAAGGAAATGTTCGCAGAGCTGGAGCTACTCAACTTGAAGCATGACTTCCCAGCCAGGCCTACCTTCGACCCAAGAAGCTGCCTGCCAAAAGCGAAGCTCGATCCGATCCATGTCCCTCAAATTGAGGATATTTACATTGACGTTCTCCATGAGGCGGAACTCAGAAGAAAGGATCACTCTCGCTTGGCATTGGCGGAAATCATCCAATACGGAGTGGCCATTGTCCCCGAAGGCTTCCAGACTACGGAAGATGAAGTAGATAAGGTGTATAATGACACAGATGGGGACAATTGGCCCTTCCCGGCCATTGACAGGAACAAGGCTCCTCAAACAATTGAGGAGAGGGTCAAAGAGACTATGCGGAGAACAGAGCATTGGTGCCGCATGAACGGACTAATCTACCTAGGGGTAGATTTCACAACTTCCCCGTTGGGCAATGCACCTCCAAGGTCCAAGAAGCAGCTGAAAGGCAAAGGTGCAGAAGGTGAAACTAGCACCATTCAGGAAGAAGCCCCTGAAAGTCCTCTTCCCTCAGAGCCAGAACAGGTTATAACTCTGGAGGAAGAATTGACAGAGGATAGTCCTATACGCCCATCCACCCAGGATGTCGGCGTCGCTACAACTTCAGAGGTCCCTTCTATCCCTTCTTCTTCTCTTCCTTCCCCTCCTCGAGTGACTCAAACGACCACCCCTTTGGTCGTGTCCTCTGCCCCTTCTTCTACCCTTTCCCCTGCTTCTTCATCTATCTTCTCCTCCCTCGCTGATTTGTCTTCCTCTATTTCTTCCCTCATCTCCGAGCTCCCTTCCCTTCCTATGTCTTCTGCAGTTGCGGTTTCCCTTCCTCCCGTGGACACTTCTTTGGCTATTCTTTCAATGCCGCCGCCGCGTGTCTCCACGTTTTTCCCCTCCTCTACCGTTACTGCCTCCCTCTCTGTCTCTGGTCCTTCTTCTATAGGACCAGCTTGGATCTCTCAGCAGCTGAGCCAGCCAAAGAGGAAAGTTCCCATCGCTCCGATGGACTTTTCGGTAATTCCAGCCAAAGGGGCAAAGAAGCACAAGCCTGTAACACGCTTCTCTCAAAGTGCTGCAGGTGAGAGAGTTATGGAAATAGCTTACCCCGACCCCCTCAAAGAGAAAAAAGATCTGTCTCCGACAGATTTTACCATGACTCAAATCACAATGGGGACGTCTTCTGAAAGTCTCCAGGGGGAAGCTCTTTCCGCAGTTGATGCACTCTACAAAAAGCTTCAGGAAACAAAAGAGGAGAAAAGGCTACTGAAGGAGCAGAACAAATATCTGCTTCAGGCCTTACAGAAGATGGGAAGTGCACCTCCCACAACTGCCGCCGAGACTCCTGAGCTGCTCAGTCAGGAGAAGATCAATGAGTATTCAAAGATCGGCGAGCAGGGTATGGCCGTTTCTGCTTGGAGGAGCTAGATCCTCAAGGACAGTGAAAGAGTGATCGCCGAATATGTCAATCTATATCTGAACATCGGGAAGGCGAATAAGGAACTCCAAGCATTAGCAGGTCCAATATCAGAAGAGCTAGAACATGCTAGACTCCAGCACGAGACCTTCCAACAAATGTTCGACTGTTCAGTCGAAGATCTGGTCAAGTTCGGAGTCTTCGGCCATCCAAGGGCCCTCAACAAAACCATGTCCACTCTGGACTATCGGATAGATCAGCTGGAATTCATTCTGGAAAAGATAGACAAGGTAAAGGAAGAGGCCCTGGATGCAATGCATCAAATGGAGAAAGTTGTTCTCGCCATGACTCCAGGGTTGCTCACTCCTTCCCTTACCTTGAGATCAGCCGATGACACTATCCGGATCTTCAAGGAGATAGCTTCTCAAGGGACAGGGCCAGAGGTCACATTCGACACTGAATCTATCAACAACCTACTGGCCTGTAGGGACTTCATCGGGTTCCTTATCGAGGCGGAGAAAGATTATTCCAAACTCCCGGAAAAGCTCATAGACGAGCGGGAGACTTGCGAAGCAATCAGTGAACGGCACAAGGATCCATCACAGGATCAATTTGGGCCGATGATTAGCAAGTTTTTGGAATACCGCGCTCAGTTCCACATATCATCACCTGAGCAGCATCAGAAACAGGCAACCCCTTTTCGGCCGCAGGATGATGATGATGAGTAACTTCTTCTTCTTCTTCTTCCTTTTCTTCTTCTCTCTTTTCTCCGACTTTCTTTTTGAAATGTCTAAAATGTGTTGACACAAATGATGACATCATCCATGTTGCATCATGGGATGATGTCATCCACCAAGTTGTCAAAGTCAACATGACTTTTAGATATTTTGTAAATATCTTTGTAAATAAGTGGTTGGCTCCATTTTGCCTTCTCTCTCCCTCATCTTCTATAAATACTGGAATACTTGTTGTATTCAGGGTGAACATTTTTTAGATAGAAATAGAAGTGAGGAGAGAAAGACTTTGAGCTTTCTTGTAATGAAGAAACGAAGAATACAATTATTCAGACTTTGTGCTCAATAGCTGTGTTATACATTAGATCTTTCTTACGTTAGATCTGTATGCGTTTAATCTGTTGGATTCATATCTAATTTTCCGTCACTTGCTCATCAGTATTGCTTTGTTTATTTATGCAAGTAGGTTTGGCTCTGTTTACTACCAAACTGAAAACATAAATCTTCTGACCTTTCTGCTTTGGAATTCATTTCTTTTCTTCCTTCGGATCTGTTCTTTCTCTTCTCCCTCTTTCATTCCTTTCTTTTCGCAGCCTGAAACACTCTACTGGGATGAGATCCCAACCCCCGAAGGCAGAATCTGTGAGACTTGCATAGGTTCCTACTAGTAGAAATAGCAATAAAACGGGCGCTTCTTTGTCTCAAAGAGGGGCTAAGCCCTGCACAATGTTGGCTCGTCTATCCATAGATCTGTCCACGCGACTGATTTTCGGACCAACAAGTATCTTTAAATTTGTTGGTTGAACTGGGATGGTTTTAAGGGTGTAACGATCAAAGGTGGTCAAAAGTATGTCGACATGTTGTTTATACTTTTGAATTATCTTTTTACGACATGGTACATACCATTGACTTGGTTTATAACCAATTTTGAATCACCAATGATGTTGATTGATTTTACATCTAGGGCGTAGGCGGCTTGGAGACCCAATACGAGTGCTTCATATTTAGCAATATTGTTGGTGAATTCAAAGTCTAGTTTGAAAGACAAAGGCATGGGTTCTCCATCAAGAGGAATGAGGATAATACTATCCCCACCCCCACGCCGATACTTGGAACCGTCGAAGAAAAGTGTTATTTGGTAAGGGGGTTCATCCAAGGAAAGGGTAGCAATTGACTCATCTGGAAAGTCAAAATTAGAGGGCTGATCCTTGGAAATAGGTGCATCGGCTAGTTGGTTGGTGATAGCTTGGCCCTTGATGGACTTTTGATGAATGAATTTGAGGTCAAGATCAGCTAAAAGCATAAGCCATCGCACGGCACGCTGATTTTGATAAGGTTTGGCATACATGAAGTGTAAGGGATTGGTGTTGGTCACAACATAGGTTTTGTGGTTGAGTAGGTAATGGTGGAGTTTGGTGGCAATGAAAACTAAGGCTAAGAAAAGTTTTTTGGATGGTTGTATCGAGTTTCATAGTCTAAAAGAGTATGAATTATGTAATAAAATGCCTACTCCCTTTTTTGTTCATCGCGATGAGCGAGCATGGCTCCCAAAGAATGATCGGTAATGGATATGTATAGGTAAAAAGGTTGATCGTCTTTAGGTGGAATGAGTACGGGTGGTTGGAGAAGGTATTGTTTTAGGGCTTCAAAATCTTTGTGACAATCATCATCCCATTTAAAGGAGACATCCTTCTTGAGAAGATGATGAAATGGTTGGCACCGATCATATAATTGTGAAATGAAATGGCGAATGGATTACAATTTACCTTGTAGGATACGGAGTTGGCAAAGGTTAATAGGCAGAGGCATTTCGAGGATTGCCTTAACTTTATCAGGGTCAACTTCTATACCATGGAGGAAAACAATAAATCCCAGGAGCTTTCTTGAGAGAACCGTGAAGACATACTTCTTAGGCTAAAGGTGGATGCGATATTTAATGAGGCAATCAAAGATGGTTTGGAGGATGGCAAGGTGCTTGGAGTGAAGTTTAGATTTGGCCAAGAGATCATCCACGTAATCTTCTAATATGAGATGCACGATATCATGGAATATATAATTCATAACACGCTGATATGTGGCACCAGTGTTTTTAAGGCCAAAGGGCATGACTCGATAGTAAAAGGTCCCCCAAGGGGTGATGAATGTGGTCTTGTGTTGATCTTCTAGGGCAAGAAAAATTTGGTTATAACCGAGAAGCCATCCATGAGTGATAACATCTCATGACCAGCGGTGAGGTCAACTAGTTGATCAATACCAGGCAAGGGAAAGTCATCTTTCGGGCAGGCTAGGTTGAGGTCACGGAAGTCCGTGCAAATGTGGAGTCCCCCTGTTGCTTTAGTAATAGGGAAAATGTTAGAAATCCAATGAGGATAATCAATGGGTAAGATGAAGGACACAGAAAGAAGGCGCTGAAGTTCTTCTTTGATGAGAAGAGCAATGCGAGGGTGCATTTTCCTCAGCTTTTGTTTGATAGGTTTGGCATCGGGAATGGTTACGATATTGTGGACCACTATGGTGGGCTCAATAATGGGCATGTCTGCGTAAGACCAAGAAAAAGAGTGATTATGATCTTAGAGAAAAGAATTGATGGCTTCCTATTCAACAACATCTAAAGATTTTCTGATCTTGAGGATGTGCGGGTCGTCCTGAGTATGAATATTGATCTCGATAGTCGATTCATTCAACATGGTTTACATCTCAGAGGGTAACAACCAATTAATATATGAGTCTTCTACACCAAGGTAGGTGAGTATGGATTCATCATCCTGACATTGAACGACATTAATTATAGGTGTGTCGTCATCGATCATTTTAGGATACATGAATGGAAGATTGGAAGGGGTCTCACCTTTGCGTTGATAATTCAAAGGCCCCAAGAAAATGGTGTTTATGAAAAAAAAATGTTAGGAGGGATAGATTCAGGATCCATTGAATCCGTTGGTGAGGGTGGTGATGAAGGTGGAGTGGGTGAAGGTGGTGATGAAGATGAAGGTGGAGAAGGGCTAGGGTCCTCAATGAGTTCAATGTGGGCTTGTTTGGTAGGAGGTTCGGGGAAGCCGATACCACTACGGTCGTTATGTTTGTGGGTGGTACATGGAATAACAGTATGGTGGCCTTGCTCATAAAAGCCAAAACCAAAACCCTTCCACGCACAGTGGTGCAGGAAGGTGTGGGTGAAACGATGATTGGTAAGTGATTGGAAGTCAGTGGAAAATGGGTGGGTTTGTGATGGTGGTTCAGGTGTGTAAGTGGTAATATCAAGTCCCCCATAGGTGATACTAGTACAAAGATGAGGAGGACCATAAAGGAGGTGTTCTCCTATATGGTGATCATAGCGAGGGTGTTGGTGAAGGCTTATGTACTCTTGTGGAGTAAGGAATGTGTTAACACTATATAGGTAGTACTCCCCTAGAGTGAGGTGTTGAAAAACACCTTCCAAGGGATCAATGGTTGGTATGTAGGTAGCTGGAATGGATGATGTGTTGGAGGTCGATGCGGAGGTGGAGTTAACGGATTGGGAAGCTAATGGGTCAGCCATGGAGGTTATGGCAGCGGTAGGAATGGAGGAGGTATGTGCGGTAGAAGCAGCGGCTGTACTGGTAGGTGGAGGTGTAGGTGAAGTGGTAGTGGTTGCGGAGGTAGACGGCTTGACAGGTATGAGCACATCATTGGGTCGGTAAAGCATGTTGCATGTTTTGAAAGGTGATGGGTCAGCTGGAATGGTATAAGTGTGTCCTTCGTGTTAAAACTTTACACAATGATGCAAAGTGGAAGGAACGTAACTCATGACATGGATCCAGGGTGTGCAAGCAACAAGTTATATTGGAATTCCCCCCTCTAAAATGTAAAACAATTCTGGAATAGTGCAGGGACCCACACACACGTGGAGGATGATAGTGCCTAATGTAGAGGTGATAGCATCGTTGAATGAACGCAACATGACCGGATGTTTATGCATGTAATTGTTAGGTATGCGCATTTGAGAAAATGCATGGGATGAAATGATGTTAATGCTAGCACCTCCATCAATCATCACACGACGTACCCGTATGTCATCAATGTGGACAGAGATGAAGAGGGCTAGGTCTAGGTCATCATTTTGGTGTGGCACGATCTCTTCCTTTGAGAAGCTAAGGGAGGCCACTTGGTGAACAAGGTGGGGTGAAGATGAAGGTGGTAATTTGGTGAGAGAAGCTACATGATGGGGTGTGATAATGGAGGCTACGGGTGTAGGGTCATTGGGTAAAACCTCAATAGATTGAAGAACCTCCATAAGGGCTTGATGATGGGATTTCGAGGTTTGGATGAGGTCATATAAGGACATTTTGAGGGGAGATTGGTGTAATTGTTTGAGCATGGTGTGATGTGTGATGCCATTAGAAATGGGGTACGTGGGGCCACAGATAGTTATTTTAGGTATGGGTGTAGATGGTATGTTGGGTATAGGATTGGTTGGTGGGTCAGTTGCCTTTTCTTTTCCCTTTCATTGCACATGTAGTGACATGTATCATGTTGATTTGAGGGGAGTTGGCAAATGGAGAAGGTGTAGGATGAGTGGTATAACAACATGAAGGGAAAAAACCTACTGGAGGAGAAAAGCCTTGTGAGGTGAGTTGGGCGCAACGACATTGGGGTGGTGGCGTGGCAAGTTCTCTGATGTGAACCATGTTAATTTCAAATCTTGGGGGTGGCTCTAGGAGCTATGAGGGTGGAGGTTGTGGTTGTTGAGTGGGCAGTGTGGGAATGGGTGTCGGTGAAGTAGGATCCTCATCAAGAAGGTCATCATCATCGATGTTGGTATCCGGTGGACACAATTGGATAAGGTCAATTTTCAAGCCCTCAGTTCTCACACATCGTGCCCTGGCACATGATGGTATGCACAAATTTTAGTATCGTCAAACCCTTTTGGCTTAGGTTTGAGGGTGTCGTAAGGTCGAGTGGCGGTAATGGGATAATGAAGTCTCAAGGAGTTTGGTTGAAATTTTGGCATAGGACCCTACTAGTGGATCATAATGGGAAGTGAACGTGGGTTTGGGTGCAGGTGTGGTTGATTATCGAGGAACTATTTTTGGAAGAGTAGGAACGGGTCGAGCCATGGGTTTAGGTGCCAGTGTGGTTTTAGGTATTGGTTGTGTTTGCTTGGGTAGGGGTATAGTAGATGGATGGGTAGGAGGGTGTGTAGTTGTTTTGACTACCTTATTGTGGGGTAGTGGGGTTTTATTTTTGGGTTGCACCTTTTTGGGTAAAGGTGATGTGGGTGTATGAGGTCTAGAAGGAAAAGTAGATGGAGGAAGAGGGTGAGTTACCCATGGGGATAACGGGGTGCTATGAAGGTAGATGACGCAGTCGTGCTTAGGGTGTGAGGGACAATGACTGAAGTGTAGTGGGTAGTGAAGCAATAGCTGAGGGTATTGGAGGTATTGGTTGTAAAGATACTACAGGTGTAGGTGTAAGTCGTGTTGTGTGCCTAGGTAGGTTAGAGGTTTGTGAGGAAGGAATGGGTTGTTGTGTTATTGATCTATGGATGAGTGAAGGTTGCTTAACCATGTTAGGCAACTGAGGTCTTAAGACAGATGGGACAAGTGCTGGTGTGATTGGTGTGGTCAGGGTATGAGGTCAATGAGTTTGTTTCTTTGGTTTGGGTTTCGGAGTAGGTTTGGTATTAACATTGGAGGATGTAGCTAAATCCAGGTTTAATAGGTGGATGAGTGAGGCTGGTGGTCGGGGTGACCCCTAAAGTGGTAATAGGTTTAGTTGAGGCAAATGTTGTAGGTGTGGATTTGGGTTTAGATGTAGGTTGGGTTATGGGTAAGGGTGTGGTTTGAGTTCTAACAGGTATCATGGAAGGTGTTGCGATAGAGGTGGTTGTGTTTGGTTTGATTGGTCGAAATGTGTTTGGGTAGATAGTGGAGGTATCAGCGAGGGATCTCTGCATCTGTGTTGAGATGGGGAGTAAGAGGCATCCCCATAGTAAAGCCCTATCCACATAATCTAAGTGATCAGCCAAACGTGAGAATGACATGTCTATGGGTGGAGTTGGTGAGGACTGTCATCACCAATCCAGCACTATGATAATTCTTCACCGGGAACTCCTCGTGCTATGATTATTTACTAATGCACAGCCTTTAGTTTGGTGGATGTAATCTGGAAACAAAACAACAACATAACACAAGAATACCATCGACTATGATAAGACGGAATGATGACAAATCTGAAATATCAAAGTAAATTATAATATTAACATGAAATTGTTACAATCTCACCCATGAGATACTTCAAGTGTTATTGACTTCACTTGCCTTTCACCAAGACTATGGGAGAAACTTTACAATTACACTTCTTAATGGCTTCTTCAACACATCTTTAAACTGATGGCTTCCTTCGCACACTTCCTACAATATTTCTCACTACTTCCTTCTATGCTAAATGAGGGGGGTGGCCTCTCTATTTATAGAACTTCTAGGCTTATCCATCTTATCTCTAAGATAGGATAAGAAATCCACTCTGACGAATCATATTCCATACCTTAACTCTTATATGTACATGTAAGCTTATCTCTTAAGATAAGATAAACCTTATCATTTTACATGGGTTCCACATTTTTAGACTTTTTACAAATAAAATACACAAAATATTTATGACCTCACTCCTTGTCCTTATTACCAATATAATATTTCTAATTCCTAATCATGTAGACCCTACTTCTCTAATTACCCAAACTTTGACATTTTAACATTACCGGACCACTTATGAAAAATATTTACTTTTTACAACATTCCTATTGTACTTTGACTGTTACCGTACTCCACATTATTGGCGGCACCGTATTGATGGCACCGTTATCTTCTATCAGACGCTACTACTAATTATACTTAACAACATCCTATTCCTAATACATACATTAATGAAATAGAAATTACGGAGGAAAATTTTAGTGTCGACATCTTCCCCCTTCCTAGCTTCTACTCCGTCCTCGGAGTAGACTATTATGGTGCTTGGAAAATATTCAACTTGTCGTGGTTGACCCATTTCGTAATGGGAGTGCCATCCAATTCCTCCAGTCGGTACGTACCATTTTCATGCACAACTGCTATTTTGTAGGGCCCCATCCATTTTGGAAGAAATTTTCTTTGTCTTCTTTTTGTATCGGAATCATATACTAGAACCAAGTCATTCACATGAAATGGATACCACCGGATCTTTTGATCAAAGTATTCCTTCGCTTCATTTTCTTCTTATGGCTTGTATCCTTTGCTATTTCCCTCATTTCCTCTAGCAAATGAAGATGTACCAACCTTTCTTTTACTGAATCACTTTCATCCATCCTTTAATTTTTCATAACTCTCACAGTGGGAATATCAAACTCAATAGGAAGAACTGGATCAATGCCATAGGCCAATTGAAATGGAGAGTATCCTATTGCTGACTTTGATGTTGCCCTATATTCCCACAATGCTGCATGAATCCTCTTATCCCATTTATGTACCTGCAAGGCTGCATCTTTTGCTAGAATTTGACACAACACAAAATTTGTTTGTTCCACCTGTCCATTTGTGCTTAGCTTGTATGTTGTTGCCTTCCTGTGCTTAATAGAAAATTTATTGACTAGGGCTTCTACCACCTCATTAATGAATTGGCTTCCTTGATCTCATTACAATTTCTAATGGGCAACCAAATCGGTGACAATGCGTTCATATATGAACCTTGCCACCTCATCCATGGAAGTTGTTTTCAATGGCCTAGCTTCAACCCACTTGGTTAAATAATCTGTGGCAACTACAATATACTTATTTTGGCGTGAGGTAGTTGGAAGTGGACCTACAATGTCTATTCCCCACTTTTCAAAGGGACCAAGTGGAAGAATAGGGCATAATGGAGTTGATGAAGTCTTACGGTTACCATGTGTTTGACAAATATCACATGTCTTACAATAATTATAACAATCTTTAAAAAGAGTGGGCCAGTGATAACCTACATCCAAGATCCTTCTTGCTGTAAGTTGTCCAGAGAAGTGCCCTCCACATGTACCATTGTGGAATTCTTCTAGCAGTTCCTTCCCTTGATCACGTCCAACTGCCCTCTTGTACTATCCATCAGGTCCTATTCAAAATAATACTCCATGCAGAATAGAATATGGATGACTGGCTTGAGTAATCTTTCTCTTAGTCTTTGCATTGGCACCATCAGGAAACTTGAATTCATTCAGATAATTCCAAATATCTATGTATTCACTAGGGATTGTGTCAAGGGATAACAATGCTGCATCGGGGAAATCATCATCATCACAAGATGATCCTAAACCATCATAGGCTCGAGAGAGTGCATCTGCATTGACATGCTTCTTTCTTGGCCTATCTATAATATCAAATTCAAATTCTTGTAGCAAAATTATCCATCTTGCTATCCTCCCTGATGGGTTAGGCTTATTTACAATATATTTTAGAGCCTGATGATCTATTACAACTAGAAATTTTTTCCCTAGCAAGTAATTTCTAAACTTCTTTACAAGAAAATGATAGCGATCCTCTTTTTCATTACAATATAATTTACCTCAAGACTTTATTCATTTGTATCTGCTCCCAAAGTAAATTGGATGTTCATTCCCATTTTCATCCTTTTGGCTCAAAGTACTTCCTAGTGCTACATCTGAGGCATCAGTGTACACAATGAATGGCTTGCTCCAATCTGGATTCTTTAAAATAGGTGAAGACACCGGGGCTTCCTTCATTGTCCAAAAGCTTCATGCGCCTTATTTCCGGTTCATAAGTAACATCCTTCTTCAAGAATGGGTTAGTGGTCATGCAATCTTTGAGAAATTCTTGATGAACCTTCTATAGTAACCCACATGGCCTAAAAATGATCTCAACTTACTTCTATTCATAGGAAATGGTAAATCTTTGATTTTGAAACTTTATCAAGATCAAGCACCAATACCATCTTTGGATACAACATGCCCTAACAAAATGCCTTTAGAACATTCAAAGACACACTTTGTAGGGTTTAGTGAGGCTTGTGCTTCATCTAACCTTTGAAATGCTTGTCTCCATTTGGTGCAGGTGGTCCAACTTGCTCCCATAGATGTAAAATCATCCAGAAATACTCTGATGAAGGTCCCAATGTAGGGTTCGAACACCTTATTCATCAAACGCTGGAATGTTGCTGGAGCATTACACAACCCAAAAGGCATAACTCTATAAGCAAACGTTCCCCAAGGAGTGGTGAACGTGGTCTTCAGCTGATCTTTCTCTACTATATGAACTTGGTTGTAGCCGCTATATCCATCAGCAAAACTATAGCACTCCTGGCCAGCTACTTCGTCCAAGATCTGATCTGAAAATGGAAGAGGGTAATGATCCTTCTTTGTTGCCTTATTGAGCTTCCTGTAATCAACACAAATGCGTAGCTTCCCATTCTTTTTTATTGAGATCACAATGGGAGAAACCCATTCTGAATTCTCCATAGCAAATATGAATCCTGCATCAAGCAACTTATCTATTTCTTCTTTTACAGTCTTGGAAAAATTAGGATTCATTCTATATGGCATTTGCTTTATGGGCTTAGCACCATCTACTAGCTCAATACAATGTTCTACCCAACTTACTTGACGGAGTTCCTTGTAATCAAAAGTGAATAGGTGTATGTACCTTCAAAAGAGCTGGAGGTAGGATTCTTTCTCACTCTCCATCACAGCATCACCAATCTTTATTTGTTGGAGATGATCATCAACTTCTTCTTCAGATAATTTTATGGGGTCATGAGTTGGTGTGACTGGAAGGATATCCATGACTGAAACATCCACCTCACTTTCTTCATCTTCAGTGTCCACTTCACTGGTACTAGAGTAATCAGAGGATGTCCAATCATCAGTTTCATCACTTGAATCCACAGGTTCTGCTTTATGATGTCGAGGGATCACGTTTATCTTCACCCTCTCTCTACCACGTCCAAGTGTCATGAAGCCTTCATTCCAGTAGTTTCTTGCATGAACTCTCCTTAGCCATGGTCTTCCCAACAGCATTGGGTACATAACAGTACCATTTTTCATCACCTGAAAGTCTACCACACATACAACACCCATAACAGATATTGCCACATTTGAAACTACACCTTTTGGTTTAGTTTTTCCTTTATTTAATGACCTTAACATAAGTGTTGAAGGGTGATCAATTTTTAAACCCAACATATTCATTACAGACTTGGTCATTACATTAACTGTAGCACCTCCATCAACTAAGACATCATGAATTGAAATACCATTACATAATACCTCAGCTTGTGGAGCATAGGGATCCGCCTCTACCTCTAAAACAGGGACCTCAACCTCCTTTCTTCGTCGAGCATTGAGTCCACTTTGCAGCTCCCGCCTCTTCTCAGAAGACATAGCCAAGAGTTGACCATATGTAATATTTGTAGGCCTTTTGGACAGATCTTCCAAGATGGAGTATGGTCCTTGCCCCTGTGAAATCAGAAAATCCTGCACACCCAACTTTCTTCTCCTATGTTTCTTACTAGTTTCTCCTTTCATCTTCTTAGGATCATTTCCATCTTGATTATCTTTTTCTTTCTTTCTTTTTGTTACAAACACATCTACTTCATTATTTTTGCTCTTATCTACTACATCAAAAGAATTCACAGGTGCTTTTCCTTTATCATTATCTCCTTTACCAGATGTAGAAGCTCTATCTAGACAATTATACTTATAATGACCCTTTTTATAACAACCATAACATACAACTTCAGAAATATTTCTTTTTGGACCTCTATCTCCTCCCGAGAACTAAATTCTTTTCCTCAAGAAGATTAATAGTTAATCGACCCATCTTTTTGAGCAGATCTTCATACTCGGTAGATGTACTAGGAGAAATATTTGTGCTCACCGGGAGTGGTTGTGGATTCTAGACCAAAGGTGTTGGTGTAGGCTCTACTTCAGCAATAATTTCTTTGGGCTCCTCTTCCATGCTTTCTTCTTGCCTTCTTGCAATCTCCTTTGCTTTTTCAATGGTAGCTGGGTGGTCATACTTCACTCGTTGTCTGATCTCTGGCTTCATCCCAAGAATGAAGTGCTTATAGAGGAGATTATCCACGTAATTCATCAACCCATCCGCTAATCCTTCCTTCCGGATCTGGGCATCGAGCTTCCTCCTTAGCTCTAGAACACGAGCATGATAATCCCTTATCTTCTCCTTCTCTCCTTGGGATAGCTTTGTGATCTCGATCATGAGATTTGCATATTTCTGTTGTTCACCAAATTCTTCAAGAAAACTTTCAGTTAATAAATCCCATGAATTTTTCACATTATCACCTAGTGTTTCAAACCACCTAAGTGCTAAACCATCCAAAAAGGTAGGAAAAAATTCAGTCCATTGTTCCCTTCTTATGAGGCCATTACAAATACAAGATCGTTTAAACTCTTGAATGAAAGAAGAAGCATCTTCATTAGATTGAGCTAAAAAAATAGGAATCTTTCCCATTTTCAAAAGTAACCACCGTGAAATACCAACCCACAAGTACAATCAACAAGACTTATGTGCACAAATAATTGGAATCACTATACTAGAAAGTGACTTTACACCTTTCTACAGTAAAATAGAAATGACCACGGTAAACTATGGTAAAACTTGACTTACTGCGGTAAAAACTGACTTTACTGTGGTAAACACTATTCACGGTAAAAAGTGAAGTTACTGCGGTAAATACTATTCACGGTAAAAAGTGACTTTACTGCGGTAAATACTATTCCCAGCAAAAATGACTTTACCATGGTAACTACTATTCATGGCAAAAATGACTTTACCATGGTAACTACTATGCACAGTAAAAACAAGGTTACCCTCCAATTGATTTTTGACTAAGTGGGAATATCTCTCCAGAAAATCCACCAACGAGGAATGGTCCCGGCAACGGAACCAAAATGTCATCACCAATCCAAGCACTATGATAATTCTTCACCGGGAACTCCTCGCTATGATTATTTACTAATGCACATGCCTTTAGTCCAGTGGATGTAACTGGAAACAAAACAACAACATAACACAAGAATACCATCGACTATGATAAGACGGAATGATGACAAATCTGAAATATCAAAGTAAATTATAATATTAACATGAAATTGTTACAATCTCACCCATGAGGTACTTCAAGTGTTATTGACTTCACTTGCCTTTCACCAAGACTATGGGAGAAACTTTACAATTACACCTCTTAATGGCTTCTTCAACACACCTTTAAACTGATGGCTTCCTCCGCACACTTCCTACAATATTTCTCACTACTTCCTTCTATGCTAAATGAGGGGGGTGGCCTCTCTATTTATAGAACTTCTAGGCTTATCCATCTTATCTCTAAGATAGGATAAGAAATCCACTTTGACGAATCATATTCCATACCTTAACTCTTATATGTACATGTAAGCTTATCTCTTAAGATAAGATAAACCTTATCATTTTACATGGGTTCCACATTTTTAGACTTTTTACAAATAAAATACACAAAATATTTATGACCTCACTCCTTGTCCTTATTACCAATATAATATTTCTAATTCCTAATCATGTAGACCCTACTTCTCTAATTACCTAAACTTTGACATTTTAACATTACCGGACCACTTACGACAAATATTTACTTTTTACAACATTCCTATTGTACTTTGATTGTTACCGTACTCCACATTATTGGCGGCACCGTACTGACAGCTCCGTTATCTTCTATCAAACGCTACTACTAATTATACTTAACAACATCCAATTCCTAATACATACATTAATGAAATAGAAATTACGGAGGAAAATTTTAGTGTCGACAGGACCTAATGGAAATTCCTATAAAATGTGTCTTAGAGATAGGGAATTGGCTAGATCCAACTTCCGTAGGTAAGAGAGCCGAAAGTAGGTCGTAAAGATTCTAGATAGCTGATGGAGACAGTTCGCCAAGAGGCAAACGTATCTCAACCGGGTCTATGATAGATGGAGGATATGATGGGAGCTCCTCTATAAGTGGAGGAACGGATAGGTGCTCCTCATGGGTGGAGGAGGCAATGGGTGCTCCTCTCGTGGGTGGAGGAGAGAATGGGTGCTCCTCATGGGTGGAGAATGTACCGTAGGTAAAGGTTCTCTAAGTGGTGAAGCAAGGGGTGAGATGGGCTCAATGTTAGCGGAAGACCCTCCATAGGTGATTAACGAGATGAAGGGTGTTCCTCTGTTGGTGAAGGAATAGGGAGGTTGGTTCCAATGCGAAGGAGGATTTTGGGATAAGATCTCCTCTATGGAAGGAATATGGGGTTATTGGGAGGTGACAGTACCTCATTAAAGATAGCGTGAACCTCGTGGGTATGGGTATCGTGAGTTTATGTCTCACCGGTTTGATTGGATGAAGGGGCCTAGTTGAGAAACGGTTTTTGAATATTTATAGATTTTGGTTGGGGTGGTGTTGGGATTATCCACAGTTAACTCACCTTTCTCGAGCATTTCTTGGACAATATTTTTGAAAGTGATGCAGTTTCCGTCACTATGACCCTTTACTTGATGATAGTTATAGAAATCATGTTCTTTATACCATGCGGGCATGGGGCAAGCAAGGTCAAAACCATTTTATAGGTGGAAGGGTGATGGCTCCGGCTTTGATAAGCTTTTCTAAGACGGAAGAGTAAGGTTCCCAATTGGGGTATATTTTTTGTTTCTCTCATCCGAATTGAAAAGTCTGGATAGGTGAGAGATTAGATGAGGGTGTAGCATGATTTTATGGATGAGTTGGGCCAGCCTTGAGTACCACTGTGTTAGTGGTTCCCTTAGCTTTTGAATAATTGGTTTGTGGTTTGGAAGAAGAAGAGGTATCATTCGACTTGAATGCCAAATTCATATTGCGTAATTGTATTTTCTTCTCTTCAATGGCCTCGAATCTCTAACTTTCGTGCCATAGTAAATGCCTCATCAAATGTTTAGAAGGTTTAGACCTGCAAGGGTCGGTGAGATATGTCTAGCGCAAGCCCATGTGAAGAGCTTGATGATTTCTGTTTGTGGCGAGTTAGAAGGTAAGTTGATTGATCAAAGGCACTGCGGAGTGAAAAATCTGCGATAGATTCGTCCTCATACCGATGTGTGGAATATAGATCAGTCATGGTGACCTTCCTGGCGATATTGATAGAGAAATGATCCAAGAAGGCTTGGGCTACCTGATTGAATGAGAATATAGAGTGTTTAGGTAACCCACTATACCAATC
Organism: Taxus wallichiana var. yunnanensis; assembly: GCA_018340775.1. Taxonomy (NCBI): domain Eukaryota; kingdom Viridiplantae; phylum Streptophyta; class Pinopsida; order Cupressales; family Taxaceae; genus Taxus; species Taxus wallichiana. The sequence continues at coordinate 169,158,780 of CM031244.1, forward strand.
TAATGCAGGTCCAATGGGGGACATGGGAAAGGTTCTCAAAAGAAGGGCATCATCATGAACGATCAGATAACACCCATGTTTGAATGACCAAAAATGCTGCTACGGGTCTTCTTTGCTATTGAAATGATTGAATTTAGGCATTTCCCAATGCATGAGGTATGAATGAATAGGAATGGATGGGTGAATAGGCTCGTTGCAAATCTCGTCGTAGGTGAGAGTGTTGTAGGAGCTGAAAACCGATGCCTCCAATGTCTGCATCTTGTCCAACATCAATTTAATTAGGTCGTTGGTGGGTTGTGATGATTAGATGCCTCCTGTAGCATGAGGAGGTTGGTTTTGGGCATATAATAGGGGTGGCACTCTAGTGTATGGGGTTTTCATGTAGGGTGGTGGAGAAGAAGGTAGTGAAACAGGGGGTACGTGCCCGGACTGAATAATGGATGAAACATGAGGTTGTTGATAATATGTATATGGGGGTGGAAGGGTCATGGTAACCCTAGTGGCAATAGGGGCTAACGATTTTGGAATGGAAAGAACCACATTCTGAAATGGGGTAGGGGTCACCGAAACTGGAGGTGGTAATGTAGCTACAGGTATGTGTGAGACATTATGGGCGGATGAGGTTTTGTTTGGGGTAGTTGTCGAGGGTACAGTAGATGTAATGGGTGCCACAGAGGTAGCAGACGTGGGAAATCAGAAGCGGGTATAGGACCTAACTGTGAAACAACTGAGGGTAAGGTAGATGCGGGTAACACGGAGCTAGATGGGGCCGATGCGGGAGTGGATGCAAGAGTCGGGGGATAGATACGGGCATGCCGTATATCAACTGACCCAAGGCATCTCGAGTGGATGAGTGGGAAAGGTAAAAATGCAAGGCGGCAGGGTTTTTGTCAAGGATTCATGCAAACTCCTCATCTCCAGTGAGCGATAGTAATAGGTTGGATGGGATCCATCACTGGTGATAAAATGGAAGGTGGTGAAGGACTAGGTGGGAGTGGTTGACAATTGATGTGAAATACGAGTGCAGTGCACTTGCTTGTCTAGGTCGGAGGGTGCTTCTCTGTAAACGACATAGAGAACAACAGAATAGGTGAATCGGTGATAAAAAGTGGATTAAGTGTAAACCGACTATCCAATGTCGGTTAGGGAAAGCTCGATGCGGTCGGGGGTAGCAATCACATTAGTTACTATAGAAAATGGACAGTGAGTGAACAACAAGGCAAAAGGTAAAATCTGACAGGTATGCCAAATATGAAGATGTTTAAAACGTCAATGGGAATAATGACAGTGATAGGGACTGTGAAAAGTGGAAGAAAGTGAAGTAAAATTTCCTTTTGAGTAGGTTAGCAAAAGGACATGGAACCGACGTTGGTTGGGTATAACCGATGGTGGTCAGAGGTAACCGATGATGGTTACTATGAAATTGAAACAGTGATGAAAGAAAGTGGTTGTGAATTAAAATCTGATGTAGAATTAGACCCAAAATTTTGAGAATGATGATGATATGGCCTAGGCACACTTAGGTGAAGCCGGAATACACTAGCTATGATGAGGAGCGTGTAAGGATGAACCAAAAAAGTGACGAACGTGATCTCTCACCTCAAAATGCAAGCCAAGTAGAAACACTAAGAAAATGTGATCCTAGGAGTGCCTTTTCTATTATGTTTGTTTAGCTTATGCTATTTAGGGATTGACACATGAATTGTGAAATAGATTTTTGGTGAGGATGGCTTCCTACAAAGAAGGATATCTAAAAGGTGAGGTTTCAGGTATGTTATGGTGGGGGTGGGCTTCACTCTGAAGTATGACTCGACAGAGCAGTGAGCTGGGTGCCCATTGTGTCATGATCGTGTGATCACCTACAACTTCTTCCAGGTAGGATGTTGTTTAAGAATGTATGTATTTTGAATTTTTGTGAGGTTTGGTAAGACTCAAAGAAAGAGAAAAGGATAGAAGTGCTTTTCTATGATTTGTTTGTCAACCATCAGCTGGGCATGACTTCTAGTGTATAGGTTGCCCTCAATTAATGTGAGCTAATGCAATAAATCAAAATGGAATGCACTTATTTTTAAACCCAAATAAAAATGTGAAATTGGATGATACAATAAGATGAAGAGGAAGAGGGATGCTCTTTCACTATAATGTAGAAAACATGAAGAAATGGTTCTTTTTAATTACACCAAAAGAAAAGTTTCCTTTAGAGCAAATAGAAAGAAGAGGTGGGTTACCAAAGAAGAAAATTAGTGTGTACGCTTTTCAGAAGGGAAACAAACACACAATTTTTTCCTAGGAATGAATGAAATGCAAGGAACCTTGGATGGGTCCCACCGGGTGTGCCAAAATGTTTCACTTGATTCTTAGATTGTTTCTTTAAAGTGTTGACAAAATAGATAGGGTAATGAGCGTAGGAGGAATACCTGCTCAAATTTTGGTTGATGGGTTGTTGTGCACGTATGACTTCTAGATCCACATCTGATCGTGAGAGCTTCCTTTTGGCTAGGAGGAACTACCTGTAATGCAAAGAAAGACCACCAGAAGGAATTAAATAATATGGGAGGTGAACTGCCTAGTGTATGCTAGATCCGGGAAGTGTGATACTTCCTAAATGGTTATTAGTCCACTGTTTTAAACAATTTAATGTTGTAAACAAAGTAAATCCTATTGTAATTTGAAATGATTTAGGTATCTCACTTAAAACACAATAAGAAATAGATCTAGTCTAACAGACTAAGCTAGAATAGAATCCGAAGGTCAAATGATTGGTTCTCGGGTCTTTACAGTGTCCGATAGAGGTCTCGTAGATCACAAGTGAATGAGGGTGAGATGAAATTTGGTGGGTAGGTCTCTGTTTATGACTGTATGAGCAAATATAGAGACCGATGTCGGTCAGGGGTGACCGACGATAGTTAGGTGTAACCGGTGCCGATTTATTGTGAGATCTGGAAATGTCACAGAACAAGCTTTGGGTCTCCTTTGTGATTGCACAAAGAACTTTGGTTTGTCGGGATGAGGTATTGGATGATTTGGGTAAGATTTGGTGAGGTTTTAGTGAGTATACGGAGGTGGAAATGTTGAAGGAGGTCAATAGGTGGATAGGTAAACAATAGATGATAAAATGGTGATGAAATGAGATAAACCAGGAAATGTGATGTTATACTTACTTGGATTTCGGTCCCGAATGCCTCGTGTGTGAGGGATGGAGGTGCTGATGAGAGATTGAAGGATATAAGTGATCACCAATCCTAGGAAAGCTTCGCATGGGCTGTATGTGCACTCGTCTTTGCTTGGTGGTCGATCGGTCTTTGCTAGGATGGTCATGCGTGAGAAAATGCTTGATCTCCTCCCTTGCATGCGGGTTTTTCGTTGGAATTCACTCTTTGAAGATGTGTTATCTCTATGAGATGTGTTCTTTCTCGTCCTCCTTCTCTCAATGTTTTCCAACCTTGAGAATAAGGTTGTTTTGGGGTTAAAAGGGTAACCGATGGCGGTTCGGCTTAATCTGGCGACAGTTAGGGGTAACCGATGTCGGTCAAGGTGGGATTTCCTAGGTTTACTAAACTAGGGAGATCCTCTTGATTTCCTTGGATCTCGTGTCGTTATCCCATGGATTAGACTGGAATCTTCTTGTGAGCATGCGGGAATGTGGTTAGAGGGAATGTAGGCATTGATTTTTAGGGTTTGGGTAAGTCTTAGTTAGTTATGGAAACTTGCTAAGAATAGGTCTTAGGTTGAGTTGGCTTGGTGAGGTGTCTAAGTGAACTGTATGTGTGGATATTATTTAAATAATAAATATAGTGAGGATAATGAATTAATTTAATTAAATTAATTAAATTAATATTAGTGGGGTGAAGGGGGTCATGGCTAGGTAAATGTAATAAAGGGTGCTTATTGGTTGAGGTACGAAAGGGGAGTGTGACCTAATTTTAGTGTCTACATGTTGATTTTCTTTATATGGTTGATGGGGATACCCCTTATCTTGGCATGGTTTATGAGGCTATGAAACAATGTAAGGAATCCATTCAGAAGGCATTCAATGATGTGGAGGTAGATTACAAAGAAATATGGGATGTCATTAATGTAAGATGGAAAATTATGCACACATCCTTGCATTCAATAAGTTGTTACTGGAGCCCGTGCTCTTTCATATAGATAGAGAGAGTGATTTTGTAGTCATGGGTAGGATTTATGAAGCACTTGACAAGGTTTTTCCAGATCCTAAACTTGCAAGGATAATTAGGCACCAAACATAGGAATTTCATGTAGAAAAAATGGTATTTTCAACACAAGGAGCCAAGGATGATAGGTCACTTCTTGAGGGATACACATGGTAGAAATATTATGGATCAAGTGCAAAAGAACTACAACTCTTTGCTCTTCAAATTTTGAGTCAAGGAATAAGTACATAAGTGTGTGAAAGGAATTGGAGTTGTTTTGATCACATCCAATCTAAGAAAATAAACAAGTTATTGTTAGGAAAGTTAGGAGATCTTGTTTATGTTCACAACAATTTGTAAATGTGCATGAAAAATATGGAAAAAGAATATTCTTCTTCACAATCCCAACTTGTTGCAAAAGACTTGGAGGATGCAGATGATCCTAACTTCCTTTGTGATGAATCTAGTGATGATGATAATGTTGATGAGCCAAGTGCTCTTGATGATATGGAACTTTTTGATGTAGCAAGTAGCCTATAAGGCTATAGAGTATGTTTTCTCTTTTATGATATGGAACTTTTTGATGTAGTAAGTAGCCTATAAGGCTATAGAGTATGTTCACTCTTTGATGATATGGAACATTTTGATGTAACAAGTAGCCTCTAAGGCTATAATATGGTTAGTATGAAGTCTAAAAACTTAATATTACATGTTTAAGATTGTGGTTTGACATAATTTCATATGTTTTTTTGTTAATCGAACTTAATGGTGATTTTTTCCGAACTTTATCCATTAGGTGAATCTGTTATCCATATTTTGCCCCCGTGCCAAATATTGGATCGGTCACGACCCCACATAAGAGGAACTGAGAAAACTCATTCAAATCCTGTAAATTGGTTGCAGAAGGACTCAACCATGGAGTGGTGGAGGCCAAAAGAGATTGATGGATCATGTGCGAAGAAAACGACTCTATCGGGCCATTTCCATGTCTTAAATTTGTTCTCCAAGTTACAGGTAGACTCAACTATGAGATAACAAGGTCAGAAAAGAATGGGCAATGCCGCAGAGGAACCAAAAACAAGAAGGGGAAGAAACGGTGAAGATCCGAAGTCCTCGGGCTCAAAACGGTTCAGAAAAATCCCAAAAATGACTAAGTATGGAGGAGGCAGCGGAAGGAGCCACGTGTCCTAACGATGCTTCTCCAAAGGTGAATTCAAAAAGGGAAGCCCAAACTTGCGCCAAGCTTCCACACGTCCAAAACCCCAAAGAAATTGTGGGGCATTGAAAAGTCTTCAACTAAAAAGGAAGTGCCAGGTGTCAGCTTGGCACAAAACCGGAAAGGAAGTCTAGGACGGAGACTCAAACTTGTGCTAGCCCTCCACATAGCAAATGGTCAAGACAGAGTCAAAAGGCGGGCTTCAAAAATTGGCTAAGTATAAAAGTGTAAGCGGAGAATGCCAAGTGTCAGCGCGGTGCATCTCCAAGAGTTGGTCCTAAGGTAGAGACCCAAATGAGCATGAGCTTGCCACGTAGCCTAGAGTTTAAAAGTAAGAGGGACCGTTGAAAAGTCCATAGATCAACGAGAGGATGACAAGTGTCAACTCGATGCTCCTCCAAAGGAAAACTTTGGGCTGGGTTTTCAAGAAAGCACGGTGCCTCCACGTGTTATATCAAAAGGGGCAGAATCGGTTGAATAGTCAATGCATGAGCCAAGCCGGTGGAGGCTGCCAAGTGTCTTAATGGCACTGATTCAAAGATTGAATAAAGAAAAGGTTTCCAAACGAGCACCAAACCGCGTGTGTCCGGGAAAAGCAGGCCATCGGGGGAAAAGTTGGTTCTTTGCCCCTTGTTGTTTCAAAAGGGGTAAAAGTTGCAAAATGACCTGTAACTCCACCCAAAGGAAAAAGTCAGCGTTTGAACCCGAGTCAAAGCCAAAGCGGGGAGTCGGAGGAAAAAGTGAAAATTTTCCTTTTGTTCAAAAGGCACAAAGACAAAGATGGAAGCACATTCCCCAGCCAACCAGAAGGAGCCACGTGTCAGGCGGAGCTTCGGGGCTACGGGAGTTTTTTGAGTTTTGTGTTTTTTGTGCAATAGGGAAAAAGATAAATTACGGACCCGTAAGCCTGATTTTTCTCTAATCTAGCTGCCACATGTCCCATATCAAAAGGGGGACCCATTTTTCAAATTGTTTTCCTGCCCATCTGTATGGACCCGATACAAACTTGAAGGGGCATATCTTTCGACTCAGGGCTTGAAATATTGCAAATCTAACACCATTGGAAAGATCTTGGCCTCGCCCACGCCATGGAGGTCTGAGACTTTATTTTTGAGGAGGTTAGGTGAAGGAAAATGGAGGAAACATCTTCAAGATTTCAATGTAGGATCTTCTTGCCTCAACAACCAGATCAGATTTGATCTGTTTTGTCATTTCCTCTTCCTTCAAGGTGCCGAACCAAGGATTGATGTAGTAAAGACGAATCTAGGGGCAGATTTCATCAAAATCATTAACAACAAAGTGGTTGAGCTTTGACCTACTTTTCCCACTTCTCTCTGATCGAATCTATAAATATGGGGGCAAGATTCATTGTAAAGGGTTGGACATTCTTTGTTTTGTAGGCTCCCTTCTCCTTCTAGCAAAGGGATTTGTGGGGTTCAGGCCTTCCATTAAAATTGTAATATGTTTTTTTCCTTTTGGCTATTTTGTAATGAACTGTACCAATCCACAGAGAAATAAAACACGTCTGTGATTGATCTTAGATCCTTTCTTGTCTCTTCGCTTTCATTTGGTCTCCCATTATAGATCTGGCTATCTATGCTTGTTTATGGTACACATTTTGTTGGTTTGTGTCTATTGGAAAAATAAGTGTTCATCATTCCTTTGGTGCATCACCTGGTAGTCTAGTTATTTCTTGTTTCTTATACTCTTTTACCCCTATCTCCTTGGCAAGTTTTAGATTAGGTATAGAAATAGATCCTCTGCAAATCCTCACGTGTGCACCTGAACAGAGGAATAAGGAACCAACCTTTAATCTAGAGAGATTTCCCATTTTTGCAAGGTCCCATGCCTTGGGAAAGTTCAATGTTATGCAATCACACCAGATGATTCTGCCCAAGAAAATCAGATCCATAACTCATTTGGGGTTGTTGTGATTTGCACTAACACGAACTTGAACATAATTTTATCCTTGTTGAACTTGAACTCAAACTCAAACCTGTGAAGTTTATAATGATAATTCATTATTTAATATCTAGGTTTTAAATATATTTCTAAATTTAAAATATAATTTATGGAAATTAATAATATTAATGTATTTTGTTTTCATAAATAGTTATAGTATTTTAAAATTAAGTTAAAAGTTTGAATGCTGAATTGAATCTTCTCGACATTTCATTAACAATTAAAATACTATTTAGTTTTTTTATTTTTTTAATGGGATTTTAACAATTTAATTAGATTATTAAATTTTGGGGGAAATTTACTTTGTATTTAAGTTAATTTATATTTACTTGTGTTTATTTGATTTTGAATTTTTGTTCTACGAACCTTTTTTTCATTTAATTTTTAATTAGTTTTGATAAGGTCTCCATTTTTTTCTTTTATATATTTTGTATCATTATCACAAATATTTTACTAAACCTTTTCTTTTCTAAAACATGTAGGCTCATAACATAATTCAATGGCAGCCCCAAAATCAAAGTTGAGGGATGGAAACACATAACATGGGATGGTAGTGATAACAAATGTGACTTGAGTGATATTTTGTTTTGAGATTATAACAAGGGTAATGGACCTCCTACTTGGCATCTTTGCTAGTGCAAGAGGTGCTATTATTGCATGCCCAAATGTGACTCCAAAGATCAAATATGCATTAGAGAAATATCAATCCTCTTCATCCATTGAAAAGCATAAATTAGCACAAAAAGTAAAGAATTCAAGCATAAACATCTAGGTTCAATACAAATTTTATGTCTTATACTTCAAACACGCTTGCCTCCAAATGATGCAATTGAGATATTAGAGAGTAAAACTTTAAAAACCTCTCGAAACCATTGGAGAAATAACATGTGGATGACACATTGACTAATTTGTTTTATTCAAGTGAAGTTCTGTTATATCGAATCACAACACCCTATGGTTTGCACAAGTGTGTGTGCTTGAGCTCACAAAGTGTGATTGGATAACATGGGTACTATCTCCAAGTTGTGGGACTTGCTACTTGAGATAGACCTCCAGAGAAAGTTGGTTCTTGCTCCTAAACTACCTGCCACAATCTACTCTAATGTAGGAAAAACTATCTATCCTAATCTAACTTTCCAAGGGACTAAGGAGAGAGAGTACATGAAAAAATCCTACACTAAAGTGGTGATACACCAGAAAAGGAGAGTGTGAGAGTAGTCTCCCAATGTGTGAAAAGTAGAAGTAAAATGCAAACTAGAAGGGGTGATAATAGTTCTCCACAATCTAGCAACTACATTCACAACAATATTTCATGCACACACAATGATAATGGATCCTGCAACAACATAAGATAGACACAATATATATGCAATGAGATTGAAAGGGCAAGAGGAATGTAAACAAACACAACAGGGGAAGATACATCCACAAACTTGCATCTATTGCTTCATAAGTATGCACAATTTAATCTATTACAAGATAAGAGCCGGATCACCATGAAAGGATTCCATTATAAGGGCTTGTAGAACATTGACTTCACAAAGAAATTTTGACATATTTTTGCTACTTAAAACTATCTCCCCTTATAATGAGCACAACCCTCTAATTTATAGAAATTTTAGAAGAGAGAGAGAGAGGAAAATGAAAATCCCAAAAATTGTCCTTCAACCACTTGCAAGATGTAGTAAATGGAGTGAAATGATGTTCTGTTGCTTGAAAAATTCCCCCCATACTATCCCATAACTTGTAGCAGTGAGAAATGTCATCCCATGCTTCATTGAATGTATCCCAACTACCAAATAAAATCATTATTATTGACCTAGCCACGTTTTCTGAAAAATATCTATCAATTCCTCATCAAATTCCATATTTATTAATTTTTTTGTGTTGGGCTTAGAAGAAATATTCCAACGGTACCAATTTTATGCATTTTTGTTGAGAAATGCAAAAGTTATGGCCTCCTGAGTGTAGGAAGCTATTTTGGGTTTGCCAGGCATTTCTGTCATTTGACAGACTAAGTATTCAATTGACTGGGGCTGAAGATGTTTCTTTACTTTTATATGTCTACCCTCATCAAAATTAAGAAATCCAGTTTTTGTGAGGTAGAGGACGTCGTGCCCATTCTGAAAAGTCAAATTTTGTGAAAATCGAGCTTGGGATCAAAAGTTATGGCCATTTGAAGTTCGGGAGTCAAACATTGATTTTTTCTTTGTATTGCGGGTATTTCAGGAAAAATCAGGTTCTGGTGTCTCAGATGCCCCATTGTACAACTTGGGCCAGAAATCTCCACTTCATCTCGCACCACTCTTGACCCGCCTGGCCCCTTATGCGACATTTTCACCTTTTCACGTCCCGCACGTATCGATGTCCCAGCCATCCCTGACACATTTCTCCATGCCACCCGTAATGCACTGACTTGTGGTAAAATAAGCTTTTCACATCCCGTGCATACCTATGTCCCAAATTTCCTATGGACCGCATGGGACTAAAAACTTCCACTTTTCCCGATTTCCTTTACCTACAGGATTTCAGCAATGCATGTCCCTTTGTCCCAATGTCCCATGACCGCTTGGGATAAAAATATTTGCATTTACTGTAATACATCGTCTCCTTATCAATTTAGGCCTAGATTTGGATTAAAATAGGCCTATGACTCCATTTTTTCATATTTTTACACATTTTTACTAAATCCTTGGATTTTTCTTGGATAAGGGAGTTAGAGGAGAGCCAAAGGGGACCCCAAACCCGATTTTGGGCCTTGAACCAAATTCTACTGCTCAAGCCTGGAGAAATTGTGCAAGTTATCAAAATTTACCTTGGGGGTGAATTTTGGATAACGGTTCCATTTAATGTTGAAGGGATCCATATTTTAGGGTATTAATTTTCCTTTTAGCAAACGATTTCATAGTTGGGAGTTAGGTTTGAGTATTTATTGTCTATAACCAAATTTGAGCAGGATTTTGGGATCCAAGGATTCAATTTTCCCTCTCTTCTCTTTCTCTCTTCTTCTTTACTACTACAAGTGTAATGGTAGTCATTGTAAAATGGTTCCTTTGTCTTGCATTCTTTAGCATTGTGCTCTTTTGACGTTGGAGAATGTCATGTTCCTCAAAACATTATAATACAAGCCAAGACCTCCCCATGTTGTAAGTAGATTATGTACCTTTAAAATCAATGCACCATTTTTTTAGTGTGGCTCTCTTTTTCCCTTCAATGGTTGTGTGTTTTCCTCCTTTCCTTCTATTTCATCATGTTATGTTGTGTGTGGACTATATTTGTAAGTCCCTAGCTCTTGGTGTCACAAAAATCTAAGGGAGAGTGTCCCCCTTCTATTATGGTGCACCATCATGTCTATTTTAGTTATCTCTATCCCCATTTTCCTCTATAATTTTAGCTTAGAGGTTGGCACAAGAGTATATTAGGATAAGAAGTCGACTTTCTCTAGAGGTCTATCCCAAGAAGCCAAGATCCCTCACCTTGGGGTCATTCCCATTATTGTTGTTGAGATTCCAACACTCATTTGGTGCTCTTAGGGCACACATTTTCAACAACAAACAAATATCTCTTTGTAATTAATTTTCTGTTTCCATGACCATTATGAGTTTTTTTTTTTTTTTTTATTGGAATTCCTCCATGTTCTAATTTCATATGATTTTACCTCATAAAAAAACTACACTACCACATATCAATTACAGGATAATACATATCACATTACAACATAACATAATATGGGGATAGAAAATGTCTTATTCATACAAGTTTCTCAATACAAGGATAACCAGTTACTTGTCACCATTTCCCCAACGTACATCATTCTATTTATATGACAAGAAGACTGAATGTGTTTTCAATTAACACAATCGAACATACTAATGATTCATTACAAAACACCTCAAAGCTAACAATGCAATCATTAACCACATGATACATTGGTTGCTAAAAGATGTAACTAGGCTAATAACCAAGACAATACTAATGTGACGGTCTGCAATACCAATTCCACAACATTTTGGGAATGCTCCTGCTAGATCTTGCTACTAGGCTATATCTTCCAACGAATTTTTTCTGTGGCAAGTTACCACTTTTTAAAGTAGAATATGGGAAAGAAATGTATCACCGGTTTGTAAGGAAGGCTAGGAAAACCAAACTTTCAATCCTATTAACTTTTAATAATTCCATGCAAACTTATGTTTATTTAGCTGTATATTTAGAATTTCTAGATTTTGGGAAAAAATGCAAATACATCATACACAACCCTCTTGATTAGCAACAAACGGTTGTGCATTCTTACTACTCAAATCTTGAAATTTCTCTCGTTGATTGCGGTGATCCTGAAGTACTAAACAACATGATATTATTATTTGTAATTAATACCATATTATAATGCCATACCGATCATGATATTTTAAAAAATCATTGTATGGTCATGATGTTTAGTACTATCTACCCCGCTAAAAGTGATTGAAGTAAAAAAATGGGGAATTGTAGAAGCCCCCAACTAATGAAGGGAAACATGTTAGGATAAAATTATATGGAGCCTCATAATCTAAGATGGATTGGTGTAGGGGACTTTTTGAGACATCACCATGGTAAACTCCTTAGTGTGATCACCCTTAACATTCAACTGTAATAACATTGTGGTTGAAGATTTGGTTTTGATCCATGAGCTCAGCTTGCCTTGACAAAAAAAATAAATTATCTTGAATGAAATGTCTCTTTCCCACTATTTATAAACTCTGAATTTTTTGTGAATTCTTTTTCCAATATTGGGTATCGATAACATAATAAGCAATAACATAGAAGATTAATATTCTAAACCCTACTAATAACACCAAGACCCCATAGATTTCTTTATTTCAATAAGCTGAAAATACAATGCAATTGAAATCTGTTATTGTAATGCTCTAAATAGTTATGAATATTGATGACAAGACAATTGGGTATTGAAATAACACATACAAAAATACCTAATTATGTAATGTGTAGAGTACAAACTAAGTTTATTGTAGACATATAGTAAAAACACTCATTACATATTTGCATTGAACATATGATCATAAATACAAGTTGTGACAACATGGTACAAAAGTATTGTGGTTACAATACAAACCATTGTAGCATAGTTTAAATCATTGTAGAAGTAGTATGAATCACTGTAGTAGCAATATGGATCACTATAACATTTGTATAGATCATTGTAGCAACACTACAGGAAACCAAAAATAAAATACATTTCAATCTTTGACACAAATATGCTCCCTAGATTAAATCACCACAACTAGTATTAGAGGGTTTCCATCTTCCAACTGTACAAAAAAGGTTTTCATCCTTGAACACTTATTTCACTAAATTGGGACATATTCCAGTGAATTGAGACTCCAATATTTCAAATATTGGAAGAAATCCATCTCTATTTTTGCGTATATTGGATTCCATTTTTGGCTATACTAGATTCCATTAGTAGCAATATCAGATTCCATTAATAGCAATATTGGATTCCAATATTGTCAATATTGGACTTATTTGAGTTCCATTTTCTCTATTATTGGATTCCAATTTCTCTATTATTGGATTCCAATTTCCTATTATTGGACTCTAATTTCACTATTTTTGGATTCCAATAATGCTATTATTAGATTCCACTTTTTCCACATAAACTAGATGGCTACCCACTTACATAAGCCAAACATCCGCTAACTTACATAAGCTAAGCGACCACTAACTTATATAAGCCAAGCGACCGCTAACTTCAAGATAGTGCATAAGTGATTGTTGTCATTTATGCCACATATCAATCTTAATACCATCATACATATATAACTATTCATGCATACCTTATTCAAATCAATAAAAATTGATGTTGAAAATCCCTTCCCTGAACTTCCTTGAATGGTGTTAAATTTGATGGTTGTTTAGACATTTTTCGTGATTTTAGACGTAACATACTTTCAAATATTTTATAGAACTCACACATGTGACTTGCATGTTTAAAAGGTGACCATCAATATTTATATACATTTATATAAATAATTTATTTTTATATATTAAGCATAGTTAAAAATTTGGAATTGTCATTTATAAATTTGGTAAGTAGTGTATAAGTGCAAGTGATCACACTTATAAGTGTGATTGGTCGCATGTCTAAGTGCGAGACTCAAGTCACACATCTCTCAAATCACACTTTAAGTGTGAGTATCGACTGACATTGCTAAGTATGAGTATCCACTCACACTTCTAAGTGCCAGTCTCGACTCACACTTCTAAGTACCGGTCTCGACTCGCACTTCTAGGTGCAAGTATTGATTCGCACCGCTAAGTGTGAGTCTTGATTCACACAACTAAGTGTGATAACTCACATGTCAAACAATTTTTGGGTAATGGTAATTTGTCAACTACCCTTTAAAAATACAAAACAATGTTTATTTATACCAATTATTCTGTATAAATTTCATTATTTTTAATATATATTGATGTAAATTTTTATAATTTATATATAAATCTATATTAATAATAAACGGTTAAATATTAAATATGCAATTCACGTGTGACATTTATTACAAAGATTTGTAAGTATTTGCAGTATTAATGATAACCATTTTGTAAGGAAAAATGCTAATTAATGTTGCATTTGCCTCAACATTAATTAGCCATTAATTCGAGCTATATAAAATTCACCATTTAAAAGTACATGTGCCATTCAAAATATGTGCACCTTTTGGAGCATGTAACTGTTTTCAGCCATTAATTAACCATTTAATGAAAAGCAATGTAAAATCATACGTGTGCCCTCTTAAATTCGTGCGCCAATGAAATTGGTGATTGGATTTGTTTACATATCACTATAAGTAGACAATTTTTGAGTTTATATTTTTAACATTTGCCTTTCTATTCTCTTTGTCAATGCGTAAGCTTATTCATCAATAGAAAAATCTCACCAAAGGCAAGTGTCAAAAATTATGTGCTTGAGTTCTGGAAACATTTTGATTTCCTCTCCATGCCAAAAATTGGTATGTATTCTCACCTTCAGTCCCTCCAAAATTACCAAATTTTGTTAATTTAAAATTTTCCATAACTTATTAGGGCTTATATCCATGTAAAATTTTCCATAGTTGATTAGGGCTTATATGCATGTAGGGATTTTATAGATAATTAAATGGAAGAAAGTTTGTTATTCAATATTTTGTAGAAGGTAGTGTTATCTATTTTTACCCCTAGTAAAATAGACAAATTGGGAGGATGGGTTTGAGCACTAGAAAGTGATTCATGGAGCAATCTGGAATGATACAAATGATATTTCATGTTTGGGAAGCATTGCAAGTGATTCAAGGAAGTTTTAGAGGTCTTGGGGCCATCCATCAAAAGTAGGCTTTCGGGCCTTAAGGAGTTTGTAGCATGAAAGAGGACTGAACAGAATATTTCAATATTTGTGTCAGAATTATAAGTCCAACAAAGTTCTTATGGAATTCATTTTCCATTCCCTACATGGTGGAAAAGATGAGACATCTTGAAGCATCATACACTTCCCAAGGTAGTTCATTCTTCTGGCGCACAACTAGAAATCCCGAGAAATAAGGAGACATTTCGAGGTGATAAATTAAAAATTAGATCTTTATACTACCACCATTGGATTCAATGGTTGTTTTCATGTGAAATCATATAAAATTTCACCCCAAAACTCATCCGGGAGCTCAAGATATCACCTTCGGAAGTTGGCCTCCGGGGTCAGGTTGGGGTTCGGGGTTGGTTGGGTGGGTTAGTGGGTTGGGGTTGGTCGGGTGGTTCACTTTTTTTGACATGTAGGTTGGTTGGGATTTTTTTTTTATGGATAGTTTTAGATGCCCATCACACCCCTCACATTTACACGACACAAAGGATGGATGGTATGACAAGGTTGGATGGGTCACAAGGTTGGTCAGTCCAGATAAGGATGGACGTGTCACAAGGTTGGTTGGGTCATAAAGGATGGATGGTACGACAAGGTTGGACGGGTCACCTAGGTTAGATGGGTCACCAAGGTTGGTCGAGTCACATTTTTGAGGATTACGAGACAGGTTGGTTTGGCCCAGCAGATGGACGACCATCAGGATGGTCAAGTAGCTCATGGTATGGATAGAAATAGATGGTCATCCAACCCCCTCGGGTTGGATGACCATGATGTAGAGATGATGACGGGGTTGGTTGGTGACCACAGTAATGTACGACCCACATAGTTGGATGACGTATTTCCAACCCCTAGGGTGGATGGTTGAAGTCAGGTGATGCGAGGTTGGGCAAGTCACTAGGTTGGTTAGATCTCATCGGTTCATCGACTACGAGGATGGATGAGTTATAAGAAAGATGAGGGTAGTGAATGAATGACATCCCAAAAACTAGAATTAATGAGGCATGGCACCCATAACCACCCATGCAGGAAAAGTACCAAAATGAATGGTTACCCATACCTCTTTAATGCATCCTACTAGTTGGTGACTCAATTTTCCTATATATTGTAAAATTTGCCTCATTTTGAGGGAGATTTTTTTAGAAGGCAAAGGAACTCTGTCAAAATTGTTCCTAGAGCTATTGTGAGCTAAAGGCCTCAAATTTGGGCTTATTGTAAAAGATTTTGTCTTGTGCTTATGGTATGATGGATTGTGCATGTTTCTGAGCAATAAATTCATGTTTTGTGGCCATTTTCACCCTAGCTTGTATGAATTGCACCTTTTCCTTCCATTATATCTATAAGTATATTGTGCATGTATCTATCTCTTTGCAGAGTTCCATAGTTTGTTGTGCTTTACGAATATAGGGAATTGAATATTGTCTTGGACTATGGCATTTCTACCAGCCCTCTCTTCTTCCTAGTTTCCTCCCCATCTTTCACTCACTTGGATTGTCTCACCCTTTCTTGGTGCATCACCTTCACTTAGAGTAGTTTTATTTCATGCATATTTCTATCCATGTCTCCTTGGAAAGCATTAGAATAGGGTTAGTTTAGCTTTCCATTCTCTACACTTTGGAGAAGTTGGCACTAGGTTAGAGGAAGAAGCTGGATTTCTCCAGAGGATTATCCTACTTGCAAGGTCCCACACTACAAGATAATCCCATGTTATATGTAGGTTGCACTAGTTGCCTCACACAAAATCACAAGCAATCAAGGGTGCTATAATTTTGACATAATAGTTTTGGCATGCCCGGTGGGACAAGAAGTTAATATTTTCACTTTTTATCAAGATTGGGTGTGTGTCTTGGTGAATTTCCAGCCTTTAGAGGCTTTTGCAACAACACATATGGTGACTCCATCATTCAAATCTAGTGGTTTCAATAGCCCAAGTTTATCAAGTTCATGAGAAGAGTGCAAACCCGGTCTAGAACAAGAGAAGAAGGTATCTTTGAATACTTGCAGTTATCTCCAAGAAGAGGAAGGAGAGGAAGAAGAGTACAAAGGTCTCCATCTCCACCAAATAGAACATTATCCACACCTCCACCTGGTAGACCCTTTCTTCAATCGACTAGGTTTCTCAAGCCACTCAGGATGGCTCACCTACAACCACCAAATCAGCCACCTCCAAACCCCTATGAAAATTTCATGGGAAGCAATCCACTTGCCCTTAATGCAAAAAAATATGGTCTTGATAGCAACATTAAAGAATATTCCATACTTCACTGAGAGAAAATCACACAACTCCCATCGACCACATTCAAGACATTGCAAATGTCTGTGCCATACATGAGATTGCTGAGATGGATGTTGTGGTCAAGTTGTTGGCTTCTTATTTCAAAGGAAAAGCATTGCAATGGTTTAGAGGCTTGGGAGTAGGGTCAATTCAGAATTGGGATCAATTGTGCACAACCCTATGTGGCTAGTTTGGGGAGAGGGATGACAACTTATCCCTTTTGGAGAAGATGACTACAATAAAAAGGGCACCAACTGAGAAAAATGAAGACTTCAATTCCATATTTCAAAGAACATGGGAAAGGATCCGATTGCGGTCAGACCAATAATGAAGGTGCATTTCTCTATTTTCTTAAAGCTCTAAATTCTGATATATCTGTTATGATACAATCTATGGGAGGAATAACCCTACTAGATGCCTATGCCATAGCCATTAGAGCTGAGAATTGCCTAATTCAAGCCGGTAAACTTGCACCTAGGCCACCTATGCCCCTCTATCGGATATGGGGAATCCTAATCCTAATCAAACACCTACAATAGCCCCCATCCCTACTCCAAGAAATCAAAGTTCAAATGAAGCCTCCACTTCTTCTAGTACTTCTAAGGAACTCCAGGAAGTCATGAAACAATTGCAGAATTTGGGGAATGAGTTGGTGACAATCAAAAGGCAAAAAGCTTAGAGCTCCAGACCTTACCATCCTCAAGCTCAAACAAATAGGCCTCCATATCAGCCTAACAGGCCTCCCACTCAGAAACAAAGAAAAATCCAAACCAAGGGCAGTCTCAAACTACCAGACCATTTCATCCTTACAACCCTAATGTAGTTTCAACATCTAGGGCTTTGGTTCCAACTCAAAACAACATGGCTCAAGAATATGACTGGTGCTTCCCATGTAATCAACCTCATAACATTCGATGTGTTTCAATGGTGCTTTGAATCAAGATCTTATGGTGACAACAATGGTGTGGAACAAGAGACAAGCCAAGAAGGAAATCAGCAGAGGAAACAACTCAAGCAAGAGGCATCTCTCCGAATGAGACCACACTTGTCAATTGGTAGGATGAAGATTTATGTGGTATAAATCAAGCCCCTTCTCAAAGTGTAGCAGCCAATACATGGTCTAAGAAGAGAAATATTGGAGAGGGACAATCATCCAATTCAAATGATCCACAACCCTCTATCACCCAACAAGGTATCGGTAACCAAAATGCAGCTCCAATGTGCAAGGTCAGCCCAAGCCACCTTCTAGACTAGCTCAAGTGCCGGTTGTAACAGCCCATGTGCAAGAAAAAATTATGCAAAGTAAGGGGAAGAGAGAGATAGCTCATCTCCATTCAACATTATTGAGAAGATGAGGAAAATGAATGTAAACATCTCAATGTGGGAGTCATTAACTATCCCAAGAAAAAGAGACCTATTGCAAGTTACTATGGTGAATTGGTCAACATCAAATCAATCATCCAAAGAGCAGGAGAAGGTACTCACCAATGTAGACTCAACAAGGAGGAAATCAGGGAGGCCAACAAGGTAAAAATTTGAAGCCCCCACCATTATATATCTCATTGATCATCGAGAGATAAGTTGGTACATAATTACATGATTGATTCAAGAGCAAGTAGCTCTGTAATGCCAAAACAAATAGCCGATCAGTTGGGTCTTCAATATGAAGTCATTTCTAAAGGTGTGGTGCAATTGGATGGGACAATGGTAACAATGGTTGGAGTAATCAAAGGATTGAGCCTTACATTGCATGCATGTCCCAATGTGACCATCTTGCAAGATGTATCAGTCATAGACTTGCCACCACTCTTTGCATTGTGTTTGTCAAGAGACTTCACCGCTAAAATTGGAGGCTATTTGTTTGTTGATTGGTCCCACATGTTATTCAGGACAAGGTATGGAGCTAAGGCTATGATCAGATCTGAGCCTATTGTGAACTTCCATATTGAGCCTCATACACCAAGCCCAATCAATGCAAATTTCTGGCTCTCAATCAGAAGATTTTCCAAGCACTTATGAAATAGATACCAAAGTTAGAAGCATTCCAAACTTAACCCTTGATGATTGGGCCAATAAGAGACATGCATTCAACCTTACAAGGAAATGGAAGAAATTGAATTAGGGTCTATTGTTTGCATGAAGAAAATTCACCACTTCCTAGTATCACCAAGAAAGATGCTAAAGATGATAATGAGGTATGGGAACTATTCTTTGATGGCTCAAGGAGTAGGTAGGGTGTTGGAGGAGGAGCTATGCTTGTTTCACCACAAGGTACAAAATATTACTCAGCTTTCCATTTTTAGTTCACTTTCTCAAACAACACAGCTGAGTATGAAGCCTTGATCCACAGATTACATTGGGAAAGAAAGAGAGGTATTAAAAACTTGCAAGTGTTTGGGGATAGTGAGTTAATCATGAACCAAGTCAGAGGGAAACATGCTACTAAGAATGATCTACTCAAAGCCTACAAGCATCGGGTATGGGATCAGATTGAAGACCTTGAAGCATTCAATATTCAAGCCATACCAAGAAAGAAGAACAAAGTTGCATGGACAAGCTTGCGGAAATTGGAGCAACATTTGATGTGGTGGAAAATATTAAGAGAGATAAAGAACAACCACATATTCATGTCATTGTAAGGCCAAGTTATACTAGATAATAGCACAAGTTGGTAGGTTTTCAAGAATGATCAACAGATCATTAATTTTTTATAGGAGGAGGTTGAGTTCTCAACTAAAAATCAAGGGAAATTGGAGCAAAAGTATGGGGATCAAGTAGTGTAGCTATAGAAAACAAATTTCCAAAGGGTTTAGTGACTTTAGAGTCAATATTCAACCCAAATGATCAATTCCAGAAAGAGAAGGCCAACATTCAAGTCAAAAAGGAGGATTTTGAACCCATTTTGGTTGGAGAAGGTAAGACACTCCAAATAGGCAAGATGAGAAGAGAAACAAGAAAAGTATGACCTTGTGTAATTTTTTTACCAGGAATTCCCAAGATGTTTTCACATGGAGCTATGAGGATTTGAAGGGTTTTAACCCAAAATTGGCACAACACACCATTGAGTTGCATCTAGGAGGCTAAGCCCATCAGGAAAAAACAAAGGCCTAGTCAACCCTCATATAGAGCCTCTCATGAAGAAGGAGTTGAATAAGCTCATTGAGGTGAGTATCATTTTCCGATCAAGCACTCAAGTTGGGTGGAAAATCTTGTGCCCGTTAGGAAAAGGAATGGGGAAATTAGGTTGTGTGCATGGTTTTTGGGATTTAAATAGGCCTCCCTCAAGGATCACTATCTGCTACCCTCCATGGAGTAGATTCTGTAGGTAGTGGTTGGTTCAGAAAGATTCTCCCTCTTAGATGGATATTTAGGCTATAATCAGATTATGGTGAAAGAGGAGGATCAGTTCAAAACAACCTTCACCACAAAATGGGGCACCTATGCATAAGAAGATGTCATTTGGGCTATCAAATGTTGGAGCAACATTTCAATGAGCAATGGATATGGCATTTAAGGGGTTGTTAAATAAAATAGTGCTTGTATATCTTGATGACATCATTGTATTTTCTAAAAATGTAGAAAGTCACCTCTTTCACCTCAGATAGGTCTTCCAAAGGTGCAGGAGGTTTGGAGTGTCCTTGAACCTGAAAAAGTGCATATTCATGGCACATGAAGGTAAAATTTTAGGCCATATTGTGTCGAAGGAAGGACTGAAAATTGATCTAGAGAGGGTAGAAGCCATCCATGCTCTACCATTACCAAGTCATAAGAAGGCTCTCCAAAGATTCTTGGGGAGGATAAACTTTGTTCGGAGGTTTGTACCAAATTTTTCCACTCTTGTGAAGCCATTAATGATGATGCTGAAAAATAATTTGGATTTCAAATGGAAGTGAGGGAAAGGAGAGTTTTGAAGCTATCAAGCAAGGCCATATCTCAAGCTCCAACTCTCATTAATCTATATTTCTCCAAAGAATTATTTCTATACGCCTTCGGTGGTTCAGACACCATCTCTGCAATCTTGGTGCAAGCAAAGTAAGGAAGGATTGGAGTAGCCTATTGCATTCTTCAGCCAAGGCCTTATGGACTATGAGGTAAGATATTCATTCATTGAGAAACATGTCCTTGCCGTGATTAGAAGTTTGAAGAAGTTCAGACATTTAGTGTCAAACAATAGAATTCATCTATTAGTTTCACACTCTGGTGTAAAATATTTTCTTTTGAACAAGGACCTCAATGAAAAGAGAGTTGGTTGGATAACCAAGGTCATGGAGTATGATATTGATATAAATGTGACCAAATTAGTTAGGGGAAAGGGTTGTGTGAGAAGCTAGCTTCTAACCAGCTTGATGAATCAAGAGAGGAGGCAAAAGTTGTTATGGTGTTGCAAGGTAATCAAGAACAAGATGCAGGTGGTATACCCATTCCTTGTTGGACTTAGGATATCATATATTTTCTTCAAATAGGTCAAAGTCCTCAGGGATTGAGTAAATCCAAAAGGAGGTATTTTAGACTTTATTGCATCCCATACGTGCTTGTAGATAATATTTTGTTCAAAAAGGATGTGAATGGTGTCCTCCTAAGGTGCATCAAGACAGATCAGATAGAGAGGGTATTACATGAGTTTCATGATGGAGAGGTAGGTGGTCATTTTTTCCCAAAAGCAAAAACTATTAGAATCATGAGGGCTGGTTATTACTGGCCTAATATTTTCAATGATTGCTACTCATGGATCAAGAAATGCAAGAAGTGTGCCTTCTTCACAAGTAAAGAGAAGCTAGCAGCCCTCCCACTCCATCCTATCTCAGTTAAACAACCTTTCATGCAATGGGGGCTAGATTTTATTGGGATGATCAATCCAAGTTCTAGCCTAGGTCACAAATGGATTCTTACAGCCACAGACTACTTCACTAAGTGGACAAAAGCAATTGCACTTAAGGAAGCAAATGAAGCTAGCATTTTGGATTTCTATGAAGGTATTGCAACAAGGTTTGGTGTTCCTTCCACTATAATATCAGATAATGCCTTAGCTTTTCTTGGAGCAAAGATATCTAATTGGGTTGTTAGGAATGACATCTACTTGAGCACCTCTTCTAACTACTACCCCAGGGTAATGGGCAAAAGCATAGAGTCCATGAACAAGAACTTGTTGAGAATCATAAGAAGAACCCTAGATGAGAATCAATAGGACTTGGCATACAAATTGAAATCAGCCTTGTGGGCTGATAGAATCACTCCCAAGAAGTCAACTGGTTATTCCCCTTTCAAGTTGGTTTATGGAAGAGAAGCAAGGCTGCCAATATCCCTTGAATTACCAGCCTTGGAGCTTATCAAGAAGCTGGAGTTGTTTGAGTTTCTAGCTATGGAAGTCAGGTATGCAGAGCTCATGGAGCTGGAAGAGCTAAGAAACCAGGCCATGAAAACAATGGAGAAAGACCAAGCTCAAATCAAGATGAGTTTTGATAGAAAGGCCAAAGACAGAAACTTCCAAGAGGGAGACTTAGTCCTTAAATGGGATATAGAAAGAGAAAAACTAGGAAGGCACTCTAAATTTGATGTAATATGGAGTGGCCCTTATATGATTTTAGGTTGTAAAGAAAACAATGCTTTCCAGCTATCAAGGTTGGATGGAGAAGAACTACAGATTCTAGTCAATGGAATCTATCTCAAGCATTGTTATTGAGTGAAATATCCTTCTTGTACATATTAGTTTAGGAGTTGTAATTCCTCCAAGTGCTTGTAGCACATTGCATTGTTTTAGTTTAGGTTGTTTTTGTAAGAAGTGATTTCACTCTGCATATCCCACTTGGGGTGTGTATGATTTTTAGTTTTTGTACATAGTGTGTGTTGTGGCGTGTTGTTGCTCTTACATGATCCATTCTTTGGAGGGGGCATGTTTTCATGAGAAAAATAAGTTCCAACAATAGTCCCAACCTCTCGAATCAGCTTGTGTTCCCATGACTTTTGCAATGTTTATGCTTGTCAAGGAATCATCAATTGGTTTTATTTCATACTTGACAAGAAATCAGATTAAGGATAGTTTCAAGGGGGATTCAACCTTCGTCCTATAAATCAGATTTACAAGGAGAAAGAAGTTCCAAGTTCAAGCATCAGTGTTTTAATGGATCAGGGAAGAATTCAGATTTTAGGATCACTTTGTAGGTGTACAATATACTGAATCCATGCCCAATGGATGCTTCAAGTAACTGGTCTCACATCTAGCAGGAAGATGTCCCTAGAGAGGTCACCAATTGTTATCTATTTTTACCCCTGGTAAAATAGACAACTTGGGAGGATGGGTTTGAGCACTGGAAAATGATTCATGGAGAAATATGGAATGATACATCTGAGATTTCAAGTTTGGGAAGCATTTCAAGTGATTCAAGGAAGTTTTGAGGTCTTGGGGCCATCCATCAGAAGTAGGATTTTGGGCCTTAAGGAGTTTGCAAGCGTGAAAGAGGACCTGAGATTCAATGGAAGATTTTGATAGCCATGTCAAGAATTATAAGTCCAAAAATTTCCTATGGAAGTCATTTTCCATGCCCTACATGGTGGAAAATATGAGACATCTTGAAGCATCATACACTTCCCAAGGCAGTTCATTCTTCTAGCGCACAACCGAAATCCGAGAAATAAGGATCCATTTTGAGGTGATAAATTAAAATTTTATCTTTATACTACCACCATTATATTCAATGGGTTTTTTCCATGTGAAATCATATAAAATTTCACCCCAAAACTCATCCAAGAGCTCAAGATATCACCTTCGGAAGTTGGCCTCCAGGAGGTTGTTGGTCGGGTGGGTTGGATGGTTGGGGTCAGGGGTTGGTTCGGGGGGGTTGGACGCCTAGGTTGGTGCAGGTAGGTTGGTTGGTCAGATTTTTTGACACTTGTATGGTGCAATTTTAGGTTTTCACACCCCTCACTTTTTTGCACAACACAAAGGATGGATGATTGGCAAGATGGCTGGTCACAGGTTGAGGGTCACGAAAGGTTGGTTGGGTCACAAAGGTTGGATGGGTCACCAAGGTTGGTTGGTCGGACGGGTCACCAAGGTTGGATGGGTACGAAAAGGTTGGATGAGTCACCTAGGTTGGTTGGGTCACATTTTTTGAGGCATACAAATAGGTTGGTCAGCCCAGTAGATGGATGACCATCAAGATGGTCGGGTAGCTCATGGTATGAGATAGAAATAGATGGACCGTCTGACCCCCTCGGGTTGGATGACCCATGATGTAGAGAGATGACAACTTGGGGTTGGTTGGTGACCACAGTAATGTATGACCCACATAGTTGGACAACATCCAACCCCCATGGTTGGATGATTGAAGTCAGGTGACATGAGGTTGGGTGAGTCACTAGGTTGGTCGGCTCATCGGTTCATCGGCCATGAGGATGGATGAGTTATAAGAAAGATGAGGGTAGGTGAATGAATGACATCCCAACAACCAAAATTAATGAGGCATGGCACCCATAATCGCCCATGTAGAAAAGTACCAAAATGAATGGTTACCCATACCTCTTTAATGCATCCTACCGGTTGGTGACTCAATTTTCCTATATATTGTAAAATTCACCTCATTTTGAGGAGATTTTTTCCAGAAGGCAAAGGAACTCTGTCAAAATTGTTCTAGAGCTATTGTGAGCTAAAGGCCTCGAATTTGGGCTTATTGTAAAATATTTTGTCTTGTGCTTATGGTATGATGGATTGTGCATGTTTTTGAGAAATAAAATTCATGTTTTGTGGCCATTTTCACCCTAGCTTGTATGAATTGCACCTTTTTCCTTCCATTATATCTATAAGTATATTGTGCATATATCTATCTCTTTTACAGGTCCATAGTTTGTTATGCTTTACGAATATAAGGAATTGAATATTGTCTTGGACTGTGGCATTTCTACCAGCCTCTCTTCCTCAGTTTCCTCCCCATATTTCACTCACTTGGATTGTCTCACCCTTTCTTGGTGCATCACCTTCACTTAGAGTAGTTTTATTTCATGCATCTTTCTATCCATGTCTCCTTGGAAAGCATTAGAATAGGGTTAGTTTAGGCACTTTGGAGAAGTTGGCACTAGGAAGGAAGAATCAGCTTTCTCCAGAGGATTATCCTACTTGCAAGGTCCCACATAGTAGGATAATCCCATGTTACTTATTATGTTAAGTCTTGAAAAAGAATCCTGGTATGGATGGTGGCTCAATTTGTACAGTTAAAAAGTGAAAATTGGAACCAATTTATGGACATGGTGGTGCGTAGGAATAGAAGAGAAAATGTTTTTTTATAAAATTGATATTATTTTGTTGTCCGCAAATAGTCCTCTGCTGCACATACTCAGAAAAATTCAATGGCTATGACATCGTTGACATTGTCAATGAAAATATTTTAGAATATATTCATGTTAAGAGTGATTTACCATTTAATGTGTTGGTGATGGATTACAGTGACCTATTTGCGAAAAATATGGTAATGTAAGAGTGGGAGAATCAAATAGATTTTGGAGAACAAAAAATGAATACGATTTGTGAAAGGAAAATTCAAGGAACAAGGAAACTCTAAAATGTTGCTACTATGTAAGCAGCAACTATCCTTAAAACATTTCAAAAATGTAAATTTTCTCTTGTTTGTGTTGTGATTATGTGGCTTTTCATCTTTTTCATGCGTATAGGATTTCTCTCTTCTATGCTTCAATGTCATATTTTTCCTTGAGGGCCTTTTTGTAAATGAATGTGGGTACTTTCAAAACCCCCATATTTACTCTTATAAAAAAATGGACATAGTTTTTGTATATTGAAATATGTTGTTGTGGTATAACATAACAGACTTTATGATGACAAAATCTTACTTTATTTTGTTAATTCCTTTCGATCGATAATATCAAATTACTATGGTGTCACATAAGCTAGCAGACATTAAGCTAAAAATAATATTCTTTGACTTGTTAAATGTTAGTGATCCATAAGCTCAAAATTTTATATTGTGAAAGTATTAGGTTACCTTAGAAAGCGCTAAGCTCAAAACATCTTACTTAGAATTTTACCTCAATCCACCAATCAAAGTAAAAAAATTATATAAATTTTCAACTTTCTAATGTTTGTAATTTATTTAAATAAATTTTTAAACTATGAAAATTATTTATATTTTTCTTTATTTTCTAGATAGTATTGATTTGAAAATACGAGGCCTTGTCGCAACATTGATTTATTCTATTTAATAAAAATCATAATTATAAGAAAATAATGCACAACTAGCACATCTCCCATCCGTGAGGCATGAACTTGCTGCTCTGTCTTGTTTAATTTAAAATGTTGTTAACAAAATTACTATTAACAAGGTTTATTAAATATACATGAACATAATGATTGGATACTTTATATAGGGATTAAGGAACCCAAAAATCTTACAATAGAATGCATCGTGAGCATCACTAAGAATGAACAAAAAAGAATCGGGAAAAAGGGCTAGAACAAATTATCCCAAACTACAGTCAAACAGATCAATACAAGTATAAATTTTAAAACATGGAAGGGAAAACATCCCAAATGATACAGTCTACAAAGAGTTCAAAAAAATCTCTAAGAACCAAAAAACTAGTTAGTCTTCAAATGTTTCATATTATCATCCTGCTCGCTCATGATAGGGATGTCGTCTTCAACATGCTCTTCCTCATCAAAACTAATAAGGTGGAGATTATACTTGCAAACTTTGTGTCCCTACTCTAGCTTGACCACACACCCCTATAACTCCAAAACCAATTTTTTATCTCTACCATATCTGGCCCTGATAGAGTTTTGGGAGATGTAATATTTCTTAGAGGCATCGATGTAATGCATGACACTATTTCTCATATCTATTCCAACTTCAGCTAAGGCCTCCATATCCATTTCCACCTAACTCACCTTGAGAGAAATTTTATCAAAATCCACATTCCAACCAAGCTCTGCTCTCTCTTTCCCTTTAGACAACTCCCCTTTTGTATCAATCAGAGAAGAACCATGCAGCCCCCAAGTACCAAGATTATCATTCCCCTGAGGCTCCTTTCTATTCTTTCTCCTCTATTTATTCATATGGTCTGCAATAGTACAATTTTCATCTAAATCCCAGGATTCGGGCTCTAATTCCTTTTCCACCACCAATTTACCATTCTTAAAAAGTAAAAGAATTAGTCCATGGTGTATCGAGGAATCAATATTTCCTATTGAAAATCATGCACTAACGCAGAGAGTGACATAAAAAAGAAAAAGGGAAGGCTCATAGAAATATTATGCCTAAACATATTAAGCATAGTAAGATGGTGAGTAAATATATTTCTATAATTTTCCTCAAGAGTAATGTACCTCATAAGGTGGAGGAAGACCATATTCCAAATATTAAGGATGCAAAATCTAGTTATACCATCTACCAGCAGGTAAACCATTTCTTTACCGCAAAAGAAAGTCTCAATTTTGTGCTTATCTGGTGTGGTCTTTGAATATCTTTAAGCCCTCTGTATCCATTCTAGTTTCCTACACTATCAAATCTTTCAAAACCTGAATTTCCATTCCACGGATCACCATGCTTCCATTATTTCATGCCCAACCAAACTCCAATGCAAGATAAGGATTAGACCCCATAATTTTTGAGATGAAATTCCTAAACCCCCATTTTTCAGAATGGACCACAAGGAGGGGTTGTCCTTCAGGGAACCATAGCTTATGGGATCGGTTCTCAAATGACCACCCCCATGGCTTTAGTTGATCAAGATTTAAAATGGAAGTAAAAATGACCAAAATGAATTGTAAGAGAAAAATTAATACAAATCTCGCCATATATCCTACACATGGGAAGGGTCATGTTAACCATAAGTATAACGATGACATACCAACAAGGGAAAAAAACCACCGATACATCAAGATCTTAATGTTATTAATGAGATTAATAACATTGGTGATATCATATCCCCTCTCACACACTTTAAAACTACTACCTTTAGCCTCCAATTTGGTAAGATAATCCACACATTTATTGCCCTTTCTCAGGGTTTGAATAATTAATTACATTTGTCAAAATCTTTCAAAAAAATTTATTTAGTATCTTTAAGGATATTTCTTATGATGAATTTTCATTTGTTTCTTAATTATGAGAAGATCGGGGTTGTGATTTACACGTATTTTGGAGAACTTTATCTGGAAACCGTGACTGTAGAATCATTTTGTGGTGTGCGAGTAAGCTCTCAAAATTTTCTTTGATTTTCGAGTCATTTTATAAAGAGGCCTTTGTTGTTTACAAGTATGGGTGGGGATCTCGTTAGGACTAAACCTCTTGACCTCACCATGTGAAAATAATGATCTATGTACCTATTTGATAAAAGGGTTTTAAATATTTTTTTCTGAAAATATTTGAAGGGCACTATGAGAATCTCAGTAAAGACTTTGCTAGCACATGGAAAGTGACCAAAAAAGGTGCTATTGTTGAGATGAAAGGGATCAGTCTGGAGATCATTGTGGATTTAGTGGCTAAATTTATGGGCATTCGGTGGTGGGGAGGGAGGTCTACAAACCAAATAAGGAATCCTCTGAAGAACTAAATCTATTTCTTAAAGGTAATGAGAATCTCACCTCCCATTTTTACGGCTACCCTAGAATGTCTTTACTCCTAAACCATTTGACGAGGTGGCTCTCACCTTAATTCAATTCTTAACCTTAGAAGGCCACCAAAAATGTATCTATGCTTACCACCTCCCAATGCTAAACCATTTTAGATGGGGGAATGATTTTAAGTTTCCCTATTTCTTGTATCATTCTCTGTGTGCCTCTGTTTTGAATATAGGTTTAAATCTCATAGGGCCTATGTCCCTCTCCACTAGGGTTTTATTCTTGCACTTGTCAAAAGGGCAGCCGTGGACATTGATAAAACCGGTGCTCTCAAGCTAGATTTGGGAGCTTATGCGGATAGTTCCAAGTCCGATCCAGAGGAGGAGGATTCGAGTGATGATGAAGATACTTTGGATGACAACATAGAAGAGGATGAGGTGGAGGTGTTCACAGCCCAAAACCTTTAGGACCTGAAATCTATGCAAACCCCGAGCACTGAGCCGAACACTAAGGGGGATTCTAGCAAACAGGTGCCCTAACTCCTATAAACACTCAATTGGAACAACACAATGAGGCTATGGGTCAAGTCACTCAATTAAAGGGGACAATCACTTGTCCAGATAGTTACTTGATATCGATGAGCTTAAGGGGGACATGTAACTCACTAAGAGCTCATCCATCAGCTTTATTTTTAATGATTGGCACAAGATGAGGGAGAAGGTGCAGGGAGTTGTTAGCAATGGTCAGGGTGGCGAGATCGAGATCCTAAAGGCCAACTTGGGGGCCATAACTAGGGATATGGATCAGGTTAAAGCTATCCTCCATAGCTATATGGAATGGAGCATCGTGGATCGTTAAGTTGATTTCGCTACACCTTCAAATTTTGGGGCAACTTTCCAAATCTTATTGTGTTGTGGATAGTCAAGGAAGGAAATGGAAGGCGACCCTAGATGGTTTAGACTGGGATATTTGGTTGTTAATATTGATGCTCTTGCAAAAGAATGGGCTAAGGTGCTTTGGAGGGGCTTGAAAAATCCTACGAGATGACTTTGGTGCAGTGGTGTTCTATTTTTTTCACTATCTCTATCTTTGGCTGTTAGTTCCTTCGATGTTGTTAGTTTCTCTATGGTTTTTTGTTGTTGTTAGTTTTATTATATAGGCTCCTAGGTGCCCTTATTACTATGAACTTTTATAATGTGGTGTTTGATGTTATTATAATTTCACTTAATCTTCTCTCATGGAGATTTCTTAATGTACGGGGTAGGGTTCCCTTAACCCTCCTTTTACCACTAATCAAAAAATGATATTGTTTATGGTCCAATTATTAATTGTATCCTTTCTCACATTGTCTAGTGTTAAAATCTTGTTTTGAACAACTAACCAAAAAAACATGTTAACATTGGTGAGTAAATCCTTAATCAAAAATTTCCTCTACAAATCCTTTGCAAGACAACATATGTTTGGAAAATGAATATGGTTGGTCCAAGAATGTATATGTCAGGTGTTATACTTAAGCATTATAGTCATTTATCTCCATAAACATATGTAGGAAAAGCATTTATGTGAAAACAATTGATCTAGGACATTTAAAAGACATCAAATTATTTTAGAAACATGTTCAATATTTTTCATTCAAACAAAAACATATTATAAGTACAACATAAAAGGTATTTTGTAGTAAGTAACAAATCTTTCAAATAAATACATTTTTGTCCTCTAATCTTTACAATTCAATTCTAGTTAAGGCAGGAAGTATTCATGTTGTTGACCTTGGGGAATAAATCCTTAGTCTAATTTTCCTTCAAGAAATCCTTTGCAAGAAAACATATGTTTTGACAATGAATATGTTTGGTCCAATAACTGATATGTCACATGTTATACTCAAGCATTGTAGTCATTGATCTCCATCAATATATGTAAGAAAAGCGTTTTTGTCAAATCAATTGATCTAGGATGCTTAAAACACACCAGACTATTTTAGAAACATGTTCAATATTTTCTCATTCAAACAACAACATATTATAAGTACAACACAAAATGCATTTTGTAGTAATTAACAAATCTTTCAATCCTTTCAATAATAAGAACTTCTAACATCCATGATGTTAGTCACACTTCTGTTCGAGTAGTAACAAATTTAAAAAATAGGTTACAAATTTCACTTCAATCCCAAACTACTATACTTTTTTTTGTTATATCAATTCAATACTCCAACTAGGAGGAAGTTCATTATGAGATTAACACTGGAGATACTAGCGGAAACTAAACTCAATATGTCTTTCTTTAGCTTATTAAATGATAGTGACTCTTTAGCTTGAAATATTATATTCTTCAAATACATTCACCGCTAAGATCAAACTAGGTTGATTTAATTTGTTAAATCCCAATGACCACTAAAATCATAATAATATCTCACTTTATTTTGTCAAAACCTTGAGACCACAAAGATCCAAATATTATGTTGTGTCATAAGCTAGTGGACGCTAAGTTCAAAATATCATTTAGTAACTTGTTAAATGAAAGTGACCACTATGCTTGAAGTAATATAAACAACCAACTACCAACTATACCTGCAACAAAACAATATTGATTCAAGTTAATATATATACCCACACTAGTCTGAAGTCACATAAGGGTTCAATATAAGAAGAACTTTTAACATCCACGAGGCTAGTTAAAAGATGAAAAAGTATATTATTCTTGTCATGTACCCTGTAATTATACCGTAATTGTGAATGCAATTATACATGTAAGAGAACACAAACCCAATAAGGATATTATTCTTTCCACGTACATGTAATTGTATCTACATTTAATTTTATCTTGGTCTGAACTAAACATGCTGCTCTCCATTGAAAAAATCAGACCTCGGGATGGAGAGGACTCATGGGGATGCATTTTTTTCAGCAAACACTGTCCCCATCTTATTCCAGTCAAAAAGTGTTTTGTGAAATCACCTTACCAAATCTCACAAATAAATGCCCATCACAAGTGTTTCTTGTGCTCCCTATAACATCTCTGTTCTTACCCACTTCATTTCCATGTGTAGAATGAACAACCTTGGAGAACCTAAATGTAACAAATAGAAGTGTCAATAAAGAAATTCTAATAAGATATTTCTTTATGATTTGTTGTCTGATAATCTATATAGTATGAAATCATGTCTAACAATGTTAGTTATTTCACCTTGCTTCATTTTTTTTTGTAGATTATTCCTTTATAATATATATTAACTAAATACATCTAATATTTCTAACATTCAAACCTTCAACCTCCACTAAATGCAGTAATTGCAAGAACATTAACTAATTAATTTTGGGGTTGGCTGAACATTAACTAAGATTAAAATTTTTTAGGTTATGTTGAGGCAATATATCTTTTAGCATGACAAGAGGATAAGGCATTTGTGGATTTTTTTGGGAATTTATGACATTCATAGATTGCGTTTGTGTGATGGATGGGATCAATTAATGACTATTACTAATTAGGAAAAATTCAATTAGAAAGCTTGGAGACATGAGTTGAAGATTGGAATGAAGGTGCTTGACATCTCTATTTAAGCATCGTCTATATCGAGCCTTTGGAAATCACTATCAAAAAATCCCTATTCACTATGGGTAGCACCAAAAATGCATTGAGCCTTCTTCCTATGAAGAGGTCAAGGCCGACTGATAGTATGGAATATTTTGCACGATGGTGGTGTTACATTATTTATGGAAATACTATCTGGTCACTCTATAAAATCTACATGCAATGGGTTGGCAACTTGGAAAAAGGAAGAGTCAAAGTGGGAAAGACTAAATTTCTTATTTTGACAGAGGCTATTACGGCTATGACGGGGCTCCTTGTAGAGGGATACATTTATTTTCAATGCTCGCTTCATGAGGAGATGGATGATTTCTTAAATCATGGTGAAAATTCAACCATGTATCACTCGGGCTATGAACGGGAATCGCTTCCACAACCTTAGAATAGGGTTGCTGATAAATTGAGGAGGTACTTCATGCTTCAACAATGCTACAAAGTGATCTATGGACCTTAACTTTTTATTCTTGCGCATATTTGACATGATCAGAAGGTAAAATTTGTGGATTTTCTATTTCAAATTCTTGAGAGGTCCCTTAAAATGGTTATAAAAGATGATGGTCCTTTCCTATACTAAGGAATTTTGTATTTTCTCTTTAAAATGGAAGCTTCCTAAAAATAAATATGGCTCTTCCCGCTAAGCCGTGATGAAAACTTCATGCCCCCCCTCCTCTTCCACAAACTGCACTCCCTATATCTATCGCCGCCGCCTTTGTCTCCCTTCCGAATCCAATTCAGACATCATGATCATTAGCCCCCATTATTTTTCTCTTAGGTCTCCCTTGTCTTCTCTAGATGGCTCATAACCCTCCAGAAACCTTGGAGCACTCTCCTAAGGTCTCTAAACCACTTTCAGACCCAACATCTACTTCCTCTCCACCTCTTTCCGATGCTTCTCTGGCTTCTCCTCTCATCTCCATTGACATTGTAATGGCTACAACCATCTCAACTCACCTGATCATAGAACTCAGAAATTTGAGATGTGTTGTGGGATCTCTCCTCGGTTTACCATGATTCTCCTTTCAGAGAAAATGGGCTCCCCCACTGCAACTTCGGAACATAAGGAACATTTAGAGAAGATCTCTCCTGATCTCGCACGAGGCCATCAAAGATTATGTTTCACTCAATATCTGCTATCAAGGAATGGAAAAGTCACATGGTCATGACCTGGATGAAAATCAACGAAGACTTCCTAGAACACATTAAGTTAGTAGATGCATTGGTTCAAGGAAGACCTATTGCCGATGCTAAGGATGTAGCAATTACTCTCATGAATATCCATAAAATGTAATTTGGCTTTGTCTAGTTTGGGAATTTTTGGGTTTTTTTTTTTTTTTTGCATACGAGATTGTTCTCTTCTTGTTTCACTGTAATACCTAGCCATGAGGAATTTTTTGTGCAAGTATGCGGGTCATTTGGGAAAATCCCCTTTTACTCTAATTCTAAATAGTTATGTTTTAGCATATTGTAGTCATGGCTAAGCTCCTAATATGTTAATGAGTTTTCTTACATCACTAATATCGCTATGATCCAAATTTTATGTCTTAGTATAACCTAACAACTTCTCAGATGAGAGTATCCTAATTTATTTTGATAAAACCTAGTGACCACTAAGCTCCAAAAATTTATGGTGTGGCATAACATATTGTTGTCTAATATCAAAATATAATTTTCTTACTAGTTAGGTGGTAGTGAAAACTAAACTTGAAATATTATATCATGGGTTTAACACCATAAAATTTATTAATATCTTCCTCTAATTTGCTAGATGTCTGTAAAATATCTTAATTATGAATTATTAAAATCTAGTGATGAAATCGCCAAATAAAATGTTGTGGCAAAACCTAGCGCCATGAAGATCAAAATAATATATTGTTTAAGAAGTTAATGATTGCTAAGCTCAAACTATGTTGATTTAAATTCACTATATCCCAAGTCACCATTAAGATCCAAATATTATGTTTTGGCGTAACCCACCAACAGCCAAGATAATAATATCTTATTTCTTTTGTTTAAACCTAGTGAGCACTAAGCACCAAATATTATGTTGTGTCATAATCTAGCGGATGCTAAGCTCAAAATATCATTTAGTAACATGTTAAATGATAGCAACCACTATGCTCAAAATAATATATTATGGAAGTACCTAGTCTCGCTTCATTCAAAATATGTTAATTTAATTTGTTTAATCCTATCGACCGTAACCTCCATATATTATGTCATTTTAAACTAGCGTTAGCTAAGTTATAAATATCTTCTGTAATTTGTTAACTACTTGTAAAATATCATAACTATGAATTATTGAACCCTAATGAGTTCAATCTCCAAATAATATGTTGTGGCAAAGGATAGTGACTGCTAAGCTCAAAGTATCGAAACCACAAGTAGTATCCAATTATCACGTGGTAGATATAACCTAATGGCGCTAAGCTCGAAATATCTTAATTCCAAATCTTAAATTCATATAAAGAATTAAACTAATTTATACTGTCTTGATTGCTTTATAAAGATCTCCAAAGTCGTTGTCTTTCTTTTGCTTGATAAATACTATTTTTTTAGCTCAAAATATTTATATTCTTAAGTTCTTACTTTATTTTTTTGAAACCTAGACCTATTTATATTATGTTGTGGCTAATATCTTAATTTAATTTATCAAATCCTAACCATCGATAGGCTACAAATATTGTGTGGTGGCATAAACTAGTAGGCATTATGCTCGAAATATCTTAATTTGAAATCTTAAAATCATATAATAAAGTTGACTAATTTATACAAATCTTGATTGTTATACATTTCTCCAAAGTTAACATGGTTGATTAACTTAGAGGTTGATAAGCTCAAAAAACCTACTTTGATTGGTCAAAACGTAGCAAATTATAAGTTTTTAATAAAAATGGTTAGATTATTATGAGGGGTAACCTCTTTTGGTGGTGACAAGAGGATATGACATATGCGGCATTAATTCTCATTTATGACATTGATTAAGGGTTATAAGCACACGACATATAAGATGGAATTGGGCATTTAATATTTTTAATGGGAAGTGTGATATTTATGATAAGGATATCTAATCAATGATCTTCGGTACTATCATGCCACACTTACCCCCTTTCATGTGTTGTGCGCTAGTGGATTTATATCTCTGGGCTGGTTGGACATTTCACTACCCCTTTCCTCTTTTCATCTTTGGTCATTGTGCTTCTTGTCTCTCTACGATGGTGACAGGGGTGTTGGTGGTTTCTTGGGTAACATGGAGTGTGGTCCTAGCAAGAAGAGGTAGAGAGCGGACGCCAGGAATCGTTTACTTCTTGGATGGATGGGAAAATTCAGAATGCAACTATGTGGAATTGGCTCAAGAAGGTCTAGTCGGTCATAGAGTGATTTGAAGAAGAAGATGACAGTGATATTTTTGAGAGCATGTGCAAGCTAATGCTTGATCCAACCAATGCAAGGGGCGGAGGATTATTTTTGACATGGCATGGCGCGAGGGTTGTGTTATCTATTTTTACCCCCTGTAAAATAGAAAACTTGGGAGGATAGTTTTGAGCACTGGAAAATGATTCATGGAGCAATATGGAATGATACAACTGAGATCTCAATTTTGGGAATAATTGCAAGTGATTCAGGGAAGTTTCGGAGGTCTTGGGGCCATCCATCAGAAGCAGGCTTTTAGGCCTTAAGGAGTGTGCAGTGTGAAAGAGGACCTAAGATTCAATGAAATATTCTGGGATCCACATAAGGAATTATAATTCCAACAAAATTCCTATGGAATTCATTTTCCATTCCCTACATGGTGGAAAAGACAAGACATCTTGAATCATCATGCACTTCTTGAGGCGTTCATTCTTCTCGGTGTACGACAAGTAATCCCGAGAAAGAAGGAGATATTTATATGTGATAAAGTCAAAATTGGATCTTTAGAACATAAATTTTAGATTAATTTGGTTTTTTTCATGTGAAATCATATAAAATTTCACCCCAAAACTCATCCGGGAGCTCAAGATATCGCCTTCGGAAGTTGGCCTCCAGGGTTGGTCGACTGGGTTGGTTAGTTGGGTTGGATGCCTGGGTTGGTCGGGTAGGTTGGTCAGTCAGAACTTTTGAGGCATATGGAAATTTTTAGACACCCTTTGAACCCCTCACATTTGAACAACACACATATTGGTCGGATCGCAAAGTTGGTTGTCTTAGCTATCGTACGAACATCAAGTTAGATGGGTCAACAGGTTCGATGGGTATAAAGGTTGGTTGGCCCTGTAGATGGATGACCATTAGGTTAGTTGGGTAGCTCATTGTCCAGATAAAAATAGATTTCCATCTAACCCCCTTGGGTTGGAGGACCCACTATGTAGAGATAACGACCGGGGTTCGTCGGCAACCACAGTAATGTACGACCCACATAGTTGGATGACGTCCAACCCCCAAGGTTGGACGGTCAAAGCCATATGAAAGATGGATGGATGAGTCACATGGTTGGGTGGCTCATGAGTCCCAGGAGAGGTGTAGGTAGTGAGTGAATGACAACTAAAAATTGGAATTAATGCATTATGGCACCCATGTCTTTTCTGACAAAAGTACCCTCGGGAAGCGAAATTGTATGGGTGCCCATACCTCTTTAATGAGGGTGGGTGAAAATTGGCTATAAAATAACTTGAACCAATCATTTTTGAAGGAGAAATTTTTTGAGATGGGGAAACTCTTGCAAAATTTTCCTTTAACTTCATTTGAGCTGTAAGCCTTCTCTTGCACCTGGAAAACATATTTATGCCTCTCGAGCATCATCACTGCAATGGTCTATGCACCTTATAGAGAAATAAAATCACATTTTGTGGTGTTTTTTCAACCCTTTCTCATGATTTGTTGTTTCTTTGTGCCTCTCCATTTTGTATTTGTTTTTGTGCATGTATTTCACATTTGCAAGTGTAAGATGTTGTGTTTCATGGAGTGTAGATGGAAGATGGAGTTTGGGTCTATGTCACTATTGTTCTGACCTCACCCAACTCTATTTTTCTCTCTTCTTCCTCCTCACAGAGTATCTCACCCTTTTTCTGGTGTTATCACCCCCTTTTAGTGTAGGATTTCCCTCTTCATGTTCTCTCTCTCTCTCTCTCTCTCTCTCTCTCTCTCTCTCTCTCTCTCTCTCTCTCTCCTTGGCATTATTAGGATAAGTGTAGTTAGGTGTCTTTTCTGCATTAGGAGTAGTTTAGCATTAGGATTAGGTAGAGGAGCCAACCTTCTTTAGAGGTCCATCTCAGTTTTGCAAGTCCCACAACTTGAGAGGTGGATCCATGTTAGAAAATTACACCAGATGCCCCATTCACACTCAGGCCATTCAGGGGGTGCTATAATTGTGTGTTAACAAAGTTGAGCATGGAAAACATATTGTCCAACTCTTCAGGCTAGTTTATCATTCATAAAGAGAATGATAAATTAGAAGAGCATCTAGCCAACCTTCAATATCACGTCCATGCCTTGACGTGGGGGATACAGGTGATTGTGCGTGGTCTAGAAGTAGTTGCAAAAAATAAGGGTATAGAACTCCCTTCTTTCGTGAAAGTGAAAATGTGGGAATGTCATGTCGATTCATCCTCCTCCTATGATTAGAGTAAAGGAGACACATATGTCAAGATAATCAATGAGGTGGAGCCAAGAGGCGAATGACCTAATCATTCATGGAAGCATTTGTCTTTGGTTTTTGATTAAGGGCCGGAATGGCTGTATGTATAACAAAGTTTATCAATTTAGGAAGTACTTGTGGGTGAAGTGAAGCTGATTATAGCTCTTCCCCATATTTCTGAATACATTTAGTAAGATAAGTTGCTTTTAATCATAATGGGAGTCCACTGCTAGAACACTTATCATGGAATGGTTCCTCATGTACTTTTTTGAAGACTTATCATCGAAATATCCTAGTTTAATATCTTAAAATCATAGAATGAATTCAAATAATTTATATATATCTTATTTGCAATACATATAATGTTTACGATACATATGCTTGTGAATTGAATACCCAAATACTATATTGTGTGCATAACCTAGCGACCGCTAAGCTCTTAATACCTCAATTTAGTTTCTAAATCATAACTACCGCTAGGTTCCAATGATTATGTGGTAGCATAATCTAGCGGGCACTAAGCTCAAAATATCTTAATTTAAAATAACATATCATGTTTGTGATACATAACCTAGCGAATTGAATACCTAAATAATATGTTGTGGCATAACCAAACAGCCGCTAAGCTCTTAATACTAGTATTCACTAAGATCATATTATTATGTTTTGGTATAGCATACCTACCCCTATGATTATAATATCTTACTTTATTTTTTTGAAACCTAGATATTTCTAATATCCAAATATTATGTTGTGTCATAAGCTAACAAAAGTTAAGATCAAAATATAATTGGGTAATGGATAGATTATAACGCCCATTAAGATCAAAATATAATTGGGTAATTGGATAGATTATAACACCCGCTAAGCTCAAAATATTATAGTGTGGAAGTACCTAGTGCCCGCTTATCTCAAAATATTTTAATTTAATTTGTTTAATCAAACAAACCATAAGGTCTTAATGTTATACAACGTGATATCCTTGATGAAGCTTAGTGCCACTAAGCTATTCTTAGTAATGAACAAGGCAATCGCTTGACCCAAAAAAAGTGTCTTGCCTAAAAATAACCAAGCGTATTTAACATGAGAGAAAAAACAAAGTGATCGCTTGACCCAAAAAAGTGTGTTGCCTATATCAAAATCCACCTATCCTTGAGTCCGCAAAGGTAAACGAAGAATTCATCCAAATAATAATTATAGCCTAGCAGTACTAGAGTAGCCAACATTTTTCATTTAGATCATATTCAAAATGTAGTTTATATAAACGGTAACATATAAATATGGAATTTATATAATAGTATACATATAGACTTGGACTCATTGTGCCCTAAAGACCACTAAGCTATACTTAAAGGTAAATATATCATGTTCATAATCAAGATGTGTACATTTAGAATCATGTTTTTCATGAGTTACATAGCTATATGTCTAGAGTTTTATATTTCCTATAATATTTTGGTAGAATATTTTTACATTTAGGACAAGAAAAGAAATCTAGACTAGCGACCTAGAAGTTATACTACAAGTTTTTAAATACAACACGATCTACTCGTTGCACCCTAGTGACCACTAAGCTATTCCTAAAGGTAAATATATCATGTTCAAAATGAAGTTGTTTTATAAATCTAAATTGTTAATCTTTGCGAATATAACAATTGACAAAGAACAAAAGCAATCGCTAGGACCAAAAATGCTCTGTTGCCTATATAACAACAACTGATCTGTGAGGTGCCAAGGAAAATGAATGATTTTTCCAAATTAGAATTATATCCTAATGGACGCTAGGGTAGACAAATTTTCCTATGGTAGATTTTATTCATAGCAAAGAAATCATAGTGAAAAGATACAAATGATAACAAATAAATCCATAATTTATATAATGGATATATAAATATATGTGTAAAATCCTATATGTAATTCGAAATAGAATTGGGGTTTTGTCAATATGTTGTCGAAACAACCAATTATATCGTGGTAGCCTCAAAGCTATGTTAATTTTTGACATAGATTAGTGGGCTCAAAAGGAAGAATATATTAATTATAAAATTCATATTGATTAAAATTAGACTTATAATATTATTGTATATATAATGTGTTTAACTTCCAATGTACATACCATAAAAATGATGAAGACATTACATTTGGTTAATTCTACATGGAAACACATATATAGTTTTAAATAATTATCATAAAATTGAATTATTAATATATTTTTATAGTTTTGAATTAATTTTTAATGTCATATATTTTCCTAAAATATCTAAATGACAACCATGTAAAAAATGTAATATCTATTAATTAGAGAGGTTTGTTTCCATCATCTTGATGAACAACATTAAACTGTTTTTGTTCTCCCGACCAAAATAAAATTAAAAATAAGGTGTATGCAAGAAGATATCATTACCCTAAAAAATCACAGGGATGATAACTAAAAATCAAAACAAAAAATAGCCAAAGAGAGACATATAATGGAAGAAATGGGAAAGCATTAAACAAAGATAAATACTAGAGTAGAAAAGTGATTGAAATTGATTTCATTAACTCACAAAAAGTGATTTTTCATGAAAGAACAAGGTAGTTTGGCATGGAGATAAAAACAAAGGCTTGACTGTGGAGCATGATTCAGTAGAGACAAAGCGAGGCTTGCGTGGATCACGATTGAATGCCGTGCGAAACACATGGACCAGGTGACTACATAAAAATTATAGATCCCATGATAAAAAAGGTATAACTTTACTATAAATACCTGGTTTATTAATATCTGGAATGATTTCATGATTTATGTTGTCTGTGAAACCTACATCTACTATCTCATTTAAACAATCATTGTTATCAATTTCGCAACCTCTGTTGCTATCCTCCTTCGTGTGAGTCCTTTGTGTTCATCCTCTCTATAATTATTTTGTGTGACTTTCTCTGCAAACAAGATTATAATCATATGTAAAAAAATGGATTTGAAAACTCAGCCCCGCAATCAACGGTCTACGCGTATTTTTTAATTTTGAAAACATTCTTTTTGATTGATCAAAAAAACCAAAACCCTACTCAATATTTCTCTGAGGTATTTAATAATTTATTTAGCACATTTCATGAAAGAAAATTCAAAAGGATAAAAAGAGCAGGATACAAAAATTTGAAATTTTTCTTTCCCCTTTAAAAGCAAAAAGGTGGGCTATTAAAATTTCAAATATCTGAAAATGCGGGGGAATTCGTATTTCCCTATTTTTATTTTCCCATGGTTTAAAAATTAAAAACTAAACATTTTTCATTGTCTATAGCCTATAATAATATAAACATAATAACAAATATATTATATGACACATAAATGAACCAAGCATAGAAGATAATTATATTAAAATAAAAAACAGATGAAATAAATCCTAAACATAGTTTTGAAGATTATTAGAATAATATACACACATTTACGTTCCATTCTTTATCAAAATTGATTTCTACATTGTTATCTATAGTGGGAGCAAATTTAAAGTAATTATCCAATAAGAATGTGCCACATGGTAAGTTTGAACAAGCTATTAGGGATACATAATAAGGCTAGTGATCCAAGACTGTACGGTTAGAGTTACTATATAGATATTTTCAAAATAAGAAATGTATGAGCCTAGGGTCTGATATGCCATTACTGTCAATAAGAAAAGGAGTATAGCGGGTGCTAAGAATTTTTATTCGTTAAGAAACGATGTGAAATATGTCTTGAAAAACTATGTATCTTATAGAAACTACATACTAAGCCTAGCGATGCATAACTTACTGAGATAATGTTTAAAATGAGAAAAGGTAAAGGTAGGAGACTAGAAGCCACTAAAGCTAAACTATGATTTACTATTTTATGTCTACTTTTAAAACAAGAAAATTTTGAGCCTAGGGTTTGATATGTTGTTTCACATCGGTAAGTAAAGGATCTTAGTGGTCGATAAGCATTTTTTTTTTGTAAACAAGATAAAATATGAGTTGAAAATTATGTATCTTATGTGAACTACTTATTAAGGCTAGTGATCCAAAAATGTAAAGATAGTGTTTAGATGGATATGAGGTAAAGGCAGGAGCCTCAAGAATCGCTAAGATATACCATTCATTTTAATAGGTTATGGTGTTCCACTCAATACATATAAAAGCTTAGTGGTCACTAAGAATTTTCTCTGGTAATAATAGATGTGAATTATATGATACAAACAATAAGTCTTGTGATTAATACATAATAGATGAAAAAATAGTAGTGACCCAAAGCTATATACGTATGGTATTTATAATGATTGGTAGTAGTAGTGGAAGCCTAAGCGACCGTTGGACTAGATCATGATGTTTTATTTTATCGCTGCTTTCAAATTATTAAATTGTTGAACCTATCTTCCATGGTGCACTTACTTTCGATAAGGAAAAAATGCTTAGCGTTCGATAAGCATTTTCTCCTACAAGATACGATGTGAATTATGTGTTTCTAACAATATACCTTAAAGATAATGTTCATATTGATAAGAGGTAAATGCAGGATCCTATCGACCACTAAGATATACCAATCAATTCATTAGGTTATGGCATTCCACTCAATACATTCAAAAACTTAGCGGTCGCTAAGAATTTTCTCTCATAAAAACATATGTAAATTATATGTTACAAATAATAAGTTTTGTGATTACTACATAATAGATAAAAAAATAGTAGCAACCCAAAGAGCTATATATGCATGGTATTTATAATGATTGGTAGTAATGGTGGGAGCCTAGCGTTTGCTAAACTAGAGCATGATCTTTTATTTTATCGTTGTCTTCAAATTATTAAACTGTTGAACCTAGCATCCACTATGCCCTTACTTTTGATAAGGAAAAATTATTAGCGTTCGCTAAGCATTTTCTCCCATAAGATCCGATGTGAATTATGTGTTTCAAATAATATACCTTATGGGAACTACGTAAGGCTTGATCCCTCATGTACCTTAATCACTCTAAGAGATAACAACATAGGAAAAAATAGGAAAAAAATTTACATACCATTAATATTGTACCTTAATCACTCTAAGAAATAACAACATATATTACTTAAAAAAAGAAAACAAAAGAGAACAACCCTAAGTCCAAGTATAAATAGAGACGTAGGGTTTTTCCTAGTCTTCCCTTTTAGTAAGAGGCCATGGAGTTGTAGAGGATTTGTGGAAGAGGTACGGTTTGAAGGGTTGAGGAAAAATGCCACCAAATTTAGACCCATCTCAAGTTATGGAGGTGTTCATCCATGTGACAGGAGGAGAAGTTGGAGTGGCCTCTTCATTGGCCCCTAAAATTGGTCCTTTGGGTATTTCACTAAAAAAATTGGAGAATACATTACAAAGG
The DNA here is from genome assembly GCA_018340775.1 of Taxus wallichiana var. yunnanensis. Taxonomy (NCBI): domain Eukaryota; kingdom Viridiplantae; phylum Streptophyta; class Pinopsida; order Cupressales; family Taxaceae; genus Taxus; species Taxus wallichiana. The sequence continues at coordinate 169,201,878 of CM031244.1, forward strand.
AGATTGTAAGAGATTGGAAGGGTTTGAGGGTTATCGTGAAGCTCATTGTACAAAACTAGGCCAAAGTTACAATTGTTCCCAGTGCAGATGCATTGGTGATTAAATCCTTGAAGGAACTTGAATGTGATAGGAAAAAGATGAAAAACATTAAACATACCGAGAACATATCATTTGATGATGTTATTGAAATTACAAAGGTCACTTTGCACGTACCCAAAATTGTAAGGCATCAGCATCGCTGCAAGCAGTGTAACAAGTGCCCCAATGATGATATAGGTCTCCTCGCAAGGTGTTCGGGATCCGGAAAATCCCTCGGAGTATGCGTTAACATCCCGCATGCCCCGCCTAGCCCCCACGCCCTTTGTTTTCCTTTTTTTCCTTCTTTCCTTGGCCTTTTGATCTTCGATGTCAAGGAAACCGCCGCCCCTGATCGGGCGGCGGCGGTCCTGCGCGTGTTTTCCAGAACGTTCTTTTGACGTGACTCACGTGAAATATCATGTTTCACCAGCTTTCCTTGCCAACTTGAGCATGCATTTATGTTTTTGGTCCCCTGGAATAGTGTTTTTCCTTTGTTTATTGTTTAGGAGTTCAGTTTGGTTTTGATCTTTGGGTGATTGAATTCCTATAAATGCATGGCTTGTGCTCAAACAAATGGCCTGATTTTTGAGACTGATCTTTGCTCTCATCTCCTCATTTTTAGTATTTTAGCTTGTTATCTTGTTTAGAAGCCATAGTTTCAATTCACTTGCATCTTTAGTTAGATTGCTCAGCTGCTGGTAAGCCACATACCCATCTTGTGCAGGCAGTGCTGTTATTTCACCCAATCCGGTCTGAAGTTTGTCATTGAATTTCTCTTTGCATTAGATTTAAGCTATTATTTTGCTTAGAATACTTGTTTTAGTTCATTTGCATGCTCATTAGCATTGTCCAGCTGTTGGTAAGCCACATATCCAGCTTGTGCAAACAGTGTTGTTGTTTTACCCAATCCATTGGAATAGAATAGCTTAGGAAGCCATTAAAGTTGCAGGTTTTGCTCTTCAAACAGGATAGTTTCAGGTTCTGGTCACTTCATATTGCATGACTTGCAGTAAAATTCCGATAGGAATTGCATAAGCCAAGCTCGTACTCTTGCGTTTGTCCTCTCCTACTCACATTTTCGGTCTGCATTCTGAGCTGTCCTTGTCCCAATGTCTACTCCTGTCGATGCTAGCACTACATGCTTTTCTGGATCCACGTGAACACGAAAGAACGAGGAGATCACACTGAGGGGACAAGATCATATACACCAACGGATTCACCACTGTTTTGTGAAATCCAGGTTTTAACTTTCAAAGTTCTAGTTAGAATCATATCAAATAGAGTAGATAATTGCTTCATTTTAGTGAATTCCATTCTCGATATTGCCAGGGAAGCTGTGAGGATTGATAGTTTCTGAGAAACTATGATTCACTCCTCACTTCTGAGGTAGGATCGAGAATCTTGCAGATAGATTAGATGAGCTATTTTATTTAGAATAAATCTACAAATTGCACAGGCTGATAACTACACTCGGTTATTTTGTCTGTTTTAAATTATTGTTTAGTTGTTATTTCTAGATACGCTTAAAATAGTTTGCTTTCCTTAAAATTCTTAAAAGATTTCTTAGAAGAATAGAAGTTATATATATGTTTTAGATTTATTCCACGTAGTTAGATTTTGCTTCGTTACAGTTAGATTTACATTTTATTTTGTATGACAATCACGGGACCTCAGGAGCCCAGGGAATATATATTTGAGCCAATCATGCCTCAACCAAATCTCGTCACAAAGCAATAGTTGACATAGACCAAAATCTCATAATACAAGTATTCGAACAACAACAGATTTACAACTGATCAGTTCTCAGTTGAGAGGGTTAAACATAGAGGATGACCAAGCACACACATTTTGGTCAAACCAACCAAATTACAGATTGCCCTAGGTAAACACTCACATGACTGTAGAAGGGTTCGAAAGAGAACAAACCTTTGGTTGTGATCCTTTGGTCCCACAGCCAGGTGTAGGAGACACTCTCACAGATATAGATACTAGTCTAAGGATCCAGGTTGCACGAACGCCTGTGAGATATTATGAGAAAATCACACAGTTGTTGGTCCTAAACATAGAAGCTGAGAAAGCATATGATTACTGGATACTAGGGATTAGAACTTGATTTCGCACATGACCATAACAGGACCGCAACATCCAAGAGTCCATGGTTGTGACCCACGATCTCACATTACCCCAACGAATCCATAAGTCAATCAGATATAGACACGGCTTACGCACACCAAGTATTCCAATCCACTCCAATTCCACCCATCATCATCAAACAATTGTCCTTACTGGATATAGCGGCTAACGAAGCTAGAGAATTCTGGACTAGGCCAGAGAATCATCCATAGAGTCAATTGTTTTCACCATCCACCCTATGACCTTATCTGGAGACATACACAAAACTATCCCAGGTCATTTTCCACGTATTCCACAACCCATAGATCGAATCACGCCAGAGCTCGATATTGATTGGAGCCTTCGAGCAGTCATCCTTGCCGATCGATCTATCACACCAGTCCAAGTTAGAAGGGCCTTCTTTGCCTTAGATTCACAAATTCCACTAGTGCGTGTCGAAGACATTAGACTGCCTAACTAGTTTGTTTGAATCCAACACATATTCTACCCCCACCGGCTGTCTCGGCACGACCTTGAGAGGTCGGGTACGCGGAAGAGTCACTTGTAGATTCTCATGCTTCCTGTCACTTTTCCAAAGATACAAACCGGTGAACCCGACGTGAACAAACGAAATTAGTGAAGCTGACGTAAAACTTCCTACTTTCTCACCCGGAGTCATAGTATCACGTATCCTTTCACAAATCACCTTCGTTCCTTCCCATTATTCTGCGGGTATTCATATACCCCCCGAATATGTCGGGATTCGATGAATATGGCAGACCCCTCTTGGGTCTCGAGGCATACTACGCCCAACAGAATAGGCAATCATCACCCTCACTCTCAGTATGGGGCGACAACTATTCAACTAATCAGTTGTCAACAAGAAACAGATATAACTCATCTTTTCAGACAGAGGAGTTAGATCAACCCCCTCGAACACAACAAACAGAGCCTTCAGGCTCGAACAATATGACGTTTACCGGAGAATCTGGTTCGTCTCCTCAAATGCTACTTAGACCACAAATCAGTAGACAGTCAGATCCATACCTGGTCTTAGATGATGGACAGTCAATACGTTATCCTAGGAGTGAACAACGCTCCCGGGGCATGTACCCGCCTATAGGAGGTCTACAAATACAACCCGAGATCTCTTTTCAAGAAAATACCTCTATGCCACTGCATATAGGAAATACTCTCGGAGAAACTTGGCAAGATAGCGACCAGTTCATGACAGGATATCACGTACCTATACAACACCAGGGTATACAACAAATGCCGCTCAGGAAAAGCACCATGACTTCACCAAATGAAGTCATTTCAACGTTAGTAGAAAAAGTGAGAGGGTTAGAACTTGCTCAAGCAAGTCAAAACTCTCCGTTCATACAAGCAGGAAGTTCCAATCCTCCATACCACTCTGGCCAAGTAGATCTCCTCACAGGTGTAGGCACGTTAGGTATGCCTCCTCACTATCCACAACAAACGCCAACAAGGCCTGTCATCTCTAACACTATTCCTCCCGGTCTAGTATCAAGTAACCCATTACTAGACAATACCCTGTCATACTTAAACATGTACTCCAAATCACCACAAGGAGATATGTTTTCCTCTCCCGGCATATTTGCTCAAACACAGGGACCTCCTTATGCCCCTGCTAACGCATACGCTGCGCCGTATCAACAACCCATCCCACCACCACTCCCTCAACAACCACCATCAATGGTCGAAAACTATGCGATAGGGACTTATTCAGAATATCTAAAGGAACCCTTAGACTTCACCATACGAAGCGTCATGCTTCCAAGACCTCTTCCTGATTTACCCAAGTTCAAGGGTGAGGGAGATCCAAATGCGCATATCAAGGCTTATGCTACAGCCATACGAGAATTACTCCCTTGGGATGGGGTTGTTGCTAAAATATTCCCCAAAACCTTGGAAGGCATTGCTCTCGACTGGTATTATAGAATACCTGAAGCCTCCATCCATTCATTTAAACAGCTCGTATCAGAATTCATTAAGGCATTCGACATGAACAAATTGTTGAGAACAGGAATCAGGGAATTCTTACACATCAAACAAGAACACAACGAATCTGTCGCCCATTTCATCCAAAGGTGGCGTACAGTCCTTTATTCCTCGGCAAGTGCTCCAAACATGGATCAGATGGAACTATGTGATTTATTCCTTCATTCTCTCAGCAAAGAGGTGAAGGAAGAAGTCCAGAAGTTCCCACTAAGAACTTACGATGAAGTACTTGAGAGTGCTCTTCGAATAGACCAAGCAGCGATAGATAGTGGTCGTAAGACATATGGAACAAACGGGAGGTTAATCACCTCCACTCAGAACACTACAACTATCACAAATATCAATCAAGGACCCAAAATCCTTAACAAAAATCGTGGGGTAACAACGGATGGAGTAACCGACCAGCCCAAAAGGGTAAATGTTGTTAATACTCCGTCACAAACAAACAACCAACGAAACAACAACTTTACCCCGACGATCAATACAGTGGATTTTAATCATCCACAACAACAACAACAACGGTGAAATCCCATACAAGGGCCAAGCCAAAACTCATTTGGTTATCAAAACCAAAGTCAAAACCAGAAACAACAAATGCAAAATTTTAATCCTAATAGGCAACAGTTTGATCAGAATTTTAGGCCACAATACACACCGAACCAACAAAACAGGAATTACAACCCCAATTCTTATTGTGGTTTCCACAAAATTCGGGGTCATGATACTAGAACGTGTCGTGACTACAATAAATTTATGCAACGTTTGCCAGAAGAACAAAGACAGTTCTTCACAGATTTGTTTTTGGCAGATCCCATCTCATCATCACCAAATACGCTCGCAGGGGCAGTTTCCCCTCAGAATGCTCCCCTCAAGATCTTTAACGATCCGCTCCCAAATCATGATAGCAATAGGCTGAATCCAACTGGAACAAACAAAAGTGCAATGACAGGAAACAATGATCACGAAGCCTCGACTTCATTAAATCCATCAGTTGCACCACAGTTAGGAAGTCAACCGAGACCCAAGATAGTCAGTTTGGTAGAATTAGACGCTGAACTACCTATCGAAGCTATAACAAGAACGCGAGAATATTTCTCTCAACCGAGCTCAAGTCATCTGCCAGAAACAGATAAGAGTCAGCAAATAGTAGAAAAACCCGTAGGTGCCTATGATTTAATTAATGACCTAACAAAGACCTTCTCGCACATCTCATTTTTAGATTTACTAAAGAACTCTCCTCCTCACAGAGCTGCTCTTTTAGAAGCATTAGGTCTAGGTCATCTAATTAACATCACTCCACCTCCTGAAACACAAGTAAATCACGTAGATTTTGATATCCACCCTCCGGGGCAGCCGGACAAGGATGTCGAATTCATATTCGAAATAAGTAAAATGCCTACAGATGTTGAGATCGCACGCCGAGGTGATCCAGCCTTACACTTACAAGTATGGGTTTATAATAACTATGTAAAATGGGCAATGGTTGACGATGGGGCCGCAGTTAACATAGTCCCTTTCTCTTTCCTCCAAAAACTTGGATATGGGGAAACAAACTGTTCCACTACTCGAAATACATTAAGAGGCTATGATAGCCTTAAAGCCACTTCGATAGGAACTATAATACTGCCGGTCACCTTAGGGCCCAAAACAATCCTGACTGAGTTTTATATTATAGATCGGGAAACTAATTATAATATGATACTCGGCCGACCATGGATACACCGAATGAAGGCAATCCCTTCTACTTTATTTCAAGAAGTAAGATTCTTGCATCTAGGAAAGGTATTTGTAGCCAAAGGCGATCCAAAACCTTTCGATTTGCACCTAGCTGATTTAAAGAAAAGACCAGGGGTGCACTCAGAATTTGAACTTCCAACAAACCAACTTAATAAACCCACTGACCCAAAACCAGAGGAAAAGTTGGTACCTACGACGGATCTTGAAACTATCAGCATAGCCAAAACAATTCCAACCCCCAAAGATAAAACTAAAGAAACAGTATCATTAGGGACTACTGCGAAAATCGTTGAGTTGATAGAACAAGATTCACCAATGTTCTTACCATTTGATTCAGTAGGCATAGGATATTCCCTAGGTGTTGGTTCCCTTCCAGCAGAGGACCTCTGTATGGTAGAAGTAGAGTGCGCAAACGCAACAAATGCCCCAACATCTATACTCCCGACTAAGTATTGGACTCTCCATTTCGATGGAGCTAAATGCCGTTATGGATCGGGGGTAGGTATAATTCTTACTTCGCCGAGGAGAAAGTCCTCCCATTTGCTTTTAAGTTAAACTTTGAATGCACAAACAATGGCGCTGAGTACGAAGCCCTCCTCCTTGGCCTCACTTTAGCCAAGAGAATTGGTGTTGATAACATCAGAGTCTTAGGAGACTCGCAATTAGTGGAAAATCAAGTTTCTGAAGTATATGAAACCAAAGCCGAACACTTGCAGCTTTACAAAGAAGCCGTATTAAATTTAAGCAAGGCATTTAACTTCATATCCATTGAAGCAATCCCGCGAGAGAAAAATCTTCTCGCCGATTCAATAGCAACTTCAGCATCACGTTTTACTCCAAGTAATGAGTTAGAAGATACCCAGTTCACGGTGTCCATTCGTGATGAGCCATTGATAAAAATAATGACAAATCCCCTTTCAAGCGGAAGTGAATCTACCACCCCACCATGTCGATAATAATATGGCCACTTTGGAATACTTAAACGCCTATGCGGCATTACATCTCTCCTATCATATGCTAGATTTATCTTTAATTCCACATTCATCTTCCTATTTCGGGAATCCCATGATGGATTTCCCCTCACAAATGGAACCTGGCATATACGCAGTAGACAATGGGGAGGGTTTGGATTTACCTCCAGCACCACCTGAATTCGAAGAGGGTAATGCCTCTTTGATCGAAGAAACAATCGATGTCAACATCGGGACAGAAGATGAACCGAGAATATTGAAATTAGGATCATCCTTAACCCCAGAAGAAGTGGAAATACATACTCAGATTCTCAAAGAACATCAGAAGGCGTTTGCATTTAATTATAAGGAGATGACAGGAGTCACACCCGACATTGCGGTGCACAACCTCGTCACTAAATCAGATGCAAAGCCAATTAAACAAAAATCAAGACCCATGAAGCCCAAAGTAGCTCTCATGGTAAAAGAGGAGGTAATAAAACTCCTCCAGGTAGGATTCATCAAACCAGTCGACTACTCCCAATGGGTATCTAATATCGTCCCCGTTCTCAAGAAGAATGGGAAGATATGCATCTGCATAGATTTTTGAGATATCAACAAAGAATGTCCTAAGGATGACTTCCCATTACCATCCATAGATGTTATTGTTGATGCAATGAGCTGGTTTTGAACTTTTGTCTCTCATGGATGGATTCTCGGGATACAATCAAATCAAAATATCTGAGCAAGATCAAGCTAAAACCACGTTTATAACTCCTTGGGGAACCTATTGCTACGCTGTTATGCCATTCGGTCTCAAAAACGCTGGTGCTACATACCAGCGGGCCATGACATACATATTTCACGATCTAATTCATAAAATCATGGAATCTTACGTAGATGAATTATTGGCTAAGGCCAAGAAGCGTTGTGACCATCCCGAAGTACTTCGTGTCATTCTTTCACGTCTAATAGAATACGGAGTCACATTAAACCTAGAGAAAGAGAAATGTTGACCCAACCAAAATTCGAGGGCTGTCCTCGAAATGGTTCCACCTTCAGATGAATCTGGAATCAGATCATTTCTCGGAAAGCTGGGCGCAATCCGGAGATTTATCCCGGACTTAAGCTTTGCCATTCATCCAATCAACAATTTACTCAAGAAGGACTATAGCATTGATTGGACCGAAGACTGTAATGAAGCCTTTGAAGCAGTTAAGTGTTTTCTATTATCACCACCTACGCTAATGCCACCTAAGCTAGATCGCCCGTTAATTCTATATTCACGAGCTACCAATGTCTTGCTGGCCTGTATGTTGGCCCAAGAAGATGATAATAAGAGAGAACGCGTAATTTATTTCATCAGCCGAACGCTGCTCGACTATGAAACATGCTATACACAGGTAGAACGAGAATGTCTCGCCATAGTCTTTGCTACTAAACGCCTAAGACATTATATGCTGAATCAAGAAACGAAGGTCATGGTAAAAACAGACCATCTACGGACTTTCCTCACACAAGGGTCATTGTCTAAAAAGGCTGGACGTTTTATAACCTTAATGGGAGAATTCGAATTAACATTTGTAAATCAGAAGTCAGTTAAAGGGAAAATCATTGCGGATTGGTTAGCTGACAACCCATTAGATGGAGGCGATCTAGTAGATTTAGACTTTCCAGATGAGTGCGTATACTACATCGAAACCCGACCCGCTATCTCTGAGTGTCCCTGGTACGCTGACATCATTAACTATATCATGGACCATACGTATCCAGAAGGAGCTACACCACAACAAAGAAGACGGTTACGCATAATCGTAGCTAAATACGTCATTATAGAGCAGGTTCTCTATCGAAAGGCGTTCGATGGAATGCTCCTAAGGTGTGTCGACACAGAGGAATCCAAGAAGATTCTCCATGAATCTCACAGCGGTATATGTGGAGGCCACTTCGGTGGCCATGCCACCGCTCGAAAAATACATCGAATGGGCTATTTCTGGCCCACTCTAGAACATGACGCGATAGAGTTTGCACGCAGGTGTCATAAGTGCCAAGAATTCTCCCACGAGATCCACATGCCAGCACAAGCTCTACAACCAATCGCAACTCCATGGCCCTTTTCTACATGGGGTCTAGACTTAATAGGGAAATTCTCTCCCTCATCCATGACGGCCATAATTTTATAATCACGGCCACTAAATATTTTACCAAATGGGTGGAGGCCATGCCTCTTACTACTGTACCTGGGTCGGTAATCGCCAAGTTCATTTTGAACCAAATCATTTATAGGTACGGTATCCCGCAAATCATTATCTCTGATAATGGAACTTCTTTTAAAAATGAAGAAGTTCACGAACTATGCAATAAATTTAAGATAAGCCATCATACGGCTTCCTTGTATTATCCCCAAGCCAATGGACAGGCTGAAGTGACAAATAAGACACTGAAAGCCATTCTCCTTAAAATGGTGAAAGAAAAAAAACGAGATTGGCATTTGAAGTTATATCCGGCCTTATGGGCCCACCGAACCTCAATAAGAACACCAACGGGAGCAACTCCTTTCTCGCTAGTATTTGGGGCAGAAGTAGTTCTCCCACTTGAGGTCGAAATACCTAGTCTCCGCATTTCATTACAAGGGATTCTGGATGAAGACACTTACAGAGAAGCACGTCTTTCACAACTAGAAAGCCTAGATGAAACTAGGTTAGATGCTGAGCAGCAACATAGAACTTATGCTAACCGAATGTGCCAGCAGTCTAACAAGAAGGTCTATGAACGCGATATATACAAAGGTGATCTAGTTCTAAGACTAGACAGCCGGATCGACAAGAAGACAAGTGAAGGAAGGAAATTCCGGCCCAAATGGTTGGGCCCATACCAAGTCATGAAGGACTACGGAAATGGTGCTTACCTCTTATGTACGCTAGAAGGTGAGGAATTTGGCGAAACAGTCAATTCCCTGCACCTCAAGCGATTCTACGCATAAGCAACTAGCACTACTTGTATAATTATCTACATTGCATCTTCATATAGATTTAGATCATTTTGTCCACTTGTTTCTTACATAAATTGTGATCAAGGAATCTATTCTCAAAGCAATTCATTACAAACTCATGATGTTGTTGGCATTAAGCTCTTTAATCATACCTCTCCATCTTCATATATCATCGAATCATCTCGGAATCTTTTATCAAATAAATCAAACATGACAAAGTCTTAACGGTAACCATACCAAGATCTGCAAGTTTGTTCTCACTTTGATTTCTTCTTAGGATAGGTGTCTTGCCTATGGTCTGTTCTAGAAGCTTCATGGTGTCACATCTATCCCATATATACATCTCTTTGGAAATAAGCATATACTGACATTTTACTCAAATAAGCAAGTCAAAAAGTGATTAAACAGAAAATTTTATTTTTACACATTTCCTTGCCCCACCAACCTTCGGTGATGAGCTTGCGTCTCTTACTAGTGACGTAGGGTTGGGAAAGGATGGAAATGCCCTTACTCACCTATGCCTTGCCCACGGTGATAAACCCACGCTTCTTACTAGTAGCATGGGGCAAAGTATAGGGGGTCCTCTTGACACAACAAACGTTAAAAGGTCATAAACAAACAATTCAAACTTTGAGTCAAAAATGAATGAATCAGATGTTCAAAATTCCAAGAGAGTTAAAATCCTAAAAACCCAGATCTTGTCTACTATGTGGCCATCTACGGGTCTAAGTCTAGATAAACCGCAAAGCAAGTGCATTCTAAACTATGAAGTCATTCGGGTAGAGTAAGCTTGTAGCTTCCAATTTGGTTCCGCCAAAGCTTTGTCTGTCTTTCGTCACTATCATTTCACCACATTTCATAACTTGCGCCCTTCTTGGCTCTTGGTGATGAGCCCTCGCATCTTACTAGTTGCGTGGAGTTGGGAGTGGGGCAAGTTAATCTGGTCATCATACTGGTTATATTCATCACTTTGCAAAACAAGCATGAGGTATCCAAATTGCTCACAGAAGCTAGGATTCGAAATCACAATATATCTGCAATATCATGTATCAGCATCACGAAACACAAAAAGAAAGTAAACATTTACATCATTTGTTCTCCATTGCATACATTCTAGAAAGCATATAAACATACATCGTAGTATACACAAGGAAACTGGAAATAGAAAGGAAAACATGAGTGACAAGCGTTTGATCCAAAGACGAATGCATATATATAAATAATCAATGTTTATATACAATGCCATCATGCTCTAAGCATGGTCAAAATGCTCAAAGAGCCCGTAATATACAAAGAATATATAAATACAAAATACACAAGGGCCAAAAGGCCTCTCAACCCCTACGTGACCCCTCCGAAGGTGCATGCCCTCGCCTAGGACTCCGGCTACGCTGGCGCTCTGAATGTACGGAGGGCTCAGGGTCCCGAGGGGCAGCCGCGGTCTCACCACGAGAATGGCTCCTCATAAGGTGCTCAGCCATCCTGTAGCCCGCTAACTCTGTGCGGAGGGTCGACACCATCCTGGCCACATGCCAAATGGGAGCGAAGACATCGGTATGCCTACCGGCTACTGAGGGCTCCCCGGCATCTACGGATAGCTCCGCGCGGGTCCTATCCATGGGGATCATCAGGGAATCGGTACATACCCTGTGGATCAGATCCCGCCACTCATCAACAGTCTCTACAAACAAAGAAGAAAAACAAATTAGAAACCAAGCAAGAGGCTAAAAGATACAAGATAAAAACACAAGGAGAGATAGCAATTAAAACAAATCCTAAATTAAATAAACATTAAAAGGGAGAAGGGTAACTTACTCGGATCCCCAGGCATCCAAGATGGGTCGCTGGGGCCGGCACCTGCCGCAGATGCCGCTGCCGACTGAGGGGCTGCTCTCGTGGTAGGGGCAACATGTCAGCCCTGCAACTGACTCATCCTCTCCACCATGGCCCTGAGAGAGTGGCTCCTCTGAAACTAGAGTGTCCTTCTCTGCGCTCTGCTCAGCCCTCTCTGCCTGCATAATATCCTGAGTGTCATGCCACTCAGGATCGCTGTCCTCGGTCTCCTCCTCTGTCCCTCCCTCTGTGAGCTCCTCAGAGTCGGAGTCAATATCTATAGGGTCATCACTGCTATGAGTAGGACCCGCAGCAATCTGAAGTAAAGGTGCCCGAGGCGCACCGGCTCTCCCTCTAGCGCGAACTATCCTCCTGGCTGCAATAGGAATGCCAGGAGTGATCACTGTCCAACCACGGCCTCTAGGCCCCCCTCTGGCCTCGCGAACTGATCTGTAAACTGGCGCCACTGGGGGAAGCATGCCCAAATACGGTAGGCCAAACTGCTGAGGAACTCTGCCAAAAGGATGCACCTCCACTCGTCCCACTCGATCAATGAGCTGCCCTGTGGTCGAGCAAGAGATCAGGGTAAGAGTCTCCTCTCCCCATATGCCGGCCATAAGCCGGTACGGTGTCACCTCCATGTCTGCAGTAGTAAGGGAGGCAACTGGCTGGTGAGGTGCTCTAAGCACCGACATATCTATCCATCTGGCTGCCCTCACAGCCCCAGGATCTGCTACCTCCACACCCCTGCCATAAGGGATAAAATGCTCATACACCCAACTCATGACTAGAGTTGGGTGGCTCAATGACTGTCCCTGTAAACGGACCACCCTATATAGATCATGGTAGGTGGTCCCCAGAATATCTGCACCCCAGGTGTATATCCGGCCATGCCCCTCTATCTGCGCAATGATGGGGGCCCAGCAGTATAACAATGTATCCCCTCCCTTGTCCCCGATCAGTCTCGAGGCAAGGATCCCCATGACGGCCTGTCGAAGTACGGGGATAGGAAAAGAAGGAATGGATCGAACTCTCACTCCCTTCTTTGACCCCGTGGAGATAACTGCATCTCCCATATATGCTTTGCCCACCGCGCATCTGTGCTCGTGAGCTCGCTTGTCTCCAAAGTAAGTCTCCTCCCGATGATCGGGACCCCCAAAATACGGTAGACATCCTCGAGTGTGATGGTCCACTCACCACGGACCCCTGGCAGTCGGAAGGTGTTCCGATCTGCATCCCAATAAGAGAATAAGTCACAAAGGATGTGACTAGATGGTGCAACATGAGGCACACGCGATATACGCAGTATGCCAGCTCTCTGTAGTGTGTCCTCCTCGTCCTGTGAAAGGGCATCCAGTACCCCTGAGAGCCAATCACACTCTCTCTCTCTGCTCCATCTGATATACTCCTCTCTCGCCTGCATACACCCAAAAACACACAAAACAGAGCAAGTTAATATCTGAACAATACCAAGAAGGTCATAAAAACGTGTAGAAGTGCAAAAAAATACAAACACAATCTCAAATATAAGTTCTTTTGCATTCTGTGCAGAACCGCCGCCCTGAGTAGGGAGGTGGTTTTGTAACCGCCGCCTTAAGGGCGGCGGTCGTGTAACCGCTGCCCTGAACAGGGTGGCGGTCGTGTAACCGCCGCCCTGGCCAGGGCGGTGGTTGTGGTCCGAAAACCCATGCGGGTTTTTAATCTTAAAAAGCCTAAAACTAGCAAAAAATGACCATTTGACCTAAAAATGGAGCCTACCTAGTAGGCGCCCCCCCTAGGTGGACCTTTTGAACCTAATATTTTCAAAAATAACCCCCCCATTACGACAAATTTAGCATTTCAAATTTAAAGGGGGAAAAACACAAAATTGAAGAAAACCAACCTGTGATCTAGCAGGACGGTGTTCCACATGTGGAGGCATGATCACGATCTCGCTGCGGATGTTTTGACTCTACTCACGCAAGAAACCGTCACCGTGGGTCCCAGAGCTCAAAATCAATCAAATCAACTCACGCAAATGAATAGGAAAATGGGCCCACTTTTATATATATAGCACCCTGATTCGTTTTAAAAGACTTTTTCACAGGTTTGGAGCGCTGATGGAGGTAAGTCCCTATCCCCGCGCAAATGGTACGTTCTCATTCCCTATTATTTTAGCGTTTATTTTCCAAGTTATTGTATCTATCTGCACTTGAATTCTCTTTTCATTTTACAGGTAGCGGGAATTTCGGATGGCGTCATTTCAACACACGGACGAGTAAGGTATAACTTCTAATTCCCCATTTCGGGACTGCCATACTCGGACCCACCATTTTATGCCTCTTCATGGCTAAAACACTTCTCCGAGGGGGCAATATGTACGTACCCAAAATTGTAATGTACTATACTGCGAAGATGTAACACAAGTGCCCCAATGATGATACAGGTCTCCTCGCAAGGTGTTCGGGATCCGGAAAAGCTCTCGGAGTATGCGTTAACATCCCGCATGCCCCGCCTAGCCCCCACGCCCTTTGTTTTCCCCTTTTTCCTTCTTTCCTTGGCCTTTTGATCTTCAGTGACGAAACCGCCGCCTGCAGGGCGGCGGTCCTGTAACTGCCGCCCTGCTCAGAAGCGGCGGTCCTGCGCGCATTTTCCAGAACGTTCTTTTGACGCGACTCGCATGAAATATCATGTTTCACCAGCTTTCCTTGCCGACTTGAGCATGCATTTATGTTTTTGGTCCCCTGGAATAGTGTTTTTCCTTTGTTTATTGTTTAGGAGTTCAGTTTGGTTTTGATCTTTGGGTGATTGAATTCCTATAAATGCATGGCTTGTGCTCAAACAAATGGCCTGATTTTTGAGACTGATCTTTGCTCTCATCTCCTCATTTTTAGTATTTTAGCTTGTTATCTTGTTTAGAAGCCATAGTTTCAATTCACTTGCATCTTTAGTTAGATTGCTCAGCTGTTGGTAAGCCACATACCCATCTTGTGTAGGTAGTGCGTTGTTATTTCACCCAATCCGGTCTGAAGTTTGTCACTGAATTTCTCTTTGCATTAGATTTAAGCTATTATTTTTCTTAGAATACTTGTTTTAGTTCATTTGCATGCTCATTAGCATTGTCCAGCTGTTGGTAAGCCACATATCCAGCTTGTGCAAACAGTGTTGTTGTTTTACCCAATCCATTGGAATAGAATAGCTTAGGAAGCCATTAAAGTTGCAGGTTTTGCTCTTCAAACAGGATAGTTTCAGGTTCTGGTCGCTTCATATTGCATGACTTGCAGTAAAATCCCGCTAGGAATCGCATAAGCCAAGCTCTGTACTCTTGCGTTGTCCCTCTCCTACTCACATTTTTGGTCTGCATTCTGAGTTGTCCTTGTCCCAATGTCTACTCCTGTCGATGCTAGCACTACACGCTTTTCTGGATCCATGTGAACATGAAAGAACGAGGAGATCACACTGAGGGGACAAGATCGCATACACCAACGGATTCGCCACTGTTCTGCGGAATCCAGGTTTTAACTTTCAAAGTTCTAGTTAGAATCATATCAAATAGAGTAGATAATTGCTTCATTTCAGTGAATTCTATTCTCGATATTGCCAGGGAAGCTGTGAGGATTGATAGTTTCTGAGAAACTATGATTCACTCCTCACTTCTGAGGTAGGATCGAGAATCTTGCAGATAGATTAGACGAGCTATTTTATTTAGAATAAATCTACAAATTGCACAGGCTGATAACTACACTCGGTTATTTTGTCTGTTTTAAATTATTGTTTAGTTGTTATTTCTAGATACGCTTAAAATAGTTTGCTTTCCTTAAAATTCTTAAAATATTTCTTAGAAGAATAGAAGTTATATACATGTTTTAGATTTATTCCACGTAGTTAGATTTTGCTTCATTACAGTTAGATTTACATTTTATTTTGTATGACAATCACGGGACCTCAGAGCCTGTGGAATATATATTTGAGCCAATCGTGCCTCAACCAAATCTCGTCACAAAGCAATAGTTGACATAGACCAAAATCTCGAATACAAGTATTCGAACAACAATGCATTTACAACTGATCAGTTCTCAGTTGAGAGGGTTAAACATAGAGGATGACCAAGCACACACGTTTTGGTCAAACCAACCAAATTACAGATTGCCCTAGGTAAACACTCACATGACTGTAGAAGGGTTCGAAAGAGAACAAACCTTTGGTTGTGATCCTTTGGTCCCACAGCCAGGTGCAGGAGACACTCTCACAGATATAGATACCAGTCTAAGGATCCAAGTTGCACGAACGCCTGTGAGATATTATGAGAAAATCACACAGTTGTTGGTCCTAAACATAGAAGCTGAGAAAGCATACGATTACTGGATACTAGGGATTAGAACTTGATTTCGCGCATGACCATAACAGGACCGCAACATCCAAGAGTCCATGGTTGTGACCCACAGATCTCACAGCCCAACGAATCCATAAGTCAATCAGATATAGACGCTGGCTTACGCACACTAGTATTCCAATCCACTCCAATTCCACCCATCATCATCGAACAATTGTCCTTACTGGATATAGCGGCTAACGAAGCTAGAGAATTCTGGACTAGGCCAGAGAATCGTCCATAGAGTCAATTGTTTTCACCATCCACCCTATGACCTTATCTGGAGACATACACGAAACTATCCCAGGTCATTTTCCACGTATTCCACAACCCATAGATCGAATCACGCCAGAGCTCGATATTGATTGGAGCCTTCGAGCAGTCATCCTTGCCGATCGATCTATCACACCAGTCCAAGTTAGAAGGGCCTTCTTTGCCTTAGATTCACAAATTCCACTAGTGCGTGTCGAAGACATTAGACTGCCTAACTAGTTTTTCTGAATCAAATGCATATTCTACCCCCACCGGCTGTCTCAGCATGACCTCGAGAGGTCGGGTACGCAGAAGAGTCACTTGTACATTCTCACGCTCGCCTGTCACTTTTCCGACGTACAGTCACGAAGCCCCGATCCATGGAAAAACATCTTGTGGGAACTTTGAAGGATATTTTGGGTACGCATGTTTCTGTCGGGTGCACTATCGATGGCAAAGATCCCAAGGATTTAAAATCAAAGATCGATGAAGAAGAGGTGGAGATTCTAGTGGATTGATCGATAGGAAGCGATTTTGTTTTGGGTATGTTTTATTGAGTGTTAGTGTATTGGGTATCTATTTATTTTTAAGGTTTGATAGGGAAACAATTGATTAAGGATTTATGGGTCTATCATTGAATAAAAATGAGCATGATAAATTTGGTTACTGATGGGTTTCATTTCTTATTTCCGAGCGTATGTGTGCGAATGGGAGGATTTGGAAGAAATTATTTCTCGGGAAGGGAGCCCCAAGGCTCTTTAATTTGAGGCGGTGCGGGTTGTTTCCATATCATCTCTACTTGGTGGCCCATGATGGTGGAGGTTTCATAATATTTTTCCATGGGAGTTTAGGCTCTTGTTATTGTTTTGGATGGAGAAAAGAGGGAGATGGTCTTTCATGGGGAGGTTTCACAAGATCACCTGTGGATTATTTTTTGGGCCTAGTTTGATTCTTTCAGGGAAGTCATTACTCACATTTTAGGGGAAAATATCTAGTGGAGTCAACTCATTCTCGTGTTAACTCTGAGGTGGCTTCCTAGTTTGTGTCGTGGCTATTGTTAGTGAGGAAGAATATTGAGGAGGTCAGGGTGATAGCGATGCATTTCATCAAACCCATGCACCGAGATAACTTGGTGGAAGCGCTAGAGGAATTTGGTAGATCTCAGCCTTTTCTTGACTTAATTCATGATGAAATAAGCTTTAAAGGATTTTGATGATGCGAAAAGTGATAACAGAGATGTTGGCTAGGATTTTGGTCTTGATGAAATTCTGCTGAAGAGGTGCATGTTTCATGTGTGGAAGGGCTCTCTAAAGGGAAACATCTTGAGAAATTAGATCTCCTAGGTCTCTCGGTGCTGGTCTTCATGGAGTCTGTGGGCATTGCGGGGCTTCATCACAAGCTCGGTTTTACCTATAACTTCCTCCTTTAGATGGCTCATGAAGGGGGGACTTCGGGAGGTAGGAAGGTGGTTGGTCCTTACCTACCTGCTTCTCTGGTTTAATTTTTCTTCTATGTCTTGTTTTGGTCTTATGTTTTTTTCTAGTGGTCTCTGGTGTGGTGTTTGGGCTTCTAGTCTCCCCGCATGCATGCTTTGGTGTTTTGTTATTTTGGTATGGATTGGATGGTTTATGGTATGGTCTATGTTGTACTTGGGTGGGATCCTCCAATCCCTAGGTTTTAAGCTCTTGTAAAAATCATTTAGATATTTAATAAAAAATAGATGAAAAATAATAGTGACCCAAAGCTATATATGTATGGTATTTATAATGACTGGTAGTTAAGGTGGGAGCCTAGAAACCACTATAAAATAGAACATGATATTTTATTTTATCGTTGTTTTCAAATTATTAAATTGTTGAACTTAACGTCCACTATGCCCTTACTTTTGATAAGGAAAAAATGCTTAGCATTCGCTAAATAGTTTCTCCTATAAGATCCGATGTGAATTATGTGTTTCAAACAATATACCTCATGGGAACTACGTAAGGCTTCAATCCTATATATGGTATGCAATTCAGCTATTATCTCCCCCAGGTACCTTCTAGCCAACATTATATAATTATAATCAATGAAAAACACTAGCGATTCAAAGTTTTACAGATAGCCTTTACAATGACCGTAATCGTAGGAGCCTCGCGGTCACTCAACTAGGTCATGATTTATTATTTTACTGCAATTTCTAATAAAATAAAATGTTGAAACTAGTGTCCGCTATGCCGTTACTTTTGATAATGAATGAAACTAAGCATTAGATAAAAAAATTTGATACAAAAGGTTGTGAATTATATGTTACAAATAATATATTTTATGGACAATACATATGGCTTGATCCCTATTCAAGGATTTATAGTGTAGCACTTGTTTCCACCATGGATATGAGCCAAAAGTGTATAGACAATAAATGTTTGTAGCCTAAGAAGACTGACACTATAAATAAGTTAACATAAGTTCGAACAATTTGGAATAAATTTCTTCAATTAGTATTTTAAATCTAACTTATAGTCAGAGTAAGAGAGAATAGACCCTTGTTGTAGTGGTACTCAAAAAACATTGTTAATAATCAAATCTTTTCTCAAATAGGTTTAACCCACCGTGACCTTATAGAGAGCACTATTTCCACGAAAATGACTACTGTGAAGAGGGCCATACTTACATTTAGGAAAAGTGTAATCCTTCCTATTTTTATAGCTTGTTGTGGAATTTCCAACCAAGCTCTACACTTAAAATATCATACATAGAGTAGTTATAGACATTTAGACATAATGAATAAAGTATGTCCGATAAACATATATTTCACATTGTTGTATATAAAAATGATGAGATATCACTAACTCCATTAATGTTATTTATTTCTCAAATACTCTCCTCAAAATACCAAACATTAAATCTTTTGACCGCTATCCTTTAAACATGCTCATTCATCTTGTTACAGTCATCTAATCCTCACTACTATAGTATGACCGATATACACATAAATCACATAGTCTTGTAAAACAAAAATCCCAAGCTACGCAAGCTCTCTTTGAAATTCAAATTATTACATCTTAATGTCCTTTACGGTTTATCATTAAAAAGGTGTAAATAGCTTTAAAATTGTTGTAGGTTGTTCTTTTATATGTTGACTAGAAGTCTATCTACCACTAAAATGTGTACTTTTAACGTTCATATCATGCCATCTATATAATGTTATGGCTTGTATGACTCATATGTAATACTTCAAAATGTGCAAATGGTCTCATATCTTTCAATGCATCATAATTAGATTTCAAACTTTTAGAATAATTTTTTTATTATTGATTTGATCCACAAAATATGAATTACTATAAACAATTAAATGATACATAAGATGTCCTATCGAATCTCAGATTGCTAACCATTAAGTTAATTAAACTGTTATGATAGATAGTAAAAAACTCTAGAAGTTGGTGTCCGCTAGGGTACTATTTAAATTCCTTAATAGACAATGCGAGATTTTTTTGAAGTTCGGAAATGACATAATTATTGATGTATTTTACTCTACATATAAGTAAAATATCTTCCATATTTTGCGCTCCATTTCGTAACAATTCCATTAATCACAAGTGGTATTTGTTGGAAGAAAAGAGATGAGGAATGGTTTGTGGAACTTAATTCACTTGAAAACTACCACGTCGACTTTTGGTTGTTTTTTGTTATAGATGACAATCACGAGGAAGTTAGTATTTTTCTATTGTCAGAATTTATTAATTTGGGGACACTGCATGTCCAGGTGGAACACTTTGACTTTTAAAATAATAAGTGTCTTATTCTGGATATGGAATTGGATGTTTCTTTGTTCAGGAAATGGGAAATGCATTCCTCCATAAACATCGAACCATATTCCTGTTCAAAATATGGTTGGAATTTGGGGATTCTAACAGATTATGACAAACTGGATGTTCAAATGCAAAAGAAATTCAAAATGGTATATTTACAGTATTCAAAAATTGTATGTAAACAAGAAAACATCTTGTGTTTGTTATTTCTTGCATAGAAAATGTTTTCTTTCACCTCCAAAACATGTCAAGTTGTTTACTATGTTGAGGCGAACATATTTGACTAAATTAGAGATAGACCCATCTAAATCAAAATTGCATGGGTTGAAAAGGAATACTAAATCAACTGGGTATTTTGAGGATAGTGTAATAACAGAGACATTTGATTCTTACTTCGAAGAATAAAATGAGACAACAAAATGAGAGAAAAAATTATACATTATTTGAGAAATAAGCATCAAGATAATATTGTATTGACATCCTGCAGCGCATCCAATGTAATCAAAAAAATTAAATTACACGAATCACACTACTACCAGTTTTCTATAATGTTGGGTGAAGAGAGTAATGGAAAAAAAATTGATTCCCATATTGGGGAAAATATGGAAAAATGGAAAAAATATCGTGAGGTGGAAGAAGTTCTTCCGTCATGACTCGCACAATATTAGACAACTATATGATGTCACTAGAAGGAAATATACCAATAAGGGTGAAAATCTCAGACACTTTTTCTTATAAATGTGCATATTCATTCTAGCTTCCATCAACTTTATCAGTTATTCCTTTGACTAATCCTTTCAATGTTAAATGTGTGATCATTGATTTATTTAATTTGGCCAACGATATTTCTTCCGATGTCATAATGGAGCTTCTAACAGTTATCGGAACTAGTGTGCTTGATTATATTATTATTGTTCTAATACCAATTGGTTATTCAAAAATGTTAAGTGACACTATACAAAGATACATAGAAAATGTTAAAGACATTGGAGTATCAATTCTGGATGGATGCTACAGAGTCTACGATAACAACGGGATATTCAAAAGTTTGTGTCTTATGTACACAATATCTTGTGTGCACAACTACAACAATAACGATGATTATAAAAAGAGGTTATTATGGATTGGATGGAGAAACTACCACAAAAATTGGTAACTGCAAGTGAAATTGGACTATAAGGAAACATCCATCCTTTTCTTTGTGAAAGATTGTATGAGTTTTGGGATGAGATGTTCACTCGATTTTGTTAAAGTAAATTCTCTAGTACTAGTGCTTTACGGCAACAATGTCACTCTCTGTGCATTGGTGGATTCCAAACTATTTTCCATTTTTATTGTTGAGACACATAGTCAAGCGAGTGTTTCTGAAACATTACTATTCTCATATGAAGAAAGGTTTGTCTCAAAAAACTTCAACAAGTGATTTTGTTTAATGGATTTTAAGCTAAATATGCTACTTATACAATTATTGTTTATGTTGACAACCACAAAGCTATAAAATTTGATGTGTAACCATTTCATTGTGAAGCTACACAACCAATTTAACAAAGTGATTTACTTTCAATCATTTTATAAATAAGTTTAATGAGCTCTATCTTCAACTGCCATGTTTTTCAATTATTTTAACAAAGTTATGTTTTTTACTGATTCGGATGTGACATGTGGAGGACGCGGCACAACGGCCACAAAAATGCCATTAGATTTAGGTATGTTAATCGTGTGAATTTACAAACAAAACCGCTAATAATCCCCACAAATTTATAAGAAAATAAATGATTATGCAGACAACCAATAAGGCCCACAAATTTATAGGAAACGATATGATATCCATGTGTATTTTACAACAAAATTATTTATAAGGCCCACAAATTTATAGGAAACGATAACTAACAGACATTAGTTTATATGCTTGGCTTAGGGTCGAAGAAAAGTTTAAGGAAATCCATTTGTAAGCTACGATAACAATTTAAAACGAACTATATAGAGCTTAGTGGACTCTAAGCATCCACATTCAATACAAAAATGGTTTGAATAAAAACCTTACATTCATCAATATCTCATTGATTTACAATTGCATACTTTCTACGATGTTTCACATGATTCAATGCTACATACTCTCTACAATGTTTCACTGATTCACTACTACATACTGACTACTTACATTGAATTAATATTGTTTTGGCTTCAACATCATCATAAAAAGAACTACATACAACTTGATCCAACTCGTACATATGTAAAGCAACACTTGGCTAGCCTCATTAAAGGTTTTCCAGCTAAGTGTAGTTTAGCCAATGATGGCATAACCTAGTCTTAGGAAATAAGGGATAAAATATGCGGAATAATCCCTCACGAATTCATTACAAAAGAGAAACTAATATGCGAAATTATTACGAGATCTCAAATAAAATTACGAATAAAATAACACAACACAAAGAGACAGTATTTAACGTGGTTCACCCAATTTGGGCTACGTCCACCAAGAATCACTTGCTCAGATTTTATTACAAGCCACCGCTCTCTCAATACAATACCCAGATCCGTTTGGAGCTATGCTCAACAAACTCTACAGAATTCACAGCCGAATTCAAAACACATCTGCAATATATTTGCTTGTACATCTATCATATGCATAAGACCATATAAATAGACAACTGCTTAAGCAGTTTTACAAAACCGTGGGTATCAAAACCATGGGCAAAACCCATCCCATAAACCTATGGGTCAAAAAACTCGCCCATATGAGAAAAGCACGTTTCCCGATATGTCGGGTGCATTTTTCGAGGCCAAAAAATTTTACGCCTAAAATTTTTTTTTTCGGGGGCTGCACCTCGAAACCCTTGCTTCTCGGGGGCTACGCCCGAACCTCGCACGGGGTCACACCCTGAACCCTCACTCGGGGCCCGGCCCAGCCCCAAACCCCGGCAAGGATACATGAAAAGTGTACAGTACTCTTAGTGTACAGTCTTCAACACTTTCACACATGAAAACAGGCTCCACAACCTAACACCTAGCAGTCACAAATCCTTAGAAATAGCTTAGGAATATTCTCCGCCGAAGGGTGTTTTGACAAATATAAGCGTAGATTAAAGATTGATAAATTTGAATTATAAGATAGAGAATAATTGATATTGTACTTACCATATCACCACAGAAACCACTATGTTTATCTAGTTAAGTTTGCCACAACATGAAATCGATTATGAATTGATTAATGTTTATTTCAAATACATTATGCTCACATTTTTAATAGGAAGAAATAGATTATGAATTGATGATTGTTTATTTGAAATAGCTCTTGCATCAATGGATCCAACAACATGTAAAGGCGGTGTAATCCAAGCCGTAATCTCAATCGGTAATTGTTAGTCGTAAGCTAAAATGTTGTTTATTTCAATTGGTTGTAATTGATATGCAACCGATGAAAATATTTATTTCTTCCTTGCAAGTAGTGATAAGAGTTATTTACTTATTTTGGATATGGAGGACCTGCTATATGGGATAAAAAAACATACAATAGGAAGATGTCATTCAGGTTCGGTATGAAAGTTGTCAACCTGCGAGGTGGCTGTTAGAATTTATAAAATTATTATCACCATACTATGAACTGAGATTCTGGTCGACACTCTCATTTCTACTGATGTTAAAAATATATCAACGGGATTCAATAAAAAATATCAATCCTATTGAATCCAAGACTCACTTGAGAAAAAAACATTGCAATATAGTGAAGGGAATAACAATAAGAGACTTAGAAAATGTTTGGAGTAGAAACAATTTTTCATATAGTTCAAAAATACGTGGATTACATTAGGTGCAAAGGGAAACCCTCATAAACATTTTATGGTGGGTATAAAAAGAAGACACAAAGATTGTACAAAAGATAAATGGTTGATGGCCGATTTGTACAAAAATATCACAAATAGTGTCTCAGAAAATTGAATGTGGTAGAGGGCATCAAATACTTAGAGCAAGAAAATGCTAAATAACTATTTATCTTTTTAGAATGTTGTTATGATTGTAATGCTTAACATTGCGAATAATATATACATTCATATGTTATTATGAATGTACTACGTAACTCTATTCTATAATGTTGAGATTATCGAAATATAAGTTGGGAGGATTTATATTTTCACTGATTATAAGATGATGACAAAGATGATTGAATAACTTCTTCTGTGGTGAATTATTGGAAAAACTTGCCCTTGAAAATTTGTAAAATAATATTTTTTTACGTTGTTCATAAAATAAATATTAAATTCTATTATATATACTTGATTGTTTTTAATATTTTTAAAAATAAATAATCTATAAAAATTGGTGGTCATATCTAAAATATGCAAATCATATGTGACGGTTAGTTCAAAGATTTGCAACTATTTTACGGATAAAAATGATTAAAAAACGTCTAAACGGGGTCAAATTTAACGCACACGTGGCCTTTGTTTGTAAAACCATCAAGGACAAGAGAAGATGTTCGTGATGATATTTGATCAAAACCGAATTTGAGGGAACTTATTTTTTGGAGCTTCACTAAGACAAACCATAAATAATGCTTAGCGGCCGCTAGCCCTTATAAAACAAAAACATGTTCTGTACATAACATAGCATAAATAATGGCCAGCGACCACTAGCACTTATAAAACAGAAACATGGTCTTGTACATAACAAATCATAAATAATGGCTAGCGGACACCAACCCGTATAATGGATTCCAATATTTGATTTTTTGGATTCTGATATATGGGACTTTGGAGTACATATAATTCCAATATAGGTGATTTTGGATTCCAATATATGTGATTCTGGATTCCAATATATGCGATATTGGAATCCGATATGTGCGATTTTGGAATCCGATATGTGCAATTTTGGAGTGCAGATAATTCAAATATTTGACATTTTAAAATCCGAAAAATAGTAATATCGATTTCGATATTGTGTATATTTTTAGCTCTGCTGGGATTGGAATAAGTCCCAATTTAGTGAAATAAGCGTTCTTGGGTGATAAGATGAACACAAAGACTCGAGCTCAAATAGAGATTTGTTTCAAGAAGTGATGAATAATCCTTTTTTGAAGCCCAACTCCTCCTTTTATAATAATCATTTTAATTCTAAGCTTAAAACAATTTAAAACACTAATAAAATACTAGCTTTTGATCTATTTTACAATAATAATGAGTCATTTTACCATGTTATAAAAATTGAAGTGACATAGGACCAATTAAGATATTTTTAGTAATTCATTTACCAGACTTTTCCTTTCTATGGGAAATAAGGAATAGCCTACGGGTCCTCTTATTAGATTAATCTGGAAAAGGGAACACGGTAAATTGCTCTTGTAATTGGAGCCTTGAAAATGAGGAGTTTATTTGATTGTGCCTTCATATTCTAGTTCATGAAGCTTCATATTGATTCCTGCTTTTCAAACACGTAAAGTTTTTTCATTGCTTCAGAAAAGCTAATTTTCATGTTGAATTCCTAAAATAATTGGGGAGGCCGCAGAACTTAACAATGGCAATCTGTGAGTGTGTTTTTGGTGTCAGATTGGATAGGATTAATGGCACTACTGTTGGGTGATTTCAAGCCCAAGGTTATGTGGGAAAAGAGAAGACTGTTGGTGGGTGACTCCACGCCCAAGGTGGGGTGTTATGCAGGAAAAGAGGGATAAAGTTCCTTTTCCCAATGTCCGCTTTGTTTCCAAATTTAAATTTTATACCAGACATTCTGCTCTTCTCATCATTAATTTCAAGTTATGTTATAAGGCCTGCAATGATGACATAGTGTTAATGAATTAATCCACAATTAGATGTGTTCTCCAGGCAAGCAAGGCATTGAAGTGTGGGAAGAAACAAAGTTTGGTGATCTATCTAAGATAAATTGAAAGTGGATATTTGCCCAATGTGGTTGGGACTTCTCTCGTAAACATGTATGCAAAGCACAACAGAGTACAGAAGACACACAAAAGTGTTTGATAATTGCCTCAGTGATATATGATTTCATGGTTTGCAAACATTGTTGGTTAATCACAAAATGTGCTTGTTGATAGAGACTTGAAGAGTTTAACCAAAATGCAATTAGCGGATTTAAACCCAAAATCAACTTTAACCCATAGATATTTTTAAGAAATAAGAAATTTTGTTTAGTATTTAATTGTAGAAAAATATTTTTATATTGAAATCTAGGAAACATGTATTGTAGAGGAATTCTAAGGAAAAAAATAAAATTCATGAGTAATACATTTATATTTTGGTGAATTTGACAAAGTTATGTACATGTTATAGAAAAAATTGGCAAATATCATTTCAATATCAACCAATTGGAAAAAAGTAAACCCTAAAAATACCACGGCCGCCACTAACCATCTGATTTGAATCTTGTTTCAAAAGAAAACTGAAAAAGACTTGTTGCATAAGGATAACATTGGATATTTCTTAGATTTATTGTCTTATAGCAGACAAACAGATAAAAATGGAAAGAAAGAAGATTGTGAATAGGGTGAAGAAAATCAAGTTAAAAAGAACCAAACCATGTTTCCTCGTGCTCAAATACATTAGAACCAAACCATGTTTCCTTGGGCTCGAAGACATTAGATATTTATAATTAGAACCATTACTCTTACGGGACTTGGGGGTTAATTTCTTCAGTTTAGGGTGATCTTAGAAGGGTAATCAATGCTTATATCAGCTGTGCTAGTTATGAACTCTACATTTTTATTTTTATGTGCCAAAAAAGTTCTTTGGGAAGAAAAATTTAAGGATTTCCGGCCTTGAACAAATTGTTACACAATTTCCCATCAATCCTAGATAATCATCTACAGAGTATGCCGAATTTGATAAATCCTGCCAAACTTTGAAAGCATATGTAATTGGCCCCAACTTTTTCTACCTTTGCAAACATCCTCCCAACGTAAGTCAAAAAGAACTTTGGAATAGGGTATGTGGATCCTGTTAGTGAATTTCAGTCAGATACTGCAATAACGACTGTTGAGGCATTCAGAGGGCATAAAAGTGTTTAACAAAATGCCTCAACATAATGTGATCTTTCGGAATGAGATGATTATCAGATATGTAAACAATGTGCAAGTGTAAAACCAAATTCAGTAATGACTGCGACCGAAAAGAAAGCTTTGGAGCATGTTGTGGAATTCAATCAATAAATTGATAGTGGTTTTTGTAATGCCCCATTCATCATTGCTCTGTTATTCTGTGGCGACCGTGCTTCTAAGGGCTGAACGCCGTTGTGTTCCCTTTGAAACGTTGGTGTCGTCGTCTTGTTGAGCTTGCCTGCTTGCGTCGGTGTCGATGTTTTGGTTGCTGGCCCGCAGCGTCCCTCGCGATTATCCTATTAAAAGAAAACCTTATTCTTGCTATATCGAACCTCCTGTTGATTGTTGTTTAATTGCCTGCAAGATATTTTGCCGTAGTTTTGGTCACTCTCGTGCTCGACCCCTCGATTAAATTAATTATTATTATTATTATTATTATTTCTCTTTGTCACTATCGTGTTAGGTCCTAAGCGACTTTTCGAACCCCGTCAGGTGTCGCAACTTTTTAAAACATAATAATAATGAATAGTAAAGGAGCGGGTATCAGTTTTATTCTTATGTGTATATAGATGATAAAAGTACATTTTTGAATTAATTAAGCCTTTTCGGGCCATGCGCATGCCTTATTGTTTAGTTGAGGTGTCTCATCCACCAGCTGGTAAATTTCTATCATTAATTTATCCTCATACTTGGCGCGGAGACATTGTTTTCTTTGCAGAGATAATTAAAAGACGTTTTTGGTCACGTAAATGTATTCTGTATGTTGTCGGATAAATACGCTGACCAATAGGATTGCACATTTTCAATTATGAAGAATTTCATTAACTAAAATATGCGAATCTCGTCGGTTCCCTGGACTTGTCAGTTGTATACCGTCGACAGTCTGTCGATCTAACCAAATTTTAAAATGAAATTTTGACCAATTAAATTTATTTTATTTTGTGGATAAGTAATTTTACCTGACTTGTTGGTGGAGGAAGTGTAAATTTGCCTTGGGCCGCCTAAATTGTTCTTTGTCAGCTTTATTGAAATCATGTTTTGACCTCTTAGCTGGAAAGGGACGCCTCTTTCCTCCTGGCCACATTTTTTTGTTTTGGGGCTGTGTGTGGGATCTTTCTGTACAGATTTGTCTCTTTCCTTGTTGCGTGGCCATCTCCAACTGGCCCTAACTCTGTTGGCCGCACTTATTTGCATTTAATAACTTGGCCTTGTAACCTTCCATGTCCTGGTCGCCCTCCTGCAACTTTCTGCTCTGGCGGCGTGAAGTTTTCTTGGGGTGTTCTGCGTGAGGAGTGGTGGAAAACGTGAGAAAAGTGTGTCTTTCTCTTGCTGCGCACCTGTCCCTTTTTCCTTTGTTTTTCTTCACCTTCCCTGGCCGCATTGAATCCTGCTCACGCCTAATGCTGGATGGACGTTTGGAAGATGGGGTGGGAAGATTGCTGAGTGCGCAGGACTGTTGGAACTCTTCCCTGCTGGCCGCGTGGGTTTGTTATGGTGGTTTTAGATGAAGCTACAAGCTAGTGAAGTAGGCGTGTTACCTCCACTTTCATTGGGTGTTGCGAGGTGTGTTCTTGTCGGGATCCACACAAGAATGGCGTGCAACAAGATTTAGCTTAGGCAAAGAGGCATGTTGCAGTACTAGTAGAAGCCTTTTGAGCGCTTCCAACAAGCAGGTTGTCCAACTATGTTGTTATCTGTTCAGTATTGAATGCATCCTCAAATTGGGATTCTCCTTCAAGATATTTTTATCAAAATCGATTAAGTGACAGTAAGAGTGTTACCAGGAGACCTGATGAAATTTATTACAAAGATTCTCTATTGAGACCTTACTTGTTTTACGATGTAACTCATGGAAGAGAATCTCATAGAGGTGGATCTGTTTCATATCAGAATATTCATGAAGCACAATTTGCTTTGCAATTATATGAACTTGCTGGTAAAGGCGTCCTGATCAGGTTGACCTGTTAGTTGTTTTGTTGACCTTTGTTTTGTGAATTTCCAGCAAGGATAGCAGCCCGTGAGACTACATCTCTTTGAGGCAGTTTGTCAAACAGTTTGCTTCCTCGTGGGTGCTTCCACACCATACAAAACAAAAATTTGATTTTCCATTGTGCTGGATGGATGTCCATGTTCCACTGTAACATTCCCTTTTGACACGCGTTGGGAGGATGTTGGCAAGTACTTTAGACCACCTACCCTGGCCGTGAACTCCTGCCTGTGCCAACGTGGAGATGATCGATGTTTGGGCGCCCAACAAGCTTGAAGAAAATGGAATTAGGCTTGGGTTGCTGTTGCAGGTCCTGTTTCAGCGTGTCCTGGTCTTGGGAAGCGCATTAAAGGCATGATAAGCCCTAACCCTCTCTCTTAATGATTTATTTCCTTTAGCATTTAGATAAATCAATCTCTGCAATTTTGTTTGAATTCTGTATATGTGAGTTTCTTTTGGATTGTTGATGTGTTATTCTCTTTTACTAAGTAAATAACGTTTGGACTCTTGATATTATTTAATATTTATTTACATATATATGTTGACTCTTTCTTGAAAGAGATGCCCAAAAGAGATGGGTTTTCGAATGACTTTTAATCATAATTGCATGAGCTGATCTCTCTCCAGTGATTCTCGCTTATCGATCTTATAAAGTTGGTTTATCTTTTTGCCATGTTTTATCCTGTGAATAGTGGTCTCTGTAGAAAATATTTTGGTGTGTGAATGAGTTTTAGAATATTTCTTGTATTGTTTTTATTATGTAGAACATGGTTTGAAAACGGGAATTTTCTTGGAAGACTGTGTTTGTCTTTTAATGTGGATTGATAATAATATAAACCCCCATTAGGATTGGAGGCTTCTATTTGGGGAGTCGTACTGGTTTTACTGGTCTTTCTAGATACTATCCGACTCCTTTGATTATCGTTTACCTTGGGGATTATTGAAAACCCCTCACCAGGCCCTCTACTATTATTATTACTATGAGCTTATTTTAGATTGGAACGCTCTGAAGCATGTGTTAATGGGGTTTCTATTTTGTGACCTTTTTGAATACGGTAAGCTCTCAAGACGTTAGTTTGTGTGGATAACTATATGGCTTAAGTTTGAGGCACTACTTAGATCTTCGATTCAGTTAAAGTAATATTGGATACATCGAACTCTCATGAATGTGTACATTCTTCAAGTTTGATTGACATGTGATGGCCCTCAGGCATATGAATTCAGACAATGCTTGAAATATGAGATTTTAAAATTATCCTATACTTTGACTTCAAAGCTTGTTGAAATGCTTTTGGTAGGAAAACAGATGAATAGGGAAGTTATGAGAACTACCCTAAAATGGATTCATACACAGCCTTAAGTAAAGGTGACAACTACCATAATGGGATTGTACATACCATATATGACAGTAAGGATAGAAGACGACCTGAAATTATTTAACTTCATTATATAGGACAATGATTAATACCCATAAATTGAGATATGCAAGTGGAGGTTGAATTATATAATATGAAATATTTTGTTATCAGGTAACCAGTAAGGATAAATATGTTATTTCAATACGTGGTTAACGAGTGGAATATTTTCTGGCATTTACGATGATTATTATGTTAGCTAAAAATTGATACTTGCATCTCAATCGGGAGTTGAGGTAATGTTGATACTTGTATTTATAGTGGCTTGGACCACGCTTACATATCTTAGCTAGTCAAATGTATCTTTGGCATATTACCAACAGATGATAGTATTGTCGATCATAACTCATTCTTATGAGTTGGACTCTTTTACTAGAAGAAATATATAAGACATGGTAATAAGCAACCAAAAGGATATTTAAATAATACATGAACTTGCTGATTGGCGAAATCTTTGTTAACGTAAATATACTCTTAAAATTGCGGGATAAATATCAAAATTATACTTACATATCATTGATTATCTATTAAGGTTCGATACTTGGGTAATATCGATGAATAATATAAGGTTGATACTTGTACTTATTATATAAACTTAATGTCGTTGGTGCTTTTATTTAATTGAAAGATAATATTGTTGGACACTTATATATGTGAAGTAGGTTGAGGGTATTAGGTGAGCGTTATTATTACTACTGTAATTTAATTATGATTAAATGCAAGGTTAAGGTTGCATATCTCTCCACTTGGAATTTTTGTTCATATGTAAGCAGATTTTAGGGAAGTGAACAATAATGGGTATGAAATGTATTATCATGAGATGTGCAGTTAAGATTTGAATACATGATTAGGAATTATTTGATAGGGAGTATTGCAAACTTTCATTTATTTAAATGCTAGATGGCATAAGTTATTAGGTGAGGTTTATATCTTATCATGCTCAGTTCTAGCGAACTGACTCTAGTAAATATTTGTGCGAGATGGATTATGCGAGTAGATTAAAAGAAAAGAGTGTAAAAGTTTCATCAATTCAAACTATGAAGTTCTTTGTAGAAAGTTCAATGCGTTGTAAATTTTGTAACATTGCTTGCAAGGAGTTTAGAAGATCTCTTGTCTCGGTATGTTCGGAAAACTATGTGGTGAAGTGTTATTTCCCTTTTGTTGTTAGACTAGTAACTTACCTTGGTGAGGAATGATATTCAATCATTACATTGGCATAAGTATTGTAAAACCTTGATTTTGAGAATAAAGTGTTCAGTCAAAACTCTCTCGACACCTTGTAATGATGTGATATAAGTAAAATTAAATGGAGTGGTTAACCCTTATAGAAGTTAGCTAAATATATATATATATATATATATATATATATATATATATATATATATATATATTAGCTATAATATATATATATTGAGATAAATTAATGTAGAGATGACTTACTTGAGAACAAGAGATTCCTGAAGTAATCATAGGCGAGACTATCATTGTGAGTAAGAATTATATAATATGATAACCCTAGCTCCTCTAGTGAACATTATTCCTTTTATGGTGAAATTTGTAAAATAACCCTAAGGTGAAATGAACTGTTAGTTGTTAGAAGAGGATAAGATTTAATAAGCCAGAGAAAACTTAGCATTGTAAGAAGCATTGTACAAATCATATCTAGAGTCTTAGCAAACTGAAGTTAAGGATCGAAAGAGGTTACATAAAAATAAATAACCATCAATAATTTCCTCATTGTGGCTTGCCCTATCTGTAGGTGTGTTATGTGGTGGTTTCTTATGTTGTTTTGTCAGATAGAAAAGTGAACCATCCTTGGTGGGTGTGAACATTTCCGTGCTACCCTTGTGGTCATCCTTGTATTGAGTTATCCACGGAGTTAGTTGTGACCTCGGTGGTGGCATGTCGTGTCGTGTTTGTGTCAAAAAAAAAAAAGTTATCCTGTATTTTACTGTGTTGTTTGGGTGTGAAATTATGGGTCGTTACATTTTTCATTAGAGGTTTGTTTTCGAGTCTTCTATGATAGACATGCATGTCAGAATTAATGGCTATGTAATCTTGAGCCTCCTGCATGTTCAATTTTGTATTTTTCCTCCCCAAAGTATTAACTTATATTTTTATGGTCAATTTAAATAATCAGCCAACCATGGTCATTGGAAGGGACACGCGGATAGCTTCCAACTCTCCTCAATGGTTTTGGGCTAGGCGGACGTTAAGGCTCCGGAATGTGCCACATTTTATAATCTCTGTTGGGTTCGTAAGAGGAGGTCATCAAATATATGTCGGCAATCAAGGGACATGTGGTGGGATTATGGATTTCTTCATAGTGATCGGTCTTAATGAGACCTAAATTCTTCAGAATTAGTTAGAGTGAATAGAGTTTTAGGTCTGAGTTAGGTTGAAAGGTCAAAGATGACACGTAGTAGGTTTAGAGGTGGCCACTTGGTGAAGATTCAATGGGCAGATATTGACACATGCCACCATTCCATCTAACTTTTCAGCGATGGCTCTTGGCGGACGTGAACCCCACTGAATGAACCACATTGCACATTGGCATTGAGTCTCGGTAGCGACCAAGTGAAGATCAACGGTCCCAAGAGGGGACATGTGGCGGCATTCCACCACTCCTATTGCTGATGGACTCCGATGGATTTAAAACCCACGAGAATAAGGCGCGATTAATACATGTTTTGGGTTCGACCTTATCGGTAAAGGCGGGTCAACAAAGATCTCTATCGGCCATGCCAAGACACTTGGTGAGATTCGCCACTCATTTGGGAGATGGACTCGTAGACGTGAAACCCCGGAATCAATGGGAATTGGTTTTGGTTTTGGGTCCGAGTCATGGAAAAATAACAACACGTGGAGTCACAAATAAATACACACACACACACACATATGATGCCCGATATTATATATATAGAGAATCAATAGCTCAGAGGAGAAAAAAATAGATAGAGAGCCGCAACTCGAAGAATATAGTAAAAAAATATATGTCGCAACATATAGAAAAATAAATATAGAGAGAAGAATATAGAAGGGGGAATATTGCAAATAGATACGTGCAACGACATGAAGAATATTTTGTACTTGAAAAGAAATAAAGAATATGACACAATAAGAGAAAAAAAGAAAATACAAAGCAACAACTCGATATTGTATGAAATTTTAAACCAAATATATATATATATATATATATATATATATATATATTGCATGTTTTTTATATTATTCTGTTTGTCTTTCCCTGTGTTGGTTGTAGCTTAACACCATATTTTGCCAACATCTTGGTATCGAGCGAGGTTGTTGAGTTGTAGAGTTTTGTTTAGTCATGGGGATTCATTAGCTAGGCAATATCCTAGCACGTGGGTTCATATTGAGGTAATTAAAATTAATAAAATTGCAAAAGGAGTGTGGTCATAAAGCAAATTATAATCTCTTTTTTAATAAAGAAATCTAGATTCTTAACCAAGAAATAATAAGACGGTAGAAAACTAGGATTGAGTTTGCTTTTCAACATAAGTGATATTATTTCACCATCTTAATTATTTGAAGAACTATTGATAAATGATGAAATCTTAAGATATATAAGCTGACTTGTAATAGGTCTTCAATGGCTTTAAACTATCTTTCGAGAGGAAATGCATATTATAAAAAGTTGAGTGAGAAATATAATATGTTTTTTGTCTAATATATTAGGGTAGGAATAAAAGGGGTAAATAAAATTGTAATTGAAAAATGGGTAAGTAAGGTACAAGGAAAAAATAGGGGGTATTTTAATTTTAATAATATAACAGGAGGGGGTATTATCAACTGAATAATTAGAGGTAAAAACTATAATTAAAGGTATTCTTTAATACTCTTGAACGCACGTGCTATAACATACTTTTACTAAGTGAAACCCCATGTGTTTAGTGGATTTGAGTTGTAATGGATTCCAGTGTGACAACAACTCGTGGTAACAACCCCAACATTTGATGGGAAGAACTATGATATCTGGTGTATTAAGATGAAGACATTGTTCTCTTCTCAAGAGCTATGGGAACTAGTTGAAGGAGGATACGTAGAAGTAGTAGATCAAGCTGCTTTTAATGCACTCACACAAGCTCAGAATAATGCATTGAAGGAAAATAGAAGAAATGATGCAAAGACTTTAAGCTACATTCAAAATGTTGTCACAGATTCAATTTTCCCAAGAATAGTAGTAGCTATAAACTCCAAAAACATGGGATACCTTGCAGAATGCTTATCAAGGAAGTGACAAGGTGAAGATAGTTAGATTGCAGATGTTGAGGAGAGATTTTGAGACTCTTCTCATGAAAGAATCAAAATTAGTAAATGATTTTTTCACAAAAAACAATGACCATAGTCAATCAAATGAGGACTAATGGAGATGTTGTTGAAGATCATATGATCATAGAGAAGGTATTGAGGAGCCTTCCAACTAGATTTGATCCAGTTATGGTTGCAGTAATGATAGGAGTCCAAGGGTTTGAGATAAATGACAGTTGATGATCTAATGGGTTATTTGCAAACCCATGAACAAAAGAGGATTAGTAAGACAAATATTTCCTCCAATGAACAAGCCTTTAAGACAAACACAAATGTGAAAGGTAGGGGGAGAGGAGCCTACAATAGAGGAAGAGGAAGATTTAACAACCAACAAGAAGGTGGAAGACATAACAATCAACAAGAGCCATAAGTAAGAGGTAGAGGAAGGGGAAACAACATTTCACAAGGTGGTTCTACACAAAGGTATGAAAATCAAATGTACAATGCTACTATTGCAAGAAGTATGGACACTATGCAAGTGAATGCAGAAAGAAAGAATATGATATGAGAAATCATAATCATAATGCAAGATTCTCTAATGAAAAATAATTTGAACCTAAAAATAATGAAAAGAGTGGAACATTATTTCTAACTTGCAATGTAGCTAAGGAAGGAAACAAACAAATATGGTATTTGGATAGTGCATGTAACAACCATATGTGTGGAAATAAGGAGATGTTCAATAACATAGATGAAGCAATCAGATCTGTTGGTACCCAAATTTGTTCTCCTTTTCGGTCAGAAGAGCAAAGATCGAAATATGACATGAAGCTTGAAGACAAATAGATCATGATGTATGTCATTTTGTAGCTGAGGATCTGATCTAACTGGCACTCAAATTTGTGGAGAGATGGATAACACTCAAATAGGACTTGATCTTGTCCTAACTATTTTAGGTTGTGCCTTTCAACCAAGGTAAGAGAACCTATATTGCAGCCTCTGTTTTGTGAAGGAGGTGAAGATATCCTTGCAATGTGCAGGTTGTATGGAGATGGCCTTGAGAAAACATGATCAATTTTCCGTTATTCAAACTCAATAGAGCTATCACTACTAAATGATGGAAATGCTTTCAAGACAAGGCTAAGGCTGCTAGAGACATGGTATGATCCTAATTTGCTTTGTGCATTTTTGTAAATGGATTGTATTCTTTTGTTGACACACAATGCAATGCAAGGGTAGTATGGGGTAGGATTAGTTTGTTTAAATGAATTTTGGTGGGAGATTTTAGACAATACTAACTAGAATCTTCTAAATTCTTTGAGGACCTTTGCAAGAAATTTGTAACACCTAAACAACAGAATGCTTCAAAAGGATTAAGGTACTCCTTCAACCAGGATATGTGCACCAAATGGAGGCCCAGATCTGCACTCTTCCACACAATCTTTGAAAACCTAGCACAAAATCTTGAAGCAGATGAACCAACAAAGCATCTAGAAATCTCTATTTTATCATGACCTAAGGTGCACCCAAAGGTTTACAACAATCTCTAAATTCAAGGAAGGTAAAGTGATTTTAAATTTGTTTATCTCTTTATCAAATGAAAGCTCTTATGAATGTGAGATTGCAGATGCCACTAAACTATCAACAAGAAATGAGACCATGTATGATCAAAAGAGTTTTCAAACACAAGACTGCAATAGGAGCAAGAAACACAAATTGAAAACATTTTGAAACATAAGTGCATGCAAATTTTGTCAAGAGACAACACAAATAAACTGGAATGACCAAATTTATCAACAAGGGAATGTTATAATAACAATCTCAAAACTTTTTGATGGATTTACAATTGAAACTAACTCAACATGATGGAAATATGATGCAGAAAGGAATTATAAATGGTTCTCAGGTGGTTTCTCAGAGAATGGGCTTCTTCCTAGATTTTCCCATGAAATTCTAAGTTTCTCCAACCTTTTGCATGTCTCAAAACATGCATTATATAACTTTCAATTACATTTGATCCTTATTTCCCAAGAAAAGAATATGCCCAACATCAAGTTTGTTACAAAATTTCTCATGATTCGCAGACAGGGACGTTTAACAGAACACGTCCAAAAAGTTTCCATTGTCTCAAAAGAGATGAATCATTACAAATCCTTCATCATTATCCATTGTGGAGGCATGTTTTTCATTCTCCAAGCATGCAGACCCCTTTCATTTCATTATTTCATCCTTATCATTTCAAAATTTGATTCTACAACTTCTTGATTTGATATTTCACGTTTTGGATGGGCTGGGGCAAAAATCACTTCAAAAACACCTCAAATATGTAAATTGATCCTTGAAACCAATTGCATTGGTCCTTGCAGGCACAAACGACACAAATTTGCCAAAAATTTGATCAAAATTGATGCAAAATTCACATTTCCACACTTCCTGGAGAAAAAATGGTGGCCAAATTGAAGAATGTACTAGTTACCGTTGATTTTCCCTTTTCCCTTCAATCTGGGCCCTCCATGTGTCAAAATACGATTGGGGACGGATTTGGGATCACTTTTTGACTTTTTAACATTTTTGGAAAAATGGAAAAAATTGAATTTTTCTTCACCCCTCCGCCCTTTAATATTGCGCTGACATGTGGCATATGGTGGGTCCCATTGAAATCGTGCTTCAATTCTACACATTTCCACCCTTTTTGGAAATTTGGAAATTTTTCACTTTTTTCCCCGCAGGCCCACACCTCTGATTTTGTCTTTGACATGTGTCCACCTCTCTATCGCTAAAAATCCGCGGGCTTATTTCATGTTTTAAACCCTTTTTTCACCAAGGGAAAATTTTCTCATTTCACCTTGCGGGCCCACTCCTCCGATTTCTTCCCTGCCACGTGTCTCCTTATGATTTGTCACGGAGCCATGGTTTTTTTTACTCTAAGTCACTTTGCAAAAAGGGAAAAAATCCCCTTTTGCCTCCGTCGACCCACTCGCCCGCCATGTGTCCACTTCTCCATCACTGAGGAAATGCGGGTTCATTTCTCATTTTAACGCCTTTCTTTTGCAAGGGAAATTTTTCCACTTTTCTTCCGCTTGACCCGCACTTTCTTTTGTGCCTCGCCACGTGTCTCCTTTTGCACCATTTACGGACACCTGTGGCCCCATTTGCAACTTTCATCCCTTTCGCCAAAAAGGCAAAAATGCCTAAGTCTTCCACTCATCCACCTTCATTTCAGACATGTGACACATGTCCCCTCCGCGCATGATTGCAAGGTTACGGGGAAGTTGCTCATTTTTCCAAAAATAAAAACACTAAGTTTTTATAGAAAACCCACCGAATCTCATCCAACCAGAAGTGGCCACGTATGAGGGAAGGTTTGAGCTTAATTTTGACGGGAAAATGACACCCGTATAACCATAAAAAAACACAGAATTTACCAGAGATGCCCGAATTTGATTTTTTCTTCATGGGTGAAGGATTTTTGGTCAAAAAACAAAGGGAAATTGATTTTATGCAATTTATGACCATGGGGATAGATTTTTTTAGGGAAAAAATGCATGAAACGAACTCAAAGGCCGGGAAAGATGGAAAAAATGATAGAGGCCTGTGGATTTGGAAATTTAGGGCACAAAACAGGGCATGCATGTATTTTTCTTTCAAAATGGGGCAAAATAATAAGTTTGTGAGATTTTCAAAGCATCTAATCTAGAGAACAAAGTTTGCAGACCACCAAATTCAAAGAAAAATGTTTTTAGAGCACGTAGAACAAAGGGGGAAGATGGGAAAATAAAAGAGGATCAAAATGGGCACCAACACGATCTAAAGTGAAGATGTGAACAAATGACTAGGTTCCTGTGATTGGAAAAGGAATTGTATCCATTCTCACCAAGAAAGGAGACAAGAAAGCAGATTCATAATGTATTTTATGTCCCAGGATTAGAGTATAACCTTCTAAGTATTGGAAACCTTGTCCAAAATGGATATAACATGAGGTTTGAAAATGGACAACACAATATATATGATAGAAGTGGAAGAAACAAGATGATTGTAACTATGAAGATGAAACATAATAGATTTTTTCCTTTGAGAATACAGAGTGCAAGCACATCAACGTTCAAAACAATAGTTATTGATCAATCTACTCTTTGGCATCTCAGGTATGGACATTTGAGTTATGGTGGATTGAATGTTCTTTATAAAATGAAAATGGTTAAAGGGCCTCCTATTGAACAACCAAACAAAGTATGTGAAGGCTGCATATTGGGGAAGCAACATAGAAATGTTTTTCCCTTAGGTAAATATTAGAGAGCAAGCTCACCTCTTGAGTTGATACATTTAGATTTGTGTGGTCCCATGAAGACTCCCTCCTTATCTAAAAGTGTGTATTTCATTACTTTTATAGATGACTTTAGTAGAAGGACATGGATTTATTTCTTGAAAAATAAATTAGAAACATTTGAAGTATTCAAATAGTTTAAGGCCATGGTTGAGAAGCATAGTGGCCATTATATAAAGACATTGAGAACGGATAGAGGGGAGAGTATATATCAAATGAGTTTTTAAACTTCTGTAAAGAGCACAAGATCAAGAAACAATTCACAACCAGTTATACACCATAACAAAATGGTGTAGTTGAGAGGAATAATCATACCATTCAATAAATGGAAAGAAGCATGCTCAAAGCTAGAGGATTGTCTAATGAATTATGGGTAGAAGTAGTTGGAACAACAATATATTTTTGAATAGATTTCCAACAAAGAGTGTGAGGAACAAGATACCTCAAGAAGAATGGAGTGGAAGAAAACCAAGTGTTGAACACTTGAGAGTTTTTGGGTGTGTAGCATATGCACATGTGCCCAAGAAAAGAAGATCAAAGTGGGATAATAGAGGAGAGAAGTGCATTTTCATTGGGTATAGTGAGAAATCAAAATCTTACATATTGTATAATCTAGTCACAAAGGAACTCATAATCATCTCGGGATGTTTAATTCATTGAGGAAACATCTTGGGGAGATGTACAAGAAGTGGAGAAACCACAAACAAATGTAAATGCACCTATCATTGATACTGAAATGACAGATGGAAGAGTAAAAAAAAGTATCAAGTTGGACACCCATTCCACAAATGGGTGAATATTCAAATGAAAACAACCAAAAAAATGCAAGGACTAGAAAATGAGGCATATTCATCATCATTTGACTTAAATCAACACCAAGGTCGAATGAGGAGTGTTCAAAATATTTATGAGTAATCAAGGTATGAAGAAAATGAAGATGAAATGATTAATTTTTCTTTATTTTCAGCAGATGATCCTATTTATTTTAAGGAATCAATTAAGGATCATAAATGGTGTGAAGAAATGCATGCAATAGAGAAGAATGGAACATGGGAGTTAGTAGATCTTCAGAAGGAAAGGAATTCATTGGAGTTAAGTGGGTTTATAAAACCAAGAATACTCTTGAAGGAAAGATTGAAAGACATAAGACAAGGTTAGTTTCCAATGGCACAAATAGAGGCACAGGCGTGATTATACTGAAACTTTTTCTCCAGTAGCAAGGCTAGAAATAGTGAGAACAATTATTGCCATAACTACTCATCACAAGTGGAAGGTCCATCAAATGGATGTCAAATCAGCTTTCCTAAATGGAGTGTTAGAAGAAGAGGTTTATGTGGGACAACCACTAGGTTATGAGATCCAGGGCATGAGAGAAAAGTATACAAGCTCAAGAAAGAATTGTATGGACTCAAACAAGCACCAAGGGCATGGTACATGGTAGGCTAGACTCCTATTTGATAAAAATGGATTTAGACTCTACATCAAAGAAAGAAAGGAAGGTGAGATTTTAATTGTTGTTTTATATGTAGATGATTTAATTTTTATTGGAAATGTAAGCAAGGCAATAGATGAATTCAAATCAGCCATGAAGGAGTTTGAGATGACTGATTTGGGATTGTTGAAGTATTTTCTTGGCATTGAGGTCAAGCAAATGAAACAAGGAATATTTGTTTCTCAAGAAAAATATGTAAAGGAAATCTTGCAAAGATTCAAAATTTTGGATAGGAAACCAACATCTACTCCAGCTAAATTAAGTCTAAAATTGACCAAAGATGATTACAATAGCAATGTGGATCCCACAAGGTACAAAATCATGGTAAGAAGCTTGATGTATTTAACTGCAACTAGACTAGATATAATGTATGTAGTTAGTCTAATTTCTAGATTCATGGAAACTCTAAAGGAGACACATTGGAAAATGTATTTTGAGGTATGTGAATGGGACAAGGTATCATGGAATGTTTTATGTTGCTGATAATGATTTCCAATTAGTTGGATATATAGATAGTGATTGGGTAGGTAGCCTTGATGATAAAAAAGTACATATGGATATGTGTTTAATGTGGGTCAGGATCCATTTCATGGGATTCAAAGAAACAATCAATTGTTTCATTTTCTACAGATTGGAGTAGAGTATATTATAATAAACTCAGCCATTTTTCAGATGATAAGGTTGAGGATAATCCTCTTAGATTTACATGAAGAGTAATAAGGAGGTTATGTTATTTTCGTGATAATATGTCTTCTATTGCATTGTCAAAGAATCCAGTTTTTTCATAGAAGAAACAAGCATATTGCAATCAGATATCACTTTATTCATGAATTGGTTAAAAAAGGTGAAATTAAACTTAAGTTTTACATGTCATAGAAACAGCTAGATGAAATTTTCACCAAACCTCTTTCAAAAGAAAGGTTTGAGAATTTAGGAGCAAGTATGGGCATCGTAGATGTCTAGAACATGAAAATTAGTTTTGAATTAATTTTTGTTTAGATCAAAATTAAGGGGGAGTGTCAGAATTAATGGCTCTATAATTTTTAGCCTTCCACAGTTCAATTTTGTATTTTCTCCCTCCTCTATCTACCATCCGAAGTAGTATTAACTTCTATTTTAATCGTAAATTTAAATTACCCGCCACCATGACTATTGGAAGGGACACGTGGTGAGATAAGACTCTCCTCGATGGTTTGAGGATGGGAAGATGTGAAGGCTCCGAATGGGCCACATTCTATAATTTCTATTGGGTCCTGTAAGAGGAGGTCATCAAATATATGTCGTCGATCAAGGGATGGGTGGCGGGATTTTAGTTTTCTTCATAGCGATCGGGATTAACGGACCTCAAGCCTCCGAAATTAGTTAGAGTGAATAGATTTTCAAGTCCAAGTTAGGTTGAAAGGTCAAAGGTGACATGTATTAGGTTTAGATTCAGCCACTTGGCAAAGATCCAACGTGTAGAGATAGACACATGTCACCATTCCATCTAACTTTTGGGTGATGGCTCACGATGGACGTGAACCCCACGGAATGAACCACATTACATATTGGCATTAGGTCCGGGTGACTACCAAGTAAATATTAACAGTTATAGGAGGGGACATGTGGTGGCATTCTACCACTTCTATCGGTGATGAAATCCACTTTGGATTTAAAACCCGAGAATAAGGCATGATTATTATGTGTATTGGGTCCGATATTTTGGTCAAGCCAGTCGGCAGAGATCTATCTTGGCCCATGACATGACACATGGAAAGATTTCTCCACTCATTTGGGAGATGGAATTCAATGGATGTGAAACCCTAGAATCAACAAGAATTGGTTTTGGTTTTGGGTCCTGGTCATGGCAAAAGAATGACACGTGAAGGCACAAATAATATATATACAATACATATATATATATATATATATATATATATATATATATATATATGTTTCCCAATATAATATATGCAGAGCATCAATAGCTCGTAGGATAACCCAAATAAATAGAGAGCCACAACTCGAAGAATATAGCAGAGAAATATATGCCACAACATATATATAAAGAAATATAGAGAGAGGAATATAAAAGGGGGAATATTGCAAATAGATATGTAAGAACAAAGATAATTTTTATAAGAAAAAGAAACAAAGAATAGGACATAAGAAGAGAAACAAAAAAATAAAGAGGAACATCTCTAATATTGTATGAAGTTTCAAATCGAATATAATATATATATTTTTATGTGTTTTCTATTGTTTTTTGTTGTGTCTTCCCCTATGTTGGTTAGTTGGCACCATATTTTCCAAAAATATAAACACTGGATGCACATTGATTTTTAAATGATGATATTCCTTCAAGAGATGTGGTATCATTAGATGATGAAAGTAGGATATGCACAAAAATGTGCGAATGGATAAAGCCTTGAAGAAGTATATAAAAATGCACTTGCGCAGTTAAAAAACTTAACTTGACATCCATCATCCATTCATTACCATCATGTGAAAAAATGGCGTTTTAGAACATTGTATGGAGTTGGAGCTCCATTA
This sequence comes from Taxus wallichiana var. yunnanensis, assembly GCA_018340775.1. Classification (NCBI taxonomy): domain Eukaryota; kingdom Viridiplantae; phylum Streptophyta; class Pinopsida; order Cupressales; family Taxaceae; genus Taxus; species Taxus wallichiana. Next base: position 169,245,072 of record CM031244.1, read on the forward strand.
AAAATTATTGGAAGTGGATTGTTGTTGTTGTGAAGGGATGGAAATTGTTTGATATGTGCAATCATTTAGTTGTTAGCATGTTATTTGGTGTCAATTTGTGGTCATGTTGGTCTTCATTATACTAAACTATCAAAGTTAATATAATTTATTTACAGGTATATTTTTGGGCCCATGAATTTGGTAGGTGGGGATTATGTAATAAAGCCCCATGAATTAATCCCCAAAAAAATTACCCATCTGGATTAAGTATGATTTATGTTAGTTTGCAATCTACATCGTTGCAGATATCATGAGAGTTTTGTCTTAGGGTTCATTTATGTATTTCAAAATTAGAGGAAACAAAAACATTATTGTGGAAGAGCATCCTAATTAAGGAAGTCCATAGTACCGTAAGAGTCCCAAACGTAAAAACCCTTGCAATGCTTCTAAGATAGAATAATTAATTTTATCATTTATGACCAAAATAGGTCAATTGTAGCTATAAGAAGAGTGACTAAGGAATTTACCATGACAATTAACAATTAAAAAAACTTTTGGGAAAGGACCAATAAAATAATGGCAAAATAATATACATAAATTAATGTAGAAGTAAATAAACTCAAAGGTTCTTGTGGATTAAGAAGAACCAAAAAATATGTTAGTACGAAAATTCTTTCTTATGGATGATACAAATAATCTTTTCAATGCAATCAAGTTACTAAGAAATGTGGGATTTGATCAAGATAGTAGTAGCTATATGGTAAGTATTGCTACGCATCTACCAAATCTAGAATGAATTCCAAACACATCAAATTATGCATGGTTTGATGCCCCATATCAAGGTGGTTGTTATTACCATCATGCTAATTACATGTAGACATTTTTTCATGGCATAAAAACTAAAGATAAAATTTGAAGGAAAAGAGAACACATTTGCAAAGGGCTAATAAGAAAAGGAGCAAAGTTTGAACATTCAACATGGTATTCCAGCCCAACAGAAACATCTTTATTAAAAATTAATGAATAAAAATCAAAAGGTAGGTTCTTTTTGAAGTTGAGAACAATCAAGGGTAAGAAATAAATACTATCAAATGTTACATTTTTGGTAAATAAATTTAATAATTGTTTTCAAAATAAGGGGTACTTTATCCGGTACTATGTGGGATGAGAACTAGAAGATAATCACTTCTACAATGTAACTTGATCCTCAAAACACACATCAATTTTGATCAACATTATGCCTCCACACCACATCTCAATACAAGTTAAAGAGATAACATCCATGGGACATGTTGGTGAAATAATTTATCGCAATGCAAATTATGGGTTCTCACCAATGGTCACATGGCAAAGCCTCTCCTTCTTGGGTATGGAGAGGATCCCATTATTGAATGTAAACTAATTAAAGATCGTGGGGTGGCCGTTAGGCCAGGGATCACAGAAAAAATATCCACTAAACCTGTGGTAAGGTGTTGGTTACGAGTGTACAAGGAGGAATTTGCTTGAGGAGAGGTAAAGGGGAGTAGGAGAAATAGGGAGAGAGAGTTAATGTCGTGAGTATGTTTATATAATTCACATACATTAGCTAGAGTAGGTCTAAATTTAATTAGAAGAACAAAACAATGAAAGCACGAACAAGACTAACAAATCAAAGACACAAAGTTATGAAAATCCATCAATTAAGGACACAAAGTTCCTTCTTGGTTGTACAAGATCACCATGCTTGAAAATTTGGAAAAGAGAGAGTATGGAGGAAATTAGACAAAAGAAATATAAGAAATGTAGCTTTATTTCTTGCAGTAGTAGTGATACAAATCCCAACAACATACAAGAATCAACATTTTCCCCCCTTTGGAATAGAGAAGGAATTACAATTTATTGATTTACAATATGAATCTTCACTTTCCCTTCAAATGACCTTTCACTTTCTTGTCACTTGTGACATTTCATATTCTCAAACTCAGTGTCTTGGTATTAAAATGAATCCCTCAAGGAGACCTTTCCAATGCTTATCAATTTTGTCAAATTTGGAAATTTGTATAAAAAGTTATGGGAAAAAAAACATTTTTCTTTGTCTCGTAGCTTTTGTGGTGCTCCATGACTTTTCAATTTTTGGAATTTTTTAATGTTTTCCAGATTTTGTGACTTTTGTGACCTTTTGACATGCTTTGTAGAATTTCCTCCATCAAAATTTGCCAAGGTCAAAAACTAAAATTCTTGCTCTGTGGAATCAAATCTTTAGCTGCCTATAAATTTTTTTCTCTTTTCTTTGCAAAGCACTTTGCGTCATGTTTTTCTTATATCATAGCATCAAAATTTTTCCTTAGACTACCCACGTACCTCCATAATTTTGGAAACCCACATAACACTAGGATAATGTTTCGTGACTCCTAGACTTGGCCGCTCACAAATTTCTCCCCTTTTCTTTGTGGCGCTCTGCGGATTATCCTCCATGCATTGTGGCCTCTCATGAGAAAAACCATGTTTCACATTTATTCATGAAATAATTTTTTTGATGGAAATCTACTTTAGTCCCTCTAACTCTATTCCTTTGTTATGTGTTCTTGGAGAGTTATGGAACACTAGCTTCTTGAAATCTGTGGAACATTGAAAAACAAATAGTGTTCCATGGTTCCTAGAGTTGGTCGGTTGTAATTTTCACCCCTTTTCTTTACAACACTCAAAATATTCTCCTCCACGCATCATGATATCTATGGAAAAACCCATGTTTCACATTTTGTTGTAGAAGAATGTCTTTGATGGAAATCCACCAAAGTTCCAAAACTGATTTGTAAGTTGTTAAAATAGTTTGGGGGTTAATTTGGAAAATAAAAATCAAGTGGCTTCTCCAATCATCTTAGGCATTCATCCATGCACATAAAACACTCTTGAAAATATTGTTAACATGTTTCTACTAGCCATAATAAGGATAAAAATGTGGGAAAAATAGCTAGAGGAAGGGTTACAACGACCGGGAGAGAGGAATTTTTAAGTGAGAGCTTAGTTGTCATGGCCAAAAATTAAATTTTGCATGATAGAAATTTAACATGACAAAAGTTGGCTCTAGCTTGGGGACATTAGATCATAAGAGGTAGTGAGAATCTCATGTATCTCATGGAGTAGTAGACCAATACTTTGACAATTGAGCAATAGAGTCATTCCTTCACTAACTAACACAAGCAACAAACACACAAGGGAAAAACAAAAACACACTAAATGAAAGGTAAACACATGAAAATTGGAAAGGAAGAACACAATGGAAAGGGAAACCTATGGTTAATGAGAGGGGAATTTACAAATGTGGGGGAATAATACACACACACCCGACAATGGGATGAGAAAAAAGGTACTATTATGGAATAGTGGGCTGAATTCATACCACTTTTGAAGGTCAAAACTAACAAGCCGACCATGTCATGCTATCATGATGGATCTATATGGTTTGAGAAAAAGAAGGGAAACCAAAATTCCTTTCTCATTCTGATATTGTACATAAAATACATTTGTATCTAATGACCACTTCGTTAATTATTTGAAAGTTTTGTTCTTTGTAGCCTCCATCTGATATATCACCGCCATAAGAAACTGTTCTCCCATGTTTTCAAAAATATAATATCTGCTATGAAGGTAGTCACCATCCTTGGGTGAAATTTTCATGGTTGATTCATTTTCAAAGTTGGTAGGAGAACAAGTTTATTCTGACTCCATTTACAAGATTCTTGTTGTTTCTCATTCATTTGTTGTTCTAAGGGATTTCTCCTTATATGTACCAGCTCATTCTTGACATGGTAAGACCCATATGATGCGTTATCATCCTCATGCAAAGAGAAAGCACACATTGTGGGGTTTGCATAAGGAAATAGTCATTTCCTCCATCTCGAGTGCCTACTAAAAGTCTTCTTTTCCTAACGAAAGGAGAAAACCTCATACTCACAATTGTTCTTGTTATCATGTTGTCTTGGTGATGAAAAGGAAACCAACTCATCAAAAATTCCATGGGATCTTTGCTCATCAACTACGAGCTCAATAATTAATTAAAATTTAATTACTAAATTAATGATATCAATTTATAAAAATAAAAAAGTTAATTAATTAAAATTTTAATTTAATTGAATTATTTAACGTTAATTACTTAATAACTTGAATTAGATCAATATTACTAATTAATTAAATTTAAATAAGTAAATTAAAAAATCAGTAATTAAGCGTTATAAACCATTTTGTGACGAGAAAATAATGTGTAAATCATGGTAGGACAACAACAATAGTGGAATTGTGACAACGTAGTGTTATAATAATAAAAACCAGGTTATGGAGACCATAAAAGAAAAAAATATCGAATAGTGCGAAAGATGATCTGACAAGACATTTTAATGCAAAAAAGTTTTGAATTTTTCAAAATTTTAGTGAGTGGGAATTTTGAGACACCAACCTGGATCTTATTGGGGATAAGGACTCTTGAGGAAGCAACAATAAACCCAGAAAATACATTTGTTATCAAAATGGTTCCTTATCCATGGGGAAATACTTTATTGAGGGCAAATCTTGACATGGGGAAAATGAAAGAAAACAAAATAGGGAAGGTGAAAGATAAAACTTATATATAAGGAATTATGCAAAGGAAAACAAGGACTATATGAACCCATTAACATGTTTAGAGAAATGTGAGAACTTGTAGAATTGTGAGTCAAATTCATCATTTTTCAATAATTGAACAAGAGTGAATTCAAACCATTTGATTGCCCAAAATATGCTTCAAGAAAATATGAATCTTGAACAGATATTTCATACCTTACCTATTTCACTTATGTTGTTAACATGTGCATGACTCTTTCATCTTGATGGTGTCTACCTCATTCCTCTTCAAATTCTGAAAAAGGCCTTTAGAATGCTTTAGTGTTTTCCTTCATGAGTAGAGATGTCTTCAAATAATGATGATTAGATGTAACTTGCTAAACATCTTCTATCTTTCAATGTTGAGAATAATGTTCATTTTCTAGATCAACATTTGAGATGATATCTTCAATGGTTTTTTCTTCATTATGGCTTGAGATGATACTTTGGGATGCATCCATGTCTCCTTGTTCCATTTGCATACATGTTTCATCATAAGAAAATTCACATACCTTTGTTAAAGGAAGAATATCTTTTCTTGAATCTTCACCATGGTGAAGGCCTTCATCAAGAGTCTCCAAAGCTTGATTTGAAAAAGTCATCTTTGTGATCAAGAATCTCTTTGAGTGAGTAAATTCCATCTTGCAATCCCTTGATTATTTTTAGTTCTTAATAATTACATGGAATATATTTGGTTTGTTGAAAAAATTAATGATTGGGAGAAAGTATTGATTGCATATGAAGTAGTTCTTGAATATTTGACAAGTATTCTAGCTTGAGATCTTTTATTTCATCATCGTCGTATGACACAAACTCTTCGAGGGGAAGAAAAAGGAAAAAAAAGTTGTTGATATTTTCAATGATCCCAGGTTAGATGTCACTTCATTTTCTTCATCATTATTCTTGTATGCTAAAACATGTAGTATTCATCGACCATCTTCACAACTTTCATCTTTCAACGAATATTTTCCCTCTTGAATTTTTGGGAAGATACCTTGAGTTTTGTATCACTTTTCTTAACCTGCATATCAGTTTCAACACAATATATTCTTCTGAAAAAACTATCATTTACCTCTATAAAATGCACAATCTCTTCACATGATTCTTTGTCACCATTTACATATGTATTTCCAAAGAGAGAAATCCTTTCTTATCTTCATGGTTTTTGTTCATTAATAAATTTTATTTTTGAACTTAAAATATCATCATTTGATTTCTCTTTATGACATTGATCATTGAAATGCATGATAGGAACTTATGATTTTGAATTTGGATGCAAATGAGGTGATTGAGGGTCTTCAAATTATTGAACAGTAATAATTTTGAATTTATCTCTTAGGTGCATGTACATTATCGATGAGGGTTCTTTTTGACCATCTTTACACTTTACATCTACCAAGTATTTGTTGATTATTGAACTTGAAATCCATTATTTGATTCATCTTTATTGATCTTCGTTGGAAGGAATTTCCATATTTGGGCTAGTACGCAAACAACGAGATTTAGGAGCTTGAAATTATTTACTATTCAAACATATAACTTCAAGAAAGGAAAGAATTACATGAACTTATTAAAAAAATCATCTCAATGGTTGATGAGCTCAAAAGAATCATGGGAAGGATCATGCAACTTGATCACCGAATCTTTGACAAAGTCTTATTTCCGCAAAATGGTGAGATTCAAACATCAAAAATAAGGTTGATTTAACTTCATCTATTTTTTATTTAAATATTATTATGCTAGTTTGGGAATAATTTCTTGAGTCGTCTCTTGTGAAGGGTGTCCAATATTCATATGGAACTTTTATTTCTTCACAAGGGGTTGAAAATAAGGAACAATTTAAACATGTTTAAGAATATTCTTTTTCATCTTCCTAGAAAGAATTAAGTTATCTTCAACATCAATGACTTATTGTTGAGAGATATGCAAGAATTATATCTTCTCTCTATGCAACATGAACTATAATTTCGGATGTAGATCGGCAATGAAGAAACACAATTGGTTATTCCCACTAGGTTGCTCATTTAGCAAAATAATTTTCAATAACTTATAGAATATTACTATGAAGTTTCTCATTGCGTTCAACTTCTTTCATCCATATTTTAAATAGCTCGAAAAAGGGCATGCATGTCGATGGTAGGTTCAAATCTTTGAGGAACTTATTTTTATGCTCTCCTAACTTGTGATGCAACCAATCTCTAAATGTTGATACCAATTAGTAGAAGGACCAATGAAAAAAATATCACTTAAACATCTTCTTCATATACACTAAGAATGCTACAAGAAAAATGAAAAGTAGAAGTATGGTTACCTACATCTTGGAAGTCCTCTCCATAAAACATTGGCAAGTTTATCATTGAAGCTGGAAGGTATGGGAGAATATTGTATAAATTTCAAAGGAGAAAATTGGTTTACCCGTGGGATGGGTGAAACCAATGTCATTGTGCAAGTCAAAAAGTATATGAGTTTAGTTCTTCATATCAACAAAGTCACCATCCTCCATTTAGGATAGGTTTCTTGATGTGCAGACCGAATGGTAGAAACTTTGATTTCAATAATTTGATCCTTCAATCCCCAGTGTAGTTACCAAAAATTGTTGGAAATATTTTATGTCACTTTGGTTTATTTATTCTCCTCACAACTTTTCTTGCATCATCCGACATAAACTTTGCAACATTGGAGAGATCACCTATTGAAATGGTGATCTAACATGTATGTTTTAGAGGGGAATCTTTTTGTATGATGGGTTTGCAGGTTTTGGTAATTTTTACCTAAAAATCACCTGATAGGAGAAATAAAGGAAAGTGGGAGAGGAATAAAAGAGAGAGGAAGATAGTGGAAAATAATGGAGAGAGGGAGCATGCAAGAACAAACAAATGCATATCTCATTCCTACATGCTAGAAAGTTGATTTTAACAAAATTAGGATTTAAGCTAAACCCTAATTAAAAATCCACATATGATAAGTAAATGATAAAGTAAATATATAAAAAAATCAATAATAAAATAAAAATTGAAACCCTAAGTGTAAGAGAGGGAATATAATACTTATATGATTTTGCAATAAATCGTGAAGTGTTATGGGATGGAAGACTGATGAAAAGAGGAGAAAATTATCTCAATCACATACATAAAATATTAGAACTACATGATGAGCTTTGACTAGGGCACCTAGGCACTAGGGACCTCTTTTGGGTGCATGTGGTCATGCGGGATCTCAAAAACTAGTTTTCACCGTGTCGCGCAAGTGTCGCTAACCTTCACTTTTGATGACTGTATCTCTGCAATATGATCACCGAGTGCACTGTAACCTACAAAGAGATGTTTTGGAGTGTGTTAGCATATGGATTTGCATGCATGAAAATGACATGCAACAGTAAGGGAACAAAGTCCCTCCTCAATGAAGGTGAGGCTACCTTTATTGAAAACCAAAACAATATTTACATCTGTACATTAAAAATTGTATGTGGGGGGTGTTTTAGAACATCAAATGGAAAGAAATGTAAATGAGGGAGATGGAATGGACCCTCCTCAATGAAGGTGAGGCTGCCTTTATTGAAAACCAAAACAATATTTACATCTGTACATTAAAAATTGTATGTGGGGGGTGTTTTGGAACATCAAATGGAAAGAAATGTAAATAAGGGAGATGGAATGGAATGAAGGAAAGAAATGGAAAGGAATGAATGAAATGAACATGCAATAGCTAGGTAAAAGAAGAGCCTAATATTGCATGGAGGAAAACAATGAATAACTAACTCAAATAAAGTAGAGTCCAAATCAGCTAAACAAGAATAAATAGAAGGAAAACACATGAGAAAGTAAATATCAAGGCTTAATCACTTTGTGAAAAATAACAACATGATTAATATCATTGACAATAAGATTGAAGATAATATTTGCATACAATATTTAAACATATAACATCTAAACATAAGAACATCAAATGTTACAAGAGACAATGAATGGGACACAAAGTTCATATTTCATTAACTCCAAAATGTCTTCACAAAAGAACACAAATTTTATTTCCTAAAACAAAGCTTGCACACAAAAGTATTTTCTTCTCCTCTCTCAAAGTCACCCTTACAAATGAGCCTCTAACTTCCTTTTATAACCCAAAAGTTGGTTACAAAGTAGTTAGGGTTTACATGAACATTAAATAGGGCATCTTAAATGACTTTGAATTTTTCAACCAACTTTAAAAATTAACTTTGAAAATAGAAATCACTTAAGTTATCAAAATTTTGTCATGGGTATAATAATAACACCACTTAAAATACCATTTTAACATATAATAAAATCTAGTGCCTTATCCATTAAAGTGGGGTCCGCCTATCTCAAACGTATGAGAAATGGACTCTCCCACTTCATTAGATACCAGAAAAGCTATCTCCTCATCCCATTAGTGAAATTGAGATCTGCCACATTCACCAATTGAAAGGATTTAAACCTTCCAAATGTTTCAAACATATTCTCTTCTTCAGGAGGTTCACTTGGTTGAAGTACAACCTCGCAGAACACCTGCAATTCCAAAATCCTACCTGGCATATCATTCAGATTGACTATCTTTGATTGAACATTCTCAAACAGGTTCCTTAATTTGATACAACATTCCATTGAAGCTGAAGAGAAATTGATGGTAGGAATGTACATGTCTTTGAAAAATCATGAGAATTGTTCCTCAACATGTTCTGATGAATGCCTTTGATTATGCTCATTTACAAGATCACAAGGGATTTCAGCTATAAACTTGAATTGAGGAAAGTGAAGTGAAGGATTCATTATATACGCTCTTGTAATGGATCATAGAATCCTTGAGAAGTGTCTTCCTTGAATTGAGATGTAGACATCAAAGAAAGTGTGTCCCTCGACATTCGAATTCATGGATTCCTTCAATGGATAGAGTTGAATATTCTATACTTGTCTTCTCATGTAGACTAAGACATATCTCATCTAAATTTGATATGTTAGAAAAAAGTTTCCTTAAAAGAAAGAATTAGATCAAGATATGCACTAATATCTTCATGGAGCTTTACGGATGCTTTGATCATCTCTCCCCCAAAAATGAGAATCTATGAAATCTAAGATTTAGTGACATGGCCCAATGTGTTTATCTCCTTTGATAGATTGAGAGTTTCTTCATCAAGGGCAGCCACTACATCAGGTACTGGGAAATTGGATGATATTGGATTTATCATATGTTGAACATAATCCACCAATTGATTCTTTTTGGCCTTGAGATGAGAGTTCTGAGATTTATATTTCTCAAGCCTCTTTAGCATAATATCCATTGAATCATGGGCCATCGCCATGTCACTTTCCAATGTGGACTTCCCAAGTCCAAGTCTGGATATCTCATAATTAGCAGGTGTTACGTCATTGCATTCCTTTTCAACTTATGGGACAACAAGATCCGTAACGAGAAAGGAATGAAGGAAGGAATAGAAGAAAGGTGGATCGAAGGAGAAAAGAAATGAATTCCAAAGTAGAAAGGTCAGAGGGTTTATGTTTTGGGCGGTAGTAAACAGAGCCAAACTTACTCACATAAACAAACAAAGCAATATTGATAAACAAATGACAAAAGCATATGTGAATCCAATAGAATAAGCATGCAGATCTAACTTAAGAAAGATCTAACACATAACACAGGAATTCAACACAAAGTCTCAATTTTTGTATTAATAATTGTTCTATTACAAGAAAGCTCAAAGTCTTTCTCTCCTCACTCTATTTTTCATACAAATTTGCTCACCCTTGAATACTACAAGTATCCAAGTATTTATAGAAGGAGAAGGAGAAAGAAGACAAAAAGGAGCCAACAACTATTTACAAAATATTTACAAAATATCTAAAAGTCAAATGTTGACTTTGGGGCAATTTTGTGGATGACAACATCCCATGGTGCAACATGGATGATGTCATCATTTGTGCCAACATACTTTTAAATATTTTTACAAAAATGGGATTAATCCCAGGAGGAAGGAGCCTATTCATCATCATCCCTTGGCTTGAAAGGAGTGTCTTGCTTCTGCTCAGGGGAGGTAATGTGAAATTGAGCTCGATACTCCATGAACTTGCTTACCATCGCTTGAAGTTGATCCTGAGCGGGACCCTTGGTGTGATCCCGATGACTTGCAAGTTTCCGTTCATCTCTGAGTCTTTCGGGAGTTTGAAATATTCATTTCCTACCTCCATCAGGTATCCAACAAAGTCGCGGTAGGCCAGAAGGTTGTTGATAGATTCTATATCAAAAGTGGCCTCTGACGCTAAACCCTACGACGTGATTTCCTTGAAAATTGAATAGTATCATCTACCTTCCTCAAGGCGTATGATGCACTGAGTAACCCTGGAGACATTCTTAAGATGATCTGCTCCATTTGATGCATGGCATCAGGGCTTCCTCCTTGATTTTGTCTATCTTTTCCAAGACAAACTCCATTTGGTCAACCGATAGTCTAAAGTAGCAAGGACTTTGTTGGGTGCTCGCGGGTGATCAAAAAATGCCGAATTTCACCAAGTCATCGACTGGGTAGTTGAGCATCTTTTGGAATGTCTCGTGTTACAACTGGCATGGTCAACTCTTGGAGATAGGTCTCTGCTTATTGCACAGAGTTCCTTGTTAGCTTGATCTATATTTTGATAGAGCTCTGTGAACTTTGTAATCACTTCCTCACTATCTTTGAGGATCTTCTCTCTCCAGGTGGACACTGCTATACCTTGCTCACCGATCTTGGCGTACTCATTTATCTTCTCCTGACTAAGAACTTTGGGAGGGGTCGGGGTGATATCATAGGAGGGCATTGCCCATCTTTTGTAGGGCTTGGAGAAGATGCTTGTTTTGCTCTTTTAATATTCTCTTCTCTTCCTTTGCTTCTTGAAGCTTTTTGCAAAGGGCATCCACTGTGGATAAGGCCTCTCCTTGTAGGCTCTCTGATGATGTTCCCATTGTGACCTGAGTCACTATAAAATCTATAGGAGACAGATCTTCTTTCTTCTTTGTGAGATCAGGGTATGCGATCTCCATAACCCTTTCACTGAAGTGCTTTGAGAGAAGCGGGTTATAGCCTTTTTCTTCTTAGGCCCTTTAGCTTGGAATAATGAGAGAAGTCCATAGGTGCAATAGGGACTTTCCTCTTGTGTTGGCTCAGGTGTTTGGAGATCCATTCTGGACTTAAGGGAGTGGGACCAGAGGAAGAGGAGGAAACAGGGGTGGAAGAAGGAGCAAGCTAGTGGACACAGGGAAATGTGTCGAGACACTTGGTGGTGGCATTGAGAAAGAAGCCAACACTCCAATGCTCACGGGGTTAGGAGTCAGTAGGAGAGAGAAACCATGGGGGTGGAAGGGATCATGTGAGATGAGGAAGAAATGTTGGGGGATAGATCGTGAGGGAAGAGAAGATGGAGGAAGAGGGAGGGGGGAATGGTAGAAGAGGGGGGAGAAGACACAACCAAAGGAGTGGTTGGTTGAGTGACATGAGGAGGGGAAGGAGGAGCGAGAGAGGGAATGGTTGGGACCTCACCAGTTGTAGTAGTGATGACATCCTGAGTGGATGTGTCCATTGGAGCACTGGCCACTTCTTCTCTTCTTGGGGACACTAAGTCCACAACTTGCTCTTCGGCGGTGGAAGGAGGGCTCTCAGGAACTTCTTTCTGAGTAGTGCTTGCCTCTCCTTCTATATCTTTTCCTTTGCCTTTAGGCAAGTGTTTCGGCCTGGTGGGTGCATCACCAAGGGAGACGTGGTAAAGTCTACCCCAAGGTAGATGATACCATTTTTCTTGCACCAATGCTCGGTGCGTTGTCAGAGTGCCTTTGACCCTTTCCTCAATAGTTTGAGGGGCCTTGTTTCTATCAATTTTAAAAAATGGCCAATTGTCCCCATCTATGTCTAGATAAACTTGATCAACTTCTTGATCAGTTGCTTGGAAACCCTTTGGGATGATAGCCACACCATATTGAATGATCTCTGCTAGGGCCGGTGGGAGTGATCCTTTCGTCTGAGCTCGACTTCATGATATAGATCGATGTAGATATCTTCGATCTGAGGGACGTGAATTGGATCGATCTTTTCCCTTGGAAGGAAATCACGAGGATCAAAGGTTGGCCTGCTGGAAATTATGCTTCAAGTTGAGCAATTCAAGCTCTGCAAACATCTCTCGGGCTTTTGCTCTGTGAAGTGTAGGTGTACCTACCCATTGTGAGGGGAATGGAGTTCCACCCTTCTTCCTTTTTAAACACTTCTCATGGTATGTGATAAGCTGTCTAGACAGCTCAATAGGATCAGCTTGGGTCCCGCATACCTTGGAAATTTGGTGGGCTCTCCCAAGAAGTTAGCTGGCTCTGAGATAGGTGAAAGTGGGGAATTGCGTGAATAATGCTCCCCACTTCTCTGTGGTGGTGACCACGCTTTTGGTCATCTGACCGTAAGTCATGTTGGGCCTCAAGAGGTAGATGATGCGCCATAGAAAGAAGACATCGTTGATTTTTTCTTGAATTGGGCTATGTTGTTCTCCAGTTTTAACTCTGGATAGTACTCGTATATTTTGACTTAGGGCCATACCCCATACCGATTCAATGTTGGGTAGTCCCTCTCAGAGGCAGCACATATACCACATAGGAGTTCATATAGAACCTCCCGAGTTGTTGAAAGTTGTTGAAGCTACTCTCGAGATTGTCTTTTTGATAATCTCTCCCCATTCAAAATGTTGATCGGGAACATTTTTATTCATTGTTTCTAAATACACGAGCATCCACTTGTGAAAGTAATGGGCATCGGGAGCCCAAACACCTGCTCGGGAAGGTGATGGTGTCACTCAGCTCCTCTGAAAAGTCACTGTGATGAATGACTTGTGGCCACCACTTGTCACCTTCTTATTTTTTGAGGTACACCTCATTCATATTTGCATACATTTGTCTTCATTTTCATTCCATGTCTTCATTCATGAGTCCTCTTGGCTTACTGCTAATGTCGGTGGTGAGGATACCCAACATGATCTCAAAATGTCGGGCCGTGAGGTTGATTATTACCTCGCCCTTCTCATTTTTGACACATCTTGTGTCCTTATTATAACAATGGCCCCACCAACATCATGAACTCATTGTTGATTGCACTCACGGGGATCCCTGCGTGCAAAGTGCAGACCACTTTACCGACCAATTTATCCATCCATGGGCTACTGTGACCTTCTTGGTTGGCCCGAGAAGTCCTCCATGTCAATGTGCTGAGTTCTGAATCTCGATATCAAGATCACACTGCAAGAGATTCGGGCATCGACCCTTTGGTATTTATATTTCATTTCTTCTTATTAGCTTGGCTTTACCCTTGGACTTAGTTGGCTTCTTACTCGATGAAGACATGTGTGGATCTGAGTTTAGTTGTTGATCTGCAAGAAGAATCAGGGAAGTCCATCACAGAAGAGCCATGTTAGCTATTAAGTCATCCATCAAAGCTTACGAGAATGAAAAGTTAGCAATTTATGAGAGCCTCTGGGCAGCGCAGGCGCAAGCTCTCTCTTTTGCGAGGTTGAGGGGGTCTTAGAAAAGCAAGGCACACTTTGGGAAAGTGTTGCATGGGAGAAAACACTAGAAGGGGCGCGGGGTGTGGAAATGCTACACACAACATTTAGATGTTGGTGTTGAGGATGTGTGCTTGCGCCATTAGAAGTCTTTTAAGTGGGGGCAGATATGGTTGGTGTGCGAGGTCCCAGGATGTGCCATTGGTGTAGATGTGGTAGATGTTACATGAGAGTGAGGTGCGCCAAGTGGTTTTAGTTTGTGCGGTGTGGGAAGGTTTGCACAACATTGAGATGTTGTTGTTGTTGTTTTTTTGTGTGCTTGTGCTTTGCCTAGGAATTTTTGTAATTTTTATAAGGTGCGGAGAAGGCTTATGCTGCATGTAGGGATAGTGCACCTATGGCGCGACTGTGTTTGATGTAACAAGAATGAATTTTGTGCCAAAAGGAAAAATAGTGGGTTGTTTGCAAAAAATTTATGATTTTCACTCTTTTGGCTCAGATTTTGATGTCTAGGGGAAAACTTAGCAAAGCAGGGAATAAGGGACAAATGAGTTTGAGTTGTTTTGTGTGTAGAGTCTTCCGATTTTTGTAGATCTGGAAGGAGGAGAAAAAGGGGTTTGGAGGTGGGTTTTTATGTTGGGATTGGTTATCTTCTTTAGGTTCATTTTATTATCAATCCTAATCACCTAAACCATTATAAAAACCACAAAAATCCACAAGAAGGGCAAGGGCCACTTACGGGAATATATAACGATAAAGGGATGATGTGGGGTCCTGAAACACGTGAAAATGGCAACATGCGTGGGGTGTGTGAGGAATCTTTGACAAGTAGAGGAATAACTTTTTCACATTTTTTTGAATTGTGAAAATGACAGGTCGGACGTGCCTATATATAGCAAAAGGTGCAATAAATGTGCCACCAACTTTTCTATGGCGCACTTAAGTGGATGTCGACACGAAGAGATTTTTTTGCGCCATGGCGAGCTTTGGGAGTGTCGACACTACATTTTTAGTGCCCATAGTGCACTTAGAGAGAGTGCAACATTTGGAGTGTTGACAATGTTGTGCATGTGCCTTGCACCTTTGAGAGGCGCTGACATTTGAGAGGTGCTGACATTTGGAGTGTTGACACTCCTAGAAGAATGCCAAAAAGGAAAGAGGGGTAGTTTTGGTTGATGTAACATGAATGAAAACTGTGCCCAACCCAAAAAGGTTGAAAATGACCAAGTTCTAAAAACTAGATTTTTCGGAAAGGGATTTTATGCCATTCGAACGTTAAGAGACCTCAACGGGGGACCAAAATGGAAATTTTGGTATGGTTACCTACAAAATTGCCCTTGTCAATTTTATAGGATAACAATTTGGCTCTTTCTGGGGACTAACTTTGAGTGAAGCTTAAGGGTAGAGAATCCCAGATCTACATGTGCCTATCCATTGGGTTACAGAGTCAAAAACAAGGGTGAAAAAAAGAAAGGAAAACACACAACCAACAGAAAGCAAACACACGAAAAAAAACAAACACACAACTAAAGAAAACTATATAAAGAAGAGAGCAAGCTCTACTTCCTGAATATTTTGAGATGTTGCTGCTATAGGGAAGCGGGAGCTCGGTTCCATCTAGATATGAGAGATAGAAGCTATTCTCTCCATTGAGCTGCTTGATCTTGAAAGGCCCTCTCCAAAGAGAGTCGAATTTCCCGTGCATGCCCTTTGGCTCTCTTCGCTTGTCCCATAAAGGATGAGATCTCCCACCTAGAAATCCCTCTGCTTAGCCTTTTTATCGAACAGTCTCTTGACTTGATTCTGATGTTCGGTGATCCTATCGACCACTCTTACTCTCTTTTCTTCAAGTTTTGTTAGATACATGATCCTCTTTTCTAGAGAATTCTAGAAAGTCTCATCCTCGATCACTCGTGCCAAGCGTAGTAGAGAGCAGGGAGTTCACATGGAAATGGGGAGTTCAGCGTTGATTCCATATAACACTTGAAAAGGTGACATACCGAGAGACCTCTTGGAGTAATACGGTTTGCCCACAAAGCATCATATAATGACTTGTGCCAGGACCATTGATTCTCATCGACCTAACTTCCGTATGATGGTTACTAGGTTCTTATTACTGGATTCTACCTGACCATTTCCCTGGGGGTAATAATCGAGGCATGGGCCAAGGTTATCCATATCATAGAAAAAACTGATAACTTCCCATGAGGAGAAGTTGGAAGCATTATCAGCAATGATCTTGTGTGGGATGCCAAATCTCACGATGATATTTTCTTTGATGAAGTTGCAAACAACTTCAGAGGTGGCATTCTTAATAGGTATGGCCTCCACCCATTTGGTGAAGTAATCTATTGTTGTTAGGACATAACTATGTCTGGCACTTGATTGGGGATGTAGTGCTCCGATAAAGTCAATTCCCCATTTCTGAATGGTTCATCAATAATGACCGGCCTGAGGGGAAAAGTAGCCAATTTTGGTTTGCCAACAAACTATTGGTAGAGCTCACATTTTGCTACCAGGGTGGCTGTATCTGAAATAGTGTTGGCCAGTAGTACCTAGCCGAATGATCTTATGTGTTATTACGGATGAGGAGAAGTGACCGCCGCAAGCCGAGTCATGAAAACTTTCAAGCAATTTGATCTTGCGGTTTGTCAACGCATCGCAAGAAGATCCCATCAATCCGCATGCTTGTATAAACCGTCATCCCATATGACATATCTAGCTGCCCTGAGCTTTACTGATCCACTTCTCCTTTGAAGTTAGATGAGTTGGACACTCACCAGTAAGTGAGAAAGAAAGTGATGTCTGAATACCATTCATCGTTAGTCATAACAAATAGAACCATAGGTAGAGAATCAACTTTCTCAGCTGACCCTGCGCTCCGTCGATGCAATCATCTTTCTCTTTAGGGACCTCTGAATCTTTGTTTTCAGCCATAAGCTGACATAGGCCCTTGCCTCTTACCAGCTTGGTTGGTTTTATGTCTAGATCATACTCTTGGACCTTTGCGATCCAATTCCCTCGTAAGCTTCCTAACTCTTGTTGAGTTAGGATAGACTTAACTGTCGTGTCAGGAACCAACACTACCGTATGAGAGTTTAGGATGTAGTACCGGAAGTTCTTGACTACTTTGACAATGTGAAGGCATGTTTTTCTAACTGAGACATCTTCAATTCATGAGGCTTGAGAGGGGAGCTCATGAAAGTGATTGGAGATTCAACATCCTCAGAGTTCTTTTGCATTAAGATGGCTGATACAGTATGCGAGATGCATAACTGTACATGATAAAATCCTTGGAGAAGTCGGGACATACAGGATGGGTGCATGAGCAATGGAGGCTTTTATATCCTGAATGACGTCTTTCCTTCTTTGCTCCACCAGAATGTTTGTGACCCTTTCATCATATTTGATATGTGATGAGTCTTTTCAGTGAAGTCGGGAACAAAGCGTCTGAGAAAATTCACCTTTCCACGAAGAAGGAGTGAACACGGTCTTTTGCTTGTGGGTAAGGTAAGGCTCTGAATAGCCTTAACCCTTTTGACATCTATCTTTGTTCCTTCCTTGCTGACAATGTGTCCCAAGCAACTTTCCTTCAGTGACCCCGAAAATAGACTTTTTTGGATTTAGGGAAATCCGTGTTCTCGGCATCTAATCAATACTTGCTCCAAATGATCACAATGATCACTTCACTTTTTGAGAACATAGTTAAGTCATCTAAATAAACTATGATGACCTTTCCCATCATACCTTTGAATGTGAAGTCCATTGCTCGTTGAAAGGTGGCACCAGCATTGGTCAAGCCAAAAGGCATCCTGTTGTAGGTGAATGTGCCCCAGGGAGTAGTGAATGTTGTTTTGAATTGGTCTTCAGGTGAGACTTCAATCTGATTATAGCTGAAAAACCATCAAGCATGGACAACATCTCTGAACCGGTTACTTCCTGTAGAACTTGATCCATTATGGGCAGCGGGTAATTGTCCTTGAGGATGCTTTGATTGATTGCAAAAATCTACGCATATGCGTATCTCACCATTCTTCTTTTATATGGGCATGATGTTTGTGACCCAGTACTATGATGGATAGGAAAGATGATTCTCGCATCCAGCATTTTCTGTATTTCCACCTGGATGGTACCGAGATCTTGGGATTGTAATGCCTCTATTTCTGGTGAAAGGGTTTGACATCATCTTTTAACGGGATGTCATGTTGAATGTCCTTAGGCTTGAAAGACTTTAGATCGGCATAAGACCATGCCAATACGTCCATATATTTCTTTAGCAATTTGACAAACTTCACTTTTCTTGGGTGTACAACATTTCCCGATGTTCACAAACTGTGGATGTTTCTATAGTACCCAGGTTGACCGATTCGGTCTTCGGAGAGGAGTTAGGATCATCTTGTCACTTCTTCTTGACAAAATGATCATGTTTGTCAAACAATCATTCCAGAGAGACTAAACCCTTCAGAATTTTATTTCCCTTGAGCTGACATATGCCATCGCCTTCTTTTGATTGTTTTCTTGACCAGTGATAGATTCACGGCATGTAGAAGTAGATCCCTCAAAATGAAGCTCATTGAAATTATCACTTTTTCTAGAAAAGCAACAAGTTGATTGTCATCGTTGAATACTACCGAGTCTTGAGAATTATACGGCACACTTGGGTGAAAGACTACCTCGATGGTATATGTGTCATTTTCAGACCCACAGGTGAGGAGCATAAGAGATCTTTGAGATGGCCAATGAATCGGCCATGTCATTTTGAGCTCTTGGAATGGATTTTATTGAGAAAGCATCAAATTCCTCAATGTTGTCCCATCATACATTGTTGCGGTAGTGCCTGAGTCTATCATTCTTCACTTGGTACACCCCTTTTACCTGGTTGATGATCAGTTCGGCGTCACCTTGTACTTTTAGATTCTTGATTCCTCTTTCCTTTGCAGCTTGCATACCGAGTAACAAAGATTCATACTCAGTGGTATTGTTTGTATTGAAAAACTACAATTTGAAAGAAAGAGGGAAAATCTCTCTTCAGGAGATATCAGGATGGCTCCAGTGCCACATCCACTTGTTGCACAACTGCCATCAAACTGTAGTGTCCATATCTTGTTAAGGTCCTCCTCTGGATGAGAACATCCATTTTATCAGACTCAGTGGATAAGAAGTAGTTCCCCATCCCTGATGATTCGAAGAGAATTTGGGCTTTGGGGTCGTCAGAGTTGGTGACCAGGTACTTCTTTTGTGATTCAGGCTCCAAAGTCTGCATTACACCCTTGATGGGGATTCTGGCTTTGGACTAGTCCATATGAATCTCTCCACCAACTTCTCTACAAAAGCTTCTTCCTAGTAGAATTCCATATGTCGTTGGGATATCAGCAATGAGGATGGTCATCTTTACCCTTTTCTCTGGGAATGCTACAAATGTGAACTGTGCGTCTTTGATCTGACCAATTAATGGAACCTGTTTGGTTTCCATGGAGTAACATCTCCGAAAGGCTTGGTAAGGGTGAGGCCTAAAGCATGAGTGACCTTTGCTGGCATTACATTATCGGAAGCCCCAGAATCAATTATGCAGTTGCTTAGTTTGTGACCATTGATTAGGAGGGAGAGATAAAAAGGTTCAATTTTTCTGATGCGGAAGTTGAGGCAACATTTATGCGAGATGCAGGAGGAGTGGAAAGGATTCCTTTCGGGGAGACAGGAGAGGGGATGGCAAGCTTGGCTTTGGATATATTCGGTCAATCTTACAAGTTGCTCGGGGTTAGACTGAAGATACTCAGCTTCAGACATTTGAATCTTGGTCTTTTTAGCATGATCGACTATGTCGAATGCGACCAAGGGTTGCGTTGATGAAGGAATGAGTCCCTCATTTTCACGATGGTAGGGTAGGGTTACTGGTCTTTATGGAAATAGAAGAAGGCTGATTTGGAGGAGAGATGGGAGGAAAAGATTTCTTCGTAAAAGGTTTAATAGGAGGTTGAGCAGGAAGAGGATTACCTCTTTTAGCAATGGTTGGAGGCGTGTTGACACAGCCTTCTCCTTTTGTATCTTGGCAGCAACTTCTGCTTCTTTTCCTTGTGAGTGGGTGAAAACAACATATGATTATCCACTTGCATACCCTTGAGTACCTTCCTCTTCATCAGACTCCTCATCTTCAAATTCCATATACCCGATTGTAGAGTCACCAGTCGGTTCACCGACATCTTGATCATCTTCACCTTGCGATGAAGGTTCTTCGTAAATTTTCTCCTCTTCTTTGATCTCGACTAGGGCATTAACCGGAGGGGCCTCAAGTGCTAACCTTGGAGCAGTAGTAGTAAAAATGTGGCCTTTGTGGGGTGTTGTTGGGAGTGAAGTTCCTCGTGGGATATCTCGGTATGGAGTGGTAGATGAAGCTTGAGCTAATTGCTTCTTTAATGTGAGCAAGTCATTTTGCCATCTTTTGGAATGTCGGATCTGATGAAGTGGCTTGAGAAGGAGTTGAAGCCTTAGGTTTGGATGGCTCTCATTTTAACTTGCTAGATATAAGTAGGTTGTCTTCTATCTGAATGGCCGAGCTTGAGTGAGGACTAAGGTGGTGATTTGTTCTTGTAAAAGTAAGAAACTTACTCTTGAGCTCATGGCGTTCACAAAGAAACACTTTTGATTTTTGGTGTTGGCAACATGGCAGGTGGCACATGGTTAATCAGTGAATTGAAATGGGTGATAAAATCATGCATGGTTTCATTGGCCTCCTTCTTTAAGTGAGTAATCTTTGATAATAACACAAATGCATCTTAAAGGCTTATACCTGTCTCAAAAAATGTAGTTCGTAATGTGGCCCAATTTGGTGATAGATCCAGTAGGAAAAGTGTTGGAACCACTCTGCTAGAGTCCTTGCAAGGTCTCTAGAAAGAGGCGTACCGACACATCTTCATGGGTCACATCTAGGATCTTTGCATGACATAATGAATGCAGATATATGTGAATCCGTGCTTTGATTTCCACTCCCATCAAATCTTGGGAAATTCTTGTGAT
Source organism: Taxus wallichiana var. yunnanensis (assembly GCA_018340775.1). Lineage (NCBI taxonomy): Eukaryota > Viridiplantae > Streptophyta > Pinopsida > Cupressales > Taxaceae > Taxus > Taxus wallichiana. Next base: position 169,266,194 of record CM031244.1, read on the forward strand.
TTCCATGAGGGAGTGCAGTGAACTAGATGTGGCAATGCAAGAGGGCCCATAGCGTTTCCCCATGGTACTGCCATTTGAAAAGCTGGAAAGAGGATGTGAGCGGGAGTGTGGTTCCACTTAGTAAGAGCACTGCAAATTGATGTGGAGGCTCCTTGTGAAAAATGGTTCTTTCGTGGAGGCGAGGCACTTCTGGCTGACCGATCAGCTGAACTCAGTGATGTGAAGCGTGTTGGTGTAATACTGAAGTTGTGCCTTTGAAGTAGATCAAAAATAGGATCAACTTCTCCATGAGCTCTCTTGCTATGGGTAAATGGCTCACCCGCCAGTGTATCTATTCAGATCTGCAGTGATTTTAGAGTAGATTTATAAAAACTCTTTTTGTTTGTACTTGCTGATTTTCTGATTTTTCTGACAAAAATCAGCAGCATGTACTTTTCTAAATATTTAATTTTATCCCTCTTTTGAAAACCGATTGTGGTTTAATGACAAAGATTAATGAGGATAAAATGATGGTTAACTTAGTAAGCTGATTTTGGATCTTAGATTTGACTTTTTGCAAGGGTTTGAAAATATTTGTAAAACTATCAGAATCTCAGATCTATGAAAATATAGAGATTTTTATAAAAACTCAGTGAACTAAAGGTTTCTAACTGGTCCAGATCTATGGATCTCTTAAGAAAATTTTCAGTTTGGATCACTTTTGCAAAAAAATTTTGGATTTTAAACAAAGAGTTAAGATTTGCAAACAGGTAGTGATTTTTATAATTTTATCTATTTTCTTAGTCTCCCGGTAGCTTTTAAAAATTGTTGGTGTCTTTTAGCTGACATAACACTCACATAGATCTGGTTCTTTCCCAGTAGAGTCACCAAAAACTGTTGGTCTGAAAATCTATCGGGTGGGCAGATCTATGGATAGACAGGCCAACAGTGTGCAGGGCATAGCCCCTCTTTGAGACAAGCAAAGTGAAACTGGTTTATTGCTATTCTACCAGCAGGAATTCCTGTGCAAGTCTTACAGTATTCTACCTTGAGGGGTTTGGGATCTCATCCCGGTAGAGTTAGTTCTGATGAAGAATAGAAAGGAATGAAGGAAGGAATAGAAGAAAGATGGATCGAAGGGAGAAAAGAAATGAATTCCAAAGTAGAAAGGTCAGAGGGTTTATGTTTTGGGCGGTAGTAAATCAGAGCCAAACTTACTCACATAAACAAACAAAGCAATCTTGATAAACAAATGACAAAAGCATATGTGAATCAATAGAATAAGCATGCGAGATCTAACTTAAGAAAGATCTAACACATAACACAAGAATTCAACACAAAGTCTCAATTTTGTATTAATAATTTTTATGTTACAAGAAAGCTCAAAGTCTTTCTCTCCTCACTCTATTTTTCATACAAATTTTCTCACCCTTGAATACTACAAGTATCCAAGTATTTATAGAAGGAGAAGGAGAAAGAAGACAAAAAGGAGCCAACAACTATTTACAAAATATTTACAAAATATCTAAAAGTCAAATGTTGACTTTGGGGCAATTTGGTGGATGACAACATCCATGGTGCAACATGGATGATGTCATCATTTGTGCCAACATACTTTTAAATATTTTTACAAAAATGGGATTAATCCCAGGAGGAAGGAGCCTATTCGTCATCATCCCTTGGCTTGAAAGGAGTGTCTTGCTTCTGCTCAGGGGAGGTAATGTGAAATTGAGCTCGATACTCCATGAACTTGCTTACCATCACTTGAAGTTGATCCTGAGCGGGACCCTTGGTGTGATCCCGATGACTTGCAAGTTTCCGTTCATCTACGAGTCTTTCGGGAGTTTGAAATATTCATTTCCTACCTCCATAGGTATCAACAAAGTCGTGCGGCGAGGAGAAGGTTGTTGATAGATTCTATATCAAAAGTGGCCTCTGACGCTAAAACCTGTGATGTGATTTCCTTGAAAAGCTGAATAGTATCATCTACCTTCCTCAAGGCGTACGATGCACCGAGAAAACCTAGAGACATTCTTAAGATGATCTGCTCCATTTGATGCATTGCATCAGGGCTTCCTCCTTGATTTTGTCTATCTTTTCCAAGACAAACTCCATTTGGTCAACTTGATAGTCTAAAGCAGCAAGGACTTTGTTGGGTGCTCGCGGGTGATCAAAAATGTTGAATTTCACCAAGTCATCGACTGGGCAGTCGAGCATCTTCTGGAATGTCTCGTGTTGCAACTTGGCATGGTCAACTCTTGGAGATAGGTCCTGCTATTGCCTGGAGTTCCTTGTTAGCTTGATCTATATTTTGATAGAGCTCTGTGAACTTTGTAATCACTTCCTCACTATCTTTGAGGATCTGCTCTCTCCAGGTGGACAACTGCTATACCTTGCTCACCGATCTTGGCGTACTCATTTATCTTCTCCTGACTAAGAACTTGGGAGGGGTGGTGGCAGATCATAGGGAGGGCATTGCCCATCTTTTGCAGGGCTTGGAGAAGATGCTTGTTTTGCTCTTTTAATATTCTCTTCTCTTCCTTTGCTTCTTGAAGCTTTTTGCAAAGGGCATCCACTGTGGATAAGGCCTCTCCTTGTAGGCTCTCTGATGATGTTCCCATTGTGACCTGAGTCACTGTAAAATCTGTAGGAGACAGATCTTCTTTCTTCTTTGTGAGATCAGGGTATGCGATCTCCATAACCCTTTCACCTGAAGCGCTTTGAGAGAAGCGGGTTATAGCCTTTTTTGCTTCTTAGGCCCTTTAGCTGGAATAACGGAGAAGTCCATAGGTGCAATAGGGACTTTCCTCTTGTGTTGGCTCAGGTGTTTGGAGATCCATTTTGGACTTAAGGGAGTGGGACCAGAGGAAGAGGAGGAAACGGGGGTGGAAGAAGGAGCAACTGCAGTGGACATGGGGAAATGTGTCGAGACACTTGGTGGTGGCATTGAGAAAGAAGCCAACACTCCAATGCTCATGGGGTTAGGAGTGACTGTAGGAGAGAGGAAACCATGGGGGTGGAAGGGATCTGTGAGATGAGGGAAGAAATCTTTGGGGGATAGAGATCATGAGGAAGAGAAGATGGAGGAAGAGGGAGGGGGGGAAGAAGAGGGGGAGAAGACACAACCAAAGGAGTGGTTGGTTGAGTGACATGATGAGGAGGAAGGAGGAGAGAGAGAGAGGGAATGGTTGGGACCTCACCGGTTGTAGTGTGACATGACACATCACGAGTGGATGTGTCCATTGGAGCACTGGCCGCTTCTTCTCTTCTTGGGGACACTAAGTCCACAACTTGTTCCTCGGCGGTGGAAGGAGGGCTCTCAGGAACTTCTTTCTGAGTAGTGCTTGCCTCTCCTTCTATATCTTTTCCTTTGCCTTTAGGAAAGTGTTTTGGCTTGGTGGGTGCATCACCCAAGGGAGACGTGGTAAAGTCTACCCCAAGGTAGATGATACCATTTTTCTTGCACCAATGCTCGGTGCGTTGTGAGTGCCTTTGACCCTTTCCTCAATAGTTTGAGGGGCCTTGTTTCTATCAATTTCAGAAAATGGCCAATTGTCCCCATCCGTGTCTAGATAAACTTGATCAACTTCTTGATCAGTTTCTTGGAAACCCTTTGGGATGATGGCCACACCATATTGAATGATCTCTGCAGGGCCAGGTGGGAGTGATCCTTTCATCTGAGCTCGACTTTCGTGATATAGATCGATGTAGATATCTTCGATCTGAGGGATGTGAATTGGATCGATTTTTTCCCTTGGAAGGAAATCACGAGGATCAAAGGTTGGCCTCGCTGGGAAATTATGCTTTAAGTTGAGCAATTCAAGCTCTGCAAACATCTCCCGGGCTTTGCTCTGTGAAGTGCAGGTGTACCCTACCCCTTTGTGAGGGGAATGGTTCCACCCTTCTTCCTTTTAAACACTTCTCATGGTATGTGATAAGCTATCTAGACAGCTCCAATAGGATTAGCTTGGGTCCCGCATACCTTGGTAATTTGGTGGGCTCTCCCAAGAAGTTAGCGGCTTTGAGATAGGTGAAAGTGGGGAATTGCGTGAATAACGCTCCCCACTTCTCTGTGGTGGTGACCACGCTTTTGGTCATCTGACCAGTAAGTCATGTTGGGCCTCAAGAGGTAGATGACGCCATAGAAGAAGACATCGTTGACTTTATTGAATTGGGCTATGTTGTTCTCAGTTTAATTCTGGATAGTACTCGTATATTTTGACCTGGGGCCATACCCCATACCGATTCAATGTTGGGTAGTCCCTCTCTGAGGCAGCAACATATACCACATAGGAGTTCATATAGAACCTCCCAGTTGTTGAAAGTTGTTGAAGCTGCTCGAGATTGTGCTGTTGATAATCTCTCCCCATTCAAAATGTTGATCAGGAACATTTTTATTCATTGTTTCTAAATACCTGAGCATCCACTTGTGAAAGTAATGGGCATCGGGGAGCCCAAACACCCTGCTCAGGAAGGTGATGGTGTCACTCAGCTCCTCTGAAAAGTCACTACGATGAATGACTTGTGGCCACCTGCTTGTCACCTTCTTGTTCTTGAGGTACACCTCATTCATTAATTGCATACATTTGTCTTCATTTTCATTCCATGTCTTCATGCAGTCCTCTTGGCTTACTGCTACAAAATGTCGGTGGTGAGGGATACCCAACATGATCTCAAAATTCGGGCCGTGAGGTTGATTATTACCTCACCCTTCTCATTTTGACACATCTTGTGTCCTTATTGTAACAATGGCCCACCAACATCATGAACTCATTGTTGATTGCACTTTGGGATCCTACGTGCAAAGTGCGAGACCACTTTGCTGACCAATTTATCCATCCATGGGCTACCTGTGACCTTCTTGGTTTTGGCCCTAGAAGTCCTCCATGTCAATGTGCCGAGTTACGAATCTCGATATCAAGATCACACTCTGCAAGAGATTCGGAGCATCGACCCTTTGGTATTTATATTTCATTTCTTCTTCTATTAGCCTGGCTTTACCCTTGGACTTAGTTGGCTTCTTACTCGATGAAGACATGTGTGGATCTGAGTTCATGTTGATCTGCAAGAAGAATCAGGGAAGTCCATCGCAGAAGAGCCATGTTAGTTGTTAAGTCATCCATCAAAGCTTACAGAATGAAAAGTTAGCAATTTATGAGCCCTGGGTGCAGGCAAGCGCAGCAGCTTCTCTATAGGTTGCGAGGGTCTTAGAAAAGCAAGGCACACTTTGGGAAAGTGTTGCATGGGAGAAAACAATGCCAAAAGGGGCGCAGGGCATGGAAAGGCTACACACAACATTCAGATGTTGGTGTCGAGGGATGTGTGCTTGCGCCATTAGAAGTCCTTTTAAGTGGGGTGCAAGATATGGTTGGTGTTGCAAGGTCCAGGATGCGCCATTGGCGTAGATGTGGTAGATGTTACATGAGAGTGAGGTGCACCAAGTGGTTTAGTTTGCGCGGTGTGGGAAAGGTTTGCACAACATTCAGATGTTGTTGTAGTTTTTTTTGTGCTTGCTGCGCTTATGCTAGGGAAATTTTTGACAATTTTATAAGGGTGGGAGAAAGGCTTTATGCCACATATAGAGGATAGTGTGTGCCTGTGGTGTGATTTGTGTTTGATGTAACAAGGATGAATTTTTGCGAAGGAAAAATAGTGGGTTGATTTTCAAAAAATTTATGATTTTCACTCTTTTGGCTCAGATTTTGATGTCTAGGAGGAAAACTTAGCAAAGCAGGGAATAAGGGACAAATGAGTTTGAGTTGTTTTGTGGTAGAGTCTTCCAGTTTTGTAGATCTGGAAGGAGGAGAAGGGGTCTTGGAGTTGAGTATTTGGGTTCATTTGTTTATTATTAATCCTAATCACCTAAACCATTATAAAAACCACAAAAATCCACAAGAAGGGCAAGGGCCACTTACCAGGAATATATAATGATAAAGGGATGATGTGGGGTCCATGAATGTGACAAATGGAAACACGTGGGGCTGACAGGAACGCTGACAAGTATAGAGGAATAATTTTTCATGTTTTTGAATTGTGAAAATGACAGGTCAGACACGCCTATATATAGAAAAAAGTGCAATAAATGTGCCACCAACTTTTCTATGGTGCACTTAAGTGGATGTCGACACGAAGAGATTTGCGCCATGGCGTAGCTTTGGGAGTGTCGACATTTTGCATTTTAGCCCACAGCACACTTTAGAGAGGCTTTGAGCAACATTTGGAGTGTTGACAAGTTGATGCATTGAAAACCTTGCAACACCTTTGAGAGTTCTAAAAACTGATTTTTTGAGGGATTTTATGACATTCGACGCTAAGAGGTGCTGACATTTGGAGTGTTGACACTCCCTAGAATGTGCCAAAGGAAAGGAGGGGCGTAGTTTTGGTTGATGTTACATGAATGAAAATTGTGCCCAACCCAAAAAGGTTGAAAATGACCAAGTTCTAAAAACTATGGATGTATAGTGATGAGAGAAAACTCCTTCTCCATGAGTTGTGCACTGAAGAGATTTAGACATTGATATTCCCCAATTTGGATTGGGAAATGGATGCTGAACGATGCTTTGTCGAGAAGACAATGAACTTGGAATAGTTGTTGCACAAGCTCCATTAATTCCCACTTGTCACTGACATACTTAGGAATCTTCCATGGAGTACCCATAAATCCACTCATGCGAATGTAGGAAAAGGATGGAAATTGAATAAACCATATTCCCACTAGAAATGACATCCATAGCATAGTTGGAGAATATTTCTCTCGTATTCCTATTCAAGTTTCTAATAATGCGGAAGGTTAATGTATCATTAAATATCTCGAAGTGATGAGAGATTTTTTAAAACTCAACTACGAGATAATGATGGAAGACATTATTTGATGGACCCATGACTCCTTTTGTTTCTAGCCCCAAAAATAGCTTCCTTCTAGCCACTGCATAAGTCAGGTATGATGTCATGTAGAAGCACCCCATCATCTTCACTTCAATCAATTGTTTGTGAAGATTATCACTGATGATAGTGGCCCAATCCACAAAATCTCTCTTAGCAAGGATGATAAATGATACATCCATGGGTGGAAGATCCTGGTAGAGGATAGATAGAAGAATCGGCTTAGGAGAGTGATCATATCACAAATTTACTCCACGAACTTAGTGCGGTATAATTCTATGGGAATCCAGTCAACATGAGGCCTCTTGTTCACTAACCAGTTGTTATTGACCATATTTCTCCACATGAGGGGTTGTTCATCCCAAAAATATTACGCTGACTTTCGAGTGATGTCAGCATTCTCAGGGAAGTCAGGTATGCTAAGAAATTATTCAATATGCTCTAATGTGATCAAAAGTAATGAATCACGATTATATTTATAAATTCCTTGCCTCTCGAGATCATGATGCTCTACACAGGAGATGAATAGATCTAGAAATTACACCAAGACAGAAAATTCCACTACTTAGGGTAGACTGCTATGGTAGAGCCAATCCGAGAATATGGTTTTGCCTTTAGTTTTCACCCGGTCACAAAATTGTTCCACGTTAACATGGCCAAGATTTGTATCAGTGACTTTGTCATATGTTGACTGGTTGGAAGTGGTGTAGTCATTTTTACTCCTATCACAAAAGGAAGAACCCCATACACGCCAGCCTATCACCCAGCAGAAGCTGAGAACTCACCCGAGGCACACGCGGTACCAGTCTCTCTTTTATGTGAGCTTAGTGGGAAGAATTATCTATGATTAGTGTAAGAGTATTTACGAAAGAAGTTGAGACATACAAGAACCATAGGGATCAGAATGGCCTCTAGATCCTTATAGTCACTTCGGATGGAGTACTTTAACATATTCTAGAACATATACTATAATGAAAAGAAAGATACAACCATTCATTCGTAGCATGAAAGGAAAGAGAAATCACATGAATGAAATATACATTAAAACCATTGATATTCATATCTATTTATAACAGGTAACCCTAATATATTCATTGGTTCATTACAAAGTGTCACAGAGAGCAGACTGCAGTCATGTGCATCACTGGACATATGTAACTAAGCTAACAGAAAAGAAAAATAACAACTCCATGCTTAGTACATCCTTTCCTGAACTGAATATCCACTCGCAACAATTCTGCAGAGCTTCACTTACTCTCTAAACCGCTATTCCCTATGTATATCTAGATGATATATCTCTCTCTGTGTGTATATATATATCTTTTCCATGGCAAGCACTTGTATTTATCACTTTCTTGGGCTACCAACTTGCCTTACCGCACCCTCAAATCCATCACCAAGTGTCGAATGTGGTCCTCCATGCGAGCATGTTCCTTCAGGTTTGAGCTCTCCACTCCATCTCATGATGATCTTTTAGAAGATTCCATCTGGGGTATGCTCTTTCATGGGCCAACCTATTGCAAGGTGACATCTTATCCACACACAACGATCATGTTTTTCACGTGTTCTACCTTGGGCGCTCAAATTGGCTAAGTCCCGAACCTCCTTTCGTGTGTCGTGTGTGCTATTTGCTTCCTTAAGCCTTTCTCTTGTGCACTTTTTCCTTGCATGCCATTCTATAACTGGGATCCCACGCACCTAAGCACCTTCATACTTGGTCAATATTCCAGGGGCCCAACATCACCCCACACTACGCCTGTTCTCTGTCCTCGGAAACATTTTACTTGACCAAGATGCAAGTTGTTTTATGGAACCAAGATGTAGACTTATACTTTACAAAATGAATAAGGAATGAAATAATAGGGAAAGATGAAGAATGGGGGAGACATCAATTCAATAGGCTGAGAAATTCCTTTCACAGATCTACCTCCAGCTTGTTCCACACTTTGACCTTGCCCTTTGCCTTTTGGCATAGGTCGCCCACCAGGGTGCTCACTTCATCAAAGCTTAGGCCAATTCCCTAGGCACCCAAAGTGTCCACAATATTTTCCATCTCTTTTCCTAGGTCTTCAAGTGTGTCCATCCTTCTAGTGATCTGAGGGTATAACTCCTTTAGTCATGTTTTGATTGAGCCCCTTAGTGCCTCAATCTCCTCGGATCTTCTTTCTACTTCTGCAGGACTTTATCCCTCTCCGCCCTATTTCCTTTATTTTTCTCCTGGAACTCTTTCAGCTCTGCTTCATGGAGCGTGACCAAGGTGCTTGCTACCTTATCCCTATCCATACATGTGTCATATGTGGCTTCTACATACTAGGAAGCAACCTTAATCTCTGCAAGTACTTGGCTGTACTGCAACAAGTGCTACCACCTTCAACTGGTCTTCCTCTTTCAAGCACATGGCCACTTCTTTTGTAGATTCCAATGCCAAGGGTCGCTCTCCATAGTGAGGATGCGCATTAGGTCTTCTAAGATTTCTAAAGTTGATGCATACCTCTGAGGGATTGATGTTAGGTCTAGGTGCTTTAATATGATGACAATCTTGATCGACTCCACCTTCTTGTAGACCTCATGTACCTTTACTTTTTCCTCCTTTAACTCACACCTTAACTGTGCGCTGATTAATTCCTCCTATTTTAAACTCTTGGCCTTCTCCGCCAGTTCTTCCTCCTTCTTCCCCAACTTCACCTCCAATGCTCTGATTCTATCATTTCACAGAATAGCCTAGCCTCGGTCTCGACCACGAATTTGTTTAGAGAATTGCATACTTTCTCATCTGAAAGTTCTTGAGCATTTACTAAGGGGTTGTCTCCCTTAGACTCTGGCAATGTGATGAGCGCTTTCTGGTAGACTTCAAAGTCTGGCTCATCAATGTGTGACTTGAACACCCAAGAGAGCATCTTCTTGGTCCTGGGGTATGCGCCATCCTTTTCAAAAGACCCCATGGCTAGGAGCCTTTCCGTGGGTACGGTGCTTTAGAACCGTGCGCATAACACCTTCTTTCGTGTCATCCACATAGCCCATTACCTGTCTCTATTATGTATCTAGAGTTCTTATGCCGCGCACCTTTGGGGAAGCTAACTGTTAGAGCGGGGCCTCCTAGGCTATCATGTTCCTTTTCAATGCTCTCCTCCTTCCCTTCCTTAAGCACTATGTCCGCACTGCGCTCTAACTCTTGGTATACAAGGATTCGAGCATATTTTTCACTTCGCTCTCGCTACCTCAGTAATCTACTCTTTTGTAAAACTTATGGCTCCTTGCTTCTCCTTGGCATCCTTCTCATCTGCCTTCATGTCTTGGTGCCTTCCTCATCTTGTGTGCCCTTGCGCCACACAAATACAAACTCTTTCTTCTCCTCTCCACTCTCTTCTTCGAGTCATAGACACTAAACACATGTGGTTCCTTATCTTTCTCAGGATCTTCTTCCTCGTCGTCATCTCCTTCACTCTCATCTTCTCCTTCTCCCAAGTATTTCTCCAAGTTTTCGGTCACCTCCGAGTCAACTTCTTCATCCACCCTCTACTTCTTCCTGAGAGGTGGCTTCTGATCAGGAGATTTGGCCTTCTCTTCTTCCTTTGGTGATTCTTCCATGGTGGTGGGTTACTTGGGTGCCTCTACTTCTGGTGTCTTCTCCTTCACTGGAGACTTCTTTCTCCATATGTAGGTGCTTGGCTTGGCACTTGTAGATGGCATGCTCACTATGTCGAGCAATCAAGCACACTTGGTGCTCCTTCCTCTCCTCTACCTCTCTTCTTAGACGTTGGCTTCTTCTTCCCCAAGGGGTCTTCAGGTATGGAGATTTCATCCTCCAAATACATGCCCTTTTCAAACTTTGGCCTTATGTGCATGTACATGCACGCCGCAGATCCTCCAACGATGGGAAGCATCATCGGCCTAGTCATTTGGATCTCATGCGACACGTACTTCTCCACGTATGTGCACTTACCGCCAGGGTAATTCAGCTTCTTCCTCATCTCCTGTGTTCCCGGTCCAACCTTCCTAGTTCTAGCATTAGGTTCTTTGATTCTTTAAATCTAATTACTCCCGCTTGGAAGTATTGGGCCTTTGAATGTGTAACATCCTCATTTTAGACAATAGAACAAGTCAATTTTTTTTTTTTTTTTTGATAATTGCATCCTGGTTCTAAATACATAATTTAGAACTCACAAATCAAATAACCATTCTTATAACAGACAACCATATGCAGCTGTAATGACTCGGAGTACCTCCGATCTATTCATTCCATGACTCGGTAATCTACCGATCTATTCATGAGTAATAAGAGTTGGTATTTTTATTTAACACTTCACTCTTGCGGTTCTCTTCCCTATTCTGGGATTCAGAATGCTCTGTCCAAGGAACCTAACTGAATAATTGTTACCATTATTCATCGGCATCTCATCCCTTAGACTAGGTGAATTAGGACAACGCAATCAGCAGCTTGCGATACTTTGGCCAAAGATTTGAAACATACTGTTTATGTCTCGTATTCCTTAACGGCATACTCATCAATCTGGAATACGCCCTTCACCCCATTCTTATGTTATGTAGAATGTCTTATACCGACTTCTGTCAGTCCCTCCTATCTCAACTTATTCACTCGGAAACGGATTAACAAGGTGATAACGTTATATGGATGCCCACGAGGATTAGGGATACGATGACGTACTGGTTCAACCCTAGTTAAACCAGTGTGTCAAGATACCCCGATTCTCCTAGGCAGCCTTGTAACGTGATCACATTCCTAATCGGTCCCTGAGTAACTCGTTCGAGATCAAAGTGTAAATCTTAGCGATCAATGCAAAGGGTGTCGTCATAAGTCACCTGCATTGTTGTAACTTTGAAAAGATCCTAATCTTCTCGGAGGTACAACCTTGCAGTTGACTTGTGCCGTCAACCTTTAAATCCGCCTCGAAAAGATCTACTTATTAATATGTGTTACGCACGTTGAGTTTAAATTACATTAAAGATGTTCCCCTAAGGTTAGCCTTTCCCGATCCCTGGATTCTTCATCTTAGGATGACCTTCCTCAATAAAACCCATTCACGGTGGAGATATTAAGGCCAAGGTCTCATCAAGGAGTTCTTAGAATATACATAATTCTAAAACAACGAAATCGGTCAATATCTCATAGACTTCACATGAGATTGACATCTGAACCCCATTAGGTTTATATCAGTTTTCATAATTGAATTACTATCATACTATTTGTATCAAGATATAAATGATTAAGAATCCAATTAAATGTTGTCCTGTCATAATCAAGACTAGGGATCAATAATTTAGTTCATCTTGTTTAGCGTTCTGCTTGGGTTTACTTTAACCCTATCTTCCCAAAAAGACAGTGAACTAAATTTCAATTTAGCTTTCGATAGAACATACAAGAACTACTAAACACTCATAAGAATTCAATCACATATTCTTGTAAGATTTCATTGGTATTCACAAAAGTCACCAATTATACAATGATAACAATACTCTCACGACATAAGAACCGGAGAAATACTAACTATCAAGATAGAAATACAATCACATAAGTATCAAATATCCATTTCCATTCCTTTCGGTACTAATCAAATACATTTTATGCATTCAACATACTTGATACATTACTCAACTGAAAAAGGAACATCTTTCCTTATATGGTACATTTAGAAAATCAAGCGGTAATTCATTATAAAATCAATTTAAACAATCGATCGTCTATCGGATCTCGCATGCTTTTACCACTTACGGCATCCATCTGTAAAAATTGTCAACATGGGTCAGTTCAATGAACTGAGCATGATAAGCACTAACCTTTAAAACAATTGCAATACATCAATTGTTTTCATTAAACACCCTGTTTAAATGAGATCAAATCATTAAAACGTTAGTGACCAAGAAGACAAATGCATCTAACCAACTATCCATCTGAATCCCAAGGACAGCAACATCAGACGGATTATATATTCAACATAATAAATAAATAACCTTTCATGATTCCATCAGCATGATAGAACAATTCCAAAAGTTAGATAAACAATTATATCAACCTATACTTTATAACAGAAGAGAAATAAACGAATAATACTTATTTCCTTCAGATCTAGCTCATGATCAGTATCTTGTCTTTTCAAGAGCAAGGCATTCACTTAATACACAAGCAAATAAATCAGTCGAGACCATCAACAGCACCACTATTTTGTTAAAGCTTACAAGAAAGCAACTACAGTACAGTAGCCCTCATGCCAAACAATGGTGTCTATCAACAAGCAGACTCAGTATGTCCTCATGCAAGAAGCGTGCAGACAAGAAGATATTAAATGCCGTTACCTGTTAAGGTGAAATCGACTACTCCTAAACTCAATCAAGCTCAGAAATGGATATCTATGCACAGAAGACGTAACACGCCAACAATACCTTATGACAACCTTCAACTCATTCAAGTCCTTTCTACTGCTTTGTAAGGCTTTTAGACCCAAGGTCGAATTCAAAGGATCTCTTACATTATCGTAGTCAACAAGAGACTCGAAATCATTTTAGCAATGACAATTCCCTATGACTATGCAGAGAGATTTTTAAATGAAATCCACGCAACATGCACAGCCACATCTATCTGGAATGTAATCAGAAAGAAAACATAACATAACATAACATAGTCACTTCTGAACGCATCCAGAGTTGAAAGTATGTTATTCACGACCTACTTTATAAAAGCCATAATACATAATGTCAAGTTATTTTAAGAAATCCAACAAAGCCAAAAACATTACATGTTCATACTCAGGCTTATACAGATACAGTGACACAGATTACCAATCAAGGATTTAAAACTAAATCCGTATATCAGTATTCACAATATAGCTTTTACAGAAGCCGATATACAAGATATCTTTCCAAACTCAAGGAACCCAACAGTGTCGAAACAATAGTAACTAAGCAAGCTTAATTTGAGACAGGTACTGTAGTTACCTAGAAAGGATTCCACTGAACCCGAGTAACAATATATCAAATAAATAATAAACAATGATTCCCAACTGTGCCAACAATGATAAACATTAAAAATCAGGCTTAAACAAATCACTGATTTCGTAACAAGAATTCCAACTGAATCTCTCCAATATTCTGGAACAAGCTTACATAGAAGGAAACGTAACAGTACAACCAGGGAGTCTGTACCAAAATTTATTACAAATAACAAAGGTCGTATGACCTGTTACTTCTTCTAGACTCCAACGAAACTCAAATTACCAATATTCAAAGATATAAAAAGCTTCTACAGTGGTCCATAGTGCACGAATCATTCAATGGACTCTACAGAGTCGTTTCAATATAATAAATATATATATATATATATATATATATATATATATATATATATATATAAACGGGTTGAATCCCCTTAACCTTCACGAAAGGGAAAAACAACTCCAGTGAGGTCGTAATGAATACTGTAACACAATATGTTACCTCTTCACAATAACTATAAAATTCATAACGAAACCCAACAAAAATCCATAACCACCACTAAAGAATAACCATGACATAGCTTACAAAAAGTTCAATTTTAACTAAACAATCAAACAAATGTCCATCAGTATCCCTTCAGACAAGTACCCACAACAAGCAACAACGGAAAGTATCAACAACAAGCATCGACTTTGAGTATAAATCAACAAGCATCACAGTGGCCTATACCCATCACAAGAACAATTTATGGGCTCTCGCAGAGCAGGCCGAGCATACCTTCTTTTCATATATTTCGCATATAAAATCCAGAATGCAAAACACAAAGAAATATAGCAACAGTTCGAATATAATAAACACCCATCAAGGGTTAAATTGAAAAGCCGAACCAGCATGAAGATACAGTGTCGAAAATCACACAAGGATACCATAGAAACCATCTATTTCCATAAATCATTTGAACAGAGTTGTTCTAATGAAATCATTTGAAGAAGAGCAAGATTTTTAAAAGTTAGGGCCTAACATGCCTGGATATTTGCTCAAAATTCCGAAGCAGACCACTGAAAGAGCTCGGACTTTCTTTTCCTTTTCCAAGTTAGAGCCACCAACAAAATTTTGCTATTTCCATGACATATATATTTTCCTTGCCAGAGGAAAGAGCTAGATACGCTCATACTCACCATGCAACACCAAGAAGACTGGTGCGAAGAACCAGTGAACAGGCAGAGGGAAAACCGGAATTCGTGATAAGCCAAACAAACCATTAACTTTCCAATTTGCATGCCTTCTCGCGAAATCCGAGCTCGACTACCGAGCTCATTAATTGCATTTACTCCCAATTTCCCGCTCAAACTCCACTGCCACCGACCGCCATAGTTGGCGATAGACAAGAGAAATTCCAAGACCATTTCCAATTTTGGCGACCTGCCACGTCGGCTCAAGTTAGCCGTTTTAAAACCTCCACCAATTACCTGTCCCTCATGCTTATCCACACATTTAATAACATAGAAACTGCCGCCCATGGTTCGCACCCCTCCATAGGTCCCCTTACATCCTTGTTCAATAGTTAGGTTAGTAACTTAGGTTAGAATTTAGGATAACACCTAGTCTAACTTCTTAGAACATAGATATTAACTTAGAACATTAGCTCTTAGCCTAGGTCTAGGTTAGATTAACACTAACCCCTAGGTTTTAGTTTTAGGTTACTAACGTTTATAATTCCAGTTAGGTCTAACATTTCTTACGCTCAAAAAAAGACCCACAACATGCATTCTCGAACAGGGTTAACTCCTGTACTGCCATTAGGCTACAGAATTATATGTAACTGAATTATTACCTGGTCCGCGATCAAGACCTTCCAGATATATTTAGATATCGGGAACCAATCCTTTTCACACGATCAACCTGAGTTAGACTCGGGATTGGCTTTATTCAACGAATTCAGACCTTGCAACCGGTGAAAGGTTTATAATTTTTAATTCATCATGAAAAACTTAAAGCACCACTTGGATCAATACCACTGATCCAAGGCTAGGTCTTATAGATGAATAACTTCATAATTCGTTCCGAGATCAGATTAAACTCAGATGTAAAATGAAATAAATAAAAGAGTCTAATCATATTCTGACTCAGTCAAAGATCTGCAATCTGCAAAGAAGATACAGTACATATCAAGCATGACTTCTCAATCAAAGGAACACATCCTTTTTTTGTTACAAAAGAAATCACATATCAACACTTGTATGCTTAGGAGGAAGTAACAACAGTTCAGGGTGTTACGAGAATGTGAAAGGAAGCTTGCACCAAGGGCTCCATGATTCATCAATAAGCTTGAATCTACCCAAGCAGTAGTGCTGGTACACCACAAACTCAACTTCTCCCTCAGTGGCTACTAGGAGTTGTTCAAGGATCCTCCACTCTACCCCGAATGCATTCTTCAAGCACGTATACCACTTTTCCAGCCGTGCTTTGTGGGGAGCCATCATTGTATCACAAGCATGCTTCTCAAACCTCTTTACGGGTGAAGGGTCTTTGGCTGGGTACTCCCACATGAACTTGTCTAATGCATCCGACACTTCAATTTTTGCAAACACTATGGTGAGCAATAAATTTCCAAAGAGGATCCTGTCCCCTTCCTTCACACACTTAACAATCTCCTCTGCAATGTATGCGAGATAAGTTGTATATATCGTCCCCTCTGTAATCTTCCTACAAACATGTAGCCAAGGTTTGTTGACCTGCATCCATCTTTCTTGGCCATTCAACTTAGTCACCAGATGCATGGCCATCTTCATAACAGGTCCTTGATGTCTGAAATATCGTAGTACCGCGACCCTTTCTTGCAGGCATACTCAGTGATGGTCTCTTGAATAGCCTCCTTGTCACCAAGGTCATCTTCTAGGCTATCTCCCTCACATATGAGGCCTATAAATTGTGAAATCAACTGGGGAGTCACACACATCTTGTGCCCAACAAAGTGGAAATAGTCTTTGTGCACCTGAGACATCAACCACTGGTACAAGCAATTTGGCTTCCCAAAATAAGGCAACTCATAGAGTTGCAATAGCCCTACCTTCACCAATTTAACCTTAACGTCATTGTCATATATGGGAAAACCTTCAGGTGTTCGCTTGTTGGTGGGGCATACCAATTCCAATGCCATTTCTTTCTCTATGGTGTTTATGTGGTGATTATAGTCACTAATAGGTATGCTTCTCAAGTGGGATTCCCATTCCTTTCCCATCATCACCCCATCTGGGTATTGCATCTCTGCATACCATTCTTCATTTGTGTCTACTTCAGGTTCTGGTTGTTTAGCCTTGGCTTTTCCCTTTCCTTTCTTGGGTGCCATGGTCGAGGTATTTTTATCACTCCTACCCTCTCTTTGTTACTTTTTCTTTCTTCTCCCAACCTTCGATCTCAGATCCATGATATAACTCTTCTAAACCCATGCCCTAGTTTTTCAAACCCTAACTTGGATAAACTCTTCACAAGACAATGCCTTTTCAACTCCTTCCATGCTTGTGTAATTCCTTCTGGTCCATAATCTCAAACTAGATCTTTGCATTTTAATCACACAGATCTTCCACTTGATCAAATCTGAAAACCCTAGTTTATAACACTCGCTTATATCTCCAACTCTTCATTTTCACAAAGTAAAAATGAGAGTGCCCCGACCCTTTATTTATAGTTTTTCCTTTTTCTGATCATTAAATGCTACTTTACCTACCCCCATACTTTTTCATTTAATGTGGATTTTTCAAACAAATTCCATCTTCAGCGCCTTCACTCATGCGCCCTCATTGTGCAAAACTCCTCCAACCTTCCGCGCGTAACCCAACTAACCTGATAGGAGACTCTTGTGCATGCTTAACCTGTGCCAAAGGTACTTCTTCTATCCAGATTCTTTCTTTCTCCTACCTCGTGTTACTTTAACTACACTTCCTTTTCCTTTGTATGTGGGATCTACAAGTAGCTTTATCCTGGCACCAACCATTCTATCTTTTCTCTTCATCTACCTCTTTCAACCTGGGCTACACAACAAGGCTCTTCAACACAACTTCCTTGGTACTTTTAATCATGCACTTCTTCACTTTTCTCCACCCCACACTTAAACGATGTGCGGTCCTCTACACACTCACAAATTCTCCAAAAATAGCAATAAGGTTACCGGCGCCCAAGGCACAAAACCAAAACAACAACACGAAAGGGAAACACAAGAAAGGGAAAATGCATAAAGGAAACTTCTAAACTAACTGGCAAAACTGCCTTATTTACAAACACCAAGAAGACTTATTTATAGTAGGGCTTCAGCCTACTACCATTGAAGTGTCCAAGTAACTTCATCCCATCCACGCTTTTAAGCGCACGTGCCCAAATCAAGGATGTATGAAATTGTGTAGGGACCCAACCAATGGACTTTCAACTTTCCAGGATGGTGCAGAAACTTGGAATCATATAGTAAAACCATCTTCCCAACCTCAAACTTCTTGTTTCTAATGTGGCGATCATGCCAAGCCTTTTAATTTTCCTTTTCCATTGTCTAGCTCCATCAGGCAAGTGATCGTCTCTCATCTAGTTTCATTAGCTCATTAATCCTTTCTTCCAGTGCTTGTTCATCGGCTAATCCTCCTATGTGCACTATTTGTAGAGAAGGTAACATAAATTCAACTGGTAAAATGGCTTCGCACCAAACACTAATTGAAAAGGTGTGGCCTTATTTAGTCTTTTATATGTTGTTCTATAAGCCCATAATACTACCAATACTTTGTCATCCCAATCAAGTCTTCTGACATCACAAATTTTGGTCAAGGTATGACTCAGTATCTTGTTGAATGCTTCCATGGTGCCATTTACTTGTGGGTGATAGGGTGTAGTGTTGTGATGAGCCACCATGAACTCTGATAACAGGATCCTCATGGTCTCATTTAGAAAATGTGTACCCCTATCACTTGTCAAACTCAACGGACATCCATAACTCATGATAATGATCTCCAATAAGAACCTTGCCACTATTTCTGCCATGCAATCTTTAGTTGGGGCTGCATCTACCCACCTTGTGAGATAATTCATACAAGTGATGACATAACCTGACCCAGTCCTACGTGCTTCTGGTGTAATAGGTCCTACAAAATTTATCACACATTTTTCAAATGCTCCGGGTTAGGGATAGGGTGCAAAGGCATTTCATCTCTCCTTCTTGGTTTGCCAATGCAGCATCAAAGTGGTCACATGCTTTACAATAATCTCTATAATCCCTGTACAAGTTTTCCCACCATAATCCTACCATTAATATCTTACGTGTGGTGACATCACTGCGTAATTCCCACCAGCACTTTCTCCATGTGCTTCCTCCATGATGGCTAGATGCTCATGCTCTAATACACACCTGTGTAAAACCTCATCTCATCCCAACTTGTATAAGTCTCAACTAATCAACATGTAGGGCTTGGCACATATGGTCAACCGCTTCTTCTCCAATGCCTTCATGCCATCTCGACACCACACCTTCTTGTAATAATACTACAATCTCCTCCAAATCCAAGGGCATGTGCAACAATCTAAACAGTTGGGCGTCTGGCATTGCTTCCTCAATACTTTGTGCATCCTCTCCTGAATCAATCCTTGACAGATGATCAGGCCCATAGTTGCTTTTTTTAAGCTTCACTACAATAGTGAATTCAAACTCTTGAAACAACAACACCCATCAACATATGCGCCCTTGAAGAATGGGCTTGTTTACTAAATACTTTAATGCCATGTGGTTAGTGTAGAATACAAAGGGTGTTTCCAACAGATACTGTCTAAACTTGAAGAGTGCGTAGATCATCGAAAATGCCTCGCACTCGGTTGTGGTATAATTCTACTCTGTTGGTGTTAGCTTCCTACTTACAAAACTGAGAGGATGATCAATAATCCCTTCACCTGGTTATGCAAGTACTGCTCCAATGGCGGTCCTTGAGGCATCTACATGGACATGGAAGGGCTTTTCCTAAGAGGGAAATGTAAAATAGGTACGGTAATAAGCCTATCTTTTAATGTATCAAACACCCCTGCTGCGCCTCTCCCTAATAGAAGGCATTTTTGTGTCTAAGCAGCTCCTCTAAAGGCACAACAATCTTGGCATATCCCTTAATGAATTTTCTATAATACCCTGTATGCCTAAGGAATCCGCACACTGCGCTCTAGCTAGTAGGCTCCCTTAACCCCACAATAAGCTGTAACCTCGGTGGGATCTACCACCAAACCCTCCTTACATATGATATGCCCCAATAAGGTCTCAAAGGGTGTAGTAAACACACACTTCTTAATGTTAAGGGATATCCTCAACTTCCTACACCTCTCAAACATTAATCTCAAGTTGTCACAATGCTCCTTAACCAGACCATATACTATCTAATCATCCAAATAGACCTGAAGAAATTTATGGATGAAGTCCTGGAATGCTTGCACCACTATGCACGAAAAAGCAGCAGGTGCATTCTTCAACCCAAAGGGCATGACCGTATATGCAAAAATTCCCCATTCACTAGCAAAAGTTGTCTTCTTCTGGTCTTCCTTTGCAATCTGGACTTGGTGGTACCCTAAAAATCCATCCGTAAAGGAGTAGATTTCACGCCCAGTGACTCCTTCCAAAATTTCCTCAATGAAGGGGGTTGGAAATGGATCAATGACACAAACTGCATTCAATTCCCTATAGTCCACACAAATCCTAATCCACCCATCCTTCTTGATGCTGATTACCATCAGACTTATCCACTCGATTCTTCCACTACCTCAATGATCCCAGAAGCTATCATTTTGTCTATCTCCTCCTTAACTTTCACATGTAAATTGGGATTCATCCGGTAGGGCCTTTTTCTAACCAGGTGTGCACCATCCTTCAGTTTTATCTTCATCTCCCCAAGGAATGGTGAATGCCTTTGAGCTCATGGTACCCGCGTGGGAATAAATCCTCAAATTTGCACGCAGCAGATCAATGATCTTTGATACTTCCTTCTCTATCCAGTAATCCCAATAATAGCTTCCTTAGGTTCTTCTTCTGAACCGATGTTAACTTTCTTCATCTTTAAAGGCTCATGGTAGGCACATGCGCAAGCATCTGCAATGTCCACTACCTCACACGTCCCTACAAAAGGCTAACATCTAAGATTTTTGATTCCTCTCCATCAATCACATATACCAACTTTCCCTTCTCCTTTCCCAAACATGTGCAATCTAGATGTAACTCTTTTGTTTCCTTAACTTCTTCAAAGCATTCCCCTATAATCTGGTTCACCTAATAATTCTAACAGCCTATCTTCATTGTTCTGGCACTATCCCCCATGGTAAGGTGCTTGATACCCTACTGAGCCTTATCAATCAATGGCTTGGTACTCGGATACTCAAAGTTTTAAATAAGGTCATCCAAGCTCCTACCAATTACCCATCTAGCGGTGTGTCTCTCGAATGAATTTACCATGCGCGCGCATAACCCCTGTAGTGTAGAATACAAATTTTGCACCCGGAGGGATGGTGGCAAAGCTTCGCGCCTTCTCTCCAAACCTGTTCCCACTCCTAGACATAGAAAGAGGTGGGCTCCTTCCCATGGTAGTCCTTGATGATTGTGGGTACATTAATCCTAGAAAATCTAACAAAGAGAGCAATTCTTATCTTGCGCCACTCTAAAAGGCTCTCCGATGTGTGGCCCACCAATAATGTCTTGTGCAAGCAAGACATAACATCTCCCTCCATTCCTTCTCATTCTTCCACTGAGCTTCTACCTCCTATAGAAAGATCTCAGGGAAGGCTCCTCCTGAATACTTGGGTAGTTCTTTTCCTCCAAGGTGCCTAACTAGTGCACGCCTTTATTACCTTGGTCACCGACCCTCTCAACTGTCATCCCATTAATTCGTAAGTTCCATGCACCCAATTGTCACAAGCCAGACTAGTGGTATCACTTACTGATTGAGCATCTTCAAACTGGATAACTCTGTTAGTAGGGTGTACCATCTTAGGGTCTCTGATTGAGTGCACATAAATCTTGTCCAGAACTTCTTCTCCCAATGGTTCAATATAGGGTGTTGACTTCCCATCAACTAGGGGTATAATGACCCATTCCTCTTTGTTCTCAAAGCTGATGTACCCTTTGTTGAACCGAAGGTCCACATTATTTTTGTAACACCAAGGGTGCCCAAGTAGTGCTAGGAAATTGTCCACCTTGGCAAGTGCCAAGACTTCAAAGTCCCTAGTAAACTTAGCTCCTTGGATAGTAATAGCTACATCCTTCAAGACACCGATGGGAATTGCCTTAGTTTTTTTTGACATATACAAAACATTTGAAGATGGCTTTAATGTAGGTCTCCCCATCTGATGCCATGCATCCAAATTTAGAACATTAACCTCGCGCTAGTGTCAATGAGTATATTGCTGATGAGCCATCCATCTATAATTGCATTCAATGTAATTTCCTTGTCATAGTCGAGGCTATGAGGGGGAAGGTTTTCGTGTAAGACATGTCTCTCACGCTCTTCTCCGGCATGTGATACCTTCTCTCTCAACCAAGATCCTAGTAAAGGAATGATGTTCTCCTGCCTTAGCATTATACACACCTCCTTGACCTCATCCAGGTCATCCTTTTTCACCTTGAATCTCCTTCCTTGTTCCTCCTTTCTGGATTTCTCCTTTAGACATTGGATCTCCCTTTGTAGGCTTCGAATAACATCCATAGTGTCATGATATATCTCCTTCTGATGCATAGTGTTTGGATATTTTCCTTGAACAACCTCCTCCCTCGTAACTAGGGTCTTCTGTCTTGGTACCTCTCTTGCTTGTGCAGATTTTGCCCTTGTTGTTACCAAGACAAGCTCCAAACCTTCATCCCGTGTTACTCAAGGCATCCCTTTGTATGTCTACCTTCTTAATGTTGACCATTGCGGTGACCTTTTCTTTCTGTCTTTGCTAATTCATATGCTCAAAAAACTCTAGGCACTCCTCATACTTATGCTTCTTTCCACACCACGAGCACTGTAACAAGTCCGGGCACTCATGCTTATAATGTTCTGTAGATCCACAGTTGAAACATGTTCCACATGGGAACTCACTCCTTCCTCCTCCATGGTTACCTCGACCACAGAATCCTCCTCGAAAACCTCTCCCACGTGTGCCTCCATTTGCGCACTCCTCATAACAGTGATCATCATTTTTAGAACCACTTGACAATGCTGGTTTGGCATACCCCATGATCAATGGCCTCATGGATCTGGTCAATGAGCCTACATTCTTTAGTATCATGGGTTGTGGAGGTACAAATCTTATAATAACAAGATACATTCTTCCTGATCGTGCATGCTGCAGCAAGGGACATCTACTTGCATCATGGTCCCCATGAAAAATCTCACAATCTACTATCACAGCGTGTACCATCCTCCGGGGGAAATTATCCTTAACGTGCCCCTCTATTTCACAATCCATGCACCATAAACCACTGTGAGTCTCATGGACTGAGTTTGCAGACAATTTTTCCAACTATTTGGCCATAGCAACAATCTGAGCCTCAAGAATGGGCTAACACCAATATCAATACTACCAATAACCTTGGCATGCAAGGTAGCTTCCAATGCTTCGCATAGATCTGTAAAATTTTTATGAGACAAGGCCCTTCTAAAAGGGGTGATCAATCCTCCAACAAACCACTGTGCATGCTATGAAGGGTGAATATCATATGACAATTTAGACAAGAGAGTTTTAAAACGTGCATCATACTCCCGCACACTCTCTGCCATTCCTTGTTGAATCTCCTTCAAAGTGCTGATGCTTTTTTGATCGAACTCAATAATGTGGAACTTTGCCAAGAATGCATTCTTTAAATCAGTCTAGTCCACCACCATTTGATGAGGGTCATTGTTTCTATACTAGCTATGCGCATGCCTTTGCATTGTGGTCGCAAATTGACTAGCCTTTCATTTTGGTGTTGTGATACCCTTCACATGCCATAACAGTTCACACTTGTGAACATGTTCCACAGCATCTTCAATTCCCTTGTAATCTGGAAAATGTAGAGACATTTCAAAGAATACTTGAGGTGATGGCTGGGGTCCTTTTCTGAACCAAAGCCTTGGTTCCCTCTAGTGTTTCCTCCACCTCCCGATTCACGAGTCGCATCGGGTCCTATACCTCCAAAGCCACCAAATCCACTAGAACCACTGGGTCCAATAGGGCATGTAGGAGCTGTACAAAGCACCCCCATGGTCCCACTTTGGGTGCACTCGATGGTGCGTGATAACACCCCACTACCACTACCGTGTCTCACGCCACTTCCCGATGCAATCCAGAGCTTATACACTTGCCCCTTGTCCAAAAACTCCTCCAAATACTAGAATATGTGCAGCCATAGAAGAAGGAACTAAAAAATTATACCTCCTAGGTGTGGATTTGTCTCTTCCACTTATATCAATTGGGTCAATAACACTTCTTCCTAGATCAAGAAAACCAAGTTCTAGGGCTCGATCCTTTGGGTGGATTTAAATATGTGCCAATGTCTCTCCTCTCTCCATGTGATGAAAACCCACCGGAAGTTGAAGGGGTCTCCCTCATGTGCTTACCAAGATGGGATAACATAGACTCGCTCGATTCCACATCCCCGCGTGAACCTCAACTCCTTCCCGTAATGTCTGTCTCCATAGATCCATCACACTATTAGCCTTGCATCGTCTAACAATCCCCTTGCACGTGCTTCACTATACTTGAGCCATATTTCTTCCCTTTCCTTCTTTGTCGTGATATCTGCCATCTTCCTCCACCCAAGTTCCCTTACCCAACGCTCATAATGGTTTAGCCAGCCATTGGGAGCACCTCTAAACTCATGGTAACCATCAATATCTTCATAGCTAGAGGAATAGCACGTAGAAATGTTCCTTTAGGTTCTCGTAAAAATTCAAACTCAGGAACCTCTGGAAAAAAATACGTAGAGATGGCATACTCTAGAGTGTAGCTAGCTAGTACTCCTCTCCACCAATGATCTACAACATGGGTCCACGTCAGACCTACATCTTGAAACCTTTGGTAGTATTCTTCAGTCCACACATGTGATCTATAACGCCAGCTTGATCTAGATGTATAGGTTGAAAGCCATTCATATAACTTTACTGGGAAGCAATAGAAAAAGTCGATCTGAGATCATGGTAGAGGTTCTCTTCTACCCATCTACGTGTATTAAACTTAGGTCCAGTGCTAAATCTCTGAGAAAATTCATCCTTCGTGCTCTTGAACCATGATTCAACATTTTCCAATGTTAACCGATCCATCATTACTCTTTACACAGATCATGATGCATGTTATATCCCACTACAACTTCGAAAAGAGGTCTTGTGCAATGGAACCAAGATGTAGTCATTTTTACTCCTATCACAAAAGGAAGAACCCCATGCGTGCCACCTATCACCCAGTAGAATCGAGTGCTCACCCGAGGCATGCACGGGTACCGAGTCTCTCTTTTATGTGAGTTTAGTGGGAAGCATTATCTATGATTAGTGTAAGAGTATTTAGGAAAGAAGTTGAGACATACAAGAACCATAGGGCTCAGAACGGCCTCCAGATCCTTGCAGTCACTTCAGACCGAGTGCTTTAATAGATTCCAGAACATATACTATAACAGAAAGAAAGATACAACCATTCATTCGTAGCATGAAAGGAAAGAGAACTCATATGAATGAAATATACATTAAACCCATTGATATTCATATCTATTTATAACAGGTAACCTCAATATATTCATTGGTTCATTATAGAGTGTCACAGAGAGAGCGAGACCGCATGATCATGCACATCATTGGATGTATGTAGCTAAGCTAATGAAAAGAAAAATAACTCCATGCTTAGTACATCCTTTCCTAAACTAGAATATCCACTCACAACAATTCTACAGAGCTTCGCTTACTCTCTAACCCACTATTCCCTATGTATATCCAGATGATATATCTCTCTGTGTGTGTATATATATCTTTTCTGCGGTAGGCACTTGTATTTATCACTTTCCCGGGATACCAACTCACCTTTCCGTGCCCTCAGATCCATCACCAAGTGTCGAATGTGGTCCTCCATGTGAGCATGTTCCTTTAGGCCTAAGCTCTCCACTCCATCTCATGATGATCTTCTAGAAGATTCCATTCGGGGCATGCTTATTTCTTGGGCTAACCTGTTTCTAGGCTGGCATCTTATCTATGCGTAACCAATCACACTTTTCACGTGTTCTGCCTTTCAAACTCAAATTGGATAATTCTCAAACCTCCTTTCGCACGTTGCGTGCACTATTTGATTCCTTAAGCCTTTCTCTTGCGTTCTTTTTCCTTGCGTGCCATTCTATAACTGGGATCTTGTGCACCTAAGCACCTTCATACTTGGTCAATATTCCAGGGGCCCAATAAGTGGGAGGAATGATTCCTTGGAATTCATATTTGAGCGTAGACTTATTTTAATTTTCCACTTTGGCTTCCTAGATTTTCTTGCAGATTTATTAGATTTTTCATCCATGATGAATTTTGTTGAAAAATTATGCGAGACACATAAAATGATGCAAACGATGTTAGATCTTAGTCTCGAAGCTTCACAATGCAAGAGGAATATAACTTGTTTAATTATTATTCTTATTATTATTCTAAAAATAAAAATAATAATCGATTACGAGTTACACTTTTTTAAATACTAACACGAGCAAAATATTGAGACTAAGCTTGAATTACAAATGGGCAAAAATAATAAAATATTAAAATATTCTTGATTATAATGACTTCATGCAAGATCGATTTGAATTATTTTTCCAATGTTGGGATCACATGTGGACTATGGATACTGGTCTTAGGCCAATATGTGAGCTCTTCGAATACGTAACAAACCCTTTCCATGTGAAATCTTACCCATTATATGGAAACATGCGAGTCTTTTATTTTATTTGGCTTTAGTTGAACAACTATTTTTCTTTGCATGTGTGATATTTTCCTTGCCTAGAGAGCTCCTACGTGAATACTTGAAACTTCTTTATTTTCCATGAATTTGTATCCTTTCTCGGGATGCGTTGGAAACAATTTATTTTTTTACCTTTTGGAAAACATGGGTCGAGTTGTTTTGGTAATATTTTGGCATGAATGATTTAAATTTTCTTAAAAACATGTGTGGACTTGTATTTTTTTACAGTGTGGCTTTCTATTCATCTTTCTACATGGACTGGTAAATTTTTAACTAGGCATTGAATTTTCTTTGGGTATTCGTGTATATTTCTTCTAAACTAGCATCCTGATATCCTTATCCCCCATAAAGCTCTCTTTTCCTTAATGGAATTTTGGAATGTTACAAAAAAATGCGTGGATATTTCCTATTCATCAATGTATTTATTATCCTTTCCTCGGTTATCGTGGAAATTCTCCTCCTTGTTGTTGTAGTGCCCACTTCCCTTTGGCACCTTTTATTACCGATCATGATCTTGTGGACTATGTGATGGATATTTTTATAGTTTGGATTTAGTATGGTGTTAGATGTCAAATTCTGGATTATTGTTGAATCGATTTATATATGATGCATGATGACTATTAGAGACACTCACATGTGGATGGTGATATACTATTTGACAGGATGTTTTATGGATGTTGTTCGGACATGTGATTTTGGATAGTTTGAGTAAACATAGAAAATGGAAATTATTTGATGATGATATAGTTGTTGATAAAAATTTTAAATGATTTTGTTGATTGCCTTGATGATTGTTGTGATTCATATGTATAGATGATTTTTTGATTTTATTATATATTCATTTTCGACGTTCTAATATGGCTATGAGGCCGAAGGAGGTATTTGTGTTTTGTAAGTTTAAAACATCACAACAAACATCGGGGGATTGGAGACCAACCACAATGAAATTCTAGGTGAATTCAACAAGGTCACCATGGCAACTTGTTTTGTGTATATGTGTTGTTTTGTTAGGGATTCCCATGGGGGGGATTTCCTTTATATGTGACCATGGGTTGTGTATTTTATTAAAGTGTTTCTTTTATTATTGTTGTATGTATTTTATTAGTATTGTGTTCCTTTCTTTTAATTAATTAGAATTGTGATAGATTAATGTGAGAAATCATTGGTTAAAATTTAAATAAATCAAATTGGGATATGGGAAAATATTAATGGAAGTTGTTGGCTGTTTGCATTTAATATGTAAGAGATGTGTAGGTGTGTGTAAGAGTGTGTAAGTCAGTTTTGGAGTATGAAATACTCCACCTCCATGGAAAATTCGAATTTTTCCTTGGGGGTTGTTTTTGGAGGATTGTGGGACAAGTAAAACTTGTCCCATGCCTCTAAATTTAATTTACCAACCATACTTATGGTTGGAGAAGTGATTTTGACTTTTATAATGAATTGTATTAATCATGTTCCATTGTTTTGATTGCACTTTCTTGCATTTTATTTAATTTTCTGTCCCTTGAGGTGTGGGATTTTTGGAGTGTGCAAGTAACTTGTCATATTTTCACCCACCTCTTTATTGTGCTTGGGAGAATGGATTTTTATTTTGTGTTTGAATTTGAGGATGTGTGATGTGGCATCCTACATGGATCCACATCATCCTCTTCTCTTCCCTCTTCTATATAATTCAAACTCTCTTCTTGTTTTGGGGTTGTTGAATCATTTTGCAACTTCTTTGGGGTGCATTTTATTGTGTTGGAGCTCTTGTTTTGAAGGAAGTTTGGAGAAATATTTGCATGCTTGGGAGATTTCTATTTTGGACTGTGTTCTTGGCTTTAAGAGCTTGCTATTGGAAACAAAAGCTACCATGGAAAGGTAGGCGTTTATTCCTTCTTTATTGTTGTTATTTTCTTGTTGTGTTGTGTGTATGGAGAATGTTTTATTGTATTTATTGGCTGGTTGTGTAGACTTCCATAGGAATGGTGTAGGAGAAGGCTATGGGGAATCCATGTGGGGGCATAAGGGAAAGCCTTTGGCATCAGAATTTTGTGGAGGGAGTTTGGGTTTGGGATCCACCATGGAAAATAAATAGCTTGCATTTCTTACTTTGGGGTGGGCATAAGGAAATGTGGGGGTGGGGGGCATAAGGAGGAATTTGTGGGGGCATAATAATGTGTGTGGGATGAATTATTTTGGCGGGTTGTTCTGTGGATGCCGGTTTCCCAATTGGGAGGAATAAGTAGCTTCCCCTATAGACCTTTCTCCTTGGGCTTGCATGATCAAGCTTGAGTTTTGTTTTGATTGTTTTCAAATGCGGTTGTAAAATGATGTTTTTATGTGGTGTATTTGATATTAATTATGCATGTTGAAATAATGTTGTGTGTTATGGAAGCCAGTTGTTTCCACAGGTTTAATTACACCTCTTATTGTATTTTGGTTGGGGTTCGGGGCCAATGATGAAATAAAGCTTATCCTTTCATTGGATGTCTTAGTTGGGTGGAGAGCATTGCCTTTCCCCCTCTTTTGTTGTGATCAAATTGGAAGAAAATGGAAGTTGCATGTTGTTGTTCTAGAGCAAAGGAAAATGCACTTTGCCAATCCTTTTAGAAACAAATTTATTTCATTGTAACCTTTCCCACTATGTTGTGGATGAAATTATAATGTATAATTGTGAAGAAATGAGGTTGTAATTGAATATGAAAGTGTATATTCGAATTGTGAATGACATTTAAATTTTGTCCTGCTTATTGGAAAGAAATAAGAATTATGTTAATTGCATTCAAGGAATGAAAGAATGTAAATATGTATCTCTTTTGAATTAATAAGGAATTGCAAGGTTTTCCCTCATTTGCATTGTTGTGTGGAATTGGAATATCAAATTGTGATTGGAATCCTTGTTTTGGAAAAAGGAGAAACACGTGAGATGTAATTGTATTAAATTGCCTTGTTTCAAATATATGATTTTGGGGAAAGAAAGAAACTAGATTCTTGTTTTATTTATTACTTGAAAAAGGAATACACTTAAGTCTACCATGGATTGAATTCAATATTTCCTTGTATGGAAAAAAGAGATAATTAAATCTCTGGATGTACGGAAGAAATGTATGTGGGAATAAAACAATATTATGTCTCCCTTGGAAATGTATGAAATTAAACTCAGTATTGCATTTGATTTAGAATAGTTTCTTAAATGTATTAGATTGAAAAAGGAAATTAACTTCTATACTTGGAAGAAGAAATGACAATTAAATCCCTCAAGAAATTGATCCCTGCCTTAAATTTAGAACTGGAAATAATTCAATTAAAAATACACAATTTGGGCCTGCACACATTAACCAACATGGAAACATTAAAATTTAACATGATACAATATCAATGAACTCAATTTGACAAAGGAAACACTTAGGGAAACATTTAAAACATTGCAAATCAGACCTAAACCTTACACGGTCAATTTACAGTCTTTTGTTGTTAACTGTTGGAAAAAAACTTAATTGGAAATCAATTGAGAAAACTTACCTTCATAAAACACTTTAAATCCTTCCTAGAACTATCCTCCATGTCCATTTGGCATGTTTAGTGAAGGAGGTACACAAATTGAACAAAATTTATAAGTTAAAATTTACCAGTTGGCTTTTTAAAAGCTTGCAGATACTTTTTGGAAAATGGACCCCTTAAACTTCATCAAAATGTAAAATTTATATAATCTGTGCAATGAGGGCATCGAGAGATTTCCATAAAGTCCTTGATTTCCCAAAACTGAGCTTCCTAGAAAAATTTATGGTATTTTGAAGTTTTTCTTCCTTGGCGGGAAAATTTGGGAAAAAAATTTCCCATTGAAAAATCCTTAGAAAATTTTGAAAATTTTTGGCTTGGGAATTTTTTTAATTTTCCTCTCGTTGCCCATGACCAATCAAAGGCTACCACGTGTCCTCATGGGGTAGTGGTGGAGGCGTGACATCATTCTTGTAATAAGACCTTTTTAAAATTTTGGAAAACTTTTCCATTTCTCCCCGCCGACCCGCGGCCTATCACAGGCTGCCATGTGACAACTTTGGGTGCTAGCGGAATGGGCAAAACCCTCACGACCCTTTATTATTTTAAAAATTTTGATTTGGAAATTTTTTGTGTTTCCTCCCACGGCCCTGCCCTCACTTGGGATTTTCTCCACCACGGATGTGTGGACCCATGCGTGCCTTTTTCCCCTTATCTCCCCTTCAGCAAATTCCCTCCAAAATGTCCGCCGCCCCGCCCTTCCCTCTCTTCCTTTCTGCTTTGGCTCATGGAGCGACATGTGCCTCTACGGACTCCATGGGAATGCGAGGCACAACTTGCATTTTTACCCTACGTAGAGGAAAAGTTCTAAACCTCCCGCGCTTCACCAACCCACCCCTTTGGGCAATTTTTCTTCCATGGGCCCACACACCTACCCTTTGGGGGAAAATTTGATCCCTAAAGTCCGCCTACCCATATCTTGAGTTCTGAAGGATTTAGGAGGACTTCTTTATATCAATGGAAAGGTGAGAAAATTCCCTATCTAATGGAAATTATTTAGGGAAAATTTGGAAGATTTAAGTGTGTGAAAAATCAAGTTGAAACCCTAAGCTTGTTATAGAGTGGGTATGGGGTAAATTCTTCCTGAACCTAATCGAAAATTCTAACCCTAAAATTTGGACCTTATGATCTCTCGATTAACATAGATAATAGAGAATTTTTCCTAGTGGATTTGTTTTGTTCGTAGAATCTGTTTGTGGTAGTTGTTTCCTCGCAACTTGGTTGTAGACACTCTTAATCAAGTTCGGGAGTGGGTAATGAGACCTTACTCTGTTGACTTCAAATATGTATTCCCTTTCTCACTAGAATTAAACCCTGCTCTTTTCTTGATCTTGTCGAATTAAATACCTTGGAATTTTAAATGATTTTGTCCCTTAACCCCAAAATTTTATTCAGGGAATATTTAGCTAAAATGTCAATGTAACCATTGATTAAATTAATCCCTAACGAGATTTGAGCTAGGTGTGGCTTATTACACTTGTTGCTTTATAATGTGAATTTAGTAATTATTATTATGGGAAAAGTTATCAATTGAATTTAATTATCTTTGAGACTTTGGTCGTTAACTCCTAATAAAAAAAAATTATTCCATAATTTTCTAGCAACCCTAGGTTGTTTCTTAGGTCTCAAGCGGGTTGTTTTAACGGGCATCACACTTGGTATCAGAGTGAGGTTCAAAAGCTTGGACCATTGGGCACACTAGAAAACTTGAGACATGAACTGTAAACCTAGCACACTTGTAAATCTAGAAAACAACCTTGTTTGAAAAAAAAAATTGAAAAAGAAATAAGTATGAAGAAACATTACATTAATATGTTCATTTGAACTACCAGAATTAAAATGATAATAAAATAATAAGTTGTTTGAGTTGTTGTGTTTTCTTAGTGGCATTTGGTCTAAACCCAGGTAACTAAGGATGTCAAATTAAATTGATTTTTGTGAACTTCTAGTGTAGTGGAAAAATTGGTTCCCCTTTTAAAATGTGTTGTTTTACAAGTCCTAATTTTGATTTAATTGTATGATGCATTAAGCCCTTTGTTGAGACCCTTCCTTATTGGAGTTGTTGGAATGATAAGTTATATGGTGTGATTCTTGTGGTTAGACAGTAGTGGTTGTTTTATGGGTGGGAAAGAGTTAATTAGGAGTTGTTTAAAGCTTCATTCCTTCAGTCATTAGGGAAGAAGAGGGCAGTTGTCAATTTTCCATGTTGTTAACCGTGTGAGAGAGTGGACACTAAGTCTGGGTGTCATCTAGGACCCAATCCTGTGTATGTGTTCTTGGAACTAACCTTGAGGCAGAGTACCCCTATTGGTGGCCATGAAGGGATGCAGAGTGAATGTGGTGTTAAATTTTGTGTTTTACATTCGTAATCTTGTGATTATTTTATCAAGGACCAACATCTTATTTTATGATTGGATTGAGAAGCTCTGAGAATCTTTTATTTATTTATAATTTTTGTAAGAATTTTCAAACTTTGCAATGCGGCTACTTAGCCACTTTTCTTGATTGCCAATATTTCTTGGAATTTATTTTGATTAGTGACTCGGAGCTCATTATGTTGTTGGCTACTTAGCCAAATGTTACGTGATTCTCACTTGCTTGTTGTCGAGCTGGTTCTACGTTGTTTGTCTCATAATAATTTGTCATATAGGGGTACACCCTAGCTACCTAGAATGTCCTCTTAAGTGCTTAGAGTTATGCCTTGGTTATGAATGCACGGAACCTTGAGTGTGTCTAAGATCTTAGAGTGACCCTTTTGTTGCTTGACCTTGCTAGAAAAAAAAGTTTGTTGTGTAGAGTGTCAGAGGGAAGTCTAACAACGGTAGTGGTGGTTCTTTTACAACGGTAAGAGCTTGACCCTCGTTGGAGTAGAAGTGTTTAATTATGGGCTGTTAGATTTTGTTATGATTGGATTTCCCTTTTGGTTGACTGTAAACATTACTAGAAAAGTGTTTGTTTTGATAGTGACCTTTCATCAATGGTATGTTAAATTATATCTTAGGTTCCTGGTTGTATCATAGAAAGTTTTGACTCGTGGGATGTATGCATCTTGGTAATTATGGAAAGATTTAAGCCCTTCCAGGTAGTGTGTTTATTTAAGTGTACTTTTTTTACTCTCTTGAATTAAAAATAAATCTACCCTTACCTTAAATTTCCTTTACTATGAATAACATTCTATGACCTATTAATCTTTGGGTTACTTGGAAACACTTATGGATGCTTTGGGTCTTTTAGATATTTCTCTTAGAAATTTTAGTTTGGTAGATCTTAATAGTTAATCTTGATGGTGCTTATATTGTACTTCCTCTTTTTTTTAAAAAAAATTATAACTCTTGGTTGTAAAGTCCATGATTTGGTAAATTATTTGGTTGCCCCATTACATTTGATGCTTTCTAGTGTGGATGTGGTGTCCTTTGAGTAAAGTTACATTGTCATATAGTTTCTTGGCCGGTGGTATCTTGTGGGGACATGAGAATTGATTAGAAAACCTTATTTGGTTATTAGGGGGAGAAAAAGGTTTCCATCTTAGACAACATAAAATTGTTAAACCTTAATAGATTTGTAAAAGTAAGATTATACCTCTTTAATGAGCCTTCCTTGAAAATTCCTTGTGAGACTTGCAGAGACCCACTAAGAATGTTTAATGATGCTTGTAATTATTAGGTGAATCTTTAAAATTTTGGTGTGATTCTTGTTGGCTCATTGTTTCCTAGTTCTTACAAAAATTAATAATGTGTTTTTCTATTGAATGTCTCTTGTTCCTTTAGAATTAAAAATGTTGTATGTTAATTTATATCTCTTTCCCATAAAAACTAATTATGTGATATGTTTGAACCTTCATCCTCATTAAAATTTTATTAATGAGATGACTCAACCAAAACATCATAAAAATTTAATTAAGGATATTTGACCTTGAAGCTTAAACAAATAAACTCTAGCATAGAAAAAGGGAAGTGATCCTTGTTATACCCTTGGTAGATTTATAGAAGAAATAAAAACCATGTAGAAGAATAGAAAGGAAACCTTGTCCATCCACCTTCCTTACGAGTAAAATTAAATGCTCTCTGCCTATACAGAATGGTGAGACATCATACCCACCTTAGTGGTGCTCTTTATAACGTAAACTGGTGATGTCATAATAGAAGGAAGTTTGTAACTAAGGAAGCATGAAAGGAATGTTCTTAACAAGAAAAGCTATAATTTTTGACTAAATAAGTTGATTTATAAAATAAGTAAGATTTATGTGTTTTGAGTGCAATGTATAGTTGAACCTGTAGTTCTATCGTCTACCTGAAACTGTGAAACACTTGGAGGATAGTAGTGTGTTCTAGTTGCTTATTACTTCTTGTCCATAGATGTATGTTCCTTTCTTGTATGAGTTTTGGGTTATCACACCCTTATCGTACCATAGCTTGGTAGATGTGAGTTGTGGTCCTTTTGAATTGAGACTTGTCACATTGTTTGAGAGGCAACCTCCTTGCGTGCTATCTTGTCGTTGGAGACCTAAGTATTGTAATTTTAAGGCAACATATGTTAAGGATATAAAATAACTTCGGGAAGTCTTCTCTTCTTCATATTTTCTTGGGTCATGTTGTTGTTATAGCCCTTTTTCCCATTAGGATGGAAAGTACAAGATGATGTTATTCACCCTTGGATGGTGATTGGACCCCTTGTTATTTGTTCTTCTCCCTAACGACCTTGAGTGGTCCTTGGTGTTTCTCGTGCTCTCTTTATGGTTATTCCGAGCTTGAGTAGGAAAGAAAATAAATAAATCCCATTGTTCTTTAATGTATGGTTCTTGAATTGATATGTTAGTTGCTAAGGGAGATATAAATAGATATATATATCCCTTGATAAGCGTTTGACTTCTTTAGATTTGTTGTTTGGTGTGTTCGATTCTTCAAACAAAAGTGTAAAAATCATACTATAGGAAAACTTGTGGTCTTGACTCCACTTGTATTACCATGAAAAGTTAATTGTACCCTCTCAAGATTATAGGAGTGCCTTCCTTGTGGATTAACCTCATCGTGTGTGACTTCAAATTGTGGGACCTTGAGTAAACTTGTCCCTCATACAATTTTTTTGCCATGTTTGATTCTCGCTTTAGCCTTGTCTAAACAACGAACTATGAAAGAATAATTTAACCCTAGTGGAAACCTCAATTTTTATTCTTGTAGTATGTTGTATTCCTTGGGAAACTATGTGGTATTTCTCAAACTCATGGAATTCTCCTTATTATTCCTCTACTTGGTGGTTACTCTTAATGATATTTTAGAACTCTTCTTTTATATTGTTATGTGTTGTGTCTTGTTTGATAGCGTAAAGTTACTCCTTAAATTTAAATGTTCGTAGCCTTGCATGCAGAAAGTTTATAACTCATCACTTAGAATATCACTTCTTCTAATGAATTACATTGGACAAAACTTGGGAATTCTATGGACCCACACTTGTTTGAAGCAATAAATCCAATAATGGGAGTGATCCTTTTTCTGTTGCCGTTATTCCTATCTCTCTTTCTTGTGACTTCCAGGAGGAAGTCGAGTCTAAGGGGAGGGGGATGTTGTGCCCACTTCCCTTTGGCACATTCTATTACTGATCATGATACTGTGGACTATATGATGGATATTTTTATAGTTTGGATTTAGTATGGTGTTAGATGTCAGAATCTAGATTATTGTTGAATCTGATTTATATATGATGCATGATGACTATTAGAGACACTCACATGTGGATGGTGATATACTATTTGACATGGATGTTTTATGGATGTTGTTCAGACATGTGATTTTGGATAGTTTGAGTAAACATAGAAAATGGAAATTATTTGATGATGATATAGTTGTTGATAAAAATTGTAAATGATTTTGTTGATTGCCTTGATGATTGTTGTGATACATATGTATAGATGATTTTGTGATTTTATTATATATTCATTTTCGACGCGTTCTAATATGGCTATGAGGCCGAAGGAGGTATTTGTGTTTTGTAAGTTTAAAACATCACAACAAACATCGGGGGATTGGAGACCAACCACAATGAAATTCTAGGTGAATTCAACAAGGTCACCATGGCAACTTGTTTTGTGTATGTGTGTTGTTTTGTTAGGGATTCCCATGGGGGATTTCCTTTATATGTGACCATGGGTTTGTGTATTTTATTAATGTGTTTCTTTTATTATTGTTGTATGTATTTTATTAGTAATGTGTTCCTTTCTTTTAATTAATTAAAATTGTGATAGATTAATGTGAGAAATCATATGGTTAAAATTTAAATAAATCAAATTGGGATATGGGAAAGTAATAATGGAAGTTGTTGGCTGTTTGTATTAAATATGTAAGGGATGTGTAGGTGTGTGTAAGAGTGTGTAAGTCAGTTTTGGAGTATGAAATACTCCACCTCCATGAAAAATTCGAATTTTTCCTTGGGAGTTGTTTTTGGAGGCTTGTGGGACAAGTAAAACTTGTCCCATGCCTCTAAATTTAATTTACCAACCATACTTATGGTTGGAGAAGTGATTTTTGACTTTTATAATGAATTTTATTAATCATGTTGCATTGTTTTGATTGCACTTTCTTGCATTTTATTTAATTTTCTATCCCTTAAGGTGTGGGATTTTTGGAGTGTGCAAGTAACTTGTCATATTTTCACCCACCTCTTTATTGTGCTTGGGAGAGTGGATTTTTTTTTTGTGTTTGAATTTGAGGATGTGTGATGTGGCATCCTACATGGATCCACATCATCCTCTTATCTCCCCTCTTCTATATAATTCATACTCTCTTCTTGTTTTGGGGTGGTTGAACCATTTTGCAACTTGTTTGGGGCGCATTTTCTTGGGTTAGATCTCTTGTTTTGGAGAAATTTTGGAGAAAGATTTACATGCTTGGAGATTTCTGTATTGGACTATGTTCTTGGCTTTGAGAGCTTGCTGTTGGAAACAAAAGCTACCATGGAAAGGTAGGCATTTATTCCTTCTTTATTGCTGTTATTTTCTTGTTGTGTTGTGTGTATGGAGAATGTTTTATTGTATTTGTTGGCTGGTTGGGTAGACTGCCATAGGAATGGTGTAGGAGAAGGCTATGGGGAATCCATGTGGGGGCATAAGGGAATTCCTTTGGAATCAGAATTTTGTGGAGGGAGTTTGGGTTTGGGATCCACCATGGAAAATAAATAGCTTGCATTTCTTAATTTGAGGTGTGCATAAGGAAACTGTGGGGGCATAAGGAGGAAGTTTTATTTTTTTTTGGGGGGCATATGGATGTGTGTGGGAAAAGTTATTTTGGCGGGTTGTTCGGCAGATGCCCAATTCCCAATTGGAAGGCATAATTAGCTTCCCCCATAGACCTTGCTCCTTTGGCTTGCATGATCAAGCTTGAGTTTTGTTTTGATTGTTTTCAAATGCATTTATGAACTATTGTTTTTATGTGGACTGTATTTTATATGAATTATGCATGTTGAAAGAATGATGTGTGTTGCGGAAGCTAGTTGTTGCCATGGGTTGAATTACACCTCTTATTATATTTTGGTTTTTTCTCAAGGGCCAATGATGAAGGAAGGATTCTCCTTTCATTGGATGTCTTGGTTGGGTGGAGAGCGTTGCCTTTCACCCTCTTTTGTTGTGATCAAATTGGAAGAAAATGGAAGTTGCATGTTGTTGTTCGAGTAAAGGAAAATGCGGTTTGATAGTCCTTTGAGAAACAAATTTATTTCATTGTAACATTTCCCACTATATTGTGGATGAAATTGTAATGTATACTTGTGAAGAAATGAGGTTGTAATTGAATATGAAAGTGTATATTCAAATTTTAAATGAAATTTAAATTTTGTCCTGCTTATTGGAAAGAAATAAGAATTATGTTAATTGCATTCAAGGAATGAAAGAATGTAAATATGTATTTCTTTTGAATTAATAAGGAATTGCAAGATTTTCCCTAATTTGCATTGTTGTGTGGAATTGGAATATCAAATTGTGGACTGGAATCCTTGTTTTGGACAAAGGAGAAACACGTGAGATGCAATTGTATTAAATTGCCTTGTTTCTAATATATGATTTTGGGGAAAGAAAGAAATTGGATTCTTGTTTTATTGATTTCTTGAAGAAGGAATACACTTAATTCTACCATGGATTGAATTCAATGTTTCCTTTAATGGCAAAAAGAGATGATTAAATCTCTGGATGTAAGGAAGAAATGTATGTGGAAATAAAACAATTTTATGTCTCCTTGAAATGTATGAAATTAAACTCATTATTGCATTTGATTTAGAATAGTTTCTTAAATGTATTAGATTGAAAAAGGAAATTAACTTCCATACTTGGA
The DNA here is from genome assembly GCA_018340775.1 of Taxus wallichiana var. yunnanensis. Classification (NCBI taxonomy): domain Eukaryota; kingdom Viridiplantae; phylum Streptophyta; class Pinopsida; order Cupressales; family Taxaceae; genus Taxus; species Taxus wallichiana. The sequence goes on from CM031244.1 coordinate 169,304,797, forward strand.
AGAAGAAATGGCAATTAAATTCCTCAAGAAATTGATCCCTGCCTTAAATTTAGAACTGGCAATAATTCAATTAAAAATGCACAGATTTTGGCCTATACACATTAACCAACATGGAAAAATTTAAATTTAACTTGATACAATATCAATGAACTCAACTTGACAAAGGAAACACTTAGGGAAACATTTAAAACATTGCAAATCAGACCCAAACCTTTCACAGTCAATTTACAGTCTTTTTTGTCAATTGTTGGAAAAAAACTCAAATTGGAAATCAATTGAGAAAATTTACCTTCCTAAAACACTTTAAATCCTTCCTAGAACAATCCTCCATGTCCCTTTGGCATGTTGAGTGAAGGATGTACACAAATTGAACAAAATTGATAAGTTAAAATTTACCAGTTTGATTTTTAAAAGCCTACACATCATTTTCGAATAATTGACCCCTTAAACTTCATTAAAATGTACAATTTATGTTTCATGTGCAAAGAGGGAATTGAGAGATTTCAGAAAATCTTCGTTTGCCCAAAATTAAGCTTCATAGCAAAAGTTATGGCATTTTGAAGTTTTTCTTCCTTGGTGGGAAAATTTGGGATAATTTTCCCTGGAGGGCCTTTGGTCCGAAAAGTTCCCATTGAAAAATCCTTAGAAATTTTTTTAAATTTTTAGCTCGGGAATTTTTTTTTGAATTTTTCTCCATCGGCCCCTTTGACCAATCGTCGAGAGGTCGCCACATGTCCTGACAGGGGCAGCGGCGGAGGCACGGCATCATTCTTGCCCTTAGACCTTTTAAAAATTTTAGAATTTTTTTCCATTTCTCCCGTAGGCCCATGTCCTATCACAGCCGCCACGTTGTAGCTTTGGGTGCTAGCAGAGGGGGCGGAACCCTCGTGACCCTTTTTTTTTTGAAAGTTTTGATTTGGAAATTTTTGGTGTTTCCTCCCATGGCCCCGCACTCCCGTCCTCACTTAGGATTTTATTCTCCATGGATGCGTAGACCGCGTGTGCCTTTTTCCCCTTATCTCCCCTTCGACAAATTCCCTCCAAAACATCTACCACCCCACCCTTCCCTCTCTTCCTTTTTGCTTTGGCTCATGGAGAGACATGTTCCCCCTGGAAAACCCGTGGGCATGTGAGCGCAACTTGCATTTTTACCTCGTGCAAAGGAAAATTTTCCAAACCTCCATGCGCCCGCTAACCTCGCCCCTTTGGGAAATTTTTCTTCCCTAGGCCCGCACATCCGCCCTTTGGGGGAAAATTTGATCCCTAAAGTCCACCTACCCATATCTTGAGTTCCTAAAGGAGTTAGGAGGACTTCTTTATATCACCAAAAAGGTGAGAAAATTTCCTATCCAATGGGAATGATTTAGGGAAATTTTGGAAGCTTTAAGTGTGAGAAAAATCAAGTTGAAACTCTGAGCCTATTAGAGAGTGGGTATGGGGTAAATTCCTCCCTGAACCTAACTAAAACTTCTAACCCTAAAATTTGGACCTTGTGACCTCTGATTAACATAAATAAAAGAGAAGTTTTTCCTAGTGGATTTGTTTTGTTCTGGAATCTGTTAGTGATAGTTGTTGCCTTGCAACCTAGTTGTAGACACTCTCAATCAAGTTCTGGGAGTGGGTAAGTGAGACCTTACTCTGTTGACTTTAAATATGTATTCCCTTTCTCACTATAATTAAACCTTGCTCTTGTCTTGATCTTGTGGAATTAAATACCTTGGGTATTTAATTGTTTTGGTCCCTTAACCCTAAAATTTTATTCAGGGAATATTTAGCTAAAATGTCAATGTAACCAGTGATTAAATTAATCCCTAAGGAGATTTGAGCTAGGTGTGGACTTATTACACTTGTTGCTTTATAATGTGAATTTAGTAATTATTATAATGGGAAAAGTTATCGGTTGAATTTAATTGTCTTTAAGACTTTGGTTATTAACTCCTTATAAAAAAATATTCTATAATTTTCTAGCTAACCCTAGGTTGTTTCTTGTGTCTCAAGTGGGTTGTTTTAACAGAATCACGGTTGTAAGCACGTGACTTGTTTCTTTTGTGTGGAAAATTCTTCAAAAAATAATGCGTGGATACTTGTAAATTTTATCTCCCTTTCTTACATGACCACTCCTTTTGGCGAATGTGTTCTTTTTTTATTGCTTGAATTATTTCTACCGGTGCGTGGCAATATTCTTCTAAGCTGCGTGAATTCTCCTAATGGCGTTCTTCCCTTTGATGGTGTGAATTCTCCAAATGGATTTATTCCCTTTGATGGCATGAAAACTCTATCTTATTTGTATGATAAAATGCGTAGGAAGGTATATAAGTTTTCATTTTCATGTGGAGACTCTTGGTTAATATTTCTTCATGAAGGCGTTGAAAACAATTTTTTTGTATTCTTTGTAGGAATGATCATGCGTGGTTTAGATTTTTATGCAAGTGTTTTGGATTATGCTTGGATCTGTTGCTTCAATCAAATGTGTGAGAAATTTGTTCCTTGGCATTTATGAGGAACGTGATAAAAATATTTCTTAGAAAACACTTCTTGAGAAGAAAATAAGAAGAAGTTGAAAATAAAAACCTTGAAAACTTCTTCGCATGACTTTTTCCAATAGTCTTTCACGAAGGAAAAATTAAGAGGATTAAAGAAGCTTTCCTGTAACCATTTATTTCTTTCCATTGAAATAACCAATTTCCTCTTCTTTGGGTAGTGGGAATTAATTTCCAGGAGTATTGGAAAAAACTTAATCATTTTCCCATGGCAATGGCAAAGTGGGCTGGCAATTCCCATCTATTTCCCCATGTGGGAAATTGGGAGATATTTTGTCATTTTTCCATCCAATCGGGTTGGAAATCAAGAATGAAATCTCCAAAAAGCAAGGAAAAATAAAAATTTTGCGAAAGGGAAATCCGGAGTGGAGAACCAACTTGGCATTCCCGATAATTGGAGGTGGAAATTTAATTTCCTATGGAAATGAGAAAAACTTGTCGATTAATTTTTAATTAATATTTATTTAATTAAAAACCCCAAAATTTAATAAAATTAATTTTATTAAATAAAAGGGTAAGAAATTAATTAAATATTAATAAATTAATTTAAATTCAATTCACGACATGGAGGAGGAGTTCTCACCCGAAAAGGATGAAACAAAGACCAAAAAAATCACGAGAATAAGATGATCACGATGAGAGTGATAAATCATGTGAAATAACACTTCAGATTTTTTTAAATTTTCATGCTTATCAATTTTGCGAAGTCAAAATTGGCTGATAATTGTTGGCTCTAATTGGGGACAAGGACTTCACGGATGCAACAATGGACCTAAACCCAAAAATTTAATGAACATGGTCTTAAAGACAATGATGTAAAAAATCGAATGATAAGAGATGGAAAATGAAAAACAAGGAATGGAAACAAATCAAAATCCTAATTACCTATGTAGATACGGGGGACAACCCGTTTTCATTTTTGATAATGCTTGAGATATTACCCATTGTAGGGGAAATATAAATGAGTTCCATCAGATACACCAAGTAATAGGTGTTATCTCCACATAAATGCCTCGATTTTGAAAGGGCCTAGCCATAGTGAATTAAACTTCCCATGCTTTCATTTTAGCTCATTCTTCTTGTCCCAGAGAAGAACTATGTCATTGATTTGAAACTATCTCTCCTTAGTTTTCTTATCAAACAATTTCTTTACTTTGGATTGGTGTTCCTCAATCCTGTTTGCTACTTGACTTTTCTATTCTTCAAGATTTTTTCGGAACATGATCCTTTCATATAATGCATTGATGAAGCATTCATCATCGATTTCTTGAGCCAATTTTAATGTCGGTAACTCCAATGTAATGGTAATTTGAGCATCAGTTCCATACAATATTTGCAATGGATACATCCCGATTTCCCTTTTGGGAGTTATGTGTAAGCCCACAATGCATCATATAACTTCTTATGCAAAGTTCTTTGATTTTCTTCGACTAACTTATACATGATGGTAATGATGTTTTTGTTACTAGATTTTTCTTGATCGTTTCCCTAAGGGTAGTAATCTAATGAATGAGATAAAGATATCCCATACCCATAAAAAAACCTATCATATCTAGAGAAGAGAAATTGGTGGCATTGTCTATCACGATCTTTTGTGGAATTTCGTAACGAACCAATATATTCTCTTTGATAAAGTCACAGATTACCATAGTACATGTTTGTTTCAATCGAAATGGCTTCCATCCACTATGTAAAGTAGTCATTTGCGGTGAGCATGTGAGTATGACCAACACTAAAATTTGGATTCAAAGCACCACGATGAAATCTAAACCCCATTATTGAAAGGGTTCTTCAATGACAATTAGCTTCAAATATAAAACCACTAATTTAGGTCTTACAACATTTTTTTGACAAGATTTGTATTTGGCTACCCATTTTGGGCATCAAAAAAATAGTGGGCCAATAATAATGTGCTCACAGAATCTTATGAGCTATTACTAGTCCAGATAAATGATCACTGTAAGCATGATCATGAAAAACTTCAAGCAACCTAGGTTATTGTTCCTTATCAACACATCTGAGGAACATGCCATCAATACCTTTCTTGAATAAGGTGTTGTCCTAAATAATGTATCTAACAACTTTTAATTTGATAGCTCTCTTTTCCTTAGCTATCAGATTCTCAGGACATTCACAATATATGATAAAGTGAGCTATATCAAAATACCATTCATCTGTGGTACTGACAAAAACTACCAGTGGTAAAATTTCTTCAATTGGTTCTTCCTTTGAGTCATCTTGTGGATCGTTCTCTGTGATGAGTTAGTAGAGTCCTCTTCCTCGAATTAACTTGGTAGGTTTGATGTCTAAGTCATATTACTAGATCTTAGAGACCTAGTTACCTCTTTTAGATCCTGGTTCATATTGTGTCAACATTGATTTAACTACGGTGTCCGGAACTAAGAATTTGGTGTGAGAATTCAATACATAGTACCTAAAATGTTTCAAGGCTCTAACCACCATGTATGCATGCCTCTCAAGGGGAGTGTAATTCAGTTCATGTTTCTTAAATCCAAAACTCATGAATGTAATAGGAGATTCAATTCCTTCTTGATTGTGTTGAGTTACGATGGCAAAGATCATTTGTGGGGAAGCAGAACAATAGATTATGAAATAATTTTTAAAATCGGGACACACCAATGTAGGATATTTTTCAATAGCACCCTTGATTTTTTCAAATGCTTCTCTACCTTCCTTTGACCATTTGAAGGATTCTTTTCCTTTCATCATGTCAGCAATTTCTTTGGTTAGCTCGAGAAAAATATGCACAAACCTTCTCAAAAAGTTCACCTTCCCAAAGAATGAGTGGACTCCAAGCTTACTTGTAGGTAAGGAAATATTATTGATAGCTTGAACGCACTTAGGATTGATCTTAGTTCCTTCTTTAGAAACAATATGACCTAGGATTTTCCCTTATGTAACTCCGAACACATACTTCTTTGGATTCAAGGAGATTCTATGAAGTCTGCACCTTTACAATATTTTCTTCAAATCTCTTAGGTGATCTTCTTGCTTCTTTGATAACACCATCAAGTCATCTAGGTATATCATGATGATCTTGTCTTTATAATATGCAAATGCCATATCCATAGCCCTTTTAAAGGTCACTCCAACATTGATCAAACCAAAATACATTATTTTATATGAAAACGCACCTAGAGGATGGTGAATGTGGTTTTATGTCAAGTATTCTCTACGTACTTCAATCGATTATAACCAGAGAAACTATCTAGTATGGATAGAATTTTTGATCTAGTTACTACCCACGAATATGGTCCATGACCGGAAGTGGGTAGTTATCCTTCAAGGAATCTTGATTACGATTGTGGAAATCCACACAAATCCTAATTTGTCCATTTTTCATGCGAATTGGGAAAATATTAGCTATCCAAGGTTGAATTTCAAATTAGAAACATTATTCATGCATCTAACATCTTTTAAACCTCACGGAATATTGTCCCTTCTATATTGGGAATATACTACCTTTGCTTCGGCCTGAATGGAGTTACACCAAGTTTCAAGGGTATGGTATGCTCCATTTCCCTAGGTTAGAAATACTTCAAGTCTTCATATGAGTAAGCTAAGATGTCATAATATTTGGTAAGAAGGCTTACGAATTTGTTGCACTCCTCAAGTGAGCAATATTTACCAATGTTGACTAGGTGAGGTTTGTCCTTGGTATTAATGTTAACTTACTCATAGTCAACAAAAATTGCATGTCTTGCCTACTCTTTCTCTTTGATAAACATGTCATGTTTATCAAAAAGTTATTCAAGTGAAACCAATTCTTTTGGAATTTTATTTCCTTTGAGTTGAATGATGCCATAATTAGGATCCTCATTCTCAACTCCTTCTTGAATGGGTGAGGTCATTGATTTATGAAATGCAAAATCACTTCCTTCAAATTAAAACTGTTAAAAATTATCCATCTTTTCTAAGAAGGCAATAATTTGTTGATCAAAATTGAAGACTTGTCAATTTTCTGCATTGTCAGGAACACTTGGCCTAAAAACCATTTCAATGGTGTATTTGTCTTAACCAAACTTTGAATGAGGGATCATCAATGAAGCTGAGACTACTAGATATTTTTGCTTTGTCATTATTTTCATGAGGGACATATTCTATGGAAAAAATATCTAAGGTTTCTATTGCATCCCACACTTTATATTTGTAGTGTCTCAACCGATCATTCTTTATCCGAAACTGAATTTCTACTTATTTCACGATCAATTCTGCATCTCCAAAGACTTTCAAATTTTGATCCCTTTCTCTTTTGTAACTTGGAGGCTAAGGATTAATGCCTCATATTCTATAGTGTTGTTAGTATTTGAAAATTGGAGTTTGTAAGAAAAATGAAACATTTTACCATTTAGAGATATAAGCACCACTCTTGCACGGAACTTGTTGAGCAACAAATTCCATCAAACTCAAGAGTCCAGATCTCATTGGGATCTTGACAAGTGACCTCAGGTGCATGAACCTCTGTAGTCATCATATAATTACCCATACTTGAGTTTTGAAACAAGACCTGTGGGGTGGATCATCATTTTTTATTACAGTGAACTTTTCCCGAGTCTCTCACATTAGCTTCTTCATTTCTCCACTGATGGGGATCATAGCATGAGACCAGTCCATTTGAATCTCACCACCCATATCTCTACAAAATTTCCTTCTTAACAACATACCATATGAAGCAAGAATGTCAACAACTAGAATGGTTACCTTGACTCGCTTTCGAGGAAATTAAGCTAAAACCATTTGAGCATCTTTAATTTGCCCAATCAGAGGAACTTGTCTTATCTCCATGGAGTAACAAGATCTGAATGTTCTTGTAAAAGTCAAAACAAGAGAATGCACTACTTTTGTAGGCATCACATTATTTGAGGCTCTAGAATCTATAATGTAATTACTTAATTTGCATCTGTTGATAAGAAAGGACACAAAGAAAGGTTCAATATTTTCATTCGAAGGTGTTATGGCTACCATGATATTTTGAGTCTTCCCTTCTTTGGGATTTTTTAGAATTCCTTTAGAGGAATGAACAGTAGAGACACCTTTGATAAACTGGACCAATTTCTCGAGTTGATCCTTATTGGACTTCAAGTACTCTTCTTATGACATGGAATTTTTTTTATCGATATAATAAATAATATGAAATTTGGGAAAATGACCATACTTGATGTCTCGCATACTAGCTCTTTCAAAATTGATGATGTATCAATTTTGAAATTTTCTTCAGGCTTGGTTGATACTGTTGTGGAAGAAGAAAATTTCTTCATAGTTGATTTATCAACTGATTGACTTGACAAAGCTCCTCCTTTCTTTAAGATAGTTTTGACCTTGGAAACCTCAGTCGTCTTGGATTCTTTGGAAGCTTCTTTAGTTTTAGATTCTTTAGGAACTTCCTTGTAGATATTTTTATATTCCACCTTGGTGACACTCTACTCCTTTTTGTGAGAGCATGTGAAGACAACAAAGGATTGACTATTCATATCTTCTACAATTTCTTCATATTCATCTTCTTATTCTACGAAGTACTTGAAGAAATGATTATTAATTTCTCCTTAAGGCTCTTTTGACTTCAGGTTTAGATGTCTCAAATTCTGGCTCTTCTTCATCAACTTCGATGACCTCAACTTCATCATCACTTTCTTCAACGACATCACACTTTGAGTTAGTTGTGGGAGCTACTTCAATAGCAAGCCTTGTTGGAGTGCCTGCAATTCTAGATTTGTTAGGAACATAGCCTTTTCTTGGGATGTATTTGTAAGTATCTAGTTTACTAATTTGAGAAACTTTCTTTTTCAAAGCTAGCACATCATTAGCTAACTTAGTGAGTATGATCTCAAAATCATTAGGGGTATCTTGAATCTTTCCCTTGAGGGAATTTTTATTGAATTTTCCCACCATTATTAAGTCATCCTTAATTTATATGGCCAAGGATTGAGCAATTTCCAAAGTAACCAATCTATCCCTTCTCGATTGATAACACATTTCGAGTGTTGTGCGTTAATAAAGAAACATTTTTGTTCGTCAGGGTTCAAGTGGATTCTGATAGGAACTTTGTTCACCATTTTGTTGAACTTAGCCACAAAATTAATCATGGGTTCTATTGGCTCTTTCTTCACCTGAGATAGTTGGGAAAGAAGAGTACATTCATCCATTTTTGTTTTGAACTTGTCTTCAATATTGGTTTTCATATTGTTCTAGTTTATAATGCGTCCATTCGAGAGATGATGAAACCAATCTGTAGTAATGTCCTACAATGTTTCAATGAAGAGGTGAAAAACAACATCTTCATATTCTCCTAACAACATTGCACATGCATCAAAGAAATAAGAAATGTGATCATCAAGTGAATTCATCCCATCTCCATTAAACTTGGGAAGAATATTCATCAATCCTCATGGGAGGTCATGTCGATCCGGTAAGGCCAATGGGTCTCATGGAATTTCCCATGGTATGTTAACTTCCATCTTGGGAAAAGTAGTATGCAAAGGTGAAACAACATGAGCAAGAATAAGTGCTTGACTTGTAGTGATTCCTCCCTTACTTTCTCTTTCAGGACTGGATGCAAGGATTACAGATTTACGAGGAGTGTTACTTATTAGAGGAGATAACTTGAAACCAAAATTTCCTTGAAAATAAAAAATGGGATCAAATCAACCTTTAGATTTTTCTCCTCATGTAAACCTCTTTCCTGCTAGTTTGAAATCTTTACTATGAAAGGATCACTGAAACTTTCTGATCAGATCTAGCCTTTTCTTTTCTCTCTCTTTCTCAATCTCTTTACACCTGAATGACTCTAAGAACTCTCATAGCTTGATTTTCTTCATTATCCAATACTGATGCGATGAGATGAAAATGATAGTCATTCATGCAAATTTTCAAATATTTCCTCAAATATGATGATATGTCTTCTTAAGTATCTACAAAAAAAAGATTTGGTTAAGATAGGTGAGTTACCTGTAATAGTCATACATATTATTACCTTGGTGGAAGAGGGCCACGTCAGTGAACAATGATCAACATGTGTCCAGGAGGTCTTCTGGCCACAAGTGTGGGTGCTCTTCTTCTAATGTATTCAATGTAGATTTCTCTGTCAATGGCTCTATCAATAGCCATAATTTTCTACAAGCTTCATGGTTTTACAAAGCTATTATCCAAAGGTTGACAACAATGTCTCCTTGAAAATATTCGTTGGGTGCAAGATTTGGTTGAATAACTAGAGCTTGTATAGAGGGGATAGTCATAAAGATTTAACCAACAACTGGTTAACGATTCCTGAATCCCTAATAAAGTCACCAAAAAATTATTAGCATATGGATTTTCACACATGCAAATGACATGCGATAGTAAGGGAATGAAGTACCTCCTCAATGAAGGCGAGGATGCCTTTATTGAAAACTAAAATAATATTTACATTTGTACATTCAAAATTGTATGTGGGGTGTTTTAGAACATCAAATAGAAAGAAATGTGAATAAGGGATATGGAATGGAATGAAGGAAAGAAATGGAAAGGAATGAATGGAAGGAACATGCAATAACTAGGTAAAAGTAGATCCTAATATTACAAATACAAAAACAATGAATAAATAACTCAAATAAATCCGATTTCAAATCATCTAAACAAGAATAAGTAGAAGGGAACACATATGAGAAAGTAAATATCGAGCTTAATCATTTGTGAAAAATAACAACATATTAATATCGTTGACAATAAGATTGAAGATAATATTTGCATGTAAGATTTAAACATATAACATATAATGAACATAAGAACATCAAATGTTACAAGAGACAATGAATGGGTCACAAATTTCGTATTTCATTAAATCCAAAATTTCTTCAAAAAGGAACACAAATTTTCTTTCCTAAAACAAAGCTTGCACAAAAAAGTATTTTATTCTCCTCTCTCAAAGTCACCCTTACAAATGAGCCTCTAACTTCCTTTTATAACACAAAAATTTGGTTACAAAGTAGTTAGGGTTTACATGAACATTAAATAGGGCATCTTAAATCAATTTGTATTTTTCAACCAACTTTGAAAATAGAAATCACTTAAGTTATAAAATTTTTCCATGGGTATAATAATAACACATCTTAAAATACCATTTTAATATATAATAAAAATATAGTGCCTTATCCATTAAAGTGGGGTCTGCCTATCTCAAACATATGAGAAATTCACTCTCCCACTTCGTTAGATACCAACAAAGTTATCTCCTCATCCCACTAGTGAAATTAGGATCCACCACTTTCACCAATTGAAAGGATCGAACCTTCCCAATGTTTTGAACTTCTTCTCTTCTTTAGGAGGTTCACTTAGTTAAAGAAAACCTTGTAGAAAACTTGCAATTCCAAAATCCTACTTAACATATCATTCAAATTGAATTTCTTTGGTGAACATTCTCAAACAGTTCCTTAACTTGATACAACATTCCATCAAGCTAAAGAGAAATTGATGGAGGAATGTACATGTATTTTAACAATCACAAGAATTATTCTTTAACATGTTTTGATGAATGCCTCTGATTATGCTCATTTACAAGATCACAAGGTATTTCACCTATGAAATTCTGAATTAAGGCAAGTGAAGTGAATGATTCATTACATACACTCTCGTAATGGATCATATAATCCTTGAGAAGTGTCTTCCTTGACTTGAGATGTAGACACCAAAGAAAGTGTGTCCCTCGACATTTGAATTCAAGGATTCCTTCAATGGCTAGAGTTGAAGATTCCATACTTGTCATCTCCTGTAGACTAGGAAATATCTCATCCAAATTTGATATGTTAAAAACAAAATTTTCCTTAAAAGAAAGAATCGATCAAGATATGAACTAATATCTTCAAGGAGCTTTATGGCTACTTTGATCATCTCTCCCCCAAAAATGATAATCTCGAAAGACAAGATTTAGTGACATGGCCCAATGTGTTTATCTACTTTGACAAATTGAGAGTTTCTTCATCGGGAAGCCACTACATCGGGTACTGGAAAAGTGGATGATATTGGATTTATAATATGTTGAACATAATCCACCAATTGATTCTTTTCAGCCTTGACCTGAGAGTTCTAAGATTTATAATTCTCAAACCTCTTTAGCAAAATATCCATTGAATCATGGGCCATCACCATGTCACTTTCAAATGTGAACTTCCCAAGTCCGAGTCTGGATATCTCACAATCATCAAGTGTCACGACGTTACGTTCTTTGTTAACTTGTGGGACAACAAGATCCATAAATTTCTTCCCATCATCATCCACCATTATCAACGAGAACACTTTAGGATTCTTGGGAATGACCTCATTTGAAAGATTGAAAAGGGAATCAAAGTTAATGCCAATTTCCTTGAAAAACCTCTTACTTTTCTTGATCTCTGAATAGATTTCTGATGGAAACTTCCTCATGTTGGAAATTTAGTGAACCTAGGGTATGAACTTAGATTTGTGGTATTGTTGGAGAACACCGACTAAAAAAGCACACAAGAAGCGTGGAAGTGAGTCATATTCAAAGGTGTGAATGAATAGGGAGAACATTGCAGTAACAGTTCAACTTTTGGGACTTAGCCATATTTTCTCATAAAGGTCTATTTTAGAGATGGCGCAGCACACACAAATAATGAAAATACGTGCACGCATCATGCATTGGCTATTTTTGGAGGATTGAATATGAAGCACTTTACATGGACACAAGCCGGAAATAGATCTGTTATTGTTAGTTAGCTAGTAGTAGTCTATTGTTAGCACACTTGCATGTGTGGCTATTTTTGTAAAGGCGTGGCTAAGTAATAGCATGTGACCTATTTTGGAATGGATAAGCGGTGAAGGGAAAGTCCCCACCCTTATATATATGTAGTAAACTGTGTAATAGAGGGGATTGAGATATACAGAGATATGTTGTTAAATATACTATGTGCATACTACTGATATTGTAATGAAGCTTATGTAAACTTATTGCATTGAATATAATGAAGGACATTGGCTGAATCTAAGTGTTAGTTCTATGTGTATCTGAATCTAGTATGTTTTTGATCTCATCATGGTTAGTACTTAATTCTACTTTTCCTTAGATATAGATTTGGTATGCTCTATAGAATGATGAGCTAGTAATAGAACTATATATGTTAAGTCTCCATCATGCTAACATCCTACTACAACAACCCTAAAGAGGGACCTGGTACCTTTTGCACACTTTGGGTGAGTGCTTAGTTTAGGCTGAGTGATGTGTTAGTGCGTCTAGGGTTTTATTGGGTTTGTATCACTGAATTCTAGGCTACATCATTGGTTCTTTTCTTTGGGACCTCTTTTTAGTTGTTTTTAGGATGGTTCATGATGAAGACATACCTGAGTTAACTCTAGCAAGTATTGAAGAGTGGATACATGATCTAGAGGAAGAATACACATGGTGGTTCAACACTGGATCTGAGTTTAACGCACACACTTGGGTGGAACATAATCTGTATGATAGTTTATATGAGAGCTTTTTTGCTATCTTTCCAGTAGAATTGTATGAGTGGCTGATTACTTATGCATCTAAGTAGAATTGGAGGTATCGCGCACTTGTCTTGGATGCATGAAGAATTCATAGGCCCTTTATGATGTTGATCTGATTTGGACTGAGTTGTGGATACATGGTTTCATGGTGTCTTGAATAGTTATATCTTGGAATACTCAATTTCCACTTATTCATGTCCAGAAGTAGCTGAATTCTATTTTTATGACATCCAAGGGGAGCTTACCTACAAGGCATTCCTCTGGCAATCAAGATCCTGATGGTAACCTTGAATCTGGAGAGTTAACCAATGGCTAACTAAACCCCACCACATGTGGGGGTAGGAGCATGATTGGTGAAAGATGGACAGACCTAGTGGTAGAAAGGAAAAGAGAGGAAAGGCAACTTAAGTATAATGAGGTGCGAGAGGGAGATAGAGAAGAAACGTACCATTGTAGAAAGTATGGAGTTGAGGAGAGAGATGGCTCATGAAGGATTTGAAGCTCACGTAGAAGATGTAGAGCCAAAGCATTAGGAACTCCCCCATCTTGGAAAGCATGATAGGGATCCCCCCTTGGCCTCACAACAAAGCATGCCAACAGAGACTACATGAGCCATGGGTGGTATCGAATCCACAGTAACCTAGCCCTTACACTTGGTTTTCTAGTATCTAGTATGAAAAGTAATCAAGTAAGAAAGTGTGGGAAGTAAGAGAGAAATCACATCAATGGATAGGGGAAGATGACTTCATTGTTATTTGGAGGTGTGTTTTTAGGTGCATCATCCACATAGAATATGAGAGTGCCCAAATGTTGGATTCACTTCTAGAAGTGGAACTACTTCACAGACCGTAGGGGTTAGTATAGTACTACTATCGGAGCATAAGGGAGTACATCTACAGAGACCTATTCCAGCTACATAGGTTTGGGATCAAGGAGGCATGGGAAGTTCTGGTTTAGGTGGATTTGGAGGTTTGGAGGTAGGGGAAACACTGGAGGTTTTGGATCAGGTGGGCAAGGTTGTACCAACCCTAGAATATTTATATGGAAATGTCTCTTCATCTTCTAGAGTATAGGGGCATAGAATATGCTACTAAACATGTGCATATGTGTGAAATATTGTGTGCACAAAAGGAATCACAACTTCTGAGTGTAAGGCAAGCCAATTTGCTACTATGTTACAAGGGTGTGTGCATAGCTGGTATATAAAGTTTGACCCTGATCAGACTTGCGTGGATTATGCAGCATTGAAGGATGCATTCTTAAAAGAGTTTTATATCCCTGAATTTGAGTAGAAGAGTATAAGTGCACTCAAGGATATTAAGCAAGGCACTACTGAGAGTGTGCATGAGTATGATGCCCATTTTAAAATGCTTTTGTCTAAACTTTCCTATGATATTCATGCAAGCCAGACATGCACAATGGTTTTTGGGGATTGATTACACCATTTAGGAGGGTGTTGTCACATAAGACATATATTGATCCATGTGAGGCATTGGAATCAACCCTACGTGTTGAGGTAGTTGGGAGTATTGACACTGGTGTTAGCCCATTCTTAGAGGCATAGATTGTAGCTATGGAAAAAAGCTAGAGAAATTATCGGTGAATTCAGCCCATGAAACATGCTTAGGAATTTGGTGTATAGATTGTGAAGTAGAGGGTCACACAAAGGATAGTTTTCCTCATAGAACAAGTATGCTCATTGTTGATGGATTGTGAGATATGCCACTTAAACCATGATGTTAGCTATTGCCCATTATTACAACACGTGATAAGGAAGAATGTTTCAAGCTATTGTAAAATATATAGGTCCACAACTCATGACATGGAGGACTTTGGATGATTGGATAGATCCATGATGTTATAGATATTGGTGTATGATAGACATGAGTTTCAGATAACTCTAAGGGAAAGAATGAGCATCAGGACCAGGAGCACAATCAGGCGTGCTATGATCGGAATGAGGGGTGTTTTGAAGGTAGTCGTGGCAGAGGTTGAGGATACCATGGTGGATTCGGAGGATGAGGCCATGGTGGTGGAAGAAGTGAGTTCCTCATGGAACATGTTATACATATAGATCTCTTGACCACTATAGGAACAAGTTCCCTTAGAATATTACATGTTCTTTCTATGGAAAGAACCATAGCTATGAAGAGTGCCCAGACTTATATGAGCATCTGAGTAAGCAACATAAACAAGAAAAAAAAGGCACTAGGATGGTTAGGATACAATGCACGTTGTGGACAATCAATGGATGCCCAAAATAGAAGTAGAGTCTGAGGCACTACAAGTGAGGATCACGACCCGCGTTGAGGCAACACATGCTAGGGAGGCATTACAGTAGAAACCTACCATCACTAAAGATGAGGTTCTTCATGCATGGTACCCAGATCTTTCCTATCAGAAGGAGGTTTATCAGGATACCATGGAAGTTCTAAGGAATCTTAGGGTGAGATACAATATTTAAAGGAGTAGAAGAAAGCATCAGAGATGGTCCAAACTGATATAGATGACTTGAGAGAAGTATGCAAAATGTTGTGCTAGGAGAACATTATTCCACTATTAGGGAGTTGGTTAAAAGGGAACACTCCATGTAAGTACTGAGACCGGACAATAGATCCTACATGCAAATATCCCTCCTCATAGCCTGGATTATGACAAGGAAATCACTCTGAATGTTGTTGTGGATGGGTGGTTGTTGAGTAATATATTGATTGATACATGTGCAGAAGTCAATGTTCTTACCTTGGATGCATGGGTACAAATGGGGAGACCCCCATTGAATCCATCCTCTAATGTATTATTCATGGCTAATCGGACTAAGGCCACTCCCATAGGAGTTTTAAAAGATGCATCCATTACCATACAAGGAGCCAAGTTCACTAGAGACTTTGAAGTTTTAGCTGGCAGAATCAGATAGCTTCCCAGCTCTATTAGGGCATCCTTGGTGCTATGTAAATAATGTTGATCTTCGGTTCAAAAAAGGCTATATCAGTTTTGAAAATAAAGAGGAAAGGTTCATTATCCCTTTAACAGATGGAAAGTTCATGCCCTATGTTGAGCCCTTAAGTGAAGAATATCTGAATAGGATTTATGTACATGCCATCCGAGATCCAGAGATGATTGAACCAACCAAAGAAGGAATAATTCAGTGGGAGGATGCACAATCTATTAGTGATACTATAAGTGTTGCTTGTGATAATTGGGCTCACATCACTTATGAGTTGGTAGGGCATGAAGTAAAGAGCATATTCCCTCGAGGCAAAAACCACATTATGTCAAAGAGGATAGGTAACAACTTGGTACCTTGTTACACAAGAGAAGGGGATCCCATGGTATTCCTACATGCCATGGAAGAAAAATGGATAGACCCATTGGAGAGGAGAAATATGCTAGCATATACACTACGTGGGACAAGCATCATTGGTGGGTGGTCCATAAGGATAATTTGGTCGAATGGGATGAAATTGGGGTTGCTCTTACTACTAGGTTCTTTAGGAGCAATGCACCTACACAAATATGTAATTATCATGGTGATCAACCTATTTAACACCATGTTCAGAAGTGTGAGAGACTCTAGATACAGAAGGGCAGGAATATTTACCACCTTCACTATGGGTGCACTGGTTTTATTCCACTTTACAAGGTTGTGCATGTGCTTGGTATGTATATGCAGAACTCCATAGAGAAACTAGAAATTGGCAGAATTTAATTGTAGGAATGGCCCAGACATTTGACTTCTTCTCTACAAAACCTCTAGTAGAAGAAGCATTGAAAGTTATCAAGTGCTTAACTATGGGGGATAGTGCCAAGGCTGAAGAAATCCTTTAGGAATTATTAGATAAAGAGGACTCAGGAGCACGTCTTGATAAAGAACCAAAAGGTCGATGCAACATTACTTCAATGCGCTTTCCTTGAGAAAGAGAAAGGAAAAATGGTCTACCTAGTGGATGATGAAGAAGTAGATAATTTAGATGTAAACCATTCAACAGGAAGGTGTGAGGTATTGGATAGTGTGGATAGGACCACACACGACCTATCATGAACCTATGAAGACAAAGTGGGTGAATATTGGAACAGATATTGAGCCTAAGGAAGCCATAATTGGAGATTATTGGTCAGACTTTGAAGTGGCAAAAATCATAGAGTTACTAAGGGACTACCAGGACCTATTTCCTAGGGGGTACCATGAACTTAAAGGCGTGCATGAATCATTAGGGGAGATGAAGATAAAGCTTAAAGAGGGTGCACACCTAGTTAGAAAGAGGCCTTACAAGAATGAACCCCAATTTGTGAAAAGGTCAAAGAAGAGATTGATAACATGTTGAAGTCTGGAATTATCAAGCCCCTTGATGAGTTAGAATGGGTTAGTCCAATGGTGATCAGTATCAAGAAGGATGGACATGGATTAGAATATACATGGACTAGGGAGTTGAATGCTGCATGTGTAACAGATCCATTCCCTATACCATTTACTGAGGAAATACTAGAAGGAGTTGTAGGGCGTGAAATATATTCATTTATAGATGGGTTCTCTGGGTATCATCAGGTTAGGATTTCCCAGGAGGATTAGGAGAAGACTACATTTACTACTGAATGGGGTAGCTTCACCTATATTGTAATGCCCTTTGGTTTGAAAAATGTGCCTGCTATATTTTTGTGCATAGTTGTTCAAGCGTTCAAGGAATTTATTCACAACTTCTTACAAGTATATTTAGATGATTGGATGGTGTATGGATTAGTTAAGGATCATTGTGAAAATCTACACTTAATGTTTGAATGGTGTAGGTAGTTGAGTATCTCTTTGAACATCAAGAAGTGTATATTTTCTACACCATTTGGGATAATTTTAGGACACATAATCTGCAAGGAGGGTTTGTTGGTTGATCAGCAAAAGTTGCAGTCATTATAGGCCTAGGGAGCCTACCAGTCAAAGTGAGGTGCGTGGATTTTTGGGACATACAAGATATTATAGAAAATTTATCAAAGGCTATGCCAAATTTTTCCACACCCTTAGAAGAGTTATTGAAAGGGAAAGGTATGTTCTACTGGGGAGAACAACAACAACGTGCATTCAGAGACATTAAAGGAGAAACTTACTACGTGCCTATTCTACATTTTCCTTCATGGGAAAAACCATTTCATGTACATGTTGATGCCTCTGGCATGGCCATTGGCGTGGTGTTGGCTCAACCTAGAGAAGGTATTGTAGATCATCCTATCTATTTTGCTAGTAGAAAGATGACTCCTACAGAACAAAATTACACAACTATAGAGTGTGAAGCTTTTCAATGATCTATGCATTGCATAAATTTTTCCAAGTACCTACTAGCTACACCATTCATCTTTTATACAGATCACATGGCATTGAAGTATTTGGTAAATAAGCCTATTTTACAAGGGCACATATGTTGATGGGTGATCTATTTCAAGAGTTTGATTTCACAGTTGTGGTAAAACCAGGAAAAAGTAATTCTGGACCAGACCATTTATCAAGAATACAGTCAGGAGAAGAAGCACATGCAATTGAGGATACCATGCCAGATGCACAATTATACAAGTTACAACGTGCACCATTAGAACTAGAGGACATTTCTATATTTTTACGCACAAGGATGGACACTAGAAGGAATGAAATCCTTGGAGAAGAAACAACTTGCTATATGCGTTGCACCTTATATGTTAATTAGTGGTGACTTGTACAAAATGGGTCGGGATGAAATATTGTGCCATTGTGTATTGGAACATGAGTGCATGGGCATTATGGAAGAAGCTCATGGTGGAATTACAAGAGGCCACTATGTAGGTGATGCCATCACACAAGATTCTACTCGTTGGATTATGGTGGGAGACCCTCTATAAAGATTGTAAGGAATTTTGTAAGGCATGTGATCATTGTCAATGTCTTGGAAGACTAGGTTAGTGAGATGAAATGCCTCTGAGACCTATTACTAGTGCAGAACCATTTGAGAAATGGGATATAGATTTTGTGGGTCCTATTTCACCAGCTACACATAGAACTGGATCATGCTACATTATAACTTACACAAGACTATCTAACAAGGTGGGAAGAAGCAACACCTACAAAGGACTGTATAATAGCTATAACAACTTGGTTTCTATGGGAACATATTATTACAAGGTATGGATGTCCTTTGAGTTTGACCAGTGATAGGGGCACACATTTTCTTAATGAGACAATTAGAATTTTATTGGATGAGTTCATGATTGCACACCATAAGACTACACCCTATCATCCTCAGGAAAATGGAACTGCTGAGGCTTTCAACAAAATTTTGAGCCACACATTGACAAAAAATTGTGATATTGGAAGAAAGGATTGGGATGATAAAGTATCTGTAGTACTTTGGGCATATAGAAAAACATATAAAAGGTTGAAAAAAGCCACACCATTTTAGTTAGTGTTTGGCGCAGAATCCATTCTTCCTATGGAATTTATGTTACCTTCTTTGCGTATTGCACACAATGCTTGGAGAGGTCTAGCTGATGAGAAAGATTTAGAAGAATGGATTGAAAAGATAATTTAGCTGGATGAGTGATGAGCCATAGCATGTTGGAGTTAGAAGCAAGAAAAGGCTAGGTAAAAAGCATGGCATGACAAAAACATAAGGGATAAGAAGTTTGAGATTGGACAAATGGTACTTCTCTATGACTCTAAGTTCTTGCGCCATCTAGGAAAACTTAAGGTACATTGGTTGGGGCCATATGTTATCACTTACATCCTTGAAAATAGGTGCTTTCCAGTTAGAAGCACTTGATGGAACACAACTACCTGGTTACTTCAATGGGAGTAGGCTGAAGCCCTACTATAAATAAGTCTTCTTGGTGTTTGTAATAAGGTAGTATTTCCATTTAGATTAGATTTTCAATTTATGTATTTCCTTAATGTGTTTCCTTCTTTGTCGTTATGCTTTTTCAATTTAGTTGGTGTGTTGTGAAATAAGTGTGCTTGCGTGCATGAAGCTAATTACTACATGAAGCATGTTTATGTGTAGAGGACTACACATAACTTTTAGTGTGGGGTGGTTATCGATATCCAGGTACAAGATTGTGGGAATTGAAAGGTGAAAGGAATAAGTTGCTATAGGTGCTCTTCAATTCAAAGGATTTCCTCTAAAAAGTGACCAAAGATAGAGATGAATGAAGGGACAATATAACATGAGGTAAGTAGCAAAGGCCATAACAACTACCAGTAGAAGGTGCAGTGATGAGGTACTCGGGTGCAAGGAAGTGCACTAAGGATAAGTCTATGACCAAAGGGTAGGAAGGCACGCTAGAAGGTTATAGCTGAGGCACGAAGATGTAATGTACGGAAAGGATGGAATTGGTCAATTAATGAGAGGATATTTGGTAGGTGAAGGAGAAATGAATGCATAAAAAATTTGAAAATCTATATAAGGATGGGATGTGAATTCATTTTTACCATTGTGATTAAGAGTATTTGAAAAGAGCTAAGTGCGAAGAGTTGAGTGATCAAATTGAGGTGTGAGAGGTGGGTAACCAGTTGTGATGAAGAGATATGTGTGTAGAAAGAGCTTGTGTCCCGGTGGTAAAGGGTTTGAGTGAAGCAAGGTGACAAAGAGGAGTAAGGGCACATAATTTCACCTAGGGCACACTGAATCAAGCTAGGGTTTGATTCACACATTGCAAAATTTAAGAGGTGAGGATCTATAAAGGATTGCAAGGTAGAAATGGCACCCAAGAAAGTAGTTGCAGTAGGAGTGAAGGGAAAGAAGAAGGTGGTCAAAGAGGAAGAGGAGATGGCTCCCAAAATAAAATTTTTAGAGATGCAATATCCATAGGGGGTTATCATAGGCAGGAGTGGGATTCTCACATAAGGAAAAGAAAGGTGAGTGAGTAAAATCACTGTACCACAGAGAATAAGAAAGATCTTGATGCCTTGCTGAACACGAAGACAAATAAACACATGGTGGAAGACATGCCGGTGTATGATGATGTTGGTGAGAAGATCTTGCAGAAGATAGGATTTTACCAGCTATATGAACTCCCTTACTTTGGGAAATATGAGCCCTTGTACCAATGGCTCATGAGCAGAGTACACGAATATTTTTTCTACTTTGTAGGACATAGAGCCAGAATTTCAGCCATGCTCATCTCCATGGTAATGGGGTTGAAAGGAACAAGAGAAGATTTGTGAGATGATTTAATAGACAAGGCACAATATTGGAGACCAGAAAGGAGTTGGGGTACACAAAGGGTCCATGCGGTATGGAAATCGATAAATTGAAGAAGTATCTAGTGGTGAAAGTAGTCGCACATCTTTTTACAAAGCTAAATGACCAGGAAAGGTGGTCACAAGTGAACACCATGTGGCTGCACATTTCCAAAAAGATGTCTAAAGGGGTAGTCTACAAAATTTCATGGTATATTATAGAAAATATCATTGAGGAAGAAGTGTGCACAGGAGGAAATATCAGCTTTGGAGTTGTTTTGTTATCATTGGTGTTCATGGAGATCAAAGTACCTGATGGATCAAGGAGAAGATATGGGAGTATCCCATGGAACACAAGTCACCTATAGAATGCTTCAAAAAGTACTTGTGTGAGGGATCCATGAAAAAACAGGTCAAACAAAGGGCTAAGAAATGGTATGATAGGCTCCACGTGGCCTTTGAAGAAGAATGGCGCATCCCCAAAGACTTTCCTTCGGTGGTTGGAAAGGCAGTTCAGTTCATGTATACCAACATTTTTGTATAGCGCGGTTCACCATGAAAGATGGAGCATGGAGCCCTTGGTGTAAGTTGCCATATGCCTTCACAGTAAAGGTACTTCCAGGCATCATTACACAGGTTCTCTAGACATGTGATGACTCACATTCAATGCGAGATAAGGTAGATTGTGACTACCACACACTAAGGAAGAAATATGTGTATCCAGGGTGGGGTGCATATATTGAAAGAATCATTTCAGATGTATTAAGCATTAAACCAATAAGTTTGGCTATGGGAGATATTAGAGTAGCATTGGTGTACCTCCAACTAAAGCCAAATTTAGAGAATAACAAGTATGTGGAAGATGAGTTCGCACTTCCAACACCACCAAAGGGTAAGCACACGATGGAGAACATCCCGAGTGCCTAAGCCCACATGAGCCAATTGAAGTGGAGGATGAGGAGGATGAGGGCAAAGATAGTGGTGGTTTGGAGCATAGAGGTAGAAGACATCCTACGAATAAGGATGAAGTTGAGCATGCCACTACACCACCTTAACCACAAGAGGGGATGATGAGGAGTTGGATGCAATCCAAGGAGAGCACAACTTAAGTGGGTGTTTAGGAGAACAAGGCTCAAGGTTCTACTCTGCAAAAAGTGCACAAATCACCTAGACTCTCTCCACATAAAGAGACAAACACAAAAATGAGAAGGAAATTGAAGTTGAATGAAGAAGCGAAAGAATCAGAGGAAAGTGCACCTAATTATCCTACACCTCCAGAGAATGTAGAACAAAAAGATGAAGAAATGAAGCAAGGAGAAGAGGAGGAAAAGGGAATAGATGAGACAACTATAGAGACTGCGCAAGACATGGAAACACAAGTTCCAAATCTGGAAGCTCAAGTTCCTAAACAACCTCGGTCTAGAAGAACAAGTAGTGAGAACATTCCACTAGCCATGAGTTATGCAGAGGACATAGGTAAAATTATCTCGCGCCCATTTCCAGAGCACACTATCACAAAAGGAATTATATGGCTGGGAATTAATGGATGAAGATATGGCTATAGTGCGCATGAGGAAGCAATTATCATGGTCCATGCACACACACATGGATGAGCCATATTTTTATGTATGTGAGGAGTCATGCATATCACAGAGGTTGAAAAATACACCTCAGGCTAGACACATGAAATTAAATCCTACTGTCATGTCAGATGAACATGTGAGTAATGCATTGGTGAAAGTCTCAACAAAGGTAGCGAGGAAAAATATGGACAAGTCTGCCATAATTAGGGTGCTCAGGGAAGAGATCAAAACTAAGGATTAGTAAATAACACACCTAACGCAGGAGAGAGACTTAGCACAAAAAAATAATGTTGTATTTTTAGCATCACAGAGGAAATTGGAAATAATGTCATAAGAGCTAGGCCACACTTCTATCCAAAGGTACCACAGACATTTCCTTCAAAGAATATATTATGTATGAAATTTGGTGGACCTAGTACTTGAAGATGAGCCTCTACACATGCCAGCGCAAAGGATCCAACACAAGAGGCAAAATGAGAGAAGGCTTCAATGATGTAGAAGATTGCATCCTATAAAGGGTTGCTACAAGCACTACAAGAAGAACTGAAAAAGAAGACCAAGCCTTGAACATCTGCATAGCTCCAAAGGTGCTCATCAACATAAAAACCCTAGAGAAGAACAATGGGGTTCAGAAAGCAATGAAGGATGAAACATTAGGCCACATAGAGAGATTATCAATGGTTAAACAGAAGTGTGAGGCTCTGAAAGTAGCACAAAAACCACACAAGACTTGGCTAGAAGAGCTTGGGAAGATCATTGCGTAGAAGATAGATATAGTAGAGGGAAGGATGACTACAATGTCTAACATTGTGTTGGTGTTGAAAAATGAAAAAGGGGAGATTGCAAGGGATGAATTGGAGTCCATTGTTGTGGACATTCTAGAAAAAGTAGAGGAAACAATCCTTAAGTGGAAGACCTTTGAGGCTGAAATAAAATAGGCATATCCTGAATTAGTTGTTCAGAATGGAGAAGAGACTAAAGAGTAAGAACATTCTTTCATACAATCTTTCATTCTTTCCATTCTTCTATTCTTTACTTCAGTTTTTGGAGATGACCATTATCGGGACGACAATGAAATTAGTGTGGGGTAATGTTGATCAAAGAACAATTGACAAAAAATATTACACAAGAAGTCCACACGGGGAAGTGAGTCATATTCAAAGGCGTGAATAAATAGGGAGAACACACATGCAGAACAGAAGTTCAACTTTTGGGACTTATCCATTTTCACTCATAAAGGTCTATTTTTAGAGATGGCAAGTAGAGCACACAAAACAGGCAAAGACGTGAGTGCCACACATTGGCTATTTTTGGAGGATTGGATACAAAGCACTTTGCATGGAAATAGGCTAGAAATAGATCTACTACTATCAGTTAGCTAGTAGTAGTCTATTGTTAGTGCACTTGCATGTGTGGCTAGTTTTGTAATGGTGCATGGCTAAGAATAGCATGCGACCTATTTTGGAATGGATAAGCGGTGAAGGGAAATTACCCACCCTTATATATATGTAGTAAACTATGTAATAGATGGGGATCGAGATATATAGAGATATGTTGTTAAATTTGCTACGTGCATACTATTGATATTGTAATGAAGCTTTTGTAAACTTATTGCATTGAATATAATGAAGGACATTGGCTGAATCTAAGTGTTAGTTCTATGTGTATCTGAATCTAGTATGTTTTTATCTCATCATGGTTAGTACTTAATTCTACTTTTCCTTATATATAGATCTAGTATGCTCTGTAGAATGATGAGCTAGTAATAGAACTATATATGTTAAGTCTCCATCATCCTAACATCCTGCTACAACAACCCTAAAGAGGGACTTGGTACCTTTGCGTGATTCGGTGAGCGCTCGGTTTAAGTGAGTGATATGCCAACATGTCTAGGGTTTTATTGGGTTTGTGTTACTGAATTCTAGGATGCATCAGTAAATTTGTAAGTTCTCATTCATACCAAGCTATGCTCCTTTCGAGAATCAGTTTATTCTTGTTTTCAAGAAAAATTCATCTTTTTGGTCAAATCAATTCGGGGAAAGGGAGTAAAGGAAATGACATCATATGAGGGATAAATAAAATCTTTATCATCATCCATCAATTAATCTTGAGGGTCTTCGATTGAAAATCCTTGATTTGAGAAAGGGTCGACTAGAAAACTCTCACCTTTTGACTTCGTGTTCGTGCAACAAGCAGCCCAGAAGTCTTACATGGTAGGATTGTCCTGTTAATTTTCCCCAAGAATCTTCTACATACATACATTGATATCAAATCATAATCTCTTCACATATGGATGCATAGTGATAAGAGAAAACTCCTTCCCCATGAGTTGTGCACTGAAGAGATTCAGACATTGATATTCCCCAATTTGGATTTGGAAATGGATGTCTGAATGATGCTTGTCACTGAGAATAAAATGAACTTGGAATAGTTTTCATGTAAGCTCCATCAATGCCCACTTGTCACTGACATACTTAAGAAGCTTCCATGGAGTACCCAAAAATCTTCTCACGCAAATGTAGGAAAAGGATGGAAATTGAATAAACCATGTTCCCCACTAGGAAATGACATCCATAACATCTTTGGAGAATCTTTCCTCCATATTCATATTCAAGTTTCTAATAATGTGGAAGGTGAATGCATTGTTAAATCTCCTAAAGTGATGAGAGCTATTTTTGAAACTCCGCCTATAGATAATGATGGAAGATATTATTTGATGGACCCATAACTCCTTTCGTTTCTAGCCCAAAAATAGCTTCCTTCTAGCCATTGCATAAGTTAGGTATGATGTCATGTAGAAGCACCCTGTCATCTTAAATTCGATCAATTTTTTTAAAGAGTATCACTTGATGATAGTGGGCCAATCCAAAAACTCTATCTTGGAATGGATGATACAGATAAACTGATACATCCATGGGTGGAAGATCATAGTAGAGGGTAGACCGAAGACTTGGCTCAGGAGAGTGATCATTTCACTAATTTCCTCCATGAACTCAATGTGGTACAACTCTTTACGAAGTCGTTCAACAAAAGACCTCTTGGTCACTAACCCATTGTTATTGACCATCTTACTCCACCTGAGGGGTTCTTCATCCCAAAAATCTTATGCTAAATTTCGAGTGATGTCAGCATTCTTAGGGAAGTCATGTATGTTGAGAAATTCTTCAATATGCTTTGGTGTGATCAAGAGGAACAACTCACAGCTATCTTTATAAATTACTAAACTCTCAGGATCATAATGCTCTACATAGGTGATGACTAGCTCCATACATTGCACCGAGATAGGAAATGCTGCTATTTGGGGTAGACCGCTATGGTAGAGTAGATCCGAGAATATAGTTTTTCCTTTAGCTTTCACTCGGTCACAAAATTGTTGCACAAGGATGTGGCCAAGATTTGTATCGGTGATTTTATCATATGTTGACTGGATGGAAGTGGGAGGAATGATTCCTTGGATTTCATACTAGAGTGAAGACTTATTTGAATTTTCCATGGCTTCCTCAAATTTCTTGCAGATTTATTATATTTTTCATCCATTATGATTTTTATAGAAAAATGATGAGGACACATATAATGATGCAAATGGTGTCATGTCTTAGTCTTGAACCTTTGTCAATGCAAGAGGAATATAGATCATTTAATTATTAATTAATAATTAATTTTGGGTTAATTTTTTTAAAAAATACTAACATGAGAAAAATATCGAGACTAAGCTCGAATTACACATCGGGAAAAAATAATATTTTTTTAATATTCTTTATTATAATGACTTCGTGTTAGATCTGTTTGAATTATTTTTCCAATCTTGGTATTGCATGTGGACTATGGATATTGGTCTCAAGCTAATATATGAGCTCTTTGAATACTTAATAGACCCTTTACATGTGAAATCTTACCCATGACATGCAAACACGTATTCTTTTATTTTATTTGGATTTGCATGAACAATTATTTTTCTTTGCATGCATGATCTTTTCCTTACATT
Organism: Taxus wallichiana var. yunnanensis; assembly: GCA_018340775.1. NCBI lineage: Eukaryota > Viridiplantae > Streptophyta > Pinopsida > Cupressales > Taxaceae > Taxus > Taxus wallichiana. The sequence continues at coordinate 169,331,596 of CM031244.1, forward strand.
GAGAGCTCCTGTGCAAATACTTGAAACTTCTGTATTTTTGCATTAATTTGTATTCTTTCTTCAGATGCATTAGAAATTATTTATTTTTATTACATTCTAGCAAATGTGACTTCTTTACTTTTGACCAGGCGTGGCTTTCTATTCTTCCTACTACGTGGACTATAAATTTTTAACTATGCATTGAATTTGCTTTGGGCATGCATGTATATTTCTTCTAAACCTACATGTTGATCTCCTCCTCCCCCCACGTGGCTCTCTTTTCCTTAATGGTGTTTTGGACTATTTTTTCAAAATGCGTGGATATTTCCTATTGATCAATGATTTTATTCTCCTTTCCTCTGGCTGTCATGGAAATTATCCTCCTTGCTACAAGCATGTGACCTATTTCTTTTGCGTGGAAAATTATTCAAAAACTAATGCATGGAAACTACAAATTTTATCTCCATTTCCCACATGACCACTCCTTCTGGAAAATGCATTGTTTTTTATTGCTTGAATTGTTTCTACCTTTTTTTTTCCAATGTGTGGCAATATTATTCTAGATGCATGAATTCTCTTGATGGATTTCTTCCCTTTGATGGTATGAAAAATATATCTTCTGTGTCCGCTAAAATGTGTGGGTAGGTATATACTTTTTCCTTTGCACGTGGAGACTACTGGTTAAAATATCTTCACGAAGGCGTTGAATTATTGCTGCAGGAATTGTCACACGTGGCTTGGATCTTTTATGCAAGAGTTTGGATTATGATTGGATCTGTTGCTTTAATCAACTATGTGAGAACTTTATTCCTTGGCATTTGTGAGGAACTTGATAAAAATATTTCTCAAAAAACACTTCTTCAAAAGAAATAAGAATAAGCTGAAAATAAAAACCTTGAAAAATTCTTCGCATGACTTTTTCCAATAGCCTTTCACGAAGGAAAAATTAAGAGGATTAAACAAGCTTTCCCATAACCATTTATTTATTTCCATTAAAATAACCAATTTCCTCTTCTTCGGGTAGTGGGCATTAATTTCCAGGGAGTATGGGAAAAAACTTAATCATTTTCCTGTGGAAATGGCAAAGTAGGATAACAATTCCCATACATTTCCCCATGTGGGAAATCGGGAGATATTTTGCCATTTTTTCATCTAATCGTGTTGGAAATCAACAAGGAAATATCCAACAAGTGGAGAAAAAAAAAAATCCAGAAAGGGAAATCCAAGAGTAGAGAGCCAACTTGGCGTTCTCGGCAATTAGAGGCAGAAATTTAATTCCCACTAAGCAATGAGAAAAACTTGTCGATCAATTTTTAATTAATATTTATTTAATTAAAACCCCAAAATGTAATAAAATTAATTTTATTAAATAAAAGGGTAAAAAATTAATTAAATTTTATTAAATTAATTTAAATGCGCGATTCACGACATGGTGGGAGAAGTTCTTACCTAAAAAGGATGAAACGAATACCAAAATGATCATGAGAATAAGATGATCACAATGAGAGTGATAAATTATGTGAAATAACACTTCAGATTTTTAAAATTTTCATGCTTATCAATTTTGTGAAGTCAAAATTGGTGATAACATCTTGATTTCCTCATTCCTGCTTAGATTGTTGAACTATTACTAAATAAAATAAGCAACTCAAAATATAAAGGATTTATGGTACCTTAGGATGAAGTGATGATATAAACGGGTGCAAAGTTGAACTCCTCCTTGCTACGAGCTTGATGACCTACACAACAAAGATGACTACAAGTAAATTGGATTAGTAGATATATGGAGGGTTTCCCGACTAAGTTGGTTACGAGAATTTTGAGCTTCCTAGGATGGATGTTGAACCTCTTATAGATAATATAAAATGAAATCAATGATAGCATATTTGATAAAATATGCAGAATCTTAAATAAACAAAAACTGAAAGATAGTTATGTACATAAAGTACATATATGATCTAGATAATAAAAAATGATCCAAACATGGTTGGGTCGATGGTGACCCGAGACATCAAGTGAGCCGAGTTGACGGTGACTAGGAAAGTGAACTCGGAACAAAATGTAAAAATGCAAATATGAAAGCTTTGATGGCAGATTTGAGGCTATTAGTAATCTTGGAATTATAAACATAGACTTACAGAAGATCTAGAATAAGAGGAAATAGAAAGGATGCAAGAAAATCATATATCTAAGAATAAATACTAAAAAAATGGAATGGGTTGATGGTGATTAGGCTAGGTTGGTGGAAAATGGGGGCTAGAAGAATCAATCTAATATGGAAGAAGGGTTAGAATGACCGATTCTAGAAGTTGAATGATAGGGATCAATTAGATGTTGGGGCATATGGTAGGAAAGCAAAAACAAGGAGATGGGTTGACGGTGACTAGGTAGGGTTGGCAGTGACTATGGCTGATTTAGACTTGAATGAATGAAGTGGATAGAATACAAACTTGTAGATGAATATGGAGGTTACTGGATGCAAGAACAAGGAGGCTGGGATGAATGCAGAACCTACAAACACAATGAGGATGACTTGTAAAGATACGATGATGATGGATCTAAGAATGTAATGAAAAGAGGACTCCAAAGCTCCCAAAATAAACACAAGATCTCCAAGATGGCTTCCAAATGTCTTGGTAGCTGCTGCAATAGAGGTTGCAAGATGAAGGAAAGATTGTAAGAGCTCATAAAATATCAAAATTACATCCATGAATAAGGAGGGGTTTAGTTGTCTTTATAGGTTAGACGGTGACTGAATGGATAACCACTAATCACATGGAACCATCCATTTAGGTAGTGGAAGGATGCCTAACTCGAAGAAAAATGGGCCTAAAGAGGGTGGATTAGGGTTTTGGGTGATAATGATGAACTAGAGTGCATAAAATGGATAAATGAGTAAGTGGATGATTGAAATGAGTAAATAAATGCTACAGATGGGTAAAAAAATTAAATGATGGCCTAGAGATAACAAATTGGGATATTTAGGGATGATAAATAGATTATATTAGGATTAATTAATGGTGATTAAGGATAATTAAGAATGATTTTGGGAGAATAAAATAATGAGAAGACGATTAAAGCTAATTATGGATAATTAGCATAGACAAAATAATTAGATGGATAATATAAGGTTAAAGGTGGGAAATAGTGATTAATGGGATAAATTGAGCTTAGGAGGGAATACAAAATTTGAATGGATGATCATAATGAAAGAGAGTGAACGTGGGGTGAAAGGGAGGAACAATACTAGATTTTGATGTCTATATTTTCCATTTTTTTATGAGTGTTTTGCATTGTGCAAGCCACAAGACAAAAATGAGAAAGTGATGAAAGGATGATTGATTGGGTGCTCCCCTCAAACTAGGGATTGATGACATAAAGGAATTCAATCATGAGTTTGAAAGAGATAGATGAAGAAAGGGTGGAAAAGATGAGAAAAGAAAGGGATAAGATAATATATCCTAGATGAGGATAAAAAAAAATTAAAAAGTAAATAAAAATATGGTGGTGATTTTGATATCACTTTAGTAGGGAACAAATTATGGTCTCAATGGAGATAATGACAATGTCCTATGGACATATGAGTGGGAAAAAACCATTGTAAAATGGAGGGAATCCAATGGGAGTCCGCTCAAATGTATGTGCAAGCCGATAGGACCAACGGGTCAAAGGAAGACATCAAGTATGCACAAAAAAATGTGAAAATGGTCGGGAAAAAGTTGTGACTAAATGAGAAGGGGTGGGATCAAAAATATGCATCTAAGGTGGGATGAAAGAAAGTGATGTAAAATTATGGTACCCGAGAGGGAACACAAGGTTGTACATAAAGGCAAGATTATCTAGGACGAGAAAGAAGAAAGTCCAATGGGACAAACAAGGATGGAAAATAATGGTGCCACAAGAGGGAACACAAGGATGGCTAAAAAGGAAAGAATGGGAGATTAAGGAAGCCCGCATGAGACATAATATGGATGATAAATATGCCACTAAAGGAAAATTGGAAGGAATATAATTTGAAAGGAAGGATTGATCGAAAAGGGAAATGAGGAAAAAGGATTAAAAAGGAAAGGGACGAGTTGACAACAATTGAAGGTGGTTGGTGATGACTAGGAAAAGTGGCGGTGACCTCAGAGGGGGTCAGCAATGACCATGGTTGGTGGCCCATATAAGCCCATGGTTCAGCTAGATAAGATCATTTGCATGCTATAGAGTTACGATCAAGAGATCTCATTATAAAAGAGAGGGTGATATTATGAGAGAAATGGAGGTGAAGGAGTTGCAAGGAAGCACCGGAGAGGATGTGCAGGATGGTAAGTTCCTAAACCCTTAACCTTTTAAAAGAATGTTTTATGTTTTTATTTATTTATTTTACATTTTTAAAATTTTAGGGTTGAGTACGAGGGGTGGTCATCGGTGAATGGGTACGTTCATCGCCGATCGAGTTTGAGCCTAAAAGTAGTCGACCCAATCTTGGAGGTGTCGTACCAAATTGGGTTGGACGTCGACCTGAGGATAGATGAGATGGTTTGAATTTTGATGATATGGAGGTCTACTATTTACATATTTTATTAGTTTTATAGGCCCAAGGGACCTTGTACTTGAGAGATAGAGTTCCTACCCTTTTTGATCGGATGAGAGGAGATGTCACAAACACTAAATAGGATCACTTAACTACAATTGGTTTTGGTAGTTTCTATTATTACCGATGGATTCCTTGAGATGTGGGTTTAATGATATCATTGGTGGATCGATGGGATGTGTGGATAGACATATTCTAGTTTAGGATGGGTGAGGTGACTGTCACCTTGGAGGATGTTTACTACATCCTTATGATATCAATTTAGGGTTAAAAGATAGTACTCATTACAATTGATAACAAACTAGGGGTCTTGACATGACTATTTGGAGTTGATTCCCCACATATCAATTTTGCATCGAGGGGCGTTCCACTTTAAGACTTGATATGAGATGGGTTTGGCTAGAAGTAGGTTAATTTGCTTGGTGATGACAACTATATCCAATTATGCACTTTGAGATTCAAGGGATAGATTTCTATGGACACTAGTAGGAGTGGTCATGGATATTGTTGATCATAGGATTGTATTTTTTTGGAAAAACATTATTAGGACATGTATACTATGAGATGTGTATGTACTTAGAGATTTGGAGCATAGGGATGTATGTGGACTTCCTTCTACATTCTTGGGCATATGAGCACATAGAAGTGATTAGGACACTAGGGTGTCATGGGTGACCAATGACCAAATTGAGTTAGTGGTTGGATTTTTGAGGTGGCAATTTGACTAGGCTCATTTTGAAAGGGAGATAGGGATGCAGATTGGTATGGGGACACATTTATGGATCTTGAGATAGAGTAGGTGATATGGTGGCCATAGTGTGAATTTCTGAATGGCCTAGAGTAGATATTGATTTGATGGGCATGAGGCACACAATGTGGGTATATGGGTGCCGGCCAGAGATGATAAAAGACATACTGATTTGATAGAGTCTAGTGATAGATTAGTGTTGTTCGGCTAGTCCATGGAGATATTATATACAAGCATGATGAGACGTAGAGAGTTTTGAGCCCCGACATGGAAAACCCTTTATAGGAGGAAAGAGCACCATGGGATGAGGATGATGATGTTAGAGTTGGGGCTTGATTTTCAGATTGGGTGACAAGAGCCTCGGTATCTTGGATGGCAAGAGAGGGGGATGATGAGGATGAGGAGGGTGATGTGGAGGAGGAGATAGTTCCCAGAGGTGATGTTTGTGATATAGGGGAGATAATAGAGCTAGCTTGAGTATGCACAGAGCGTGACTTAGCTTGCGTCGAGAGGAATGCCAATTTCTAGGAGTGAGAGGAAACGAGTAAAGAGTCCTTATCTATTCACGAGGAGAAAGATACAACAATAGAGTAGCAAGATAGATACAAGTGGCGGTGTGAGGCCTATAGGGTGAGGTTTTGAGATCTTGCACCCATACTAGATGTAGAGTTAGAGAGTGGTGCCTTTGGATACATTATAGGGGCTGTTGGATAGATGGCCACTCTAGGGATGGTGCTCCTTGAGTTTGTACACAAAATTAGCTACCAAGGTAAGATATTATGAGAGGATTGTGACACATAAGCTGCCACGAACACCGAGATGTGTAGATTATCTAACATTACAACTAGCAAGAGGGGGTGGGTAACACCATCCAATAACATAGTGAGAGTGACATAGCCACCGTGAGATGAGGATCATGATGCGATCTAGGATTGATACTAGTACCTTCCCTAGGAGGGCATAACTTGTAATTATCGATGTACAGTTTAGATATTTTGATGATATATATGCATTAAGACAAGACCCTTAGAGGCATGTGATATATGGTGTATTTATGTATTCTAACTCATGATGATATGTGTGTGTGTGTGTGTGTGTGTGTGTGTGTGTGTGTGTGTGTGTGTGTGTGTGTGTGTGTGTGTGTGTGTGATGATTTTGGTTATTATTCATGATGTGTTATATGTATTTTGATTCATTTTTTTGATGATGTTTTAGCTTTAGACACAATGGTTTAAAATGTAGATGTGAATGTTTGATGGTAATTCCATGAGTTAGATTTGATTATGATGCTTTTGGTTAGATGTAGATGTGATAATGGTGGATAAAAATAAGATATAGATGATAGAAAATACACTAATTATGTATTATACATAAATGTGGAGTGATGATCATGATATACATATGGATGTTAAACGAATGTGACTCGAATGGATAAACATTGCTTAAACATGGGTAAAATAATGGGTAGATGATATACTTAGAGGAAAATAGAAATCACAACCTAAATAAGAGATTCCAAAAAGGATATAATTGACACTTGATCATATCAAAGAGTGCATGAAGAAATTATTCTTCAAACTAGATTGGAGGTAAATAAGAAGGGAAACAATTAAATCAATGCACTTGCAGTAAATAACAAGTGTTAACACATAATAAATGATAGTTAGTTATTCCAAGGATCATGTGAAAAATGTCGAAAGTGGACTCATAAACATTATGTTAACATGACAAAGGGTTTTATATGTGACTTGTAGGAGGGAATTTACATTAGATGTAGGTGGGTTTCCCTAGGTCTATGCCCCAACTCTGGGTATGGGAAGATAAAACTAATTAATGCGGGAAGTTTGTTATGACAGGGAAAACCGATCAATACCGAAATTTTTATTAGTATGCTTACTTTTTCTTTTTAATGCTTTTCTTTATGAGATATAATACTGATCAATGCAGAAATCCTTCACTTCCATGATATAAGAGGGTAGCCATTCTTCGAGGGAGTGGTCTACTTGTTGTTTTATTCTTTTTGACTTTGGATGGTAGGGATAATATACATATGGTAGCTTTCCTTCGAGGGATCGGTCTATACTTTTTCTATTTTTTTCTTTATATTAACAATGAAGAGAGTCGTTGCAGTCCTCATCATTTAATCAAAAAGAATGTCAAAACTAGGCGATGTCCATGACTATCTGCAAAAGGGGCTCAAGAAAATAATGATCTTATAATTCTTTGATCTAAAACTAAAAATAAATTTAATCTAAATAGTTGAAATAAATTATTGAAATTAAATCTAATTTAACATACTAAAATAAATAACATAATACAAATCTAATCAATCAAAGAAAAATGAATAACTGAAAATAAAAAATAACAGTAAATAAATAAAAGTGAAGATTTATAAACAAAACAAAACAAAATACAAAATGTAGATTTAAACAAACAAAGAAAAAAATAAAAAATCCTCCTCTTTGGGTTAACACAAAGTGGGCCCTTGCTCTTCCCCTAGATTTGGGTTAACACAAAGAAAAAGAAGTTGCTACCAAAATACTAAAACTGTGGATTTTATTAATAAGAAATGATGTTATAAAAATCATCCATTTCATACCACTATTACATTGAGTGCTTTGGAGAGATATTTATAACTCATCCCCATTCCAAGATTATAGAACTACCTACCTAAAATCTTGGGAAAAACTTGACTACATCTTCCACTTTACAATGAGATAAATGTGGAAGGAATTTTATTCAAACACTACAACTTCATATTTAACTACTTCTTCTTCCTCTTGTCAAGGAGACAAATATGGAAGAGATCTAATCAAACACTTCAACTATAAATTAAACTACTTATTCCTCTTGCACTTGACTACTTCTTCCATATGACAAGGAGATACACATGGAAGAGAATTAATCAAATACTAAAGTTATAGATTAAACCATCTCTTCCAAGTGAACTATTTATTTTCATTTTCCAATTTTGCTCTTGCATGATTGAATTTTTCAACATGATAACTACTCCGCCATATCCTCATCCCTGATTTTCTTATCATTGTTGTGAATTCATTTGGAATAATATCTTCAAAAAATTTCTGGTTTTTGTGTGTCTTGTTCTAATATTTCCAAAACATCTTGAATTTCTCATTTTGTTGAGAAATGAGGAAGATATTGCAGTTTTACTGAACCTGTGTTTTTTTGTCTTATTTACTTTTCTACATCCTTATTTTGCCGAAACTTAAAATGAATATTTCTCCTCAATTATTGCTTCTGTGTAAAAATGGGGAGAGGTTTTTCCTCTTAAAAATAAGGGGAACAAAAACATCTCTCATATTCTCATTTGAAGATCTTCAACTTTGGTTATAGTGAATCTGATGTTGCATGTGTGAGCCTTGCACTTGAAAACCTGCTTTGCTTCAAATGATGATATCTTTCAAACCATTATTTATATGTAAAAATAGAGAGAGTATTTTCCTCCTAAAAATAGGAGGAAAAAAAATCTCTTAGATTCTTATTTTGGGTCCTTCAATTTTTGTTAGAGAGATTATTATGCTAGTTCTACTAGTCTACACCGAAAACCCCGCTACTTCAAATGGTGATAGCTTTGAAACTACTATTTCTATGTAAAAAAGAGAGAGGTTTTTCCTCCTAACAATAAGAGGAACAAAAACCTCTCTTAGATTCTCATTTTGAGTCCTGAAATTTTAGTTAGAGTGATTCTTCTGTTGCTTATGTGAGTCCTCCACTAGAAAACCTTCTACTTCAAATGATGATATCTTGCAAACCATTATTGCTGTGTGAAAACAAAGAGAGGTTTTTCCTCCTAACAATAACAGGAACTAAACCTCTCTCATATTCTCATTTGTAACTTTGTAATATTAGTTATAGAAAGTCTTGTGTTCATTCTACTAGAGTCTTGTGCTAATACACTAATTAGAGTCTCGTCTTGACAAACCAATTAGAGTCCTGTGCCAACACATGAATAAAAACCAACACACCAATAAGAGTCCTGCACTAGCATGCGAATAAGAAGCAAAACACCAATAAGATTCCTGCACCGACATGCCAATAAGAACTAACACACCAATAAGAGTCCTACACTGACATGCCAATAAGAACCAACACACCAATAAGAGTCTTATGCCAAAGCATGCCAATTAGAGTCCTGCACCGGTGTGTGAATCAAGTCATGTGCCCGAGTCCTATGCCAGTGAACTAATTGAGTCCCGAGCTCTTTGATTTATAAATGTTGCAATATTTTTGAGTCATGTGACTATTAAACTTGTTGTAATACATTCAAAAATAAAATGACTGTTAATACACAATATTGCATTCCAACTTACAAGAAATATTAGGAAATGTAAACATTCAGATTGCAATGGAATTTTCAAAGATAGATAAAATATATTCTACATTTAATCTTAAATAAGTTATATAGTTCTTAAGACTACATCTAAATCCATTTTATAAGAGGAATAATAATCTTATTTGGTGTAATGAATGAGACTTAATTTGGTCCCATCAAATAGTTGTCCTTTGAGGGAGAAATATGTTTACTTTTGAACTTTTCGACATGAGCATCCATGGAGTTTTAATTTTTTTATGGGGAACAGCTGGGGGATAGTTAGGTAGACCACGTAGGATGGGATAATGAATGTACAAGTGACATTCATGGACCCTTAGCATTGTTCAAATATGTAAACAAGAGGGTTATGGATGTAATGATCGTGGATTTCTCACTAAGAAGGAAGAACCTATCCTTAAGGAATATACTATGAGTAGAGCCCTGGTTCCCATATTCAAGGTCACAACTAGGAAAGTGATGGTAGAACACATAGTACCAGATCATTATGATGAAATATGGAGATGGATAATGATGGATAATGATGGATGGATGATCATGGAATGACTAAGTTTACATTGGTAGTTATGTTAACAGTAGAATGGCCATAACTGTAAATGCATTAAGACGTTCTGGTTCCAGTTTACCATCAAGGGAAGCCAAAAAATAGGCCCCAGATATTTACTTATTCATGATAATGTAAGGTCTAATCAAATTGGGAGAAAATTTTCCACATTGACTCCTTTCTAGAGTAGTGGAATTTTGATTCTCTTTAAGGACAAGGTCACCAATGTTTGAGTCATGTTCCTTAAGATGTTTATTGTATTCATATTTTATGTGCTCTTGATAGACATGATGATGTTCAAGAGTAAGAAGGTGACGTTCATCTAACAACTCAAGCTATGTTAGATGTTCGTGGCGATAATATTCATCAGATATGAATTCACGAAGAGAAACACGCAAGGATGGAATTTGGACTTCAAGAGGAAGAATGACCTCATTTCCTTAGATGAGAGAGAAAGGATTAGCACTCATAGAGGTGTGGATACTAGTCCTATAAGCCCAAAGAGCAAATGAGAGATGGAGGTGCCAACTAGGATCTGATTTTTCAATATTCTTGGTGAGGATATTGTGAAGTGTCTTATGTGTGGCTTCAGATTAAAAATTATCTTGACGATAGTATGGGGAAGATAAGCTAAGCTTGATATTGAATGAGTCACAAAGCTTCTTCATTTATTTATTTTGAAGGAATTTTCATTAACTCGATGATTTTATGAGGGACACTAAAGCAATAAATGATGTTCTAATATATGAAGTTAATGATTTGATTAGCTTTGGTTGATGTAAGTGGAATTGATTCCACCCACTTGGTGAAGTATTCAAAGTGGCAAAGTGATGATAGAATGATGGTGTTGAGAAGAACACAGATTAATGAGGCTGATGAGTTTGAGTCCCCATTGTGAGAAAGGAAAAATATCTTGAGCCGATTGTAAGGCCTAACTAGGAATTCAGATGAGATTAGAATATTGTTGACATTTGACACACTTCTTAATATATTCAAAATAGTCATGATTGAGTGAGAGTCAATAATAGCCCATGTGAAGGACATGTTTGGTGAAAATCAAACTGCTAAAATTTCCCACACAGATACCATCATGGAATTCTTGGATAGATCAAGTGGACTCATGCAATTTAAGGGAACGAAGTAAAACATCATTGAATATATGCTTGTAAAGAATGCTTCCAAGGATGACACAATGGTTAGAAAGTTTAATAAAATACCTCCTACCATTCTTAGATAGGTTGGATGGGATGATGGATTGAGATAGATAGTACAATATTTGAGAATACCAAAGGTTGCGCAGATTAGTGTCAACATGGTCAACACGAGAAAGCTCATGAATTTGGGTGGGTTTATTTTGATGTTGAACAATAATAGAAATCCTAGATTCCTCAGTTGTCTAAGGAATGAGAGAAACAAGAAAATCCATAGTTTCGTGAAACAATTAGATGATCGAGGGATAGTCTGAATTATGTAGAAATCAAATTCCCTAAGGAGGAAGTCAAAAATGTACTTCTAATATTGCAGGATGTCTTTTTACCTTGATATATACCCTTGACTTGATTTCTAATAAGATGAGAATCTCCATAGATGTTAAGGATTTGGACAATTCTGAGTAAGATAGCGGTTTTAAGGCCTAAGATGAGGGCTTCATACTCATCCATATTATTAGTGCATTCAAAATTAATATCATTGGCGATAGGAATAGGAGTGTCCCAAGGAGGAATGATAATGAAGCCAACACATCCCCCTTGCTAACACTTAGAGCCATCAAATAAAAGGGCCATTTTAAGAGGAGAAAATTCATGTTTGAAGTGAAAGATGGACTCATAAGGAAAGTGCTCGTGAGGAGGGTGATTATCCTGAAGAGGGTTTTGGCCAATTGATCAGCAATATCATGATATTTTAATGATGTTTGAGAGATGAACTCCAATTCAAACTCATCACAAGCATGAGCCATCGAGTGATGCAATCATTGTGATGTGGTTTAGGCGCATGGTCTTAATAATATGAAATATAGTGACAACATGAGTCTTACGATTAAGAATTTGATGGAAGAGATTAGAGGTAATGAAGAAGAGAGTGCAACAAATATTTTTCAGCTTTCAAAGTGTAGTGAGTCTCATTATTGTTAAGGGTGTGAATGATGTAGTAAGCAACCTATTCCCGCCTTGCTCATTATGATGTACCAACATATATCTTAAATAATTATTATAGGTAGATACATAAAGATAGAAGGATCCCCCTCAAGTGGAGGAGTAAGAATTGGTGGAGATAAAATATATTTCTTGATATCATCGAATACTTTTTGGTAATTATGGTCCCAATTGAAGTCAATATCTTTGTGAGGGAGATGATGAAAAGGTTGGTAATGGTTAGAAAGTTGGGAGATGAAGCAACAAATATATTGAATACGTCCTTGAATATTATGAAGCTACTTCAATTTAGAGGGAGGATGCATTTCAAGGATATCCTTGTTCTTTGTGGGGTCAACATCTATACCCCTGATAGAGACAATAAAGCCAAGGAGTTTACCATTAATACTCCAAATACAAAGTTGGATAGATTAATAAAAATGAAGAAGCGGATAAATAAATAAAAGAGGACCTAAAAGATGGCAATATGGTCATGCCAATGCTTAGATTTACCTAAGGGATCATCAAAATAGTCCTCAATAGTCTTATGGATGAGATCATGAAAGATGTAAGTCATGGCTTCATTGATAGGTGGCTCTGCATTTTTTGGCGAAGGGCATGTCGTGATAACAAAAGGTCCCCAAAGGAGTGATGAAAGAATTATTATGTTGATCACATGGGGTGATGAGGATTTGATTATACCCAAAGAAACCATCCATAAGAGAAAGTAACTCATGGCCTACGGTAAGGTCTACAAGCTAACTAATGTTAAGAAGGGGGAAATCATCTTTAGGGAAAGAAACATTTAGATCTTGAAAGTATGTGTAGATATGAAGCTTTCCTAAGGCCTTAGCAATGGGTATGATGTTAGAAACTCGTTGTGGATATTCGATGGGAATGATGAAATTAGTTGAAAGGAGGTGTTATAGCTCCTCTTTGACAAGGAGGGAAACTCGAGGGTGCATGCGGTGAATATTTTTCTTAACCGGCTTAGCATTGGGAAAGGTGACAATATTGTGGAAAATGATGGATGGATCAAGGCCTGAAATGTCAGAGTAAGACCATACAAAGGCTTGGGTATGTCAAGAGAGGAAATTAGTGAAGGATAAAATCTCTTTCAGATCAATGGATTGACCCACTTTAAGAATGCAGGGCTCTTAAGGAGTCCCTCTGTTTATGTCGATAATAGATTTGTTAAGAATGGTATATGTGTCCTGGTGGTAAGGAATTAGGAAGATAGGAATCTTCTACCCCCATGTGAGAAAGGATGGAGTGGTTGTCAATGTATTGAAGAACATTAATGGTAGGGGAATATTCCTCTATCATTTCTAGATGTCGAAGAGGGAGGGACATAGATTTTCCATCACACCGATAAATAACTTGTCCCGAGGTCATGGTGGAGGTTAAAAAAATCTATAAGTGATAGACATGTTTTCATTCGTATCCATAACCGTTGGGATGGAGAAGATGGAGGATCAATGTCCATGAGCACCAAGGATGGAGGAAGGGGATCAGAATATTGTTCCTTATAACCTAACACAAATTTTGAAGGGGTTTGTGAGATTCCTTGATGACAAGGTCATGCATTCCATGTTCATAACGCTCCCTTTCGAATCCTTTCCAAGTACAATGATAAATATAGGTATAAGTGAAATATTTCTTATAGAGACAATAAAAATCGTTGGTGTATGGTTTGGTGTGAGGTTGGATTTCTATGTGAGATGAAGGGAAATTGATGCCACCATAGATGATATTGGTGCAAAGATGAGGTGGACCAAAAGGAATGATATCCCCAACATTAGGTTGGTACATGGGAGATTTTTCAGGTCTACCAAGTATATTTGGTGTGGGAAGAGCGTTAAGTGTGAGAAGGTGATACTCCCCCAGTGAGAGCTTATCCATTACCTTGTCTATAGAATCATCATTGGGAAGCTTGGACGTGGGAAAAGATGAGCTAGTGGATGGTTGAGAAGGATCTTACATGGGGATGAGAACATCATTAGGATGATAATTCATATGACATGCTTTGAATGGTGGAGTATCTATGGGGAGAGTTAAAATCTTCCCCCATGCTCATATTTGATACATCAATGGAGGGTGGAAGGGACAAAATACATGGCATGAATCCATGGTCATCTAAGTAAGATGTTATATTGAAACTCCCCTTCTACGATATATAATATTTTATGGAGTATTTTTTCACCAACACGGAGAGGAACGATAATTATTCCCAAAGCGGGGGTAATAACATTATTGAAAGGGTGAAGAACCACGGGTGATATCACAACAATTGATTTATGAAGCTTAAGTTGATTAAAGGTGTGGGATGAGATGATGTTGATGCTAGATCCATTGTCTATCATAGATTGATGGATGAAATTATCATTGATACATATAGTGATGAAGAGGGAAGGTCAAGTTCCTCCAGTGTGATGTCTAGAATCTCAATATCATCAAAGGATATGGAAGTTGAAGCAGAAAGTGACCCAATAAGAGATGCAAAGGGCTGATATTAATCATTAGGAGCAGGGATATGTTTAATGGCTTCCATGTGATATTTCCTATGGTCCAAAGAGCTTTGGATAAGCTCATTGAATGACATCTTAACTGGAGCCTGGTGGAGTTTTTTTGTGATACTTTGTTCAAGAGAAACATGCCGAGGCGCAACTAAGATAGACACTTTGGGATTTGATGAAGAGGATGAATGAATAGAATCTTTGGGAGGAGTGATGAAAACCACCTTGTATTTTGATTAAGTTGGTGGTGGGAATTCATGGGGGTAAGAACAAGTCATGACCCAAACAACATCGATATAAAGAGAAGGAACTTTCTCAAGAGAATCTAAAGGTGGTGGAGAAATGAAAACATAATTCTTAGATGATTGAGGGGATTTGGATATCTTGGTGGAGGAGGTTTAGGATGAAGAAATTGATGGTGAAAGAGTTAGTTCCTCCTCATTAATAATCCCATATTCCTCAATAAGGTAATAGATTATGGTTTGAAGAGCTCTACAGTGTTCAATGTCATTAACTGGTGCATGATGGTATGCATAAATGAGGTTAGATCCAAACAATGAAGGTATTGGGGCATTTGGATCAAAAGGTTTGATGGATGGAAGGGTGAATCTTTAAGCTTGGATTAATTGATGAAACATTTTAGTATAATACCCCAAAGGAAAGGTTGATGATGAGGTTGCAGATGAAGTGGTTTGAACCATGATGGATGAAGATAAGGATGGTTTAGTTTGGGCTAATTTTATGGGAGCCTTTGATTTTGTCTTAGGTTTGGAAGAGGATGACGATGATTTTGTTTTGGTTTGAGTTTTGATTGGTGGTGATGTGGATGGTTTGGATTCAGATTTAATAATAGAAGTGGTGGATGTTTTGGAAGAAGGATTTGGTTTGGAATAATATATGAGTTGTGTTGTGTTATGGGTAATGGTGGTTTTAGCTGAAGGATTGGCCCTAAAATGGAGGTAAGAGTTCCTAAGGATGATGATGATGATGTGGTCCTAAATTTATTAGGAGGATTGGTCTTAGGAGAAGGAATCTCTATCTTTTATGTGGATGTAAAAGAGATTTTTAGGTAGGGATGCCAAGGTTTTTAGTCATTTTTGTGAAGGTTTATCCTTAGTAGAAATAATGAAATTTTTGGCTAGAGAACCTGTTGAGGTAGGTCTTGGTATTAAGGATTGTAATCAAGGAAGCAAAGTGGTTTTTACATGATACATTTAACAAGGTCTAAAGGAGTAGTGGATTTTGGTTGGAGTCATAGATATGATGGGAGTGTTATTCGTAGGCACATTGATTATTGGAGTGGGTATAATGAATGATTCAAGAGATGTTGTAGGCACAAGTATAATTTCATATGTTGATGTGAGTGTAGTTGTGTTAGGAATGGAAGTGGGTGTAGATGTTGAAATAGATGTGGAAGTAGTTGTTATATGTGAAGGAGGAGATATAATAGATGAATCTATAAATGATTAAGATGCAGGGGTAGGCATAATTAAGTCTGATGGGGGTGTCATGGTTGTAGTCATAGTTGATATTGATGATGGTATGATCATATGGGAGGAATACTACATAAAGGTAGATGTAATAGGTGATGAGATGATGGTTGTAGATGATGATTTGAAATTTAATCTATAGTGTTGATGATATGGGTGTTAAGTGCTTGTGATTTGGAAGTTTGAGTTTGATTATGGGGGAATGATTTGGAAAGGGTGTTCAAATAAATTGAAGGGTTATCTACTTGGAGGTCACCCGAGTCTATAAGTTTTTGGACAAGATATTTGAATGTGTGATACTTCTTGATGTCATACTGCAGACTTGGTGATATTTACAATAATGTTCTTCACAAGTACAATACTAGTTTGGACCATGTCTCATCATATGGTCGAGATAGGGGTAATTCAAATAAGGTTGAATACCATTAAATGGTCAAAGATTGAACTATAAAATTTCCCAAGAGGGTTATAATTAGGGATCGGTCTAGGAGCTATTTGCGGAGGCTCCGTGTGAGAAGTGAATGCAGATGAAGATTTGAATACAATGGTATTGGTGGAAATTTTTGATTTATCACCATGCATGGAGGATTTAGTGAACTTGGTTTTGGTCTTGTTGGATCGAAGATTAAGGTGGATTTTCTCAAGGGCATGAAGTTCAAGTTTGTGAGCCATGTTGAATGCTTGTTTACATTATCTAAAATGATTGGATTTGAATATTTGAATAAAAGTGCTTCGCACAAGACCATGAGAAAATATCAATGAGTTCAATATGTGGAAGGGTGAATGAACGTTGATTGATGATGTTACATAACCATGCGAAAAAAATCCACAATAGATTCATCATCATATTTTTAGATGGAATAGAGGTCCGTGATGGTAATTTCATGTGTAATTTTTATCGAGAAATGTTTAAGGAATAATTGCGCTAATTGAGTGATTGAGAATAATGAATGTTGTGAGATGCTATTGTACCAATCTAATGTAGGATTGGCTAATGATATGGGAAATGTGTGAAGCATGAGATCTTGGTCATGAGTGATAAGGTAGCATGCATGTCTAAAATCTCAAAGATGTTGTTGGGGGTCCTCCTTACTAATGAATTTAGAGAACTTAGGAATTTCCTAGTGAGGAGGTTAAGGTTTTATTGGAACATATGGGTTGATTGGTTCATTGTAGATTTGATCGTATGGAAATGTGGTCTTAGATCCACAGGTTATGGCTTTAAGGATAACCACCCTACTTAGAAATGATTGTAAGGTATCATTACATGATTGAAATTTTGAGGGGTGAATTTGATATGCATATGAGGTGGATGGGTTAGGTTGTTGATATGTTTGATAAGTTTGGGGATGTGTTGGTGTTGATGAAGGAACTTGATAAGGGGTAATATAATTAAGAGGTTGAGATTGAATTTTTGGGATAAATATTGATGTTGAGATATGGGGATGTGGTGTCATTGATTAGATTGAGTTGGTTATGAAAGAATTAAATTTGATTGATTTTCTATGGGGTTGGTTGGAATGTAATTAGTAGGTGGTTGGGATACTTGAGTTGGTTGAGTAGTATGTAATGATATTTCCCTTGAAGAGGTGGTTGATGAGTTTACATTGATTCAGATGGAGGGGTTGTGAGGTGATTACATTGGCATGGATATGTGAGGTAGAGATGAGGGGTAAGGTTATGTGATGTTGTTCAGATATGGGAGGAAGCAAGTGTAATTCTTGAGAAGATTGAATAGGGACACAAGTGATTATGATGGATGATGAGATGATGGAGATAGAAGAAGGGATGGTTGTATTGACATGAGGTAAGTTAGGTGGGATAGGGACCACTAATTGGGTGGTTTGATGATTGTGAGGAATGGAGGAAGATGGTTGATTAGGATCAAACTCATGTTGGGCCCTAACAAGCTCACTCATGGCTCTAGGAAAGAACACAAAAATTTGGGAGGTAAGAACTTGGGTAGACTTCATATTAGAATGGTAGGAAAATATTTGTTTCAAATGGGGTCTATCAATGGGAAGATTGGTGGTTTTGTGAAGGATATAGTCATGGAGGGAAACCAGATTTTTTTAAGATCTTGGAACCCCATAGACAAATGAGGGATGAGAGGAGCCCCAAAAGCATCAGTAGAGGAGGTAGAAGGAGGATTGGTAGGTCTAAATGGGATATAATGATGGTAGAGGAAAGATATTTTTTCAAAAAGAGTTTGATTAGACCAATTGAACCTCTTAAAGAGGAAGGATGGTAATGATAGGTTGAGTGACCATGGTAGGGAAGACTTTACGCACCCAAATTTTCAAGTTCTACATTAACAAAAATGGTTAAAATTCCCCTATGATGATTAATATGTTTTCTAATGGTGTTTGAGCCAGTTTCCATCTTTTTAGCTTATATTTGTATCTTAGAATACTTTACTTAGCCATTTCCTACTTTCCATTAGCTTTCCGTAGTGTTTTTCCTTAGTTTTTGGCCTTAAGTTGCGTAAACGGTGATATTCTTTGGTGGTGGTTACGCAACCGTCATCCTACCTCAACACGGGTTGTCAAACCATTGGTCTTCCCTCAATGGTGATTACACAACTACCCTAGTGGTTTCGTAACCACTTCCCTGTGTGTGTAGACCGTGGTGGTTCTATTTGTTTTGACTAAAACTTCTCATACGTGATTTGGACACGTGTTAACTTCTTCCAACTCACCTTTTGTACATGTTTCTTAGTCAAATTGGTTTTTATAGGATTGATAGATGTGTACCAACTTCCTCTTCTTCCCTTGATGAATAGTTATGTTAAGTGCCCCTCCTTATTGTGATGTGGCACCCCATGGTTTCCAAATGGCTTAGACCATTTCCCAACCTATGTTCTATAAAAACTAGGCTTCTTCTTGAAGCATTGGTTGGATATTTTTGTCATGATTTACACCATTGTGATGTCATGATCTTGCTATAAATTACAAAAATAAGCATTATTATCTTGCGTTGTTATTCTTCTACTTGCATTTCTACCCAATTTCCAATAATCCATCATTTCTCCAACGTCTTCTTCTTTGCTTCTTCTATATTACCAGCACATCTCCCTAGACTCATGTGAACATTAAAGTTGGAAAAGAAAATGAGGGGACACAAGAGTAAACCACAATTGGATTTTCCATGTACTCCAAATTCCATGTTGGGGATGTAATTTTTCCTAAAGCTTTCTTGAGATATTTATTTAACATGTATGCACATTATTGGCTAGAGTAACAAACCATTTCAATTCAAATCATTGCAATAGTTAGATTTTTACCTGTATCTTCTATTTTCTCTAGAAAGATTATTGTGATAGATATCTTCCTACCTATCCCTATGGGTTTGCAAGGGAATAGTTTCGGATGAAATATTTTGCATTTATTTTAGGAAATTACAATCCATTTCAATTTACAACCTCCATTGAATCCTTCTTTACTTCTACCAGGGAAGTTGCAAGGGAAGAAAAGCTTCTGAGAAGTTTTGATTTCTTCCTATGCCTCTGAGGTAGAATAGAGGATTCACATCCACAATTATAATTGGAAAAACCTTTATTTTATTTAGAGTAGATTAAATACATTCAAAGTATAGGGAAATAACTATATCTGGTTATTTTCTTGTTTAGATTTATGATAGAGGCAATTTTGTTAAATTAGAAGAAATTAGTTTATTTGTGTATTTATTTTTTTCCATAAATTATAAAATACAAAAATATTAGATATGTGGTGTCATGTTTCCATGTACATTGCCGATCTTCCCAAATTTAAGGAGGAGGAGATCCAAACTCTCATATCAAGACCTACGCTACATCTATTAGGAGTTTCTCCTTGGGATGTTAGTAGTAGCTAAAATATTTCTGAAAACCCTTGAGGGAATCACTTTAGATTGGTACTATCAGATTCTAGAAGCTTCTATACATTCCTTTAAACAATTTGTTTTGGAATTTATTAGAGCATTTGACATGAACAAGTTGCTACAAATAGGGATTAGGAATTTCTACATATCGGGCAGAGCGAGAATGAATTTACCACTCATTTTATCTAAAGATGGAATCAAGTTATTTACTCCTATACAAGTGCACCCAACATGGAATAGATAGAAATTTGTGATATTTTCCTTCACTCACTCAATCGAGAGACCAAGGAAGAAGTCCAAAAGTTTCCTTTTTGTAGTTATGAGGAAGTATTGGAAGGTGCGCTTCAAATCAACAAAACCGCTATTGATAGTGGGCGTAAGACTTACGGTCTCAATGGGAAATTGTTATCGTTTAACCAAAAAAATGAAAATAATCAAAACAACAGAGCCAATAACCAAGGAAATAAGGATTTAAATTGTAATCATGGTGCTACCACGAATGGTGTTACTGATCAAGAAAATAACACTAGTTTTATGAATAACAATAACACTAATAATCATAACAACAACATGGGCAATCGAAAAGGTCCTAACACTATTTTTTCAGTCAACACGGTTGATGTGAACCATCCCCTTCCTTGGAAAAATCAAACCCAAGGCCCAAAATAGTACCAAAAATCCGGCCAAGGCAAAATGAATCATAGTTATTAAAATCAATTTCAAAACTACAATCGAGGTTATAATAAACAACAACAAGAGGCTTATCAAAGACCAAGAAATTACGATCCTAACCTATATTGCAATTTACATTGTGTTGTTGGTCATGACATTAAGACTTGTAGAGATTGTAACAAGTTCTTACAAAGACTCCCGAAAACCAAAGGAAGCTCTTTGTGGACACGTTCTTAGTAAATCCAGAAACAACCCCGTATCCTGTTCATGTAGGACCTATCGCACATTAGGATGCAAACCTAAGAATATTTTGGGATATATTCCCTAAACATCTTGAGGATGTTAAGGTGAATCCTCAAAACATAAACAAGGGTATTCTTGTAGGGAATAATGACCATGAAGCTTGAACTTCTGATAACTCTCAAGTTACTCCCAACCTTGGTTTAAACAACCATACAAAATTTTTGGGATTAGTTGAGCTAGAGGTTCAACCACAAATTAATGTAGAAAATCAGATAAGGGAATACATTTCACAACCTTACCCACTCATCCCATCTCATAGGATGACATTCCTACAATATTAAAACCGGTAGGAGCCTAAGATTTGATATCGAGATTTGAACAAGACCTTTTCTCACATCTCGTTCCTAGATTTGTTGAAGAATTCCTCTACACATCATTCTACATTTCTTGATGCATTAGGTATTGGTCATCTAATACATGTTACACCTCCTCTTGGAGCTCAAATAAATCATATTAAATTTTACATACATCCTCCAGGACAGAGTGATAGGTATACTTGATTTTTTTCGATATAGATAAGATGCCATCTAATGCTGAAATATTTGAAAGAGGTGATCCTATGTTATATCTACAGGTTTGGGTTTATAAAAATTACATCAAGAGAGCCATGATCTGAAAGGAACGATAACCAAATTGTACCAAGCCAAGAACAAAGATGCTAATCAAACACCATAATCAATAAGATGAAAGCAATTCGCAAGAATAGCTTTACATAAAACCTTTGCGAAAAATGAACAACAATATCATATATTATTATGGAACTCAATGCAATACATTGAGAATGGGCCTTTCTTAAATAGGAAAGGAATAAAAATCTAAGAACCGAGATAAGGTTGTAGATGAAGCCATAAATTAAGGAAATAACTAGTCATCAAAGAACTAGTCGGGACCATAGATTTAGGAGAGAACTAGACATCAAGGATCTAGTGAATACCATAGATCAAAGAAAGAACTAGTCAATACCATAGATCAAGGAAATACCTATATCTAACAACTAGATAATATCTCCTAATATCTAAATAAGATAAAAGAAATATCCACACATAAGTGGGTGAGGATAAATACAATAAAGGTAAATAAAGTACCTAGGTGAACATGAACTAAGGTAAATACCTACTCTAACACCCCCCTCAAGTGAAGCTAGGGGCCAAAATAGAAGTGGCATGTCCACATTATGAGTCTTGGCAACTAGGCATGATGTACAATAATTGAGAAAAAAGGGACACCACAAGGTACCCAAAACAAGATAACAACAAAGTAAAGAGAGAGAAAAACCTCTCCAAGGCATCCTAAGAAGCTTGGATCAAAAAATCATACAATGCTGAAGAATTTTGGTGTGCACTATGGTCTAAATCCACTGCTCGATCACAAAACTAAAAAAAACTAACACTGGGCTCCACCATAATAGCTCCATACAAGGAGACTATCAACAGAGTGATGTCGAAAGTGCTGCAAATAGGTGTGCCACGATCTAAGAACAATAACGAAAGAAATAAGGCAAGGACACAAAATCCAGAGTTTCACGATCTAAGAAAATCCAAGGTAACAAGGCAAGGACACAAAACCCAAAGAAGCAAGATCAGCACCACACCCTCCCATACTATTGAATGGGTGGAGTGGTGCTAAAAATCTATATGAGTTGTCAAAACAACTACTCAAACATTGACAAACTAACACTGGGATCCACTAGAATAGCTCCCCCATAAGAGAGACTATCAACATGCCAAAAGTGTCAAAAATACAAATACAAAATCTCTCAACAAACAAGAGAGATACACTACACCTGCTAAAGAAAAATGCTCAAAACAAGAAGCATCACAATGCAGAAGGTATAGAAAGTGGAGCAAGAGGCCGAATGGTGGAGGAGCCATGCCTATAGAGTCCTCTCAATGAATGCCTATGTCGCCTCCACGAGTGATCATATATCCACCCCAAATCAACATAGATGGATGAAGAAGATGCTTGCATATGACTTGGTGTAAAATGCATAATGGGTGCATGCAAAAGAACATCAGAATGTGTGTTAGGTTGATCATGTCTGACAACCTGAAATCTCAGGTTTCTCAATCCTGAGTGAAGATGTAGAACTCATGTGTTGCTCATGATCCTCAAAAAGAGTCAAGTGAACAAACAAAGAAGCTCTATCGATGTGTGATCCAAATGAAGTATCTGCATGAAAACCAATGTCATGGAGAGAATTCCACTTACATGTGGAAGAGAGGAAACAATACCCTATAAATGTCCGCACAATGACTCTGCTAGTGAGACCCATGAATGGAGCATGTGCGAACTGAATGCAGTGATATGCTTCTTAAAAAATACATGTATCTAAGCGAAGTAGGATACACAACATGTGGTATGGTAATAGGCATAGATGTGGAACAACATGCAGTAATAAGCCTCACAGGTTTAGAAGCATCAAGAGTAAGAACAGACTCAAAGAATGACAGATCAATGTTAGTGGGTTCAGGAGCAATAGCTGCAAGTGGACTAGGAGCATGGTTGTGGTTGTCCACAATATGATGGTGATGTTGTAGGCTAGCAAGTTTGTTCTACAGGGAGTGTATTATTGTATCCTTATCGTGAATGAGTGATTGTAGAAGAGAATTTCACTTCTTGAGTGATCTATTTTCTTCCACAAATTTTACAATATCCTCTTGAAGTCCACACACTTCAGAGAAAAGCATATCATTCTCAGAATCCATGATAGGTACAAACTACAACTCCCAAAAGTTTAGGACGTCGAGCTCAGCCAAAATTACATCCATAATTGATTACAACACTCCTCCATATTTGGCACTTTATAATTATAGTTCAAGTCTCAAAATAAATATTTCCAATGGAAATATCACGAAAAAACAAGCACTTTTGCAAAAAACGGCACTCAAAACCGAGTTACCAATCAAAAGTTACAAGCTTTTTAATATTTTGCTCTGTTATTTATTTTAGGTGCCACTAAAACAAAATAAAATGTTGTTTCCTTCACCACACAAATAAAATTAAAGGGGCTGAAGTTAAGCACCTACTAGTAGGAATCACAAGCTTTAAGCCCTCATATGACCATACCATATGACCAAGGGCTAAGGATTTTAAAATTTCAAATACGACCAAATCCCAAATATATGAATATACAATGAATTTATTTGCAAAATAAAACTCTGAGACACATGTCAATAGCAATCTCCTACTCTGATACCATGAAAGAAAGCGATAACCAGATCGTACCAAGCCAAGAACACATATGCTAATCAAACACCATGATCAATAAGATGAAAATAATTCACCGAAATGCTTTACATAAAACCTTTGCAAAAAAAACGAACAACAATATCATATATTATTATGGAACTCAATGCAATACATTGATAATGGGCCTTGCTTAAATAGACAAGGAATAAAAATCTAAGAACTAGTCAAGGTCATAGATCAAGCCATAAATCAAGGAAATAACTAGTCATCAAAGAACTAGTCAAGACCATAGATTTAGGAGAGAACTAGACATCAAGGATCTAGTCAATACCATAGATCAAGGAAAGAACTATACCTAACAACTAGATAATATCTCCTAATATCTAAATAAGATAAAAGAAATATCCACACACATAAGTGGGTGAGGATAAATACAATAAAGGTAAATAAAATACCTAGGTGAACATGAGCTAAGGTAAATACCTACTCTAACATGATCAATGATGGGGCTGCTATAAATGTGGTTCCCTTCTCTTTATTGCATAAGTTAGAATATGGAGAGACTAATTGTTCCTCTATAAGAAACATGTTGCGATGGTATGAAAATATTAAGGCTACCTCGATTGGAACCATAATTCTTCCTATATCCCTTAGGCCAAAAACCATCTTGACAGAGTTTTACATCATCGACAGGGAAAAAATTATAACATGATCCTTAGGAGACCTTGGATTCATCAAATAATGGCTATCAGTTCTACCTTGTTCTAAGAAGTTAGGTTCCTCTATTTGGGAAAAATATTCATTGTTTAAGGGGATCCTAATCCCTTAGATATACACTTGGAAAACCTCAAGAAGAAAATAGGAGTCCATCTAGAATATGAGCTCCCTACAAACTAATTAAAAAAACCACATCCATCAAAATAATTGGTTACGACCACCTCAAGTGTTCTAAAGGTTGAATTCATTGACCCAAAAATGTTTGAGGTGGCAAAAATAGATAAAGGTAAGTTTGTATATGTGGAATTCATGTCAACCAAAACCACAGAGGAGATCATGAAACACTTAGAGAGTGATGAACTGATCTTCCTCCCATTCAAACCACAAGGAGTGTACGAACTTCTTGGTATATCCTCTCTTCCTGCCGATGACCTCGGTCTAGGCGTAAACATGGTAGAAATAACAAAGGAAGGAGAGGATTTTGAGAACAAAGTGATACCCATCAAAGCCATCTCTAGGACTTCTTTCTTTCCAAATTTGGTCTAAATACCAACAATTTAAAATCTAAGCTTGTGCCTGTGGGACATAACCCAATAATGCAACAAACGTCAAATACAAGAATTACCTCCTACGTGGGAATAGAGTTGAGCAGCATAGTCATGCTCACATGAATACAATATGTCAAACACGTGACAAAGAGGATCACAAAGACCTCTTTCAAATGAAAGCAATTTATGCCAATGTTATATATATATATATATATATATATATATATATATATATATATATGTGAGGAATGGGTTGACGTTTAAACCCAAGATAGTAGGCCCTTGTCAAGAGAACAAAATTTTTAAAGATCATGCGAGATAATTTTTGTTCCTTGGGATGTGAGGAGTTATACATATGTCAATTGTCTTCACCCTAAATATTTCCATACATAAGTCATGTTCATTTTCACATGCATATTACTACATTCATACTACATTTCATCTACTTGTTCATATTGTAAAATTGTAGTCAAGAAAATTATTTTTCAAAAAACTTCCAAAACTTCTAAACATTGGAAAAATCATTCAATCATGCTATCATCAATAGTTCTAATCATTTCTTCATCTCAAAGCAAGTTAAGATATAATTTTGACATTGATTCTACCAAGGCCTGCATACTTGGTTCTACCCATAGTTTTCTTCTAGCATAGGTGTCTTTGCCCATAGTTTGTTCTAGAAGCTTCTTAATGTCACATCTTTCCCAAGAAACCTCTTTGGTAACAAAATCACTCTAAACACTTTACCCGGATCACTTTTCCTCCTATCTCAGCCTTTAGTGATGAGCCCTCGTATCTTACTAGTTGTGTGGGGTTAAGGCTAGGGGAAAGCTATCCCTCCCAAAAGAAAAACTCAAAGTTAAAATAAAAAAATGATATAAGTTAATCAATAAATGCAAAAATATTTCATTTACAAATAAAAATACACTTTCTTTCCCTACCAATATTTGGTGATGAGCTCATGCCTCATACTAGTGGCATGAGGTTGGGAAAGGAGGGAAGTGCCCTTACTCACCTACATCTTGTCCTAGGTAATGAGCCCATGCTTCTTACCGGTAACATGGGGCAAGGTGTAGGGGGTATTTTCATAACAAATTAGTAAGTTGTAAGAAATTTAAAAAATAATAATTTCTTTGAATACTTAAAATCCTAGGAAAGTGAACTAGATGTATATGTTCCAAGAGAGTTAAAACCTTAAAACCAGATTTTTTCAACCAAGAGGCCATCTACGGATCTAAGTCTAAATAAAATTGCAAGAAAATCACATTCTAGACTATGTAGTAAACTATGTACAGAGTTAGGTTGTGTTAGTACCCAAATTTACACCTCCTTTGGGGCCAAGAA
The DNA here is from genome assembly GCA_018340775.1 of Taxus wallichiana var. yunnanensis. NCBI lineage: Eukaryota > Viridiplantae > Streptophyta > Pinopsida > Cupressales > Taxaceae > Taxus > Taxus wallichiana. Next base: position 169,358,563 of record CM031244.1, read on the forward strand.
GCATTAGCACTTGAAGTGGGATGCTCTAAGTATGACAGACTTGTCATTTGCTTGAGGAAGATGTCTGACAAACTTATTCAAAATTGGGCATCGAGAGGGTGAGTGGCACATACCAAGGGTATGAAATTCCCTATTACTTTAGGCCATGCCTTTAACCAGGTGAGAGAACCCATTTTGTAACCTGAACTTGTGAGAAAAATAAGTGGAATCACAGTTTCTTAGTATTCTCTTTGAAATTTGGAGATCATTCTTGAATGAACATGGTCAATGTATGCACTATTTAACTCTCACAAGTTATCACACTAAATAATGAAAATGTCACTCAAGTAGGACTCAAGTTACTCTAGATAGTGGAAATTTCAGTCTACTTTTGCATATTTATGAAAAGGGAAGGTAAAATGGTAAAGTCCCTTGGAAAATGTTCATAGATAGAGAAAACAAAAGTGGTTCAAAAAGGATTTAACAATTGTAGGTTTGTATTTGTGTAGGAGTGGGAGATTAAAGTAGGATAAAGTTGATTATACAAAATTCTCAAAAACTTTAACAGTGTCAGAAAATTTCTCAAGGAAAAAGAACACATCAAACAACTAGAAGCAACCCTTTAACCAGAAGATATGCACTCATGGAAGCCCAAGAATACATGCTTTCACAAAATCATTTAAGAAATTAAACACAAAATCTCATGTTAACCTCTCAATAAAACATTGACAATTCCTAATCCATTATGCCTAAGATTCACTCAAAGACTTACAAAAATCTTCTCAACAGAATGGATGCATCATGAATTTAAAATTGTTTACCATACTATGAAAGGAAAGCTCTTCCCATAGCATAATTGTAGTTTCCAAAACACCACCACCAGGACAAGATCTAGTGTAATTCAGAGGAATTATCAACACAAGATTGTAACAGGAGAGACAAATGGTTGATTTAAAGTATATCACCCAAAAAAAAGATAACAATGCTCATGAACATACACATAATTTATTTCAGGATTTTCAGATTTCTAGCAAGGGAAAATAAAGCCTATGATCTCAATGTTTGTCAATGGTTGTACACTTGCAACCATATTGACATAAGAAGATTTGAAAGGTGAAACAAATCACATGTATCTCAATTCGATTCAAGTTTTCAAGAATTCCTATTAGTTTACATTGTTTCTTCTAAAATCTTAGAAAAATTAACCCCCTTGATATGAGAACATGCCTCTCATATCTATACAATCTTTGATTATTTCTTTACTTGATTTTCCCCCCCAAAACTTCAAATATTTTCAAAGAATATTCTTAAGGAATAATATCCTATTCTATCAATTTGAAAATATTGTATTCCCTTCATGTCATGTGGAGAAATATTTACAAATGTTGATAGGTGTATGTTTCATTCCCTTATGATGAATGAGACGTCTATGTCATTCATTTAACATCATCAACTTGGTCATTTATATTTTGGGTAGGTTGGGAAACCTTTTTAATGATGTTTGAGTTCCCCCAAATAGTTTGATTTGATGTTAATCATTCTCTCCTTTTGGGAATATGCCTCGAAAAACACACAATTATTTTCATATCTTTATGAGCTGAGTGTTTCCACATGTGTTGTGTTACATCAGGCCAATTACCTCCTTTTTGTATGATATCAGTTTGCTTCACACTTATCTTCCTCATGTGGATATCATAGACAATCTCAACAATCAAATCACCATGATTTTTCTTAGCTTAACTCATCAGCCTCATCTTCACTATAAATTCCCACCATTTCTTCTACAAATTCACATCCCTTCTTTTAAGTGCGAGAAGCTTAGTGAAATTATTTTTCTGCAATATGGTGGGAGTAGCATTAGCATCTAGTTTGAAATATATTTCCTCTAAGGATTTAAACTCAATTTTTGATTTGTCAGGCCCAGATGAAGCATTCGTAAGAATGCTATTTGAAATTTTAGATCCAGAGGAATACGATGGGCTATTGACAACTCAGGCTATTCGAATGGATCTAATTCAAAGATTAATTGGGATCAATATCATGTTTTCTTCTTTTCAAATGATGTATTTTCATCTTTTCAGGTGGGAGCATCAAAAACTCTTGAGGTGTTGAAGCAATTTTGGCTCAAGAGTAAGCTAGCTATGAAGGGTGTAGTTGATAATACACGCCCTTTCATTTCTAATGAATAATTAACTATGAAGGAAATCCTTTAGAATATTATGTGCTCGATGAAGGGGTTTTATAGACATTGTGCCTACTCTTTTTCTAGGTGAATGAGTTGGAGCAATGTGTTTCTACTTTGGAGAAGAGGCCAACAAAATATTTTCCTTCACAACCTCCTGGGGCATCACCATTCTTCATGAAGAAATATAGGGGTGAGTCCAGCTCCAAACCTCCTACTCAATCTACTCCAAAAACCATTGTGATTGCACTCCCAACCACAACAAAAACTTCCATTCCACCCTCTACCTTTAAAGCATCAGGGAAGAAAGCACTTTCCAAGGGTGGTTTGGATCTCAAAGGGTGGGTTTCTTCTTACAAGAAGAAAATAGAGTTGATTGGCATGTTGGATGGTCCTAGGGAAAATTTCGATGATCTCATGGCTCTAGGCATGTCTCGTAGTTTGGAAGGGAATTTTATTTGTGTAGATGGAAATTGGGATAGAATAATTTATATTTAGGAAGAATAGGCTTTTAAAGAAAATTCCTTCTTTCGAGAGGATTTCTTAATAGTAGAATATTAGGTATCTTTCCTTAGTGATTTTTCTCGGTATAATTTCTAGAATGTATGAAATTTTTACTTAGGTTAGGGCCCCTATAGAAACCCATTTTTACTTATTTTTAAAATTCAAAAGATTTAAGGTGTTATAATGAATTTCATGTTAGTAATAGATATAAAATTCTATTAAAATAGAATGAAATCCTACTGCATTGTTCCACATTACATACATAATTGAAATCTAAAATTTTAAAACAATATTCAACTATCATGAATGAAAGTAACAACTAAAAAGTGATTTTTTAATAAAATATAAGCCTAAGATTTTTCATGCCTTAGCATGATCATCATATCCTTCTTTGTTGTCTTCCTCTTTGTCAAGGCACATGTCCATGTAAGCATCAAATATTTGGAACAACTGCATCAACTCCTCTTCATCAGGTCATATGTGATGTTTGAATATTAATTTATGCCTATTCAACACCTCAACACATTTTTCCATCCTTTGCTTATAATCTTTCAATTTTTAGTCATCTCAACAAAATTGTTTCCCACAGAGATAAGCCTCTTGATGACCTCATAGGAGCAATGTTCCTCTTTGATGTATTGATCAAAATTTTGAATCAAGATATCAATCTCCAAGTCCCCATAAGTAGGTTTGTTTTTTCAAATACCATCTCTTCTAACTTGCTATCTATAATATCAATACCCTTTCCTATCCAATCCTTCTCTATTTCCATCTTTTCCTTGACCTGATTCACAACTTCTACCCTGATTTTGGTTAAATCTTCCAACGCGTATTGAAACCCTTTTTCCTCAGGCAACACTATTCCTTCCTTTTCTACTAATTCCTCATCAAGTTGGTTTATAGTGTCAAGTTTGGGAAGGATCCCTTCCCAATGATACAATTCATTTTCACATTGATCATTTAATTCATTTATGTCATTGAGCATGTTGGTTAACTCTACATACCTTTTTATTGTTTTTTCAATGATTTTTCTGCCCTTTTGAGAAAAATCCTCCACCCATTTATCTATTGCCTCGGCCTTCTCACTAGATTTTTCTATTTTACCCAGGATTTCTAGAGTAATGGTAGTGGAAACTTCTTGGCTTTCTTCTGCTGGCCCTACCAACTTTTGTAAGCATGAAGATAATGTATTTATTTTCTCCTTCAACTGCTTCTTAGATACTTTGTCTTCATCAACATTCTGTAACAAGCCTTCAACTGCTATTGTGACATCCTATTTTAATGTTTCCTTGGTAGGCTTCCCTAATTTGTTCTTGACATCATAATCACTTATTTTAATCTCATCCTTTGACTTACCTTGATGGGGAGTTGCAATATCTAGGGTCCCGAATCGATTTTGATCTACATGTGTTTTAGTGAGAATCCTTGCTTTCTTTAATTCCTTTTTGGGTTTTTGGATGGAAATTCTTGTGATATCTAAAACTCCTATCTGAAAAAATTCCCTTTTCTTCTTTTTAAGAAACCCTTCCAACCAATTATAGGGGAATTACCCATATTTACTCCTTTTGGTGTGAGGTGTGGAGTTTCAAAGTACAACACTAATTTTGTTGATGTTCCTTCCACTTTCACCACTTGTTTTTCACTTTCCAATGTCACCATCTTTGACTGATCTTTATCTTGGTCTCAAATATGAGACTGGTTAATACCTTCTAACTCTTCACTACCCTTTGCTTACTCACCTTCACCCTTATCTTCTCCATAAATTATAGGTACATTTGTTTTCTCCTTGAACTTTCATCTAGGTAACCATTGCAATTGCATCTTCTTTCAATTTTTCGATGAAGTGGCCAATTCACTTATGTCTTCCTTTGGAATCTCCCCTGTTTCACCTTTTTCTTAGATTGTTTCTTTGAATTGTTGACGAAATAAATAGGGTAACGGGTGTAGGAGGAATACCTATTCAAATGTCGGTTGATGGGTTATTATGCGCGTATGACTTCTAAATCCACAACTGACCATGAGAGCTTCCTTTTGGCTAGGAGGAACTACCTATAATGAAAACAAGACCACCAGAAGGAATTAAACAATATGGGCAGTGAACTTCCTAGCATAAGCATAAGCTAGATCCGGGAAGTGTGATACTTCCTAGATGGTTGTCAGTCCATTGTTTAAAAAAATTAATGCTAAAAACAAGGTAAATCCTATTGTTATTTTGAAATGATTTAGGTATCTCACTTAAAAACACAATAAGAAAAAGATCTAATCTAACAGGTTAATCTAGAATAGAATCCACGGGTTAAATGGTTGGTTTTGGGTTTTGTAAGTCTGATAAAGGTCTTGGGTAGGTCACAAGTGAGTGAGGGTGAGGTAAAATTAGGTGGATAGGTCTCTGTTTAAGGTTGTGTGGGAAAACATAGAGACCGGCGTCGGTCAGTGGTGACTGACCACGGTTAGGTATAACCGGCGTTGGTTCTTTGTGAGATCTAGAAATGTCACATAATGGGGTTTTGGTCTCCTTTGTGATTACACAAAGGATTTGGTTGGTCGGGATGAGGTATTGGGTGACTGGAATAGGTTTTTGTGAGGTTTTGATGGGTCTATGGAGGTAAAAAATGTTGGAGATGGTCAATAGGGAGAAAGATGAACAATGGATGATAAAATAATGATAAAATGAAATAACCAGGAAAGTATGATGTTGCACTTACTTGGATTTTGTTCTGAAAGTCTATGTGTGAAGGAAGGAGTCTTGATGATGGGCTTGAAGGCTGCAAGTGATCACCAATTGAAGAAAATATTCTACATGGGCTGCATGCACACTCCTCTTTTACTTAGATAGATCAGAATGTGGTTGGGATGGTTGTGCAGGAGAAGATCCTCAATCTCCTTCCTTGGATGTCAATTCTTGGTGGAATTGGCTCTCTAAAGATGTGTTATCTCTTTGAGATTTCGTTCTTGCTCATCCACCTTTCTCCCCAATGTTTTCCAACCTTAAGAACAAGGTTGTTTAGGGGACAAAAGGATAACCAATGCATGGCGTCCGCCCAATTGGTGATGGTTAGGGGAAAACGACGTCGGTCAAGGTGAGATTTTCTAGGTTTACTAAACTTAGGGAGATCCTCTTGATTTCCTCGAATCTTGTGTCGTTATCCCATGGATTATATTGGGAGCTTCTTGTGAGCATGCGGGAATGTGGTTAGAGGGAGTGTAGGCATTGATTTTTAGGGTTTGGGTAAGTCTTAGTTAGTTATGGTAACTTGCTAAGAATAGGTCTTAGGTTGAGTTAGCTTGGTGAGGTGTCTAAGTGAACTATTTGTGTAGATATTATTTAAATAATATATTTAAATAATAAATATAGTGAGGATAATAAATTAATTAAATTAATATTAGTAGGGTGAAGGGGGTCATGGCTAGGTAGATGTAATAAAGGGGGCTTATATGTCGAGGGACGAAGGGGGAGTGTGACCTAATTTTAGTGTCTACATTTTGCCCCTTTTTGTTGCGTAGCTTGTATTGGTAAGTGATGCTAACAAAAATAAGATGTGGTTGGCCCATGTGAGGGTGAAGGTGATCCCCCTCAAACCAGAACTATCAAGGTAACAGGTGAAGTGGTGAGTGGTTTGATAAAAGGTAAATGTGAGGAAAAGGTAAGTGGGTGTAGGGGAAGAGGGTGAAAGGTCTACTCGGGTGATCTAGGTAATGGGTTAGGGTCAAAGGTAGCAGCAGTCAAACACACGCACATGTATAAACTACAACACACTACTGGGTTGAAGAGCAGAAAACTCTACATCATCTAAGGTCGATAGGTTTATCCAAACAAGGGTGAAGTGAATCCGGTATCCAAGGTATAGGATAAGGTTAGGAAACACAACGTAGGTTAGGTGTAGGAACGTGTAGGTATGTTCCTAGTACACCAAAGGTAGGGTCAGGATAAACAGTCATGGCAATAGGCTAGGTAAAGTCATTAGGTCAAACAACACAGGTAATAGTGCCACAAGGTATACGAGCACATTAGTTCAAAGATCAAAAATAGTGTTTTGGGTCTAGCTAGATAGGTCACAAACATGGGTAAGGCCGAGGTAGGGGTGAAATAAGGAGACATCAATTGGTTAACAAGGTGAGGTTAAAGAAGGTGGAGGGCCAAAGAAGAAGGTAAAGTGGTCCAGGTAGGGGTAGGGGAGGTAAAAGAAAAAGGAAGGAAAATGAGGTCAATGTGAAGTCATGGACGAGATTATAACGAAGCATTTGGTTCTTGTTGAGAAGGCAAGGGTGAATGACTATGGGATCTCATCTAAAATAAGATGAAAATTATCCATGAGAATCATGCCATGTACAGATCCGTGGTGCACATATTTAAGATAAGGAAAAAGGGTGACGGGTAATCACATGATTCTTGTTTAATCATTAGGGAGAAGGATGGAGTGGATAGTGCTCAAGGGACGAGCACAGTAAAGACACATTCATGAGGGTGAGGTAGGACAACGAGTCAATAATAGAATGGTTGAAGATGTAATACGTTAAGGGGCTTAGGTTCGGGTTTACCCTCAAGTGAGGATAAACGATAGGCACCCGATCCATAGGTATGAGTTACGATGTATGGTCCAAGCCAATTAGGAGTTTATTTTCCCGTTTACTTTTTTCTTCTTTAGTTACCTATTGATTTTATTTCAAGACAAAGTCACTAACTTGGAAGGTTCATTCATGCACACATTTATCATAGGCATGTTTGATACGTTGTTGATAAACTTGAAGGTAATCCAGAGAATTAAGACAACGTTCATCTAATAACTCTAGTTGTGTTAAGCGGTCCTAACGAAAGTCATCATCAGTAAGCATGTCATGGAGAGAAATGCAAAGTGAGGGGATCTAGACTTCAAGAGGTAGAATAGCCTTGGTACCATAGACTAGTGAAAAGGGTGTAGCCGCAGTGGAAGTGTGAATACTAGTGCGGTATGCCCATAGAGAAAAAGGAATGTGCGTATGCCAATCCTTCCTAATATCATCAACCAATTTCATGAGAATTTTATTGAGGGTTTTGTTAGTGGATTCGGCTTGGCCGTTGGTTTGTGGGTAATAAGGTGAGGAGAAACTAAGCTAAATGTTGAAGGCGTCGCAAAGTTTTTGTAGTGTTTTGTTTTTGAATTATTTTCCATTGTTAGTGATGAGGCAATGAGGGACACCAAAGTGACAAATGATGTGATGGTTAATGAACTCACATATTTTCTCGGCTTTCGTGGAGATGAGTGGTATGGCTTCTACCCATTTTGTGTAGTATTGATGTTGATTATGATCCATTGATGGTGTTGGGAAGAATGAGGATTGAATTCTCCAACAAGATCCAAACCCCATTGAGAGAAGGGCCAAAGGTCACGAGCGACCTGTAAGGCATGATTGGGTGTATGATGAAGGTTGGAATGTTGTTGAAATTTCACGCAGCATTTGACATAGTCACAACAATGATGGTTAAGGGTCACCAATAATAGCCTAGGTGAAGAATATGCTTATCAACAAAGAAGGCCACTAAAGTGAACCCCACATATGACATCATGAACCTCCTTGATGGTATAAGGAATTTTAGAACTTGTGAGGCATCGTAAGAGAATACCATCAAAGCTACACTTATAGAGGAGTCCCCCTAGGATAAAGAAATGGGAGACCTTCTTAAGGAAGGCACATTGTCCGTTATGGGTGAGATCAGGAGGTAAGATGGAGAGGGAAAGGTAGTCGAGTATTGTTTATACCAAATGTCACTCGGAGTGGGGTGTCGAGGTTCAATTGAGTAAACATTGTGAGGTAAATAAGAAGGTGAATGAGGCATTGACAATGACAAATATTTTAGAATCGGTGAAAGAGGGGAAGCGTGTATTTAGGAAGCTAAGAAAGCCATGATGTCTAAATGAAATTTGTTGGTTGATTTGTGGGATGGTTTGAAGGGTGTAACGATCAAAGGTGGTCAAAAGTATGTCTACATGATGTTTATACTTTTGAAGTATCTTGTTACAACATTGGTATATACCATTGACTTGGTTTATGACCAATTGTGAATCACCAAAGATGTGAATTGATTTGACATCGAGGGCATAGGTGGCTTGGATACCTAGTACAAGCACTTCGTACTCAAAGAATATTGTTGGTGCATTCAAAGTCTAATTTGCAAGACAAAGGAATGGGTTCTCCATCTAGAGGAATGGGGATAATACCAGCCCCGCCCCTAAACCGATACTTACAACCATCAAAGAATAATGTCATTTGGTAAGGGGGTTCATCCAGGGAAAGGGTAGCGATGGATTCATCAGGAAATTCAAAATTAGAGGGTTGGTCCCCAAAAATAGGTGCATCAGCCAGTTGGTCAGTGATAGCCTAGCCCTTAATGGACTTTTGGTTAATGAATTCAATGTCAAGATCAGCTAAAAGCATAAGCCATCGCGTGGTGCACTGATTATGATAGGGTTTGGTGTACATGAAGTGTAAAGGGTCGGTGTTGGTCATAACATAGGTTTTGTGGTTGAGTAGGTAATGGCGGAGTTTGGTGGCAACGAAAACTAAGGCTAAGAAAATATTTTCTAGATGGTTGTATTGGGTTTCATAGTCCCAAAGAGTACGGATTATGTAATAAACCACCTGATCCCTGTGTTGTTCATCATGATGAGTGAGCATGGCTCCTAAGGAATGATTGGTAGCTGATATGTATAGGTAAAAAGGTTGATCGTCTTTAGGTGGAATGAGTACGGGTGGTTAGAGAAGGTATTGTTTTAGGGCCTCAAAATCTCTGTGACATTCATCATCCCATTTAAAGGAGAAATCCTTCCTAAGAAAATGATGAAATGGTTAACACCGATCAGATAATTGTGAAATGAAACCGTGAATGGACTACAATTTTCCTTGCAGGCTATAGAGTTGTTTGAGGTTAGTGGGCGGAGGCATTTCAGAATGGCCTTGACTTTATCAGGGTCAACTTCTATACCATGGAGGGAAACAATAAATCCCAGGAGCTTTCCTGAGAGAACCGTGAAGATGCACTTTTTAGGTTGAAGGTGGACATAATATTTAATGAGGTGGTCAAATATGGTTTTGAGGATGGTAAGGTGCTTGGCGTGACATTTAGATTTGGCCAAGAGATCATCCACGTAATCTTAAAATATGCGATGCATGATATCAAGGAAGATGGAATTCATAGCATGTTGATATGTAGCACCAACGTTTTTAAGGCCAAAAGGCATGACTCGATAGCAAAAGGTTCCCAAGTGGTAATGAATGTGGTCTTGTTATCTTGATCAATGAGTGAGAGCATCTCGTGACCAATGGTGAGGTCAACCAGTTGATCAATACCGGGAAAGGGAAATTCATCTTTCGGGTAGGCTAGGTTGAGGTCACAGAAGTCCATGTAAATGTAGAGTCCCCATGTTGCTTTAGTAATAGGGACAATGTTAGAAATCCAATGAGGATAATTAATGGGTAAGATGAAGGAAATGGAAAGAAACCTTAAGTTCTTCTTTGATGAGAAGAGAAATGCGAGGGTGCATTTTCCTCAGCTTTTTTTTTATAGGTTTGGCATTGGGAATGGTTACGATATTGTGGACCACTATGGTGGGGTCAATACCGGGCATGTCTGCTTAAGACCAAGCGAAAGCATGGTTATGATCTCAAAGAAAAGAAGTGATGGCTTCTTGTTCAGCAAAATCTAAAGATTGTCCAATCTTTAGGATGTATGGTCATCCTAAGTATGAATGTTGATCTCAATAGTTGATTCATTCAACATCGTTTGCATCTCATATAGTAACAACCAATGAATATATGAATCTTATGCACTAAGGTAAGTGAGTATGGATTCATCATCCTGACATTGAACGATGTTAATGGTCGGTGTGTCGTTTCGATCATCTCAGGATACAGGAATGGGAGAGTGGAAGGGGTTTTGCGTTCACGTTGATAAGTCAAAGGCCCCAAGGAAATGGTGTTTATGAAAAAAAAAGTTAGGGGGGATAGATTTAGGATCCATCGACTCCGTCGGTGAGGGTGGTGATGAAGGTGGAGAAGGGCTAGGGTCCTTAATAAATTCAATGCGGGCCTGTTTGGTAGAAGGGTCAGGGAAGCCAATACCACTATGGTCATTATGTTTGCGGGTGGTACATGGAATAACAATATGGCAACCTTTCTCTTAAAATCCAAAACCAAAACCCTTCCACGCACAGTGGTGTAGGAAGGTGTGGGTGAAACGATGATTGGTAAGTGATTGGAAGTCTGCGAGAAAATGGGTGGGGTTGTGATGGTGGTTCAGGTGTGTAGGTGGTAGTATCAAGTCCCCCATAGGTGAGACTAGTACGAAGATGAGGAGGACCATAAAGGAGGCATTCTCCTATATGGTGATCATAGCGAGGGTGTTAGTGAAGGCTTCCATACTCGTGTGGAGTAAGGAAGGTGTTGACACTATATAGGCGGTATTCCCTAGAGTGAGGCATTGAAAAAAACCTTCCAAGGGATCAGTGGTTGGTATGTGGGTAGCTGGTATGGACGATGTGTCGGAGGTTGATGCGGAGGTGGTGTTAACAGATTGGGAAGCTAATAGGTCAGCCATGGAGGTTATAGAAATGGTAGGTGTGGAGGAGGTATGTGTGGTGAAAGCAATGGCTATACTGGTAGGTGTGGGTATAGGTGTAGGTGAAGTGGTATTGGTTGCAGAAGTAGACGGCTTGACCGGTATGAGTACATCGTTGGGTCGGTAAAGCATGTTGCATGTTTTGAAAGGTGATGGGTCAGTTGGAATGGTATAAGTGTGTCCTTCATGTTCAAAATTTACACAACAATGTAAAGTGGAGGGAACACAACCCATGACATGGATCCAGGGTCTACCAAGCAACAAGTTATATTGGAATTCCCCCTCCAAAACATAAAACAATTCTGGAATAGTGCGGGGGCCCATGCAAACGTGAAGGATGACAATGCCTAGTGTGGAGGTGATAGCATCGTTAAATGAACGTAACATGACCAGATGTTTGTGCATGTAATTGTCAGGTATGCACATTTGAGAAAATGCATGGGATGAAATGATGTTAATGCTAGCGCCTCCATCAATCATCACATGGCATACCCATATGTCATTAATGTGTACAGAGATGAAGAGGGCTGGGTCCGGGTCATCATTTTGGTGTAACACGATCTCTGCCTCTAAGAAGCTGAGGGAGGCCACTTGGTGAATAAGGTGAGGTGAGGATGAAGGTGGTAATTTGGTGAGGGAGGATACATGATGGGGTGTGATAATGGAGGCTACAGGTGTAGGGTCATTTGAGTAAAACCACGATAGATTGAAGAACCTCCATGAGGGCTTAACGATGGGATTCCAAGGTTTGGATGAGGTCATATAAGGACATTTTGAGTGGAGATTGGTGTGACTATTTAAGCATGGTGTGATGTGTGATGCCATTAGAAATGGGGTATGTGGGACCGCGGATAGTTATCTTAGGTATGGGTGTAGATGGTATGTTGGGTATAGGATTGGTTGGTGGGTCAGCTACCTTTTCTTTACCCTTCTTTCGCACGATGTAGTGACGTGTACCATGTTGATTTGAGGGAAATTGTCAAATGGAGAGGGTGTAGGATTAGTGGTATAATGACATGAAGGGCAAAAACCTATTAGAGGAGAAAATCCCTGTGAGGTCAGTTGGGTGCAGCGACATTTGGGTGGTGGCGTGGCAAGTTCTCTGATGTGAACCATGATAATTTCAAATTTTGTGTGTGGTTCTGGGATCTATGAGGGTGGAGGTTGTGGTTGTTGATTGCGCAGTGTGGGAATGGGTGTTGGTGAAGTAGGATCCTCATCAAGAAGGTCATCGTCATCAAAGTTGGTTTTGGGTGGACATAATTGGATAAGGACATTTTTCAAGGCCTTATAGTTCTCCACATCATGCCCTGACACATGATGGTATGCTCAAATTTTGGTATCATCAAACCCCTTTGACTTGGGTTAGAGGGGATTGTAAGGTCGAAGTGGTGGTAATGTGATAACAGAAGTCTCGAGGAGGTTGGTTAAAATTTTGATAAAGGGCCCTGCTAGTGGATCACAATGGGAAGTGAATGTGGGTTTGGGTGTAGGTGTGGTTGGTTGTCTAGGAATTATTTTTGGAAGAGTTGGAACAGGTCGAGCTATGGGTTTAGGTACCGGTGTGGTTTGAGGTATCGGTCGGGTTTGTTTAGGTAGGGGTACAGTAGATGGATGGGTAGGAGGATGTGGGGTTGTTTTGACTACCTTGTTGTGGGGTAGTGGGGTTTTGTTTTTGGGTTGCACCTTATTGGGTAAAGGTGATATGGGTATATGGGGTCTAGAAGGAAAAATAGATGGAGGAAGAGGGTGAGTTACCCACAGGGATAATGGGGGTGCTATGAAGGTAGATGACGCAGGTCATGCTTGGAGTGTGAGGCATAATGACTGAAGTGTAGTAGGTATTGAAGCAATGGCTGAAGGTATCGGAGGTATTGGTGGTAAAGAGACTATAGGTGTGGGTATGAGTCATGTTGTGTGCTTGGGTAGGTTAGAGATTAGTGAGGAAGCAATGAGTTGTTGTGTTATTGGTTTATGAATAGGTGAGGGGTGTTTGACCATGTTGGGCAACTGAGGTCATAAGGAAGACAGGACAAGTGTGGGTGTGATTGGTGCAGCAAAGAGGGGTATGAGGTTGATGAGTTTGTTTCTTTAGTTTGGGTGTCAGAGTAGGTGTGGTTTTAACATTGGAGGATGTAGCTAAATCTAGTTTAATAGGTGGATGAGTAAGGCTAGTGGTTGGGGTGACCCCTAAAGTGGTAATAGGTTTAGTGGAGGTAAATATTGTGGGTATGGGTTTGGGTTTAGGCATAGGTCGGGTTATGGGTAAGGATGTGGTGTGAGTGTTAATAGATATCATGGAAGGGTTGTGACAACGGTGGTTGTATGTGGTTTAATGGGTGAAAATGTGCTTAGGTAGATAGTGGAGGTGTCATCGACGGATTTATGCATTTGTGTTGAGACAGGGAGTAAGAGGCACCCCCATAATAAAGCCCTATCCACATAATCTAAGTGATTGGCCAAACATGAGAATGGCATGTTTGTGGGTGGAGTTGGTGAAGACCTAATGGGAATTCCTATAAAATGCATCTTAGAGACGGGAAATCGGTGGCTTCAAACTTATGTGGGTAAGAGAGCTAAAAGTAGGTCTGCTGGATGTCGGGCAACAGATGGAGGATGCTCGCCAAGAGGTAAAGGTATCATCACCGGGTTTATGATGGGTGGAAGGGATGATGGGAGTTCCTCTATGAGTGGAGGAATAGATAGGTTCTCCTCTATGGGTGGAGGAGGTAATGGGTGCTCCTTTGTGGGTGGAGGAGGTAATGGGTGCTCCTCTACGGGTGGAGGAGGTATGGTAGGTAAAGGTTCGCTAAGTGGAGAAGCTAGGGGTGAGATGGTCTCAATGTCAGCAAAAGACTCCTCCGTAGGTGATGTAGGAGATGAAGGGTGTTCTTCTATTGGTGAAGAAATAGTGATGGTTCGTTCGACGTGGAAGGATGATTTTGGCTAGGATTTCCTCTATGGAAGGGATGTGAGGTAATTGAGAGGAAACACGTACCTTGTTAAAGATCGCATGAACCTCACGAGTATGGGTATCATGAGTGGATGTCTCACCTATTTGATTGGTGAAGGGGCATGATTGGGAAATGGTTTTTAAAGATTTGTAGATTTTGGTGAGGGGTGGCGTTGGGATTATCCACAATCAACTCATCTTTCTCAATCATTTCTTGGACAATATTCTTAAAAGTGATGCAATTTCCATCACTATGACCTTTCACTTAGTGATAGTTATAGAAATCTTGTTCCTTATACCATGCGGGTATGGGGTGAGCAGGGTCAAAACTAGTGTGTGGTTTTATGGTGGAAGGGTGATGGCGCCTGCATTTGATAAGATTTTCTAAGATAGAAGAGTAAGGTTCCCAATTGGGGTATATTTTCACTGCTCTTGTCTGAATCAAAAATCCTAAACAGGTGATAGATTAGATGAGGGTGTAGTCTGATTAGATGGATGAGATGGGCTGGCCTTGAGTACCACTGCATTAGCGGTACCTTTAGCCTTTAAATAATTGGTTGGTGGTTTGGAAGAAGAAGAATTTTCATTCGACTTGAATGCCGAATTCTTGTTTCGTAATTGGATTTTCTTCTCTTTGATGGCCCGAATATATAACTTTCATGCCATAGTGAATGCCTCATTGAATGTTCAAGAATTTTGGACCTATAAGTTTGAGGAGATATGTCTGGTGCAAGCTCGGGTAAAGAGCTCGATGAGTTCAGTTTGTGGTAGTTGAAAGGTAAGTTGATTGATTAGGATGCACCAGTGAGTGAAAAATTTGTGATAGATTCATCCGTATCTTGATGTGTGGAATATAGATCGGTCATGGTAACTTTCTTGGTGATATTGATAGAGAAATGATCCAAAAATCTTGGGCTACCGATTGAATGAAAATATGGAGTGTTTGGGTAACCCACTATACTAATCTAATGCAAGTCCGGTGAGGCACATCGAAAAGTTCTCAAAAGTAAGGCATCATCATGAGAAATCAAATAACATCTATGTTTAAACGAGCACAAATGATGTTATGGGTCTTCCTTACTATTGAAGTGGTTGAATTTAGGAATTTCACAATGCACAAGGTATGAATGGATGGGAATGGATGGGTGAATAGGCTCGTTGTAAATCTCATTGTAAGTGAGAGTGTTGCGAGAAGGAAACGAAACCGATGCCTCCGGTGTTTGCATCTTGTCCATCATTAATTTAATTAGGTTGTTGGGGGTTGTGATGATTGGATGCCTCCTATAGCATGAGGAGGTTGGTTTTGGACATATAATAGGTGTGGCATTCTAATGTATGTGGTTATCATGTAACGTGGTAGAGAAGAAGGCAATGAAATAGGGGTACATACCCAAAATGAATAATAGATGAAATAGGTGGTTGTTGGTAGTATGTCTATAGGGGAGGAAGGGTCGTGGTAACCCTAGTGTCAATAGGGGCTAATGATTATGGAATGGAAAGAACTACATTCTGAAATGGGATAGGGGTCACCAAACCGGAGGTGGGAACAAAGCTACATGTATGTTTGAGACATGAGGGTGGATGAGGTTGTGTTTGGGGTAATCGTTGAGGGTATGGTGGATGTAATGGGTGCCACGAGAGGTATGACGTGGCGAGTCATGGGGGTATGGAACCTAACTGTGAAATGACCGGGGGTAAGGTGGATGTTGGTAGCACGAAGCAAGATGGAGTTGATGAGGAAGTGGGTGCGAGAGTCAGGGGGATAGATATGGGCATGCCGTATATCAACTAACCCGAGGCGTCTCAAGTGGACGAATGGGAGAGGTAAAACTACAAGGCAGTAGGGTTCTGGTCAAGGATTCGGGTGAACTCCTCATCTCTGGTAGCGATATTAGTAGGCTAGATAGGATCCATGGCTGGTGATAAAATAGAAGGTGGTGAAGGTCTAGGGGAGTAGTTGGCATTGGCGGCATGGAACACGAGGGCATGCACTTGTCTTTGGGTCGATACCATGTGAAGCGGTATTGATCGAGGTGGGGTTGTTTCTTTGTAAATGGTACATAGAACAAGATAGGAAAAAAAATGGATGAAGTAACAAATGGTTTATGGAATGTGAAATAGGCTAACCAATGCCGATTAGGGAAAACTAACGTTGGTGGGGGTAACCACCACCCATCACCTTTGTAGAAAATAGGTAGTGAGTAATCAGTGAGGCAGAAGGCAAAACCTGACAAGTATGCCAAATTTGGGGATGTGTAAAATGTTAATGGGAAAAATGATAGTGACAGAGACTATGGAAAGTGGAAAAAAGTGAAGTGAGAATGTCCTTTTGAGTAGGTTAGCAAAAGGACTGGAATCGACGCCGGTTGGGTATAACCGATGGCGGTCAAAGGTAACCGATGACAGTTACTATGAAATTGAGATAGTGATGAAAGAAAAGTGGTTGTGAATTAAAATTTGGTGTGGAATTAGACCCAGAATTTTGGGAATGATGGTGATATGGCCTAGGCACACTCAGGTGAAGTTGGAATACACCAGCTATGATGAGGAGCGTGCAAGGATGAACAAAAAAAAGTGATGAACATGTTCTTTCACCTCAAAATGCAAGCCAAGCAAAAACACTAAGAAAATACGATCCTAAGAGTGCCTTTTTCTATTATGTTTGTGTAGTTTTTGCTATTTAGGGACTGACATATGAATTGTGAAATAGATTTTTGGTGAGGATGTCTTCCTACAAAGAAGGAGATCTAAAGGTGAGGTTTCATATGTTATGGTGGGGCGGGCTTTGCTTCTCAAGTATGACTCGATAGAGCAGCGAGCTAGGTGCCTTTGTGTCATGATTGTTTGATCACCTACAACTTCTTCTAGGTAAGATGTTGTTTGAGAATGTATGTTTTTGAATTTTTGTGTGGTTTGGTAAGACTCAAAGAAAGAGAAAAGGATAGAAGTTATTTTCTACGATTCGTTTGTCAACCATCAGCTGGTCATGACCTCCATCATATAGGTTGCCCTCATTTAATGTGAGCTAATGCAGAAAATTAGAATGAAATGTGATTGTTTTTAAACCCAAATCGAAAATATGAAATTGGATGAAACAATAAGATGAAGAGGAAGAGGGATGCTCTTTCACTAAAATGTAGAAAACATGAAGAAATGATTCTTTTAAATACACCAAAAGAAAAGTTTCCTTTAGAGCAAATAAAAAGGAGTGGATTACCAAGGAAGAAAATTAATGTGTATGCTTTTAGAAGGGAAAAAAACACACAATTTTTTACTAGGAATGAATGAAATGCAAGGAACCCTGGATGGGTCCCACTAGGTGTGCCAAAATGTTTCACCTTTTTCTTAGATTGTTTCTTTGAATTTTGATTAAACAAATAGGGTAATGGGCATAGGAGGAATACCTGTTCAAATGTCGGTTGATGGGTTGTTGTGCGTGTATGAATTCTGAATCCATAGCTGACCATGAGAGCTTCCTTTTGGCTAGGAGGAACTACTTGTAATGAAAACAAGACCACCAGAAGGAATTAAACAATATGGGCAGTGAACTGCCTAGCATAAGCTAGATCGGGAAGCATGATACTTCCTAGATGGTTGTCAGTCCATTGTTTTAAACAAATTAATGCTAAAAACAAGGTAAATCCTATTGTTATTTTGAAATGATTTAGGTATCTCACTTAAAAACATAATAAGAAAATAGATCTAATCTAACAGGCTAAGCTAGAATAGAATCCACAGGTCAAATGGTTGGTTTTGGGTTCTGTAGGTCTGATAAAGGTCTCGGGTAGGTCACAAGTGAGTGAGGGTGAGGTAAAATTAGGTGGATAGGTCTCTGTTTAAGGTTGTGTGGGAAAACATAGAGACCGGCATCGGTCAGGGGTGACCAACCGTGGTTAGGTATAACCGGCTAGATTATTGTGAGATTTAGAAATGTCATCAGAATGGGGTTTTGGTCTCCTTTGTGATTGTACAAAGGATTTGGTTGGTCGGACAAGGTATTGGGTGACTAGAATAGGTTTTTGCAAGGTTTTGATGGGTCTATGGAGGTAAAAAATGTTGGAGATGGTCAATAGGGAGTAAGATGAACAATGGATGATAAAATAATGATAAAATGAAATAACCAGGAAAGTATGATGTTCTACTTACTTGGATTTTTTTCCTGAAAGTATATGTTTGAAGGATGGAGGTGTTGATGATGGGCTTGAAGGCTGAAAGTGATCACCAACTAAAGAAAAGCTTTGCATGGGCTGCATGCACACTCCTCTTTTGCTTGGATAGATCAAAATGTGGCTGGGAAGGTTGTGCAGGAGAAGATCCTCAATCTCCTTCCTTGGATGTCAGTTCTTGCTGGAATTGGCTCTCTGAAGATGTGTTATCTCTTTGAGATTTCATTCTTGCTCATCCACCTTTCTCCCAATGTTTTCCAACCTTGAGAATAAGGTTGTTTAAGGGATAAAAGGGGTAAGCGGCGATCGACCTAACCGGCGATGGTTAGGGGAAACCGATTTCGGTCAATCAATGCAAGATTTTCTAGATTTACTAAACTTAGGGAGATCCTCTTGATTTCCTCAGATCTTGTGTCGTTATCCTATAGATTAAACTGGGAGCTTCTTGTGATTTTTAGGGTTTGGGTAAGTCTTAGTTAGTTATGGTAACTTGCTAAGAATAGGTCTTAGGTTGAGTTAGCTTGGTGAGGTGTCTAAGTGAACTGTTTGTGTAGATATTATTTAAATAAGATATTTAAATAATAAATATAGTGAGGATAACACATTAATTTAATTAAATTAATATTAGTAGGGTGAACGGGGTCATGGCTAGGTAGATTTAATAAATGGGGGCTTATATGTCTAGGGATGAAGCGGGAGTGTGACCTAATTTTAGTGTCTACACTCCCTATCTAGAATTAGAACCTTAAATGGCTCCTTGTTCTTTGAAATATATTTATCCTCCATAAGTGGTTGTTTGGTAGACAATTCTCCTTGGGATTTCTCCTTAACCACCTTTTTATTTGTTAGGTCCTCTTCTTGTTTCTTTTTTAGCTGAGATTCAAGGATTGATTCCTAATTTTTACCTTTATTGTCAATTTGTGTACTTTCCTCAGTATTGGTCTCAATGGGTCTACTTCTTTTTTTTGCAGTCTCAGTTATAGTTTCCTTTGTGATACTTGTACTTTGAGAAACTTCACTCTCCTTTATTATCTCTAAATCCTTGGGTGGCTGACTTTCAGTATAGACAACATCTGATACAGATGTTTCATCCATAATTTTTTGAGTCACCATTTAAATTTCCACAATAGGGGTTATACTTTCAATTTGAATACCTTGGGGTTGATCCCCCAATTTGATATTTGATTATTGATCAAAATCTTGTACGCATATTTCTTGTTGGGAAACACTTACACCCTCCAATTTGTATAAGTTTCAAATTTTACATCAACCATATCAAGTCTAGGAATCTCTTTAAGTAACTCCAAATAAACTATTTCAATAGGTATTTTTTTGTTCCTCGGGTTGTACAACTTGTTTATTTTTCACTTGTTGTGTCATAACATCAATTGGATGACTAGATATAGGGGCACTATAAACTATTCTGAAATAACTTCAATTGGAGACAAAGATGAAGTTACAACTGGTGGTGGTACAACTAGAGTAGAATGAATACCTTCAAGAGTCTGTAATGGCATTGCTTGATGAGCCAATGAAGTAACAATTTTATTTTGAGTTTTAGTTAGGGTAGGAGGATCAATTACTTTAGGCTTATTTTTTTGTTTATTTGTACCATGACTACATGTATCCCTTTCCAAAGGCAATATTACTTTATCCCTTTTTGCAGTTCTTTTAATCCACTTGATTTCAAGGACCTCCCTTCCCTTAGCACTTTGCACTAAAGTTGCTAGAGAAATATTTGATAAATATCCCTTAATCTCCTTTTGTACACTAGATGACCTTGTTAATACCATCGAGGAATTATTTGTGTAGTCAAACCTATCCCCTTGGCTTGTATTTACACTACTAAAGTAATGGGAGCATATTGCATAGCCATTAAGAGTATTCCTTATGCCTTCTGAGTCAAGGTAGTATTTGAAGTTCTAGTTTAACTTGTGGCTTCCATCTATTCATCAATGGTCTCAGTAGTTAGATTTTTACAAGGTAATTGGGGAGCTTTTCCATTAAAGGGGTCCATTTTATCTTCTCCCTCTTTCAGGGGAGGGATATATTCCTTCAAAGTATTCAAATCTCAGAACTCCCTTAGTACTTTTACATTTTGTAAGGATAAATAGAGACCCTTCCTAATCATCCAAGTCAGTGTTCTCCTCATTACATTAATAATTATTTCATGGCAATCATCCGATTCTTCCTCTTTCTAATTCATATGACTAATTGATTTTGACCCCGTATTTTGGTCAAGGTAATACTAACCCACCACATTTTTATCATCTTCTATTCCTTGAGGAATTACAAAAATTTTGAAGTCAATAACTTGTCTTAAAGTCATTCTAGAATAATCCCTCAATCTAAATTATTCTTCATCCATGCAATTCATCCAGTAGTCTTCAAAATGGGGTTCATGTTCACCTGTAATGACAACCCACCAAATGTCATAATTAGGCCTTGGTGTGAATTTATCCATTTGAAACCTCTCCATCTCTTCATCCATTAATCTGAATTTTACTATTGTTGAGTAGGAATATCTCCCAATTTTGATAGGGAATTTTATGTTTGTTTTATGTCTCCTTGTAAAGGGAATTATCTTGAAAGTTACATTAAGGCTTAATTATCATTCACGTATATAGGAAAATTATAGGGTTTCCCTTCAAATCCACTTACCCTAAAATATGTGAAAATTTTGTACTGTATGAAGATACAACCATATTCCATAATTGCAGCCCTAGCATTGGCAGATAATATATATTTATCCCATTCTAGTTTGAAAAGGAAAGTTACAGGGGCAATGACGGCATGATTTACCTTCCTAACATTTCCTTTTGTTTGTCTAATCTCAATTGTTAATATACATCATACACCTTATGGTTTTAAAAAATGACTGTGGTGGGAGACCTAGGAATGATTGAAACATGCAATATTATAGATGAGATAAGACATCATATAGAATCTAATATCAACTGGACTACCTATCTTGATTTTTCTAGCTATTGTCATGAGTTGGGTATGAATAGATGTTGATATAAAGCTTTCCAAACAGAAATTTCCTTGTTCTTCCAAGATAACCATTATGAAGGGGCACATCCACTCTTGAAAATTATTAACCCCTTCTAACCCTACCATCCTACTTAGCATTACAATGAGGTCCTCAACCTCTTCAACAAACATGGAATTATTCAATTTCTTGGGGATTCTTTTGATAGATGACTTCCTTTATTTCAACCATTGGGTATTTAACATTTCATAATATTCATTGTGTCTTGTGTCATAATCAATATGTGTTAATTCAATGGTATAAATTACTAATTGAGAAAACTTTGGTAACCCCATTATTGCCCTAAAATCTTATGGTGTCAAATTTATTACTCTTTCCCAACTTCCGTCCAATACCTCCTTCTTCTCTGGGTCATAATTTTTAGCACACATCCATACAAGCTCGGGAGAGTGTATAAATGGTGGAAACACAATTTCTAAGGCAATGTGGTTAGCATTAATGGATCTCATCCATCGGTTGTTATTCGGAGCATGAAGTCTTCTCAGGAAGTCATCTAGATCGGCATTCAATAATTTTATATCCATGACATTATCTAAATCAATAGAAATATTGGAATTTACATGGAAACCTGATTCCGGAGACCTCGTCTTGTGGTTTTTCATCTTTCCTCTTAATTCCAATTTAAGTATCTAGAACACTAAGGTAAAGCAAGGACGTACACATTTATTTGCAAAATATGTGAAATTTTGCCCCTATGTCCATAACTACAAGTTCCTTGGCTCAATTTCACCACTTCACAGTCGATTCTTCTTCTTTATTTTATGAATTAATGCTGCTAGGGAATCCAAATTTCTCATGTGCAAGGTGAAAACTAGAAATGATCAAAAAATACTTTAAAATTCATACTTTGATCTATGTGCATGCATTTATGGTAGTAGCTATTAATGATTTGAATCCTAAGCCTTTGATATGTTTATCCTTTTGAATACGAGTTGTCTATGTGGCTTAACCCAAGACATTTTGGGGTTGGGGATTCTACTTGTAATTTTGTATATTTCTTCGAATAAGTGCCAAACTATAATTTTAACCCAAACATCCTCACTCTAACTTTGGATGAGAAGTGGACACTGTTCCCCATCAAACTTCAGGGATATATTTGCACTTTGCATTACATTTGGCCTTTGATGTAAAAGTGAACCAATAATCCATTTCCCCGCTCCAATCAAATTTTATCACGTGTTCCTTTCATTGAGTGAGATTATACTCGTACCTTGCATCATATAACTCAAATATTCGTCGAGTTTCAAAGTTTGGTTTGGAATTTGTAGCCATTAAGTAAATTTTGTAATTTTGCAAATAAAACCTAATACAACACAACCAAGTAAATCATTCCATGTAGTTTTGAGCATCAAAGAACAAATTGCAATTTGCATTGATAATCAAAGGAGTGATACACAAGGGAAATTTACAGGATTAACACAATAACCTGAAAATGTTTTCATGGATATTTCTTTGAAATGACATGTTTATGATTTCCTTGACTAAAAAAGAGGATTCATGTTGGATTTACGATCAAACACATGATTATTTCTTGGATTAACATGGGTTTATCATCCAAACACACATATTTTAGATTTTTATTAGACAAGACATGAAAATTTATTAAGGCACATTTAAAACAAAGGAGCGAGCTCAAAACGAGCACCAACAAGTTGTAGGTCCCTAATTGGATTTTTTTCAAGATATTTTCTTCATTACATATTTTCCATTCATCAAAGTTATGCAACTCACATCCCTTCTAGCTCTTGGTTTTATCCCTCACATCTTACTTGTTGCATGGAGTTAGAAGAGGAGTTGGTTCATTAGCTTATTTTATCACATTCATCACATTTTACCAATAAAACAAGAGGTATTAAATATTGTTTAAAAACCAAAGTTTTAGGTTATATTGTGTTTGTATAAGCATCATATAAAGCAAAAGAGAAAAAAATAAATCACTCTATTAACCATCATCATCCATAACATGAATACAAAAAGCATATAAAACATCAGAAATTATGAGCACCTAAGAGTACACAAGTGAAGAAAACCGTTAATGAGATAAAATATTACACAAATATAACCAAATAAAAATATGTATATATATATATATATATAATGTGTGTGTGTGTGTTTGTGTTCATAATAATCGAGGTTTGTATATAATGGCATCACACTAAAATGTGTGGTCAAAATGCTCGTAATGAGCACAAAATAAAAAAACCATATATATGTCTCGTAAAATGACATCGAAGAAATAAATTCCTATGGCTCATCCTTCCTCTGCGGGATCCCTAAGAAGGTGTGTGGCTAGGGCACCTGCTTCATCTCCTATGGTGTGAATGTGAGCCTTCATATAATGAATGATGAGAATGACCGTGAGATGGATCTAGTGATCTGTCGGTGGTGGTATCGCTATTGGGCCACAAAGTATTGACCGAGTAAAAGAAGGCACATGGGTGTGTGGGGCCTATTTGAAAAAGGGAATGCAAGTTTAAGGCACACATGTCGGGTTCTAGCAAGGCTAATTAGATAACACAATGCGCATGCATAAGACAAGACATGTTTTGGGACTTATCCATATTTAACGTTCTAGATAGCACACGAGAAAAGTGTGACCCGTGTAGCATGCCGAGTGGATAAGGTGTCAACTTGGTAGCTATATGGTCAAGGAAGGAATATTCCATACATGCAATGGAAGGATCCAAGAAGACATCATTGTAAATAATATAGAGCTCGAATCAAAGGAAGCATGCTCTATTGGAGGACCACATGGACACTTGGAAACCGATTTGCTATCTCAGGAAGGCATGGTGGTGGAGACTAAAGCTATATATAGCGATGCTCGGGTAGAAGAAGAGAGATAGAAAGAGCAACCTCATATAGCGATAGATAGGTGAAGTTCTATAGGAATAATGAAGGATCCTTTGGGTTGGGATTAGGAGAACTATAAGAGGGATGGTATATTTAAAGGGATGGGTCTATAACTAGTTTTGTAATGAAAGAAAGCATAGCTTATGTCCCCGATGCATGACTCTAATATGAATTGTTATATTGGTCTATTATGGCCTTAATGAATGTAATGTGGTTATTGAACTTGTTAACATGAATATGAGGTTCTATTCTAAAGAATATATGTTGTTCATGAGCATAAACCCTAATGCATTTCCTTTATGTTATGAATCAGTTATGTATTCTGTTTGATACTTCTCTTTGGTTATCTGAATGGATGCATTGATATGTTAACTCATCCTAAGCTCTTAGAATGAGAACATGGTTCTTTTCTTTCCTACATCTAAATCTGTCATAAATGATGTATTCTCAAACAACTCAAACAAATGAGGGTCAAGAGGAACAATAACGATGGATCCAGTGGATCTGGTGGAGGAGGAAACACTAGAACCAAGGCCCTAGATCAAGAGGACAAGGGCCTCAACCACCTCCACAAGTAATTTTTTATATGTCTTTACACTTACTAGACTATAGGGGTATTGAGGATGATGTATATCATGTTTAAAAGTGTGAATTACTATGGTGCGTGAAAGGGATCACTATGCCGAGAGAAGGAAAATCTATTTCCAATGACATTGCAAGGGCATGCACATAGTTGGTATCAGATGTATGACCCCCATAAAACAAAGTGGTAGACTATACTATATTAAATAATGTCTTCCTAGAAGAGTTCCATATCCTTGAATTTGAGCAAAAGAAAATAAAATCTCTTAAGGAGATCCAACAAGGAATGACATAGAGTGTGTGGGAGTATGATGTGTGGTTCAAGACTCTCTTGTCAAAACTATCCTATGACATCTACCCTTCTCAACATGCTCAATGGTTTTTCAGAGGATTTATAACACCATTTAGAAGTTCCAAGAATTTCACAGACCCACGCGAGGCCTTGGAAGCTGCCCTACGTGATGAGGCTATTAGGAGCATTGATACTGGTGTTAGCCCTTTTCTGGAGGCTCAAATTGTTGCAATGGCCAAACAGTTAGAGAAGATGTTTGCAAACTTAGCACATAAGGTTTATAGTTGTATTTGGTGTACAAACTATGAAGTGGATGGGCATGTAAAGGATAGTTTCCCTTAGAATTTGGTATGCACCATGGCAATAGACTATGAGATTTTCCATGGGTATCATGATGCAAATAGGTGTACTCTATTATAGCGTGCAATCCACAAGAATGTTTCTTGTTATTGAAATATCTATTCCCTTATGACCTATGATACTAAGGATTATAGATTGATTGACGAGACTCATGATTCTATTGATCTTGGGGTGCACCAGACTAGCATTGTAAGTAGTTCCAAGGATGATGATTACTGCTATGAGGGGTGTGTG
This sequence comes from Taxus wallichiana var. yunnanensis, assembly GCA_018340775.1. Classification (NCBI taxonomy): domain Eukaryota; kingdom Viridiplantae; phylum Streptophyta; class Pinopsida; order Cupressales; family Taxaceae; genus Taxus; species Taxus wallichiana. Next base: position 169,384,313 of record CM031244.1, read on the forward strand.
GATGGAGGAGTGCATGGAAGGGGATTTCAGAGAGGATTTACTAGTCTTAGTAACCACGATGGAGGAAGAAGTGAGTTCCCATGATCAACTTGTTATAATTGCAGGTCTACAAAGCATTATAAGCATGAGTATCTTGACTTATTGCAGTGCTCATGTTGCGGAAAAAAAACATAAGTATTAGGAGTGCCCTGAGTTGTTTGAACACGTGTGCCAACAAAACCAGAAATACAAAGGTGTTGGGATGGTGAGCATAAAGAAGGATGACCCTCAATGAATGCCAAGACTAGCACATGAGTTATAATTAGAACTCAGATACTAATGAAATGCACGCAGAGGCCATACGCATAAGAGAGATGCCAAGAAAGAAACTTGTTGTTAGGGAAGAAGTGGTACATTGGAAGTATCTAGACCCTAATCATCAGAAGGAAGTGTATCAAGAGACTATGGATGTGATTCAAAGTTTGCAAGGGGAAATCCAATGTCTAAAGGAGCAGTCAAAGCAGTTGGAGAAAAGGAAGAATGTCGAGGCTCCACAAAAGGATCTGGATGAGGTCAGGGAAGTGTGTAAAATGTTAAGGTAGGAGAATATTATTCCCTTACTAGGGGAGTGGTTGTGGGAGAAGGTACCACGTGCCAGGGAAGAGCTCAAAAGGTAGTTTTTTCACGTAAACCTTCCTCCTCACAACCTTGAGTATGATAAGGAGATTACATTGAATGTAGTTGTTGATGGGTGGATTCTGAGAAATATCCTCATCGACACATGAGTGGAGGTCAATGTTCTCACCTTAGATATATGGCATCAAATGGGAAGGCCCGTATTATAGCCATCTTCGAATGTGTTGTATATGGAGAACAAGACAAAGGCAATGCCCATTGGAGTCTTGAAAGATGTAGTTATCACTATTCAAGGGGCCAAGTTCACTGGGGACTTTGAAGTCTTAGTGCTCACCGAGGTGGATAATTTCCTAGCATTACTTGGGTGCCTTTGGTATTACAAGAATAATGCCAAACTATGGTTTAATAAGGGGTATATAAGTTTGAGAACAAGGAGGAACAAGTCATCATCCCCTTGACAGATGGAAAATCAGATGCCTATGCCGATCCCTTAGGATAAGAATTCCTCAACATAATCTATGTGTGCTCCATTAGAGACCCTAAAATAATTCATCCTATAGAAGGGGTTATCCAATTTGAAGATGCTCAATCAGTGAGTGATACAACTAGCATAAAGCATGTGACAATTAGGTGCATAGGACTTATAAGTTGATTGGGAGATAGTTGAGAGGATCTCAGTAATAAGGGTGACGAAGGCACACTCAATGAGCACCTAGGAAGAAAGAAGCTACCAAGATACTCAGGAGGATCAAGATCTCGATGACTTTTATGAGAAATGGAGGCTTAGTAGAAAAATGAGAGCAAAATGAGAAATATGCTCAATTATAACTTTCTTGAGACTGCAAACGCGTTTGTGGGAAAATTTTCATGAGAGTATCCTAGAATGGCACGAGTGAAGATTCACATTTTCGTAAGGTTTTCTAGAAGCAATACGCCCAATATTATCCAAGATTACCATGGCAAGGATCCCACCCCATTCCATATCCAAGCTTGTGAGAAGGCCTAGATGGAGGGTACAAAAGTTGTACCACCTTTGTTATGGGTGCATAATTTATATTCCACCTTATAGGGTTGTGCACGTGTATGGTATATCCACTCGAGAGACATGCCATCCGACAAGGATTTGGAAGGAGTTAACAGTTGATCTCATTCAAGCTTTTGAGTATCGGAGTACCAAGCCATTAGTGGACAAGGCATTATAATTTTTAAATCACCTTACAATGGGAGATAGTTCTATGGTATAAGATAGGCTACTGGAGTTTTGGGTGAGCCTTGTTTGGAGACACATCTCAATGAAGAAGAATCAGAATAAATATAGCTTGAGTGCACATGCATTGAAAAGGAAAAAGGAAAAATGGTCTATGTAATAGATGGTGAAGATATGGAAATTTTGGATGTTAACCATTCTAAAGGTACACGTGAATTTGAAGCTAACATTGATGAGTGAGCATGTGCCTACCATGAGCCCTTGAAAATAAATAAGGTTCACATTAGGACAGAGATAAAACCTAAGGAAGCTATCATTGGGGACTATTGGTTGGAAAAAGAAGTTTCAAAGGTCATTGATCTATTATGTGAGTCGAATAATTTACTCTATTGTGGGTACCATGAATTCAAAGGCATCCACTAATCCTTGGAAGAGATGAGGATCATGTTAAAGGAAGGTACACACCTAATTTAGAAGAGCCCTTATTGGATGAATCTGAATTTGTGTGTACGGGTCAAGGAGAAAACAAACAAGATGGTAGCATCTGGTATCATTGACGATGTGGAGGAATTAGAATGGATAAGCCCAATGATCATAAATATCAAGAAGGATGGAAGAATAAGGATGTATGTTTACTACAAGGACCTAAATTCTATATGAGTCATTGATCCTTTCCCAACCCCCTTTACTGAAGAGATTCTGGAGGGACTAGCCGAGAGCAAAGTCTACTCTTTCATGGATGGGTTCTCAAGGTATCACCAAGTCAAGATTACAAAGAAAGACCAGAGAAAGACAAATTTTTCCACTAAGTGGGGAATATTTTCCTATACGGTCATGATTTTTGGATTAAAGAATGCACCTACTCTATTCTCATGAATTTTGGTACAAGTATTTTAGGACTTCATCCATAAGTTTCTTCAAGTATACCTGGATGATTGGATGACATATGGGCTGGTAAAAGACCATTGTGACAATTTGAGACCCGATGTTTGAGAGATGTTGGTAGTTGAGGAAATCACTAAACATTCAGAAATGTGTCTTTTCTACTCCATTTGGAACTATGTTGGGACATATTATATGTAATAAAGGCCTACTAGTGGATCCCACAAAAGTTTAAGTTATTGTGGGATTGGGGGAGCCTACTAGTCAAAGCACAGTGCGTGGATTCCTTGGGCATATGAGGTACTACAAGAAATTCATCAAGGGGTATGCCGAGATCGCTATACCCTTGGGGGAATTACTAAATCACAAGAGTGTCTTTCATTGGGGAGAGATGTAAGAAGGCATTTGACACTTTGAAGGATAGACTTGTCATCACTGCGTCCATACTACATTTTTCTTCTTGGGATAAGCCTTTCCATATACATCTTAATGCCTCGGGAACAACCATGGGAGCATTACTAGCACATCTTGGTGAGGCGATTGTTGCTCACCCCTTGTGGTTTGTAAGTAGGAAGTTGAAAAAGGCAAAAAAATTACACAACTAATGAGCATGAGGCATCATCAATGATCTACGCTGTTGCATAAGTTTAGATATTACCTATTAGCAACACCTCGTTAACGCGAAATCGCAGCACCCCAAATGAGTTCTACAGTCTACTTTTCTAAGGAGAGTAATTTAGTGTGATTGCGTAACATTAAACTTTCCCTAAGGTGTGGGACCTTGCAAAATGGGAAAGCTCTCTCATTAAAGGTCAGTTCCTTATTCCTCCGTTTAGGAAGCATGCATAGAAACTTGTAGAGGATTTGTTTTTAATCCTAATCTAAAATTTACCAAGGAGACAGGATAGAAGGAATACAAAAATTAAAAACTAAACTAAACTATGAGGTGATGCACCAAAGGAATGATGAACACTTATTTTGCTAATAGACACAAACCAACAAAATGCATACAATAAATAAGCACAGATAGCCAGATATATAATGGGAGACTAGATGAAAGCAAAAGAGATAAGAGATGATCTAAAATTGATCACAAACGTGTTTTATTGCTCTGTAGATTGATACAGTCCATTACAAAGTAGCCAAGAGGTAGAAACGCAATGCAATTTTGATAGAAGGCTTGAACCCCACAGATCCCTTTTCTAGGAGGAGGGATCTTATAAGAAAAAGAATGTCCAACCATTTACAACAAATCCTGCCCCCGTATTTATAGATTCAACCTAAAAGTAGAAAAGATAGAGAAGTGGGAAAAGAAGGTTGAATTTCAACCGTCATTGTTAATGCCTCTGATGAAATATCTCCCCAAATCCATCTTTACTACATCAATCCTTGGTTCGGCGCCTTGAAGGAAGAGGAAATGGCGAAACAAATCAAATCTGATCTGGTTGTTGAGGCAAGAAGATCCCACATTGAAAGCTTGAAGACGTTTCCTCCATTTTTCTTCACCTAACCTCCTCAAAATTAAAGTTTTAGACCTCCATGGCATGGGTGAGGCTGAGATCTTTCCAATGACATCAAATTTGCAATATTTTGAGCCCTGAGTCGAAAGATATGCCCCTTCAAAGTTTATATCAGGTCCGTACAGGAGGGCAGGAAAAAAAACTTGAAAAATGGGTCCCCTTTTGATATGGGACACATGGCAGCCAGATTGGAACAAAAATGGGCCTATAGTTCTATAATTTATCTTTTACCCCTTTCTTCGGATTCCTGCTTTGGCTTTGACTCGGGCCCGGATGCTGAATTTTTCCTTCGACGGAGTTGTGGGCCATTTTGTAACTTTTACCCCTTTTGAGATAACAAGGGACAAAGAACTAACCTATACCCTGATGCTCTTCTTTTACCTGGGACACGTGGCAGTCTAGCACTCATTTAGAAACATTTTCTCTATTCACCCCTTGAAACAGTGCCATACTGACACTTGGCATTCTCTGCTTACACCTTTATAGTTAGCCAATTTTGAGGCCCTTTTCGTGTCCTCCTTTTGACTTTTTTTTCTATTATGCAGGATCATGGTCAATGCAATATTTGGCACAGGTGAAATATGGACAACACACCCTTTATATTATATACGGACCACATGGTGTGTAAATACTTAGTGAACAAGCCCGTTTTGCAAGGGCACATATGCCGTTAGGTCCTATTATTCCAAGAGTTTGAGTTAAAAAGTGGTTAATAAACCAAGAAAAAGAAATTCACGACCTAACAACTTATCAAGGATTGACTCAAGGAGGATGCACAAATCATTGAGGATATCATGCCGAGATACACAAATGTTTAGGTTGTGGCACATGCCCTTGGACTTGGAAGATATTGTTATTTTCTTGAAAATTGGTGTGGCGCTGATGCGATGAAGGCTTTGAGAGAAAATAGTTGGAAATGTGTGCCACACCCTACATGTTGATTAGTGGGGATCTGTATAAGTTAGGATGTGATGAGGTTCTACATCGATGTGTATTGGAACATGAGCATGTGAAAATTATGGAGGAAGCACATGGTGGGATTATAGGAGGAAACTATGTAGGAAATGCTACCGCACAATAGATTCTAATGGTAGGGCTTTAGTGGGAAACCATCTACCAGGATTGTATTGAGTTTTGCAAGGCCTGTGACCATTTTCAGTGCCTTGGAAAACTTGGAAAGAGGGATGAAATGCCTTTGTGACCAATAGCCAATGCTGAACCATTTGAAAAATGGGCAATCAAATTTGTAGGACCAATTTCACCTACCACACAAAGGACTGGTTCATGATATATCATTACTTACACTGATTACTTGACAAGATGGGTAGAGGTAGCACCTATAAAGGATTGCACTGCAACAAAAACTACTATATTTTTATGGGAGAACATAATCAGTAGGTATGGTTTTCCTTTAAGCTTGACTAGTGATAGAGGTACACATTTTCTCAATGAAACAGTCAGGATTCTACGAGCAGAATTTATGGTAACCCATCACAAACTACCCCTATATATTCCACAAGTAAATGGAACTACTTGAGGCATTTAACGAAATACTAAGTCACAAGTTGACCGAGATCCGTGACGTCAAAAGAGAATATTGAGATGAAAAAGTATCATCCATTCTACGGGCATACAAGACAACCTACAAGAGGTTGAACAAGGACACACCATTTCAATTGGTGTTTGGTGTGAAAAGCTATTTTTCCGTTGAATTCATGTTACCATCAAAGCGTATAACACGTGCATGAGGATTAGATGATGAAAAATCAGTGGAAGAGAGGATTGATAACTATATTTAGTTAGATTTAAAGGTGATCACTTGCTAGATGGATTGAAGATAAAAAGTCAAGATAAAAGGTCCGGCATTATTGTCATATCAAGAACAAATAGTTTAAGGTTGGGCAAGATGGTCTTGTTGTATGATTCCAAGTTTCTACGCTATCATGGGAAGTTAAAAGTACATTGGCTAGGACCTTACATCATCTCATACATCCTTGATTCTCGTGCATGTCGGCTTATAAGCACTTTGGATGGAACAAGTTACCTAGCCATTTCAATGGGAGTAGGCTGAATTGGTGTTTGTAAATAAGGCATTATTGCGAGTTAGCTTAGGATTTCCATTTATGTTTTTTATTTTCTTATGTTTTCCTTTCTCGATACTTGTTCCTTTCTTTATGTTTTGTGCCTTTACGTTGGTAACCACATTATTTTCTAAGGTTTGGTATGTGCAGAGGACCACACATCTATTTTAGAGTAGGGTGGATTAGTGCAAAGTAAAGTATAATCCAAAGTAGTAAAAGTTGAATAGCACAAGAGAAGGAAGTGTGTAAGGTTGATAAAGCACATGGGGAAACAATGGATAATGAATTTTGGTTTCAAGAAGGCTATAACAAAGACCATGTACAAAGAATGAAGAGATAAGGAACAACATGAGGTAGGCGAGGGCAAAAATCAGGTAAAGGATGAGAAGAAGTACCTTTGGTGCTATAGATGTGGGCATAAGAGTCTTAAGTCATATTGGATTTTTACGCGCTAGAAGGTTATAGAAGTTTTTCATGTAGAATTGGGTGAATGGGTAAGGGTGTTTAATATCGGCTTTAGTGGAAAAATATGCATTTAATGCTAAGTACATTATTAGGTGGTATGGAATTTATTCTTTGGAGAGGAGAAAAAACTATAAGTATGAAGTCGAGCATGTTATTATTTACCTTTCTTTTATGAAGTGAAAGAGATCTTACGAACTAGGGCATCCAGAGAAATTTGTGTGAAGGAAGAAGAATCATAGAGATCTAAGTGTGTGACTAGGGTTGATCTACAAACCGAAGTGGAAGGAGTACATGGGTGTGGGGAGAGTTTTTTTTAGAATATGTTGTCTTGTGGAAGAAGTTGTTCCTAGTTAGGGTTTGGCAGTTAGGGCATGGAAGGAGGATTCTTCGTGGAGTGGAGCCTTAGAGTTAAGTAGAGTAGTAGATCAGAGCAAGAAGGAGGGATTTAGGTTGTATCCCGACAAGAAAAAAGGGCACCAAATAAGGTAATCTGCTTTCACCAAATAAACAGAAGGGTAAGGTATAAGGAAAGAAAACCACTTTTGTCATTAACTCCAATAAAGAATGGTATGCAGAAATGTAGTACCTAGATGGAGTATTGCTAGGGAAAAAGTGGGTGTTATACTTGATACAAATGGCCATGAGTGATTACAGCGATCGCATGAATACTACTGTGAAACAAATGGCATTGGAACTAGTTCATCCAACTAACAAGAGGACACTAGACATAATTCCAATATATAGCGATAAAGTAAAGGTAAATTTGGAGAAGGTAGGGCTGTTGCAACTATATGAGTTGCCTTATTTTGGAAAGCCCAAGTGGCTATATCAGTGGTTGATGTAGCGCGTACATAAAGGAAACTTCTATTTTGTAGGATGTACTATGCACATAACCCCTCAACTTATATCTAAGTTCACTAGCCCGAATTGTGGAGGAGACTCCATAAACAACGAATTAGATGATGATATGGAGGCCATCAAGGAAACTATGGAGGATTATGACTACAAAAAGGGTTCACAGTACTTTGACATCATAGAAATCCCCAACCCTATTATGAGGATGGCCACACACTTAGTCACCAATCTTAATGATCAATAAATATGGACACAAGTAAACAAGGCATGGTTAAATATATGTTGGAAGATCTCAGAAGGGACCGTCTATAACTTTTTCACCTTTATTGCAGATGAGATCATAAGCAGTACGCAGAAGGAGAAAAGATAATATTCAACAACATTCTCCTCACCATCATCTTCTCAAATATTGGAGTGCCCAATGGGATAGAAAAGTTCATTTGTGAGTATCCAGAAGATAATCCCTCACCTGTGAAAAGGTTTGAGAAATATATTTGTTAAACCATGATGGTCTCTCACAAGGCATGCCTAGAAAATTAGTACAAGCAAATGTGTGATGCATTCAGGTAAGATTGGAGGATCCCTGAGTAGTTTTCCACATGCGTGGATGGAGAGGAAGAATTTTTAGTATATCAACATTTCTACATTAACAGGTTTACATTAACAGATGGGACTAAGAGTCCATGGTGCAAGCTACCTTTCTCCTGCACCACGCAATACTTCCAAGTAGGGGTCAACAGTTCAAGGAGGCCAAATGGCTAAGGTTTGACCTTAGTGAGGTATACCAAGACCTCCGTGAGCGTGTGTTGGAAGCTCATATACCCTAAGAAGCACACATACATGGAGAAGTATGTCTCCCATGAAGTACAAATGATGAAGTTGATAACACTACCAATTTTTGTAAGGGCTTCATCAAGGGTATATCTCGTGCATAAGACCTAAGTTTGAGAAAGAATCCTATCTATAAAGTGATGTAACCATTCCAGAAGACCCCACAGGGAGGAAAAATTCCACTCCAAAGAAGAGGGAAAGAGAAGAGGTGTAGGAGAAGAAGGCACCAAGTGTACAAACAACACAATCTGTGGGCACACCAGAAGAAAGTGCTAAGCCTAGCACTTACACGCACAGAAGAAGTCCCTAGTCAAAGAGAAGACCCCTAAGAAGATGTCATAGAGCATTAAAGGCCCCTCACACATGAAGAATCACAAGGAAGATGTCTCCTATTAAGGAGAAAGAGAAGGAAGAATCTCCTATACTGGAATCACTAGTTAGGAAGAAGCAAAAGGTGGTAGAAAATGCAAACTCGGAGGAAACAAAGAGCTTAGAGGCCTATATTGGTGAAAGGGATTATGAAGAGCCGAGGGACCTCAAGACCATCTAGTATATGATATACAATACTTGGAGGAGGAGAGCGAAGATAAGAATGACTAGGAGGAGGAGGAAGAGAAGAATGAAGAGGAAAATCAAGATCAAGGCAAGGGGGTGGGTGAAGAGGTAAGCACCAAAAATTAGAGAACCCCAAGCATCACCAAGGAACAAGTGGAAGAATCCATGGAAATAGAATTAATGAACATCATTAAGAATTTTTGGATTAGGATTTGGAGCAGAGAACATATGGAATTTTGAAGGAAATGGAAGAAGAGAGCATTGGGAAAGAATATGGCAGCATGGGTGGGAATCCCAATTTGGTGGTAAGCTTCCCAAAGGCTACACAAATAGGTGGGAAGGGTGTAATAGAAGCACAAGAGAAAGGTATGGGATATATTAATGATCCAAGCAATGTGCTACGCATGTGCTTCCAGAGCACTATACCAATAGAACAATTGGCTACGACTTTGTTTGATGAAGAAGGCAAATATCCATGAACTAGAAAGATGCTATATTGGTTGTTTGAGTCCCATGTGGATGAACCTGAGTTGAAAGTAAGTCAAAGAGAACTGATGAAGATTCCAGAGGCAAAAGGAGTAAATCCCTTGGTGAATGATCAATAATTATCGATGAGAAGGTCTACAATGTGCTCAACAAATTTTCATTGAGATTAAGGCTAGACTGTTTGGAAGAAATTATAGAGTGAGATTCTTGCAGGAGGTGTTTCTCCCGATTGGATAGCTTCTTAGAGAATAAAGAAATCAATAAGGGTAATGGGCTAGGAGGAATACCTATTGAAATGTTGGTTAATAGGTTATTGCACGCGTATGACTTCTGAATCCACACTGATGTGAGAGCTTCCTTTTTCTTGGAGGAACTATCCGAAATGGGACACAAGACCACCAAATAAAAGTTAAACAATATATGCAAAGTGGACTTGCCAAAGCATGTGCTAGATCCGGGAAGTGTGATACTTCTTAGACAATCACAATCTACTTGTTTAAAACAACTTAATGCTAGTAATAAAGTAAATCCTACCGTAGTTAAAATGATTTAGGTATCTCATTCGTCTATAATAAGAAAATTCATTCACAAAGCTAGGCTATGATTGAATCGATGGTCAAGGTCTTTGTCATGATATTGTTTTTGTTCAAGATTAGGTTTTGGATAGTTTTGGGTATTTGGTGGAAGTTTTGAGTGCTCGATCCGGGTTTTGATATAAAACACGAGACCGATGTCAGTTTAGGTTAACCGATGATGGTTATGGGTGACCGACATCGGTATGGTCGGGGTAAAAGAAACTCAATAAGACTTGGTTGGGTGATAGATCTAGGATTAGATGAAGGTAGAAGGGTAATGGTGAGATTCATATGAATCTTAGATATGCACATGAATGATGAAGATCTTGATATGGATAGTTCAATGGTGTGGGTAAAGAGGTAGTTAAGTTTGCATGGAGATAAAATGGTGGGGAATGGAAATAGAAACTAATAACAAATGTAAAAGGATCTGCTTAAATGACAAGGAACCAATGTAGGTTAACAAACTTACTGTTTATACAAGCTTGATGCCTGGTTGGTAATGGTGGGTGATCAAATGAACTTGGTGTAGTGTTGGTGCTTCCTCGGATGCTCCCATGAAGGCAAAGGTGGCTATGTGATTGCTTCATGTACTTGTTATGGGTGCTCGATGCTAGTAAAGATGTTGGTTCTGCTTACATGTAGCTCTTGTTTTGTCACTTGTTCTCAGAAGATGTCCACCTCTCTCGAAATGTGCCAACCATGAAATAAGGTTGTTTTGGGAGTTAAATGGTAACCGGTGGTGGTTAAGGGTAACCGACATTGGTTAGGGCAGGATTTCCTAGGTTTACTAAACTAGGCAGATCCCCTTGATTTTCTGGGATCTCGTTTCGTTTTACCCCACGGATTAGACTGGAAGCTTCCTTCTAACATGCGGGAATGTGGTTAGAGGGAATGTAGGCATTGATTTTTAGGGTTTGGGTAGGTTTTAGTTAGCTATGGCAACTTACTAAGAATAGGTCTTAGGGTGAGGTAGATATGTGGGCATTATCTCAATTAGGATATTTACATAATAAATATGGTGAGGATAATGAATTAATTTAATTTAAATAATTAAATTAATATTATAGTGGGGTAAAGGGGGCCATGGCTAGGTGGATGCGTTGAAGGTATTTATTTATCGAGGGACTAAGGGGAGTGTGACCCAATTTTGGTGTCTACATTTTCCCCCTTTTGTTGCGTGGCTTGTATTGGTAAGCCACGCCGACAAAAATAAGATGTGGTTACCCCATGTGTGGGTGGAGGTGATCCCCTCAAACCAGGAACTAACGAGGCAAAAGGCGAAGTGGTGAGTGGTTTGATTAAAATGTGACTTTGATGAAGATGAAGGTAGGTAATGGGGAAAAAGGAAAAAGTTCCACTCGAGTAATCGAGGTAATGGGTCGTGGTCAAAGGTAGTAATGATTAAATACACACACACATATAAACCGCAAAGATGGTACTAGGCTAAAGAGTAGGTAAAATCTACATTGTCTAAGGTCGATAGGTTTATCCAAACAAGCTTAAAGTGAATCTGGTATCCAAGGTATAGGATATGGTCAAGAAACACGACACATGTCAAAGTGCGGGAACATTTAGGTTTGTTTGGTGACACCAAAGGTAGGGTCAGGATAAACGGTCATGGCAAGAGGCAAGGTAAGGTCATTAGGTCAATCAACACAGGTAACAATGCCACAAGGTATAGCAAACACATGAGGTCAAAGGTCACTAGTGATGTTCCAGGTCTAAGAATCTAGGTCACAACATGGTAGGGCTAAGGTATGGGTAAAATAATGAGTCCCTAAATGAGGATGAGGGTAGGTAGTAAATGATGAGGTCAAGAGGGTGAGGTGAATGGTTAGGGTAAATGTTGGGTGAGGGAAAAAGAGTGATGGGTAGGGTAATAGGGAAAAATTGGGGGCAATGTGGAAGAGAGGGTGTGATGATGCTGGTCAAGGGTAACCGATGCCAGTATAGGGTAACCGACCATGGTAAAGTAGGGCACGTGACCGATGCCAGTGAAGGTAAAACTAGTGTCATTAGGTTGGGGATGTTATAAAAATGAAAAATCCACGTTTTTTGCAAATCATTTGTCTTCTTACGAATTGGGAAAATGACACAAGAGAGAGAGAAAGGGGAAAAGTGTCTAGATGGAACGGAGAGTTGAGTTGGCAAGCCAAATGGTGGGTGATTGGTAGTTGAGAGGCGGGTCCACAGGATCAAATTGTGTGATTTGATTGGTTAGAGGTGCGGGTAGCGATTGGTGATGGTAGAGGCCAGAGAGGGATCGGGTGGGCCAACAAAGTGTCATAGCTAGATGTGCCACCACTACAACGAAAAAAATGATGAGGTAAGAATCAAACCCATGTTGTGTTTTGTTAGATAGATTAGGTGATAAGTCAAGGTTTGACAAATTGGGTTTTTTGTTTTGGGTGGGGGGAAAAAATGAAATTTGAAATGTGGTAGGGTAAATTGGGTAGAATAGGAACAGGGAGAGAGGTGGGTGGGTGAAGGAGGGGTGGAGGGAGCTGAGGGGAGTTTTAGGTGAGGATGGGTGGGTAGAAGAGAGGGAAAGGGGATTTTTAGAGAATGGAGGGTTTGGGCGTCGCGGTATTCACCGCATGGCGGTGACCGTGTCGGTCGAGCTTTAGTAGATGTCATGTGGGTATGACCGATATCGACCACAAACAGTGACCGATGCGATTTAGGGGAGATCGGGGTTAGTGAGAGATAACCAGCACCGGGTCACGCTTTGGGAAAAAAAAAAGGGGCCAAAAGTGCCGCAGGTCGTGGGTGAGATGGGTAGGGGTAAAAGAGGGTATGTGGGTGAAAAAGATAACCTAGGTGGGGGGTTGAAATAGGTATGGGTAAATGATAGTGGGTGAGTATGGGTATGATGAAGGTGGATTAATTTGATGTTTGTATTGGATGTCGGGAGAGATCAGCTGTGGATGAGAGATAGGGTGCCACCCCTACTCTTAAGAGTGCGAGGGCGGCGATAGGCCGAGGAGTGACAACATGTGGAGGAGGTGGGCCCGAGTGGGGTTCGGTGCTTATTGGCATGTAGTTTAGTAGCTGATTCGATGGTCATGCTCATCAATAGATGGGATTCAACGACCAACACGTTCCACCTACCGACGGGTGAGATGATAGTCACCCTAGAGGACATGTTTAGGATCTTACTACCACCGATACCGGGAAGTATGTGTACTCGATCTCCTCTAAGGCCTCGAGAGGAGTTAGTGCTAATTGTGTTTGGAGAGGGACCGGTGGATATGACATTCCATAGTACTCGGGCCTGAGTTACGAGAGGGATGTACATAGCCCATCCAGAGGAGACAAGCCTTGTTATTTTATTAATAAAGGCGTGTGTTGTTTTTTTACACTGCCAAATATAGAGGGAGGGAGATTTCCCTGCTCATTGATGGGGGTATTACATGACATGGTGATAGATCGACCCTCTTTTCCGGGCATCATCATTCCCGGTGCAGCTATACAGAGCGCTATGGGAATATGGGTGTCTGCACACAATCAGACTGTGTTGCACATTTTTACTACACTGCTCAACCTATGAGCACATAGTTTGTGTGCGGCCAGTAGGGATGCCTCGAGAAAATGCATTTATGCCAAGATTGGCGTGGATGGGGTACAGGCGATGGGTACATGTGATTAGAGAGTGGAAATTAGACAGGATACACATGATGTAGCCTATTACAGGCATTTATTAGAGGGGTTTTCTGGAGTGGACATCATATAGAGACCGTATGTGGGTTATCCCTCATTCGGTAGATGCATGATGAGTTAGATGGTCTTTAGCTATTGAGATGGATAGAGGGGCACCATACAGGGAGCATAAGATGATCCTAGTGGATAGGGTTAGATGGTAGTTTGGACTGCCACAAGACATACCTCCACCTTTCCGCAAAGATGAGAGAGATGACGTGGAGAGGCCATTTCCTCTACCACAGCCAACAATGCCCACAGGGTAGGAGGAGTAGGTGGTAGACCGGTGGATTGATGATGTCGGGGTTATAGATAGATACGTACAAACAGTGGTGGGCAGCTCATTTATGAGTAGTACCACCCAGGCCAAGTTAGCTGGATTTAGCCACCATCACGGTGTAAAGGGACACCCTACAGGGGTAGGTGGTGACCCTGATTACCCAGTTAGGTATGGTGCAAGGACAACTTGTCGATCAAAGGTGGAGGTGATCGAGGCTAGTCTTCAGGCCCATATGGCCTAAGGTGGGGATGGAGATGGAGATGGGGACGATGGTTGGGTGGCTTCCCTACAGGAACATGTGACAAGGTTGCAGGCCATTTGGCCAAAGCACATGCATAGATTGGGGCTTTATAGGCCTAGATACACGCACAAGGGCAAGGGTCGATGACACCACCATAGGCACCAAGATAGGGTCCTAGTTCATAGAAAGGGGTGGGACAAGGTCCCACAAGACAAGTTCGTGGTCAAAGGCCGATGGGACCACACAGAGCAGTACCCATATCTAGGTTATGGGAGGCAAGAGAGGAGGCTAGGTACTATCAGACCAGCTAATGATAGAAGGGATAGATTATCTATAATATGCGAGAGTACAGGCAAGAGGCCTCTAACAAGAGGACCATATCATGCACCCATAGCATGGAGATCATAGGGGCCATCGAGCCCCAAGACATGGTCAGGGTGAGGCCACCAGTTCCTAGAGGCCAGTTCTAGTTGATGTACCAGCAAGGACCCAGCCACCACCTATGATGGGTGGGGAGATGTTAGCAAGTCACCAGACAGGGGCCGAGGAGGCAGAGGGTACAAGTGATACAGATATGCACAATGTCCGCCAATATGCCTAATATATGGCTCCTAATTTTGACACAGTTTTGAGTTTTGATATATATTGACCTGCATGCTGAAAGTTGTTATATTTTTTATTACATACCAGCCTGTGTGCCAAAGATATTTTGTATTGTTTTATTGTATATGATACTGGCCTGCATGCCGATGACATTTTGTATTGAGTATCGGCCTACGTGTCGATGATTTTGAGAGATGTACATGATTGGATTATCGTATATATTGTATAAGACACACATATTTGTTTATATGATGAGATGGATGAGATTCTGATGATTTGTTGGTGTTTTATGAGAATTTTAATTTTTATCATGATATGGATGGAAACTAGGTGAGTGAGGCATGATGGAGTTAGGTTGGTTTAGGCATGGATCGAGTTAGGTCTTAGGCATGGATCGAGTCAGGTCGTAGGCATGGATGAGTTAGGTCTTAGGCATGGATCGAGTCAAAGTCATAGGCATGGATCGAGTCAGGTCTATGGTCTAGGCATGGTTGAGTTAGGTTTGTGGTCTAGGCATGGTTGAATTAGGTAATAGGCATGGTTGAGTCAGGTCATAGGCATGGTTGAGTTAGGTTTGTGGTCTAGGCATGGTTGAGTTGAAATTGGTTGAAGTTGTGATTCATTAATTTGTGCAATGAATGATGGGATGGGTCATGTTTAAGATGCTTTATAATACATGCATGATGATGGTAGAGAAATGGTAGTCATAATAAATGTATGTTGTGATGATGATAAAAATGTTAAGCAACTTGTTTGTTTGGTTTAATTTCCAATTTTTGACATAAAAAGGAAACTAAGTGGGGTAGAATGTAATTTAGGAAGATGAAAGATGAATTGGTTAGGGTAGAGAGTGGCGAGCTAACCTCCAAGGGCCCCATGCCCTTAGAGTGTTGCCTACATAGTCCCGGTGAAAAGGGACCTCAGGCCAATGTAGTTATCCCATAAGCTAGGGAAGAATATGAGGAGGTATGAAAATGAGTTGGTAGGTTTTAGGCATGATTTAGGTTTAGGTCTGTTAGGTGTGGGTGAGTTGTGGGCAACTTGGTATAGGTGATTTTAGTGTGGTAGAAGAAGAATATTACCCCAAAGGTAAGCATCGAGGACCAAGTCCTGTATAAGGTAATCAATACGTAATAAATAAGGTTGAAAGATAAGAGGGGGAAAGAAAGCCACCTAATTGGTTAGGATCATACCGAGTAGGTCATACCTTGGAGGAGGTGATGAACGTGAGACCCTAAATACATTGCATGATTGATTGATCTAAAGGTGAAAAGTAGTCACATGATCACCAAATGGCATTGTTTTCAAGAAGTCTCTTGAGGCACTAGGAAATGGGAGTGCGAATGGTGAGAGGGGTGAAAGGTGGTTAATTTCGATATGGTATGAGGTAGCATGCTCTTTGGGAAAGAGATCCAAGGTCACAATGGGAAAGTCCATGACTAAAAGGCTTTCTAGGTTGACAGATATTTGAGATAGACCGGTTGATGGGGAAGTCTATATGGGATGAGGAAATTAAATCCTTTAAGTATTTGTGAAGTCGATCGATGCGGGAAGCTTCAGATTTCTCTCGACTTAATTGAAAGATCTTTACATAGTTGTCCTTCGAGGGAGTAGTCTATTTATAACAGCAATTCTTTGAGAGGAATATGTCCTTTGAGGGAGTCATCTTTTTATTAGAAGTTTGACTCAAGGAGTTGGGTTCCATGTGGGGAGTTGAAGTCATGGACAAGACTAAGGTGAAGAAAAATATTCTTGTTCGAAAGCAAGGTGAAATGATCATGGGATCTCATATAAAGGTAAATGAAAAGTATGAATGAGAATCATGTTATGTGCAAGTGCCATGGTACACATATTCAAGAGAAGATAACAAGTGATGGGTACAAACATGATTCTTGTTTAATCATTGGTGAGGTGTAAGAAGTGGATAGTGCTCAAGGGATGAGCATGGAAAGAGGAAAAAGGTGATGTAGGACTCAATGTCAACAAGAGTGAGAACGGTCGAAGATGCAAGGAATTAAGGGGATCGTGTTCAGGTTTACCATCGAGTGAAGATAAATGATAAGCACATGATCCGCAAGTATGGGTCACAATGTATGGTCCAAGCCAATTAGGAGAAAAATTTTCACGCTTTTACTTTTTCCTGCTTTGGTTACATGTTGATTTTCTTCGTAACAAGGTCATCAACTTGGAAGGTCCATTCCTAGACAAGTTTATCATAGGCACGTTTGATGTGTTTTTGGTAAACTTGAAGATGGTCAAGAGTGTTAAGATGGCATTCATCTAATAACTCAAGTTGTGCTAAATGGTCCCGACAAAAGTCATCATTATTGAGCATGTCATAGAGAGAAATGTGGAGTGAGGGAATCTAGACATCAAGAGGTAGAACAGTCGTTGTACCGTAGACCGAGAAAATGGTGTGGCAAAGAATGGAAGTACGGATACTAGTTCAAGTATGCCCACAAGGTGAAAGGAATGTGTGTATGCCTATCCTTCCCAGTATCATTAACAACTTTCATGAGAATTTTGATTAAGGTTTTGTTAGTGGATTTGTCTTGGCCGTTGGTCTGTGGGTAATAAGGTGATGAGAAACTTAGTCATTGAATGCCGAAGGCATTGCAAAGTTTTTGCAATGTTTTATTTTTAAAGCTGTTTTCCATTATTAGTGATGAGGCAATGAGGAACACCAAAGCAACAAATGATGTGATGATTAATGAACTCACATATTTTCTTAGCTTTCGTGGAGATGAGTGGTATGGATTCAACCTGCTTTTGTGTAGTATTCGATAAGCGGTGATGATCCATTGATGTCATTAGGAAGAATGGGGGTTGATTCTCCGACAAGATCCAAACCCCATTGAGAGAAGGGCCAAAGGTCATGGGTGACCTATAAGGTGTGACTAGGTGTATGATGAAGATTGGCATGTTGTTCGAATTTGACACAACGCGTTTGACGTAGTCACAACAATCATGGTTAAGGGTTAGCCAATAATAGCCTAGGTGAAGAATACACTTAGCAACAACAAGGCCACTGAAGTGACCTCCACATATGCCATCATGAACTTCCTTAATGGTATAAGGAATTTCAAAACTCGTGAGGCATCATAAGAGAATACCATCAAAGCCGCACTTATAGAGGATGCCCCCCATGATGACATAATGAGAGACCGTTTTAAGGAAGGTGCGTTGTCCATTACGGGTGAGATCAGGAGGTAAGATGGAGAGAGAAAAGTAATCGAAGTATTTTTATACCAAAGGTCACTCGGGTCGTGGGTAGCATTTTCGATAAAGTAAACTTCACGAGGTAAATAAGAGGGTGATTGGATTCATTTTATGGTGAGAAATATTTTAGAATCGATAGGTGAAATGGGTATTTGACAAGCCAAGGTGCCATGGTATCTATAAATTTTTGGTTGAATGGGGGATGGTTTAAAGGGCGTAATGGTTCAAGGTGGTCAAAATTATGTCTACATGATGTTTATACTTTTGAATTTTTCATTACGACATTGGTATATACCGGTGACTTGGTTTACAACCAATTAAGAATCATCGAAGATGTTGATTGATTTGACATCTAGGGCGTAGGTGGCTTAGAGACCTAACACGAGTGCTTCGTATTTGGAAATATTGTTTGTAAAATCAAAATCTAGTTTGAAAGACAAAGGCATGGGTTCACCATCAAGTGGAATAAGGATAACACCAACCCCACCCCCATGCCGACACTTAGAACCATTGAAGAATAGTGTCATTTGGTAAGTGGGTTTGTCCATGGAAAGGGTAGCAATGGATTCATCTGGGAAGTCGAAGTCGAGGATTTTTCCTGAAATAGGTGCGTCACCAATTGGTCAATAATATATTGGCCTTTGATGGACTTCGATGGATGAATTTGAGGTTGAGGTTAGCTAAGAGAATAAGCTAGTGTGCGGCACACTATTTTTGGTAAGGTTTGGCATACATGAAGTGTAAGCGGTCAGTTTTGGTCACAACATAGGTTTTGTGGTTAAGTAGGTAATGGTGGAGTTTGGTGGAAACGAAAACTAATGCCAGAAAAGTTTTTGGCATGGGTATATTGGGTTTCGTAGTCCAAAAGAGTACAGCCTATGTAATAAACTACCCGCTCCCGTGTTGTTCATCACAATGAGCGAGCATGGCCCCAAGGAGTGATTGGTAGTTGAGATGTATAGGTAGAAGGGTTGATCATCTTTAGGTGGGATAAGTATAGGTGGTTGGAGGAGTTATTGCTTTAAGGCCTCAAAATATTTGTGGCACTCATCATCCCATTTAAAGGAAACATCTTTCTTGAGTAGATGATGAAATGCTTGACACCAATCAAATAATTGTGAAATGAAATAAAGTGAATAGACTACAACTTACCTTGTAGGCTACGAAGTTGCCTAAGGTTAGTGGGCGGAGGCATTTCAGAATGGCCTTGACTTTAGCAGGGTCAACTTATATACCATGTAGGGAAATGATAAATCCTAAGAGCTTTCTTGAGAGGACCGCGAAGATGAATTTCTTAGGTGAAGGTGAACACAATATTTAATGAGGTGGTCAAAAATGGTTTTGATGATGGAAAGGTGCTCTGAGTGGCGTTTAGATTTGGTGAGGAGATTTTCCATGTAATCTTCCAATATACGATGCATGATTTCATGGAAGATATAAGTCATATCCCATTGATATGTGGCACCAACATTTTTAAGGCCAAGTGACATGACTCGATAGTAGAAGGTTCCCCAATGGGTGATGAATGTGGTTTTGTGTTGATCCTCTGGGGCAAGAAAGATTTGGTTATAACCTGAGAAACCATCCATGAGTGATAACATCTCGTGACTAGTGGTAAGGTCAACCAATTGGTCAATACCATGTAGAGGGAAGTCATATTTTAGGCAAGGCTAGGTTGAGGTCATGGAAATTTGTGCAAATGCGGAGTCCCCCTGTCACCTTGGTGACAAGGAAAATGTTAGAGATCCAACAAGGATAATCAATCGGTAATATAAAGGAAACTTAAAGAAGACGTTGAAGCTCTTCTTTGACAAGAAGGGCAATGCAAGGGTGTATTTTCCTTAGTTTTTGTTTGACAGGTTTGGCATCGGAATGGTTATGATATTATGGACCACTATCATGGGGTCAATACCAGGAATGTTTGCGTAAGACCAAGCAAAAGCGTGGTTATGATCTTTGAGAAAAGAAGTGATGGCTTCCTATTAAGCAAAGATCTAAATATTTACCCGATCTTTAAGATGTGCAGTTGTCTTGAGTATGAATGTTGATCTCAATTGTCGATTCATTCAACATGGTTTGCATCTAAGAGGGTAACGACCGATGAATATATGAGTCTTCTCGCATGAAGGTAGGTTTGTATAGATTCATCATCCCGACATGAACGATGTTAATCGAAGGTGTATCGTTAAAAATCATTTCAGGATACAAGAAGGGAAGAGAGAAAGGAGCCCCACCTCACATTGATAAGTCGAGGCCCCAAGGAAATGGTGTTTATGAAAAAAAGTTAAGAGGGATAGATTTTGGATTCATCGACTCGCTGTGGGGCGAAGGCGGTGAAGGCGAGAGAAAGTGAAGAAGGTGGAGAAGGGCTGATGTCCTCGATGAGTTTAATGCGGACCTACTTAGTAGGTGGTTCAACAAAGTTGATACCACTACAGTCATTATGTTTGCAAGTAGTACATGGAATAACATTATGGCGGCCTTTCTCATAAAAGCCAAAACCAAAACCCTTCCACGCACATTGGTGTAGGAAGGTGTGGGTGAAACAGTTGATTGGTGAGAGACTGGAAGTTAGTAGAAAATGGGTGACTTTGTGATGGTGGTTCGGGTGTGTAAGTGGTAGTATCAAGTCCCCCATAGGTGATACTAGTATGAAGGTGAGGAGGACCATAAAGGAGGTATTCTCTTATGCACCGATCATAAGACGGATGTTGGTGAAGATTTCCATACTCTTATGGAGTAAGGAATGTGTTGACACTATATATAGGCGATATTCCTCTAGCATGAGGCGTTGAAAAATGCCTTCCAAGGGATTGGTGGTTGGTATGTGGGTGGTTGGAATAGATGATGTGTTGGAGGTCGATGTGGAGGTGGAGCTAAAATATTGGGAGGTTGATGGGTCAGCCGTGGAGGTTGTGGTAGTGGTATGAATGGAGGAGGTATGTGCGGTTGAGGTAAAGCGACTGTGACCTCTTGGTAAGTGGAGGTGTAGGTGAAGCAAAGAGTTGTCATGGAGTTAGATGCCTTAATGGGTATAAGCATTTCATTGGGTCGATAAAGCATGTTACATGTTTTAAAAGGTGATGGGTCAATCTGAATGGTATAGGTGTGTCCTTCATGTTCAAAATTTACAGTGATGCAAAGTGGAAGGGACACAACCCATGACATGAATCCAGGGTCTACCAAGAAACAGGTTATATTTAAATTCCTCCTCCAAGATGTAAAATAACTCTAGAACAGTGCAGGGGCCCACACAAACATGGAGGATGAAGGTGCCTAGTGTAGAGGTCATAGCATCGTTGAATGAATGCAACACAACAGATGTTTATGCATGCAATTTTTAGGTATGCGCATTTGAGAAAATGCATGCGATGAAATGATATTAATGCTTGCGCCCCTTCAATCATTACATGTCGTACACATATATCATCGATGTGGATAGATATGAAGATATTTTGTTCTAGGTCATCATTTTGGTGAGGTGTGATATCTTCCTCTGAGAAGCTAAGGGAGGCTATTTGGTGCGTAAGGTGAGGTGTGGATAAAGGTGGAAATTTTGTGAGAGAGGCTACATGATGGGGTGTGATAATGGAGGCTATGGGTGTAGGGTCATTGGGTAAAATCTCAATAGATTAAAGAACCTCCATGAGAGCTTGACGATAGGATTCCGAGGTTTGGATGAGGTCATATAAGGACATTTTAAGGGGAGATTGGTGTATTTGTTTGAGCATTGCACAGTGTGTGACCCCATTAGAAATAGGATATGTGGGGCTGCGGATAGTGATTTTAGGTGTGGGTGCAGATGGTATGTTGGGTATAGGATTGGTTGGTGAGTTAGTTACCTTTTCCTTGCATGGGAAGTAACGTGGATCATGTTGATTTGAGGGGAGTTGGTAAATAGAGAAGGTGTAGGATGAGTAGTATAATGACATGACGGGAAAAAACCTACCGAGGAGAAAAGTCTTGTGAAGTGAGTTGGGCATAATGACATTTAGGTGATGGCATAGGAAGTTCTTTGATGCAAACCATGTTAATTTCAAATCTTGGGGTGGTTCTAGGAGTGTGGGGGTGGAAGTCATAATTGTTGAGTAGGTAGTGAGGAAAGGACTATGAAAATGGGTGTTGGTGACACAAGGTCCTCACCAAGAAGGCCGTCATCATCAAATTTTGCTTCAGGAGGACATAACTGGATAAGGACAATTTTCAAAGCCTTGCAGTTCTCCACATTATGCCCTAGCACATGATGGTAGGCACAAATTTTAGTGTCATCAAACCCTTTTGGCTTGGGTTTGAGGGGGTCATAAGGTATGAGTGATGGTAATGTGATGATAGAAGTCTCAAGGAGGTTGGTTAAGATTTTGGCATAGGACCCTACTAGTGGGTCGCAATGGGAAGTGAAAGTGGGTTTGGGCGTAGGTGCGGCTGATTTTTAAGGAACGGTCTTTACGTAAGGGGAGTGGGTCGAACTATGTTTTTGGGTGCTAGAGTGGTCCTGGGTGTTGGTCGTGTTTTCTTGGGTAGGGGTATGGTAGATGAATGTGCAGGAGGGTGTATGGTTGTGTTGACTAACTTATTGGAGGGTAGTGTATTTTTGTCTTTAGGTTGCACCTTCTTGGGTAAAAGTGATATGGGTGTACAAGATCTAGAAGGAAAAGTGGATGGGGGAAGAGGGTGAGTTACCCGTGGGGATGTTGTGAAGGTAGATGAAGTGGGTTGTGCGGGGGTGTGAGGGACAGAGACTGAAGTGTAGTGGGTAGTGAAGAAGTTGTTGAGGGTATTAGAGGTATGGGTGGTAAATATGTTGTAGGTGTGGGTGTAAGTCGTGTCGGGTGCCTGGGTATGTTAGAGGTTTGCGAGGAAGGAATGATCTGTTGTGTTTTTTGTTTATTAATGGGTGGAGGTTTCTTGACCATGTTGGGAGGTTGAGGTCTTAAGACAAACGGAAAGGGTGAAGGTGATGAAGGTAGGGTTGGGGCAGCCGTGGTATGAGTTCTAAGGGCATGGTTCTCCTATTTGGGTCCTGGAGTAGGTTTTGTGTTGATTTTGGAGGATGTAGTTAAATCTAGTTTGATAGGTGGATGAGTAAGGCTGGTGGTTGGGGTGACCCCTAAGGTAGTAATAGGTTTAGGTGAGGAGGACGATGTAGGTGTGGGTTTGGACTTAGATGTATGTTGGGTTATGGGTAAGGGTGTGTGTTGAGCTATGATGGGTGTCGTGGAAGAAGTTGTGATAGAGGTGGGTGTGCTCGCCCGATTCATCGAAATATTTTTGGGTAGATAGTGGAAGTGTCGCAAGTGACATTTGCATTTTCGTTGAGACGGGAAGCGTGGTTACCCCCACAATAAGGCTCTATCTACATAATCAAGGCGATTGGATAAGCACAAGAACGACACGTCCGTAGGTGAGGTTTATGAGGACTTAATGGCAATTCCCATAAAATGTGTCTTAGAGACGGGAAATTTGCTAGCTTCGGCTTCCATGGGTAAGAGAGCTGAAAGTAGGTCTCAGTAGGATCTTAGGTAACTAATGGAGAATGCTCACCCAGAGGTAAAGGTATGTCTACTAGATTATTGATAGGTAGAGGATAAAATGGGTGCTCCTCTCGTAGGTGGAGGAGATGATGGGTGCTCCTCATGGTGGAGGAGATAAAAAAGTATCCTTCATGGATCAAGAAGAAAGCGTGGGTGACGGTTCCCTAGGTGGAGAAGCCAAAGGTGAAATAGCCTATATATTAGTGGAAGGCTCCTCCAAAAGTGAAGGAGGTGAAAGGTGTGCCTTTGTGGGTGGAGGAATAGGTGAGGTGGGTTCCAATGCGGAAGGAGGACTTCGGGCCAAAATTTCCTCTATAGAAGGAATATGAGGTAATTCAAAAGCAACTGCAAGGCCACCGAAAATAGTGTGGATCTCGCGAGTATGATTATCATGAGTTGAGGTCTCACTAGTTCGATCTAACGAAGGGGCATGATTAGGAAAGGGTTTCTTAAATATGTGTAGGTTTTGATTGGCATGTGCGTTAGGATTATCCATGGTTAGCTCACCTTTCTCGAGCATTTCTTAGACAATGTTTTTGAAAGTGATGCAAGCATCATCATCACTTTGTGACCCTTTACTCAATGATAGTTATAGAAGTCATGTTTGTTATACCATGTGGGCATAGGGTGAGTAGGGTCAACAATAGTATGTGGTTTTATAGGAGAATGGGTGATGGCCCTAGCTTTGATGAGCTTTTCTAAGATAGAAGAATAAGGTTCCCCAAATGGGGTATATTTCCATTGTTCTCGTCCAATTGAAAAGTCTAAACCGCCGAGAGATTAGATGAGGGGCTAGCCTAATTTTACGGATGAGCCGGGCCAGCTTTAAGTACCACTGCATTAGTGGTCCCCTTGGCCTTTGAATAATTGCTCTATGGTTTGGAAGAAGAAGAGGTATCATTCAAATTGAATTTTGAATTCTTATTACGTAGTTGGATTTTCTTCTCTTCAATGGCCCGAATCTCTAGCTTTCATGTCTGTTGGTGTGTGTATTTTCCACATCATTAGGTGATTCATCTCACTTAGGTGAGATCGTAGGTCCATGCGTCATTTAGGGGTCATTATGAGATTCTCTTACGCGTCAGTGTGTTAGTGCATCATATGCGTCATTAGGAGTTACACTTCTATTCTGGGAATGTAACTCCCCCTCTCTACTCGAGTTGTCATGATTGCTGTAGTGGGGGTTACTCAAAGACCTCCTATATGTACACATTTTTGATCTATGAGATAGAGGAGAGTTTTATGGCTTAACCAGAGTTCGCCCGTGTTTCAAATCTTTGCATGCACATTCGGTTGATGCTCGCTCCTCCCGAGATCTCTTCACGTTGTCATTCACATGTCCATTGATGTGCATGTCATCCCTCATGATCCTCACTTACAGGTTTTAAACCCTCTTTCATGGTATTAAAGTGGATCTTGTGGATCCGTGCACTCCTTGACATTTTGTGTGTGTTTTCCGGCTTCCGGAGTGATATTCAGGTTCTCGTTGTGTGTGTCATAATGGAAATTTTGATCATGCTCTTCTTGCATTGATTTGGGGCCATACCTCTTGCATGGGTTTGATCGTGTTTGAGGTCATTGTTCGTGGTTTCTAGTTTTCAGGTTTAGTGTCTTCGACCGCTCGAATCTCTGGGTTGCATGCGTGTTTTGGGGTATTATTATTTTTTTAAAAAGAAAAGGGAGGTTCTTGTGTTTGGTTTTATGCTGGTGTTTTCTGTGTTGAGAGAAAATTGTAGGTTCAAGGTGCTCCTTCATGGTCTGATCGATCCTGATTGCTGGTTACCAATCTCCTTGCACTTTGTGGACATTTTTCTGCCTCTCTGTTTAGTGCATTGCTCGATCACACTTCTGAACTCGACCCTACATCTCGTGCACTCTCCTAGTTCGAGTTGTTCACTGCCCTCCGTGGTCTTGATCAAACTGGATGCTTCGGCCCTTTTTTGAGTGTTGGTTCATTGTGGGATCAAACTACAACTTGGCTTAGTGCTCCCAGGCTCCAACAGCTCCCACGTGCCCTCCTTTGCATTTAAAAAAAAATTAACCTCTGCATCATCTCTGTTGTTTTGGTCGCTTCAACCTGCATTTTTGCATTGGAAAACATTTTTGGCTTGTTGTTTTGGTCGCTCCAACTCACACGGTTACATGCACAGCCAGCCACACACTGCCTCCAGCATTGGAAAAACATTTTTTGACTCTGCTCAGCCATTTTTGGCCTTTTTTTGGTGGTTTGGGGTCTTCAAACAGCTCCTCCAGCTTGTGCAGACCTGCAGCACTCTCCAAGCCTTCCACCACGTGGCCTTGTGTAGACCTGCAACACCTCCCAACTAATCCTTCTCGCCTTAACTCTGCTCAACCATTTTTGGCATTTTTGGCATTTTTTGGTGGTTTGGGGTCTTCAAACGGCTCCACCATGGCTTGACATTCCTAGCATGGGCCCCACTTCCTTTTAAAATTGTTTTTAGGTCAAAAAAATTCCTCATTTTTAATGTTTTGAGGAAAACATTTGTCACGGCATTGTAAATTAATTTTTAAGGTTGTATTTTGGCTTGTATTATGCCCTTCCTACGCTTGTCGAAGACGAAGGGCGAGGTCCGGGGTTGGCAGGAGGCTAATCCCCCCTCACAATCAAAACAAACCCTATCTAAAATTTCATGCCATTTCCAACGAGTACCCACACGATACCCTTTGCACCCATCTCGTGCACTTTTTTAATGTGTTTGTAGCATCTAGTGTATTTTTCCATCAGTTGCGGGAATCATTTTAATGCTATAACTTTTGACTCGTTGCTCATTTTTTAGCACTTCTTTAGTCAAAGTTGCATGATTTTTCACACTTTACATGATGGAATTTCCAATTTTTAAATACAATACTTTTATAAAGTGCCACATTGGGGGTTGCTTGTACTCTTGGGCCTACACACGCAGACGCATTATCGACCGAGTCCGATGTCTTTCTTTTGTGCACCTTGCATCTTGCATTTTTCATCATGGAGAGTGCTCTTTCTAGACTTGAGCATCATAGGATCACTTTACAACCTCCGCCACTTCTCATTGGGAGAGGGAACTACTCAGCTTGGTGTGCTTCCATGGAACGTTACTTCGCCCACGAGGGTCTTTTACCCTTCTTGCTTGGGCCAGTTCCTACACCCACTGATCATCATCATCTAGAGGATTTCTTGACACTTGTGACCATGTATTTGGTCACATAATGAGGCATGTCTCTCGATCTCTCTTGGTTTCACGTGGCAGACTCAGATCCACCACACCGTGTCTAGAGCATTCTTCAGTCCTTCTATGGAGACCCTTCACATACTACTGCCGTTGTTACCGCTGATGATTCAGCTTGTCTCCTCTTTTGTGTGATGACAATTCCACCGATATGCACTCATTTGGTCCTATTTCGATGCCAAGGATTGTGTACCCGATTCTGATGTCAAGAGCATTACAGAGGACTTCTCTCCTCTTTCTCTCACTATTCCAGATAGTATTGTCACATCCCACATCTCATCAGATATCGAGCAGTCTCCTACTCAGTCTCACACCATCATTACACTAGCCTCCTTTCCACCTTCAGTGTGTGAGGCCCCTTTCACTCCTTTACCTTCATTGGATGACTCATACCTATCTGACATCACTCTTCTATTTATTGAGCCCCCTCATTGGGACGAGTATCTACCTGACCTTAGTCATCTTTTCGCAGAGTCTACTTGTGATGCACTATAGGTTCCTCATCCATCTACAAGTGTTTCAGAGGAGTTCATTATCTCTGTTGTTGGGAGTGCCCCTTCCGGGAATCATGTCACTTCCACTTTTCTGGAGACCTTCATTGATCCACCCTCAGCTGTGGATCCCTTTTCTATTGTGAAGGATGTTTTGTTCCCTTCACATCACTTAGACATCCTTTCTGCGGGTGTTCATCTTCTTCACTATGATAGTTCTACGCATGTGGCATTACCTTCAGTTCCTTGGCACTCACTCACTAGACCTATGTCACACTTTCATGCACTGCACTCGAGTTCTTCGTGCCACGCTTCAAATTTCTTTGTGGAGTGGGCGGACTTCCAGCATGCCATTTCTATCCTTCCTAAGGGCAAGAACATAGTTCGTTACGGGTGGCTCTTCTTTAGTCCAAAGTCAGATGATCTCATGATCAACATTCTTTTGGGAGACTTCTTATAGCTGCAGAGTTCAGATCCGTCCATGGCATCTTCGGCATTCCTCTCATCTCCCTCTTCTTCTCTCTTCTTCTTCTTTCCAAGATATTGCCTCTCTTTGTACATGGGTACCCTTTTAGGATCGCCTATGGACAGGACCCATATTTGGCATCTTTCTTAGATTAGAGAGTGTGTTTTGTTCTCTTGTGGTGGATGTTTTTCCCACCGGGTTCGACTTCACTACTTGGGACTTCTTTTATATGTGGGTACCTCATCGGGCTTTGTGCCGGACCCATTTCTCATTTTTGAATTACCACCTCATCCTAAGTTACGATGAAGGGGGTTGTTGGTGTGTGTATTTTCCACATAATTAGGTGATTCATCTCACTTAGGTGAGATCTTAAGTCCATGTGTCATTTAGGGGTCATTATGAGATTCTCTTATGCGTCAATGCGTCAAAGGTCAATGCGTCATATGTGTCATTGGGAGTTACACTTCTATCTCGGGAATGTAACTCCCCTCTCTACTCGAGTTGTCATGATTTGTAGTGGGGTTACTCAAAGACCTCCTATATGTACACATTTTTTTGATCTATGAGATAGAGGAGAGTTTTATGGCTTAACCAGTTCCGCCCGTGTTTCAAATCTTTGTATGTACATTCGGTTTATGCTCGCTCCTCCCGAGATCTCTTCACATTGTCATTCACATGTCCATTGATGTGCATGTCATCCCTCATGATCCTCAATTACAGGTTTTAAACCCTCTTTCAATGTCATGGTGAATGCTTCATCGAAGGTTCGAAAAGTTTGGACTCGCAGTTCAAGTGAAATATGTCTAGCACAATCCCATGTGAAGAGCTCAATGAGTTTGGTTTGTGGTAGTTGGAATGTGAGTTGATTATTTAGGCTACGCCAGGAGAAATGAAATGGGATAGATTCGTCATCATACTGACGCGTGGAGTATAGGTCAGTCATGGTAACCTTCTTAATGATATTGATGAAGAAGTGATCCAAGAAGGCTTGGGCTACCTGATTAAATGAAAATATAGAGTGTCTAGGTAACCCACTATACCAATCTAATGTAGGTCCAATCAGAGACATTGGAAAGGTCCTCAAGAGAAAAGCATCATCATGAGCGATTAGGTAGCACCCGTGTTTAAAAGACCGCAAATGTTGTTACTGAGGTCTTCCTTGCTATTGAAAGGGTTGATTTTAGGCATTTCCCAATGCATGGGGTATAGATAAATAGGAATGGATGGGTGGATAGGCTCATTACAAATCTCATCGTAAGTGAGAGTGTTGTGTGAGCCAGAAACTTATGCTTCTAATGTCTGCATCTTGTCCATCATTAACTTGATTAGGTCATTGGTAGGTTGTGATGGATGGGTGTGTCCTGTAGCGTAATAACAGGTTGGTGGTGGGCTGTAAAAATGGTGACATTCCATTATATGGTGTTGTCACATAGGTGGATTGAGAATAAGGTAGTGAAATAGGGGTTACATACCCAAAGTGGATAATAGATGAAACAAGAGGGTTGATAGTACGTATATGAAGGTGGAAGGGTCGTGGTGACCATAGTGGTAATGGGGGCTAAAGATTGTGAAATAGAAAGGACAATGTTTTGAAAAGGGGTAGGGGTCACCAACACCGAGGGTGGTAGTGTAGCTACGGGTATACACAAGATAATAGGGGTGGATGAGGCTATGTTCTGGGTGGTTGGCGAAGGTATAGTGGATGTGGCGGATATAACGGATGTAACAGACATGGAAGTCATAGCTGGTATAGGGCCTAGCTGTGAAACAAATGGGGGTAAGGTAGATACAGGAAATGTAGGGTTAATAGGGGCTAGAGCAGAAGTAGGAGTGAGTGTCAGGGGGATAGATACGGGCATGCCATATATCAACTAACCCGAGGCATCTTGAGTGGAAGAGTGGGAAAGGTATAACTTAAAGGTGATAGGATTTTGGTCAAGGAGTCATGTGAACTCCTCGTCTCTTGTAGCAATAGAGATAGGTTGGATAGATTCCATGGCGGGTGATAAAATGGAAGGTGGTGAAGGGCTAGGTGGGAGTGGTTGACAACTGGCATGGAATATGAGGGTGCTTGCTTGTCAATGCGTTAGTACCATGTGAACAGGTACTAATGTGGTAAGACTACTTTCTATAAGTGACATAGAAATACAACACATGTAGGATAAATAGGTGGCGGTGGGTGAATTGGGGCTAAAATGGCAGCTGGAAAATGACACAAGCTAACCGATGCCGGTTAGGGTAAACCAATGCCGGTCACAGGTAACCACGATCGGTCACTGTGGAAAGTGGACAGTTGGTCAAAAATAAGGTATAAGGCCAAATTTTCTAGGTATGCCAAATATTGATGAGATTTACCAGGTCAATGTATATGATAAGAGTTACAGGACTCTAAACAGCTAAAGAAGTGGAATATGTGTCCTTTTGGGTAGGTTAACCAAAATGACAGTGAACCGACACTGGTTGGGTATAACCGATGATGGTCGAGGGTAACCAACGATGGTCACTGGACTAACACCAGTTACTGTGAAATTGAAATAGTGATGAAGAAAATATGGTTGTGAGTTAAAATTTGATGTGGAATCAAACCTAGAATTATGAGAATGATGAGAATATGGTCCAAGCACACTCAGATGAAGCTGGAATACACCAACTATGATGAGGAGCGTGCAAGGAGAAAAAGGAAAATGAAGAGCATGACCTCTCACCTCAAAATGCAAGCCAAGTAGAAACACTAAGAAAAATACGATCCTAAGAGTGCTTTTTCTATTATGTTTGTTTAGCTTATGCTATTTAAGGACTGACTCATGAACTGTAGAATAGAGTTTTTTTGGTGAGGATGGCTTCCTACAAAGGAGATCTACAAGGAGAGGTTTCAGGTATGTTATGGTGGGGTGGGCCTCACTCTGAAGTATGACTTGATAGAGTAATGAGATGGGTGCCCACTATACCGTGATCGTGTGATCACCTACAACTTCTTCCAGGAAAGATGTTGTTTAAGAATGTGTATATTTTTTATTTTTCTGAGGTTTGGTAAGACTCATAAAGAGAAAGAAATGCTTTTCTACAATTTGTTTGTTAACCATCAACCGGGAATGACTTCACAGTATAGGTCGCCCTCAATTAATGTGAGCTAATGCAGAAAAGTAGAATGAAATGCAATGATTTTTAAGTCCAAAATCAAAATGTTGAATTTGATGCCACAAGTAGATGAACAGGAGAAGGGATGCTCTTTCACTAATGTGATACTAATGACAGGGAAGAAGTGTTCATTTTAAAGCACCAAAGTAGGATTACTTTTAGACAATAGAAGGAGAGATGATTCCAGGGGAGAAATTTAAATGTAAGAACCTTTTGGAAAGGAAAAAAACATGCAAATTTTCACCTAGAAATGAATGAATGCAAGGAACCCCGAATGGGTCCCACCGGGCGTGCCAAAATGTTTCACCTGATTCTGGAGCGTTTCTTGGAGAATGACGAAACAAATAAGGGTAATGGGCTAGGAGGAATACCTATTGAAATGTTGGTTGGTAGGTTGTTATGCGTGTATGACTTCTAAATCCACAATTGATCGTGAGAGATTCCTTTTTTCTTGGAGGAACTACCTGAAATGGAACACAAGACCACCAAATAAAAGTTAAACAATATATGCAGTGGACTGCCTAGCGTGTGCTAGATCCGAGAAGTGTGATACTTCCTAGATGGTTGTCAATCCACTATTTAAAACAACTTAATGTTGGTAATAAAGTAAATCCTACTGTAGTTAAAATGATTTAGGTATCTCATTCATCTACAATAAGCAAATTCATTCACAACAAGCTAGGCTATGATTGAATTTGAAGGTCAAGGTCACTGTCAGGATATTGTTATTGGTCAAGATCAAGTTTTGGATAGTTTAGGGTATTTGGTGGTAGTTTTAGGCTCTGATCTTGGTTTTGATATAAGACATAGAGACCGACGTCGGTTTAGGTTAACTGGTGATGGTTATGGGTGACTGGCATCGGTATGGTTGGGGTATAAGAAACTCAATAAGACTTGGCTGGGTGATAGATCCTGGGATTAGATGAAGGTGGAAGGGCAATGGCGAGATTCGTATGGATCTTGGATATGCATAGGAATGATGAAAATCTAGGTATGGATAGTTCAATGGTGTGGGTAAAGAGGTAGTTAAGTTTGCATGGAGATAAAATGGTGGGGAATGGAAATGAAAGTAGAAACTAATAACAAATGTAAAAGGATCTACTCAAATGACAAGGAACCAATGCAGGTTAACAAACTTACTATTTATACAAGCTTGATGCCTGGTTGGTAATGGTGGGTGATCAAATGAACTTGGTGTAGTGTTGGCACTTCCTAGATGCTCCCTGTGAAGGCGGTGGTGTGGTGATTGCTTTGGGTACTTGTTATGGGTATTCGATGCTAGTGGACATAGGTTCTACTTGCATGCAGCTCTTGTTTTGTCACTTGTTCTCAGAAGATGTCCACCTCTCTTAGAAATGTGCCAACCACGAAATAAGGTTGCTTTGGGAGTTAAATGGTAACCGGCAGAGGTTCTAGCTTAACCGGTGGTGGTTAAGGGTAATTAGCGTCGGTTATGGTAGGATTTCCTAGGTTTACTAAACTAGGTAGATCCCCTTGATTTTCTAGGATCTCGTTTCATTTTACTCCTCGATTAGACTAGAAGCTTCCTTCTAACATGTGGGAATGTGGTTAGAGGGAATGTAGGCATTGATTTTTAGGGTTTGGGTAGGTCTTAGTTAGTTATGGCAACTTACTAAGAATAGGTCTTAGGGTGAGGTGGATATGTGGGCATTATCTCAATTAGGATATTTAAATAATAAATATGGTGAGGATAATGAATTAATTTAATTTAAATAATTAAATTAATATTATAGTGGGGTGAAGGGGGCCATGGCTAGGTGGATGTGTTGAAGGTATTTATTTATCAAGGGACCAAGGGGAGTGTGACCCAATTTTGGTGTCTACAGGAGGAATCAGAGAAGAAAAAGGAGGATCTTGTTGAGAAGCTAAAAGACTTGAAGCAAGAATAGCTTATCAAAGGTACGCTTAAGGCACAAAATGAAGGAAGAGAAGGAAAAGGTGCATGAAGTCTCTAAAAAGGTGGAGATGATTACAAATGCCATTGACTTAAAGTATCCAAAACTAGCGCCGCCCGAGAAAAAATATGAATCAACCTTGCAGTGGCTGGATGATTTGACTCGCATCCTCATGATGGAAAGAGTACCACTTTCCTTAGAGACCACAGAAGAAGCATTGGCATGCCAAGAGAGAGAAGGCAAGCTAAACGTTGTCAAGATTGTTGCTTGATATACCAAACTCCTTGCAAAGGTAAAGCTCGCTTTGTAGAAGTTGTTGATGCTACATATGAAAATTGTGTTGATAGAGATAGAGTGACAAGCATCCTGGTTACTACACATGAAACGAAACTTGAGAATTTTAATGAGAAGGCTAAGGGTCACATGGCGAAAGTGGAAAAAATCCTGACCGAGGTAGAAAATAAGTTAGAAGCTATCGAGACCTTGCAAGGATCGATCAAAAGCTAGCTAAAGGAATTATACCCCTAGATCACCTACAGGATGGATGCACTTGATGACTTGGGAAAACAATTAGAGAGTATTGTTGAGATAATGAGTTCCAAAGGGGAGGAAATAAGTTTTGAAGAAGTGAGTTCCTAGTCAGAGAAATCTATCAAAGCAAGCACAGAGAAAGGATGACGCTTGGGAAAAGCTAGAGGTAGAAATAGGGAAGGATTTCCTCTCCTCCAAAAATAAGCATTTTTCTTTCATTTTCCCCATTCTTTCATTCTTTCTCCCAATTCTTCATTCCTTCATTATTTTTCCCACTATTCGAGATCCTTCCCTTCTTTATTCATCAAGCTAAGTGTTTCGAGACGAGAACCGGCATAGTGTGGGGTGATGTTGGGCCTCAAAATATTGGCTAAGTACAAGAAGGCACATGGGTGCACGGGGACTATTTGAATAAGGGCACATGGGTTAAAGGAGCATAGGGTATGTTTTAGCAGAACACATGACACATGCACATAAGAAAATATAGATTTTTAGACTTAGCCATATTTGGCGTTCCAGGAAGCACATGAGAAAAGTGTGACCCGTCTAGCATGTGGAGTGGATAAGGTGCCAATCTGGCTATTGTATGGTCAAGAAATGAATATTCCATGCATGTGATGGAAGTATCTAGAAAGAAATCATTACAAAGAGTGGAGAGCTTGGATCAAAGGAAGCATGCTCCATTGGAGGACCACATGGAAACTTGGAAACTGATCTGTTATCTCAAGAAGGCATGGTGGTGGAGACTAAAGCTATATATAGAGATGATCGGGTAGAAGAAGAAAGACACCGAGAGCAGACTCATATAGCTCGAGATATGAGAAGTTCTACAGGGATAATGAAGGATCCTTTGGGTTGGGATTTAGGAAAACTATAGGAGAGATGGCATATTTAGAGGGATGGTTTTGTAACCAATTTTGTAATGTAGAAAGAATAGCTTAGGTCCCTGATGCATGAATATGATCTACATTGTTATATTGGTATGTTATGGCCTTAATGAATGTAATGTGGTTATTGAAATTGTTAAATTGAATATGAGATTCTGTTCTAAAGAATATATGTTGTTCATGAGCATAAACCCTAGTGCATTTCCTTTGTGTTATGGATCAGTTCTGTATTTTGTTTGATACTTCTCTTTGGTTATTTGAATGGATGCATTGATGTGATAACTCAGACTAATCTTATGATGAACACATGGTTATTTTCTTTCCTACATCTAAATGTATCATAAATTATGTATTCTCACACAATGAAACAAAGGAGGGGCTCAAGGACCTGCACATGCCTCGGCTGAGTGCCCAACACCCGCTTGGTGATAGGCCAACGCGTATGGGATTAGACTGTTATTCTAAGGGTATAAAATGAATACAATCACTATGAGAGTGGCCTTGAAACTATCTCCTATCATCTATGCAAAATGCGGTGAGCTCATTCCTCATCTCAAAAATAATATCTCCAGCTCACCAGATGGTGTGAAAACATCAGTTTGATGGTCAACCCGCAATGGCCACCCCATGTCCTGTAAGCAACTCCTCCCTAGTCTTCCCCATGGGGATGAGAAATGTCAACCAGGATTTGGTGAATAATATCTCAAAGATCGATCAAGAGTGGATCCAAAACACAAGTGAAAATAATTACGAATTAGAAAACTATTAAAAGATAAAAAAGAAAGATAATGCACAATCCACTAACATTTATAAGTACTAGAGTCGAGGGAAGACTATCTACATACTCAAATCTCATGGCATCTAGGAAGGGTTGGTTTGCTTTGGTGGTGGCGGTGGACCTACTATAGGTACCTCCTTGGTTGTAACCTCTCCTAATGCATCTCAATGTCCCATCATGGACATCTCATCACCACCTCCCTTACGGGAAAGAGGCTCCTTGGAATAGAGAGTCTCCTTCTCAACCTACCCTCCGATCTCTTTACAATAGAGATCTCTCTAGTAACTCTCCACTCATTATCATTATCCTCTCCTCCATCCCGGACCTCCTCGTGGGCCTCCTTTGTATTCTCCTCTCTAGTCTTTCCCTCGCCTTCATCTTCATCTCTATCTTGGCCTCCTCCTCCTCCTCCTCCTCATTATACGTGGGAGCAACCTTGATCTGTAATATAACTCTTGGCATGTCCGGGATTTGGAGTGACACTCTCTACAGATTAAGAACTCAAGTAACTGTCAATAAAATTGGCCCCTAGGGCCAGCTCGAGCCTCTCTAACCTCGTGATAGACTTTAGGAACTGTGAGAAGTGTGTCAACATATGGAAGCCCAAATTGTTGTGGAACTCTTTCTACAGGATGGGACTCAACTCTGGTTGTCTTGTCATCTAACTAGGTACTAGTACGATAAGTAATCGTATAAATCTATCATCACCCAACATTCTTTCCATATCCTAGCATGGTTGTGCAACCATACAATCAAGTGGCCATAGGCTAATGGCCCCTGGATCATCTATCCCAATGCCCCTCTGGTAAGGGATCATCTTATTGTACACCGAACACATGACCAAAGTGGGATTGCTTCATGACTTTCCCTAAAGTTTGACAACTCAATACAAATCATGGTAGGTAGTCAACAATATATCAACGCCCCATGCTTAAATCCAACCATGCTACTTAATACCCTAGATAATTACAGCCCAACAATAGAGGATTTTTCCCCTGCCCTTGTCTCCCACCAAGCGTGAAGCCAAGATACCAATGATGTAACATCCTCATTTTATACATTAGAACAAGTAAAAAAAAAAAAAAAATTTGATAAATGCTTCCTGGTTCTAAATACATAATTTAGAACTCACAAATCAAAACAACCATTCTTATAACAAGTAACCATATGCAATCGAAATGACTCAGAGTACCTCCGATCTATTCATTCCATGACTCGGTAATCTACCAATCTATTCATGTGTATTAAGAGTTGGCATTTTTATTTAACACATCACTCTTGCGGTTCTCTTCCCTAATCTGGGATTCAGAATGCTCTGTCTAAGGAACCTATCTGAATAATTGTTACCATTATTCATCGGCATCTCATCCCTTAGACTAGGTGACTTAGGACAACGCAATCAGCAGCTTGCGATACTTTGGCCAAAGATTTGAAACATAATGCTTATGTCTCGTATTCCTTGATGACATACTCATCAATCTGGAATACGTCCTTCACCCCATTCCTATGTTATATAGAATGTCTTATACTGACTCCTGTCAGTCTCTCCTATCCCAAGTTATTCACTCGGGAATGGATTAGTAAGATGACAACGTTATATGGATGCTCCCGAGGACTAGGGATACGCTGACATACTGGGTCAACCCTAGTTAAACCAGTGTGTCAAGATACCCCGAGTCTCCTAGGGCAGCCTTATAACGAGACCACATTCCTAATCAGTCCCAGAGTAACTTGTTCGAGTTTAAGGTGTAAATATTAACGATCAATGCAAAGGGTGTCGTCATAAGTCACCTGCATTGTTGTATCTTCGAGAAGATCCTAATCTTCTCGAAGGTACAACCCTGCAGTTGACTTGTGCCATCAACCTTTAAATCCACCTCGAAAAGATCTACTTATTAATAAGTGTTACATACGTTGAGTTAAATTATACCATAAGACGCTCCCTTAAGGTAGTCTTTCCCAATCCCTGGGTTCCTCACCTTAGAATTACCTTCCTTAGTAAAACCCATTACACAAGAGAAGTTATTAAGACTAGAGGTCCCCTCAAGAAGTTCATAGAATATACATAATTCTTAAATCGACGAAATTGGACAATAACCCTCGATCTTCACATGAGATTGTTAACCAAACCCTTTTTAGGTTTGCATCAGTTCTCGTAACTGAATTTATATCTTACTTATTAGTATCGAGATATAGTGATTAAGAATCCAATTAAACGTCGTCTTGACTTAGATTAAGACCAGGAAGTAATAATTTATTCAGCTTGTTTAGCTTCCTGCTCAGGTATATTTTAACCCTAGCTTCCAGAAAGACAGTGAACTAAATTCCAATTTAGCTTTAGATAGAACATACTAGAACTACTAAACAATCATAAGTATTCAGTCACATATTCTTGCAAGCTTACATTGATAATCACAAAAGTCTCCAAATTATACAATAATAACAATGCTCTCAAGATCATTTGAACCGAAGAAGGTCAAACTTTCAAGATACGAATACAAATACATAGGTAACAAATATCTCTTTTCATTCCCTTCAAGCTAATCAAATACATTTTATGCATTCAGCATACTTGATACAATACTTCAACAGAAAAAGAACATTTTTCCTCATATAGTACATTTAGAGAATCAAGCTGTAATTCATCATAAAATCAAATTAAACAATCTGAACATCCTATCAGATCTGCGTGCTTTTACCACTTACGGCAACCATCTGCAAAAATTGTCAACATGGGTCAGTTCGATGAACTGAGCATGATAAGCACTAACTCTTAAAACAATTGCAATCCACCAACTATTTTCATTAAACAACCTGTTTAAATGAGATCATTTCACCAAACAAATAAACATATTTCAGACTATGCTTTTGTAATACAAACATGACTATAAACGCGTAACTCATATTATCGTTACTGAATAGTCCTAGATACTTTTCAAATATTTCATCAAAATATTAGGGATCAAGAAGAACGAAAGTATCCAAAACAACTATCCATCTGAATCCCAAGGACAGCAACCATCAGACAGACCATTACATTCAACTTAGTAAAATGAATATCATAACAAATCATGGTTCCATCAATATGTTAAAACAGTTCCCATGGTTAGATAAAAATATATCAACATATACTTTACAACAGAAGAGAAAGAGAACGAGTCATTCATATTTCCCTTCAAAACAAGCTCATGACTGTACCGTCTTCTCAAGAGTAAAGCATTCACCTTATACGCATGTGAATAAATCAGACGAGCCACAAGAAGAACCACAGTTTTGTTAAAATTAAAATATAACAATTTCCTGTAGCTTACTAGCAGTACAGTAGCTCTCGCGCCAAAACAGTGATGAATAATCTATTAAATAGACCCCACATAACCTTCCATACAAAGCGACAAACAAGAAAATATTCAATGCCATCGCTTTCGAGGTACAGTTAACAGCTCTATAGTTCAGTCAAGCTCACGACTGGATATTCATGCTAATAGAAGACGTAATCATGTTCAAACACAAGAACAATTCTACTGAGTCAAAACTCACATCAACATTCAGTTCAATTTAGTCCCTACTAAAACACAGAAGGACAAAGATCGAGAATCGAGCCAACATACAACATAACATGGGCTCCAACAGTGCCAAGTTCAACCAATACTTATGTTAAAGTTTTCAAATCAAGTTGAATTCGTATGATAACAAGTCAAGAATACTAAAAGTACTCACAGCAGGAACTCCTACAGATGTTACAACATAAATTACTTTTCAGTGTCTCCCCCGAAGTTGATAACATTTAGTATTCATAATAACAACAACATTCACAACCCAGCTTTGAATGAAATTAAAAATACTAGACACCTTTCAAGGACTCCCACCATATCCAAAATCATACAGTATTCACGATATAGCTTCTACAGAAGCCGATATACAAGATAAATATATATTAAGGATTCCAACCGTGCCAATAATGATAAATATTCACAATCAGGCTTTATACAGAAGCAAAATACTGGTTTCGTAACAAGGATTCCAACTGAACCCCTACAACAATATTCACTCTAAGCTTACACAGAGAGGAAAACATAAAAAGTACACCAACTGAGTCTGTACCAAGAAATTTCTTGCTAAACGAAGGTATTCATAACAAGACAACAGAAGTCGTATTACCAGTTACCCCTCCAGGACTCCGACTGAATCAAACTACCAGTATTCACATACATGACTTCTACAGTAGTCCATAATATACGAACCATTCCAAGGACTCCACAGAGTCATTTTGTATATAAATAAATATATTGCAAACTATCAACGGGTTAAATCCCGTAATTGCAACACAAGGGAGGGAAAACAACTTCTACAAGGTCGCATTAAAATACTGTAAACACAGCAAGTTATCCGTTCAAAATAACCTAAGTATTATAGCGAAACCCAATAAGATTCAGTAACCACCACTTATATTACCATGACAGAACTTACAAAGAAGTCGAATTATACTGAACATTCAAACAAAAATCCAACAGTATCCTTTTCGACAAGTATCTACAGCAAGTATCGACTGTAGCCTGAACCCAACAAGGAAACAATTCATGGGCTCCCACAGAGCAGGTTTCGTATACTTTCTTGCATGCATTTCACAAACTTTATCCGGAATGCAAAACACAACGAGATAGTATAATCGTTCGAAACAAATATACACCCATCAAGGGTTCTCTAAAAAAAATCCATCCAGTAAGAAGATACAACAACTAATCCATTCACAGTTACCATAGAAACCAACTGAACCCAAAAATCATTTGAACAGAGTTGTTCTAATGAAATCATTTGAAAGAAAGCAAGATCTTTAAAGGTTAGGGCCTAACATGCCTGGTTATTTGCTTAAAAATCCGAAGAAGACCACTGAAAGAGCTCGTGCCTTC
This sequence comes from Taxus wallichiana var. yunnanensis, assembly GCA_018340775.1. Lineage (NCBI taxonomy): Eukaryota > Viridiplantae > Streptophyta > Pinopsida > Cupressales > Taxaceae > Taxus > Taxus wallichiana. The sequence goes on from CM031244.1 coordinate 169,424,302, forward strand.
TCCTCTTTTTCCACGTTAGATTCAACAACAATAACTTGTTATTTCCATGCCTTATAAACTTTCCTTGACAGAGAAAAGAGTGAGTTACACTCATTTTTTCCATGCAACACCAAGTAGACTGGTGCGAAGAACCAGTGATCAGACAGAGGGAAAACCGGAGTGCATGAAAAACCAAACAAACTACCAGTTTTCCATTTTGCATGCCTTCCCGAGAAACCCGAGCTCGAAGACCGAGTTCATTAATTGCATTTACTCCAAATTTCCCGCTCAATCTCCATTGCCACCGACCGCCATAGTTGGCGATGGATAAAAACAATTCAAAGACCATATCTAACTTTGGCGACTCTGCCACGTCGGCTCTTGCTAGCCGTTTAAACTTCTACCATTTACCTGTCCTTCATGCTTATCCATCCCATTTAATGCCATAGAAATTACCGCCCATGGCTCGCACCCCTTCATAGGTCCCCTTTCTTCCTTGTTCATTAGTTAGGTTAGAAACATAGGTTAGGATTTAAGATAATACTTAGTCTAACCTTCATAGCAATAGGTTACTAACTTAGAACATTTAGCCTATAGCTTAGGCCTAGGTTAGATTAACACTAATCTAACCCATAGATTATAGTTTAGGTTTAGGTTACTAATCTTAATAAATCCAGTTTAGGTCTAACATTTAGAATGTTCAGAATAAGAACCTACAAACATACATTCACGAAAAGGATTCACTCCTGCACTGCCAATAGGCTAGTTGAATAAATGTATCTGAATTTATTACCTGGCCCACGATCGAGACCTTCCTGATATTATGATATCGGGAACCAATTCATTTAACACATTCTCATCGAGTTAGACTCTAGAATAGCTTGTTCAATGCATTTAGACCTTGTAACCTGCGTAAGGTCTATAATTTTTGTTCATCCCGAATAAACTTAAAGCATCTCTTGGATCAATGCCACTGATCCCAGGCTGGGTCTTATAGATGGATAACTCCATAATTCATTCCGAGATCAGATTAAACTCAGGTGCAAAAATGAAAGAAATAAAAGAGTCCAATCATATTCCGACTCAGTCAAAGATCTTCAATAGCAAATAAGATACAGTACATATCAAGCATGACTTCACAATCAAAGGAACACATCCTTTTATAGAAGAAATCATATATCAACACTTGAATGCTCAAGAGGAAGTAACAACAGTTCAGAGTGTTACAAATGATGGCCTTGCACAAGGTAGGGATAGGTGCAAAGGCAATTGAAAGCAATCTCATACCTTGCTTAGTACCCACATTAGGTGCCACATCATCTCCCATATATGTTTCCCATTGTCTAGAAATAGCCATCGACCCCACACTCTCCAATGTCAACCTCCTTCCTATCTCAGAACACCCAAGATCATGTCTACATCCTCTTGAGTGATTGTCCACTCTCCTTTGAACCCATTAAACCAAAAAGTGTTACGGTATGCATCCCAATATCTTAATAGGTCACACAACAAATGGATAGTTGGTGCTACTAACAACGTTTGAGATAACCTCCATAAGTTGAATCTATACAATAAGCCTCTCTCTTCCTTTAACCCCAATAGCTCAAAGAGTTTACACAAAAATTGGCTAGTCAATGGCAGTCCTAATGTTGTCCGAGATAACCTCCATAAGTTGACTCTATGCAATAAGCCTCTCACCTCCCGAGAAAACTGATCTATAACTCTCGAAATCCACTCACACTCTCCGGCCCAACTCCACCGAATGTAAGAATCCTTGTGCATTCACCAAAATAAGGAAAAGAGAAAGTTAGAAACATGTTTGACAAAATAAGCTTGTCAAAAACATTATAAAATAACATAAAACCAAAAACAATTCACTTAACTTAGTCAAATCAGGCCTCTTCTCTAACAATTACGAACCATGACCCTGTGTAAAGTGGAAGTTACATAATTACCATGGTGGTTACGTAACTTTCACCCTATTCAGAGTGATAAATTTGTAATTGCCACCTATGTAGAGTAGTGGTCATGTCAAAAAGGCACACTATACCTTGACGTCAAAAAAATTTAAAAACAACAAAAATACATATTGTTTTTCATGAAATAGAAGGTATACACATCTATTTGCCCCCTCTTAGGAATATTTTAAATACAATATTGTTGAAAATCACCCCCTTAAGTAGATATTTTTGATTTTTCACATTTTAGGTTTAAAAGGAATAAATGCAAAATACAAATATTTTCTTAGCCACTATTCCTCTTGCTCGCGGAGCTATGATCATGTCACCGCACTCTTTAATTTGACTATACTCATGCTCAAAACAATCACAAGTAATCCAAAGCTCCAAATTCTCTAAGGGCGAGTGAAAATGATTTCTTAAAATAGTAATTTTGATTATATATATAATGTTTTTAACTCTATAATTTAGTGTGTGTAATTTAGGTGGCTCAAGCACTAGTGTAGGTATGTTTCCATCCCTACGGATATGGTAAGTCCTCTTGTCATTTTGGTTTTAGTATGTTTTTTCAATTTCATATCTATCTGCACTTGATTCTCGTTTGTTTGTAGCAGGTAGAGGGATTTTGGATTGGCATCATTTCAACACATGGGCATGTCGTATAACTTCTAACTCCCATTTTGGGAAATCCATACTCGAGACTTTGCGTACTACACCTTTTAATGGCTAGGACACTTCTCTGAGGGGGCAATATGTATGCACCCAATTTTGCACATGCTACATTGATGGAAATAGTTAAAAGTCCCCTATGATTATTAATATCTTTTCAAATGGTTTTCAAGCCCCTTTCCCCCTTTGCAACTTATATTTTTACCTTAGAATACTTTACTTAGCCATTTATTGCTTTAAGTTAGCTTTCTGCAGTTTTTTTCCTTAGTTTTTGGCCTTAATTTATTCAACCCCTAGTCTTCTTTGATGGTGGTTATGAAACTACAGGTCTACCTAGGTGGTGGTTGCAAAACCATTGGTCTACCATTAGCAGTGGTTTCCCAACTACCTCGATAGTTTTGTAACTGCCACCCTGTACAAATTGGTGGTTCTATGCATTTTGACTGATAGTTCCCAGGTGTGATTTGGATGCATGTTAACTTCTTCTAGCTCACATTTTGCAAATGTTTCTTAGTCAAATTGGTAGTTTATAGGCATGATAGATGCATACCAACTTCCTCTTCTTCCCTTGATGACTAATTATAGTTAACTACCCCTCCTTATTGTGATGTGGCACCCCATGGTTTTCAAATGGATTAGACCATTTCCCAACCTATGTTTTATAAAAATCAGGCTTCTTCCTAAAGCATTGGTTGGAGATTTTTGTCATGATTTACACCATTATGTTGTCGTGATCTTTGTAGAAATTACACAACCAATCAATGTTCTCTTGCATTGTTATTCTTCTACTTACATTGACACCAGATTGCTATTAAGCCACGATTTCTCCAATGACTTCTTCCTTGCTTCTTATGTATTACAAGAACATCTCCCTAGAATCACGTGAACATTGAAGTTGGTGAGGGGATAGAAGAGTAAACCACAACCGGCTTTGCCACAATACCGTAAATTCTAGGTTGGGGATGTACTTGGAATTCTTGAAGCTTTCTTGAGTTCTTTATTTAATTTGTATGCACATTATTGACTAGAGTAGAAAACCATTTCAATTCAAATTTTTACAATAGTTAGATCATTATTATAGCTTCTATTTCTTCTGTAAAGCTTCTGGTGATAGATAGCTTCCCTACCTATCCCTTTGGATTTGCAAGGGAATATTTTATGGAGGAAATCTTCTACATTTGTTTCAGAAACTACAATCCATCTCAATTTACAACCGCTATCAATCCTTCTTTAATTCTACCGGGAAAGTTACAAGGGAAGAAAAGCTTCTAAGAAGCTTTGATTTCTTCCCATGCCTCTGAGGTAGTATAGAGGATTTACATCCATATTTATAATTGGAAAAATATTTATTTTATTTTGAGTAGATTAAATACATTCAAGACAAGTAAATAACTATATCTCAAGTTATTTTCTTATTTAGATTTATGATAGAAGCAATTTATTTAGATTAGAAGAAATTTGTTTATTTTTGTATTTCTTCTGTTTTTCTAAAAAGTATAAAATACAAATACATTAGATTAGATTAGTCGGTTTTATTTTATTTTTTATTCCTTTATTGAAATTAATATCCGTTCAAATAAGTAGATAAAATCCAATAATCAAACAATAGGGAGCTTACGCTACCTATGATTAGCCTCAAATTCCACTTTGACTAATTGAACTACTAGGAATTCACACTACCCAATCTTAGTCCCTGATTTTCTTATAGTTATTCGTCAACAGCCCTAGAATATTCCATATCGATTGTCCCGTCATGACCTCGGGAGGTCAAGTGTTCCTGAAGGTTGTGTGTTTATTTTCAGTTGTACAATGACTAAAGCAAAGAGAGGTAAGAATGGAAAGTGTGGAATTTTGTTGAATGGTAGCATTAGTGGGAATAGAGGTATTGTTTGATGTCATTTTTTTTTCATTTTCTTAGCTTAAGATATTGTAGTAATCGGAATGAAACAAACAAAACTATGACAACACTAATTTCTAATTAAAGGAAACAAGTCACACAACAAGTTTTTGTTTATCTTTATTATTCTAATATGTGAAAACAAATGAAAAGGAGTTGAGGGGTGCCTAGGAAATGGAACTCTATGAATGGTTTCAGGTGGTTTTGGATTTGGATTCCTCTATATATCCGAAGGTATGTGAGGCCCGAATCTGTGATAAATTTCTAAAGTGGCCAAAAAATTGCGGTGGCTTTCCTATTGGGTAATGAAATCCCAATAGTTCCACCTAGTAAGGGATGTTTAGATGTGTTGGTTTCTTTGTTTGGATGTGTGTGATAAAGTGAATGCAATGAGGTAAACCCCTAGTTAAAACTATATTTTCAAGCAAGCAATGAAAGCTTATTTTTAGATCCCAAAATAAAAACGTAGATTTGATGAAGACAAAAAAATTGATGCAATGTGGAAAAGAAAAGAAAGGAGAGAAAAAATAAGGAATAACTAGTTTACACTTTTCTTTTTATATGATCTTGAAGCAAGAAAATGATAAAAATAAAATCCAAGTAATCCATTATGCAAAAAAAAAGAAAGCACAATCTAACATGCATTCCTTCCTTGCAAGGTTAGTGGAAATGAAAGAAAGAAAATGAAAATGAAAAAAATAACAAGACTCACCTAGAAAATGGGTCCCACCATGTGTGCCAAAATGTTGGATTGATTTCCTCATTCCTGATTAGATTAGTGAACTAGTACTAAAGAAAATAAGTAACTCAAAATATGAAGGGTTTATGGTACCTTAGGATGAAATGATGATGTGAACGGGCGTAAAGATGAAATCCTCCTTGTTGCGAGCTTGATGACCTACACAATAAAGATAATTAGAAGGAAAATGGATTAGTAGATATATGAAGGGTTTCTCGACTAATCTAGTCCCAAGAAGTGTGAAATTCCTAGGATGGATGTCAACCTTCAAGATAAGATAAAATAAAATCAATGATAACAAATCTAATTAAATATATAGAATCTAAAATAAATAGAAACTCGAAATGCAGGAATGTAAAGAAAGTACATATCGATCTAGATAAGCAGAAAATGATCCAAACTTGGCTAGTTCAATGGCAACTCGAGACATCGGTGAGCCAATTGATGGTAATGGGGAATGTGAACTAGAACAATGATGTAAAAATGTATATCCGAAAGATTTGATGGTAGATATGAGTTTTGATGTAGCACTAGAATAATAAATAGAGACTGCAGAAGGTCTAAAATAGGAGGAAATAGAAAGGATGTAATAAAATTAGATATCTAAGGGTGAATACTAAAAATATGGACTGGTCGATGGTGATTAGGCTAGGTCAATAGTGACTAGGGGCTAGAAGAATGAATCGAGATGGTAGAAGGTTCGTAATGACCAGATATGGAAGCTAAATGAAAGGGATCAAGCATGTGATGGAGCAGATGGCAAGAAAGTAGAAATAAGGAGATGAGTTGACCTGTGACTAGGAAAGGTCGGTGGTGACTAGGTCTTATTTAGACTTCAATGAATGAAGTGGAAAGAGTAACAACCTGTAAATGAAGATGGTGGTGACTGGATGTAAGAAATAGGAACTAGGATGATTGAAAAACATGCAAACACAATGAGTATTGCTGAAAATATATTATGATGAGGGATCTAAGAATGCAATGACAAGAGGACTCCAAAGATCTCAAAATAAATACAATATCTCCAAGATGGATTCCAAATGGCTTCTCTGCCACAACAAAGGTCACAAGATGAAGGAAATATCGTAAGAGATCAGAAAATCACACAATTACATCCATGAAAAATGAGGGGTTAAGGTGGATTTATAGGGTCAACGAAGACCTTGATGGGTCACCTCCAATTGTGGGAAACCATCTATTTAGGTGGTGGAAGGTTTCCCAACTCAAGGTAAAATGGGCCTAAAGAGGGAAGATTATGGTTTTGGGTGATAAGGACGAACTAGAGTGCATAAAATGGATAAATGAGTAGGTGGATGATTAAAATGAGTAAATGAAGGCCTATATATGGGTAAAAGCATTAAATTATGTCCTAGGGATAGAGAATTGGGAGATTTAGGGATGATAAATAGATTAGATTATGATTAATTAATGGTGATTGATGATAATTAAGAATGATATAGGGAGGATAAAATAATGGGATGATGATTAGAGCTAATTAAGGATATTATCATAGATAAAATAATAAGATGGATAATATAAGGTTATTGGTGGGAAATGGTAATTAATTGTATGAATTGAGATAAGAAGGGAATACAAAATTTGAATGGATGATCATAATGAAAGAGAGTAAACACGGGGGAGAAGGGGAGGAACAATACCATATTTTGGTGTCTACAAGATGTTCACATGTAAAATCATCAAACTACATCAAATTATAAAAAATAAAGATTCAAATGGGGAGTCCGACTAGCCCTAATGGTCCCCTCACAAATTGAACTTACAACTAAGTATTGCACTACATCTTAGACTTCATTTAGTTCTTGTGCATGTCTGTATAGATCATACCTTACGAAGATCTTGTGCAAGATGAACTTGATAGTGAGAGATAGCTAGATGTACCAATGTAGATAGATGTGTGGATAAAAAAGTGAACTTCCTCCTATGCGTGTATGTAGAAATGTAGTCCCTTGTCTCTTGAGTGAGTGCTATATGGATGTGTTTGATGCTCTTAGAATTCCTTTAGATGCAACCTTAGGTGGTGACAATAGATGTTTAGAGATTGGTCATTTATTATGGTCACATATCTTTATAAATATATAATTCCCTTGTTTGAATTTAGTAATTGACAACTAAAAGCATGAACCATAAAAAAATAAGATACCCAAAAGATAAAAGAGGCCCAAAATAGGTGAGTAAGATACAAAGAGGTCATGGGTGCCCAAAGGGGATGAGTGTGCCTAGGAGCTGGTGTCTTGGCTAGGAACCGGTGTCTAGAGTAAATACAGATAAAGAAATGAATATCATACTAGGATGTTGGGTGTGCAAGACCAAAGAGAAAACAAGAAAGAGGCCAAAGATAGATGTTAATTACTAGTTCTCTCCTTAGGAATCATATGAATTGTAGTATGTGATTAGGACCTAGAAATATACCCAAGTGTTTGGTTTTGTGTCTACATTTCCCCCCAATTTATGTTGTTGAGTGAATACTCAATACCATAAAGTATATAAGATATGTGTACCTGATAACCATGTATATTGATGGTGAAACATGCCTAAGAGACAAAAAAAATTGGATTGAAAAAAATGAAGCATAGAAGCTAAGGAAGATGAAGAGAACCTATGGGTGAAGTAACATCCCCATTTTAAGATACTAGAACAAGGGAAAAAAAAATTATATACAACATTCTCTGTTATGAATTATATAATTCAAACACACGTTCAAGTTTTAATAATTGTTCTCTGCCCAAACAACACAGTTTGGAACACACAATTTCCTTTTAAAACTAATGTTCCATGTTCACATATTTACAATATGGAACACACATTCAATGCCATTCAATCTTATAACAGATTCTATATGCTAGCTGTAAATGACTCGAAGAACTGCCGATCTTCCATTTTCATGGCTCGGAGTTTCAACGATCCTTCATTTCATGACTCGGCAACAACCGATCCTTCATGTTCGTTCATGCATAGTATATTATATATACCAGTTCTCTTAACCGTTTCCGGTTATCGAAGTGATCCATTTAAGAAGCCTATCTGAATATCTGTTACTGATATTCATCTGACATCCTGCATCTTAAATTAAGTGATTAGGACAACGCAACCAGCACTTGCGATACTTTGGCCAAAGATTTTCACATGCTTTGCATGATCATATTCCTGGATGTGATACACATCAATGGAATACGTCCTTCACTTCACTTCACCTGTTATCTAGAATGGTCTTTCCTGGTTCCTACCAGTCCTCTCGATTTAAGGTCAGATTTAAACTTCCAATTTCCAACTAGCAATATGAACGAATATAGGAAGGCACTCCTGGTAACTAAAGATACGCAGACATACGGTGTCGTTCCCCACGACTCCGTGTGTCTAGTTATCTTTAGTACTCGGAGTCACTCCGTATACATGATCATACTCCTATCCCTAGCCAAGAACTTCACATTCAGCCTATGTATTCTTGATGTTTTAATTCGGGAGGGCATTGCAATATGTCAGCTATAACATTGTGTCGTCATGAAGACCCCGTCTTCATGAAGACACCTTGTTGTAGCTGGCGTATGTCAATGTCCTACGGAATCCTCCCATCGAGAGTACACATCCTGCTCAAGTGATTTGGATATGATCTTAATATTTAAGATCAACTTTCAGCAACCGTGTTGATCCTTTATCCTCATTCCCGTTACAGTTGTACGTAGCTAAGAGAGACTAAATCTGTCCTTTAGCTTGCTATGCATCTTCTCCTTCGTACCGAAGGGCTGCATTTCTCTACTTGGTTTTCTTCTTAATCTTCAGATTAAGCAGCCCGTTACCGACGGACGTGATAAGTTTAACCTATTAAACTTAACCAGGATTTTTACAACTGTAACTAAATTCAGAATTCCAGCTTACTAGACGTCATTTAAACGAGGTCTAATTCCCAATAAATGTATTCATTTATTCTCCTTAACATTACATAGTTAAGGTCCATTAGTTATGGATATACTTATCCCATATCCTTTCTTTCTGAATTTAACATACGAGGTCATTAATGGAGTTCGAAAGTGAAGTTCGATTACTCCTAAGTTAATTGATATTCCTTAGCTTCCGAGCTAATCCTGAATACCTATCAGTTATGGGATCATTTTCTTCCTAATCCTTTTTAATGTCAATTAAGAATTCATCTTTACCCAAGTATGAACTAATTGCACATTCCAACTTAAAAGTTGCATTTAGGTAAGAATAGATATCAGTTCCTTTTTAACGTCCATCCAAGGACAATTAAATAAATCCAAATCAAGAAATAACATTATATTTCCAATTTAATCAACAATATCGACTGATATAGTCATTAAAATACCACACTTGTATTTGTATTCATCATCCATTTCATAATCCATACATTTGCCAATCCAACTGATTGGACTTTGTTTATATTAAACATCATTACAACTCATAGTTAGAAGAATGTACTTTCTTCTTTTCACAATTCCTCGTAGAGGAATATTAACTAACAAATACAATTCATCTCCAGACAATCAAAAGAAGCATCAGAAAACAGCCATGTCTTCGTTCTAATCAAATTCCATCTGTAAAATTACTTTGCAGGTCGGTTCAATGAACTGAGCATATTAAGCACTTGTCATTAAAATGAGGTGCTTCAATTAACTGTCTCAATAAAAGAACCCTGCTTTTATGTAACGACAGTAAGAACATCAATCAAAAATCAAGCATCAAAGAATGGACAGCATAACAACTGAACCATCAAATACCATCCCAATCAGCCAAAGAACTGTTGTCCTATTTTCCACATGACCGTTACAAGTCCCAAATTACAATAATTGTAAAGTTTAGGAATACAAGTAGCATACTGCTGATATAACATAACTGTTATCCTTTCCACCCTTTCATTAATAATAAATGCAAAAGGGTAAAACTAACTGAAACGTAAACCAATTACTTTCCTTTCAGTTCATGCATCACATTAGATTCCAAGCAATCAAGCACAGACGAGAAAGCAAACAACAATGCATATAGTTGCTCATATCTAAGCACTACAAGATTCGTTATTAACGATTACAAATTTCCAGCTGAATGAAAGAAGAAAAGATCATTTTTCCAAGTTATCCAACCACATTCCTATCTCTTTCCTCATGACTGTTCTAAAAATTGAATCCAACCGAGACACAAATCAAGATAACAGTTCAGAGTGAAACTTACAAAATCCATTCGAAATTCACTTTCCAGCAGCAAGAGTAATTTCATTCATAATCAGCTTTAAACGAAAACAAGGAAGAATTTATCGTCCTTATCAATACTTCATTTAAATCAGGCTCATATGAATACCCAAAAACAGGTTAGTACAACATCGTATTTATCATAGATCAAATAGTATAAGGATGCATACTATATATTTACTAAACTAGAAGACCCCATACTTCTTTCACTGTATTTTTAACCAAATAAACAGTTATACAATCATGCAATCAATTAATCACGTGACCTTCTATATCCAGGATCGCGTACAGTTCAAAATACGATTTACACATTGCTGTTACCTACAGCAAGACTTAATCATAATGCATAATAAAGCTTCCAATGCTATTCCAAAACTCAACAACAAAAAGGAAAATTCATTCCTTTAATCTTTTGCTAAGAAAAAAACCATTTTCTTCAGACTCAACAAGAATTGTTCAGGCTGATTTCATTTCTTCTAAATGACAGTGCCAAGATCAGAAGACCACACGAAACAATTAAATATTTCATTTGTACAGAAAGCACAGCACTCAGAAAATAATTTAAATGCCACTGTCCTCTCTTCAGACTAAACTTATAAAGTTTAATAAACCACCCGATTACTGATTTTATCAATTCAAAATAGCGAAAGAAGAAGAATTCCTTACCAATAAATGTTTCTACCCGAATCCATTTTTCTATTCACAATGATGTACAGAACCCAAAATGTGATTTTCATGTAATAATACCCTTATTAATAAAAACCCGCATAGGATATCAGATGCACAACAAGGTACAGTCAAGACAGATCCAAACCACCTACTTATTTCCAAAATTTTCCATATTATACATAAATAAAAAGCCGAGTTCTTGTTCACAACTACAGCCCGAACTAGAAGATCGAACAGTATCAATTAAAACACAACAAATCATCCAACCCCCACAACAAGAATCAACATAATTCATTTAATGCACAGAAATACAAGCCAAGCTCATTTTCACGACTACTGTCCGAGCTGTAAGATCAAGTCATTTCCATAAAACACAACCAAATCAACCTTTCATTCCAGCAAGAAAGAATGTATTCATTTATAAGTTCAGAAGAAAAACAATTTCTTTTCTAGCTCCCACGAATACCCAAATTATATTCGTCCATTTATATAAAAGAAGAAGCACAACAATAATTACATTACTATCATTTCCCTCTAATCGAGCTCGTGATGCTCAGATAAAACTCTAATGCTAATTCCTTTAAAATCCAAAAATACTATTTCCTTTTAATCCCGAAATAGCAGAAGGAAAGGAAAAGTCTTATTTCCTTTAAGAAAAATTTCAGTATAGAAACGACATCAAGCAACTCGTACATCATGTGAAATTTTAACACAAAAGTTCATATAACAAAAGAATAATCGCACAACAATGAAAACAACCCACACTGCCTGCACCATTCTTATATAGCATTTAATCAGAGAAAACTCATTTCGAATTCCCAAACACTGTCAACAACCAACACAACAAGTTCTTATTCCAACTCAATTCATGCAAAGACGGATCAAATCACAATAAGAAGAAAATGATTTCACCCCTACCATTCCAAACAATGACAACAAGAATCAACTAGCCCAAATCGTCTCAATCATGACAACAATCAGATAAATCAAAAACCCAAGAGCAGGGTTGTTTTAATGAGACGCTTAAGCAAATCAAGTGTTTTAAAGAGAAGGGCTTAACATGCCTGCAATTTCTTTTCCAAAACTCAAAGAAAACCACGTTTACAGAAGGTGTTTCCTTCCACGGAGATAGCAGCAAGCTTCCAAACAAGCTCTTCCTCTTCAGGCTCAGCAACAACCTCCAAATTTCCAAAGAACAGTGATAAAATCCAAATGAAACTGGTTCGACAGAACCAAGCAAAAACCAAATGCAGAGCAACTTCTCAAAATCTGAATCAACACAATAAACAATCAACATTTCCTCCATACACTTTCCAAGGGACTGGTCACGAAGACCAAAAAAATTAAATGCATTAAAGACTCAGCCTTTTCCTATTTTCCCACGCCACCGCCGACTTGGGTTGGCGAACTCCCAAGTTCAAATTTTGCATGCAAAACCAAATTTAGCCTCATAACCAACTAACTACCTCCATCTTTCTCCCTGTCCCCGCCAAACTGGCGCTGTCCACATAAGGACTCCTCATTAATGCCATTAAACACCCTTCATCCTTATCCTCTTCCCCCAAGGGTCTGTGCGTCCCCTTTAGGTTAGGATTAGTTTAGGATTCATTTTAGTGTTCGACCTAGGTCATAGCCTAGTCTTTAGGTTAATAGGACTTAGGTTTATGTTAGTCATTTTAGAATTTAAAAATCCACTTAGGATAGTAGTTTAGGATGTAAGGTAGAACTTAGGATTAGCTTAGGTTCTAATTCCTACTAACATCTAACACTAACCAACCTCCAATCAGTACTTCCTACTGACATTCAAGTCAATGCGGTGCAGGACGTTTCATCCTTTGTTTCACATGCCAGAGCCACTCATGTCCAAACATTTCCTGCCTCACAAGGTTTTAAGTTAGGACAATGCATGGTTCAAGAATCGAACCTTTGTCGTTGGCATCTACGTACAGCCTACTCATACTGAAATCGGTCTTTGCACATTTATATCAACATGTAATTCAGTCAAGAGTAAATTGACAAAGCGATTACAAAAAGGCCACAACATATAGAATTCAGCAAGCATACGACAATTTGTCGTCACATCAGTAACATACAAGCAACAATAACTGTTGTCCCATGCAACTAATTACAGCATGCAAGAATCCGATTTGCAACACATTCCCTTAAGATCAAAATATATCTTAACATGTTTGCCTTCATTTCAGCAGATACAACAGTATGAAAAATAATCACCAAGATAACTTACAAAATCAGGGTGTTACATTCCTCCCTCCTTAAAGAATCATCGTCCCGATGATCAGATTAAACAAATCAAGGAGTTCCTAGGACAAAGTTCAGTTATTGTCCTTCCATTCATAAGTTCATACCAAAAACAGATTCACTCTTAAAAACAACGTTTTAAGACAACTGTACAATAGACTAATAATTGTCTAAATTTGGTAGAATTATCAGTTTTCGAATTTCAAATTCGATTAAACAAATGTGGAAAAGTAGATCTCATTTCTTCGAGATTTTCCCAAGTTGCACTTTCTTATTTGGCTGGTCCCCTTTGGACCTTACATTGGTTCACTTCGCGATTTCTCAAGTACAACTGGCGAGTTCCCAGCACTCGAATGGGCTTAACCACGATTATTCCTGGGTCTTGGACCTGCAAGGAATTCCAATTCAGCACATGTGATAAATCTGTCACGTATTTCTTAAGCAAAGAAATATGAAAAACATCATGCATTTGAGACAAAGCAGGAGGTAATGCTAGACGATAAGCTACAGGGTTGATTATTTCAACAATTTCAAAAGGTCCCACGTATCGTGGCGACAACTTGGCAGCCTTGCCAAAAGTTATTGAGCTCTTTTTCGGCTTCACCCGAAGAAAGACCTTCTCTCCCAGTTTATAATTCTGTCAACCCGCTTTAAGTCTGCATAACTCTTTTGCCTATTGGCAGCCTCCTTTAGATGTTCCCTAATCATTTTGATTTGTTGTTCCATTTCCGTAAGGATTTCTGGCCCAATTACCTCTCTGTCCTCAACGCTGTCCCGGTTGTGGGGGTTACGCATTTTCTTCCATATAATGCTTCAAAGGGTGCCATTTTTAAAGAGGCATGATAGGTGTTATTGTAAGCAAATTCTACCAGAAGAAGGTATTCCTCCCATTTATACTGCTGGTCCATGCAATACATCCGTAACATGTCCTCTAAAACTTGATTGACTCTCTCAGTCTGTCCATCCATCTCCGGATGATATGCAGAACTGAAGTTTAATTTAGTTCCCAAGGCTGCATTAAGCATTTGCCAAAACCTTGATGTCATCCTTGGATCTCTATCCGATATGATTAATTCGGTATTCCATGCAATCTAAAGATTTCATGTACAAATCTTCTTCTTGCTTTGGTGCATCGTCCTTCAAATTTAAATGATGAAGTGTGCCACTTTGGTCAATTTGTCGACTACAACCAGGATAATGTCATGCTTATTTCTTGACATAGGCAATCCTTGAATGAAATCCATCGTTATCACTTGCCATTTATACTACGGAATGCTGTGGGGATACAATAATCCTGTGGGATGCATATGTTCCACCTTAACATGCTGACATTCCAAGCAGTGTGTTACAAATTCCGCCACATCCTTTTTCATTCCCTTCCAGAAGTATTGTTGCTTAAGATCAGCAAGCATTTTCGTAATGCCAGGGTGTCCAGAAAAAGGTGAATTATGAAATTCAGTTAACAATTTCCCTCTTAAGTCATTCGCCAAAGGTATATATACCCTATTTTCGAACCTCAAAATTCCTTCATTATCGAAATGGAATCCTTTATACCTGACATCCTTCGGGTCTGCAGCAAGTGCTATTTTGACTTGCTGGAAATAAGGATCTGATTCCAAGGCATCTTTCACCTCATCCTTAAACTGAGTTCTTAACGTTATAAGAGTAGAGATATGCTTCCTTCGACTCAGAGCATCTGCTACTCTATTTTCCTTGCCCTTGATGTAGCTTATATCAAAATCATACTGAGATAGAAATTCTAACCATCTTCGCTGCCTTGCATTCAAATTTGGCTGAGTAAAAATATACTTCAGCCCCAGATGGTCTATTTTTAACTTGAAAGGCTTGCCTAAAAGGTAATGCCTCCACATTTGAAGTGCATGAACAATGACAGTGAGCTCTAGATCGTGTGGAGCATAATTCTGTTCATGTAATTTAAGCTTTCTACTTTCATAAGCTATGACATGGTTATTACGTAAAAAGAATACCCCAAGGCCTTCTCCTGAGGCATCCGTTATAACCATAAAATTTCCATTTGGATCAGGTACAGTCAAGATAGGTGTTGAAGTTAACTATTCCTTTAAATTCTTAAAGCAGATTCACATTTGTCTGTCTGCGGGCAATTTCTTATCCTTCTTTTGCGCAGCGAAGTGATTGGGGCAGAAATTTTTGAAAAGTCCTTAATGAACTTTCGATAATATCCGGCCAAGCCCATGAAGCTCCTCACCGTGCACATTCTTAGGTGCGAGCCACTCGATTATAGTAATCTTTGAAGGGTCAACAGCTATTCCATTCTTGCTTATATGTCCCAAATAATGCACCTCTGCATCATAAAAGGAACATTTGGACAGTTTGCCATACAATTTCCTCTTTCTTAAAATTTCCAGCACTATTCTTAGATGTTCTTGGTGCTCTTCGACATTTTTAGAGTATATAAGAATGTCGTCTAAGAATACAAGTACAAACTTGTCTAAGTATTCTTGAAAAATATTGTTCATCAGATTCATGAAGGCGGCAGGTGCATTAGTCAACCCAAAAGGTAACACCGTGAACTCATAATGCCCGTACCTCGTTCTAAAAGTTGTTTTATGAATATCTTCTTCCTTTATTCTCAGCTGATGATACCCAGATCGAAGATCTATTTTTGAATAAACTGATGCTCCTCGCATCTGATCAAACAGATCATCAATCCTAGGAAGTGGGTATCGATTTTTAATAGTTGCTTTGTTCAGCATTCTGTAATCAATACAGACCTCAAAGTGCCATCCTTTTTCTTTACAAAAATTACCGGCGCTCCCCAAGGTGAGACGCTCGGTCTTATCAGTCCCTTAGTCAGAAGTTCTTGTAACTGAGCCTTTAGCTCTACCAACTCAATGGTAGTCATTCTATAAGGTGCTTTAGATATGGGTTCAGTTCCCGGTTTAATTTCTATTGCAAAGTCAAACTCACATTTGGGTGGAAGACCTGGAAATTCCTCCGGAAACACATCACGGAAACCCCTTAACAATGGATATCTTTCCATGAAATCATTATCTTCCTCAGCATTTTCTGTCATTTTTACTGCATACAAAGTGCAGCCTCTATTTTTAGCCCTTTTTAGTTGCATAGCCATCAGTTTCCTAACTGCAACTTCCCGTTTTACACCTTGAATGACTGTTGCTTTTTGTAGGTCATCAAAGCAAAGATTTGTTTTTTCATATGATTGACCTTTGCCTTATGTTCACCCAACCGAGTTGACTCAATAATGATATCATATGACCCCTAGAGGAGTGACATACAAGTCAACTTCGGTGGAGAAACTAGGCAAGTCAAGAATTGCCCCAAAAAGGCACATTTCGACTGTATGGACAGCATTATTCCCATAATGTACTGTCCATGTTTTATCCATTCTTTCAGCCCTTCTTTTTAATTTCATTGCAAGTTTAGCAGAAATAAAGCATTCAGTAGCTCTAGTATCAAAAAGTATGACTACAGGTGTACCAAATAACTTACGAAACTTCTATGGGCGTAACTTACTTTTCAGCTTGTCTGTTAGCCACTACAGCGTGTATCCTATGCTGTTGACCGCGATCATCCTTCTTCAGAGGATAGTGATTCGCATAGTGGTCCTTTCCATAGTTGAAGCATCCTCCAACTGGCCCTTTTCTAGGCTCAAATTTGTTACCAGCCTTGAAGTTATCATTCTAGCTTCCATAGGACTTCTGTCCAATGCCATTAACTTTTATGAAGACATTTGCTCTGCACGCTATTTACAGGTCTGTTCATCACATATTTCTTGTTGTTATCTACAACAGTTTTGTTTTTCACACCAAACCTTTTCCAAGGTCCCCTTTTTGGTGTAAGAGATGAAGAAGAATTGGGAATCTTCTTCCTTATCTCTTCCCTGTGAGTAAATATTGCTCTCAATTTCTGTTCCTGTCTGATTGCCTTTTCGACAACTCCATCCATGGTGGTTGGGCCGTAGACATCCACTTCGCCACCAATGATGGGATTCAACCCCATTATGAATTTCCGTATTCTAAACTTCTCGTCAGCTTGGTACTGCGGCACATACTTAAGGAGTTTAGTAAACCCTTCCCAGTATTCCATCACCGACAGCCTTCCTTGCGACCAGTTCTGAAATTCAGTCATTTTCCTATCAAAATAGAGTTGAGGCAGCCATCGTTGCCTAAAATAACCCTTAAATTGATCCCAAGTTATGTCTGATTCGACAATATTCAGCTCAACCTTACGGTTGTCCCACCATGATGATGCTTCATGAGAAAGCTGATATGCTCCCCATATCGCTTTAGTCTCTTCGGAGAAGTTTCTTATAGCAAAGTATTTCTCCATTTCACTGAGCCAATTCTCAGCTCCGTCCCCAAGGGTTGTTCCATCAAACTTTGGAGGACTTATTCTCTTTATATCATTTGTAAGTTCAGCTGCTAATCTTGCCCTTTTATTTTCAGGGGGATTAGGAGCAATTACATTATTATTATCAACACCCGGATTCCCTCCATTGATGTTGTCCATAGGAGGCGGCTGATCATTTATTTCAGCTTCATCTTCCTCCTCTTCATTGCCCATTGACTATTGTTCCAGAACAGTCAAACGATCTCTCGTATCAAGTAGGGCAGCAAGGATTTCATCCAGCTTTTGAGCAGTAGCTGCTTCTCCACCCTGTAACGGGTTATTCGCAGCATTCCCTCTTGTTCTGACCATTTTCTGTTCAATAAGAAAATGTAAACCTTATTAATATTGTGGACTCATTAGGTCCAAGAGCTGCAACCTTCAGCTCTGATACCAAGATGTAACATCCCCATTTTAAGATACTAGAACAAGGGAAATTTTTTTTTATATATACAACGTTCTCTGTTATGAATTATATAATTCAAACACACGTTCAAGTTTTAATAATTGTTCTCTGCCCAAACAACACAGTTTGGAACACACAATTTCCTTTTAAAACTAATGTTCCTTGTTCACATATTTACAATATGGAACACACATTCAATGCCATTCAATCTTATAACAGATTCTATATGCTGCTGTAAATGACTCGAAGAACTGCCGATCTTCCATTTTCATGGCTCGGAGTTTCAACGATCCTTCATTTCATGACTCGGCAACAACCGATCCTTCATGTTCGTTCATGCATAGTATATTATATATACCAGTTCTCTTAACCATTTCTGGTTATTGAAGTGATCCATTTAAGAAGCCTATCTAAATATCTGATTCTGATATTCATTTGACATCCTGCATCTTAAATTAAGTGATTAGGACAACGTAACCAGCACTTGCGATACTTTGGCCAAATATTTTCACATGCTTTGCATGATCATATTCTGGATGTGATACACATCATGGAATACATCCATCACTTCACTTCACTGTTATCTAGAATGGTCTTTCTGGTTCCTACCAGTCCTCTCGATTTAAGGTCGATTTAAACTTTCAATTTCCAACTAGCAATATGAATGAATATAGGAAGGAACTCTTGGTAACTAAAGATACGCGAGACATACGGTGTCATTCCCCATGACTCCGTGTGTCTAGTTATCTTTAGTACTGGAGTCACTCCGTATACGTGATCATACTCCTATCCACACCAAGAACTTCACATTCAGCCTATGTATTCTTGATGTTTTAATTCGGGAGGGCATTGCAATATGTCAGCTATAACATTGTGTCATCATGAAGACCCCGTCTTCATGAAGACACCTTGCTGTAGCTGGCGTATGTCAATGTCCTACGAAATCCTCCCATCGAGAGTACACATCCTGCTCAAGTGATTTGGATATGATCTTAATATTTAAGATCAACTTTCAGCAACCGTGCTGATCCTTTATCCTCATTCCCGTTACAGTTGTATGTAGCTAAGAGAGACTAAATCTGTCCTTTAGCTTGCTATGCATCTTCTCCTTAAATGAAGGGCTGCATTTCTCTACTTGGTTTTCTTCTTAATCTTCGGATTAAGCAACCCGTTAAGACGGACGTGATAAGTTTAACCTATTAAACTTAACCAGGATTTTTACAACTGTAACTAAATTCAGAATTCCATCTTACTAGACGTCATTTAAACGAGGTCTAATTCCCAATAAATGTATTCATTTATTCTCCTTAACATTACATAGTTAAGGTCCATTAGTTATGGATATACTTATCCCATATCCTTTCTTTCTGAATTTAACATACGAGGTCATTAATGGAGTTCGAAAGCAAAGTTCGATTACTCCTAAGTTAATTGATATTCCTTAGCTTCCGAGCTAATCCTGAATACCTATCAGTTATGGGATCATTTTCTTCCTAATCCTTTTTAATGTCAATTAAGAATTCATCTTTACCCAAGTATGAACTAATTGCACATTCCAACTTAAAAGTTGCATTTAGGTAAGAATAGATATCCGTTCCTTTTAACGTCCATCCAAGGACAATTAAATAAATCCAAATCAAGAAATAACATTATATTTCCAATTTAATCAACAATATCGACTGATATAGTCATTAAAATACCACACTTGTATTTGTATTCATCATCCATTTCATAATCCATACATTTGCCAATCCAACTGATTGGACTTTGTTTATATTAAACATCATTACAACTCATAGTTAGAAGAATGTACTTTCTTCTTTTCACAATTCCTCGTAGAGGAATATTAACTAACAAATACAATTCATCTCCAGACAATCAAAAGAAGCATCAGAAAATAGCCATGTCTTCGTTCTAATCAAATTCCATCTGCAAAATTACTTGCATGGGTCAGTTCAATGAACTGAGCATATTAAGCACTTGTCATTAAAATGAGGTGCTTCAATTAACTGTCTCAATAAAAGAACCCTGCTTTTATGTATCGACAGTAAGAACATCAATCAAAATCAAGCATCAAAGAATGGACAACATAACAACTGAACCATCAAATACCATCCCAATCAGCCAAAGAACTGCTGTCCTATTTTCCACATGACCATTACAAGTCCCAAATTACAATAATTGTAAAGTTTAGGAATGCAAGTAGCATACTGCTGATATAACATAACTGTTATCCTTTCCACCCTTTCATTAATAATAAATGCAAAAGGGTAAAACTAACTGAAACGTAAACCAATTACTTTCCTTTCAGTTCATGCATCACATTAGATTCCAAGCAATCAAGCACAGACGAGAAAGCAAACAACAATGCATATAGTTGCTCATATCTAAGCACTACAAGATTTGTTATTAACGATTACAAATTTCCAGCTGAATGAAAGAAGAAAAGATCATTTTTCCAAGTTATCCAACCACATTCCTATCTCTTTCCTCATGACTATTCTAAAAATTAAATCCGGCGGAGACACAAATCAAGATAATGATTGAGTGAAACTTACAAAATCCATTCGAAATTCACTTTCCAGCAGCAAGAGTAATTTCATTCATAATCAGCTTTAAACGAAAACAAGGAAGAATTTATCGTCCTTATCAATACTTCATTTAAATCAGGCTCATATGAATACCCAAAAATAGGTTAGTACAACATCGTATTTATCATAGATCAAATAGTATAAGGATGCATACTATATATTTACTGAACTAGAAGACCCCATACTTCTTTCACTGTATTTTTAACCAAATAAACAGTTATACAATCATGCAATCAATTAATCACGTGACCTTCTATATCCAGGATCGCGTACAGTTCAAAATACGATTTACACATTGCTGTTACCTACAGCAAGACTTAATCATAATGCATAATAAAGCTTCCAATGCTATTCCAAAACTCAACAGCAAAAAGAGAAAATTTCATTCCTTTAATCTTTTGCTAAGAAAACAACCATTTTCTTCAGACTCAACAAGAATTGTTCAGGCCGATTTCATTTCTTCTAAATGACAGTGCCAAGATCAGAAGACCACACGAAACAATTAAATATTTCATTTGTACAGAAAGCACAACACTCAGAAAATAATTTAAATGCCACTGTCCTCTCTACAGACTGAACTTATAAAGTTCAATAAACCACCCGACTACTGATTTTATCAATTCAAACAGCAGAAAGAAGAAGAATTCCTTACCAAGTAAATGTTTCTACCCGAATCCATTTTTCTATTCACAATGATGTACAGAACCCAAAATGTGATTTTCATGTAATAATACCCTTATTAATAAAAACCCACATAGGATATCAGATGCACAACAAGGTACAGTCAAGACAGATCCAAACCGCCTACTTATTTCCAAAATTTTCCATATTATACATAAATAAAAAGCCGAGTTCTTGTTCACAACTACAGACCCGAACTAGAAGATCGAACAATATCAATTAAAACACAACAAATCATCCAACCCCCACAACAAGAATCAACATAATTCATTTAATGCATAGAAATACAAGCCAAGCTCGTTTTCACGACTACTGTCCGAGCTGTAAGATCAAGTCATTTCCATAAAACACAACCAAATCAACCTTTCATTCCAGCAAGAAAGAATGTATTCATTTATAAGTTCAGAAGAAAAACAATTTCTTTTCTAGCTCCCACGAATACCCAAATTGTATTCGTCCATTTATATAAAAGAAGAAGCACAACAATAATTACATTACTATCATTTCCCTCTAACCGAGCTCGTAATGCTCAGATAAAACTCTAATGCCAATTCCTTTAAAATCCAAAAATGCTATTTCCTTTTAATCCCGAAACAGCAGAAGGAAAGGAAAAGTCTTATTTCCTTTAAGAAAAATTTCAGTATAGAAACGACATCAAGCAACTCGTACATCATGTGAAATTTTATCACAAAAGTTCATATAACAAAAGAACAATCACACGGTAATGAAAACAACCCACACTGCCTGCACCGTTCTTATATAGCATTTAATCAGAGAAAACTCATTTCGAATTCCCAAATACTGTCAACAACCAACACAACAAGTTCTTATTCCAACTCAATTCATGCAAAGACGGATCAAATCACAATAACAAGAAAACGATTTCACCCCTACCATTCCAAACAATGACAGCAAGAATCAACTAGCCCAAATCGTCTCAATCATGACAACAATCAGATAAATCAAAAACCCAAGAGCAGGGTTGTTTTAATGAGACGCTTAAACAAAGCAAGTGTTTTAAAGAGAAGGGCTTAACATGCCTGCAATTTCTTTTCCAAAACTCGAAGAAAACCACGTTTACAGAAGGTGTTTCCTTCCACGGCGACAGCAGCAAGCTTCCAAACAAGCTCTTCCTCTTCAGGCTCAGCAACAACCTCCAAATTTCCAAAGAACAGTGATAAAATCCAAATGAAACTGGTTCGACAGAACCAAGCAAAAACCAAATGCAGAGCAACTTCTCAAAATCCGAATCAACACAATAAACAATCAACATTTCCTCCATACACTTTCAAGTGGATTGGTGGTCACGAAGACCAAAAAAATTAAATGCATTAAAGACTCAGCCTTTTCCTATTTTTTCCCACGCCACCGCCGACTTGGGTTGGCGAACTCCCAAGTTCAAATTTTGCATGCAAAACCAAATTTAGCCTCATAACCAACTAACTACCTCCATCTTTCTCCCTATCCCCACCAAACTGGCGCTGTCCACATAAGGACTCCTCATTAATGCCATTAAACACCCTTCATCCTTATCCTCTTCCCCCAAGGGTCTGCGCGTCCCCTTTAGGTTAGGATTAGTTTAGGATTCATTTTAGTGTTCGACCTAGGTCATAGCCTAGTCTTTAGGTTAATAGGACTTAGGTTTATGTTAGTCATTTTAGAATTTAAAAATCCACTTAGGATAGTAGTTTAGGATGTAAGGTAGAACTTAGGATTAGCTTAGGTTCTAATTCCTACTAACATCTAACACTAATCAACCTCCAATCCAGTCTTCCTACTGACATTCAAGTCAATGCGGTGCAGGACGTTTCGTCCTTTGTTTCACATGCCAGAGCCACTCGTGTCCAGACATTTCCTACCTCACGAGGTCTTAAGTTACGACAGTGCATGGTTCGAGAATCGAACCTTTGTCGTTGGCATCTACGTGCCAGCTGCTCATACCTGAAATCAGGTGCTGCACATTTATATCAACCTGTAATTCAGTCAAGAGTAAATCGACAAAGCGATTACAAAAAGGCCACAGCATATAGAATTCAGCAAGCATACGACAATTTGTCGTCACATCAGTAACATACAAGCAACAATAACTGTTGTCCCATGCAACTAAATTACAGCATGCAAGAATCCCGATTTTGCAACACATTCCCTTAAGATCAAAATATATCTTAACATGTTTGCCTTCATTTCAGCAGATACAACAGTATGAAAAATAATCACCAAGATAACTTACAAAATCAGGGTGTTACATGAAGCATATGTGTTGTGTTTCTTTTTTACTTGTTGTCGTTGTTGTGATTTTTTGATAAATAAGGATGGACTTCACAATCAAAGTCATGTGGTATGAAAAATCTACAAAAGTATGTAAAAATACGAAAACTAGTAAAAGGAACATGTACACCTTATTCATGATGAGTGAAAATTATAGAAAGTGTGTTGAACCACTATAGAAGAGTGAATTTTTGGTTGATGTCATGACAAGAACAATTTTTATAACCGACCTCACACCAATAATGAGTTTTTGGGTGATCTCGCGCCATGGAAGAAGAGTGTTAGGGAGAAAGGTCTATTTTTATTCTCCATCCTTGATTGCTTCCTAAAATCTATACACCACTGTAGATGGTGTGATCCTTCTTTGTTCTGTGTTTTTTCTAGTTTGATCTAAGGAAATAGAATGCATTCGATTCTTTGGAGGACTATTCTTGTATCTTGTGAAAACTACTATTTTCCCTAGTGAATACTGTGCCAATATGAGAAATTAAGCAGTAACTTATCCCTAGTAATAGGAACTTAGGAAAGGAAGGAGTTCTCAATTATTCATGTGTGTATATCTGGGTGTAAGAAATTGTGTTGAATTGAGGACCCAAGATAGAATCTCAACCATTCTGTGATTGTAACTTTGTTTTGTTTATGTACTTTGTACGCCTCTACTAAAGATAAGAGTTGTTTTATGGGGTGACTGATTCACCCAATGTATGTTGCCCTCATTTGGGGTGCATTCGATGTTGCTAGGAGAATGTGGCCCAAAGTAGAGGACCATAGGTTGATCTGAAACTATATCCCTATAAGGGAGGGAATGTGCATAGTAGAAACCAAGACACGTGCAAAAAAGTGGTGAAATATATGTTAGTAGAAAAAGATACCAAACATGTCATACAAAAGTAGTGAAACAAACAAATGTACATACAAAAGAGAGACCACGAATTTGTTTTTTTAACATGGGACATTGCTCACAATATTACAAGACAATCAAGTCCGAAGTGGAAAAAATCATACAATGTGCATACAAGACAAAGGGCATATTCCGTAAACAATGGAAAATAATGGCAAGCAAAGTATCAAACAACCACAACAAGATAAATAGTTCTACAAGAAAAATGTTACACATGAAGCACCCGTTAGCATGTTAGAATGATAAAATGTATGTCAAAACATGTATGTTTTGATATATAGTAGTGTCTTTGGTAATAACATGAAGTAGTAAATAATGAAACAATAACACATTTAGTGTGTATGAAAGTAGATGACCCGGGAGCCTCAATGGGTCGATTAGAGGTACGAGTGCAAGCATATGTGATGTGTCTAAAGATATGTAGAAATTCTTCATTTACACTAAATAACAAGTCAATGTGCATGTGTATATGATAAAGACAATGAAATATTATGTATTTGTCTCGTAGTCACTAAATCATGCATTTTGAGTCAATATTTAGTATTTGTCTCATATTACTATTCATCTAGTTTTTGAGTGAAGAAAATACTAATTAACCCATGTCCATTATCTATTTTATTTCACTTTCTATTGTCATTATCAACCTTCCGCATGTATATTGCCGCTTTTTTGTCATTCTATGTTATTCCTATTCCCGAGTGGGGTGCCCTTCCAGACCGAGGCAACCCAAGTGCCCCTGGTCCCATCCTGGGTGACCTAATCATTTTTATAATTTACTTCCATCTTCCTGGGCACTTTTTGGCCCTTTGAGCTTTCCATATTTTTATTGGTCATCCTTTTTGGGGTTAATTATGAAATTAGAACAAGAGAACCATATAAATATAAAGTTATGAGACCATAATGAGGGACCAAGAACAAAGCACTTACTATCATACATCTAGGTTACATCCATCAAAGGCATCTAAAGCTACATTTGCATCCATCTAGCTCCATCACAAGACACACAAGGTGGTTCATCTAAATCACATTTCATAGGAGGGAAGTCTATTGTTTCCATGCATAGATTTATTACATTTTATATCTAGTTATTTCTCGTTACTTCAAAAAGTGCGACAAGCACAAGAACAACCTAAGGCATAATTTTACACACACGAGAACTATATCGGGTCCGATATGTAGTGCGGTGCTCGGTTGGTAAGTCTACCATTGTGGTTGTTGAGGACAGTCCCCCCTTCATATGCATCTTTATTTTTAGGGTTTTGTGTTTTTCCCGGGTTTTATAGGTTTCTCCTTCATATTTGATTTATAGCTACATCGGACGTAGTTCACTAAAGCTAGTATGATAAGAAGAAAACAAAAAAGTCATTTAGGGACACCCAAGAGGAGGGTTTTAGTTCATTTCGAAGACCCGGGGCACCCGGTTAATAGACCAGGAACCATGAAACACCCCTACCCCTTTTCGGGTACCCTACCCAATCACAAATCTTGGATCTATTCTTTCTTAAGCTTCTTTGTGGTCATTTCCTCCTCTTGTAAACCTGGTTGGAACTACGATACAATCCCGCACCTTCGTCGAATGAGCTAAGGAATTTCCAACCCCTCTTACACATTAGGATTTTACATTTCTATTTACTTAGTTACTTGGGTCAATTTCTTTATTTATTCATTTTTTATTTGTTTCTTTTCATATCATTAGATTATACTACTATATTCCATTTTAGTTTAATCATTTTCTAGCATGTGAAACAAAGTGTACATGTGAGTATAAGTAAAAATGAATAAATGCAACCAAGATATGTAATATGATGTGTGTATGAGTGATATGGAATGGAATGCACTATGAATGTGATAGGAGTAGGGTTTCCCAAGTAAATGTGGATGAGTATGAAATGAGGTTAATTTATAAAAGACCCATTGACAAAGTAAAAAATGAACTATAGAACAATAATGTGTCGTCAGGAAAATGGTTTGAAAATGTGTACTAGATAGATAAATCAATGAAGTATAGAGCATAAAGTGTAGAAGAGGATAGTATGATGGGTAAAAATAGAATGCTAGAAATATTTATCATGAAGTGCATGGTGTGAAATCTATAGTTTGTGAGGTTTATGGATGTAGTATACCCTCCATAATCAAGTGTGAACCTTAGCGGAAGATTAATTCATAGGTTAATGGTTGGAAAATGTGCACTAGAAATATATGGTTAATGAAACATACAATGTAAAAAGTGTGTTTGAGGTGAGGTTCATTTCAGAATTAGACACTTTGTAGTAGAGTATGAACCATGGAACTAGAGTTCTTGATAAGGTAATGGTTAGAAAATGCACGCTAGAAATATATGATTAATGAAACATAGAGCGTAAAGAGTGTGAGTAAGGTGAGGTTCATTTCAGATTCAAACCCTCAACATTCAAGTAAGAACCATAGAACTAGAGTGCTCCATAGGGTAATGATGATACAAGTATATCAAGATGTGTAATGATGTATGAGAAATACTAGATGCAAAGTACATAGGGTAATAGTAGAAATTTGAGACACCCGATAATGTTGAGAAGGGGGAAGAAGGCATGATGGCCCCTAAGTGTATAATGCAAAGAAGAATCAAGTAAAATTTTCTAAGAGATCATCATTGTCATGGTCAAAGTAAAATAGTGTCGAGACCTAGTAATTAATAGTATGGGGTTGATCATGTAAAGATCCATTGTGGCATAAATTATACATACCCATTGCATATTCTTCATTAGTGAAAGGTGGTAGTGGACAACCATGTGCATAAAAGTGAGTAAGATTTTGTAAATAGAAAATAAATGAATCATTACAAATAGAAACATGTCGAAAGGCATGGGAAATGTGATATCAATATGATCGGGATCCGAGTTCCTCCAATGTAGTCAAGCCAAGACTACCCAAGAGTAAGTGGAGAAGTGTGTGCAACAAAGATAGATAGATGGAAGACGTGGAGGCCATAAGCATTAGTAATATGAACATATCCATGATAGAGGTGAGGGGAATGAGGTGGAGGGAGGATATCAGTGAGTGTGAATCCAAGTCGAGTCAAACCATCATGTGTACAAATAGTGTCAGAGAAAGTGGGATCGAATGGAATGTGTTGCCAATAAGATTTATTCATGAAAAGAGTGCATGTGAAAGGAGGAAGCATAGATGCAGGTTGCTCATGAGAAGACAAGGAAGGTGAAATGACATCTAATGTATGGATAAGACCTCAAAAATTACCATGACATTAGTAGGAGGGGATGTGGATTGAGTGGATGAGACAATGTCCAATGTAAAAATAGTTCCTTTGAGTGGAGGAAAGTTGACAAGATAATCTATGGGTTATGTATCTTCAACAGAAGCATAAAAGAGTAGCATAATTTGGAGTAAGTAATGCAATGGTTGGATCGAGGTGACAATATTTGAATGGGTCGTGACCACTGATGATTGTATGTTCAAATCCATCATGTAAGAATTTAATGTATCATTGAACTGTTGAAGGAACTACTTGCATGGTATGACATCATGGCCTACTAATTAAGCAATTGCACTAATGGGGAAATAAATAATAAAGAATATCGTAAGAACAGTTTTTGGCTCAACTATGATAGGTAAATTATATGCACGGATGCATAAAAGAATCATATGCATGAAGATAAATGGATGATGGGTTAACATTTGCTGAGGAAAGGTTAATATTCTGAAGGATTGAGAAAGTACAAAGATTGAGATCATACCCATGTGATAGATGTGAGCCAATATATATAGGGGAGGATCATTGTCATAAATAGAAATATTGTAAGCTATATCAGATGGAAAAGTAAGTTGTTGAGAAAATGCATCTACGAATGTCTGATATACTATGTTTGGATGAGTAGTAGAAGGAATGTGAGTATTAGCCAAGAGAGAAATGATTTTATCTCTACAATCTAGATTGACTAGCAAGAAATCATGAATGGATATATCCATGATGAAATAATCCTAGGAAAATGAAAGAAGTGATGAGATGAGGACCCAAGAGTGTTTGAATGAGACAGTTCACTAAATAATTTAACAAAAATAGAATTCAAGCTAAACCATAATTATAGAGTCGGTATGATAAATAAACGATAAAGCACAAATCAAACACAAGCAATGAGAAAATGAAAATTGAAACCCTAAGTGCATAGAATATTTAGCTGATTTCTTAATAAAACTCGAAGTGTTCTAGGTTGTAAAATGATGAACAGGAGGATAAAACCATCACAATCACACATAGAAAATCTTATAACTTCGGATGTTCCTAGACCGGGGTGACTTGAATAGGACTAGGGTGCCTAGGCTCTAGGGACCTCTGTTGGGCGCATGTGACCAAACAGAGGTCATAAACTATTTTTTTGTGTTGCAAAATTTCTCTAACCTTCTCTTTTGGTCACATGTATGTCGAATATAATAATCTATTACGCTTGTAACCTATGAAGAGATGTAGAGGACAGGATTTGGATTCAGAATTTAGACTATGAAGGGTTTCCCTTTAGATGTAGAACTTGTTTCTCTCTCGGACACTTAGCTTCAGATTGTCAGGTTGTGAGGAAACCTGTCAAGAGTAGAACCTCATGGTGGAAGAATTCTGACCCTTGTCAATTGGTTGTTAAAGGTCCATTGGATAGTGATTCAGAGGTGGATTCAGAGAGCGAGGATGATTCAGCCTCTAAGAATGAGGAGCCTACTCCTCATTTTTCTTCTACTTCACTTGATGGAAACTCTCCAACTTTAGTTTCAACAGAGCTCCAAGTTCCTGTGGAGAAAGAGGACTTTGAAATACCGGTTCATAGAAATGAAAATGAATATCCGAATATCGAAAAGGGCTAGACTAAAGTGGGTCAAAATAAGAAAGGGAAAATTTTAAATGACGCCTTTAAAATGAATTTAAGATCCCATGGGAAGGGATCTCTTGGTTAATTTTTTTCTATTTTTTGTTATTTGTTTCCTTGTTGTGTTGCTGGAAGAGGCTAGATCTACTTTTTTCTTTAGTGCAATATCTTTTTCTCCATATGTATTGGGGTAGGGTCCCCTTAACCCTTTTTCACCATTAATAAAAAAATCCTAGAAAGAGATGTTTACCTAAAAACCCTCAAACTACATCAAATCCTAAAAAATAAAGATGCAAATGGGGAGTCAGACTTGTTGGAAAAATACATAAGAAAGGAAAATGATTGAATACATTACACATTGGAATAGGAGGTATAAATATAAGGCATGTAAGAGCCACGGTTGTATAACCAAATCATAGATTGATAACCAACCCTTAGCAAATTAATAACCGCCCCTAAATAATGTAATACATGTTCTATATTATGTTCACATTCCCCCACTTATTACATTATTTATTATGAACACCATATTTCTAGATAGTGGACCCCCTTATTTCAAACATTGTAACAAGTTTTTACACTCTCTGTGTATCCTACTCACCTTTGAGGTGGCATGCCATCTTTTTGGCTTCATGGTCTTGGTGACACCTTGGTTTTTCCTTATAGGATTACCACAAACCTAGAAGTGACATGAGTACATCTCTCTACTAACACCTTTGATGGTTTTTGTTTCCCAAACTACCACGAACCCCTATGTTTTTTTTTTTACAAGTTAACCACGAACCCGGAGGTGTCGGGAGGTCTATACTTGTACACTTCGATGGATTCTTCGATTTCTAAAAACCCTTTTCCAAGAACCAAGTGCTACTTTAGTGTTTTTTCTCCTCACAATGTTCTTCATCAGGAGGTACCAAACTGGAAAATAATGCTCAATATTTTATTGAAAAATACACTACAAAAAAACACATTACGCACAACACATAAAAACATACTAAGAAAATCTGTCTGTCACCATAATAATGATGAGACCCCATCATAGGTAACTGACGAGAGGACGCCAATTTTCCTTTAACCTCCGTGTATCCTCCATCCTCTAGTAAGTTGATACTTAGTTAGAAAATATAGCTTTAAGGCTCATGTGACTCAAACAATCTCCACACTATGCAAAACTCAATGGTCATTTGGGTGTCAAAGATGATGTATCCAAGGAAAAGAGGAGACCGAAATAAATATCAAAATTTAATATTTTTTTGAATAACCAAAGAGAGCTAATGAAAATTTCAAACACAACAAAATACTCACACCGACCCTAAGAATCCTCCCGAAATATACTCCCTATGACGGAAAGGATTCTTGTTGCCCCTTCGTATAATGCAGTTGTCATGAGCTCTTCTATCCTCTTGTCCTTATGTTATCCCTGTAAAATTGACAAGGGAAATTTTGTAGAGAACCATACCAAAATTCCATTTTGGTCCCCTGATAAGGTCTATTAACATTCAAAATGGCTAAAAAATTCCCTTCCGAAAATCAAGTTTTAAAGAACTTAGCCATTTTCAGCCTTTTTGAACTGGGCGCAAGAATTGACATGTCAACATCAAAAATATGCGCCCCTTTAAAAAACCTTTGGTGCAGAAAATAACATGTCAATGTCTATAAGGTTGTACCATTAAGGCACTAAAAGTTGCATGTCAACATCATCAAACCCATGCCTAAGAAATGCGCTTAAGGCACAAAAATTGACATGTCGACACATCAAAATGTGTGCCCCCTTTTTCCCTTTGGCACTGAAATCCTTATGTTGACATCTCCAAATGTGTGCTTAAGGCGTTGGAACTTTTATATCAACGCTAATGAACTTGCACCAAGGCGCATCCAGAACCATGTCGACACTTTGAAAAGTGCGCCAAAGAAAATTTGGTGAGGTAATAAATGTGATATTTTCCTATAAATATGTAGTTAACACCTGTCATTTTCATGATTTGAAAATTGTGAAAAGTCTTTCTCTACGCCTGTCAGCTATCCCTATCACGCCCACATTCCGCTTTTCAAGTTTGTGGACCCCAACATCATCCTTCATCCTTTATTAAACCAGGTAAGTGGATTTTATCACTCTTATTGTTGTTTGTGGTTTTGTTTCTTGGTTGTTGGTGGTTTTAGGATTGTTATAAAAGTTAAATCTAAAAATGAATAAACTATCACCCCATAACCATCTGGAAAACTACCTTATCCCTCCTTCTAGATCTACAAATCTAGGAAGGCTCTGCCTCTGAATAAACCATTCTTTATATCTGCTTACTGCCTTGCTGCAAATCCCACAAACCCTCTCTTTGTTATTTTGTAAAATCAAAAAGAGAGAGAAATGAGAAGTTGTAAAGAAATGCAAAAATCATTTATCCTTTGGCACATTGTTTTTACACATTGTACTCCCACAATCAATCCTTGGCACACTATCCCCATGTGTAACATGTTCCTCACCCACACCCAGTATAACACTTAACAAATCTTATAGAGGCACAAGCACATCCTGACCAACATCAACATTTAATGTTGTGTCCTCCAAATCTGTGCTCAGCTATTTTCCTTTGGTGCATTGAGCTCATTTGCAACACATTCCAATATTGCACCTTGGGTGCACTAAAAATCCATGCAACACCATATTTTACGATTGCCAATCAAGCAAATTTCCTAAGGTGCTGGTGTATGAAACTAAGAACCAACACTGCATGTTGTGTGTTGCTTACCCGTGCCCCATGCCTTTCTCCTTGGTGATGCCTTTTGTTACGTAACACTCTTCAAAAAATTTCCCCTCTATAACCCTTAGGCCCAGATTTTCCCCTATCAACACAGGTGCACCTTTTTGCATGTTGACATCCCTAAAAGTGCACCCAGCCTTTTTAAGCCTCTTCAGTATGCTATGAACTTGTGCCTTGCACTATAAGCCTCATAATTACTCATTATTCTTTATGTAATATTTCATTATGAAAAACATGATGGTTGACATGGCTCTCCTGTGTTGGACCTCTTTGATTCTCCTTATAGAACAACAATAGCCATCCTCGAGCTCACACATGTCTTCGTCGAGCAAAAAGCCAACTAAGTCTAAAGGAAAAGCTAAGTTGATAGAGCAAGAGATGAAGTATAAATATCAGAAAGTCAGGATGCCTGACTCATACACAGAGAGTGATCTCAACATCAGAGACTCCAAGCTCGGGCACATTGATATGGAAGACTTCTGGGCAAGAACCAACCAGGCCACTAGTGGTCCCTGGATGAACAAACTGGTAGGCAGTGGATTGCACTTTGCAGTTGGGCTGCCAGTAAGTGCTATTAATAATGAGTTCATCATGTTGGTGGCTCGATGCTATAACAAGGACACAAGATGTGTCAAGGATAAAGAAGGAAAGACGGTCATCGACCTAACTGCTCATCACTTTGAAATAACTCTGGGCATTCCTCATCATAGGCAGTACGTCGCCATCAGCCTAGAAGACTATAAGAAGGCATGGGATGACAATGAAGACAAATGTATGCAAATGATGAACAAACTATATCTTAAGAACAAAAATCCGGTGAGCTGATGGCCTCATACCATCCACCGCAGTGATTTCAATGAGGAACTGAGTGATACAATCACCTTCCTAAGCAGAGTGTATGGGCTTCCTGATGCCCATCATTTCCATAAATGGATGATGAGGTACTTAGAGACCATGAGCAAGAATGTGCATGAGCAACGTTTTGACTTGGGAGAAATCATTAGCGATACCATCTCTCAGCAACTTCAATAGGTCATGACAACTGGGAAGTTCTATATGAATTCCTATGTTGTGTACATTGCAACATCAGTGAGAGATTTCACAGGCCTAGCATGAAATGGGGTGTGGCCTCAGTCAAAATATATGAATACTACCCAGAGCTAAGGCTCGAGAACAACATCCCTCAGTTCTCAAAAATCAACGACACCTTCTTCTATGAGGTGATCTACCTATTGAGGCCAAATATGAGGCATGGTCGAACTAGCCCGAGTGTGGTCATTGTCACAAAGAAGTGGGGAGCATTATTCACGTAATTTCCCACATTCACCTATCTCAGGGTGGTGAATTTTGAAGGTGAACCAACCAAGCTACCAAGGTATGTAGGACCCAAGTTGATTCTCTTAGAGTTGTCAAGGAAACTAATCACATATCATGAGAGATGCATGAAGAGAAAGAAGGGAGGAACTCCATTCCCCCTTACAGTGGGCCGATACACTTGCACCACACTGGCCAAAGCACGGGAAATGTATGTCAAGCTTGAATTGTTGAACCTAAAGCACAACTTCCCGGCCAAGCCTACTTTTGATTGCCGAGGTTTCCTCCCAAAGGCAAAAATTGATCCTATTCATGTCCCTAAGATCAAGGACATCTACATCGACCTGACACATGAAATAGATCTCAAGCGAAGGATCACTCCAGGCTGGCTCTGGAAGAAATCAAACACTATGGCATGGCCATCATTCCAAAAGGATTCCAAGAACCTGATCAATTTTACCTTGACACGGATGGGGACGATTGGCCATTCGCAGAAATTGACAGAGCCAAGGCACCAAAGACCATTCAGGAAAGAGTCAAGCACACGTTGCAGTGCACCAAACATTGGTGCAAACAGAATGGTCTCACCTACCTCGGGGTAGATTTCACTGCTTCTCCTTCAGGAAGAGCACCTCCAAGGCTGGCCCAAGTGCTAAAAGGAAAAGGGAAAGACAAGGAGGGAGAATCAAGCAAAGAAGAAGCTCCTGAAAGCCCTCCTACTACTTTTGAGAAGTAGGTGGTCGACCTGGTGTCTCCAAGCAAAGAAGAAGAGACCACCAAAGTTTCAATGGACACATCCACTCAGGATGTGGTCATAACTACAACCACTGAGGTACCCACCATTCCCTCTTCCACTCCTTCTCCTCCCCTGTTGTCAAAACATCTATCCCAATGGATGTTTCTTCTTCTCTCCCTTCCTCCCTTCCATCTCCCACCTCTTCCATCTTCTCCTCTCTCACGGATCTGTCACCTAGTGTTCCCTCCATCCCATTACAGATCCCTTCCACCTCCATGACCTTTTCTTCCCCTATAGTAACTCCAAGCCCTATAAGTAGCAGCACATTAGACTACTTGTCGATGCCACCACCAAGTGTTTCAACATTCTTCCCTACGGAGTCTTTCAGTTGCTTCCCCTTTCACTCCCATTTCTTCCTCCATTCCCTCTACTCCTCCCATAAGTCCAAGCTGGATTTTTGACCATCTGGGTCAGCTCAAGAGAAAAGTTCCCATAGCACCCATGGACTTCTTTGTCATTCCAAAGAAGGGACCAAAGAAGAAAGTGATAACTCACTTTTCAAAAAGCACTTCGGGAGAGAGGGTCATGGAGATTGCATATCCTGATCCCACCAAAGAGAAGAAAGATCTGTCTCCTATAGACTTTATAGTGACTCAAGTCACAATGGGAACCTCATCTGAGAGCCTACAAGGAGAGGCTTTGTCTGCAGTAGATGCCCTCTGCAAGAAACTTCAAGAAGCAAAGGAGGAGAAGAGGATACTAAAGGAACAAAACAAACATCTTCTCCAAGATTTGCAGAGAATGGGCAACACACCTCCTATGACTTCCGCCGAGCCTACTGAAGCTCTCAACCAAGACAAGATAAATGAATACACCAAGATTGGAAAAAGGTGCAGCAATGTCCTCCTGGATAGAGCAATTCCTTAGAGATAGTGAGGAAATAATCACAAAATTCAAAAGACTCTACTAGATTATATATCAGGAAAACAAGGAGCTACAAGCAGTAGCAAGATCCCTCTCTGAGGAGTTAGACAATGCCAGATTGCAACATGAAACTTTTCAGGCAATGGTCGACTTCTCGGTGACGACCTATTAAAGGTCGGTGTCATTGATCACCCACGGGCACACAACAAAGCTCTCGTTGCTTTAGATTACCAGGTTGATCAAATGGAATTTATCCTGGAGAGGATAGATAAAATCAAGGAGGAAGCCCTAGATGCAAAACATCAAATGGAGTAGACAATCACAAAGATGTCTCTAGGGATGCTTAGTGAAACATTCACCTTGAGGGAGGTAGACGATACAATCCATCTCTTCAAGGATATCACAACCCAAGGTTTGGTGCCAGAGGTCACTTTTGACCGAGAGTCTATCAATAACCTTCTGGCTTGCCATGATTTCATTGGATACTTGATCGAGGCATGCGACAAGTATGTCGGGCTACCTGACAAGCTCAAGACTGAAAAATAAACTTGCGAAGTCATCAGAGACCACTTCAAGGGTCCTGATCATAATCAACTTTAGACAATGATCAGCAAGTTTATGGAGTATCGAGCTCAGTATCACATCACCTCTCCCAATCAGAAGCAAGACACTCCATTCAAGTAAAGAGATGATGACGAATAGTTTCTCTTCTTGTGTATGCTTCAATATTTTTGTAAAAATATTTAAAAAGTATGTTGGAATTTATGATGACATCATCCATGTTGCATCATGGGATGTTGCCATCCAAAAACTTGCCCAAAGTCAACTTTTGAATTTTTAGATATTTTGTAAATAGTGGTTGGTTGTGTTTTTCTTCTTTCTCCTTCTCCTTCTATAAATATTGGAATACTTATTGTATTCTAGGTGGACATTTTTGTATGAAAAAGGAGGTGAAGAGAGAAATACTTTGTGCCTTCTTGTAACATAAGAGATATTAATATATATGTTAATACTTTGTGCTCAATATATGTGTTATCTGCATCAGATCTCTCTTACGTTAGATATGTGTTTCTATTCTATTGGATTCATTCTTATTATCGTCATATTTTCATCAGTATTGATTTATTTTTTTATGAAAGTAAGTTTGGCTCTGTTTACTACCAGCCCAAAGCATAAACCCTCTAACCTTTCTGTCTTGGAATTCATTTCTTTTCTTCCTTTAGATCTACCTTCCTCCATTCCTTCCCTCTTACATTTATATTCGCAGTTGGAAACACCTCTAATGGGATGAGATCCTAAACCCCTGAAGTTAGAATAGTGTAGATTTGCATAGTTTCCTGCTTGACAGAATAGCAATAAACCAGTTTCGCTTTGTTGTCTCAAAGAGGGGCTATGCCTTGCACCTTTGTTGGTCTATTTCTCCATGATCTGTCTAGCGATGATTTTCAAGCCAACAGTTTTTGGCAACTCTACTGGGGAACAAACTAAGGAAATAATTAAAAACTGTGAAAATCACTACCAATTTACAAATTTTAACTTTTTGTTAAAAATTAAAAATTTTGCAGAAGTGATCAAAACTGAAAATTTCCTTAGGAAAATCCATAGATCTGGACCAGATAGGAGCTTTTAGTTCACTGAGTTTTTACAAAAATTTGTATATTTCCGTAGATCTGAGATTCTGACATTTTCTGATATTTTCAAAACCTTGCAAAATTCAGTTCGAAGATCAAAAATCAGCTTTCTAAATAACCCACCTTTTTATCCTTGCTAATCTTTGTCAAAAAACCACAATCGGTTGTTGTTTAAAGAGGATAAATTTAAATATTAGAAAAGTACATGTTGCTGATTTTTTCTAGAAAAATCAGAAAATCAGCAAGTACAAACAAAAATATTGTTGTAGATCTGCTCTTAATTATTGTAGATCTGAACAGATACGCTGGCGGGTGAACAATTTACTCATGGTAGAAGAGCTCATGGAGAAGTTGATCCAATCTTTGATCTACTTCAAAGGCACAATTTCAGTATCACTCCAACACGATTCACATCACTAAGTTCAATAGATCAATTAGCAAGAAGTGCCTCGCCCCCACAAAGGAGCCAGATTTCACAAGGTGCTTCGACATCTATTTGCAGTGCTCTTTTGCTAAGTAGAACCACACTCCCTGCTCACATTCTTTTCCCCGTGTTTCAAATGGTAGTACCATGGGGAAATTCCATGGGCCCTCTAGCATTTCGCATCCAGTTCACACCCTCCCTCATGGAAATTGCAAGAATTTCCCAAAATTTGATGGGAGTGGAAATCAAAGCACGGACGTACATATCACTGTGTTTATTATGTCATGCAGTATTCTGGATGTGACTCATGAAGACATATCTGTATGTCTCTTTCTCGAGACCTTGCAAGGGCCTGCATCAGAATGGTTCCAGCATTTACCAGCTAGATCCATCACCAGTTGGGCCACATTATAAACTACATTTGAAGATAGGTACAAGCCTTCAGAAGATGCATTCATGTTACTATCAAAAATCACTCACATGAAGAAGGAGGCTAATGAAACCATGCGTGATTTTATCACCCATTTCAATTCACTGATCAACCGTGTGCCATCGCCATATTACCAACACCGAGAGAATCAAAAGTGTTTCTTTGTGAACGCAATGAGTTCAAGAGTAAGTTTCTTACTTTTACAATAATAAGTACCAACCTTGGTCCTCGCTCAAGATGCGCCAATTCGGATAGAAGAAAACCTTTTATATCTAGTGAGTTAAGATGAGAGTTATCAAAATCAAAGGCTTCAACTTCTTCTCGGACCATCTCATTAGATCCAAAGTGTTCTAGAAGATGGCGAATGATTTGCTCTCATTGAAGAAGCAATTGGCTCAAGTATCATCTATTGCTCCATACCCGGGATATCCCATAGAGGAACTTCATTCCTAACAATGCCCCTCAAAGGTCGCATTTACATTCGCTCCAAGGTTAGCACTTGAGGCCCCTCCGGTTAACGCCTTGGTCGAGATCGAAGAAGATGAGTAAATTTGTGAAGAACCTTTGTCATAAGGTTGAGATGATCAAGATGTCGGTGAACCGATTGGCGACGACTCTACAATTAGGTATATGGAATTTGAAGATGAGGAATCGATGAAGAAGAGGGTACCCAAGGGTATGCGAGTGGACAATCATACGTAGTTTTCACTTACTCACAAGGAAATGAAGCAAAGATTGCTGCTGAAAAATAGAAGGAAAAGGCTATGGTGGCTCCACCTCCAACGATTGCTAAAGGTAATCCCCTTCCTATTCAACCTCATGTTAAACCTTTTGTAAAGAAATATTTTCCTCCTGTTTCTCCTCCAAACCAGCCTTCCTCTAATTCCATAAAGACCAGTAATCCTCCTCCCCAAGCACGTAACGAAGGACTCACTCCTTCGTTAGCACAACCCTTAGTCTCATTTGATATAATTGATCATGCCAAAAAGACCAAGATCCAAATGTCTGAGGTTGATTACCTTCAGTCCAACCCAAAGTAGCTTGTGAGATTAACCAAGTATATCCAAAACTAGGCCACCACCCTTCCTCTTGTTCCACCAAAAGGAATTCTTCCCAATCCTCCTACTTCTCATGTAAACGTTGCCTCGCCTTTCGCATTGGGGAAAATTGAACCTTTTACCTATCTCTCCCGATTAATGGTCACAAGTTAAGCAATCGCATAATTGATTCTGGAGCATCTGAAAATGTCATGCTAGCAAAGGTTGTCCATGCTTTGGGCCTCATAGTCACTAAACCTTTCGGTAGATGTTACTCCATGGAAACCAAGTAGGTACCATTAATAGGTCAAATCAAGGATGCCCAATTCACGTTCGCGTCATTCCCTGAGAAAAGAGTAAAAATGACTATTCTCGTAGCTGATATTCCAACAGCATATGGAATATTACTAGGGAGGAGTTTTTACAGAGAAGTTGGTGGAGAAATCCATATGGACTGGTCCAAAGCCAAAATCCCTGTCAAAGGAGTGATGCAGACATTGGAGCCTGAATCACAAAAGAAATATCTGGTCACCAACTCTGACAACCCCAAGGCCCAGATTCTCTTTAAATCATCAGGGATGGGGAACTACTTCTTGTCCACCGACTCGATAAGATGGAAGTTCTCATCCAAGAGGAGGACCTCAACAAGATATGGACACTACAGTTTGATGGCAGTTGTGCAACAAGTGGGTGCGGTGCGTTGGGGCCGTTCTGATATCTCCTGAAGAGGAGATTTTCCCTCTTTCTTTCAAATTGTAGTTTTTCAATACAAACAACACTGCCAAGTACGAATCTTTGCTACTTAGCATGCAAGATGTAAAGGAAAGGGGAATCAAGAATTTAAAAGTACAGGGTGATGCTGAGCTAATTGTCAATTAGGTGAAAGGGGTATACCAAGTAAAGAATGATAGGCTCAGACACTACCGCAACACAGTGTGGGACAACATCGAGGAGTTTGATGCTTTCTCAATCAAAGTAGTTCCACGAGCTCAAAACGACATGGCTGATTCTTTGGCCATCTCGGCCTCTCTCATGCTCCCTCACCTAGGGTTAAAGATGGACACATATACCATTGAGGTAGTTTTCCACCCGAGTGTGCCAGATAATTCATAACACTGGCAGGTATTCAATGATGACAATTAGCTTATCACTTTTCTGGAGAAAGCTGATAATTTCAAAGAGCTCCATTTTGATGGATCAACTTTTGCGTGTCGTGAGTCTCTCATGGGCCAAGCGCATGAATTGGTAGAAGGTCAAGGCATATGTTAGCTCAAGGGAAATAAGATCCCGAAAGGTTTAGTTTCCCTAGAATGATTATTTGATAAGCATGACCATTTTGTCAAGAAAAAGCAACAGGATAACCCTGGCTCTTCTCCAGAAACCAAATCTGTCAATTTGGGTACTACAGAACATCCTCGGTCTATGAACATCGGGAAGTGTTGTACACCCGAGGAAAAGTGGAAATTTGTCAAATTGCTGAAAAGATATATGGATGTATTGGCATGGTCTTATGCTGATCTAAAGTCATTTAAGCCTAAGGACATTCAACATGACATCCCACTAAAGGACGATGTCAAACCTTTCCGTCAAAAGCAAAGGCACTACAACCCCAAAATCTCAGGTACCATCTAGGCTGAAATTTAGAAGATGTTGGATGTAAGAATCATTTTTCCAATTCATCATAGTACCTGGGTTGCAAATATTGTGCTGTGCGGAAGAAAAATGGCAAGATACACATATGTGTAGACTTTTGCAACCTAAACCAGGCGTCCTTAAAGGACAACTATCCACTGCCCATAATGGATCAAGTTCTGCAGGTAGTAACCGGTTTAGAAATGTTGTCCATGCTTGATGGTTTTTCAGGTTACAATTAGATTGAGGTCACGCCTGAAGACCAATTCAAAACAACATTCACCACTCCTTGGGGCACCTTCGCCTACAGTAGGATGTCATTCGGTTTAACCAATGCCGGTGCCACCTTCCAACAAGCGATGGACTTCACATTCAAAGGTATAATGGGAAAGGTCATCATAGTTTACCTAGATGACTTAACCGTGTTCTCTAAAAAATGAAGTGATCACTGTGATCATTTGGAGCAAGTCTTGATTAGATGCCAAGAACATGGAATTTCTCTAAACCCTAAGAAGTCGGTTTTGGGGTCACCGAAGGAAAATTGCTAGGACACGTCATCAGCAAAGAAGGGACAAAGATAGACGTCGAAAGAGTCAAGGCTATTCAGAGCCTTACCTTGCCCACAAGCAAAACCGGCGTTCACTCTTTCTTCGGAAAGGTAAATTTTCTCAGACACTTTGTTCCTGATTTTTCTGAAAAGACTCATCATATATCCAATATGATGAAAGGGTCACAAAAATTCCAATGGAGTGAAGAAGGCAAGGTGTCATTCGAAGATATAAAAGCCTCCGTCACTCATGCACCTATCCTGGTATGTCCTAACTTCTCCAAGGATTTCATCATGTACAGTTATGCGTCCACGCATACTATATCGGCTATCTTAATGCAGAAGAACTCTGAGGATGTTGAATCCCGATTGCTTTCATGAGCTCTCCTCTAAAGCCTCATGAACTAAAGATGTCACAACTAGAAAAACATGCCTTCACCATAGTAAAAGCAGTCAAGAACTTCCGCTACTATATCCTGAACTCTCATACAGTAGTGCTGGTCCCTGACACGATAGTTAAGTCTATCCTGACTCAACAGGAGTTAGGAAGCTTACGAGGGAATTGGATCGCAAAGGTCCAAGAATATGATCTAGACATCAGACCAACCAATTTGGTAAGGGGTAAGGGACTGTGTCAGCTAATGGCTGAGAATAAAGACTCAGAGGTACCTGAGGAGCAAGTGGCTCACGTTAATGAAGAACAAAGTGAGCTCGAGAAAGTGGATTCTTTACCCATGGTTCTGTTTGTCGCGACCAATGATGA
The DNA here is from genome assembly GCA_018340775.1 of Taxus wallichiana var. yunnanensis. NCBI lineage: Eukaryota > Viridiplantae > Streptophyta > Pinopsida > Cupressales > Taxaceae > Taxus > Taxus wallichiana. The sequence goes on from CM031244.1 coordinate 169,465,965, forward strand.
ATGGTATTCCAACATCACTTTCTTTCTCACCTATGGAGAGTGCCCAACTCATCTAACCACTAAGGAAAAGTGAGCAGTAAAGCTCAGAGCCGCACGATATGTCATATGGGATGACGGGTTGTACAAGCATGAAATTGATGGCATTTTCCTACGATGTGTTGTTAAGTGCAGCAGAGATAAGATTGTTGGAGAGATTTCATGATTCAGCCTATGGTGGCCACTTCTCATCAGTGACAACACATAAGATCATTCGGGCCAGGTACTATTGGCTGATGTTATTTCATGATGTAGCTACCTAGGTAGCGAAATGTGAACTTTGTCAACAGTTCATTGGCAAACCAAAGCAGGCTACATTTCCCCTCAGGCCCATCATTATTGATGAACTTTCTGAAAATGGGGAATTGATTTCATTGGATCACTCAATCCTCAATCGAGTGTTGGACATAGCTACATCCTAACAGTGATGGATTACTTCATGAAATGGGTGGAGGCTATACCTATCAAACATGTCACTTCTGAAGTTGTTTACAACTTCATCAAGGAAAATATTATCGTGAGATTTGGCATTCCACACAAAATCATTGCTGACAATGCTTCCAACTTCTCTTCACAAGAAGTTATTGGTTTTTTCTATGGATACGGAATAACCTTGGCTCATGCCTCTGATTACTATCCTCAGGGAAATGGTCAGGTAGAATCTAGCAACAAGAACCTGGTAACCATCATACAGAAGCTAGTTGATGAGAACCAGTGATCCTGGCACAAGTCATTATACAATTCCTTATGGGCAGATTGTATCACTCCAAAGAGATCTCTCGGCATGTCACCTTTCCAGGTGTTGTATGGGACCGATGCCAAAATCCCTATCTCGTAGAACTTCCTACTCTGTGCTTGGCTCGAGAAATCAAAGATGAAACTTTTCAGAGTTCTCTAGAAAAGAGAATTATGTACCTGATAGAACTTGAAGAAAAGTGAGTGAAAGTGGTCGACAAGATCACTGAACATCAGAATCAAGTCAAGAGGCTATTTGACAAGAAAGCTAGGCAGAGAGATTTCCAAGTAGGGGATCTTGTCCTTCTGTGGGACAAACGAAGAGAACCAAAAGGTATGCATGGAAAGTTTGACTCTCTTTGGAGAGGGCCATACAAAATCAAGCAGCTCAATGGAGAGAATAGTTTCTATCTCTCATATCTGGATGGAACCGATCTCACGCTTCCCTACATTAAGCAAAAGCACCTAAAGATCTTCAAAAAGAGAGCTTGCTCTCTTCTTTGTACAAATTACTTTTTCATGTGTTTGCTTTCTGTTTGTTGTGTGTTCCCTTTCTTCCCTTTTGGTTGCCCTTGTTTTTGACTCTCTATAACCCAATGGATAGGCACATGAAGACTGGGATTCTCTACCCCTAAGTTTCACTTAAGGATAGTCCCCAGAAAGAGCCATTTGTTATCCTGTAAAATTGACAAGGGAAATTTTGTAGATAACCATACCAAAATTCCATTTTGGTCCCCTGATAAGGTCTATTAACGTTCAAAATGGCCTAAAATTCCCTTCCAAAAATCAAGTTTTAAAGAACTTAGCCATTTTCAATCTTTTTGAATTGGGCGCAAGAATTGACATGTCAACGTTAAAAATATGCCCCTTTGAAAAACCTTTGGCGCAGCAAATAACATGTCAACGTCTATAAGGTTGCACCCTTAAGGTACTAAAAGTTTCATGTCAACATCCTCAAACCTGTGCCAAAGAAATGTGCTTAAGGTGTGAAAATTGACATGTCGACACATCAAAATGTGTGCCCCCTTTTTCCCTTTGGTGCTGAAATCCTTATGTTGACATCTCCAAATGTGCGCTTAAGGTGCTGAAACTTTTATGTCAATGCTAACCAACTTGCACCAAGGTGCATCCAAAACCATGTCGACACTTTGAAAAGTGTGCCAAAGAAAAGTTGGTGAGGTAATAAATGTGATATTTTCCTATAAATATGTGGTTAACACCTATCATTTTCACGATTTGAAAATTGTGAAAAGTCTTTCTCTGTGCCTGTTAGCTATCCCTGTCATGCCCGCATTCCTCTTTTCGAGTTTGTGGACCCCAACATCATCCTTCATCCTTTATTAAACCGGGTAAGTGGATTTTATCACTCTTATTGTTGTTTGTGGTTTTATTTCTTGGTTGTTGGTGGTTTTAGGATTGTTATAAAAAGTTAAATTTAAAAATGAATAAACTAACACTCCATAACCATCTGGAAAACTACCTTATCCCTCCTTCCAGATCTGCAAACACGGGAAGGCTCGCTCGAATAAACCATTCTTTTGTATCCGCTATCGCCTTTGCGCAAATCCCCACAAACCCTCTCTTTGATAGTTTGCAAATTAAAAAGAGAGAAATCTAAGAAGTTGTAAAGAAATGCAAAAATCATTTATCCTTTGGCGCACTATTTTTACACGTTGCACTCCCCACAGTCGCGCCTTGGTGCACTGTCCCCGCATGCAACATGTTCCTCACCCGTGCCCAGTATAACACTTAACAAATCTTATAGAGGCACAGGCACATCCTAACCAACATCAACATTTGATGTTGTGTCCTCCAAATCTATGCCCAACTCTTTTCCTTTGGCGCATTGAGCTCATTTGCAACACATTCCAAAATTACACCTTGGGCACACTAAAAAGCCATGCAACACCATCTTTTATAGCGCCCAGTTGAAGCAAATTTCCTAAGGTGCTGGCACATGATCCTTAACACCAACACTGCATGTTGTGTGTTACTTACCCACACCCGCACCTTTCTCCTTAGTGCTACCTTCTATTACGCAATACTCTTCAAAAGTGCACCCCTCTATAACCCTTTGGTGCAGCTTTTCCCCTATCAACACAGGCACACCTTTTTGCATGTTGACATCCCCAAAAGTGCACCCAGCCTTTTTAAGCCTCTGCAGTATGCTATGAACTTGCGCCTTGTGCCCTAAGCCTCATAATTGCTCATTCTTCTTTCTGCAAGCTTTCATTATGAAAAACATGATGGTTGACATGGCTCTCCTATGTTGGACCTCTTTGATTCTCCTTGCAGAACAACAATAACCATCCTCGAGCTCACACATGTCTTTGTCGAGCAAAAATCCAACTAAGTCTAAAGGAAAAGCTAAGTTGACAGAGCAAGAGATGAAGTATAAATATCAGAAAGTCAGGATGCCTGACTCATACGCAGAGAGTGATCTCGACATCAGAGACTCCGAGCTCGGGCACATTGATATGGAAGATTTTTGGGTAAGAACCAACCAGGCCACTAGTGGTCCCTGGATGAACAAACTGGTAGGCAGTGGATTACACTTTGCAGCTGGGCTACCAGTAAGTGCTATTAATAATGAGTTCATCATGTTGGTTACTCGATGCTATAACAAGGACACAAGATGTGTCGAGGATAAAGAAGGAAAGACGGTCATTGACCTAACTACTCATCACTTTGAAATAACTCTGGGCATCCCTCATCACAGGCAGTACATCGCCATCATCCTAGAAGACTGTAAGAAGGCATGGGACGACAATGAAGACAAATGTATGTAAATGATGAATGAACTATATCTTAAGAACAAAAAGTGGTGAGCCAATGGCCATAGACCATCCACCGCAGTGATTTCAATGAGGAACTGAGTGATACAATCACCTTCCTAAGTAAAGTGTTTGGGCTTCCTAATGCCCATCATTTCCATAAATGGATGTTGAGGTACTTAGAGACCATGAGTAAGAATGTGCCTGAGCAGCGTTTTGGCTGGGGAGAAATCATCAGTGATACCATCTCTCAGCAACTTCAATAGGTCATGACAATTGGGAAGTTCTATATGAATTCCTATGTTGTGTACATTGCAAAGCATCAGTGAGAGATTTTACAGGCCTGGCATGAAATGGGGTATGGCCTTAGGTAAAAATATATGAATACTACCCAGAGCTAAGGCTCGAGAACAACATCCTCGTTCTCAAAAATCAATGATGCCTTCTTCTATGAGGTGATCTGCCTATTGAGGCCAAATATGAGGCATGGTCGAACTATCCCAGAGCATGGTTACTATCACAAAGAAGTGGGGAGCATTATTCATGTAGTTTCCCACATTCACCTATCTCAAAGAGGTGAATTTTTAAGGCGAACCGACCAAGCTACCAAGGTATATAGGACCCAAGCTAATTCTCTTAGAGTTTTCAAGGCAACTAATCACATATCATGAGAGATGCATGAAGAGAAAGAAGGGAGGAACTCCATTCCCCCTTACAGTGGGCCGATACACTTGCACCACATTGGCCAAGGCATAGGAAATGTATGCCAAGCTTGAATTTCTAAATCTAAAGCATAACTTCCCAACCAAGCCTACTTTTGATTGCTGAGGTTGCCTCCCAAAGGCAAAAATTGATCCTATTCATGTCCCTGAGATCGAGGACATCTACATCGACCTGACACATGAAATAGATCTCAGGTGGAAGGATCACTCCAGGCTGGCTCTGGAAGAAATCAAACACTATGGCGTGGCCATCATTCCAAAAGGATTCCAAGAACCTGATCAAGAAATTGATCAAGTTTACCTTGACATGGATGGGGACGATTGGTCATTCGCAGAAATTGACAGAGCCAAGGCACCAAAGACCATTCAAGAAAGAGTCAAGCACACGTTGCAGCACACCAAACATTGGTGCAAATAGAATGGTCTCACCTACCTCAGGGTAGATTTCACTACTTCTCCTTCAGGAAGAGCACCTCCAAGGCTGGCCCAAGTGCTAAAAGGAAAAGGGAAAGATAAGGAGGGAGAATCAAGCAAAGAAGAAGCTCCTAAAAGCCCTCCTACTACTTCGAGAAGAAGGTGGTCAACCTGGTGTCTCCAAGAAAAGAAGAAGAGACCACCAAAGTTTTGATGGACACATCCACTTAGGATGTGGTCACAACTACAACCACTGAGGTACCCACCATTCCCTCTTCCACTTCTCCTCCCCCTATTGTCGAAACATCTATCCCAATGGATGTTTCTTCTTCTCTCCCTTCCTCCCTTCCATCTCCCACCTCTTCCATCTTCTCCTCTCTCGTGGATCTATCGCCTAGTGTTCCCTCCATCCCATTATAGATCCCTTCCGCCTCCATGACCTTTTCTTCCCCTATAGTAACTCTAGGCCCTACAAGCAGCAGCATGTTAGACTACTTGTCGATGCCACCACCAAGTGTCTCAACGTTCTTCCCTGCGGCCTCTTTACATTGCTTCCCCTTTCACTCCCGTTTCTTCCTCCATTCCCTCTACTCCTCTTATAGATCAAGAATTTTGTGCTTGTTACTGTCAAGTTAATGTACCAAGCTAAACATAAAAACCTTGAAACACTCAAATGAAATTGATACGAAGGACCAAATCGAAGATGTAGGTGGAAAAGAAAGCCGATGTAGACAAGATGGGCACACACGAGTGATCCTGCAGAGTAGATCCAGGAAACCCGTGAAACACGGATGCTTGACAGAAAAGACCATGTTAAAAGATATTTGGGTGGAATTTTAAAAAGCGGGTCCGGGAAGTGATAAGCTCCCTCGGCGGATGTCAGTCCATGTTTTCAATTAAGGAAAGAAGCATACATGATAAAATATGTAAGTAAATGTCTATATTTTGATTAAAAATGATAGACAGAAAAGTAAACAGTAGACAAAAACCAATAACAAATAGGAAAGTGTGAAAATAATGTTGGATTTGTGATCCCTAAGTTATTTTACCTGTCCGCAGGCAGATCGGCACCGATTAGGAAAATCGACGTCGACTGAGAGGAATCGGTGTCGACTAAGATAAGTCGGCATCGACTAGATAGAATTGGCATCGACTGGGTACTATCGATGTCAACTTAGGGGAAATTGCAGGAAGATTGAGAAGCAGATAGTTGAAGCTAGATCATCGATCTTCGCTGAATCTACAAGAGCCGTAGGGATACTGGCAAGGCTCCACCTATGCTGGATGCAGGAAAAGAGTCACCAAGAGATCGTTGAAGACTCTCGATGTCGATGTGGTAGGAGCAGAATAATGGTACTCCTCTCAGGGATTGGTTTGGATGGGATTCTCTCTCACTTGATAGACAATGCTCAGACTTGATGCTTAAAAATCTCATTCTTTCTGTATCTCTCTCTCTCTCTATCTCTCTGTCTAACTCACTGTCTAACCAAAACTGAGTTCTAGCCTTCTATTTGTAATCGGTGCCGACCGAGATGAAATCGGTGCCATTCCAAAAATCAGCATCGACCGAGTACCGGTTGGCACCGATCAGGGAACAGACTCCTGAAATGGCCAAAAGGAGTGATTTCTGGAAAGATGAGAGTGATCCCTCCACCTCAAATACAGGAAATATCCCACTGCTTGGTTTGGGAGGAGGAGAAATAGGGGGATATATGGATAGAATAGATATGGGAGGTTGGAAATTGATATGGGGTAGATAAATGGTTAGGATATATGTAAAAAGGTGTAATTAAGTAGTTAATATTTAATTACTTAGGGGTAAAACATAATGGGGTGAATTAAACTTAGGATAGATGTTTTTTAAAGCAAATATTGAATAATATCCTAAGGGGGCAGTGATGATATGAACGTGCCCCAGGTTACCCGAGAAGGAAAACGAATGTGGGGGACACCAAATTGGGTAACCAATTTTAGGTGTCTACATTTTTCCCCTTTTTGTCGAGTAACTTGTGATAAGCAAAGTTGCAAGATAAAACAAGGAGGTGGAAGGAAGGAATAAAAAGTGATGATGTGATCCCCCTCAAACTAGGGATGGGATGGGTTATGAAAGAACAAACGATCCCGAGTTTGACAAAGGTAGATGAAAACACAGGATGTCCCACCGGCATGCTAGAATGTACATCAAGAATTTCGCACTTGTTACCTGTCCAAGTTAATGTACCAAACTGAACACAAAAACCCTGAAAAACTCAAATGAAATCAATACCTGAAGGACCAGATCTGAAGATGTAGGTGGAAAAGAAAGATAATGTAGAAAAGATGGGCACACACGAGCAATCTGCAGAGTAGATCTAGGAAACCTATGAGACATGATGCTTGTGAGAAAAATACCACGTTAAAAGATATTTGGGTGGACTTCCCGAAAAGTGGGTCCGGGAAGTGATAAGCTCCCTCGGCGGATGTCAGTCCATGTTTTCAATTAAGGAAAGAAGCATACATGATAAAAGATGTAAGTAAATGTCTATATTTTGATTAAAAATGACAGACATAAAAGTAAATAGCAGACAGAAACCAATAACAAATAGGAAAGTGTGAAAACAATGCTGGATTTGTGATCCCTGAGTTATTTTACCTGTTCGTAGGTAGATCGGCACGATTAGGAAAATCGACGTCGACTGAGAGGAATCGGCATCGACTGAGATAAGTCAGCATCGACTAGATAGAATTGGCATTGACTGGGTACTATCGGCATCGACTTAGGGGAAATTACAGGAAGATTGAGAAGCTAGACAGTGGAAGCTAGATCATTGATCTTCATTGAATCTACAAGAGCCGTAGGGATACTGGCAAGGCTCCACCTATGTTGGATGCAGGAACAGAGTCACCAAGAGATCATTGAAGACTCCCAATGTCAATGCAAGAGTAGGAGTAGAATAACGGTACTCCTCTTAGGGATTGGTTTGGATGGGATTCTCCTCACTTGATAGAAAACACGCAAACTTGATGCTCAAAAATCTCGTTCTTTCGTATCTCTCTCTCTCTACGTGTCTAACTCACTGTCTAACCAGAACTGAGTTCTGGCCTTCTATTTGTAATCGGTGCCGACCAAGATGAAATCAGCACCATTAAAAAATCAGCGTCGACCAAGTACTAGTCGGCACCGATTAAGGAACAGAACTCTGAAATGGCTAAAAGGAGCGATTTCTGGAAAGATGAGAGTGATCCCTCCACCTCAAATATGGGAAATATCCTGCTGCTTGGTTTGGGAGGAGGAGAAATAGGGGGGATATATGGATAGAATAGATATGGGAGGTTAGAAATTGATATGGGGTAGATAAGTGGTTAGGATATATGTAAAAAGGTGTAATTAAGTAGTTAATATTTAATTACTTAGGGGTAAAACATAATGGGGTGAATTAAACTTAGGATAGATGTTTTTAAAGAAAATATTGAATAATACCCTAAGGGGGCAGTGATGATATGAACATGCCCCAGGTTACCCGAGAAGGAAAACAAATGTGGGGGACACTAAATTGGGTAACCAATTTTAGGTGTCTACATTTTGCCCCTTTTTGTCGAGTAACTTGCGATAAGCAAAGTTACAAGACAAAAACAAGGAGGTGGAAGGAAGGAAGAAAAAGTGATGATGTGATCCCCCTCAAACTAGGGATGGGATGGGTTACGAAAGAACAAATGATCCTGAGTTTGACAAAGGTAGATGAAAACACAAGATGTCCCACCGGCATGCTGAGAATGTAGATCAAGAATTTTGTGCTTGTTACTGTCCAAGTTAATGTACCAAACTAAACACAAAAACCTTGAAAAACTCAAATGAAATCGATACGAAGGACCAAATCGAAGATGTAGGTGGAAAAGAAAGTGATGTAGACAAGATGGGTGCACACGAGTGATCCCTGCAAAGTAGATCTAGGAAACCGTGAGACACATATGCTTGATAGAAAAATACCACATTAAAAGATATTTGGGTGGACTACCGAAAAGTGGGTCCGAGAAGTGATAAGCTCCCTCGGCGAATGTCGGTCACGTTTTCAATTAAGTAAAGAAGCATACATGATAAAATATGTAAGTAAATGTCTATATTTTGATTAAAAATGATAGACGAGAAAAGTAAATAGCAGACAAAAACCAATAACAAATAGGAAAGTGTGAAAACAATGCTAGATTTGTGATCCCTAAGTTATTTTACCTATCCGCATGGCGAATCGAGGAAAATTGACGTCGATCGAGAGGAATCGGCGTTGACTAAGATAAGTCAGCGTCGACTAGATAGAATCGGCATCAACTGGGTACTATCGGTGTCAACTTAGGGAAAATTTGCAGGAAGATTGAGAAGCACACAGTGGAAGCTAGATCGTCGATCTTCACTGAATCTACAAGAGTTGTAGGGATACTGGCAAGGCTCCACCTATGCTGGATGTAGGAACAGAGTCACCAAGAGATCGTTGAAGACTCCCAATGTCGATGCGATCGGATCAGAATAACGGTACTCCTCTTAGGGATTGGTTTGGATGGGATTCACCCTCACTTGATAGACAATGCTCAAACTTGATGCTCAAAACTCTCATTCTTTCTGTATCTCTCTCTCTATCTCTCTGTCTAACTCACTATCTAACCAAAACCGAGTTCGGCTTCTATTTGTAATTAGTGCCGACCGAGATGAAATCGGCAACGTTAGAAAAATTGGTGTTGACCAGAGTCTTGGTTGGCGCCAATTAGAAACAGACTCGAAATGGCCAAAGGAGTGATTTCTAGAAAGATGAGAGTGATCCACCTCAAATACGGGAAATATCCCATTTGCTTGGTTTGGGAGGAGGATAAATAGGGGGATATATGGATAGAATAGATATGGGAGGTTGGAAATTGATATGGGGTAGATAAATGGTTAGGATATATGTAAAATGGTGTAATTAAGTAGTTAATATTTAATTACTTATAATTAAAACATAATGGGGTGAATTAAACTTAGGATAGATGTTTTTAAATGAAATATTGAATAATATCCTAGGGGGAAGTGATGATATGAACGTTCCCGGAGTTACTCGAGAAGGAAAAGCGAATGTGGGGGACACCAAATTGGGTAACCAATTTTAGGTGTCTACATTTTACCCCTTTTTGTCGAGTAACTTGCGATAAGCAAAGTTGCAAGACAGAAACAAGGAGGTGGAAGGAAGGAATAAAAAGTGATGATGTGATCCCCCTCAAACTAGGGATGGGATGGGTTATGAAAGAACAAACGATCCCGAGTTTGACAAAGGTAGATGAAAACAAAGGATGTCCTGACGGCATGCCAAAATGTAGATCAAGAATTTCGCGCTTGTTACCTATCTAAGTTAATGTACCAAACTAAACACAAAAACCCTGAAAAACTCAAATGAAATCGATACCTAAAGGACCAGATCTGAAGATGTAGGTGGAAAAGAAAGCTGATGTAGACAAGATGGGTGCACACGAGTGATCCTGCAAAGTAGATCTAGGAAACCTGTGAGACACATATGCTTGATAGAAAAAGACCACATTAAAAGATATTTGGGTGGACTACCCGAAAAGTGGGTCCGAGAAGTGATAAGCTCCCTCGGCGGATGTCAGTCCACGTTTTCAATTAAGGAAAGAAGCATACATGATAAAATATGTAAGTAAATGTCTATATTTTGATTAAAAATGATAGACAGAAAAGTAAATAGCAGACAAAAACCAATAACAAATAGGAAAGTGTGAAAACAATGCTAGATTTGTGATCCCTGAGTTATTTTACCTATCCGCAGGCAGATCGGTGCCGATTAGGAAAATTGACGTCAACTGAGAGGAATCGGCGTCGACTGAGATAATTCGGCGTTGACTAGATAGATAGGAGTCGATTCGGGTACTTTCGGCATTGACTTAGGCAAAATTTTAAGAAGATTGAGAAGAAGACAGTGGAAGCTAGATCGTCGATCTTCACTAAATCTGTAAGAGCCATAGGAATATTGGCAAGGCTCCACCAATGCTAGATGTAGGAACAGAGTCACCAAGAGATTGTTGAAGACTCCCGATGTCAATGCGGTAGGAGTAGAGTAATGGTACTCCTCTCAGGGATTGGTTTGGATGGGATTCACTCTCACTTGATAGACAATGCTCAGACTTGATGCTCAAAACTCTCATTCTTTCTGTATCTCTCTCTTTGTCTCTCTGTCTAACTCACTGTCTAACCAGAACTGATTTCTGGCCTTCTATTTGTAATCGGTGTCGACCGAGATGAAATCGGCACCATTCCAAAAAATCAGCGTCGATCGAGTACCGGTCGGTGCCGATCAGGGAACAGACTCCTAAAATGGCCAAAAGGAGCAATTTCTGGAAAGATGAGAGTGATCCCTCCACCTCAAATATGGGAAATATCCCACTGCTTGGTTTGGGAGGAGGAGAAATAGGGGGGATATATTGATAGAATAGATATGGAAGGTTGGAAATTGATATGGGGTAGATAAATGGTTAGGATATATCTAAAAAGGTGTAATTAAGTAGTTAATATTTAATTACTTAGGGTAAAACATAATGGGGTGAATTAAACTTAGGATAGATGTTTTTAAAGCAAATATTGAATAATATCCTAAGGGGGCAATGATGATATGAACATGCCCGGAGTTACCCGAGAATGAAAACGAATGTGGGGGACACCAAATTGGGTAACCAATTTTAGATGTCTACACCTCTCATAAGTCCAAGCTAGATTTTTGACCATCTGGGTCAGCTCAAGAGAAAATTTCCCATAGCACCCATGGACTTCTCTGTCATTCCGAAGAAGGGACCAAAGAAGAAGAAAGTGATAACTCACTTTTCAAAAAGTACTTTGGGAGAGAGAGTCGGGAGATTGCATATCTTTATCCCACTAAAGAGAAGAAAGATCTGTCTCCTACAAATTTTACAATGACTCAAGTCACAATGGGAACCTCATCTAAGAGCCTGCAAGGAGAGGCTTTATCTGTAGTAGATGCCCTCTATAAGAAACTTCAAGAAGCAAAGGAGGAGAAGAGGATACTAAAGGAACAAAACAAACATCTTCTCCAAGATTTGCAGAGAATGGGAAACGCACCTCCTATGACTACCGCCAAGCCTACTGAAGCTCTCAGCCAAGACAAGATAAATGAATACACCAAGATTGGTGAACAAGGCGCAGCAATGTCCTCCTAGATAGAGCGAGTCCTTAGAGATAGTGAGGAAATAATCACAAAATTCACAAGACTCTACCAGAGTATAGATCAGGCAAACAAGGAGCTGCAGGTAGTAGTAAGATCCCTCTCTGAGGAGTTAGACAATGCCAGATTACAACATGAAACTTTTCAAGAAATTTTCAACTTCTCGGCTAAATACCTTTTAAAGTTTGATGTCATTGATCACCCACGGGCACACAACAAATCTCTCGTCGCTTTAGATTACCGGGTTGATCAAATGGAATTTATCCTAGAGAGGATAGATAAAATCAAGGAGGAAGCCCTGGATGTAAAACATCAAATGGAGCAGACGGTCACAAAGATGTCTCCAGGGATGCTTAGTGAAATGTTCACCTTGAGGGAGGTAGACGATACAATCTAGCTCTTCAAGGATATCGCAACCCAAGGTTTGGCACCAGAGGTCACTTTTGACCGAGAGTCTATCAATAACCTTTTGGCTTGCCATGATTTCATTAGATACTTGATCAAGGCATGCAACGAGTACGTTGGGCTACCTGACAAGCTCAAGAATGAAAAAGAAACTTGCAAAGTCATCGGAGACCACTTCAAGGGTCCTAATCATAATCAACTTCAGACAATGATCAACAAGTTTATGGAGTACCGAGCTCAAGTATCACATCGCCTCTCTCGATCGGAAGCAAGACACTCTATTCAAGCAAAGAGATGACGATGAATAGTTTCTCTTCTTGTGTATGCTTTGATCTTTTTGTAAAAATATTTAAAAAGTATGTTGGCATTTATGATGACATCATCCATGTTGCATCATGGGATGTTGCCATCCAAAACTTGCCCAAAGTCAACTTTTGACTTTTTAGATATTTTGTAAATAGTGGTTGGTTTTTTTGTCTTCTTTCTCCTTCTCCTATAAATACTGGAATACTTGTTGTATTCCAGGTGGACATTTTTGTATGAAAAAAGAGGTGAAGAGAGAAAGACTTTGTGCCTTCTTGTAACATAAGAGATATTAATATATATGTTAAGACTTTGTGCTCAATATATGTGTTATCTACATCAGATCTCTCTTAAGTTAGATTTGTGTTTCTATTATGTTGGATTCATTCTTATTATCATCATATGTTCATCAATATTGCTTTATTTGTTTATGCAAGTAAGTTTGGCTCTGTTTACTACCAGCCCAAAGCATAAACCCTCCGACCTTTCTGTCTTGGAATTCATTTCTTTTCTCCCTTCAGATCTACCTTCCTCCATTCCTTCCCTCTTACATTTTTGTTCGCAGTTGGAAATACCTCTACTGGGATGAGATCCCAAACCCTGAAGTTAGAATAGTGTAGATTTGCAGTTTCTCGCTTGATAGAATATCAATAAACCAATTTTACTTTGTTGTCTTAAAGAGGGCTATGCCCTACACACTGCTGTTAGTTTGTTTCTCCACAATCTGCCTAATGAAAAATTTTCAAGCCAACAACTTAATATACGAATAGGGAGGAATAGTTAAAAATGACACAATGAAAACCATTCACCCAATCACTCTAAGAAGTCCTCCTATATTGTAGAGAAATTTCATGAAAAATTCTCCCTACGGACACCACCAAAGACGCATGCTAGAGTTAAATAAAATGATAAAACAATAGGCGGTGAAGGAAATGTCCTCTTCAACATAGGTATTCTCCCAACACATGGAAAATCACTCCAAATATCATGCAAGTAAATGTACGCACCGAAAATTTCATGTGCTACATTGTCGAGAAATGGTTACAAAAGTCCCTAATGACGATTCATGTCCTTTAAGAAGATGTTCGAGCTCCTAAAGCCATTCGTAGTGTATATTATTAGCATAGACATCTTTACTTACTTTTCCATGATTTTTTTCTAGCTTCTCACTTCATTCTTTGCATGTTTTGGCATTTAGTGCTAGGACCTCCGCCCTACCTAGGCGACAGTTTTGAAACCACCGCCTAGGTAGGGTCGCGATCTTGAGCGATTTTTCCAAATTTTGTCACTCGTGTTTTTACATGCGACACTTAACTTAACTTTTAGGATGCGTTTGTGAACCAAATTACCTAAAAATAGTCTTGATTGTTTATTTTTCCTTCCCTCTTCTATTTTTAAATAGATTTAATTAGTTTGAACTGCCTCTTCTTGCCTTGTGCATGAAGGAACATCCCAACCCAATTCTTATATATTCCATGCTTGTATTCAAGTAAAAGGCCTGAGAAATTTTGTGTATATTACATAGTATTGCTGCCATAATCCTACTAGGAATTGTATAGTAAAGATTAGATCTTTTTTTCTCTCTCTCTCTTCTACTTACATTGCAACAAGACTACCTTCAAGCTACCATTGCTCAAACATCTTTTGTTGATGTTGTTCTTTCTTTTCCAATCCCTTGGACTCATGTTGTTTAGAGAATACTTGTCAAAGATCACACAAGGAGTTCACGCGGGAGAAAAGGCCATGATCAAGGGCATGGAGTGACAAGAAGGACCCACGCACAAAAGGTAAGTTCAAGTTTCAGGACTTAGCCAATTTTGAGCATGAAGACCTATTTTTAGAATATGGCGTGCGAGAACACACCAATGATGTAGAGACGTGCATGCCATGCATTGTCTATCTTTGGAGGATCGGATCGAAGCATTTTGCATGGAGATGAGCCAAGAATAGGATTGACACTTTAGTTAACTACAAGAGGTCTATAGATAGCACACTTACATGTGTGGCTATGCTTGTAAATAGCACATGGCTATCAATAGCATGTGGCCTATTTCTGGAATAGATAAGTGGTGAAGGGCAATTCCCCACCCTATATGTATATGTATGTATGTATGTATGTATGTATGTATGTATGTATGTATGTATGTATGTATGTATGTATGTAGATGTGTGTGTGATGGATGTATGGAGGTATAGAGATATATGCATATGATTGAATTATTGTATCAAATCCATACACGCATTGGTATAGATTGAAATTACTATAAGGAGCTTATGTATTTATTAATAAATGGAAGATATTGGTTGAATCTAAGTGTCATTCTATGTGTAATTGAGTAGTGCATGTTATTAATTCAATCATGATTACTGTTTAAACTTTTTCTTTCATAGATATGAGGGTAGCATGCATTGTAGAATGATGGATTAGTTATGAATGTATATTTTTCTTCCTTCAACATGTTAATATCCTCGCTACAAGTAAGCCCAAAGAGGTACGGTGTACCTTTGCGCACTTCGGTGAGTGCTCAGTCAAGGATGAGTGATGTGCCAACGTGACTAGGGCATTGTTGGTACCCAATTTTTTTCTCCATTTCAGTTTGAGCAACATCAAAGATATGGCATGAAGCTTGAAGTCAGATAGATCATGATGTGTGTCATTTTGTAGCCATATATGTGATCTAACTGGCACTCAGATTTGTGGAGAGATGGATAGCACTCAAATAGGACCTGATCTTGTCCTAACTATTTTAGGTTGTACCTTTCAACCAAGGTAAGAGAACCTAATTTTTAACCCTAAATTTGTGCAAATGGTATGGAAAGGGCCTTGGGAAACTATGATCAACACTCCAAATCTGACTTTCACAAGTTGTCACTCCTAGATTATGGAGATATTTTCAAAGCAAGGCAAGGGTTACTGAAGACATTACATGATCCTGATTTGCTTTGTGCATTTTTGTAGATGGATTATATTCTGTTGTTGACACATAATGCAATGCAAGGGTAGTATGGGGTAGGATTAGTTATTTTGAATGAATTTTGGTGGGAGATTTTTAGACAATATTAACTAGAATTTTCCAAATTCTTTGAGGACCTTTGCAAGAAATTTGTAAGACCTAAACAACAGAATACTTCAAAGGGGTTAATGTACTCCTTCAACTAGGATATGTGTAACAAATGGAGGCCCAGATATGTACTCTCCCACACAATCTTTGATAACCTGTCACAAAATCTTGAAGTAGATGAACCAACAAAGCATCCAGAAACCTCAATTTTATCATGACCCAAGGTGCACCCAAAGGTTTACAAACAATCTCTAAATTCAGGGAAGGTAAAGTGATTTTAAATTTTTTTATCTCTTTATCATATGAAAGCTCTTCTGAGTGTGAGATTTCAAATGCCACTAAACTATTAATAAGAAATGAGACCATGTATGATCAAGAGAGATTTCAAACACAAGACTATAATAGGATCAAGAAACACAAATTGAAAACATTCAAACATAATTGCATGCAAATTTTACCACGAGACAACACAAAATAACCTAGAATGACCAAATTTATCAAGCAGGGAATGTTATAAGAACAATCTCAAAGCTTTTTGATGGCTTTACAACTGAAACCAACTCAACATGATACAAATCACAGTGCGAGAAAGGAATTACAAATGGTTCTCATGTGGTTTCTCAGAGAATGGGATTCTTCCTAGATTTTCCCATGAAATTCTAAGTTTCTCGACCTTTTACATGTCAAAAAACATGCATTATATAACTTTCAATTACATTTGATCCTTCTTTCCCAAGAAAATAATATGCCAAGCATCAAGTTTGTTACAAAATTCCAACATGATTCACAAATAGGGATGTTTAACATATTTGCAACAAAAGTTGCCAGGTGTTTTCAAAATAGGTAAATCATTACAAATCCTTCATCATTATCCATTGTGGAGGCATGTTTTTCATCCTCAAAGCATGCAAACCCCTTTCATTTCATCAATTCATCCTTATCCCTCCAAAAATTGATTCTACAACTTCTTGATTCGATACTTCATGTTTTGGATAGGCTAGGGAAAAAAATATTTCAAAAACACCTCAAATCTACAAATTGATCCCCAAAACCACTTGCATTAGTACTTGCAGCACAAACGACACAATTTCACCAAATATTCAATCAAAATTGATGCCAAATTCACATTTCCACACCGCCTAGAGCAAAAATGGTGGCCAAAATGAAAAATGTACACTACCATTAATTTGATATTTTCCTTCAATCTGGGCCCTCCACATGTCACAATATGATTGGGAATGAATTCGGGATCACCTTTTGACTTTTTAACATTTTTGGAAAAATGTAAAATTTTGACTATTTTCTCCGCCCCTCCGCCCTTGAAATTTGGTGCTGACATATGGCATAAGGTGGGTCCCATTGAATTCGCAGCTCAAATCTACACATTTCCACCCTTTTTAGAAATTTGGAAATTTTTCACTTTTTTCCCTGCGGACCTACACCTCCACCTATGTCCTTAACACGTGTCGCCTTCTCTATCGCCGAGGATCTGTGGGCTCAAATCACATTTTAACACCTTTTTTTTCCAAAGGAAAAATTTCTCATTTTCCCATGCAGCCCACACCTCAATTTCGTCCTTGCCACATGTCTCCTCGATTTGTCACAGAGCCATGCCTCAAATTTTAGCACTAAGTCATTTTTAAAAAGGGAAAAATTCCCTTTTGCCTCGACGGCCCGCACTCTCCTCTCGCACCGCCACGTGTCTACCTTTCCAATGATGCGGACCCACACCCTTTTCTCACCATTTTCCCTTTTTGCCAAAAAGGTAAAAGTCTTGTATGTCCTTGACCTTCCATCCCACTTTGTGAATTAGAACATGACACATGTCCCTCCGTGGAGTGGAGTTGGGGAAATTTGGATTGTTTTCCAAAACCCAAAAACACTAAGTCTTCAAAGAAACCCACTAGTTCTTGACCAACAAAAATGGCCACGTAGGAGGAGAGGCTTGGGATTAATTTTAACGGGTAAATGACACCCGTACAACCGTCAAAAAACACAAATTACCAGAGATGCCTGAATTTGATTTTTTCCTCATGGGTGAAGGATTTTTTGGTCAAAAAATAAAAAGAAGTTGATTTTAGGCAATTTTTGACTATGGGGATTTATTTTCGAGGGCAAATACGCATGAAACAAACAACCACGAGCTCCAAAGGCCGGGGAACGTGGAAAAAATGACAGAGGCCCGTGGATTTGGAAGTTTAGGGCACAAAGCAAGGCATACATGTATTTTTCCTTCAAAATGGGGCAAAATATTAAGTTTGTGAGTTTTTTAAAGCATCCAATCTAGAGAAAAAAATTTGCAGACCACCAAATTGAAAGAAAAATGGTTTTAGAGCACGTAGAACAAAGGGGGAAGATGGGAAAATAACAGAGGATCAAAATGGGCACCAACATCGGCCTCGCTTGGGGATGGGTACTCCCAGTGAGTGCCACAAAAACAAAATTAGACCAAGTGCCAAAATAATCCATTGGGTAAAGGATTCATGACCCAAAGACACCAAAATATAGCTAAGAAACTAACAAAAATGGCTACCACACACCAAGGAAAACCAAGAACCACCAAAACACCAAAAATAGAGCAAAAGCCAAACACTATACACTGTATAAGTTGGTGCATACCTCAAATTTGGGGATTAATCCAGGAAATGCTTCAGATGCCTATCATTAATAGGAATTTCAAGCAATTCCCCATCTAATTCCTTGAGAAAAAGGTATTCTCACCAATTCTGATATCAATGGAGTAAGGGCCCATCCACAATGCATCAAATTTACCATGTTTTCCCTTATCTTCATTTCTACTATCCTACAACAAAACCAGATCTCCAATATTGAAGGCCCTAGGAGTAACCTTCTTGTCAAACAACCTCTTCAAATTCTCTCTAAATCTGACATGCCTTTGGTGGGATGCTCTTCTCTCTTCATCTAGCTCTACAATTTGATTAATCCTTGCTTCATATGGACTGACCTCTTGATCCTCAAGTTGTTGAAAAACTGAAATGAAGATAATTACAGATGTAAGGGCAACAGAGCTTGAGTTCCATACACCAACTCAAATGGGCTCTTACTAGTAGCTCTCTTGGCAGTGATTCTATCAGCCCAAACTACAAATTTCAGTTGTTCACCCCATTTTCTCTTGTTCAAATCCAAGGTTCTCCTAATGATCTTCAATAAGTTCTTATTGTTGGACTCATCTTTTCCATTCCTTGGGGTTATAGTTTGAAGAATAAGTCAAATTGGTTCCATACTCCTTGCACATTACCATCAAAGGTTTAGCTCTGAAACACATGGCATTATCAGCCACAATCTTGACTGGCACACCAAATCTACATATGATATTATTCAACAAGAATTCCATAACAACTTGGTGTGTTTCTTTCTTGGTGGGGATTTCCTCTACCCACTTGGTGAAGTAATCTGTGGCTAAAAGGATCCACTTATGTCTAGCACTAGAAGGGTCTGAGATCTCACTAATGAATTCCATCCCCCATTGTTTGAAAGGATCTTCAATTGATATAGGATGTAAAGGAAGGGAGCCTGAAGCTTTCATTCTTCCAGAGAAATGCTGACAACTCTCACATTTTCTAACCAACATGGTTGCATCTTTAAAGAGATTAGGCCACCAATAACCAGCTCTCAAAACTTTGTGTGTTGTAACCCTTCTAGCAAAGTTTCCTCCACAAACTCCCCCATGGAAATCAGCAACTACTTTGGGGGCTTCATCTTTAGTTACACATTTCAAGAGGACACCTTTAGGGTTATTCCAAGCTAGCCCAAAGTCAGTAATGATGTATTTTTGAGAAGCCATCTTGAGGACTCTTTTCTAATTTTTATTTAAATGATTAGGATAGCATAAGTGTCTGAGGTAAAAGATTATATCCTTGTACCACTCAAAACTTACCAATTTCTCAAGAACATCTTCCCTTTCTTCCTCTACCTCATTCACTTCCACATTCTCGCAAGTTACTCTCAACCATGAGCTTGGTAAGACCCAAACCTCTTAGTATCTTTGTGGTTTGGATTTCCATATCATACTCCTACAGTTTTTTCACCCATCTACACCTTTTTCTTGAGATCTCCATCTCTGATAAAATTTCTTTTACCATGGTGTGGGGAACATAAGCAACAACTTTTGAACTTAAGATATAAGGCCTAAAAACCTTTATTGCTTTCACCAAGGTAAATGCTTGTTTTTCCATGATTATATATTTTAACTCAAAGAGCTTGTAAAGCCTTGCTAAAGAAGTCAATAGACCTCTCATCCCCATCTTCATCCTTTTGGAGAGAAAAAATGCAATAGTATTTTCAAAAGAAAAGGAGAAGAAAGGCTTCTTGTAATTTGGAGCTACCAAGACAGTGCATGTTTCAATCCCTCTTTGATTCCTTCAAAATACTTAAGGGCATCCTCCTCCCACTTGATAATTTTATCTTTCTTTAACATGCATTTGATAAGAAGAGTCAACTCAGCAAAATTTGACACAAACCTTCTAATGAAGTTGATTTGCATAAAGAAAGATTGGATGCCCTTCTTCATTCTTGGAATTGGGACCTTGTTGATTGCTTCTACTCTCTCAGGGTCAATCATGACACCAGCCTTTGAAAAACTATGACCAAGGAACTTGGCCTTTTTCACTCCAAAGTGACACTTCTTTGGATTGAGAGAGATTCCAAATACTCTACATCTGATCAACATTCTTTCCAAGTGCTGCAAGTGATCTTTTCTACTCCTTGAAAACACAGCCACATCATCTTGATAAACTACAATGAATTCATTTATGTAACCAGAAAAAGCAACATCCATTGCTCTTTGGAAGGTAGCCCCAGCATTCATGAGAACTAAAGGAATTCTTAAATAAACATATGTTCCCCAAGGATTGGTAAAGGAAACTTTAAATCTTTCTGACTCCTTGACAACAACTTGATTATAGCTAGAGAAACCATCCAAGGTGGACAAAAATTCATATCCAGTACTAATCGCAGCATGTTCTCCATGTTTGGAAAAGGATAATTGTCTTTCAATTAAGCTCTATTTATATTTCTGAAGTCCACACAAAGTCTGATATCTCCATTCTTTCTTTCGACCTGCACAAGTTTTGTAACCCAAGATGAATACTTTGTAGGCTAAATGATCCCTCCCTCCTTTATTTTCTTCAATTTAGCTTACATTCTCATGGAGAGGAGTGGATTGATTGGCCTTTGCTTCTATCTCGAATGGTTTTACATTTTTCTCAAGAGGGATCTCATGTTGGAATAAGTCTTCTCTATATGCTTTCAGCTCTGAATATGACCAAGCAAGACAGTCTTGATATTGTTTTAACAATTGGAGGTAGGACTATTTTTCTTCCTTGCTTAAACTGCTACCCAACCAAACTCTCCTTGGTTTATCATTAGTTCCCAAGTCATGCTCTTCCACATCCCTTGCAGCAAATATGTTTCTATTGATGATGTAATCAACATTGCTAAAATTTGACTCAAGACCAATAAGACCTCTAGGAATGGTGTTAGTTTTCAATTGGATAATATATTTTCCAAAAAATTCTCTCTTCCTTCAGTCACACACACCATTGGCTCCCAATAAATATTCTGATCTATAAACTCACCTTGATTTTATAAGAACCTCTACACTTGAGCATCATCATTAAACACTTGCCAATGCTTGATGTTGTCAGGGACAACTGGCCTAGTTAACACTTCAACATTGTACTCACAATAAGGTGAAATGGTGCAATCTCCAAATCTTGATCCCAACACTACCAAATTGTTAGCAATATCATTGAAACTCTATCATGGTGCACAATATTTAAGGAATCAAACATCTCAATTAGATCCAAAGCGCATGCTTATATTGTTTCATCCCCTAATTTTTTTGTAGCATACAGTTTTCTTATTTGTTTGAAAACTAGCTCTGAATCTCCTTTTGCAATGATGACCTTGACACCATACTTCCATGAAATTGTTATACCCAACAACAAGGCTTCATACTCAGCAATGTTGTTAGTACATTCAAAATTAAGCTTGAAGGAAAAAACAAACTCTTCTAAGCTAGGAGAAATCAGAATTATACCCGCACCATTCCCAAATTTGGAGAAAGCTCCATTAAATAACAAGGTCCAAGGAGAAATTACCTTATCAAGGCACTTTGACTGATCCATCTTGTGTTATTTTCCATCAACAAACCCAATAAAATTATTAGCATCAACATTAGCAAACAAAACCACATAGGAAGCATTGTTTGGATCCTCAATTAGATGCAACATCTTCTTTTCTCCATAGAGATTGAAAAGGATGCCCTCAATGGGAATGGTGGAAAAATACATATCCATTTGGACACTCCCTCCAACACTTTCAGCCCACTTTCTTGACAATAACATACCCCATTTGGCAGGGCAATCAACAATCACAACATCCAATTTTAAATTCCTCCCAGGATAAGATGCAAGCTGCACCACCAAACCCCTCACACAACCAACTATAGGAACTTCTCTTGAGTCCATGATAGTAAATTTTCCATAGGCTAATATCACTTTGATATCCAACTCATTCATGACTTCTATAGGCATGACATTACATGATGCATCGGAATCAAACATACAATTGTGAAGTAGTCTATCCTTTATGATAAAAGTTGTGAAGAATGGATCAACATTCAATTAGGAATCAACCAAGGATGTCCCCACATATACCTCAAGTGTCTCTCCAAGATCTTCTACTGCTGGTGGTTATTCAAGGTCAGCAATGATCCGAGGAGGAGTTTTAATAACATTTACATTTCTGCTCAGAGTAGTCATCTCCTCCTTCAATCCCAAGTACTCAAATTCTCTCTTCTTATGCTCGGGAATCCTAAGCAACTTAATTATAACTTAATTATTGGAACACTCACTTTTATTTTGCTCAATACTTGGGCTATGTTAGCGGGAACACTCTTTGGCAAAGAATAATTGGAAGGAGACAAATAAATTCATCAGATGGTAAGGGATTCTTGGCAGCTTGGGCACTAGGAGGACTGTAATTTTTGCTAAGGATAGCAGAGCATTTGGTAGGTGTTTCCCTCTAGGAGATTCTTTGGGAATGCTTGTGAGAAAGGGTGTTTTAGGTTTGGCTTGAGGCCCAACTCCCTTAACAACTTTGTTTCTAGTGTTATAGTCCTTCTCTTGAGCTACAACAACATTCATCAACAATTGTCTATCTTCCTCCGAAGGGATACCACCATCATAATTCTTAATCATCAAAGCTCTTAAGTATTCAAAGTCATTGTTAGGAATTTCAAAAGCTTGCACTACATCAACTTCAAGAGTATGAGGGGGAAGAAAGACTTGTACCCATTTGATGCAATCCCAAAAGGTTGCAGTTGTCCTTGCACTTATCACTTTAGTAGATGTTGCTCCTCCTTGTGAACTTGAAGAACAACCCATCATGTAGATATCATCATCAGTACCATCATCATTATTAGCTTCACCATCTTGCTGGTCCACTTCACATGGAGGATGGGGTAGAAAACACCTATCACATTAATCAATATTAGCAACTTCCTTAACACAGAAGCAACCCTAGTAGTTAGGGATCATGCAACACTATTCTTTCATGTGCTTGAGGATGTCTATTTATAGACCCCATGGATCCTTTCCTTTATCATCTTCCCTTTGATCACCTCTAGGATGATTGGAAAATCTATCATGGTTTTTGCTCTTGGCTGACCTTTTGAAGTCTTCCCAATTCCCTTCTTAGCTCTTGCCAACTTGTATGAGATTTATTTGATAGCCCCCTGCCAAATTTTTCACAACCTCCTCCAAATCAAGTACCTTTCTAGCTTGAGGTTTTTCAAGGTTTATCAACTTTACGCCATCTCTTTTGAGGTTTTTCCCAATTACTTTGATATTGTTTTCAATTTGAAGTGCCATTGTGAAATATTTTCTTAGATTAGTAGGGTTCTTGTCTCTTAGGTAATAGGCTACCTTTTTATCAAATGCATCTACATATTTGATTAAACAAGACTCATCACAAGGCCTCAGACTAACAGGAAGCCTTCTCAAAGTTTTGTTAAACCTTGTGTTAAAGTCATGGACTGATTCATTGGGATTCTTATTGATATTTTAAAATTCAGACAAGAGAAATATAGGATCAGTCTTGTCACCATATTACAACCTAAATGCATTCTTCATTTCAGTCCATGAATCAATAGAATTATCAGGCAAAGCCTTGTACCAATCCCTAGCATCCTCTTCTAGTGTATGAATGAAAAATTTAATATACACATCTTCAAACTCTATCTCAAAATATTCCATCATGTTAACAAAAAGCTTAAGACTTATAGCATTGTTACCTTGGAATTTGGCAACCTATTTCGACATCTTATGGGACAAAATTTGGGTAACCATCCATTCCTCTAAAATCTATAGGACAAAGGAGTTAACAACAAATGGAGGTCTAAGGTGAGCCATATTGTTTGGTGGAGGTGATCTGGGGGTGACACAAGCTGATGAGGAGTACAAGGTCTTTGGGGCTCAAGAATGTGGTTCACAAGATTGGTATCCTTTAAGTGTTGATTTTCTTGAAAAGTTTTATTTGAATTGAAACACGAGATGTGTAGATTAGAGAAGGAACTTACCCAAGACAAAAGAGAAGGACCTTCACTAGCTGAGAAAACAAGTTTATGAGAGGATTTCTTGAATCGGAATCACTTGAAGAAGAGTGATAATCCTCTACCAAAGGTTGATCTCTCTTACTTATGGTTGTATATTTTCCGATGTCGACCTTTAACAAATTTCTAAACTCTTATCCCTTCTAACTCGAGTTCCTTGAATCTGAGAACAACTTCTGAAGCAGAGTCCCTAATGAAGAGGGATCTTATTCCTTCCATTTTGTAGAGATTAACAACACAAAAATAAATGACAAAAAGATTAAGACACTCGGTATTTATCAAGATCGAACATCATGGAGTCACCACTAAGTATTTTCACCCTAGTTGTGCAGATGCACTAAAATACTCTATCAAATATCTATCAGCACTAAGAACCTTGTAAAAATTTATAGATCAGACCTTCCTTTTCTTGAATTTATCAACCAAAAATGCAAATGAAGTGCAACAACTGCTGGAAATTGATAAAATTGTAGGTAGAACTTATATCTTCACTTAATCCTTACAAATATGATCATAAAATGATGCTTCAACAATTTATTTGCATGCATAATTTACAAGGGACATTACCAGGGTTTGACATGCATTCAAATATCTCAAATATTTATGCACATGGATCAGATTGAACTAAGAATATATCAAACTCAGAACTCTACCCTTCATTCCAGCCTTATAAATCTAATCAGAAGATGATACTCATGTTTGTAATTGCACCGAAATCACATAAGAAGTATTATCAGGGGATTTGAAATCTTTTGAAACACTAAATAATGTCCCCAGATCGGTGCCAAAAAGTGTTGGTACCCAAATTTGTTCTCCTTTTCAGTCTGAGTAGCATCAAAGATATGGCATGAAGCTTGAAGTTAGATAGATCATGATGTGTGTCATTTTGTAGTTGGGGATGTGATCTAACTAGCACTCAAATTTGTGGAGAGATGGATAGCACTCAAATAGGACTTGATCTTGTCCTAATTGTTTTAGGTTGTGCCTTTCAACCAAGGTAAGAGAACCTACTTTGTAACCCTCAAATGGTGAAGGAGATGAAGATATCCCTCAATTTGTGCAAATAGTATGGAAAGGGCCTTGGGAAAATATGATCAACACTCCAAATCTGACTTTCACAAGTTGTCACTCCTAGATTATGGAGATATTTTCAAAGCAAGGAAAGGGTTACTGAAGACATTACATGATCCTGATTTGCTTTGTACATTTTTGTAGATGGATTATATTTTTTTGTTGACACACAATGCAATGCAAGGGTAGTATGGGGTAGGATTAGTTATTTTGAATGAATTTTGGTGGGAGATTTTTAGACAAGATTAACCAGAATTTACCAAATTCTTTGAGGACCTTTGAAAGAAATTTGTAAGACCTAAACAACAAAATGCTTCAAAGGGGTTAAGGTACTCCTTCAACCAGGATATGTGCAACAAATGAAGGCCCAGATCTGTACTCTTTTACACAATCTTTGACAACCTACCACAAAATCTTGAAGTAGATGAACTAACAAAGCATCCAGAAACCTCTATTTTATCATGACCCAAGGTGCACCCAAAGGTTTACAAACAATATCTAAATTCAAGGAAGGTAAAGTGATTTTAAATATTTTTATCTCTTTATTAAATGAAATCTTTTTCGAGTGTGAGATTGCAAATTCCAATAAACTATTAACAAGAAATGATACCATGTATGATCAAGAGAGATTTCACACCGCAACTGTGAGAAAGAAACACAAATTGAAAACATTCCAAAACATAAGTGCATGCAAATTTTTCTAAGAGACAACACAAAATAACCGTAATGACCAAATTTATTAGCGTGGGAATGTTATAAGAACAATCGAGAGCTTGTTGATAGCTTTACAATCGAAACCAATTCAACATGATACAAATCGATGCGAAAGGAATTAGAAATGGTTCTCGGTGGTTTCTCGAGAGAATGGGATTCTTCTCGGATTTTCTCGTGAAGTTCTAAGTTTCTCCAACCTTTTCCATGTCAAAAACATGCATTATATAACTTTCAATTACATTTGATCCTTCTTTCCAAAGAAAAGAATATGCCAAGCATCAAGTTTGTTACAAAATTCCAACATGATTCATGAGATAGGGATGTTTAACATATTTTCAACAAAAGTTTCAGTGTTTTCAAAAAGGTGAATCATTACAAATCCTTCATCATTATCCATTATGGAGGCATGTTTTTCATCCTCAAAGCATGCAGACCCATTTCATTTCATCATTTCATCCTTATCCCTCCAAAATTTGATTCTACAACTTCTTGATTTGATACTTCACGTTTTTTGACAAGTGGGAAAAAAATTTCAAAAGCACCTCAAATCTGGAAATTGATCCCCAAAACAACTTGCATTGGTCCTTACAGGCACAAACGACACGATTTCACCAAATATTCGATCAAAATTGATGCAAAATTCACATTTCCACACTTCCTGGAGCAAAAATGGTGGCCAAAATGAAAAATGTATAGCTACCATTGATTTGATATTTTCCTTCAATCTGGGCCCTCCATGTGTCACAATACGATTGGGAATGAATTCGGGATCACCTTTTGACTTTTTAACATTTTTGGAAAAATGTAAAATTTTGACTTTTTCTCCACCCCTCCGCCCTTGAAATTTGGTGCTAACACGTGGCATATGGTGGGTCCCATTGAATTCATTGCTCAAATATGCACATTTCCACCCTTTTTGGAAATTTGGAAATTTTTCACTTTTTCCCCACATGCCCGCACCTCCGCCTTTATCCTTGACACGTGTCACTTTCTCTATCGCTGAGGATCTGTGGGCTCAAATCACGTTTTAACAACTTTTTTCGCCAAAGGAAAAATTTCTTAATTTTCCCCGCGGGCCCATGCCTCCAATTTCTTCCCTACCACGTGTCTCCTTATGATTTGTCATGGAGCCATGCCTCAAATTTTTACACTAAATCATTTTGTGAAAAGGGAAAGAATTCCCTTTTACCTCTAATGGCCCGCACTCTCCTCTGTGCCTACAATGTGTCTTCCTTTCCAATGATGTGGACTCACGGCCCTTTCCTCACCCTTTTCCCTTTTCACCAAAAAGGAAAAAAGTCTTCTAAGTCCCCACCAACCTTCCATCCCCACCTGTGAATGAGAACATGACACGTGTCCCTCTTGCGGAGTTACGAGGGAAATTTGGATTTTTTGCCAAAACCTAAAAACACTAAGTCTTTAAAGAAACCCACCAATTCTTGACCAATGAAAAATAGCCACGTAGGAGGAGAGGCTTGGGATTAATTTTGATGGGCAAATGACACCTGTATAACCGTCAAAAAACACAGAATTTACCAGAGATGCCCGAATTTGATTTTTTCCTCGTGGGTGAAGGATTTTTTGGTCAAAAAACAAAGGGAAATTGATTTTAGGAAATTTTTGACCATGGGGATTGATTTTCGAGGGAAAATATGCATGAAACAAACAACCACGAGCTCCAAAGGCCGGGAAAGTGGAAAAAATGACAGAGGCCCGTGGATTTGGAAATTTAGGGCATAAAGCAAGGCATACATGTATTTTTCCTTCAAAATGGGGAAAAATAATAAGTTTGTGAGCTTTTCAAAGCATCCAATCTGGAGAAAAAGTTTGTAGACCACCAAATTCAAAGAAAAACATTTTAGAGCACGTAGAACAAAGGGGGAAGATGGAAAAATAACAGAGGATCAAAATGGGCACCAACAAGCATTATCTAGTAAATTCTAGGCTGCATCATTAGTTCATTTCAGGACCTCTTTTTCATTTGTTTTCGGGATGGTTTGTGATGAAGACATACCGGTTAACTCTAGAAAGTATGGAGGAATGGATACATGATTTGGAGGAAGAATATGCATGGCGGTTTAGCAATAGATATGAGTTTAACGCACACACTTAGGTAGAACAAAATATGTATGATGGCTTATATGAGATATTTTTCACTATCTTTCCAAAGAGAACTATATGAGTGGCTTATTACATATGCATCTCAACGGAATTAGAGGTATCATGTACTTATTTGGACACAGGAATAATTCCAGGCCCTTTATGATGTTGATCTGATCTGGACTCACATTATGGATACGCGGTTTCATGGTGTTCTAAATAGTTATATTCTAGAATATTCAATTTTTACGTACTCTTTCCCAGAGGTAGCTGAATTCTAGTTTTTTCGGTATCTAAGAGGAGCATATTTGCAAGGTATTACGTTGATCAATATCTTGATGGTAACTTTGAACTGGAGAGTAAACGGATGGCTAACTAAAGTTCACCACGTGCGAGAAAGGGGGAACATATTTGGTGAAAGATGGAAGACCTAGTGGTAGAGAGAGGCAAAGAGAGGAAAGGTGGCTTAAGTATAATAAGGTGCACGAGAGGGAGATAGAGAAACCATGTTCCATTACATGAAGTATGGCGTTGAGGAAAGAGATAGATTTGAAGGATTTACAGCTCACATAAAATATGTGGATCCAGAGCATCGAGGAACTCCCCTATCCTAGAAAGCATGATAGAGAACCCCCTCAACCTCACATAGAAGTGTGCCAGCAAAGACTACCTAGACCATGGGTGCACATCTTAATCAACCTAGTGACATAGCCCTTACGCTTGGTTTTCCAGTATCTAATATGATAAGTAACCAACAAGCTAACTTGGGAAGTAGGAGGGCGGGAATAAGTCGGGGATCAAGTACATCAATGGTAGGATAAACGGCTTCAATGTTATTTGGAGGAACATTCTTAAGTGCATCATCCACATAGAATGTGAGTGCACAGAATGTTGGATTCACCTCTAGAATTCGAACTACCTCACAGGCTGTAGGGTTTTAGTATAGTACTATTGTTGAAGCACATGGGAGTACATCTACATGTCCTTTTACAATACAAGTGGAGGATCAGGAGGTATAGGTGGTTCTATTTCTAGTGGATCTCGGTGGTTTTAGAGGCGAGAGGGAACACATGAGGTTCGGATCGTGTGGTCAAGGTCCATAAGCAACCATAGAATATCTATATGGAGATGTTTATTCATCTCTTGGAATATAGAGTTATAGAGGATGTTGTCAAACATGTGCATATGTATGAAATCTTGTGGTGCGCTAAAGGGATCATGGTTTAAGCATAACGCAAGTCAATTCGCTACTACATTACAGGGATGTTCACATAACTAGTATAGGAATTTTGACCTTGATCAATCTTGTGTGGATTATGCATCATTGAAGGATGCTTTCTTGAAAGAGTTCCATATCCCTAATTTTGAGCAAAAGAGTATAAGTGCGCTCAAGGATATCAAGCAAGGCACTACTGAGAGTGTACGTGAATATGATTCTTGTTTTAAGACACTTATATCTAAGTTATCTTATGATATTCATGCTAGCCATCATGTACAATGGTTCGTTAGAGGATTGATTAGACCATTTAGAAGGGTGCTATCACATAAGACATACACTGATCTGTGTGAAGCACTGGGAGAAGATTTGTGTTGAAGCATTTGGGAGCATTAACACGGCATTAGTCCATTCTTAGAGGAAAAAAATATAGCTATGACAAAGTAGTTAGAGAAGCTATCGGAAAATTTAGCCCATGAAATGTGCTCAGGAATTTGGTGTACAGATTATGAAGTGGAAGGTCACAACAAAGATAGTTACCCTCATAGATCTGTACACTCATTACTATTGGACTATGAGATATGTCATTTGAATCATGATGTTATTCACTGTTCTTTTTTATAGCGTGCGATAAGGAAGAATGTATCTTTCTTTTGCAATATTTATAGGTCTACGACCCATGATACCAAGGATTGTCAATTGATTGGTCAGATTGAGGATGCTATATACATTGGGGTATGACAGACAGTGTAACAGATAATTCTAAGGGTAAGAATGAGTACCAAGATTGGGATCATAATCAAACGCGCTATGATAGGAATGAGGGGAATTTTGAATGAGGTCATGGAAGGGGATATGGATATCGTGGTGGATATGGAGGACAAGGCCATGGTGGAGGAAGAGGTGAGTTCCCTTATGGAACATGTTATACGTGTGGATCTCCTAACCACTATAGGCACGAATTTCCTTAGAATATTACATGTTCTTTCTATGGAAAGAACCATAGCTATGAACAGTGCCCGTACTTATATGAGCATCGAGTAGGCAAGCATAAGCAAGAAAATAAAGATGCATGAATGGTTAGAATCTAGTGTGTGGTAGAAGATCGGAGGATGCCCATAATAAAAGAAGTACGAGGAATTGACGGTGAATATTACTACATGTGCTGAAGTGACACACGCAAGAAAGGCATTACACCAGAAGCCTGTTATCACCAAGGAGGAGGTTTTAAAAGTAAGGTACCTAGATCCTGCTCATCATAAGGAAGTTTACTAGGACACCATGGAAGTGCTAAGGAATCTTCAAGGTGAGATACAATACCTAAAGGAGCAGAAGAAAGCATCAAAGATAGTCCAAACTGGTATTGATGATCTGTAAGAGGTGTGTAAAATGTTGCACTAGGAGAACATTATTCCACTATTAGGAAGTTGGATAAAAGGGAACACTCCACACGCAAGTCTTGAGATTAGACGACAAATTCGGCATGCAAATCTTACCCCTAATAACATTGACTATGAGAAATAAATTACTCTAAATGATGTTGTGGATGGGTGGTCGTTGACCAACATATTTATTAATACAGGTGCAGAAGTAAATGTGCTTACATTAGATGCATAGGTACAAATGGGGAGGCCTCCATTGCAGCCATCATCTAATGTGTTATTTATGGTAAATTGGACTAAGGCCACTCCCATATGAGTTTTGAAACATGCATCTATAACTATACAAGGGCTAAGTTCACTAGGGATTTTGAGGTATTAGCATTTGTAGAAGCAGACAATTTTCTAGCCCTCCTTAGATGCCCTTGGTGTTATACGAATAATGTTGACTTGAGATTCAATAAGGGGTATATCAGCTTTGAAAAAAAGGAGGAAAGGGTTGTGATACCTTTGAAAAATAGGAATTCTACACCATATGTTGAGCCTCTAAGTGAGGAGGACTTAAACATAATTTATGTACGTGATATTCAGGACCCATAGTTCAATGGACCATCAAAATAAGGCATCCTACAATGGGAGTATCCTCATTCTATTAGAGATACTACGAGTATTGCTTGTGAAAATTAGGCTCATGGTACATATGAATTAGTAGGGTGTGAGGTAAAAAGTGCGATTGCGTGCAAGAATGGACTTCATTCGATTCGACAGATAGGTAGCACAGTACCTTGGTATACAGGGGCAGAAGATCTTTCTACATTTTGAAGGCCATAGAAACAAAGTGGACAGATCAAATTAAGAGAAGAGATATGTTAGTATATACCTTATGTGGGATAGCAGCAAGCATTGGTGGGTAGTCCACGAGAGATAATCTTATAAGCGGGAAGATATTGGAGTCGTTTTGTCTAATAAGTTTGTAAGGAACAATGCATCTACACAAATTTACGCTTATTATGGTGATCAACCTGTTGACATCACATTCAAATTGAGTGTGAGAGACTCGAACAGAGGACATGAAGCATTACCACCTTCACTCTGGGTGCATAGATTGTATTCTATGCTACAAGGATGCACACGTGCATGGTATGTATATGCATAACTACATAGAGAGACTAGGACCCGACAATATTTGACTACGGGAATGATCCAGACCTTTTACTACTTCTCGACTAAACCTCCCATAGAAGAGGCATTAAAATTTTTCAAGCACTTAAATATGGGAGATAGTGCAAAACTAGAATAGCATATTTAGGAATTATTTGGTAAGGTAGAGTCCAAAGCATGTTTAGAAAAGGAAGAAGAAATTGACTCCATAATACTTGAACATGCTTGCCTTGTGAAAGAGAAAGGAAAGATGGTTTACATCGTGGATGATGAGGAAGTTGAGAACCTAGATATTGAACATTCACAAGAGGTGCACGAGGTCTTGGATAGTGCAAATAAGGATACGCTCACCTATCATGAACCCATTTAGACAAAGAAGGTGAATATAGGTTTGGAGGCTAAGTGTAAGGAGGCCATAATTGGAGACTACTGGTAATACTTAGAGGTGGCAAAGATCATTGAGTTACTCAGGGATTATTAGGACTTATTCCCTTGAGTGTATCATGAACTTAAAGGCATGCATGAATCACTTGGGGAAATGAAGATAAAACTTAAGGATGGTGCATGACCAGTTAGAAAGAGACCTTACAGAATGAATCCTAATTTTCATGAAAAGGTAAAAGAAGAAATTGATAAAATGTTGAAATCTGGAATTATCAAGCCCCTTGATGAGTCGGAATGGGTTAGCCCAATGGTGATCATTATCAATAAGGACAGACGAATTAGAATATGTGTGGACTACAGGAGATGAATGCTACATGTGTCACAGATCCATTCCCTACATCATTCACTGAGGAAATACTAGAAGGATTTGCAGGGTGTAAAATATATTCCTTCACAGATGGGTTTTTCGGGTATCATCAGGTTAGGATTTCTTAGGAAGATCAAGAAAAGACAACATTTACTACTGAATGGGGTAGTTTTTCCTATACTGTGAAGCCTTTTGGATTGAAAAACATGCTTATTGTATTCTCATGCATAGTTGTTTAGGCATTCAAATCGTTTATTCGCCACTTCTTACAGGTTTACCTAGATGATTAGATAGTATATGGACTTGTGAAAGATCATTGTGACAATTTGCGCTTGATGTTTGAATGGTGTAGATAATTGAGTATCTCTTTGAAAATCAATAAATGCATATTTTCTACACCATTTGGGATAGTGTTAGGACATATAATCTATAAGGAAGGTTTTTTGGTTGATGCAGCTAAGGTTGCAATCATTTTAGGCCTGGAAGCGCCTACCAGTCAAAGTGAGGTGCGTGGATTTTTAGGTCATACAGGATATTATAGAAAATTCATCAAAGGGTATGCCAAAATTTCTACACCCTTGGAAGAGTTACTGAAGGGGAAAGGTACATTTTATTGGGGAGAACCACAGCAGCATGTGTTTGAGATATTAAAAGAGAAACTTACTACCGCACCCATTCTCGTGCTTTCCTCATGGGATAAACCATTTCATGTGCATGTGGACACTTCTCACATGGTCATTGGCATTGTTTTAGCTCAACCTAGAAAATGTATTGTAGATCATCTAATTTGTTTTGCTAGTGGGAAGCTTATCGCTCTTCGAATGGAATTATACAACTACAGAGCACAAAGCTTTGTCAATGATCTATGCATTGCACAATTTTTAGCAAGATACTTGTTAGCAACACCATTTGTGTTTTATACAAATCACATGGCATTGAATTACTTGGTAAACAAGCCCATCTTACAGGGGTGCATATGTATATGGGTGCTCCTATTTTAAGAGTTTGATTTCACAGTTATAGTGAAGCCGGTGAAAAGCAATCTTGGACGAGACCATTTATCTAGAATCAATTCAGGAGAGGA
This sequence comes from Taxus wallichiana var. yunnanensis, assembly GCA_018340775.1. Taxonomy (NCBI): domain Eukaryota; kingdom Viridiplantae; phylum Streptophyta; class Pinopsida; order Cupressales; family Taxaceae; genus Taxus; species Taxus wallichiana. Next base: position 169,499,717 of record CM031244.1, read on the forward strand.
AGCATAGACAATTGAAGAAACCATGTCCAGATGCATAGTTATATAGGTTACAACACATACCCATGGAATTAGAAGACATTTTTGTCTTTCTACGAATAGGTATGGCACCAGAAGGAATGAAATCATTAGAAAATAAATAACTTACTATATGCATGGCACCATTTATGTTAATCAGTGGTGAAATTTACAAGCTAGGCAGAGATGAAGTATCATGTCATTGTGTATTAGAGCATGAGTGCAAGGATATTATGGAAGAATCCCATGGTGGTATTACAGGAGGCCATTATCTAGGTGATGCGACTACCCAGAATATCCTACTTCTTTGGATTAGAGTGGGAGACATTATATAAGGACCTGTAAAGAATATTGTAAGGCGTGTGATCATTTCCAATGCCTAGGAAAACTAGGACTAAGAGATGAGATGCATTTGATACCAAATACTAGTGCCGAATCATTCGAGAAATGGGCCATTGACTTTGTAGGACCTATTGTGCTATCCACACATGAGGACTAGATCCCGCTATATCATTACTTGCAAATATTATCTCAAATGGTGGGTAGAAGTAGCACCTATGAAGGACTATATAGTAGTAGCTACAATAACTAGGTTTCTATGGGAGAATGTTCTTATAAGATATAGATGTTCTTTAAGCTTGACAAGTGATAGGGGTACACATTTCTTGAATGAGACAATCGGGATCATATTACATGAGTTTATGGTTGCACACCATAAAAATACACCCTACCATCCTCGGAAAATGGCTGCTGAGGCTTTCAACAAGATTTTGAGCGAGAATTTGACAAAAAATTGTGATCTTTGGAAGAAAGGATTGAGATGACAAAGTATCATCTATTCTTTGGGCATATAGAACAACTTACAAGATATTAAACAAAGCCACACCGTTTTAGTTGGTGTTTAGCATGGAAGCTTCTCCTATAGAATTTATGTTACCTTCTTTGCACATTGCACACACTGGAGGTCTAGCTAATGAATAAGATTTAGAAGAGCATATCAAGAAGATGATTCAACTGGATGAGCAATGAGCCATAGCATGATGGATTGAAGTAGGAAAAATCCGGGGGAAGAAGTCATGGCATGAAATAAACATAAGGGATATGAAGTTTGAGATTGGACAAGTGGTACTTATTTATGACTCAAATTTCTTGTGCCATCTTGGCAAGCTCAAAGTACATTGGTTGGGGTCGTATGTCATCACTTATATACTTGAATCAAGTTCTTGCTAATTAGAAGCACTTGATGGAACATGGTTACCCAGTTACTTTAACAAGAGTAGGCTAAAGCCCTACTATAAATAAGTCTTCTTGGTGTTTGTAATAAGGTAGTATTGCCATTTAGATTAGGTTTTTAATTCTATATTTCCTTAATGCATTTCCTTCATTGTCAGTTATGTTTTGTCAATTTAGTTGTTTTTCTTTTGTAATAAACACACTTGCACACATGAAGCTAATTACTATGTGAAGAATGTTTATGCACATAGGATTACATATACCTTTAGTGTGGGGTGGTTGTAGTTATCCAAGTAAAATATCGTAGGAATTTAAAGGTGAAAGGAATAAGTGTTATGGGTGTGATTTAAGTCAAAAGAAGATTGCTTCTCAAAATTCACCAAGGATGGAGATGAATGAAAGAACAATATAACATGAGGTAAGTGAAGACCATGATAAATACTAGGAGAAGGTATGGTGATGAGGTCTTGGGTGCAAGGGCGCGCATCGAAGAGAAGTCTGTGACCAGAGGGTAGGAAGGCACGCTAGAAGGTTATAGCTAGGGTGTGAAGATGTACCACACAGAATGAATGAATTTGGTCAATGAATGAGGGGATATTTGGTAGGTGAAGGAGCAATAAATGCATCAAAATTTGAAAAATATATATAAGGATGGAATGCATATTCATTTTTACCATTACGACTAAGAGTATTTGAGGAAAGAGCCAATTTTGAAGAGCCGAGTGATTGGGTTAAGGTGCAAAGGGTGTGAAACCAAGCGTGACAACCATATCTGTGTGAAAAGAAGCTTGCATCCTCGGTGGTGAAGGGTTTGAGAAAATTAGGGAGACAGAAAGGAGTTAGGACATGAAGTTTCCACCTAGGGCATGATTGAATCAAGCTAGGGTTTGATTCGCAAAGTTTTAGAGTTAAAGAGGAGACATTTATAAGGTAAAAATGGCACCTAAGAAGGAATCTGTAGCAGTAGCAAAAGGAAAGAAGAAAGTGGTAATTGAGGAGGAAGAGATGGCACCCAAAGTGATTTTTCATAAATGTAATATCTAGAAGGAGTCATCATCATCCAAGAATGGGATTCACCCATCAGAAAGAGAAAAGTAAGTGAATACAATCATAGGACTTTGGAGAACAAGAAGGATCTTGATTCCTTTCTCACTGCTAGGACGAACAAGCGTATGGTGGATGACATGCCAATTTATGATGATGTAGGTGAGAAGCTTCTAAAGAGAATTGGGGTCTACCAATTATATGAGCTTCCATATTTTGGGAAGTATGAGCCCTTGTATCTTAGTGGCTCATGAGCAGAGTGCACGAGGAATTTTTACTTTGCGGGATGTAAAGTTAGGATCTCATCTATGCTTATCTCATCGATTACAGTTTGAAGGCCACAAGAGATGACATAAAAAGTGATTTTCCAGATAAAGTAATGATTTTAAATACGAGACAAGGGTTAGGGTACCTAAAGGGTCCGAAAGCAAAGTATGGATATAGACAAATTGAAAAGCTGTCTGATTGTGCAAGCAGCAGCACACCTTCTTATAAAGTTGAATGATGGGAGCGGTGGTCATGTAATTACTATGTGGTTACACATTACACGTAAGATGTCGAAGGGGAAATCTACAACATTATAGGCTATATTATAGAAAAAATACTCGAGGAAGTGCGCACATGAGAGAAGATCAGCTTTGGGGTTGTTCAACTATCACCTTTGGTATTCAGGGAAATTAGAGTACCCCATGGAGAACAAGTCACCAACTGAGAGGTTCAACAAGTACCTATGTAAAGGGGCCATAACAGATGACGTAAAGCAAAGGACAAAGAAATGGTATGATAGGCTCCACGTGGAATTTAGGGAAGAGTGGCACATCCCAAAGGACCTACCATCGGTAGTAGGGAAACAAGTTGATTTGTTATATATCAACATTTTCGCATCGTTTGCTTCCCAATGAGAGATGGATTCTGGAGCCCTTGGTGTAAATTTCCTTATGCATTCACTGTAAGGTATTTCCAAGCATTTATTCTGATTTAAAGATATGCGTCAACCTAGTATTCAATGCGATATAAGGTAGACTGCGACTACCATATGTTGAGGAAGAAGTATGTGTATCCTAGAAGAAGTTATTATACCGAGAGGATCATTTCGGAGGTGTTGAATAGTAATCCAATAAGTCTGGTTGTAGCAGATGTAGGGACATTATTGGTGTATCTTCAACTGAAGCCAAAGATGGAGAATAACAAGTATGTGGAAGGGGAGTTCACACTTCCAAAACCACAAAAGGGAAAGCATACAATGGAGAACATCTCAGCACCTAAGCCCATAGAGACAATTGAAGTGGAGGATGAGGAGGAGGAGTGCAAAGATAGTGGTGGTTTGGAGTATAGAGGTAGGAGACATCCTATAAATTAGGGTGAACCTAAGTTTGCCAATACACCACCTTAGCCCCAAGAGGGGGATGATGAGGACTTTAATGCAATCCAAGGGGATCACATGTTTAAGAGGGTGTTTAGGAGAATAAGGACCCAAGGTGCTACTCCAACCATGGTGCACAGATCACCCATAATCTCTCCACAAAAGGAGGCAACCATGCAAAGAAGGAGGGCGAAGGTAAATGAGGAGGAAGAAGATTTTGAGGAAAGCGCACTTAATTCTCCTACACTTCCAGAGAACACAAAAGAACAGGTTGAGGAATCAAATGAAAAATAAGAGGATGAGAAAATACTAGAGGAGATAGTTGTAGAGAATGTTCAGGACATGGAGACACAAGTCCCAAATTTGGAAGTTAAATTTCCTCAGTGGTAACGGTCTAGAAGAACAAGTGGAGAGAACATTCCACCATCCATGGGGTATTTAGAGGAGGTAGGAAAAATTTTCCATAGCCGCTTCTAGAGCACGATAGCACAGAAGGATTTATTCAGCTGGGAGCTAATGGATGAGGATATGGCGACTATGTGCACTCGAACATAACTATCATGGTCAATGCACACCCATATGGATGAGTCTAACTTTGATGTATGCGAAGATTCATACATTTCGAGATGGCTGAAGAAGGCACCCCAAGCTAGACACATGAAAGTAAAGCCTACTATCATGTCAGATGAGCAGTCAAGTAATGCATTGGTGAAGGTTTCTGCTAAATTTTCTAGAAGAAACATGGACAAAGCTACAAAAATTAGAGTGTTGTGCGAGGAGCTGAATACAAAGGATGTAGAGATAGTGCACATAATGCAAGAGAGGGAATTCATGTAGAAGAAAAATGAAGTATTTATCAACATCATAGAGGAGATTGGGGATAATGTCATCAAAGCAAGGCCACACTCAGAGGCCAAGGTACCACAGATGTTTCCTTTAGAGATACACTATGTAGGAAAGTTGGTGGACTTAGTACTTGAAGATGAACCTCTGTGCATGCCAATGCCAAGGATCTTAGAGCAAGATGTTGAACGAGAGAAAGCATCAGTCATGCAAAATATTGCATCTTATGAAGGGTTGTTGCAAGTGTTATAGGAAGTATTGAATAAAGTATACCATGCTTTAAACATATGCACAACTCCAGAGGTGCTTATTAACATAAAGACCCTAGAAGAAAACAATGAGGTCCAGAAAGTAATGAAGGATGAGACATTGGGCCCACACGAAATATTGTCAATGGTAAAGTAGAAGTGCACAAGATCTACACAAGACTCAGCTGGAAGAGCTTGGGAAGCTAATTGTGCAGAAGATGGATCTTTTAGAAGGAAGAATGACATCAATGTCCAGCATTGTGTTGGTTCTACAAAATGAAAAAGGAGAGATTGTGAGGGATGAGTTAGAATCCATTGTTGTGGACATCCCAAAAAAAGTAGAACAAGCACTCACTGAATGGCAGGTTTTGGAGGCCGAAATAAAGGAGGAGTATCCAAAGTTGATACTTCAAACTGATACAGAGGAGGCTGCCTCATAACCTCATAAAAATTCTTTATTTATCTACATTCTTTCATTCTTATTTTTTCCATTCTTCTATTCTTTACTTCAATTTTTGGAGATACCCATTTTCGGGACAAGAATGAGATTAGTGTGGGGTAATGTTGATCAAAGAATACTTGTCAAAGATCACACAAGGAGTTTGCATAGGAGAGAAGGCTAGGATCAAGGGTGTGGAGGGATAGGAAGGACCCGCACATGGAAGGAAAGTTTAGCTTTCAGGACTTATTCGATTTTGAGCATGAAGACCAATTTTTAGAAGATGGCATGTAGAACACACCAACGATGGAGATATGTGCACATCATGCATTGTTTATCTTTGGAGGATTGGATTGAATCATTTTACATGGATACAAGCCAAGAATAGGATTGACACTTCAGTTAACTGCAAGATGTCTATAGATAGCACACTTACATGTGTGGCTATGATTGTAAATGACATGTGGCTATCAATAGCATGCAGCCTATTTCTGGAATAGATAAGCGGTGAAGGGAAAGTCCCCACCTGTGTGTGTGTGTGTGTAGGTGTGTTTGTGATGGATGTATGGAGGTATATATATATATATATACGCATATGATTGAATTACTATATTGGATCCATACGTGCATTGGTATAGATTGACATTATTGTAAGGAGCTTATGTAGTTTTTAATAGATGGAAGATATTGGCTAAATCTAAGTGTCATTCTGTGTGTAATTGAGTAGTGCATGTTATTGATTCAATCATGATTACTGTTTAAACTTGTTCTTTCATAGATTTTAGGGTAGCATGCATTGTAGAATGATGGATTAGTTATGAATCTATATGTTTCTTCCTTCATCATGCTAACATCCTACTATAAAGCAACCCTAAAGAGGGACCTGGTACCTTTGCGCACTTCAGGTGAGCACTCAGTCAAGGCTGAGTGATGTGTTAGCATGACTATGGTGTTATCTCATGAATTCCATGCTCCATCAAATCATATGAACATAGAGAAAGAAAGGAACAAACTAAGGGGATAGATACGAGATACAACTAGATTTTCCAAATCTTTTTCTTATCCAGTTGGAATCGTTCACTTTTTTGCTTCATTTTTCAAATTATCAATTATTAATTATCCATTGTAAATACATATCAAATAGATTAGTAAAATCATTCATTTCAATTGATTAATTAATTACAAATAAATTAATTCATTAGATATTTTTCTCTTTGACATTACCAGAGAAGTTATGGGGTATAGTAGCTCTTATGATTTGTTCTTCACATCTAAGGTAGGGTTTGAAGGGGTTTTGATTAAATAAGATTAGTTATTTTAGATCTAGATTCACATATTTACACAAATAATTAGCTATAACCGGATAACTATTTGTATTTAGTTTTGTTTATTAGATTAAAAGCATTGATTAAAAATCGAAAAGATAAAAAAACATTTACTTTTTTAGATTAGTTTTATTTCATTGTTTTGTTCTGATATATTGTGAAAACATCAAAAACATAAATTAAATTTCCTTTAATAGTTAGTTTGTTTTATCAAATAAATTTAATTTGTTTTGTATGACCGTCAACGATCCACAACAAGAAAAGACATACAATTATGATCCATTGGTCCCACAACCCATCGGGCCGACATTGTTAACCAAAATTGATAGGGGTTTAAACTTGATAGTTTTACGCACACCTGCTAGGTATTACGAAAATACTGAACAATTAAACACGTTAAATATTGTAGATAATCAAGCCTACGATTATTGATCTGCTCCTAGAAATAGGGTTTATATTGTGCACATGACCATACAAGGACCACAACCTCCACAAGTTTTCTGGAGTTGTGATCCCCATGTCCCACAACCCAACAGCCCTTCGACTAACTAGACATTGTCATTGGTTTATGTGCATTAGTATTTAGATAATCACCACTTCCACCTGATATCATTTTAAAACTTTCATTATTGAACATAACAACCGATCAGGCTAAGACTTTCTAGACTAGAATGGAAAATCGTCCGTAGTTCCCGTGGTTTCACTACACCTCTTGTTTTCACTTCCACGACCTTTTCTAGAAATCTATACAAGGTGCTTGTAGGTCACTATCCACGTGTTCAACAACCAAAAGTAGATAGAATCTTGAAAGAGCTTGATATTGACTTAAGCCACTGAGAAAATATTATATCAGACCGATCCATCACACCACTTCAACTTAGGAGAGAAATTCATTTTATTAGACTCACAAATCCTGTTATTGCATGTCGAAGATATAAGGTTTCTGATTAGATTATCCTTCATCACAACACATACACTCATTTCCATTCTACGATAGATTTCTCAGAATGACCTTGGGAAGTCGGGTGTGAAGAAGATCACGTGTTGATTTTCTTTAGTATAAATTAGTGAACCTGATGTGAAGAGCTAGTCTCTAAACGTTTCCACTTTCTTCATCCATTCTTTATTCTATGGGTATTATTATACCCCTAAATATTTCAAGATACGATGAGTACAAGTTGAAAATCCCGGGTTTCGATATATACAACTATAAAACAAGTAGAAAACAACAATCACCTTCACTCTCTACATGCACAGATAACCATTCAACTAATCTGGCTCAAAATCCTCTTCTTCAAGGAACCAATATTGGTTCCTCTATACGTATCGAGGAGCTTGACCAAATCACAAAAACACATCCTCCTGAGTAGTCAATTTCTAACAACATGAATTTCACTGGGGAGGCAAGTTTGTCTCCTCAAGTTTTGTTCTAATAGCCCATTATCATGCGGTCAAACAAACTCTTGCCTATAGACGAGGATTACTTAAGATGATATGCAAGAGCGAACAATGCTTCCATGATATAAACTAGGATTTTGACAGGTTGCAAGGTCATGTTGATGTCTTGCTCCAAAACAATGATATTACCCTCCAACAACAAAAACATTTCCAATGAGGGGTGGTAGAGCAGAGAACAATTCATAGAAGGATACCACACTCCTCAAAACCCTCCAAAATCTCAAAACACCAAAACATTAATGGGTGACATCATCTTGGAGCTAGTAGATAAATTCAAAGAGTTAGACATTTCCCAACATACTCAAAATTCATACACAGTGTAAGTAAGAGTTTCTCACTTTCCATAGAATTATAGACAAGTACCTACTACGTAGGTTCCTTGATTTTAAGGGTGCTCCAAACTCTAGAGATTTTCTCGACCGAGATGAGCACCTTGGGTATTCCCATTCATGCCACATATGGACATCTACAACAAGAACTAGTTGGAAGTGCATTTTCAAATTCCATACTAGCTAGAAATATAACGTTCCCTGGCTTTGTGCCTTTGACTCCATATCAAAGTAGTTAACCCCCTTACATACACATGTACTCTAAATCACCACAAGGGGATATGTACACTTACCCAAGTCCGTATGGACAGCCACAAGGGATTTCATATTCCCCAAAAAATGTTTATGTTGTGTCATTTCAACAACCGATGCAACCTCCACCTCCCCAACAAGGATCTTCAATGGTTGAAACATACACAATGGGGACCTATTCTGAATATCTTAAGGATCTACTAGAATTTTCCATCTAGACTGTCATGCTCCCAAGACCCTTGACCAATCTTTCTAAGTTCAAAGGGGAGGGTAATCCTAATTCTCACATAAAATCTTACACAATGGCTATTCAAGAGTTGTTCCCATGGAATGCATTTATTGCAAATATTTTCCCTAAGATGCTAGAAGGTATTTCTCTCAATTGGTACTATAGGATACCAGAGGCTTCAATACACTCCTTCAAGAAACTTATGTTAGAATTTATTAAGGCTTTTGATATGAACAAACTTTTAAGGATAGGAATTAGAGAATTCCTTCATATCAAACAAGAGCACAACGAGTCCACAACCCACTTCATTCAAAGGTGGTGAAAGGTTCTCTACTCCTATGCAAGCACTCCAAATATGGATCAAACAGAGCTTTTTGATTTTTTCCTCCACTCTCTCAATAGAGAGATGAAGGAAGAAGTTCAAAATTTCCTACTAAGGAGCTATGAAGAGGTGCTAGAAGGTGCTCTCCAAATTGATCAAGCAGCCATTAACAATGGTCGTAAGACTTATAGAGCAAATGGAAGGTTAGTCACTCCTAACAAAAATAACCCCATTACTCCAACAATGTGAACAATAACTAGGGACCAAAGGTCCTTAATAAGAATCATGGGGTTACAACACTGATGGTGTTACTGATCATCCCAAGAAACCCAATGTTGTTAGTTCTCCCAATACAACTACTACCAATAAAAACAATGGCAATAATCAGAGGAATAATAATTTCTCACCCTCAATCAACATTGTGGATTCTAATTATCTTCAATAACAACAAAAAAACAACCTCAATAGCAAAGACAAGTGCAAAACCAAGGCCCTAATCAATACCCAGGTGGGTATCCGAACCAATTCCAAAACCAAGGGCAAGGGTTCCCAAATTTTAACTATAACAATCAGCAGTTGAACAATAATCATAATTTTAGACCATAACAAGGTACAAACCAAAGGCCTCGAGATTATGATCCCGATTTGTATTGTGGTTTTCATAGGGTTTAAGGACATGATGCAATAGCATGTCATGATTGCAAAAAAATTCTAGAGTGCTTTCTAGAGGATCAAATGTATTTCTTTGCTGATATGTTTTTGGCAAACCCAACAATGCCAATTGAGAACACTTACACGGGGCCATTATTCCCATAGAATACACCACTTAGGATTTTTAAAGATCCTCTCCCCACTCACCTAGTAAATAGTATAATAGATCCTAATGGTTCAAAGAATGGCATTGCAATAGGAACCAATGATCATGAATCCTCTAGTTTGTTAAACTCGTAGGTGACACCTCCTATGGATAGTCATCATTAAACAAAAAAATTAGGATTGGTAGAGTTGGACACCGAACCTTAGATTAACATGGCCACTAGAACCAAATATTATTCTTTGCATCCTATCCCAATCTACCCGACTATATAAGATGACATTTTTTATTAACCAGGAAAGCCAGTAGGAGCTTATCACTTGATCAATGACCTAACCAAAACCTTCTCTCACATTGCCTTCTTGGATCTGTTAAAGAATTCCCCTACTCACATAGCCTCTTTATTAGAATCACTAGGTATTGGACATCGATTAATGTCACCCCTCCACAAAAATCATAGATAAATCAAATATACTTTTATGTTTATCCACCAGGGTATCCTGAAAGAGATGTTGGATTCATATTTGACATCATCAAGACTCCCACATATGCTAAAAAATCTCGTAGAGGTGATCCATTTATTTTTTTACAAGTTTGGATTTACAACAATTATTTAAAATGTGCAATGATTGACGATGGGGTAGAAGTTAACCAGTCCCCTTCTCTTTCCTTCAAATTTAGGTTATGGAGAGACCAATTACTCCTCAAAATGAAATATGATGAGAGGTTACGATGCAGTCTCAAAGTAAAGTCAATTGGAACTATAATGTTCCCAGTAACAATTTAACCCAAGATAATTCTAAACGATTTTTATAGTATAGATCAGGAAACCAACTATAATAGTATCCTCGGCCGTCCTTGGATTCATAGCATGAAGGTGATTCCCTCCACTTTATTGCAGAAAGTAAGGTTCTTACATTTAGGGAAGGTCTTTGTGGCACAGGGTGACCCAAAACCCTTTGAAATACATCTAGCTAATTTAAAGAAGAGGCAAGGGGTTCATTCTAAGTTTGAGCTTCCTGAAAATCAATCAAATAAACCTACAAGCTCAAGGAGAAGAAAAATTGGTTCCTAGTACGGAGTTAGAAACTGAGGGTTTGATTGAAGGAATTCCTACCACAAAGGATGAAACTGTCATCATAGAGACAGTGTCATTAGGAACCATAGCAAAGATTATCAAGTTCTTGGAAAATGATTTACCTATTCTCCTTCCATTCAATTCTATGGGTATGGGACATACCTTAGGACTTGGTTCTCTTCCAACAGATGAAGTTTGTATGGTAGAAGTAACTAAGGTAAAGGAAGAAGATACAAAGAATGATCCAACATCCATTTTTCGAGTAACTATTGGACTCTCCATTTTGATGGAGCCAGATGTCATTTTGGCATCGGGGTAGGTGTGATCCTTACCTCTCCTAAGGGAAGGATTCTACCTTTTGCCTTCAAGTTAAACTTCAAATGTACAAATAATGGGGCTGAATATGAAGCACTCCTTCTTGGTCTCATCATAGCCAAAAGGATGGGTGTTGGTAATATTAGAGTGCTAGGTGATTCACAATTGGTCGCAAATCAAGTATTTGAGGTATATGAGACTAGAGTTGAGCATCTACAACTCTACAAAACAACAATGCTAAATATAAAAAGGGTTTGACTTCATATTGATTGAAGCAATTCCACGGGAACAAAACATTCTCACAGACTCTATAGAAACTTCTGCTTCCCACTTCACTCCAAGCAGTGAGTTGGAAGATACAAACTTCATGGTATCAGTTCATGTTAAACCTTTGGTTTGTAAAGTACCGATAACCCCGATGTTGACATACATAGAAGTCGAGAACAAGTCTATCATCTCAGACCACATTGAAAGTGATAAAGTTTTTGGGATATATAAACGCTTTTGCACAATGGATTCTTTCTCATCACGAGGTTTATCTTTCCCTAATCCCATATTATTCTTCCTATTTTATAAATCTCATGATATAATCTTCTTTTGGGAAGGATCTTGAAATTTATGAGGTAGGAGAAGAGGGGGATTTAGAGTTACCTCCAACCCCGCTTGAGTTTGAGGAAGGAAATGCCTCCTTAATTAAGGGAATGATTGATATAAACATTGGGATGGAGGAGGAACCAAAATCTTGAAGTTGGGATCCTCTCTAATTCTAGAGGAAGTGGAAATACATACCGAATCCTCAAGGAGCATGAAAAATCTTTTGCATTTAGCTACAAGGAAATGATGGGAGTTGTGTCACACATTACAGTTCAAAACCTTGTTACTAAGCCGATGCTAAGCCAATCAAACAAAATTTGAGGCCCATGAAGCCAAAGGTGGTCCTCATGGTAAAAGAAGAAGTGATGAAACTCCTACAAGTGGGGTTCATCAAGCCAATCGACTATTCACAATGGGTGTCTAATATCATCCCCATTCTCAAGAAGAATGGAAAAATATGCATTTGCATAGAATTTTGGGATATCAACAAGGCTTTCCCCAAATATGATTTCCGATTACCATCTATTGATGTTATTTTTGACGCGATGGTTGGTTATTAGCTGTTGTCTCTCATGGATGGGTTTTTGGATATAACCAAATCAGAATCTCCGAGGATGATCATACCAAAAATACATTTATAACTCCTTGGGAACTTATTGTTATGTTGTCATGTCATTCCTAATGGGTGATGAATTATATATTTCATGATCTTATCCATAATATTGTGGATGATCTTCTCGGCTAAGGTTAGAAAGTGCTGAAAACACCCGATGTGCTTCGTATCATTCTTTCTCACTTAATTGAATATGACATCACGTTGAATCCGGAAAAATGTGTATTTAGTGTAATAGGAGGAAATATTTTGGGATACATCATATCTTCATGAGGGATTGATGTAGACCCAACCAAAATCGAGTTGTATTGGAAATGACCCCACAAATCGGATGAGTGCGGGATCAGATTTTTCTTGGAAAACTCGGTGCAATTCAAAGGTTTATCCCTGATCGACATTTTCTATTAAACCAATCAATAATTTGTTGAAAAATGATTGTTGAATTAATTAGACAGAAGAATGCAATGAGGCATTTGATTTGGTTAAATGGTTCTTGCTATCTCCCCCCACACTCATGCCACCTAGGTGAGATTGCCCCTTAATCTTGTATTCACGAGCTACGGATGTATCATTATCCTACATGTTATCTCAAGAAGATGATGATAAATAAGAATGTGCGTCTACTTCATTAGTCAAATATTTCTTGATTATAATACATGTTATACATAAGAAAAGAAGGAATGCCTTGATATATTATTTGCAACAAAGCGCTTAAGACATTACATGATAAATAAAGAAATAAGGGTTATTATTAAATTGGATCATCTACAGACATTTCTCACATAAAGGTCCTTATCTAAGAAAGATAGACACTTCATAACTCTGATGGGTGAGTTTGAGTTAACATCCGTTAATCAAAAGTTCTTCAAAGGATAATTCATTATGACACTGGTTGGCTGACAACCCATTAGATGGAGGTGATCTAGTAAATCTGGAATTCCCCGACGAGTGTGTGTATTTTATGGAAACCAAGCCTCCCATTTATGTGTTCCCATGGTACATTAATATCATTAACTTCATATTGGACCATACATATCCAGAAGGGGCAACATCACAACAAAGAAGATGGTTACGTGTTATAGCCACTAAGTATGTTATCTTGGAGCAGGTGCTCTATCGTAGAGCCTTTAATGGAATGTTGTTAATATGTGTTGATGAAGAAGAATCCGAGAAGATTCTTTATGAATCGCATAGTGGAGTATGTGGAGGTCACTTCGGTGGCCATGCCACTACTTGGAAGATACATCGGATGGGCTATTTCTGGCCCACACTAGAACATGACGTGGTAGAGTTTTTGTGCAAATGCCATAAATGTCAAGAGTTCTCCCATGAGATCCACATACCAGCATAGGCTCTACAACCAATTGTAACACCATGGCCCTTTTCCACGTGGGGCCTAGATTTGATAGGGAAATTCTCTCCCTCATCAACAGATGGTCATAATTTCATAATCATGGCCACATAAGAATTTACTAAGTCGGTAGAGCCCATGCCTCTTACCACCGTGCCTGGAAGTTTTATCGCTAAATTCATTTTGAACTAAATCATTTATAGGTATGGGGTCCCATAAGTCATTATCTCAGATAATGACACATCTTTCAAGAATGAGGAAGTATGTGAATTGTGTGAAAAGTTCAAGATAAATCACCATAAAAAAATTCTCTATTATCCTTAGGCTAATCGATAGGTTGAGGCTATTAACAAGACATTAAAATCCATTCTCCTTAAATGATCAAGGAGAACAAAATAGATTGGCATTTAAATGTTTTTCCAACCTTGCGGGCCTATCGGACATTGGTAAGAACGTTGACAAGGGCAACCCCCTTTTCTTTGGTATTTGGTGTAGAGGCAGGGTTTACTGCTCGAAGTTGAAATACCTAGTCTTCGTATCTCATTACAAGGAATTCTAAGAGAAGAGGGCTATCGAGAGGCGCAAATCCCTCAATTATAAATTCTTAATGAATCTAGAACCAATATTGAACAATGTCATAGCATTTGCATTGACCAAATGGCTTGAAAATAAAACAAGAAAGTCTATGAGCATGAAATATATGAGGGAGATTTGGTTTTGATACTTGACAACCAAATAGACAAAAATACCAGCTGATGTAGCCTAGAATCTACTATATAAAACCTAGGTGCATGACACATCACACACCCTGCCGAGTGCTTACTCGAAGTGTGCAAAGGTACTGTGTACCTCTTTTAGAGTTTCTTGTGCAAGATGTTAGTGTAATGAAGATACAACATATTCAAAATTGTAAATAAGCATAACATTCCATAGAGCATATTCTAGATCTAGGTCTTAGAGAATCATGAATTAAACAACCATAATAATATTAACCATACAAGAACCAACTACAGTCATGTTTAAAACCATTATCCATCCAATATACTCCATTATATTAAACATTGAATTACATAGAAGCTTCTTACATTACAAAGCATTACCATAAGTTATGCACGTATTAGATCCAACAACATAACTCTACAATAATTCACTATTCAACCTCTCTATAACTACACAATTCACTACATATTTATAGGGGTGGGGACTTGCCCTTCACCGCCTACATACTTCCCAAAATAGGTCACATGTTGATAATAGCTATGCGCCTTTACAATACCATGCACACATGCAAGTGCGCTAATAATAGACATCTTATAGTTAACTGGAAGAAGTAATCCTATTATTATCTTGAACTCATACATGGCGCTTATTAGATGCTCATTCCAAAAATAGCATTTGTGTGTCACGCAAGTCTCCATCCCAATGTGTTCTCCACATGTTATCTTCTAAAAATAGCATGCATCCATGAAAATGATAAGTCCCGAATCAACTTATCCCGCACGAATTTCCTCCCTATCCTTTCTTGCCTTCAAGTACGCCTTGTTCCTGCATGTGAATCCTATGTGTGTATTCTCCTTAGGAAAATATTGTCTGCTCAACATTACCCCAAACTAAAGTACATTATCATCCCGATAATGGGGATTATTTATGATGTTCCCAAAGAATAAATAATAAGAATGGAAAGAATATAATGAATCACTATACAAAATAATAGACCTCTACTCTACAACACATTCTTCTTCAACCGGAAGGATCAATTATAGATATTCTATTTTAATCACAGCCTTCAAAGTCTTCCATTTATCAATGCGGTCCTTGGCTTCTCTAGAATATCTATGGAAATAGCTTCCATTTCATCCTAATTAATTTTTTTCCTTTTCATTCTACAATACTTGGACAACATTGGCCATAGCAGTCATCATTCCCTCCAAAAGATCCATCTTCTATGCTATGTGCTTCCCAATCTCATATATTTTCTCCTTATGTGGGTCTTAAGCTACTACAAGGGCTTCATGCTTCTATTTCACAAGTTCCAATATTTCTACGCATCCCAGTGTCTCATATTTCATGGCCTTCAAAACATCATTATCTTCAACCAAATTTATGATCCTTATCACTACTTCTGGTGCCACACAAATATTCAGAGCTTGGTCAAATTTATATAGTTCACCCTTCATATTTTGGAGCAATGCCTCATAATTTAAAATTTTCCTAACCATGGAGGCCCTTGCTCTTTTTGCTTCTTGTTCAGGATCCTTTGGTGTTGGCATTTGAATTAGTCCATCTTCTAGCACAAAATCAACCAATGTGCGCACATAATGCATAATCAAAGGAAAATTCTCAGGTACCTTAAAATCAAGATGAGGTCTTACTTTTAAAATGTAGTCACCAATTTCTTCTGCCATGCTAATGAAGGCCTCATTATTTTTCTATTCTAGGTCCTTCTCTCCTTTTAAATGCATTATTTCTACATTTTTGCCTTGTTATCTTCAAGTAGTGCTCTAATGGTGGCAACCTTATCAATGTTCCTCTGTGCCACCTCTATAGATACCTTAACCAAAGCATTTCTCACCTACTCATTAGACATTAGAGTAGGCTTGACTATCATGTGTCTTCTTTGGGGTGCCTTCTTCACTCTCCTTGATACACAAGATTCCTCACAGACATCAAAATTTGGCTCGTCCATATGGGTCTACATGGACCAGGATAATTATTTCCTTGTGTGCATGGTGGCCATGTTTGATCCATCATCTCCCATCCATACAAATCCTTAAGGTCTATTGTGCTCTGAAACTAGGCGTGGATGATTTTTCTTGTGTCCTTAGTATAGCCCATACTTGGCACAACATATTCTTCACTTGTTCTCTTTGTTCTTGGCCCCTTAGGAACTTGAGTGCCAAGGTTTAGAGTTAGCCCTTCTCCTTCCTGAGTAGTAACATGCACGCTAGGTTGCTCTTGCATTGTCTCTTCTTCTTCCTTCATCCCTTCCTCTTCATCTTTCATTTCTTCATCTTTGGGTTCCTCCATATCTTCTGGTTGCATTGGGGTTCCAGGCGCGCTCTCCTCAGACTCCTCCGCCTCCTCATCCAACTTCATCTTTCTCCTTCTCTTCTTCTCAAGTGCCTCTTTTTGAGGGGAGATTATAGGTGATATTATTAAAGGCTGTGGTGTTCCTGCACCTTGGGTTGTGTTTCTTCTAAATACCTTTTTAAACCGACACTATTAAGAGATTGTATCCACGTCCAAGCCCTCTTCTCCCTCTTGGGCCTGTTGTGGAGTATGTGCATGCTCACTCTCCACTTTTTTTGTGGGCTACCTCCGGCCTCTATGATCTAATCCTCCACTATCTTTGTGTTCCTCTTCCTCCTCATCTATCTATATGGTCAATTCATGCTTTGGAGCTAGCACATTCTCCATTATGTGTTTGCCCTTAGGTGGCCCGAGAGCATTAACTCATTCTCCACATACTTATTAATCTCCAACCTAGACTTGAGCTAAAGATGTATGAGCATCAATCCAATGTTCCCAATAGATATCCAAACTTACTGGATTCATACTTATGATGTCTGAAATGAGCATCTCAATGTAGGTAGACCGACCTAGATATACATATGTTTTTCTTGAGGGTGTGGTAGTCACAATATACCTTGTCTGCATTGAATTTCATCCTACACGCATCAAAAAATCTATGAACTAAGGCCTGGAAGTAGCATGCTATGAAGGAATAAGGAATTTTGCACCATGGACTCCATGTCCCATCCTTCATGGCAAACTACATGATGCAGAAGTGTTGATACACCAAAATTGTATTGCCTTGCCTATTACCGAAGGTATTTCCTTTAGAATATACCATTCCTCCTTAAACGTAGTGTGAATTTTGTCATACCACATTTCTACCCTTTGCTTGAATGGGCCACTCATTGATCCTTCACATAAATATTTCTCGAACCTTTCCATGAGGGACTTCTTCTCAATGGGGTATTCCCAAATTTTATTCTTTGGCCCATCGAGCACTCTAATTTCTACAAAAACAAGAGATAAGAGGATGGCACCAAAACTTATCTTTTCACCTATGCACGCTTCCTCAACAATGGTTTCTACAATATAGCCTGCTAAGTTGTATATTTCTCCCTCTATCATCTTCTTTGCAATGTATAGCCACATTGTATTTACTGTGACCATCTCCCTTGATCATTTAGCTTGGTGAGAAGATGCATGGCTGGCTACCTGCACCACAAAATACTTCCTCAATCTATATATGTCCATTCCACGTGGACCCTTGGTATACCCCAAATCCTTTCTTATGGCTATAACCGTTGTTTTATTAGTCAGATCACTAACAATGTCTGTCCATGTTCCCTTCAATCTTGTTAATGTTGTAATTAGGGCTGTTGTGAGCATAACCCTATGTTTAGAAAAATATAATTCCTTATGGACTCTGCTCATAATCCATTGGTATAAAGGTTCATATTTTCCAAAATATGGGAGCTCATACAGTTGATAAACTCCTACCTGCTTAAGCAACTTTTCCCCAGTTTCATCATATACTAGCATATCTTCCATCATGCGCTTGTTGTTCTTCTTATTTAGCAAAGTGTCCAAGTCTCCCTTGTTATCATTGGTGTGGTGGTTATAATCATTTAATTTACATTTTTGGATGTGGGAATCCCAATCTTTCCGACTATTACTCCTTTTGGGTACTGCATCTCTGAAAAATTTCTCTCGAGGAGCAATTTCAACCTCAACTTCCACCTTTTTCTTTCCTTTTATGCCTGCTGCAAGTGCTTTCTTTGGTGCCATCGTAAAAATCCTTCCTTTTGTATTTTGTGTCAAGTAAGTTCAAACCCTAGCTTGAAATCACATTCCCTAGCTCAAAACCACGTGCCCTAGCTCCTTCTCAATGCTTTTGCTTCACTCAAACCCTTCACCAATGGGGATGCAAGCCTTTTCCACGCACAAATCTACTCTCCACGTCTAGTTTTGAATTCTCTGCACCTCAACACGATTCACTTGGCTCGTTTGTACTTAGCTCACTCAAATAATTGTGATTACAAAGGTAAAAATGAACCCGCATCACGTCATTAGATAAATTTTCAATATGTTAGTGCATTTATTGCTCCTTCACCTACCAATAATCCTCTCATTAATTGACCATTTTAAATTTTTGAAAATTTCCACATGATATAATTTCACTCCCCAACTATAACCTTCTAGCATACCTTCCTATCTTATGGCTATAGACTTATCTTCCATGCGCCAATTATGCCGTATGCTGCAATCTCATAGTAGTTTCCATAGATGCTTCTTACCTCACATTATACTATCCCTTCATTATTTTCCATCTATGGTCTTCTTTAGAAGTAATCTCCTTTCTAATAGCTCCTTTCCATACTTGAATAGCACTGTAATAGTTTATTCTCATGTGTACCCATTTTTGAATAAAAACCACCCCACACCAATGGTATGTGCAGTCCTCTACGCATAAAAATACTTCAAATTGTAATTAGCTTCCAACACGCAAATGCGCTTATTACACAAAACACCAAACTAAATTGAAAAAGCATAGCGACGAAGAAGGAAATACATTAAAGGAAATACAGAAAGGGAAACCTATACTAAATGGAAACACTACCTTATTACAAACACCAAGAAGAATTATTTATAGTAGGGCTTCAGCCTACTCCCATTAAAGTAACCAAGTAACCGCATTCCATCAAGCACCTCTAACTGGAAAGTGCTTGAGTCAAGTATATGAGTGATAACATATAGTCCCAACAAATGCACCTTGAGCTTGCCTAGATGGCACAAAAATTAGAATCATAAAGTAGTACCATCTGTCCAACCTCAAGCTTCTTATCCCTGATGTGTCGGTCATGCCATGCCTTTTGCTTGGCCTTTTCCTTCTTCTAACTCTAATGTGCTATGGCACACCTCTCATCCAACTATATTAACATGTCAATTCTTTTGTTGTAACACTTTCGCATCAACTAGATCTCTAGTGTGTGTAATACATAAAGAAGGTAACATGAATTCCATATGAAGAATTACTTCTATGCCAAACACCAACTAAAAGGGTGTGGCCTTATTCAACTTTATGTAGGTTATTCTATACGCCTAAAGTACAACATAAACTTTATCATCCCAATATTTCCTTCCAAAATCACAAATTTTTGTCAAGGTCTGGCTCAATATCTTGTTAAACACCTCAACACTACCATTTTCCTGAGGATGATAGGGTTTAGTCTTGTGGTGCACAACCATAAATGCATCCAATAATACCCTAATTGTCTCATTCAAAAAGTGTGTACCCCTATCACTTGTCAAGCTCAGCGTACATCCATACCTACTAAGATAATTTTCCCATAAGAACCTAGCTGCTATACTTGTTGTATAATCCTTTATAGGTACTGATTTTTCCCACCTTGTAAGATAATATGTGCAAGTGATGATATAGCGTGATCCAGTTCTACATGGCTGGTGAAATAGAACCTACAAATTCTATAGCCCATTTATCAAATGGCTCTGCACTAGCAATAGGATTCAAAGGAATTTCATCTCTTTTCTTAGGTTTTCCAAGGTGCTGACAGTGATCACATGCCTTACAATACTCTTTACAATCCTTGTATAGGGTCTCCCACCATAATCCAGCGAGTAGAATCTTGTGCGCAGTGGCGTCACCTACATAGTGCCCACCTGCAATACCACCATGAGCCTCTTCCATGATATCTTTGCACTCATGTTCCAATACACACCAGCACAATACTTCATCTCTGCCTAGTTTGTATAAATCTCCACTAAACAACATAAAGAGTGATGTGTGAACTACAAGTTGTTTCTTATCTAATGCTTTCATTCTTTCTGGCACCATACCCATGCATAAAAAGATAGCGATATCCCTAATTCTAAAGGCATGTAATGTAACTTTGTATAATTGTGCATATGACATTGTATCTTTAATTATATGTGTGTCCTCCCGATGAATCCTTGATAGGTGGTCTAGGCAGAATTACTTTTAGTTGGTTATACCACTCTTTGTGAAATCAAATTCTCGGAATAAGAGCACCCATCGACATATGTGCCCCTGTAAAACTATCTTATTTACCAAATATTTTAATGTCATATTATCAATATAGAATAGAAAAGGTGTTGCTAGTAAGTGCTATTTGAATCTATGCACCATGCAAATCAACGACAAGGCCTCGCACTTTGTTGTTGTATAATTCTACTCTGCAGGAGTCAACTTTCTACTAGCAAAACATAGATAGGATGATCTATAATACCTTCTCTAGGTTGAGCTAACACCGCATCAATGGTTTTGCCAGAGGCATTCACATGTACATGAAATGGTTTGTTCCATGAAGGAAAATGTAGAATGGGCATTGTTGTAAGTCTCTCCTTCAATGTCTCAAATGCACATTGTTACGGTTCTCCCCAATAGAACGTCCCTTTCCCTTTTAGTAACTCTTCCAAGGGTGTATAAAACTTTGCATATTCTTTGATAAACTATATATAATACCCTATGTGGCCCAAGAATCCACGCACCTCACTTTGATTGGTAGGCTCTTCCAGGCCTACAATGACTACAACCTTAGTTGGATCCACTAACAAAACTTCCTTGCAGATGATGTGCCTTGAAAAAGTTCCAAAAGGTGTAGAAAACATGCACTTCTTGATGTTTAAAGAGATGCTTAACTGTCTACATCTTTCAAAAATCAAGAAAAAAATTCACAATGATCCTTAACAAGTCCATACACTGTCCAATCATCCAAGTGTCTTTGCAGGAAGTTGTGAATAAAAACTTGGAATGCTTGAACAACTATGCATGAAAATACAACAGGTGCATTTTTCAAACCAAAGGGCATCACAATATATGTAAAAATTCCCCATTCGGTGGTGAAATTCATTTTCTCTTAATCCTCCTATGCAATTCTAACCTGATGATACCTAGAGAATCCATCTGTAAAAGAATAAACTTCACACCCTGCAACACCTTCTAATATTTCCTCTATGAAAGGTGTAGGAAAAGTATCAATCACACATGTAACATTCAATTCCCTGTAATCCACACAAATCCTAATCTGACCATTTCTTTATACTGATCACCATGGGGCTAACCCACTCTGATTCCTTCATGGGCTTGATAATGCCAGATTTCAACATTTTGTCAATTTCTTCTTTAAATTTGACGTGCAGTTTAGGGTTCATCATGTAAGGTCTCTTCTTGACTATGCACGCACCTTATTTTAGCTTAATCTTCATCTCTCATAATGACTCATGCAATCCTTTTAACTCATGGTATCCCCTAGGAAATAATTTCCTAAAATCCCGTAGTAACTCAATCATCTTTTCCACTTCAAAATCAAACCAATAATCCCCAATTTTTGCCTCCTTAGGTTCAACATCTACACCAATGTTCACTTTCTTTTTCTTCATAGGTTCAACATCTCGTGCCAATGTTCACTTTCTTTGTCTTCATAGTTTAATGATAGGAATGAAAATTCTTATCCACACTGTCTAACACTTCGCGTGTGCCTACTAAATGATATATATATAAATTTTCTACTTCTTCATCATCCACTAGGTAGACCATCTTTCCTTTTTATTTCTCATAACAAACACGCTTAAGTAGTGTGGCATCTGTCTCTTCTACTTCATCAAAACACACTCCTAAGTCTACCTCACCAAATAACTCTGAATGAGTTCTTTAGCCTTTGCACTATCTCCCATAGTTAAGTGCTTTATAAACCTTAATGCCTCTTCCACCAGAGGTTTAGTATAGGAGTAATCAAAATTCTAGGTCATTCCTGCAATCAAATCATGTCAATTTCCAGTCTCCCTATGAAAGTCTCGCATAAACATACTAAGATTGTGCACAACATTGTAAAGTGGAATAAAGTTTGTGCCCCAAAGTGAAGATGGAAAATCTTCCTACCCCTATGTCCGAGTCTCACACACTACTGAATGTGGTGTTAAACAGTTGATTACCATGATATGCAGATTGTAGTAGGTGCATTGTTCTGAAAAACCAAGTGGTTAGAGTAATTCTGACTTCATTCCATTCCATAAGATTGTCCTTTTGAACCATCCACAAACACGCTACTGTCCCACACAAGGTATATACTAAAATATTCCTTATTTCCACTTTATTTGTCCACTTCTCCTCCATGGCACATAAAAATACCATTGGATCTCTTTCTCCAGTGTATCGAGGTATAAGGTTGTTACCTATTCTCCAAATACATCGAGGTTTACTTCTCCACGCAATTGTACTTCTTACTTCATGCCTAACCATCTCATACGTGCCATGTGCCCAATTGTCACAAGAAATACTTGTAGCATCATTAATAGATCGTGCATCTTCCCACTGGAGTATTCTTTCCTTTGATGGATCAAGTACTTCTGGGTCTCGAATGGCGTGTACATAAATTATGTTTAGGTCTTCCTCGCTCAAAGGTTCAACATAAGGTGCATATTTCCCATCTATCAAAGGGATAATTACTCTTTCTTCCTTATTCTCAAAACTTATATACCCCTTGTTGAACAATAAATAAGCATTATTTTCATAACACCAAGGCCACCCAAGTAGATCTAGGAAGTTTAATTATTCTTCAAGTGCTAAGACCTCAAAGTCCCAAGTGAACTTGGTCCTTGTATAGTAATGGATGCACCCTTTAAAACTCCTATGGGAGTGGCCTTAGTTTGATTGGCCATGAATAGTACATTAGAGGATGGTTGTAATGGAGGTCTACCCATCTGTACCCATGCATCTAAAGTAAGCACATTAACTTCCACACTGTATCAATCAATATATTACTCAAGAGCCACCCATCCACAATAGCATTAGAGTGATCTCCTTGTCATAATCCAAGCTATTAGGGGAATATTAGCATGCAGGATATGTCATTCATTCTCAATACTTATGCATGATTGTTTCCTTTAGCCAATTCCCTAGTAATGGAATGATATTCTCTTGGCACAACATTTTGCATACCTCTTTCAAGTCATAAATATCCAATTGAGCTATCTCTACTACCTTATTTTGTTCTAAATTCCATGATCTTTCCTTCAAATAATGTATCTCACCCTGAAGATTTATGCATACCTCCATAGTGTCCTGATAAACCTCCTTCTGATGTGTAGGATCTAGGTACCTTGCATGTAAAACTTCCTCCTTGGTGATGGTAAGATTATGTTGTAATACCTTTCTGGTGTGTACAACTTCAAGCACGTGTAGTAATCTTCATAGGTAATACCTCAGGTTCTAGTGCTAGATTTGTAATCCAATGATTTTCTACAACACGTTGTATTCTAACCATCCCTACACTTTTTCCTTTTGTTTATGCTGATTTCTAAGATTCTCATATAAGTTCGGACATTCCTCATAGCTTTGATTCTTCCCAAAAAAAGGACAAGTAATATTATGAGGACATTCACACTGTAGTGGGAGATATAAATGTAAAACATGTTTTGTGAGGTAACTCACCTCATCCACCACCATGACCTTGACCCCCAACTCTACCATGGTATCCTCAACCTCTACCATGACCTCCTTCAAAGCACCCTTCGTTCCGATCATAGCGCACTTGAGTGTGATCACAATCATGGTGCTCACTTTTACCTTTAGAGTTATATGATACTCTAGTCTATTGCACAATGATATCTATGGCATCATGGATCTGACCAATCAACCTGTAGTCTTTTGTATCGTGAGTCATGGATTAGAAAATTTTACAATAACAAGATACATTCTTCCTTATCGCGCATTGTAATAATGGTCATAGATTACATCATGGTCCAAATGACATATCTCATAGTCCAACAAGTAATGAATGCATTGATATGTGAGGACAAATATCTTTGGTGTGCCCTTCCACTTCACAATTTGTACACCAAATCCCAGTGTGTGTCTCGTGTGTTGAATTTGCCGATAGTTTCTCCAAATTCTATTCCATAGTTCCAATCCGTGCCTCCAAGAATGGGCTCACTCTAGTACCTATACTTCCAACTACCTCATCACATAAAGCTACTTCAAGTGCTTTGCATAGGTCTCGTATAAGTCTTATCTAAACACACCCTCCTAAAAGGTGTGATCAAGCCCCCAAAAAACCACTGTGCATGCTAGATTGCATGAACGGACATCATATTCACAAATGCTCTTACTAGTTCCCTACTTAATATCCTTGAGCACATTTATACTCTTCTTCTCAAACTCAGGGATATGAAACTCCTTAAGTAAAGTATCCTTTAATGTTACATAATCTACGCAATTCTAATCAAGGTCAAACTTTATGTACCAACTGTGTGCACATCCCTGCAATGTAGTTGCAAACTGACTTACCTCATGCTTAGAAGTCATAACTCCTTTTACGCACCATAGTATCTCACACACATATACATTTTCGCATAATCTTCTATGCCCTTATACTTTGTTAGAAAAAGAGACATCTCCATGTAAATATTATGGGGTTGGTGTGGACACTACCCACCGATCCAAAACCTCTCATGTTACCTCTACCTCCAAAACAATCGATCCACTAGAACTAGATCCACCTATGCCCCCTAATCCTCCATCTCGTATCTAAAAGTGGACCGGTGGATGTACTACCCTATATCCCAACAAAGTGGTATGAAAATGAACTCCTATATTTTTTAAAGTGGTACTACTCCCAAAAGTGAGTTCAATATTCGGCGCTTGAGTTACGTGTTGACGATGCACTTGAAAATGTACCTCTAAAAAACAATGAATATGTTTTCCTACTATATATGTACTTGTAATTGGACTTACTCCTACTCTTCTACTACCCAAAATAGCTTGTTGACTACTGGTTGTACTAGATACTAGAAATCCAAGTGCAAGGGATAGGTTACTGTGTAGATTCAAATGCGCACTGCGGCCTAGATCATCTTTGTTAGTGCACTCCCATGTGAGGCCGAGGAGGGTTCCCTATTATGCTTTCCCAAATGGGGGAGTTCCATATGCTCTAGCTCCATGCCTCTTACATGAGCTTCAAATCCTTCATGATCCATCTCTCTCTGCAATACCATCTCGCTCTACAATATCACACTACTTCTCTATCTCTCTCTCACATGCCTCATTATAATTAATCCTCCTTTCTTCTCTCTACCTCTATGTCATTAGGTCTGTCATTTTTCACCAAAATTGTTCATGCCCCCATGTGTGGTGGGGTTTAACTAGACATCATTTTTTCTTCCAAGTTTAGGGTTACCATAAAAATTTTGATCACTAATGGAAGGCCTTGCAAATGAGTTCCCATTAGATAACATAAAAAATGGAACTCAGCTACCTTCAGGAAAGAATAAATGGAAATTGAGTACTCCAAAATATAACTATTCAAAACACCATAGAACCAAGTATATAAAGCACGCGTCCAAATCAGATCAGCATCATAAAGGTCTTTAAATTATTCTTGTGTCCCAACAAGCATGCGACACCTCCAATTCCTTTTAGACACATAAGCAACCAGCCATTCATACGGCTCTACCGAGAAAAATAACAAATAATCTCTCATATGTATAGTCATACAAATTATGCTCCACCCATGCACATGTGTCAAACTCATATACATTGTTGAACCTCTGAGCATACTCTTCTTCCATATCCTTTATCCACTCCTCAACACTTACTAAGGTAAAATGGTAGATCTTCATCATGAAGCATCCACGAAAACAGTGAAAAAAGAGGTCCCGGCAATAGAACCAAATATGCAACCTAGAATCATGAAATAAACAATAACCATAATAATATTAACGATTCAAGAACCATTTATATTCATATTTAAAACTAGTATCCATCCAATATACTCCATTATATTAAACATTGCATTACATAGAAGATTCTTACACTACAAAGCATTACCATAAGTTATGCGCGTATAATATCTAAAGCATTAAAAGATAACTCTACGATAATTCACTATTCAGCCTCTCTTTAATTACACAGTTCACTAAATATTTATAGGGGTGGGGAATTTCCCTTCACCACCTACGCACTTCCCAAAAATCTTGCATGCTAATAATAGCCATGCACCTTTACAATACCATGCACACATGCAAGTGCACTAATAATAAACATCCTATAGTTAACTAGAAGAAGTAATCCTATTATTATCTTGAACTCATGCATGATGCTTATCAGATGCTCATTCCTAAAATAGAATTTGTGTGTCGTGCAAGTCTCCATCCTAATGTGTGCTCCGCACATTATCTTCCAAAAATATCCCATATCCATGAAAATGGATAAGTCCCGAATCAGCTTGTCCTTGTGCGCATTTCCTTCCCTATCCTTCCATGTCTTCAAGTACTCCTTGTTCCCATGTGTGAATCCTATGTGTGTATTCTCCTTAGGAAAATATTTTCTACTCAACACCAACGAAGGAAGGATATTTAGGCCCATGTGGTTGGGTCCATATCAAGTAATAAAAGACTTTAAAAATGGGTAATTTCACTGTTTACACTAGAGGGTGAGGATTTTAGTGAAACTGTAAACTCTCTTCACATAAATATGTATTACGCATGATCCATTAGCATTTTCATATGTACATTATTGCATATGCATTGCATTTTCATCTGCGAGTTCATTTTGTAAAAAATTTTATCAAGGGAAATATTCTTATAGTAATTCCTAAAAACTTCTAAAAACATTGGAAAAACATTCAAATCATGTCTCTAATAATCTTCACAAAGTGTCATCAATTGTTTCCAAATCGGTGCTTTAATTCAAGTAAGATAAGAAAAATATTTGAAAATAATCATACTAAGGCCTCGCATTCTTGGTTTACGCTCATAGTTTCTTCTAGGTTATGTGTCTTTGCCTATAGTACTGTTTCTAGAATCTTCATGGTGTCATATCTATCCCAGATACATCTATTTGGAAATAAGAACATTCTAGCCACTTTTCCTAGATAAATAAGTCAAATGCAAATCCACAATATTTTTTTATTTTACACATTTATTTTCCCTACCAACCTTTGGTGTTGAGCTTGTGTCTCTTACTAGTGATATAGGGTTAGGAAAGGAGAGAAATTCCCTTACTCACCTATGCCTTGCCCATGGTGATGAGCCCATACTTCCTACTGGTAGCATGGGGCAAGGTGTAGGGGGTCTCTTTGAAAAAATTGAAAGTTAGAAATAGTTCATTCAAATATTGTGAAATCATAAGTCAAAACAAAGTGAATTAGATGTCCAAAATTCCAAAAGAGTTTAAAACCTCAAAACCAGATTTTTTCAACCAAGTGGCCATCTATGGATCTAAGTCTAGATAAACTGGAAAGAAATTCACATTTTAAACTATGAAGAAAACTTGAGTAGAGTGAGGTTGTAGTGTCTTAATTTGGTTTTGTCAAATCCTTGTCTTTCTCTCATCATTACCATTCAACAAATTTTCATAACTTGTGCCCTTTCTGGCTCTCGGTGTTGAGCCCTCGCATCTTACTGGTTGTGTGGAGTTAGGAGTGGGGAAATTTCATTCACTTATCATATCACTCTTTCACCACATTTTTCCAAAACAATACAAAGTACCAAAAGTTTCTTAGAGAAACTAAAGTTCAACATTACAATGTGATTACATTATCATATATCAACATTACAAAACACAAAAAAACATTATGTTAGCATTCATATCCACTACATACATTCTAAAAATCATATAAAAATGGAATTTATAAAAATATAGAGTACACATGTGAAGTGAGCCAAGAGGAAGTCAACTCAGATACAAAGAATTGTTGAACCCAAAAATTGAGGAAGTTTGTATATATCATAATAATTCAAGTTTGTATATAATGTCATCATGTGCTAGGCTTGGTCAAATCGCTCACAATGAGCCCGAAATATACAAAAAAATCATATAATGCCCCAAAAAATGGAAATAAAGCAATAAAATGCCCAATTGTCTATCAATCCCTATGGGATCCCTTGATTGGTGCATGGATTCGTCCAAGACTCCTATTGTGGCTACGGAAATGGGAACAAACCGAATGGTGGGAGTACTCATGGTGACAGTCACTAGCTATGGTCTCGCTATGAGAGTGACTCCACCTCATCAATCACTCAACTACCTCATACCCAACCACCTGAGTACGAAGAGAGGTCATCACCTCCACTACCCTCTAGATGGGTGAAAACACATAAGTTTATTTGTCACCTGCAAGTGGCTAGACCGAATCCTCTTTCATCTTGGATCGGGTATTCCCGAGGGGATCAACAGGGTTTCCATGCACACCCATCAAATAATATCTCACCACTCCTGTGTAGTCGCTGTAAACAAGAAAAGAAGAAATGATAAGTTAGAAAATTACAAAAACAAAACAAACAAAAAGAAATACCAACTAACATTTCCAAATAACAAAGTGAAGGGAAGAGTATCAACATACTTGGATCTCCAAACATAAAAGTAGGGTCAATGGTGTTACGTCTCTCGATGGTGGGCGTGGGAATCCCCAAAGCCAGAGGTGAGATGTTGTCCTATCACAAACTCATCATCTCCCTCTCCGTCTTGAGGAAGTGGTCCCTTCAAGACCAAGGTATCTCTCTCCGCGCTTTCCTCCTCTCACTCCGCTTTCGGCATATATTGAGTTTCATGTCACTTGGGGTCACTTTCCTCTACCTCTATATGAGCTATCCTGGTAGCCTCACTACCTAGCCTTTCATCATCTTTCCCCTCTCTAATTGACTTCATCGGTCTCATCTCTTGCATACTCCTCAGATTTAGAGTCTACATCAATGGGCTCATCCTCCTGTGCACTAGGAGCATGAATAACCTCAATTTGGAGTATGGATGCTCAAGGGGAACCAATTGCTTGTCAGGCATAAGCCACCTACCTCACTGCAATGGTAACTCCTAGAGTAACCACTATTTAGCCAAGATCTCCTCTAGGGCCCTTCTCGGTCCTCCTGAATATTCCTATATACGGGTGCCACTAGAGGAAGCATATCAACATAAGGGAGGCCAAAATTTAGAGAAATGCGGTCAAATGGGTGAATCTTGACTCTCATTGTACTTTCAAAAACTCGACTAGTAGTGGAGAAAGCTACCACTGTGGTCACCTCCTACCCCCATAACCCTGCCATATCCTAATAAGGTGTGGCAACCATGTCCATTGTAGTCAGAGAAGCCACTAGTTGATGTGGCATCTGAAGAACTGAAATTGTTGTCCACCTAGCTACTCGAACAGCCCCGGGTCCTACACTGGTATTCCCCTCCCATAAGGGGTAATACGCTCATATACCTAGCTCATGACTAGCGTGGGATGGCTCAATGACTATCCTTGTAATCTGATAACCTTGTATAGGTCATGATAGGTGGTCCTAAGGATATTTGGTCTCCAAGCATAGATGTGGCCATGACCCTTAATCTATGCGATGATTAGAGCCCGACAATAAAGAAGAGTGTCACCACCCTTGTCCGCAATCAAACGTAAGGACAAGATACCCATGATAGCTCTGTGAATGATGGGAATAGGAGCATTGGAAATAGATCGGACCTTTATCCCCTTCTTTAAACCAAATGATACAATAGCATCCCCCATGTAGGTGGTCCACTGAGTCATCACAGACCTAGATCCTGCTACCTCCAAGGTGAGTATTCTCCCAAGTATCGGAAGGCCAAGAATGCAAGTACATGTCCTCTAAGGTGATAGTCCACTCACCCCTGGCACCTGGAAGCCAAAAATGTTTTTGTCTACATCCTAATAAGAAAGAAAGACACACAAAGATATGACTAGCAATAGTGACATGAGGCACCTACTTAATCCTCCAAATCCTTTCCCTTTTGAGGGTATTTGTCTTGCCCGAGTTATCTCGGTCTAAAATCTTTGGGAGCTAATCACACTCCCTCTCACGACTCCAACGGATGTATTCCTCCTCCTTCTACATCCACCAAAACATAGAAAAAGAGCAAGTTAGTAACGTATTTTAGGAAATAAGCTCAACAAAAACATCAAAAACATCAAAAATTCAAAAAAATCCAAGTTAGCACGCATTTTGGTCTTTCTGTTTAGAACCTCTCGCCCAATGCGGGGTAGTGATCTGGACTACTTTATACATTTTAACCCTAGAAAATGCCCAAAAATGCAAAAAAATACCATTTTAGATGAAATAAAAGACTTCCCTATGGGCCCCCCCTAGAGACTCATTTAAAATAAGAAATTTTGAAAATGATCCCTCCTAGGTAAACTTTTCAACATTTTTACATTTTAGGTTTAAAAACACAAAAGTGAAAAAAACCAACCTTAGACCATGCGGGTAATTATCCCACTCGTGGGGGCATGACCACAATCTTGTAATGGATGTTTTGGTGTACTCTCGAAAAAAATCACCATGATTTCGAGCTCTAAAATCACCAAATCAAATATGCGTAAATGAATTGAAAAATGAGTTTATTTTTATATATATGTTGTTTTGACCTCATTTTGAGTGTATGTGTTCATAGGGCTAGAGCGTTGGTGGCATATCTCTATATCCCCACACAAATAGTAATTCCTCTTGTCATTTTAGATTAGTGTTTATTTTTCGATATCTTATCTATATGCACTTGAGTCTTCTTTTCATCTTGCAGGTATCGGGAGTTTGGACAACGACATTTCAACACATGGGCATGTTAGGTATAACTTCTAACTCCCCATTTCGGGAATGCCATACTCGGACTCTACGTTTTATGCCTTTTCATGGCTAAGATGCTTCTCCGAGGGGGAAATATGAACACACCCAAAATTGCATTTGCTACATTTTCATAAAACAGTTACAAATGTCCTCAATGATTATTCATGTCATTTCAAAAGATGTTCAAGCTCCTAAACCCATTCACAATGTATATTTTTAGCCTAGAAATCCATACTTAGCTTTTCCATGCTTTTTTCTAGCTTCATGCTTCATTTTGTGCATGTTTTGGCCTTTAGTGTCAGGACCACCGCCCTAGTTGGGCGGCGGTTCTGCCACTTAGGAATGATGGCAGTCCTGAGTGATTTTTCCATATTCTATCATGCATGTTTTTGACATACGACTCTTCACTTAACTTTTAGGATGTGTTTGTGAACCAAATTTCCTAAAAATAGTCTTGATTTCTTAGTTTTCCTTCCCTCTTCTATTTTTAAATAGATTTAATTAGTTTGAATTTCCTCTTCTTTCCTTGTGCATGAAGGCACATCCCATCCCAATTCCTATATATTCCATTCTTATATTCAATCAAAAGGCTTGAGAATTTGTGTGTATCTTGTATAGTATTGTTGCCACAATCCTGCTAGGAATTACATAGCCAAGCTCAGATCTCTTGTGTTATCTCTCTTCTACTTACATTGCAACTAGACTACCTTCAACATACCATTTCTTAATTGTCTTCTCTTTTTGTTGTTCTTGCATTCCCAATCCCTTGGACTCATATGAACACCCAGAGAAAGAAAGGAACAAATGAAGGGACAGATATAACCAAATTTTTCAAAGATTTTGCTTATCCAGTTGGAATCATTTGCTTTTTTACTTCAGTTGTCAAATTATAAATTATGAATTATCCATTGCAAACACATATCAAATAGAGTAGTGAAATCATTTGTTTCAATTGATTAAGAAATTACAAATAGAGTAAGTCATTAGATAGTTTTCTCTTTGACATTACCAGGGAAGTTATGGGGAACAATAGCTATCTAGGGTTCTAATTTGTTCTTCACCTCTGAGGTAGGGTTTAAAGGGTTTTTTATTAAGTTATATTAGTTGTTTTAGATCTAGATTCACTTAATCACATAGATAATTAGCTACAACCAGCTAACTGTTTGTGTTTAGTTTTGTTTATTAGATTAGAAACATTTCTTAAAAACTAGAAAAGATTAAAAACATTTACTTTTTTTTATTAGTTTGCTTTCATTGTTTTGTTCTGATATATTGTGAAAAAACCAAAAACATAGATTAAATTTCCTTTAATAATTCATTTTTTTATCAAATTAATTCAATTTGTTCCATATGACTATCAACATTCCACAATAAGAGAATATGTGCGGTTGTGATCCATTGGTCTCGTAACCCAACAAGCCGAAATTGTTGGTGACATTAATCTTGGTTTACACTTATTAGTTTTACGGACACCTGCTAGGTATTTAGAAAATATTGAAAAATTAAACACGTTAAACATTTTGGCTAATCAAGCGTATGATTATTGGACTTTTGTTGGAAACAAAGTTTGATTGTGTGCATGACCATACAATGGCCACATCCTCCACAAGTTTTTAGTTGTGATCCCCAGGCCACAAAAAACCAAATGGGCCTACTGACCAACTATACATTGACACTAGTTTGTGTGCATCGAAGTATTTATATCATCACCACTTCCACCTGATATCATTACACAACTTTCTTTATTGAACATAGCAACCGGTTAGGCTAAGAATTTCTAGACTAGACCAAAAAAGCATGGAAAAGCTAAGTATGGATTTTAGCTAAAAATATACATTGTGAATGGGTTTAGGAGCTTGAACATCTTTTGAAATGACATGAATAATCATTGAGGACTAATCAAGTTTTATGAAAATGTAGCAAATGCAATTTTGGGTGTGTTCATATTTCCCTCGGAGAAGCATCTTAGCCATGAAAAAGCATGGAAACAAAGTTTGATTATTGGACTTTTGTTGAAACAAAGTTTGATTGTGTGCATGACCATACAATGGCCACATCCTCCACAAGTTTTTAGTTGTGATCCCGTGCCACAAAAACCAAATGGGCCTCTTCGACCAACTATACATTGACACTAGTTTGTGTGCATCAAGTATTTATATCATCACCACTTCCACCTGATATCATTACACAACTTTCTTTATTGAACATAGCACTTGACCGGTTAGGCTAAGAATTTCTAGACTAGACCAAAAAAGCATGGAAAAGCTAAGTATGGATTTCTAGGCTAAAAATATATCATTGTGAATGGGTTTAGGAGCTTGAACATCTTTTGAAATGACATGAATAATCATTGAGGACATTTGTAACTGTTTTATGAAAATGTAGCAAATGCAATTTTGGGTGTGTTCATATTTCTGAGAAGCATCTTAGCTAGAAAAAGCATGGAAAAGCTAAGTATGGATTTCTAGGCTAAAAATATACACAACTTTCTTTATTGAACATAAAGAACCGGTTAGGCTAAGAATTTCTAGACTAGACCAGAAAATTGTCCATAGTCCATGTGGTTTCATTATGCCTCTCATTCTTACTTCCATGAACTTGTATGGAAATCTATACGAGGTGCCCACATGTCACTTTCCACATGTTCAACAACCAAGTAGATAGAATCGACAAAGCTTTATATTGACCTGGAGCCTCCGTGTAGCTATTATATCAAATCGATCCATCACACCACTTCATCTTAGGAGAGCATTATTTTCCTTAGATTCATAGATCCCATTATTACGTGTCAAAGATATAAGGTTACCTCATTAGCTTATCCATCATCACCACACATACACTCATTTCTATTCTACACTGGTTGTCTCGGCATGACCTCGGGAAGTCAGGTGCGAAGAAGGTCACGTGTTGATTTTCTTTCATACAAATTGGTGAACCCAATGTGAAGATCTAGTCTCTAAATGTTTCCACTTTCTTCATCCATCCTTTATTATGCGGGTATTATTTTACCCCCGAATATGTCAAGATATGATGATTAGACAACAACAATCACCTTCACTCTCTACATGGGCAGATAACAATTTAATTGCTTAGGCTCCAAATCCTCTTCTTCAGGGAACCAATGTTGGTTCCTCTTTATGTATCGAGGAGCTTGACCAAATCACAGAACCGCATCCTCCTAAATAGTCAAGTTTTAACAACATGAATTTCACTTGGGAGATAATTTCATCTCCTCGGGTTTTGTTCCAACATCCCATTAGCATGCAATCGGACCAAATCCATCCTCTAGATGATGATTACTTAACATGATAAGCCAGGTGAAAACAACACTTCCATAATATAAAATAGGATTTTGTGGTTTCAAGGACATGTTAATGTCTTACTCCAAAAAAATATCACTACCCCTCCAACAATGGAAAAAATTGCCAAAGAGGGGTGGCAGAACAACGAACAATTCATAACAAGATACCACACTCCTCAAAAACCTCCAAATTTTCAAAACACCACCCCATAAATGAGTGATGTCATCTTGGCATTACTAGATAAAGTCAAAGAGTTAGAGTTTTCCCAACATACTCAAAATTCATAAATAGGGAAAGTAAGAGTTTCGACTATCTCGTAGAATTATAGACAAGTTCCTACTATGCGGGCTCCTCCAATTTATACTAGCACTCCAAACCCTAGAGATTTGATAACTAGGACATGCACCTTGGGTATGCCCCCTCATGCCACTTAAGGATTTCTACAATAGGTAGCAAGTCGAAGTGTGTTCTCAAATGCCATACTAGCTAGAAATGCAATGTTCCCTGGATTTGTGCCTTCGACTCCATATCAAAGTAGTCAACCCCCTTACATACACATGTACTCTAAATCACCATAGGGGGATATGTACACTTACCTAGGTCCATATGGACAGCCACATGGGATTCCATATGCCCCAAAAAAATTTATGTTGTGCCATTTCAGTAACTGATGAAACCTCCACCTCCCAACAAGGATCTTGATGGTTGAAACATATGCGGTGGGGACCTATTCCGAGTATCTCAAGGAACTGATATAGTTTTCCATCCAAAGTGTCATGCTCCCAAGACCCTTTCTTGATCTTCCAAATTTCAAAGGGGAGGGAGATCCTAATGCTCACATCAAATCTTATGAAATGGCCATTCAAGAGCCGTACGTGGGACACAGTTGTTGCGAAGATTTTCCCTAAGACGTTATAAGGTATTTCTCTTGATTGGTATTATAGGATACCAGAGGATTTAATACACTCCTTCAAGAAACTTGTGTCAGAATTTATTAAGGATTTTGATATGAACAAACTTTTAAGGACAAGAATTAGATAATTCCTTCATATCAAACAAAATCAAAATGAGTCCACAACCAACTTCATTCAAAGATGGTGACAGGTTCTCTACTTCTCTGCAAGTGCTCCAAATATGGATTAGACAGAGATTTTTGATTTGTTCCTCCACTCTCTTAATAGATAGATGAAGGAATAAGTCCAAAATTTCTGCTAATGAGCTATGAAGAGGTACTAAAAGGTGCTCTCTAGATTGATCAAGCACCATTAATAGTGGTCGTAAGACTTATGGAGAAAATGGAAGGTTAGTCACTCCTAACCAAAATAACCCTGGTTACTCCAACAATGTAAACAATAATTAGGGACCAAAGGTCCTTAATAATAATCATGGGGTTACAAGTGATGGTGTTACCAATCAGCCCAAGAAACCCAATGTTGTTAATTCTCCCAATACAAATACTACCAATAACAACAACAATGACAATAATCAGAGGAATAATAATTTCTCACCCTCAATCAACGCTATGGATTTTAATCATCCTCAACAACAATAGAAAAACAACCTTAACAAACAAGACAAGTGTAGAACCAAGGCCCTAATCGGTACTTAGACGGGTATCCAAACCAATTCCAAAATAAGATCACTGTTGATTTTCTTTCGTAAGTAACGTCTGCTAGATCCTCCTCTAAATCACACTTCTCTATAGAAAACAAAATGCAAAACACAGATGGGGATGGTCTTCCATGTGGGTCAATAGGAAAGAATGACTCATTCACTATATATGTTGGTAGCTTCAGAGACGATCCAAAAATGTCTCCTTCAATTGGTCATTGTTGAAAAACTCATGAAAAATTTAAGTTCCAAAGGAAAGGAACACACCCAACACCAAACCATGCTTTTATACCACTATTCGAAAAAGAAAAATAATAGAAAAAGATTGAATACATTACACATTGAAATATGAGCTGTAAATACAAGGCATGTAAGAGCCACAATTTTATATCCAAATGACAGATTGATAACTGAACCTTGGAAAATTAATAATTTCCCCCTAAATAATGTAATACATGTTCCATATTATGCTAACAATATTGACCCCGAAAGTCACCCAATAGAGTGAACTTATGACCAAGCACTACACTACATCTTATACTCCATGTATTTCTTTTACGTGTGTGTATAAATTTTTCCATAGGAATATCTTATGCAATATGCACTTGATAGTGAGCGATAGCTAGATGTACCAAAACAAATAGATGTGTGGATGGTAAAATGAAATTTCCCTCCTATGCATGTATGTAGAAAATTCAGTCCCTTTTCCCTTGAGTGAGGGCTAGATGGATGCCATTGAATCTCTTATAACTCTTTTGGATGTAATATTAGGTGGTGATAATATATGCTTAGAGTTTGGTCCTTTATTATGGTCACATAACTTTATATTTATATGATTCCCTTGTTTGAATTTTATAATTGACAACTAAAATGCCGACCCATAAGAAAACAAGATTCCCAAAAGAGGTGAGTAAGATACAAATAGATCGGGGGTTCCCAAAGGGGATGAGGGTGCCTCGATGCTTTGGTGTCTAAATTCAATAAAGATAAAGCAATGAAGATCAGACTGGGCTATGGAGTGAGCAAGACTAGAGAGAAAGAAAGAAAGAGGCCAAAGATAGATGTCAATTACTATTTTTCTCATTTAGGAATCATATGAATAGTATTATTTTATTTGTACCTAGAAATATACCCAAGTGCATGATTTTGTGTCTACAAAAGTACACTATAAAATTAAATATATTAAATGTTAATACTTTGCATGAAAAGGAAATAAATGAAATATTACATTTGACATAAGAACAAATATAACCAATAATAATCTCAAGACACAAAGTTCTATAAGAATCATTGTATTTCTTCTTTAAAAGGAACACAAAGTTTCCTTCTCTTCAACAAAGTCTTCACAATGATCAATCTCCATGGAAAGTATCTAAACACAAAGTTTTATTTACTTCCCTTCCTTGAGACCATAGGACACAAAGTTCCTCCAACCTCAAGAACCTTTACAAATGATCTCTAACTTCCTTTTATAACCCAAAATTTGGTTATAAGGTAGTTAGGGTTTACATGACATCACTTTAGGAAAAATTAGGTCACATTATAATTTTATAAAGTTTTATTTTAATAAAGTAAAGTCACTTTATTAAAATAACATCATTTTATCACATAAGTGACCTAATTAAAAGTATTTATTACAACAATAAAGTGGGTACATGTGGACCTCAATAAAGTGACTTGGACATACACCTAGACACCAAAATGACACCTAGATCAACAACATGACACCTATGATCAGTGCCATATCCATTAGGCCAAGAGTACGCCTATCTCGATTATACAAGAAATGAACTCATTGACCATGTTGGATTTGTGACGTGTTTCATGATCTTCACTTTATGGAAGATTTGGGTCCGCAAGTTAGTTACTTTCTTCAAATGTAAATTAGCCAATTTTTTGGTTTGTGATCATAAGATATCACTTAGATATACAACATGAATAGATCGTTTATCTCCCTTTTAGCATGATTATTTTGTGGAAACATTTCTTCAAGTCCAAAATTTTTTCACCTAGGTGAATTCATGACTTTTTATGAGACCATAATTATTGCACCATATTGGTTTTTCAATAAGCAATATCTCCATTGAGCTATTGGAGCTTGGCTCAAGTTATGATGTCATTTGGATGTTTATCTTCAAGATCATTCTTGATATATCCATGGTTTGATTACACCATTAGTTTAATATATTTGCAACATAATTGTTACTTTCCTAGTGCTCATCATCTACTTTGTAAATATCTCAAAATCATTGAATTCCATGAGACTACACTTCTTTGATGCATTTTGAAAAACATTTAATGTTCTTAGTACTTGCTTCCATACTTTGAATAGATATCTACCAATGCAATTACAACTATAACAATCAACAAAATTACACTTTTAATTATGTTTTGAGAGTTTCTCATACCCTTCTCTAAAGCTCCAATTCTGGCACAAGTGGGAAGGATGCGGGAAGACCAACATGTTATTCATCTCATATAATAATACAATATGGTAATTTGGACATCATCTACCCAAGTTGATTATCATATATATATATATATATATATATATATATGCCTCTCATTGTGAAAGAGAATACATAGTCTTTTTATTTTATTACAAGCATGGATTTTAGTGTGGTTTGTTTAATGCATTGTTATCCATGTTGAACAAAACCACCTTGTTATACATTTCCTTCTAGAAGATTTTATTTGAATTAAATTTAATGCATCTAGGTATTACATGCCCTATTTCATTCTTGGAAGGATTTATATACCTCTTTCTATATGGGATCAAAAAACTCTATGTGGTTTAGTCTCCTAAAACTTTATTTCAAAAAAATTTTGTTTTAACTACTCTTGGCATAAACATAGCAAAATTTATTGATTTATTTTCATTTACACAAACATGGCCTTCCAATTATATCCACAAGTCTAGGAATTTATTCTTATTTTCAATGCATGAATTTGGTTTCATCAAACTTCAACAAGGGCTTCTTCGTTCCTTACTTTCCATGTGTAGGCTTACTCTTTCTTTTATATTTAGTGGAAATTGTCTTTATTCTTGATTTTATACTAATGTCTTTTTTATTTTTATGTAGGTATTTTATCTCGATTTATCTTTGGCACTAGGAAAATACCTTTGTTACTTTCCTTTCATATATGCACTAAAGATTTCCATTCTTGTATAAAGCATAACTGTTGTAACACCATATGTTTCATCTAATTTTTGATTTGGATGCATGTCGTTCACAACACCCATCCATCCTCCAAATTTCATTATAATGAAATCATATATTTGATACAGAGCACTTCATATTTTCCCGTTATCAAAAGGTGGTGTTAGGTTTGATGTTCATGCATAACATTTTCCAACCAATTGATATGCCTAAATTGAGTTTTTATTCTTGGAAAATGGTAAACTTAAGGGTTTTAAAAGAACCCACATCCTTTTACAAAAGTTCCATTAGATTTGATATAACAATAAATCATACAATGAACATGTTTGAAGATAATAAAAAAATCAAAAATAAGGAAGCCCAAAAAGAGGTTACATATTAAGCATATTCTTAAGAGTAGCAGCTGCATCTTTGGTTGTAGCATTGGGATTCTAGTCATCCATGGTGTCAGACAATTTGATGAGCTCCATATAGTCATCCTTAAGGTATTTCCATGTTTTATCAGTATGTTCCTTCCATTCCTTAATAATTTTAACGGCTCGTTGAAATTCTCTAAAACATTGAGAATAATATCAAGAGAGTCGTATCTGTGTAGTCAAAGGACTAGTATCAAGATGGACATTTAAAGTTTCATTCATATTAGTATCAATTCCTAGGATGATAGGAAAACCCAAAAGAGTAGGAGGAGGAGAATATGGATACACAATAGAGAGACCTAGAATAACCTTCGGA
Organism: Taxus wallichiana var. yunnanensis; assembly: GCA_018340775.1. Taxonomy (NCBI): domain Eukaryota; kingdom Viridiplantae; phylum Streptophyta; class Pinopsida; order Cupressales; family Taxaceae; genus Taxus; species Taxus wallichiana. The sequence goes on from CM031244.1 coordinate 169,540,007, forward strand.
ATGTCCGATCATCCAAGGGACAAGGAGATGTCGTACCTACACCCATGGAAAAATCCAAAGAAAGGATGGGAGAAGACAACACACATTAAATCGCCACTAGAGAAGAAGTGGTAGGTTGGGGAGAAGGGGATGGAAGCAGAGAAGAAGAAATATGGAAAATAGCAGCATGGTGGCCCGTGATTAAGAAATCGTAGTCGAGTTAGGAAGGAATTTAAGGTAGTGATAGAGGTGACAAGATAGAAGGAGGAGGATAGAGGCCACGATGAGAATTCCTGGACATAGGTGGAAAGTGAGCCAAGTATCAAAGGGAAGTAACAACTTAAAATAATAGAAAGAGGAGACCTTGATGAAGGAGAGGACCTTCATCTTCGCGAGCTTTCCTAATTGAAAAATCTAAGGACTAAAACAAATTTTTTTACCAAATTTACCTTTTTCCATGGCAAAAATGGTCTAGAAGGAAGAGTTGCAGCCCATAGATGAATGTTCACCTCCCTTCTAATGTGAAATACCTCATAATATTCTCCTCTACTTTGTTCCATGGGGAAGGCAGGGAGGCACGTTCATCACGAGACTAGTATTTTCTCATTCATTCCCCATGATGTAAAAAGTATCCCAGTTCAACTTTAAGCAACCTCTTGAAGTAAATATCACCATCGGTAGGAAGGCCAATGGTGGCGGGAATGGATTGTGTTGAAATATAAAACTTAATCTGACCCACCTTGACTTTCCCCTTCTTCCACGAGGTAAGGATACTATTATAAACTCGGCTGAATGTCTAGAAATCCACTCCATGAAAGGAGTAACCTCCTCCGTAGTAAGTTTCAAACATCCAGGTCCTTCCATAATTCATCACAACTAGAAAGCTCACCTCTACGAAGAGAGCCCCCCTTTTTGACAAGATAGAAAGTGATTGATGATTCAAAAAATATTGCAAGGGGATTTTAAAAGGATCATAAGCTCTCTAGGACCGATTCGCTCACATTTTCTATAGGGTAATATGACAAGGGACTTCCATAATTAAAAAATTCCCTCGAATGAGATATAATTAATAAATCCATCTCACACGCACAAGTATCTTCATAACAATAAATGGTAATTATTGTGAAATAATTGCTTCCACCGATGGTCGGGGGAAAGGCTAGGATTTTTTTTTTCGATACAAGATAAAGCAAATTCGAAATGACCTGGAATAAGCAACATCTCCCTAAGAGTATTAATATTTTGGGCGAGAATAATTTGCCAACACAAAGAGTAGGTTCCCAGGAAAATTTCCAATCCATATCTATTGATCATCAGATAACACCCCCAAGTTAGCCAAAAATTCAGCAACTTTGTTTCCTTCCCTATAGATATGTTGATAGATGATATTTTGGAAGTGAGATTGCATGTTGCAGATGTCATCAATTATGTTTCTTATAGTCCAACTTGCAGGCTCATTTGAATTGAGGATGCAGACCATGTTGAGAGAGTATCTTTCCACTATAAGTTGACTAGATCCAATTCTAAGAGCCAACTCCATCCCTTTGAGAATAGCGAGGATTTTTCTATGTTATTAGTTCCTATGCCAAAATTAATTTCAGAAGTAGCTAAGGGTTGACCCATATCATCTATGAGAATAGCCCCACCATCTGAGGCTCTTAGGTTTCCTTTTGCAGCTCCATCAACATTAACTTTAAGCCAACCAATAGGAGGGGGGCAAAAGGTATTTTCTCTAAAGCTGCAAAGACATAGGAAGGTGGATCCAAGGAAATGTGAAGTTGCTTATACCAAGGATCAATTAAATCAAGGGATATTTTTTCTTATGTTGCTTCTAGATGAAGCAATTTAAATTCTCTTGAAATCTAGAAACTACTTCCATGAAAGCTGCGCATATCTTGATTCTAATCCTTAAATATTCTTCTATTCTTCTCCTTCAATAAATTCCACATCGTATGTAACTTGAGGAGTTTATAAACTAGAGAGAAAACTAGATGAGTGAATGGGGATTTCCATTTAAGAATAGAATTCAAAAGAGAGGAGGAGAATACTTGAAGAAACCCCAAATCTATCCAAAAGGAGACTCCAAAGGGAGTGAAAGAAAGGGAAATGAAAAATAAGGTGGGAAAAAAATTTCAAAGCACTAAGGTAGAGGACACATCGAATTGGGAGAGAAAATCCTCTACGTTTAATATTTTCTCCTGAGATGAATGAGTCATGAGAGGCAAGCCAAGGAAAAAGGCCAATTTTGAAAATAACCTGTGGGATCCATATTTTATTTAGTGGAGGGCCAAAATAGGGATGCTAGATAGAAATATAGGTAGCTTTAACTGAAAATACTTCTGAAGGGGAGAGTCGATAAATGTGATTATCTTCCACTAGGTGAATTAGATGTATTGTGAAGAAAGTAGGGCCTTGAGACTGTCAAGACATTGTATTTAGATTGAGCTAAAGCCTTCCCAGGATGGCAAGAGCCAGCAAGGTAGGAGTTTAGAATTTTTAATGTAAGCATTAACATTTCTACTACATAATCTAGTGAGATGATGTCTGATAGGATCCCAAAAAGAATCATAAACTAAGGGCTTCTCACTGTCCACCAATATTTCAAGAAATCAATGTGCCTACCATTACTTATCCTCCATTTAGTGCACGGCTATAGTAGGGATTGAATTTTGACTATGGAATTCCAAATAGCTAAGCTACTTGAAATATTAGAAGAAAGGAAGTCTTCTTGAGAAGAAAGGTATTTATAAGTCAACAGTTGTGTCCATGGGGGTTTACCTTTGGAAGAAATTATTAGAGTAGGTATTTACCTTAGCTCATGTTCACTTAGGTACATTATTGTATTTATCCTCACCCACTTGTGTGTGTGGATATTTCTTTTTATTTTTAAAATCCTTAGCCCTTGGTCATATGGTATGGTCATATGAGGGCTTAAAGCTTGTGATTCCTACTAGTAGGTGCTTAACTTCAGCCCCCTTTAATTTTATTTGTGTGGTGAAGGCAACAACAATTTATCTTGTTTCAGTGGCAACTAAAATAAATAACAAACCAAAATATTAAAAAGCTTCTATCTTTTGATCAGTAACTTGGTTTTGAGTGCCATTTTTTGAAAAAGTACTTTTTTCCGTGCTCTTTCCATTGGTGTTATTTATTTTGATACTTGCACTATAATTATAAAGTGCCAAACATGGAGGAGTGTTGTAATCAATTGTGAATGAAATTTTCGTTGAGCCCAGACGTCCTAAATTTTTGGGAGTTGCGGTTTGTACCTATCATATATTACGAGAATGATATGCTTTTCTCTAAAGTATGTGGACTTCAAGAGGATATTGTAAAATTTGTGGAAGAAAATAGATCGCTCAAGAAGTGAAATTCTCTTCTACAATCACTCATTCACGATAAGGATACAATAATACACTCCCTGCAGAACAAACTTGCTAGCCTACAGACATCACCATCATATTGTGGACAACCATATCCATGCTCCTAGTCCACTTGCAGTTGTTGCTCTTGTACCCACTGACATTGATCTGCCAGTCTTTGAGCCTGAACCTACTTTTGATGCTTCTAAACCTATGAGGCTTGTTACTACATGCTCTTCCACATTTGTGCCTATTACAGTACCACATGTTGTGTATCCTACTTCTGCTCAGTTGCATGGCTTTTTTAAGAAGCATACCACTGCATTTAGTTCTCGCATGCTCCGTTCTATGGGTCTCACTAGCGGAGTCATTCACGACATTCACAAGGTATTGTTTCCTCTATTCCACATGTTAAGTGGAATTCTCATCATGACATTGGTTTTTGAGCAGATACTTCATTAGGATCACACATTGACAAAGCTCCTTTTTTGTTCACTTGACTCTTTCTGAGGATCATGAGCAACACATGAGTTTTACACCTTCACTCAGGCTTGAGAAACCTAGGATTTCAACTGTCAGACATGATCAACTTGACACACATTCGATATTCTTTTGCAAGCACCCATTGTGCATTTTACACCAAGCCATATGCAGGAATCTTCTTCATCCATCCATGTTGATTTGGGGTGGATATCTGATCACTCATGGCGGTGACATAGGCATTCATTGAGAGGACTCTATAGGCATGGCTCCTCCACTATTCAGCCTCTTGTTCCACTTTTTATACCTTCTACATTGTGATGCTTCTTGTTTTGAGCATTTTTCTTTAGTAGGTGTAGTGTATCTCTCTTATTTGTTGAGAGATTTTGTATCTGTATTTTCAACACTTTTGGCATGTTGATGTATCTCTTATGGGGGATCTATTCTAGTGCATTCCAATGTTAGTTTTTCAATGTTCAAGTAGTTGTTTTGACAACTCATACAAATTTGTAGTGTCACTCCACCCATTCAGTAGTATGGGAGGGTGTGGTGTTGATCCTACTTCTTTGGGTTTCATGTCCTTGCCTTGTTACCTTGGCTTTTCTTGGATCATGACACTCTGGAGTTTGTGTCCTTGCCTTGTTGCTTTGGTTTTGTTCTTGGATCGTGGCACACTTATTTACAGTAGTTGATCGAATTATGTTTGGTGTTTTTTTACACTTTTGACATCACTTCGTTGACATTCTCCTTGTATGGAGCTATTCTAGTGAAACCCAGTGTCAGTTGTTTTTAGTTTTGTGATCGAGTACTAGATTCAGACCATAATGCACATCAAAATTCTTTAGTATTGTATGATTTTTTGATCCGAGCTTCTTGGGATGCCTTGGAGCGGGTTTTTACTCTCTTTACTTTGTTGTTATTGGTTTTGGGTACCTTGCGGTGTCCCTTTTTCTAGTTATTGTACATGAGTACCTCATCAGGCCTAGTTGTCGGGACTCATACTGTGGACATGCCACTTCTATTTTGGCCCCTAGCTTCACTTGAGGGGGGGTGTTAGAGTAGGTATTTACCTTAGCTCATGTTCACCTAGGTACATTATTGTATTTATCCTCACCCACATATGTGTGTGGATATTTTTATTTATTTATTTAGATATTTAGAGATATTATCTAGTTGTTAGGTATAGTTCTTTCCTTTATCTATGGTATTGACTAGTTATGTCCTAGATCTATGGTATTGACTAGATCCTTGATGTCTAGTTCTCTCATAAATCTATGGACTTGACTAGTTCTTTTATGACTAGTTTTTTCCATGATTTATGGCTTGATCTATGACCTTGACTAGTTCTTAGATTGTTATTCCTTACCTATATAAGCAAGGTCCATTTACATTATATTTCATTGAGTTCCATAATAATATATGATATTGCTGCTCATTTGTTTGCAAAGGTTTTATGTAAAGTTATTATGGTGAATTGCTTTCATCTTATTGATTGTGGTGTTTGATTAGCATCTGTGTTCTTGGCTTGGTACGATCTGGTTATCATTCCTTTCAGAAATAGCCCAACCACGCTTAGTTAACATAGTTGTATTTTTTTATGATACTCTTCAAATTCCATGACCCCTAGAGAAATAAGCTTGTAGACAACATTCCAAGAAACCAATGAATCCTTTTACGTGCTTGAGATCTATCTCGAATTGAGTTGTTATTGTTGTTAGTCCCATTGTCATAATAAAAATATGATCCATTCCATATTTTCTTCTCATATTATTTCTTTAATACAATTTTATTTCTTCTTTATCTTCCAAATCTAAATTCATGTCTCATAGTGCCTACTTTGATATGTTCTAATTGAAAATTTACTAAAAATTATGGTTTTATTCAATGCATGGATTGGAATTTTTCTTTAGAATTTTTGTCTTCTTATTACAGAACCCAAATATTCACATGACTGGAAATGAATTACAAGATCTAAATCTTTATTCATTTAGTAGTTCATAAATTTATCCTCATCGTTGGATTCTCTATAATTATGTTGTATCATATTCTTTGTTATCATTTCCTGTGAGTAAGTGTTTTTCATAGAAATTTGACAAATGAATGTAATAAAAACATTTTTCTTCTTTCTTACTATGGATAGGAGCTTCTTCCACATGCGAGAAATGAAATAACAAACGAGAGAAGAAACCAATTAATTATTTCCTTTGAAAATAGTTACATTCATTTACGGAAAGTGGAAATTTAATTTAGTAATGAGAGAGAAGTGGAAAAGTGGGGAAGTGGGTTGCATTTTTCCAATTTCCAAATTATACATTTGGAAAACTTCCCTGCAAACTTCCAAAGAAATATCTCAACATTATATTCTGTGGATAGTCATTTAAATTTATCCAATTGCCAAGTGTTTCAATAATAAAAGTGGGATAAAATACCACATTAGCATTCATTCAACTGTGAGCTTGATAATTAACTAATATTTTTATAAAATTGATATCATTAATTTAATAATTAAATTTGGAATTTAATTAATAAAATTAATAACACCAATTAAAAAATGTTAATTAATTAAAATTTTAATTTAATAAAATTAATGACATTAATTTAATTATTTAATGTTAATTAATTAATAACTTGAATTAAATCAATATTACTAATTAATTAAATTTAAATAATTAAATTAAAATCACTAATTAAGTGTTATAAACCATTTTGCAAAGACAAAAAGAATGTGTAAAGCATCGTGAGAGAACAACAAGGGCAAAATTGTGACAACATAGTATTTGATAATCAACAAGCTGGGTTATGGAGATTGCGATAGACAAGCAACGTCTCGGAATGGTGCGAAAAGATGATTTGGTGAGTCACTTTAACACCAAAAATTAAAAAAATTAATGAGAAATTTTTTCGAGACAACAAGTAGTAATATGATGACCACAAGTGTGTTTAATTATTGTTTGTGACAAATATTATCCATACGGGTTGTGTAATATATGTCTTGATTAGTGTATTCAAAGTTATTAATAAGTGGTATAACTCATATGCGTTTATTCATTCTGTCATCAATGAAAATTCCTAAAATCATATGTATAAAGATAGGATCATAAATGAAGCAAGGATAATCATACAAATTTTTAATATGTGTAGGATATATATGAATAGGATCATGAAATAATAGAGTTTTATTTGTGATTTAATTTTTCTAAATGAGGTGTTTATCATTATGATCATATATAACCAAAGGATCAAGTATGAATGTTAGTATTTTATAATGGATATATAAAACTATTATCACAAAATAAAATATGTTCCTCACACAAAGTACCATGTATTGGATGGATATGGTCATAGTCAAGAGTGATAATAGTATCATAAAAATGTCATTAGTGTTAATACTCAATATGGGATTGGGAATAATGAAATGTTCTATTGAAATTATAGAATCTATGAGTTATAACTTAGGAGGAACCACATCGTAGGATGATTTGATCTAATCACATTTATAAGATAAAAAAATATTCAAGTTGATAAATCACATATTAGAGTGCATAAAATTATATTATTGTAATGATTTCATTGTTAATAGTATCCTAAATCTTATATCTTAACATTAAGAATATTTTTGGAGTTTACTATTTATTTGGGTATATGTAATATCCAAATATTTGTTATTATTATTATCATGTGAATTATTAATTCACATAATCTAGATAATGTGAGGTGGCATTTATCTTCACCTCTTATGTATTACTTTATATATTCCTCATTATAAGGAATATTGGAGTTATATTTCAAATGTAACCCATTTCCCACTTTACATCCACTTACCTTTAATTCATGGGAAATAGTGACAAAAAAACACACTTGTAAGGATGGAAAATGAAATGATTGGGTTTATGTTGTAACTCCTTATTATCTCTTCACTCTATGTAAAAATGTCCATTTCTCTTCCTACACACTTTTCACTTTTTCAATGTATTCTTTTGTAGATTTTCTTAAGACTTATTTTAGTCTTTCTCTAGATTGTATTCTTTCTCAATTTTATTCTTCTTATAAATAATTTTATGTAAATTTTTCTATCTTGTCAATGATTTGGGGCATATTTAATTAATACATTTGGTTTCTTCCTATGTTATGTTTTCCCCACTTGAAAATCCTTTTCTCAACTCTTTTGTGTTATGTTTGATGATTCCACTAATTTCATTGGAATATAATTACTTATGTTTTAATATTTTAGCAGTTGATTTTGACATTATTTGTTACAAATATTGGTTATATAAATAATGTATTTATGGTAAGCTGTTATCCAAAATGTGCCCCTGCTCATTTTTTGTGGCTAACTCCTCTCATTTTTTCCTCTCTTGTGCCTCAGTCATAATATTTTACTTTTCAAGCACTCAAAACCTTTTGGAAATGACACCATTGGATAGAGCTCTTTCTCAGCTTTCCAGAAAGGTAAAGTTTTCCTCCTAACTCCATGTATTTTTGAAGTTATGGCTCGGCGGAGTTTTTTGGAAAAATTTTCCCCTAAAAGGCCCGCGGCCAATGAGATGCCGCCACATGGCACCTAGAGTGGCGGAGTGCGGGGAAATTTTAGAAAATTTTCCAAATGACCAAAAAGGTGCAAAAATTTGAATTTTTGCCCGCCAACCCGATTTGGCCCTGTTTTGCCCTAAAACTTCAAATGGCCATATCTTTCGATCCAAAGCTCGGTTTTCACGTTCTTTATATCAATGGAAAGCTGGTGAAATTCTCTACAAGATTCCATGGTAATTTTTGCATTTTTATGGAGTTTGGAGAGAGAAAATTGAAAAACGCCTCTGGCACATGGTCATGGACAGAAATGACGTTTCAACCACCGTTTTTAATGAAGAATGGCTCGGATTCTCTCCCAGATGGCTAAAAATGTCAGGGGATGGGTCTGTAAGGATGCCCATGCTGTTTTGAATGCATTTTGGTCAATGGTTGAATCCCTTCCATGTTTTCCCACATTTCTCTCTCCTGGGCTCGTCCCTTGCACTGTAAAAGCCAGATTTGGCTCATTTTCAAAGGGTTGAACATTTTTTGTGTATTGCAGGTCCCCCTTCTCACCTTGGAAGTGATTTTGGTGGAATATCAGACCTTTTCTAAGAATTGCAACCTATTTTTTCCTCTCAGGTGTTGTAATGCAAGTGATTTTGATGTTAAAATAACAATACAAGCCCTGTGATTAACTTTCCATCCTCTGCTTGTGTTGTTTGACTAATTTCGATTCTTCATTACAGTTATCAGCTTGTGCATGTTGTTTTTTTGTTGCATTTTATGACTTGTGTCAATCTGCAGAAGTAAAAAATGCTCACCACTCCTTTGGTGCATCACCTATTAGCATTAGTTTTAGTTTATCTACATTCTCTATCTCTGTCTCCTTTGGAATTTAGGGTAGGATTAGGAATTTAAACCTCTGCAAATTGTAAGTGATAAATATAATCGGAGGAGTTGAGGAACCAACCTCTAATCTGGAGATTCCTTTCCCATTTTACAAGTCCCACACTTGGGGAGAGGATTCAATGTTGTGCAATCACACTGGATGCTAGTATGATCAAACTAGAAATATGATCAACATGCAGGGGGTGGTGCTGATTTGCAACAATAGTTTTGGCACGCCCGGTGGGAGCTTAGAGGTTTTCCAATTTATCTTTGACAGGTTGGTGTGTTCCTATTAAAGATTCAGCCTTTTGGAGGCACTTTCAAAAGCACATCTGGTGACTCCATCTGGTAAACAACTCATTCTCTAAGTTGTAGACCTGTTTTCCATTCATTTCCTTCCATTCTTCTTTCCATCATTTTCATTCTTTTCCATTCCATGAAGTTGTGCAATCATGACTTCATTTCCATCATGGAATTCACATTTACAATAGCAGTATATTACACCTCCAACATGTTTTACAAATCCTCCAAATCAGCATTTTGATCAAATTCAAAATCAGCATGTCTACCCATATGAGCAGCAAGTGCAAAGTCGGTTTGGATATGAAGCATGTCAAGCACAAGGGTATGCTAGTTGTGAGGGCTATCAAGAAAAAAATGCAGATCTGCTTTGGAACAAATCCAAAAGATGGAGGTAAACATGGTGCAATCCAGGGCTCAAGCACAAATGAAAGCATTTAGAATCGGTTGTAGAGCACCTTGTCCATGGGTGGGACCTTTTCCAAGGCATTACAGCCCTCAAGAGAAGCTAGACTTCATGATTACAACACTACCATTGCTTGCAAAGTGGACTGAAGGAATAAAGGTGTATGAGAGGAGTATTCAACAACCTTGTCAACAGGTAAGCACACCACCTCATTCCTTTTCTCTCCCTCTTTCCCAATCTGTTTTATCTCAGCAGTGTCAAGTTTTAAACTCTCCATCTGTTGTCCCAAGTGTTGAATCCATTTCTCCATTCCCTAGTCTTCCACCCCATCTCAATTCTTCTGTCCTTTTCCCTTCTAAACAGCCATTCCCTCCAAAGAAACAAGAGTTCCTACCTCCTCCACCACCACAAAAAATTGCAAAATCAATTGAGTTACAATCCACTTCTCCTCTTGCATTCCCAAATCCATGTTGGGAGGATAAAAATCAGAATGCCAATCAAGGAAAACAGCAGTAGAAAGAAGAGCCAAACAAGGATGAAGAAATTCAAAAGTCGAAGAGTTGGGCTCTTAAATTCGGGATTACAAAAATCCCCTTGATGGTGAAACCAATAGAGGATGTTGAAGTTGGAGAACAAGTGGAAAACAAGGCTGATTTTATAACAGTAGTGAAGTGAGAAAAACAACAGTTTGTTGGTGATGAGTTGGGTGTCCATGTTGGCACTTTGCCCAAAGAAAATGTTGATCCAGTTTGCACTGCAAAATCAGCCATCGAGAAGGAAGGAAAACCATCTCAAAACCCCATCTTTAAGGAGCAAATGGATGAGGTCAAGTCAGTTTTTATAACAGTAGAAGAAGGAAGCATTATTGATACATTTTTGCTTTCATTTGAAGGGGCTGATTTGATTGATGAAGCCATTATGGAGGTGAACAAAACAGGTCCAAATTGTGAGCAAAAGGCACAAGAAATTTCATGCTTCTCTCCCACTTCATCTCTCCAACAATCTGATTTTTGGGATGAGTTTGGATTGACAAGTTTCATGTTTGAAAATGAAGTTATACAGGGTGAAGAAAATGTAGATTTGGAGGCCACCATACAAGAGGGAGAGACTTTGCTGCAACAAGACATTCAAGAGTTTGATTTGCCATCAAACTTAGAAGAATGTTTAGATGAAGAGCTAGCTGAAATTACCATGTTTCCTTCTTCACCATTCGTTCTCCAACAACAAGAACTTGCTGCCATGGACAAAAGAGTTCAAGGACAACAACCTACAGTTTGCAACATGCCTCTTGAATCAAAGCTGGAAGAATTTGATCTTCCAAAAGCTACAATGGAGGAGCTCCAAAGCCAACAATGTATTGCAGCAGGTAACAACAATGCAAAAGCAACTTCATTGGATGTTGCAATCAATAACGAGGAGTTGCACACTATAGAAGAGTTCCATGTTGCCATGAAGGAAGAGAAAGGGTAGAAAATTCCTACCATTGCTTCCACATCACCCACCCAAGAAGGTCTACAAGAAGACTCCATTTTTGGAGTTGAAAATCAAAGCTATGGGCATATCAAACGGATCATACCTTGCCCAATAAGGTATTTGACTTCATTAGAGTCAAAGGAGAAGTCACAACTAGTCATGCTTGCTTCTAAGCATGAGGGTGAGCTATCAAGTACCAAGGATCAGCTATCATACCTCTTCAATCCAAATACAGAGCAACTAAAAGAGGTATTGGATTTATTTTTAGTTGACACCTTGATGATTTGGGTAGAAGAACAGCTTCTTATTGATTTTCCACTCATCCAATCAGCCATGTTCAGTGCCAAATCAGTTGCATGGTTGCAACTTTTGAGAAAGGGAAGCTATTTATCCCAACTAGTTGTAGGGTTTGTTTAGCCCACTTTTGCTTCCAGTTAGAGTAGGATAGGTAGTTTTGCTTTCAATAAAAGAAGTGCTTGTGCACACTCTGCATGTTCCATTTTGGAGCATGTATGACCTTTAGTTTTGTACATAGTTTTTGTGGTGCTAGTTTTGCTCTTGCACAGTCCATTTCAGTGGGTTTCCAAGTGGCTCAGAGAGGAGGTTTTCAAAGTTTAGATCAGTTTACAGGCTACAACTCATGACTCCATGCCCAATGGATTGCTTCAGGCAACTGGTAACTTCATCCAGCAGGCAAATGACCCTCTGAGTCGCCAAAATTGTTATCCAAAATGTGCCCTTGCTCATTTTTTGTGGCTAACTCCTCTCATTTTTTCCTCTCTTGTGCCTCAGTCATAATATTTTACTTTTCAGGCACTCAAAACCTTTTGGAAATGACACCATTGGATAGAGCTCTTTCTCAGCTTTCCAGAAAGGTAAAGTTTTCCTCCTAACTCCATGTATTTTTGAAGTTATGGCTCGACGGAGTTTTTGGAAAAAATTTCCCCTGAAAGGCCCGTGGCCAATGAGATGCTGCCACGTGGTGCCTAGAGTGGTGGAGTGTGGGGAAATTTTGGAAAATTTTCCAAATGACCAAAAAGGTGCAAAAATTCAAATTTTTGCCCACCAACCCGATTTGGCCTTGTTTTGCCCTAAAACTTCAAATGGCCATATCTTTCGATCCAGAGCTCATTTTTTCACGTTCTTTATATCAATGGAAAGCTGGTGAAATTCTATACAAGATTTCAGGGCAATTTTTGCATTTTGATGGAGTTTGAAAAGATAAAATTGAAAAATGCCTCTGGCACATGGTCATGGACAGAAATGACGTTTCAACCACCGTTTTTAATGAAGAATGGCTCGCATTCTCTCCCAGCATGGCTAAAAATGTCAGGGGATGGGTCTATAAGGATGCTCATGTTGTTTTGAATGTGTTTTGGTCAATGGTTGAATCCCTTCCATGTTTTCCCGTGTTTCTCTCTCCTAGGCTCATCCATTGCACTGTAAAAGCCAGATTTGGCTCATTTTCAAAGGGTTGAACATTTTTTGTGTATTGCAGGTCCCCCTTCTCACCTTGGAAGTGATTTTGGTGGAATATCAGACCTTTTCTAATAATTGCAACCTATTTTTTCCTCTCAGGTGTTGTAATGCAAGTGATTTTGATGTTAAAATAATAATACAAGCCATGTGATTAACTTTCCATCCTCTGCTTGTGTTGTTTGACTAATTTCTGATTCTTCATTACAGTTATCAGCTTGTGCATGTTGTTTTTTTTTGTTGCATTTTATGACTTGTGTCAATCTCAAAGTAAAAATGCTCACCACTCCTTTGGTGTATCACCTATTAGCATTAGTTTTAGTTTATCCGCATTCTCTATCTCTGTCTCCTTTGGAATTTAGGGTAGGATTAGGAATTTAAACCTCTGGCAACTTGTAAGTGATAAATCTGATCGGAGGAGTTGAGGAACCACCTCTAATCTAGAGATTCCTTTCCCATTTTACAAGTCCCACACTTGGGGAGAGGATTCAATGTTGTGCAATCACACTTTGGATGCTAGTATGATCAAACTAGAAATCGATCAACATCCGGTGTCTTTGCTGATTTACAACAACAAGATAACCTTAATACATCTTATTATCAAACTTAAGATGGTGCGCCTTAGTCATTTTAATATCTATGGGTGGAGGTATTATTATCAGGTCATTTTAAGTATCAAATGAAACCCAAGCTAAATAATGAAACCCTATATTGGCATAGTTCAAATGATAATCAAGTTCAAAAAAACTAATACAAAATCAAGTTTTATTACCTAATGTGATGTACCATGTAATAATTATAATTTGGGACTAGGAAAAATATTCCTAGTACTATAATATTATGCTTTACCCTTATATTTTCCAAAAAATATTGTAATGATGAATTAATAAATTATAATTAGGTTTTATATTTATATATAAGAGCCATAATTATGTGACTAGAATTTTTAAAAATTTCCTAATGTGTATTAGATTATTTTAACACTTCTCACAAAATATCATGACCTAGAACTAAACATATGAATAGTTCACATGTACCTAGAAAACTTGTGGCCATACCTATCTTTAGTGATTTGAACCTATCCTATATACCTACATACCATATTTATATGTAAGGATTTTATTCACATATCATTGGGGTTTGATTTATGGGTCTATTTATTTGTGATTATTGTACTAAAATGAGATATGGATTCTACTTTGTTGAAAACCTAACTCGTACTCTTGAGACCTAAAATGGGTTAGTAATGAATGAGATACAATACATCACTACACCCCACTAATAATGTGAAGAGGGAACAAGCTACATGTAGTTATCCCAATGTTATGTTTGTATTAATTTAATATAGAATAAACCAATAGAAAATGGAGAAATCAATGGAAAACATGTAAGGGAGATCTCATTTAACTCACATTTGTACAAAACACTTCATTCCTCTTTAATTTTTTAAAATTAAAATGGAGAGAGGGAGAGAGAGATAACGATTCTAACTCATGGAGTCTCTTATTATTCTACTCATACTGAATTCAAAATAACAAGAGTGTTAGTCATCATTTAAATGATACATATATATTTAGTCCTTATCATTAATTCATTAAAAAAATATGTAAATATATACTAATATTTCAAGTAAAATCTATAATATAAACTTCATATCATTCACTAAGTTTTAAAACAACTGTAAAATTCTAAAATTAAACAAGGAGAGTATATATATCTGAAAGACTGATTGCAATATCTTTAAAGAGAGATAAGAGTATTTATTTATTTATTTATAAGTTTCACACACTACAAAATATAGTGCTAAAACATCAAGATTTGTGTCGATTTTATTTCATTTCATATTTAAATTGTTTCATTACAAAAGAAAACTTAATGCAATTATGATGCAATAATAATGCTACAAAAGTGATGCAAACGTGATGAAAATTTGTGTCATATTTGGTGCATAATTGCATCATATTAATTTTTGGACATGTGGCCCCATGTTGCTTAGTTAATCATATGTAATCGTCATTTTCACTACCAAACATAATTTTAACTATTTAGATAAAGGAAAGTGATGTTAAAGACTCAATGTTTTCTTTAAATATAGAAGAAAAGGTAAGTTTTTTTGTTGTTTTTAAACTTCTAATTATTATTTTTAGATGAGTGATATCAAGATGAATTTATCTTGTGATTTTATTTTGATGTCAATAAAACAAATTAAATTAATTAATTTCATGAGACCACATATCCACGAGTCATTTTATCAAATACTTCATGTTTTTTTATGATTACAAACTTTATATACATATCTACTTAAGAATTAATAACTATAAAACTAGACAAAAATATAATTTCCATTATATTTTTATGGATGAACACACCCTAAACTAAATCTCCCATTTTGGCATTGGCTTAAAGTATGCTAGAAAGGTTTTGGACTCTATAGTTACACCTCCTAAATGAATTTTATTAAAATTTCAAAGGCCTTTTAAATGAAATCATTTTCAGCATATCTTGTACTCATTGCAATCCATAAGATCAAATATCATCAAGGCATTTTTTGAATATTTCATGTCTAAAAAATGAGCATTATGTTACAATTAATCATTATGTGTACATGGTTGACACACTTTGACATGATGGATATCTTAAGGAAAATCTAAACTTTATCATCAGAATGCCAATTGAAATTTTTGTAGTTATGTGAATGTCGTATTTTGGTCTCCGAGAGAAGTGATTACACTCAACCCAATTTGATTATATCACAGTCAAAAAAATTAATGTATATTTTATATAAATATTCTCTAAGAGAAGGGCTTATACTCAACCTAGTTTCATTCTCTCATAATGAAAAAACATTAAAATATATATGATACATCTATCACTTCAAAATGAAATTAAAAATTAGCTCTTTCTCTAACCTTTCATGTTTCCGCAAAACCCCATATCAATATATTAGATATGTTACTCTCCCAACCATGTTTCTCCACCAAATATTAAAAAAATAACTCCTCCAATTTTCGTTGCATTTTTCAAAGCTCATTGGAATGCAATCAGTCAATTGTTCAAAAATTCTAAACATTTTTAATAGTAACTAAAACCCTAAGAGGCCCAATTGTACAAATTATAATATCTAAGTTTCTTTTGTAGTTTATTATTTCCAAATTTAAATGTGTAAATGTATAACTTATAAATTCTATTAATATAATATTATAGCATTTTAATTTAATAAGATAAACAACATCTCACAAAAATTCACTTTCCATTATGATTGGTTAAATGTTTGTGCCCTATTATAAAGCTTCCATTTTGGAACACATTTAGGAGTATATTGAAAAATGGTATGGAATTTGATTTAAATCTATCAAATTTGAATTCTATGAGTTTGGTAGGTATTTGAACAAACTCATTTTATGCATATCCTCTTCATTGCAGTCCATGAGACTATATCGATCTTAATTTTTTATGAAATAGTTTATATATATTCTATATGATTCCACATGATTTGCATACATTTTTACAAGGGGACTTGTAATTACAACCAAAACAATTATTTTCCCATTATGTTATGTGTAGGCTATGCCTTTTCTAAAACTCCCATTATGAGATAGGCTAGAAGGCTTGTAAAAAATGTTATCATATGTGGATTTATGATACCAATTACATTTGTTTGAAAAATTTAAAGTCCTTTTCAACAAACCCCATTTTGTAAACATCCCATAATAATTGTAGTCTATTTAACTGCATTTATTTTAGTCATTGTTTCCAAAACTCTTTGTTCATTGTTATTGCTATCACTTTGTACATACATATCTACAAAAGAAATTAAAAGAAAAAAATCTAATAATAGTTCCCTCTCCGGTATTTTCATACCCTATTTCAATGATCTTATTTGGATAGAGGCTGAGAATATGGTGACAAATTTGAAATGGTCATGTTTGAAACTTGATGGTTAAATGTTGTGAAAAATTGTCAATGCTTTGGCAAAAATGATTTTCTCTATGATGTCCTTAGATTTGGAGGCCTTCGGCATAAATAGGGTAAATTTTAATACCCAATAACAAACCATAGATATTACTTGGATAGTTTATAAAAATAATTTTTGAAATATTGGAAAAATCCACAAATTGAAAGGAAATGTTATCGAGTAATAACAATTGTTGTTTGGTAGCATAATGCTACCAAAAAACAACATTATGTTATTGAACACTAGCATTATTCTATCGAAAGACATCATTATTTTATACAATGACAACATTATGCTACCATTCGGTAGAAAATTTCTCTTTTGTGTATGCAATAAAGGTGATTTGAATATAAAACTTGGATATTACTATAAATGTTAGGTGAATCAACCCAAACAATTAACTTATACCTATTAAATTTTGATGAAATAGCAAGTGACTTAACACCTTAAAAGCGGTGAGTCCAAATTTTAAAAACCCAAATATTTGTGAATTAATGAAGATTCACCACTAAAATTTTCACTAGGCATAAAGTATACCAAATTTGATGGAATTTGGTGAAAGTATCAAATTTATGAAATTTAGAAAATTAATGAAAATAATAGAAATTATGAAAAATAAGGAATATTACATAAATATGTAAACCATAGAACATTTGGTTAAAATTAAACTAAATTTTAGGATGTTTTTACAAAATAATGAAATTATTGTTATTTTCTTATTATTATTTAGATTTGGTTAGTATTTGCAAAAATAATGAAATTATTGTGATTGTTATAGACATGTCAACATATAAATATTCATTTTCTCTTCACGACAGATTTGTCTACAAACTCATGTAGAAAATATGGAAATATTAGATGATTATAAAGACAATATGAAATTAACATACAGTAGTATGGGAAAAAATTTCGAAGAGGAAGAGGTTGAAAGAAGTTTCACTAGTGCATGGAGAAATGATAGGTTGCCAAATTTTTGGATAATTTACATGCAATAAGGGAGAAGATTTATAGTACATGTTACGAGTATGAATCCAAGTATGATTTGGAACCTCCACCTAAGTCATTAAATAATTATAGATATGAATTTTCTAGTGATGACACTATGGGGTGTGGTTAATGGATAAACCACTCTCATAACCTTATGAAGAATTTACATTTTAGAAGTGAGGTATATGATTAATCCATCTAGTATTCATGATATAGGTCTTATGTTATTCACTTTGACAACAATTAATATCAATTCTAACATTTAATATTCATTTGGTATACCAATATTACCTTTTTATGACCCAATGTACTATTTTTTATATTGGACTCATGTGGTGAGCTACAAAGTTAGCATGTTGAGATATGACATGTATTGCAATATGAATTAAATGAAGGAGAAGATTCGTATATCCCTAAATGGATTCCCTTATGCATATATTTTTTTTTCATTAATAATACACATAATTGTTCACACTTTGTATCTCCTAATTTTCAATTTATAGAGGGTACCAATAAAAAAACTACAATGAAATGAAAGGGTCAAAAATACTATTTTATGTCATTGTGGAAGCAATAAAAATATAAAGATGGTAAAGAGATTATAATTAACTATAGTTTTAGAGGAAAATAAACGCCATCTATATTAAGGGAAAATAATGATGACAATGATGATCAATGTATGTATGTGTGTGTGTGTGTATTCACATTATTATAATTTATATAAGAGTAAAAGAGGAGTTTTTTATAGTAACTCTACCCTGGTACAAAAATGAACCTACGAGATGAAATTAAACAATAAGAATAATGGATTAAAACGGGAAAAAATCAAAGAACAATATAAATAACAAAAAAACACAACAAAATAACCCCAAACATATGGAAAAACACAACAAATAGAAACACACTAAGGTTTTGGAAAAAGTCTTCTTCATGTTCTCCATTCCATTATAGAGATTATTCAAGTATACCATATTGGGATCTACCACCTTAACCTTTCCCAAATCCTTTCCTTTTCCTTTCTTATCCACTTTGACAGGTTGAAAATCATTGGCAACATAGACTTGGTTCACCTGCAAGGAGAGGAAGTCCAAGACAACTTTGCACAAAGAGAGAACATCACACTACTTTTGTCTGATATTAGCATGTTCCTGTTCGAGAGAGAAAATTTTATTAGAGAGGCCCTCCCAGTACTTATCATCCACATTTCCTCCTTTCATCAAAAATTTACAACCCTTATCCATGTCTCTAAAATCCCTAAGGTCCTTCCTTAACCAAAAATCATGTC
This sequence comes from Taxus wallichiana var. yunnanensis, assembly GCA_018340775.1. NCBI lineage: Eukaryota > Viridiplantae > Streptophyta > Pinopsida > Cupressales > Taxaceae > Taxus > Taxus wallichiana. The sequence goes on from CM031244.1 coordinate 169,559,110, forward strand.
CATGTATAGGTCAAGCTCGAGATCTAATAGAGGGATCCCTATTCTTTCTTAGGCTATAATTTTTTTCCAAAGGATAAGAGAATAATATAAACTCATTACCCTCACCATTAGTGGGAGACAAATCATTCATGGAATTCTTGTTCTTTAATGACTGGTATGCGGGGTTTGTTGATGGGGTTCCACTCTAGGACAATTCTTCTTATTCGAGTCTACAAAGGGATTTTGAGAGGGGAGAGAGATAGGCCCAATAGTAAGAAATGGATTAGCAAAGTGGGATTTAGGGTTGGAAACCTTGAAATTGTTGTAGAGGAGGAGAATAACCACTTGATGCAGTAGGAACACATTCTTATCCCATTATATGACCTTAATGGAATGATAAAGAGAAAGCAATATGTAAAAATGGAGACTAAAAAGAGCACGTCTTAGATTTTTTTAAGTAAAACGAGATGATGGTAGTACATTACCTGATAAAACCCTTTTAAATAAATGAATTTTATGTTGAGTAAGCCCACATCCCCAAAAGGCTTAGGGATAGAGCTAAGTAGAAAACCCCCTTTAGTATGAACCAAGGTTTCATTATTCTCCAATAATTTCCTCTCTTCCTCCACTCTATCAAAATTATTTTTGAAGAATTTAATCCCTTGCATGCTAAGTCTAGTAACCCAAGCAATCAATTCTTCATTTATTTAAAAATGATGCCCCTAAAGTTTACAACATGATTATTACAACTCTTAGCAAATTCGGTGGACAGTGAGTGTCAAGTCTTGTGACACACACACACACACACACACACACACACACACACACACACACACACACACACCATAGTTATAAAACCACCAACCTTTAATATTTAATGTATCCTTATGTCCTTCTTCCACACCTCATTGAAAAATGGTTTCACAAAAAATAATCTCTCTGCCCATATTTGAAACTCTACACTTTCTTAGATAAAATAGTACAATATATTTGATGTCACGAGGATGGAAATAAAGGTCACTATCTCTCTCTTCAATCTACTAATGATAAGATTCTAGATCATAATAGTATAAAACACACGAAACCCCAAGGATTCTTGCCACATATATAACATTTATTTAAAATTGTGAGAATACATCCCCATACCTCTCGAGATGAGGTGAGAGAAAAAGGTAATCATTTAATATTATATTTATCATTTTGGATAGTGGCTCTAAAAATAGTAGAAACATCAACTTCATCAAACCATCAAACATAAGAAGGGGAATTGATGCAAAAAGTTGGAAAAGTGGTTAGTAACTCTATTTCCTTCTCTAAAAGTGTGTTGAACAATGACACTAAAGAAGTTAGAAAGCAACAAAATAGCCTCTTCCATGATATTTCTCACATTCCAACTTGAGGGATTCTTATGAAGGAGATAATTTATAATGTTCATGGAATCTCCTTTAATAATGAGGTTTGTAACCTTCTTATCCTTGGCTAATGGAATGCACCAGAGGGAGGAAGGGGATTCCAACTAATGATTAGACTTGGTCCCCATAGGCCCAACATATGCCATAATAATCCCACCCTTTCTATCACAAATAATACCACCACCCCCATCCTTTCTCGTATTATCTTTAGAAGCATTGTAAAAATTCAACTTGGCCCAACTTTGGGGAGGGGGTTTCCATTTGACCTTATTTTTGTCCTTACTTTCTATTTTTCAAAAAGTTAATCAACCCAAGAAATATTCAATTTTCCCATAATCTTGAGTTCGGTATGGTTAGGATCTTGATTTTTAGAAGGTATAAATTTAATAATATTCTCCCTAATATTTTTGTGAAATATTGAAAATTTAAGGAGTATAAATATCATCAAATATTTTCAAGTTATGATCTTTCCATATCTGCCAAAGAATGTGAGGAAAAAAGAGAGTCCAAATATTTCTAAGAAAATAATGTTTGAAGGGGAGTATCATTGAAGCAAAATAACACTAATGATTCTAGGAAAACCTACTTGAGACCACGTAGTTCAAATAAATATCCCCAAAGAGAGGATGCAAAAGGGCGGTGTAAAAGATTTGATCAACAATTTCTTCACTATTCTAATAGAGAATGCATCTATGGGGGATAATTTGGGATCTCTTAACAAGATTATCCATGATCATAATTTTATTTTGTATGACCAACTAAAGAAAGTGGTTTATTTTAGGACTAATTTCTCAAATTCAAATCTTATTCCAGGAAAATATAGACTTCGAATCGGGAGAGAAGCATATAACTTGACTTAACAATATAGTTAGAATCAAAATTATCCTCCCAAATAAGTTCATTGTAGTTTTCTAATGATCTCAAATGGTTATTATGAATTAAATCTTAAAGGATATTAATTCCAGTATCTTCCTCCAAAAATTCCTAATCTTAGGAGATATTGCTCCATTTTCTAGTTTTGATATCTTAAGTGATGTAGCTACTGACCTTATCTTCATATTTTATGGTGATAGAAACCCTGCATGTAGTACATATGTCCATATCTTTGAGAGGGCAAGATAAATCCCATTTATCTTTCCAAAAATAGATGACATTATTGTTCCCTACCTTTCATTTGTTACATTTAAGTATGGAAGTCTTACGATGAGTAAAAGAGTTCCAAAAAATAGAACCAAAAGGAAATACATTGCTTGAAATAAAAACGAGAAGGTTAGAGGACCCTAAATACTTTACTTTAAGATATTTTGTCAAAGTTTGAGTATTTGTAAGAAGTCTCCAACCCATTTTTTCAATCAAATCTTTATTCATTAACTTGATATTTTTAATTCCCAAACCACCAAGGGATTGAGGGAGGCAAACCTTGCCCATGCCACCAAAGGAATTATCTTATTTTCTTCCACACCCAGTCTAAAGAGTGTTTTTTTAATTTTATCAATCTTTTCACGAAAAATAAAAGGAATTATAAAAAGGACATGATGTATATATGTGGGTTTCAGAGATTACTTTAAAAAGATAACACTTTCCATCTTGGGAGATTACAAAACCCTTCCACCCCGCCAAATTTCTTTGGAAGCGATCTAGTAGAGAGTTCCAAACCTCAATAAGAGATATCCCTAAAAAGAGAGGCATACCAAGGTACAAGAAAAGGAAAACAAGGATGTTGAAACCCAAAATATTTGAAATATTAATTTTCCTTACCAAATGAGTGTGAAAAAAATATAACTCTTTTTAAAATTGATGAGTTGACTGAGGCATCTTCGTAATATTGGAGATATGAATTCAGACTATTATATTCTAATATGGATGTCATAAAAATAGAAATGGTGTCATCGAAAAAAATGTTGATGTGACATAGTGATATCTTTATAAGAGGTCTTAATTCCTTTTTAAAAACCTTTTGAACTACAATAGCAATATTCCTTTTTAATATCTCAACCATAATGATGAAAAAGAGGGGAGAGAGGATCCCATTTCCTAACTCCTCTATTATTGTTAAATTAACTAGTACGGGAACCATTGAAAATAATATAGAACATGGGAGTGGAGAAAAAACATGAATACTATTTCTAAATCTAGTATCAAAACCAAATTTATTCAAAATTTGTCAAGAAATATCCACAAAACCTCGTCAAAATCTTTATTCATATCAAGCTTGACTATAATCCCCATATTTTTACTCTTCCCCATAAAATTTATAACTTCATGAACCATAAAAATCCCATCCTACTTGAGTCTCCATTTGACAAAACCCCCTTTTTGTGTAGAAATAAGAGAGGGTAAAAAGTGGATAGAGATGGGAAGAAAGAGTTTTGGTGAAGATTTTGTAAATAACATTAGATAAATGACGAGTGTGAAATATTTAAAATATTTAGACCCATTGTTCTTTGGAACAAGTACTATGAACGTATTTTTAATCTCATTTAAGAGCTTCCAATTTCTCGTGAAATTCATTGAGATCTCTAAGGAGATATTATTTACAAATCTCTTAATACTTTTGGTATAAGATAGTATGGAAACCATCGTGGCTAGGTGATTTATCACCTTGTGAGGAGAAGATAGTTATTTGAATTCCTTCCATGGTGATCGAGTTCATAAGAGCCTAAAATTCAAGTTGTTACTAAAATATATAGGTTTAGATGGCATCATGATTCATCTCTCCATTGAGAAGAGTTTTGAAAAAATGAGTTACCTCCTTCATACTGGTGTCGGTAAATTTACAAACCTCGCCATTAATAGTAGTGACTTCGGATATTTTATTATGACTTCTATTCTTAATAGTGGTCATGTGAAAAAAAAATGTATTTCGATCCCCCTCCTTAATCCATAACACTGGGATTTATTATTCGAAAGGTTTCTTCATGAACATTGATGGTGTGATATTCAAAAATAATATATTTCTCTAAATAATAATCATCCCATACATTCCATTGATAGCCACCATGCGCTCCAACAAAGAGTTCTTCTCTAATCTTCTTTTTTAAATGTTTCTAAAGACATCTTTATTCCATCTTCTAATGTTTCTCTTAATGATTCATGTATTAGTTTTTGAATCAATTTTTTTGTTCACAATTGAGTTTCCTATAGTATTTAAAAATATCTAATCTTATTTTTTAAAGAGGAGATTTTATGGAGACAAAAATATAGGATTATTTGGTTGAAGAAAGGGGACAAAACACTAAATGTTTCCATTTATATGCTCTCAAGAGAATATGTATAAATAGAATTGGAAGGATAAGGATCGATGGAGGATCTATTTTGGAAGAAACCACAAAAATACAATAGGAAGATATTTCTTATTTTAGTAATCTCTTTACTTCTCATGCTGATTTTAATGAAGGTAAAGAAGAAAAATTTTTACGTGTATTTCTAATCTAGTTTTTCAGAGGATAATAATATGATGGTCAAATTTATTTTTATGGAAGAGATTGAGTTTTTGGTCAATACTATGAGTTTGTATAAATATCCTGACCCCAATGGTTTTCAATCCTTCTTATTTTGGTTTTTGGGACATTGTGAAGGAGGATATGTACAAATTTATCCAAGAATTTTTTGAGGATAAAAATATGATTAAGGAGTTAAATTGTATCTTCATTTATATTTAATTCCAAAAACTTTGAATGTGATAGAATTAAAAAAATAGAACAATTAGCCTTTACAATACCATATACAATATTTGCACTAAAATCATGGCTTTGAGATTGCAATTAGTCCTCCCATACTTGATTTTGGATCAGTAAGGAGGTTTTTTCATTGGAAGAAAAATCTAAGATGGGATTTTAACTATTTAGGAAACCTTACATTCAATAAAGAAAAGAAAAAAAGAGGAAATGGTGATTAAATTGGATATGGTTAAGGCTTATGATAGAGTTTCATGGGAGTTTCTGGATAAGGTTATTTTAAGGTTTGGATTTGATGCTTCTTTCTGAAAACTTATTTAGGAATTCATTTCTATACCCATATTTTCAGTTTTGATAAATGGTATGCCCTATGGATTCTTTCTTAGCTCTAGGGGCCTAAGACAAGGAGATCCTCTTTATCATTTATTATTTATCTTAATGGTTGAATCCTTGAGAAGGTATCTGAATGAATCAACTCGGGAAAGGAGTTTTCTTGGTATTTCTCCTGTTGTTAATTGTGAGAATGTGGTTCATCAACATTGTGTTCATGATACTATATTGGTTGGGGAAGCTACGATGACAGAGAATAGGGATTATAAAGAGGTTACAGATCATAAAATAAATTTTAGTATTCTTCTTAAATAATCTAGAATGAACATGTCAAAAGATATCGCAGATCTTGGAATGTGATATCAAATTCTTCCCTTTGAATTATTTGGGGACGTCGATTAGCATTAAAAAAACCAAACGGCTAATTAGAACTATCGATAGACTGTTTTATTAGAAATATTAATGGTTATAAATGCTCCCTTCTCTCGTAGGCGGGTAAGATACCTCTTTTAATAGATCCTTAAAAATGTTCCTCATCTATATTATGTCTCTTTTCAAGCTTCCTTCTAATGTGGCTGAAAATTTGGAAAGAATCCAAAACATTTTTATGGAGTGGTGTGGAAAGAAAAGATAGAATTCCTTTAATGGCATGGGAGAAGGTTTGCAAACCTAAAAATTTTGGAGGATTGGGTTTGAGGGATTGGGAAAAGATGAATAAAGCCTTACTTATTAAAATGGCTTGGCGACTCAATGGGGAAGGGAGTGTTTGGGCTAAAATTCTTAAAAATAAAAATTGGATTGATGCTAGAGTAGATGATTGGTGTTTCTATCCTCCTACCTTTGCAAGCTCTCGTTTTGAAAGGAAATTAATTGGGCTAAAAAAATTTCTTTAGGAGTGTAAGTGGAAGATATGGGATGGTAGAATGGTTAACTTATGGTGGGATAAATACATTTTGATTCTCCATTACAAGACATTTTTCCTATTATAAAGTATGTTATTGAAAGAAAGTATGACTTCTATGTCAACAATTATTTTGATGATGAGGACCCTTTTAGATGTTGAAAATTCATTTCTATTGAGGAGAAGAATAATGATTTGAGTTCTTTTAATGATATATTTAATGGAAATGTTGTGATTAAAAATGGGGAAAAATATAGTATTATTTGGTCCAAGGATGAAAGCAGGGTTTTTAGTGTCAACGTCAGTTCATATGATTTATCCTTTCAGATAGATATTCCTAGTTCTAATTTTAAGGGGGAGAGTTTGGAACAAATACATTATTCTTAAATTCAATACTTTCCAATGGTTGGTGCTATAAAAAAATTATCATAGTGGATAATATTAACAAAAGAGGTTTTCAAATGGTGAATAGAACATATACTATGTGATAAAAAGATGAAAATGTTTACCACCTCTTTTTAGATTGTTCTTTCTCATAGGCTGTTAGAGGATCCTTTTATCTCTCTTTGATACTATTTGGGTTTTACCTTATTCTATGAAGTCTTTATGGATCCAATGGAGTTGTCTTTTCAAAAGTTCAAGACTAAAATACTTATGGTTTTTCTCCTTATTCATTTCTAATGGTTTATCCGAAAGGAGGGTAATAGAAGAATTTTTAGGGAAAAGTGTGAGAAAGATGAAAGGGTTGTTGAGAGGTGCATACAAGTTGTGAAATTAAATTTCTCCCTTATATATGGTAAAAATGTGAGTTTTTATGATCAAGAAGAGATATTTTCTTGAAATTAGTGTTTTACTCCATATTAAAATGTAAATGTTCCTAGAGAGCTGGTTTATTTAGAGGAAATTGCAGCCTGGATGGCTGAAAATCAATTTTTATGGGGCAGCTAAGGGTAATCCAGGAAAATCAAGTGTTGGAGGGGTTATTAGGGATCACAAGGGGTCATTTGTTTTGTCCTAATTTTGTAATTTGGGGTGCTAGGATAATCATGTAGTAGAGGTAGTAACTACTTATTGGGGAGTCAAAATAGTAGTTGATAGACAAATTAGAAATCTAGTGGTAGAAGGAGACTCTTTGAACATCATCAATAACATCTAGAAAAAGTTTTTTTCTGTTTCCATCAAGGAATTCATTAACGGTATTAAATATCTTATCTATGTTTTTGAAAATATTACCTTCTTGCATGTGTACAGGGAAAGAAATAAAGTGTCAGATATTTTTGCAAAGAAGAGGGTTATTAATAGTGGGATGAATGTTGTGGAGGAAGAATCTCTTCTAGAATCCTCTATTAAAACTATTATGAAAATGAATCCCTCCTCAAAGATTTTTAAAATTCCTAATAATTTGTGTAGGGGTAAGGTGGAGTGATATTGATCCTTATCATGCTAATAACATATATGGTATTATTATTTAGAAAGGTGGGATTAATAATGATGTGAAGCAACACCATCATGATAGATAGTATGCCTATCGTGTGTGGATTTTAACTCCACATGATTGGAGGTGAGATGTGTCCCAAAGAGTCATATCCCTCGTGTTGAGTCTAGGGAATTCATTTATGGTTAATAAGGAAGAAAGGTACCCCATTTAATATATTTATCCTTAAACTCACATTTATTAATTAGGTGGGGATCTAGCTAGGACGGAATGAGGCGACATGAAATACATGAAGCCATAAGCATGGAAATCCTTTGAGGAAGTAGATATTTATGTGAAATGATGGAACAATATAAAAAGGGAAAGGTGAGGGTTTCTTTGCATCAAGGGCTCATCATGGCCATGTTTGAAAGGGGTTCAATGGATTTTAATAAATATGTTGAATTCAAGGGGTTTTTATTTAAGAGCCTCCCTCTAATGAGGATGATTATGTGTATAAATACGATAGCATGGGTAGTGATTTGACTTATTCTTATGAATCAAAATAGAGAAAGATGAAATCTCATTCCCAAACTTCATTTGAGGCTGTCTCGTGGCCTCAAATTTATAAAAGAACAAGGTAAGAAGGTGTGTTAGATTATGACAAGCTTGGGGTTTCTATTGATGAACTTGCTAAATAATGGGCACAAATTCTCAAAGATATATAAAAAGAGAGGGGTGCTAGAAGTTAGTCCTTTTGGTTCTAGTTTCTTTATGGACGATATTTTTGTTTTTCTTAATGTTAGTTTGGTTGTTGTTGGTTCTATTATGTTTGTGTTTAATGTTGGTTTGGAGGAGTAAATATTTTCCTTTTTTCCCAGTTTGTTTTTTTTTCGATTTATATGGGGTAGGGTCCCCGCAACCCTCTTTTACCTATAATAAAATATTATCTAATCTTATTATTGTTCATGTTATGTAAAATTTTATTTATTTTTGGTCGTATACTATTTTTAAAGTGTCATGGATTCCTAAAAATCCCTTGAGATGAATTCCTCGAGCTAGAGAAGCCTCAAATTATGAATCTCTCATGGATTCGTAGAGATCAAAAATTACTTCTACAATAGAATTTTAACTCAAAATATTATCATTTTGTAGAACATGTCTCTTCCCTAAATTTTGTAGAAGAATATTTTTCATCACATAAGAAAAGAGAAACTATAAAATATGAAACATATAAAAACAAAAATAAAACATTGAAAGAAAACTAAAAACATATAAACAAATATGCCACTACATTTGAAGCATTCTCATCACTAACAAATTGATGAGAGGTAGTTGTTTGACCTCCTTCATTCAATACATCCATCTTCCAATATGTTTTGCTACGTAATCATCCAAATAGTGCATGAAAATCATTTGCATGTCATGGAAATAACTCTCCCCATAAAATGGACATTTGGTTTTTCTGATAATACATCTTATTATAATTTATGGGAAAATCATAAATTAATTTTTTATTGAAAATTATTAACACTTTTGACTTCACTATATGAATTGATGATACAATATAGCTTTTATGACCATATAATGGCACTTTTATAACATATCCGAGTTCGTGGGGTTTCTATTTTAGATTGTGTTTTAAATTAAAGCACATCAAAAGTAATCTTAAAAGATGGAAAAAGGAGACTTTTGGAAATATTTTCCAGGAAAAAAGTAGAATTGCTGAAGATCTCAGAAATATTGAGGAACATTGGTCTTAATCCAATTCTCAAGGATCAAGAACAAAAACTCTGGCTGATTACCATGGAATTTTGGCTAAAGAAGAGGTGTATTGGAGACAAAAATCTAGGGTCAAATGGCTTAAGGAGGGGGATAGGAATACTAAATTATTCCATTTCTCTACTACTTCTAGAGCTAATATCCTAAATATTAATGAAATAAGAGGTGAAAATGGGGAGTCCTTTATGGATAGCAGGGACATCAATGCCTCTATAATAAATTACTTCAAGGAGCTCTTCAAACAAGGGGCAGAGGTTGGAGGAGTTGGTTCATAATAAAGTCTTGGATCTTTTCCAGAATGTTATCACCCCTCTTGAAAATAGAGATATTTTAAGGAACCCCTTGGAGGAGGAAATCCATTTTGCGGTCTTTGATATGGAACCTGATAAATCTCCAGGGTTGGATGGCTTCCCTGCCTTTTTCTTTCAAAAATTCTGGGAGGTGATTAAATACGAGGTCATTGAAATGGTCCAAGAGTTTTTCAACAATGGTCACCTCTTGAGGCAAATGAATAACACTTTTATTGTCCTGGTGCTGAAAATTCTGGGGCAAGGAGGTTAAGGATTTCAGACCTATAAGCCTATGCAACACCAGCTATAAAATTCTGACTAAAATCATAGCTAGGAGGATTCAGATGGTTCTTCCTAACTTTATCTCTGGGAATCAGGGGGCTTTTGTTCTAGGAAGGAAAATTACTGATAGCATTATTGTGATTCAAGAAGCCATCCATTCCATTGAAATATCTGGAAGATCATATATGTTTCTCAAGTTGGATATGCATAAAGCCTTTGATAGGATAAAATGGTCTTTCCTTCAGGCCATCCTGCTAAAGGTGGGTTTTGATAAATTTCTGGTTAATATGATTATGACATGCATTTCCACCACCAGTTTCTTAGTTCTGGTCAATGGAAAACCAGAAGGTTTCTTCCAAGCTGGTAGAGGGATGAGACAAGGTGATCCTCTCTCACCTTTCCTCTATGTCATAATGGCTAAATCCCTAAGTAGAATTTGTCAACTTTCCATGGTTTCTAATTGCATCCAGGGTGTTAAAATCTCAAATGGTCTTCCCTCTATCTATCTCAATCAGTTTGTGGATGATAACTTTATGATGGGTAAGGCCTATGTCCATGAGGCCTCAAATTTTAAGGAGGTTCTTAATGATTATGAAAAGGTTTCTGGACAGATGGTTAACTTCCATAAAAGTGTTGTTTTTTTCATAAATGTGGAGAATCAAGTTCAAGCTAGATTAGCTCACATCTTGGGCTACAAAATTAAACATTTTCCATATTCTTATATGGGTATGCCCCTGATCCATAAGAATCCTGACCTCATGGTTTGGAATGTTGTGCTAGAAATATTTAATAGTAAACTCTCGTCTTGGAAGGGTCTCTTTCTCTCTCAAGATGGTAAGATTCAACTGCTCCAAAGCTCCCTTCAAGGCATTCCCATTTATGTGATGTCTCTTTTCATGCTCCCTACTAAAATTAAGGAAGCCTTAGAGAAAATCTAGAAGAGGTTCCTCTGGATGGGAGCTGGTGAGAAGTTCAAATTTCCTCTTGTGGCCTAGGATAAAGTTACTAAACCTAAGCTATGTGGAGGATTGGGGCTAAAAAATATTTCTCTTATGAATGAGGCCTTAATTGCCAAGGTTGGCTAGAGGATTGCTAGAGAGGAAGGTCTTTGGGTGCAAATTATAAAGATGAAATATTTGTAGAATATAGGTAGAATGGAATCCTTTTTAACCAAAATAACCTCCCTAGAGGGTCTCTCTTCTGGAATTCCTTTGTTACCTCTAAATAAATCTTAACCAAAGGTACAATATGGGAAATTGGCAAGGGATCTAGAATCAGTTTTTGGTATGATAATTAGCTTGAGGATTCCCCCTTATCTAACTTGGATTTCTAGAAATAATTTTCTCGGTACTACAAGGAATCTAGAAAATTTTGGATTCATGACTTTTGGATCCAGGAAGATTCTGTCAGATGGGAAATCATTGAGCCTCCTCCGGATTTTGATGGTGACATCCAACCTTTCTAGGATCTCAACAATAAACTTAAGGATTTCCACATCCCCATGTTCCAAACCAAGGAGGAATCCATCAAATGGAAAGAAGAATAATATGGAAATTTCTTGGTTAAATCAACCTACATGTCAAATTTCAAGACTGATTTGCACAAGGAATATTGGGGTAAACTCTGGGTGAAGGATCTCACCCCTAAGATTAATATCTTTTTCTGGTTGGTTTCCCAGAATAAAATCCTGACTGTGGACAATCTCAAGAAAAGGGGAATGAAGATTCCCAATAGATGTTCTCTCTATAAGAAAGAGGAGGAAAATTTCAACCATCTCCTCCTTCATTTCTCCTTCTCCCATGAAGTCTTTGCTTCCATTCTGGATCTTCAATATCCAATGGATCCTTCCCTTATCGATTGAAGATTGTTGCTTTCAATGGGAGAGCCCTTTCCATTTTCCTATCTTGATCTGGGCTGGAATATTTCCCTCCCTCATTTTTGGGGGTTTATGGAAGGCCAGGAATGATGGTATCTTCCATGATCAGAAAGCTCTTCTCTTGAAATTTAGAAGAAAAACTTTGAATTCCATAAAGGAAAACATTAAACTCTTTAAAGGAAAAGTCAAGAAACCCTACGAATAGTGAGCAGACAGTTCTTGACAAGTTTGCCCTTGGTCCGGTGGAATTACACATACCTAAAAAGAACTCCAGTTGGAATAGGCCTGGGGAAATGTTGTTAAGTTAAATTTTGATGGAGCTTCAAAAGGGAATCTCGGGTCCTGCTAGGGGAGGGGGAATTCTAAGGACAGTGAAGGAGATTGGTTGTATGCCTACGCAGTCCGTTAGGTCGATAAACCAACAACATAGCAGAAGCTAGAGCTCTTCTTTAGGGGGTTTTGTTGGCTAAAGAAAAAGGTTTCAAGGACATCCAGATCGAAGGTGACTCTCTCCTCTTAATTAATGCCCTCAATAATCAAGGTTCCATTAATTAATCCATTACAAATATCGTCAATGATGTGAAGGAAACTTCAAAATTTTTGATAGCATTTCTTATAATCATACCTTACATCAAGGGAACAAATGTGTGGATAAGATGGCCAATTATGGAATCAATTGTAATGATTATAGGATATGATGTAAAGTCGATAAATTACTGTTGACATTAATAAGACCATCAAGTATAGATAGAGGGCACTAAGTTTTATAATTTTAGCACAAGTGATCCCCTGTATGGTGACAACTTAATATCTTGTTCTCCATTATTTATACTAGTGTGATTGAAAAAAAAATTGAACAGTAAGTAGCAAACAGAAGAATTTTAGTCTTGTGAAAATGGGGGTGATAGGATTAGAGTTGAACCTGCTAGCCAAAGCATTGAATATTTTAATCAGCCTCTATGGAACAAGCTTAGGATTGGGGGTTTCAGTAATTACATTTCCAAATTACATGGTCATGACCCCTCCTTGTCTAAGGATTTTGGAAAATCTTGGAAAGAGGATAAGTTTGAAGTCAAAGGGATGGAAATTGAGGTTTTTGAGTCCACCATCACCCTAGCCATAGATATGAAAATGGACGGGCTTAAAAATTTTAAGGACAGAACCCACAGAGAACAAGAAATTGAGTTGTTCTTCATTGGCAAGGAAAGATGTTCTTTCTTTACGAATGGTATTGCCAAGTCATGTATTCGGGTATTTGGAGAGAGGTGTTCCTTCAAATCATGAAGTACATCACTCTGGAAGGAAAATACCAAAAATCTATACTCACCATATGACTCTTCTAAATATGTTCTGCCATAAGGTCATGGTGAGCATCCCCTTCTTTCTATTTATGTCTCTGACTAACTCTTTGAAGGCTTTCCAAAGAGGATAAAGTGGAGATTCCTCTGCATGAAGGGCTCATTCTTCTAATGTTTGAAAATGGGAAACTTGCTCTGTCCTCTTCCCTAAAAGATCAGGTGGATGAGGATGACCTCACTCTCTGATTACCTTACTAAGATGAAGGTCGAGAAAATGCAAAATTGTGGGGGAGGATTCTGGTAATGAAATGGGTGAGGATGGTCATGGGGAAGTGAGCACCTTGAGAAAAATAAATCGGGATGGTAATTTAAAGGGTTTCAAGGATTTGAGCAGAAAGGTCCAATACTTAGAAGGGGTGCTTCAAGTGATGGAAGAAACCAATGTTGGTCAAAGGGAAACAATGATGGATGTCATCAATGCTTCTAAGAAAATTGTCACTACTCAGGTGAAGTCCAAGCAAAAGTTTCTGGAGATGGAGGACCATGTCAAAAACTAAGTGACAAGGCTATAAGGGATGGAGGATGGAACTAAAAGAAGGAACTTTAACTTGTGCATCAGTATCTCCAAGGATGAGCTGAAGGAAGATATTAATGATAAAGGTTCTGAGGGAGATGTGATCAAAGATAGTCACGATGGTAGAAGTGGGGGATCTCTAAAAAATTAACTTATGGTTTCGGATTTGTTGTGAATTTTGGTGAACTTCTGTTGTTTTTTTATTTTGGAGACTGTTTCTCCTTCTCCCTAGTTTTCCCACTTTGGTACAAAGTCTGGTTCATAATTGTAAGAATTAAGCATGTGTGACTCCTTTCTTGGAATTTTTCATTTCCTTCTTGCTTGTTGTTTTCTATTCCTCGTCTTATAATGGCCCCCGGGAGCCAATCCCTTTTACCTTATCTAATAAAAAATTATTCTACCGGATTAATGACAACTAATGATCATAAGTTTAAACATGCTAATATTTATTTAGACACTTCAATATAAATGTCATCTTAATGCAAAAATATAAAACATTAACATGTTTATAAACCATGTTATAACATATTACCACTTGTTAATACATATAATTACATAGTATGTATAAACAACTTAATCATGGATTTAAAGTTCATTTATAGACTATTAAAAAGGATCTAGGAGACCTCTAAACTTATTCAAATTTTTAATATAATAACATTCTACTTAATATAGCTAGATAAGATCATAGACACACATATGAACATAATTTTAAATAAAACAAAATATAGCCCATAAAATGTTTACTTGGTTATATTCATATTTGAATTTAAAAATGTTTGATGTGCCATTATTTCATCAAGACTTTTGAAAACTACACTCACCATAAATGGAGATATAATAATCCCATGCACTTAATTTCTATGAAAAATAGTTAATGGTGGATATTTCCATAAATCAAAAATCATATAAGACACCTTTGAAATTTTAAACCACAAAATTTGAAACCATGGGCTAAGCATGAGCACATGGACTTTGATAAAGAAATGAGAGTATAGAAATCAAAATTTTAAAAGAGGATCTTTGTGTTGAAATAAATACTCTAGGTTCATGTCCCCAAGCTAGAGAATGAATATGTGGATGTAAGGTGTGTTGGAGGAATAATTAAAGTTTTCAATGCAAAACCAACACTTTCATATTTGTGTTTAATGTTAAAGATGAATGATGAAAGATATCAATGCAACAAATATAAGAAATTCAACATAGATGCAATAAACCAAAGTTGACAAATCCTAATGTAAACATAGTGTATCCATAAAATTGTGATGTTGATTCAGATCCAAAGGAAATGTTATGAAAAAATTCAATAGACATTTGGGATCAATGTGCCAAGAGTAATAGAGTGACAATCCAAAATTCAAAGTGAAAATGTGATGGAATCCCACACCTAAAGATATGAAATCTCAAAATACCAAGTGACATTGATCTAAATAACCTATATAATAACAATAAATGTAGAGAAGTAATCTTATTACTAAATTATTTCTCAACAAATAATGTGTTTCATCTATATGGGTGATAATAATATCTCTACCCCAAATAGAATAATCATGTTTATATTAGATGGAGTATGAATTCACTCTAATACCAAATGTATCTTTTGGTTAAATCTATATAAATAATAACACTAAACAACTCTACATATACTCAATCAAAATACTCAAATTCTTCAATTCATTTATGAAATTTTATTTATCTATATATTATATTTTTATACCAATTCTTGGTCCTATAATCTACGAGTTAAGCCTTATCTCTTTAATATTCCTCATATATATAATATATAATCCATAAAAAAATTTAAAATAGGTAAAGGAGGGTGTAGGGGGGCCTACCTCATAAAAATTTTCTAGATCAATAGAGAAGGTTCAAGTGGATGGCCATTGAAACCCTCTTAGATCCATAGATCCACACAAAGAAACAACACTAGAAAATAAAAGCCTAAAGGCGTATAACATAATAACTAACAACAGAAGACAAGGAAATAACATCAAGACAAAAATTACAAAGAAACATCCTCTAAAAAGGAAACCACCATCATTCATTGATCAGTTCACCCACCATGTGCATACATCCATTCCATTCCTTAACCAAACTAGCAATAGTTGATTTCAGAATTTGTAATCCGGTTCAAGCTATCTCCACTTTTGGACCAGACCCATCTTTTTCTTTGTTCTTCACTATTTCCATGGAGTGGATCATCTCAGCAAGTAGTTTAAGATGGTGGATAGTACTTTTGACATTTAGGATGTGAACATATCTAATCTAAAGAATAATCCCCTTCATCTTTAGCATATCATTCTCCATGGCCAGGCATCTTTCATTGGCATTTTTAAGTTGTTCACTAAGAACAATAGAAGTGAGCTTCTCAACTTTTTCTTGCATCTCCCTTAGATCAATTGTCACCATGCTAATCTTATGTTTGTTGATATTGATGTCTAACCTGCAATTCTCAAACTCCCACATGAAAACATTGGATTTAACCACAATATCCTGGGCATTAAACAAATTATTCTAGGTAGTTTTAAGATCATGCAAACTTTCAATGGCTTCCTTAGTATTTTTAGATCTTTTCCCTCGGAGGATTCATGGTCATGCCCAAACTCCTTCTCCTCACTACTTTCCTCTTGGAAAGCATCTACTTCCTATTTTTCACCCGTATCAACATGACCCAAGTCATCTTCACCTGCTGCTCCCCTAAGTCTGAGCTAACTTCCAAATTCTCACAAGGTTCAAAAGTGCCACTCTCTTGACATTGCTTCTTAATTCTTTCCTTGGCCATATGAGATCTAGTTCTTTTTGCCACCAACTTCCACACATCCTCCCTACTAGCATGATCCCCCTCAATGTCCATCGTATATATTTTCCCCTCGACACTTTGGTAGAATTTTCAATAAGGGGGTACATAACTTGATCATGGCTTTGATGATGCCTTGATACAGAGGCAGGGAGAAAGTGACTTTCTCAACCTGAGAGAGTGATTTTTCCAGAGAGAGGAATAGAAA
Source organism: Taxus wallichiana var. yunnanensis (assembly GCA_018340775.1). NCBI lineage: Eukaryota > Viridiplantae > Streptophyta > Pinopsida > Cupressales > Taxaceae > Taxus > Taxus wallichiana. The sequence goes on from CM031244.1 coordinate 169,575,930, forward strand.
TTTGGGGAAATTAAAGGGTCTACAATTCCTAACATGATTCAACATGGGAAAATGATACCCATAAATTACTTTATAATGCCCTTCAAGGGTAATGTATGCCATGATAAGCTGAGAAATTTCATTAAAAGGATGGGGAAGATCCCCTCTTGCATAACCATTATGGAGAATTTTAGGCATCCCCTTACCTTGCATGAAGCAATCCATATTCGACCGTAGTCCAACTTGGGCTTTAAATAAATTTTTCCTTCCCCGAGGCAGACTAAATATTTTAGCTATGAACTTTGGAGAGATATTGAAAGAAAAATTTATGACCCTAACATGACCATCCTTCTAGGTTCTCGCGACCACTTCACTCAAATTTTCATCATACCCGTCGAAGATGTTGAAGAATTTTAACAAACCATCTCTATCAAGTAGCTCCTCTACCTCTTTGGACATCATCAGGATCTTACTTGGTTCAGTTCTAACTAAAAATCTTCCCATAGTGCTTGAGTTACTCTTCTTCCTGCTGAGAAAAATTATGCCCTTGTTTTGGCTCCCTTCAGCACACTTGGAGAGATGAATCAAAATAACAAGGAAATCCTCCCAAAATTTGAAATGATAGGAAATAAAGGTTTGCACGAGTTCAAGATTCATAAAATCATAGTGCATCACCCAGAGGGCATTATTACCTTTTTCCATCCTCATTAGAAGAAATGTTGTTAGGTTCACACTCCCAATCCAAGATATCTATGAAGTTGGCTTCCAAAAAGGATAGTTCCTTAACCACCTTAAAAGCCTTAGCTTCCACCCCCTTATTTTCCATTACATCAACAAGTTTGTTTCCTTCACGGTAAACATGATGGAAAGAGATCTCAACAAAGGAGGATAATTTATTCTTAGCATTGTTAATGAAGTCTTCGATAGAAATAGAGGCAGAACTTTGACCCCCCCTCATACACAAAATTATGTTCAATGAGTTTCCTTCCACAAGAAGGTTTTTGAACCCTTTCTCTTCAGCTATCTTCACTCCCTAGAACATTGTTACAGCCTCTGCAACATGGTTAGATTGTATGCCCAAACTAAAGAAATAAGAAAGGATAAACCTCCCTTTATTATCTTAAAAAAATCCTCCTCCTCCTACCTTTCCCTGGATTCCCTTTAGCAGCACCATCGAAGTTTAGTTTAATAACACCTTCACACGGAGGAATCCACTTAACCCCAACTCTAGGATTTCTCTTTCTAGGAGGAGGATCATAGGTTAAGTTCCATTTCTTTATGATATATTGTTCACAATCCAATACTTCCACTTATTTATTCTTAAGGATAGAAAAATTATTTCTAACAGCCTGTAAACACTTGTTAATAATCAACCTATTAGGAAGTTTCTTGTTATTGAAAATCCTCCTATTTCTCTCTTTCCAAATTTCCCACCATGAATGACCAAGGCTCATAATCCATAGATTTTTCAGCCCTTGACTATTGAAAGGACATTTCCATTGGTTCCAGGAGGATTGGATATCCTTGGGATTAACCCACTTGACCGAAAACATACCCAGAATATGAGACATAATATGGAAAGAAAAAGGACAATCTAAGAACATATGATTCACTATTTCCAAGTTTTGTTCACATAGAACGCATCTATTGACCATATGGAAGCCACATTTAGCAAGGTTATCCACAGTAAGAATCCTATTTATCATCATTAGCCAACTAAAAACATTGACTTTGGGGGTTATATTCTTGTTCCAAACCATTCCAGCAATAAGATCTTCCTCTCTAGTTTCCTCTTCAAAGAATAACGTATAGGCAGATTTAACTGAGAAGTTACCATTTTGTTCTCTATGCCACACAATTCGATCTTGTTCCTTGTTATTAGAAGACACATAGTTTTTTTAGAAAAACATTGAGATTAACCATATGTGCTTTAAATTCCTTCCTGTCCAATTCTATGTGTTTCCAAATCTGAAAGCTTTCTTGAGTTTCCATATAATTGTTTATTTTTTCCCCATATTTTTCTTCGAGCAATTTCAAGATTTGGGGAAATTTTTCTTTAAGAGTAAAGTTTCCATCCCATTTATCAGTCTAGAAACATATTTCATTTCCTTTCCCTATTTTCCACTTGCTTCCCTTAGCAACAAGATCCTTATCCCAATTAATAGCTTTCCAAACACTTGACCCATTGAAAGATGCCTGTTTGAAGATCCACCTTTTGTCATTAGCATCCACCAGTATTTTTTCCTTAGAATTCTTGTCCATACCCCATTTTCTTTTATAAGCCTCCATCCAATTTTTTCCAAAAGAGATTTTTTCATTTTAGTCCAGTCTCTAAGTCCAAGTCTCCCTATCTTTTTAGGTTTACAGACTCTATTCCAAGCCACCAACGGAATTCTTTCATTTCTTTCAATGCCACTCCATAAGAACCTTTTTTTGGATCTTTTCAAGTTTTTCTGCTATTATCCCCAGGAGTTGATAGAGAGACATAGAATACATGGGAGACTTTGAAGTGAGCTCTTGAGTAAGGTGATTTTCTCGGCCTAAGATAATAGATTAGCTTTCCACCCTGCAAGATTCTTTTCGAATCTTTCAATAAGAAAGTTCCATTTCCACACAATAAGGTATTTTATCCCCAAGGGAATACCTAAATATAAGGTAGGGAAGGGTTTATAGGCACAACCCAAAATCCCAACAATCTTCTTGCATCTACTTTCCAAAGTGTTGAGGAAAAAAAGATAACTTTTTCTATAGTTCACCAACTGACCCGAAACCTCCATGTAATCATCTAAAAGGACTTTAAACTTTTTTTCTTCAGGAATGGATGCTTCACCCACCATAATAGTGTCATCAAAAAAATGTTTATGAGACACATTCTCCATACCCCCTCGTCAGGGATATCCCTTTTAATGAAGTCATTGCTAGTTTCCATATTGAGTCTTCAGTTGATAGCTTCTGCTAGAATTATGAAAAGAAAGGGGGAAAGGGGATCCCCTTGCCTTAATCCTTGGGATGGGGAAGAAACCACAAGGGGTACCATTCATAAGAATAGAGAACTAGACATTATAAATATAGGCATTAACCAGACTCGAAAGGAATCATCGAAACCAAACCGATCAAGAATTTTGTCTAGAAAATCCATGAGACCCTATCATATGCTTTAGCCATATCCAATTTTAGGATCATAGCATCCTTCTTGCTAATTTTAGCTGAATGAATTGTCTCTTTAATAGTAATGATCTCATCTTGGATTTGGTGTCCAAGGACAAAACCTCCTTGTTGATCAGAAATGATAGAAGGAAGGATTAGTTGTAAATGAAGAGCCAAGAGTTTCGTGCAGATTTTATAGGTAGTATTACACAGGCTTATAGGTCTAAAGTCTTTTAATTCCATGGCATTACCACATTTTGGAACTAGAGAAAGGAAGGTACAATTCATATCTTTTAGCATATTTTTTTGATTGAAAATTCTTTCACAACATTATATACATCTTTTTTTATTATATCCCAGAAATGTTGAAAGAAGAAAGCTTGAAACCCATCCAGGCCAGGAGCCTTATCAGGACTAAGATGTTTAACCATAAATTCCACCTCCTCTAAAGAAGGGGTCATTGAAAGAAGATAATTATCTTCCTCTGAAACCAAGGGCAGAATGCAGTTTAGAAAATCTTTCTCTTTGGCTAGATTAGGAACACAGTGATTAGTGAGCAAGTTTTTAAAGAAATAAATAGCCTCTTTATTGATTTCTTCCTTCTCTTCCACAAGGGAGCCTTCCTCTTTCCTTAATTTACATATTCGATTGAAACTTCTACGCTTCAGGGTAGATAGGTGGAAGAACCTGGTATTTTTATCCCCTTCCTTGAGCCAAGTGACACAAGATTTCTGTCTCCAGAAAATTTCCTCTTTTCCAAGGATATTGTGGTATTCCAAAGAAGAGATCTTTCCTTATCATAGTCTTCTAATTCTAGGTCACAATCCCCCCCTTCATTTTTCCTTTGGAGATTTAGCAAGTCAGATTTGATTGCCGCTTTCTTCTAAAAAATATTGCCAAAAAAATCTTGTTCCAGATTTTGAGATTCATTTTGACATTCTAAAGTTTTTTAGTTAGTCTATACATCGTAGTTCCCTGAACCTTCAATTTCCACCATTCACTAATAAGATCTTTCAGATCCTCACTATGGAGCCACATTTTCTCAAAATGAAAAGGTGTTCTTCTTCTAGAGGGGTTCTTTATCATCAATAGAATCAGATTATGATCAGACCCTATCCTTGGAAGAGAGAAAAGAGTAATATCCTGGCTTAACCATTCTTCCAAAACCAAGACTCTATCCAATCTCACTTGTATATGTTGTAAACCAGTTCTTCTATTGGACTAGGTATATTTACTACCTTTAAGATCTATGTCATGGAGATGAGCATTAGAAATAAAATTATTAAAATCCTCCATGCCACTGGTAAACTCCTGGGAGCCCCTTTTTCCCTAGGAGACAAAGGGGAGTTAAAATCCCCCATCACAATCCACTCAGAGCAGTGATGTGGTATTTGAAAGTTAGGAGATGTTGCCACAATTTTTCCTTTCTTTGTAATGGGTAGGAGCATAGATGTTGGATAAGATCCATATTTTTTTGTTTTCCAGATTTCTTATCATAACAACCATATGGTGATCTCTTTTCACCAGAAAATTACCCTCATAAAGGCTAGGATTCTAGACCATAGCTAACCCTCCCAAGGCCCCTTTGGAACTAATAGCAAAATATTTTGAATTATTCCGAAAGATTTACAAGAATTTAGGAAAATGTCTTCTTTCATTTTAGTTTCTTGCACAACTAACACATCAATTTTTTTCCTTCAATCAAGTATTTAAGAACCCTCCATTTCATAGGGCTATTGAGCCCTCTTCCATTCCATGAGATGTAATTCATTTTCTAAGATTGGGTTTGTTTTTTTAAAGACCTTCTGGTCTAAACATAATTGTTTCCCTGAGTCTATTTCCTTCTGGGTAGATTTTTTCCTTAATTCAAATTTGTTAGGCCTACCTTGTTTACTAATGGTACTTTCCACATTAATAGGATTTTCTCCTTCCTACAATTCTCCTTTTCCCAGAGGGGAAATTATGGATTCACCCTTTTTAGCACATGAGCTACTTTTCTCTTTCTGAAGGAGTTATTTCAGGGACCCCCTTCTTGCTAGGAGTGAGCTCCTCTCTTTGCTTTCCTTCTCTTGATTAAGAGAAAAATGAACATTCATTATTTATTCTATGGAGAGATTAATAAAATATCCAACTGTCATCCTTTCTCCCTTTGGGTTAGCCAAAATTTCATTTGGCTCTTGTCCCTCCTAAACTAAAGTCTGGTCCTTCACCATTTCCTCCAGGGCGGAGGCAATCACTAGTAAATCCTCCTTGGCATTTTACAAAGAACTTTCTTGACCACAAGATTTGCTCCCATTCCCTTTATTTGAAGAAAAAGCTCCATCTTTCGGTCCTTTGGGGAATCCTTAGCTGATAGATCCTTCATTTTTTCCTTAACCTTTGATTCTGACCAGACTAATTTTTGGATCTCCTTCTATTGACCACCAAGGTAAATCCCTCCTCATATGTTTTCGAGATTTAAGTAGGGGTTTGCTCATACATCTATTTTTCTTGGATTCTCAAGGGATTTAATCCTTCAGTAGGGTTAATCGAGAAATCTTTCCTATGATCTATTCTGCACTTTACATGATGCCTTTACCTTTCTCTTCTTTCCCTTCATTCCCCATTACTACGATATACCTTTTGGAAATATTGAAATTATAGTTCTAAGTCGAGTGACCCCAACCATTGCATTTGGTGCATTTAGTGGGTAAAATTCCATTTCAATCTTCTTCTCCCAAATCCCTAGGCTATACTTGAGCTTGATGCTTTTAGGGATATCCCTATCAAAGAATCGTATAGATGCAAAATCTTACACAAACTAGTCTAGTCATATGCAGGGTAACATTGTCTATTATGACCAGAGAACCCAGAGAGTTTGCTATTCCTTTGAAAATATCTTCATGCCAAAATTCCAAGGGAAGATTAGGAAGATGAATCCACACAAGGAACTAATTCAGATTTTCTTTTTCTGGGTTGAAATTTGGTTCCCATTTCCTAAGATACCATCCTGATTTTCCCCAGAACCAAGGTCCTTCTTCCAAAACCTTCTGCATATCTTCTTGAATAATGAATTTAAAAAGGAAGAAACTATTTGATAGAGCACTTACCTCCAAGTGTCCTTTTGGGTTCCACTTCAGTTTGGTCCACCTTCTAACAACATCGATATTTGGTCTCCCACCCACAAGTTTCCCAACCAAAGCTTTGTTTAAATTTTTAGTAGTGATTTTTAGAAGGGAGTCTGGAATTTCCAAAACACTTCCCGATGCTTCCTTGACCACCTGGAGGAAAAAAATTGGTTCTTCAAGGATGTTCCATTTTTACGCGGTTCATCCAAGAATCCACAGTTTTTTTTAGGTGGTCCCATTTCAAGGATTCATCTTGACCTTGGATCTCACCTTCTTCTACAGATTAAAAGGATTCACAGCTCGTTGTGGGGTTTCCCTACCATCAATTTCATGCTTGTCAAAATATAAAAACTCACTCTCCATTAGTAATTCTTCACTCTTATCCATAACATCACTCTACAAACTCCTAATATATATATAATGATTATATATGTGATTTTATCTCAAAATTTACTCACGAAATAAATAATATGAGTTTTTAAATGGGGTGAGTTGTAGTTTTGGTCCAAAAATGGTGTCAGGTTTCAATCCTTGGAGACTATTGTCAAATAATACCTTGTCTAAGTTTAGTTTCCTGGGCTCTCGTTGGAATACTTTGGGACTTGGATATCCTACTGAGGATTGCAAGGATATTGGATCCCTGGTCATTATTGATCTTGTCACTTGCGCTAGAACGAGGCTTTTATTTTCTCATTTTTATGTTAACGTGGCCCTAAAACACATTTACCAAGAAGCATTTAGACCAAAGCACCCGAGGATTACATACCTAGAAGATAGATTATGAGTTTTCCCCGTTTACGTTTTTTTTCTTCTTTAAAGTAGGTGATAATTTCAAATCATGCCCCAAAGAAAAAGAGGAGGCTGCTTAAAAATCCCTTCTTAAGAAGACTAAGAGCTCTAGTAAGGAAGATCTGAAGGGAAATGGTCGTATGAAATCAAATGGAAATGGACCGTCGAAGTTCAATGCCAAATGGAGACAGATAAATAAGCCTTGCAAAGTTTTATAATTAAGTTACGAAGCTTAACTTCCAAAAAATAAAGCGATGAAGAAGGTCAGGAAAACTACAACAAAATGGAAGATACCCAAGAACCTGATAATAATGATGATATAGCGATATTTGAGGATTTTCGGGAGGATTATATTGTGGGTTCAATAGTTGAACTCTCTCAAGGAAATTTTCTTTTCTTAGAGACCGAAGAAGCATTATTGGTAATCAATATGTATAAAATGTTTGATGTTTATCTAGAGTACATCTCCACAATGGAGGAGGATGCCCAACATGAATAGGAGGTTGCTAAGAAAATTTCAAAAAGAAGACCCAGATGAAAGTAAGAAGGCAGAGGAAGTCATAAAAGAGAGTCCAATTAAGGTGAGCTCAGATCTCTACATCCCATAGACTAGGCCATCCCCAAATCAAATTCAAACACCAAGAACTAGATCAAAGGTGGATGTAGGAGCAAACAAGGCATCCCTGGAAGATCGGCAGAGAAAAGGAAAAAAGGGACAAAGTGATAAATAAAGACATCATGGAAGGTCTCCAAAAACCATTAATGTTGGGTAAGAAATCCTCCCATCATAAATGATTTGCATATCTTGGAATATTAGGGGCTTAAATCAGCCCAGTAAGCATAGGATTTTTGGGATTTAAAACTTATGTGTTAATGTTACAAGAGACTAAGATGAATGACATTAGGATGAAATATTTTCAGTCTTCTTTTTGGAAAGATTCTAGATTTCACTGTCAACCTTCTGTTGGAGCCTCCGGAGGTTTGTTGTGCTTATGGAAAAAATATAAATTGGAAGGATTCCCTCTTATCAATAGTCAACATCATATAGCTATTTGCTTTACAAAAGTTAGAACTAGAAATCAGTTTATTCTATCTAATATCTATGCTCCTAATACCTCAGTGGGTAGAAGGGAGCTATGGGAGTAGTTGACCACTTTCAGAAGAATGTTTAATGAATTAAATTGGATAATTGGTGGAGATTTTAATACCCCCTCATTCCTTCTGAGAAGAAAGGTGGAATTAATATTTTCACGAAAAGTATGGAGGACTTGGGTAATTTCATGGGCTGGAATGATTTAATAGATTGAATCTCAGTGGATCTAAATACACTTGGTCTAAAAGGAGATAGGGGAAAACTTAATCCAAATAATATTGGACCATTTTCTTGTTAATACCCAGTGGGTTCAGCAACAAAAATACACTTTATCCTCCCTTCCTCGGATTGGGTCAGACCATAACCCACTAATCCTCAAAATGTGTGCTAGAGAGCATCCTATGGGAAGGCCCTTCAAGTTTGAAAATATGTGGACTGCTCACCCAAACTTGGAATAGAGAATTAAGGATTGGTGGAGCATTGAGGTGAGAGGTAATAGTATGTTCAAAGTGACCACCAAGCTTAAAGATATCAAATTTAATCTGAAAGTTTGGAACAAGGAAATTTTTGGAAACATATTTCTCCAAAAATTAGAATAATAGAGGATCTCAAGATTCTTGAAGAAAACATGGAACAAGGAGGTTGGAGCTCTAAGGATAAAGCTAAAGAGAAGATCCTTCTATCTTATTAACAAAATGTTCTCCACTAGGAAGAGGTTTACTTGAAATAACAATTGAGAATCACTTGTCTTAAGGAGGGGAGGCTGGAACACTATTAAAGCCAATAAACTATGCATTCAAGAGATCAAGAAAGATAATAGGGATATGGCCACTGAGGATAAAGAAATTGCCTCCACCATTGTTTCCTTCTTCAAAAACATTTTTGTTGAAGACCTTCTCAATGATGAAGTTTCTAGAGAAGAAATCCTTAATATTTTTGAACCTGGCTATCAGTCTAGATGAAAATAAAGAACTAATAGCTATCCCTAATGAAGAGGAGATCAAAGCTATTCTAGATGCTATGGAAGGTGATAAAATCCCAAGCCCAGATGGGTTTTCAACCTTTTTTCCAACTTTATTGGGATATTGTTAAGACTAAAGTGGTCTCTCGCTTTGCACAATAATTTTTTCAATCTAGTTGCTTACTCAAAAAATCAATCATACATTTATTTCTCTCATCCCCAAATATCCTGGAGATAAGGATTTTGGGGACTTTATACCTATTATTTTGTGCAACACCATGTACAAGCTCATTTCTAAATTATTGTCTTTTAGACTAAGAGAGACTCTTAGTAACTTCATATCCCCCAACCAAGGGGCCTTCGTGCCTGGAAGACAAATTTTGGATAGCATTATCATAATTCAAGAAACCATTCATTCTATGGAACTTTCAGGAAGGGAAGATATGATTCTAAAGTTGGACATGCAAAAATATTATGATATAATTTCTTGGGAATTTTTGTACTCTCTTCTCTCTAGGCTAGGTTATCATCCTCATTTTATTAAAATGATTCAATCTTGTACCAAAGATCTAAGCTTCTCTGTCATCATGAATGGGAAACCTAATGTTTTTTTCAAATCTAAAAATGGATTGAGATAAGGGGGCCCTTTATCAGCCTTTCTATATATAATTGTTTCTGAAACCTTGTACAAGTTATGCCTTAAATCCCAGAGAGAGAGAAACATGGAAGGGATTAAGGTGACCAATGGAATTGAAAATTAATGTCTGTAGTAGTTTTTTGATGACACGGTCCTTTTGGGTCATGTTTTTGTTCAAGAATACAAGACTATCAAAGGAATCACTAAGAAGTATGAAAGAGTTATAAGGAAAAAAATTAACTTTCGAAAAAGTTCTTGTTTCTTTATAAATGTAGAAGATGGTGAAAAAAAAGATTGGCTACCATCCTAGAACATAATATCAAAAATATCCTAGAAAACGCGATGAAGGAGGATGGAACAAACTCATCGAGAGATTTCATAAAAAGCTTGCTTCTTGGCAAAGATCCTTACTCTCTAAAGCACAAAAGGCATGGCTTCTTCAGAGTATCTTACAAGGTATTCTTGTTTATATCATGTACATATTTATTCTTCCAAGCAGAGTCAAGAAAGCCATTGAAGGAATTTGGAAACGGTTCCTTTGGATTGGCTTAGAGGATAAAAATAGAATACCTTTGGTTGTTTGGGAAAAGGTAACTCAACCCAAGGACAAGGGTGGCTTGGGACTAAAGAATATCTAGCTTATGAACCACACCCTCATAGCTAAGGTGGGTTGGAAGCTTCAAAAAGAGGAAGAAATATGGGTGAGAACTCTCAAATTGAAATATTTACTATCCTTTGGCAGAAATATGGAATTCTTCGGTGATATGGTGTTTCTTGAGAGGATCTATATTTTGGAACAACATGTTTCAAACTAAAAATTGTTAATCAAGGGGTAAAAATGGAACCTTGGAGATGGGTCTAAAATAAAATTTTTGGAGGATCCTTGGATTGAGGATGTTACCCTTAATTCAAATAGTCTGTGGAGTGAACTCTAACATTTCTTCTCTATCGAAGAGGGAGCTCTTGTTTGTAATTACTAGGATGAGGAAAAGAGATGGTTTCCTATCCTCCCCCCTCCTTTCTATCATGGGGATATTCAACCCTTTCATGAGTTAAATAGGAAACTCAAGGATCTTCATATTCTACCCGATGACTTCCGGGATGAGCTGATCTCGGAGATACACGTACACAGGGGATTACAAAGTTAAATCGGGATATTTGTTAAACTTTGAACATTTGGAATCAAATATCAAATGGAGGAAGGTTTGGAATAAGCATATTATCCCCAAGATCAACATTTTTTCTGGGAATTCATCAAAGGTAAGATCCTTATTATGGATAGACTCAGACATAGGGTAATGATCATCATAAATAGATGTGGGTTATGTAAGGACAAGGAAGAATCCATTAGGCACCTATTTCTAGAATTTCCCTTCTCTTTTCAAGTCTTCATCAAGATCCTTTGCATCTTCAAAGTATATTTGGTCCTTAGGAGACATTCTTACCAATGCAGTGGAGCTCTAATTTTCATAATGACATGGTAAAAAAATGTGGAAGTTGGCCCCGCCTCATGTCTTATGGGGAATCTGGATTGAACGCAACAATAGGATTTTCAAGAACAAGTTGGTTATACCAAGCAGGGTAGCCAATAAAGTGAAATAGGATCTAAAGGATAGTTACCAAATCCTTAAACCAAAACAGTCAAAGTTTGTCTTGAGTGGGAAAAGGATATCCTTAGAAATTTGGATGTTGAACCCATTAAGAAATGTTTGAATCATAATATCAAATGGACTAAACCACCAAATGGAAGATGCAAGCTTGAATTTGACGGTTCAACCCATGTGAATGAAAAGTGGCTAGCGGAGGTGGTCTTGTTTGTTAACATTCCCTAGATATGCTAACATTCCTATAGTACTTTAATGAGAACCCCAACCCCTAGAATATTTTGATCATTTTTGCAGATCTTTGCCTACTCTATTATGGTTTCCACACCATGCCCCTCTTCTCCCCTAGCTCTCTCGATGATGCTATCTCCAAAATGGTCCTCTCTCCTCTATATTTTTATTCTACCCGAACATCTCTATAAATAGGTTTAACACCCACCGTAATGCCTTCCTAAAGTAACAGATCAGTTGCCAAGTGTTAAGGTGGTCCTCCAATGGAGCATGCTTCTTTTCATTCAAGCTCCCACTTTCGTAATGATTTCTTTAGGAATGTTCCATGAATGGAATATTCTTTCCTTGACCACCTTGTCACTAGGCTGTCACCTTATCCATTTAGCATGCCTAGTCAGGTCACATTTTTCCTCAGATGCCTCTTGGAAAGCCAAATGTGACTAAGTCCTGAAATCCTTTGCTCTTCCTTGCACATGCATTGTGGTTTCTATTAAACCCTTATAAAACCCATGTTATGCACACTTTTCCCCACAAACCCATCTTCTTCACTAGTCCCACGTGTGCACGTTCCCTTTGGGACTTAATCAGTACTCTGAGGCCCAACATCACCCCACACTAAGCTTGTTCTCTATCCTCAAAATTATCTTCTCCAAAGAATAAATAATGGCGGGACTTTGAATGGTTAGAAATACATAACAAAATAATGAAGAATGAGAAATGGAATCAATAAAGAATCGAGGAATGAAGAATTTGATTATTGCTAAACAATGAGTGGGAAATCCTTCCTTATATCTGCCCCAATCTTCTCCCAGAATTCACCTTGCCCTTCACATGTTGATAGAGGTCATCTACTAAGGCACTCGCCTCTTAAAATCCTAGTTCATCACCCTTAACATTTAGTGTATCAACAATGTTTTCCAATTGCTTCCTGAGGTCATCCAGCACATCCATCTTGTGGGTGATCTAAGGATATAATTCTTTTCGATGATTTTTATCGATCCTCTCGGTGGTCTCGATGGCTTCATACTTCTTCTCTACCTTGGCCAGGATCTTATCCCACTCTACCCTATTCCCCTTATTCTTCTCCTGAAACTCCTTGAGGTCTGCCTCATGGGTGGAAACTAGAATGCTTGTCACTTTATCTCCGTTCACGCAATAGTAATAAGAGGCTTCAACTATCTGTGTGGTGGCCTTTACATTGGCAAGGAGCTTAGTGTACTAAGTGAATATCTCCACAACCTTCATCTTCTCCTCTTTCTCGGCACTCTAATAATTCTTTCGTTTATTACAAATAAAGAGGTTACCTCTCCATGGTGAGGATGTGAGTTAGGTCTTCCAAGAATTGCAAGGTTGACTCATACTTCTTCTCGAGTGGTGTTAGGTCTAGATGCTTTAAGATAATAACATTTGTAATCATTTCTACCTTTTTATATACCTCACACACCCTATCCTTTTCCTCCTTCATCTTGTGCCTTAACTATGCATTGATTAGTTCCTCCTACTTCAGATCCTTTCTCTTTTCAACAAGCTCCTCCTTTTTCTTCTCTAATTCCCCTTCTAGGAATCTCACCGGTCATTCCTTCCAAAGAGCCTTGCCTTAACTTCAACTAAAACCCTGTTAAGTGAATTATAGACTTTCTCATTAGATAACTACTGAGAATTTACCTGTGGGTTTATACCTTTGGTCTCTGACACCTTCATCAGCGCTCCTTTGTTAACTTAGAAATCAGGTTCATTGACATGGGACTCAAAAGCCTAAGATAACATCTTCTTGGTTCGTAGGTACATGCCTTCTTCCTCAAATGAATACATTTCTAGGAGTTGGTCATTCACATAGTGCTATGGAAGCATGCATGTAGCACTTTGTTTGGATCATGAATATAACCCATTCCCTTTCCCTACGCTACTAACATGCTCTTTCCTCCTATTCGCGTAACCTTTGGAAAGCTCACCACTAAGTGGGATCTCCACCCATGCTTCTCTATGATATATTCTTCTATCTCCATGATTATGTTGTCCGTACTCCAATCCACTTATTTATCCAAAGAACTTCTCTATTATGCATGCTAATTCTCTTTATGTGGCCCCTTCTATCTACTCCTTGGTGAGGTTGGGGTCCTCTACTCCCTAGTATTTACTTCTTCACTCTCTCCTTTCCTTGAGTCCCTTCTTCTTCTCTACCCTTCCCCTCACTTCTTTCTTCCTATGATTCATTTACATCATACCTTTGGGTGATTCTTAACTTCTTCATCATCATCGTTGTCTTTATCACCCCGTAGGCCTCCAAGCTCTCTATCTCCCCGAGTCTTCCTTCCCTACTACCTTTTGTTTCTTCCTAAGCTGGGATTATTTCTCTTCATTAGTAGGTGATTACTTTCTAGGTGAATCCTCTTGTTATAGCACCCCTTCCTAGGGTGTCTTTTCCTTCTCCTTCATGGGAGGCTTATTTTTGCATGTGTATGTGCTTGGCTTGGCGCCCGACTTTGGTGTGCCCACAGATTTTGTTGTTTTCTCACTTGGTGCTTTCTTCTCTAGTGCCTCTTTCTCCAGGGTCTCTTCCCTTTCTCTCTTCTTTGGTGTGGCCTTCTTCCTACTAGTGGGATCCTCTGGGATGGAGACATCATTCTCCAAGTAAGTGCCCTTTTCATACTTGGGCCTAATGCACAAGTATATTCTTGTTGTGTCCCTGCTAGCAATTGGCAAAGCATTAAGGGTTTTGTCATGCATACCTCATGGGAGAAATACTTCTCCACATAGGTGTTCTTCTTTGGATATATTAGCTTCCTTTGAAAATCACAGTGGTCCTAGTCCACCTCACTAAGCTCAAACCTTAGTATTTTATCTTCCTTGAAGTAATTTACCCCTTCTTGGAAATATTGCGCGGTTAAAGAGAAGGGTAATTTACGCCATGGGCTCTTGGTCCCATATGACAGAGTGAACACGCCAATACAAAAATACTGATAGAAAGTGAGCTCAACTTCTCCATTTACTAGTGCTAGAAATTGTTCGGTATCCTTCACTCATCCCCTCGAATGTGTTGCACATTCACTTGTACCATTTCTCTAGGCATGCTTTTTGGGTGGCCGTCATGGTATCGCATGTTTATTTCTCAAACCTCTTCACGGGGAGGGATATTCATCTGGATATTCCCATTCAAAATTCTTTGGCCCATCAAGAACTCCAATTTTTGAGAAGACGATGGTGAGAAGAACATTTCCAAACATTATCTCTCTCCTTCTTGCGTGGCACTGATAATATCTTCTGCAATATAGGTGGACAGGTTATAGATGGTCCCTTCTGAAATTTTACAACATATATTCAACCATGCCTTTTTTATTTGTGTCCACCTTTCTTTCCCATTCAGCTTGATTACTAGGTGCACGGCCATTCTCATCACAACATTGGTGATATCTGAGATATCGAAGTAATGTAAACCCTTTTTATAATCATACTCCTCCACGGTCTTCTTAATAGCCTCTTTATCCTCCATCTCATCATCCAAGTAATACCCTTCATAGATAATTTGGTAAACTTCGAGATGAGCTAGGGAATTATGCGCATTCTACGACCTGCAAACTAGAAGTGGTCCTCGTGTCTGCGCAACATCAACCATTGGTATAACCTCTTGAGCTTGCCAAAATAGGGAAACTCAAACAGTTCTAGCAGCCCGACCTTCTCCAATTTTACTTTCACTTCATCACTATAAATTGGCATCCCTTTTGGTGTCCTCTTATCCATTGGATGAACCAACTATAGCACCATTTTATTCTCTTTGGTACGTGTGCGATGATTATAGTTGTTCATGTCCATCTTCCTCAAATAGGAGACCCATTCTTTCCCAAGTAACACCCCATCTAGGTACTATATCTCCCGCATACCATTCTTCATTCAAAGGCGGTAGTGGCGGTCTATTTTCCTTTTCCTTTTCCCTTCCGAGGTGAAGTGGTCACCTTATTTAGTACCATCTTCTGCGGTTAAAAGAATAAAATCCTTGCTCTCCTTCCTCACTTTGATCAAATCTTATGCCTCAACTCCGTGAAAGAATCCTTTTATAGCCATGCCCTAGCTACAAAACCCTAACATGGAAAAATATTCAAAAATACAGTGTACTTCACTAAAACCTTCTTCCCTACACCCGTGTACTCCTACTATGTTTCGCAAATCACCTTAGTCACACACTTCATATTTTCACTCTTCTTTCTTCGTAAAAAAATTTCTTCATGGATGACCTATTTCACAAGAGCTCTTCAAACTCATAATAGAAAGGTAAATAATGGTGTTCCTAACCCTTTACTTATAGATTTTTTCCTATCTCACGCAATAAATGATATACCACCTACTAACATACTAAGCATTAAACGTGGATTTTTCCACTAAATCCATTCTTAAATGCCTTTACCCACACGTAAAGTCCTAAGTGAAAAAAAAACCTTCTACAACCTTCTGGCACACAAAATATCCTTATTGACCGAAGACTCTTACGCGAGCGTCTGCAACACCGAAGGCACTTCTTCCGTTGATCTGATTTTTCCCTCACCTACCTCTTGTTGTTCTTACACTTCTTATCATTTGTATGTGGTCTTTGTTAAAGCCTTCTTGACACCAATTTTTTTGTCCACCATTTCCCCACACACTCTTCTACCTTATGCACTTTTGATCTTTCAATCTGGTCATCACAACTACTACCAACTTCTTTCTCTCTTCGTTCTACTCCACCCCACACTAAAACAAATGTGTGGTCCTCTACGCATAAACAACCTTAGAAATTAATGTGGTTACTGGCACACAAGGTGTGCAAAACAACACAATAGAAAGGAACAAGCGATAAGAAAGGAAAGCACAAGAAAAATAAATGCATTAAGGGAAATCCTAGGCTAAATGGAAAAACTACCTTATTTACAAACACAAGGAAGACTTATTTATAGTAGGGCTTCAACCTACTCCCATTGAAATGACCTAGTAGTCTCGTCCCATCCAACGCTTGTAACTGGAAAGTGCCTAAATCAAGGATGTACAAGATGATGTATGGTCCCAACCAATGGACTTTCAACTTCCCAGGATGGCACAAAAATTTAGAGTCATATAACAAAACCATCTACCCAACCTCAAATTGTTTATTTTTAATATGACGATCATGCCATGTTTTTTTGTGCCTTCTCTATCATTTCAATCAATCTAGCAAGTTATCTCCTTTCATCTAACTTCATTAACTTATCAATTATTTCTTTGAGTGCTTGTTCATCAGCCAATCCTCATGCTTGTGTTATACGTAGTGATGGTAGTATAAATTTAACTAGAAAAATAGCCTCTGTACAAACACTAATTGAAACAGTGTGGCCTTGTTCAATCTCTTATAGGTTGTTATGTATGCCCATAGAATGGTTGATACCTTGTCATCCCAATCTTGTATGTCAGCATCACAAATCTTAGTTAATGTGTGACTTAGTATATTGTTAAATGCTTCAACAAACCCATGCATTTGCAAGTGATAAGGGGTGGTCTTATGATGGGATACCATAAACTCTACCAAAAATCCCGACCATTTCATTCAGAAAATGTATGCCCCTATCACTTGTTAAACTCAACGGATATCCATACCTGTTGATTATGTTTTCCCATAAGAATCTAGTTGTTTTCATTGTTGTGTAATCCTTTGTAGGCACTACCTCTACCCATCTTTTCAAGTGATAATTACAAGTGATGATGTAACGTGATCCATTCCTTTGCACACAGTAGGTGAAATTGGTCCTACAAATTTAATTGCCCACTTTTCAAATGGTTCAACACTGCCTATCGGTTACAAGGGTATTCCATCCCTCCTTCTAGTTTTGTCAAGGCACTGGAAATGGTCACAAGCCTTGCAAAACTCAATACAATCCTAGTAGATACTCTCCCACCAAAGCCCTACAAGTAGAATCTTCCATGTGGTTGCATTTCCTGCATAGTGTCCTCCTACAATCCCACCATGTGCTTCCTCCATGATTGCAATGCACTCGTGTTCTAATATACATCGGTGTAGAACCTCATCACGGCCTAACTTGTACAAATATCCACTAATCAACATGTAAGGCATGACATGTATAGCCAACTAATTTCTCTCTAAAGGGTTCATTCCTTCTAGTACCACAAAGTCAAAGGGCACGCACCTCAACCTAAATAGTTGTGCATTTGGCATGGTATCCTCAATGCTCTGTGCATCCTCCCCTGAGTAAATTCTTGATAAATGATCAGATTCTGAATTACACTTTCCTATTTTTACCATAACTAAAAACTCAAATTCTTGAAATAATAGGACCCAACGACATATGCGCCCTTGTAGAATGGGATTGTTTACATAGTACTTCAATATCATGTGGTCCATGTAGAATATGAATGATGTCACTAGAAGATAT
Source organism: Taxus wallichiana var. yunnanensis (assembly GCA_018340775.1). Classification (NCBI taxonomy): domain Eukaryota; kingdom Viridiplantae; phylum Streptophyta; class Pinopsida; order Cupressales; family Taxaceae; genus Taxus; species Taxus wallichiana. The sequence continues at coordinate 169,593,870 of CM031244.1, forward strand.
TGCCTAAAATTATGTAACACTTAGATCATTGTGAGTTCCTCATGCTCACTAGTTGTGTAATTCGTTATGCCACTTTGTCAACTTCCTACTAGTAAAACACAAGGGGTGATCAACAATCCCCTCACTAGGTTTTGTTAGTATCGCTCTAATGGTTATTACCAAGGCATCAACATGCACATGAAAGGGCTTACCCCAAGAAGGAAAATGCAATATGGGTACAGTGACAAGCCTATCCTTCAATGTGTCAAATGCCTTCTATTGTGCCTCTCCCCAGTGAAAGGTACTCTTGTGTTTAAGAAATTCCTCCAAGGATGTGGAGATCTTGGCATATCCCTTAATAAATTTCCTATAGTACCTGTATGCCCAAGGAATCCATGCACAACACTCTGATTGGTAGGCTCCCCCAATCCCACAATCCACCAACAAGCCCTCCTTACATATAATATGCCCCAACAGGTTACAAATGGAGTAGCAAAGACACATTTATTAATGTTGAGGGATATCCTCAATTGCCAACATCTCTCAAACATCAACCTCCAATTATCACAATTTTCTTTTACTATCCCATACACAATCCATTCATATAGGTAGACCTAAAGAAATTTATGGATGAAGTCCTGGAAGGATTTTACTATGATGTGTGAGAACATAGTAGGCACATTCTTCAGCCCAAAAGGCATGACCATGTAGGAAAAATTCCCCATTCAGTGGAAAAAGTTTTCTTTTCCTGGTCTTCCTTTGCAATTCTAACTTGGTGGTACCCTGAGAACCCATCCGTGAAAGAATAGACCTCACACCCAGCTACTCCTTGAATAATTTATTTAGTGAAGGGGGTTGGAAAAGGGTCAATGACACATACTACATTCAATTCCATGTAATCAACATAGATCCTTATCTCTCTATCCTTCTTAATGCTTATGACCATTGGAATCACCCATTATGATTCCTCCACATCCTCAATGATTCCCAATGCTATCATCTTATCTATCTCCTCCTTGACCCATACGCAAGTTTAGATTCATCCAATATGGTCTATTTCGAATCAAATGTGCACCTTCCTTCAAATTGATCCTCATTTCCCCCAAGGAGTGGTGAATGCCTTTGATCTCATTGTACCCATGCGGGAAAAATTCTAAAACTCACACAAAAGATGAATGATCTTCTAAATTTATTTCTCTCGATCAATAATCACCAATGATAGCTTCCTTAGGTTATGCCTCAAAACCAATGTTAACCTTCTTTGTCTTCAAGGATCATGGTAGGCGCGTGCTTGCTCATCCACATTATCCTTAACTTTACACATTGCTTCAAAATGGTTAGCATCCGGACTCTCCATTTCTTCACCATCTATCACATAGACCATTTTCCTTTTTCCTTTTCCATGCACATATGATCAAGTTGTGTCTCTTATAATTTTTCCTCATCAAAACATGTCACCAAACCAGCCCACCTAATATCTCAAGTATCTTATCTTCTACAATAACACTACCTCCCATTGTAAATCGGTTGACCACTTGCAACGCCTTATCCACTAATTGTTTAGTACTCCGATACTCAAAATCTTGAATTAGATCAACTGCCAACTCTTGCCAATTCCCTTTCTAATAAGCATCTTCGAGTGAATGTACCATGCACATGCATAGCCTTCTAAGGTGGAATATAACTTATGCACCCATAATGAAGGTGGTAAATCTTCTACGCCTTCCATCCAGGCATTTTCACATGCTTGGACATGACATGAGGTAGGTTCTTTTCCATGGTAGTTGTGTATAATAGTGGGTGCATTGCTTTTGGAAAACCTAACAGAGAACATGGTTATCACCTCATGCCATTCTAGAAGGTTCTCACAATGTGTCACCCACAAACGTATTGTAGTCCCGAGCAGGATATAGCTGAGCATACCTCTTCTTTCATTATAATTTTTCCACTGAGCCTCCATTTCTCGTAAGAAATCATCAGGGTTAGCTCCTCAGAGTAACTTGGTATCTTCTTCCCTCTTAGGTGCTTAACCAAGCACGTTTTTGTTACCCTTGTGACTGATCCTCTCAACCATCACCTAATTAATTTGTAAGTCCCATGTAACCAATTGTCACATGTTATGCTAGTTTTGTCACTCATAGATCGAGCGTATTCAAATTGGATAACTCTGTAAGATGAATTACTTTCGGGTCTCTAATAGAGTGCACATAGATTATGTCAAGGAATTCTTCTCCTAAGGGCTTAGTATATAGGGTGTTTATTTCCCATCTGTCAAGGGGATGATGACCTATTCCTCCTTGTTCTCAAAACTAATATACCCCTTGTTAAACCATAGGTCAACATTATTTTTATTACACCAGAGGTGCCCAAGCAATGCTGGAAATTTATTCACGTCGTTAGTGCTAAGAATTGAAGTATCCGGTGAACTTGGACCCTTGAGCGTTGATAATTGCATCCTTCAAGACACCAATGGGAATTTCCTTCATCTTGTTTGCCATATACAACACATTTGAATATGGTTGTAATGTTGGTCTTCCCATTTGATTTTATACATCCAAGGTGAGAACATTGACTTCCACACTCGTATCGATCAAAATATTTCTCAAAAGCCAACCATCTACAACAACATTTAAAGTGATTTCTTTGACATAATCAAGGCTATGGGGAGGAAGGTTAGCATGCAAAACCTACCTCTTGTGTTCTCCTCAAATGCACAAGTACATTCTCCCATAACAATTCTCCTAACAAGGGAATGATATTTCCTTGCCTTTAAATCTTGCATACTTCCCTAACCTCATCCAGATCCTTCTACGGAGCTGCAACATTATTCCTTTACTCTAATTGCCTTGACTACTTCTTCAGACACTAGATCTCTCCTTACAAACTCTGAATCACATCCATAGTCTCTTAATACACCTCTTTTTTATGAATAGGGTCTGGATACTTCCCATGTACCACTTCTTCTCTTGTAACCCAGTGTTATTTGTCTGGGTATCTCCTAGCACGCATGGCCTCTTCTCACGTCATCACCAATATAGGTTCTAGTCCTAACTCACATGTCACTCTTGGCATCCATTGTGAGTTGGCCTTCTTTATGCTTACCATCCCAACGCCCTTATATTTCTAGTGTTGTTGGCTCATGTGCTCAAATAGTTCAGGGCACTCTTCATACTTATGTTTCTTTCCACACCACAAATATTGCAACAAATTAGGACACTCACGCTTATAATTCTCTATAGACCCACAATTATAACAGGTTCCTCGTGGGAACTCACCTCTTCCTCCATAGTTTCTACGACCACGAAATCCTCCCCAAAACCTCTTCCATGCGGTCCTCCATCTACGTGCCCTTCATAGTGGCAATAATCATCCTTAGAACTACTTGCAAGGCTGGTTTGGTGCACACCAATATTAATGGCATCATGTATCTAGTGAATTAGTATACTATCCTTGGTTTCATGGGTTGTAGTGGTACAAATATTGTAATAGAAAGACAAATTGTTATAGATTGCGCATTCGCAATAGTGGACACCTACTTGCATCATGATCCCCTGTGGAAAATTTTACAATCTAATATCATGGTGTGTACCAATTTCGGGGAAAACTATCCTTTACATGCCCTCTACCTCAAACTCTATGCACCACAAACCACTTTGTGAGTCCCATGCACCGAGTTCATGCAGATAACTTCTCCATTTTATTTTCCATTACAAATCGAGCCTCAAGGAAGGGGATAACACTAGTATCTATGCTTCTAATAGCCTCGGTTCTTAGGTAAGCCTCTAAGAGCTCACGTGGGTCTATGAATGCATTATGTGAAAGTTCTCTTCGAACGATGTTATCATTCCTCCAACAAACCATTGAGTATGCAAAGAAAGATGAATATCATAAGATAGTTTTGACAAGAGATTTTTGAAATGCACATCATATTCCTGCATACTCTCTACCATTCCTTGTTGGGTCTCTTTCAAATCATTAATTCTCTTCTACTCAAATTTAGGGATATGGAATCAGCCTAACAAGGAATTTTGCGGTGCAGCGGTGTAATCTACCACTTGTTTGATAGCGGTCATACTTTTAGTACCAACTATACACGTGCCCCTGCAATGTCATTACAAAATGACCGTCCTTTCACTCTAGAGCGGTGATCCCCTTCACATGCCATAGAAATTTACACCTGTGTATATGCTCTACAACATCCTCAACACCCTTGTAATCTGGTAGATGTAAAGACATCTCAAAAAATACTTGTGGAGGTCGTTGATGCCCTTGTCTACCTAATCTAGATTCTTGATTCCCTCCGATGTTTCCTCCAACACTAGATCCACTAGATCCACTAGGTCTTATAACTCCCTGAGTTACCAGATCCACCTCTAGATCGCCAAATCCACCAGTCCTCCTCCCGTACTGATAAAGATCTTGAAGTGGTCATGCCTAGCATTCCCAACATTCCATTGAATTATGCATCGACAATTTATGATATTGCCCCACTACCAAACATGTATCATGTGCCACTCTCAGACATGATACTAAAACTCTATGTACTTTCACTTTGCTTAAAAATCCCTCCAAACACAGGAATTGTTTGTGCGGACATAGATGTTCCAAACGAGAAATTATACCTCCTAGGTGCAAATCGGTCACTTCCACCGATACCAACTGGGTTAGAAATACTTGTTTCTTGATTTGGAAAACTAAGCACCAAGGTTTGGTCACAGGTGGGTTTAGATGTGCACCGATGGCTCTCCTTTTTCCACATGATGAAATCTCATCAAAAGTGAAGGGGTTTCTCTCTCGTGCTTACCAAGATGGGGTAGCACAAACTGCTCAGGTTCCATGTCCTCTGCGTGAACCTTAATTCCTTCCCACAACGTCTACCTCCATAGATCCATCACTCCCACAACCTCATGTTGTCTAGCCAACTCCCTTTCACGCGCTTCACTATACTTGAGTCACCTCTCTTCCCTCTCATTTTCTCGCCACAATGTTTGTCATCTTCCTTGCCCATTACCCAAAGAAGCTTAGCTAGCCATGGGGAATGCCTCTAAACTTAGCATAATGATCAAGATCTTCATAGCCAATGGGATATCTCGTAAAAATGAACCTCTAGGTTCCCTTAGGAAATCAAACTCGAAAACCTATGGACAAGATTATATATAAATGGCATATTCCAAGGTATAACTATTTATCACTCTTTCCAACAATGATCAATAACACGTGTCCAACTCAGATCTGCATCCTGCATCCTTTGGTAATCATCTTGAGTCCAAACGCATGATTTATAGTACTAGATCAATCTAGATGTATATGTTGAAATCCATTTATATAATTCTACTATAAAACAACAAAATAAGGTCTCATAAAACTCATGATATAGGTTTTCTTCTACCCATTTACGTGCATCAAAATCAGGTCTAGTACTAAATCTTTGAGAAAACTCATCCTTCATGCTCTTAAACCATGCTTCGACACTTTCCAAGGTCAAGTACTTTATCATCACGTGTCAAAGGAACTAAGATGTAGTCATCTCTCACAAAAACTTCAAAAATTTATCCCGAAAATGGAACCAAGATGTAGTCATTTTTATGCCAATAGAATAACCTTCTAACCCCATGCACACCATCCTATCACCTAATGAGTGTTGATCACTCACGAGGTGTGCACGGTGCCGAGACCCTCCTTTATGTGAGCATTGTGATAATATGTTGTCATTGATGATGGATTAAGTTTAGAAAAGTAAATGATCATATGCATATATTATGAAAGCATAGCATGAATCATTACACCAACATACCCATTTAGATAACAAAAGAAACATCATGAATTCATTGTGAATACCCAAAATGAATTTGATTGGAGCAAAATATGGATGACTGAGCTTACCCCTAAAATAAACTTTTTCTTTTGGCTTGTTCTCAGAGGTAGAATTCTTACCAATGATAACCTGATTAAGAAAGGATTCATCATGCCCAATAGATGTCATCTCTGAAAAAATATTCTGAAGATATTAAACACCTGCTTATCCACTGTGATTATGCTACCATGATTTGGAGCCATGCCCTTTCCAAGTTTAATATCCTCTAGACGGTCCCTAAGGACTTCATTCAATTTTGGACCCAATGGAACCCCCCCTTTAAACACTACATTGTGAGAAGACTTTGGAAACTAATCATGCCCCATATTATCTGGAGAATATGGAAAGATAGGAATGATATCATCTTCAGAAATAACAAACAAAATTACAAGACCAGCTTCACTAAGATTGGGCATGTTGTTAAAGCTGATATCGGGAGATTTAAACCCCCAAAAAAAAAAAATATCATGTAGACGAAGAGTACATTTTATCCAATTGGAAGATTGGAGATGTTGGAAGGCGATCAGAATACCTCAAATATTGATAGGTCTTTGGTCCACTAGATCCCTCCTGAGAGAAACTGGTATAAACTCAATTTTGATGGTGCTTCCAAGGGTAATCCTGGCATGGCGGTTGGGGAGGAATTATAAGGGATCACAAAGGTTGTTTAGTTGCTGCTTATGCCGGTAAAATGGGGATTCAGATGAACAACTATGTTGAAGCCCTAGCTGCTCTTTGGGGGCTTAGGATTGCAAAAGATCTAGATATCCAGAATTTAATCTTGGAAGGAGACTCTCTTAATATTATCAATCATTTGAACCAGTCTTCTCCTCCTAGCTGGACCACCAAGGATTTTATTATGGAAGGCGAAATATTTGTAATAATATTGAGCATATTATTATTAGACACACCTATAGAGAGGGGAATAAGGCGGACACTTTGGCCAATGTGGGCATTAACATTAATTTCACCATGTGGAATAATGCAAAAACATCCCCAAGGAGGTTCAAATTAGTATTAATGAGGATAATAATGGAAATACATACGTGGCATAATCACAATTATGACAGGGTGCGAGATCTTAATGGAAGTGAAAGATCTCACTTGTGTGATTTATCCCCCTCTCTACGGAAACTATAAAGAAATCAAGCCTCACACAGATGGGAGGTATTTCAAAATACAAGATAGATACAGGAAAATTGCAGTCCCTTACGAGGGTTTCGAGTAGGATTTTTGCCAAATCTACAGGAAGAAGGAAAATATGGGAGGGGCTCCATGTCAGTTAGAGCCGAGTTGCGACACGGCTTGGAAAAATTGTTAGGATTAATATTGTTTACATTATTAATCATGATTATTATTTTTAATATAATATGAGTTGGTTAACAAATCATATTATTAGTTATATGTTTTGTTATAACCATTATTTGTTATGTGAGTTTAACCAAACTCACGTAAATAGGTTTTACAAGTATGTTATTGTTTTGTATACTTCCTATTTTATAGGAATTTTTTCAACTACATTCATGGCTATTTAATATCCATTGTATTAGCATGATAATATACGGTGTGAAGAATATTATTTGGTGAAGTTTATTATGTAAATTTGGTCTCAATCTTTCATTTGGTATCGAGCATTATTGTTCTTGTGCCTCAGTATATTATGGTTGTCTAACATGTATTGATTTAGGAGGAGAGATGTGGCTTCGGCTTCCATTTCAGAGCAGAGACTTGATGTAGATTCTTTAATTTGTTTGCATTTAGGTTTTAGTTGGTGTTTCAACCTGTACCATTCTACCCACCGCACCATTGTTATTATTACATAGTATTTTCTAATTGCATTTGCATTGAATCCTTTGCACTACTTTGGTATCCATCACTTTTTTGTTGTCCATTTGTACCTCGCCATTGTGTAGATATCCTTGTATATTGAGTATTGGTCCTTGCATTTGGACTCAACATTTACCAAACAAGCGTAGCTATTATAAAGAAAACAAAACACCTGTCTTATGACAGCGAGTAACATAGATCCGTGGTATTGAGTGAAGGGTGATCACAATCCATCTCATTCATTGGAGGGCATTTAATATCTTTGTATTATATTTCAACTTCAAACGCATGGTCCGATTATATATCAATGGGCTGGATTTTTCTCAATATTATTAAAATTGAGGAATACTCATCATTAAATGTTATTGGAGGTATTTTTCATTGAGTCAATTAAATCCTTCTCTCCATGAGGTTTACAAAAAATTCAGTCTTCATGTGACTACATAGCATGCTAGCATGATTTCAAAATATCCAATGTTCTCCATTATTGCGGATTAAACACCTACAAAAGCAGAATTTGAAGTATCATGCGTATCGGCATAGTGAATGGGATCCGCATTTTCTTCTCGTGAGAAATTTGTAGTGGATAGTTTTATAGTGTGTACATAGTCTATTTCAGTCCATATTTTTTTACGTCCATAAGTCAATTATTTATCCTAAATTTTTAGTTGTCAATGTGTCATTTTGTGTTTTGCCACTTTAGTACTCTTTTAGTCTAATATATTTTCCAAGTTTATAAATAATCAAGTGTCCTCTTGTTTTATTGTCCTCATTAAAAAATTTTGTGTCTTTAAGTCATGAATTTGTCTATTTATATGATTGAGCCACATTTTTATATTAAGATTCATTTCTAAAATGTTGTCCTCTCAAATTTGAGTCAAAAGTCCAAAATTGAGTCATTAGTCTTGTCAAAATAGTCAAAGTCAAAGTGTCAAAAATATATTTGTGTCATTTTGTTATCGTCATTTAGGTGATTATTAGGAAAATTGTCAAAATAAAAAAATTCCTTACAAACACATTTTCGGTGGAATCCGACGTTCAAGGCATGTTATTAAGTCTCATCGTCACATCCGGTGAGTTAGTAGCCATCTATCGGAGGATGGAGGAAAATGGAGGAAGGAGGTCAATCAGTGACCTCTCATTAGTCACCAATGATGGGGCCACATAGATGGTTTGGTGACATGTGTGTAGTGTGGTTTCTTTTTTCAGTTCATTTTCAGTGTTCTGTTTGCAGTGTGATGGTTTGCTAAATAAACCCTTTTCTAGAGATTTTGGAGGAGTCATGTTTTCAGAATACTCACTTTTGGGAGTAGGAGAATATTTTGAGGTAGACTCAAGGGATGGTTATCCAGCTAGTGTGAAGCTTTTGGATCTTGGAGATTCAAAATTTGGGCACCCAAGGAGGAAGGGAAAGTCCCACAGGAACCCAAAGAGGAAGGGAGCATTCCTGCATAATTCAGCTCGACACTACACCTTTACGAGGGTAAAGAGATAATATATGGAGTTTTTACCTGGTCTAAGAAGTGCTTTCAGGAGGTGGTTCAACTTCTTCGAATATGGTTCTTCGCCGTGTTCACATTAAGGGGGTGAAGATTAGTGATTAATAATGTTCACACTAAGGGGGTGAATGTTAGGATTAATATTGTTTACATTATTAATCATGATTATTATTTGTAATATAATATGAGTTGGTTAACAACTCATATTATTAGTTATATGTTTTGTTATAACTATTATTTGTTATGTGAGTTTAACCAAACTCACGTAAATAGGTTGTACGGTATGTTATTGTTTTGTATACTTCCTATTTTATAGGAAGTTGTTCAACTACATTCATGGCTATTTAATAGCCATTGTATTAGCATGATAATATACAGTGTGAAGAATATTATTCGGTGAAGTTTATTATGTAAATCTGGTCTCAAGCTTTCAAAAATAATGTGATACTCTGGAATCTCCTGCACAAAGGAGGCATTTCTAATTTCATCGAACGAATTCAGGGGCAAGACCTGAATATCTCATCCAATTTTCTACTGAGTGGAAGGACAAGAGGGTTAAGTATGGTGGGCATAGCATTATTATCAATGAAGAGTTGATATCCAAGGCAACGGGCCTGGAATTAGAGGGCTTTCAGTTCTTTAGTAAGAGGGTGGACAGGGCCGTAGAGGCCAAGAAATTTATAGATGAGGGAGAAGAGCTGGATTTTGTTGTTGCGGGTTTAAAGGTAAGTTCCATCCCTATGTCATTTGATGAAGTGACTAACATGATGGTTAGATACATTTCACTGGAGGGGAGGTATAAAATGGTCCCCATAAAGCATCTTGTTTTTTTAAATCATTTTAGAAGAGATCTCACTGTCTGTTTCCCACACTACCTCCTTAACTCTCTTCAGTGCTTTGTGCTTGACTTCCAAAAGCATGCCTAAGCTATTCCCTTACATCAGGGCCTTATCCTTTTACTTCACAAGCTCTGCATTGCCAAGTACCCTAGTTTTCCATTCACTCCTAGTGAGCCACTCATTACCACCTCCTATGTTCCCTTTACCACGCCTGCGCCCCTTCCAAGTCTAAATCCAAGAACCCCATGAAAGTTGACATTCCTACTACTAGCCGGATCCTCAAAAGCTCCAAGGATTTGGAGGTTGCCCAAAACCTGCTTCATATCAGCAATGCAGGTACTGAACAGGTCCTACATCCAGATAATTCTCAAGTGTCTATTAGACTAGATGCCCTGGAGATTGAGGTTAAACAGATGCAGAAGGAATTTCAGCGGTTGAGCAAGCAAAAAGGGAAGAGAAAATTTGAGGAAGAGAGTGACACTGATAAGGAATAGTTCTCTGAGATTTACAAGAAGTTGAGCTCTCTTGATACTAGGCTGGGAAGAGCAAAGGATAGACATGAACATAATTTGGCTATTTTTAAAGCCATAAGTGATTTCTTGGAACAACAGGTCCGGAGCATTGCGAGGTTAAGTGGGATCCTGCTACTCTATGGGAAATGAGAAAGAGAGGAATATGACCATTTCACAGCTGGATGCTTCGGACTCAATACACACAACCACTTTGGCACTTTTCACCTCATTGTAGATGATTCAGTCTAGAATTGAAAGGGCATCCAAAAATAATCTATCTTGGGCTAGTGGAATTTGGTTTTGTGGTTATTTCTGTGCTTTCCTTTTGTTGTATAGTTGTTACTTTTTTTGTGGTCTAGCTGTGGGCTACATCCTTCTTTTGTTCCTTGTTGTTCCCCAATTTTGGTTACCTTGGGTAACGATGTTACTTCTGGTTTTTGCTCTTTTGTTGTTGTATTCTCATTGTTATATCTGGCTGGTGAGCCTTCCTTGTAATTGGGTATAGTCCCACCAAAACTATTTACCAATAATAAAAAAACAAAAGAAACATCATACAAATAGTAGATCTTATCAATAACATAAGGGAAAAGGCACTAGAGTTTACACCCATGAACAATATATTTAGAACAAAACCATATATTCATGTTGATCATAGTTCAAGAACTACATTACATCCAAAAGGGTCATATCGGACCAATATATCATGACTCGTGCATCGAAGTTCTAGTTATTCTTCCCTATTACAAAAATCTAATAGACACATTCCCATAAATATGCTACATTCCTATAATCCTTTAATGAGAACCCCAACCCCTAGAATCTTTTGTTCATTTCTACGAGCTTTGCCTACTCTGTTATGGTTTTTAGCACCATGGCCCTCTTCTCCCTAGATCTCTCAAGGATGCTCTCTCTAGAATGGTCCTCTCTCCTCTATATTTTTCTCCTACTTGAGCATCTCTATAAATAGGTTTAGCACCCACTGTCATGCCTTCCTAAAGTAGAAAATTGGTTTCCAACTATCAATGTGTTCCTCCAATAGAGCATGCTTCTTCTTATTCAAGCTCCCCACTTTCTACAATGATGTATTCGGGAATTTTCCATGCATGGAATATTCTTTCCTTGACCACCAAGTCACCTGGTTGTCACCTTATCAATTCAGCATTCCTAGTCGGGTCATGTTTTTCCTCAAGTGCCTCTTGGAAAGCTGAATATGACTAAGTCCTGAAATCCTTTTCTCTACCTTGTGTGCATGCCATGGTTTCTATTAAACCCTTCTAAAACCCATGTTTTGTGCTCTTTTCTCCCGTGTCCATCTTCTTCATTGGTCTCGCATGCGAAACGTGCCCTTTGGGACTTAGTTAGTATTATGAGTCCCAACACACAATGTAGGAGGCAATGTCATAATGATACCCATAGCTTGTATGCTTGGGTCTTGAAATGACTTCTCTTTTTTGGAATACTAGCTTTGTCTAATTCATTTTTTTCCTCAATTTTGTCGGATTATTTGTCATTTCTATGAAAATAATCATAATGAAGGCTCCATGGGGGATATAGGGTGTGAAGGCTTTACCAGGTTAATCTACCAGCTTAAAGGTAACGACCCTTCCTTGTCTGTAGATTTTGTAATTTCCTATATTAATGATAGTTTTTTTTTAGAGGGGTTCAAATTGATGTTTCTAAGAATGTAATTTTTAGATTAGTGGGTAAAAACTGAAGGCCTCAAAAATTTTAAAGACAAAACCCGGAAAAAAACATGAAATTACTACATTTTTAAAGCCGAGGAAAACATTATATCCTATGATGATGGATTTTTTCTCACCAATATGTCGGATAGGTGGGCGGATTTTTGTTTGGTTATTATGAAATATCTAACCCTTGAAGGAAAATTTTGAAAAATATTTACTCACCATTTGTCTATCCTAAATTTTTTCCATTGGGAACAGACTATGAGTCTTTCTTATTTTTTTATCGGTCACTTCTCTTGACCATTGAGGATTTTAAGAAAGAAAAGGTGGATATCCCCCTCCACCAGGGTCTTATTCTTCTAATGGTTCAAAGAGGAAAACCCGCCATCCCTAGTCAATTCAATGACTAAGATTCTAAATAGTAAAACCTTGCTTTCCACCTTAATAAAATTAGGAAAAAGAAATCTATTGATACTGATATAATCTTAAAAAGGGGATTAGGAATTTGGGTGAAATTTATACCAAAAGGGACCAAGAACTTGCTGACTGGGAGGCCAGATTGATGAGGGTTGAGTCCACAACTGACACCATTCTCACTATCAATAAAAACCTCATACAGGAGCTGAAATATTTCCATCAAAGGATTGATACTCAAAACAAAACCATTAGGGGTATCCAAGTTGATTATGTAATGCAAAAGTAGTGGATTTCCTTACTACTAGATTAGGTTGCTACGAGGAGGGAGAAAACAAAATGAAGCTTATGTTGAGATCTTCTAACAATGAGGAGTTGGATACTACTGACAACTTGAGTATGGTTGCGGAGTCAAAACATGGAAAGGATTGGGAGGAAGAGTAGGTTGAGACCCATACGAGAAAAAAGAATGCAATTGCTCAAATAGGGTCATCATCAAGGTGGCTGGTAGGAGAGATGGTTTTCGAGTACCGGGACTCGTAAGAAGGTAACGGAGAACTAATAATGAACCTGTTACTACCATTTTTTTCTTTTTACTTCTCTTTTTATTTTTGTGTCAAAGGGACTACAATTTTTTTGTTTTAATATGCAAACTTTTGAAGTTTGGACAAGTTTTGTGGGGGCTTATTGTAAAGTGTTTTTTACTCTACCTCCATGGCTCTGTTATAGTTTTTTTATAAAAAAAATTCTCTATGTATGGGGTTTTTTGGTCCCCATTTTAAAACCATACCTTTTGATCTTATCTAAAAAACTCATTTACATTTATTTATTTATTTAATTACTCACACTCACTTTACTTATTTTACAAGCCACTCACTTTATTATAACGTGATAACTAATACAAACAATTATTCATAAGATGTTTTCATTTTTAATCTCTACTATTCCAAACCCTTATAATGTGATCCTTATATGTTTAATGGGGTCAACACATTGATTTTAAAGTCATCCTCCTACTAATTAATTGTTGTGTGGTTGTAAGATAAGAAATTTTACTTTCTTGACCTCCTCCTCTACTCTTCTCGTGATCTCATGATACCAAAAAATACCCATTATATTTAACCTTCAAAAATATACCTTGTTACACCATGTGGGATATCCCTTTAAGTTCATATGATATTATATGTTATAGCTCTAAAATGTTCATTCAATAAATCAATTACTCCTAAATTAGTTATATTGTTCAATTTTATTTGATTATATCACCATCATTTAAAACATCATTCAAGGGTAGGTTCAACCATAAAATATAACCCTATGCTAGAGGAGTATGTCATTTATTGACCCAAGTTTACATTTTGAATCTCCATAATTCTAAAAAAATAAACTATGGTCCTTACATTAATAGGTATGACACCATAATGAAAGTGGTTTTGATATTATCATAATGGTTAATTGGTTATTTTGAGATATGTGTATTTTTTATTTTTCAACCTTCACGTCTCCTTTTTTGGGTTCATTATACCAATAAAATATTGTTCAATTGTGTCTCGAATATATAAGTTGTAACATCTTTGACAAACTGTTATCTTTCCTCTTTTACACAAGCGTTGACATGTGATTTTTACGGATAAGGAGTGTCCCTTTGATTTTGGAAATCATGCTTGTCATGGATGAGTCATTTATACTCTTAGATTCATTGGACTAAAATGAAATTTCTTGCCAAGAATCCATTTTTTTCTTCTGATAGGTAAGTTGTAATCTGGAAATGAAGTTTGCAAACTTATATCTTTTTATTAAAAATCCTTTGATCAATTCCATTGATCCAATGTATGTTTTAAATCTTCTTACCTGATTTGAATGGTAAACTAACATTCGAAGTTGAAGGACATAATGGACTAAAATTTTGTATGTTTACAAATTCTTTTATTTTCTTGTAAGATCGTGCCTACATTCCATTGTATGTTATGTGCTCGGATCTTCTTGATTGATCTCTTCAGGATGCTAATGTCATCAAGTGGTATGAGGCCTGCTTCAAGACTATGGAGGAAAAATAAAAACTAAGTCCTAGGCCTATGAGATCTATCCTAACGAGATTCTAAACTAAGGTAAATGTACCTATCTTTTATCTATGCCTATTTCATTCAGGATAGCATCCTAACCTAGGTTGCATGTTCTAAGGTGATGCTAGGATTATTTCTAACCTGATATCTAATACTAAATGGCTATGAGCTATGACCTAACCTAAGAGGGAAATTTACCTCTAGTAATGTTTATAACCTAAGGTAAATACTTCTAAACTATCCTATGGTCTTAACCGAAGCTAATGGTATCTATCCTAAACTAATGAAATGTGGAAAGGGGACCTAAGGGTCATATGGCAAGTGGTAAGCTTGGCGACAGTTCCTAAGCTATTAATGTGATTTGATTTTTGAATTAATTGGACAAAGTGTACTGCCAGTTTAGGCGAAGCATGAAGTTTGGTGGGAGTCTATGTGGAGTCATCACTAAGGTTTAGTGATGCATGTAGAAGTTGAATTGGGTCTCGCCAATTTTGGATGGCGGTGGTGAAGAGAGATAGGTAGGAATTTGAGAGTTAATGGCATTAATGAGCCTCATTTTTGGTGAGCAAACCACCTTGGAAACCATGCAGGTGGATTTGTTGGAGGTTGTTTGGTCATTCATGCTCTCCAATTTTTGCTCTGCATGGAGCTATCTGGTTCTTCAAACCAACAATTCTATTTTCAGTTTGAAGCTATTTTTGAGTTCCTTGATCTATTTTCAATTCAAGGGAAGTATATGAGGCATTGGGGAAAGATATTTTTGGTTGTTGATCTTTCTTGGAGAAGAAGAAGTGTTGGAAGCTTGACTAGATGTCTTCTTTGAATAAGCAAAAGCACTCTCACACATGATAGGCTCTATCCATTAATATTTCTTGTTTTTCTCTAAATGTTTCATTAAAACAACTCTGCTCTCATGAGATAAATGGGTTTATGTTTTTGTTCTGGTTATTTTATTTCTTGTTGAAATAATCTATGTGCTTTTGGTTTTGGAACCCTTGCATGATAATGTTGTTTTTGGGTGTTCTCTCTGAGTGAGTTAAAATGGTGAAATGCATTTACAACTGTCAAGACTTTAGTGTTTTGATTGGAATATATACTCTGGACTGTCTGCTTGAAAAATATTTTGAGTAAGTAGTTTTTGTCTTGAGCTTCGAACTAGAAATCTTCTATTTTCATACAAACTCGTTTCCTCAAACTAGAAAAATCAACAATATAGATAGTTCTTTCTTGTGCTTGTTTAATTAAATGATGCATTTATTCCAACATGGGAAAGATACCACACAACATCAGCAATGACTATATATCATTCAAACAATGTATCAAATCTTGGGCCTTGTACATTTCCATACGATTCTACCACATCACTTCTAATAAGGGTTGATACTGTTTGTACATCCTACGAACCGGTTGGTACAATGAGATCCACCAGGTGTCGACATATTTTAACAGTTTATGTACATTTGTTAGTCCTTCTAAAAATATTTGAAATTCCATGAACCTTTTAGGACTACCCCAGAAATAAAAATGCACCTCTCGAATAAAGTCTTCAACTTTTGCTACAGGTTTAAATTTTCCAACAATTTTGTAAGCTAGGTTCATTTTATGAGCCATACAATGAATGGAAATCATATAAGGGAAATGAGATGTTTGGATTCTTACACATAGGCCATTACATTGACCGTGCATTATAGATGCCCCATCTTCCCGACACATACCAGCTTTGACGCAATTACAAAGCATCATCTATGTCACCGATCTCCTTCAAAAATTTATCACCAACTCACAAAGGTTTTCATCATTGGAGTTCTCTCTCATCTTGTGAATGGAAAGTAAGTGAGTTTGTCTCACATAATTCTCAACATTATACACATGCATACAGACCCAAGCAGTATTATCTATTGTTGTAACCTCATCAATAAAACAAAGATATGTAATGTGCAGACTTTATTTCTCTTTCAAGTCTTCTTTCTCAACCATAGCTAGGAATTTTTCCCAATCCCAACCACTACTTTCTGACCAGTGAGAATGAGGAAAGTGTGGGACACCAATAAAATACAACATCTTCTTTTGTTTAGGAAAATCTGTTATAGGATGGATTCTTTTCAAAATGTGAAAAATAGTAGCTAGCTGAATTGTTTTACCCAAAATATTGTTTTGAATTATCTTGTTGAATCGTCCCTCCATTCATTGCAACTATTCTTTCATTTATCTTGTGTTCTTTAAATTATTTTTCATACCTAATATGCAAATAATCATCCATATTTTTCCATCTAGAAACATTCTTCTCAATGCCATATACAATTATATTTCCATATATCTTTCCTACATACTTCTCAATAATACCCAACTTAAATTGCATTGTCTTGTCCCTGCCTAATTTCCAGCTATAGATTGTACATTTGCATTCTTTGGGAGGTTCATCTTTATTCTCATTTTCAACAAGTTCAATAAATGGAAACTTAGAAACCCACTCTAACTTGAAAATCCTTCCTAAGTCACATTTTCTTTCCTTTCTCTTTCTTCCATAAATAGGTGTCCGTTGAGTATTTGCCTTAGTGGAATTTAAATTTTGTTGATTGCCACTGCCAGAAGTTTCACCTCCAACATTCACTTAGGTACTAGTAGGTGATGCAATGTCATCTTCATTAAATTAGATAGGTGGTACAATGTCAAACTTGAAATCATTCAATGGAATCTATTCAAGGGGAGGCATTTCATTGTTGTTGTCATTAACAACATCAGGAAAATCAAAAATGAACACATTCTCATTCTGAGTTTCATTTTGAATGTAATCATTATCCCTTGATTCTGATGGTCCTACTAGAGAAGGATGGGTTTCCTTGGATGGTTTGTCAAAAAAATATGATATTTTTTGAATGTTAGTACCACTACCAGGTGGGGTTGGAATAGAATTTTTTCCTGAGGCTGAGCTTCCCTTTTTAGGTGTCATTTTCTTCAATTAGTGAATCCTATAGAATTGAAAGAAAAAATTATACAAAGCATGTTAGATTAAATGATATTGATATGTGCACAGACATCTCAACATGAGAAATATGTATAAAGAAAAATATTATGCATGCAAATGCATTCAGATGAATTTATTTAGGTAGAAAGACAACAAAGAGAATAAATTCATCGTGAAGCATCTCAAAGGCACTCTCATTGACTAATTTCTAATGTTAACATTGATTACAAAGAAGTGATTTCAATATCCATATATCATGTTCTCAAAACACTAGATAGTGCATCTCAAGATGTATCATGTAATGGATGTCAATTGACAGAAAATGCACAAAATTGTTGTAATGGATATCATGTAATGGATGTCAATCAACATTGCATCTTACAAGAAATAGAAAAATACGAAATAATAAATTAAAAGAAGATTCATCATGGAAACCTAGAAGAAGTTTAGATGTAAAAATAATAAATTTAAGGAGAAAAAAATGTAACTAATCCCAATGGAATTCTTCAAAGAGATTTGAATTATTTTCAAGTGATTTTTGACATGGGCTATATAATATTGTGTCACTTAACATGTACTACTTTTTGCAAGAGTGTTACATTAGTATAAGAATAAATTACAAAAAAATCCACAATTTTTCATGGTTGCTTGATTGACATGTTACATAAAATTGGATAAGGATTTCCTACCATTTATTTAGTTTCAATGCACTTGATCTGTATTGGTCTGATCTACATGTTTTAGTACAAAAATCACAAGGTTTGAATCTTTTGAAATAAAAATTTGATATAGAACAAAGTGAAAGGATGAGGTGATATTTTTAGCTATCTCTCATATAACTTAGTTGGAAGGAATAAGAATATTACTATAGTCATAATTAGAGAATACATCAAGCAAACTAAAGATGTATCAAAGGTTTGAGAAGAGAAAAAGTAATTTAAATGATGTCATCCAAAGAAACTCTAATGAAAATACACTCTAGCGATAAGAAGTCTATGTTGTAGCTAATCAAACATGAAATAGGTGATCTCAAGGTCTGTGCTCAATTTGAAATCAAAGTATAGTATGTATCTACTCATGAAGGACTCGAGTTCATTGATTCATCCAAGGTATGATTTGTCTTTATTTGATTAATGAAGGATTCTTGATGACCGAGCTCTGTCATAATGTATAGAGGTTTGTCCTATTGTATATAGGTTCTAAATTTTTTCATCAAGCCAAATAAGGTGTGCATCTTCTCATAAATAAATTATTGATTCATCATAGGTATGAGGTCTATCATAAGAAGATCTAATTACCAAGAGTGTTCATCATTTCAAAGGAGCTGAGACATAATATATGGTCTTCCATATATGACTCATTGTGGTATGAGACTGTGAATTCAAGGTTGAGAATGTATGCAAGGTTCTTTGGCTTGACAATGAAATGTCAATGTGTCAAAGCTAGCTAAAGTATCATTATTCTTGAGAGAATCTTGAATGCTTTGATCTGATGTTTCACATATGATACAATCATGATAAGGGTATTCTTTGTATACTGTCATGTTCCTACTTGGAGAATGAGTTAAAGAAACTTGAAGGATGCAGGAATTAAAAATATCCCCAGATCTTGATGTTTTTCCTTTATATTAAATATTATAGACATGTTTTCTAGACTATAACAAGGACAAGAAAAGATGTCGAAGAGTGATCCCACTTCTGCAATCTTCATGGAGGAAGAAGAGGTGGTGTAAACCCCTACATTATTTTTGGAAAATTCTTGTTGTGGAGAGATAGATTCCAACTTTTCCTCAACATTAATAAAAGTGAATTAGTATTAGATGGATTTATAACACAATTATTTTCACAGTAGTGCTAGAAGTGAATGTGAAGATAAAGAAATCATTTTGTCCTCCTCAGATTGTTGAAGGAAATGCATGCTTGGAGTACATTCAATACATTATGTTTCCATGGTTTAAAAATTTGAAGTACATCGCAGTGAGGAAAATGGTGGTAACAAGTAAGCATGCTACAACAAGGACAAGAAAATATGTCGAAGAGTGATCCCACTTCTACAATCTTCATGGAGGAAGAAGAGGTGGTGTAAACCCCTACATTATTTTTTGGAAAATTCTTGTTGTGGAGAGATAGATTCCAACTTTTCCTCAACATTAATAAAAGTGAATTAGTATTACTATACAGTTTCTAATGGATTTATAACACAATTATTTTCATAGGAAGTTCAGAAGTGAATGTGAAGATAAAGAAAGCATTTTGTCCTCCTCATATTGTTGAAGGAAATGCATGCTTGGAGTACATTCAATACATTATGTTTCCATGGTTTAAAAATTTTGAAGTACATCATAGTGAGGAAAATGGTGGTAACAAGTAAGCATGCTACAACAAGGACAAGAAAATATGTCAAAGAGTGATCCCACTTCTGCAATCTTCATGGAGGAAGAAGAGGTGGTGTAAACCCCTACATTATTTTTTGGAAAATTCTTGTTGTGGAGAGATAGATTCCAACTTTTCCTCAACATTAATAAAATTTATTTAGTATTACTATACAATTTATGATGGATGTATGACACAGATTATTTTCACAGGTAGTGCCAGAAGTGAATGTGAAGATAAAGAAAGTATTTTGTCCTCCTCAGATTATTGAAGGAAATCCATGCTTGGATTACATTCAATACATTATGTTTCCATGGTTTAAAAAGTTTGAAGTACATCGTAATGAGAAAAATGGTGGTAACAAGTAAGCATGTTTGTGACAAGATGTCTGTAATTTTCCCACAATTGTTATTTTTTGTCTTTTGTTTTTCCAAATGCTAATTATCTGGTTTTTGGTTCATTGTTGTAACTTTTTTCCCTTTTGCATTTCTTGAATTTTTCATTTTGGACATCTCTGTATGGTCTCTATTTTGTACATTATTGTTTGTTAGCATTTTTTAACCTCCCATTCCCAACCAAATCCTCCCAAGCGGACGTGAACCATGCGGAATGAGCCATAGTTGATAAGTTTTGGGTCCGAGAGCAGGTCTCGGCTCCCGAGAGGTCTATGTCATACATCGCCATTCCATCAGTCTCCCAAGGAAATTCCCCGGAAAACATGAAACCTGTGGAATGTACCACATTTTATATATCCTTCAGTCTATTGGTGTCCATTTTGACCCTCTATGCTTTTGCCCTAATTTTCCTTTCGCTCCGCACTTCTGAAACATTTTCTACAGTTTTAATGGGTGAAATGAAGTCACGCCGCCTGCTCCCATGCCTTAATTCATTTGAAAAATCATTTTCCATGCCTCATTTATGAAGAAATACCCATGCATGCCTTGTTTGTGCCCTAATTTTTCCAAATCTACGGGCTATGTCGTGTTTTCCCTCTTACCTGATCGTGAAAAATCAAATTTTTCTTTTCATGCATATATGCCTTCAAAACCCTCCCCATGGTTGAAACTTGCATAAAATCATTTTCCCCTTGTTTTTTGAGCAAAAATCCTTCACCACGAAGAAAAAAAAAAATTTCAGAGGTCACTGGCAAACTCTGTGTTTTTTTATAGTCGTACGGGTGTCATTTGACCATCAAAATTAGGCTCAAAATTCTCCTCCTACGTGGCTACTTCTGATTGGACAAGGATCGGTGGGTTTCTCTGAAAAACTTAGTCATTTTTGGCTTTGGGAAAAAATTCAAAATTCCCCCACAACTCCAGGAGGACACGTGTCATGTTCTTATGCGAAGGTGGAGTGGGAAGCGGTGGGGAACTTAGGCATTTTTGGCCATTTTTGGTGAAGGGAAAAATGGTGTGGAAAGGCCTGCAGTCCGAATTGGAGTAGGAGGTGGACACGTGGTGGCACGGTGGCAAAGCAGGGAAGTGTAGGCCGCGGAAGGAAAAGGGAACTTTTTCCCTTTTGGTCAAAAAGGCCTAAGGTAAAATTTCAAAGCGCAGCCCTATGACCAATCTCAGGTGGATGCGTGTCCATAAAAAGGTTAGAGGGAAGTGTGGGCCACGGAAGAAAATGGGGAATGTTTCCTTTTTGGCAAAAAGAGTTAAGACAAAGAATTAAGCCGCAGGCCTCGCGAATGAGCCATAGGGAGACACGTGGTGGGTAGAGCGGGTACACATTTTGACCAAATGGCGGAAGAAAAGGGGAAAAGTTTCCTTTGGCTAAAAACGGGAGTTAAAATGAGAATTGAGCCTGTGGATTTTAGCGATAGAGAAAACAACACGTGGCAAGGGAGAAAATCGGAGGCGCGGCCCACAAGGCAAAAGGTGAAAATTTTCTAATTTTCCAAAAAAGGTCAAAATGCGCAGAATTGAAGTGTGATCCCAATGGGACCCACCATGTGCCACATGCCATCACAAAAATTCAAGGGCGGAGGAGCAGAGAAAAAGGTCAAATTTTTCCATTTTTTCAAAAATTTCAAAAAGACAAAAGGTGAGCCCGAATTGATTTCCAATCATATTTTGACACGTGGAGGGCCCAAATTGAAGGCGAAAAAAGATCAAGGGTAACTATACATTTTCATTTTTGGCTGCCATTTTGCTCCATGAAGCTTGGAATTGTGAATTTTACATCAAATTTTTGGTGATTCCATGTCATTTTGGCCTTCTAGGATCATTGGAATCGGTTTCATAACTCAATTTGCAGATTTGAGGTGTTTTTGAAACAAAGTTTTTCCTAATCCATCCAGACACATGAAATGTCAAATTTGAAAGTTGCAGAGGTAGTTTTAAAAGGTGAAAAGGTGAAATGATGAGAGGAAAGGCATCTACATGCCTTGATGATGAAAAATGTGCCTCTAGGAAAGATAATGATCCAAATATTTGTAATGATTCAGTCTTTTTAAAACACTGCAACTCTCGTTGCAAATTTGTTAAATGTCATTTTCAGTGAATCATGAGAAATGGTTGTAACAAACTTGATCCCTTTGCATATGCTTTTCTTGGAAAAGAAGGCTCCAATGTGGCAAGAGATATATAATGCATTTTTGAGAAATGTAAAGAGGGGGAAGTTGAAAATCACAAGCAAATTTTGAGAGAAAGCTCATTTTTTTAGAAACCCACCAAAGAACCAAGTTAATTTCTTCTATGTTGGATCTTCATGTATGTGAGTTGGTTATAAGTGTATATCCATCACACAGCTCTGAGATTGTTCATGAAACTCTCCCCTGTTGATGAATCTAACAAGCTTTTGAGTTAAATCTGTGTTTTTCTAGGCAATATGATGTCTATTATCATTTTAAATACCTACAAATAGTTTTCATTATTCTTGTTGCAATCTTGCATTGAAAGTCTTTAAAAATCACATAGAACTTCATCCTTATTGATAGTTTAGTGGTACTTGTAGTTTTGTTTGTCAGAAGAGCTTTCATCTGGCATTGAAAATAAGTAGTTTAAAATCACTCCACCTTCATTTGTTGATTGGGATTGCTTGTAAGCCTTTAGGGGTACCTTAGGCGTGGTTTGATCAAGGATTTTTGTGTTTAATTGAGTTCTTTATTTCAATATTTTGTGATGAGTTCTCAAATATTGTGTGAAGAGTGCAACCTGGGCTTCCATTTATGCATCTTCTAGTTGAAAAAACATCTTGATTATTTGAAGCATTTTATCTAATAGTTGTTCAAGTATTGTAGAGGTTGTTAAAGATTTGATATATCCAAGTTTGTCTTGTCAATACCCCACCAAAAAATCATCTGAATAACTAATCCTACCCATACTACCCCTGCATTACATTATGTGTCAACAAAAGAATCTAAACCATCTACAAAAATTACAAAGCAAATCAGGTTCATACAATGTCCCTAAGAAAGCCTCACTTTGTCTTGAAAGCATTTCCATCATTTAGTAGTGACATCTCTGTTGAGTTTGAATAATGGAAATTGATCATGTTTTCCCAAGGCCATCTCCATACAATATGCACAATATAAGGATATCTCCACCTCCTTCACAAAACAGAGGTTGCAATATAGGTTCTCTTACCTTGGTTGAAAGGCACAACCTAAAATAGTGAGGATTAGATCAAAATCCTTTCAAAGTGCTATCCATCTCTCCACAAATCTGAGTTCCAGTTAGATCACATCCTCGGCTACAAAATGACATATATCAAGATCTATCTACCTTCAAGCTTCATGCCATATTTGATGCTGCTCAGACTGAAAAGGAGAACAAATTTGGGTACCAACAAGGTCCATTGTGGGATGAGGCAATATCAGCAGATAGTGATAAACATCATGGTATGGTTGTGGAATAAATGGAAATTGAAACTGCAGACTACAATATAACTATATATACCTGCAGAAGATATAAAATTAACAAAAATATTCAAAGAAGATACATTGATAAAGCAAGGAATATACAAAGCAAAGCACTCTTGGAGATGTATGAAGTGATTTTTATTATATATATATATATATATATATATATATATATATATATATTACGTAGATGTATCTAAGATAGGAAAACTAGTTCGATTCTTTAAAACTGGAGAAATATTCTAGATGACATAAAAAAATAATATTGTTTATGAGGATGAGGATGTTCATGCTTTGTAATAACTTACAAAGGTGGAATCACAGATAAAGCAATGCGACATGAAAGAAAACAGTCTCAAATAGACTAAGGACTCACCTACAGTAAGTTCTTGTAGGATGTAAACTACAACGTAGCAGCTGGACCATGGCAAGACCTATATTTATTTGAAATTTTGTAAGAAAATTGTAATATGCCGATTTGCTAAATCCCTTTCTACTACTTCGCAAATACGTAAATTGGAAAATTGTGGGAAAACATCACCTCTGTGTATATATCGAGAAAATTTTGGGATTTATTTCTTGGCCAAATAATTATAAGGTTCCATATATTTCTTGGTGAAACATTAATGTTTTCAAATCCTACCGTGTCGATTTCTTGGTGAAACATTAATGTTTTCAAATCTCGATGTGTCGATTTCTTGGTGAAACATTAATGTTTTTAAATCCCGATACTGTTGATAACATGGCGATTTAATATAAAAATATACATTAGGATTGGAAATTCCTTGGCGATTCAGATGGGACAGATTATTGTTTATGGAATTTTTGGTGAAACCTGAGTACTGTCGTCATTGCTATAAAATTCCAAAATCAAATTCCCAAAATTCTACTATTCACCAAACTACGAATATTCACCGCTAAAATTTTCCCCACCTCCCAATTGATTTGAAGGTTATACTCGAGGTCATTCATGGTCATATAGGTGTTTTATAGGTGTCAATGAGTCTATAAGAGATCAATATGGTCAATTTATGAGGTTTTATTGTTGAGTTGGGTCATTTCAAGGCTATTCCTAGCCCTGGTGCATGGAGAATGGTATGGAGGTATGATTTTTGGAGATTATCAATCCTATCCAATGGTATAATTATGGTGGCAAAGTGTATATGAGGTGTATGATGTGTTCCAGGTCAGTTCTTAGAGGTTTGGTGGTTTTTCATAGTCCTTGCGAGAAGCAAGAAGGTGGAAGCAGATAAGTTGGCATAGGTAAGTCTTAATGATTGGTTAGTTTCAGACCTACTTGGGCTATATGGTGAGTATTTATAGGTAGATCAGATGGTCATGATGTTTCATGAAAATTTTTAGGTCATTTTAAACCATATTTTACAAGATATGTCGCTTTGGCAAAATCGGGTAATCTACAGTGTGTTTTTGAAGCAAAAGTGAACCTTCTAATACTCATTGTGAAATGTGTGATTTGTATGGTGACCTAATATCTTTGGCATATATTTTTAGTTCAGTATTGAAGGTTTGAAAAAAATTAGGTGGTTTCATTGTCGTGTTTTTATGAATAATCGTTAAGAAAATAAGTTACTTTGAAACCCTCATTAAACCCCGGCTCAAAGTGACTTGGAGAAAAAGAGGTATATTGATATTTTCTCAGATTATTTTTCCAAATTTATTATTTAATTTTGTAGATTACTCCTCCATATTTATATAAAGGGTATTAGTTCTTGTGATAGTATGTGGGCCCCACCTGAAAATGCTTATTTCTAAAGATGTTTAGTTTGTGGAGAAGTTTCCCAAAGAAGGTGATAAATAAATTGATATTATTTTTAGTCATAGAGTTTTACTATATGTCGATGATAGTTTTAGATCATGGTTGATCTTCTAAATGGAAAAGTTTGCCCTATTTATGAAGACTAGTTTTGGGGCAGTTTGGAGCAAACTTGTGGTAAAAGTGGAATTACATGAGCTACATGTGGAGTTAGGACTCCATTAAATTTTTTTGTGATCCTGATTCAGAGAGATTTCCATTGGTATATTTAACTTTTTTTTTTAGAATTTATGAAGAATTTATGACCTATTCTTTGAGGGTCAAATATGGAGGATGTTTGGTTTAGCATGGTGTGGAGAAGCTTCATGAGGTAAAGTGATAGTTCTAAGTTTTTCATTCTTATTGAAGGTTGATGAGTGCTTATAAAACATGTATAAGGGTGTTCCATTCTTTGGTTAAGCTTGGAAGTTATTTTTGAGGTGATGGAGCAAGTTGAGCTTAAGCTTGGTTCTTGATTCCTATAAGGCTAAATAAGTAGTTTTCATAAATGGACCTGGTCAAGGCTTTCCACTTAGATTTGGAAGGATGTTTAAGATTTTATGGAAATAAGATTCATAGGGATTTCCAATTATATATGTTTTGCTTCATGATGATGAGATTTGGTAGGTCATCTAGCTCATCTTGTGAGGAAGAAGGTGGTTTGGTTTTCAGGATAGGATTTCTCATGCCAGAAGATTTTGTTAGATGAGGCATGAACTAGATTATTTGATGCTTTATATCGATTAGAGAGTTTAGAAGAATTAATTTTGTTTCTATTGAATGCCTTTGGATTTCTATAAAATGGTAGCAAGGGTGCAAACTAGTTGAATTTGTAAAACTACTTTTTGGGAAGCTCAGTTTGGTGAAGAGGAAAGTTAGTGTGGTTTACACATATGGATGTTTCATGAGCTCAAAAATTCATGGATATGATGTACAGGTCCATAGGATTTTTATGAGTGGTAACATGACATTTGATTTCTTCTTGGGTGGTCTTGAGACCCAAATGTGAAGATAAACTCCTGGAAATAGTTATTTGGTAAAGGATATGAGCCTTATTTAGTAATGATAAATTTTATTAGTACAAGCTAATTAACAGCAATGGATGGTTTTTAATGTCATATTTGACATGTTTGGTGAATTTGGGAGCTTGAATAA
The DNA here is from genome assembly GCA_018340775.1 of Taxus wallichiana var. yunnanensis. Lineage (NCBI taxonomy): Eukaryota > Viridiplantae > Streptophyta > Pinopsida > Cupressales > Taxaceae > Taxus > Taxus wallichiana. Next base: position 169,620,712 of record CM031244.1, read on the forward strand.
TCATGGTTATGGTGTTTTTGGTTTTATCTCATCCAATTGATGGGGTTTTGAGTTGGTTTTGTGCTTGTTTGGTGAATTGGGCATGGTCGTCCTACATGGGCCTATTATGAATGTTTTTATGAATTTATTGGAGTTTTTAAAGATGTATTTGTATAGCTAAAGTTGTATGACCTACCTTCCTTTTTTTTTTAACTGAAATGCATATAAAAGTGAGTTGTGAGTTTAAATTTGAACTAGTTCTTTAAGAGGGAAAAATGTGACTTGCTTGAGAGTGTGAAGGAGCTTCTAAGGCATGATTTCATAGATGAGGATGTTGGAAAAAATATGAGGAAGGATACAGATCATGTGTACAAGATATTAAATCCAAATCAAGGCATGAAATTCAAGCTAGAGTGAGTTGAAGGAATGAGTTTTTGAAGGTGTATATATGAGCTAAAATTATGATCTCCATCAGTTGTGGCAGAAAATAAATTCAGATATATTTATCTATAGGTGGTTGAGTTGGTTCTTGATCCTCTTAAGGGGTTTTAGCCTCCTTGTGGAGTGGGTGTTTCACTAAATTAGGGGTTGGTGCTCCTTGTAGGATTGGTGCTCTACTAAATTAGGGGTTGGTGCTCCTTGTGAAGTTGTTGCTTCACTAAATCTCTTTGTTTTGTGTAATATAAGCAGAGTTTCAGTGGGTTTTCTTCTCCATGAGGTTTTCCCACTTATATATTGTACTTCCCACTTCTCTTTGACATCCTTTTGATACTAATCATGACACCGTAGACTATATTATGGACATTATTACAGTTTTGATTCAATATGATGTTAGATATTTGGTCATGGATTATTGTTGACTTTGATTATTATATGGTGCATGATGATTATTAGAGACACTTTTATATGTTGATGATGTTATACTATTTAACATGGTTATATTTTTTATTTCGGTCGACTTATAAAAATTGGATATTTGATTAGACCTAGAAAATGAAAATTAGATTAAAATTAATGGGGATATAGTTGTTAATGAAATTGTGAGTGATATTGTTGATTGGCATGATAATTGTTGCGATTCACATATATATTGATGATCTTGAAATTATATTTATATTCATTTGGATGTTTTGATATGGCCACAAGGTCGAAGGAGGTATTTGTATTTTTGCAAGGTTAAAAATATCACAACAAATATCACGGGATTAGAGACCAACCACTTTGGAATTCTATATGAATTCAACAAGGTCACCATGGCAACTGTATTTTTTTGTGTGTATTTTTTTGTGCTAGGGATTCCCATGGGGGATCACCTTTAAATGTGACCAAGGGATTTTATGTTTTTCTTTTATTTGGTCCCTTTTGTTTAATTTTTGCATGTGTTTTATGTGGTGCACTTACCCTTTCATTATTTATTTAATGTGGTGTTAATATTGTGAGTAATCATGTTGTTAAGTTAATTAATTAAAAGATATCATGAGAATGTAATTAATATGGTTGTTGGTTATGATTTAAAGTGTTGTAAGAATGAGTAAGTAATGTGTAAGTGACCTTGTAAGTGATGTGTAAGTTAACTTTTGAGTGTGAAACACTCCACCTTCTTGGAAATTCGAATTTGTCCTTGGAGGCTGATTTTGGAGGCTTGTGGGACAAGTTAAACTTGTCTCATACCTCTTAAATTTACATACCAACCTTGCCTATGGTTGGAGGGTTAGATTTAGACATTTTTTATGCATTTTTACAAGTCAAGTTGAATGTTGTAATTGCACTTTTCTTACATAATTTAATTTCAGTCCTTATGGGGTATGGGCTTGTTTGAGTGTGTAAGTAAATCTGTCATATTATTCACCCACCTATTGATTATGCATTGGAGAATGAAGTTGACTTATGTGTTGGAAGTTGAGGATGTGTGAAGTGGCATCCTACATGGATCCACCTCATCCTCTTCTCTTCCCTCTTCTATAAATTAAAATTCTTTAGCTTGTTTTTGGGTTGCTTCACTTTTATCACTTCATTTTGGGAGACTTCCTTTTGGTTTTGGAGAGCTCTTGCTTTTGGAGAAGTTGGGAAGTTTGTTGGATACTTGTGTTGGGTTGATTTTTAGATTACTTGCATTAGAAGGAGCTTGTTGTTTTGAACTTGGAACAAACTCCATCATGGAGAGGTAAGAGCTTGGCTCTTGGAAATGCTCTTCTTTTCCCTTTTATGAATATGTAAATGCTGGTATGTTTGTTATTGTTGTGGGTTGTTGGGTATATGGCTTAGGGATGGTGTAGGAGAAGACTATGGGGTACTCTTGAGGGAGGCATAAGTGTTTTGGGGAGGTATAAGTGTGGAGGGAGTTGGGTTTTGGGTTCCACCTTGTAAAAATAAATAGCTTGCATTTCTTTACTCGTTATGGGGTGCCATAAGAGGTTGGGGAGGCATAAGGAAATGTGAGGAATAAGGGGTACTTGGGGGAGGCATAAGGGTATGTCAGGGATTTGAATGATAAGTGTTTTGGTAGTTTGTTCTCAGGTGGTGATACCCATTTCCCCTTTGGGAGGCATAAGTAGCATCCCCCATAGTTTCTTGCTCCTTTGGCTTGCATGATGAAGCCTGAGTTTTGTGTGATGTCTTTCATGTGGTTGTAAAACTACTATTTTGTTTTGGACTGTGTTTTTAATTTGAAATGTGCATGTTGAAAGATTGCATTGTGATGTGGAAGCTTGTTGTTTCCATGAGTTGAAACACATTTCTTATTGCATTGTGTTTGGGGCTTGAGGGCCAATGAATAAGGATGGCTTCTCATTTCATTACATGTCTTAGTTGGGTGGAGAGCGTTGCCTTTCCCCTACCTTTGTTGTGATCAAAATCGGAGTATGATGGTTGGCATGTTGTTGTTCTGGAGCAAAGGAAAAGACAGTTGTGACAGTCCCTTGTGAGAGTTCTTTTTGTAAAGCCCTTGTTCCCACTTGAAGTGGATGATAATGTAATACATTTGGTGATGGAAAGATGCTTGTATTTGGTTATGAAAGTTGTAATTCGAAATGTGAAAGTGATGCACTTTGTTCTCTGTTTTTGAATGAAAGAAAAGAAATATTATATCTTTGTAAGTTGTATTTGATCATTGTAAATGAAGAAGTTGTAAAAGAAATCATTCCAACTGAATATATGTTGTTCTACCTTTACAAAAGACGTTACTATTGTTTAAAATCTGCTTGAAATGTATTTGAAATCTCTGTTTGAAAGGAAGAAATGCGTGTGAGGAAAATATAGAACTCTATTTTTGAAATGTGTAAAATTTTGGTTTAGAATAGTTTGATTTGAATCAACTAAATGTGTTAGATTAGAATTGGAATGAATTTTAATACTTAGAAGATGAAAATGGCAAATAGATCCTTTAAAATTTGATCCCTGTTTTTTGTAATTTCAAACTGGAAATTATCAAAAAAAAAAATGCACAATTCAAACCTACAACAATAAAATAACAAATTAAATGATTAAATTGAAGCAGTAGGCCCTAAATGAATTCAAATAGACAAAAACACTTAAAGGAAATATTTCAAAACTTAGCCAAATCGGGCTCAACCGTTTTATAGTCGTTTTTCTGTCAAAATGGTAAATTTTTGAATTGGAATTCAATCAAATAGATCTACCTCAAAAACTTATCCAAGATCCATCTACAAATCATTTCCATGGACTTCATTGTTGGGCTACTAATGTCGAGATATCACCATGACATTATCATGGTCACGGTTGATAAATTGACAAAAGTGGTTCACTTTTCTCCGGTAAAGACCACGTATACAACTAGAGCAGTGGTGCGGGTATATTTGGATGAGATCGTTAGGTTGCATAGGATTCCGTTGAAGATCATTAGTGACCATGATCCCTTGTACACTTCCCATTTTTGGACTACCATACAGCATGCCCTCGTGACGAAGATTAATTTTGAACAAAGCATATCACCCCGAGACAAATGGATGACTAAGCGGGTGAATCATATTTTAGAGGACATGCTCAGGATGTATGTGATGGATCAACAGTCTAGATGGGAGGAGTACTTGTACTTAGTGGAGTTTGCTTACAATAATAGTTTTTAGAGTTCTATAGGCATGGATCATTTTTAAGATTTGTATGGTAGGGAGTGTTGGACACCTCTTATCTAGGATAGGCTAGAGGACAGGGTTTCTCTTAGACTAGCTTTGTTGCAGGACATGGAGCAATAGGTGATTTTGATCAGACAGAGACTGTAGGAAGCACAGGATAGGCATAAGAAGTACGTAGATCAGCATAGGACCGACCGTAGTTTTGATGTGGGCATGAAGGTGTTCCTTCATGTCAGGCCACATAAGATCCCTATCTATTATGGAAAAGGCTCTAAGTTAGCTCCTAGATTCGTGGGTCCTTTTGAGATCTTGGAGCGTATTGGCCCTTTGGCCTACCATCTAGTGTTGCCACCTAGCTTGTCTCGCGTACATGATGTGTTTCATGTTTCAGTTCTTAGGAGATATGTTACAAATTTTTCTCATGTGTTAGATTGGACATAATTATAGGGTCGTGGATCGGGGCAGTGTGATGGTGGAGCCCATTCGCATCCTAGATCATAGGACCCTAGGCCTTTGAGGAAGAGAGGTTGACCATGTTCGGGTGCAGTGGGATAGATATGATGAGATTGTAACTACATGGGAGGATGTTACTTTGTTACGAGTTCAGTTCCCACATTTGTTCCAGTGACTTCCAGGAGGAATTCGAGTCTAAGGGGAGGGGGATGTAGTTCCCACTTCCCTTTGACACCCTTTTGATACTAATCATGACACTGTAGACTATATTATGGACATTATTATAGTTTTGATTTAGTATGATGTTAGATATTTGGTCATGGATTATTGTTGACTTTGATTCTTATATGGTGCATGATGATTATTAGAGACACTTTTATATGTTGATGATGTTATACTATTTGACATGGTTATATTATGGATGTCATTCAGACTTGTAATAATTGGATATTTTGATTAGACCTAGAAAATGAAAATTAGATTAAAATTAATGGGGATATAGTTGTTAATGAAATTGTGAGTGATATTGTTGATTGTCATGATAATTGTTGTGATTCACATATATATTGATGATCTTGAAATTATATTTATATTCATTTGGATGTTCTGATATGGCCACAAGGCCGAAGGAGGTATTTGTATTTTTGCAGTTAAAAATATCACAACAAACATCGGGGGATTGGAGACCAACCACTTTGGAATTCTAGATGAATTCAACAAGGTCACCATGGCAACTATATTTGTTTGTGTGTGTTTGTTTGTGCTAGGGATTCCCATGGGGGATCACCTTTAAATGTGACCAAGGGATTTTATGTTTTTCTTTTATTTGGTCCCTTTTGTTTAATTTTTGCATGTGTTTTATGTGGTGCACTTACCCTTTCATTATTTATTTAATGTGGTGTTAATATTGTGAGTAATCATGTTGTTAAGTTAATTAATTAAAAGATATCATGAGAATGTAATTAATATGGTTGTTGGTTATGATTTAAAGTGTTGTAAGAATGAGTAAGTAATGTGTAAGTGACCTGTAAGTGATGTGTAAGTTAACTTTTGAGTGTGAAACACTCCACCTTCTTGGAAATTCGAATTTGTCCTTGGAGGCTGATTTTGGAGGCTTGTGGGACAAGTTAAACTTGTCCCATACCTCTTAAATTTACATACCAACCTTACCTATGGTTGGAGGGTTAGATTTAGACCTTTTTATGCATTTTTACAAGTCAAGTTGAATGTTGTAATTGCACTTTTCTTACATAATTTAATTTCAGTCCTTATGGGGTATGGGCTTGTTTGAGTGTGTAAGTAAATCTATCATATTATTCACCCACCTATTGATTATGCATTGGAGAATGAAGTTGACTTATGTGTTGGAAGTTGAGGATGTGTGAAGTGGCATCCTACATGGATCCACCTCATCCTCTTCTCTTCCCTCTTCTATAAATTAAAATTCTTTAGCTTGTTTTTGGGTTGCTTTCACTTATTTTTGGGAGACTTCCTTTTGGTTTTGGAGAGCTCTTGCTTTTGGAGAAGTTTGGAAGTTTGTTTGATACTTGTGTTGGGTTGATTTTGGATTGCTTGCATTGGAAGGAGCTTGTTGTTTTGAACTTGGAACAAACTCCATCATGGAGAGGTAAGAGCTTAGCTCTTGGAAATGCTCTTCTTTTCCCTTTTATGAATATGTAAATGTTGGTATGTTTGTTATTATTGTGGTCTATTTGGTAGATGGCTTAGGGATGGTGTAGGAGAAGACTATGGGTACTTTGAGGGAGGCATAAGTGTTTTGGGAGGTATAAGTGTTGATGGAGTTGGGTTTTGGATTCCACCTTGTAAAAAGAAATAGCTTGCATTTCTTTACTCATTATGGGGTGCCATAAGAGGTTGGGGAGGCATAAGGAAATGTGAGGAATAAGGGGTACTTGGGGGAGGCATAAGGGTATGTCAGGGATTTGAATGATAAGTGTTTTGGCGGTTTGTTCTTAGGTGGTGATACCCATTTCCCTTTGGGAGGCATAAGTAGCATCCCCCATAGTTTCTTTCTCCTTTGGCTTGCATGATGAAGCCTAAGTTTTGTGTGATGTCTTTCATGTGGTTGTAAAACTATTGTTTTGTTTTGGACTGTGTTTTTAATTTGAAATGTGCATGTTGAAAGATTGCATTGTGATGTGGAATCCTGTTGTTGCCATGAGTTGAAACACATTTCTTATTGCATTGTGGTTGGGGCTTAAGGGCTAATGAAGAAGGATGGCTTCTCCTTTCATTGGATGTCTTGGTTGGGTGGAGAGTGTTGCCTTTCCCCTGCCTTTGTTGTGATCAAAATTGGAGTATGATGGTTGGCATGTTGTTGTTCTGGAGCAAAGGAAAAGATAGTTGTGACAGTACCTTTTGAAAGTTCTTTTTGTAAAGCCCTTGTTCCCACTTGAAGTGGATGATAATGTAATACATTTGGTGATGGAAAGATGCTTGTATTTGGTTATGAAAGTTGTAATTTGAAATGTGAAAGTGATGCACTCTGTTCTCTATTTTTGAATGAAAGAAAAGAAATATTATATCTTTGTAAGTTGTATTTGATCATTGTAAATGAAGAAGTTGTAAAAGAAATCATTCCAACTAAATATATGTTGTTCTGCCTTTACAAAAAAGACATTATTATTGTTTAAAATCTACTTGAAATGTATTTGAAATCTCTGTTTGAAAGGAAGAAATGCGTGTGAGGAAAATACAGAACTCTATCTTTTGAAATGTGTAAAATTGGAAATCAGAATTGCATTTTGGTTTAGAATAGTTTGATTTGAATCAACTAAATGTGTTAGATTAGAATTGGAATGAATTTTAATACTTAGAAGATGAAAATGGCAAATAGATCCTTTAAAATTTGATCCATGTTTTTGTAATTTCAAACTGGCAATTATCAAAACAAAAAAAAACACAGTTTGAACTGTAATAATAAAATAACAAATTAAATGATTAAATTGAAGCAGTAGGCCCTAAACGAATTCAAATAGACAAAAACACTTAAAGGAAATATTTCAAAACTTAGCCAAATCGGGCTCAACCGTTTTACAGTCGTTTTGTTGTCAAAATGGTAAATTTTTGAATTGGAATTCAATCAAATAGATCTACCTCACAAACTTATCCGAGATCCATCTAAGAAAAATTCTCCATGTCTATTTGACATGTAGAGAGTGGAAGAAGATCAAATTGAATAAATCTCACAAGTTAAAATTTACCATTTCACACTGTGAAAGCCTACAGGCCATTTTCTTAAAATTGACCCCTTAAAATTTATCAAAATCAAAAATTAATGATTTCTATGAAAATAGGACGTTGAGATATTTCCAGAAAGTCCTTGTTTTTCCAAAACCAAGCTCTCTATCAAAATTTATGGCCCTCTAAAGTTTTTCTTCCTTGGCATCAAAAAGGGAAAATTTTCCTTTGCGGGCCCGCTGCCCGAATTTTTCCCTTAGAGCTTAGGAAAATTTTCCAAATTTTACCCACCACCCCGATGGCCCACATCCAATCAAATTCTACCATGTGGCACCATGAGGTGTCAAGCAGTGGGACGAATCTCCTTTTAACTTAGCGCTCCTGAAAATTTTGGGAAAAATTTCTAAATTTTCCCCGTCGGCTCTTGACCAATCAGGTGATGCCACATGGCGTCACAAGGCATCAGCGGTGGAGTGGGTCCTTTTTACCTCTTTTTGCTTCGAAAAATTTTAGGAAAATTTTCCATGTTTTCCCCACTAGCCCACAGCCAATCCGAAGCTGCCATGTGGCATTACGAGTTGTCAGCGAGGCACGGGTTCTTGTTATCCTCTTAGCCCTTCGGGGCGTTAGGAGAATTTTCTCCCCGCTACTCTGCTTTCTTCGCATTGGCTTAGGTGATGCCACGTGTCCCTTGCGGCTTGTAGACTTGCATGTGCAATGTTGGCTTTTCACCCCACGCGGGAAATTTTTCAAACTATCTCCCACCACCTCGTTTCTCCCCGCGCTGGTTTGAGAAGCACCACGTGTCCTTTGTGGACTTCGGACCACAGCACGCGGTACAAAGTCAATTTTTCACCCCACATGGGAAATGATCCAAAAGTCTCCCTGTGGCCTCGCCAACCCGCCCTTTGGGCAAATTTTCACCCCTGGGCCCGCAGGCCCACTCTTGGGGAAAATTTTCACCCCAAGGCCCATCGGCCCATAACTTGAGAAATATGAGGAGTTAGGAGGACTTCTTTATATAAATGGAAAGGTGAGGAAATTTCCTATACAATGGGAATGATTTAGGGAATTTTTGAATGCATTAAGTGTTAGAAAATCAAGTTGAAACTTTAAGCCTGTTAGAGAGTGGGTATGGTGAGGAATTACCCTCTGAACCTAATTGAACCTTCTAACCCTAAATTTTGGATCTTATGACCTCTAATAATTGTTAATAAAAGAAAAGTATGTTCTAGTGGGTTAGAATTGTTTTGGAACTTGTTAGTGACAGTTGTTTGCCTTGTAACCTGGTTGTAGACTCTTTTAAACAAAACAAAAATTATTCCATAATTTTTCCTAACTAATCCTAGGTTGTTTCTTGGGTCTCAAGTGGGTTGTTTTTAGCGAGTGTTACATATATGGTGTTCATGTGTCTTCTTCTTTGTTTCGTGTTGTTGTGAATGTTTAATACACACTTAATGTGCTCATATGGTTATGGATGTTAATTGAATGATGAATGTATGTGGTGGTAAATGAATTGAAAAAATTTAGTATCGACTCACCCCCTTTCAATTTATTATGCTTCCAACAATGGAATTATAATCAAATTTTCTACAACTTTTATAGAACGAATGGACATCGGGATGATGACTATTGTACACTTAATGATAATCTCAAGTTACTTGAAGACAAGGGTATCATCACCTTTCATATATGACATCTCAATCGATCATATTCTCATGTATTATGACATCACTCGCCTTAATATATAACTTTTCATGATCATCATCCTACTACTAAGATGGTTTTATGGATTCCTCTACCAGATTTGACCCCACAAAAACTTGAATGCACAACCTATTACCCAAGCTAAGCTCAAATGGATTGTAAAATAAATAATTTTTGTACTATTGGATCCCAATATTAACAATGTTGTTATGGCTACTATTCCACCATCATTAGGCATTTCGTCTTTATTTGCATCTCCTTTTACATCACTCAAACTAGGCATAATCAATCACCACATTTCCTCCGGATAGGTTCTACATTTATCATTAGTTTTGGCCCTCTTTATGATGGTTATTTTTCATGATTCATCATTGACAAGATTAAATCACCCTCCCTACATTCTACACATATGTTTTTGTGTACTCTTGATTCCCAATTACTTGTGGATTGTGTCCCATACAAATGGTTATGACACATCATTTTTTATACTATAGGATCAAATATTCAATCATATCATAAGAAATCACCTTTCTTAGTTACACCAACTAACTAATGTAAAAAAATCACATCTACTACAATATGCATTCATCATTTATTCTAACATCAAACATCTACTGAAACCATAAATATCATCATCATTACACTTCAACACTACTTCATAACATATTATCATATATATCAAACCAACCATAGAGAATCAATAACACAACTCATCCATACACATGATAACAAAATAAAAATTTCAATGATCATATATATGATTTAAAGAAATTTAAATCTTTATCGAGGACTGAGGTCAAATGAATATACCAAGTAATAAGCAAGATCTAACATTCAAATTACAAGAAAGTGTAAGCAATATCTAGATATTTGGGCTGAGAAATAGGCTAAGAAGTATGGATGTGAACTATGTATGCTTTGTATGAGAAACTAGAGTTTGGAACTTCTTTGGAAAAAACCTCCGAAGCTCGGGATAAGACTACCCCATGTGCTAGTGTCTGATTTGTGAGCTAGTGTCCTGGAAGGTGTTCTAATTTTACTCTTTTTAGGGTTTGAACTTAACCTCTTCCTTTCACTATTTTTCATATCCACTTCATTGTAGGGTTCATGTGTCACACTTATTCCAGAAAAATAAACCCTAGCTACCTACACAAGGCTCAAGAAAACATTAGATGAAATAAATAATGCATATACTTGAGTCAGAATGACCTCGATGGTCACCCCAACGTGATTGTCACCAAGTTGCGTTGCACTACACTCCATACTCAATATAGTTAGAGAGTATGTGTGTGTGAGAGAGATATTGAATCATTTCCTTTGAAGCTAGGATACCCTTGTGCCACCATACCAAGATAGAGGGCTTCAACTATTCTTCCACCAAGATAAATATGTGAAAAGGAATTCAGAAATAACCCCTTCTATCCACTAAATAATACAACCCAAAATGCAGTCCTTAAGTGTTGTTCCTTTCTCAAGTAGTAGATAGTAAGTGATAGCCCCGAATTACCTCCTTTAGAGTAGTTGGTATGGTGTGTATATATATGACTTCTGTGCTTGAATTTTGACACTTAGTGACACCAAAAAGTTTACCAAAATCATGAAATAGAAATAATAAAAGACTCAAAGTTAAGTAAAGCAACTGAAAAGTTAGAAAATAAAGTGTGATGGATAAAAGAACCAGAAGGGACACTAATGTCTGGGCAGTAGTGTCTTTACTGGGCATTATTATCCCAAAGCCAAGAAATAGAAATAGTACCAAGAATGGGGACATGGATCCTTGTGACACGACCAAAAGATATAAATACAAATAGTAAAAGGTAAAGTCACAATCAAAATCAATAAAAGGACTAAGAAAAGGTGTCACCAGTGTCTAATCTTCACACTTGGAAATCATGTGTATAACAACATACTAGAGGTGTAATGTAATAGTAATAAGTGCATAATTTGGTCCACCATGATGTTTGGAATTTTGGTCCCGAGAAACCCCAGTATCAAGATATATATACCTTCATCTAAGATAAAACCTATCCCCAATGCATGAATGCCCATGATAAATGAGCCTTAGCACAATTTGCTTCACACTATATTATCCTCACCGACACCCTATACAAAAGAGGCTATGATGGGACTCTCTTAAGATGTCTCAATCAGGATGAAGCTAATCAAACTCTAGTCAAATTTCATATCAGAATTTTTGGCGCACACATAAGTGGCATGGTCTTAGCTAATAATATCTTGTGCATGGGTTACTATTAGCCCACTATGGAATCAAATGCATGTACCTTTATCAAGGAATTTCAAGCATGTCATTAACCCAGTAATCTTATTCATGTACCCTCACAAGCCCTCTAACATATCACTTCACCTTGACCTTTTCCCAGATGTGGGCTCGACTTAGAAAAATAAAGCGTACATCCTTTTATGGTCATACCTTCATCATCACCGCTACTAAATATTTCACCAAGTGGATAGAGGTCATGCCTCTCACCTATGTCATGGGTCAAATATTTCCAAATTCATCTTTAACCACATCATATTTTGCTTAGGTGTCCCTACCTCTCTTGTTATGGTACGTCTTTCAAAAATAATAATTTCACAAAGTGTTAGGTAAAAATTTCATATCCACCTACAATGGGCAACTCTATATTACCCACGGTGTAATGGCCAATTTAAGCTTCCAATAAAACGATAAAATTAATATTAGAAAAGACTATAGATAAACGTGGTCAAAATTAGAACACATGACTATATCCCTCCCTCTAGGCTTATAGAACCTCATTTCATACTCTAACCTGAGCCACTCCCTTCACCTTCGTATATAGTTCTTGTAGTCACAAAATCATGCACTTTAGACATTTATTTATCTTGGTCTCGTACTAATATTTAGAAGGTTCTTGAGTGAATAAATTATGAATTAACCCCCATCCTTTTGGCCATCTTGTTTATGTTATTTCATAATTTATGACCTATTGCACTCACATGCCCAGCCATTTTCTGACATATCATGTTATTTTAGCCTCGGCTGGGGCGCCCAAATTTAGTACTGAGGCTCCCATGGGTGCCCTGGTCCCATATAGGGGTGTCTTAGTCCCTTTTACACTTTCCCGCCACCTTTTTGGGCCTCTTGTAGCCATTTTTCATATTTTTCTTTCTTTTGGTTGGCCTTTTCAGGGTTAATTACGAAAGTAGAGCAAGCTAACCCTATAAATATAAAGTTATGAGACCATAATGAGGGACCTAGCATCATCTATTACTATCACTCCATCTAGAGTTACATCCATCTATTGCATTGGCATCCACATAGCTCCATCATCAAGGAACAAGCTAGGACATCTACATCACACTTCATAGGGGGAGGGATTCTATTCTATTTTATGCACACATTCTATTACATTTTCTAAATTTAGCTATTGCTCATTATTTCACAAAGTGCAAGGTGACACAAGAGTACGTAGGGCATGATGTGCACACACTCGCCGTAACTACATTTGGTTCCAAAATGTAGTGCAAAGTTGCTCATTTAGTAAGCCCACTGTTGTGGCAATTGAGGTCATCGACCCATTCATTTGCATCTTTCTTTTTTAGGGTTTTAATACTTCCTTTTGGTCTTTTGTAGGTTATTTCTTCCTCTTGGAATATTTGGAGCATTCGGCACTTAGTATCATGAAATTATTGTGATAGGCGCTAGAGCTTCATATCACCTTGACCCTATGAGCACTAGTTACGAACATTTTTCCTAGACCCAAGTGCCCAGATTCCTTACTAGAGTGCCTGTGGGCGCCCCAAGACTCTTCAAGGCACCCCACCCAAACATATCATCTAGATCTATCCTTTTCAAACTCTAACACAGTCATTCCTACTTTCTCGATTTTATGTACATCACTATGAAAAAGTCCGACAAACATCCATTATTCAACTAAGTTCTTTCCTTTCCCTTCTTGCATATTAGGGTTTCTACTTTTACTAGTTCTATAATTTAGTACATTTACATATTGTTTTAGTGCATTTACTTACTGTGTTATATGTCCTCCTAGATTAGATTAACTATCCTTTACTACATTAGTGTAGTTAATCATTTTGATGAACCCTAGAGAATATGCATTTGTCTATCAACATACCGCCTACCCAAGTCAATAATATTATTGTTTGTCTTTCTCGAGGACTCCCTTGATTCCAATTCCAATCAATCTATTTACAAATCCATTCAATCCTTACATACATTATTTCAAGATAAATTTACATCCATGGAATCAACCATCACATCTCTTAGATCTGAAATTCAACAACTTAAGGATGTTTCTCAATCACATGTTTATGTTCCTTCTCCTCTTATATGCAACCTATGTTTAATACATGTCATATGATTGAACCTCAAGATACGACATTTCCTGAGCCTCTCATGTTTAACCACAATACCACACCACATGAAATTTTTCCTCACCTCCATCATCGGTTGATCACTCTACCATATATGCAACATTACTCTCATTATCAGTTAGTAAAAGATCAAGGTCATTCATACTACAATTATCATCGAATCAATGGACATAGTGACAATGATTGTCATACTTTTCATCACATGATCAATATTATTAAGCATTTAGGCCTTATTAAGGTTGCTCCACAACATCCTAATACCAATGCTCAATCCCATTGGGCTCCTAAATTTGACTCACCTACATCTAATGAGCATCAAGCTAGCATTACTCAATCACTCCTAAGCAACAACCTCTCACAAGTAGTTCACCCCCTAGTCTTCCATGTTATGTGGAGACTAATGAGATTTCTAAGGAAGTACTAGATGCTTATCTTATTCATTATATGCTTGATGTTGATAATCACTCACATATGCATAATGCTTCTTCTCCTAGTCAGACAAATACTATAGTCCCATCCCATGATTCTCCTATTACTGATGTTGCTTCTCCACTTACTAAGCATCACGCCACCATTTCTCCTACACCTTCTTCGAATGGAAAACATCACTTAAGCAATCACCTATGGTATCACCAAGTCAACAAAGTCAACCACATCTCAAAATTAGTTCACAAACCCCTCCTACTAAGTCATCTATTGCATTACCAAGTCAACCTAAATAGTCTCCTTTGAGACTCAATGCAACTTGGCCTCCCCTCAAATCTAGGCTCCAACCAATTAATTTCATCCCAACAGCCAATCCTTCTCCTAGTTTTTATGATATATATTCACTTTCACCACCACCATGCAAGATTCCACCATTATCTCCTACCGTTAACCTTGTAATTCCAACACCTACTATCGAATCTACATATATTGATGACTAGGACCGGATACAACTTGTTATGGTGATAAACCATCAAATGATCACACTCCTCTATCACTGGGGTCCCATCACTTTTGTTAAAGCAACTACTCCTTACATCAATCCACTTAGTGTCTTTTGACTAGATTTTCATTGCATACACACTTGGGGGCATAATATCTCACACATCCCCCCACATCATCTTAGAATAGTTATCATCTCTTACATCCTTATACATTCATATCCTCAAATTACGCCTACTCATCACACATGCTACGCGTCATTACCCGATAACACACTCTTGTGCTTCAGGTTCACACTTGACTATTGAGGGATTACTACCACACTGAACCCCACACACTACACTATAGGAATTACACATTCCACTTCATCACACATTACGCGTTATACAACATTTGGTAATTTGTGTCTCTTCACCTCATGCATCTTAATACGTGCACACATATACATACCATACATATTACGCCGCATATTTTCCCACATATTCTACTAGTCTTCATCATATAGAAGTCTAGCATTAAATTCCTATTTTATCTACATACCTTACATATCAATTGATTCATTACACCTTACACATCTCGCATTTACATTTTACACATAACGTATTTACACATTCTACACATTACATCCTTACATATACCACTCATCATATGGTCAGCTTTATCCCTACATATATTACATTGTCTTCTATGAACTACGCTCACCATCCAATGACACAATTTAGTTCCTTGGTCCATACTTGACTACCGAGGGTTTACAAATCAAATGGACCCTACATTCATCACACATTTACTATTCCACCTTTCACCATGCGACATTACTAGCTTAGTGACATACGCTTTAGGCTAAATTGTCACCTATTCTATCCTTTTATAGTGGTATACACCTTAGGCTACATCACCAATCCCTATTATTCATCTTGTAGTGACATATGCTTTAGGCTAAATCATCACCCATTCTATCATTTTCTAAGTGGTCTACACCTTAGGTTATATCACCACACCCTCCTTACATTTTATAGTGATATACCCTTAGGGCTAAATCATCACTCCACATTTCATCTCATCATGGTATATGCTTAGGCTAGAAATTCCACACACATCTATTCTACATGTCACATATCATCACCACTACACATACACATTTCCTCATAATGTATTAGACAAACCACACATAATTTGACCATTTCCCGATGATGCACTCTCGTTTACGGTTCATTTTAGACTTCTGGGGAAATAAAATGAACGTCACTACATATATTTCCATTCACTCAAGGGGCATGCAACTCCTATCATTCCATCTTACATTCCATTCCACCCATCCACATCATATTGAATTGTCTTGGAGCATTTACTCTTGTTTACTAGTGTTTTACATGATCACTTTATTACACATGTTAGATTGATTTCTTATATGTCATTATCTATACCATCCACACATGTGCATTCACACCTTTTTCTATTTGTGATCATAGATACATGTCTTTACACGCAACACGGATGCTCACCTTCTACCCTTCCTACATTGGTCTGGGGGCATCCACATTCATCTCTTCTAGGTGTTATTATTTCATTTTGTACTTAGCATCTTACATTACTTGATGATACATGCTCTTGACATATTAGTTATTTCTCTAACATACTAACGGGTGTTCCATGTGCAGCACTTTTTTGTAGGATTAAATGTTTCCATGGCTACTTCTTGTTTACTTTTTTATTACATTGTCTACTCTTGTTTGCTATTGTTTGTGGGCATTTTCCTATGTTTGGTGTGCACACTTACTTTTTGTTTCAGTCATGATGGCCTTGCATGTCTTGCAACATTGTGAGTGATGTCCCATGTTTGCAGCCCGCTTTGTGTGGCTTACTTGATTTCTTGTGTGTTTACATTTACTACATTGTCTTTGTAGCTTATACATGTTTTCTATATGCATGCATTGTTTGTTTACACTTATATTTGGTTATCCTTCTTGTTTGTGTGTGCCTTAGTTTCCACCAAACACTTTCCAAGGTTAGAGCATGCATGCGGTTGGTCCTCTTTTGGGGCGCATGTCTCCTATCAAGACTTCACATGCACCCCCAAAGAGGGGGGCATAATTTGGGGTTTTACATACTAACACAAATATGTATTTACACTAGTTCAATTATACACATGGGTTACATAAAATGAGTAGGTTCAGACCAATCTACGAACCCCATACACAATAGCTTTTACAGTAACATAGTGTCCTTAGCATTTATGGGAAGTAGTTACAGGCTTGGAGGTTACAGTGGGTGTGCCTCTCTACACTACTTTGGCCAAAGTGGCATTCGATTGCACAAAAACTAAAATGATATAGAGATCTCTTCACGCATATTCAAGTGGAGACTAGTTAGAGCTTGGAGGACACAAAGCATTTCCTTCCTACAATTCTTTAACTAGGGTGGCATGAGATCGCCCAAAAAAATCACAATACAGGATATCCTTCTACACTTTCTCTCTTGACATGGATTAGGTGCACATGTTCCATTTACCTTTACATTTGAATTTTCCATTTACATTAGCGTATTTACATGCATCTTTTACATAGCATTTTTACACTTACATACATATATATATATATATTTGACTACTTGATCATTTTCTCCTTGCAGTCCTGGTCATATGAGAAACAAGTAGTCAAATGGGAACAAAAACAACAACAACAATAATGTTCGTGGAATCACACATACTTTTACTAACCATGCAGTATACACTACACACATCGGTACTACACAGACGTGTTCTTCCCTAGGTTCACTCTCATCACTTTTTCTTTGCGCATTTTTCATTTATAGTTTCCACACTCCATCTTTTTGTCATTCCATGTTATTTGTCTAGTCCTTTGGCACGTTTTCTACTACAATATTCATAGACATAAGTTATACATGTCTATCTAATTTATGTTACCGAGATTTCCACTCACCAACATAAAGTTAGGGAAAAAAGTAGTCAAAAAATCCTACACTTTAGACATTTATTTACCCCAATCTCATACTACTATTTAGAAGGTTCTTGAGTGAAGAAAGTACTAATTAACCCACGTCCTTTTAGCCATCTTGTTTATTTTATTTCATAATTTGTGACCTATTAAACTCATATGCCCAGCCATTTTCTGACATCCCACATTATTTTAACCTTGGCAGGGGCACCCACATTTTAGTACTTGGGGCCCCTGGTCTGGTCCTACCTGGGGCACCCCTATCCATTTTACACTTTCCCACCAACTTTTTAGGCCTCTACTAACTATTTTTCATCTTTATATTTATTGTGGTCAGCATTTTCGAAGTTAATTAGAGAGCAAGATAGCCCTATAAATATAAAGTTATGAGACCATAATGAGGGACCTAAAGCATCATCTACTACTATCACTCCATCTAGATTTGCATCCATTTATTGCATTGGCATCCACATAGATCCATCATCAAGGCACAATCTAGGACATCTACATCACACTTCATAGGGGAGGGATTTTATTCTATTCCATGCACACATTCTATTACATTTTCTACATTTAGTTATTGCTCGTTATTTCACAAAGTGTGACTGCACAAGAGCACCTAGGGCATGACATGCACACACTCACTAGAACTACATTTGGTTCGAAATGTAGTGCAAAGACTATTTTAGTAAGCCCGATGTTTTGACAACTAAGGTCATCCTACCCATTCATTTACATATTTATTTTTTTAGGGTTTTGATAATTCCTTTTTTTCTTTTACAGGTTATTTCTTCCTCTTGGAATATTTGGAGCATTTGGCGTAGTACAATGAAATTAATGTGACAGATAGTTAGATCCTCATATCACCTTTCGACCCTATGAGCACCGGGCCCAAACATTTTTCCCAAACCCAAGTGCCTAGATTCCTTACTGTGAGCACCGTGGGTGCCCAGTCCTCTTCCACCTCAGCACCCCACCCAAACACAGCCTCCGTGTATGTCCTTTTTGCACTCTTGCACTGCGTTCCTACTTCTTCCGATTTTTTTTTCATCACTATGACACATTCGAAAAGCATACATTAATTAGTTGAGTTATTTCCTTTCTCTTCTTGCATATTAGGTTTCTACTTGTACTAGTTCTATAATTTAGTGCATATATATATATATATTGTTTTAGTGTATTTACTTATTGCATTACATGTCCTCCTATATTAGATTAACTATCCTTTACTACATTAGTTTAGTTAATTTTAGTTAAATAGTTCTAAAGTCTTATTACCCATAGAAATTAAGCTCCCTTCCCTTTGTGTATCATTACAACACCTAGTGCATGGTGAAAATTACCACCAAGTGTGTCTGTAGAACTAGATCTCTTATATGAGAGGCACGTATGTGCCTTGGATTGCCTAAAAATATATCGAATCAGCTCCATTGTATCTATAATAAATTTATTAAACTAAGACATTTGAGATCGATGACATTATGATTAAAGAGAATCAAAAGAATACTACAAGAGAGTTTGAAAAATAAGAGAAGTTCGAACCTAATTGGTTATGACTCTACGTCAGAACTACTAAGTTCTAATCCAGAGCATATAAACTATCTCGATGAAGATGGAAAAGAGATTAAAGAACCCATGAATGTAGTTCACATGAAGAATTTCTACTCCTAAATCCTCTAAGAGTATCCCTAATGTTGACGATATATATTGTCACAATCGCTTGTCTTATCCCTTCATCAGATACCACTTATTCCACACCATTGTCCTATTTCATTCATTACATCCTAACAAACCACCTTGTCTCGTGTGTTCCTCTTAGTTAGGATGTGAGTCTCGTGATCTAACAGTCATGTTCACCCACTTCCATTGTTTTATGTCCCTTGTTACTCACCAAGCTTCTTCATTTTTGTCATGCTTAATATGTTTTCAGGAAACCTTTCCTTTTTCGTTGGCACACAAAAATTTAAAAAAATCATATAAAAAAACACAAAAAATATATAGAAAATACTAAATCCCAAAACTATATAAAATCCTTCAAAAACCTATAAATCAAAATAATCAAAAGCAAAAACATTTAGAAAATGTTTCACAAAATTTTAGCGATTAACACAGCTTAAACAATAATGTCATTTGATTGCAATCCAAGTGGTTGTTCCAAATCATCCTATGGTTATTACTTCTCTTACCCTTGGCATGTATCATTGCTTGTGGGAAATACCATCAATCAACCCTTCAAATGTATCCTCACTTGGGGAAAATTTGGTTTTCAAGTTTTTCCTCGCATGTATCCTTTCCTGGAAAACTAACCCAATCCAATTTCAAATTAAACTTCAATGGGATCCAATAAGAGTTTCATGAGGAGTAGTTACTCGCTCTTTAGTCTGATCCAATCCCCTTGCATATATCATTTCTTGGGGGCATTCACATCTGCTTATTATTCATTGTGGAACACATTAGGGATGTAGTTAGATGTCATTATTATAAGTTGTGTTGCATTGTTATTGTATGTTGACTTACAGTAGGTAATCTTGTTAGCATTTTGGTTTGTATATAACCTTGTGTCTGTGTTATTGTATGTGTATGACTTGTTTTACATTTTTATAATTTTTTTGACCAATTACAGGTAGCAAGATAACTAGGCTCATTGTTAGATTTGTTATATTCATTTTTCTTTTGAATTGGGTTTGTTTTGGACCAATTACCGATATCATGTTACTAACTAGGCTCATTTTTAGCTTTGTTGTATTCATTTTTCTTTGCATATTGGGTTTTTGTTTCATTCCTCATTTTTGTGTTGATCAATTGTCTATATTTTGTTGATCAATCGTTTGTATTCATTGTTATCTTAGCTCATTTTACCTTGACTTTTGGGCTTGTTTTCAACTTTTTCTTCATTTTTGGACCTATTACAGTGTATTTTATAACCATCTTAACTTTTTAATAATCATGATGTGTATCAACTACCATGTGTATTGGGTTTTTTTGCAATCTTGTCATTATTTTCCAATCTATTTTCTTGTGTTTTTAATCATGGTGTTAATTCTAAATTGATTTAATTTAATTAGAGTTAAATCTAAATATTAAGAGTCACATATGATAATGAATGATAAAATAAAAAATTGACACAAGAAAACTAAGATGTAAATATGAAACCTAATCACAAGAGATAGATAAAGAGATTTAGCTAATTTACACTCAACCTAGAACTGATATGTACTAGGAAAAGTGTTGAACAAAATGGGAGGGGTGTCATAAATGCTGAGTATATGGAAAGAGATGGACATAGAACCCATTAAAGCATGATTCGAGATCATTATGTTTTAAAAGGAATAAGGAAAACTCCAATGGCAAAACATTGGGAAGAAAAAATACTTCTGAAATGGATTTGGTCTAGTGCAAAAAATAGAATTTTTTGTCAAAATCAAGCTAGAGTAAATTGTTCCTTTAGAACCCCTTGATTTAATGCTAGATAAATTCCTGTAGCTATCTGATAATATTCATCTTCTCCTGATAATAGATAAACCCCCAATATCTCTATCTACCAAATCCGATCAATCTTGATCTTGATCAATATAGAGGGGGAGGGGAGGGGCCCGCCCCTATCTAAATGAGAGGAGGGTGAGGGGGGGGGTGGGGGGCCTATCTACTATCTATAGTAGACAGTAGAGACTGCCTCCTCCCCATCCCTAGCTATATATCCCATCTCCCACCTATAGAAGATTGTTACTCGACGCTAGTGACTTCGCAAATAGTTAAAATATGTTGCTTAGTGTATGTAAGGTGGTCGTTGTTATTTCCTATTGATCACCTGAGATTCACTCCTTGAATGTCGAAGGTACCGCAACCCGCAAGATAGAAGTTCACCTACATAAGCCCACAAACTGTATCAAACCTAAAAATAAAGATGCAATATAGGGAGTCAGACTAACCCCGATAATCACCCCGAGAATGAACTTATGATCGAGCATTTCACTACATCTCAGACTCCATGTAGTTCTTGTGAGTGTGTGTAGAAATGATTCCTAGATTCCCTTGTGCAAGTTGCACTTGATAGCGGGTTGTAGCTAGAATGTAGAAATGTATAGCATGTGTGGATGGAATAGAATGAAATGCCCTTTCCTATGCAATGTATGCAAAGTTGATGCATCCTTTGTCCCTTAAGTGGATGCTAGATGGATGCTTTAGAGTGTTTTAGGTGCCTTTTTTAGTGCAAGCTTAGGTGATAATAGTAATGCTTAGTGTTTGGTCCTTGATTTTGAACACATAACTATGTATTTATATGATTCCCTTGTTTGAATTTTGTAATTGACAACTGAAAGGTCGACCCATAAGTGAAAAAGATGCCCAAAAGATAAAAGATACCCAAAAAAAGTGAGTTAGGTAAGAGGGTCGGGGTGCCCAAAGGGGACATGATCACTTGGGCACTGGTGTTTCAAGTCATGAAAGATAAATAAGTGAAACTCTTACTAGATTATAGGGTGTGTAAGACCAAAAAGAAAACAAGAAACAAAGAAAAGAGGCCAAATATAGTCGTCAATAACTAGTTTTCTTGCTTAGTAATTATATGAATGTTAGTATATGTTTATGACCTAAAAATGTACCCAAGTGCGTGATTTTGTGTCTAAATTTTCCCCACTTTATGTTTTTGAGTAAATAATCAATAACATAAAGTAGATAGAATATGTGTACCTGATAACCATGTAGAGTGTGCGGTGAAATGCATGCCAAGTGGACAAGTGAAGCATGGAATGATGCAAAGTGAAGCATGGAAACTAGGAAAGGAAAGTGACCCTAGGAGGTGAAGTGTATGTGTTGCATTGTACATGTTGTTGTAGCTTGTGGTTGCTTCTTCTTGTAAGGATGGACCTATAAAAAGAAGAGCAAGAAAAATTATTCAAAGTTTTATATATGAAAAATCTGAGCAAAGTATGCAAAAGTATGTAAAAGTGTGTAAAAGTAGTAGTAAAGGAAAGTGTGCACTGATGTAAAAAAGTGTAAAGGATAGAAATGTGTCCTAAAATTTTGTGAAGAGTGAGTTTTTTTGGGAGATCTCATACTAAGTGTGAGTTTTTGGGTGATCTCACACCAAGAGCAAGTTTTTCGGGTAGATCTTACGCCAAGAGAAAGTTTTTTGGGTGATCTCGTGCCAAAGAGAAAGTGTTGGGGAGAGAGGTCTAGCGTTACTCCCTATCCATGAATCTACCCAATAAGCACCACTGCAGATGGTACGTCCCTTATTTGTTCATACTCTCTGAATTATTTCCAAATGTATTGGTTGTTTCGATCAATAAGATATAATGTATTTTGTTGTTAGATGACTATGATTGGTACAAGTAAAACTTCTCTAAAGGCTTCTCTAAACTCGTGTTGATATAATAAAATGACTATATGTGCCCCGTGACATTAGTGCCCAAGTGAGGATACGACGTCTAGGTGCTAATGTCGAAGTTTGGGCGTTGATGTTTGTGTTGTGATTCTAACCCAAGTCTAATTCTAAGTCAATGTCATAATCGTAACATGTGTTGATTATGTGTTGTATTGTGTTATTTTTGGCTCTCGATTTGTCATATGGGGTGATTTATTCACCCAATGTATGCCCCCTTATTTTGGGTGCATGTGATGTCGATAGGAGTGTGCATCCCAAAAGAGAGGACTTGATGTTGATCTGAAGTTGATACCTACAGGGGGTAGGGAATGTGCATAGTAGAAACCAAGGCACATGCAAACAAAGTGGCTAGGAACATGTGTTAGTCTAAAAATAGAAAGCATGTCATAGAAAAATAATGTAACAAGCAAGTGTGCATACAAGATAGACGCAAAATCAAGTTTCAAACATGGGACATCACTCACAATGTCACAAGACAATCGGCCGAAGTGGCCAAAAGTATACAAACAATGATCAAACAAGACATATGGCATAACCTCGTAAAACAATGTTATATAATAGCAAATAATAAAAACAAAGTGTATCATACAACCATGGTTGCAGATATAGTCTTATAAATAAAATGCTACATATGAAGCACTGTTAGCATTTTTGAAAGATAAAAATCATGTTAGAAAGATAAAAATTATGTCAAAGAATGTATATATCAATGGAAAGTAGTGTGCCGGTAAGAATAAGAAGTAGTATATGATGAAATGATAAGCACTGTAATGTGTGAGAAAGTAGATGCCCCAGGAGCCTCGATGGGACTAGTAAGAGGTACAATGTCAAACATCATTGCAGCATGTAAAGACCTATAAGAAATATGCATTCATTTCAAAAGACCAAGTGTATGCACATGTGTATATATAAAATATATTGACATACTAAGTATCGGTCTTGCATGAGAAATAAATTGTACATGTAAGTAAACTAAACTATCATGAGTAGATGTAACCAAGATATGAAAATGTTGAGTACTAGTGTGATGGAGTGGTATGCAATGTTTGTGAATGGTAGGAGAAGCGTTCCCCAATAGATGTGTATGAGATGAGGATCATTTATAAAATACCCCTCAATAATCAAGAATGGACCATAGAATAAGAGTGCATCATAGAGAAATGGTTTGAAAACTATAAGCTAGAAAGATAGATCATAAAGCATAGAGTGTGAAAAGTGAATGTGGGGAGGTTCATTTCAAATTCAAGCCGTCGGCGATTGAGTATGAACTGTGGAACTAGAGTGCGTCATAGGGTAATGAATGTGTTTATGCATAATAGCGTTTGAGATGCATCACGTTGAGTGGGTTTTTAAGTGGCTTGCCAAGGAGAGTGGCAAGATGATATATGCCACCCCAAGCTTATCAATGATGACATAGGGTCTGAGCCAATTAGGTTTGAATTTTCCTTTTAGATGAGCCTTAGCTATTTTATTCTTCTAATTTTCTTTTAATACAAGGTCACCAATATTGAATTCTTATGGGTAGATTTTTCTATTGTAAGATTGTGCAATGCAAGCTCGATATACTCACAGATGTTCTAAAGTTTACATGTGGAAAGAATCAAGCATCTCAAGATCATGGATATGGTTTTCACAATATTCATTCTCTTTGAGAATTCCTATAAGTGATACCCATAGGAGGTTATTTCAAGATCTAAGGGGTTAGTGCTTCAGAGTTCCATAAACGATCGAAAAGGGTGTAGCATTTGTAGGGGTGCACACATAGTGTGGTAAGCCCAAAGAGGATATAGAATTTTATTATGATAATCATCACCACTAATATCACTAATCTTTTGTAAGATTTTGAAATTTGTCTTATTAGATGCCTCTGCTTGGTCATTTCCATGTCGATAATAAGGAGTGGAAAATGTTTGCTTGATCTTGAATTTTGCACAGAGCCCTTTAACATATTTTTTTAAACGAGATCCATTTTTGGGGATAATGACAGAGGTAATGCCAAATCCTATACTAAGGGGAGTGGTAATAAAACAATAGATGTCAAGACCATTGGTGGTGTGTAAAGGTGTGGCTTCGACCCATTTATTAAAGTATTTAGTAGCAGTAATGATGAACTTATGGCCATCAGCTAACTCAAGATTAATCTTTCCAATGATATCAAAACCCCATAAAGAAAAGGGCCGTGATGATGCTATGGGATGAAGGTCATATGCAGCTACATGATGGATATTGTTATGTTTTTGAAATTTATCACAATATTTGGCATATTCTAAGCAAAAGTATTTCTCCATTGTGGGCTAATAGTAGCCTTGGCATAGAAGCTTGTGAGACATAGTTTTTCCTAGAAGTGACCACTGCATAGACTATTATGAACTTTTGATACAATGTGGGAATTTCGTTCATCCTAATCAAAGACAAGAAATGGCCATCAAATGATAATTTAAATAATGAAGCACCAATTATTACATATTGTGTGGCCTCTCGTCATAGATGACGAGCTTTATGAGGTTGAAAACTGTTGGGAATGGTTTGTCGATAGAGAAATTTATATATTTGAGTGAACCATTCGGGATGATCATTACTGTGTGTGACAACACATGTTTCAAAAGGTGGACAATAAGGGGAAGTTTGTCACAAGTGTCAAACTATCAAGGTGGTCTACTCATCAGTGATATCTTGAGGAATGAGTGATGTCACACTAGCCATAGCATCTGCATGACGATTATCTTTTTAAGGGATGGTGGTAAGAGAGTAGGACTCAAATGTAGCTAAGATTTCTTTGATGAGGTTATTATATGGGATGAGATGTTCCTCTTTGGTTTGATACATGTCATTAACCTAGTTAATAATGAGTTGTGAGTTGCCATGTATTCAAATATTTTGAATAAGAAGTTTGTGGGAAACAATGAGGCCAAGAATGAGAGCTTCATACTCAACGATGTTGTTAGTACATGAGAATCCTAAGCGATACATAAAGGGGATATGATCACCATGTAGAGTGATAAACATGATCCTAGTCCCATATATGAGAGGCAATGAGACCCATCAAAATACATAGTCCAAGTGTTAGTGTCATGTTATGTTCACCAAATGATTTAATTTAATTAGATTTAAATATAAGTATTATAAAGTCACATATGATAATGAATGATAAAATATAAAATTAACACAAGCAAACTAAGATGTAAATATAAAACCCTAAGCATAAGAGATAGATAAATAGACTTAGTTAGTTTACCCACAACTTGGAATTGATCTAGACTGGGAAAATGTTGAATAGAATGGGAAGAGTATCGTAAATGCTCAGTATAAATTTTGTAACCCACAGACAGAGCCTAACATGGGCACCCACTAAAGGATAGGGGTGCTTGGGTGCTTAATGCTGCTGCTTACCGGGCACCCGTACTACATAAATAGTCGAATCTACTTCTTATTGTGTCACAAGGTGGTCGTTATTGCTTCATGTTGATCACCCGAGAGTTGATCCTTGAATGTTGAAGGTACATGTAACCTACAAGATAGAATTTTTCCTATATAAGGTCGACAAACCGCATCAAACCTAAAAATAAATATGCAATATTGGGAGTCGATCGACCCGGTGGTCATCCCAAGATTGAACTTACAACCAAGTGTTGCACTACATCTCAGACTCCATGTAGTTCTTGTAAGTGTGTGTGGAGGTGATGCCCTAAGATGCCCTTATGCAAGTTGTACTTGATAGCAGGATGTAGCTAGAATGTAGAAATGTATAGCATTTTTAATGGAATAAAATGATCTTCCTCTTCCTAAGATATGGAGAGTTGATGCAACCCTTGTCCCTTGAGTGGATGCTAGATGGATGTTTTAGAGTGTTTTAGGTGCCTTTTTTAGTACAAGTTGAGGTGATAATAGTAATGCTTAGTGTTTGGTCCTTGATTTTGAACACATAACTATGTATTTATATGATTCCCTTATTTTAATTTTGTAATTAACAACTATAAATCCAACCCATAAGTGAAAAAGATGCCCAAAAGATAAAAGAGACCCAAAAAGAGCGAGTGAGGTAGAAGAGGGTTAAGCGTGCCCGGAGGAGATAGGAGTGTCTGGTTGTTGTTGTCCTAGCTTGGATTTGATGTATGAAGTCATGAAAGATAAATAAGTGAAATTACGACTTGGTTGTAGGGTATGTAAGACCAAATAGAAAACAAGAAACAAAGAAAAGAGGCCAAGTATAGTCGTCAATTACTAGTTTTCTTTCTTAGGAATTATATGAATGCTAGTATATGTTTAGGACCTAGAAATGTACCCAAGTGTGTGATTTTATATCTACATAAATGTTCAATAGTAAAAATTAACATAATCATCATACATCATGCATAAAATATTGTAGATGAAAAATCACGCACTTGGGTACATTTATAGGTCCTTAAAGCATGTTAGCATTTACATGATTCTTAAGCAAGAAAACTAGTGATTAGCAACTATCTTTGGAATATTTTATTTGTCTCTTATTTTCTATTTGGTATTACACAACCTATAGCCCGGTCAAAACTTAATATTTTTTAACCTTTATTGGCTTCAAACACATCCGCCTAGGTTATGACAAAAGTGCCCATGCACTCATGTCCCCTCTGCGTGCCCCTGACCCTTCCTTATCTTACTTGCTCCTTTTGGATCTCTTTTATCTTTTGGGTATATTTTTCACTTATGGGTCGGCCTTCCAGTTGTCAATTCCAAAATTCAAATTAGGGAATCATATAAATACATAGTTATGTTTTCAAAATTAGGGATAAAACACTAAGCATTACTATTACCACCTAAGCTTACATTTAAAAAGAACCTAAAACACTTCAAGGCATTAAGCTAGCATCCATTCAAGGGACAAGGGACTTCATATTCTACATGCATAGCATAGGTGAAATTGTCTTTTACAAGTTACAGGTACCTTTGAGGATCTTGGTGTGAATATCGTGTGATCAACAAAGAATAGTTGCGAACCACTAATGACACATAAAAACTAGATCTCGAGCATCTACACACTACTAGCACCCAGCTCTAGTCTCCAGCACCTAGGTGCCCCTCGTCTCCGCTATGGGCACTTGTGTCCAAATCTATTCCTACACTCCATATTTTATAGTGAGAAATGCGACATTGTTTACATCTTATTCACCATATTACCATGCCCGAGATCACCTCCTGTGTTACATATAAATTAGCTAAGTTCCTCTATCTGTCCTTATTGCTTAGGGTTTCATATTTTACATGCTTCTTTGCTTGTGTCTTACTACACATTATAATTTTTATATCATTTACTACTGTAGTTATTATGTAATAGGGTTTAATAATAATATTTTTATTAAATCATTTGGTGAACCCGTCGCTTGAACCCAAACTTGTTTCTAGGAATCTTGTCATATTTTTACCATGGTGAAACCTATGAACCCTTTACCGATGAAGACCTTCATGATCTCCAAGCTCATATTGTTGAACATCCACAAGACTTAGATCTTATTTTATTTGTTGCTCATGAGGAAGCCACCAACCTAGCTAAGCTCAACCCTCCCTGCCTCCAATGTTGCTTCCATTTATATTGCAACATAACCTCCCTCTTTTACCCTTCCACCTACCTCTATTATTCCCATTTCCATTCCTACTCCTACCAACCATTTCACTCCACCTCTTATTTCTCACACACAAAAAGTCTCCTCTTCCGACACTCAAGACCTAGCTTCCTTATATTAGGACCTACAAGTTCAAATTCATTAGTTACAACAAGCTACTTCACGCTCCTCTCCATCTCTTGATTCCTCATTACTCCTTCATACCCCTTTCACACCCACCATTTCTACTTATCCACTTCCTCCTAAATTTGTCACCCCTAAGATGCCCAACACTAATGGCCATATTGACCCTCAAGAGCATCTTCAATATTTTCATGTGGCATGTCTTGACTATGTGGATGATCATACACGCTAGCTAAGCTATTTCCTAGAAGTCTACAAGATTACACCATGTGTTGGTTCTATGATCTACCTGTTCATTCAATAATTTCTTTCACACATTTAGCCAATGTTTTCCTTGCTCACTTTTCAATCAATATCGGCACCAAGATATATTATGCTCAACTTGCTCAAATTAAACAAGGATCTAATGAGTGTCTAGTTGACTATGTTTTGTGTTATAAGAATAATATAGCTAAGATGACCAATGTACTCATTGATTCTGGATTGCAAGATTTTTTTCTTTAAAGTATCTTACCTCTACTTTAAGAGAGTGTTATCTTTGAGACCTCTCTTTCATTTGATCAATTATTTCATACTCTCAAATTATGTGAAAGCAAAATTTTATATATGGGAAAATTAAAATATTATGACAATGTTTCATCTTCATCTTCTAATCGGTTTCAAGGAAAATTTATTTTCAAGCCATCCCTTAAGCCCACTGAAGCAAAAACCACTGTTAATTTTGTTTCCACACCTGACAAGCTTCAATTGCAACCTTCAAAGCATACATTTACCAAATTAACCTATGTGCCTCACTTCATATTACCTCAACTTATTGAAAGTAATCTTATTAATCTTCCACCCCCACTTAATCTTGATCCTTCTCACCCCCGTGGTCGTAATTATGACAAAATGATATATGTGACTATCACCAATGTGTTAGGCACTCCACTGATCATTGTTTCAAGCTTAAACATATTATTCAAGATCTTATTGAAAGAAATTCAATTGAGATCCCTGATCCTTCTCGCTTTTAAACCACCAATGATAACAAAAAGCTGAAAATCTTTAATGACCCTTTGCCCAAACATGAAAAACAAGCTACCGATTATTCTACTAATCATACATATCACGTTATGCCTCATCCTTCATCGGGGCCTCTTGATTTTCTTGTTGCTATTGTTGATGCATCTCCACCAATCATTACATTCTTAGATCATGATTATCATGCTACATTTACTTCTGATTCCTTGTATATCAATGCTTCTATTGGTTCCTATACCGTTAATAATACTATGATCTATCCATCAAATCCTATCAATGTTTGTTCTATTACACTCCTTAAATCTATCGATTCCCATTATCTAACATCTCATATCTACTTCCTAATTATTTCAGCTACATTAGGCTTCCCATTACAGTTGGACCTCTTACTATACTTATGTCATTCGTTGTGGTATCTTCAATCAAAGGTTGTGACATGCTCTTAGGTATTTCTTGGCTCCACGCCACCCAAGCAGTTCCTTCCATGAATCATTTGTATCTCAAATCCATTCACTTGAAGCAATTTTTCACTCTTAAATGTGTTCCACCATGCACACCATTTCCCTTTCCTCCTCTTGTTGACATCTATACACCCGTTTCAACATCTAGGCCTCCTCTTCCTCTCAAGTTTAAAGCACACTTTTCACCTAGTTCTCCCATTCACACACAACCTGCTTCATGATATTTTTGTCCTCATTAGTCCATTAGTCCACCTTATCATCCTAAGTCCCTTACTCAGTGCATCCCCTTCATATATGTATTCACCAACTCCTTCACTACATAGATCTCCTTCACATGTATATCGTTACTCTCATACTCCACCAATCTTAGAGCATTGTCACATGTCTTTGTCTCCTTGGAAATTTTGTGGAGGGCCCTTGATCTTCACTATTGTTGGATATCCTTCTATCCATTAAACACTTGGGGGCATCACACTCTCTCCCACCTCCTAATATCATCATTTTTCTATTGTCTCTACTACTACACTAAGCACTCCATGTCGAATCTCTTTACGCATCCCTAAAAACTTTGATACATGCCTTGTATCATCATTACCCTATAGCACACTCTAGTTCCATGGTTCATACTTGAATGCTGAGGGTATAAATCCAAAATGTACCTCACATCATTCACTCTTCACACTCTATGTTTCAAGATCTATCTTTCTATCATACATTCCCATACTATTTCCCGATGACGCACTCTTATTCTATGGTTCATTCTTGACTGTTTATGGCACTTTTAAAAATGAATGTCATTTCATACACATCCATTAGGGAATTTTGCTTCGCCATCACTACATTTTTCATACCATACCATCACACTCATACATTGGAATTACATATCTTGGTTGCATCTATTCTTACTAGCTTATTCTATTTACATGTTACACTTTGTTTTCCACTCTAGATGGATTCTTAGTATTTCATTATCTTTCTATATATATGCACATGCACATTCACTTAGTATTTTGAGGTGAATATGTATTTCTTACAGGTTCTTAAACATTGCAATGATGCTTGGAATTGTACCTTTTACCAGTCCCATCGAGGCTCCTAGGGGCATCTACTTTCACTACTATTACATACTACACGTGTTTTGTTATTACATCTCATTACAATTACTTTACATTTCATTGATTTATTTGCACTCATGACATGTTATTTATATTTCTAACATGTTCATGGGTGCTCGTGTGTGTAGCATTTGCTTTTAGGACTATATACCGCCATGGTTATCTCGATACATTTTTTTATCTTGTTTTCCACTATTATTTGTGGGCTTTTCCTTATGTCTTGTGTGATCATTGTATGCTTTTGGTCGCTTGCCCGATTGTCTTGGGACGTTGTGAGCAATGTCCCATGTTTGAAACCTATTTTCCGTAGTCAATATTGCTTGCAGCACACTTGCTTATTACATTGTTCTCTATTGATGTTATACATACATTAACACATATTTCTATCCTACTTTGTTTGTATGTGCCTTAGTTTCTACCATGCATATCCCCTACCCCCTATAGGTACCCACTTCATATCAAAGCATCGATCCTCTCCTTTGGGATGCATTCTCCTAGCATTGTCTCATGCACCAAAAATGAGGGGGGCATACATTGGGTGAATAAATCACCCCTCCAACAACTCAAAGATATAACATAGATCAATACAACACATAATCAACATAGGTTAAAATCACAAAATTAGCTCAAAAACACAACATAGACACCACACTACCAAGAATCGACATTAGTGCATGGGTGTCCGTGTCCTCCCTCGGGCACTAATGTCTTTGGGACACAAACAGCTTATCTTCTCATATTAACACAATTCACAAAAATCTTCAAAGAAATTATACGATTCATGAGACACAAGCCTTTAGTTACAAAAATAATTCTATCTCCTTCAATCAAAACTAATATGGAACAAAAGGAAAATAGGAACTAAATCGAGACATACCATCTGTAGTGGTGCTTATTGAGCAGAGTCATGAAAGGAGAGTAAAGATAGACCTCTCTCCCCAACACTTGCCCGTTGGCATGAGATCACCTAAAAACTCATTCTTGGCATGAGATCGCCAAAAACACTCGCACTTGACATGATATCACCCAAAAAACTTGCCCTTCACATCATTTCAGACATCTTTATATCCTTTACACTCTTATACTTGCTTATTTTTGGCTAACTCCCTTCATTCCTTCCTCCCTTGTGCCTCAGTCAGAATTTTTCATTTTTCAGGCACTCAAAACCTTCTAGAAATGGCACCATTGGATAGAGCTCCTTCTCAGCTTTCCAGAAAGGTAAATTTTTCCTCCTAACTCCATGTATTTTTGAAGTTATGGCTCGGCGGAGGTTTTGTGGGAAATTTTCCCTAGAAAGGCCGTTGCCAATCGAAGCTGCCACACGTCGGCATCGGAATGAGCATCGGGAGGCGGGAGAAATTTTTGGAATTTTCACCAAGTGTTTGGCATGGGGGCTCAAAGAAATTGCCATTTCACGGGCGTCGGGGGAGGTGGAGGGCGAAGGTCAGCCAATAAAAGTGGCCACGTGTCCTGTGGGTCGCCGAGGGTTGGACCGACGAGGAGGAGTTGGGAAAATTTCCAAAGGTTGGCGCAAACGAATTTTTCGGCCCTAAGGCCCGCTAACAATCAAAACCTACCACGTGTCCTTGGAGGTGGAAGTTCGAAGTGTGAAAGGATTTTTCCTTTTCACCCAAGTTTGGAAAATTTCAAAGGAAAGCCCGCTCCCCAAAACCCGAGCCAATAAGATCATGCCACGTGTCCACATGGCGACAAAATATAAAGGCAAGCCCACAAGGAACAAGGAGAAGGAAAGGCCCACATCCAATAGGATTGTGCCATGTGTCCAGCTTAGGGAAGATGGTCAAAAGTGATGGAAAATTTGAGAGCAAAGGCCCGCGACAAATCACATCACGCCACGTGTCCTCGGAGCTTTGGGCCGCAGTAAAGATTTTTGGAAAATTTTCCAAAGGCCGAAAGTGATGGAAAATGAGGTGGGGAAAGACCGTAACCAATCAGAACATGTCACATGGCATCAGAATGGTGGGGTGTGGAAATTTTTGGGAAATTTTCCCAAATGCAAAAAGTGGGAAAATTTTGAGTTTTCGGCCCGCCAACCCATTTTCGGCCCTGTTTTCCCTAAATGTTCAGAGGGGCATAACTTTCGATCCAGAGCTCGGTTTTTCATGTTCTTTATATCATTGGAAAGATGGTGAAATTATCTACATGATTTTGGGCTCAATTTTGTGTTTTGGTGGGGTTTGGAGAGAAAAAATTGGAAATGCCTCGGCATGGAAACCGATAGAAATGACATTTCAACCACCATTTTTAATGAGGAATGGCTCGCATTCTCTCCCAGCATGGTCTAAAACATTGGGAAGTGGATTTGTAAGGGAACCCATGCTATTTTTATGAATTTGGTTGGTGGTTGAAAGCTCCTCTCATGTTTTCCCACGTTTCTCTCTCCTGAGCTCGAATTTGCATTGTAAAAGCCAGAATGGGCTCATTTTTAAGGAGTTAGACATTTTTCTTGCTCTGCAACTCCTCTTTTCTTCCTCATCAAGTGGATTTGTGGAATTTTTACCTTTTCATACAACTACAACACCCCTTTTTGCCTCTGGCCATTGTAATGCACTGTATTGGACCTGGAATGATAATGTATGCTCTGTGATTGAATTTTCTCAATCCTTTCATGTGTTTATCATTGTCTCCTGATCCCTCATTACATTTTGGAAATCTGTGCATGTTTTGTGTTGTATTTTCTTGTGAATTGTGTATATTTTGTAGTAGCAGATGTCTACTACTCCTTTGGTGCATCACCTTAATTAGACTAGGTTTATTTTTTGCATTTTCTCAACCCTGTCTCCTTGGAAAAGTTTGATTAAAATATAGGTAAACCCTCTGTAGAATGTTGTGCACACTTGAACAGAGGAGTTGAGGAACCACCTCTAATCTGGAGGATCTTTTCCAGTCCTACAATTCCCACACTTGTGTGAAAAGATCCAATGTTGTGCAATCACATTGGATGCTAAAATGTCAACTAGAAATCTGATAGAACATCCAGAGGGTGCTGTTGATTTGCACTAATAGTTTTGGCATGCCGGTGGGACCTTAGAGGTCTTCATCTTCATTGCAAAAAAATTGATGTGCCTTTTTTGCAAGTTTCTTGCTTAAAAGAGCCTGAATTGCACATCTGGCGACTCCAAAGAAGAAGAATCAACTGGTTTTAGTAGTCCAGACCTGAAAAACTCATGAGAAGAATCACCACAAGGTCAAGAGTTGGAGAAGAAGAAGTGTTGTTTGAGTATCTGCAATTATCTCCAAGAAGAAGACAAAGAGGGAGGAGAATTCAAAGGTCTCCATCTCCACCAAATAGAACTCTATCAACTCCTCCACCTAGTAGACCTTTCATCCAATCAACAAGGGTTCTAAGGCCAATCAGAATGGCACAACACAACCCCTATGTCAATTTCTTTTGGCAGTGCACCCACTTGCTCTCAATGCACAAAATCCAATCCCAGTTGCAGCATTGAAGAACATTCCATACTTTACTGGAGAGAATCAGACCACTCCTAGTGATCATGTCAAAGATATTGCTAATATTTGTGCAATCCATGAGATTAATGAGATGCAAATTGTTGTCAAACTGTTGGCATCTTCATTCAAAGGGAAAGCTTTGCAATGGTTCAAGAGCCTTGCTCCAGGCTCTATCCAAAATTGGAACCAATTATGTATAGCCCTCCATGAGCAGTTTGGAGAAAAGGGAGATAACTTGTCCCTTTTGGAACAATTGACAACTATCAAGAGAGCTCCCAATGAGCAGCTGACTGACTTCAACTTCAGATTTCAAAGGACTTGGGAGAGAATTCCAATGGCAGTAAGGCCAACAATAGAAGGTGCTTTTCTATATTACCTTAAAGCTTTAAATTTTGATATTTCTATGTTAATTCAATCCATGGGAGGCACAACTATCCCTGCTTGCTTATGGCATTGCCATTAGGGCTGAAAATTGTTGATTCAAGCTGGTAAGCTAGCTCCTAGGCCTCAATGCCATTGTATCCAAATTTAGAAAGTCCAAGCACTAGTCAAGTGCCTAATTTAGCTCCTATTCCCACTCCTAGAAATCAGAATTCAAATGAAGCTTCTACTTCATCTTCTAGTGCCTCAAATGAACTTCAAGAAGTCATGAAGCAATTGCAAAATTTAGGTAATGAGCTGGTTACACTCAAGAGGCAAGCAAGCCCAAAGTTTTAGACCTTCTTATCAGCCTCAAGCTCAGCCTAACAGGCAGCCATATCAGCCTCAAAGACCACCCAATCCAGCTACAAATCAAAATCAAGCAAGGCCTCCTGCCAATCAGACCATTTCAGCCCTATAATCCCAATGTTGCATCTACCTCTAAAGCACTAGTGCCAGTACAAAACAACATAGCTCAAGAGTATGATTGGTGTTTCCCATGCAATGAACCTCACAACCAATCTATGTGCTTCAATGGTGCTCTAAATCAAGCCTTAATGGTAACAACAACTGGTGTAGAAGGTGAAGGGAGTCAAGGAAATAACCAACAACAAGAAACATCCCAGCAACAATCAGCTCCAAATGATACCACACTTGTAAACTGGCGTAGGCAGAAGACTTTTGTGGCATGAATCAAACAATCTCTCAAAGTGTTGCAGCCAACACAAGGTCAAAAAGGAGAAATTTGGGTGAAGGGAAGCCATTGGCTCCAAGTGATCCACAACCTTCTACCACTCCACAAACTATTGGCAAACAAAATGCAGTTCCAAACATGCAAGGACAGCCCAAGCCAGCTCTAGACCAATTCAGATGCAATCATTGTTTGCCCATGTGCAAGGAATGAATGTGCAGGCCAAAGGACAGCAGAGAGATGCTTCATCTCCATTCAACATCATTGATCAGATGAAGAAGACAAATGTAAACATATCAATGTGGGAATCACTATCCATCCCAGGCCAAAGAGATTTGCTACAAGCTGCCATGAAGGATTGGTCAACTTCAAATCAATAGGTCCAAATGCAAGAGAAGGTACTCACAAATGTTGCCCACCTAAAGAGAATCATGGAGAACAACAAGGTAAAATGTTGAAAGCCCCCTCCATTCTATGTTTCATTGATCATTGGGGACAAATTAGTACACAATTGCATGATTGATTCGGGGCAAGTAGTTCAGTAATGCCCAAGAAAATAGCTGATCAGTTGGGCCTCCAATATGAGTCATTCCAAAGGGGTAGTGCAATTGGATGGGACAGCAGTGACAATAGTAGGAGTGATTAAAAACTTGAGTCTTACTTTGCATGCATGCCCCAACGTTGTTGTTTTGCAAGATGTCTCAGTGATAGATCTTCCACCACTCTTTGCCCTATGTTTGTCAAGGGATTTCACAGCTAAGATTGGAGGTTACTTATCTACTGATTGGTCACACATGTTGTTCAGAACAAGATATGGAACCAAAGCCACAATCAGATCTGAGCCTATTGCTAACTTCCACATTGAGCCTCACACTCCAAGCCAAATCAATACTAACTGTTCAGCGTTTGATCAAGAGGATTATCCAAGCACTGATGAAGCTGACACCAAAGTTGGAAGCATCCCAGATTTGACTCTTGATGAATGGGAAAGCAAGGTGCATGCTTTTGATCCTTATCAAGAAATAGAAGAATTTGAGCTAGGAGTCTATTGCATACATGAAGAAAATCAGCCTATTCCTAGCATCACCAAGCCAGACCACAAGGATGACAATGAGGTATGGCAGTTGTTCTTTGATGGATCAAGAAGTAGACAAGGTGCAGGAGGGGGAGCTATGCTTGTTTCACCTCAAGGAGTTAAGTATTATTCAGCTTTTAGATTTTAGTTTGCATGTTCTAATAACACTGTTGAATATGAAGCTTTAATACAAGGATTGCATTGGTCAATCAAGAGAGGAATAAAGAACTTGCAAGTCTTTGGTGATAGTGAGCTGATTGTCAACCAAGTTAAGGGGCAACATGCTGCCAAGAATGATCTACTCAAGTGCTACAAAAATAGGGTGTGGGACCTCATTGAAGATTTTGAGGGCTTTAGCATCAAATCCATCCCTAGAAAAGAAAACCAAGCTGCTGACAGACTTGCACTTAGAGTTGGAGCAGCCTTTGATGTTGTTGAAAGCATCAAGAAAGACAAAGTACAACCAAGCATTCATGTGATTGTAAGGCCTTCAGTGCCAGACAACAATGTAAGTTGGCAAGTGTTTGAAAATGATCAACAAATCATCCATTTCTTGCAAGAAGAGGCTGAGTTCTCAGCTAAAAATCAGGAAAAGTTAGAACAATAGTATGGTGATCAAGTGGTACAGCTGAGAACCAACAAACTACCAAAGGGACTTGTCACTTTGGAGTCCATTTTCAATCCTAATGATCAGTTTAGGAAGGAGAAAGCAAACATCCAAGTCAAGGGAGAAGATTCAGTGCCCATCTTGGTGGGAGAAGGCAAGTCACTCCAAATTGGTAAAGTGACAACTGAGCAAGAAAGGTATGAGTTCATATAGCTTTGTCAAGAATTCCCTGATGTGTTTGCTTGGAGCTATGAAGATTTGAAAGGCTTCAATCCCAAGTTAGCTCAACACACTATTGAATTGGACCCAAGTGCTAAACCCATCAGGCAAAAACAAAGGCCAATCAATCCACACATGGAGCCTCTCATGAGAAAAGAATTGAATAAGTTGATAGAGGCAAGTATCATATTTCCTATCAAGCATTCTAGTTGGGTAGCCAACTTGGTTCCGGTTAGAAAGAAGAGTGGAGAGATCAGATTGTGTGTTGACTTTAGAGATTTGAATAGAGCATCTCTCAAGGATCATTACCCACTTCCTTCTATGGAGTAGATTTTACAAGTTGTTGCTAGCTCTAAAAGGTTTTCATTACTTGATGGCTATTCAGGGTACAATCAGATCATGGTGAAGGAAGAGGATCAGTTCAAGACAACCTTCACAACCAAATGGGGGACTTATGCATATAGAAAAATGCCATTTGGGTTGTCCAACACTGGAGCTACATTCCAAAGGGAAATGGACATGGCATTCAAGGATTTGATTAACAAAATGGTGCTGATATATCTAGATGATATCACTATTTTTTCAAAAAATGCAGCAGACCATCTCTTTCATTTGAGACAAGTGTTCCAAAGGTGTAGAAGATTTGGGGTATCTTTGAATCCAAAAAGTGTATTTTTCTAGCTCATGAAGGAAAGCTCCTTGGCCACATTGTCTCAAAGAAGGATTAGCAATTGATCTAGAAAGAGTTGAAGCCATAAGAGCACTGCCATTACCAAGCCACAAGAAAGCCCTTCAAAGTTTCTTGGGAAGGATAAATTTTGTTCGGAGGTTTGTCCCAAATTTTGCAGCCCTTGTCAAGCCTATCACCAAGATGTTAAGGAAAAGCATGGCTTTCAAATGGATAACAGAGGGCAAGGAAAGTTTTGAAGCAATCAAAGAAGCTATCTCACAAGCTCCAACCCTCATTAACCTGATTTCTCCAAGGATTTCATCCTCTATGCATTTGGAGGTGATGATACTATTTCTGCAATTTTGGTACAGCAGAACAAAGACAATGATGAGCAGCCAATTGCTTTCTTCAGCCAAATCCTGGAGGACTATGAGGTGAGATATTCCTTCATTGAGAAGCATGTTCTTGTAGTGATTAGGAGCTTGAAGAAATTTAAGCATCTAGTTTCAAACAACAAGGTTCAATTGCTGGTTTCTCATGTGGGAGTTAAAGACTTCCTCCTCAATAAAGACCTAAATGAAAAGAGAGTAGGGTGGATTACTCGTGTCATGGAATATGACATTGAGATCAAAGTCACCAAGTTGGTCAGGGGAAAAGGATTGTGTGAGCAGTTGGTCTTGAACAAACAAACGGAAGCATACAATGAGAAAGAGGTTGTTTTGGCGTTGCAAGACAGCCATAAACAAGGAGCACTCAAGAAGAAAATGATGGTGTCCTCACTCCTTGCTGGACCCAAGACATAATGCACTTCCTACACATAGGCCTATGCCCTCCAGAGATGAACAAAACCAAAAGGAGACACTTCAGATTGTAGGCTGTCCCATATGCCCTTGTTGATGGTGTTTTGTTCAAAAGGGATGTGAATGGAGTGCTGTTGAGATGCATTGGTACAAATCAGATTCATAAAGTGTTGGAAGAGTTCCATGGTGGATCAGCTGGGGTCATTTTGCACCAAGAGTGATAGCTCTCAAGATCATGAGGGCTGGCTATTATTGGCCCAAGATTTTCAGTGACTGTTATGCATGGATCAAGAGGTGCAAGAATTGTGCATTCTTCACAGGTAAGGAGAGACTAGCCGCCCTTCCATTGCATCCAATTTCAGTTGACCAACCATTCATGCAATGGGGTTTGGACTTCATTGGAGTCATTAACCCAAATTCAAGCCAAGGACACAAGTGGATTCTAACAAAGCAACACATTACTTCACCAAGTGGTCGAGGGCGGTGGCACTCAAGGAAGCAAATGAATCTAAGCATCCTAGACTTCTATGAAGGGATAAGCAACAGATTTGGCATACCTACTACAATAATATCAGATAATGCATTGGCATTCATTGGATCCAAGGTAACTGAATGGGCTGTCAAGAATGGGATCTACCTAAGCACTTCATCAAATTATTATCCTCAGGGTAATGGCCAAGCTGAATCTACAAACAAGAACTTGTTAAGGATCATCAAGAGGACTCTTGATGAAAATCAAAGGTCTTGGCATACTAAATTGAAATCAGCCTTGTGGGCTGATAGGATAACCCCAAGAGATCTACAGGTAATTCTCCATTCAAGCTTGTTTATGGAAGAGAGGCAATTTTGCCCATGTCACTTGAGTTGCCAACATTAGAACTCATGAAGTAGTTGGAGTTGTTGGAGTTTGGGCCCATGGAGGTTAGGTATGCAGAATTGATGGAGCTCAAGAAATCAGAAATCATGCATCCCAAGCAATGGAGAAGGATCAAGCTTTGATCAAGAAGACCTTTGATAGAAAGGCCAAGGATAGATCTTTCCAAGTTGGGGATCTAGTGTTAAAATGGGATGCAGACAGAGAAAAACCAAGGAGGCATTCAAAATTTGATGCCATTTGGAGTGGCCCCTACATGGTCACAAAGTGTAAGGACAACAATGCCTTCCAATTGTCTACATTGGATGGTGAAGAATTGCAGATTCCAGTTAATGGAATTCATCTGAAGCATTGCTACTAAAGGAAATTCTCCACCTTGTACATATTAGCTTAGGTTTTCATTCCTCCAAGTGCTTATGCACATTGTTTTGTTGTAGTTTAGCTTTGATTTCCCTAAGTGCTTTGGCACAAGCTTGTTGTTCCAGAAATGTATTTTGTAGGCCTTGCTCCAAATCAGATGGTGTTCTACCCTCCATCTTCCTCCTTGCATTGTTCTAATCAGTTGGGGTACCAAGCAGAGAATTTGATGACTCCATGCCCAATGGATTGCTTCAGGAAACTGGTAACTTCATCCAAGCAGGTAGATGACCCCTCCGAGTCGCCAAAATTGTTATCCAAAATAAGCCCCTTGCTTATTTTTGGCTAACTCCCTTCATTCCTTCCTCCCTTGTGCCTCAGTCAGAATTTTTCATTTTTAGGCACTCAAAACCTTCTAGAAATGGCACCATTGGATAGAGCTCCTTCTCAACTTTCAGAAAGGTAAAGTTTTCCTCCTAACTCCATGTATTTTTGAAGTTATGGCTCGGCGGAGGTTTTGTGGGAAATTTTCCTAGAAAGGCCCGCCGCCAATCGAAGCTGCCACGCAAAGATCGGAGCATCGGGAGGCAGGAGAAATTTTTGGAATTTTCACCAAGTGTTTGGCGGGGCTCTCAAAGTGATTTCTTGGCCGGAGGACCCTCCAGCCAATAAAAAGTGGCCACATGTCCCAAGGGTCGTCGAAGGTCAGACCGGCGGGGAGGAGTTGGGAAAATTTTTCCCAAAGGTTGGTGCAAACAAGTTTTTCGGCCTTCAGGCCCGCTAACCAATCAAAACCTGCCATGTGTCCTTAGACTGGCAGAAGGTCAAAGGTGTGAAAGGATTTTTTCCTTTTCTCCCAAGTTTGGAAAATTCAAAGGAAAGTCTGCTCCCCAAAACCCAAGCCAATCACATCATGCCATGTGTCCACATGGCAAAAAAAATATAAGAAGCAGGAAAGGCCCACATCCAATAGGATTGTGCCATGTGTCCAGTTCAGGGAAGATGGTCAAAAGTGATGGAAAAGTTGAGAGCAAAGGCCCGTGACAAATCACATCATGACACGTGTCCTCAGAGCTTTGGGCCACGGAGAATTTTGGAAAATTTTCCAAAGGCCGAAAGCGATGGAAAATGAGGCAGGGAAAGCCCACCAATAATCGAAATGCCACGTGGCATCGAGTGGGGGGCATGGAGATTTTTGGGGAAATTTTCCCAAATGCAAAAGGTGGGAAAATTTTGAATTTTTTGGGGAAACCCATTTTGGCCCTCCCTAAATGTTCAGAGAGGGCATAACTTTCGATCCAAAGCTTATTTTTCACGTTCTTTATATCATTGGAAAGCTGGTGAAATTATCTACATGATTCTAGGCTCAATTTTGTGTTTTGGTGGGTTTGGAGAGATAAAATTGGAAAACTCCTCTGGCACGTGGAAACCAATAGAAATGACATTTCAACCACCATTTTTAATGAAGAATGGCTCGCATTCTCTCCCAGCATGGTCTAAAACATTGGGAATGGATTTGTAAGGGAACCCATGTTATTTTTATGAATTTGGTCGGTGGTTGAAAGCTCCTCTCATGTTTTCCCATGTTTCTCTCTCCTGAGCTCGAATTTGCATTGTAAAAGCCAGAATGGGCTCATTTTTTAAGGAGTTAGACATTTTTCTTGCTCTACAACTCCTCTTTTCTTCCTCATCAAGTAGATTTGTGGAATTTTTACCTTTTCATGCAACTACAACACCCCTTTTGCCTCCTGGCCATTGTAATGCATTGTATTGGACCTGGAATGATAATGTATGCTCTGTGATTGAATTTTCTCAATCCTTTCATGTGTTTATCATTGTCTCCTGATCCCTCATTACATTTTGGCAATCTGTGCATGTTTTGTGTTGTATTTTCTAGTGAATTGTGTATATTTTGTAGTAGCAGAGTGTCTACTACTCCTTTGGTGCATCACCTTAATTAGACTAGGTTTATTTTTGCATTTTCTCAACCCTGTCTCCTTGGCAAGTTTGGTTAAAATATAGGTAAACCCTCTGCAGAATGTTTTACACACTTGAATAGAGGAGTTGAGGAACCAGCCTCTAATCTAGAGGATCTTTTCCAGTCCTGCAATTCCCACACTTGTGTGAAAAGATCCAATGTTGTGCAATCACACTAGATGCTAAAATGTCAACTAGAAATCTGATAGAACATCTGCAGGGTGTTGTTGATTTACGCTAACATGTACATTTATAGATCCTACAAGCATGCTAGTATTTACATGATTCCTAAGCAAGAAAACTAGTGATTGACAACTATCTTTGGCCTCTTTTCTCTGTCTCTTACTTTATCTTTGGTCTTGCACACCCTGTAGCCCATATGGAACTTAACTTGTTTATCTTTTATGGCTTCAAACAACAATACCTAGACAAGACAAAAGTTCCCAGAAATCTTGTCCCCTCCGAGGCATCCCTAACCCTTCCTTATATTACTTGCTCCTTTTTTGTCTCTTTTGTCTTTTGGGCATCTTTTTCACCTATGGGTCACCTTCCGGTTGTCAATTATGAAATTCAAACAAGGGAATCATATAAATACATAGTTATGTTTTCAAAATGAGGGACCAAACACTAATCATTACTATTACCACCTAATCTTACATTCAAAAGGAACCTAAAGCACTCCAAGGCATGCATCTAAAGCATCCAATCAAGGGATGAGAGACTTCATATTCTCGCATACACAACATAGGTGAACTTATATTTTACAAGTTACAGTGTACCTTCGAGTGATTTTGGTGTGAATATCGGGTGATCAAGAGAGAATAGTTGTGAATTCCTAGTGACACAAAAGAAACCAAATTCGAGCATCTGTACAATCACCAAAGACCTAGTTCCAATCCCCAATTCCTAGGTTCCCTCGTGTTACTACGGGCACCCATGTATGCCTCTATTTTTGCACTCTAGATTTTACAGTGAGTAGTTACGATGTTTTTTTCATCATGTTCACCACTTTACCCTGCCTAGATCACCTCCAAGTTGCACGTAAATCATCTAAGTTCCTTTATCTCTCCTTATTACTTAGGGTTTCATATTTTACATGTTTCTTTTATTATGTCTTACTATACATTAGCATTTGTATATCATTTATTACAATAGTTACTATAAAATAGGGTTTAATAATTCTATTTTTATTAAATAAAAGTCGAGCTACAAATATACAAGCTAAGATACAAGTATGTAATCATCATACATCCATAATAAATCAAATCACAATCATCATCTACTCTAATATATATATCATCACGTAATCATCTCTACAACTACATCAGATAGAAATCAAAAATCTCATCATCATCTATGTCATGTCAAATGTCCATATATCATGTATAAATCATAGAAAGTCAACCATAATACATCATATACATCAATAAATGTCCATGTCCATTATATCCAAAAAAATCATATAGATATCAACATGCCATCAAGGGTATCGATCTACAAAAATGTGCCTTCATCATGAGGCATATAAAAAATATACACTATATCATCAAAATAATGAGTCATGGGTGAATCTCTCCCACACGAGGACTACCTGGTCAATCATTACCACCTCTCGGTGGTGGAATCTGCATTGATCTCACCGACCTAGATGACCTCTATGATCGGTGGACATGTTGGCTGCTCTCTAATAATATTTTGGGATCTCTAGCTCTCGAAAGTTGTAGCCTCATATAAGGATCCGTAATATCCTACCTTATAAGATGTAGTAATAGCATCCTACATCACATC
This sequence comes from Taxus wallichiana var. yunnanensis, assembly GCA_018340775.1. NCBI lineage: Eukaryota > Viridiplantae > Streptophyta > Pinopsida > Cupressales > Taxaceae > Taxus > Taxus wallichiana. Next base: position 169,665,061 of record CM031244.1, read on the forward strand.
GCTCATGCTCCCTACCTCTATCATGTAACACATGAAATCTCGATCAATGGTCACCGTCATAACTATATGCCAAGTTTATCCCTTTTTGTCATCCTCTATTATAGTTATCATCTCATTTGATCTCTCTTTCTCTCTGGTTCTCTAATCTAAGAGCCTTTGTAGCTTCTGCGATAGTAATAAAGGCTACATATCATCTGAAGAACAACTACATCCCTCTCAAAGAATAATCGATTGCACTTGTATTGATAGCTCAATAATCGATGTCCCTAGAGTTGGTATATGTGCATTTGGTTATACATGTGCACCTTGTTTTCATACATCCTACTCTCCTATCTATCCCCAACCATCACCTCATCCATCTCCATCTCCTTCTCCATCTACAACTCGACTCACTGGACTCGGTGGCCTACGTGGTGACAATGGAACCTGTGTTGGTTCCTATAACAACACTTATATCTATAAGGGAACCTATAATGGACCCCCTGTCCCTACCTCATAACCATTAAAGGTACACGTATCTTGGTACCTACATCTACACAAAAGGTATATGAATTGGTATATATAATGGCACTTAAGGTTAAATACGAACCAAGAAAAGAACCTACACATATGGTCAGTACCTATGCACCATATCCCTATAACATGTCCTCGACCTCAGCCCTAGCCCAATCTACCCCTAGCTCCTCTTTGTTGTGGCCCACCCATGTCCATCATTTGCTTATACCCACTGTTATGATCGCTTGAGGGATAGTAATCCATCTTGTCATAATGGCAACATACCATATTGTGTATGTTGGTGTCATCCCTGGATCGATTATATGTGCTCGGCATCCCCGCCTATGGTATTACTCCAAATAAATTTACCCCGACATCTCTCTCCCTAATCCATGGACCAAATTCCACCATCTCACATGCAACATGCGCATACCCTCTACTCCCTCGCTACGTATTTCCCGCACCACTTTAAATTATCATCTCGACCCTATCTACCCTGGTACATCTCTAGTATGTGGCTATAAATGCCAATAATAAAGTGATCCACCTTGTTTTCATACATCCTACTCTCCTATCTCTGTCCCACCATCACCTCATCCATCTCCATCTCCTTCTCCATCTATAACTCGACTCTGGACTCGGTGGCCTACGTGGTGACAATGGAACTGTGTTGGTTCCTATAACAACACTTATATCTATAAGGGAACCTATAATGGACCCTGTCCCTACCTCATAACCATTAAAGGTACACGTACTGGTACCTACATCTACACAAAAGGTATATGAATTGGTATATATAATGGCACTTAAGGTTAAATACGAACCAGTAAAAGAACCTACACATATGGTTGTACCTATGCACCATATCCCTATAACATGTCCTCAACCTCAGCCTAGCCCAATCTACCCCTAGCTCCTCTTTGTTGTGGCCCACCCATGTCCATCATTGCTATACCCACTGTTATGACTACTTGAGGGATAGTAATCCATCTTGTCATAATGGCAACATACCATATTGTGTATGTTGGTGTCATCCCTGGATCGATTATATGTGCTCGGGCATCCCCGCCTATGGTATTACTCCAAATAAATTTACCCCGACATCTCTCTCCCTAATCCATGGACCAAATTCCACCATCTCTCACATGCAACATGCGCATACCCTCTACTCCCTGCTACGTATTTCTGCACCACTTTAAATTATCGTCGACCCTATCTACCTAGTACATCTCTAGTATGTGGCTATAAATGCCAATAATAAAGTGATCCACCTTTGCTATGGACAACTCTATCCCATTTGTGACCCATTGGTATATTTGATATGGTCTCCATATCACCATACGAAGTTGAAGGTCGTCAAAAGCTCATCTATAGAAAGATATATCTCCCATGTGTCCTCTATGGCTAACTCCCACTTTCTCCCATCCAAATGATGAGGGCTCATTTGGTTATCTCATCACGTATAATACTCACTGACCATCCACTAGCTATGTGGTCCCATGACCATATTTGTAGTAGAGTTGTTAGACTCAGGCTCCTCTGCCCTCTCTAGACTATTAGATGTAAATCCATGTACAAGTGTGCTAAAATACATCGATCATATGCAAACATTGTACCCTCCATGGGCTTTGTAACTATGCCTATCAAGCCCAACTAGAAGTGACTACTAGTCTTATTAGGTAGCAAATAATCATTGATAAGAGCCAAAAGATAGACAAGCAGTCGTGCTACCGTCACGTCATTGATGAACTCATATAAATGCACTACCATGCTCTCTATGGGTATGTCCTCCATAAAAAATAAATCACATATGTGTCCATGTATCCATGTGGCATCACCATCCCACTATACTAATTGACCTTGTATCGACACCCAAAGGATCTGATACACATCCTCTACGGTCACCATCATTTCACCATTCAAAGAACTCCGAATGTTTGTCTCTCATTATATCATTTCTTAACCAACACAATGAATAAATAATGGTCTAATATGATGTGTGGAAGGTGTTCTATATATGTTAACCATGTCGCCTCTAATAGTGCTCTCCACGAGTGAATCTCCTTATCCTTTAGAATGACTACATTCATCCATGGTGATCGCGAATGTCTAATGATAACAATCTCTCTTGAAAACCGTTACACAACACTATTAGATCACCATTATTCTATTCTAACCTTGAAAAAATCTTCTAAATCATTCTAATTATGTTATTGGACCCATTAATATGCTAGCGCGTACACTTCAACGCTAGCATTCACATTAGCACATACACTTCAATGCTAGCATATTCACGCTAGCACATACATATTAACACTAGTGCATATATGCTAGTGCATTAACATTAGTGCACATGTTGCTTACTTTAATGCTAGTGTGTTTAACACACTAGCACATTTCAAGCCTAACGCTCATGCCCTCGTTGCACATTAGCACATTTCACGGGCTATGCTAGTGCACTCAAGTGCATGCATTAGTAATAATATTCAATTTTTCCTAGCCCTAAATAACATTAAATGCACCAAAAACTTTTTTTTTTTGCTACTTACCAAATTACCCTTATCTAGCCTTCACCTAAAATCTCAAGCATAGTTTGTATGATGTTTTATTGCGATCATCAATTGATCTCTCCCAAAATCAAAGCTCAAGTCTCACTCAAATGGAAAAAGGAATCTAATAGAAAAAATGAGCTACAATGTTTGTTACCCTCCCACCCTTTTTTAATACCCTCTTAACCCTAATTTTCCTATTTTTGGTCTTTCGACTAAAACCACTAATTTTTTTCGTCGTTCCTATGGACATTTGTCTGCAGATTCTTCTCTCTCCCATCAATTCATTGTCATTGTTTCATTGTGATGCCCACTTACTTGTGAGGGAACTCGATCAATTAATTCAAACATGTTGGGACATCCTAATGCTTAATCGGGCACATTCGACATTCCCTACCATGTCGCTTTCCTTTGTTCGAGATCGTGCACTCTTTCCCGAGTCAAAACTCCAAAAGCTAAAAATTTAAAAATCATCAAAATCAAAAATATCAAAATCAAAAATCAAAAATCAAAAAAATCCAAATAATCACCAAATCCTAAAAATTTACCAAAACATCATAAATCCCAATAAAGAACACATTTTTAAAATCAAAATTTTAGCTCCTACCTTGGTGATCATTCGAACCATCTTACGACTATCACAACAAATCATCTTATCCCTTGCACGTCAAGTATCTTTGCGTAGGGAAATTCAAATCAATCATTTCCCTCATGTGCATCCTCATTTGGGGTAATCTTGGCTCTCATTCTCTCCTTAACATGTCAATATCCTTTCTTGGGGGTAATGACCCTTTTTAATCTTAGATAATTTTTTAACAAGATCTAATAAGAGTGTCATGAGTACTTACTCCACTCTTTGGTCTGATCCAATCCCTTTACATATATCGTTGCTTAGGGGCATTCAAATCTACTTAATTATCATTATGGAACACATTAGGGGCATAGTTAATTGTCTTTATTTCAAGTTGTGTTGCATTGTTATTATTTTTGGACCAATTTCAAGTATTTTGTTATCATCTTGGCTCATTTATAGCCATGATGCATACTTTTATTGTGTATATTGGTTTTTCTTTTCTCTTTTCCTTTTACTTTCCTTTGGACCAATTACACGTATTATGTTAACATATTGGTTCATTTATAACCATGGTGTATATATTTATTGTGTATATTGGGTTTGTTTTACTTTTTGTTTTGTGTGTGTGTGTTTGTTTATGTACATAATGAGTTAAACATCATGATTCTTTAATAATCATGGTGACAAATCTATTGTGCAACAACAAAATAAGGTTGCTCTAACTTTCACTATCTAAATGGAAGCTCATGCTACAAGCAAACTCCCTCCTATTATTCTTCTATTCCTTGACTCATCTTCCCTTTCCTTCTTCCTATCAAGCGGTTGTCCACCGCTTTGCTTCACGCCACCCATCCACTTGAGGGGGCATCCACACTCATTGGGGCATCTAAATGCTTCACCAGGGCATATCAAGCAGGTCCACCATGCTTCCCTATCATCCACTCACTAATCTACATGTGTCTACTATCTTTAAAATTCTATTACTTCGTAATAACACTTTAAAGAGGGGTAAATGTAGACACCCTAAAAATACATACCTATTTTTAGCTATTTCTAACATCAATATCCTTTACATAATATGTTAATCCACATTCCTTTAGAATTAATTAAATTAATTCTATCATCTCACTAAGATTCATTCACATCAATTAGAGTTAAATTAATTATAATCACACTTCAACTATACTCCTATGACCTTTGGCTAATTTAATTAAATATTTAATTACCCACTCACATCCCTTAGCTAATTTAATTAGTTATTTAAATAGAAATAAATCTATTTATCTACTCACACTCCACTTTACCTATCTTTGATCGGAGATCAAATCAGTGGGCATAATTTCCCTAAATCTCCTAATATTATTATAGTATGGTAGAATACTATGAGATCTTTCTGGCACATGTTCGAACGTGAAAACAGACTCGTTGGAGAAAATTATTGTTTGCGAAGATTCCAATTGAAGGATTAAAAATAGGACCAACTAGCCAATCGGGATGTGACACGTGGCAAAATGAAATTGAATAAAAGTAAAAAAAAATAGTCTTGTGACTCGGTCTTTTATGCTCATTCTCGGATGGGTGGGCCCCACTATTTTATGGTTGGAGGCATTGATCCATGGTCGACACATTGTATATATTAAAATATTGTAATATTGTTATTTCTTTTTCTTCGATACTTCATTATGTTATTGTCATAATATTGTATATATTTACCTCTTAGTGTAGTTGTAGGATGCATGTGGGATATATCGCGCGGGACATTGTAATTATGTTATGATGTGTAGCTCAGGGAGAGTTACCAAGGTTAGAAGGACATTTAACAACTGAGCTATCTACGTGGCACAAGAAACACACACCACTTGGAGCTTACCAACCCAAGCCCAACTTAGCTCACTCCTCAACTGCCACTAAGCCCAAGTCAGCTCACTCCCAACATAGTCCCACGGCCCAAAATATATATGTCTAACCCAATATATCCATTGAACAGCTCAACCAAGCACCAAACATAGTCAACCACCACTACGTGGCATTAACTAAAATGTGGCCTAAGCCACCAAGGCATATCAATCATTCCCTTTTTAAACAAAATGACCGTCAATCCCTTTATAAACGTGGGATTTACCCCACTTTGGAAAATAGAGAGGTGGAGGTGGTTAGAGGGCTTGATCTCGCTAACCACGTGGATGGTGAAATTAATTCTTACCATCATACCAAAGGGAGCCAACAAGATATAAATAGAGGCATTTGTTCTTTGTATAAACTAAATCTAATGATTTGTGTATATGTTGATAATAGAGCAGATTTTGGAAATCCGCATTTTTAGAGCACTTAAGTGCAAAACCAGTCTCGGGGTAAATTGCGAAAATTATCAAAATTCATAGATGAATCTAGTGACATATTTATTCTTCTAATTTGGAGTCATGTGCCATTTTTATAAACATTTTGTGTAGATTTTGATGGAGGCGGCGGAAGATCCACTTGCGAAGCGGGAACAAACACGAAGAGTGAACACTGATATTTTTCAAAGCTCACGGGTTCTCAAAGTATTGTGGAAGGTTTTAAAAGTTCATTATTTAATTTGTAATTTTATATATGTATTTGCAAATCTAAAAATTAATGGATTGGTTCGCATGAACCGGGCGTAGGAATTTTATGAACCTCGTAAACAATTCTTGTGTTGTGTTTTCTATTTTTGCATTTAGATTTGATCTATTTTTAGATTTTTAATTCATATTTCAGTTTTGGATACAATCGAGTTAACAATTTTAAGGCAATTTGATTAAATCGGGTATATGGAAAATTTGAATGGTTCAAATGGTTAACTGATGTGAATGATTAAATTAAGTTTTAATTTAGTATCTAAAACACATATGGATCATATTTGAATCAGAAAATAAATCAAATTTTAATCAATTCAACTTGATAAAAATTTGAGAACTAATAAGGATTAAAAATCCTTGTAAACAGTTTAAAAAGTAGTGGATTTCTACTTTTGTTTACAAATCATGTTTCGTATGAGAGCGGATTGATTTGACAGTTTATTGCTTTGATTTTTAGTTGGTTAAGTTGTGATTGGACAGGTGATTTGATTAAATATGATTGCAAAGTAACTATTATAGTAAAAGATGTACAAATGCTAATATATAGTATGACACAAGCAAAGAAACATGTAAGATATAAAACCCTAAGCAAGAGAGGGAGATAGAGGGACTTAGCTAATTTACATGTAACTGGAATTGATCTAGGTAGGGTGAAGTGTTGAATAGACTAAGAAGAGTGTCGTAAATGCTCTCTGTAAATTTTGGACTTCACGAACAATGTCGACAGGGGCACCCGCAACAAGACACGGGCGCACAGGCGTTGATGGCTGGATACGGGCAACCGTGACTGTGCAAATGCTCAGGATCTAATTTTTGTTGTGTTGCAAGGGTTTCACATTTTTTCCTTGTTTATCACCTGATATTCACTCCTAGATCATCGAAGGTACCTATAACCTACAAAAGAGAAGCTCACATGTGCATACCCATAAACCACATCAAACCTAAAAGGAAAATATATAATGGGGAGTCAGACTAACCCTAGTGGCCACCCCGAGAGTGATCTTATGACCGAGTATTGCACTACATCTTAGACTCCATGTAGTTCTTGTGTGTGTGTGTAGAAATGATGCCCTAGGAATCCCTTGTGCAAGTTGCACTTGATAGCGGGCTAGATTTTCTCTAAGATGCAAATGTGTGGATGGAATAGAATAAACTTCCTTTCCTATATTATGTATGCAAAATATGTAGTCCCTTGTCCTTTAAATGGATGTTAGATGGATGCCTTTGAGTGCTTTAGGTGCCTTTTGAGTGTAAACTTAGGTGATAATAGTAATGCTTAGTGTTTGGTCCTTCATTTTAAACACATAACTATGTATTTATATGATTCCCTTGTTTGAATTTCGTAATTGACAACTAGAAGGCTGACCCATAAGTGAAAAATATGTCCAAAAGATAAAAGAGACCCAAAAAGAGTGAGTAAGGTAAGAAAGGGTCAGGGGTGCCTAGGTGGGACATGAGTACAGGCGATGTTGTCCAAGTTGAACGTTGTTGTTTGAAGCCATATAAGATAAATTAGTTAATTTTGGGTGAAGAACTTGTAGGGTGTGCAAGACTAAAGAGAAAAAAATAAACAAAGAAAAGAGGCCAAAGATAGTTATCGATCACTAGTTTTCTTGCTAAGGAAACATGTAAATGCTAGCATACTTTTAGGACCTAGAAATGTACCCAAGTGTTTGATTTTGTGTCTAAATTTGCCCCCACTTTATGTTGTTAAGTGAATAATCGATAACATAAAGTAGATAGAAGATGTGTACCTTATGATCCTATATAGAGTGTGTAAATAGCGTGTCGAGTGGACAAGTGAGCCGTGGAGTGACTACAAAGTGAAGCACGGAGACTAGGAAAGGAAAGTGACCCTAGGGGTAAAGCGTATGCATTATTTGTACCTATTGTTGTGCTTGTATTTGTTGTTGTAGGTTGCTTATTGTTGTGTATTAAGGACATACCTACAAAATAAGAGCAAAAGAGTAGTCAAAGTCCTATATATGAAAAATCTGAGAAAAGTATGTAAAAGCGTGTAGAAGTAGGAGTAAAGGAAAGTATGCACTGATGTAAAAGAGTGTAAAGGATAGAAAAATTATCCTAAAATGTTGTGAAGAGTGATTGTTTTGGGCGATCTCATGCCAAATGTGAGTTTTTGGGCGTGTAGACACCAAATTTGGGTCACACTCCTCTTGGTCCCCTTTCATCAATTAACGTAACGTGTTCACCTAACCATGACCCCTTACCCCGCATTCATATTAATTTAATTACTTACAATTGAGTTAATGTTCATCCTCACATTATTAATTGATTTAATTACTTTAATTGAGTTAATTTACACATCACCTAGACACCTCGCCATGGAATTATTCCTAACCTATTAATTAATTAAGACTAGGTCCTTATCCAAAGCAATGGGACTTATTCTAACCCTAAAATTAAAGTTTTATTCCTTCTCTAACAACACTCCCACTTATCTAAGTGCCAACTCTCACTTGAGACCCAGATTGATAATCAAATCACACCAAAAATAGTAAAGATCTACATATTTTTGGTAAACCTAGACTTACCCGCCTAAACCGATGTTGGTTATCCCTTGGTGATGTCGGTCACCTAACCACCATCGATTACTTTATATACAACTTTGCAACCTTTTACCTAGGTTGGTAATTCATTTATTGGAGCCTTATTACATTCAAGCACAAATCTTCAAGCCCTCCTACATCCGGATGACAGAGACACACACAACCATAGTATAAAACAAGCATCTAGTTCTCCTTCCAGAGCGTTAGAATACTCACGGGAGCACACAAGTTGTACTACCATGACACTGGACTCAAGCACCTCTTCTCTCGATCAACCACCAACCACTTCCACTCACAAGATCTGCAAGACACCAAGTAAGTATTGTGACTTTAATCATTCATGTTTATCCCATTGTAGATCTCTTGCTTCATTCAAGTATTTTATTTCTTTTGTTACCCAGTACATCACCTTCTTCCCACCAACCCACTATTCAACCACCCCAAGACTTTTCACCATTTTAAACCTCCTTCTTAGTATTCTTGATTCTTCTCAGCCATATTATGACCCAAACCACACTACCCTCACTCTCTGTGCAAACACAGAAAGCCTAAAAACCCATTTTTAATAGTTTACTACCTATTGCCCCTATCGACACCGGTTCCCTGACCATCTTCGGTTTAGTCCCCATACTGGCATCGGTCACCAAACCGATATCTATCTATTTGACATTACATATTCTCAAAGCAACAAGCTTCCCACTCACCCAAAATCAACCCAGACCCCAACCAATTAGCCCTAGACCCTTTTTGGACCTTTGTGAGACCGTCGACATGAACAAACTCCGAGTTCTAATTAAATTCAGTGTTATTTTAATATCTAGCATAAAATCTATTGTATTGTGTGTATGACAAATATAAATCATTACATTGGAATAAAACCTATTTATTTTAGTGTCTTATTCACATTGAATTGTATTAAACAGAGGATTGACAACCATTTGAGGAAGCATCACGCTTCTCGGATCTAGCCTTGCTAGGTAGTCCTCTGAATCTTGTTATTTAATACTATTTGGTGGTCTTATTGTGTTTCTTATATAGTCGTTCCTCCTAGCAAAGGGAAGCTCACACAATCAGCTTGGATCAAAAATTCGATAGCATGTGCATTGACCTTGACCCACATCTCACGGGTATTCCTCCTAATCTATTTACTATTCTCTTTTAAACAAAACAAAAATTAGGTGAAACAAGGTGATCTCACACCAAGTGTGAGTTTTTTAGTTGATCTCACACCAAGAGTGATTGTTGGGGAGAGAGGTCTAGTTTTACTCTCCTTCCACAACTCTGCCTAATAAGCACCACTGTAGATAGTATGTCCCGATTTAGTTATTGTTCCTTTAGTTTTGATTGAAGGAGATATAATGCTTTATATAGATGGAGGCATGTGCCTATAAATGTATAATTGCTCGAAGACTTTTGTGAATTGTGTTGATTTGAGAAGATAATTATTTGTGCCCCTAAGAAATTAGCACCCAAAGGAGTACACAAGCACACCAAAGCAATACTATCGAGTTTGGCGCTGGCGTATGTCTTGTGTTTTTACCCAAGTTTGATTTTGAATCAGTTATGTGAATGTAACCTATGTTGTTTTTGTGCTATGAAGATCTGTATTATAGTTAGGAGTTGTTGTAGGTGTGATTTATTCACCCAATGTATGCCCCCTCATTTGGGGTTCTGCGACGATGGTAGGAGAATGCAGCCCAAAGGAGAGGACTTGATATTGACCTACATTGGATACTGCAGGGGGTAGGGGATGTGCATGGTAAAAACCAAGGCACATGTAAACAAAGTGGGCTAGAAATATGTGTTAGTGCAAGAAAAACATGTAAGCAGAAAACAATATAGGAAGTAAGTGTGCAAACAAGATAGACCACAAAAAGTGGGTTTTAAACATGGGACTCACTCAAAATGCCACAAGATAATCAAATCCGAAGTGGCCAAAATCATACACTAAGCATACAAGACATAGGACATAGCCCATGAAACAATAGTATACAATAAAAAGCAATAGAAAGCAAGTAGTGACGGATAACCATCGTTGTATATAGTCTGCAAGGAAACTACTACACATGAAGCATCTGTTAGCATGCTAGAGAGATAAATAGCATGTCATGAACGTGTATAAATCAATGAAAGGTAAAGTAACTATATTGTAACGATAGAACATGTGTAGTATGTGATAGTAGTGAAAGTAGATTCCCCATGAGCCTTGGTGGGACTGGTAAAAGGTACAGTGCCAAGCATCATTGCAACATGTAAGAACCTATAAGATATTTGCATTCACCTCAAAAGACCAAGTGAACATGCATGTGTGTGTGTGTGTGTGTAATGATATACTAAGAATCCATCTAGCATGGAAAATAAAGTGTGACATGTACATAGAATAAGCTAGCATGATGATAGATGCAACAAGATATGCAAATGAAACGTGTGAGTGTGATGGTATGGTATGAAAAATGTGGCAATGGAAGGTGCAACATGCCCCCAACGAATGTGTATGAAATGAGGTTCATTTATAAATTCCCCCTTAGCGAGTTAAGAATGAACCATAGAACAAGAGTGTGTCATCGGGAAATGGTTTGTGTGAAAATATATGCTAGAAAGATGTATCATGAAGTATATAGCGTGAAGAGTGAAGGATGTGAGGTTCATTTTAGATTGAGACCCTCAACATTCAAATATGAATTGTGGAACTAAAGTGCGTTATAGGGTAATGACGATACAAGGCATTTATCAAAGTGTATAAGAGTAGTAAGAAAGATTAGATGTGAAGCACATAGCATAGTAGTAGAGACTATAGACAACTGATGATATTAGGAGGGAGAAGAAAGAGTATTTCCCCCAAGTGTGTGAAGGATAGAAGGTTATCCAACAACGGTGAAGATCAAGGGATATCCATACGGTTCTGAGAAAGGACAACGGTGTGTGATGATGCTCTAAGATTGGTGGAGTATGAGAGTAACTATATACATGTGAAGGAGATCTATGTGGTGAAGGATGTGGTGAACACCTATGTGAAGGAGGTGCCCGAGTATGGGACTAAGGCTTAAGAGGTGGACTAATGGGTGATGAGGACAACAAGATCATGAAGTAGGTCGTGTGCAAATGGGAGAACTAGGTGTAGAGTGTGCTTTAGACTTGAGAAGCATAGGATGCCTAGATGTTGTAACTAGTGTATAGATGTCATCAAGAGGAGGAAAAGGTAATGATGTGCATGGTGGAATTCTATAAGAGTGAAAAAATGCTTATTTTGAATGAACTTGAGACACAAATGATTCAGGGAAGGAATTTCTTGGGTGACTAAGAGCAAGAAAGATCTAAGAGCATGTCACAACCATTAATTGAAGATACAACAAAAATGGCACATGTATGGTAAGAAGCCCTGTAGACAAAAAATCATGCACTTTGGGTAATTATCTAGTCTTAATCACATACTACTATTCATATGGTTCCTAAGAAAGAAAAGTACTAATTAACCCATGTCTTTGGTCGCCTTTCTTTGCTTTATGCTTTTGCTTTCAGTCTCGCACTCTTACTTTCTCAGTATGTATTTTCACCTTTCAAGATTTGTCATTCGGACACAAGTGCCCAACTAGGACGCCAACACCAAGCGCCCTCGTCCCCTTTGGGCACCCCTATCCCCTTTGTACTTTGATCACACTTTTTGGGTCTTTTATATCCATTTGAGCATCTTATCTTTTTAATAGTCGGCCTTTTCGGGGTTAATTACGAAATTCAAGTGAAGGAATCATATAAATATAAAGTTATGTGATCATAAAAGGGATCGAGCATTAAGAATCTACTATCTCCACCTAAGGTTGCATCTATCCACGTATCTATATCTCCATTTCAATCCTTCTAGCTCTATCACAAGGGACAAAGGTTGGTTCATCGCATCACACTTCATAGGAGGTGATTCTATTTTTTACATGAACACATTATTTATATTCTACATCTAGCTACTTGCTCGCTACTTCAAGTGTGACACGCACAAGAAAAACCTAGGGCACAATTCCGCACACACACATAAAAATACATTAGGTCTAAGATGTAGTGCAGTTCTCAGTAGTAAGTTCATCATTATGTAGGTTGAGGAGAGTCTAACCCCTCATTTTACATCTTTATTTTTTAGGATTTGATGTCTATTTTAGGGTTTTGTAGGTGCGTTCTTCATTACGGGATTACAAGTACCTCGACAATCCAAGTGCAACATACACGCGAAAAAAGGAGAACAAGTATGAACCTCTTGCGACACCTCAGAGGAGGTTTTCGAGCATTAACATAGACTAGGGAACCCAAAAACAAGACCATGGCATCCACAGGCACCCCCATCCCTCTCTAGGCACCCCAGTCCAGTCAAATATGTCATATCTATATTTTTCCAAGCTTATGTGTGATGGTCTTCCATCTTTGTTCGAGATGATCATCAACTGCGACACAGTCCAACAACCTCTATGAATCAGCTAAGGCTCTTCTAACCCTATTTACAATTAGGGTTTCATTATTTATTGCTTAGTTGATTGGGTTAAATTTAGTATTTCATTATTCACTAATTTACTATTCATATAACATCTAAATTAGGCTTGTGTATTTACATTTTAGCATAATCATTTTGGCAAACCCCACTCGTGATCGGTCTTTCAAATCCTTCTTTGACATATCCTCTTCTTTATCATGGCTCCTAAAATTCCTCAAATTTCTTTATCTGATTTACTTCAAATGCATCTTAATTACCAAGTTGTTCTTTAAAAGGCCCTAGACACCATGTATCTTCCCTAAGATATGCCTCTGCGTCAAGTAAGTGTTATTTTTTATATATATTTGATGAACATAGTCTTTGTGATCCTCCATCTAATCAACCCATGTTGGAGTTAATTCAAGCTTTGCATTCTTTATTTCAATACAAATTTAAGACTATGGAATCCACGATTACATCTCTTAAATCTGAAATCCAACATCTTAAGGACACTTCTCAGGCTCATGTTTTTTCTCCTTCTACATCTCATCTTCATTCTATGTCTACTACATGTGCTCATATTAGTGAGCCTCAAGTCATACCATTACAGAGCCTCTCACCTTTGATCGCAATACTAAGCAACATGACATTCTTACTTGAGCTCTTTAGTCATCAATTGATCACTTTACAATCTACTCGTTATTATCCTCCTTATCATTAGCAAAATATCAAGGTCATCCATATTGTAATTATCATCAAATCAATGGACATAATGACAATGATTGTTACGCTTTACAATGAAGAATCAAACATCTTGAGCATCAAGGCTTTATCTCATTCACTACACAACATTATATTGTATGCCCATCTACAAATGCTACATCTCAATGGGTTCCTAAATCTGATTTGTCTATGTCTAATGAGCACCATGCCATCACTTCTAATGGTCATTCTATGAAAATTCAAGCACCGCTTAAGCAACTACCTCTCAAAATCAATATAACACCTCCTCCTCTTAAGACATCTACAACATTACCAAGTCAAAATACACAACCGCCTCTCAAAATCAATCAACCTTCTTCTCCTATCAAGTCTTCGATGCATCATCAATCCCACCTAAGTTACCACCATTCAATATTCCTCCCCATCCTGCTCCACTTCCATTTCAAATTCATTTTGTCAAAGCAACTACTCCTTCGAGATAACCAAGACACATTTATGTCACCATTGAATGGTCCTTCTATTGGTTTTTCACACATGCTTCCATCACTTCACACAAACTTGGTCTTTGGTAGGTGACTCTTGTCACCTTACCCCCTAATGACACACTCGTGTTCTTACGGTTCTTACATGACTGTTGAGGGATCTCTTAAAATAAGAACCCCATTTCATCTTCCCATTACATACTTCATGGACATCTCTATATATTACATAATCACTCATACATACATACATATATGACCATCTATTGTTATTCACACATACAATATGATCTCTCCTCATTTCTCACATCACTCAATCAACAATACACTATCTATTATACTTTATCTCCCTCGTGCATCACCTATTTATCATCGAATAACACACTCATCAACATACACTTGGGGACATCGTACTTATCCCCCTCTTCTCGGACCATCAATTATCTCGCATATTACACATATCACACTCATCTTTTACATTCATCACACATGCTAGCATTGACATTACTTGATGACACACTCTTGTGCTTTGGTTCACACTTGCTTATTGAGGGCTTCCTATACACATGAGCCTCATATACTACATAGTAGGAACTACACATTATGCACCTTCACACATCTTATAATTTTATCATCTTACATCATACATCTTACTCATACATTACACACATTTTACACATACCTCGCACCTCTTGCATCACATACTACAATTCTTGCATTGCACATTATACATTTTATGCATTACATGTCCTTTCCTCATCACTTTGCATCTATTACACATTTTACACATATACTTTTAGGTTTTGTACTCACTACCCTATGACACACTCTAGTCTCACGGTCCATACTAGATTGTTGAGGGTATACATCAAAAATGGACCTCATCACACTCACATATTCACCATTAATCTTTTCTCATATGACATTCCTAGGTTAGTGATATACGCTATAGGCTACATCATCACTTCTACTTGCATCATTTAGTGATATATGCCAGAGGCTACATCATCACTTCTTTTAGTATCCATTAGTGATATACGCTTTAGGCTCAATCATCACTTTTTCTACTCATCTTGTGATTTACGCTTTAGGTTAATCGTCACACATTCTCACACCTCATCTTTATGTCACATATCATCACTACACATTCATCAAATCACACCACACATAACACACATTTCATACCATTTCCCGATGACACGCTCTCATTTACGGTTCATTCTTGATTGTTGAGGGGCATAAATAAATGAACCTCGTTACATATATACACATCCACTTGGGGGAATGTTGCTCTATCATTCACACTATATTCCATTTCGCCTCATCCATAACATACTACATATCTTAGTTGCATTTACTCTTGCCAACACTTATTTTTATATGTTCATCTTATTGCATATGCTAAATAGATATCTTATATGTCATTATCTTTATCATACACACATTCATTTTCACTTTCCTTTCTAGTTGTGATCGTAGATTATATAGATCCATTACACGCAACATGGATGTTTTGCACGATTACTATTACGGTCCTATCGCAGCTCACGGGGTATCCACTTTCGTACATTACAGGTGTTATTGTTTCATTTTGTTTCATAGCACACTATTTTTCTTAGATTATACACACTTTGACATACTTTTTATCTTTCTAACGTCTTTAACGGTGCTTTATGTGCAACATTTGTCATGAAGGGGTATTTACTTCCATGGTTTTTTTGTTACATTGTTTGACACTATTTATGGGATTTGCCATATGTCTTGCTTGTTCTCTGATTTCTTGTGGCCATTATGGCCTTGATTGTCTTGCGACATCATGAGTGGTGTCCCACATTTTGCAACCCAATGTTCTTGGTCTACATTGTCTTCTTGCGTGTTTACTTGTGTGTTTACTTGCGTCTTAGCTTACACACATTGTCTATGTAGCTTATATTTTGTCTTGTACATGAGTGTTTGTCTTTGCTTTTACTAGCACTTGCTTTTCCTAGCCACTTGTTTGTGTGTGCCTTGGTTTCTACCATGCACATTCCCTTCCCCCTACGGGGTGATGAGGCCATAAATTGGCCATAAATTACCATTATTTTGCCTTCCAAGTCAGCTTTTAAAGTGGATTTAAATGTAATCTAGGAACTTATAGTTTGCTTAAGATAGAATATAGGATATATATCTTGTTCATTATTTAGAAATATTTTCTTATCTATTTTTTGACTAATCCTATTGATTATTTGGGAAAAGATGCAAATTCTTGTGTATGCGAGGCCATAAAAGAAAGATAATGCTAGTGTTGGGAAAAGTGGAATTAATCATGGATGGTATATCTAAAATCAAATTTGATTTCATATTCAGATTCCTCTCGAAAAATTATGCAATTTAAAAAAAGAATCATCTCAATCTGAGATCATATGCAAAAGTTATAGATGTTTTAGGTTAGTTCCAGAACTCACAGAGTCAGTTCCGGAACTCGCAGAGTTAGTTCCAGAACTCGCAGAGTTAGTTCCGGAACTCACATAAAATGGGGAATGTGAATAATCAAAAAGTCAAATGGAAAATATGAGAGAGGTTTTTATTCATAGCAATGTGTTTAACAAAAACCTCATTCAGATTTGCTACAGGTTTTACCAATGAAGAGAGATCTAAATTTTAGTGAGCTACAGTCCAAGGAAAAGTGTATCAGATGAGCGCTAAAAGTTCCATAAACAGAAACAAAAAATTCAAACAGAAAATATGAGAGAGGTTTTTGTTCATAGCAATGTGTTTAACAAAAACCTCATTCAGATTTGTAACAGGTTTTACCAATGAAGATAAATCTAACTTTTAGTGAACTGTAGTACGAGGAAAAAGCGTATCAAACAAGCGTCAAAAGTTCCAAAATCAAAAACAACAAAGTCAAATGGAAAATCTAGGAAAATTATTTGGTAAAAATCATATTTTGAGGAAAAACCTCCTTCCAATAATGTAGGAAAATAAAATCATTATGATTCTTGTTACCGAAAAGCAAGGAGAAGATTTGGGAGAAAATCTTCCTAAAATAAGTGAGATAAGACTTTGACTCCAATAATATCTCTCTCCATATTTTGTGGAGATGGAGATCTTAGTTATTAGCATTAGAATAAAGATAAGATCAAATTGTATCTCCCAAAATAAGGAGTTGGTTGGATGCATAAATTATAAATGCAACCTTCCACACTCAGATATGTAATGTTTTTACCACCAAGAAATGAATTTGTTCTTTTCTCTCTAATATTCTGCAGTTTTGAGTTAAGATCTCGAGGCATGGTTTAAATCCTCTTCCAAGGAATGAGCTAGCCACTCATTCTAAGGAAGATGGATTTGTATATTTGTGTTTTTATTTTGTAATAATTTGTGTTTATTTATTTTTCTGTAATTATCATCTTGTTGTGTTGTTCTTCTCTTTGTATTGTAACATTCAGTCTGTTGTAAACCTGCAGGTGTTTCATTTAATTTTGCTTATTTCCAATTTAGCAATTTCAATTTATACAAGTGTGTTTTATTCCTGCAAATGTGATTTCCTTTATGCAAGTGTATTTACATTTCTGTAAGTTTGCATTTAAATTTCCGCATGTGTGCTTTCAATTTATGCAAGTTTGGATTGTGTTTAAGGGAGTTTCTTTCCAAGATATTCTTCTCTTAATGCATACAACCTTTGGACACCAACCCGGATTGACATTATTAATGGTGAGGATTGACGACCCTCATCACAAGGCATAGTTTCAACACAACAGTCAATCCTCTTTTGGGTTGCATACGCCTTCAACGACATCACATGTAACCCCAATGAGGGGGAATAATATGGGTGAATCAGTCACCACATACGAGTTAAACACAATATGGTATCGGTATAACACAGTTTCGAGTTTCAAATGGGACTCGAGAATCACACTTGGATCCTTAGTACAATGACCTTTCCTGGATGCCTAAAACTAGGGGCAATCTGATGGTCTTCCTGGAGTGCCAATAACCAAGGGACAATTACACAATTATTCAACATGTCACAAAGCCTTTTGACATGGCAAAGAGTCCTTTAGCACTAGGCATTTACACAGTGGCTTTTACAAGGTAGAGATTCCTTACCACATGCACACCATCTGTAATGGTGTTTTACACAATAGGAAGTAGTTAAAGGTTGGAAAATGACACCAGACATTTCTCCCTACACTTATTCCATTACACTAGTAAGATATCACCCAAAACTTGTGCATTGGCGTCATCTATAGGACCCTCTCTACACTCTTTTCTCATCATGGATTAGTTACACATGTTCCTTTTTCACATTTTGTAACGTTTTCTTTTACATGCTTCCTTACATGTTTTTTATACATATACATGTGTATTTGAATACTTGATCGTATTCTCCTTTGTAGGTCCGTCCGTATGGGAAGCAAGTAGTCAACATCACTAAAATCACAAACATTGATGCCAATAATAGGTACAAGTCTTGATATCAACATTTACACACGGGTTCACCGCCTAGGTTCATTTTCATCACCTTTTTACACTTTTGCATCTTTAGTCTTCACGCTCCACCTTTTTATCACTCCACACTTTGTCTAGTCCTTTGACACACCTTCTACATCGATATACATGAATATCGGTACACATATCTAACTACTTTATGTTACGGAGCTTTCCACTCACTAACATAAAGTAGGGGAAAATGTACACAAAATCACACACTTTAGGTAATTATCTAGTCTCGATTGCATACTACTATTCATATGGTTCCT
Source organism: Taxus wallichiana var. yunnanensis (assembly GCA_018340775.1). Taxonomy (NCBI): domain Eukaryota; kingdom Viridiplantae; phylum Streptophyta; class Pinopsida; order Cupressales; family Taxaceae; genus Taxus; species Taxus wallichiana. Next base: position 169,684,246 of record CM031244.1, read on the forward strand.
AAGTAAGAAAATTACTAATTAACCCATGTCTTTGGCCACCTTTCTTTACTTTATGCTTTTGCTTTCAGTCTTTCACTCTTACTTGCTCAGTCTGTCTTTTCACCTTTCAACATTTGTCATTCTAGACACAAACGCCTTGACCAAAATGCCATCTCCAAGTACCCTTGTCTTCTATGGGTTCCCACATCCCCTTTGTACTTTGATCACACTTTTTGGGTCCTTTCTATCCATTTAAGCATCTTATATTTTTAATAGTCAGCCTTTTTAGGGTTAATTACAAAATTCAAGTGAAGGAATCATATAAATATAAATTTATGTGATCATAATAAGGACCAAACACTAAGCATCTACTATCTCCACCTAAGGTTGCATCCATCAAGGCATCTATAGCTCCATTTGCATCCATCTATCTCCATCACAAGGGACAAAGGTTGGTTCATCTGCATCACACTTCATAAGAGGGGAGTCTATTGTTTCCACGCACACATTATTTACATTCTACATCTAGCTACTTGCTTGTTACTTCAAGTGTGACACACACAAGAGCAACCTAGGGCACAATTCCACACACACACATAGAACTACATTAGGTCTGAGATGTAGTGCAATGCTCAATAGTAAGTCCATCATTGTGGCAGTTGAGGACAACCCGACCCCTCATTTTGCATCTTTCTTTTTTAGGATTTGATGTCTATTTTAGGGTTTTATAGGTGCTTTCTTCATTGCAAGTTTACAGGTACCTTGACAATCCAAGTGCGACATACACGTGACAAAATCCGAACAAATGTGAAGCTCTTGTGAAACCTCAAAGGAGGTTTTCGAGCATCTACGCAAACCAGGGAACCAAAAATAAGACTAGGGTGCCCATGGGAGCCCATATCCCTCTCCGGATGCCTCATCCAGTCAAATATGTCAAATCTACTTTTTCCAAGCTTTTGTGTGATGGTCTTCCATCTTTGTTCAGCCATTCATCATTACGACACAATCCAACAACATCTGCGAATCAGCTAAGGCTATTCTAACCCTCTTTGCAATTAGGGTTTCATTATTTATTGCTTAGTTGTTTGGGTTAAATTCAGTATTTCATTATTTACTTATTTACCGCTTTATATCATCTAGATTAGGCTTGTGTATTTACATTTTAGCATAATCAAGCCCAATTGTAATGGGAATCCAAATGTAGCCAAAATAATTAGGAACTAGATATGAGATATTAGATAATTGACATTTTATAGTTTGGATGAGTGCTTGATAGAGTAGGCATTGATAGGATTTGATGGATAGATCATAGTGTTATTAACAATATAAGAACTAATAGAGGCATCGATATGCAATAAATCATAAGTAAATGTAGCATGATAATCATGATCCGAGAATGTAACTACTAGTGGAGATGCATCAACATTAGCAATAAGAAAATTAAGAGGTCTCGATGAAGGAGGAGGCATAACGTAATATGTATGATTAGATAAAGGATCAATAGTTTACTTGTCATGTTTGGGCAAAGGGTCATTAAAGATTTTTAGCTTTTTTTTTATCATTGATCGGCTTAGAAGAAGAAGGCTCAGGGAACTCAATTGCATTGTTGTCAATAAAATATTGAATAAGATGTTTAAGATTGAAACATCAATCGGTGGAGTGCCTAACGCATTGGTGATAGTTACATTTAGCATTTTCATCATAATTGCGACCATGAGGGTGAGAAATATCAAGATTGAATGGTGGAGGAAGAGTGATAAGATTACTTTTGATAAGTTGAGGTAATAGGAAGCAAGGTGCATAGGGTAATTTGCTAAAAGTACACTTTGGAGGTTGTAATTGAATATTTTCATGTGTAGAAACAACATTAATAATGTTTTTGCTTGACAAGCTTAGGAGATGGCTTGAAAGTAGATTTAGCTTGAAACAAATTAGAGGATGAGGATGAAGTATTGTCATAGTATTTAAATTTTCCAATAGATAAGAGTTTTCTTTCACATAATTTAAGTGTATGGCATAATTGATCAAATGAGAGAGAGGTCATTATCGGGCATAGGAATGGAAATGGGAACATTAGAGGTAGGTGGAAGGGTAGAATTGGGAGGTTGTGTTGCAATAGGAATGGAAGTAGTATTAGAGGCGGGAGGGTTGAGCTCAACTAGGTTGGTGGCTTCCTCATAAGCAACGAATAAAAGAAGATCCAAGTCTTGTGGATGTTCAACAATATGAGCCTGGAGATCATGAAGGTCTTCATCGATAAAGGGTTCATACGTTTTAGTCATGGTAGAAAGATGACCAAAATGCCTAGAAGAAAGGTTGGAATCAAGCGATGGGTTCACCAAATGATTTAATTAAATATGAATTAATTAAATCTAATTATAGAGATTAACTACGTAATAAAAGATGTACAAATTCTAATATATAATATTAACACAAGAAAAGAATCATGTAAAATATAAAACCCTAAGAAAGAGAGGGAGATATAAAGACTTAGCTAATTTACGCGCAATTTGGAAGTTATTTGAGTAGGGTGAAGTGTTGAATAGACCGAGAAGATTGTCTCAGTAAATTCGGACTTCAGAACACTGACAGATAGGTGCGCCCACAGCAAGAGACATGGGCGTCAGGCGTAATGTGTTGGATTTGGGTGCTCGTGAGTGTGTAAATGCTTAGGATCTAATTTTTTTGTGTCACAATGGTTTCATAGTTGTTCCCTATTGATTGCTCGATATTCACTCATGGATCCCGAAGGTACCTATAACATATAAAATAGAAGCTCACTTGCACATACCCACAAAACACATCAAACATACAAAGGAAAATGTAGAATGGGGAGTCGAGTCGACCTCGGTGGTCACCCCGAGAGAGAACTTACAACCGAGAACCGCATTGTATCTCGACTCCATGTAGTTCTTGTGTGTGTGTGTAGAAATGATGCCTTAGGAAGCCCTTATCCAATTTGCACTTGATAACAGGCTATATTTTCTCTAAGATGCAAATGTGTGGATGAAATAGAATAAACTTTTATGTTGTGTATGTAGAATATGTAGTCCCTTGTCCCTTGAATGGATGCTAGATGAATGCCTTGGAGTGCTTTAGGTGCCTTTTGAATGTAAGCTTAGGTGATAATAGTAATGCTTAGTGTTTGGTCCTTCATTTTGAACACATAACTATGTATTTATATGATTCCCTTGTTTAAATTTTGTAATTGACAACTGGAAGGTCGACCCATAAGTGAAAAAGATGCCCAAAAGATAAAAGAGACCCAAAAAGAGTGAGTAAGGTAAGAAAGGGTTAGGTGTTCCCAAGTGGGACATGAGTGCTTTGGGCGCTGCTATCCAGGTTAGGCGATGGTGTACGAAGCCATAGAAGATTAATTAGTTAAGTCCGAGTGGTTTGTAGGGTGTGCAAGACCAAAGAGAAAACAATAGACAAAGAAAAGAGGCTAAAGATAATTGTCAATCACTAGTTTTCTTGCTTAGGAATCATGTAAATGTTAGTATGTTTTTAGGACCTAGAAATGTACCCAAGTGCATGATTTTGTGTCTACTGATAGGTACAAGTGTACTATGGGCAAGTTATCTAAAGAAGAAAAACTCAAAGAGATTCAAGCATTCAATCACGAGATCCAGGAAGACAATGCTCTCCTAAGATCAATGTATTGTTCCTTGGAAAATGAATGTGAGAAATTGAAAATGGAATTAAAATCCAAGGATGATTTCTTGGAAAAGTTTCATATTGGTGGTGACATGAAGGGGAAAAGAAATTTGTTGTACAATCAGGACCTTCCTCTCCCACAAGTGCACAAGTTGATTCAAGCACTGTAAGTATTCCACCAGTTGATGAATTTTCCCATTGTAAATCAGTTGAAAATGATTTTTGTAAATTTGAACAACACACTAAGGGAATAGGTTCAAAGTTACTTTTTAAAATGGGATTTAATGGAAAAAAACTTGGAAAAGAAGGCCAAGGAATTGTTAACCCCATTCAGGTAGAGGATAGGCCTCACTGTGTAGGTTTGGGATTCAGATTTGGTGGTCAGAATGAGAAAGGTGAATGCTCAGGATAGCTAAGACTACAAGGAGAAACCTCCACCATATCCCATGAAAGGTAAAAATGGTAATGGGAAAAAATCTAAAAGCATTGATTCTAAATAATGTAAATATTCCCATGTTCCTTTTGATTATACACAGAATTTGTGGTACATTTATCCATGTAGTTTTTATGGATTATCTAACCACTATGTAGCTAAATGTTGGAAAAGGAAATCATTATTGGGTAAAATTTTGAAAGACCATTTTCATACACATGGTTGTAAAAATGGAAATCTGAGTAAGTTTCCTAAAAAAGTGGATAAATGATATTGTACCCATTGTCACAAGAAAGGTCACGAGGAAAGGTCATGAGGTTAACATGTGTTAGCAGCTTCATATGAAATAGCAGTGGAAAGTTGTGGAAAAGGAAAGTGTAGACACTTGTAGTTTGATCAATACACTATTATTTCTAATGGTGCACTAACGATTCTTCCTTTGTAAATTGATGGCACACCACCAATTAGACCTATCTAACTCCCTTCTCACGACACCCTTTTGGTTGTTTTTCCTCTTATAAACCATTTAAACAAGTTGTTATAGCCTCGTTCTAACTACATTAGCTTCTTATTCTCTTCTAGCTTGCTTCTATTAGCTCCCTAGAAGATCAATCCACTTCGTTGGATTGATTAAGCTCTTTAGAAACCCTTCCAGAACCCTAATTACTCTCTAAGAGAGATTAATTAGTCTAACCTAGGTTAAATACCCTAAACATAGTCAAATCACACTTTGACTTGCTAAAGTTCTTTTTGGACTTTAGCCTTTGTCCCACATGCACCCAAATCTCCCATTTCTTCCAAACCAAAAACTATAAATAGGGCTATACCCCCTCCCTCATTTCCTAAGAATTCTCTCTTCTTCCTAGCATAGATTATAGCAATTTGTTTAGGCTTTAGATTGTATTTCATCTTCTTCCATTTGAGCTAAAAGTATTTGATTTTGTATTTCATAGCATTAACATGGAGTAAAAGGGAAGATCCATTGGACTTAAAGCCATTAATGGGGAGATCTCTTTCTCTTTAAACACATAATTGAATGCTTAGATCCTCTTAGGTTCATTATTTCAAGCTTTCAAAGAATAGAGGTTAACTTCATTTGCTTAGTTTGCATGTTTATTTCAAATTAATGTATGCAAAGAAGAAAACCTTGCTCATTTCTTATCACATGGTCCATTGATCAGATTGTTAAAAGCCTTTGGGGTTTCTTTAGAGATTCTTACCCCAAATCCATGGCTTTTACAACTTTTCATTGAACACATTTGGCATGCCCAGTGGGACACTTATGTCCATCCTCCATTAATGGAGGTCTTTTAGGTTTTTCAAAGTTCATTTTCAAGTTTTTGGGTCAAATCACTTGTTATTTCCTCATTTTTGTTTCTAACCCTAGATAAATGACCTTCATTTACATACATTTTGTGGGTTTGATATAGAAATAGGACACTTTGACTAACAACTAACTGTTTGCAAAAATTTTGACAATTTTCTATTTCAGGCTTGGGCGCGTACATGTCAAAACCTAAGCATCCATGTCAATATGGGTGCGTCTCTGTCATGTTGCGAGCATCTATGTTTTTGCATTAGGTTTCATTAATTTTTACTGCAGGCGTACTCGTTAAGTAGGGCGTGTATCCGTCGGTTGGGAAGCGCTGGTGTCGATACAAGCACACAAGTGTCTATATTAAAATTTGAAATTTTTACAATCTGCAAAATCTTTTCTTCTGATCCATTACTACAGGTTTTTAGGACTAACAATTTGAAAAACAATGTTTTTCTTAAACATTTCAGTTTGCATAGTTAAAGTGTTTTGTTCTTGGCTTAGAAGTAGCTTTGTAGAAGTGTGTATGCTCTCTCCTCACATCTTCCAAGGTGATCTTGGAGATCAAAAACACTTATACAAAACTCATATAAATTGTTCAAAGAAACACTTGTTTTATAAAGGTTGAAGTAAAACTTTCATGTGATTTCAGTAGGATTTTTCACGTTGCGTATGCTCTTCCTTCGCGCCTTTTGGCGATCTTAGGAATCAAAAGCAAAGTGAAAAACTCTCTTTCTTGACATCAACCTACGAACTGGAAAATTACTAAAAACTTGTTGTCTACAGGACCTAACGATTGTCAGAGAAAGGTGTCAAAAACAAAACACAAAACTTCTAATACACGTGTTCTTACAGGTTGCCAAATGGTGTGCTACTTAAAACCACATTAAGTTAAGCAAGATAAAAAAACACACCATATTCAAAACACTGTATTGTAGGTTTCAAAAAGGGTACGTCCCTATCCACTCAACTGGAACATAACCCCTTTGGCATAATGCCTTAAGCTACAACAATGGGGGTGGTTCTAGGAACCCTAAAGTAATCCACCAGTTGAGTAACCTTGTGGATGAAATAGGAAGTGCCTCGCTTACCCACTTGACTAGTTTTCCTTGTGAGTTAGAGTTACAAATTTGTTTGTATCACGACCCTAGCAAGAGTACACAATAGATGCAATTAGTGCCCACTGTACTTGAAGGGGTCAAAGCTGAGATACTCCCAAATTAGTCAGTGTGACTTTTTGGGTAAATCGTGCCCGCTCTTAAACGGCTTTGTAACACCTAGTTGAGAGATCTTATTAAGGAGGCCATTTTTTTGAGGCCCACTTTACTAGTCCTTGTTGCATCAAGCCATCACGAAGTGAAAACTCATCTGGAATCTAAACCTTGTTTTTCAAACAAGGCAAAGAACCCTTGTGAGTTTGATCTGAGTGTCTTTCATCACGAAACTAAACTACATCCCACTTTTGCTTAGTTTTATTCTTGTCTTTGGACGAGGCGAAGCTCTACCTAAGTGGTGCTTGGTTTGTTTCCATCTTTTGATCAATACCCTTGCATTCTCACCGCCCATTGTTCGGGGTGAGAAAGGTGCATACATTACATGTTTTTATCAAAGATAGTGCTCATCACTTTTTTGTCCGTTTACGCCCATCCATGTTTACGGTTGGGTTGTTAAACATCTAAAGTGTGCGGGTACGCTTTTTGTATCTTTGATAAAAGTCCATCCATCTTGATTTCAAGATCATCTTCACTATTGTGAGTCCGGTTCATCTTTTGTCTCTTCTTGAGTTGATAGTTTTGTTCGCATCCTAGACACACAATCTCAGTACTTACATTGTATTCTCATTTTGTGAGAAGATGGTATAAGTCCCCTTATTACGTGGTTACGCTGCTCACACGATTAAAAACTCCTTGTTATACTTATCACTTAGTTTCAGTTTCAACGTCATCTGAGTCTTCTTGAAAAGTGTCGATAACACCTTATATATATCATAATAAATTTTTCATGGTACTAACACCTTGCTTGCTTGGTTAATGTATCACGATGATGTTATTACGCTATATCTATTCGTGACTTCCATTTTTCAAAAGGTTTAGCTTTCATCGACATTCAAACTAGTTTTAGGTATACCTTGTCGAGGGACTGTGACAACATCACGTCAGTGCTTAGACCTTGTTGGGGTTCTAACTTGACTTACATATTGGTACATCATTTTTGCCATCTATTTTTAAGGCACAGAATTCGTAACAATGAATTAAGTGATCATAACATTTAGGTGTGCATATGAGTGTTCCTTGATAAAGACGATTACATAACACTACATCTAGGATACATTGTAGTATAATTCCAACATCATCTTGAATGGCTTGCAAAAAACCATACACTTAGGGGTTACGCTAGCTACATACAAACGTCTGCTAGTAATGCCTAAAATCATAAAAATGGCAGCCAAATCAAATGAGCATGATATAGGAGAAAACCCTTTTGACACCTTCCCATTCAGTGGTCATAATTTAGGACCACTCTTTTCTCAATTCAAAGATACAGAGACGTTAATTGATCATAGTGGAGAAGAGTCAGACTCTTCCGGAGAACAACAAAGGTTAGACCTAAGTAGATTTGATGAACTCCTATATTATAATAAAGATCAAGTACTCGCAAGAGTCTTAACATTAGAAGCTAAAATTCCGCACAAGCGCAAAGAAGAAACAAAGGTCATTAACCCTAACCTAGGAGAGTGAATATTCATCTTAGACACAGATAATCCTTTTGATGTGGGGTACGCTTCCACTTCTGGGCAACATAAGGCCGCTGTCAAAGGTGAACCATCACGTAAACCTCACTATAAAGCTTCACATAAAGTGAAACTGAGCGGAAAGCTTCCCCTCCTCTCGAAATTTGATGAAGAAGAGGACCCTAGTTGAGGAGGAGATCCTCCAAAAACAGATCTTGAAGTTGAGTCAGAAACTAGCAAACCTAGGCTCTTCAAGAAAAAACATATACAAAGACAAAGACAAAAACAAACTTAACGAGTTTCAATTTGATCCACATATAGACTATACCTTTAAGGCAACTCAGGCTCAAAGGTCAATATCGCCTACTAAAGAGCAACTCATTCAGGATGAATTGAAATCTATGAAAGATACGCTTACTACATTACAACAGGAAATGTAGGCCAAAATAGAAAATATTCATATGAAGAACTATGTCCTTACCCCTTTGATAAGGACATGTTACAAAAACCTTTCCCAAAACACTTTACCGTTCCCAAGTTTGATAAATATAAGTGCAAAAGTGATCCTCGTGATCATATAAAATAATTTTACATGGCTTGCCAAGAGGTCACATATAGCGATAATTTCTTAATACGACTTTTTCCTCGCAGCCTAGGAGCCGTGGGATTGGAATGGTTCTATAGCATACCCAAGGGCTCCATTACAACATGGCCCATGCTAGCAGAGAAATTTGTAAGACATTACTCCTATAATATGGAGAGTGACATCATGATGAACGATCTATGTAACACAAAACAAAAACCCAATGAGACATTTGCAAGATTTTTACAACGATGGCATGGGTTAGCTAGTCACTTTCCTTGTGCCTTACCAGAAAAGCAATTAGTGAGCATATTTGTTCCTAAATTAAACCCAGAAATAGCCTTTCACTTGCAAATGCATTGTGGCTCAAACTTCAAAGAAGTCATAGAGAAAGGTAGTCAAATTGAGAAAGCACTCATTGCTAAGGGAACGCTTAAACCTATTACTAAAAACAAACATGAAGCCAAATCCACAGACAAACATAAATTCTTTAATAAGAATAAACATGTTATTGGTGATGGCATTACAGACTCCAAGAGAGTCCAAGCCGTATAGATAGGCCCACTCTTAAAGCTTTTGCAAGGACCTTGTCCCAAAGCGCCTACAAAACATATGTTTACATCCTTGACTGTAATCCTTATCTACCATCCTAAAACAATTAGATGATGCAAAAATGGTAGAATATCCAACTACAATAGTACCATATCCGAAAGATGCTCCAAAACCAGTTTGGTTCAAAGACCATGAATATTGTGACTTCCACCGTGTTAAAGGACACAAAACGGATAGATGTTTGAGATTGCGCCATTATATCCAAGACCTCATAGAGGAAGGGAAGATTGTTGTGGAGTCTCCCCCTGAGACCGGTAAAAGTTCAAATGAAAAAATGGGTATTTACAAAGAACCTTTTCCTGACCATGCAGATAAAAAGAAAAGAAAACTAGATCAAGGGCAAACTTCCAACGACTATAGGATGGTTGCTATGTGTACCCTACAAATGATAGTCCTTATGATTCCCTCATTGGATGTATTAACTCATCTAATGAACAGATCAACACCATTTAGATTTTAGAAAAGAGTTGCATAGTCGGGACAAGACGTGCCCGCTTAATCATACCAGATCCTGTGCCTATCCCTCAAGAAGGTCAAGTATAATTTAATAGAGTAGTTAGAGAAAATGCCCGCTAGGATATCTATTCTCAATCTCCTCAAGATCTCTAATGCCCATAAGAACATACTGTACAAAACTTTGTAAATTCAGGGGTTTCCATAGAGGTAGACCCCACAAACCTTCAAGCCATGATTGCACGCTTAGACACCAATGATCATATTACTTTTGATCATACTGCAATCCCACATAACAACCCAGAGCATAACTTACCATTGTATCTCGAAGTGGTGGTTACCCGTTGCAAAATCAAAAGAGTACTTGTAGATGGGGGATCTGGTCTAAATATTTGCACCTTGAAGTTGGTAAAGTAGCTAGGCCGTTCAGAAACAAAGTTGGGTGCTAAGACTATCATAATCACAACATATGAAAATGAAGAAAGAGAGTCAGCAGGGACTATAGTTGTTCCCATGGAGGTAGGACCAACGTGTCACGACACAATGTTTCATGTCCTTGACTTGGACCTTCCATACAACATGCTCTTGGGATGCCCATGGATCCATGCCATGCAAGTTATTCCATCAACTTTTCATCAATGCATCAAGTTATGTCATGAAGGGTAGGTGGTTACCATTTTGGGTGACCCAGAACCATTCACACATTGTAGGGAATTACACAGTTTTTCTTGTGCAGCTTATGTCCTTCGACGGATGTTGGTGTCCCTCTACAAACAGAGGCTATAAAAACAGAATAGATTAAGAGTCCCTCACACATTTCAATCAATATTTTCCCTCATTGGTCAATCCATTTGCTTCATGGGAGGCAACATCAACAAAATATGGCCAGGTAAGCTATTCACTCTTAAGCAGGCTCTGTTGATATCAGACTTATCAGTATCCCCCAGAACAAGGGGTAAGCCTTATTTTTAGTTCAAGAGCACCCGCGAGCAATGTCCTAAACCGTTGGAAAAATTTGTCCATAGTGGTCTCCTATCTAAGGAGAAAATGTTAGAAGACCCTACCAACAGAGTGCCAGAAGGCACCATGGCTTCATGCAATCAAGCACCTCAGTACATCAAAGGTCCCCGCATGATGTTTTTCATGGGCTATAGTGGGTTTGGATGTGGCGTCAATACACAAGGCTAGTTGGAGCCTATCCCTATTCCCCATTTTAAAGTCTGATAAATATGGCCTTGGAATAAGGCCCCATGACGCTCTACCTTATGAGAATGATGCCACCTCTTCTGAATGTCAAGATGTTTCATCTCATTCTGATAGTGATGTAGATTCCCAATGTAGCCTTTACGAGGATATTGCCTCCACGAACCTATTCCTAGATTCATCGGTCCTTACCTTATCCGAATCCATCCCCCTAGATAAATATCCAGTAGCCCTTGTATATCCTGAAATTATAGATTGGGATCAACAACTTCATGTGCGCCTAGATTTCTTTGAAAATGATGAGGCATTTGCAGAGTTCATGGGGCTAAGAGACTTTATTCAGCTGGAGACCACAAGAAGGGATTTAAGATTCAAATAGACACATGTGCCTACTTTGGGGAAGAAACAGAGATGTGTGGATAGCTAAATAAAAAGGTTGTAAATAAAAGTACACCCACTTCTGAGAAACCAAGCAAGAAGGCTCAATGGAAATCCCATAGTGATGACTCTTTGATAAACTCGTAGACAAACAGAACAAAGAGTCTAAAGACGAAGTAATTTATCCATTCAAAGATGATAATGAACTACCACAGGAGGTCGATCTTACTCTTCCCCCTGATCCTACATAGATGGAAGATGCTTCTAAAATGCTTATTGAGGAAACAATCAATGTCAACATTTTCTCAGAAGAGCAACCTAGAATAATAAAGTTGGGAGCTTCACTCTCAACTCAAGAAAAAAGACATTTATAGAGCGCTTAAAAGAATACGTGGACATATTTGCATGGACATATGTAGATATGTCCTGGTTTGGACCTGGAGCTAGTTGTGCACAACCTTGTTGTGCACCCAGATGCCAAACCAATCAAACAAAAGTTGAGAAAGATGCATCCTAAGATGATGCTCTTAGTCAAAGAAGAATTAGAAAAGTTGTTGGCTACTAATTTCATTAAACCTATTGACTATTCAGAATGGATCTCTAACATAGTCCCAAGAAAAAACCTGTTGGCATAAGGATCTGCACTGATTTCCATGACATCAACAAAGCATGTCCAAAATATGATTTTCCCTAACTAACATTGACATGATAGTCGATTCAATAGTTGGGTATGAAATGTTGTCCTTGATAGATGGTTTTTTAGGGTATAACTGCAGACACTAATTGCAGAAGAAGATCAACATAAGACAACATTCATCACCCCTTGGGGAACATTTTGTTACAAAGTCATGCCCTTCGGGCTCAAGAACACTGGGGCTACTTATCACGGGCCATGACAATTATTTTCCATGATATGATAAGTGACATCATGGAGGACTATGTTGATGATATCCTAGCAAAATCCAAGAGTAGAGAAGAACATCCTGGAGTATTAAGGCGTATCTTTCAGCGTCTAAGAGACTATAAGGTTTGTTTGAACCCTAAGAAATGTGTCTTCGGTGTTTTATCAGGAAAACTCCTAGGGTTCATTGTTTCACAAAGAGGGATTGAAGTAGACCTTGCAAAGGTTACAACTATCACAGAAATGCCACCACCTACCACTCTCAAGAAGCTAAGGAATCTACATGGAAAGATTCGGGCAATTCGTCACTTTATTTCATAACTTGCGAATAAGTGCCACCCCTTTACTCATTTTCTCAAGAAAGATGTCACATTCAACCTGGGACTGATCACAAAAAGCCTTTGCTTACTCAAAAAGTACTTGTCCAACCCACCTGTACTAATGCCACCTACCCCGAAAGTGAACCTCTCCTCTTATACATTTATGCTACCCAGTTTGTCATTGGTGCATTACTTGCCCAATATGACTTAGCCCATAAAGAGAGAGCAATTTACTATCTTAGTCGCACCTTGATTGCATACGAGTTGAATTATCCCCAAATAGAAAAGGCATGCTTAGTAGTTATCTTCACATTCCAAAAGCTTCACCATTATCTCCGAATAATAAAACCAAGCTCATATCCAAAGTTGACACTCAAGTACCTTTTATCCAAACCCGTCCTCACAGCCGAATGGCTAATTGGATCATTCTCCTGAGTGAATTTGATATCGAGTTTGTGAATCGAAGTCTTTAAAAGGATAAGTCTTGGTTGATCGGTTGGCGAAGCTCCTCTCCCAGAATGGAACCTTTATGCTTAGATTTACCAAATGCATCTATGATGTATATTGAGGAATCCATAGAATGACGTGAGTTCATTTTGATGGATCTTTTACCTTCCATGGATCCAAAGCAGAGTGGTGCTTATCACTCCAACAGTACCGATGTCATACCACAAGCAATCCAGGTTGGGATTCCCATGTACAAATAACATTGTAGAATACGAAGCACTCATCGCTGGCCTCAAAGTAGTTATTACATGGAACATCAGACAACTACGATTCATTAGGGACTCTCAACTTATCATAAAATAGGTTAATGATGAGTACAAGGTTAACGATAAGAAGCTTATTCCGTATAAGAAAATGGTTGAAACTTTGAAGGAATATTTCACACAAGTCATATTTGAGCAAAAACCAAGGTCGCATAATAGATCCACGGATGCTATGGCTACTATTGGGTCTCTCTTACGCATAACACTTGAAGAAAGCAAGATGCCTTTCTTCGTGGAACATTTACAGGTACTTGCATATGATATACAGAGTCATGTTTGGCATGTGAAGTTGTTGGTCCTTTGTCCCCTTGGTATGACCCTATCTTCCGATACCTAAGAGATGGTACTCTTCAACCCGACATCACCCATTCTAAAAAGAAAGACCTTATTCGCCGCATAGCCCGTTATACACTCCTAGGAGGCACTTTACGATGGAAAAGTGACAAGCGAGCGTGGGAATCTACAAGTAACTCTTCTCGCACTTTGACCTCCGAGGTCGTGCGAGACAAAGCCGGTGGGGATGGAATATACATCGGCAGTGCATGCACAAGCTAGTTAGGCAATCTTATGTCTTCAACGCGCACTAGTGGAATCTGCAAATTTAAGGAAAAGAAGGCCCTCTTAACCTGAACTGGTGTGATAGATCGGTCGGCAAGGATGACTGCTCGAAGGCTCCAATCAATATCGAGCTCTGGCATGATTCGATCTATGGGTTGTGGGATGCGTGGAAAATGACCCGGATTGTTTCGTGTATGTCTCTAGATAGGGTCATAAAAATGGATGATGGATATATAGTGGATTCTACGGGTGATTCTCTAGTCTAGTCCAGAAATCCTTAGCTTCGTTAGTTATTGCTATATCCAAGCAAGGATAACTATGTGATGATGATAGATGAAGTGGAGTGGATCTCGAATATTAATGTGCATAAGCCAAAGCATCAACGTCGGATTAACTTGTGGACTCATTGGGTTGTGGGATTTGTGGATCACAACCATAGATTCATGGTTGTTGTCAACTTGCTATCAGTCCCCTAATCCCTAGTATCTAATAGTCATATGCCTTTTCGGCCTCTATGTTTAGAACTACAAGTGTGTAATCTTCTCGAGAGAACCTTAAAGGCGTTACGCAACCCTGAATTCTTAAGCTAGTGTCTATATCAGTGAGAATGTCTCTTGCGTCTAGCTGTGGGACCAAAGGATCACAACCAAATGTTTGCTCTCTTTCAAGCCCTTCTACATTCATGCGGATGTTTATCTAGGGTAACCTGTAGTTTGGTTGATTTGACCAAAATGTATGTGTTTGGTCGTCTCCAATGTTTAACCCTCTTAATTGTGAACCTATCTGTTGTAAGTCTGATGTTGTTTTAAAGAATTGGATTCTAAGATTCTGGTCTATATCGATTATTGTTGTAACAAGATTGGGTTGAGGCACAATAGGCTCGAATACGTATTCTTTGGGCTCCCTAGGTCCCGTGATTGTCATGCAAAAGGAAATGATATAAAGCTAACTAATGACAGAATAAAATAACTACGCAAGATATATCTATGTATATTCCCAAATCGATCTTTATTGATAAGCTACTGAATAGAATTTAAAAGAGTAATTATCTAATATACTTAGAAATTGACAATTAAACTAATGACGAAATTTAAAAACAAACAAAGTAGCCGAGTATGGCTACTTGCATGTGCAATTGTAAATCTATTCTAAGTAACCAGATAATTGATCTAATCTATTTGAAATACTCTCGATCCTACCTCAGAAGTGAGGAGTGAATCATAGTTTCTCAGAAACTATCAATCCCCATAGCTTCCTTGGCAATATCGAAAGTAAAATTAACTGAAATGAAATGATTGACTATTCTATTTGATATATTTTAACTTAGAACTTTGAAAGCTTGAACCTGGACTTTGCAGAACATTCGAATCGATTATGTATGGCTTTGTCCCCTTAGTGTGATCTTCTCATTTCTTTGTGCTCACATGGATCCAGAAAAGCATGTAATGCTAGCATCAGAAGTTGGTATCAAAATAATGGCAGCTTAGGATGTAGGATTGAATACAATGCAAGTAGGAGAGGGATAGCGCAAGAGAACAGAGCTTGGCTTATGTAATTCCTAGCGGGATTTATTGTGAGTCATGCAACATAAAACGTCCAGAACCTGAAACTATCTTATTTGACGAACAAAACCTGCAACTTTAATGGCTTCCTACTAAAAATCAAACTATCCTACTCTAATTGATTGGATGAAACAACAATAACACTTAGCACAAGAAGATTATGTGGCTTCCTAACAGCAAGACAACACTAACATATGGAATAAATAAAACTATGAATCCTAAGCAAAATTGAAAGACTAAACTATTGCAATGAGAAGTTGAGAAGCAAATTTGAGGGGCCATTTGCTTGAGCACAAGCCAGCTATTTATAGAATCCCATTTACCCAAAGGTGAAAACCAATTTGATCTCTTAAACCATAAACAATGCCAAAACACTATTCCAGGGAACCAGAATCATAAATACAAGCAAAGGTGGTGAAAAAGCTGGTAAACATTGATTTTTATGTGAGTCACGATAAAAGAAAGCGTTCGGAAAACGCGCGTGCGGGACCGCCACCCGAAAGAGGCAGGGCGGTTTTGTCATCAAGACCGAAAGGCAAAGGAAAAGAGAGGGAAGGAAAAACAAAGCACGCAGGGGCTAAACGGGGCATGCGGGATGTTAACACATACTTGGAGAGCTTTTCTCGGATCCCGAACACCTTGCGAGGAGACCTATATCATCATTAGGGCACGTGTAACGTTGTTCCGACGATGCAGTACCCTACAATTTTGGGTACGTACATATTGCCCCCTCGGAGAAGTGTTTTAGCCATGAAGAGGCGTAAAACGGTGGGTCTGAGTATGGCGGTCCCGAAATGGGAAGTTAGAAATTATACCTGATACGTCCATGTGTCGAAATGACGCCATCCGAGATTCCCGCCACCTGCAAAATGAAAAGAGGACTCAAGTGCAGATAGACAAAATAGATCGAAGAATAAACACTAAAATATTATGAAATGAGGACGTACCATTTGTGTGAGGATAAGAACTTACCTCGTCGGTGCTCTAAACCTGCGAAAAGGGGCATTCAAAACAAGTCAAAGTTCTATATATGTAAAAGGGGCTTCGTATATGGGAGATGCGATTATCTCCTTTGGTTCGAAGAAGGGAGTGAGGATCCGATCTATTCTAGCTCGCCTATCCTTTTGATTCACGAGGCCATCATGGGGATCCTTGTCTCGAGATTGATCGGGGACAAAGGAGGAGACACTTTACTTTATTGTTGGTCCCCCATCATTGCACAAATTAAGGGACATGGCCGATTTACGCATGGGAGCTAACATTCTTGGGACCACCTATCATGATTTATATCTAGGGTGGTTCGTTTATAGGGTCGACATTGAGCCATCCGACCCTCGGTTATGAGTTGGGTTTACGAGCATTTCATCCCCATGGGAGAGGTGTAGAGGTGGCGAGATCCGGAGCCGTGAGAGGGCAGCCACATGGACAGACATGTCGATGCTCAGAGCACCTCACCAGCCAGTCGGCTCCTTGACCATTGATGACATGGAGGCCACACCTTATCAAGCCATGACAGGTTTATGGGGCGAGGAGGCTCTTACTTTGATCTCTTACTCACCACCAGGGCAGCTTGTGGATAGGATGGGGAGGGTGGAGATACATCCTTTTGGTCGATTACCTCAGCAGTTTGGCCTTCCTTACGTGGGTATGCTTCCCCCGGTGGTGCCGTATATAAGATACGATTAGTTCGGGAGGCTAGAGGAGGTCCTAGAGGTCGAGGTTGGACAGTTGTTACTCCTGGTATCCCCATTGTAGCTAGGAGGGTGGTACGCGCTCGAGGAGAGTCGGTGCTCCTCGGGCACCCTTACTTGCCAGATTATCGTCGGTCCCACCCACAAAGAACGATGACCCCATTGATATAGACTCTGAGTCCGAGGAGTTCACAGGGGGAGAGACGGAGGAGGAGACCGAGGCTGAGGTCAGTGAGTCGGGCGAAGAGGAGGACAATGATCCTGAGTGGCATGACACTCAGGATATCTTACAGGTGGAGAGGGCGGAGCAGAGTGCGAAGAGGGTGACTCTAGTTTTAGAGGAGCCACTCTCTCAGGGCTTGGGCAGAGAGGATGAGTCCATAGCAAGACACTATATAGCTCTAGCCACGAGGGGAGTACATCAGTCAGCGACGGCATCTATGGCAAGTGCGACCCTAGGGATCCCTCTTGGAGGCCCGGAGATCCGAGTGAGTTATCATCCTTCCTTTTAATGTTTATTTTTAGCTATGATTGTCTTAGTTGCTATCTCTCCTTTTGTTTACTCTTGTTTTTATCTTTTGAGTATTTCTAATTTGTTTTCTCCTTTGCTTGCAGAGACTGCTGATGAGTGGTGAGACCTGATTCGCGGGTATGCACCGATACCCTGATGATCCCCATGGAGAAGACCCGTGCGAAGCTGCCCGTGGATGCGGGGAGCCTTGCAGCCGCATAGCCATACCGATGTTTTTGCCCCTGTCTGGCATGTGGCCAGGATGGTGTCTACCCTCCATACCGAGTTGGCAGGATATAAGACAACAGAGCACTGATGAGGAGTCACTCTCATGGCGAGACCGCAACTGCTCCTTGGGATCGTGAGCCCTCCATGCACTCAGAGCACCGGCGCAACCGGAGTCCTAGACGAGGGCGTGCACCTTCAGAGGGATCTCATAGGGGTTGAGAGGCCACTGGCTCTCGTAGATCATTAGTATGATGTATTTTGTACTTCCTGGGCTCTTTGAGCATTTTGACCATGCTTAGCGCATGATGGCATTATACAGGAAACTTGATTATATATATATATATATATATATATATATTCTTTTTGGATTAGACTCTTGGTATCTATGTTTTTGTGATTCATTTCGCATGTAAACTATAATGTTTTTTTATATGCTTTTTAGAATGTATGCAATGGAGGACAAATGATACAAATGCTTTCTTTCTTTTTGTATTTCGTGATGCTGATATATGATAATGTAGACACAATGTGATCTTGAACTTTAGTTTCTATAAGCAATTTTTGGTATTTCATATTGGTTTTGACAAAATGTGATGATAAACTGGTATGATGAGCAGATGAACTTGCCCCACTCCTATCTCCACGCAACTAGTAAGATGCGAGGGCTCATCACCGAGAGCTAGAAGGGGCACAAGTTATGAATTTTTTTTAATGGTAGTGATGAGAGATAGACAAAGATTTGGTGGAACCAAATTAGGATGCTACAAACCTACTCTACTCAATTGACTCCATAGTTTAGAATGCTACTTGCTTTGTGGTTTATCTAGACTTAGATTCGTAGATGGCCATATGGTAGACAAAATTTGGTTTTCGAGGTTTTGAGTTCTCTTGGAATTTTGGACATCTGATTCATTTGTTTTTGACTCAATATTTCAAAGGTTCATTTGAATTGTTTGTTGACGACCTTCAACGTTTATTATCAAGAGGACCCCTCATACCTTGCCCCATGCTACTAGTCAGAAGCATGGGCTTATCACCATGGATAAGGTACAAGCGAGTAAGGGCATTCCCATCATTTCCCAACCCTACGTCACTAGTAATAGACGCAAGCTCATCACCGAAGGTTGGTAGGGCAAGGAAATGTGTAAAAATAAAATTTTTGTTTGATCTATATTTGACTTGTTTATTTGAGTAAAATGTCAGTGTGTTCTTATTTCCAAAGAGATATACATACGAGATAGATGTGACACGAGGAAGCTTCTAGAATAGACCATAGGCAAGACACCTATCCGAGGAAGAAACCAAAAGTGAGAACAAGCCTGCAGATCTTGGTATGGTTCTTTGTTAAGACTATGTCATATCTAGCTTTATATGGATGAAATAATCTGAAATGGTGATGATGTTATGAAAATGAAGAAGCGTGATTGGAATGCTAATGCCAATACCATCAGAAGTTTGTAATGAATTGCTTTGAGAATAAGTTCCTTGATCACAAAATTGTACGAAATAAGTGGACAAAATGAACCTAACTACATGAAGATGCAATGTAGATATAATTATACAAATAGTGTTGGTCATTTATGCATAGAATCGTTTAAGGTGTAGGGAATTGATGGTTTCACCAAATTCCTCACCTTCCAGTGTACATAAGAGATATGCACCATTTCCATAGTCTTTTATGACTCGATATGGGCCTAACCATTTGGGCCAAAATTTCCTTCCTTCGCCGGTCTTTTTATCAATCGGTTGTCTAGTCTTAGAACTAGATCTCCTTTATATATATCTCGTTCATAGACCTTTTTGTTATACTGCCGACACATCCGGTCATCATAAACTCTATGTCGTTGTTCAGCATCTAACTTGGCCTCATCTAGGCTTTCTAGTTGGGAGAGACGTGCTTCTCTATAAGCGTCTTCATCCAGAATCCCTTGTAATGAGATGCAGAGACTGGGTATTTCAACCTCAAGTGGGAGAACTGCTTCTGCTCTAAATACCAAGTGAGAAAGGAGTTGCTCTTGTTGGTGTTCTTATTGAGGTTCGGTGGGCCCACAAGGCCAGTATAACTTTAAATGCCAATCTCATTTGTTTTCTTTCACCGTTTTAAGGAGAATAGCTTTTAATGTTTTGTTTGTTGCTTTAGCCTGTCTATTGGCTTGGGGGTAATACAAGGAGGTTGTATGATGGCTTATTTTAACATTATTGCATAATTCACAAACCTCGTCATTCTTGAAAGAAGTCCCATCATCTAAGATAATGATTTGCTTGACACTGTACTCAGTAAATGATTTGGTTCAAAATGAACTTGGCGATCACGGAACCTGGTACAGTGGTGAGAGGCATAGCCTCTACCCATTTGGTAAAATACTCGGTGGCCGTGATTATGAAGTTATGGCCATCTGTAGACGAGGGAGAGAATTTCCCTATCAAGTCTAGGCCCCACGTAGAAAAGGGCCATGGAGTTGCGATTGGTTGTAGAGCTTGTGTCGGCATGTGAATTTCGTGGGAAAATTCTTGGCATTTATGACACTTGCATACAAACTCTATTGCGTCGTGCTCTAGAGTGGGCCAGAAATAGCCCATCCGATGTATTTTACGAGCGGTGGCGTGACCACCAAAGTGGCCTCCACATATTCCACTATGAGATTCGTGGAGAATCTTCTTGGATTCTTCTGTGTCAACACACCTTAGAAGCATTCCATCGAAAGCCTTACGATAGAGCACTTGTTCTATAATAACGTATTTAGCCACGATAATGCGTAACCACCTTCTTTGTTGTGGCGTAGCACTTTCTGGATATGTATGGTCCATGATATAATTAACAATATCAGTATACCAAGGACATTCGGAAATAGGAGGTCTAGTTTCGATGTAATATATGCATTCATCGGGAAAGTCGAGATCTACTAGATCACCTCCGTCTAATGGGTTATCAGCTAACCAATCCGCAATGATTTGTCCCTTAACGGACTTCTGATTTACAAATGTTAATTTGAATTCACCCATTAAGGTTATAAAGCGTCCAACCTTTTTAGACAAGGACCCTTGCGTGAGGAAAGTTCGTAAATGGTCTATTTTTATAACAACCCTTGTTTCTTGGTTTAGCATGTAATGTCTTAAGCATTTGGTTGTGAAGACTATGGCAAGGCACTCTCGTTCTACTTGCGTATAACGTGTCTCATAGTCGAGCAACATTTGGCTAATAAAATAGATCGTGCGTTCTCTCTTGTCATTGTCTTCTTGAGCCAAAGCATGTAGGCTAGCGAGACATTGGTAGCTCGCAAATATAAGATTAAAGGGCGGTCTAGCTTAGGAGGCATTAGCGTAGGTGGTGACAATAAGAAACACTTAACTGCTTTGAAAGCCTCATTGCAATCTTTGGTCCAATCGATGTTGTACTCTTTCTTGAGTAGATTGTTGATTGGATGAATGACAAAGCTTAAATCTGGGATGAATCTTTGGATTGCACCGAGTTTCCCAAGAAATGACCTAATTCCAGATTCATCCGACGGTGGGATCATTTCAAGAATAGCCTAGATTTTAGCTGGGTCTACATCGATCCCTCGTGATGATATAATGTAACCTAGGAGCTTCCCTCCTGTCACACCAAATACACATTTTTTTGGGTTTAGTGTGACTCCATATTCTATTAAACGTGAAAGAATGATGCGGAGCACTTCCGGGTGATCACAACGCTTCTTGGATTTGGCCAACAAGTCATCTACGTAGGATTCCATGATTTTATGAATAAGATCATGAAATATATATGTCATTGCCCGCTGGTATGTAGCGCCAGCGTTCTTGAGACCGAATGACATAACAACATAGAAATAGGTTCCCCAAGGAGTTATAAACGTGGTTTTGGCTTGGTCTTGTTTGGATATTCTGATTTGATTGTATCCTGAGAATCCATCCATGAGAGACAAAAGCTCAAAGTCGGTTGTTGCGTCAACAATGACATCAATGGATGGTAACAGGAAGTCATCCTTGGGACACGCCTTGTTAATGTCTCAGAAATCTATGCAAATGTGTATCTTCCCATTCTTTTTGAGAATGGGAATGATATTAGATATCCACTGAGAATAATCAACTGGCTTGATGAATCCTACTGGAGGAGTTTCATTACTTCTTCCTTCACCATGAGAGCTACCTTGGGTTTCATTGGTCTCGATTTTTGTTTAATCAGCTTTGCATCTGATTTGGTGACGAGGTTATGTACCACGATATGTGGTGCAACCCCTATCATTTCTTTATAATTAAATGCAAAAGCCTTTTGATGTTCTTTGAGGATTCGAGTGTGTATTTCTATTTCTTCTGGAGTCAATGAAGATCCTAGTTTCAAGATCTTGGTTCTTCCTCCGTTCCGATGTTAATATCGATCATTTCTTCGATTAAATAAGTGTTACCTTCTTTAAACTCAGGGAGAGTGAGGTAGTTCCAGATCTTCTCCATTCTCTACCATGTATATGCCGAGTTCCTTTTGTGGGGGAAGCTCTATCATGGGATTCCCAAAGTAGGAAGATGAATGTGGGATTAAAGACAAATCTACCACATGATGGGTGAGATGTAATGTTGCATAGGTGTTTAAGTAATCAAGAGTAGCTCTATCACTATCAACGTGATCCACGCTAGTAGATTTGTTCTCAGCTATGTTTGTTAAAAGTGGGTTTGACACTTTCTTCACTAATGGTTCAGTGCGAAGTGATACTATGAAACGGGTGTCCTCTAACTCACTATTTGGAGTGAAGCGTGAAGCTGAGGTTGCTATAGAATCTGCGAAGATTTTGTTCTCGCGGGATTGCCTCAATGGATATGAAGTCAAATCCTTTACTTAAGTCTAATACTGTTGTTTTGTAAAGTTGTAAATGTTCAGCTTTGGTCTCATACACCTCAGAGACTTGGTTCGCTACTAGTTGTGAGTCTCCTAACACTCTGATGTTATTAACACCGATCCTTTTGGCTATAATGAGGCCAAGGAGGAGAGCTTCATACTCCGCGCCATTGTTTGTACATTCGAAATTTAGTTTAAAGGTGAACGGTAGGATCTTTCCCTCGGGAGAAGTAAAGATCACACCTGCCCCAGCCCCATAACGACATCTTGCTCCATCGAAATGGAGAGTCCAATATTTAATTGGGAAGATGGACGTTGGGACATTTTCTACGTCAACTTCTTCGGTTTCAGTTACTTCTACCATGTAGAGATCCTCTGCTGGCAAAGAACCAACTCCTAGGGTATATCCTATACCTACAGAATCAAATGGTAGGAAAATTGGTAGATCCTGTTCTAACAATTCGACAATTTTTGTAGTAGTTCCTAATGATACTATTTTCGACAATGTTAGCCTCATCCTTGAGGGTTGGGATAGTCTTGATTGGGCTCATAGTTTCTAGTTCTATTGTAGGTACCAACTTTCCTTCGGTTTTGAGTCGGTTGGTTTATTAAGTTGGTTTGTTGGGAGTTCAAACTCAGAGTGAATGAACGCCCGGTCTTTTCTTTAAGTCAGCTAGGTGTATATCGAATGGTTTTGGATCGCCTTTGGCCACGAATATCTTTCCTAAGTGCAAGAATCTTACTTCTTGAAATAACGTAGAAGGGATTGCCTTCATATGGTGTATCCATGGTCGGCCGAGGATCATATTATAGTTGGTTTCCCGATCTATAATATAAAACTCAGTCAGGATTGTTTTGGGTCCTAAGGTGACTGGTAGTACTATAGTTCCAATCGAAGTGGCCTTAAGGCTATCATAGCCTCTTAGTGTATTTTGAGTCGTGGAACAATTTGTTTCTCCATACCCTAGCTTTTGAAGGAAAGAGAAGGGGACTATGTTAACTGTTGCCCCATCATCAACCATTGCACATTTAACGTAATTGTTATAAACCCACACTTGCAAATGTAAAGCTGGATCACCTCTGCATGTAATCTCAGCATCTATTGGCATTTTGTTTACTTCGAATATAAACTCGGTATCCCTATCTGGCTGCCCCAAAGGGTGGATATCAAAGTCTATATGGTTTACCTGTGTTTCGGGAGGTGGAGTGATGTTAATTAAATGACCTAAACCTAATGCTTCTAAGAGAGCAACCCTATGGGTAGGAGAGTTCTTCAATAAATCCAAAAAGGAGATATGAGAGAAGGTCTTTGTTAGGTCATTAATTAAATCATAGGCGCCTACAGGTTTTACTAATATTTGTTGGATGTTATCTGCCTCTAGTGGGTAACTTGGATTTGGCTGAGAGGAATACTCTCGTGTCCTTGTTATGGCTTCGACGGGTAGTTTGGTGTCTAACTCTACTAATCCAACTATCTTGGGTCGTGGCTGACTTCCTAATTGTGGTGCAACTGGTGGGTTTAGTGAAGTTGAGGCTTCATGATCATTGTTTCCTACCATTACGCTCTTATTCGTCCCATTTGGATTTAATTTGTTGTTATTGTGATTTGGGAGCGGATCGTTGAAGATCTTGAGGGAGCAAGGGAAACGCCTCGTAAAAGTATTTGGCGTTGGTGATGCAGATCGCAAAAACATATCTATGAAAAGTTGTCTTTGTTCCTCTGGTAGACGTTGCATGAATTTATTATAATCGCGGCAAGTCCTAGTGTCATGGCCTCGAATTTTGTGGAAACCACAATACGAGTTAGGATTGTAATTCCTAGGTTGCTGGTTTGGCGCATATTGTGGTCCAAAACTCTGATCAAACCGTTGCCTATTAGGATTAAAGTCTTGCACTTGTTGTTTTTGGTTTTGATTTTGGGTTTGATATCCAGTTGAATTTTGACTTGGACCCTGTGTCTGGATCCGTTGTTGTTGTTGTTGTTGTGGATGATTAAAATCCACTGTATTGATTGTTGGGGTAAAATTGTTGTTTCATTGATTGTTAGTCATTGGTGGAGTATTTATAACATTTGCCTTTTTAGCTTGGTCAGTTACCCCATCTGTTGTTGCACCGTGATTTTTGTTAAGGATTTTAGGTCCTTGATTGACGTTTGTGGTAGTAGGATAAGTCGTAGTACCCTGGCTGGGGGTGATTAACCTCCCATTTGTTCCATACGTCTTGCGACCACTATCTATTGCCACTTGATCTATTCGGAGGGCGCTCTCAAGCACTTCATCGTAAGTCCTTAGTGGGAACTTTTGGACTTCTTCCTTCACCTCTCTGCTGAGAGAATGAAGGAATAAATCACATAATTCCATTTGGTCCATATTTGGAGCACTGGCCGAAAGAATAAAGGACTGTACGCCATCTTTGGATGAAGTGAGTGACAGATTCATTGTGTTCTTGCTTAATGTGCAAGAATTCCCGATTCCTATTCTCAACAGTTTGTTCATGTCAAACGCTTTAATGAACTCTGAAACAAGTTGTTTAAATGAATGTATTGATGCTTCGGGTATTCTGTAATACCAATCGAGGGCGATGCCCTCTAAGGTTTTGGGGAATATTTTGGCAACAACCCCATCCCAAGGGAGCAGCTCTCGAATGGCTGTGGCATAGGCCTTGATATGTGCGTTCGGGTCTCCCTCCCCTTTGTATTTGGGAAAATTGGGAAGCGGTCTTGGAAGCATGACGCTTCGTATGGTGAAATCTAAGGGCTCTTTCAAATATTTTGAATAAGTCCCTATCGCGTAGGTTTTGACCATTGATGGTGCCTGCTGAGGGGGTGGAGGTGGAATGGGTTGTTGATACGACGTAGCGTATGCATTTACAGGGGTAAAGGAAATCCCTGTGGTTGAGAAAACATGCCGAGAGAGGAGAACATATCCCCTTGTGGTGATTTGGAATACATGTTTAAGTATGAAGGAGTATTGCCTAGGAATGGATTATTTTGTACTAGACTGGGAGGTATCATATTCGCCACGGAATGGTGTTAGAAATGGTAGTTCTAGTCGGGTTTTGTTGCGAATACTGAGGAGGCATGCCCAACGTGCCTATTCCTGTGAGGAGGTCTACTTGGCTAGGATGATGTGGAGGATTGGAATTTCTGCTGCATGAATTGAGAATTTTGACTTGCTTGAGCAAGTTCTAACCCTCTAACCTTTTCCACTAAAGTTGAAATGACCTCATTTGGTGAAGTTCACAATATTTTGCCTTAGTGGCATTTGTCGTATATCCTGAGGTTGTATAGGCATGTGGTACCCCGCTATGAATTGATCATTTGCCCTGCCATGTTTCCCGAGGGTATTTCCTATAGGTAGTGGCATGGAGGTGTTTTCTTGAAACGAGACCTCCGGGTTGTGTTTGTAAACTTCCTATAGGTGGGTACATACTCGAGAGCATTGTTCATTCCTGGCATAACGCACTAAATGTTCATCATCTAAAAATGGATATGGATCCGATTGTCTACTAATTTGCGGTCTAAGCAATACCTGAGGAGATGAACCAGATTCTCCTATAAACATCATGGCATCCGAGCCTGAAGGCTCTGGGTGTTGCGTTTGAGCGAGCTGATCCAACTCCTCTATTTGGAAAGAAGAACTATATCTAGTCCTTGGGGCGGAGTTTGTGTTGATAATTGGTTAGTTGAATAGTTGTCACCCCATGCTGAGAGCGAGGGTGATGGCTATCTATTTAGTTGATCGTAATATGCTTCAAGACCTAGGAGAGGTCTGCCATATGTGTCGAATCCCGACATATTTGGGGGTATATGAATACCCGCAGAATAATGGGAAAGAGCGAAGGTGGATGGAAGAAAACGAAACACTAAAAGGGGAAAGGCGAGAGTGAAACAACTGTTCCTTTCATGCGCTTTCACGGGTTCACCAATTTTGTTGGTGAAGCTGATGTGAAGGCTAATGAGGTGGAAAAGATGAAAACATTGTTTGTTCACGTTAGGTTCACCAATTTTGTACGATGGAAAAGTGACAAGCGAGCATGGGAATCTACAAGTAACTCTTCCTCGCACCTAACCTCCCGAGGTCATGCCGAGATAGCCGGTGGGGATGGAATATGTGTGGGGTGCAGATAAGCTAGTTAGGTAATCTTATGTCTTCAACGCGCACTAGTGGAATATGCGAATCTAAGGAAAAGAAGGCCCTCCTAACCTGAACTGGTGTGATAGATTGGTCGGTGAGGATGACTGCTAAAGGCTCCAATCAATATCGAGCTCTGGCGTGATTCGATCTATGGGTTATGGGATGTGTGGAAAATGACCGGGATTGTTTCGTGTATGTCTCCAAACAGGGTCATAAAAATGGATGATGGATATATAGTGGATTCTACGGGTGATTCTCTGGTCTAGTCCAGAAATCCTTAGCTTCGTTAGTTGTTATATCCAACAAGGATAACTGTGTGATGATGATAGGCGGAAGTGGAGTGGATCTGAATACTAATGTGTGTAAGCTAGCGTCAACGTCGGATTGACCTGTGGACTTGTTGGGTTGTGGGATTTGTGGATCACAACCGTAGATTCGTGGTTGTTGTCGACCTGTTATGGTCATGTGCGGAATCAGTCCCTAATCCCTAGTATCCAATAGTCGTATGCCTTTTCGGCCTCTATGTTTAGAACTACAAGTTGTGCAATCTTCTCAGAGTACCTTACAGGCGTTCTAGCAACCTGAATTCTTAAGCTAGTGTCTATATTAGTGAGAATGTCTCCTGCTCTGGCTGTGGGACCAAAGGATCACAACCAAATGTTTGTCTCTCTTTCAAGCCCTTCTACAGTCATGCGGATGTTTATCTAGGGTAACCTATAGTTTGGTTGGTTTGACCAAAATGTATGTGCTTGGTCATCTTCAATGTTTAACCCTCTTAATTATGAACCGATCTATTGTAAGTCTGTTGTTGTTTTAAAGACTTGGATTCTAAGATTCTGGTCTATATCGGTTATTGCTGTAACAAGATTGGGTTGAGGCATGATAGGCTCGAATACGTATTCTCTGGGCTCCCTAGGTCCCGTGATTGTCATGTAAAAGGAAATGATATAAAGCTAACTAATGACAGAATAAAATAACTATGCAAGATATATCTATGTATATTCCTAAATCTGATCTTTATTGATAAACTACTGAACAGAATTTAAAAGAGAAATTATCTAATATACTTAGAAATTGACAATTAAACTAATGACGAAATTTAAAACAAACAAAGTAGCCGAGTATGGCTACTTGCCTGTGCAGTTGTAAATCTATTCTAAGTAACCAGATAACTGATCTAATCTATTTGAAAGACTCTCGATCCTACCTCAGAAGTGAGGAGTGAATCATAGTTTCTCAGAAACTATCAATCCCCACAACTTCCCTGGCAATATCGAAAGTAAAATTAACTGAAATGAAATGATTGACTATTCTATTTGATATATTTTAACTTAGAACTTTGAAAGCTTGAACCTGGACTTTATAGAACAGTGGCGAATCCGGTTGTGTATGGCTTTGTCCCCTCAGTGTGATCTTCTCGTTTCTTCGTGCTCACGTGGATCCAGAAAAGTGTGTAATGCTAGCATCAATAGAAGTTGGTATCGAAATAATGGCAGCTTAGGATGCAGACCGAATACAATGCGAGTAGGAGAGGGATAGCGCAAGAGAACAGAGCTTGGCTTATGTAATTCCTAGCGGGATTTATTATGAGTCATGCAACATAAAACGCCCGAACACGAAACTATCTTATTTGACAAACAAAACCTCGCAACTTTAATGGCTTCTACCTGAAAATCAAACTATCCTACTCCAATTGATTGGATGAAACAACAATAACACTTAGCACAAGAAGATTATGTGGCTTCCTAACAGCAAGACAACACTAACATATGGAATAAATAAAACTATGAATCCTAAGCAAAATTGAAAGACTAAACTATTGCAATGAGAAGTTGAGAAGCAAATTTGAGGGGCCTTTTGCTTGAGCACAAGCTAGCTATTTATAGAATCCCATTTACCCAAAGGTGAAAACCAATTTGATCTCTTAAACCATAAACAATGTCAAAACACTATTCCAGGGAACCAGAATCATAAATACAAGCAAAGGCGGTGAAAAAAGCTGGTAAACGTTGATTTTTACACAAGTCGCAATAAAATAAATGTTCTAGAAAATGCGTAGGATCGCCGCCCGCGAAGCAGGCGGCGGTTACAGACCGCCACCCTACAGGCGGCGGTCACGAGACCGCCACCCAGGGAAGGCGGCGGTTTCGTCACTGAAGACCAAAAGGCAAAGGAAAAGAGAGGGAAGGAAAAATTAAAGCACGCAGGGGCTAAACGGGTTATACGCAGATGTTAACGTGTACTGGAGAGCTTTTTCGGATCCCGAACACCTTGCGAGGAGACCTGTATCATCATTGGGGCACGTGTAACATTCTTTGCTATTTGGATGTTGTTGATTCTATCCATGCAATTAAAGAGGTACATAGTGGTATTTGTGGAGCACATACTAGTGGCATGGTCTTAGGTAAAAGCTATCGAGAGTAGGTTATTATTGGCCTACCATGGAATTTGATTGTTGCAACTTCGTAAAGAAGTGTGATCTATGCCAAAAATATGGAAATTTAATACATGCGCTAAAGACAACCCTTACAACCTATTGCAATGCCTCGCCATTCTCTAAATGGGGCCCGGATCTCATAGGAAGCTCCATCCTTCTTCATCAAACGGTCATACTCACATCATCATCGCCATCGAATACTTTACCAAATGGGTAGAGGTTGTCCCTCTTACCTATGTCATTGGTGCGTATATTTAAAAATTCATCATGAACCATCTCATATGTCGTTACAGATCCCCTCGGCCATGTCACCGATAATGGTAAATCCTTCAAAAATAAAACAATTAAAATGTTGTGTCAACACTTCCATATCCAACTTAAGTGGTCTACCCCATATTACCCTCAAGGTAATGGATATGCATAAGCCACCAACAAGACCCTCAGACGGATTATGGAGAAAATGGTCGATAAAACCGACTGTAATTGGCATCTGCAGATACATCCCACCCTCTGGGCCTATTGTACCTCCATCTGCACTCCTACCGGTGCAACCCCTTATTCACTTATCTATGACACTAAAGCCATCATACCTTTGGAAGTGGAGCTTCCCTCCCTAAGAATATCTCTCAGAGACTATCTTGATAAAGACGAGGACTACAGGGTTGCTCACCTAACAGAGTTAGAACTATTAGATGAAAGGCGTATTAGAGCGCTCAATCACCTAAAAGTCTATCAGAACAGAGTGTCCAGAGGATATAACAAATGCATCATTCATCGGGAATTTGATGTAGGAGATCTAGTTCTCAAAGAAAATCAGAAGAATACGTCAAAGACAAAGAAAAGAAAGGAAAGTTTGAGGCTAATTGGTTAGGTCCTTATGTTGTAATTGCAAAATATGGATCAGAGCCTACAAACTTGCATATTCTAGATGGTGAAGAGCTTCTAGAACCTATGAACGCCATGCACCTAAAGCGGTTCTATGCTTAGGCATGACGAGAATATCAAATAAGAACTAAAAATAGAAAAATAAAGAAAAAACAAGAAAAAAATGGAAAAATGAGAAAATAGTAAAGAAAAAGTAGGTTGTCCTTATGTGAAAACCACACAATTGTGGCACAATGGGCAGGTATTTGAGTGAAAACCAGTTTTTGGCACTCAAGGAAGATTCACTGGACACAAGTTACTCTTACGGAAGGACGGGTAATCATTACCACTTTTTAGATATGACTTCTTCTGCTAGGTCTATGAACCCTATTAGGGCCACCTTTGCCTTGCCATGATCGGGTTTGTTTGCTATTATATCTGCATGGGGGACATTACCTTTGTATAATCCTATCTAACACCGAGCATGAAAATACGTTGCCTGCCCTTCTTGCATGTACACGCATGGCATTCTGCCTTTTGTACATTCCCACATCACGTTGGGGGCATCCACGCTTCTTTGTTCTTACACATTGCTTTCAGAACATAACCTTCAAAAATACAAAAACATTTAGAAAATGATACACAAAAATCTAAACATCTGGAAAATTTCCCTTTTTAGGGATAAAGCTACATTCATCTCACAATGTTATCTTAGGGAAACCTAGACAACAATGAAAACGTAGCTGTAAAAACTTATCTTTTTAGATAAACCCAAAAACATTAGAAAATATGTCAATGTTGTCCCGAAAACAAAGTAGTGCTTTAATTACTTTTAGTTGTTGGTTTGTATAGTTTTGATGTACTTAGTCTATTGAATTGTTGGTTCTTTAAATGGATCATTTGCTTATCTGATTTTGAATCTTGTTTGATTTAAATTATGTATTGCATTACATACATTTGGGAACTCTCATGCTTGTAAACAATTGTTGTAGGCTTCTTTATTTTGTTATGTGTATCTATTAAAGTTCATTTTTACTTGCTTAGATTAGATCTCATTTTTAATCTCTTGTTAAACTTTTGCATGTGTTTGTTTAGTTGTAGTTTGTTGTGTTGTTTGTATGTGTATATTTGTTTAGTTTTGTTAACTTTTGCTTGTGTTTTTTGCACAGTTGTTTGTTATCACATCTATCATCTATCATTTCATCACATTTCTAACATCATTCACTACATCATATATATACAAAAATGCTAAGTATTACATCATGCATGTATGCTAAGCTAATCATCACATATCGTATCATCAATGGGAGAAAGAGGGGTTGCGCATAATCACAAATATATCCCCCCACACCAATATCATCTAGTATCATCCCAAGTGCTAGCATAAAAACTCGAAACAACTCATTAAACCAAAACATATGGTGCTATCTACGAGATACATCATCAATATGAAAGCTTGAAATATACACATTTTCGAATCTAAGGTATGCCACATACATAAAGGAAGAACAATCATACATCATAAATCCATCATAGTATGATACATCAAAATTTCCATATATACATGTGTAACTGTCTGTGTCGCACTTAAAAATAATACATCATCGATACAATATGCCATCAAAAAAAGGGGCATGCATCAAAAGAATCGAGCCTTCATCATGAGGCATCATCAAAATAATGGTATACACAACTATACATCAAAATCAACCTTCATAAGAGGCATGTATACAAGATATATGTACAAAAAGAATATAGAGCTCAACCACAGCTCTCGCCCTCGTAGGGCTCCCGGGTCTGTCACCTAGTCGATGGAATAATGGTGGCTGTGATGGACCTGCACCAGGGGTACCACCAAACTATCTAGATGGCCCCTGTCCAGCCGGCTGCTCTGGTATAGGCTACCTAACTAATCTCATTGAATGACCTGATCTCCGCGACCTGGAGCCGCCACACTCACACTCGTATCGATTCTTTGGAATGATACTAATCGCTGATCTGTTAGCTGCACCGCCCTAAAGTAGGTAGTCCTATAGTACAAGGCCTCACCGCCTGATCACATCGCATCTCGTATCAAATCTGCATCTCTAGAAGCGAGAGCTACTTATAGGGTGACATCTCATTGATCTGTCACTTGACCAATATCAGCTTGGGCTTGTCTCAGGGCCACAGCCTCTCGATCCCTATTTGTCGTGATAACTCGCACCTGGGCTCGTGCTCGATCCCTCGTGCTGCAGTAGCCACCGGGCTCGTGTCTGGATCTGATCCCTCTAGCCCACAACCATCTATACCTAAGTTTGTGATTGATGTAGGAGGCTCAATATCTGAGCCCCCTGTGTGGCCATCTCCGGATCCGACTTGTGCCATGAAACACCTGCATCAATGCCCAGGTGGCATGTGCTCTAGCCCTATCCCTCTCGGCCTATACAAATATGCCCTCAGGCGAGTGCCCGATCTCGCTCGATGTGAGGGCTTGTCACTGTGCCCTTTCCTCATCTCTCTCCCCCCACCCTGTAATCGTACGACAATATGGCCAGAATCGCCGCCTGAAGAACAGACCGTTGCCCACCCACAGCCGCTACTCTCTAGAATATCAAGTGGTGGGCCCTACTCTAGAAGTACCTGTTGGAGAGGGGTATATATCCATATTGGAATGCCCACTGGGGCCACTCTATATCTACGCCTGTATACATGTCTCGGCTTGGGCACGGGGCCCTATCCTCGTGGCTGCTATGGTACGGGCCCCCCGTCCCCTCGCCTCTAACATATTAGTGCACATCATGCCCACCCTCATCATCGTCATCATCACTATCAACGCCGCCAATGGCTCCACCCTCGTCACCACTAGGAGGTCCTACTAGAGGAGGTCTCACACCAGTGTTATACGTCGCTCTAGATATAGTCAAACAGCACAGAAGCACACCATGATACTAGGGCCCGTACTCAGGAGTAGTGCCGGGATCCCTAATCTGTCTCAATGGCACCCAAATAATAGGTGCCACCGCACAAAAACTGGGATAAAGGTGCTCTGTTGTGAGTAATCTGTGGCCCCATGTCAAAATGCTCTTGGGCTCTGCGAGCATACCATATATCTGGCCTAGGAACATCCTGGGTAATGCCGAACTGCCTATGGCACCGATCAACCCTGTATATCTCTCGCATGTAGCTACGACTTCCTAGAATGAAATGCTCTACAGTGGTAGTACTGAGCTCTAAGCCATCCTCGGGCCACTGGAAATGTCTATAAGGCCTCCAAACCATGGAAGCCTGCCTCAGCTCATCTAGCTCACGTCGATAATGATATATAACCCCCATGTTGGGTAGTACATCGTCCCCTTGGGACCCAACCCATCGTCGATGGCTCGTCAGGAGCCCGAACTCTCAGAACACCTAAGGGGTGATCAATGGTAATATGGTCCCATGCCCAAATCTGCAGGAGGCAAGCAGGTCCTACCATCTTCTAACGGTAGTAAGTAATCAAATGGAGGTCCAGTATATATGTGCTAATATGCACTGACCCCAGCAATAGGTCTCTCCCTCCACTAAACCAAGAATCACTCCCAGGAGTCCAAGCGGAAATGAAGCACCGGTCTTGTCAGGGAATAAAAATCCATTGACAAAAGCCATCATATAGACCACTACTCGGTCTAACTCTAGATCATCTATACATCGGGATAATCTGATGGACATCCTGCACCATGGTATAGTAGGGATGCCGAATAAATGTATAATATGTCGTTGAATATCGGTCCCAAGCTTGTAGTCTGGATGAGCTGGCCCTGAATAGGAACCCGCATGATGTGCCACACGTCCTCCAAGCGTAATAGTGATCTCCCGATCGGGAGCCGAAACACTTGACTCTTGCTTTATATCATCTCTCTGTTATGGCTGTCAAGAGGCCATGGTCCAATGTAATCTGTGGCATCTCCGCCACATGAGACAATCCGTCACATGTAAAAGGCTCTCCAGAGTCGCTCTATCATCGTCATCAAACTACGCCTCTATAATAGCTAGCCGACCGTAGCGCTCATGAGTCTGCAGAACGGGTAGTATACGCTGCAAAATCAACACAAGTGTTAGGTACTTACTTATTTCTATTTTTCTAAGGAAAAATGCTTCTTAAAAACATCTAACTTACTACTTATTCTTTTCTTCTGAACTAATCTAGTCTACTTTTCTTCTATAATTGGCTATTTTTAGCCAGTTGTCTTTTTCCCTTCATTCTAGCACATACGCGCATCCTTTGGCACCTACGTGCCCTAAACGACGCATACACGCCCTTTCGACGCATATGCACACTAACTCCTTTCTTTCCTTTTGGCGCACGACACACAGGACGCATACGCACCAGTGCATGACGCCTATGCACTGCCGATGCGCGCGTGTGCGCGCGTGTCGTTTCTAGCCTAAACTGACGCATACGCGCCCTCCGCCATCGTAGTTCTTCCTATGGGTACGCGCGTGCACGCACCCACTTCTTCCAAATATGTATGTATGTGCATCCTTGCCTCCCGTGAATAGATGCACGTGCGCATCCATGTCGATCGATGCATACACATGTGCGTACTTGTCAAGCCGATGCATACGCCCACGCGTATGTGTCAAAAAGATCCTACCTACCCTAGAAAAGCCCTATAAAGTGCAATAAATTCGTAATTAATGGGAGGGATAGGCCACTCACGTATGGTCCATCCACTGGATCCCACATGAACTCTCGGATGCGATCTACACGTCTCCTCCTGCTCAGTATTCTCGCCATCTCACTCCAGGGCTATCACTCTCGCTCATGGTAAAAATTTACAAGAGCTCTGGTAGAAATGAATTGGTCATGATTGTTTTACCGACCCCAGGTGGGTATATTTACCGTCGCAGTGCCCCTGGGGCATGTTTTCTCCGTCGTGATCATTCTAACCTTCTTCTATCCCTTTGTGATAATTATTTTTGTATTAAAATAATTATTTTTACTAATTTTCACACGCTAGGGCACTTCGTGTCATCCAACGGTCACTTCTCCGTCGCACTAAAATAATTTACGCATCTTTCAGGCACCTTTTCCCGCCTTTTCCTCTAATTTTCATCTATTTTCCTCGTCATGCTAATTATTTATTCATATTTTTTTTAATGAATTCTTCTCGACTCGTCTTTCTTCTTACAAGCATATATCCTAGCTCTTTGGCAGCTTCACCTTCCCGTTACCGCCTTCACACGTACTTTTAGAAGATCTTTGATCTTTTGAAATTCTTCTAACCGATCAAAAAACCTAAAAAGGAAAAAAATTCAGAAAAATATTAAAGTACATTAAAAATGGCTCAAAATTGGTTAAACCGATCATCTACGGTTGAAATTTGTGTCTATTACATGACACTCATCCCAGATCTTGCTGACATTTTCAAACATTTCAAAACAACGACTCGCGCATCATCCAAATCTTCAATCACCTACACAAGCTATGTTGCTTACTTCGTTTGTATTCTGGGGCACTATTGGTTGCCTGGTATTGTTTTCGTCATGCACATTGCTTTTTCGCTGACCCAAGTGTCCTCCATCTTTCCCCTTGCATAATACACCTTGTTTGGGGCATCATGCTTCACCCTTGTCGTTTATTAGAACATTTGGGACTTCATCTCGATAACAAAATATTTGTGCAACTATCTTAAATGTTGTTGGTTTAAGTGTGTGTGATTGTACTTATTTCCTGTTAGGTGATTTTATTTATTTCTCGTATTGCATTGCATTCGTGTATGTTGCATGGAGTTGGTCATTTTTTTAGCATAGGACGGTTGTTTGTATCTTGGCTTTTCATGTCATTTTACGCTTCCGTCGCATGCTCACATTTTAATAAGGACCCATGAGGAGGATTCTAAGCATTATGATGATTAAGTATTGATAGCAATTAATTTGCGGATAGCTCAATATCCCTTTTTCCTCTAGTTTCTCGTCTTCTCTGAGCACTTTTCTTTCTATTTGTTTCTTTTCGATCGTTGATCGAGTTTCTTCATCGCCCTATCAACACTCGAGGGGGCATTCGTCATCCTTCATCCTATTAATTTTTCTTCTACCCCTTCAAAAAAATTTATACTTGTTTGCGTTTGTCTACTTTCTTTGAAGTGACGTAGCTTACGTCACCTCAAAGAGGGGCAAATGTAGACACATGTAGTTTGATCAATACACTATTATTTCTAATGGTGCACTAACGCTTCTTCCCTTTGCAAATTGATGGCACACCGCCAATTAGACCTATCTAACTCCCTTCTCACGACACCCTTTTGGTCGTTTTTCCTCTTATAAACCATTTAAACAGGTGTTATAGCCTTGTTCTAACTACATTAGCTTCTTATTCTCTTTCTAGCTTACTTCTATTAGCTCCTTGGAAGATCAATCCACTTCGTTGGATTGATTAAGCTCTTTAGAAACCCTTCAGAACCCTAATTACTCTCTAAGAGAGATTAATTAGTCTAACCTAGGTTAAATACCCTAAACATAGTCAAATCACACTTTGACTTGCTAAAGTGCTTTTTGGACTTTAGCCTTTGTCCCACATGCACCCAAATCTCCCATTTCTTCCAAACCAAAAACTATAAATAGGGCTATACCCCCTCCCTCATTTCCTAAGAATTCTCTCTTCTTCCTAGCATAGATTATAGCAATTTGTTTAGGCTTTAGATTGTATTTCATCTTCTTCCATTTGAGCTAAAAGCATTTGATTTTGTATTTCATAGCATTAACATGGAGTAAAAGGGAAGATCCATTGGCCTTGAAGCCATTAATGGGGAGATCTCTTTCTCTTAAACACATAATTGAATGCTTAGATCCTCTTAGGTTCATTATTTCAAGCTTTCAAAGAATAGAGGTTAACTTCATTTGCTTAGTTTGCATGTTTATTTCAAATTAATGTATGCAAAGAAGAAAACCTTGCTCATTTCTTATCACATGGTCCATTGATCATATTGTTAAAAGCCTTTGGGGTTTCTTCGGAGTTTCTTACCCCAAATCCATGGCTTTTGTAACTTTTCATTGAACACATAAAGCTCTATGAAACCAATAGTTACAAAAACAACCCATGCTAGATACCTAGGTATACACTGAGAAAATTGAACCACCTAAAAAGGAAAACTTGATTAAATTGGTTGGTAAACAATTTCTTAGTTTCATGTTTGCATAGCTTTTTAGCAAGTGTATTATTATTCAGAGCATTTTTGTGGGATTTCGTTGAATGATGAAAGGAAATTTTCCCATATTCATTTTGGCTTTGAATATGAATAATGGTGTCACCTATAGGGAAGAGATGAGGGACAGGTTTATCATACTTAGATTCTACTTCTCACATATAAGGTTGACAAAATCCATTTTGATTTTGACAACAAAGTTTGCATTTCAATATATCTGTTAATTTTATTGATAAAAGTATGGGCACCATTTGTATTGTAATTAATATACAAACTCATTGTGTCCACATAGGGTATTTGCACATATATGAAGACCCTTATTTTGGGCATTTATTTGTAACTATCCTATGTGGTTATAATTAGTGTGTACATTGATTGCACTAACAAACTAGTTTGCAGGATATGGTGGTGATATTTTGCGAGAGAGCAATTTCATCGTTTTTGGTATGCAAACAGTTTGCTTCTATCCTATTTATAGTTCAAAATGTTGGGATAGATATTTCATTGACAAATTCACATGATTCAGTTTTGACTCTTGTCTATTTTTGGCATATGGTGGTCTAAACATTCTGGATCATGTTTGTGATATTATAGTGATTGACAATTTCATAGGGACAATGGACACTAGCCTATTTTTGGCATGTAGTTGTCTTTATATACTGATCTATTTTGGTGGAATTATTTTTACAGTGATTGGTCGTATCACAGAGTATCGGTTGATAGTTGCTTCTTTTGGCGAACAATTGTCTATTTTTAGATTGCTTGAATTTTTGTGATGGTAATTACGGCCACCGGGATGACAAATTACTCGGGCTCACAATCTGCTTGCATAGATTACGAGAATCACAAAGTAACAATGGGGCAATTGCCTCTTTCGGCAGCAATTGTTTATTTTTAACTGATTGATTTTTTGTGATAAGATTTTCAACAATATGCAAGGATATAACCCATAATGTTATTTCTATGGATCATGTATGTGTTTGTGATATGCAGGAAGATGATTAACAACATTTGTGGGTGGAAAATAGCTTTTGTAGACAAAAAGCCTTCTCAGTGGGGAGGTGTGATCTGGAGATCAAATCAGTGGGCAGAGTTTCCCTAAATATTCCAAGATCATTACAATACAGTTGAAGACTTCGAGAGATTTTCGTTGCTTGTTTGAGCTTTTGAAAAAAACTCCGTTGGAGCAAGTACCGTTCGCAAAGATTCTAGTTGAAGGAGCAAAAATAAGAGCAACTGACCAATCACGCTGCGACATGTGGCAAAATGAAATTGAGAAAAAGTAAAAAAATAGTTTTGTGAATCTGGTCTTGGACGCTCGTTTGTAGACGAGTGGGCCTCACGATTTTTAGTCAGTGGGGCCCTCAATCGGAGTTTGACACATTTTTTTATTGGAGGGGTGTCTTTGTCGTCATTACTTCATTATGCTATTGCCACAATATTGTATATATTTGCCTCTCGGTGTATTTGCAAGATGCATGGGATATATTGCAAGGCATCAGAACTATGTTATGTTGTATATACGACCAAACTCGGGCGAGTTAGAAGAACCAAGCTATCTATGTGGCACAACAAACATGCGTTGCTTGAGCTAACCAACCCAAGCCCAACTGGCTCACTCCTCAATGTCGCCGAGCCCAAGTTAGCTCGCTCCCAACATAGTCCACAACCCAAAAATACACGGGCGAGCCAACATATTCGTTGAACGACTCAACCAAGTGCCAAACATAGCCATTGCCACTACGTGGCATTAACTAAAATCTTGCCTAAGCCACCAAGGCATATCAATCATTCCCTTTTAAACAAAACAACCACTCATCCCCCTATAAATATGGGATTTACCCCACTTTGAAAAATAGAGAGGTGGAGGTGGTTATAGGGTTCGACCCCTAATAACGCGGATGGTAAATTTAAGCCTTACCACCATATCAAAGGCAACCGACAAGATATAAATAGAGGCATTTTTATTTGTATAAGCTAAGTCCAATCACCTTTGTGTATATGCCGATAATAGAGCAGTTTTGGAAATCCACATTTTGGAGCACTTAAGGGCAAAATCGGTCTCAATGTAAAATGAGAAAATGCTCCAAATTCGAGACAAATACGGTGATATATTTATTATTCTAATTTGGAGTTTGTATGCCATTTTTGTAAAGCATTTTGTGTAGATTTTGATGGAGAACTGGAAGAAGATCCACTTGTGAAGCCGAGAATAAAGACAGAAAATGGTTGCCAACCTTTAGGCCATTGAGAAGCCCCTTTATTTTTCTTCTGTTTATTCTGATTGGGTGATAGCGAGGGGCAAGCCTCATGAAGATGCCCAATTTGGTGGCATAACTGGAATCGAAAGTCCGTGTTCTCATAATCGAGAATTTGAATCCACTTGAAGCCATCATGGATTAATTCCAATTTGTTTGGAAGACCTTTGCTGAAATCTACCTCAATGCAAATACGGGCATAGGTGAACAACCCTTGTTTAGACTGCTCATCATCCAACTTGATGAATCGACCAAGAGAGTCACCAATAGCCGCACAAACTGCAGGGTGCTAGAAGGGAAGAGGAAGATTGGGTAGATGAACCCAAACCGATATTTTGAGACCACCATAGAAGAGGGATCAAAATCTAGAAACCATGGTGTAATAAAGAGGCCAACCCTACCCCAAAACCAGGGACCCTCATTAAAAACCCGTTGGTAATCTGTAGGAGAGGAGAACTGAACAAAAAAACCCTTGGCACATAACTGGATCTCACAATCATGGGACCAAGTAGAGTAAATCCATTGATGCAACTCTTCACTCCGAGGCCAAAATCCATTAAATCTACAGATAATGGCAGAATTTTTAAGGGCACAAATTGAATTAGTTACCTCTGGGAGTGAAAGGGTAACAACAGGGGTGTTTGCTGCCTTTTCCACAATGAATTGTGCATCAAGAGCCCTCGAAAAAAACCCGTTCGTGTGCCCGTAGTAGCCGCCAAGAATTTTTTTAGAGGAGCCACTGGAGGTCCAGAGAACCCGCTGCCTCCACTTTTGCCATCTGTGCTGACACTGTCGGCTCTACCTGGCCGTCCCCATCCGCAGCTTCCTTTGGCCTTGGCATCGACGGGTAAGGGTTAGGGCTTTGCGGCGCGTCCATTCTGTGTCCTTCGCCAAACCTCCAGGCAGATTCAAGTCCGGTGTTTCCCTGCACGACCGCACTTCCCCATTGCTAAAGCCCTACCAGAACTGGCGGCGTAGCCACATCGGAGCTAGGGTTTTGCGAGCCTTCATTTTTGTCTCGTGGCTAGTGATCAAAACTTGACGTTAAAAAGTTTTCATTTCATTTCATTTTATATTTTGGTGGACAAATAGCCCCCAATTTCTTTCATTGGATGTATTTGTTGATTCAAAATTGCGAGAATTTTGACCTTGTTTTTGTCACAAAACCCCGTGTTATATTCAGTCTGTTGCTGATGAAATTCATGTTTCAATTCCAGTAAAGAAGAAGAAAGAGAAAGTATTGTGTGGAAGGCATGGGAGAGCTCAGATGAGGTTGAGGGGGCTGGGGCTGTGTCAAGAATGAGCATGGGAGGGAGAGGGATAGATGATCATAATGCAGCAGTCACACTAGCTTCCGCTCTCAGGGACGTCTTTGGAGACTCCGACTCCGACTCTGACTCATCATTCCACACGCAGGTTGGCAGTAAAGAAAAACAAGTAATAGAAACAGTTTGGGAACAAGTTAAGGAGATAAATGGGCTGTGGCTTTGCAAAAATTTCCTTTCTCCTCAACAACAGGAGGAACTTCTTCATTGTATTCAACAAGGTAAGGTTAACACTTTTAACCATATTTCCTTTTCCTCGCCCACAACTGTAAATAAGAAAAAACTCACTTCACCAAACAAATGATCAAAATCAATTAATTCTTAAAACATGTGAATAGTCTTTGATTTGATCTACACTAGCCAGATAAGTAAGTGTGTGTGGTCTTTTATTCTGCCACATAACTCCAACACTATACTGTATACACCAAATATATTCTCTGAAATGAAATCCCGTTTTCAACTGCAAAAATACAAGGATCCTGAGCGCGAGTGTTTCAGCAAACCATTAAGTCATATTTAGATAGCATATTACATGTAACGTTACAAAATTACAATGCATACTTCTAACCTAAACGGATAAACATTGTAACACAATCTGAGATTCTAATTCTATTTCTTTCTTTGAAGAATCCAGTCTAAAAATTGTTTTTCTTTGATAGAGTGGCAATCAGGACTGTTAAATAGGGGTTCCATGGAGGGGGCAACTGGAGCTATATCTTACAAACAGGTGGTCACATACAACTTCAAACTAAAGTTAACATAAAAAAAAAAAAAAAATCTTTGCCACAAAATCAGGAGTAGCTGCTGCATGGAAAACCTATTTCCATTGAAGGGTAGCAGTGGAGGGCTGGAAATTTGCTGTTGTAGAGCCAGGTTGTTCCATGCAACCCTTTAAATTATCTTCCTTGTTGGCTTAAACAAACTTAAATGACAAACAAAGAGGAAACAAGAGATCCTTTTAAATTATTGCTTGATGAATCTCTCGCAAAGTTTAAATTATTGATTGATGAATCTCTCGCAAAGTTGAGGAAGGAGATAATGGATCAGTTCATCAATTTCCTTTTACTAGTGTTTGAGGTATCCTCCTCTTTGTCCAGCACACCCTTTAATAGACTTTATATATTGCTCTTATAGAAGGAAAAACCAACGGAGATGGAAAAGACAAGTGGAATGACCAATTGAATTCCTATTTGTGTATATATAACTTTTTTGCCAATGAAAAAGTAACATTTGCATTTTTAAATGGTGATTTAAATGTCAAAAAATGGTGGGCATCATATCGTCTTCAAAACAACAAAGAAAAGGATGTAGACAAAGGAGAGCAGTTTTCATGGAAAGACATCTTTTTGCAGAGATTGCTACCATTGTACATAGCTCTCTCATATTAGTGATTTTTTTGTTTACATTGCAATGCCATTTTTTATCTCTTCATGTATTATTTGCCTCAATTTTATTTCTGTTATATCAGATTTAGTTATATGGCATGTCTTCCACCGAGTTGCCAATTAAATTTGGATCATTCCTAGAAGAAAGGTTTTAAAATAGCCAATACTAAAGAAACAAGTATATGTATACTTTTACTGATGTAAGAAAGATTGTACACATTTAATTATATCAATTTTTTAGTTATATCAAATTCACTCTGCCTATACAAGTACCTTAGCTCAACAGTAAATCACCTCAACAATTCCCCAGTATTTCATTGTAGGATACCTTACAGGAAGATTGCTTTTGTAATTTTTTAATAAATCTTGAAAACCACAAGGCACACCAGCCTTAATGTGGAGAAGTGGTATCACAGCTTTAAATGCAGAAGTGAGAGAAGCTCAATATGCAAGTTACCAGTGTTTAAGTTTTAAGCTTTAAAATGGGCCGTGACTCCAGGATAGTTTTCAAAGTATAAAGAAGGTGTCACAACTCAATACCCAAAACCTTGTGTCAATCATTAGAACAATTGGATAAGTCTAGTAGAATGTGTTAGTTATTATTATATATTGATGTATACAATCATTCAATCAATTATAGTCACATTCAATAAATCAGTTACTTATCATTTATGGTGTCACTATTAGGAATACATACCTGGCAGGAGATAGCATCCATTGTTATACAGTATAATTACTATATTCCAATTCCGTCATAGTATCCTCCTTTATTTTTTCCCCAACATGTTAGAATTGCACCCCAAACCCGGACGATGGTTATGCAGTCATTATTAGGAATAAGTCAGATAACTGGTTATGCAGGCATCATTGCTATTTGTAATAAATCAGTTACCCAGTGGTCTTGAGGATGGGGGCTACATGATTTTTTCCTGCAGCGCTGCTGAATATTTTTTTCCGAATGTTCAGCATAAAATATAGTTTCATGCTATTCTTTAAATTTTAAAGGGTTGTTGCTCTGCTCAGAAAAATTTGGTGGTCCTTTGGTAGCAGATTCTTTAACAAATGATTAACTACACATTGACTGTTATGTGGCAGGAAGAATTTTAAGTGGGTGGGTAGAGTTCCAGCCCCCAGCTTTCCATGCCTGCCATGGTAACAGGGTTCAGCCAGACCTCACGGAGTTTTCATAAACCTCAATTTTTTTAAAGAGGGTGAACCTTTGGACTAAATCTGCCAATTTCAGGTTAACCTATTGACTGTGATGTCAACCCCCATTTTTGTCACATGAGCATTGCTTTCCAGCCCAGATGCTTTGAAAACCATGATGGACAGAGTGAAAATTATAGTGGTCGTGCAGATGCATCGTATCCAGATGTCACTATATTAATCGTCATGAATTATATGATCTAGAATTTTTTTCTTTTGAAGATGTTGAAATTGACATTTTACAGCCAAATGGCTGTAGGGCCTAGACTATGGAGACTCAAGAAGAAGTGCCACTTTTAAGGATTTTATGATAGTGTGATATACAATTTTTGGAATATTATGAACATTG
Source organism: Taxus wallichiana var. yunnanensis (assembly GCA_018340775.1). Taxonomy (NCBI): domain Eukaryota; kingdom Viridiplantae; phylum Streptophyta; class Pinopsida; order Cupressales; family Taxaceae; genus Taxus; species Taxus wallichiana. The sequence continues at coordinate 169,728,085 of CM031244.1, forward strand.
GGCATCGAAACATTTCTTGAATCTTTGTTGTTGTGGATGATTCCATCCCCTTTATTGCTACTGCTGTTACCAATTCTTATGTGGCAGTGGTTATTGAGCCCAAACCATTTCATTCCCTTGCTACATGGCCGATTTTGGCCTATGTTGCCAGGATACGGATACGGGTATGGGTTCGATACACGGATACGTCAATTTTAAAAACCCTTGGGTACGATACGTTCGTACACACACACATATATAAAATTTATATACATCTACTCATTTTACTCATTTTTTAGTCCATAAAATACTAAAATAGTAATACAAAACTTGAATCAATGTTCAAAACATTCAATATACTATGTAATTATAAATTTAGAAATTAATTTTTAATTATTAATAAATAATAAAAATATACATTAAAAAACTAAAACTATATAATAATCAAATCATTAATAATAAGCTTAACTCCTTGGACAATTGTCCGGGAGAGCAAAGGATCGCCATGATCACAACATGGCAATTTTTAATGCAATCAGTGATTTCCTTGAACAACATGTTCGTAGCATTTCTGTGCTTAGTGAGATCCCGGACACTCTGTGGGGAATGGACAAGGAGAGCAGTCAAACCATAGCAAAGTTGGATGCTAAGGACCCCATAGACATGACAATGGTGGCTCTCTTTACCTCGCTATAAACTATCAAATCCAGAATTACTAGAGCTGCCAAGAAGTAAAGGAGGTCTTCGTTGCAGATGCTGCTTTTCATCGTTCTTTTTGCTGTTTTTGGCTGCATTGTTGCAGCGCATGCTCTGTTTTGCTTTTCTGTAGTAACTTTTTGGTTACGGTTGGCTTTAACGCCTATTCTGGATGTTGATCCATTTTTTGTGGAACCTATTAATGTTTTATCTGGCTTTTAGGCCCTCTATGTAAACAGGGTATAGTCCCTTCAAAACTATTTACCATTAATAAAAAAGAAAATCATTAATAATAAATATTAAATAACAATACAAATTTATAAACTTAATAACAAGGTAATAATTAAAAAATAAAAATAAACTTAACAATAAAAACTTAATTAAATATAATAATAATAAAAAGTTAAAACTTTATTAAAAACATAACAATAAATATTTTAGGTAAAACTTAACAATAAAACTAAAAACTTTATTAACAAATTTATAATAAAGAAATTAATAGTTAAAACTTTAAAAGTTAAAAATTGAATAATAATAATAAGTTAAAAATTTATTAAAACCCTCCCGACCAGGCCCGACCAAGGCAAATGGTATGCGGCAACGGCATCGGTGGAATCATGGCTCCCAGCGGTGAGTCGGGAAGAATCGTGGCTCCTTGGTGGCGGTTGGAAGAATCGTGAAGCTTCTTTTCACTCTCCTCAGCAGATTCCACTTTTGGCTCCGACATTTCCCGACTTCTCACACAAAGAAACAACTGAAAAACTTTTTAGATTTTTTTTTGCCCTGCCAATTTTAATGAATTTTTGTTGTTTTATCTTAAATTTTGTTGTTTTATCTTAAATTTTTGCTTGGATTCTTGGTGGATACGTGGGGTTTGTCTAGGTACGTCCAAACATACTCGTGGCGAACCACGGGACGAACCCCCAAGTACCACTTCAGACATATCCGTACCCAAACCTTGACGTATCCGTATCCGATACGTATCGACACGAGGGGTTCGGGGGGTTTGGGACGAACCACGACATCATAGGTTTTGGTTGTTCTTAAGCTTGTACCAAAAACATTTCTTGTGATGTCTTTTAGTTCTTGTAATACTTCACAATATCATCATGATTTGGTAATCAACAAAAGTTACACTTTCCATGCATCTCGCCTTACATATCTCTCTAGTAGATGGTTGCATGATGTCCCCATATTCGAAAATGTCATAGTATTCATACCAGGAGTGTTTGAAGATCTGGTGGTCTTTAACCAATTGTCTTTGGACATTTATTTTAACGATGGCCTTCTTGTCCGCACTCAATACCACCATTTTGCATTTCATTTCTTTTTGATATATTGTATTTTGTACATCCTCTTGAGCATGACATGCAATTGTTGGTGGTCAAACTTGCACCTGTGTCTCAGATCTGGTAGAACCGAGTCGTTTGAAACAACAATGGAACCGTATCCAAGTTGTGGGACCTTGTGCGCTTGTGATGGATATCCGGAGAAGGCCGGTTCCTCTATTTATTTCTCTGCTTCTATCGCTCACAATGTTGGAAGGGAAAACTAAGCTAACAATGCCAAGGGACCAAGGATAGAAGGGTAACAAAAAGGAAAACCAAACTAAAAGGGAGGCGATAGCACTAGAAAAAGTGGGATGAACACTATTTGTTTTGAGTGAAAACGAAGGAGAAAGCACGAGGGAAGGCTAGGCACGTGTAGCACAACCTGAACGCGTTCACACCATTGATTTCATGAAACACAACCAAAAAAAGAGCTGCAAGGAACTTATGGTGACACAACAAGCATACAATGTAAAAGAGAGGCAATGAAGAAGAATATAACACGTTAAGACAAAGAATACTCACAAAACGATGCTTCTATTACTTCTAGGTATGCACAATCGAGTTATAATGGTGTTTGAAGGCCGATATTCACATGCACGAACCAGATCTAGAGGTCTACTGACTCAGAATGCAGAGATAAAGAATCCTTAGCAAACACTAAAGGATGCACAAATGTCTAACCCTTTACAATGAGCCGAGCTCTTACATTTATAGATTGATTGATGAGAGAAAAGAGGAGAATGAGGAAAATCCGATTTGAAACTCAACCACCAGCCATATCAATGCCTGCAAATCCAATCTGTCAAGTGCGGTTCTCCATGTTTGTTTGGCGTGTTAGAGAAGGAAGAAAGGCAGATCGGATAAAATCTGGGTGGTTGAAGCAATCGGATCACACATTAATGGCGTGAAAGACGTTTTCCAACTCCTCACCTACCAAATCCACTAAAATTTGAATTTGAATGGTCTAGCATGTAGCATACGTCAACAACTTTCCAAAAAGTCTGGGCGCACAAGGATCTGAGCACTGGAACAAAAGTTATGACTGTCAGAAGATCTGCAGTGCAAACTTGGGCATGCAAGACACATGGTGTGCGTGGATTGGTTGAAGAAATGGCCAATTGTTGATTTGTTGTCACTTCGCCACGTGTCACCCACTTGTTTAATGCGAGGATTGGCACCTGTTGGCACGCTTTGATTGGTTGCGTGTAGCACACTCAAAGTCTGACAGATACCACGTGGCACAAAATAGCGTAGAAGAAGGCGCAACACATGCGCGCGGAAGGTTGAGGCGCAGGAGGAAAGCAGAGGAAGGGCGCGCTGACAAAGGTGGCGCGCATGGAGGAAATGGGAGAAATACCCAAGGAACGAACATATGGTCGAGGTGGAATTATTACAAAGATAATGTGCGGGAAGGGAGAAAGGCGCGCAAGAATGCCAAGGACTTAGCTAATTGGGAAGCAAGTCTAAGGTGCATGCGCAGGGTGAATGAATTTGGGTAGAAGGCGGATGCGCTAAGGGTGCGTGAAAGGGAAGAGTGGAATAAAGAGGAAAAGGAAAATGGAAGGAAGGAAGGCTTAGAAGCGGAGCATGCAAAGAGCGCGTGAGGAACTCCACAAAGAGATGTGCCAAGGAGATAAGCTGAAGTGCGCAACCCGGCAATGAAGATCTCAGAGCCAGAATATGAATATAAGTTGTCCAAATAACTAGGAGAGTTATTTGGATAACAATTTTGGCGACTTTCGGGGCCATCTTCTTGCTAGATGAAGGAGATCAATAGCCTATAACATCCATTGGGCATGGAGTCTGCTATGTATATGAATTTCTGATTTGTAACCTTGAAGAACTGCCCCTTGAAGTCACTTGATAATCATTTCGGCTTTGTTTGAATCTTGGCTGCTGAAAGCTGTTGGAAGATTACCGACATCTTGGAAGCAAAAGAAGAGCGCGTAAGAGCGTATGAGAAGAAGGAACTATGTACAAAAAAAACAATGTGCGCACAACGCACTAGGAGGAATTGAAACTACTCTAATATATACAAAATGATGCAGCAATCTCAATGAAAGGGTTTGAGATATATCCCATTGATTGGGATTTGAAACGTGCCTCCATCAAGATGAGACAACTCGAAAGAGTTAGCCTCCTTGCATGAACTGATGATATATGGGCCACTCCAAAGTGCATCAAACTTTGAATGACGCCTAGGTTTAGCTCTGTCAACATCCCACTTTAAGACCAAGTCCCCAACTTTGAAAGCTTGAGGCCTAGCCTTTCTGTCAAACCACTTCTTTATTGCTTGTTGATGCTTTTCTAGCTTGATCATGGTAGCATTTCTTGATTCTTTGAGTTCAACCAACTCTGTCATTCTAATTTCTCTCTGGTCCGCGCCCTCCAATTCCAGTTGTTGAGCAAGTGCCAATGAATTCAACTCAAGTATCAAAGGAAGTGTGGCCTCCTTGCCATAAACTAGATTGTAAGGCGATGTACCTATTGCCTTCTTTGTTGTGATTTTGTCTGCCCAGAGCTCGTGTGAGACCTTTGTATGCCATTGTCTTTGGTTGATACTCATTGTTCGCTTCGTGATCCTGATCAGGTTCTTCTTTGTTGACTCTGCTAGACCATTGCCTCGAGGGTAATAGTTGGAAGAAGTCTTCAAGTATATTCCAAGGCTTAACGCCCAATCAGTGATTTTAGTATTAAGGAAGGCTTTTGTATTGTTAGAGATAATGGTTTGACGAACACCAAACCTTGTTATAATTCCCTCGAGAAAGTCAAGGATGACTGACTCGGTTGATTCCTTGAGCGATGACAAACTTCGTTCATCTCGTGAAGTAGTCCGTAGCTGTCAACACCCATTTGTGGCCAACGCTTAAAGGAGGATTGATCATGCCTATGAAGTCAAGACCCCATTACGCAAAAGGTTGATCCGCTTGGATTGGTCGGAGGGGAAGCGCTGCTAATCTTTTATTTCTTGTAAAGAAAGCACATTCTTTGCATTTCATGACCCATTTGTGCACGTCTGCGAACAGGGTAGGCCAAAAGAGTCCTGCCATTATGATCTTCATTGTTGTAGTCTTGGTAGAGAAGTGTCCACCAAAGAATCCATCGTGAAATTCTGCTAACACTTTTTAGTTTGCACGTTGCTGTTGATACACCTCAATAGCACGCCATCAAGATTCTTCTTGAAGAGAAGACCATCAATCAACACATATGGAATAGATTGCAGCCTTAGATGTCTCTTCTTTGCTTTGTTTAGACCAGGAGGGTATGCGCCCTTGAAAAGGAAGGTGATCATATCTTTCATCCAGATGAGCGTGCCAGATCTCGCATTTTGTTCAAGTTTTGCGCGCGGGAGATCTTCATCCAAAAATAATGAAGCCTTAGGTTCATTAAGTGCATCCTCAACAAGCTGCTTGCAAAGCGCGTTGCCTCTAACCAACTTTGTGAGTTAGATAGTCACATCATACTCCATGATTTTGGTCACCCATCATGCTCTCTTTTCGCTGATTTTCGCTCCCATGATGAAGTCTCTCACACTTGCGTGCAAAACTAACACATTGATGTGATTTGTGGAGAGCATGCTCTTGAATTTCTTGAGTGCGCTCATGATGGCATAGACCTGTTTCTTCGTGTGACAGTATCTTAATTCATTATCCTTCAGTGTCTGATTGAAGAAAGCCACTGGCTGTTCCAGTCCTTGTTCATTTTCTTGCGTCGACAACAACAACACTTGCATCATCACGCCATAAGCATAAAGGATGAAATCCTTTGAGTAATCTGGGTTGATGAGTGTTCAGTCGCAAGCAAATCTCTTGCTTGATCTTATTGAAGCTTTCTCTTCCTTTTGTTGTCCATTTGAAAGTTGTGTCCTTCTTGAGCATGAGGGTGATGGGCCTTACCAATCCTGCAAAATTAGGAATGAATCTCCTAACAAAATTGATTTTGCTAAGGAAGGACTGCAAGGCTTTCTTATGCGTCGGCAAGGAAAGAGCTAGGATGGCTGAAACGCGCTCAGGATCGATTGCGATGCCATCCTTTGAAACCACATGGCCTAGTAGCTTGCCCTGCACCACAACAAAATTGCACTTCTTGGGGTTAAGAGATACCCCAAACTTTTTGCATCTCTCAAAGACTTTTTCTAGATGCGCCATGTGATCCGCGCTTTGCTTTGAGAAGATAGTGATGTCATCAAGATAAACCAAGATGAATTCATTGATGTATCCTTTGAAGGCAATATCCATGGCGCGCTGAAATGTCGTGACTGCGTTTGACAGATCAAAGGGCATCTTTTGATATGCATATGTTCCCCACTTGGTTGTAAACGCCGTTTTGTATTGATCCTCACCCTTGACCAGGATCTAATTGAAGCTAGAATACCCATCCAACATAGAGAATCTCTGCGTGCCAGTCACAGTCTGCAAAATTTGCTCCATAGAAGGCAAAGGATAATGATCCTTCAAGGATGCCTTATTCAAATCTCTGAAATCGACGTAGAGTCTGATTTCACCGTTCTTTTGTGTCTTGGAACAAGATTCGTGACCCAAGTAGAATATTTGATGGGAAAAATGATCTTTGCCTCAATGAGTTTGGACAATTCTTTCCTCATGAGGGGCTTTATCTTTGGATTGGTGGTTGCCTTCTACTTTTTGTCGATGGGCTTGATACAGGATCAAGGTCAATAGATTGTTGAGCAACACTTGGATCAAAACCTTTGAGGTCTTCATATTCCCATGAAAAGATATCATTGTATTTTTGGCAGAGAGACACGAAGGCTTGTTTTTCTTCATGCGCGCAAGCTTTCTTGAGCAAGAACTCCTTGCCTTGCGCAATAACGTGACTGGGAACAATCTTCATTCATGCACGCATGCATATTCTTTTCTTCACCCTTAAACTCATCATTAGGGATAAACATTTGCTCTAAGGTGACCAACCCTTTAGGTAATTTATTTGTCTTGAGTTGTATCACTTGGTCACCATAGCTGTCATGCAAGTCAACTTGCATGCTTGATGAGAACTCAACTTCATTTTGGATGAACTGGACGATCTGCGCGTCATTGTCAAACACTTGCCAGCTTGGTGTTGTTGTCTGGAATGGATGGTCTAATCACCATCTTGATGTTTTAAGTGTTTCCTTTGACAAAGTCCTTAGCAGGGGAGAATTGTGAACCAAGCGTGGCCATCTGATCAACTTCTTTGTTCATCTTGTTTAGAGCGTCAAAGTTCTCTCGGGAGGTCCTAGATTCTATGTTTATAAGCTTTGAGAAGCTTATTCTTTGTTGCGCACTTGTTGGTGAGTTGGTGGATAACCAATTCTGTGTCCCCAAAGATCTAACAACCTTGATCTTTTTCTTTTCAAGCAATAAAGCACCATGCACATGGTGCCTCATACTCGCCACATTGTTAGAACATGTGAATTGCATCCTGTGTGCGAAGAAGAGTTTCTCATCCTTGGGAGAGATGAGAACAACTCATGCACCTGCGCCATTTCTATACGGATCCATCAAGTATAACTTCCACATGTGCCCGCGCTTTCTTCATTTACGCTTAAAGCACGCGTGGCAACACAACTTCTTCAAGGATGCAATATGTACCAAGCCCTAGTTTCAAATGCTTCAAGCTCCTCAACGTATGGATCAAATTTGATGGTGCCTTTCCGCCCACTCATCTAGCACTAGATCAAGTAAGAGGTGGAGGAAGAGGCTGCTCTTGAGAAACTGAGATTTTCTCCTCTTGGATTAGGCAATTGGCTTGGAGAGGAGATGGGTCATATGACTCTACATGATAGGAAAATATTGGCTCAACTTGTATGGTAAACCGGGTACCATACCTTGTCTTGAGTAACATATGGGACCAATTAGAAGACAAGTAACCACCCACTTTAGCAAGTAAAATCTCTTGACAAACACAAGGAAAACAAAGGGGGTAAGTCAATGATTGACACATCTTGAGTTATTTTAGGCTTGGACATGCATGGAGGGTTAACTCAAGATTCTTGATGATTCCTAGAGTGGTGACAATTGAACCATCAAGTTGCAGGACTCCTTTTGTCAAGGGGCTATACTTTAGACCTAAGACATCAACAATTTTCTTAGGCATGATAGAGGTGCTAGTGCCTGAGTCAATCATGCAGTTATGGGCGAGATGTTTACCTATGATCAAGGACATATAGAAGGGTTTGGTTTTAACAACCTTACTTCTCTTCTTGGCAAATATTGAAAGAAGCGTGCGGTTTTTGAACAACTAGGTCAGTAGAAGTTGAGCCGAGCTTCATGCAACAATTCGTGTTGAGATGGAATGGTCAGAGCATCCTACATTGTGACATTTATGTTTGTCTTCTTCATCTGGTCCACAATGTTGAATGGAAGACCCATTGACTTATGCATTTGAGGCACAATAACATCCTTTCTTGATTGTTCAGGTGTAGAGGCAAGAGCCTTAGTTGGCACAAAGGCTTGACCTACCAAAGGAGGGTGTGCGATGCTTGAGAAGGGGCATTGCACGGAGCTTCGCGTGTAGGAACTTGAGCACTTTTACTGTTGGATGCCTTAGCTGCTTCTTTTTGCTTTTGAGGATCTACTTGTGTTGTTGGAATAGAAACTTGCGTGTCAGACTCGAGCATCCTCTTCTTGTACCTTGTATTGTCTGCAACCTAGGCGCGCCCTGTTTGTATCATTTGTAGCTTGGTTGATTGCACAAAAGTCCTCGGCACCAAAGAATATCAAGTTGGATTCAGGAGGAACATTTGGGCTTTCTTGGTTTTTGGGCTTGCTCACACTTGTTGAAGGCTCACAACTAGAAGCAGCCTGAATCATGTAGGCTTGAGCGCGCACAACATTAGCGCAGTGATACTGACTGTGAGGCATGTTGCAAGGAAGCACCATTCTGACTCTTGCGCCATGTTGTTCTCGAACAGGGGACAAGTCCGACTTGTGCTTTGGGCATTGGAAGAGGTTGTGTAGGAGGGACAACTTGCAAAGGCAAGTGCATATTAGCATGCCATCTGTCATTTTGCTGGTTCTGCCCATATCTTTGATTCCCATACTGATTCGCTGTGGTGACGGTTTTGGTTGTGTGCCCGATTCGAACTATTCACGATAACTTGTGCCTGTTTTTTTTTTTCTAAGGAAATGACCTTATTGGACAAGTTCCTAATCGAGCCTTCATTTCATCTTCTTTATGTCATTGCAAGGGAGAGTAGGATGTTGATGTTGGTTGCCGTTGTGTCCGGAACAAGAGCAATGGAAGGTTGGGGCGCTGGAGACATTTTTGGAAACAAGGGCGCTGGCGGTCTAGGGCTAACTTTCCGCTTTGAATGAGAGTGTTCTTTGCCCTTATGGCGATGTTGTATGCAGCGGTAAGGTTCTACCTCCCATGGATTGAATCATGACTGAAATGTCACTATTCAAAGCCCTTAGATAATACAGAAAACATGTTGGGCTGTAAGCCTTAACACTTGAAGAATTCAGTCCCAAGTCTTCGGAATCTGATTTTGAAATCAGTCATCCGCTCGTTGGGTGCGCTCTTCGTTGTAGTCAGTTGCTCCACCAGTGATAGGTTATCTGACTTATCTTCAAAGGAGTTACATAGGGCTGTTCCAAGCTCATCCCAGGTGGATAGATGCAGGTCCAGGCCATGGTATGTACGAATGAAAATTGACATGCAACCTTCAACCGCACTCGACCCCCCGAGGTCATGCCGGGGCAGCCGATGTGGAAATATGTGTGGCTAACTATAGGAGGATCAGTGACTAAGATTTGGTAGTGTGATCTCCTAGTAGTTGAGTTGCAAAGGGGAGATTTAGAGGCTATGAATGGGTAGCGTAAATTCCTATGGTTTGTCTAACTGAATCTCAATGTTGAACTAGTTTGAAGTGTCCAAATTAACTAAGATGAAACTAACAATCTATGCTACTACTGAAAGGAAACTAACCTAAATAAATAAACAAAACTGAAACATCATAATTACAAACAACAATTTGCTTTTATTCTAAATAATCAAATCTACTTCTACACTAAAACTAAACAAGCAAAATAACCTTGGTGTGGTTATTCACCTGTGTTGAGTGTATTCTAAATAATGCTAACATAAAACAAGAACTTTTCCAAATAATCTATGATATGCAGACAACTTCCTACAGATATTTTCTCCTTCAAATCCACAGGGATAGGAAGAAGATCCATCATCGGGAGCTGCTTATTAATGATTTAAAACCTCTTGGAAATTAACTAATTACTTGCAAATGAAAGAATATTGGTTTTCTACTCTATTTGATATGATATAACAATAATAAATTGCAGCAATGAAGGAAAATCAAACAACCCCAACCTGGAATTTACAGAACAGAGATAAATCCAGTTGTGTGATGACTTGTCCCCTCAATTTATCCTTTCTTTCTTTGTGTGTCCATATGAGTCCAAGGAATTGGGAATGCAAAGGCAACAACAAGAGAAGGCGCTTGAGCAATGGCAGCTTGAAGGCAAATCTGGTTGTAATGCAAGTAGAAGAGAGATAGCACAAGTGAACAGAGCTTGGCTATGCAATTTCCAACAGGATTGTTGTAGCAATACTATGCAAGATACACAAAATTCTCAGGCCATTTGCTTGAATACAAGCATTGAATATATAGGAATTGGTTGGGATGTGCCTTCATGCACAAGGCAACCTTGGAGTGCCAAATCATTGGGTGAAGAGGCAGTTCAAACTAATTAAATCTATTTAAAAATAGAAGAGGGAAGGAATACCATGCAATCAAGACTATTTTTAGGCAATTTGGTTCACAAATGTACCTTGGAAGTCAAGTTAAGTGAAACGTCGTGTGTTAAAATCACGCATGAAGAGTTATGGAAAAATTGCTCAGGACCGTTGCCCTGCACAGGGTGACGATCGCAAGATCGCCGCCCTGTCTCGGGCGGCGGTTTTGACACTAAAGGCCAAAACATGCACAGAAAAGAGCGGGAAGCTAGAAGAAAACGTGGAAAAGCTAAGTAAAGATGTCTAGGTTACAAATATACACTGCGGATGAGCTTAGGAACTCGAACACTTTCTGAAAGGACATTAATCATCATTGGGGACTTTTGTAACTTTTTTGACAATGTAGCACATGCAATTTTGGGTGCGTACAGTACCATTGGAGCGCTTTGCCCTTGAATGAGGCTGCAAGTAGCCTAACAACTACATCATCATGCATGATTAGATATAGCACACATTGGCCACATCTTGAATATGCTCGATAGGTGTTACTTGATTTTCTCTCGTGAAGTATGGAATGCTCTTGAGCGTGGCCGCTAGCATATCATGTTGTTCATTGAGATTGAGTGGGCTTCCACCGTAAAGCTAGCAAAGTTTCTCGGAGGAGGAGGTGGTTGCAACGCCATGGTAGGGCGAGTAGATTTGTTCTAAGGAGTAGAGTGCGTGCGGTGCGTTGGAGATGGGGATGCGCGCGTAGGGGCTCTGTTGCGTGTACTTTTTGGTGAAAGCTGGAGGTACTCAAAGGATCCTTCAACTGCAACACTTTGTCTAGTATGCACTCTTCTCATAAAAGGCGCTCTAGCTGCTAAAACAAGTAGATACGAGCGTGGGAGTCACTAGATGTGTTGAATGAGCCTCCAAAGCCGGAAATCGCCAAGTCACACACCAAAACCTGTAATATCCCCTTTTGGGATATTAATTAATTTTTATTAAACTACTTGTAATAGAAGTAAACTTAGAAGAGAAACCCTTATAGGTTCACCTCAACTAACCCAGTGTCGGCTTCAATACAACCCAAATGGGGTTGGAGTGAGCCAAGGTAAGGGTTTAGATGGGCTAACTAGTCGGAATTAACACTTCTTTAACCAAATAAATTGTCTGTACTAAAATAAATTGAAATATGGGAATGACTGCAAACATCAAAAATTAATATCGCCTTCAATATTTTCTCTTTTTGTATGAAATAAATTGCAAATGGAAGATAAAATTATGAGCTTTCAAATGAACTAACAATTTGAATTTTTAACCCACAAAACCCACTCAAATCTGCCCCCAAATCTGCAAAACAAGTCGCTAGGGTTAAGGGAGAAATATTAAATTAATTCCAGCCTTATTTTTGACTTCCCAACACTCAAAATCACCACTTTCAGATCTGCAATAATTAATTTATGACAGCAGATTGGAAACCCTTCAAAACCCTTCCAAATAATGGTGAAAAACTCTCTAAACTAGTCGCTTTACTAAGAATAAATTCCAGCAAGATTAGCAGCCCAAAATATCATGAAATAAAGTGTATTTGCAATAGAATAATGAGCAAGAACAATTCAGATTTTACCCTTGCCAAAAACCATTCAAAAACACCATAAACCTCCTCCAAACAAGTCGATTTATACCATGAAAAACCAACAACAATATCCAGATTTTTATTGATCAAAAGATAGCTCAAAAACCCTCCAAACAAGCTCTCACACTCTCTCAACAATGGCGACTTCACATATGCAAATAAACTCAAGCAAAACTTATCATTTCATAGCTCAAGAAGGAACACACACTTCACAATGGGTGGTGTTAATGAACACCTTTTTTTTTTATCACTAGTGGGCATTCATCCCTCTTCAAGCATGAAGATAAGTTATAATAATCGTCAATATGCGAAAAAGGGTGTCCATCATCTTCTTTTATAGTTTTTCTTTGCTCAATCTCCAAAGTTCCTTCTCCATTTTGGCGCCATAGTCTAGAGATGAGAGCCTTTAATTTGAAATAACCTGAAAGTCAAACTCCAATGTGAAAGTTAATTCCCAAGGCAAGATTTAGAAATAAAACACAAAGGAGAATTTAATATTTAAACTTGATGCCCAAAAAGAATCGACCCATGCCAAAAATAGAGATAAATGTGCCCAAAGAAATAATAAACCATCTTCCAAAAAATGCGACTTGCCTTTATTAATTTATTTACCTCAAAAATTATTAATTATCCCAAGGTAAATCGATTTCTCTCTCTTATTTTTGATTTGCACAAATAAAATATATTTTGATTTTTAAATCCATATGTGCAAATCGAATTTCCCTTATTTTAATTTTTATTTGAAAAAGGGGACATTACAGTTAACAATCGAAATTTAAGTTTTCAATGCTAGTCCCATCGGGCGTGCTGTAAAGCTGTTGGTGGTCAAACTTGCACCTGTGTCTCGGATCTCGTAGAACCGAGTCGTTTGAAACAACAATGGAACCGTCTCCAAGTTGTGGGACCTTGCGTGCTTGAGATGGATCTCCGGAGAAGGCCGGTTCTATATTTTTCTCTCAACATCGCTATTCCTAAAGTTGGAAGGGAAAACTAAGCTAACAATGCCAAGGGACCAGGGATAGAAGGATAACAAAAAGGAAAACTAAACTAAAAGGGAGGCGATAGCACTCAGAAAAAGTGGGATGAACACTATTTGTTTTGAGTGAAAACGAAGGAGAAAGCACGAGGGAAGGCTAGGCATGCGTAGCACAACCAAAACACATTTACACCATCGATTTCATGAAACACAACCAGAAAATAGAGTTGCAAGGAACTTAAGGTGACACAACAAGCATACAATGTAAAAGAGGCAAGGAAGAAGAATATAACACGTTAAGACAGAGAATAGTCACAAAACGATGCTTCTATTACTTCTAGGTATGCACAATCGGTTACAATGGCGTTTGAAGGCCGATATTCACATGCACGAACCAGATCTAGAGGTCTGCGACTCAGAATGTAGAGATAAAGAATCCTTAGAAAACACTAAAGGACGCACAAATGTCCAACCCTTTACATGTTGGAAATATTGTCATTGATGTCAAAAGAGGTGCTGAACTGGTAAATGGAAATTTGTCAGAAAGTAACGGAATTATTGACGGAAATGGTAGAAAGTAACGGAAATAACCAGCAGTATAGAAGGGTAGAAAACGAAAGTTTAAATACATGAAAAGAAGCGTTTTTGCATGAGGATTATCATGGTATAAGCGAGATATACACAGCTATACATAAGAGAGAGATATCCGCATTTTAAGGTGTTCATATGCAATGTTTTATGGTGAAAAAGAAGATTTAATGATGGCTGGCAGCGATTTAATAATAACAGTGATTTGTTCAAGGAGGGGCAACGCTCTATCAAGTGGTTAATTGCATTGATTAATGTGCATTTAATAATTATGGGTTGCATTAATTATTCTTTGGTTTTAGCCGACTAATGCACTTAATTAAGTTGTGTTAATGGAAAGGTTGTGTCGGTTGGAACGATGTGTCTTTTCGAAAAGGTACGAAAGGCTATATAAGAAGATTCATATGAGACTTATTAAGCATGGATTCAAGTTGAATATCTTCGGGAAAAAGAAGAAGAAGAGGAAGTGTAAGGGCAGAATTTTAAACAACAAATCGATAAGAAGAAGAATTTCCATTATTCGTTGAGGAAGCAACAAGTTCAAAAGTGGAAAGCAAATTTTGTAAGGAAGGTTGGTGCCTTCATATTTGAAGAGATCGGTGTCTCTTGCTAAGTTGGTGCTTAGCAAAAGGGGTGGGTGCTCCTGTAGGTTGGTGCCTACAAAACTGTAATTTGGGGATTGGTGTCTCCAGTAGGTTGGTGCCTACAAATTTTTGAGAAATATATATAAAGAAAGAAGTTTCTCGTGGTTTTCTCCCGAAAGGGTTTCCACGTATATCTGTGTCTACTTGCATTAAGTTTTGTGTTCTTTGATTGATTTGATATATTCACATTGCTCGTGATTATAGATCTAAGTTTAAGTATTGAAGTTTGAAATAATATCATAATATTGATTCACCCCCCCTCTCAGTATTATCTTGTGCTCAACAATTGGTATCAGAGCGGGTTCCTTCAGGAACAATCTAACAGTTGGAAGGTAGATCTCGGGAGCACATATGGCTAGTCAAGTACAAGAAGGTTTTTCCTCGAACAAGGCTCCGTTGTTTGATGGAACAAACTATGCATTTTGGAGCATAAGAATGAGAACCTATCTGATGGCACTAGGGTTTGATATTTGGCAATCAGTAGCGGTCGGATATATCATTCCATCAACTCCGCCAACAAACCAAGCCGGTAAGAAGGCTTTTGAAAACAATGCCAAGGCGATGAATGCAATCTTGTGTGGTCTGTCAGAGTCCGAATTTGTCAAGGTAATGCAATGTGACACTGAGAAAGGAAATATGGGATAAACTTCGAACAATATATGAAGGTGATGATAAGGTCAGAAAAGCTAAGCTTCAAACCCATAGGAGAAAATTTGAGAGCCTAAAAATGAAGGATGAGGAAGATGTTGCAGCTTATCTTCTGCGGGTGGATGAAGTTGTCAACGCCATAAGAGGGCTTGGAGAAAAGATTGAGGAACCTGTGATCGTCCAGAAGGTCTTAAGATCTTTACCATTAAGATTTGATGCTAAGGTGTCTGCCATCGAAGAAATGAAGGATCTTGACAAGCTAAGCATGGATGAACTACATGGAATACTGACGGCTTATGAAATGAGGACCGAGTCTAATAAACCAACAAAGAAGGAAGCCGCATTCAAAGTCTCGAAGAAAAAGGCAATCAAGGAATCTGAAGCGAATGATGAATCAAACAACGAAGAAGATGAAAAGGAAGCTTTATTCATTCGAAAGCTAAAGAAAGGATCCGGGAGATACAAAGGTAAGTTACCATTTAAATGTTTTAACTGTGGTAAAATTGGTCATTTTGCAGCTAAATGCCCAGAGAAGGAAGATAGCGAAGATGAAGAAAGCAAGCCCAAGTTCAAAAGAGAATTCAAGCAAAGCAGAGACAAGAAAAGATTTGAAAAGCAAAAGAAGAGTCTATATTCAAAAAGAGGTAGCAGCTCATCCGAAGAAAGTGGAATAAGTGATTCAGATAGTGATGATGAAGAAACATTGTTTATGGCTATAGAAGAAGGTTCATCAACTAGCAAAGTTGATTTGGAAGGAATAGAGGACATAGAAGAAGAAGGTGAGGTAAACCTCGAAGAACTCATTTGTGCGTTGGGTGAAATAAAAGCACTCAAAAAGAGGAATCAGAAGCAAAGACTTCAGCTCCAGAAATATGAAGAACAAAATCAATCTTTCGAAGCTAAGTTAGCACAGAGTCTTGAAGAATCAAAGAATCTAATCATTGACTTGAAGACCCAGATTGAAGAAGCAAAGAGAATTGAGGAAGGGTTGAGAAGTCAGCTCAAGGTGAAACAAGAAGAATGTGAAAAGCGTGAGTTAGAGATTGTTGCGATGAGAAAAGACTTAGAAAAGGTAAATACCAAACTAATGAACAACTTGAAATTTGAAAAGAGTACTAAGGTTCTAGATGAGATTCTAGAAAATCAAAGATCACCATCCAACAAATCAGGACTCGGATATGAAGAAAAACTAGAGAAAGCTTCAAATTCCATTGAGATTCCGGAGAAGAAAGGTTTAGAAAAGGCAAAAAGTTATGCAGAAATTCTAAATGCACCTACGAAGAATAAAAGCAGAAAGGAAGAGGAAACTACGAAGACCAGTTCCATCCACAAGGAAGGTGTTAAAGAGAACGACATCAAAAGACCATTTACTCCACGACATAGGAATATGAACAGGTTCGAAAGTTCCTTTCATGGTTATTGTTTTTATTGCAATATATATGGGCATAAAAAGATAGAGTGTAGAAAGCGAATGAGAGATAATGAAGCCTGGAACAAACCAAAATCTGCTCATAGAGTGTTGAATATGAACTATAATTCGTTTGCTCCACTATCCTATTATAACGAGGAAGCCATTATCTGCTACAAGTGCAATAATTATGGACATATAGCACGCTTTTGTAGAAGTGTGTTTGACTCGAGACAAGATCAAAAGACAAAGCCTTTAGATACAAAGAAAAGGGAGGCTACGAAATCCTGGACAAGGAAGCAGGAGAAAGATGGGCTAGACAAAGAAAAATCCATGCTCGTTCAAACAACTTTTCATGCTCGAGATGAAGGACAGACAGTGGTACATTGATAGCGGATGTTCAAGACATATGACTGGTGATAAAAGTAAGTTTCTCTCCTTAAAGAAAGTAAATGAAGGTACAGTAAAATTTGGTGATAATGCTACAACGAAGATCGTTGGCAAAGGTACGCTGAGTCTGGATAATGGAAAAACAAAAACAGAGAATGTTTTGTATGTTGAAGGATTAAAACATAACCTCTTGAGTGTGAGTCAAATGTGTGATCAGGGACACACTCTTAAGTTCTATGCCGAAGGATGTGAAATAAGGAAAGCAGATACAGGAGAACTAATTGCAGATTGCCACCGAACTGCAAATAATCTATATATGCTCGGAGAAATAAAAGAAGAAAAATGTTGCCTAAGTCAAGTTGAGGAGAGTTGGCTATGGCATAGAAGGATGGGACATATAAATTTTGATAATCTTGTGAAGATAAGCAATAAGCAGGCCGTACGGGACATGCCTAAAATAACAAAGCCTTCGAGTACTCTATGCAAGCAGTGCCAGCTTGGGAAGCAGACCAGAACAAGATTCAAAACAAAGGAGTATTCATCCACCAAACCATTGGAGCTAATTCACACGGATTTGTGTGGACCTACCAGAACGAAAAGTATTCAAGGTGAGAGTTATTTTATGTTACTCATTGATGACTACACTAGAATGACATGGGTAGCATTTTTGAAAGAAAAATCTGAAGCATTTGGAAAGTTCAAAGCTTTCAAGGCATTAGTAGAAAATGAAACAGGGCTGAAGATAAAATGTCTAAGGTCAGATCGTGGAGGTGAATTCATGTCAAATGAATTTATTGAATATTGTGAAGACCATGGAATTAAAAGACAATACTCAGCTGCAAGAACTCCACAACAAAATGGAGTAGTAGAAAGGAAGAACAGAACCGTTCAAGAGATGGCCCGAACAATGTTGAATGAATCTAAGCTATCAGATAGATTCTGGAAAGAAAAACAAGAACTCTTGCCGTTTATATTTTGGATAGAGTGCAAATCAGAGTTAACCATGACAAAACTCCATATGAATTATGGAAAGGAAGACCAACCTCGGTCAAATATTTTAAGGTATTTGGGAGCAGATGTTTCATTAAAAGAACCGAAGAGGACTTAGGCAAATTTGATTCAAGATCCGATGAAGGGATTTTTCTTGGGTACTCCACTAAAAGTAAAGCCTTCAGATGTTATAACAAGAGGTTGTGGACTATCATAGAAAGTGCAAGTGTCAGAGTGGATGAGGGTCTGGATCTAAAGACAAAAGAAAATTCAGAAGAGTCTTTAGAAATACCAAGTCTTGTGAAAGAAGAACAAGAGGAAGAAGAAGATATTGAAGAGTGGAGTAAATCAGAAAGGCAGGATACCAAGACGCCATCTCGCTTCGTTCAGAAAAATCATGATGAAAGTCAGATTATTGGAGAACTTGATACCGGGGTTCAAACCAGAAGAAGAATTACAAATGCTTCTGAGCAAGGGTATTTTTCTCTGCTATCTAAGGTAGAACCTAAGAACTTTTTAGAAGCAAGACATGATAAACATTGGTTGAAGGCGATGGAAGAAGAATTAGATCAAATTGAGAAAAATGAAACTTGGGAACTAGTTCCCAGACCAAAGAGTCAGAATGTGATTGGCACTAAGTGGGTATTTCGGAACAAACTAAATGAAGATGGTCAAGTCACTCGAAATAAGGCAAGATTGGTATGCAAAGGGTATGCTCAAGTGGAAGGTGTTGATTTTGAAGAGACTTTTGCTCTGGTTGCCAGACTAGAAGCAATCAGAATGTTCCTTGCTTTCATAGTGTTTAAAAATTTCAAAGTCTACCAAATGGATGTCAAATCAGCCTTTTTAAATGGGAATTTAGAAGAGGAGGTTTACATAGAACAGCCTGAAGGGTTCCTATTATCAGAAAATGAAGATTATGTGTGTAGGTTGAAAAAGGCATTGTATGGATTAAAACAAGCCCCCAGAGCATGGTACTCAAGGCTTGATCAACATCTCTGAGGACCAAGGATTCAAGAGAGGACATGCCGTGAGTAATCTTTACATCAAAATTGAAGATGAACACTAATTAATTGTGGTTGTATATGTGGATGACATAATCTTTGGAGGAGACAATGAAGAAATGTCTAGAAAATTTGCAGAAGACATGCAAAAGGAATTTGAAATGTCTATGTTGGGTGAGTTATCCTTTTTCCTTGGATTGCAAATTTCTCAATCTAATAAAGGAATATTTATATCCCAAACCAAGTATGTGAAGGAAATGTTGAAAAGTTTGGTATGGAGGAGTGTGCACTGTCAAAGACACCGATGATCACGAGAACCAAGTTAAGCAAAGATGACGAATCTCCGGATACTAATCAATCTCTCTATAGATCAATGATTGGGAGTTTATTATGTCGACAGACTAATATCACTGAGGTTCGCGAATTTTTGGAAAAATTCGAAATTCGTCGAACTTGACACATGTCCCAAAAAATTTGCCAAAATTCGTGCAGTTCGCCTGGGGAAAAACGTAGAAAAAGGCGGGACAGTATGAGCGGGAAAAAGACGCGGGGAAAATGCCTAACACATCCTTAAAAACCCTACCTCCGTTCTGCAAAACACATCAACTGTTTTTGCTTTGCTTGGGCGAAATACAACGAATTTATTAATGTTTTTGCTGGAGGATACAGTCGCCATCTGTTAGTGTTTTTGTTAGTGTTTTTGCTAGAGGAACAACAAGCATAAAAGTCAAATTCAGTCGCTTCTGGAGGTGGACGTTGGCAGTGGTGTTGGCAGATTCAGTCGCTTCTGGAGGGCATTTAGATTGCAATCTGCAGGACGTTATCTCCTTCAAACAATTTCATATGTTTTTACGTTTTTCTATTTTTCGAACTTAAAGCCGAATTTTTTTCGAACTTTTGCCATTGGTCGAACTTGAACCGAATTTTATCCTTGTCGAACTTGAACGCGAACTCGAACCTGGTGACTTAGTCCGACAAAGATCCGCACTTATATTATGCAAGTAGTGGGTATGGTGGCACATTTTCAAGCAGGGCGAAAGAAACACGTGCAAGTTGTAAAGCGCATATTCGGATATCTAAAGGAACTATGGAATACGGGTTGTGGTATCCAAAAGGAAAAGATTTCACATTGGCTTATACACACTTATTAGATTCGACATTGGGCAAGGTGTGTAGATGACAGAAAAAGTACAAGTGGAGTAGCATTTTTTCTTGGAAACAGCCTGGTATCTTGACTAAGAAGCAAAATTCTGTATCCCTATCCACAGCAGAAGCAGAGTATATAGCAGCGGTACTATGTTGCACGCAAATTTTATGGATGAAGCAAACCTTGAAGGATATCAAAGTAGAGTATGATCATCCCATCTCCATATTATGTGATAATACTAGTGCAATATGTATTTCAAAGAATTCGGTTATGCATTCCAGAACAAAGCACATTCCCATAAGATATCACTTCTTAAGAGAGCAGGTGGCAGAGAAACAGGTAAAGTTGGAGTATGTCGCTACATCCGAACAGATAGCAGATATTTTCACTAAGCCACTTCCAAAGGAGACATTTGAATATCTACGGCATAAGCTGGGAGTAATTTCTTTTACATCTTTACATTGAAGAGTCAAGGGTAGCACTGGTTAAGGGGGAGCTAAAACTTTGCAAATTTTTCAGCTCCTAGGATGACCCTTTGCCATTGATGTCAAAGGGGGAGAATGGTAGTAAGGGGGAGCTACGGCAAGAGGAAGCTGCAGAAGAGGAGATTATTTTTTTGGGGTTGCCATCAATGACAAAGGGGGAGATTGTTGGAAATATTGTCATTGATGTCAAAAGAGGTGCTGAACTGGTAAACGGAAATCTGTCAGAAAGTAACGGAATTATTGACGGAAATGGTAGAAAGTAACGGAAATAACCAGTAGTATAGAAGGGTAGAAAACGAAAGTTTAAATACATGAAAAGAAGCGTTTTTGCATGAGGATTATCATGGTATAAGCGAGATATACACAGCTATACATAAGAGAGATATCCGCATTTTAAGGTGTTCATATGCAATGTTTTATGGTGAAAAAGAAGATTTAATGATGGCTGACAGCGATTTAATGATAACGGTGATTTGTCTAAGGAGGGGCAACGCGCTCTATCAAGTGGTTAATTGCATTGATTAATGTGCATTTAATAATTATGGGCTGCATTAATTATTTTTTGGTTTTAGCCGACTAATGCACTTAATTAAGTTGTGTTAATGGAAAGGTTGTGTCGGTTGGAACGATGTGTCTTTTCGAAAAGGTACGAAAGGCTATATAAGAAGATTCATATGAGACTTATTAAGCATGGATTCAAGTTGAATATCTTAAGGAAAAAAAAGAAGAAGAGGAAGCGTAAGGGCAGAATTTTAGAACAGCAAATCTGAAAGTAAGAAGAAGAATTTTCCATTATTCGTTGAGGAAGCAACAAGTTCAAAAGTGGAAAGCAAATTTTGTAAGGAAGGTTGGTGCCTTCATATTTGAAGAGATCGGTCTCTTGCTGAGTTGGTGCTTAGTAAAAGGGGCGGGTGCTCCCGTAGGTTAGTGCCTACAAAAGCGTAATTTAGGGATTGGTGTCTCCAGTAGGTTGGTGCCTACAAATTTTTGAGAAATATATATAAAGAAAGAAGTTTCTCCATGGTTTTCTCGTAAAGGGTTTCCACGTATATATCTGTGTCTACTTGCATTAAGTTTTGTGTTCTTTGATTGATTTGATATATTCACATTGCTCGTGATTATAGATCTAAGTTTAAGTATTGAAGTTTGAAATAATATCATAATACTGATTCAACGCCCCCCTCTCAGTATTATCTTGTGCTCAACACAGTTGGCATCATTGACCATGGTCGATGATGTCTGATAGAAGATAATTTTTGATCGACGTCAATCGTGGCTGACGGCACGGGCTAAGTTGAGTGGTGACTTTAGGTTATGTTCCCTTATTTATAGGCATCATTATTGTCATTTCACAAATATATCATTGAATAGTCTGCTTTGCTTGAGCACGCAAATCTGCTTTAAAAGGTTTAAGAGGTTTTAGGGTTTAGTGGAGCTTACACTTGTAGGTCATTATTGGAGCATTAGGTGACTAGGAGGATCAAAAATAAGAGTTAAGCCAATGAGGTCAACCTTAGTCTTTGGAGTTGTAATGACCCTTTCAAGGGTTTAGACCAAAAGCAAAGGAATTTAGCCAAACACCAAAATTATTCAGATTTGATTTTTATTGCAGCAAACTGAAAATAAGAAATTGGCGAATCCGTATCCTTCACAAAAATATGCCAAACACCATGAAATACTTCAAATTAACTTGCCACAATTTTTATATATATTTTATGCATCCATAAGAGCCAAAAACAATGAAAATTCTGAAGAAACACACTGTTGGAAATTAATTAATGTCCAGCCAATAGGAGCCACAAGAAAAAGTATAGATCTCGGTCCTGGAAACCCCAAAATCATGAAACTTGAGATTCCGGCCTTAGAAATTATGACAAATTAGATTATCAACTAAAAGTGCATATATGAATTCACCTAACCTTCAAAACCCTACTCAAGGTAGGTCGCTCCACTAGAAAGAAGCCAATAACAATCATAAAATGATAGATATCTCCATAAATCTGCCTTATACTTCAATCCCAAGTCAAGATGAAGGGTTTTCGTTTTCACGCAACCTCCTCTAGAATGGTTTTCGTCCTCCTAGGCCGTAATGTCCCCTTTTCCCGATCGAAGACCTTTGGCCCTTTATGTCTACCCGACGGCCAAGGGGAAGTTTTTAGGTGACATAACTTTATTGTTTTATTATATTGTGCTATTATTTTTTAAAAATAATAATATTATGAAAAACACATAATAAATGATAAAGTTTAATAATAAATTAAAATACAATCAAAAGTAATTGTATTAGAAAGGAGAAAGTGCGACTTGCCTTAGGAGGCATTTTTGGGAAAACGTACCAATTAGCCCAAAGAAGGAAAATGCGACCAGCATAGGGGAATGAAACAATTTGATTGGGCGACTTGGAGGTGGTAGTTGGGCTGATCTCCTTTAAATAAACAAGTCTACTTGTATGGGAGTATCCAGATTTTTATTATCATCTTATGCATTGTTAAGAGCTCGAGTTTTATCGAAATTCCAAGGACGAAAACCCTTTGTGAATTTATCTCTTCATGGATAAAAACCTCAAGGGATTGAGAGGATTTCACTCAGAGATTCCCAGCGTTATTCATCAGATTACCAGGTTCAGTTCAGCCGTGTTTGTGAGGAGATTTGAAGGTGTTTTTCAGTGATTTGCAACCAGCAGTTGGGTCGGCCCATTGTAAGCAGTTTTGGCAGCGAATTCAGAGGTATTTTTATCCAAGATATTTGTCAAATGTTTGTCATCAGACTGTAAACTGATCGCTGTACTTTTTATCATTTCTGAGGTGTATTTTGAAGGTTTTCAATCTGAATTATAACAGACTTCAGATCTGATTTTCTGGGCTATTTCAGTTTGTAATAAGTTCAGTTTTCTGTGTAATTCAGCCCTCAAAAATCTGGGCAGTCATTAGAAATCAGAAGTATTTTTATTGGGCGTGTTTTACATTGATGTTTCTCTTTAACCCTAGTCGCACTTTCCAGATCTGCACTAGGAACTTGACATAAAATACACAGAAATCTGTATTTGCTGTTTTTGTTTGATAAAAATCATTAGAGTGTAAGGAGGATCCATCTAGGGATCTTTCATAGGCAAGCCACACATGAGGGTTTTTGTCCTCAAGTGTAAGAACAAGGAGCCACTAGCTCACAATGCTCAAGTAAGATAAAATGCGCCAAAGTCTAGATGTCAAATGATGCCTTAACTCTCCTTTTATATCCCTCCATTGGCACCAAAGCATAAAAAGGTAAGGCCGACCCCTTAGAGATGTTCTTTTCCTTCATTAGCTTCCATTAATTGATTAAAACCCAACCGACCTGTTATAAGAAAGAAAACACTAAAATAAAATATTAAAAATTAGTAAAAACATATCAAACAAAAGCTCAATGTTCTCCTCCATCTTCTTCATTTCTTTGCCATGGAGAAGGAATGACAATAAGACCAAATAATAGCTCTTAATTGGAAAAAAGGGACATCACAGTCCTCCCTTCCCAAAATTGTTTGTCCTCAAGCAATTGCAAGTGCCTGGATTCCAAACAAGTTTCAGCTGCTCTCTTTTTGTATAATCAACATCAAAGCATTGGTGGCTCACCATCTCATTCTTGCTGTCCCGACCACCCATATAATCTCTCTTCTTCTTCAAATTTAAGGATGTGGGGAACTAGAAGCCCACCTTTAATTGTACAAAATAGTGCAAGTGTGTCATTGTGTAGAAAATACAATCTCCGGCTATAAAAATGTCTTTCTATGAACCAAGACTTCAAGAAGAACAAACTGAAAATGAATAAATCAGCAGACCCCTTTGGTGGAACCGTCTTCAATTTGACCCTTGGGTCAAGGTATTTACCATCCCATCTTTCTCCCATGTTTAGGCCATTGATTCCTTGAGAGAAATAGCACCATAGTGACTGAATGAGGGCTGCAAAGTGACTACAACAACCATGAAGTGTTTGGTACCTCTTCAACCATGTGATTAGAAGCTCCTTCTTTGGTACCTTATAAGTAAACAAATGGCTGGAAAATTTGTGATCAGCAGTAGAAAGGAGAGTACAATAGATGTAATCATGACATACCTTCTAAGTTCCCCTTTCCATCCATGCTATGGGAGTTGGCCACAAGGTTACAACTAATAAAAACTTGGAGAAAGGGCTGGAAAAGCTCATACAAAAGTTTATGGCAGCGTTCTTCGAATCAAAAAATATGGTAGTCTTACTACCTTCCTCCATCCTAACAACCTCAAGACCATTACCCCATGATTTAGTAGCTTCAAAAGGGACATTCTTATAGCTGCTCAGAATTGGAAACAACTCATAATCTGATTGAACCCAAATCAGCCACTTAATTTTTCTCCTAGGTGGTTGAACTTGCATATGCGCAATCATAAACAAATTTTTCCAAAGGGTTGATATATGGAGAAGAGTATCATAATGAAAGTTTTCCAAGAACTAGAACCATTGCATTCCCAAGCGACATTAACTTCAACTGGCTTAATTTCAAGAAAAGCATTACATACCTTGCACCTTTCCATGAAATTTGACAACATGAAGATGCTATGGGTGACCTTGAAGCCTTTGAAATCATCCTTGCTTGACCCCAACCTTCTTTCCAATTCTTCCTCAACAAATTGATGCCTACTGCTGCCCATTCCTCCTAATTCTCCCATGTTTATGGATCCAAGGGTTAGCCATGAAAATTTAGGACCATCATTATGACCCCAACACTTCATAATAGAATTCCCTTTCGTACTGATTTTAAAACCAGAATATTCTTTCTTTTGAAGGACTCATCATAGCACCTGTATGCCACTTATGAAAACACCATAGAAATTGAGGCCCAAGTGTCTATATGTGCCTCGCTAAAAAACCACTTCTTACCTCCTCTCCCCATGAAGTATGATGTGCACAAAGGAGTTCAATCAGCAGTGACAAAAGAGGATACAACATACACAAAACATGAGTGCTCCCAACCATCCATCCATGGTAGAAAATCTGAAATGATACATAGGCAAAAACTGAAATGCATTCTTGTTGTGGGCTGCCCATAACATTCAGAACTTCTGAATTTAAATCAGCATTCCTTCTTGGCATGATTTTCTTGCTGGATGGGGTGGTTTCTTCCTTGCATTTGTTCCCAAGTTGTTGGTGCTTGTCTTGGGTAACTCTTGGCTTCTTGTTTGGGCTGTGATATCCATCAAACGAACTCCCTTTGTCTGCTGTTAGGAACAGTCCAGCCCCTTCATTTTGTTCTTTATGGGGAGTTCCCACCATTTCCATGGCCCAAAAAGGTTTGTTGAGGTATTATCAACACAACCCCAAATTAATCTTTCAAACATAAATATATCAAGCAGATGGCCAAGCAAACTAAAAGAGGAAATGGTTACCTTAGTATGCAAACTATGGGCCTTGGAAAGAGGTTTACCTTTTGTTACTTCAATCACAGTCCTTGTGCCTAAAGCGACACTTGTCTTGATACATGCATAACTTGGGGTTTTCCGGAAAGGATGTAAGTATCCCTTATCACTCAACGTGCTCCTCATTTTGCCCATATGTGTATCAAACCGATTATGATGATGATCAGCTCCATGTGATGGTGCACTAAAGAGCAATAAATCTGAAATATATCTGTTCCTTGGGCTCTCAACCAGATTTTCCTTCCCCTTTTCCTTTGCCTTTTCGATCCTTGGTGCCACAACCACCGCACCTTGTCCATATGTGCTTGGAATGCCCTTGTGGTTCTTACCCAAGTCTAATTCTTCGTCTTTGGGCTCTTTATTGTCCGTTGTTATAAACGGACCAGCAAGCTGACTGTTATCATTTCCACTTGGGAAATGGGTTCCATCCATCCCTATCGCTACCTCTTCTTGTTCACAACCCCCTCTTTCACCTCTGAATTCATCATATGCAAAAATATCATCATTATTAGTCAAACAATGATCAATACTTACCTCACAATGTTGACCATCCGGAGCAATAATGGAAGTAGGGGCTGAATCATTCTTCATGGCTCCTTTTCCTCCATGGTGCAAATCTGGAATACTGTGCTCCTCCTTCCTTGGCTCGTGTTCCACAATTTCATTAAACCCTTGTGTCACCAAGGTGTTGTTAGGAAACCCATCCAAGTGATCAAGTGTGGCAAGAGGATTGGAGGTTTTTAACCCTCCCAAGGGCTGCCCCTTCTCAATGACCAGCTACTGCATTTTATCATCCAATTGCTTGTCCTTAGGGCAAATAAACATGCCCATCATCTCCTAATGAATTTGGGGGTTTGATCCCTTTTTTAGCAAGCTTCATAGCCCCTCCTTGCTTTACCAACAAGATGGGGCTCTTTCCCACAAGGGTAGGGATATTTTCCCCATGGTCCTTATGCATGGCTCGAGGCTTGGACCGAGTTCCAATGCCCACTCTTTTTGTTTCCAAATTTATGAATTTTAAAAAGGTTAGGGCATCACAGATCTTCTCCAGGAAGAGCTTGATATTCCTCAAAGCGAGTTACTGCCTTGTTGACTTTTGAAACCCTAGGCTCTTCTTTGAAAATACTTTCTTGCACCTTCATCAATCTGTCCATTAAAACCCTAGGCCTTTGAAAATCCGTGCTCTGATCCACTATAATGACCCTTTCAAGGGTTTAGACCAATAGCAAAGGAATTTAGCCAAACCCTAAAACTATTCAGATTTGATTTTTATTGCAGCAGACTAAAAATAAGAAATCAGCGAACTGTATCCTTCACAAAAATATGCCAAACACCATGAAATACTTCAAATTAACTTGCCACAATTTATATATATATATATATTATGCATCCATAAGAGCCAAAAACAATGAAAATTATGAAGAAACACATTGCTGGAAATTAATTAATGTCCAGCCAATAGCAGCCATAAGAAAAATATAGATCTTGGGTCTAGAAACCCCCAAAAATTATGAAACTTGAGATTTCGGCCTTAGAAATTATGATAAATCAGATTATCAACTAAAAATGCATATATGAATTCACCAAACCCTCAAAACCCTGCTCAAGGTAGGTCGCTCCACTAGAAAGAAGCCAATAACAATCTGAAAATGATAGATATCTCCTTAAATCTGCCTTCTACTTCAATTCCAAGTCAAGTTGAAGGGTTTTCGTTCTTCACTCAACCTCTAGAAGGGTTTTCGTCCTTCACTCAACCTCTAGAAGGGTTTTCGTCCTCCTAGGCAAGCCACACATGAGCCAAGAACAAAGAGCCACTAGCTCACAATGCTCAAGTAAGATGAAAATGCGCCAAAGTCTAGATGTCAAATGATGTCTTAACTCTCCTTTTATATTCCTCCATTGGTGCCAAAGCATAAAAAGGTAAGGCTGACCCCTTAGAGATGTTCTTTTCCTTCATTAGCTTTCATTAATTGATTAAAACCCAACCGACCTGATATAAGAAAGAAAACACTAAAAGAAAATATTAAAAATTAGTAAAAAACATATCAAACGGAAGCTCAATGTTCTCCTCCATCTTCTTCACTTCTTTTCCATGGAGAAGGAATGACAAGAAGACCAAATAATAGCTTTCAAGTGGGAAAAAGGGACATTACAAGAGTCCACAACTTTGGTCTATTAAATTTATGAAGTCATTTATAAACATTAACTAATTAAATATTAGTTAATGTACTTTAGTTATATGCTACTTTATGATTTGTAAATGACGGACATGTTTGCACTCAAAGTTGCACGTCTTTGTAAATGAGTGAAGGAATGAGGATTAGTTGTCATAGTGGGTGTTCCTTCACAAATTAGGCTCAAATTTGAGTTAGCAAATGAGATGGTGGTCAGCTCCTTACTCTTTGGGCTTCGTGAAACTCGGGGGAGAGAATCTCAACAACCTCAAGACATGAAAATGGTAGAATATTAACCAAAGAGATACGACAGACCTAACAAGCAAGCTCAACCACAGTGATTTCCCACCCAAATTGATGTCACTAACAGGAAAAACACAAGTTGTTTACAAATAGGAAAAGATTGTAGACATACACATGTTTATAATGAATGATATCCAAAATTTGGAAGCTCATTGTTCTAAAGCAAACAAAATTGACATGGAGGAGCTTATAGACCTGAATCCATAGTTATAATAGCAAATATTTCTAAAGAATTTGCAAGATAAATGGATATCTCATTATGAAACCTAGATTAAATGAATGTATTGTAAAGAGTTTGGTCAAATCAACCCCAATCAGTGCCTTGAATTTATTGGGAAGATAATTTCCAGAATTGAAACAAATTGAACTAGTAACAGCCAAAGAGAGAACAATTTAAAAATTTATTGTAAACTCCACCCAATTCAGATTCACAACAAGCAAATCTTACACATACTTCTCATTATGTGTTAGAATAATATATCACAAAGCATTTAAAGCAAAGCATTAAGACAATTTGCAGGAAATACAAAAGATTGAGATTATGCAAAGACTTTATAACTCTATTGTTACAAATGCTTGCATGTCACGAATAACAGTTTCACTACTAAACAATGATCTCATATCTTATGACCTTCAACAAAGCTGCAACACTTGCTCAACATTCTATGACAAATTAAACCTTAAATCAAATTGGCTATTATTGGACGAAAGTTTGGAACTACAGAGAACCAAAATGCCTTCAAGAAACTTAGTTTGTGAGCCAAAAAAGACCCAGATGAAGAGTTTCTTCATCAATTTATAGCATTCCCTCTTTGTAGAACATCCCAGAAGTGGAAGGAAAAAGGTACTCATAATATTCTTTAGGAGAAGTGATTAGAGGTTGAGAAGGTTCCACATGTCAGCATCGGAAGAGATCATAAGTTCCACCAATGAGTGAAGAGGAAGTAGCGTGTCTAGATCACTCAAGGAAAGGGCCAAAAGCGCAAAGCACCCAATCAAATTAGAGTGAAGCACAAACTTTGCTTGGAAACAAGCAAATTACACTCCAAATCATAGCCTTGAGAAAGCACAAATGAATCCTAGGAGTAAAGCATGCACATTTCTATGAAATTAGGAGAATGGTGCTGCCACTTGTCTTGTGTAATGTCCCCTTTTCGGGACATTATTAATATTTATTTTTCATTTGCATTGTAACCCCTTGGCAAGCCTAGCGCTACAAGTGGGAGTCGCTTTAGTTAGTTTAATGTGCACATAGGTTAGTTATTGTTATTTATTTAATCAAAAAATAAATAAAATGCACATAGTCGTAGTATTAAATATTTTAATGAGAGTTTATGTTTTCCCTCCACAAGGGAAAGGTCGGTCTTTATTGGATATTGCACCCCTTAGTTCTATAAAAGGGAGGTCGCATTTCCTTAGAGGGTATGTTGATTGATCATTTGATTTCCCTCCATGCTTGGAGTATTGGGATGTATGCCCATGGGATGTATGCCCTAGTTCTTGCATTGTGCTCTCTCTCATTTGGATCTATTGTTGAAGACTCTCAAGTGAATTTTAGATCTGCCATTATTGCTTGAGTTATTTCAGTTTTGGCGCCAAGTTTAGAGTGTGAAAATCATTTGATATTGCTCCTTTAATTTCTTCTATTATTGTTGCAAATATTCTTACCATAGCGACTTGGGTTGGTGATGATTTGATCATGTTTTGATGCCATAAATGCTAGATCTACAATCTGCCATGTGTTGTTGATTATTTCAGAGCAAGGGGCTAATATTTTGGTGTATTTGGAGGCTAGGAAAGAGCTGAAATTATTTTATATAATTTTATCTAACCCTAGCGACTAGAAATCAGTTTTCTGGGGCTGTTTTGGCTAGGTTTTAATGCTCAGAAAATTCAGATCCTTAATGCAATGGAAAGCCCTAAATTTCTAGTTTATTTTGCATCTTGTTTCACGGAAAAACTCTAAGTATTGAAGGAGTTATGAATTTTAGAAGATTTCAGTTGTCTGCAAGCTTTCTGGTTATAAATTAATATTTATTTCAGATTTGCAGTTTTGGGGTCAGATTAATATTGGTTTTGGTTGTAGAAATTAGGAGAGATAAGGAGAAAGCAATTTCATAATTTTTGGAGTAGATTTGGTGCCCTAAATGTGCTGGGCGACCTACTTTTTAGGGCAAAATTAGGGTTTCATGTTGGCTGTGCAAAAACTGGTTTTGGGACATTGTTCTTCATATTTTTGTGGCCCAAGATCCAAAGTTTGAAGATTTTTGCTTAAACGGTTAAGCGGGAATTAATTTTTGAAAATTGCAGCAGTTCAGGGTTTGAATATTAATTGTTTTCAGTTGTGTGTGATCAGATTTGTGTTAATTCCTAACTTGTCCTAAAAGGGGACATTACATCTTGAGATCTTGATTTCACACAGAGAGCCAATGGGGAAGTTTATTTTCATTGAACGGATTACTCAACTTCCCAATTGGTTATAAATTGGAGGGATTTTTTTGGGAGCATATCCACGAAAAGGAAAACACCATAAGAGCAAATGTAGCTGATTTGGAAGCTCCACATAAGTTTATTTCACTATAATAGACCAAAAGAGTTTGGAGAATCGTGAAAATTTGTTTGCAAACCACTCAACAGTTTCTCCAAAAATTATAACCATTACAAAGTCCTTTGAATAAGCTTTCCAATGCACGAAACCGTTCTTCAATGGAGCTCTCAATCAAAAGTTGTGGTCAAAAACCATCACTCTACAACTCAGCCCTCTTCATTGAATTTTGGGCAAAAATCAATTTTTCAACTTTAGTCACTTTGCCCTTTTTCTCATTTGACCACTTGGCATGCTCGATTGGCTTCTTAGAAGAGGTTGTGTGCCAAACTCTATTTTCTCCTTGTTTTGGAGCTTTACATGTTCGTGGTCAATGTCTTTTGTATAAACCACAAAGGGATCCTAGATTGTGACACATGTCACAATCCAAGAGTCTTGGGTCATTCTCCATCTTCCTCAACTTCCTAATGTCTCCCGAACATAGGAGGCTATGAGATCATGGGATTACACCATGTGGTGCAATCCCATAGTCCCCTCGACGAGCTCCACAACCGTGCCATTCTTCCCTTTGTTTTCGTTTGAACTTTTTTCGGGCTTTAGGATTCCTAGCTTACGCCACGCGGTGCAATCTAAGAGCCCCTCATTATGGTATCCATAGCTTTGCATTCTTCTCCTCTACCTCCATGGAATCTTAGTCTTCCTAGATTGCACCGTGTGGCGCCATCTAGGAGCTCCTTCGTAGTGGACTCTTCTTCATTTTCCTTCTATATCCTGTGAGCTTTGAGTCTCCTAGATCATGCCACGTGGTGCATCTAGAAGTTTCTCTCTACAATATCCACGGCCTTTGCTCTCCCTTCACTTCTTCTCCACGGGCTCCAGATGCACTAGATTGCGACACACGTCGCAATTTAGTAGCTCGAATTATGGGGTATCTTCAACCTTTGCTAACTCCTTCATCGTCTCGGAGGCCTCAAGGGCACTAGATTGTGCCACGTGGTGCAATCTAGGTGTCCCGAGCTGCGGTGACCTTTCAACCTTTGAACCAACTCCTTTTCAAGGCTGCTAGCTTTGAGCTCACAAGATTCTCGCCACATGGAACGATCTGTTAGAAGCACGGGAATATTGAGAGGGGGTGAATCAGTATTCGACAATAAAAACTTTTTCTCCAACTTATTAATTTTCTTTTTCACACTTAACAAGATATTCAAATTTGAAAGTAAAATGAGAGCACACACAAAAATCAAATGCACATAACACCAGATATACCGTGGTTCACCCAGTGTGGGCTACATCCACCAAAAGAGACTGCTTGGATCTACTGTCCAAATCCAGCCGAAAAAATAGTGTTTACAAAGTGTGAGCACCCACTCACAGAAGACACCAATCTCCAAGCCGAACACCAATTCAGCCCTTGAATGCAAACACCACTGACTGTGCAATCTCTTATTCGAAGCACCAACTTCTGGAGACACCAATCCCCAATCCAAAGCACCCACTCCAGAAAATCTGCAATACAAATCAATGATAATTTCTCCTTCTATATTCTCTCTCTCACATACTCATACTCACTTAAGAGATTTATAATATCAGCTCACATACATATCACACTCATGCAAAATGCTCTCTTTCTCGCTCTACACAAAATGTGCACACAACACTTGCTTATATAGAAAGAAGGAGAGGAAAAACCACTTGTGGTTTCCCTAAAACCATGTGCCCATACCATGGGCCAATTTGCTCCAAATATTAAATATTTTCTCCAAATAGCAATATTCTCTTACACATGTAAGAGTAACTCTTACGCATCATAGAATCTCTTACGCATCATAAACTGTCATAAAATATTTTACGCGTCATAAGCTGTCATAGAATCTCTTACGCGTCATAAGTTGTCATAGAATCTCTTACGCGTCATAAAATCTCTTACACATCCCGCCATGTGTCGTAAGATTCCTTGGTGATGTTGAATATTAAAATATTCAAATTTTGACATCACACTAATTTTGACATGGATAAATATTTTACGAACACTAATGTTGTAATGTTGAATATTAAACAAATATTCAAACCTCAATATTTCCATCAACACTAATGTTGTACCTTTGACATCAATGACAAAATAACTCAACAAACTCCCCCTTTGTCATTGATGGCAAACCCCTGCTAAAAATAGACATGAAAACTGTTTGCTCTGAAATCCAACTTTCTGCCTCATAACTCTTTCTATATTGTTGCATTGTACATGTTCTATGCAACTCTCCCCCATTCTACAATTCTCCCCCTTTGACATCAATGGCAAGGGGATGACTGAACCTGTCACCTGAACTTGTACTCGGAGCTGAAGATACTGCAATGTGTAGCTCCCGATGTCCATACTCCCCCTGAGATAGTCAATGAGTAAGAGTGACAGGAATCACTCCTAACTTCGTCTGAGTGACTCAAAAGATTCCTTCGGTAGGGGTTTTGTAAATATATCAGCAATCTGATCCTTAGTCCCAACATATTCTAATTTCACCTGCTGATCTACAACTTTCTCTCTCAAAAAGTGATACTTAATGGGAATGTGCTTTGTCCTGGAATGCATGACTGGATTTTTCGAGATGTTAATAGCACTCGTATTGTCACAGAAAATGGAAATAGGATGCTCATACTCTACCTTCATGTCCTTCAATGTTTGCTTCATCCAAAGCACCTGTGTACAACATGCCACTGCTGCAATATACTCTGCCTCTGCTGTAGACAATGAAACTGAGGCATGTTTCTTGCTGAACCATGACACTAATCTGTCACCAAGATAAAAAGCTCCCCCACTTGTACTTTTCCTGTCATCAACACTTCCTGCCCAATCTGCATCTGTGAATGCTATAAGAGTGAAATCATCACTCTTTGGATACCATAAACCATAATCCAACATACCTTTCAAATATTTGAAAATTCTTTTTACTGCTGCCACATGAGTTTCCTTTGGTGCAGCCTAAAACCGTGCAACTAATCCAACAACCTGCATAATATCTGGTCTAGATGTTGTGGTATATAGCAAGCTACCTATCATGGACCTATACAAGGTCTGATTAGCATCGGGAGACTCATCATTCTTACTCAACTTGCAACCTGTAATCATGGGTGTACTAACTGGATTGCAATCTTCCATTCTAAACTTTTTCAACATCTCCTTTATATACTTGGTTTGTGAAATAAAAATGCCTTGACTAGACTGCTGAATTTGCAAACCAAGAAAATAAGACAACTCACCAAGCATAGACATCTCAAACTCCTTCGCATCTCCTCTGCAAATTCTTTGCATAGTCTCCTGCAACCGCTTCCAAAAATAATGTCATCCACATAAACCACAACTATCACTTGATGTTCTCCTTCTGTCTTGATGTACAAATTACTATCCGATTCCCTTTTTGAATCCTTGTTCCTGCAAGTACTTGTCCAGTCTAGAGTACCAAGCTCTAGGAGCTTGTTTCAAACCATAAAGAGCCTTTTTTAACTTGCACACAAAATCTGAATTTTCTGATAGAATAAAACCTTCTGGTTGCTCTATATAAACTTCTTCCTCTAAGTTTCCATTCAAGAATGCTGATTTTACATCCATTTGATAAACTTTAAAATTCTTGAAACAAGCAAATGCTAAAAACATTCTTACCGCCTCCATACGAGCAACAGGTGCAAATGTCTCCTCGAAATCAATGCCTTCAACTTGTGAGTACCCTTTGCACACTAATCTGGCCTTGTTTCTGACAACTTCTCCTTCTTCGTTCATCTTGTTTCTAAAGACCCACTTGGTACCAATGATATTCTTGTCCTTTGGCCTTGGTACTAACTCCCATGTGTCATTCTTTTCTATCTGATTAAGTTCTTCTTCCATGGCTTTTATCCAAAACTTATCCTTGCTAGCTTCATTAAAATTACTCGGTTCAACTTTTGACAATAAGGAAAAGTTTACCTCTTGTGGTGCACTTGCTAGTCTCCTCCTTGTCTGTACTCCAGTATCTTTGTTTCCAATGATTTGATTTGTTGTATGATTC
Organism: Taxus wallichiana var. yunnanensis; assembly: GCA_018340775.1. NCBI lineage: Eukaryota > Viridiplantae > Streptophyta > Pinopsida > Cupressales > Taxaceae > Taxus > Taxus wallichiana. Next base: position 169,763,162 of record CM031244.1, read on the forward strand.
TTCTGAACGAATCTGGATGGTGCCTTTGTGTTTTCTCATTCAGATTCTTCTTCTTCTTCTTTCTTAGAATTTTTCATCTCCTTTTTGCACCACTGCGTGTCCTATTTTCTTCTTCGGCTTCCAATCGTCGACTTTCACATTTATACTTTCCACTACTTTTTGTAGTCTCTTGTTATAGCACCTGTAAGCCTTGCTTCTCGATGAATAACCAAGGAATATGCCCTCATCTGCTCTAGAATCAAATTTACCGAGCTCATCTTCATTGTCTCTCTTAATGTAGCACTTACTTCCGAACACTTTGAAGTGTTTCACGGAAGCTGGTCTTCCCTTCCATAGTTCGTATGGTGTCTTTTTCTGTGTTTACTCGAATCGTGCTCTGTTCAGAATATACACCGTTGTGTACACTGCTTCTCTCCAAAAAGCATCTGGTAACTTGGACTCATTTAGCATTGTTCTTGCCATTTCCTGCACTGTTCTATTTTTCCGTTCAACTACACCATTCTGTTGTGGTGTTCTTGCTTTCTGTAAAATTGTCTTCTGATTCCATGCTCTTCACAAAACTCATCAAATTCGTTAGACATAAATTCACCTCCTCTGTCTGATCTCAAACACTTAATCCTAGAGTTTGTCTCATTCTCAATCAAAGCTTTAAAAATTTTGAATTGATCAAAAGCTTTTGATTTTTCTTTTAGAAATGCAACCCATGTCATTCTAGTAAAGTCATCAATTAATAACATAAAATAAGAATCACCTTGCAAGCTTTGTGTTTTTGTTGGCCCACAGAGATCAGTATGAATTAGCTCTAATGGCTTCGTTGTAGAGTACTCCTTTGTCTTGAATCGACCCTTATGCGCTTCTCATGTTTGACACTGTCTGCAAATAGTACTTTGCGGTTTTGTGATCTTGGGTAAATCTCTCACTGCTTGTTTTGAGCTGATTTTTACCATGTTGTCAAAATTAATGTGACCCAATCTCTTGTGCCATAACTAGCTTTCATCAATTTGACTCATGCAACACTTTTCTCCCTTCACATCACTTAAGCATGTACAAGTTGTTCCTTGTTCTATTTGCATCTGCAACCCAATTACTGTATCCTTCTTTCTAATTTCACAACCCTCAGCATAAAACGTGAGTGTATAACCTTGATCACACATTTGACTGACACTCAAAAGATTATGTTTCAGTCCTTCAACGAGTAAAACATTTTCAACTTTAGCTTGACCATTTAATTTTATGTTACCTCTTCTTGTGATCTTGGTTGTAGTGTTATCTCCAAACTTTACTTGTACCTCTACTGGCCTTTTTCAGCTTCAGGAACTTGCTTCTGTCACCTGTCATATGGCTGGAACATCCACTATCAATGTACCAAGGTTGTTCTTCATCTTGTGCATGGAGCACGGTTTGTACCAACATAGCCTCTTCCTTTTCTCCCTCCTTTATCTTTTGCCACACTTTCTTATTGTTGGCTTTCTGAATGATTTGTTTTCCCTCTTTCTCTTGCTTTGGATTTTTTGTAATCTTACTCCTGCAAAATCTTGCTATGTGGCCAACTTGGTTGCATTCATAACATCTAATCGCATGCTCATTCAAATTTGACAATGCAACAAAAGAATTGTAGTTTCTAGCATGAAAATTCTGATTCCAACTTTGAAACCTCGATCTACAGTCCATCATCTTATGACCAAAATTGTGACATGAAAAACAATAACCATAAAAAGAATACCTGGTCATGTAGGGTTGCCTCGATAAGATAAACTTCTGAAACTTCTTATTGGTACCTTATTCCACTTGCTCTCTTCTTTGTTTTTGTTCTGTGGAGAATGATCTTCTTGTTTCTTGCTGCTTTCTCCTTTACTGGAGCCTTTTAGGATATCTGCATAGTTGGCTTTCTTCTCTGGTTCTTTGGTCTCTTTCTTTTCTGCTTCATTGAATCCAATACCACCTTTGGATGATTTTGGTTTCTGTTCTCTTAGAATGTTGCTCAACACCTCAGAACTTTTTTCAAACTTGAGTCTCTTGTTCAACTTTTCAGTTTCCTGTCTTAGTGCGACAATCTCTGCCTCCAATCTCTCGCATTCTTTTTCTTTTGATTTCAGTTGTTCTCTAATCACTTCCTCTATTCTTTTTGCCTCTTCAACTTGGGTCTTTAGATCAACAATAGTATTCTCATGTTCTTTGTCAGCATGCAGATTTTTCTTTGCTTCTTCATACTCTTGAAGTTGCACTTTTTGCTTCAGGGTCTTCTTTTTGAGTCTCTTGATCTCACCCAAGGCACAGATGAGTTCTTCTTCTAAGTTTACCTCACCTTCTTCATCAATTGCATCTTTAGCTTCCACTTTTCCATCTTCAAGGGCCATAAACAAAAGTTCTTCAATGTCACCTTCTGAACAATCTTCCTCTGAGCTATCATCTTCTCTAGTGCATAGACTCTTCTTGTTTTGGTTCCAGTTCTTCTTCTTTTCAAACTTCCTTTGCTTGAAATTCTTTTTGTAGAAAGGCTTTCCTTTCTTTGCTTTGTGAGCTTTTCATCATCACTTTCACTTTTGCATGCGGACACTTAGCTGCAAAATGTCCAATCTCACCACAATTAAAACATTTAAAAGGAAGTTTACCTTTGTACTTGCCAGATCCTCTTTTCAGATTTTTCACCAATAGGGCTTCTTCTTCCTCATCGGATTCATCATCCGATTCAACCTTCTTCTCCTTTCCTTTTGAAGCTTTGAAAGCAGATTCTCTTTTTCTTGGCTTATCTAGTTCTTGTTCTCATCTCATAAGCCGTGAGTATTCCATATAACTCATCCATTTTCATTTTATCTAGATCCTTAAGTTCTTCAATAGCTGAAACTTTAGCATCAAATCTAGGAAGTAGAGATCTTAATACCTTTTGTACTATTACTGGGTCTTCCATCTCTTCACCCAAGCCTTTGATCATGTTTACGGTCTCATCCACACGGAGTAGATATGCTGCAATGTTCTCTTCCTCTTTCATCTTTAGACTTTCAAACTTTCTTCTGTGTGTCTGAAGCTTTGCCATCTTTACTTTCGAATCTCCTTCATATAAACTATTGAGCTTATCCCACATCTCCTTGGCAGTTTTGCAAAGCATAATCTTTACAAACTCGAATCTGCTACACCACACAAAATAGCATTCATAGCTTTAGCATTATTTTCACATGCTCTCTTACCAGCCGGATCTGTTGGTGGCGTTGCCGGTGCCGTATAGCCATTCTCAACCGAATGCCAAATATCATGTCCAAGAGAATTCAAATAGGTTCGCATCCTTATGCTCCAAAAGGCATAGTTTGATCCATCAAACAACGGAGCTTTATTTGTGGAGAATCCTTCCTGAGCTGCCATCGTGCTTTCTGATCTACCTTCTAGCTGTTAAGCTACACAGAAGGAACCTGCTCTGATACCAATTGTTAGAAGCACGGGAATACTGAGAGGGGGGTGAATCAATATTTGACAATAAAAACTTTTTCTCCAACTTATTAATTTTCTTTTTCACACTTAACAAGATATTCAAATCTGAAAGTAAAATGAGAGCACACACAAAAATCAAATGCACATAACACCAGATATACCGTGGTTCACCCAGTGTGGGCTACATCCACCAAAAGAGACTGCTTGGATCTACTGTCCAAATCCAGCCAAAAAAAATAGTGTTTACAAAGTGTGAGCACCCACTCACAGAAGACACCAATCTCCAAGCCGAACACCAATTCAGCCTTGAATGCAAACACCACTGACTGTGCAATCTCTTATTCGAAGCACCAACTTCTGGAGACACCAATCCCCAATCCGAAGCACCCACTCCAGAAAATCTGCAATACAAATCAATGATAATTTCTCCTTCTATATTCTCTCTCTCACATACTCATACTCACTTAAGAGATTTATAATATCAGCTCACATACATATCACACTCATGCAAAATGCTCTCTTTCTCTCTCTTCACAAATTGTGCACACAACACTTGCTTATATAGAAAGAAGGAGAGGAAAGACCACTTGTGGTTTCCCTAAAACCATGTGCCCATACCATGGGCCAATTTGCTCCAAATAGCAATATTCTCTTACACATGTAAGAGTAACTCCTCTTACGCATCATAGAATCTCTTACGCATCATAAACTGTCATAAAATATTTTACGCATCATAAGTTGTCATAGAATCTCTTACGCGTCATAAAATCTCTTACACATCCCGCCATGTGTCGTAAGATTCCTTGGTGATGTTGAATATTAAAATATTTAAATTTTGACATCACACTAATTTTGACATGGATAAATATTTTATGAACACTAATGTTGTAATGTTGAATATTAAACAAATATTCAAACCTCGATATTTCCATCAACACTAATGTTGTACCTTTGACATCAATGACAAAATACTCAACACGATCTTGGAGCCTCTCCAATTGTCCACTTATAATTTTTCGGCTTCAATCTTTGCATTGACTCTTGACTCAACCCTTTACTCCAAAAGGAAGCCTTGTTCAGCGAAGCTCCACTTCGCTCCACTTTAACATAAAAGCATTTTAATATATAAACACTACAAGTGCTTATTTCTTGGAGGATATGGGATAATTCCTAGGGAAAAAGTGCTCAAAAGCACTTAGTCGTTTCATTTAGGCTCTAAGCGAATTTAGCCAACGAACAAGGTATCCTCCACAACCTTAATCAAAATAGCAAGGTATCTTCCACGCCCACAACCATTCAAACCTATCTACAAGAGATTTTGAAAGTTCAGATTTTAATTTCAAGGCTTCAAAACATCATGGGACTGTTTGAGCGCCAAAAGGACACACAAGATGTTAGTGTGTCATGTGTTGTATGCCTTCCATTCTCTTCTCTCTCTCTATCTCACATATTTACTAACATTGGTATCGAAGCCACTTGCTCGAAGAAACCCTAGTTGGATACGAAAAGAGCAGGGTGTTTGAAAAATCCCTAGGAGAAGGGTGCAAACAGTGCAAGCAGAAGAGGTTCGAAATTGAATAGAGGCATTGAACAAGGAGAATTTGAGGTCATGAAGACCAGGAAAAGCTCGAATGACAGTGGATTATCATGAAATGGGCATGAATCTGTGATTTTGTTGAGAAAAGAAAGTTACAGAAACCAGTAAGGAAGGAATTGCAAGTTCTAGAAAACTTGACGGTGTTTTTGAAGACAAAATGACAGTTTATGCAAGGAAAACGACTTCGTTCAGGCAAAATCTCCATTTTTGCAGATTTTTTCATGATGTTAGGGCACACATTTAAGAGAAAACATTGAGACATTTCATTGAAGCACCACAAGAAGTGGTAGTATAATCGCGATTTTTAAAGTTTTGTGAAGTTTAGGAAGATCATTTTGTGAGGAGGTTGCAAAAGCGAATGCACTAAGGATAATGAACAAAAGACTATAACATGTTTGAGCTGTCGAAACCAGATTCATAAATTTGTAGATGGAAGGCACACGATTAACAAAGGTACGAAAAAGAGTGTGTAACGTTCAAACTCCAAGTGCAAACATTATTGTTTAAGAAAGAAAGAAAAATGCTGGTGTTGGACGTTTTCATTTTTATGTAAAATAGTAAGGAGAACACATGAAGAACAAGTTTGATTGTTTGGTTTGCTATTAGTTTGTGTATAAATTTAGGGCATGTTGGAGTTTGTAGAGTTTCAATTTTGAATGCAGACAATATAGATTTGTAAGTAATTTGACATAACCGATTTGTATTGAAATTCTGATTTCATGGTGGCAAATACTATAGCACCAAGGGGTTACTGTATATACTTTGCATTTACTTTCAATTGATTTATGAGTCGAGGTTTAAAATTGTGTGTATAATTGCCAATATTCAAAATTTAGTTATGCCAAAGCGCAAAAGTAAGCTGGCCAAAATTATAATGTCTCGAATCACAAAATTTTGACAATCACAGACTATTGGGACTGTGATCAAATCATTCTGAAAAAGAGGTCAAGACAAGCTACGAATTTTGCCAACTATGACAAGTGTCATAAGGAGGCCCTATTGTTGTTGAAGTTATTTATGTCAGATGATTTAATCCTTGAGGTAACATAATTTTATTGTGTGGGGTGATCTCTGGGCCAATCTCTGAAACAAATATCAAACTGCAGAAAAAAATTGGGTCTTGTACCTACGAATTTTCTATTTTTAGTAAAGCTGCATGAGGATGGGTCCTTGTCAGAACATCTTCTTTGGATGAAAGATCTCCAAAACCAGCATGTTGCCATAGAAAAAAAGGTGGATGATGACGACCCAATTGTGCTTGTTCTGAATAGTTTGCCACCCTTTTCTGAAACATTTGTAGACTCCTTACAATTGATGGTGGAAAACAAACCCTAACTTTTGAACAAGTTAGTTTCTATTTGTTGTAGAAGGAATACAGACATATAGACTAATGAGTCTAGTCTAGATAAATAGGCAGTGCATTTTGCTGCCCAGTCAAAGGGGAGTGGAAAGCGAATTCGGACGAATCATCTTCCAGATGCTAGGTGGAATGTTATTGATATCATAAGGTTAGACATGTGAAGAAGGATTGTTGGAAATGGCATTATGATCTTTCTTACCACAACGAAAAGCACGAGGTCAAGCAAATGTGGCAACAGTTGAAGAACTCTTGCTGATGAAGAGTATGCCCTAGGGGCATCATGCTCAAACGACAATGCTACTAGTTGGTTCAGTGATTCCAACACATCCAAACATTTTTCGTGACGTAGGGACTGTTATGTACAGTTTATTACAAATACAAATATTTCTGATCTAGTTGTATTAGTTGACGGGAGTCACTTGCAGTAGAGGGGATGGGATCTATCGTATAGCATTGAGTAATGCTCACAAAGTCATAATAAGGAATGTTAGGTATGTCCCTAGCATAAATAAAAATCTCATGTCTATTCGTTAACAAAAATCCCAACATTGTTGTAAATTTTTCTGGGAAGCAGTGTATTGTGTCTAATGTGGAACATGATAGGGTAGTTTCCTAGGCATTGGGCAAGGTGGCGTGTATAGGCTTGTTAACCCTGCCACAATTAACTTAAAAGTATGCGTGGAGGAAGAATCCTGCAGATAGGATGTGTTGGAGGATGAAATTCCTCATAGGTTTGTTGACCTTACTCCAGTCAACATACATGCACTACTTGTGGAGGGAATATCCACTATATAGAATGTGCGGGGATGAAATGCTTCATGTGTGGGAAGATGAATTGCCTCAATCAAATGCATGATTAGTTTTGGAGAGAGACTCTACTATTCTAGATGTGCGGAAGGAGCATGGTGAGATGGTAGGAAAAGCCACTCAAAGAATTGTGGAGCGATACTCCGCTACCAAGGATGCGCAAGAGGTGCATGATGAGATGACAGGAAAATCCATTCAAAAGGCACTAGCTTGGAGGACCAAAAACAGGGCTGTTATTTCAATAGAGCATGTTCGCTTTGCTCTTGCATCTGACCTTTTTACGAAGTTGTTAATCCAACATAACATGTTCATGTTGCTCTCGCATTTGACCTTTTAACAACACCTGCATCCTGTGATATTTTGAAGCATAGGACATACTTGAGTAGGAGACTACCATGCAAGTAGATTATGACGCATTGGTGAAGAACCATGCTTGGAAGTTGGTGGATTTACCGCCAGGTGAGTTGGTGGATTTACACACTGTAATGTCCCAACTCCGGGATCAATAGAAATTAAGCAAGCGACCAAGTCTTCAACAATCCAATCCAAAAGAATGAGCAAACATACTCTAAAATCAGTCCTTCAAATAACACAGGAACATACAACTACCAGCTGCCAATGAACCATGAATTACTCCCAAAATGATGACGAAATCATACTTCAAAGATTACTTGTACAATTCACTGCTGAAAGGAGATTCAAAACACACTACTAACACTTAATAATTGCTCTCAAAGAGTCGCTGGTAATTAATGAATAAAAACACACAGCATGCTGATCATATATGGCTTTAATATGCAAGAAAACCCTTGATACTTTATCTACTAAAATCGCTGGTAATAAGACTGAGAATGCTCATTGGTTTGCTCCTAAAATTCTCCAAAACAAGTCGTTGTTGAAGGGAATTAAGGCAGATCACACTAATCAAAAACCAGACCTCATTGATAAGATTTACCTTGCCCACTTTTGCCCAGAACAGATCGCTGCCAAGGAAGAAATACCAGCCAATAAACTTAATCCCTCCACACTAACTGGAATAAGCAAAACAGCCCACAATCATTATTGAAGAAGTCGCTGTAATGTATGACATGAAAACATGCAAAATGCTGGTCGAACTACCCCAAATACTCCTCCAAATCAGTCTATGTTCAAAGTAGAAACAGTCGCTGCCATAGAGAGGTTATAACCATGCACACACCCAAGTCGTATTACATTAACAATGCATTAAACATTCATGAGGAATTCGCTGGGCAATAGGTAATCACATAACACAGTTGTAATTGCTAAGAAAATGCTCCAAAACAGTCCATTAAGAGGTCGCTGCATTTATGACATGTTGGCATACAGAAATCTAATCATTTGCCATACAAAATAATCCACAAACTCATCAAAGTAAATCGCTGCAGCTAGTGAACATAAATCAGGCCAGTCGCTGGGTTTTTAGCACATAAAATATGCATTTAAAACATCCACAGTTCCAGTCAAAGGATTCGCTGCTCATTGGAGTATTCAGGCATGCATTAAAACATTCAAATGATCAACCAATACAGTCGCTGCAATATAGGAACTGAACAACCTCACATATAACCAAGTCGTACCACTCAGACAAGCATACAAGCAAATCGATTTGCCAAGGATATGAGAAATTCTCCAATTTATATCAAAGGAACCAGCAACAAGTAGATTTGCATAGGAAAATGCTTCAATAACATAACCAGCTCACTAAATCTCCACGCAAGAGAGAGAAGGAAAACAATAATGGGCATGCATCCCAACTCCAAGCATGGAGTATCAAATAAATCTCATTATAGCATGAGTCTCATAATGATCCTAACACTCCTTTTATAACCAAGGAGGCACAAAATTCGAAATCCCTAGGAGAGGGAAATTATTAAATAAAAGTAGTTTATCTTTCCTAGGTGTGGCGTCCCCTTTTCTAAGGGTGATTTTATCAATAAAAGCCACCTAAATATTTATTTAATTAATTCCCCATTTAATTTTATATTTTGGGAATTAAATTAAATAATCTTCATAATTAAATAATTAAATAATTATTGCTTTCTAATGTCAAATGATAAAAATCACTCTCCAGGCAATAATATTTAATTATTTAATAAAATTTTTCCCCTTGCAACATCCCAAAGCCCACGGGAAAGATAGGCTAAGGGTCTTCAAAAATGGGGACATTACAGTCCTCCCTTCCCAAGATTGCTTGCCCTCAAGCAATAGCAAGCTCATGCATCCGGGTCCAAAAGTGAAGCACTCCAAAAACCGAGCTCCCATGCCACTCAAATGGTGTAGCATTTGTAATAACTTGGGATGCTTCTTCCTCCTAAAAGTTAGGAATGTAAACTGCTGCGATTTTCTTCTAAAACCTGCACATGAAGCAAACCAATTAGAAAAATAAGGGTTGAAGAACACCCTTTCAAGGTGCCTCCATGGTGTGCAAGTCTCCTCTATATATGGGTTGCCCCCAAACTCTGTCATGTGGCCCAAAATACTGCTGTAGCCTTCAAAAATCAGAATTGGAGTGGCTGGTTTCCACCCCCAAATAGTCACCCATGAGCCAAAACCAAGTACCATCACCCATGTCATCGAATGCATGTAAAAAATCTGAATTATGGAGGTGATATCATCCATAAAGATGAGAGGACAACAACTAGCATAATTCAAAATTTTCTCCCAACATGAATGAACATCAATCTAGTGAATAAAAATGGCTTTCATATAGCTAAAATTTCATCCTCAATTATAATAAAATGAAAGTTATCAACATGCACAACTGAAAATGAAATGCCTTGAGAAAAGTTCATACCATGTTCTTTCAAATTTCTCATATTTTTCATTGAATCCCAAAAGATGGTGGCCATGCAAGCAACATCAACCAAACATTCCCAACTCCTATCCTTGGTTGATTTTACCCTTGGAAGCATATCAATCAAACACTCAAATGGAAGATATAATTGTAGCTCAAAATCAGAAAATGAACTTCTTACCATGCAAAGTGTAGCCCATTGGATCCATCCTTCTTTCAAGGCTTCCAAAGAGATAGGAGTTAGCATCATTTGACAAAGGAAATGAAATGATATCCCTGTATCCAAACCAAACTTGCAAAACCCAAATCCTTTTATCCCCATACCACATGAAGCAATATGTGCAAGATGACACCCCAAATTTCCTCTTTTTCTATGCTCATGAGAAGAGGAGAAAACTGAAATATAGTGCATGTATGTATGAATATTATCATAGAGAGACCAAGGAACCTTGTACCTTTCTTTGTGCCAATGACTTTCCCTTATGAGAGAAAGAAAAACATAGGAATCCATCATACCTTTGTGTCCTCTAATGATGATTTCTTCATACGGACCAACAAACTTACTATTATGGCTTCCTTTATTGGGAAGAGTGATAATCACTCTTTCTTTTCTTCCATCATGTTTCTTATGCACCCAAGTATTAAGGGAAAAAGTACCAACAAGAGTATGATCTATGTACCTCATATCCACCTCTCTATCATGCTCATAAACATACCCATCAAAGCTCAACATATGAGGAGAAATAAAATAAGAAAGATCATACCTTGGGCTGCCCCCAACATCTACAAAACTCAGAATTTCTGAGTTTAGGACAACGCTCTTTTCTTCATCATTTACTTCATCCAAACCCCCTTTTTCTTCCTTACCAATGCTCATGCTAGGTGGGAGATGACTTGGAGCAACTATGAGACTCATGCTCCCTTCTTGTTTCTCAAATGGCTCACGGTGAAGGTGAATGATGTCCTTCGAATCTAATTTGTCTCTCATGAGTTCTTTAGCCATCATTTCTTCTTCATCATGCACATGCTTGACACTAATGCCCTCTTCATGCTCATCATCCAAATCTGATTTCTTCTTGCACCCATTCAAACCCATGCAATCATTAGATGCTAAAAATGTATCATCAAAAACAAAAGAGCTCATACCTTGGAGAATCATAGTCTTCACTTTGCTTGAACATTGCTCTAGAACACCTTTGGCAAGTGTATGAGCAACACGTGATGCCTCTTGACTCAATCCTTCCTCAAGCATAGATAGCAATTGTTGTGGGGACTCTCATATTCATTTAACACCAAAGACATAATGGTTTGCATGGAAACCATTACCTCTTGAGTATGATCATTATGTATAACATCAAAGAACACTTCAAACATGTGAGAAATAAGATCATTACATTCTAAATCCATCATTATCACACAAGATCTTACTTTTGCCATAGTGTTCAAAATGCTAACCCTCTTACCAAAACAAGGGCTTGTGAGGTCCCAAAGACCTTGGAAACTTCCCACCATGACCTCAAAGATGTCTTCCATGATGGCATCACAATATGACAATTTTGGGGCTGTAATTCGTATAACCTCACTAATGCAGAAGATGACCATAATTCTTACCTCCCCATCTTCATGATCCAACAACTCGTGCCTTGCCAACTGCATAAACAAGGAGTCCCTTGCAAGAAACATGGATCCATAGTCATCTTGTTCCATTGTTGCCAAGCAACTTGCTGCTTCTTCCAGAATTTTGAGCAACTCATCCTTTGATGGAGGTAGGTGCTTGAGTGCTCTACCAAGTTTCGGAATCTTGTCTTCATGTTACCTGCACTAGATAAATCCATGATCCACAAGCAATGTCAAACCTCACAGGTGCAAAAGAACATGCTCTGATACCACTGTAATGTCCCAACTCCGGGATCAATAGAAATTAAGCAAACGACCAAGTCTTCAACAATCCAATCCAAAAGAATGAGCAAACATACTCTAAAACCAGTCCCTCAAATAACACAGGAACATACAACTGGCAGCTGCCAATGCAATCAACTATGAATTACTCCGCAAAATGATGACGAAATCATACTTCAAAGATTACTTGTACAACTTACTGTTGAAAGGAGGTTCAAAACACACCATTAACGCTTAATAATTGTTCTCCAAGGATCGCTGGTAATTAATGAATAAAAACACACAGTATGCTGATCATATATGGCTTCAATATGCAAGAAAACCCTTGATACTTCTATCTAATGAAATCGCTGGTAATAAGACTGAAAATGCTCATTGGTTTGCTCCTAAAATTCCCCAAAACAAGTCGCTGTTGAAGGAAATTAAGGCAGATCACACTAATCAAAAACCAGACCTCATTGATAAGATTTACCTTGCCCACTTTTGCCCAGAACAGATCGCTGCCAAGGAAGTAATACCAGCCAATAAACTTAATCCATCCACACTAAATGAAATAACCCAAACAGCCCACGATCATTATTGAAGAAGTCGTTGCAATATAAACATGCAAAATGCTAGTCGATCTACCCCAAATACTCCTCCAAATCAGTCTATGTTCAAAGTAGAAACAATCGCTGCCATAGAGAGGTTATAACCATGCACACACCCAAGTCGTATTACATTAACAATGCATTAAACATTCATGAGGAATTCGCTGGGCAATAGGTAATCACATAACACAGATGTAATTGCTAAGAAAATGCTCCAAAACAGTCCATTAAGAGGTTGCTGCACTTATGACATGTTGGCATACAGAAATCTAATCATTTGCCATACAAAATAATCCACAAACTCATCAAATTAAATTGCTGCAGCTAGTGAACTTAAATCAGGCCAGTCGCTGGGTTTTTAGCACATAAAATATGCATTTAAAACATCCATAGTTCCAGTCAAAGGATTCGCTGCTCATTGGAGTATTCAGGCATGCATTAAAACATTCAAATGATCAACCAATACAGTCGCTGCAATATAGGAACTGAACAATCTCACATATAACCAAGTCGTACCACTCAGACAAGCATACAAGCAAATTGATTTGCCAAGGATACGATAAATTCTCCAATTTATATCAAAGAAACCAGCAACAAGTAGATTTGCATAGGAAAATGCTATGTTGCCGCATTCGGCGAACTTCAAGGAAAAAATTCGAAATTCGCCGAATTTTAACAGTGCCTTGAAAATCGCGATTTAATTCGCGTTTTTTTTCCTTTTTTGGCAATTTTTTCCTTTTTTGGATTTTTGGTGAAAAAAACAGAAGTACAGGAAAAAATTTGCCATTTTTGGAAAGGGTCCGGGAAGATGTAGCAGCAAAAACTTGCATGTGCCATAACTTTCATTCTGTGGCTCCGTTTCAGGTGTCGTTTTCTCTAAAAGTGCATATTTTCTTGAGCTCTACGCATTGATGGCAATATTTTTCTTATTTTCATAAAATCCATTTTTGCACCTTTTTCGACCAAGCAACTTCTTGCAATCTTCTGAAATAATCATGAGCTTTGATCGCCTGTAGATAGATTAGTAATGAAATCAATGAAATGTGATATTATCTCTCTTTTGAAATGTGAATTTATCTTTTGTTTTTATATATTTAATAAAAATGTATATTTCTCATAGTCGAATTTAATCACGAATTTAATCGCTGATTTTTTTACCGGCGAATTTTTCACGAATTTAATCATCGGCGAATTCGAACACGAATTCGAATGCGGCAACTTAGGGAAAATGCTTCAATTGAATAACATAACCAGCTCACTAAATCTCCACGCAAGAGAGAGAAGGAAAACAATAATGGGCATGCATCCCAACTCCAAGCATGGAGTATCAAATAAATCTCATCATAACATGAGTCTAATAATGATTCTAACACTCCTTTTATAACCAAGGAGGCACAAAATTCGAAATCCCTAGGAGAGGGAAATTATTAAATAAAAGTAGTTTATCTTTCCTAGGTGTGGCGTCCCCTTTTCTAAGGGTGATTTTATCAATAAAAGTCACCTAAATATTTATTTAATTAATTCCCCATTTAATTTTATATTTTGGGAATTAAATTAAATAATCTACATAATTAAATAATTATTGCTTTCTAATGTCAAATGATAAAAATCACTCTCAGGCAATAATATTTAATTATTTAATAAAATTTTCCCCTTGCAACATCCCAAAGCCCATGGGGAAAGATAGGCTAAGGGTCTTCAAAAATGGGGACATTACACACACTTTGGATACAATAAAAATGAAGTGAAGGTACTTTGGACAAGTGAAAGGCCCATATTGTTGTGAAAGAGTTTTCACAACAAGAGGGACTATATTGAAGAAATCTTTGGTCCTACCGCAAATCTTTTGTAGAGATGGTCACATTTGGTTGCTTTTCTCCGAAGATTTGAGCGAGGAGATTTACTTGGTGCAGCTTGTAGATTTTTAGGTGTTTGGTCATGATCATCTAGTTTGGATATTGATCAAGTCTCTGTGAGGACTTAGTCAAGTTCCACAAGCCCGGTATATTCAAATTGATCAACATTTCCATGATTTTGGATTCAACACTATGGAGGTCGGGTTGAAGTTATTATCCAATGACGATTCATCATTTGTCGAAGAATCAACTGCAAAACAATTGGTGGGAAACCTGATATATCTTATGCCTACATGATGAGATCTATGTGTTGTTGTTAGTGATCTTTCTCGGCTTTTGTCTCAACCAAAGTTCATAAATTGGACAACAACAAAGTGTTAGAGAATTGCATATTTCAAATTAACATCTAAGGAGCAACTTGCTGATTTAATGACTAAATCCTTTGGTCCCATTGTGTTTGTAAAATTTTGGGACAAACTTGGAGTAGTTTCCGGATTAGTCATTAAGGGGGTATTAAAGTTATTAAGTCATTATGTAAACATTAACTAATTAAATATTAGTTAATATACTTTAGTTATACAATATATAACTACCTCACTTGAATGTAACTACTTTATGATTAATAAAAGACACATACACAAGATATTAGTGTGACATCACCATATGCCTTCCGTTTCTTTTTTCAATCTCATATTTACTAACAAAAAGAAAAACTATTCTTGTTACGGAAAACAGTTCAGTTATATTTTTGTGGTGTTAATTTGAAATCTACAGGTTGGCAGATTGATTAAGTCTATATGGACTTAGGTAGGCTCCACAAGCTTGGTATATTCAAATTGATCACCTTCAATATTCTAGATCCAAAGCTATGGAGGTCGGGCTGAAGTTATCAACCAATGTTGATTCATTATAGGCCAAAGAATCACCCTATAGACAGTTGGTATGTACCTTGATATATCGTATTCCTACACAACCGAATCTGTTGTGGTACTGGTTATTTTTTCACTTTTGTCTCAACCAAAGTTCATACATTGGACAACAGAAAAGCGTCAGAGGACTGCAAATTTCAAGTTATCATGTAAGTAGCAGTTTTCTTATTTAAAGACTAAATCCTTTGGTCTCATTGTGTATCTAAGATTTTAGGACAAACTTGGAGTAGTTTCTAAATTAATCTTTAAGAGGGGATATTAAAGGTACTAAGTCATGATGTAAGCAGTTACTAATTAAATATTAGTTAATGTACTATATTTATATAGCATATAACTACCTCACTTGAATGTAATTACTTTATGATTAATAATTGACGGACACAAAATGCCAATGTGCCATGTGCCTTCCATTCTCTTCTTTCTCTGTCTCATATTTGCTAGCAAGGTCTTCTCATCCCTCATGTGATCCACCCACAACATTCTCCCATAAGGTGCTACAAACCGGGGGGATTAATGTGCCACCACTATCCATGTAAAAGTAAGTATCCCTAACCCTAAAATTTCTTTTATTCTTTTGATTGATTATTCTAATGTATCATGTAGGATAGTATAGGATATCTCAGTCTATTACATTATTGTTCTCTTTATAGCACATGCTTACTCCTAATGGCATTACAACCCATAGTTTAGGATAAGCTCTTGCTACAACCTGTAGGATTCTAGTTAGACCCCATATCCCATATCTTTGGTATAGGATTTGGAACCTTGTACTTGATATCGAGTGTGGATTATTCTCAACTAGATACATTTAGAACCATCGTATATTCACACTATATCTTTCTTGTGTGTTGGCTCTAGTATGGTTTTCTACTTATATCTTATATTATAGGGAGGATCATTATATTGACCATCTTAGCTTACATAGAAGGTTTAGTTTGATCTTGACAAATGATTGAAATCTTTTGGTCATGCCTTTTCTAAAGTGTTGAACCTCTAGGGATGTTTCTTGACCTATATATTCATCTTCGACATGCATAACAATGTTGGTAAGTTGACAAGTCGCGAACATACACGCAAAAATGACACTTTGTTTTTGGTTGATGCAAGATTTCTTGTGGACCCAAATGCTTATGCATCATGCACGCTGAGCAAGTGAAGTGAATCACGAGCTCATGCTCTTGAACATTTCGTGAGATCTTCTATTGATTTTCCATGTCCGGTAATCTCAAATGCACTCATCCATGTTGCATCTTCAACTATTCTATCCTTCCACGTCACCAAATGCTTGTTTCCTCGTCTCCTCTTGATTCTCGGAATCAATCACTATCTCAATGTCCTTTCTTATCTTCTCAAGTGACTATTATCTCCAATCGACATTGAAGAATCCGAACTTGAATTCTTGTCACTTGGCTTTCCCTCATGGTAAGGTTACAAGTTTGCCACATTGTATATAGAAGAGATATCAATCCCATTAGAGAGCCTTATCTCATATGTATTTGATGCAAACTTTCTTGAAATCTTACATAGCCCAATCTTCTTCCACTTGAGCTTGTCATATATTCCTCTCAAGAACGAAAAATTCATTAAATGAGCTAAAAACTAACCCTCCAACTTGAAATTCTTGTTCTTTCATCCTTAGATCAACACATTGTATCTCACAACGCTCTTCTCCAACTTCTCCTTCACTTACGGATGAATCTCATGCATAAACTCAAGAAAGTCATCTGTTACAACACTTCTACTCAAATTAGTTGTGTCTCTCAACTTGATAACACCTCTAGGGCTTTACCCAACCATATGAAATGGGCTCTTGGATATATTTCTATTAACCGAGTTGTAAGAAAACTCAGCTTATGCTACCAAACATCTCAACAAGTTTCTAAGGCTTCTATTCACGACCTTAGTTTGATCATCCGTTTGGAGATGGTAGACTGAATTGAAACTCCACCTTGTGCTCAACTTTCTCCACAAAATTTTCCAAAATATACCCAACAAACTTTGTGTCTCTATTTGAAACAATGCTCGAGACAAATCATGCAATCTCACCACTTCCTTGAGAAACAAAATTGCAATGTGTGTGGCATTACTAGTCTTTTTGCAAACTATACAATGTGCCATGTTCGAGAATTCATTCACAACAACATAGATAAAATCATTACCTTTTTGAGTTCATGGAATCCAAATAACGAAATCCATTCTCACATCCTCCCACGGTCTTTTTGGTATTGTAATGGTTGATATAAACTTGTACTTTTCACCGTAGTTACCAAGTTTCAAAATTTGGATCCTTTCGGGAGGGCCAAACAATATGAAAATCTAGAATTCTTGAACAATTTTGGAAAAATCCGGTCGACATATGTACATATTTTGTATGAGCATAAATTATAAATATGCAAAAGTTGACACATACACTGAAAAACATTAATAACATCATGAAAATTGTTAGTATATAAGGGTCTTTGGGTGTTTTTTATAGCAAAAACCTATTTTTTATTTTTTTGGAAAAAACAGGCCGTCTGGATGGAACTTATTTGGGTTGGCTGAAAAATCCAAATCCAATTGGATTTTACTACGTGTTTCACTTTTCTATTTTGGATGTTGGAAAAGTCTACAATCTTCCATAAATTTCTTCACGTCACTCATCTTCAGCTAATAGTAATTCTCACTCAGCTATGCCAATGCTTTATCTATACTAAAGTGATTGACGAATAATCCACCACTATACTTTACTCTTATCAAATTCTCCCTCATTGAACCATGAGGTATATACAATTGATGTCCTCTAAACAACAATTCTTATAGAGAGAGAATTTCACATAGTCCATTAGATTAGAAAAAATGCTTATGGAGAAAATTGTTTAAGAGCTTTTTGATCAATGTTTTTGACGCTCATGATGGATCACAAGTGTGATCTAGAATGTTGATAAAAAAGTCTCTTACACTATTTTCTCTGGAAACTTTTTTTCTAATCCATGTATAAAGAAATCCAACCATGGAGTTCTATCCACGTTGGTTAGCTTATTGCCCACCGCAAAACCTTCGTAAAATTGTAATGTCTCTTTCTAGGGCTGAACTGAAAAGCAACAAAATAACATAAATCCAAACTGATATATATTCTGATTTTTATATTAGCCATTTGGAAAATAGAATAATGAACAATAGTTTGATTTTTAGAACAAGGAAAAATAATAATTCATCAAAATATCACCATTCACAATATCTGAAGTATATAGAGGCACTTTAAGAATATTTCAGAAAATTATCAATGTAGATGTAAAAAGATGTGCTAGTGCAAATGCAAACAAGAAACCAAAGTGAGTTGATTCCTAACTAACAAATCTAATACACTACCTCAGATAGAGCAAGATGGAAAGAGAGGAGAATATAATATACATGTACTTACCTACAAGTGAAATTCTCCTTCTTTGATTGGTTGGATGTGCTCTTGATGTTGGATGCTTGATTGTTGCTTCAAATTTTGTTGTGGATGCACTTGGACAACACCTCCCCTTGATGAATGATGATTTGCTTGATCAAGATGATGAGAGATTGGATGATTGGATTGGATTGAGGATGAATGATGGATTGATTGAGTAAATAAAATAGCAGAGGTTTGTTATGATCTTGCTAACTTGGCTCTCATGGAGGAGAGCTTGATTTATAGCTTGTGGGTGGAGGATTGGAGGGTCAAGATTGATCCAAGTAGGATTAGATCAATGGTTGAAATTCCATGAGAATGGAGAATTCTCTAGAATTAGAGAATTCTAGATTTTAGGAGAACTCTCCATTGAATTAAAAATTCAATGGAATAGTGCACATTTATTTGAATATTTGAAAATGAGAGGGAAGAATGGAGAGGCTTCTAGAAATAGAAGCCTCTAGATTTAGAGGTGTGAGGATGTGATTAGATTATGATTATATTAGGTTAATAAATGATGATTAGGGGTGAGGTTACATGGAAAGGCTAGGTGTAGGGATGTGTAGGGTAGGTGGTAGGTGAGATGTAGGAATATTAAATTCCTAGAAAATGTTAATAGGGATTATAATAGGATAATAGGATATAATAATGAAATAAAAAGATTAAGGATGAAATGAGATAAATGATAAATGATAAAAGGGTAAATGTGATAAAAGGGATTTTTAATGGGATAAATGATAAAATGGAATATTTAGATAAATGATGAAATATTAGAATAAAGGGATTAATGATGAAATTAATAATAATTAATCTTGCGATTAATTATTATATGGATTTAGATGATGTTGCGGGACAAATTAATCATAATTGATCATGTTGACATTTTAGATGTCTACAATCAACCAAGAAAACAACCTCTAAACACAACTGGAAATTAAATAAATGACAACAAGAGTATGCCCTTATGAAATGGTTGAACATGAATGATTTCAAGCCCTAAAATTGAAGTACAAAGTAGATTCCGGCTGCTAAAAATATGGAGAATGCAATGATGGCTGGGTTGAGTGGTGTCGTGCCCTAGAAACCACCAATCTCTTCCCCAAGATGGGTTGATCCCTCAGAGAGAGGCTGAATTTCACCGTAGAACCAAACCCTGTTGAAAATAGGCATTATCCAACTTTTTGAAGCACTTGGAACAATTAATTGAAGAGTTTTCGTTCTCCAATTATCAAGGAAGGGTTTCGTGTTCCTTGTGAAGCCACACCAAATGATTTCTGCCCTCTAGTGGAATGGAAATAGAGCAATCAACCCCAAAATTAAGTAATGTTAAATTATAATAAAGATGCACGCCCAAAATGAGCCCAAACGACTCCTATATCCTTTTGGTGGTGCAAACCCCATGAGGAGTTTCCCCATGATTGATCTCATAATGAAGTTGCTTTTTCTTTTTTGTGTTTGCCTTTTACTCCTCCAACCTAGCCGACCTAGCTAATAAGAGAAACCAAGAAAGAAAATGGTAAATGCTCAAATAAAACTAAAAACATGAATAATTACTTCCCTTGTTCACCTTCTTCGGCCCGGAGGAAGTGGAATGAGCTAGAAGTCTTCTAAATCGATTAATTTGAAAAAGGAGACATTACAAAAATCTAAATCTTTCAGGTAATGTCCCCTTTTCCACGCTAGTCACTATGAAGGCCTTGGGCCCCATTCCATCTTCCATGGGCTTCAAGGAATAAAAACAAGGTAGGTGAACATTGCCATAATTGTAAGTGATTGTATTTTCCTTATTTATTTGATTACTAATTATGGCTTGGAGTGATTTGATTAGGTGATAGGTGAATGACAAAGCAAAAAGGAACTTCTATCTTCTCCTTCATTAAGGTCAGTCTTCTTGAGAGCTACAATGGAGATAAAGAAATACTCTTTCCCTTTTTATGAGGTCGGTCTTCTTAAGTGAAGATTAAAAGTGCACTTCCCCCTTCATTAAGAGGTTGGTCATGAAGATTGATCTTCTAATTCATCCTTGGCACCAAAGAAGGGTACTTAAGGAGGTTCGAATGGAGGAGGGGATCATTATCATTCATCATTTGACATTTACTTGGATTTGGAGCTAGTGTAGCTTCTCTTCTTGCCATTGAAGGACGAAACCCCTTCCTTGGTTACCTATTGAGGACAAAAACCTTCAATAGGATCACACTTGGGGACGGAAACCCTCTTGTGTGCATTGGTGGCTTCATTCGGGAGTCACAAGTGGACTTCATTGGCAAATTTCAGAACAACAAGGTGTTTATCCGTGCATAGGGCACTTCTACTCTAGCTAGGGCACTTTCAAGGGTGTTGGCACCCTTCCTCCACTTGATCTACCCATCTGGGAAGTTCGGGATCACTTTTGGAGGGGTTTCCATGGTTGGAAAATTGTGATTTCACTTTTATTTGATAGTTGGTCTCTCTAAGATCATTTTGAGCATTTTTTTGTTGAAACTCCATGTATTGACGGAGATATAAATTGTCGAAGTTTCAATTGTGTTTGCACTTGAATTAAAATTATAAAATATATATTGCTCTAGATTTCATCTTGTTGGACTTATGAAGTGTTTGGGATATTTCTATATTGATTTTCAGTCTATATTGCATGAGAATATTGTCTTGAAAAACCCATATAGTTTGCTGCCCTAGGAAATAGAAAACTAGGTTCATCACTAGGGCTAAGTGGTGATATTGTTGGCTGCCATATGAATTCCTTTGCTGTCATAAATATTTAGATTTCTCTTTGGTGCCAATGCCATTTTCAATTTGTTCCTCTGAGGTTAAAGTGATTGACCGGTGGTTGTATTAAAAATTAGAAGTTGTCATTTGGGTTTGAGCCAAAACCCTTATTTTCAGTTTCAGCCCAAGAAAGAGACATTACAGTGGTATCAGAGCATCGATCTTCCCATCCTAAGGGTATTCATGCAAGGCGGTGACAAAGAATACAAACATGGATTGGCGACCTAGGTTCTTACCAAAGAAAGAAGTCATTCAGAGGCGGAAGCACGACATTCAGTGGGTCACAACATTTTGGCTATCTATGAAGAATACAAGGCTCTTGAATGAGATCCGTGATGTTATTTCGCTTGCCGAATTCATAGGGGTAAGCAAGGGTAGGTCAAGGCCCAAGCCTAGACCTCAAGCGCCATAGGAGGATCTTCAACATGCCTTGGGGAAGGTGACGCTCTCCACATTTGATGGTTCCAACAAGGGGACAAGTCGGAGCATGGATGAAGATGCTAGGGTTAAACCCTAGACCACAAGAAAGTGCCAAAGAGCCAAACCCAAAGGGGTTTCTCTTGAAAAAAAAAAATAATCAGATTTGTAAGAGGGTTTTGAGGTGGAGTCCCAAGAAGACCATGTTGAAGGACATGGAGAGGTGTTGTTAGATGAAGAACCAAAAAGGGTTTTGATGCAAAGTAGAAACTCCAAAGAAAGAGGTAGAAGTACCCATCACTTTCAAGGACGAGCCATTGACTGATTTTTAGAATAGCAATATGAAGGGTCAAGGGTTTGATGAAATCATGAAGCACGAGTTGGAAGGTAAAAATCCTTTGATATTCAATAATGATTCATTGATTTCTAATGATGGCATGTGGCAGAAAAATGGAGAAGAAAAATCAGATTTGCATGAAGTATATGAGGATGACATTATGGAAGGGTATGTCCATGAAGGAAGGGCACTTCCGGTTCTTCATGATTACTTTCAATTCGCTGGAATTTCCCAAACAACAATCAATGATGGGCAAATTGAGGGAGTTCATAACCTTGAAGAGAGTTCGAAGATGTTCCAAACAAGTACCAACAAAATAAGGGTGAGCTCCTTGTTGGCAGACCAAGGTATGATAGAAATGATCACATTTTGTCTCCTCCTATGTCGCTGCCATACTTGTGTCATCATGGGCAGTTTGTTGAAAAGAATGATCATATGTCATGTTTGATGCCTCGTAATATAATTGGTGATAATGTGAACTCGTTGAGTAACATAGGGCACATAGATCTTTCCGTGCAAGTTCAAGATTATGTGAACATAAAGGTTTGGGTTCGGTTGATCCTTTGAGTTATAAGAAAGAGGAAGTCCTTGTTGAATTCAATTTTGCTACTCCATGCATACGGTTAATTTTTTATTTTTATGAAGGATCGTTTTGAACTTGTTATGTATCCTAATTAGGCTGTGAAGGATTTACTCACGGAGTGTTATTTCAAGCCAAATTCTATACTCCAAGGAAAGGTTATCAAGATAATCAAAGTTGCTGCAACAAAAAAGCTTGGTGTGGGAAAATGGTAAGATGTTCTTTTTGAATTCATATTTTGGATGGATAGTACTCTCCTTGGACAGCTGTAGATTGTCATATATGATGAAGCTCTTTGGGTTTAACATGATGTGTGAAAGGGATTTCAAGTATTGCAGCTGTTGCATCTTTCCTATGTTACTAATATCCAAGATTTTTGAGTTGGAAGTGCTATGCTACAGCCATGATGGGCTGTTCTTCCCAAGTTTAGGTATGGGGTGGTGCATATCTTCCATGGGCAGCAAGAGATGGGCAGGTTTGGAGACATTCTTTCCACTTAAAATGATTTGTAAGAGGGTTCAATCATTGAGATTAAGCAAAGCCAACATCCCAACATCGTTGGCATTGCTTGGAAAGAAATTTAGAGCTATACACGGCTATTACAACCCTCATCCGCACCCCTATGGTCTGATCCAAACCAACTTGTGAAGAAATTTTAGTGGGGCAGCTTGGAGGCAACAATTGGAATTCCAAATTAGCAAGGTAACAACCATCCAAAGGAGGTGAGCATAAGTATTGGTATATATTGTTTACATCTTATGTTGGAACTCAAGGATAAAAGAAGAAGGCAATACTTCAAGGTAGAATGGATGGAGTTCCAAGCATGGCTACCACGAAGAAGGAAGAGGCATATTTTCAGAGCACTCAAGGCATAAAGACAAGCAAGGGTCTACTCTTAGGTAAGGTACTTCATGGTGATAATTTTTGGTTAGTTCCGGGCATGCACAATATTACTTCCTTGTGGGGGACACTTGAAGAATTATGTGCAAATTGGAGCTTTCTTGTTGAAAGCCATCTTCTACATCAAGTTGGGGTAAGTGTGGGCTGTAAGAATCTTGAACTAAGGACCAATGTATTTGTTGTTTTCCATTATAGACTTGTTCTCAAAATTTCAGTTCTTATAAGACAATTTTCAGTTTCTACACTACTCATAAAATTGTCCCTTCCAGTAAGATTTCAATTTGCTAGTTGTTATATCAATGTCATATGGCTGAGCATGCAAAATTCAGAGTTGGGACTGCCATTAGCAGTCATGGGCAGCAACAAGCATGTACTTTTAGGAAGGATTTCATCATTGGATGATGTGGGAAGAAGGATACAACTGGAAGAAACAAATAAATCAGACCTGATAGCCTTGATTTGGATGAGGTCCCAAGTATTTTATGGCTGTTGTAACTTGTTTCCAGCCCATCCACAATCTGATTTGCATCTTGTAATCAGAGGGATAGCTGGTCAAGCTGATTATTCATCCATTTCTTGCTCTATGATGGAAACTACAGCAATTTGGAGAGATTTTGGTACAACTGAGTACATGCAAAGGAAAGAGATGTCACTGCTGTTTTGAAGTGGAAGATAAAGAAGACTTCAATGAAGAGAGGGGCAACAAAGGTATGAGTTTGTTTGGATTGAAGCTCCTTCATTCACGGGCATGAGATATAGATTATGGGAGTACTACAACATGTTCCTCCACCTTGATATGATGATACTTGGGAATATGAGTTTGCATTTGCTTGAGGGAAAGCAAATTTGGGAAGGGAGGACTGTAATGTCCCATTTTCCACGCTAGTCACTATGAAGGTCTTGGGCCCATTCCACCTTCCGTGGGCTTCAAGGAAGGAAAGCAAGGGAGGTGAACATTACCATAATTGTAAGTGATTGTATTTTCCTTATTTATTTGATTACTAATTA
Source organism: Taxus wallichiana var. yunnanensis (assembly GCA_018340775.1). Taxonomy (NCBI): domain Eukaryota; kingdom Viridiplantae; phylum Streptophyta; class Pinopsida; order Cupressales; family Taxaceae; genus Taxus; species Taxus wallichiana. The sequence goes on from CM031244.1 coordinate 169,787,864, forward strand.
TGGCTTGGAGTGATTCGATTAGGTGATAGGTGAATGATAAAGCAAAAAGGAACTTCTATCTTTTCCTTCATTAAGGTTGGTATTCCTGAGAGCTATAATGGAGATAAAGAAACTCTTTCCCGTTTTATGAGGTTGGTCTTCTTAAGTGAAGATTAAAAGTGCACTTCCCCTTCATTAAGAGGTCGGTCACCAAGATTGATCTTCTAATTCATCCTTGGCGCCAAAGAAGGGTACTTAAGGAGGTTCAAATGGAGGAGGGGGATCATTATCATTCATCATTTGACATTTACTTGGATTTGGAGCTAGTGTAGCTTCTCTTCTTGCCATTGAAGGACGAAACCCCTTCCTTAGTTACCTATTGAGGACGAAAACCTTCAATAGGATCACACTTGGCGACGGAAACCCTCTTGTGTGTGTTGGTGGTTTCATTCGAGAGTCACAAGTGGACTTCATTGGCAGATTTTGGAAAAACAAGGTGTTTATCCGCGCATAGGGCACTGCTACTCCAGCTAGGGCACTTCGAAGGGTTTTGGCACCCTTCCTCTGCTTGATCTACCTACCGGGAAGTTCGGGATCACTTTTGGAGGGGTTTCCATGGTTGGAAAATTGTGATTTCACTTTTATTTGATAGCTGGTCTCTCCGAGATCATTTTGAGCATTTGTTTGTGTTGAAACTCCAAGTATTGATGGAGTTATGAATTTTCGAAGTTTCAGCTGTGTTTGCACTTGAATTAAAATTATAAAATATATATTTGCTTCAGATTTCATCTTGCTGGACTTATGAAGTGTTTGGGATATTTCTATATTGATTTTCAGTCTATATTGCATGAGAATATTGTCTTGAAAAGCCCATACAGTTCGCTGCCCTAGGAAATAGAAAATCATGTTCATCGCTAGGGCTAAGTGGTGATATTGCTGGCTTCCATATGAATTCCTTTGCTGTCATAAGTGTTCAGATTTCTCATTGTTGCTAATGCCGTTTTGAGTTTGTTCCTCTAAGGTTAAAGTGATTGACAAGTGGTTGTAATAAAAATCAGAAGTTGTGATTGGGGTTTGAGTCCAAACCCTTGTTTTTTGTTTGATGCCCTAGAAGGGACATTACGGACCTTTAGGCCAATAATAAGGGCTTCATATCTGCAATATTAAAGACTCGCGGAATAAGATCCCTAGTGAGTGTGATAAGAATGACTCCTGCACTGGAGCCATGAAAAAGTGAATGACCCATTAAAGTAAATTTTCCAAGTAGTGGACTCTTCCACAAATAGGACAAATGCATCAGGTAAGTCAAGACTTGATGGCTCGTGCTCAGTAAAAAGCTTTCGATTGACATATTCAATGCCAAATTCATTAAGTAATATGATTTAGTTGGCTATCCTCTTAGTAAGAGCGGGTTTAGATAGGAGATATTTAAGCAGGTCAACTTTGAATATTAGCTTGGTCTTGTTAATAAGCGAGGTAATGACAAAGCTTTTGGAAAGCAAAGACAACAACTAAGCATGCCCCTGATTTACAGGTAATTCAGCTCATAAGATATTAAGGTGCGGCTAAGATAATAGACGACTCTCTCTTTATGTTGTGCATCATATTGTGCTAAGAGTGCGCCTAAAGCAAACTGAATAGCTGAAATGTATAGCAGAAGGGGTTCACCTGGGGTATGTGGTATTAAAACAGGCGGATTGGCTAAGTATTGTTTCAGTTGTGCAAAGGCTTGTTGGCATTCTAGACCCCAATGGAAATCAACATCCTTTTTAAGGAGATGGGTGAAGGAATGACACTTATCAGCAAGTTGGGAAATGAATCTGTGAATGGCTTGGATTTTTCCTTGTAAGTTGCGAAGCTGCTTAAGGTTTGTAGGAGGCATTTCAGTGATACATCATCTATTCTAACAACCGATAGATTTTTCAACTCTCCTTCATCATGGGCTCTACAATAATGTAAAAGTATTCTTAAACCTCTAGATACATCGTATCATTAATGAGGGCTAACTTCAAGGCTTATAACGCTTCCAATTCACTCACATTAATACTAGTCTTGAGGAGATCTAAATCATTTAAAGTTCCCCACTTCTCCAGGTCCTGGTGTTGGTCTGCCTTTGCAGGGATACCATGTTTATCCTAGACTCTTGTTGAACACTTGGTATAAACCTATTATCAAGTTGGGTGATGTAGTAATTACTTTCAAAATTGATCAGTCAAATATTTTTCCATAAGGTCAAATCTAATATTTTTGACGAAAAGTCTTTAACCAATATAAATTTTTCCCAAAATCATTATGGCGAAAGTAAGGAAAATATGGTGGTAATATATGAAACGGATTTTTGGTCAATTTGTGTGTGAGATCATTTTTCTAGTTGTAATAGATTGGGAATCTTTGTTTGCTCTTTCATGTATTACATGGAAGTTTCTTTCCTAGTGGCTTGCTTTCTGGAGTCTGCCTACTTTTACTGTTCAGTTTTCTTCCATTCACTTTTTCCTTAAACGGGATTAATTGATATGTATTCTATTACTTAAATTTGGTAGGCTCTAGCTCATTTATTCGAAGAAAAATCAATTTGCAAAAACTTTCAAGCCAACATTTTGGAAATAATTGCTTGTTATCGACACAATTTAAATTTCTCCTGTTTTGAAATTCTCATTCTCATTGTTTGTTTGATCTTTATGTGCTTGCAGAGAGATGGTTCGAGGAACCTTCAAAAAATCAGGTGTTTTTTTTTAACTTTTATCTTGATTTGGATTTTACTAGTGAAAATAATAGAAGCACTATAATAGAGTGATAAGACTTTTCCCCCCTTCTAGAAGCAGACTAGAATAGTATGTAGTAAATTTAATTGATTCCTCATTGGTTGACTTCAATATTACCGGGTTAGGTCAACCTATTTACATTTTTAGGTTTATAATCTTCACTTCTTAACAATTCTATGTATTTAGCTTTTGTGATTGGGTGCATCTTTCTTTATATCTTTATTTGACTTATTTCTTTCCAATCTTGTAATACATGGAAGTTGCTTTCAAGTTTTAGGTGCATTTGTTCTCACAAGATATTCCTACGAGTATAGAACATTTGTTTGCTCCCCTTCTCTAATTATCCATAATCTTAATGGTCTCACCTTGTGTTTGACAAATTGATAAATTATGCCCCTTCGTTTGTTCTTTAAGGAATATAGTGTTTGTATGCACTTGTTCTTATGTTTACGAATTCATAGAGGTGGATGTTTAAGACTCAAAATACTCCAAATGAGCTAATTATTAAACCTATAAAAATATAGTAATTAAAAATGCTGTTTTTCCATAAAAGAAATTCAAAACCTTATTCCTTAGTAGGACTTATTTAAGTTGAATATGGAGATGAAAGGTCCCGTTTGGCGAGATTGACAATGGATTTGTGTACATTCCATATCTTAGTATGACACGCATTGGCTTGACCATCTGTTACATTAGAAATACGCCCTTGTACCTGTTCTTAATGCGAGATGGATTGCCTCTGATATAGAAGCCTTATGGATACAAAGGCTCCATGGTGTGTGGATAGTAAGGCTTTCATACAAACATAGAGTTTTTTCTTGGCTCATGATATATCAGGGGCTTCCTTCAAAGGCTCCTTTATCGAAGAGTGATCTAACTGATGGTCTACGTCTTCATTGTTCTAAACTAGAAACTGTTAAAACCTTCTGTGGGAATGTCCATTTGCAAAAGCTATTTTTTAGGGTCATCTTCATTGGAGGGAAGCTTTATTGGGTGATTCTGATACTCTTATCCGTGGTCCTTTTAGGAGTATTTGGAATTGTATGCGGCTTTCTGCTTTGTTCATCATCTGGAAACTTAGGTGCAATTATGTTTTCAAGAATGAGGTATGCAATTTAGATGATTTTTGTCACATTTGGAAAAGCGAAGTTCGAATGCAATTACTTGCAAAAGGATTTCTTTTGCTCAAGGAAGTTAAACAATTCGAGCTGGGGATTATTCGAATTTCATTGCCATTCTGGTTGTTTTAAGGACATAGTTGTAATCTTCATTGTAAATACCGCTGTACAGTTCATTATTCTTTTGTACAGCCCTTTGTTGTATATATTGTTTTCTGTTAATATATGAAGCATCTATTAAAAAAATGCCATTTTATAATTGCTAGTCAAATATCATCATTTGTATATTCTAGGTTGTGTGATGAGTTCAAACTCGATTTATGAAGGTTTCTTTAAAAGGAGTGGTTTGTTGGGAAAGAGGCGGATGCTTTTGGAAACTAGGAGTGAAAAGTCCAAAGCTATGAGAGTATGTTGTTCATTCTTTATAGTCTTTTAATGAATTTGACCTAAATTGTGCATTACTAGTACTAGTATACCAGTTTGGTATTGATGTGATGGCCCGGAGAATCCCATTCGCTTTCTGGTTTACAGTCCAATCTGCTTGTATAAATATGTATATTTATGCTATACAAATATTACAATGCTGTCAATACCTCTCATTTTATTTCACTTATATTATCATAATACCATTCTCGCACCATCATATAGTGCAATAAACCACTTTTCATTTGACAAACCTGAAAAATATTCTAGATTCAGTTTTCCAAAAGTTGAAGATCCAATATTTAAAGTATAAGCTCATAATACATGTGACAAGTGCTAAAATATGAATGCAAGTGGCAAGATCTTAAAATATGCTATAACTCTATAGACATATATAAATGATAGTCGAATACACACACACATTTATCCAACACAAGGGCTGAATTGGTGTTTGCATTCAAGGGCTGAATTGGTGTTCGACTTGGAGATTGGTTTCTTCTGTGAGTAGGTGCTCACACCTTGTAAACACTATTTTATTTCGGCTGGATTTGGACAGTAGATCCAAGTAGTCTCTTTTTGGTGGATGTAGCCCACACTGGGTGAACCACGGTATATTTGGTGTTATGTGCATTTGATTTTTGTGTGTGCTCTCATTTTATTTTCAGATTTGAATATCTTATTAAGTGTGGAAAAAATTAATAAGTTGGGGAAAAAGTTTAAAATTGTTGAATACTGATTTAACCCCCCCTCTTAGTATTCTCGTGCTTCTAACAATTGGTATCAGAGCGGGTTCCTTCTGCGTAGCTTAACAGCTAGAAGGTAGATCAGAAAGCACGATGGCAACTCAGGAAGGATTCTCCACAAACAAAGCACCGTTGTTCGATGGATCAAACTATGCCTTTTGGAGCATAAGGATGCAGACCTATTTGAATTCTCTTGGACACGATATCTGGCAATCGGTCGAGAATGGCTATATGGCACCAACAACTCCATCGACAGATCAGGCTGGTAAGAGAGCATGTGAAAATAATGCTAAAGCTATGAATGCTATTTTGTGTGGTGTGCATAGATTCGGAGTTTATGTGGATGACATTATTTTTGGAAGCGGTTGCAGGAGATTATGCAAAGAATTTGCAGAAGAGATGCAAAAGGAGTTTGAGATGTCTATGCTTGGTGAGTTGTCTTATTTTCTTGGTTTGCAAATTCAATAGTATAGTCAAGGCATTTTTATTTCACAAACCAAATATATAAAGGAGATGTTGAAAAAGTTTAGAATGGAAGATTGCAATCCAGTTAGTACACCCATGATTACAGGTTGCAAGTTGAGTAAGGATGATGAGTCTCCCGATGTTAATCAGACTTTGTATAGGTCCATGATAGGCAATTTGTTATATACCACAACATCGGACGGATATTATGCGGGTTGCTAGATTAGTTGCACGGTTTCAAAGAAAGCAAAGGAAACTCATGTAGTAGTAGTGAAAAGAATTTTCAAATATTTGAAAGGTATGTTGGATTATGGTTTATGTATCCAAAGAATGATGATTTCACTCTTACAACATTCACAGATGCAGATTCGGGAAGGAAACGTTGATGACAGGAAAGTGCAAGAGGGGGAGGCTTTTATCTTAGTGACCGGTTAGTGTCATGGTTCAACAAGAAACATGCCTCAGTTTCATTGTCTACAACAGAGGTAGAGTATATTGCAGCAGTGGCATGTTGTACATAGGTGCTTTGGATGAAATAAACATTGAAGGACATAAAGGTAGAATATGAGTATCCTATTTCCATTTTTGTGACAATACGAGTGTTATTAACATCTCGAAAAATCCAGTCATGCATTCTAGGACAAAGCACATTCCCATTAAGTATCACTTTTTGAGAGAGAAAGTTGCAGATCAACAGGTGAAATTGGAATATGTTGGGACTAAGGATCAGATTTTTGATATATTTACAAAACCCCTACCAAAGGAATCTTTTGAGTCACTCAGACAAAAGTTAGGAGTGATTCCTATCACTCTTACTCATTGACTATCTCAGGGGGAGTATGGACATAGGGGGAGCTACACATTGCAGTATCTTCACTCTCGAGTACAGGTTGAGGTGATAGGTTCAGTTATCCCTTTGCCATTGATGTCAAAGGGGGAGAAATGTAGAATGGGGGAGAATTGCAGCATGGGGAGAGTTGCATAGAACAGGTACAGTGCAACAGTACAGAAAGAGCTCAGAGGCAGAAAGTTGGATTTCAGAGCAAACAAGTTTTCATGTCTATTTTTAGCAAGGGTTTGCCATCAATGACAAAGGGGGAGTTTGTTGAGTATTTTGTCATTGATGTCAAAGGTACAACATTAGTGTTGGTGGAATTATTGAGGTTTGAATATTTTTTTAATATTCAACATTACAACATTAGTGTTTGTAAAATATTTATTCATGTCAAAGGTTCAAGTTACACATTAAGGTGCAAGTTGAATAATTTATTATTCAACAATGTGATAGGACCTACAAGACACATGGACAAGTGAGTTGGCCCAAGTGGGGCACAATAGCTGAGGTGGCAGAGTATGTGGCATTATTGTGATGTCAAAATTTGAATATTTTAATATTCAACATCACCAAGGAATCTTATGACACATGGCGGGACGTGTAAGAGATTCTATGACAACTTATGACGCGTAAGAGATTTTGACACGTAAGAGATTCTATGACGCGTAAAAGATTTTATGACATTAATGACACGTAAGAGATTCTATGACGTGTAAGAGATTCTATGACGTGTAAGAGATTCTATGACGCGTAAGAGGAGTTACTTAAAGAGGTGTAAGGAAGTGTAAGAAGGTTTATGACGCATAAGAGGAGTTACTCTTACATGTGTAAGAGAATATTGCTATTTGGAGCAAATATTCAATATTGTTGTAACTGCCAAGTGATGTGGCTTGCTTATGGCACTTTTTTTCATGTAGGAATTTTAAATTGCAATATGGGCGCAAAATTGGCCCATGGTATGGGCACATGGTTTTAGGGAAACCACAAATGGTTTTTCCTCTCCTTCTTTCTATATAAGCAAGTGTTGTGTGCACCTTTTCGTGTGTGAAAAAGAGAGCATTTTGTAAGAGAGTGATATGTATGTGAGTTAATATTGTAAATCTCTTAAGTGAGTATGAGTATGTGAGAGAGAAAATAAAGAAGGCGAAGTATTATTGTGTTGTATTGCAGATTTTCGGAGTGGGTGCTTGATTGGGGATTGGTCTTATTTATGTATGTGAGTTAATATTATAAATCTCTGCGGCATTGATAGTTTTGTAAGACATTGTTAGACACATGTGAGGCTTAAGAACTTTATGCGTCATTGATAGGTCTCTATGGAATTGATAGGCCTTCGTTGCATAGCAGTTTTGCATGGCAAAGATAGGCCATCGCGGCATCAATCATGTATGCGTGGCATGGATAATGACTCCCGACATAGTGGGCATGCTTTGTAGGATGACATGGGATTGCACATGTCTTTATCGACTAACTTGAAATATTTTTAGCTGTCGCAGAATTGCAAGTGAATCCGGATGCTCCTACATCATACACCTTGGGTAAGAAGAAACTTGAGCTATTGCTCAGCGTGAAAAGTTTGTTTAATGGAATAAACAAGTCTAACAATCTCTGCTTCACTAAGCCAAGATGCATCCTCGACTTCTTTGCCTCTCCATTTTACCAAATATTATTCTTTATGCTTTTTTGCTCATTGTTTTCACTTGTGTTTGTCCAAAATGTGTTAATTTTCTTCAAGCCTCTACTTTGGTAGTTGGTGCCTCCAATCTAGTTACGCACAATATGCTTCACCACTAGTCTAGCCCTCAAAGTATGGGCATAAGTTTTATACATTGAAGATAGGCGAAATGTATATCTCCTCTAACAATTCTATTTTGTATGCGTTCTTTGCAAGCTTCTTCTAGACTCTACATGGTCCAATCTTTTCCGTATGAGTTTTTCATAAGCTCCTCTTGGGAACCTCTCTTTATGTAGGTGCGTGAGGACCACATCTCTAACCCCAAATTCCAATTCTCCTCTCCTCAAGTCTCCACATTGTTTTTATTGCATGTTACTTTACTCTAATTGTTTGCACACTTAATATATTGCATGCAAAGTCCTCCAATTTTGTTCTTCTTCCTTCTTCACGAGGAATGTCTCTTTACTCTACAACTCCTATTGGATTTGTTCCATAAACTATCTGGAAAAGTAACTTCCTTGTGCCCCTATTCTCAAAGTTGTTATAAGTAAAATCCTCCGTGCAAGGAGCAGATGCCATGTCCTTGCCTTCTCTCCAATGAAACGTCACAACAAATTGCCAAGGCTCTTGTTGACAACTTCTATTTAGCCATTTGTCTGTGGGTGATTCGTAGAACAAAACTGCAATTTTATGTTCAATTTCTACCACAATCTACGCCAAAAGTGACCCACAAGTTCGGTATCTTTGTCGGATACAATATCATGCGACAATCCATGCAGTCTCACAACTTCCTTGAAAAATAAGTTAGTGATATTTGTAGCATTATCAATTTTCTTACAAGCAATAAAATGAGCCATTTTGAGAATCCATCAAAAACAAAAAGATTAAATCATGACCCTTTTGTGTTTGGGCTTACCCGAAACAAAATCTATACTTAGATGCTCCCACGTTGTCTTAGGTAGTGACAATGGTTGATATAACCTTGTGTTACGAGTTTTCCCCAACTAGCATATTCTCGCATCTCTACACATATCCGCATGCATCCGTAGCCATCCACAGAGACAAAAGTATATCTCACTTATTCGTGCCAAGGTCTTATCTACTCCAAAGTGACAACTAATCCTTTGCAATGTTTCTCTTGGATTAATTTTTCCCTCATTGACCCTCACGATTTGCACCACTTTGTGCCTTTAAACAACAATCCTTCCTCCAAAAGTAATCTAACCAAGGTGTGCGATCGATGGTCGTTGTGCGCATGCTCCCCATGCTTCTCCGAAATCTTCATTTTTGCATAGAGTTCCTTCATATCCTCGAACCCTACTACTTCCACTTGTGTCTCACTCATTAAGATGCATCTTTTACGTAATGCATCTCGCAACTCTACCTAACTTCCCACTTCAGTGTTTCAAGTTGAATGAGTAACTCTGTAAGAATTCAACCCATGTTATGTGTCTTTGATTTAGCTTCCCTTGGCTGGTTATGAATTACAATGCTTGGTGGGTGTGCACAACACAAACTCCTTGGGCAACAAGCCGTGCCTCCACTTCTTCAAGCTTACACTATGGCGTAAAATTGTTGATCATAAAATGTATATCTTTTCCTCATGGAATTCACTTTCTCACTAAAATAGACAATGGGTCTCCCTTCTTGAATCATCATAACTCCAATGACTACTTCGCTCGCATCACATTCAACTTGGCATCCTTTATTGAAATCACGAAAGGCCAACAATGGCTGTTCTATGACCTTCTTCTTGACTTCTAAAAGCTATATTTTGTGTCTCGAGTCCATGTGTAATGTCCCCTTCTTGGGACATTTTTGAAATTGAAGACTTGAAGACCCTCAACCCATTCTCTCTTCTCATGGGCTTGAGGATTGAGCTTGAAGATGATCCAAAGATGTCTTTTGTCTATTTTGTAACCCCTTGGCATGCCTAGCGCTACAAGTGGGAGTCTCTTTAGTTAGTTTAATGTGCACATAGGTTAGTTGCTTTTATTATTTAATTAAAAATAATAAAGTGCACATAGTCTTAGTTTATTAGAGACTTTATTTTATAATGAGAGTTTATGTTTTCCCTCCAAAAGGGAAAAGGTCGGTCATTGGATATTGCACCCCTTAACTCTATAATAGGAGGTCGCATTTCCTCTAGTGGGGTTATGTTGATTGATCATTTGATTTCACTCCATGCTTGGAGTATTGGGATGTATGCCCTAGTTCTTGCATTGCGCTCTCTCATTGTAAGCTTCATTTGGATCTATTGTTGAAGATATTGAAGATTCTATTGTTCTCTCCTTTGTGATCTCTTGTGTTGGGTGTTTTAATGCATGATTTATACATTCTAGCATTGGCGACTTGCTCTAGGGTGTTGGCGCATTTATTGGAAGGGTAAATTTGCATGTTAGTGAACGGTTTGTGGTAATTTTGTGTTCTTTATCATTGCTACAATTTATTAGAGGCAAATCGACTTGGCTTGGGGTTTGATCTATCATGTTTTGGGGTTTATTATGCTAGATCTATTTGCTGTTGTGTCTAATTAATTATTTAAGATCAAGGGCTGATTGTTTGAGTGTTTTGGAAGGGTTATATGAGTTGGAATTAATTTATAGCATTTATTCTAACCCTAGTGACTTGGCGGCAAATTTCAGAGGCAGTTTTGAAGGGGTTTCAGTGATCAGAAAATTCAGTTTGATAGTTCATTGGAAAGCTCTTTATTTCTACTTTATTGTGCAATTTGTTTCATGCAAAAACTCCAAGTATTGAGCAAGATATTAATTTTTGAAGTTTCAGCTGTTCTGGGTGCATTTTAATTAATTAACTGCTGTTATAAATTTCAGATCTGCAGTTTGGGATCAATTTAATATTGAATGTGGTTGTAGAAATTAGGAGGAATAAGGAGAAAGTGATTTTATAATTTTTGGGGTTGATTGGATGCCCTAAATGTGTTGGGCGACCTACTTTTTAGGGTAAAATTAGGGTTTCGTGTTTTGCTTATGCGAAATCTGGTTTTAGAATATTATTCTTCATATTTTGTGGCCCAAAATCCAAAGTTTGAAGATTTTGCTTGGATGGTTAAGCGGGAAATAATTTTGGAAGATTCGATAGTTGAGATGTGATTATTAATTATTTTTCAGTCGTTAAAAGTTTGATTTGAATGTGTTTAAGTTCCAATTGTTTCCTTCAAATCTATCCCACCACCTTGGCTAGTTCCAACCCCATTTAGGTTCGAAATAGTGACATTGGGATATTTTAGGTTGAAGGAAAAGGGTTTATCCATTCTTTGTTTGATTCTCTCCATTTTCTAAATTGCCCTAAGCGGGGACATTACACCATGTAAACTCTTTCCGACTCCCTCATCACTTATGTGATCGATGCAAAATCCTCACTAAATTTCTCGATGAACTTCCCATAGAATCTTGCCAAACCATGGAAGCTTCGGGCCTCCATAAAATTCTTGGGTGACAACCATTCAACTCCAACTCACACCTTCTCGGGATCCATCTTCAATCCTTCTTGAGATATCACAAATCCCAAGTACACCATCTCTCTTTGCATGAAACTGCATTTCTTCAAATGCATCAACAATTTCTCCTCACTTAAAGTTTGTAACATTCTTCTCAAATGGACCAAGTGTTCTTCCTATGTTTTGCTGAAAATTAGAATGTCATCTAGATACACAATGACAAACTTACCTAAAAAGGGCTTCAACACTTCATTCATCAACCGCATGAAAGCGCTCGGTGCGTGGGTTAACCTGACGTCATGACCAACTGCTCACGCAATCCATTCGACATTTTGAAAGTAATTTTCCGCTCACCTTCTTCTCTTATCCTGATTTGGTATCCACTCTTCAAATCAAATCTTTGTGAAATATCTCGCTCCACTCAAACATTCCATCAAATCATCAATGTGCGGAAGGGAAATCTATACTTGATGGTAATCTTGTTGATGGCTTTAGAATCAATGCACATCCTTCACTCACCTCCTTTCTTCGGTGTCAATATCAGAGTCTTGCTCATGGGATTTGAGACTTTTTAATCAACCCTTTTAAAGCAATTCTTGCACTTGCTTTCTCATTTACTTGTTCTCCATAGGTGTCGACCTATATGCTACCTTGTTTCGTAAACTAAACCCTAGTATTAAGCCCATTTGATGATTGATATTTTGCATAGGTGGTAAAACCATTTGGAATAGCCTTAGACATGATATCCACAAACACACCTAACATCTCCTTCACTTAAAGCGAAAATTGTTCTTTTTACATGGTTCCACTTTCCCTTGTTTTCTACGCAAGTTTCAAGATGAATGCAAAGCATTGACGTCCCCTTTCAACTCGTTTTGGAACTCCTTCCCTGAAATCAACAATACCTGCGAACTTCTTTCCACATCTATGCTTGCATCCTTCAAAGGATTTAGAGTGTACTTTTGTCCACCCTTCACCAAAATACAAGTATTTATTTATCAAGCATTGTCTTTTTGTCATACCGACAAGGTTGACAGAAACAAATGTTATACGTCCATTGGGATAATATTGCATAAGACTTCATCTTCATATGTGCCAATCTTGATGCACACAATACATTGCTAATTCACAAGCAATCGATACCCCTTAAATAACTAGGAAACCTTATACAAATTCGGATGTGCGATTCTCATGAGCAAGCTTTTCAACCATTTCATTAGAAACAAGATTGTTTATGCTACCACTATCAATTATCACTTGACAACACTTACCTCCGATTTGTATATTGTTTTGAATAGGTTCTTTCTTTGCACGGGTGCATTCTCTACCTTTGTTGGCTTCAACAATATTCTCTTCATCATGAGGTTTTCTTTGCACTCCCATTCTTCTACACAACTATTTGAAGAATTACTCTTTGCATTTGCGTGGTGCGACACATGGTTACCAACATCATTTCTCCTACCGCCACTACTTTCCACGGCTTGTGGACATTTGAATGCAAACTAGAATCATGTCCCAAAATACTCTACTTCTTGATGTCCTCTTCCTTTGAAAGATCTATTTCCGCCTCTCTCTGTACATGAATTAGCTCATTCGAGGAGCTTGCTTCACCTTCGTGTGCATGAATTTGCATATCATTGTGTAAACATTCACCTCCGCGTGAGAACTTTCACTTCCCTTGTGTATTGCCTTGTTCTCTGCGAGACTTTCTTCTGTTTTCTATTGAAATTGATAGGCCTCCATAAATCTAAATCTAATCATATTAAACTTATGTTGAGTGGAAATATATAATTCATTGATGTACCTTGATATCTTTTTCGTGTCGTCCTTCACATAAATTGCTCTAATGGTGAGTCTATAGAACTCTTTCGTGTATTTCTTCACACTTAGTTCCTTTCGACTCAAATTCTGCAATTGCTTGAACAAATAAGATTGGTAATCCACAAGCATGAATTTAGCCTTCAACTTTATCGGCCTTTGCCTCCACATACTCTTTCGATCTACACAATTTCCCACCGCAAAGATCCATGACTCGTCAACTTGAGTACAAACAAATCTTACCTTCTTGGTATCTTGTATACCTTAGTACTCGAAGTACTCGAAGTACTCCATTTCGTGATCTATTCGATGAGTTCTTCTAGATCCAAGTTCCCAAATAACTGGAACATCCACCTTTCATTAGATGCTCTTTTCCTATGCTCATCAAAGACTTGCGTTATTATCTACCGCTACTCCTCTGCGTTTTGTGGTTCTATAGCCCCCAAATGGGCTTGTACTCATCTCATCGTCTTAGATAGATTCTATGCACAGCGTAAAACCTAGGTAGTCAAGAGATAAATCTTCCTCATTTAACGGTGAGGCTCCCGTGTAAGTTGTTTACTTATTTTGGAGGGGTGAATCCTAATAACTATTTTCAGGGGTTTTACTTTAATTCCCATAGCTTGTGAACCATAACTGGGCAATTTGGTAGCAAGTAAGCAACTGTGATGAGTTATTTGCAGAAGGGGGAAAAATAGAAGCAGGGAAAGAAGAAAGGAAGATGTGCTGACTTAACTAATAGTTATCAGAGTTGGTCTCATCCACACAAATTAAATAAACAGAGAAACATCACAACATTCAACAGTAAGGGAAAGAAACAACTTCTAACCTAGATCTGAGATAACACAAAGTTTATCTAAAACCTCTGAAAAGAAGCAACCAACAAATCACTGTAGACACAAATTTCTCCAGAAGTCCACCTTTTATTCAATCCCCAGGCTTTCACATCAAACACATCAAGGGTTCCAACACAAAGTCTCGAACAACTCGAGCATGCTCGCTAAACAAATTTTGATAAAAAAATTGTGATCCTTTAACCCGTAGGCTCTTCCTCTATTTATAGTGTATAGAGGGCAAATACAAATAGGAAACTTTCAATGAATTGCCACATGTGGAAGCTATGAAAAAGGGAAGCAGTTGGCAGTATTTTCCCCTAGACTTTCTCATTGCATGACATGCATGCTTTACAATTGAAAATAGAACCTTCTATTTTGCATGTCTGCCACCTATTTCCAAGTAATTGACTTCTTCCAATAACTTGAAGTAATGGCTTTTAAAGCCAATTACCTAAGTTTTACAATTTTAATTGATTACTCAATTGCTTTGTCGGAGAAAATAAGAGAAAGAAGAAAGAAAAGAAGAAATTAGAAGAAAGTCTGCAACACTCCCAGTCTTGTTCTTCTTCCATACTCTGCATGCTGATCCAACTTGTATTGCACTTCCGCCTCATGAATGATTTGGATGATATTTCTGCCTCGAACTTGAGATGCTTTTTCTCCTGCATGCGGTTGAATCTTTGCCTTTGATTCTCACCAAACTGGATCTAGAAGCAATTGACTGTGATTTTTCTTGCGGGTGTTGCCTCGAACTGTCTTCCCCTCTTATCCTTGGAGTTTTTGTAGTTCTTCTCAAATATGTGCACCAGTGAAATGTTCCTGCAAATAATTCAGACAAACATGCAGTCCATGGCATGAATATCTAATTTCTTCACCAAAATCTGATTATAAAGCCTGCTGCCCTCTATTTTTAGACTTTGTTTGCATGCCAAGCAAGCTAAAAATATTATTTTATTCTCCTATGCACTCATATCAACATGCAGATAGCCAGAATAATAAAAAGAAAGCTTTTCCAACCCTAGGCGCCAAAACTGGATGCTTCCGACAATTAAAAATATTTTTAGTGCTCAAAACCTCTTCCTTCGGCGCCAACACTTGCTAGAATGGGTCTCACTTTTTGGCTATGAGTTATGGGAAAAACATGAGGGGCAGGCAGTGCTAAATTTCACCCTGCCTGACAGCTTCTAATTTCCCACTTTCCACTTAAGTCATCATGTTAAACTCTTACACCAGATGCAAGCCCAAAAATGTGACTTGAATGGGTGAATCAACTTGCTTTTGTGGGAAAAACATGAGGAGCAGGCAATGTTAAAATTCACCTGCTTGGCAACTTCTAATTTCCCACCTTCCACTTAAGTCATGATGTTAAACTTCACCCTGCCTGACAACTTCTAATTTCCCACCTTCCACTTAAGTCATGATGTTAAACTTCACCCTGCTGTGACTTCTAATTTCCCACCTTCCAATTAAGTCATGATGTTAAACTTCACCCTGCCTGGCAGCTTCTAATTTCCCACCTTCCACTTAAGTCATCATGTTAAACTCTAACCAACCAGGCAACTCCAAAAATGCGATTTGCTTTGGAATTGACTTCCCAAATTTGGCGTGGAAACCCAAGGTAGAAGGCAACTTAGAATAATTATGACTGGCACTAGGAATTGCTCTTATGTTTTGCGTGGAAAATAGAAAGTGCCAATAACTTGCACTTTTACGTTTTGGTCTAAGAAGCATTTCTTTCCATTTTTGGATTTTTGGTGAAGAAAACACAAGAATAGAATAAAACTTTCCATTTTTGGAAAGGGTCCAGGAAGATGTAGCAACAAAACTTGCAAGTGCCAAAACTTTCACTTTGTGGCTCCGTTTTAGGTCTTTGTTTTTCCTAAAAGTGTATATTTTCTCGAGCTCTATGGATTGGTGGCAATATTTTTCTTATTTTTGATCAAATCCATTATTGCACCTTTTTGGACCAAGCAACCTCTTGTAATCTCTTGAAGGAATCCTGAGCTCTGATCACCTTTAGACAAATTAACTTGCAATTAAAAATATTGGATAGCTTTTCAAAACCTAGGCTTGGGAAAAGGTCTAGCAAGAAGAACGAATAGGCTACGGGGATTGCCGGACGAAAAAGGAGAAAAACCAAAACACGGACAAAAAGAAATAAAAACAAAACCCGAAAGAAGTTGCGGGCAATTGCTCGAAAAATTTCTCCACTTAGCTGGTCTGCAAAAATTCTTCCCCCCAGGGTGAATGTTCTGCGGTAATAATGATGGGGTGAAGTGCTTTATATAACCTAAATCCTCCAATTTTAGCTCAATCTATTTTTAAAATAACTTTATTTATTTAATATAAAAATAAATAAAATGCTTTCAGACAAAGCTTTGACAAAGGAATTGAGTGAGCTTTAGCATGTGGGTATTTGGCGAATGTGGCTCTTATGACTCTCTGGGGATACCTTAGAGCAATGCAAGCAACTGCAGCAAAACAAAACGCAAAACACGACTGTTACTTAAAAAGAACGAAAAATTTAAAAGGGGTAGTCCCAGATTTCAGGGTGAAATCTCAAGGACACCACTAAGTCTGCAACTCTTGGCGCTCTTGTTGCTCTGGTTGCCAATCTATGTGCCATCACTATCTTCCTCACAATCACTCATCCAACAAGACTTTGTGACCAACACCTTCTAATGAACCACCCCAAATGCTAAAAGATTTCTGCAACTACTTTTTACTCACACCCACAAGTATGGAAAACAAAAAAACTAAAAGTCACCCACTAGGTGATGTTATTTCACATAGACACATCGAGACTCTACAACCGGATTTAAAATCCTTGTTCCAAAATTGCTGTTATTCTCTATGCGAAATCCCTCAACATGACTTATAATCCTTGCCTTGATACCAGATTTATGTAGTCGTGGTTAGGCGTTTCAATGAAGGGATGCCTTAGACCACACAACCCACAATTTCAAAGTTAGATCTTACTAAAGCAAGATCTTAGGAACATCTTTTAACCAAAAGCAATGAAAAACTTCTATTACTATGGGGAAAATATTATAGTCTTGGGCACAATGGCTCCACACTCAATGACAATTTTATGACAAGACATTGTAAGAATTCTCTAAGAATTCCAATCCTATGACCTATCCTATTGTAAGCTTACAGGTCTCGGTTAAGCTCTGTAAAACCAGACTTGGCTCAACTTGGCAAGTACTTAAATGCCTAGATCTATCAATCCTTCTTCTTGGATAGAGTTGCTCGATGCCTAATCTGTAATTTAATGCCTTACATGTTCACAACTCCTATTTATAGAATCTTTCATGACTTAGGTAGGAGAAAAATATAACTTGCAAGTAAAGATACCATTACAAAGATTCCTCAAGATGCCCTAAATTGCCTTTGATCTCCTCAATTGTTTTGCTAGTAGTTTCTCATGAAATCATCGCTGTTGGATCAAGCTTTCTTTGGGGTACTCTGCTTTTTCCTTTCGGTGAAGAAAACATATCAAGACCCATGTATGGTTCCCACTAACTCTATTAAAGTCAATAGGAGATTATATTTGATGAAGATCTCATCATGTCGGCATTAACAAATGGCCCCACAGGGTGTGACAATGTAATGTCCCCTTTTCCAAGCTAGTTCGATTTGAAGACTTTGAGCCCATTCCACTTCCCGTGGGCAAGAAGGAAATGAGCAAGGGGAGTAATTGTCATGTTTTTCAGTTATTTTCGTGAGCATTGCATTCTTTTTTAGTAGTTTTCCTAAGTATAGTTAGGTCACTGAGGGGAAGATGAAAAGCCAATGGAAGAATAGAAGGAAAAAGGAACTATTAATTCCCCCAAAGAGGTCGGTCTTCTTAAGAAGACTTTAATTGGTTTTGGCGCCACATCAAGGTATAAGAAGGTCACTTGGCTCATTTGATCATCAACATCTTGACTACTAATAACTTTGCATAGTTTTGGGTTGATTGCTCAACTATTTCCACTCGAGGACGAAAACCCTCTTGTGTGGCCAACAAGTGAGGATGGAAATCTTGTTTGATTGAAGAACGAAAACTCTTCAATCCATTGAGGATTCTCCATTTCAAGGTTTCCAAGGATTTTCAACGAAGACTGATTTTGTAGATTTTCAGCTAGGGTTTGGTCGAAGAAGGGCTGCTAGGATTCTGCAGAGATTTTCAGGCCCTCTTCTACAGTGGCGACTTGCCCTAATGTGGCATCTGGGGGTTTCTAGGGCACACAAACTACAAATTCAGCCACCATTGTGTTTCTACTATTTTGAGGAGTTGGAATCTTCATTTATACTTCATTTTGGGGTTTGGAATCCTTCATTTCCAGCCATTTTTGCAAGGGTATTCATTGCTCTTATTTTATTTAATTGAATAAATTCCAGCTGTGGTTTGAAGGCTTATTTCTTGGTTAATATTTGTTCTAAAATATTTGTAAGTTTCTCTACATGTTTTCGATGGTGTGAATGATGCATTTTTGGAGAAATATTGCAATTTCCTTGCTGTTATAAAAAAATGAGACTGTTGTACCTTACTGTC
Source organism: Taxus wallichiana var. yunnanensis (assembly GCA_018340775.1). NCBI lineage: Eukaryota > Viridiplantae > Streptophyta > Pinopsida > Cupressales > Taxaceae > Taxus > Taxus wallichiana. Next base: position 169,806,518 of record CM031244.1, read on the forward strand.
ATAAATTTCAGTTGATTGCCATAATTTTTAGTTTACTATCTATTGGGGTTTGTGCAATTTCCTTTGTTTTCAGTTAGAGCACGGAAATGGACATTACCGTGGTATTAGATCATCGATCTTCTCAACTGGAGGGTATTCATGCAGAAGAAGTTAAAATGGTAGACAATTTTTTTGATGATGCTAGGTTTGAGAGGTTTTCCCAAGGGCAAGAGAGATTGGCTGATATAATGGCACAACTGATCCATAACATGCATCCGGGAATTTCATCAAGGGCAAACAAAAATCTTCAACCACCGAGATCCGTGATGGATCCCATAGCTAGTCCTTTTCATCCTATTTTCCTCCCAAGGGAAGGCGTCATTCGAGAAGTTTGATACATGATATCGGTCAGAGTGCACAATATTGCGGCCAGCTATGAAGACTATAGGTCTCTTCTAGTTGAGATTCGTGAAGCCATATTGTTTGTCGAGTACATAGGGTTGAGCAAAAATAGAATGGGATTTAGAGTGGAGCCTAGATCAAAAGTACCAAAAAAAGATTCATCATGCAAGACAAAGGTAAAAAATCTTTGATGTTGACTTCTAATAATTGCTTGCAAATTAGTGATGAGGTCCAAACATAAAGGGCTCTACTTGCTAAATGCAAAGAACTCAAGATGGAGTAATGTAATGTCCCCTTTTTTGAATCGAGGCCTAAATAAGAACTTGTTGCCATTACCTTTTCGTGGCAAAGAAAAATTATTGAACAAGGAAAGGAATTGCATTTCATTTTAATTTTCTTTTATTTGATTTAATGCTTTCTTTTAAGTGTTTTCCTTTAGGAGACAAGTCGACTGGGTTTGGAGAGAATAAAGAAGCAATTAAAAGATAAAGTGAGGCTTAAGAGGTTGGTCCTTTTCTATTTGGCCTTTGGCGCCAAGGGAAGGATATAAAAGGGACTAAAGGACTTCATTTGCAATCATCTTGGCGCATTTTTCATATACAATTGGTTTGTTGGGCTAGTTGCTCACTACCTTTCCACTTGAGGACAAAAACCCTCTTGTGCGACATCCAAGGAAGACAAAACCTTCCTTGTGGCTTGGTGGAGGACGGAAACCCTCCATTTTGAGTTGGAGACATCAAGAAGAAGGATTGCAAAGAGTTTACATCATTTTTGGAGCTCTTCCCTAGGGGAGTGACTAGGGTTTGAAGCTGGTTTGGTGCTTTTTAGGGCACAAATTTCAAATCTGATTTTATATTATGAATATCCATATTTTATAAGGCTGTAATCTGAACTTTGGTGAATTTTGGTGGAGATTTACATTTTCCTAGCCCTTGGTTTGGCGGGACTGCTGCTGTTATAAATAATTAATTTCGGCTGTGCTAATAAGATATTTCTTCAATCGTTTGGTTTATTTGTGATGTATCCATATTGTTGTGGCTAGATAAATTATTTTGTGGCATTTTACATTGATTTGCATAGTGAAAAGTGGACTCAATCTCATAGGTAGTTCGTTGCCCTAGGAGATTGTTGATTTTGAATTTGTTAATCATTCTAAGTCATTCTTAGCTACTTTTAGATCATTGCGTGTGTACTTGAAGGCGTTTTCAGATCAGATTTATCAGGGATAGTTGGTAAACTCCTTTTCTCCTTTTTCAGCCCTAAAAGGTACATTACAATGGTATCAAAGCATCTATCCTCCCAACACTGGAGGGTTTCATTCAAAAGAGAGATAAATGACAAACATACATTTTGATGATGTTAGGGTTGAGAGGCTTGCCCTAGGGCAAGAAAGATTGGCGAATAGGATGACACAATTGATCCATGCCATGCAAAACCACAATGGAGAAAGAAGTTCTTAGAGAATTCATAGCGTGAGGCAGCCCTTAGGGTCAAGTTTTGGATCTGTTGCTAGGCCATTCCAGCCTACCTTCCTCTCTAAGGTAGAAGCCGTGCCAAAGTTTGAAACGCGACATTCGGGGAGCAATAACATTGCTACCATCTATGAGGAGTACAAGACTCTTCCGAGTGAGATTTGTGATGCCATGACACATGCCAAGTTCATAGGGTTGAAGAATGGTAGAATGGGAATGGGACCAAGGTCCTGACCCCGAGTTATACCCAAGGAAGATGGGAAAGATGTTCCAGCCCCAGAGGAAAAGAATCTGTCCATCATGATCAAGGACGACGAAGAACAATCGAAGTTGTTGGGCATTGAGTGGGGCAGCCCATTCAAGCACTCATCACTCTTACCAAGGATGAGCCCTTGACTGATTTTCAGAACAGCAGTATGAAGGGCCAAGGGTTTGATGAAATCTTGAAGCACAAGCCTAGAAAAGAGGAGGAAATTATGAAGCACGAGTTGGAAGGTATAAATCCTTTGATATTTCATGATGATTCATTGATTTCTAATGATGACATGTTATAGGAAAATAAAGAAGAAAAATCTGATTTACAAGATGGTGAAGAGAAGTTGAAGGTTGAAGCACAATTGCCAAAGGACAAGGAGGATGATCAGCTCGCTAGGACCTCTCGGACAACAAGCAATGAAAGACAAATTGATGATGTTCATGATTCCGACAAGATTCATGATGTGGTCCCTTACATGTATCAACAAAATGAGAATGCTTCAACAAATTCTCATATGGTGAAGAAAGATGAACACTATGAAGACAACCGGAGGTATGGAAGTAATTCAGATTTGTTACTTTCTACCATGCCATTTCAGATTTATGGTCATGGGCTATTTGTTGAAAGGGATGACCTCGGGCAAATGTGATGCTCCAAAGCAAATCATGGCAAATGGGAAGTCTTCATGATGCTAAGGATGAAGACAAATTAGAATTGCATAGGGTTAATGGACCAAGACTTTTGGGTGACCTTGTTGGGGGTCATGTGGATGAAGAGAGTGCTTTTCGGGGTGACTACAATCACATTCAGCTCGCTGGAAATGTCAGGACAGCAGCATATGGTAAGCAATTTCATCACGTTCTTAAGGAAATGCTACATTTTGGTCGTCATAAGAAATATTCTAACACATTTGTGAGGATGAAGGGTACCAAATGGGAAGAGGATGCTACTTTAGCCCTAATAAGGGAACTCTTTGTCGGCAGCCGTAGATATTACCATCATATTTCAAATTTGTTGATTCCTCCTATGTCGCTGCCATATTTGTATCATAGAGGGCAGCAAGATCGATTTGATAAGAGGAAGAAAATATTGAGGGACAATGGGCACATAAATTCTTCCTTGCAAATTTCGGGTTGTTTGCACCTAGAAGCTTGGGATCCAGGGAACCTTTGGAAGAATGCTGATACAAATTTGAGGACTGCTGTCTACATCCTTATGGGAGCCATACAAAATTGGCAATCACAAGAAAAATGCATTTCTCATCCACAGTAGAAGATATAGTGTTTGCATGGGATACAAGATGGCCTTCCACCACCATCATACCAATCTTGCATTAGACAATACAATGCTACAACCAAGGTAAAATGCTCTTTCCTAAATTTGCATTGTTGATGGATAGTTCTCTCCTTGGACAGCTGTAAGTTGATATTTTTGATGAACATTTTTGGGTTTAATATGATGTGTGGAAGGGATTTCAAGTATTAGAGCTGTTGCACCCTTCCTATGCCAATAATATCCAAGATTTTTGAGTTAGACCACAACTATAATAGGCTCTCTTCAAAATTATGCATGGGGTTGTGTGTTGGCTAGATTTTCTGCATAGCTGAAAACCTAGCGATCATGAGATAAATCTCCCTCATTTACCGGTGAGGCTCCCGTGTCGTCGATTTGTTAATTAAAATATGCCAAGTATCTATATGGGGGTTTTACTTTAACTACGCAACTCATGAACCATCTTTGTATAGCTTTGCATTTGTTTAAAGAAAGGAAATATTTAAAGAAGGAAATAATAAAAACACAGGAAGAAATAGGGAAGATGTGTAACCCAATCAATAGATAACTGAGTTGATTGCATGCACATAGAAGAAAACAATAGATATCAATACACAGAATTATAAGCAAAGGCAACTTCAGATCTAGATCTAAAATAACACAAAGTTTATAAGTAGATTTGAGATTAAAAGCTAGAAACACAATGCACCGTGACACAAAGTTCTCCGGAAATCTGCTCCTTTATATTCCTTTGCTTCAAGTGGCTATCAGGGGTTTCAGCACAAAGTCTGGAACACAAGAATGCTGCTTACAAATTATGATCATTAACCCGAAGGTTCTTCCTCTACTTATAGAATGTAGAAGGGAAAATACAAATGGGAAACTCAACTGAACTGGAACATAAACAAAAGTAAAGATAACATCTGGCAATCATCTTCCTCTAATTCCTCTTCAAGTGACATGCATCCGGGTCCATATTCAAACTTATACACATCTGTCACTTAACTAATAGAATTGTTCCACATAACTTAAAGTAATGGTTTCAAAACCAATAACTTTAAAGTTTTACAATTATATCCGGGAACGTGGAAAATAGAAGAAGAAAAGTAGAAGAAAGACACGCCAGCTGTAACATTTATATCTTCTTTTTGTTCTGATACTGAATATACTTGTCGAACATGTAATTCAACATCTTCCCATCTGTCTTAGCCACAACTTCCTTTTTTTCCCATTGAATTGCAGCAAGCCTTCGTTCAATACCCTGATACATGCTTCCACATCCTCCAAGCTAGGCCCGAACTTTGCAATATCTGATTGTAGTGCCACCAGTTTGCTGATGGAATTCATCGTGAAAGGCTTAACAACTCCATCAATTCTCCCTTGCACCATCAGAAGAGATCCTTCCAGGAATTAGGCACTTTGCTAGGAATGATCCGTGTGTATGAAGTAACGTTCCCGTCCACTTCCTCATGAGTGAAAGCAATGACATTGTTTGGTAAAGATGATGCCATACTCTCAAGTGCCTACATCCTTTTCAGCATAATTCTGCAGATCTCCAAACGGAAAGATACTGCAAATTCAAGTTGCGTCCCCTTCTCAACTGATCCGTTAGGCACAACTGCATTCCGCAATCAACACCTCTCTCGACAACTTATTTATTTCGCCAAAGTACTCAAAGTTACTCAAAGAATCGTGTTCATGTCTACCGTGCTTTCACACCTTGTTTCAAACTGATCCGATGCATCTTTCATAACCTTCGTAGCGGGTGGCACCTCTCCGAGTTGACAAAAGCTTCGACGAATGATCATACTTTTCCATTCATCGATAGTTTTAACCCGGTTGCTTGATCTTCCATTTCCTCGCATCGATGATCACTCACCGCTTTTGTCTTTGAAATTGGTCGAGTGGAAAGTGGAGCAGTTGGTGAAGTACTTGATCGAGAAGCCGGAACTATTATCATGGCCGTAGAAGTGATCTTCTCCTTCGAATGAGACCTTCTGTGCACTTTAATCTTCTCAGGCCTTCTGCTGCTTTCTCCTCCGTCTTTGAAGTTGCCGTGATTTGATTCATTAATGCTTCATCAAGGCAGTATCCCTTCGTAAACAACCAATTTGAAGTATTGACCAGAACAACGGCAGACCTTTCTTCAATCGTATGGCAGCCCCCTACGTTCTCCTGAAGTATGGCTCTATCTCCTCCCATCCGATGGTATGTGTTAAGTAACACAGGCCCATCATCTTTAAGATCCGCAGGTATCCGTGCTAATCCAAAGTCAAACACTTGTCGCGCTGATAACCTGCTGAAATCTTTCTTTCTAACCTCGTACTCGCTTCTGCACTTCATCCAGAAATCTTCCAATGAAGGCACGTGCGCGTACTCCTGGGAGATTGTTTTCCTTGCCACTCCAAATGGATTGAAGTTCAGCCGTGCTGGGAAGACCTCTTGCTCGTACTCAGAGAACATCTTCGCCCAATTCCTCTCGGCCTTATGAATGCTCTGGTAGTTTATAATGACCCACAATGATCGGGAAGAAGCTTGTAGACTTGTGTTGTTTCGACTGTAGGTCATGCATCTCCATGAGTTATCTCTCGCTCACTCCATGGTGACCAATCTATCATTTAGATATTTGGGCAACTTAACTGGTTCTCCAGAAAAACCGGTGACCCGAGGTATGTAAAATCCGCAAACTGAATGAAGAGATCGATTTTGGACATGACTTCCCATGCTTCCTTACTCACCCTGTTGGCCTTTAGATCATGTTATCACTTCGCAAATGAATTCGTAGAAGAATCCATCGTTGACCACCTTGTAATCTTTCTTGCATGCAGGTATAGTAAGCTATGGGTAGCACTCGAAAATAGGGTCCTTAGAAAGAACACCACATCTATCCAGCTTAGAGAAGATGCCTTGTGAAGTCTGCTGCATATACCAAATAGGAAGTCATTTTGAAGCTAAAAGTACGCCTCACATTCCGGAGCTGCTCACCAATGTTGTCACTAATGATTTCCAACCAATTGATTATTGAATCTGCTTTGTTGATTTCAATGGTCCTGATGAAAGCATACATCCATACGCGGAAGTTGTGAGCGTTCGCTTCGCCATTTACCCTGCATAACAATTTGGCAATATCATCCACCTCTTGTACCAGATTAGACCGCGGAAGAGTTCTCGGGAACTTGGAAGGAGATCTGGGCTTCTTCATGTATCTGTTGTTCATTATGCCCACACAGTCAACTTTATGCTTTTCCCATCTGATTCGGCATCTTGTATGCTAATAGTAGTCACCACCTTTCGTGCCGGAATCTTCAAACAATAATTGATGAATTCGTCCAACCGGATTATTGTTTTCCCTACAGCATCTCAGGCTGATCTGGATGATGGATGGTAAGACCTAGCACACTCCATGACGAATTCGCATTTGTGGCTTGTGAATGGAAACGCCGCTAACTTGAATGATTCCATTGCTTGATAAAGACGCATGAGGGAAGTCTTTCCTGCTCTGGATCTGTCAATCAATTCGGAAAGAGGTTCCGGACCTAGATCTGTGTCTCCAATGTCTGCAAACTTAGAAGTGATGCATGACTCTCTGCGTTGTGCTTTTTTTTCATCCCTCTTTGCCATGGCTATATTTATCTTTGTCTGAACAATTCTTTCTCTTTATTCTGTCGGAATTCTTCACAACCGGTGCAGATCTGGATAATTCTTCAGATTCAGAGGATATGTTCAATGTATTGGACATTGATTTAAGCTCCTTTCTCTTATAAAAGCACCTGTAATGAATTCCTACAATTAATTTAGACAAAGATGGCAACCGGAACATGAACAATGGATTTTAATCATAAAAATCTGCATATATCAAGCCTGTTGCCCCAAAATTTGATGTTTTATTTGCATGCAAAGCAAGCATGAATTTTACCAACTTCACCTGAGCACCTGTACCACTATGCAGACAATTATTCAAACACAAATCAAGCTCCTTCAAACCTAGGCGCCAAATTTGGAAGCTTCTAGCAGTAAATACACCTTCATGCAAAATTCCTCTTCAAATGGGGCGCACTTTTTGTCTGGGCAGCACATCTTTGCTATTGAATTAATTAATTCACCCTTATGGCAGCGTTTGCTTATATAACCCTCATAATTCTATAATTAATGTAACATCCCCATTTTAAGACACTAGAACAAGGAATTTTTTTTTATATATAACGTTCTCTGTTCTGAATTATGTAATTCAAAACACACGACCAAGTTTTAATAATTGTTCTCTGTCCAATTAATGTAATTCGGATCACACAATTACTTTTAAAACCAATGTTCTCTGTTCGCATATTTACAATATGGAACACACATTCATTGCCATTCAATCATATAACAGATACCATATGCTGCTGTAAATGACTCGAAGAACTACCGATCTCCCATTTTATGGCTCGGAGTTTCAGCGATCTCTCATTTCATGACTCGGCGACTTACCGATCCTTCATGTTAATCCATGCATTGTATACTAAGTATATAGGGTTCTCTTTACCGTTTCAGTTCCGAAGTGTTCCATTTAAGAGGCCTATTTGAATATCTGTTACTGATATTCATCTGATATCCTGCTTCTTAAACTAGGTGATTAGGACAACGCAACCAACAACTTGCGATACTTTGGCCAAAGATTTTCACATGCTTTGCATGATCTTATTCCCAGACGTTATACGCCTCAATGGAATACATCCTTCACCTCACTTCATCTGTTATCTAGAATGGTCTTTTCTGACCTCTGTCAGTCCTTCTGTCCAAGGTTAAGCTCTAACCCCAACTAGCAATATGAAAGAGTATAGGAAGACACTCGCGGTGACTAAAGGTACGCAGACATACCGTGTCGACCCTAGACGACTGCGTGTGTCTAGTTACCTTTAGTCCTCAGGAGTCACCCCGTATACGCGGTCACATTCCTATCCTCATCCAAGTAACTTGGTCCCAACTTATGTAAACTTGATGATTTGACTCGGGAGGGCGTTGTAACATGTCAGCCACAACATTGTGTCGTCATGAAGGCCCCGCCTTCATGAAGACACCAGATTGCGCTGGCGTGTGTCAAGGTCCTACGGAATCCTCTCATCAAGGAATACACATCCAGCCTGAGTGTGATTAGATTCTTATCTTTAGTATTTTAAGAATAGGTTTCAGCAACCGTGCTGATCCTCTAACCTCACTGTTCATTACAGTTGCATAGCTAAGAAAGACTTAAATTGTCTTGTAGCTTAATATACGTTTACTCCTCCATATCGAAGGATTGCATATTTCCATCTCGGTTCTTTAATTTAAGCTTCAGACTAACAGTCCACTATAGCTTATCGTAGTAAGATCAACTTACTAATCTTAACCAAGTTTTATTTGCAACTATATTTAAAATCAGAATTTCATCTTATCGACGCCATTTAAATGAGGCCTAATTCCAAATGAATGTATTCATTTAATCACTATAACCTTACTTCAATTAAGGTTTGTTACGAGGAGATATAATTCTTCATATCGAATATCCTCTGGATCAAACATCTCGAGGATATTAACGAAATCAGAGTACAAGATTCAATTGTCTCTTTTATTTATATTCACTAGCTTATACACCAGTTCCGAATATCGTTCATTTAAGAGTTCATGTTCACTTAAACCCTTTCCAATGTCAATCTAAAATTCACATTAACCCAAGTATGAATTAATTGTACATTCCAACTTAAAAGTTGCATTCAAGTAAGGAACAGATATTATGTCCCTAAAAATCTGTCAACTATCATTTGAATAAATCCAAATCAATGAATAATATTATATTCTCAATCTTATTCAAACAGTTTCAAAGTGATACAGACCATTAAAATATCACACCTTTCCTTGTATTCAATCCTTAAGATTTAAAATCTATACAATTTATCAGTCCATACAACTGAACTTCATTTATATCAAACAACATTACAACACATAAGGGAAGAAGAATGCAACTTCTTTCTTCCCATTTCCTCGTAGAGGAATAATAAACTATCAGATACGATCCATCCTTAGCTACTCAGAAGAAGCATCAGAAAACAACATGTCTTCATTTTTACTCAAGGAAACCATCTGCAAAATTTACTTGCACGGGTCAGTTCATCGAACTGAGCATATTAAGCACTTATCATTAAAATGAGGTGCTCTTAATTAACTGTCTCAATAAAAGAACTCTGCTTTTATGAAACGTTAATAAATTGAGATGGACATCATCTACGAATTAAGTACTGATAAGGATGAACATCTTAACAACCCAATCATCTAATTACCATCACAATCAGACAAAAAGATTTACTAACTTTCTTCCAAAAGTAGTTCCAGATTAAAACATCTGTAAGAACTAATACACATATGTATATAATGTTGTTTCTAATGTATTTGCTGTCAGTTCCATTCCCTTTTTTTTTAACAGTTGAAATTTCAAGAGATATATTTTAAATAAGAATTCCAACAGAACTACTTCCCTTTCATACCACTTATTCAATTTCAAACAATCAAATGCAGAAGAGAAAAGTAGTCATTCACCACGAACACACTGGTGTCAAATCTCAAAATTTAATAAACAACATAATACTTCTTCGAATCAGAAAGAAAGTAGACAGCAATTAAATGCAGATAATTACGCCTATGGTAGTACAAAATTCATTCCATATCAAGTATAGAATTTCAACTGTATAAGAGAAGAAATAATCATTACTTCAAATTATCCATCCAATACTCTCTTTCCTTTCATCATAACTGTACTGAATAATTTAAACAAGGAGTGATATCAATCAATGATAACAGCCAGAGAGAGAGCAAATAAAATCAATAATCGAATGAAAAGAAGGTGAATCATATTACCTCTTCTCACTGTCTAACCGAATATCAACTATTTAGAACAGACCTGATCCAATAGTGGGATCCCTTCTGAATAAATATATTTCAGTATTCAAAATTACTAACTACCATTCCAGAAAGTATACCAGAATTCATTTGCATCAGACCGTGAGTCTCAATATCAACGGTTCCTCAAAAAAAAAACATTTCCTTTAATTTTTCTACCCCACGGACATTCTCATCCAAATACAAACAAGTAAGAGTGTGCAACAGTCAACAATTCATGTTTTTCGCCGTAACAATAATAAGAGGATTCATTTTCCAACACCAAGGAAGAATTCCAATTCCGATTCAGTTTTAATGCAAGCAGCAAAAGGGTTTAAACTGCAATTTGCATATATACCTATATATATATACAAACATACACGTTTGCTAAAAACAGTCATTCTCAGCTAGGTCTAAAATGAGTAAAAAAGGTACAACAAGATGGTAATATATATATATATATATATATATATATATATATATTACCATCTTCCCCCGCCCCTTTTTTTTTAAGAACAAGAATCTACTCAAGTTCAGTTCCAATCGAACACATTGAAGGAGTTCAATAAAACATCTCTGTTATTTATATACACACTTTTCAAAAGGATTCAAAGAAAGATAACAATACATTTTCTCACTCATCAATTAACTAAGTTCCGTGTTCAAATAATTTATTTCTCCAATAACCAGTCACGACCTTCAACCCACATGAAAATATTGAATCGTTTTTAACCAGCAAGGGTAAGACAATGAAATGAATTCGCTGTCCCGGGTAAAATCGAATTTCTATGCAATGTAAAGCAGCTAGAAAATAACTCTCACAACAGTTCATCAGCATTATCACGACTTTACCCAAATCACTTACATGTATAAAACTCAGAAAACATTATTCACATCGTTGGTACATTCACCAACTCGAATCCATAATGGTTAATAAAAACGAATACCCAACACTGTCAAAACAAAGCTCATACAAAGCAAGGGCGGATCTCATTTCATTTACTCATTTTGCAAAGAATACCCAAGTTGTGTTTGTTTTATAATGACAGCTCAAACCAAAGGTCACACCGAATCATTTTATCATTTCATTGCTTTACAAGAACGCACAGAACTCAGGAAACAATACTCACACGGCTAGTACATTCACTAACTCGAATCCGTAATGGGTAGTAGAAACGAATACCCAACACTGTCAAAACAAAACTTGTACAGCAAAGACTGATTCATTTCACTTACTCTTTTTGCAAAGAAATACCCAAAACGCATTCATCAAAAGAAAAACGATTCAACCCAGAAAATCACTTCAAACATATCAACAATTCCATTTAACTAAAACACCCAATCATAAGAGCAGAGTTGTTTTAATGAAGACGCTTAAACAAGAGCAAAACGGTTTAAGGAGAAGGGCTCAACATGCCTGTAAATTTCCTCGTGTCTTGAAGAAAACCGTGCCCACATGAGCTATTCTTCTCCACGGCGACAACAAGGATCTCCCAACAATCTCTTAACTTCCACAAGGCTCAAAAATAGCCGTGGCTACTCCAAACAACAACAACAATAACCAAAATAATAGCAGGTTCGAAAGAACCATGAAAGAAATGCAGAGCAGTCTCAAAACCCGAAAGAACACAATGACCATCAAATTTTCCTCTATCCTCTTTCCAAGGCGAGCTGGTCGCTAGGACCAAGATCATTAATGCATTGAATGCATTGCTTTTTCATTAATTTCCACGCCACCGCCGACTCAGGTTTGGCGAATTTCCTTTTAAAATTTTGCATGTAATTCCTTCTTAGCTACATAGCTAGTTGGATATCTTCCAACTTTTCCATGTTCCCGCCAAACTTGGCGTTGAAACTGCAAGGACATCATTTACCGTCCTTAATCAATTTCTAACCTTCCCTTCTTATCTGTTTTATCCCATGGGTCCATAGGTCCCCTTCTTAGGTTAGTAATAGTTTAGGTTGCATTGTCCATAGTTAGGTTTTTCACCTAGGTCTCAAGTCATTAGGATTTGCAACATTTAAAATTCCTTTTAATTTATCAAACCCACCTAGGATAGTTGTTAGGTCATAGGTTAGGGCTTAACTCCTTAGTAAGTTTTACAACTTACGTTCATCTTCAGCACATTGCAGGACGTTTCGTCCTATGTTCGACACATACCTGTGTCGCTTGCATCAAGGCTCTTATTGTCTTACGTTGTTCAGCGTAGCTATTGTATGTGGTTTGAATCGAACCTTTTTCCTCTGGCATCAAGTACGGATATTTATACGAAATCGGTGTCAGAACATTTATAACGACCTTCAGTCTGGTTCAGACTTCATTCCTTATAGAAAATAAATCGATTAAGCGATCTCAAAGAAGGCCACAACATACCTTGGATCAATGGAATTGATTCAAGGTGTGCTGTCAATCAACAATAAGAGTTCATCAATCATATAAGCAAGTCTGTTGTCTCACTCTTGCAAAACACAAGTTATAACAACCTCCGTCCCAAGTAAACAAATTACAGTAAACAAGGGTCCAGATTAGTAACACATTCCTTTTAAGGTTAAAAGATATATCCTTAACATAATTATCCTCATTTCCACAGTTACAACATCATGAAAAGAGATTATCATATTAGCTTATAAAAATCAAGGCGTTCTGATTAATTAATGTCTCTCCTATTCCTGACAATTAATTAATTAATTAATAAGCTCTTCTCTTCAAATGGGGCGCCTATTTTGTGCATGTTCATGGCTGCCATTAAATAAATTAAATTTATTTAATTTTAGCTCTCTACTTCCAGTTAACTTAAGCCTCACAGTATGCTTTGACCTCAACCACTGAAAATAGGAATTAATTAAATCAATTAATACTTAAAAAATATTATTCCTCTCCCAATTGGGCGCACTTTTTGACATGAAGGGGCTACATTAAATAAATAATATTTATTTAATTTTAGAACTTCTAATTCTAATTTCCTTTATCCACTTTCCCTTTGTTGACTTTTCCACAAGCTTGGGCACCAAATTTGGAGAAGAAATTAATTAATTTAATGCATTTAAAGTTGCCCTTCTTTTCAAAAAGGGGTCGCACTTTTTGGCATAAGCAATTTCTATTTTTAAAATCCAATTTTCAATGGGATTATTCACCTGCACTCCAGCTCCAAAATCCCATGATCCACTTAACTGTTTGACTTTCATAATGGGATTATTTACCTGCATGAGCGGGTAATAAAATCCCATCAAAGCCTTAAGTGATTTTTCTTTTATTTCACAATGGGAATTTTTACCCTGCAAGGCAGGTAAGAAATTTCTGCCTACATGCTGCCTCTGATTTTCCCATTGTGAATTAAGTGGTGTTGCTTCCATGGGAAAAAGTACCCTACTAGGCAGGTACAAAACTCCCACCTGCCTGCTGCTTTTGAAAATCCCATGATCCACTTCAAAACCTCTTTTTCCAAAAATGCGGCCTGCCCAGGAGAAGCTTTTTTGTGCACGACTTCGTCTTTTTCGAGAGAACCAGATCTCCGGTGGCGAATTTCTTCTGGCATAACATGCATAGGTGATCTCTAGATACCCCAGGCAAAGAATCAATTCAAACCGACAAAGGAATTGATCCAGAGAAATTTCACAGAAAACGAAACAGGAAAACACAAAATGTTGCCAGAAGTCACAAATAAAGCGTAGGATTCATTCCTGGTTAAAACCCTATTGGTATATGGGAATATTGACATGTAAGATCACAACAGGGTTAAACCGGAGCACAATTTACCTCAAACGGGGCTCAAAATAATTAAATACAAATTTCCGAAGGCAAACCCAACGACAATAGAATATAATGATTTTGGGCATTTGGGTATTTGTCGAAATTGGCTTATATGACTCCTTGGGAATATCTTGACACAATATGGGAATTTTCTGGCAATAAAAACACAAAACGACCCATTATTTTTAAAGTAAGATTTTTTTTTAAATAGGGTAGTCCCAGATTTCAGGGTGAAATTTGGGGACACCACTGTGCATACCTTCCATGCGCAGCGAGAAAGAGGCAGATTTTGGGACACTCTTTCCTCTTAATATGAGGGGTAAGAGGGTTTACACATGGAGATTGAGCAAAGCCAACATCCCCACATCTTGGGCGTTGCTTATGAAAGAGTTTAGAGTTGTACTTGGACACTACACCCACTCGTCTCGCACTTCTATGGACTGATCCAAACTCAATGGGGAGAATTCAGTGGTGCACTTTTAATTCAACAATCGAAAACCCAAATCAGCAAGGTAATAAACTTCCAAAAGAGGTGAGCATAAGTTTTGGTATGTGTTGTTTACATCTTATGTGGAAATGCAATGATAAAGGAGAGAAGGCAATACTTCCAAACGTGGCTAGCATGAAAAAGGAAGAAGCATATCTTTGGGGCATTCAATACATAGAGGCTAGCAAGGGTAAGAAGCTTCATGGTGATAATTTTTGGTTGGTACCAGGCATGCATAATATGACCTCCATGTGGGGAACTCTTGAGGGATTAAGAGCAAATTGGAGCTTTCTTGTTGAAAGCCATTTTTCACGCCAAGTTGGGGCAAGGAAGGAATGCAAGAATGTTGAGTTAAGGGCTAATATGTTTGCTGATTTCAACCATAGGCTTGCTGATCTTCATTTTCCAGCCCATGTAAGACAATTTTCAGTCCCTATGCTACTCTTGAATTTGCTTTTTCCATAAGATTTCAGTTTGGTAGTTTTCATGCCATGGTTATAGGGCTGAAGGTGCGAAACCAGATTTGGGATTTCCATTAATAGCCATGAACAAAGGTAAACTTGCATTTTCAAAGGGAATTCCATCATGGGTTGATGTGGGAAGGAGGTTACAGCGGAAAGGAAGAAACAGATCAGATTTGATAGTCCCAATTTGGATAAGATTCTATGAGAATTATGACTGTGGAGAATTATTTTCAGCCCCTCCACAATCTGATTTGCATCTTGTAATAAGAGGGATAGCTAGTCAAGCTGATTATTCGTCCATTTATTGCTTTATGATGGAAACCACATCAATGTGCAGGGATTTTGGTATAGCCGAGTATGCAAAGAAAGTAGATGTCACTGCTGTTTTTAAAGTAGAAGATGGAGAAGACTTCAGTCAAGGAAGGAGCAGTAGAGGTTTGAGTTTGTTTGGGTTGAAGCTCCTTCATTTAATAGGCACATGGTCTAGGTTATGGGAGCACTACAACATGTTCCTTTACCATGATATGATGATGCTTGGGCATATGAGGTTGCAATTTCTTGAGGGCAAGCAATTTCGGGAAGGGAGGACTATAATGTCCCCTTTTTCAAATCGAGGCCTAAATATGGACTTCTTGTCATTCCCTTTTCGTGGCAAAGAAGAATTATTGAACAAGGAAAGGAATTGCATTTCATTTCAATTTTCTTTTATTTGATTTAATGCTTTCTTTTAAATATTTTCCTTTAGGAGATAGGTCGGTTGGGTTTGGAGAGAATAAAGAAGCAATTAAAAGATAAAGTGAGGCTTAAGAGGTCAGCCCTCTTTTATTTGGCCTTTGGCGCCAAGAAGGATATAAAAGGGACTAAAGGACTTCATTTGCAATCATCTTGGCACATTTTTCATAAACAGATTCGTTTGTTGGCCTAGTTGCGCACCACCTTTCCACTTGAGGATGAAAACCCTCTTGTTTGACATCCAAGGAAGACGAAAACCTCCCTTGTGGCTTGCTCTTGGAGGACGGAAACCCTCCATTTTGAGTTGGAGACATCAAGAAGAAGGATTGCAAAGGCTTTACATAATTTTTGGAGCTCTTTCCTAGGGGAGCGACTAGGGTTTAAATTTGGTTTGGTGCTTTCTAGGGCACAAATTTCAAATCTGATTTTATATTCTCGAATCTCCATATTTTATAAGGCCATAATCTGAACTTTGTTGAATTTTGGTGGAGATTGTAATGTCCCCTTTTCCAACTTGAGAGCCTGATTTTGGACTTCTTGCCATTCCCTTTTCCATGGCAACAAAGTGGAATGAGTTGGGAAAGGAATTGAACTTCCATTGCATTTTTCTTTTCTAATTTTTAATATTTCTTTTTAGTGTTTTCCTCTTTTATACAGGTCGGCTGGCTTGGAGTTAATTAAAGGGCCAATAAAAGATTAAAACAAGCCTAAGGAGGTTGGTCATGCATGTTTTGGCTTTGGCGCCAAGTTTGGGCTATAAAAGAAGATTAAGGACTTCATTTGCCCCCATCTACTTTTGGCGAATTTATTCTAAATTGATCTTTGGGCTGATTGCTCTTAGTTCTTTCCACTTTTGGGCAAAAATCCAATTGTGTGGCTCTTTCCAAGAGGGACGAAAACCCTTCTTGTGGCTGGTTGGAGGACGAAAACCCTCCATCCTTGGTTGGCGGGACTGCTGTTATAAATAATTAATTTCGCTATGCTAATTAGATATTTCTTCAATATTTTGGTTTATTTGTGATGTATAAATATTGTTGTGGCTAGATAAATTATTTTGTGGCATTCTACAGTGATTTGCATAGTGAAAAGTGGATCAATCTCATAGGTAGTTCGCTGCCCTAGGAGACTGCTGATTTTGAATTTGTTAATCATTCTAAGTTATTCTTAGCTACTATCAGATCGTTGCGTGTGTACTTGAAGGCGTTTTCAGATCAGATTTATCAGGGATAGTTGGTAAACCCCTTTTTCCATTTTCAGCCCTCAATGGGACATTACAAGGAACATGCACCATCCTTGAACTCCCAAAGAATGAGCCATTGACTGATTTTCAGAATAGCTTTGGGGAGGGACATGTATTTGAAGAAAAATCAGATTTGCAAGAGGTTTATGAGGTTGAGTTTCAGGATGACCTTGTTGAGAGGCATGCCCTTAAAAAAGGGGCCTCATCGGATACTCATGTTGGTTTTCAGTCTGCTGGAATTTACATATCAGCAACAAATGGTAAGCAATTTGATTTATTGCATCACCCTCACACTATGTCCTTACAATGTTTTGATCGTCATGAGAATTATTCTAACAATGATGAGAAGATGAAGGGTACTAAATGGAAAGAGGATCTTTTCCAAGAAGCCCCTATCCATCTTCCGAGCATTCTAAAGATTGGACCAAGGAAAGAAGAATTCGATTTGCAAAATTGTGGAGAGAATTTGGTGGATAATGATGATGTTTAGCTTGCTGGAATTTTCCGAACAACAATCAATAAGAAGCAAATTGATGGTGTTCTTGACTTTGGCGAGAACCATGATGATGTTCCATACATGTCAACAAAATATGGAAGGAGTCAAGGCGGGAAGATCTTCACTTGTTGAAGAAGCGAAGGCAAAGGAGGGTGAGCTCCTTGTGGGCAGCCCAAGGTATGATAGTGATGACCATATTTCTGATTTGTTGTTTCCTCCTATGTCGCTGCCATATTTTTGTCATCATGGAAAATATTTTAAGAAGCATGTTAGGTCCAAAGAGACAAATTGCAGCTATGGGCATGTTGCTTCTTCTATTCAAGGCCAAGATTGCTTTGGCATGGGTGGTCTTCGGAGAATCAAGGTAAATATCTCTGTTAAGTTCCCCATCTCTTGCACTTGGAATGTAAGGAAATTTAGGAGGATGCATATAAAACTTGTTGTGCATTCTAACAACATGGTGAAGGATGAGTTACTACAAAGGGGCATCATCATTCCTTACACCATAAAGATACAACAGCTGAGATTGCTTCAGCTAGAGGACACATATTGGATTGGGAAAATGAGAAAGCCTTTGTATTCAAGGCATCCCATGATCAAATTTGCATGGACAACTATTAAAAGTATTGAGAGAGGTCATCATACTATTGATGTGCTTTCGAAGAGGCATTGGAACAAATGGAGCCAAAGTGATGATAACAAGAAATGCAACAAATAGAGGGCAGATTTCATGGGCAACACATTGGTTGGTAAGCTCTACATTTTTGTTTTCAGTACAACATGCATGCCATAAGAATATTCAGCCCCTAATTGTTAAGTATGCACTAGAAAAGAGTCATTTAGGGCATGTGGTGCACTCTAACAAAAGTGTGGAGGGTCAATGCTCACACTTCATAAGACACTCCTGGGAGCCAAGTGCTGTACTTGGAGACAAGGATAAGGAGTTAGTCGAAATTGTCGGGACAACAAGGTGCTCGTTATTGGAAGAAGAATTCACTAAGGGTAAGCAAAACAAATATTACCTTGCTGATCAAGATGCTATGAACCAAAATGGCATGGTGGGGATGAAGATGGGTAATGAGAACTATAACCCATGTTTCTTGAAGGATGTTGTCATAAATGTTTGTGTTGCTTATCAACATTTCCCGTTTGCCAAATACCTTTGCTTGCTGCCACACAGAAAAGAAAACAGTCATGAAATGGGATAATTTTCAGTCTATTGAAGCATTGTCAATCATTTTTGGGTTGTTTCCAGCCCCCATATCATTGACATTGCGATATTCCACGAGGAGTTTTCAATTTGATAGCTGTTGTACCCTTTGTTCATTTGCTGTCCGCAACAGTTCCAGCTCCTATCTACTTTTTGACAGCCAAAGATGAGTATCTAACCATATAGTTCAAGGGTTTCCAGTCTACTATCATCATTGATGTGTTTTCAGCTGTCATAAGAAGGATCCCAACCACTATCCTTCTGATTTTGGGGGAGAAAACACATGGTTACAGCTGTGTTTGGGACAACATGGTTGAATTTTTGAACATCCATCACTTGAGTGGAGAATATGAGATGATTGCAAGCAATGGGAGAGAGCTGGCCATCATATCCATGAGGCATGAAGAAGCAATGATGAGGGAAACTCTTGTTTTCTTTAATGAGTTTGTTCCATGTGCAGGTATAGGTATAAAACAAAAAGTAGTTGAGTGTGCTTTCCCCCGAACAAATGATGGAGCTTATGTGGTTGCAGCTGAAGATGAAGATGACATAATGAAGGATAACAAGTTTGTGATTGCAAAATATCTCCAACAAAGCATGGAGGGGATGTGGGATGATGTGTTGCTACCACCAAATGTTAGAAGAACTACTTCCAAGATAGCCATGCATCCAATTGCGACCATTAATGTTGCAGCTATCAGTTTTAGCAGCCCCCACATTATTTCAGTTGCATTCATGTGTATGGTTAGAGGATGCTCTTCCACCATAGTTGACAAGGTTGAAATGAAAAGTGAAGATGCCACATTGGAATGTGTTTTAGCTTGTCAAGCTGCTGATTATTCCTCAATTTTTGCTCTATGACTAAGATTACAGCAGATTGGAAGGCTTTTTGTACAGTTGAGTATGCAAAGAGAAAGGTTGCTAATGCTATTTTTGAAGGTGAAAGTGAAGAGGGCAGAATTGAGGTAGCAACTGATTTCTTTTTCAAGGAAGTTGTTAAACTTCATAGTTGCCAAAGTACATCAATAAGAAGAGGGACAACAAATATATGAGCTTGTTTTGGCAAGAGCTCTTTCATTTGACAGGTACAAGATCTAGATTATTGGAGCATTACAACATATTTCTTCACTTTGGCATGATGGTACTTGGGCATGAGAGCTTGCATTTGCTTGAGGGCAAGCAAATTTGGGGAGGGAGGACTGTAATGTCCCCTTTTCCAAGCTAGTTTGATTTGAAGACTTTGAGCCCATTCCACTTCCCGTGGGCAAGATGAAAATGAGCAAGGGAGTAATTGTCATGTTTTTCAGTTATTTTCGTGAGCATTGCATTCTTTTTTAATAGTTTTCCTAAGTATAGTCAGGTTAGCTGGGGAAGATGAAAAGTCAATGGAAGAATGAAAAGAAAAAGGAACTATTAATTCCCCTAAGGAGGTTCTTAAGAAGACTTTAATTGATTTTGGTGCCACATCAAGGTATAAGAAGGGGTCGCTTGGCTCATTTGATCATCATCATCTTGACTGCTGATAACTCCGCATAGTTTTGGGCTGTTTCTCAACTATTTCCACTCGAGGACAAAAAGTCTCTTGTGTGGCCAACAAGTGAGGACGAAAACCTTTCTTGTTTGATTGAAGAACAAAAACTCTTCAATCCATTGAGGATTCTTCATCTCGGGGTTTCCAAGGAGCTTAAAAGAAGATTGATTTCACATATTTTCAGCTAGGGATTGGTCGAAGAAGGGTCTGCTAGGGTTGTGCAGAGATTTTCAGGCCCTCACGTAGGGTGGCAACTTGCCCTAAGGTGGCATTTGGGTTTCAAGGGCACGGTTACTACAAATTCAGCCGCCATTGTGTTTCTCGTATTTTGAGGAGCTGAAATCTTCATTTATACTTCATTTTGGAGATTGGAATCCTTCATTTCCAACCATTTTTGTAAGGGTGTTCACTGCTGTTATTTTATTTAATTAAATAAATTCCAGCTGGGGTTTGAAGGCTTATTTCTTGGCTAATATTTGTTCTAAAATATTTCTAAGTTTCCCTACATGCTTTGGATGGTGTGAATGATGCATTTTGGAGAAATATTGCATTTTCTTTGTTGCTGTTATAAAAAAATGAGACTGCTGTACCTTGCTGTCATAAATTTCAGTTGGTTGCCATAATTTTCAGTTTACTATCTATTGGGGTTTGTGCAATTTCCCTTTGTTTTCAGTTAGAGCCCGGAATGGGCCATTACAGAACAACACGAAGGCTTCGTGTTATTAACAAGGCTTCACGACATCGCAAGATCTTCACGGCTTCCATGTGCAAGAATGGGCTGGTACAAAGCTTTCGTGGTTGCTGCATAAAGCTTTGTTGGCGGCATCGTGCAGCATGGTAGTGATTCGCAGCATTGCAATGTATGACTTAGCATTGTGTGGCTTGGGAAAAGGCTTTGTGGTTTTGCACGACATCATTAGACACTTGTGGAATTTAGTAGTTTTGGATGCGTTAATAATTCTTTGCACCATAGATTGGCCGTCGTGGCATTGCAGTTTTGCATGACAAAGATAGGCTATCACGACATTGAGTAAGTTTGTGTGACTTGGATAAGGACTCTCGGCATATGTGGCATGCTTTGTAGGGTGGCGCAAGATTGCGCAAGTCTTTATTGACTATTAATATTTTTGGTTGATGCAGGATTGCAAGTGAACCCAAATGCTTTCCATCACATCTCCACTAATATAATTATCTTTTATCACGAGAAAAAGAAAGAAAAGAGAATCGGTGAAAAACATAAAGTGATAATATAAATCTTAATTTGTCATAAGTTTATAATATATTATCTCAATGATAATAGGATCTAGTCCTTAGTCATGCCATCTAATGATCTACTCACGATCTTTGAAAGGGAAAATATTCTCCTTGAAACAAATTGTAAAAGAAAGTGGAATTTCCTAGTACAATATTGTGGTCTGTTGATAAACATTGTTATATTGATAAGCCTCATGTTCAAAAAGATCACACGCTCTTTTCTAATTACAAAAGAGGACTTATCATGTGCTCGATTTTTTGTTAGCGATTCAAAGCATCTGGACCATCCATGTTGTAGTTGCTTACTCAACTACGAAACATACTTTATTTGGATTTGTCATGTCCCTTTTTGGAGGCTAAATTTTGAAGGCCTTAACCCATTCTTTCCCCGTGGGTCTAAGGAGAAAAGCAAGGGGAAATCTGAATTCTATTTTATTATTGCTTAGATAGTGTTTTCATTTATTATCATTTATCCTATTGGAAGCACCATGCTCCAATAGTGAATCTTAAGTAGTTTAGTAATAAAGGTATTTGGGCATGTAGGCTCCAAATACCCTTTATAATATTTAAAAACACCTACTTAAGGGGTTGGCCATGATGTAATGATTGTTTAAAGCACTCCTTATGGCTATTTAAGGAGGTCGCTTGGGCATTAATGAAACATGTTTTGGAGATTATTCTTATTTTGGTGAAAGTTGGCTAGTGTAGCCCTTTTACTCTCTCTCAAGGACGAAACCCCTTGGGTTGAGGATCTCATCCAAGGACGAAAACCCTTGGTTGGGGAACTTGTGAAGGACGAAAACCCTTCATGAGATTTTGGTGTGTGCAAGCGGATTTGGAAAGCAATAAAGTATCTTTTCTTGCATGTTTTGGTCTCTTTGGTGCAATATTCTATTTGTTTAGAGTGGAGCAACCCACTTGGAGATAGATATTTGGTATGTGTGATGTGCATTTGGCAATTATGAAATTACTAGCTTATTCTCCATAATTTATAAGGCCAATATCTTGAGTTTCATGATTTTTGGTGCTTCCTAAGTTGAGTTATGAATTTTTAAAATAACACTGCAGACAAGGGTTTGTTGAGATCATAGTTCAAAAAATCGTAAATTGGGATTAATCGGCAGGCCAAATTTTGAATCGAAAATCGGGAATTGGCAAAAAATCGGCATTAATCGGCAACTTTATCGCTACTTTTAAAAACATTTAAATTCATAAAATATACTTAAATTAAATGTAAAAACAATGTTAAATGATGCGAGAAGTGACTCTGTACAGTATACAGTATAGTATATACTATTATACTGTATACTAGTATACTATTATAATGTTAAATGATGTTAAATGTTAAATCATTATGTTGTTAAATGATGTTAAATGTTAAATCGTTATACAGTATACTATTATAATGATGTTAAGTTGCTTGGTCCAAAAAGGTGCAAAAATGGATTTTATGAAAATAATAAAAATATTGCCATCAATGCGTAGAGCTCGAGAAAATATACACTTTTAGAGAAAACGGCACCTGAAACGGAGCCACAGAATGAAAGTTATGGCACATGCAAGTTTTTACTGCTACATCTTCCCGGACCCTTTCCAAAAATGGCAAATTTTTTCCGTGCTTGTGATTTTTTCACCAAAAATCCAAAAAAGGAAAGAAATGCCAAAAAGGAAAAAACGATTCCAGCAGGAGAAAACACGCCAAAAAAATGCAGAAGCTAAAAACGATTCGACCACGACGAAATGGAACGATTTTCCACGATTTTTCACACGGTTTTCCACGATTTTTGCAGATTTTACAACGCTGAAAATCGCCATTAAACAAATCGCGATTTATGGAAAGATAAATCGTTTTGCATGGGAAAAACGATTTATCGCGATTATCGCCCGATAAATCGCGATTTTTAGAACTATGGTTGAAATTCATATCTCCATATCTAGGGCATTAAAAATCAGATTTCTTGCATTATATGATTGTTGAGGATATATCATAATTTTAGAAATTCAAGTGAAGCTGATTTGAAGGGGTTTGAAGGCATAAAAGTGGGTGTGAAACCCCAAAACAGGTTGCTGCCCTAGAAGGGTGTTGGCTGGCAGCAGTTAAGGGTTTTTATACATTTATTTCAGTCACTAACAGCTCACTAAAAATCTGAAAAGTGTTGTTTATCTTCAGCTTTGGGTCATTTCCTGAGTTCCCCAAAAAGGGACATTACAGGATTGGAAGCAATAACCTTTAGGAGGAAATTTACAAACAATATCTAGGATGGTTGAATGTACAAAATATTGATTGCCGGTGGAAGTGGAGTTGTTTGGTCTAAATTTGAAGTATCCAAAATAGCATATCTGATAGTGAATTTCTTGTTAGAGTTTTAAATATAGAACAAATTTTGCCCATTTGCATTAGGATATGATTAGTTTCTGTGAATATTGTATAAGAGCATAGCGATGCTTTTTATCTTGAAGTTGTATCTGCATATTGTAATGTCATTTTAATCTGCTCTGTTTGCCCCATACAATGCTATAAGCAGTCGATATGCTATAGTAGATCTATTTGGATATTATTTTAGATTCTTCAATAGGAAAGCCTTTCATGACCAAAATTTGCATGATTCAGAGTCCTAGTATACTCTTTAACAACAGACATAGCAAGTATGCCAAGGTATTCCCAGGTTCTCTTTTGGAAGGATCAAGGGGAAGCTCAACTCTTGTAACCTGTGCTAGATTTCTGATCATCATCTCCAAAGTTATTTTTTAATCACAGTCTATAATCCTGTGGTGATAGTAACAGGCTAACAGCAAAATAGCTTTCTGTTTATGTGCTTTTTTTACTTATTAATGCAATTTATGATCATAAAAATAAAACAAAAATTCAATAACAATTCTTTTGGCAGGCTATGCGGTTTGGGGATTTGCCAGAATGGGCGTTGAAACTTTGTGGACAAGTTCAATTTGCCATTTGTTCTTATCCTGCTGTATGCAAAATATGCAAC
Source organism: Taxus wallichiana var. yunnanensis (assembly GCA_018340775.1). NCBI lineage: Eukaryota > Viridiplantae > Streptophyta > Pinopsida > Cupressales > Taxaceae > Taxus > Taxus wallichiana. Next base: position 169,830,942 of record CM031244.1, read on the forward strand.
ATTTCAACAAGTTGTTCTCACGAGGATGAGAAGTGTAGGCCCCTTTCACTAGAATTGCTAGGGAGAGAACCACTCTTTGACCAAATGATTGTCAATGTATATCAACCTGCTGAGGTATTCTGCTTCACATTCTACATATGACAGGAATAGTAGATTATTGGGATTTCTGATTTTTCCACAGTGCATGAGATTAGAGCAATGACTTTTGGGATTAACTGTGTAGATTTTTTGATCGATGTATTTCGAATCATAATCCATGATTCATCATCAATAATCTTGTTCTTGATGATGACTGATGAGTTATGATTCGAAATGTGTCGATCAAAAAATCTACACAGTTAATCCCAAAAGTTATGGCTCTAATAGTAGATTGTTGTTTGTAGTTGCTACAAGTTCTTTTTGATGTTCTTTTGGGCATTATGTCTATCCAAGTATAATAAATACTGAAGTGAAAACCAGTGACTTGATGCACTTGTCTCTCACTTTTTCTTAGTTGTATGAAGTTTATATAACCAAGGTATTGCGAAAGATGACATTCTGTCATCATGTATTTCGAATCATAATCCATGATTCATCATCAATAATCTTGTTCTTGATGATGACTGATGAGTTATGATTCGAAATGTGTCGATCAAAAAATCTACACAGTTAATCCCAAAAGTTATGGCTCTAATAGTAGATTGTTGTTTGTAGTTGCTACAAGTTCTTTTTGATGTTCTTTTGGGCATTATGTCTATCCAAGTATAATAAATACTGAAGTGAAAAACCAGTGACTTGATGCACTTGTCTCACTTTTTCTTAGTTGTATGAAGTTTATATAACCAAGGTATTGCGAAAGATGACATTCTGTCCTCAAAGTGCAGGGTTTATTCTCTTGGGCAACCAGGCATTCTTTGTTTGGGGTGCCATATCTGATGCATCTATTTGTACTGTTTAATCTTCGATTGATTGCACTTATTATTTGCCATTCTATAATATCACAGATTTTTCATTGCCTTATGGATCATAATCAAGACCCACCGTGCAGGAGTCGAGTGCAGCTTTTTGAGAGGATTGTATTTCATTTTCTTGTATATTTCTGATGTGTTAATAAACTTGTCATATGGTTTTTTAATAATTACGACTATGCTGTCCAATGGGGAAAATGGCACTGTAATTCAATTGCTCAAATTAGCACCTAAGAAAGAACTCTCTCTTAAGGTTCTTGAACTTACGGATCAACTTGTGAATTCCCAATTTCTTGTAACTACAGAAATAAATCTTTAAACTAAGTTTGGTATCAATTTTTATAACAGTAACTCTATCCTTTCCCCTCCTAGATTTGATGCGGAAAACTTCAGGAACATATGCAGATATTAAAGATGGTCTTGAAACATGATTTTTTTATTGGAGACCTGTAGCAAAGAAAACATGTTATTCAAATAAAATTGCTGAACCAGGCTATGAGGGCATGTGGCAATACTCAGAAATTTTAACAGAAAACATATGCCGTTTACCCAAAACTGGACTAACCCAGATGATCTGTGAATTCAAAGTTTAAAGAGGCTGCTGTGATGAGGTGATGATGTGGTCCAACCACTACATAAGTCCCTCCACTTCTGCCTTGAATGCTTTGAGGATCTTCTGCACTACCAAATTCTTACAAACTGTGGAATTGGAAAATTTCAGAATTACCAGTTATTTGCAAGACACCGAGACAGAACTCTATGGTACCAGGATCAATGGCTGTGTACCGCAAGCCTTTGATGCCTTCTTGGATAAACCTTTTCCACGCTGTTGTTGATGTCCCTCTGCACCCTTCTTGCAGTCTTATACCACTTAACTTGTTTCTCAATACCTAGAACCGGCCTCAGCTTCATCTCAAACTTATCTTATAATTGTTTTGCTGTCTGATGTTTATTACCAGACCAACATTTCTTCTCAGGGGTTACATTCCCAGATTTTTATTTTCTTGATAAGCAAAGTTTTTGACGTCACTCATCCTAATGGAGGACCACAAAGTGTTGTACGAAGGATCAATTCCCAATTTCTGTTGAATTGATTAAAAGAAATTACATTGCAAGTCCATGATAATGGCTGGGAGCAAAGGCAACCGGCTTATGAGAGTAGCAGCAAAGATTCAAAGGATCATATGAAGAGAGGCAACCAGCCAAGAAGTCGAGAACCTAAGAAACAGTGAAACTCTGTACAACAAAGGTACTCCACATCAACATTTATTCCTGATTGTTAATGGTGTAGTGTTGAGGAGTGTGCAAGCCAGTCACCTTATTTCCTCCATTTGATTTCTCAGGAGCAGGATAGGAATCTGCATGTTCTTGTTTAACGTTCTGGAGAAGTTATGCAGTGCTGCTGGTGGATGTTCCAGGAGCTGAGTTTGTTGCTTTTTTCTTTTTGTCAGAGTCAGTGAGAGTTCCAGAAGGGCAACTGAAGGGTCCAAAGGTCTTTTACCCTTAGATTCAGCTGATATACTATGGTGAGTCTGAGCCATTAAAATCTGTTGGAGAACGCTGAGAATCTGCTGGTTTAGGGTGACTGGTTGTACATGTGTTTGAGTGGTTTGCATCAGCCAATGAGCTTGCTGAGCCATATGGGTAGCAAGAAACGCTTGGAGGTTATATGCGACATTTTAATTTTCAAGCCAGAAGTTCAACAGTGTCAGCTACAATTGTGATGTTGGTTGAAGTGGTGGAGGGTTGAGGAACTTGTGGTTGGGTAGGGTGCGGGAGTGGCTGAGTGTGAATAAGGGAAGGTGTGACTGGGTTGGGTATGAGGGATCAAAATAGCCTCCATGGAAGGGGCAGGAAGAGATTTGAGAAGGGACTTCCAGAAGATTGTTTTTGTGAGCCCGTTCCTCAGCTTGAAGAGCTTCAACCACCGTTTTCAAAGTTGGGTGAGGAGACTGGACATATTAAGGTATGGTGATACGTAGTGATAGTCTGGGCTTTTGTGGGATAAATGGAGATTGGGTCATATGGGCTTCCGAAGGAGGAAAGAGAGAGATTCTTGAGGACTGCAGCCAGAACTGGAAGGAAAATGGATCACCTACTTATGATGTCTTGCAGCAATACTAAAATCCGAATGGACTTGAGAATGTGACAGATTACAAAAGAAAACATCATTTAAAGTGATTTGTCTATGCAAATAATTTTTATTTGTTTTTGCTCAGTAACCCCTTTGACCAAAGCTATGAACAAGATCTGGGCCACAATTGGGGTCTCAGTTCCCTCAGGGACACAAATGGGAGGCTCAGTTCCTCAAAATCTAACACATACGCCCACAAAAGGTCTCAAATCCAACTCAAACAGTAATAACCAGCTTTAACTGGCCGGTGAGATTTGAACCTGGGTGGGGCTGGGCACAACCTGCCCACTTAACCAACCCAACACCATCTCATCGTCTCTATGCAAACAATAACAAGTGATAAAGGAAGCCCAGATAAACTGAGGATGATGATGGAGTCCTGAGGCCTCCAAATGAAGAGACCGGGGCCACTTGTAACAGCACAATAGTGCTCCGGTGGTTGGCTGGTATTGTGGTAATAGAACTTCCATTTCGCCTCTTCCATCTTCTTGTAATGGATTAAGGATTTTCCAACCTTGCTGCTGGCCCAAAAATGATGTTGACATCCGTAGTTGATTGTGGATGGTATGGTTGTTGAGTATGTTGATGGAACTGAATTGAAAAACTCTGTGCACGCTGCTGATAACTATGTCTTAGATTTTGAATCTTTTTGTCTAATGGAGGATGACCGAAAGGGGAATGGATGTGTGAAGGTAATTTATGACAGATTTTTGAGCCTTAAGCTCCTTCTTAGATATGTCATAGCGGCCTGTTGCTGAAGTCCAAAATGCACTCAATGAGGAAATAGGATTGTCAAAAGACTGATAGGATGTTAAAGGGGACTGACACTTGAAAATGGAATAATCAATCTTCTGACATGAAATACACACTTAAAGACTAAGGCGAGAGAGTGGGCAAAGATGCACAAGATAACAGTGGTAGGAAAGAGTGGAAAAAAGAATTATAGTGATAATGGGTGCTATTTAGACCATGCTCTGCCTTTAAACAGTGAAAATTGGCATCAGACACCCAAAGATCATAAACTTGGATCAAAAGAAAACTGCCACAAATAGATTGTAAAAGATATAATCTGATCATGTTTTTATTTTGGCACCACCTTTGAGAGCCAGCATTGAGATATGTATGCAATTTGGTGATTGCTTGCTGTAGAGAATAAGAGTTGAAGAAGAACCATGAGCCCTCCTGTTGTGTGCACAAAGTGAGGCAATGTGGCAGTGCCATTGTTTGATATGTGTGGGTGTCAGATAGTGGACAAAGTGGGAAGAGTCCATCCATCAGAGGGAAACACTTGATGATTTAGCCTAAAGGAAAGACCAAACGATATGTTATACAGATTAAATCCAAATACAAAATACATTCGTGTCCCTTGATATTCTAGTCTAGACCCACACAAACGAACCTAAGAAACCAAGGAGAGTTCATAACAAGCCTTCGCGCATTTAGCTGGGGTTTTGAAGTCATTCAAAATTCTGCTAATCCATGTGAATCTTGGATAGAAACTTCTATCAGCCATCAGATATGTTGTCACTCCAACATGTTATTCCAACCTAGATGTCGTACTTGACCGTACATTGACTAGATGCAACCATCAAAGGGTGCTGTTGCAAAAAATATGTTGCCAATTACCAAGTGTTTGTTGCTCGCAGAAAAATGGTGGTTGTTAATGCAAAAATCAAGTTATTGACATCAAGAATGCACCCATTGGAGGCTGCTGTAATCATTTTTCGGCTCTGGAGATTGATCTCGGGAGATTAATGTCATATGTTAAATGCCACGTCACAATAAGTTGTCAAAGGGTACCAATGTTGTCAGAGATGTTAGACACTGCAATCTACATGTTGGCTGTTATAAACCACTTATTGGATGATGAAGCAGTTCAACAATCACACTTGAGTCTGAGAGCAACCATCTAGCCTGATATAAAAAAACCTGGATCTTATTTTTCACAATTTCCTCTTATTCCTTGGGGTATTGCTCAAGCTCTAAAGAATTTTACTTCAGTGAACATGAGGGTTTTGAGAGTTTTATTCTGATTTGAAGAACCTTCATAAGAAGGTAAATTGATGATGATTGATTGTTAGACTCTTCTTTGGAAATACAATAGTCGTAACAAGGAACTACTCCCATTGTCATACAGATTCCAGATTTGGCAAAATTATAGAGGAGGCACAAGATAATGCCCTCAAAGACACAGAAATGAAGAGTGAAGGGCTGGGCAGCTGGCACAAACAACCGGTAGATGAACACATGCAAGAACAAGATACCTATTAACAATTTTCTTGTGTAGAACCAGAGCGGGTCTAATGGTGAAGGTGTGTGTGTTGTATAGAGGATGTCACAACTTGAATTCGAGGGGGTAGGGTTGTACACCTTGTTGAACAATATACAAATGGGGTCTCATACACGAAATTAGCTCACCAAGAGACACCAAGGAGAGACATTCAACAAAGGTTGGGTAAGGTAATTCTTCCTTCATGTGATTGGACTTAAAAGTGTTCTGCTAGAGCTTGGCTGCAAAATCTTGATACATATCTCTCTTTAAACCCAATATATGAAGAAGAAGCCCTCAAATTTGCAACATTGGATTTAGAGGGAGTGGCACTTGAGTGGTGGTACCATGGGTTGATCACCCAAGGTCATGGTTCCATCACTACAATTGGGGAGTTGAGTTCATGCTTGATTGAGAAATTTGATAGTGTAATATCCTCTTCCCAATCAAAGACCTTTGGCCTATTTTGTCAACCCGACGTCCAAAGGAAATTTATAAGGGTGACTTAAGTTATATTTAATTATTATAAAGTGCCATTAATAAAAGAAAAATATGTAGAGCACTTATAATAATTTATATGACTTAATAATTATTAAATCTAGGATAGAAAAGACCCAAATGTAAATTGTTATTCATCCTAGGTAAAATGGTGACTTGCCTTAGAAGGGAAATGGGAACTTAGAAAGGATAAAAGCCCATTTCATTGTGTATTCCCTCTAGGAAAAATGCGACCAACTTTGGGAGAGAAAAATATGTATTAAATGTCTTTTGTATCCTTCCAAGGAAAATGTGACTTGGCCTAGAAAGAAATGGAGGGTAGAAAATGCATAGAAAGAATCATTGTTGCTGATTGGATGGAAAGAAGGTCACTTTGGGTCTCTTCTTCCTTTATAAGGAGAAGTCGACTTGAGGGGAAGATATTCTATGCTATGATCATTTTGATAATTTTTGATTTGTGTCTTAAGCTTGTAGCTTTTGCATAAATAAATTCTAAGGACGAAAACCCTTAGTATTTTCCCTCTTGTGGATGAAAACCCCAAGAGTTTGAGAGGAATTTCTATTCAAGAAATTCTATTGAGCTTACAGATTTTTAGTATTTTCCAGCAGTAGAATAAAGAGATTTTGCAGATTTTTGTCAAAGGGGTTTGAAGAGAAATTGTTATCAATTTTTATATGCCTTTGTCCAGCTTGAGCAACCACCTATGGAGATGATACTTCATGTTCTAGGGCAGATTCGGAGCTGTTTTTAGTGGTTGTTATTGCTCCATATTTTTATATATCAGATTCTCCATTTTCAGCATTTTTGGTGTGCAAGAAGGTACTATTTTATTTAATTTCAAGGGCAACCAATCTGCAGATTTTATAATTTATTTCCAGCCATTTGTGCATCTGAAATCTGGGTTTTATTGCATAGTTGGGCCTTATAAATATATGGAATCAGATTTGTATGGGAACATGATAATATAAATGTTGATTTAGTTGGGTTTTTAACTTAACCCTAGTCACATTTTCTCAATTATATTTCAGATCTGCATATAAATAAATTGCTGCATTTGATTAAATTGGATTTGGATATTTGGATTTGCCTAAAATCCAACTTGGGTCAAAAATGTCCATTTGGGGACATTACGGATAGGAGAGATCCGGATATGTACTTCAGGGAGCTAGCACAACTTAAGCAAGAAGGGTCTTTAGAGGTATATTTTTGAATTTGAGAGACTTTCAGCTATGGTACCCGACATCAGCGAAAAAAGGTTAGTATTGTTGTTTATGGAGTGATTAGAAGAGCAACTAAAGGGTCTTGTTAAAGCATTCAACCCCCATATTTACAAGGTGCCATTAGGAAGGCATTGGACTTGGAAAAACGGTACCAAAAGTTAGAAATCAGCAGCAAAAATCAGCAGCATTTGGGCAGCCAAAGGCCTCTTCATCAAGTGGGCCAAAGACACCAAATTATGGGCAGCAAGGTAAGCCATTTCAAAATAAATCAGATGTGAAAGATTGGAACAAAAAAACAAGGAAATAGAGACAAGAAATGAGCTTAGAAGGAAAAAATTATGTTTTACATGTAGAGATCCTTGGACTCCTAATCACTTCTGTCTTCCAAAAGGGGCAACACATTATATTGAGGTTATTTCAGATGATGAAGATGAAGAAGAGGGAGCTGATCACGAGAAAGAAGAGCAAATTGTAATGTCCCCAAATGGACCCAATGGAAAGAACAATGGAAAGATCTAATACCCAACTGAAAGTGGAACCCAAATCTGAAATATATATGCTGCAATAACAATATATCCAGGAAATGCGACTTGCACAAGTAGATATAAATACCATAAACCAAGCAAAATAATTTCTCTTTTTTGTGTATTTTCAATAGAAATAGATTTATAGAGAACAATGGCATGAATAAATACCAAAATGGGAGCTCCAAAAATTGTTTACAATCACAAAATATTTCAGATCTGACCTGAATATTGCAGCAGCAGAATAAGGGTTTGAAACCCCACAAAAATACTCCAAAATACTGAATAAATTTCTGGAAATGCTCCTTACAAAACTGATATAAAATAGAATATTTTCAGCTCCTCAAAACCCTGCAAACAGTCCCAAAATGGGTCGCTCCAGCTGAAGAATAATGGCTCCAAAACCTGATTTTTATTTCTGAATCTTCTCCAACAAAAATAGTGATTTTAGGAAGAGTTTTTCGTTCTCCCTAAACTTGATTTTCTGAGGGTTTTCGTCCCAGAAAATTGCAGCAGCAGCTCCAAGCTCTCATGCACCAAATAGAAAATATGAAGTTGTAGAATAATGCCCAAAACAAGTCGATTTGCTCCTTAAGGGAAAGATGAGACCCAAAGAACACCTCCCAAGGCACCCAATCACCATGCAACAATTTTTAACATCATTTGCTCCAAGGTCTTGATGCAAAATAAACACCCCATAACATTTGAAAGTAGGAAGCTCAAAGATGTTGAGAAAGGATATTCCATTTATAAAAAATAAATGTTGGCAATCATGCATGCTTTAGTGAAGTTTAAACAATATCTTGTTTGTGGCAAGTTTGTTGTCAAAACAGATCATAATAGTTTGAGGTACTTTCTTAATCAAACTGATTTGAATGATAGACAACAAAAATGGGTAAGTAAAGTGCAATCTTTTGACTTTGAAATTGAGTTTTTGAAGGGGAAAAAGAACATAGTTGCAGATGCTTTGTCAAGGAAACCTCATTGTTGTTCCATGAGTGAAATTGCAGCAGATTGGAAGGCTGATATAACAGCAGAATACGCCAAAAATCAGTTTGCTTGTGATATATTTGATGGGAAAATTGATGATGACATGTACCAAGTGATTGATGGCATCATACTTTATAAAAACATAGTCTTTTTAGTCCCCGAATCTAAAGTAAAACCTAGAATTTTAGCAGCCATGCATGACTCACCCTTAGCTAGTCATCAAGGGTATTTTAAGACATATAAACAGGTAAGAGAGAAGTTCGTGTGGAAGGGATTGAAGAAAGAAGTACTGCAACACATTAGGGAGTGCCTTACATGCCAACAAAGCAAGGCACAACATGAATTTCTAGTGGGTCTTTTGCAGCCCCTACCCATTCAAAATAAAAAATGGGAGAGCATTTCTATGGACTTCATCATTGGTCTTCCTATGGTCCAAGGTAAGAGTGTTATTTATGTAGTGGTGGATAGATTGACCTAATATGCTCATTTTTTTCCTCTTTCCACTGAGTTTGATGGACCTTTAGTGGTTGGAATATTTTTTAAAGAAGTTTTTAGACTTCATGGATTGCCAAAGAATATTGTAAGTGATAGGGACAACAAATTCTTAAGCTCTTTTTGGCAAGAGATCTTCCATCTTGTTGGTACGAAGCTAACTCCAAGACAAGCTACCATCCACAAACGGATGGGCAAACAGAAATTGTAAACAAATGGGTGGAAGGGTATCTAAGGAGCTTTGTTACAGGGCAACAAACAACGTGGATTAAATGACTTTATTTGGGAGAGTTTTGCTACAACACTTCCTATCACATGTCCATTGGTATGTCTCCATTTAAGGCACTATATGGTTATGATGCATTTTCATTTGTTGATGTTGTTCTTCGGATAGTAGAGTGTCGGGTGCTAAAGATTTGGTACAACAGAGCCAAGATATCATGAAAGCACTCAAGGATAACCTTGCACATGCCCAAAATCAACAAAAATTATATGCAGATCAGCGAAGGATAGAGAGGTCTTTTGAGGTTGGAGACATGGTTTTCCTAAGGCTACAACCTTATAGACAATCTTCCCTCAAAGGGAAGGGTTCAGAAAAGTTAAAACCAAGGTTTTATGGTCCCTACAAGGTCATACGGAAGGTGGGAAAAGTTGCATACGAGCTTGAACTTCCAGCTCAAAGTAAAATACACAATGTGTTTCATGTATCTTGCTTGAAAAAAGCATTGGGGCAGCATATTGTTCCCTCCATGGAGTTGCCTCCTCTTGATGATGAAGGAAAACTTGTCTTGGAACCGGAAGCCATTTTAGAGGTACATGAAAAAAGGTTGAGGAATAGTCATCGGGAGTATTTGATTCAATGAAAGGGGCTACCTCTTAAAGATGCAACATGGGAGGTGCAGAAATTTTAGAGCATGCAAATCTACAATTGTTTGTGGGCAAGCAATTCGAGGAAGGGAGGACTGAAATGTCCCTCTTTCTAAAATAACATTATGGAAGACCCTTGGCCTATTTTGTCTACCCAACGGCTAAGGGGGAAATATAAGGGTGACTTAAGTCATTTTTAAAATTATTATAAAGTGCCATTAACAAAAAAAAATGTAAACACTTATAATAATTTATATGACTTAATAATATATTAAAACTAAGTTAGAAAAGGGGCCAATGTATTTTTTTATCCATCCTAGGAGAAATGGCGACTTGCCTTAGAAGGGAAAATGGGAACTTAGAAGAAATAAAAGAACATATTTTTGTATCCCCTCTAGGGAAAAATGCGACTTGGTTTAGGAGGGGTTATGGGTACAAAATGCATTGAAATCACCTTGTTTGCTGATTGGGTGTTTAGGAGGTTGTTTTTGGGTCACTTCTTTCCTTTTAGGAAGAGGTCGACTTGTTTGGAATTCATTCTACCATTTCATACCTTCCAAATTTGGCTTGAGAGCTAAAGAAATACTGCTGTAATTTTCTGAGGACGAAAACCCTCAGGAAAATTGAAGGAAGAATGAAAAATCTTCCTTGCATTCCTCTTTTGGTGTGTTGAAGACTCAGTGTTAAATCTGATTATTGAATCATAATTTTGTACCAGCTGGAGCGACCCAGTTTGGAGTATTTTTCCAGTGTTTCAGGGGTTAGAAAAATCAGTTTTTGCATCAGCTGTTGAAAGGGCATTTTCAGAAATTTATTCCAATATTTTAACAGTGTTTTTGTCGGGTTTCAAGCTTCTTTTCCACTGCTGTAACTACAGGTCAGATCCACAGCTTTTCATCAATAAAAATAAGGTTTTGGAACTCAATTGTTGGTGTCCTTCCCTTGCATTTTTTTTTAATATTCGGTTCTTCCATAAAAATCAGAAAAAGAAAATTATTGGCGATTTGTTTGGTGTTTTTGCTTCACTTTCCTAGTCGCATTTTCTAGAGAAAAATCAGACCTGCAGTGTTTACTTTTAGTTTATGAGTTATTTTTAGCTGGGGTTTCAATATATTCCATTGAGCATTCAATCAGGTCCTTGAGGGGACATTACATATTCCATGACTTTTGTGATCCAACCAACTCTCTTTTCATTCAAATCCTTGCTTAACAAAAACTCTTTTACACTTGGGTGAGTAACCATAACATGAATTCTATTATTAGAGAGCATATATCTGAAATTCTTTAAGCCTCTAATAACAGAAAGTACTTGCTTTTCCACAAAAGTATACTTCACCTCATAGTCATGTAGCCCTTTGCTAAAGAAAGCAATGGGTTGCTCTAAATTGTCATGATTCAACTGAGTTAAGATAGCTGAAATTGTTTCAACCCTTGCAAATGCATACAATATAAAATCTTTTGAAAAATTTGGATTTGCAAGTGTTGGAGCTTGAGCAATAGCTTCTTTAATGGCCTCAAAACTGATTTTCCCTTCATCTGTCCAACTGAAACTCATACTTTTTTCAACATAGCAGTTAGAGGCTTTGATAAATTAGCAAAATCAACAATGAATCTTCTCACAAAATTGATTTTACCCAAAAAGCTTTGAAGTGCTTTCTTGTGTTGAGGTAAAGATAAAGCTAGAATTGAGCTTACTCTTTCTGGATCTATGGCTAAACCTTCTTTTGAGACCATGTGGCCCAAAAGTTTACCTTCATGCACTGAAAATATGCACTTCTTTGGGTTGAGAGAAACCCCATATTGTCTGCATCTTTCAAAAACTTGCCTCAGATGGCTCAAATGATCATTAACACTCTTAGAAAAAACAGTAATGTCATCAAGATAAATCAAAACATTGACATTGATCAAACCTTGGAAAGCCATATCCATGGCTCTCTGAAAAGTAGCTCCTGCATTGGATAAACCAAAAGACATATTTTTGTAAGCAAATGTCTCCCACTTAGTAGTGAAAGTTGTCTTGTATTGATCTTCTTCTTTTACCAATATCTGATTGTAACCACTGTAACCATCCAGAAGAGAGAACCTTTCTGCACTTGATACAGTCCTTAGAATCTGATCCATTGATGGTAATGGATAATGATCTTTTAGTGAAGCCCTGTTTAGATCCTTGAAATCAACACACAACCTTATCTCTCCATTCTTCCTCACAGTACAAGATTTGCAACCCATGAGGAATGCTTGATAGGAAAGATAATGCAAGACTCAATAAGCTTTGTTAGTTCATTTCTCATCAAAATTTCAATCTTTGGATTAACAGGTCTTTGTTTTTGCCTTACCGGTTTGGAATTAGGCTCAAGCTCAATGGTATGTTGAGCTAATCCTGGATCAAAACCTTTTAGATCCTCATACTTCCAAGCAAAAACATCAATGAACTCATTGCATAACTGAACAAAAACTTGCTTTTCTTCCAAATTACATACCTTGCCATGCTTCAAAAACTTGCCATCACAAATTGCGATGTCCTCATAGTTCTCTTGCTTAGTGGACATCCTGATTTTGTCCCTTTTCAGCTGATCATCATTATTAAAAATACTCTCAAGGGTTACCAATCCTTGGGGCAGCTTATTAGTCTTTAATTGCAAGATTTGTTCACCATACTGCTGCTGCAATTTAGACTTTTTTTAGCTGAAAATTCAGCTTCTTCTGAATAAAACGTACAATCTGCTCATCACTCTCAAACACTTGCCAATTAGTATTATTATCAAGAATTGATGGCCTTACAACCACCTTAATATGAGGCTGATTATCCTTTCTTTTCACATCACTAGGAATATCAAAATCAACCCCAACAACTGCCAATCTATCTGCTTGTTTATTTTCAGCTCTAGGTATTGATTGAACATTGAATGCATCAAAATCCTCTATAAGATCCCAAACTCTATGTCTATATGATTTCAACAAGGGATTCTTTGCAATATTCAAATTTCTCACCTGATGTATGACCAATTCATTGTCACCAAATACCTGTAGGTACTTAATTCCCTTCATTCTAGCCCACTGTAAACCATGAATTAGTGCCTCATATTCAACTGCATTGCATGTACAACCAAACTGAAATCGAATAGAAGAATAATACCTTTGACCATCTGGTGATATCAGAACATTACCTGCACCTGATCCATTCTTGCTTCTAGAGCCATCAAAGTATAAACTCCACAATCCTGTATCAATCTCATCAGTTTTAACCAATAATGGTAAAAAAACATTATCTTGATGCATGCAATAAATTCCCAAACCAACATCTTTAATGTATGTTTCTTCAGCATATTTATAAGGATCAAAACCATGATGGTCAGTTCCCCACTCATCCAATAATAAATCTGGTATGCTCTTAGAGTGGGTGTCTGTATCTTGAACAACTGGATGATCTTCTTGGTCAAAAATAGTACAATTTACATTGCATGCATTAGGCACATAAGGCTCAATATGAAACTTAGCAAGAGGCTCAGAATTAATTGTTACCTTTGTGCCATACCTTGTTCGAAAAATAGATAAGACCAATCTGATGATAGATAACCTCCAATCTTAGCTGTAAAATCTCTAGATAAGCACAAAGCGAAATATGGAGGTAGATCTATTACCATAACATCCTGTAAGATTGGAAGGCTTGGACATGCATGCAAACCTAACTTCAGATCTCTGATTATACCAACTATTTTGGTAGTTGTGCCATCCAACTGCAAAACCCCTTTGTCATGTGGCTCATATTTGAGTCCTAGCTTATCTGCTATCTACTTAGGCATGACTGTACTGCTAGCACCATTGTCAACCATGCAATTATGGACCAAATTATCACCAATAATCAAAGAAAGGTAGAAAGGAGGAGGCTTACCAATCCTTTTGTTTGAAATTCAGCCTTAATGGGCTGATCTGTATTTGCAAGTATTGCACTAGCTCTAGCTGAATGATCCACTGTAATTGGTAGTTTGGCCAACTCATCTTGTAGCAAGTTCTTTTGACCCGGAATAGTCAACGTATCCCACATGGATAAGCTCACATGAGCTTTCTTCATCTGATCTATGATATTAAGGGAGAGCTGCCCCTTTTGCTTGACCTTTTGGAACACTTTCAGCCTCTTTTTCTTGATTCTTTTGTGCTTCCAAGCTGCCCTTCTGAATCTGATTTTTTTGTCTCTCTTTCTCATTAGGGACAACAACCTTATTAGTATTATCAGGAAATAAAGAAGATGATCCATGCAAATTAGTTACCTTTGTGGGTTCTCCCACTGCTCTTCTTTTGTATACCCTTGTATTAGTTGCATGTTGATCCTCTTGTTGCCAATTTACCAAATTTGCCTCTGGTGGCTTTGGTGCTTCATTAGAATCCCCTTGAGGAGGAGCCTCAACTGTTGAAAGTTGTGGAATCATCCCTTGTGCAATCAAAGCTTGATTTAACATTCCATTAGCACAAGAAAAAGGATCATGTGAATTAGATTAGTCTGCATTGGAACAAGAGCCATAGATGTAGAAGGAGCATTAGGATCAACTTTAATGGCTGTTGGGCCTTGATATGGAGGCCTACCTGTAGGATATGCTGGGTATGAGGGTCTAGCAGATTGGAATGGAGCCTGATATGGTCTGTAAGGTTGAGCAAGCTGTCTCTCAATAGATACAAATTTATTTCCAAAAGCTTGCAAAATACCTTTTATTTCACTCAACTCAGTGGGTTGATTTGGATTAGTAACTGCTTGGCTAGCTGCTATTGGAATTGGGTTTATAGCTGGTATTGGTGGTTGAATATTTGGAAAGATAGGCATGGGAGGTCTAGGTGCAATTTTTCCAGCTTGTATGAGATTATTTTCAGCTCTAATGGCTAAATCAAAGGCAATAGGGATTGTGTTACCCCCATGGACTGAATTAGGACAACAATGTCACTGTTTAAGGATCTCAAATAATACAAGAATGCATGCTCTGCTGTAGGCTTAATGGCACGGGAATTCTCTCCCAAGTTCTCTGGAATCTCAAGTTAAAATCAGCCATGAACTCTTGAGGGGCTCTTTTGATTGTGCTCAATTGCTCAATCAGGATAGGTGGTCAGATTTGTCCTCAAATTGGCTACACAAGGTTGTTCCTAATTGATCCCAAGAATTGATAGAGTTAATAGGTAGATTTTTGTACCATTGCAAGACTTTATCTTTGAAGGAAGTTGCAAGGAGTCTCATGGCTACATTCTCCTGAGTGATATTATAAACAGAGCAAAGATTTGCAACATCTCTAATATGCTCTACAGGAGTGGTTTGAGTTTGACCGGTAAAGAATGGTAAACTCTTTAATGCGGAAGCAGGGATATCATTGTATACTGAGAAGATTCAAGGGGCTGCCATCATTAAAGGTCACAAAAGCTTCATTTCTAGGAAGAGCCATTAGGAAATTTAGAACGGGAAGCTGTGGGATTTTGGGCAATTGTTTTAGCTTGCTAGCTCGGTAAGTATATGGAGAGGATTTATAAAATTTGCTTCTTTTATAAGAATGTAAAGGTAATCTGAATAAATTCAAAAGGAGTACCTTTAGCTTTTGACTGGTGGTCACTTTTGGCATTAGCTTTGACTAGTCAACAGTGAAAACCAGAGGAGTCGGCAGATGCTGATTTTTTTTACTTTTTCTCTACAAACTGCTAAACCAACATCAATTCTTTGAATACTTTGTCCCACCGGGTGTGCTAGAAATTGTTTTCACCCATAAGTTGCGTCCGATAGAGAATGGTGTGTGTACTCTCTCTCTTGTTAACAAAATTGGAACACCTCAAGGCTGTGGGTAACCTATGTTTGAGGTGAACCTCTAGAGAGGGCTGGTTCCCTTGTGAATCACCTAAAAAATGAAAACTTTACAAGGAAAAGGGAGAAGGAATGCGGAAATGGGAAATAGGGGTGATACACCAAAATTTGATACTCGCATGTAACTCTGCACTTAGAGAATTTAAAGATTCACACACCTGCACAACTCTGAACTATTTTGCAAAATTAAATTCAAGGGTTTAGGAAGAATGATAGCGGTAGAGGGAGTGAATTCCACACTAAGGAAACACAATATCCTATCAAACACAATGAATAATCTAAAAATAGCAATATGAGAGGGAAAAAATGAAACTTTATTTTATTTAGAGGTGCAAGTACAAGGCTGAAAATGCCAGAGCAGATCGGTTGTTCAAGTGTCTAGTTTTTACAATAAAAAAATCAGCCAATATAGGCTGCTCCAAGCTAAGAATAGTTCGCTGCCACTTCAAATGACTGCTGATCCCTTTTATTTATTTAATCACACCCCTTCATGCTTGGCGCCACTTTTAGGAGGAACAACAGTTGTATTTTATTTATTTAATTCTACTATTCCCGCTGGCGCATTCTTTAGGAACAACTGCTATTTTTAACTATTTCCTTTGACTTTCTATCCTTGGCGTATACTCCAAACTGGGACAGCAGTTCCTTTTTATATTTATCTCTCCTTCATGCTTGGCACATGGGACAAAAGTTCCTTTGTTTTATTCATTTATTATGCACCTTGGACTGGAGCTTCCTTTTATTTATTTATTTCTGTCTTATCCATCTTTGGTGCCACATGGGACAGCAATTGACTTTTGTTTTATTCATTAAATTCTATTTTTGTCCCATTCATGCTTGTCTTTGGCGCCAAATTTACACTGAAACAACAGTCTATTTTTAACTATTTCCCTCCTCCATCTTTAATGCCAACTCCAAAAATAATAGTGATTTTATTTATTTAATTATATTATCCCCTGGCGCCACTGCTAGGACTGGAACTATTTTATTTTATTATATTCTATCCCATTCTTCCATGCATCTTCCTTTTGGCGCAGACTTCTAAGAATAGAACAACTTTCCTTCTAATTATTTTATTCATCCATGCACTTTTACCCTTTGGTGCCAACTGTAGAATTGCCTTTTATTTCTTTTATTTAATTCCACCTCCATGCATTATTACCCCTTTGGCGCCAACTATAGAACAACAGTGGAAATAAATAACAGTGCCAAAAACTGTTGTCACTGAAATGTGCACCGTGAAAGATCTACAAAGTTGAAGGACTTTGTAGTATGTCAAAAACAACAATGGGAATGCCCCCAAGGTGTGGTACCTTTGCTCCTTGGGATAGACCTCTGGAGAAGGCTGACTTCCTACACTAACTACTCTAATGCCAACCACCAACTACAACTAAACACTAATCTACTAAATTGCAGGGAAAAAGGATGAGGGAAAAACATAAAAGGCGGTGATGGCACCAAGAAAGAAGTGGATCATTCTCCAACGAGTTCAACAAGTGAGAAGACAAGATACAGATCCAGAGGGAAGATATGAGCCACAACCAAAACATGCATCTAAATCAAACTCCCACTCTAAACCTTGAGACACAATGAATTACAACATTGTAGATGCCACACAATAAATCATGGGGATAACAAAGAGGTAAGAGACAAATTAACACAAAGACAAAGGGCAGATATGAGCCACAACTACATTTGTATTAAAAGATAGAATATACAGTCTGCTGCCACCATAAATCAAGGTGATCAATCATCTACAGAGCTTAACCCAGAGGTCAGAGGCACTCAGAATGTTTGGCCACCCAATTGGGCAGAGTAACCTTGCATTTAGGGTAGGATGCTTTATAATTATGCAAAAATGAGGGAAAAGAGGCTGAGAAACAAGAGAGAAAGGTGGAAAGGATATGCCAAAGAATATCTCATTCCATCCTTCTCTTCTCTAGAAGTTTCATGAAGTTATGAAGATGTCAAACTGGTGTGATCCCCCAAACTGGCTCTTGAAGCATATTCCAAGGGATCTCTACAAGTCATGATGATCCATAACCATGGAGGTGCCTTCACTTGCAAGAAAATGAGCAGATAATTGTTTTAAAGGTAAGCTTTAAGACGAATCAACATCTTCCCACAAGATTAGGGAGATAAGATGAAGTTTATGTTGCAATTTTTTTGATTTAGCCATGATGCACTTGGACCACTTGCCCTCATCTCCTTAACAACTTGTTTAATTCTTTATTTGCATTTTGGTGGGACCACAAGGTGATTAGCAGCTCGAAGCATCTTCTAGAAAGAGAAAGCTACCTCCAAAAGCATCTACAACCGATTTGGGCCCTGTTAGAATGATAAAACAAGCTAAAACCACCCCAAAAATTTGTCATGAAGATCTCTCCGATAAGTCAACCATTCTCTTTGCAACCAAGTTGTGAATGTAGCCCTTCTCAAGACCTTTCTAATGGTGCCATGTGCAAGTGAAAAGGAGGTCCCAATCAAAAGTTAAGAGCAAAAACCAGGCCAGCTGTCGTGTTGCCATGGCCATGGCGTTCCCAAGCTCAATTTTTCATTGGCTCGAGTTGTCAAAGTTAAGCTCATGAGGAGCTCTATCAATGAAAATCCAGCTCGACGGATCTTTGCCATGTGTACAACTAGCCACATGTCTTCCATCGGTGTGTCGGGTGCATGTGGAAAGCACGTGCGAGGAAGGGATCTTTTAGAGAGTCCGACTAATCCGATCTCTACCAATTTTCATTCAGGTGGGACGAAGAGGCAAGGTCCTCGAGAGGCAGAAAGACACACCGATTGCTTTCATTTAATCCTTTGTACACCACGTGTTGATCATCGGTCTCATTTTAGACCTTGGGCGAGCCTCATCCTTTGGGCAAGTCTGTGATGGCCTTGTGTGCCGATGAGCGACATGTGTCTCGTCTTCCATATGTCGTGGCATCGGTGGCTTGTAAAATGCAGAGATTTAACTCAAGGACTCAAAGTGTGCAATGCTCCAATGCTTGCCACTTGGCATGCATTGGTAAAGTTGTCAAAGCCTATGCAAGGTGGTTAATTCTCAACAACTTTAAGAAAGTGGGTAGGCCGATGGCTGCCATGTTTCATCCGTTTGACACTTGTCGAGATCAGAGCCCTGCTAAGTTTGCCTTGTTTAATCGTTCTGATCATCCTCACCTCGCTGATTGATGCCACTTGGCAACAATCAATATCTTGCAATGTTTGGAGGTTTAAAGCCAAGCTTGAAGGTTTGCGAGATGCGAGAAGACCAATTGAGGCCACTTGTCGCTCATCCAAGCTAGGTGCCGGATTTAATAAAAGTGGCTAAGTCCCTGCTGTTAATTGATTGCCATGTGCCCCCTCTTTCCAAATAAAATTTATGGTTTCCTCCTCAGAGAACAAAGAAAAATGAACATCTCCAGTTGTCCCAAGGTCAAAACAAGCTAAAATTGGACAAGTCCCTTTTGATCAAGCTTGTATGAACTTAGAGCTAGCCTGCGCAAGCAAGATTGAAGAGTTTTGAACACAAGAGAGCTCCTAAAACGCCTATTTGACACCTTCGAAAGCCTCTTAGTCTTTGGGGTTAAAATTTGTTGCCCAAAATGAATCACGGTGCTTATTTTGGTAACAACACCATGGTCAAAAAAAGCAACAAGGGTAATTTTCCTTTTCGAAAATCTCAATTGCTTCAAAATGTGCGCTGAACTTCACCTCCATGATGTCTAACTCGAGTCCATGTAAAAACCCAATAGGCCTTGCCTTAGTCTTGTTTGCCATTGTCAACAAACTCTATGTGTGTTCCAATGTTGGACTTTCTAACCCACTCCACGCATCTTTAGTCGAAATATTTACCTCGGCCCTGTATCAATCAATAGATTCTATACTCTCCCATTTTTCGACTTGAGATCCTAACAATGGACTTCTTGCCATTCCCTTTTCGAGGCAATGAAGCATGAATGAGCAAGGGAAGGAATTGCATTCCATTTCATCTTTCTTTTATTAATTTTTAATGTTTTCTTTAATAAGGCAGGTCGGTTGGGTTGGAGGAGTCTTAAAGGCAAGATAAAAGATAAAAAAGAAGCCCAAGGAGGTCGGTCCATTCTATTTGGCCTTTGGCGCCAAGAAAGGGCTATAAAAGGAGGCTTATGACTTCATTTTCATCATCTATCTTTGGCGCATTTACTCTACATTTGATCTTTGGGTTGATTGCTCATTGTCATTCCACTATTGGGCGACAATCCATTAGTGTGGCATTTCCAAGGAAGACGAAAACCTTCCTTGTGGCTTGGTGGAGGACGAAAACCCTCCATTTTTGGTGAAGTGAAGACATCTTTTGAAGACCTCTTGCAGATTTGGACTTAGAACATCAAGGAAGACATCTACAAGGGTTTTGCATGCATTTTGGAGCTCTCCCTAGAGGGAGCGACTTGGGTTAAGTGGTTGTTGGGTGCCTTCTAGGGCACATAATTCAGATTTTCTTTGATATTTGGACTCCTCATAATTTCTAAGGCTGGAATCTATCATATTTTGTGGACATTGGGGTTTGGAAACCCTTCATTTCATAATTTCTTTGAGCTGTACTTCTGCTGTACTTAATTAATTTTCCAGCTGAGTGTTTGATCAAGTTTCATGGTGGAAAGTGGCTTAAATTCTTCCTAAAATATTTATCTATATTTTGGTTGAATTATTTAATGAGATTTGAGTGATTTTCCTCTCATTTTGGACTGCTGTTATAAAAATCAGACTGCTGATTTCCAGCTGTCATAAAAATCAGTTTGCTGGTCTAAAATCTGAATTTAATAATTTTGGGGTTTGTGTGATTTCCTCCCTTTTCAGTTTCAGCCCTTGAAAGGGTCATTACAGATTCTTCAGGCCCCTTCCATTAATTTGTTCTTCCAACAACAAATCCTTGTCATATCCAGTTTGTTTCACAATACACAAATCTTTCCAACTCGCCATCCCATCTTCTTGTGCAACCTCAACGGTTTGTTAGAGCCAAGTGTCTTCAACCGGGAAACACTCCCTCCTACTTCATCATCACAATTTTTTTGTCAACTCTGCGATTTCTTTTCAGGTGGGGGCCTTGCATTGATGCTCCCTTATCTTTGCTTGTGTTTCTCGGGAGGCTTGTACTTTCCCTTCTAGATTCCTTGTCATTTCTTGTGTTGTGGTTAATACATTTTTGTATGTTGTAACATCGACTTGCGGTAGAGAGGCAATATTGTCCTGCATGTTCACCCCACTACGTGTAGTAATTTGTACCTTTGCCTCTTCCCAAATGTATTGTGGACGCTACTCACTTGCACCTCCAACTCTTCCCTTGCCAAGTTAACTTCACAACACTGTGGCCCTAGCCTTTTCAATTTCCTTAATCTTTTTGATGAGATCTAGACACTTGTCCAACTTGTGGCCCTCCCTACTGGTGTGCCCAAATTGGAAACTTCAGACAATCCTTTTGCTAGTGGTTGGAAACTTCGGAAGGTGGATCCAAAAATGACTCCATCAAGCTCTGTGTGATTTATTTTGTGCATTTATGAGAAAAGTGGTCGTAGCGATTTTTGTCTACTCATAACTTCCAAAAGAAAGCGTGTCTTATCTTGAAGTATATCACATTTGACAACAAATCCCTCGATCTCTAGAATGGGTCAGATTTGGCTCAAATTGGTGCCCCTGTAGCAAAAGATATAGCACCTGGATCCACCATTACCATTTTGCATAGAAGACATCCATTCAACCATCAAGTTCAAGCCCTGGATAGCCTTTGCCACTTGTCACTTTTTGATTGGCCTTCTTGGTGCCATGTGGCATGCTCGTATGCATCCACGTTGTCTCCTCCCTCACCACTTTGGTTTCCATCCAAGTCGGGGCCACGTGGCAAGCTCTAATTGGTCCTCAAATTTGTCTTTGCATGGCACTATTTTGCATTTTCGAGCCTTGATTTATTCTCTACTCTGTTTCCACTCTTCTCGGTGCCCAACTTCACAGGATTGTGCCACGTGGCAAAATCTTGACTTTTGATTTCCATCTTATGTTAAGGCCACGTGTCGCCCATTCGGTCTCCCACACTATCCTGGCTTGGTGGATTTTGAGGCCCTAATTTGTGCCATGTGGCACTCATTTGTGCGCCCGCATATTCAGCCAACTATTGCCCATTCTTAACCTTCCGACACTGACTTCATAGGATCATCACACGGTGCAATCCGGCTTTTGGGCTCTAGGCTCTTTATCGCATTTTTAATTGATTTTTGCTTGAGCTGTGATTGTAATGTCCCCTTTTTGAAATTAAAGCAAAATGAAGACCCTTAGCCTATTTTATTGTTTCCACAAGGCTAATGGGATGAAGGAAAGGGAACATGGTAAGATTAAAACTAAGTGAGCCCAAAAAGTAACTTTATGTCGGCCACTTATGTTTTAATTTTAAAATAAGAGTACTTTTCTAATTTAAGTGGGCCGACACTTAATTAGAAATTAAAAGAAAGGGAAGGATATAAAAGAAGATGGAGGGGTTCATTTGTGGACATCTATCATCTATCATCTTGATTTTATGAAGTCGAGCACTTGTGCTTCTACTTTCAGCTATTGAGGATGAAACCCTCTTAGCATCCATCACTTGAGGATAAAAACCCTCATTGTGATCAGATTTGAGGACGAAAACCCTCAATATCTTCTTGGTGGCTTTGCTTAGAGGTCACATTTGAGTGTAATTT
The DNA here is from genome assembly GCA_018340775.1 of Taxus wallichiana var. yunnanensis. Taxonomy (NCBI): domain Eukaryota; kingdom Viridiplantae; phylum Streptophyta; class Pinopsida; order Cupressales; family Taxaceae; genus Taxus; species Taxus wallichiana. Next base: position 169,853,418 of record CM031244.1, read on the forward strand.
TGGATCATCACAGCTGGGGCACTTTTGCAGCCATTTTGTAGGGCTATTTACACCCCTTTGGATTGCAGATCAGTGTAGGGCATCAACAGCTAGACGGAATTGGTTGTTTCAGTTTGCATCGTCTCCTTTTGGTCTCCTCTTGTCATTTGGAGTGTCTTTTGTGAGAAAATTCCTATAATCTTATGTGATTATTTTTCTTGTTTTGTCGTGTGAAAATAAATTAAAATAAATTCAGACTTTGGTAAAAAAATTTATTTTTCATCTACTTGTACCAAGAGGGTTTCTAAATGTTTTGGTCTCTAGGTATTTTTGTATTGTGATGATTTGATAAATAAAGGAAGATTTTAGATTGCTGTGTTTTTTGTCTTATGGGTTCACATAAAAATCAAATTGCTGTTATATTTTGTATAAGGGTTTTAAGGAAATTTCAGAATTTCTTACATCTGTCTAGTGAAAGGGACATTCCATTGGTATCAGAACACTTGATCTTACCAGTCCTGTGATTCAAAAGGAGAAGATAAAATGGTGGACATAATTTTTTATGATGCTAGGTTTGAGAGGTTTGCCCAAGGGAAAGAGGGATTGGCTAATATGATGACACAACTGATCCATACAATGCAACATCTGAATGGTGAAGGAAGATCTTCAAGGGAAAACAATAAATTCCATTCTCCAAGAAGCGTGAGTGATCCTTCATCTAGGTCATTCCGGCCTACTTTCCTTCCAAAATAAGAAACTATTCGGTGAGGGAATCTTAGTCCTATATAGTGGATGACATTGCTGCCAGCTACACTGAATATAGATCCCTTCTAGCTGAGTTCTAGAAAGAACTACCACTAGCCAACTTCATGGGATTGCAGAAAGATCGAGTTGGAATTGAACCAAGACCTAAACCATGAGCTACTAAGGAAGACATTTTGATGGGGTATGAGTAGAAAGAGCAATTATAGCTACGGAGATTGAGAAGGAACAACCCATAGAGCAATCCACCATGCAAGTTGAAGAGGAAGAGTCCTCCAAAGAAAAAGGTATGGATTCGAATGAACAAAATGTTGGGGTTAAAGATAAAATGTTATTTAGATTTTCAAGTGCAGAGTATGTAATGAAAACCCAACTAAGGTGTGATGAATGGCTAAGAAGAGCCAGGGAAGCTAAGTTGATAGCCACTCAAGAAAAACAACACCTACGGGAAATTAGGGCAAAGAATTCTCCCTTGACGATGAGGGAAAGAGAAATCATGGAGCATGAGCTAAAGAAAGAAGGAAATTCAGATTTACAATATTGTGGAGAGAATTTTGTGGTTAAAACCCAATGGACGGATGATAATGTTGATGTTCAGCTTGCTGGAATTTTTAGAACAATAATCAATAAGAAACAAGTTGATGGTGTTCATGACTTTGGCAAGAACCATGAAGATGCTTCATGCATGTGTCAACAAAATATGGATGAAGTCAAGGCAGAAAGGGCTTCACTTGTTGAATGTGAAGAGTCTAAGAGGAAGGAGAATGCTGATCCTAACTTAGAAATTTTGAGTCACAAGGATGGAGGTGTTGAAGATATCTCAATCATTCTTCATCCGACAAAGGAAGGTGAGCAAGTTTTGGATAGCAAAGGTATGAAAGTGTTGTGGATTTGTTGCTTCCTACTATGTCATTTCAAATGTGTTGTTATCATGAGCAACATGTTGAAAAGAATGATCTTATGTCAAGTTTGATGCTTCATGGTATATCACTACAAATTTTGGTCATCATGGACAACATAGTGAAAATGGTGATAGAGTGAAGAACCCTTTGAGGGGCAAAGGGCACATAGATACTTTCATACAAGTTCCAAATTGCTTGTACATGAAAGTTTGGGATTTCGGGTGATCTTTGGAGATACAAGAAGGGCAAGGCTATGAGGATAGTCACCATTGTCGGGGCAGCAAGATGCTTGATAGGGAAAGTGGGTAAGCCATATGATCTTTATGTACTTGTTGCCATGCAAGTAGTTTCAGTCATTGAAGTGAGTAATTTTCAGTTTGAGGCTATTTTTGAGGAAATTTCAGTCACATGGTGTGAAGGGGAACTCAAGGAGGATATGTTTCTTCAAAAAGGCTTCACTATTCCAGGTTGGAGAGCTGCTGTCATCCTCATTTCCAGCCAGCTCAACAGTTTGTATGCAGCCATACAAGTAATTTCAGTCATACACTTGAGTAATTTTCAGTTTGCGACTGTTGATGAATTGCAATCACTATATGGTGATTCCAGCCCCTATATCACTGTCATTTCTGAATTTTGTGAATAATCTAAAGTATGACAGCTGCTGTCCTATTCTTTTTGCTGTTGTTTGCAACAGAACCAACCCCTTAACACTTTTTATGACAGTCACAAAAGTGTTTTCAGTCACAAGGTGGAAGGATTTTCCGCCTACCATCAATGAGGGATTGTTTTTGTTATTCCGGCCACTACAATGTTGTTTGTGAGCAAGAAAATGCAATGCTACAGCTACAACCATGTGTGGGACAACAAGAATGGACCGTTGGAAGTCCATCACATGAAAGGAAATTATGAAGAAGATGCAAGCATTGGAAGAGAGTTGAACGACATGTCTATGAGGCATGATGGAGCGGTTGTCGGGATGTTGGTGGAAGCTCTTGATTTCATTAATATGTCTGTTCTATGTGCAGGTCCAAAAATGGAGATGATAGAAAAGAAGAGACATAAGTGTGGTTTAGTCCAACATGCTCATATGTATGAGAAGCAAAGGGAAGAAGTGAGCCTAATGATTGGCATGCATATGAGGAGAACAAGGGATGATGATATCCTCCGACCCAAAAGTGGAAGGAACACAATTGGGACAGCCATGCATCAAATTCCCAATTTCAATGTTGCTGTCATAAGCATTATCAGCTCCTACGGTACTTCTATCTCATTGATGCACTTACTCCCAATAGCATTTTCAGCTCCTACATGGTTCACACCCTTGATTGGGGCAAAAGGAGATCAATTTTGCTGTTGTGATGACATTTTCAGAGTGTTGGAACTGCTGTTATCAGCTAAGGACAGCTGTAAGCTTGCACAAAATGAGGGAAAATCTTTGATGAAAGAAGTTGGAAGAAGGGTTCAGCTGAAGGAGATCTTCATGGCAGCCACATGGGTACCTAGTTGGATGAAAATACAAGTGATTGGTGGCTGTTGCAACTCATTTCCAGCCCATCTACAGTCTGATTTTTATCAAATATTGGGAGGAACAACTCGCCAAGTCATGAAAGGAACCATTGGAGCCCAAGGGTTTGATATCTCAAAACCTTCTTTGCATAAAAGAAGCCAAGTGGGACAACAACCCAATGATGTGAGCATATGGCAACTTTCAGCTTTGCGGGATTTTGTGGATGTTTTCAGGCATTTACAAATTTTGGGGGATCATCTTGAGGTTGGATGGCACTCATTATCCATTTGGGATATATCACACCATGTTCTTTGGTAGGAGTTATCCCATTTGAGGTACAAGATCTAGGCTCTATAGGCACTACAACATGACTCACCACATTGGCACGGTGATACTTGAGCATCTAGGCTTGCAATTGCTTGAGGGCAAGCAATTTCGAGAGGGGAGGACTGTAATGTCCCCTTTTTGAAATTAAAGCAGAATGAAGACCCTTAGCCTATTTTATTGTTTCCCACAAGCTAATGGGATGAAGGAAAGGGAACATGGTAAGATTAAAACTAAGTGAGCCCAAAAAGTAACTTTATGTTGGCCACTTATGTTTTAATTTTAAAATAAGAGTACTTTTCTAATTTAAGTGGGCTGACACTTAATTAGAAATTAAAAGAAAGGGAAGGATATAAAAGAAGATGGAGGGGTTCATTTGTGGACATCTATCATCTATCTATCATAATTATCGGAGTTCGAAAATCCGAAAAGGTTCGGAAAAGGCGAAAAAATCCGAAAATTCGGGAAAATCCAGTTCGGTATACACACACACATCATGTAAAACTAGATAATAACATTTCGTTAAATTTATGTTAATAACTAAATAATATTATTAGTTAAATTTACGTTAATAACTAGATAATAATATTTAGTTATTAATGATATAAATTAATAAATTTACGTTAATAACTAGATAATAATATTTAGTTATTAATGATATAAATTAAATAGCATTTATAACTTTAGTGTATAAAGAAATTTATTAATAAATGAACATATTTTTTGAATATTAATAGATGTTAAAAATATCTTATTTTTTATTTGTAATGTTAATTTTTATATTATTGTTATGATATTAGTTTTTATATTATTATTATTTTGATAGTAGTGTTTATTAACTAAATAATATCATTAATAACTAAGTGTTATTATTTAGTTAATAAACACTAATATCGTAATAATAATAATATAAAAACTAATATCATAACAATGATATAAAAAATTAACATTACAAATAAAAAATAAGATATTTTTAACATCTATTAATATTCAAAAAAATATATTCATATATTAATAAATTTCTTTATACACTAAAGTTAAAACTTATTTTATTTTATATTATATTATTATTATATATCAATATTAATAAATTGTTTGAGAATTGGTGCTCCTTAAAAATATTAATATATTATATTATATACTAAACTAGAAATATTCATATGTTAATATTATACTCCTAAGTCTATTGCCTAAAACCTAATCTATGTCCTAAAATACATACTACAACTCACATTCAAACCTCTCTACCTCCGAGACCAATGTTTTAAAAATCGGAATGGACTTGGGAACCGGCCAGAGTCGGACCGGTTCAAACTTAATGAACCGGTTACTAAAAATACATAAAATTTTATATTTTTAATGAAAATAATATATTTGAAAGGTTAAAAACCATAATTCCAACAATTACACACAAAATATGCATAGTTTGCTCATGTATATAGTACCATAGTTGGAATACTCGCATTCGGCAAATACTCGACAATATTCGGCCAATACTCGGTCTTTATGCACCTAGGGAAAGGATGTTATGATGTATATGTATTGATGGAGATGCCGACATGTGGCACACATCCCCTTATCTTATTATATCATTCATTTATGATTTATTATGCTTAGGAGGTCGGCCTCAGTATTGGCCATAGGTTAGAATGGTATATATAGGGGTTAGAAGGTTGTAGTTAATCATCATATTGAGTATTGGAGTGTTATTGTATGGTTTGGAGGTTACCCCCTCGAAGTGGTATTGGAGGTTGCCCCCTCGAAGTGGCAAAGCTATTATATGAGCATATTGTCATCATTTATCTATATTTTGGTGTTCTCTCATGTTATTATATTGTATATGTTCTGATTTATACAAGTAATATCCTTACAAGTGGTATCAGAGCAGCGATTTCGGCCAAAATTAGGGCAAAAACCCTAATTTTTGTTTTGAATATCTGAAAATTTCAGCTCCATTGGATCTTTTTTGCGGATGTTATTGGTGTTTTGGGTTTTTTCATAAATTTGCTTTTCAGGAAGCAAATTGTAGTATTTTTTAGCAAAATTTATATTTTCGGAAAGATATTGAAATTTCAGTTAGGGTTTGTTCTTTGTGTTTTTATCCATCTGCCGAAATATTTTCAGAATTCCTAAACCCTAATCATGATCACGGGGATAACAAATTTTTATAGAAATGGTGAGATGGATGCTAAAGAATGGTGGATAAAATTTAAGAATATATATTTCTCATATTTCATGACAAGGAATAGGTTTTCACATTATCTTGGTGGTCTGCATGGATTTGGTTTTCGAGTTAAAAATGACAAGAAGGATTGGTCTTGGGAGGAAATGGAACAACTTTTATGGATAGATGGGACCCAAAGAGGAAGAAGAGTCAAAGGAAGATGATGGGGAAGAATATATTGAAGAATCAAGAGAAAAAGAAGACGAAGAGGAAGGTGAAGAAGATTGAGGAAGATGATGGTGCAAAATATATTGAAGAATCAAACGAGAAGAAGTTGAAGAAGACTATGAAGAAGAGGAAGAAAAACAAGATATTGATGCGAAGAAGATATTATAGCTTCGAGAAGGAAGATACCATATTTGGGATTTCATGGATGCATTCAAAGGAATAAGATAATTGTTTCCATAAACCCTAACAACAAGTATAACTTCATCAACAAGGATATGGCTCAACATCTACATATTCAAGAAAGTAATATCAAAGAAGCTCAAGTGAATGGTAAGAAAATTCAATTTTTGAAGATTTAAAACTTACTATATATGGATGGTTTGGATATTGTTCTTGGGTATCCTTGGTTAGAGACATTGGGGACAATTAATATTAATATGAAAAATAAGTTTATGAAGATTTGGTACAAAAAGAAGAAGGTCACTTTACAGGATATCAGGCTTAATGGAAATCAAAGAAAAGTCAATATAGACCATGAGGATGATTTAGAATATGGAGAAGGGAATAAGGATGATTCAAAAGAGGAACATGAAGAAAAAGAAGGAAATGATGATTCATCTACTCAAGAGAAAAAGAAAATATCAAATGCAAAGGTGGAAGAAGAAAAGAAAGTTCAGAAACAGGTTGATAAGGTTGAGGATACTACAACTGCAGCATATGGAAATCCACGTCAACATGAGAGAAAAAAATCATGGAGATATCCCAGGGCACATCATATTTCCAACCAATATAGATATACAGGTAATTGGAGGAATAATCACTTTATTTATACAGGGGATCAATGGAGCAACAATTATGAAGCATGGAATCCTTATTATGGTTATCCTTATTATGGTTATACATGGAATCCTTATTATGGTTATGCATTGAATCCTTATGTTGGTTATGCATGGAATCCAAGGATGATAAACTATGGTCATGAATGGAATCAGAGTAGTGCAACGGAATATGGATATTAGTTCAGATATGTATCATCTACCAGGATCACATATGGATGGATGATCGATCATGGCGCAAAGTGTGTAAAAATTTACAACACACTCATTACATGGTTTCTTCTTATGTTTCGGGGACGAAACATGTCAAGGAGGGAAGGAATGCTATGCACCTAGGGAAAGGATGTTATGATGTATATGTATTGATGGAGATGCCGACATGTGGCACACATCCCCTTATCTTATTATATCATTCATTTATGATTTATTATGCTTAGGAGGTCGGCCTCAGTATTGGCCATAGGTTAGAATGGTATATATAGGGGTTAGAAGGTTGTAGTTAATCATCATATTGAGTATTGGAGTGTTATTGTATGGTTTGGAGGTTACCCCTCGAAGTGGTATTTGAGGTTGCCCCCTCGAAGTGGCAAAGCTATTATATGAGCATATTGTCATCATTTACCTATATTTTGGTGTTCTCTCATGTTATTCTACTGTATATGTTCTGATTTATATAAGTAATATCCTTACACTCGTGACTTAAAAATACTCAAATTTCTTTAAAAAACATAAATTTGCAGCCAAAATCGTGTATTTGTAGCGTTTTCTTTCATTCTTATTAATGCTTTCTTTTTGTTGGGAACTTTATGATAGCATTCAGTCTTGTGTCCGAGGATGCGCAAATTGGAGTGTAAACACAAAAACTCTTAAAATAGCAAAAAAAAAAACCTATGCATCATCGTTGATATGTGAAGTCAACATTTGAATAAGCGTGGTGCGACCAAGTGGCGGTGGGACGATTAGTCGAGCACGGGAGAATACTCGCTGAGTTTTGGAAAGCTATCCAAGTATTTTTAATTACTAATTTGTCTACAATGCGACCAAAGCTCATGATTCTTTGGAAGATTCAGAAGTTGCTTGGTCCAAAAAGGTGCAAAAATGGATTTTATGAAAATAAGAAAAATATTGCCATAAATGCGTAGAGCTCGAGAAAATATACACTTTTAGAAAAAACGACAATTGAAACGGAGCCACAAAATGAAAGTTATGGTACATGCAAGTTTTTGTTGCTACATCTTCCCGGACCCTTTCCAAAAATGGCAATTTTTTTCTATACTTGTGTTTTCTTCACCAAAAATCCAAAAAGGAAAGAAATGCCAAAAAAGGAAAAAAACCTGACTCGGCCGGTTCAGGATGAAACCGGACCGGTTTGGTACTAAATAAAGCAGGGTTCCTTACAAAACCGGCGGTTCAGATTCAAAGCCCGGTTTAACGGTCCGGTTTTTTAACCGGTTCATGTCTAAATATGTTGAACCTGGTCGAACTGCCAGATTCGATCCGGTTCAACTGACGGTTTTAAAACACTTGCAAGCTTGAGCGGTGAGTGACTCACTAGGGCCAAGCACTCGAGACCATCTCTTTTGCCAAAAGACTGCTCAATCACAAAACTCCAAACTCAAGCGCGAAACGACAAGAGTTTTCCACGCGTATTTTTCTTCGAACTCCTTCAAACTCTACCTTTGCCTCGCCTCAAACACTCTGCCAGAGCCTCCTACGAATGCCAAGGTATTCGTTTTAGTTTTTTTTTGCTTTATTTGGCGAACCGGATCGAATATATCCGGATGCCCTTAAAAATCCGGCTTGGACCGGATCTGGACCAGATCCGGCCGAACCTGGTAACTATGTTATCTATCCTCTTGATTTTTGAAGTCGAGCACTTGTGCTTCTACTTTCAACTATTGTGGATGGAAACCCTCTTAGCATCCATCACTTGAGGACGAAAACCGAAAACCCTCATTGAATCGGATGTAAGTACATAAACCCTCAATATCTTCTTGGTGGCTTCACTAAAGGGTCATATTTGAGCGTAATTTTGGATTATCAAAGCTAGGGCACGATTTGCACCCATTTCTAGGGCTATCTACACCCCTTTGGATTTCAGATCAGCATTTAGGGCATCAACAACAAATAGAATTGGTTGGTTTGAGTTTGTAACATCTCCTTTTGGTCTCCTCTTGTTATCCGGAGCATCTTTTGTGAGAAAATTGTTGTAATCTTATGCATGTATTTTTCTTGTTTTATGGTGTAAAAATAAATAAAAATAAATTTAGAGTTTGGTTGGAAAAATTATTTTTCATCTACTTGTACCAAGAGGGTTTCTATATGCTTTAGGCCTTCTGGGTATTTTTATATTGAGATTATTTGATAAATAAAGGAAGATTTCATATTGTTGTATTTTCTGTCTTATGGGTTTGCATATAAATCAGATTGTTGTTATATTTTGTGTAAGGGTTTTAAGGAAATTCCAGTCTTAGATCTATCTTGTATGAGACATTATAGGGGTTGTGACAGTATCGCACATCTAGAGGTCACTTGGCTTCATGGGATCGTGCCACTTGGCATAGTCCCGACTTTCGAACTATTTTCTTTATGCCTTAGTCCATTTTACCATTACGCACGGAGGATGAGTCAAGTAGAGCCTTTGCTTCACTTAACATATGAAGCTCCTTTGTATATAAATCCCCATGTTTCAACCTCTTTGTTGATTGTGGGATAAATTCCTAGTGTAAAAGTGAAGGCGTATGAAGCTTCGACTGTATTTGGAAACACCATTTGGTAGAATCAGGTAGCAAGTAAGGGATTTGCCATGACTGTAAACGTGACAGAGAGGCTGTGAAACACTTAAAACTCGACTATAAAAGCAAGAGAAAACTCGGATCTATCATAAAACCAGTGTGCATGTTGTTATAAGATAGATTGCTCGGAAACATATGGTACCCCGTACCAGCCTGATACATACTTGGTATGGGTACGGGTACGGTCTAGGTACATTGGAGGTATGTACTTCCAAGCCCTGGGTATGGAAATCCATACTTAAGAAATATCCAGGGGCTGTAGGTACGCACTGTAGTGTACTTGTTCCAAAGTTCCGCCATTTTCAACTTTAAATCATTAAAAAAAAAAAAGCCCCTAACTTAAAAAGAACATAGCCTAACCCTAATTTCACCCTAAAAGACACCCTAAAAACCTATTTATACACCCAGCCCCTCTTGTTAGTTCACACACTCATATTTTGGCATTTTACTAATTTTGAGCTTGAAGCTTCCTTTGCTTGTTTGTCTAATGTTTCACTACTTGGCATTGATGACGAATTTCAGGTAGCCCTTTACAAGGGTTCAACAGTGGAGCTAGTGTGAGTGGAGCTGCAAGTGCCATCTATGAAGATGATTTTGAGGATCATCTAGATGATATGTTCTAGGTGTTTAGCTCTAGGAAACATAAAGTGAAGCAAGTTGAGAGCTTGAATGTATTAAGTTATTATGTTTTGAACTTTATGAATCAATACAAACTCAAGTCTCAATTCTCAAAGTATTTGAAATCTGTTTTCATGTTCCATGAAGGATTGTATGAGTATTAAATTTCAATAAGTATGCAAATGTTTCTTTAATGTTATATACATACATACATACATATAAACGTACCACAATGCACCTTTGTACCCGATTTTTTTTAAATTTGCTGTTTTAGCGTACTGTACCCATACCCATACCCATACCAAAACAATCTAGCTTAGAAGCTCTACAAACCATAAAATACCCAAAGAGAAGCTATGAAAGCATTACAAAGCTCGAAATCTGATTTAGACCCGACTGTAACACAAAGCCAAGCTCGAATTCCTCCAAAACCGATTTGTGCAAGCCGTTAGAAACCTTTGCAAGATGAATATGTGCTGACATAGAGTTGTGAAGACGGGTAAGCACTTATAAAACAGAGAAACAGGGTTGTGTGTGATGTAGTTGCCCAAAATAAAGTAGATGGATTATTTTGGCAACAACTACCATCTAAGACATCTCTGTAGCGATATCTAAGTTGCTTTGGATTTTTCCCTTGAAACTTATCAGCTTGTAAATTGTTTGAAGTGCAAATCTACGTTCCAATTATTTTCGATTTCTATACAATACCAAAATATATTTGGTAAGAGAACATTGAAGATTAAGCTTTTCATAATAAGAGATAATAGGAACACATAACATACCTAGAAGCATTAACTATAGTAGACCTTTTGAGATTCCTTTGTAGCAATATCTTATTTGATTAGGATTTTCTCCCATAAAACATGACATCTATGAAATTAAATTCATTATGTTTCCTTAAATTTTTAGTTAAAAACAATATTCTTGTCCTAATACACAAAATGCTACATAGTCATTCAAAATAATAACTTCGTTTCATAGTTTACGTTAAATAACCTATCATTACATTAAACAAATAAACCATATACATAGAATACATACCAATGAGAAAACTGAACTGAACTGAACTGAACTGATATATAGGCTAGGCCATGACTGAAATCATTCAAAATCTCGTTGAAGTGATCCGCTAGTGAACGAGCTTAACAAATAACATGGAATCCAACAAACAAATTCATTTGTTGTACGGATGGAATTGATATTCGCATGGAAAAATTATTTCAGATCCTCCACCAATATAAGTATTCAAACTGCAAATAAGAAATATTTTATCGTTTCTTTATACATCCATTTGTAGCTATCATCTTAAATTTTGTAAAATGTCATACATAAAGTTTAAAGGTAGTTGGTGAGAAAATAGTTTGCGAGGATATCCATAAATCATCGACCACGACATTGCAGCTTTCCATGCATGTATCAAGACATGTTTCTACATTTTTCTAATTTGTAATGATTTGTCTTGCATACAGATTTTAATTGCAGTATTTGTCTCTTTTAGTTCCTCAAAATTGAGGTTGGATTCCTCCCCACCGGTCGCACTCAAGAAGACAGATGAAACCTTTGGCAATCTTTCGAGATCATATCAAAACAAAAGACATGGACAATAGCAGAAATGATGGACACATATAGAAGATGTGAGATGGTGTCCCGAGATTTCACTTTGAAATCTGGGACTACCCTTTTAAAAATTTCGTTCTTTTCAAGTAACAGTCGTTTTGTGTTTGTTTTGCCTACAGTTGTTTGCATTGCTCTAAGATATCCCTAGAGAGTCATAAAAGCCAAATTCAACAAATACCCACATGCCAAAGCTCACTCAATCCCTTCGCCAGACCTTGTCTGCAAGTGTTTTATTTATTTATTAAATAAAGTTCTTTTAAAAATAGATTGAGCTAAAATTGGAGGATTTAGGTTATATAAAGCACTTCACCCCATCATTATTACCACAGAACATTCACTGGGGGAAATTTTTGCAGATCAACTAATTGGAGAAATTTTTCGAGCAATTGCCTGCAGCTTCTTTTGTTTTGTTTTATTTCTTTTGTCTGTGTTTTGGTTTGTTTTCTCCGGCAATTCCTGTAGCCTATTCATTCTTCTTGCCAGATCTTTCCCGGACCTAGGGTTTTGAAAAGCTATCCAATATTTTTAATTACTAATCTGTCTACAAGGCGATCAAAGCTTAGGATTCTTTCAGAAGATTGCAAGAAGTTGCTTGGTCCAAAAAGGTGCAAAAATGGATTTTATGAAAATAAGAAAAATATTGCCATCAATGCATAGAGCTCGAGAAAATATGCACTTTTAGAGAAAACAACACCTAAAACGGAGCCACAGAATGAAAGTTATGGCACATGCAAGTTTTTGTTACTACATCTTCTCGGACCCTTTCCAAAAATGGCAAATTTTATTCTCTACTTTTTCTTCACCAAAAATCCAAAAAAGGAAAGAAATGTTGTCTTCATGCCAGTCGCAATTTTCAAGGCTGCCTTCGCGTCCAATTTCCACATTGCCTTAAGTGACGAATTTTCATGCAATTTTAAAGGCGAAAGTCATAATGCAAGTTGCACTTTTGGAAAAGAGTTATCTGTTCATGCAAGAAATCACTTAAGTTGCCAATGAGAATTTTGGCATGGCGGTGCAAGCGGAATTTCTGCACTGCCTAGTAGAGGTACTTTTTCCCATCAAGTCAAATCACTTAAGTGCCAATGAGAATTTTAGAGGTGGCAGGTAGGCGGGAATTTCTTACTTGCCTTGCAGGTGAAAAAGTGAAAGGCGGGAATTTCTTGCCCTTGCAGGGTGAAAATTCCCATTATAAAAGAAAAATCACTTAAAGCACTGGTGGGAATTTCTTGCCTACCTAGCAGGTTGACTTTTCCCATCAAAGAGGTTTATTCACCCATGCAAGTCACACTTTTTGAAAGAAGGATTTAAGCTGCCAGTGGGAATTTTGGCGGTGGGCAGCAACGGGAATTTCTTGCCTACCTTGCAGGGTGAAAATTCCCATTAGGAAAGTCAAGGCAAGTGGATGAGCTAAAGAGAAGTCAAGGATGCATGCTAAAAATAAATAAAATAAATTCATAAAAAAAAAGCAAGCAGAAGCATGCAGACTTGGGCGCCCAAATTGAGTGAAGGAGCATGGCTTTTAATTAATTAATTGCCAAAAATAGGGAAAGACAATTATTAAAAATAGCATGGAGATGGCTATATAAGCATGGGGTGCCATTAAGGAGAAGTAGTTAATTCTTTTTAATGAAGTTTGCAGCCCGGACAGGTTTTGGTGCCAAGGGAAGGAGGATTTTGCATTAAAGAGTGTTTTCCATTGTTGGGAAGCTTTCAGTTTTGGCGCATTGGGTTGGAATAGCTTGATTTTTGTTATTCTGATTGTTTGCATGTTGGTATAAGTGCCAGGTATTCATCACAAGTGCTCATATTAGTGAAAGGAAGTTCAAATCAATGTTAGATACATTGAATATATCTTCGAATCAGAAGAAATTGCCAGATCTGCACAAATTGATCCAATTACAAGGGATTCCGATAGAATTAAAAGAAAAAGAGCTCAGACAAAGATTATTCCAGGCATGATGAAGCATGATGAAAGAGAAGGGTCAGCAGAATCATACATTGCTTCCATATTTGCTGAAATCAATGATACAAACATAGGTCCTGAACCTATCACCGATTTAATTGACGGATCCAGCAGCGGAAGATCATCTCTTATGCGGGCAATTAAAAGTAGCGGGATTATTCAAGCCTCAATGTTTCTAGTCACAACTCAATTGCCTGAAGATCCGGCACGACCAGTGGTGATTGCAATCAGCATGCAAGATGTTGGCAATAGATGGGAAAATGTTGAATTACATGTTCGACAAGTATATTCAATATCAGAACAAAAAGAAAGCGTAGGGTTTTACAGCTGGCAAATCTTCTTTCTTTTCTTATTTCTTATGTTCCTGGATGAAATTGTGAGATTAAAGTTATTGGTTTAAAAGCCAATACTTTAAGTTATTTGAAAAGGTTCTCTAAGATAAGTGGCAGATGTGCACAATTTTGACTTAAACTTCAGATGCATGTCACTTAGAGAGGAATTCTAGGAGAAAGATTGCCAGATGTTTCCTTGACAACTTCCACATGTTATAGTGTAATGTCCCCATTTCTGAAGACCCTTAGCCTATACGTCCCCGTGGGCTTCGGGATGTGCAAGGGGAACATTTTTATTAAATAATTAAATATTATTGCCTGGAGCAATAATTATTTAATTATTTTATAAAAGTTATTTAATTTAATTCCCAAAATATAAAAATTAAATGGGGAATTAATTAAATAAATATTTAAGTGGCTTTTATTGTTAAAATCACCCTTTGAAAAGGGGACGCCACACCTAGGGAAAACAAACTACTTTTATTTAATATTTTCCCTCTCCTAGGGTTTTCGAATTTTGTGCCTCCTTACTTATAAAAGGAGTGCTAGGGTCATTATTATGATTATGCTATGATGAACTTATTTTGATACTCCATGCTTGGAGTTGGGATGCATGCCCATTGATGTTTTTCTCTCTCTCTCTCTCTCTCTTGCGTGGGAGGTTCTATTGTGACTGGTTATTGAAGATTAAATTGAAGGAGTTATATGAGAGATCCATGTTTTTGGCTTTGGCAAATATTTGGTCAAACTTGCAAGTGAAAATCTGCATTTGTACTGTAGTGAATCACTGTAGCGTCGTCACTGTAGCAGCTGGTTTTGTGAGTGTTTTGCAAATTGATTTTTGGTGAATAATTCCTCCAAACCCTAGCGATTTCTATTGGTTTTATTGTGGACTGTTTGCATGCATTTAGTAGTGTGGATTGATCAACCTTTTGCATGATATTATGCCCTTGCTGTAGCGACTTCTCTTACTAGTATGTGGACTGATTTGGATGTATTTTGTTGAGCTGGCTGTTGGGTATTGTTACTTCCACTGCAGTGACTGGTTTTGACAAAGTTTGGGTACTAACTCCATGTGTTTAGGAACTGAACTCCATCTAAATTGATTGCTGGTCCATTCTGTATAACAGTGACTTCTTTTAGACAGGTTTTGCGCTAAACCTTGGTGTGTTTTCACAAAGTGTTACTTGGGACGGGGGGACGGGACGGCAAAAAATTTCTAAATTTTGGGGACGGCGGGGGGACGGCTGATTAAAAAATATATAAATATTTAAAATAAAAAGATATAGTGACTAAATTATATAAATAAGCTGAAATAAAACCATTTGAGATTTAAATAAGGTGAAACTTGAACTCATAAACATCAAATACACTATAAAGTCTAATATCAATATGTTAATGTCATAAATTGAAAATTCATAATACATATTTGAATTTTGATTCTTGAATATGAGACAAGCTGAAATTTGAAATTTCATATAACCATTCTAAAATACGATTGATCAAGTGACAATAGCTAATATTCATATCATTAATCTCATAGCCAAATACACCAACAATTGTCTATTGTCAATATTACAAAAAAAGAGGACAACTACAAGTATCAGCCTAAAAATCAGAATCTCCATCTGAAGCAATATCCATGAACTCCTCCTCGCTGGTACTAGTATCCTCGTCCTCAAAGGTAAGCCCAATCAATCCTCGCTGCACAGTGTTGTCCTCTTCAACCTGCCTCGGCTCCTCGGGATCTACATCCCACCGTAATGCTGGAGTCTGTTTGTACTCAGGTGTCTTGCGATCTATAAGACGCAAAGCACTGTGTACAGCTACAAGCTTCTCCGCTCTCGCAGAGGTAAGCCTATTCCTCTTAACAGAGTGTATCCAACCATACGTAGACCAGTTCCTCTCAGAGGCAGAGGAGCTAGAAACCTGGGAAAGGAGGCGAATGGCAAGTGGTCGCAGCAATCCTGGAAGCCCATACAGTCGCCACCAACTCACTGGTTTCTCCTGTGCTAATGCTACCCTGTCTGTCTTTGCTGATGTTTTGTACCCATCGAGTTCAGTGAAGTCAAGCCACTCCATTCTGATCTGTGAAGCCTCTTGTGGAGTGTACATTTTTTTAAAAGCCTTCATAAGGCCCTTCTTCACCTCATCATCATCCAATGGGACAACTCTGCCTGGCCTCTGCACATACCATTTGGGATTTAGTGCATACGCAGCCATATGAAGAGGAGTGTTCAACTTCTCCCATCTCCGCTGAATAATGGGCTGTATATGTTCATTATAGAACTCCAAAGTGGGGTCCCTCACCCGAATAGCTGCCTTCATTTGCCCAAGCATGCTATCAATGCACTCGTAGATCTCACCAAGATTGGGGCTGTTAGAATCCCCATATTTGATGACACTAAAAACTGGAGCTATAATTGATATGATGTATTTCATATCAACCCAAAATGTTTCCCGCAACACCACTTCCTTCACTCTTTTCCCTTGATCTGTCTTGGACTCACGCCACCTAGTCCAATCCTGTGTCATAATCATAATTTGCAGGGGCTCCTGCAACTCGGACATCCTCTCCAACAAGATAAAATAGGATGCAACCTTGGTGTCAATTGGTTTAAAAATTCCTTCTTGAAAAATTTGAAAAAATGCCAATGATGTGTGGTGATTGCATATGAACTTCTCGCACATCTCGGCATCGATCCACTATCTCGATTAACCCACTTTGAATCTTCCCTATGTCTTTCAATGCATTGTTCATGGCATGCACACAACATGGAGTCAATAAATATGCCTATATTCCCGCTCCACTAGCTTGCCTGCTACTCTGCACACATAAGCTGCATCTGTGATCAACCTGTACAACATTTGAAGGTCCAACCTCCTCAATGGCATCCTTCAAAATCTGAAACTGAAACTCAACATCTTTTCGCTTCCCAGAACAATCAATTGCTCTCAAGAAGTACGGTCCATTTTTGCAAGAGACAATGATATTGATGAGAGGACGGTGTCTAATATCCGTCCACCCATCCATGATAATGCTGCATCCATGTGACACCCATGTCACCTTCATCTCCTCCATCAATACATTAACCTTGGAATAGTTTCTATCCAAGATTGTTGTCCTGAGTTTTGTGTCTCCAGGAGGCACATAACTTGTACCTGCTTTTGCAACCTTAGCCATAGCCTCCTTGTAATAAGGAGAGCGAGCAGCATTAAATGGAATCCCAGTAGCATAGAAAAATTTCCCAATAGCATCATCTGCCTCTTCCCTTGCCTTTGAATCAAACATGTCAATAACTGAATTTGGGGCTGCCCCCACGGCCTTTCTCTTCCCTCTGCTTTCCACTTCTGACACTTCAAAACTAGAACCAGCCAGAGTATTAGTAAGTTTGCCAGTCCTATGAGTGCTCAATGGAGTAGTAGCCGTAGAACCACGAACTTCTGGCACATTGCCCGTGGTATTTCCATGGAAGATTCTCACCATCTCAGCTCTCTGCTCTAGTGAAAGACCCTTACAAGTGCCAACCCCCCTTCCTGTAAGATGCAACAAGTGTGCATTGGTCCTAGTGATACTACCATGCCAAGTCAGTGCACATATGTTGCACTTCCATACTTTGCTCCCCCCTCCAGACTTGGGGTTATCAATTATTTGGGCAAATTGTTGCAATGGCTTCTTCTTATCAAATGGTCCAATGGCAAATTTGGACAACATTTGAGATGGGCAATTGGTAGCACTACCAGCTGAACTACCAGTTGCCGTTGCCACTACATTTTGTGCCCCTTCTTCACTCTCCCCCATTGTGGCATCACCAACTCTTCCACGGCCACCTATCTCAACTTCCCGTTCAACCCTCTCCTGCTCTGATTCATGCTCTGATTCATACTCATACTCAGTCTCAGTAGAAGAACTCATGGTGATGATTGCTGCAATGAATTAAAAACAACCATAACTATATGATTGATTGATTATGTAATGAATTAATTTTAAAAAAAACGCAGCCATTTAAAATTTAAAATTTAAAATTTTACAACCAAACCCTAGCCTCTAGGGCCTATGCAAGATGCATTTTTTTAAATCCCACAAACTAGATGCATGATTGCATTATGAATGTAGATGCAAATGCTAAAAAACAACCCCTAAAAAATGCAAAAATAATCTAAATTTTAAACTAGAAATAAAAATGTAATTAAAAAAAAAAATGTAACCATTTACATTGTAGTTTGTATAACCAAACCCTATGCAATTGCAATATGCATTTTTAAAAATCCTACAAACTATATGGCATTGGCATATGCATGATTACATTGTGAATGTAGATGCAAATGCTAAAAAACAGCCCCTAACAAATGCAAATATAATCTAGATTCTAAATTTAAAAAAAAAAAACTTTAACATGTATTGTAAGCAAATAAAATTATAAATACCTCTTGCTCCCTCTTGCTCTTGCTCTTGCTCTTGCTCTTGCTCTTCCTCTTGCCCTTGCTCTCACTCTTGCTCTTCTTCTTGCTCTTGCTCTTGCTCTCACTCTTGCTCTTGCTCTTGCTTGGTGTGAATATGAAATGAGCCCATATTGTTAATTTATAACATAAAATAGCACTTTTAGGGTTAGGGTTAGGTTAGGGATGTCACTTTTATGTTATTAGACATATACAATTAAAAAAAAAAAGTGTTTTAATGTCTAAAAAGTATGTTTTTTTTTTTTTAAAAACACGCAGAAGCCGCGGGGGACGGCGGGGACGTCGAGTCCCCGGGGACGTCCAGACGTCCCCGCCGTCCCCCAGCCGTCCCCAACGTCCCCGGGACGTTTTCCTCCTTCCCAGCCGTCCCCAGGGCGTTTCGCCCACTCCCGCCAAAAAAGGAAACGTGGGGGAAACGTTTCCCCCACGTCCCCGCGTCCCCAGGGCGTCCGGGACGTCCCGGACGTGTAGAAAAGGGGGGGGACGCGTCCCCGCGTAACACTGGTTTTCACTGGTTATGGTTGAATCTAAGCTGCTGTTGCTGCCTCTAAAATCTGCGACTTCATTAGAGTGGATATTCACTGTTTGTTACAAGTTCGAAATCTTATTTTGCCCAGTGAATTAATAGATATTATTCTAATAACTACAGTGATCACATTGATGTGTTTGGTCTGAGTTTTGGGTTCAAAATACGCTGCTGTTCTTTCCTTCCTAACAGCGACTAGTTTGGGAGTAAATACTAAATATTTTAATACATGTTTGAGCTTCTTTGGATCTGTAAACTGTTAGCATTGCTGGTATAAGCTTGGCGTCAATATGTGGTGTGCAAGCATCAGTTTTTTTATCAATTTCCATGCATATTGGGTGCCTCTAATGTCTGAGTGAAGTGACTGGATTTAATACATGATTTATTGCTGGTTTGAAGTCTCATGGGCAGCGAACTATGGATCATCTGGTGAATTGGTGGAGAGAGGCCATTAAACCCCTTTAAATTGGGTTTATTGAGTCATCCAGGTGTGTGGTTCACATAGTTTTGATTAGGTTCTGCCATTACCATTTGATTGGAGTGTTGAAGAGTTGTTGATTTGCATATTTTCCATTGATCCCCAGTGGGATATTACATATAGTTCGATTGAAGTTTCCTATTTGTAATTGCCCTCTATACACTATAAATAGAGGAAGAGCCTATGGGTTAAAGGATCAGAATTTGTAATCAACATTCTTGTGTTCCAGACTTTGAGTTGAAACCCTTGATATCTTTCTGAAAGCTAAGGAATAGAGAGGAGGTAGATTTCCGGAGAAATCTGTGTCAACGGTGCATTTGTTTCTTATTTCTTTTTAGATCTTTGCATAAACTTTGTGTTATCTTAGATCTGGATCTGAAACTTTCCTTTGCTTTGAATTTTGCATTTCTAGATCTATTTGTTTCGTCTATGTGCATGTGACCAACTTTGTCAACTATTGGTTAGGCTGCACATCTTCTTTCTTTTCTGCTCGCATTCAATTATTTCCCTCTTCTGCATATATACATTTCTTACAGCTGCTTACTTGCTGCAAAATTGCCTAGCTATGGTGCATGAGCTACGCGGTTAAAGTAAAACCAATAGATAGATATTAGAAAATATAATTGACAAAATCTTACACGGGAGCCTCACCGGTAAATGAGGGAGATTTATCTCATGATTGCCTAGGTTTTCAGTTGTGCAGAAAATCTAGCCAACATGAGACTACTAGAAACTTCACATATTTCATTTAAGAGGTTGTAAACTTCAAATAGTATGTGAGCAACTACCAGCTAAAAGGAAGCAATGAAATTGTTGGGTTGGAAAAGGGTTAGTATTTTCTCCTGAGAATAGAACAAGGACATCTGATCAGGAGATATTAAAATTCTATTGTGGATAGAAATTGGTCTCACCAATAAAATTGTGGGGTACAAAGGAAAACAAAAGCCCAAATGTCCTTGATGGCAGCCCGTGTATGATACTTTTCAAAGATTTGGGTAATAGAGATTCCCAATTAAATGTTGTTCAATAAATTAATGAAAGAAGCTGTAGGAAAAATGAAAGGGAAATCAAAGACAACTTATTAAAGTTCGATGTGCAATTCAAACAGTACGGGTCTAATGGGGCGCAATAGTGGAATGATCTTGCAAAGTAATATTAAAAAGTACACGACACATTTGCTGCTGCCATGTTTCCTCTAGAGACAGAATACACAAGTGAATTTTGGCTGAAAAATCGGAAAGAGAAAGTCATTGATTGTGACCTTTAAGATATAATGAATAAAATACAAAATCAATCAGCTGAACCAACAATTGACACATTTGTTGGTCTGAGATTCAAATGACCAAAACTATGTTTTGACCCCTAAAGGATGTCCACATGAGAGATTTGATGTTCGTCTTCCTAGACTCTTCCACATGAATAAACTGCACATACAAGATTGCCAAAGTGGAAATTTAGAAACTTAATGGTCAAAATCCTAATACATTACCATGCACATGTTAAATTGAACATACCTTGTCATTAAGATAGATAGGATGTTGGGGCGCAAAAATTTATGCAGATTTCCTTCATAAGAAATGAAAGGAAAACCTTGCTGACACATCTTTTCCTTTAGTTCATGTAGACAAACAAAACATGAAAAAGCCAAAAAAATTGTTAACTAACAATTTGAAAGAAATTGTCACAACTTCTCTAAAACAATCTTCCTAGGGCTAGAAGAAAGTCTCAAAACTGTTTCAAATAGCTACAATGAATCTTCCCAAAATTGTAATTGTTGATTGGTAGTAGCAGGGGTCAAATTGAGTTTTTGAGCGCCTAGGAAATATTTGAAGCTACATCCCCAATTTGAGTTCTGCATAAGAATTTAAGAAAAGTAAAACCGTTATTTTAAAAAAGAGCTCCCACATGATGAACAATGTTTACTCCTGCAATATCACCAACCACAAATTATGAGGATTGTTTTATGGTGAATCTAATCCTCCCTTCCTTTTCAAAACAACTCTACTAAAGAATCGAGCTAAATGACCACATGTTTTTAATCTATATAATAGGGGGAAATTTTGCATTTTGAGGTGATTGTCGCAGAAAATGGACCTATGGTAAATCACAAGGAAAATAATACTTCAATGCCAGATTACAGCATCCACCATTGTTGTGAGGAGGCACATCATTAGGAATAAATTACTCTTAAGACAAATACACAATGAAGAATGAAATCCATCATATGAGAGATGGAATGAAGAATCTAGAATAATGCATCAATGAAGTGGAGGAAGGTTGTCATCTGATGTTATGTATTTGGATGTAACTTCTGTAAGATCTGCATGTTGCGGAGGCACCTTGTCCTTCCCTAAAAAGCACTACACAAATCCATCTATGTATAATCTCAAATATGGATTGTGATTTCATTTTATTGTATGTATCCAGTTGCATTGGAGGACGGTTGTCATCTGATGTTACGTATTTGGATGTAACTTCTTCAAGATCTACATGTTGCAGAGGCACCTTGTCCTTCCCTAAAAAGCGGCACACAAATCCATCTAAGTGTAATCTCAAATATGAATTGTGATTTCATTTTATTGTATGTATCCAGTTGCATAAATGTAATCAAGAGGATTTACCTATAGTAACACGCTGACAATCGTTTTTGTATAAAATTTCTATAAAAAATTAAAAAAAATGAAATTAACGGATTTATGCCCCTAAAAGTTGGCGCCCTATGCAATGCCTAGTTTGCCTATGGCTTAGTCTGCCAATGAGTAGTAGCGTACTAAACAGTCATTTGCATCTTCAGTTTGTTTGGTTGTTTTGGATGACCAATTTGTGTAGAATGTTTTGGGTTGTAAGTATTTCTATGAAATGTCAATCACATATCAGCAAAATTAGCACAATCTTATGGATGAATACATATTCACGCTAGATAAATGTGATTTTTTCATTATTGAAAAATCTGAAATCATCTCATATTATCACACATATTGCGTCTCGATTCAATAACTTTAACTTATCTTTGGAAGGACAACTTTAATTGTAATTGGACAACATGATTGTTACATTTGCAAAATTTCAACGCTAACAACTACATATAAAAGTTTATCTGCCTAGGTTGAATATTTGATCAATAATGCTATGAATCATATCAAAGATAACCTTTCGGCAATATCTCACATAATTTAAAATAAACAAAAGGATCCCTTGAGCATTGAAATATCCTCCCAAATGTAATTTACATTTTCAAAAATACCAATTTTCTAACCATCATCATGTTTCTTTGATGCAAGCACCAAGTTACCTCTAAGGCAAAATCTGGAATTCTCGGAAGCAATAGCTTAAAGAATATGTTCGATTCAAAAGTTAAAACTTAAGCTGCGTTCAATTGGATGCAAAGACAATTGAGATGGGCTCATGAAATAGGCTGCCTTTATATTGTTTGCAAGCAAAAATATAACATAATAGTTTGCAATTGATAAAAGTTTCAAGAAACACAACTCCCTGCTTTACCACGTCTACTCTTTTTATACACAAGTTTAAACTATATCCAACATTTTTGGTGAATATGCTATGAATGATTGAAGTTTTACTCATTGTTTTTGATACCTTGCATAGATTTCCCATGCCAATGCAAACAGTGTTAAACTTATGGAACTATATTATGTAAAGATGTCTACTTTCCTATACCTTAGGATACATCAATTGCTTGGTTTCAGAGCTAAAATATGAATTACTATGGTATGCTTTGTTAGAGATGAACATGGCCTACCAAGAATTCAAATTGCAAAAAGAAATAGATACATTTTGTTTTTATATTAACTACGGATAACTGTTTTGCTTGGGAAAATATTATTACATTTATGTAAAATTAATGCAAATTTAATAAGTTGCAATAAGAATGCAAGGTATATTCTTCATCCAATTTGTTCCAAATGTATTAAAAAGTATTCTTTATTTGTAATCAGCAATCCAATTTACTTGGAATAAAATCTAGATTATTTCTATATTCAAAGCATAGTTACCAGATCCAGCCAGATCTGCACAAAATCTGGCCAGACCCGGATTTTTCAGGCGGCCCAGATATATTCGGTTTGGGTTGGCCCTGTTTTTTTCCCCAAAAAATAATAATAATAAAAGGACACCCAACAGCCTTTAATACTATCTAAAAATAATCATATTAACATTTTATATTACAATATTAATATTTTTTATGTATTTGTCAATTTTTTCATATTTATAAATTATGCTCATATATAATATGTATATATTCCGCATTGAATTTTTCTGAACTTTTTCAAGAGTTCGGATTTTTTTCCCCTCACGAGCAGATCTGGATTTCTGGACTTGGTAACTATGATTCAAAGTCCAATTTATTTGTAATAGAGAACCTCTTCTTATATATAAAATTTTCCACTATAATTTTGGGGATGTAAGTCTAAATATCTGAAATACTCCTTATAAGGGAGAGGACTTGACATGAGGAAAATCATTCAACGTTCAAGTCAAGGACTTCCCTTGTGTCAACGAGAGGAAAACGAGAGCATTTAGGTAGTTTGATAACGAAGAATTGAGTAGCAGTGAACCACTCATGTGATAGGATGAGAGAATTTATAAATTCTCCAAGTGAAGGAGCACTCAATCTTCAAGTCCTTTAGGCACACAAATGGCATGCAAGAATTTATACTTTCGATTTATAAGTTGAGGTCTTCCCTCTCACATTGGTCAAGAGGATAAGTGACCTAGATCTATCGAGTGCCTAAAGTTCCTCAAACTCATTTCATCATTGAAAGGGAAGTCCTTGACCCAAATGTCGAGTGCTCTCTTGTTGGTTGAGTTCTCTCTGGACAAATGAGGGGGAGGAGATTGTTTGTCCGATAGGAAGAGGATTTCCCGTTCATCTTGGTCGATTCCCCTCCCCTTGGTTGGGAGAGTACCTAAAGGTCCATTTCCTCCTTCCATTGATGCGAGGAAACCCTTTACTTGAAGATTGAGTGCCTAAAGGCCCTCGTGGTGATGCAAGATCATTAATGCTCTATGAGGCCAAGGGCATTCAGGAACTCTTGTTGATGTAAGGGCTTGACCATTGGGGAAGAAATCGATTGATAGATGGAGGGTTAGTTCTTATAAGTAAATGGTAGACAATTTAGATGCAAGAATTTTACATCTTATAAGCTTCAGTTTGTTGTCCGGTTAATACAAGAACTTTGTTTACCAATTCTCCACTATAGAATTTGACACCACATTCATCTATTACTGCCCGTCCATTGGTTGAGGTATTTACGTTAGTTCTGTTATTAAATGCCAAGAAATTATCATCTCATATTTTCTTTCTTTATACTCGTGAAAGCTCGACCATTACTTTAAAAGGTATATTATTCCATTTCTCTGTGATCAGTTTTATTGAAATGACAGTTTTTAGCATGGAAAACTCATGAAGTGTTATCTATAAACAATGTGAATACTGTACGTAACTTTTGCAGATACATTTTAGTTAATCTTTTGTAATTAAAAAATTAAGGGAATCCTTTTGTGATAAGTGAGGAACTTTAGTTCCACCTTCTGCCATTGGACCTATTTATTAAAGCGGAAATTCTAGGGATAACTTGTTACATGGTTACTTCTTTGTTTGGTGGATGTCATAGGCTAGCACAAAGTTATCAGGTGCCTTACTTGGTAGTAGCCACATGCAGTCTTCTAATATGCCCGATGTAGAATGGTTGTGTTGAAACTTGAAACATGGCTTAGAATTTGATAAAAATGCATCTTTTTCAAATTCACCAAAAACAGTTTTTGAAGCAAGCTGACTTGTTGATCAATATATTGTGCTGCTTATAATTATTTTAATTTATGGCATGATATCCAAATTGTAATGTTAAATTGGTATAATAAAGAGGTCACATTTTTAACTTGTTTGAACATAAAGAAAAGCCATCGATGTATCCTACACTGTGTTTTATGCTTGATTTCTTCAAAATCCATTCGAATATTCTTTGAAGTTTACTAATCTTTTCTTGAGATGGACCCCAAAACATTTATCTGGGAATTGATTTCTTCTTTTAGAAGTCTAGAAGATTCCAAATTCTCTCATGGAGCTTATTTGAGTTGTTCATCATGGACATTTTAGAATTATCCTTACAGTGATCTCACGTGGCTTGAGATGCTCTAAAGTAATTCATTTAAAGAGTGTTTGCTTTAAGTATCCTGGTCTTCCATTTGAGAGAATGGTCCCAACAGTCCTAGCCCTTCAATAATTTTTGTATTTTGATTGTTTTTAAAGCATTTCCAAAAATTTCTTTCATGACAATGTAATAATTGAAGACAAGTTACATCCGTGCCTTGAGACATTTATTATTGCTTAGAAAAAGATCTTTGTCCTTCCACGACTCTTACTTAAATTTCACAAAAGCCAAACATTCTTCTATTGGAAACCCCACACGCTTTTCATACACCTTGAAAAATTTACGATTTTGTTTTCATAGAACACAACTGCATTGTACGCCATCTTGACAAGAAACATTAGGACAACCTACAACCATGTGTCCCTATTGAGTTGCTAAAAACAAATGTTAAGAGGTTTGCAAACCCTCTCATGCCACAATTTTCTCACATCATTTGCATGAGAAATCAATACACTAGATGATGACGATTCTTAAAATGCATTAAACCTATACAAGTTGGAAGAATCATCAACATTGATGGATGCTATTAATGGAACACCTCCAAAGGATTTAAAAGGGGTTGGGTTTAAATCTTAAGTGCTTTGCCGAGTAAGGAACCTGCAAAAGTAGGCTTGATCAGATCCATGATAAAAAGCGTTGTTAGCGCCCAGCCTGTGGGGTGGCTTGGTACTGCAAAAGAAGGGTCACAAAGGCTGAAAAGAGGTTGAGTTCAAGGCTGAGGGGGTCACAAATTCCCATATAGATTTATTTTTCTCCTTTATGATTTATAGAATACTGGAGGAAAAATAGAAAAAATGAATATTAAAGATCAACTGAAGGCATTTCATACACCACTATACAATTTATTTCATTCTTTGTTTAGAACACTACTGAAATGCTATAAAAAAATGTCTCCAAAAATAAATTTTCGTCACCACCCTAAAGTTGAAATTGGAAATGGTGGATTTATTGTTGTCATAGTCCAATTTGCACAAAATTAATGGCAATTTTGACTATGTTGGTGGCTCTATATCTGCTAGTTGAGTGAAAAAAACTAGGGTTATTAAAGGTTGAAGCTAGTCGTCGCGTAGCTGTAATACCATGTCAATATAAATAACTTTTTGCACTAACATGATGAATACAATTAGAAACTATCTCACATTGATAGAGGTATAGTACATTTTACTGGATCTAGATATGCTAGTGGAGTAAAAGAAGCTACGGCAATTGTAGGTTGAAGCTAGTTGCCACGTAGTTGTAATACCATATCAACATGATCAATACACATAGAAACTCCTCATTGGCAGAGGTTTGAAACAAAATTGCACCATTTATTTCCTTAAAAATCTCAGAGGAAAAGTGCATGGGCATGCAATCAAGGAAAAGACTTCCTAAATAGAAAGATTCTCTCTGAATTCAATTTAATTCGAGTTTGAGATACATTTAGTCATTTGGGAGATGACTATAATTACAAGGTAGTTGAGAATTAGTCAATCCAGTACGCATCTCTAATGTAATCCCAAAAGTGATATTTGCATAATATTAAAAATTAGGTGCCTGAATAATTAATCAATAAATTTATATAATTAAATAACACCAAAAACCACCAATGAATCTTCTTATAGATTCCCGTTGCACACACTACCATGTCAAACTATTCTGATAATTTATTTTCCTAAAAGGTTCATAAAATCTGTCCAGACCTAGCTCTCTTTAAAAGACTTGACTACACATTTGATTTTGAAGTAATCCATCCATGCGTCAATTGTTTCTTTGAATATATCCAAGTGGTGATTGCAATACAAATATTGTTTAATGGCAAAATTGAATTTTTCCCCTTCCCCTGTTATACACTATGTTTTAGACTATATATATACACCACTGTTTTCACTATTGTTTTCATTTGAGCATTTACCATTATCTATGTGACGTAAAATATCATGACCCACTTCTTCAAATAGATCTGCTTGTGTATTTTGGCTTTGTCATAATGCAACCTTCTATCTGCCAATTCTTGTAATTTTAAATTCATTCACATGTCTGCTGTAGTTTAACCATGATAAGCAACAAAATGAATATTGGCACAATTAAACGCATAGGCTGGTAATGGGTTACCTAGTTGAGGATCCATTCACAAAACAAGAACCGTGACAATGATTATTTTATATATATTGGAAAACATCGTTTGACGTCAAATATGAAGACTTCCTTAGGAAATTGTGCTAATCAGAACAATTATTTAACATAGAATAAAGTAAAAAATCACTGTACAAAGACATAATACAACAATTTCCTTTCTTGATGTTAGAATATGCATAAAGTGGAGAGCGCCTTACTTTATTACTATCTATGCTTGTGAGTTGTTATAATACAATGTAATGGCCTCAATTTAATTGAATCTGATTGCCTTTTAATATTTTGTAGGGAATATGCGCCCATGTAGACCTAGCACGTTTTGAAGATGGAATTGCAATCATATCATTGGAGTCAGCATGTGTGATGGAGTTTACGCACGAGAATGACAGAACATTGGCGCTGAACAAGTTTCCAATCTTGTTGGTGGAAGGGGACCTCCTTTTGTTGTCTGGTGAAGCTCGCTACAATTGGTTGCATGAGATCAATCGCAACCAGGGCATCAGATCTGGGATGGTAAAGAAATCATCCAAAGCAAACGAATTTCGATAACTCTTAGGCGCCTTTGCCTTTCTTTTCCTCAACAATGAGGGATGATCTTCTCTTCTCTTCTCATGTCTTGCTGTTATTTTTAAACATCATTTGTTGGATGCATGACTATAGTTGCATGAGGCAACATCTTTTGATAAAGCTTAGCTAGTATATCTAAATAAGATAATTTATGTTTCTCTTCTTTGTTTCATACATGACTATAGTTGCATGAGGCAACATAATTTGATAAATCTTAGTTAGTATATCAAAATTAGAGAACTTATGTTTTTTTGGTTTGAAAGTCAGTAAAGAATTCATATAAGCTTAACTTACTACTAAATGTGAATATTAAGTATCTTATTTGTTTCATGATTAAGCAATTCATACAACTAATTTAATACTCACAAAGGCTTGAATAACTTTCAATTGAGACAACTACAACATTTAATGAAGATTAGGTCATAACATGCATTATTCTTATCTATTTTTGTAAGCATGTGTAGAAACACCAACATGTTGTGATAGTAGGAAGTGTGTTATGTGTAGACATCTATTTAGTATAAGCCTAGTTAATTGCTACAGTGCTGATGTATTTACGTTTATTGATTATACGTCTATATTAGGTTCTTGTTGGTGTGTGTTCCTTGAGTTTGTTTGATTATTGATACTAGTCTCTCTATTTTTTACTTGTTTACTTTTTATTCTTCTATGTTCCAACATGTCTGTTTCGTATTATTCCTCTTTCTCTCGTTGCCGATTTTTTCTCTTTTACCCTTTTTATTGTGTTAGGTTGTTTTCAATAACCATGGCGATGCGGTTCTCATCTACAAAAACTGTACCATGACAATTATGGTTGTCTTCTTGGTAGGCCCTTTTGACATGTATCCTTGTCCCTTAGATTTCCTTGTCCTTTTTAGTCGGGTTTTCCTGCCCATTGTGTTTTGACATGTGGGCCAATAAGGTCATAATTTGAATCCAAGAAGTCTATAAATACATATGTGCATTAGTGTAATTAAGGGTGAAATGAATAATCACAATTTTTTTATAGATGTTGTAAAAGCAAGGAATCCATTTTTTAAAGCCTATTCTCGTAAAAAAACATTTAAAGAAGAGCGTATAACATTTATTACTTGTTGCATCCATTGAAAGGATAAGGGTTGGGACTCGCACATGAATTACATGGACTATCTATGAGTTGTGTTATACTTGTGTGACGATTTCTTAACTATTCCAATTCTTAGGGGCCTAGTAATAATGGCCAGATAATAAATGCCCCCATTATTTTCTTCCAAATTTTATGATTTTATAAGGTATTGTGGGTTGGTTACGGTTTCCAAGGAGGAGAGTTGTTTCGTAGTGACTCCTCGGTGAATTTTAGAAAACGAGAACAATTTTTGGAGCATAGGAGTAGACAAACATGATTATTAAATTAATATAGTAGTTTATGACAATTGTTAGAACTGTAATGCCATGTTTCTAGGTGTCCCACTAAAAGAGTGCTACAATGCTAGTCAAAGTGCTCTAGTTTGTTGCATTGTTTTACCATGATATTCAATTCTCTTTTCCATTGCTTGTTTCTTACACATATTTTTTGGATTTGTAAATAATTGCATCACTCTAAATCCCGAACCCTCAAGCACCTTTTGACCATTTCAAGCATTTGAATGATTTTCCAAATTGGAATGTATTTTGATTCCTATAATAAAATTAGATTATTGCAATTAAATTAGATTGTTTGATTAATATTTGTTAAGCCTAAACACATGTATATGTGGTTAGGTTAGTGTACTTATTAATGCAAAACCAATTTCCGCATTAACATTATCATATAATCATAAAGAATGTGTCATTCATTTCTCTATATTTTTAAGGTCAACCTTGTCACCTTTTTAAATTTTATTTATTTATTTGGGGCTTTAAGCATTTCATAGCCTCAATCACTTAGCCATGTAAACAATAATGTATCCAATGGGATTTCAGCTCTCGTCTCTCTCAAGCCAATGCTCATGTTGCTAGTTTATACACAATTTTGGAATAAGACCATTACACGTCATTTCTAATTAGTTAGTTTTGGAAGGCATTTAGACCTTGCATTGATATGAAAAATATTCATATCCTCAAAAGGATTACAAGTATTAAAAATCTCTTGCAAAACAAGGTATGTAACATATTTTTGTCAAATTTTACGTATTAAAGATATTAGAATTTAAACATTTCAATTAATGAAGATTAAATGTTGATATTATAAGGAACATTGTGAGGACCTTATTAGGTTAGGATGACTTCACTATTGTTGGTAGAAGTTTGAGCAATAAAGATGAAATGTGAAAATGTAGTGAACTCTCACTATTGTTGGTAAAAAATGGCATATTGCCTTCCCACATTTGGCACCCATAGTAACTTAATCCTCACCATCATTGGATGAATAGGTAGAAATGCAAATGTGAAACAAAAGATTTGTTGGTGGTGAAGTTGTGACTCTATTATAAGGGGTAGTAAGAGGAAGATGAAGAGTGGCTGAATGGAAATAGATGGCCAAGTTTGTGTAGATATAAAGAAAACCATAGAAATTAAAGTTCCAAGCCCTATGAATGATATATACGTGAGTTGAAACATTGTGTGAAATTATATCAAGCATGCATGCTATGTTATGTTGATCGTATAAACTTGATGTTCACTAGCATTAGGATGGATATTCAACACAAAGGATTCCTAATTTAAAGTACTTTGCGATTTTCATAATCGTAAATGATGGACCCATATTCAACATCAAGAACTTTCTCATGTGATCACACTATATACAATCAATCACAATGGCCGTCACTATATACTAGAGTTTATATTATATTCTTTGCTAACAAGATAAAGGAGGAGCTACTTTTGTAGGATGAAACATGGCACCTAAATTGGGCAACGTTGAAGAGAAATTGCTCGAAACTTCATGCTATGAAAACTCAAGTGGCACTACTTCCATCTTTGTGATTGAATTTGAGTATGTTATAATTTTTGGATACCAAATAAACATTATGTCCCAACTCCTTCAAAACTTGCACATGTATGCGGAAATTGGTAGGTGCATTTCAAACTTCTACCAACAAGTTTAGGTGGTATCGATTATGTCGAAAATGCCATTGACATAATAAAGTCTACCATGTGTTGGTGATGAATGGTGCGTATTAATGTCGACCATAGCTTTCGACACCTACACGTGCATGGTTGAACTTGTAAAAGGGGTTAAACATGGCACTTGTATTCATGTGGTTGATAGTTTAGTTCAAAGTGTAAACAATTTAACTTTTAATAATCTTTTTTTTATTACACAATACACATTACACAATACACATTATGTTTATTTATTCCATGCTATTTTTTGAAAGGTGTAAATAATACTATACGGAAGTGGGAAATGGTTTTGTAATGAAGAATATGGTGTTTTCCCCTATGTTTTTAGTTTTCTCCTCCTCTTTAGAGACAATTTTGTCTATTAGTTTGTCTTTATTCTGTTATAGTGCTTTTTTTTTGTTGTACATGCTTTATAATAACTACCCAAAAACATTATAATTGGATGTAAACAAACATAACCTAATAAACTAGATTTAATTGTATATATATTTATTTTAATGAGCAAATTTGGTTTATGTATATCTCCCATTAGTTGTTTTTCTTACATAATGAAGACATAGTTCTTGTAGTGCCCACTCCTCTCGAGCCTTTGTTTAGTTAGATTCCTTTTCATATTATAGATCTCATCGTATTACTCATTGTATGTGTTGTATTGACACATGGTGCCTAGATTCTTAGGTTGTTTTGGACTATGGCTTACTTTTTGATTTTGAGTTGGCACAAGGTGCCAATCTTATGTTCAACTCATATGGACATAGTGTGGTTAATGGTATTTGACATGCATTTTAGATGGTTATATCAGATAGATGTTTCATGTATTATTGTTGGTTAGATATCATAATTTTGATGATGTTAAATTGGTATATTATGAGTATGCTTAACTTATAAAATGATATGACACGTGTGTTGAGTGTGTAGATGGTGAACATGTACATGGGATTTACACATGAAGAAATAAATCTAAACACACCAAAGAGAATGGAGGGGACTAAATCCAATGAAGCTCCTTGGCCAACACGAGTCACTTGTACTTGGAATTAGGTGGGTTTGGGTTATGTGTGTGGTGACTATGTGTTGATTTTGATTATTTTTGCATTGATATGTTGTTACCCATCTTCATGGGACCTTTAACTTAATTTGTTTGATTTAGTTGTTTCACTTCTAAGCTTGTTTAATAGTTTGAGTTAATGGCTTAATCTTTTACTTGTTTTTGGGCATATTTTGCTTTATTTGGGTTGGAAACTATTTATTTTTGGAAAATTTGGATTTCACTTTTTGAACCCACTTTTGAGTGGTGTGTGGGACAAATAAACCTTGTCCCATACTCTCAAAACCCTTCCACACACCTACCTATAAGGTAAGTGTACTTTTTGAGGACTTATTGGCCATTTGGGGGCTCAAAAGGACCTCATAACGAGCCTTAAAAACCATTCAACTACTTTGCATTTATTTTGGTGTAAGTTAGTTCAAGTGGAAGATTTGTGGTTTGAGTTATGTTTTTTTAGGCTATTTAATTTTTGGCTTATTGGATTTACATGTCAATTCTATGTAAGAGCGTTTACTTTGGGTGGTTGGTTTTGTAAGATTTTAGATTTGACCCATGTGGGCATGTTTATGCAATTATTATTGTGTTTGGATATGGTTTTTCTTTGGAGCTTGGATGTTGCCCCTTGGCACAATCCTAAGGGGGATACTCTTTTAAGTTTTGGTTATTTAAATAGGTTTGATTTGTCATTTTGGGAGAGGCCTCTTGACATAAATAAGTGTTAGAATTTTGGGGAAGTGCTCAAAGATTTTCTTGTTGATTTGGAATTGAAGGAACAAAATGAGAAAAAAGGTTCCTTACCTTCACTTTTGTTTATATTAGAAAATTGTTGTTTGATTTTGTTCCATTTTAATGGAATGCTTGTATTTTCTTACTCACTTGAACTTGTATTGACATTTTAATATTGTTGTGTACTTGTTATACACCCATTATGGGGTTAACAAGCATGTATGTGAGTGGAGAAAATATAGTTCATGTTGAAGGGACAAGTGGATAAACAACTTGAAGTAACCCTTGTATAATCTAAAGGAGGAACTAAAGGTATGCAAAATTTGTTTTAGTGGAGGGATACATGGGTTATAAACCAGGTGGAGGGATAAGTGTTTAATTGTATGCTAACTTGTTTTATGTGGAGGAACCAAGAACTTATGCCCCATCCCTTAGTGGAGCAATAAGTGGTTTGGGATGACCATATTTCCCTCTTGTAAGCCATTGTTGGCTTGGTAGTGTGTACACTATAATTTAGGAATATAACACCTCTTTTTCTCTTATGTCCCTATCTTGTCCACTTGCTTATTAATGAGATTTTTAATTGTGCATGCAAGTATGTTGTGTTGGGAGTTCTTGTAATGTCCTTTTTGGGGACCTCGGAAATGACCAAAAACTCTCAAATCATTTTCTGAGTTGTTATTATAACCCCGCAAATCTACAAATTAAACCCTATTCTAGGGCAATGACTTGATTTGGGGCTTCGACCTCAAAAATCATGTAATGCAAGAAATTTGATTTTTAATGCCCTAGATATGGAGATGAATTTCAAGAAACCCTTGTCTGTAGTGTTCTTTTTAAAAATTCAAAACTCAACCTAGAAGGCACCAAAAATCATGAAACTTGAGATATTGGCCTTATGAAATATAGAAAATAAGATGATAATTTCATATTTACCAAAATGTTACAGCACATACCAAAACACCACCTCAATATAGGTTGCCCTACTTGAAATAAAATATAATTTGAATCAAACAATTGATAAAAGGGAAGATTTCACCTTTATAAATCATAGAGAGTCCAACCATGCAAAGATATCACATAAAAACCAGCAATATCCTTGAAAACACACCTCAAGCAAGTTGCTTAGGGAAAACATCTATTATAACCAACAAAAGAAACAAATTCAGTAAAGGGTAGCATGGGGTTTCATCCACACCACTTCTCCACAAGGGTTTTCGTCCTTCGGAGTGCCTCAATCGAGGGTTTCCATCCTCGAGTTAGAGGAAAAAGATGCTTAACAAGCAATCCTTTACCAAAAGTGAGAAATCCACATAACATAATCCTCTAATGGCCAAACGACCTCCCTTTTTATAACCATAAGGGGGCTTATAATGTAAATGATGACCAACCTCTTAAGAAAAGTACTTTCTAATTTCTAATTGGTATTTTGGAGCCTACATGCTGACCAATAGCTTTTTATTTCTAATTTATTGTTGGGCGCTAGGCTCACCAACAATTACAATGCCAACTAAGAAATGAACATGAAATGAAGCACATGATGACATTGTTAGCTTCCTCTAGCTTGTTCACTTGGACCCATGAGGAAGGAAAATGGGCCAAGGTCTTCAATTTGAATTAGGTCGAAAAAGGGGCATGAAAGTCCTTCCCTCTCAAATTGCTTGTCCCCAAGCAATTGCAAGTTCCCGGATCCCAAATAAATCTTTGTTGTGTAACGCCCTGATTTTTGTAAGTTATCATGGTGATTATTTTTCATAATGTTGTAATTGCTGAAATGAAGGCAAACATGTTAAGATATATATTTTGATCTTAAAGGAATGTGTTGCTAATCTGGATTCTTGCATACTGTAATTTATTTACATGGGACAACAGTTATTATTGCTTGTATGTTTGTTGATGTGACGACAGATCTGTCGTATGCTTGATGAACTCTATTCGCTGATTGACAGCACACCTGGAATCAATTCCATTGATCCAAGGTATGTTGTGGCCTTCTTGTAATCGCTTTGCCGATTTACTTTTAAACCAGACTGAAGGTTGATATAAGTGTTGCAGCACCTGATTTCAGGTATGAATAGCTGGCACGTAGATGCCAACGAAAAAGGTTCGATTCTCGAACCATACACTGTTGTAACGCCAGACCCCGTAAGGCGATAAAGGCCTGGATGCGGGTGACTCAGGCATGTGAAACGTGGGACGAAACGTCCTGCACAGTGTTGAAATTGGATGTCAGTCGGAAGGACTTGTTTTGAAATTGATTAATTAGGTGTGAGGGGATTAGACCCTAATCTAACCCTAAGTTCTACCTTATATCCTAATTACTATCCTAAGTGGATTTTTAAATTCTATAATGGTAAAAATAGACCTAAGTTCTATTAACCTATGACCTAGGTATGAACACTATTGTTAATCCTAAACTAATCCTAACCTAAGGAAGGGGACGCACAGACCCATGGGGGATGGAAAGGATAAGGATGGAAGGAAATTTAATGGGCATTAAATAAGGTCCTTGCGTGGACAGCGCCAAGTTTGGCGGGAACAGGGAAAATTTAGAGGTATTCAGTTAGTTATGGGACTAAACTTGGTTTTCTTGCAAAATTTGAATTTGGTAATTCGCCAACCCGAGTCGGCGGTGGCGTGAGGAAATAGGAAAAAGGCAGAGCCTTTAATGCAATTAATTTTCTTGGTCTTCGTGACCAGCCCGCCTTGGAAAGAGTATGGAGGAATTTTTGGTTGTTCATTGTGTTTGTTCGGGTTTTTGGAAGTTGCTCTGCATTTGGTTTTTCTTGGTTCAGTCGAACCAGTTGTGTTTGATTGCTATCTCTGTTTCTTTGGAAATCGAAGGCTATTTTCGAGCCTGTAATGGAAGGTGATTGTTTGGAAAGCTTGTTGTTGTCGCCGTGGAAGGAAATACCTCCTGTAGGCAGCGGTTTTCTTCGAGCTTCGAGGAAGATTACCAGGCATGTTAAGCCCTTCTCTTTAAAACTACTTGCTTTGCTTAAACATCTCATTAAAACAACCCTGCTCTTCTGATGAAGGGGGTTTTGGGTTTATTTGATTTGCTGTCATGACTGAGATGATTTGGGTTTAGTCGATTTTGCTGTCATGTTGAAATGATTCTGGGTAGAGTCATTTTGTCTTGCTGTTGCGATTTGAACAGTCTTTGCATATTTATTGAGTTGGAAATACAGCCATGCTGTGTTGGTTTGTTTGACAGTATTGAGGATTGTTCTTTACTGAAATTATAAGGAAATTATGCTTATGAATACTTAGCTGTGCGTGAATCAATTTTGAGATCTGCACATCATTGTGAAATGGAAGAATGGAATTTCGGGTTGAAATGTCTGTTGATAAGAATTCGAACTGGGTATTTCTTTGTAAATGATTATATTGAATGAAACTGTACAGGTTGTATGAGTTTGTTTTTCATTGTTGAGCAATCGTTCTTTTGCCAATATGAACTTGAGTGATGGAACGTATTAACTATGCGAGTAATATTCTTATTGCTGTGCTTTTCTTTTGTAAAAATGGACGAATACGACTTGGGTATTCGTGGGAGTTGGAGAAAATAACTGTTTTTCTTACTGAAATTATTGATGAGCTATGTTTTCTCTTGCTGTGGTGGAAAGATGATTTTGTTGTGTTTTATTGATGCGGTTTGATTTTCCAGTTCGGACTGTTGTCGTGAAAACGAACTTGGCTTTGTATTGCTGTGCAAATAAATGAAATATATGGGAATTAGCTTGTTGTTTGAGTCTGTCTTGACTGTACCAAGCTTACGCATCTAATACCCTATGCGGGTTTGCCTTGATAGAGGTATTGATATATGAATATTGTATTTTGAGTTCTGTACATCATTGTGAAATAGGAGAATGTTGTTTTCGGATTTAAATGTTTGATCGAGAAGGAACTCGAACTGGATATTTCTTTACAAATGGCATATTGAATAAAAATGGTACAGGCTGTGTGAGTTGGTTTGACATTGTTGAACAATCGTTCTACTGTCAATATGGGTTTGAGCTGTCATTATAGAACAAGCACGACTTGGGTGTCCTTATTACATTTTGAAGAAAATGATTGTTTCTTTACTGAAATTATAAGAAACGAGTTCTTCTTCTTTCTGTTGTTTTAAGATTTTGAAAGAAATGGTAATTGGGGATCCATTGAGCATTTTGGATTCGGCTTGATGGAAGTGACAGGGATATTTAGATTAATTTTCTAAGTGTTGTTATCTTTCTGTACAAACGGAATATTTAAATGTTTCGTGTGGTCTCTGATTTTGCACTGTCATTCAAAAATAAAAAAAAAATGAACTCGACTTGAGTGATTCTTGTTGTGTTTGAAGAAAATGGATGTTTTCTTATTGAAATAGTTAAAGGAATGAATATTTCTCTTCTTGCGTTGTTTGAGTTCTGGAAATAGCAATAATTGAGCTTCACTGTACACCCGGATTGGACTTGCTGTAGGTAACAACAATGTGCAAATTGTTATTTATGAACTGTGTGCATTCATGGATATAGAAAGTCGTGTGAATAATTGATTAAGTGACTGTATAACTGTTTATTTGGTTAAAATACAGTGAAGGAAGTATGAATTCTTCTAGTACAGTAAGTACATAGTATGCATTCTTTACATTGTTTGTTCTATGATGGATACGATGTTTTACCAACCTGTTTTTGGTATTCGTATGAGCCTGATTTAAAAGAAGTATTGATAAGGACGATAAATTCTTCCTTGTTTTCATTTAAAGCTGAATATGAATGGAATTATTCTTTGCTGTTGGAAAGTGAATTCTGAATGGATTTTGTAAGTTTCACTCTGAACTGTTATCTTGATTGATGTCTCGTTTGGATTCAATTTTCAGTACAGTCATGAGGAAAGAAATAGGAGTGTGAATGGATAACTTGGAATAATGATCATTTCTTCTCTCATACAGTTAGAAATCTGTAATCGTTAAGGAACAAATTTTGTATTGCTTTGGATTAAGCATCTACATTTTATTGTTGTTTGCTTTTCTCATCTGCACTTGATTGCTTGAAATCAAATGAGATGCATGAACTGAAAGGAAAGTAATTGGTTTATATTTTCAGTCAAATTTTATCCTTTGAATTTATTACTAATGTATGGGAAAGGAAATTGACAGCATTTAATTGCTATAACAGCAGTAGGCATTCATGTGTTCCTAGTTTTTACAGATGTTGTAATCTAGAACTGTTTGAAGGAAATTACTTTTTGTAATGATCATTTGGGAAAAAGGACAGTAGTTCTTTGACTGATTGGGATGGTATTTAGATGATTCAGTTGTCATGTTGTTCATTCTTTTTGATACTTAATTCTTGATTGATGTTCATATTAACGTTTCATAAAAGCAGGGTTCTTTTATTGAGACAGTTAATTTGAAGCACCTCATTTTAATGACAAGTGCTTAATATGCTCAGTTCAATGAACTGACCCGTGCAAGTAATTTTGCAGATGGAACTTGAGTAAAATGAAGACATGGTTGTTTTCTGATACTTCTTTTGATTGTCTGAAGATGGATTGTATTTGATAGTTATTATTCCTCTACGAGGAATTGAGAAAAGAAGAAATTACATTCTTCTAACTTATGAGTTGTAACGTTGTTTAATATAAACAAAGTCCAGTCATTTGGACTGGCAAATGTATGGATTATGAAATGGATTGATGAATACAAATACAAGTGTGATATTTTAATGACTATATCAGTTTGATATTGTTGATTAAATTGGAAATATAATGTTATTTCTTGATTTGGAATTATTCAATTGTCCTTGGATGGATTTAAAAGGGAATTGACATCTATTCTTACCTAAATGCAACTTTTACGTTGAAATGTGCAATTAGTTCATACTTGGGTTAAGATGAATTTTTAATTGACATTAAAAAAGATTAGGAAGAACATGATCTCATAACTGATAGGTATTCGGGATTAGCTTGAAAGCTAAGGAATATCAAATAACTTAGGAGCAACCGAACTTCGTATTCGGACTCCGTTAATAGCCTCGAATGTTAAATTCAGAAAGTAAGGATATGGAAAAAATATATCCAGGGCTAACAGACCTTAACTATGTAAGGTTAAGGAGAATAAATGAATATATTCATTGAAAATTAGACCTCGTTTTAATGACGTCTAATAAGCTGGAATTCTGAATTTGTTTTCAGTTGTGGAAAAACTTGGTTAAGTTTAATAGGTTAAACTTATTAAGTCTATCGGTAATGGGCTGCTTAATCCAAGGATTAAGAAAAGAACCAAGTAGAGAAAATGCAACCCTTCGGTACGAAGGAGAAGATGCATAGTAAGCTAGAAGACGGATTTAGTCTCTCTTAGCTACATACAACTGTAACAAGAACGAGGATAAAGGATCAGCATGGCTGCTGAAAGTTGATCTTAAATATTAAGATCATATCCAAATCACTTGAGCTGGATGTGTACTCTCGATGGGAGGATTCCGTAGGACTTTGACATACGCCAGCTATAGCACGGTGTCTTCATGAAGGCGGGGTCTTCATGACAACACAATGTTATAGCTGACATATTACAATGCCCTCCCGAATTAAATCATCAAGATTACATAAGCTGAATATTAAGTTCTTGGCTGGGGATAGGAGTGTGATCACGTATACGGAGTGACTCCGGAGGACTAAAGATAACTAGACACACGGAGTCATCTAGGGACGACACCGTATGTCTGCGTATCTTTAGTTACCATGAGTGACTTCCTATACTCGTTCATATTGCTAGTTGGAAGTTGAGTTTGACCCTAAATTGGAAGGACTGGTAGGAACCAGGAAAGACCATTCTAGATAACAGACGAAGTGAGGTGAAGGACGTATTCCATTGGTGTGTATCACATCCAGGAATATGATCATGCAAAGCATGTGAAAATCTTTGGCCAAAGTATCGCAAGTGCTTAGTTGCGTTGTCCTGATCACCTAATTTAAGATGCAGGATGTCAGATGAATATCAGTAACAAATATTCAGATAGGCTTCTTAAATGGATCACTTCGATAACCGAGAAACGGTAAGAGAACCTTGTATATATATTATACTATGCA
Organism: Taxus wallichiana var. yunnanensis; assembly: GCA_018340775.1. NCBI lineage: Eukaryota > Viridiplantae > Streptophyta > Pinopsida > Cupressales > Taxaceae > Taxus > Taxus wallichiana. The sequence goes on from CM031244.1 coordinate 169,893,694, forward strand.
TGAATGAACATGAAGGATCGGTAAGTTGCCGAGTCATGAAATGAGAGATCGTTGAAACTCCGAGCCATGAAAATGGGAGATCGGTAGTTCTTCGAGTCATTTACAGCAGCATATGGAATCTGTTATATGATTGAATGGCACTGAATGTGTGTTCCATATTGCAAATATGTGAACAGAGAACATTAGTTTTAAAAGGAAATTGTGTGTTCCAAACTGCATTGTTTGGGCAGAGAACAATTATTAAAACTTGAACGTGTGTTTGAATTATATAATTCATAACAGGGAACATTGTATAAATTTTTTAATTTTTTTCCCTTGTTCTAGTATCTTAAAATGGGGATGTTGCATGTTGCTCCTCCTTTGATGTACCTGCACATGAAGCAAACTCAGTAAAGAAAAAGTGTGTCGCCTTCTTCATAACTTCATACTTTGTGGCTATGATGACTAGCTCTTATTATTTTCTTGGCAAGGCCTCATAATTGCCATCCACACATTGGGTGTTCTCAATTTCCTTCTTGTTGTCCCAAACACAATTGTAATCATGTATTTTGTTCCCTAAAATCAGAAGGATAGGGGTTGGGATCTTTCTTATAACAACTGGAAACACATCATCAATGATAATAGACTGCAAACCCTTCATCCTCATGGCTGGGTACTCCTTCATTGTCAAAAGAATGGGTAGAGAGCTGGAATTAATGTAGACAATGTATAAAACAAAGATATAACAGCTGTCATGATGATTACCTTGGCCTCCAAACATGCTTCAAAGTTGTCGTAAACCGATCTATTCAAAATTTGACTCAAATCATAACTCATGAGAGCTAAATATAACAACCATACCATGCCCAAAATTTTGTCCCAAATAACACCAAATATGAATGAACCCTCTTACCCATCATTTTGCATAAAAAGAATGTCTTCAAATCTGCCCCTCTATTGCTTCCCAAAAAGATATCCACAACTCAACAAACAAAATTGGGAGAAACACCTCATCTTGGTTGTAGCATTGCAAGTTCGAAGTGAAGTGGCCAAAAACATCTTATGAGAGTTACCCTTACCTTGTCCATGTTTCTTGATAGAATTTGAGGATTCTATTAACTATGGATTTAATCAATTAAATTATACAACATTAATAAACTATGTAATATTAAATCAATAAACATCACACTATATTGCATAACAAATAAAGAAATACTTACAGAAAGTAAATAACAAATGACACAAGATTTATAGTGGAAAACCCGAAGGTAAAAAACCACTGTGAAAAGTAACCTTTATTGTAGAGAAACTTTTTACATCCAGTAAATTACCTCCTCCTTTAGAAACCCTAATCACAAGGGTAAAAACACCTTTGATATATATTTTCCAATATATCAAATGAGGACCTGAAGTCCTTTTTATATGAGGTGATCGGGTATGTCTCTCGACCCACCTTTTCAACCTAAATGGTTGACACATATACCAAGGTTTAAAATATTTAATAATAGAAATATAACTATTTCTTATTATTAAATATTTAACCTAAAGTATATCCCTAGGTTTGAATATTTAATAATAGAAATATAAATATTTCTTATTATTAAATATTTAACCTATAGTATAATGTTGGACCCATATTTAATTAAGGGTGGCTAACCCACTTAACCATTATGTTCCAACATACAAGAAGAACACCACTTCGGTGTGATCAAAATCCACTTGGTGGCAAGTGTGAGTAACCTTTGATGTGGAAGATTTCTTGATTGCAAGTGCCTTACTTGTTGTCCCAAAACATCTATCCTATGTTGTTCCTTCATGCAAACTTCTTCCATGATGTTACTAGCAAGCTGATTTTTGACATACTCAGTTGTAACAATATTTTTCCAATCAGTTGTTATGATAGAAAGCAAACCACAATGTGAATTCCAAGCATTTTCCAATGTACTCCCTTCATCCTTAATACCTTGAATTCTGATTTCTTTGTCTTTGTCATAGAATTTCAGTTCTCTATCATGACAATTGAGGGTGAATTCCCTCAAAGATTGCAGCCATTGAATTCCAAGAACTACTTCATCATCAACTAACTTAATCACAAAGAATTCATCACATACCTCATCTTTTCCTAGGGGAAGTGATAGTTGTCCCAATTTCTTTGTGCAAGGTATGGTAGTGTGCCACTCTCAACAAGCCTAGTGACCCCTTGGTTATAAAGAAAACCTTTCACCCTGAATGGATGAGAAGTAGGTGTGCCATACATTGAAGAAAGGGTGTTGCTCTTCCACCACATTTTTTCTAGTTCTTCCGTATTCATGGAACCATGGGTTAACCACATATGAAACAGAAAATCAGAACTATCATCATGCCTTTGATGCCCCACACATGTCATGATAAAATTTCCCTCCATACTGATTTTGAAATCAGACATTCTTCTTTTTGTAGAACTCATCATAGCACCTATATTTCTTATGCAGAAACAATTTTGAATTTGAGGCCAAGAATCCATACAACAAGAGACACTTCTTACCTCATTATTTCGTGGAGTATGAGGTGCATAAGGATGCCCAATCAGCGGTGATATAAGAGGACATAACAAGCATAAAATCTGATCACCTTCTCCAACCAGCTGTGTGTGAGGGTAACATATCAGCAAAGTGTCAAATCAGCAAGCAATAAGACGGAGATTTCTTCATACCATGGGCTGCCTTTGATGCTTTCTTGACTCAGAATTTCTGAGTTAGGAACAACACTTAGAAAATAACCCGATGACTTTAATTCCATCGTATGACTTCCCTGTGTAAGCTTGTTGTCAAATTTTTCCCTCTTGGACAAAAATCAGACAATGCCCTACAAGCCATTTTTAGTTGTTGCAGACAAACAATGATCAAATTGATAAATCATGTCTTAAGGGGTCATATTGTGTTTTGCTACCTTCCGGTTAGCTAAAAGAGCCCTAGAAGTTATAAAATGAGGACAAGGTCATTTGTTGAGAGGCCAAGATACATTGAGCTAATTTCAAACTCGAGACGACAGGTGTGTAGAGGTTGGCTCGGCTCCAAGGAGCTTGGTGAAGAAATAAACAAGAGAAGTATCACGGGTTTTTGCTAAACACTTAGACATGTGAGCTCGATATCATACATGAGGGTCGAGTTATTGTATTAGCTTGAGTAAGTTTGTGGATGACTAAGTGAGCCAAGATGGTCATTACTTGGAGGAAGAGTTGGTGGACAACTTGGTTGTGGTAAAGTTTCGAGGAGTGGAAGACAAAAAGCGAGCTCGGTCATATTGAGTTGAATAAGGCCGAGGCACTCGTGAAAATGATAGCCGAAGTTCTAAAGGAGATAGAATTGTGATGAGTTGAAACAACTCGACTCGATTAGGATGTTAAGGCGATGTTCATGGCCGAGTTGAGCGAGCTCTGGACCCACGAAGAGGGTGAATGGCAAGGAAGTAGGTCACTTTGTTCTTCATGGGCAACCGAGAAGACGTGTGAAGGAATGGCAAGCTACTCACCCAAGTTTTCTTAGGGCTTTATCGAGCTAGGAAGTAATAAGGAGTGGTCATGGAAATGACTCAGCTGGATGTTTAGTAAATTAACGCATGGAAAGTTCAAATGGAGACTTCATGCGGGAAGAGAGATGCTCGTGCAGGGGGTGAGTGTGCAAGTGTGTCATTGAACTCGGGTCTAGATTAGAGGGAAGCCCAATGTATGATGAAAAGATGCCAACCGCGTGAGTTCATATGCTCATCGATGAGGGTAGTTGGAAAACATGAGTGTGTTTGATCGAAGACAGAGCACGTGAATGGATTGATGAGCGGGATAGTCACTGCATGGGGACAAAATTGAAGCACAACTCGGCATATGAACGTCAACCCCGAAAGAAGCAAGAGGGAACATTGGCTTGAGGGGCTCGTGAGGAAAAATCACAGATCGGGTCATGTGGAGTGATTAGCTCACCCAAGTGGATCAACTCAACAACGGTTCAACACAGAAGATGGATCTGAGATCACGCATGTATCGGTTGAAGCGTTTAGGTATGTGAAGAAAATGAATATCCTGAGCCAAATCTAAGCTTGCACTCTGGGCAGGTATCATCAGGAGAGCTATGGAATGAAACTCGGTCGAGTAATTTTTGTTCCGACTTAGCGGTGGGCCAAGTCACTCATGCTCGGGGGTAAAAAGACACATCAGACGGTTGGGCTTGGTTGGGCTAAACAAATGAAGTGAGGCACACTCGAGTTGCATTCATGAGGATTGCGCTTGGGGATCAACTCGATGCGGGTTTTGACAAGGATATAACGCAGAACCAAGGATATGGAATATTTTGAGCCCGAAGACAAACGTATATGGGTGAGCTCGAGGTCATTAAGCTCATGACCGAACGATTCACCGGATTAAGAATAGAAGGCATGACATTGAATTAGACTGTGGCATAGAGGCATCTCCGCTTGCCAAATGACAGAGGGCCCAATGTTGTATCCAGCTCATCGCGGGAACAATTCAGTATCGTCGTGCAGAGGAGGGAAGCTCTTCCGAGCTTGACTGGATGAGGAATACAGAGCTGTGTTAGCTTTTAGGTGGTGGAAAGCTGATGATCGAATTCGTAGTTCGAATTCAAACCCAGGGGTTGAAGGATTTTATTGTTAACACATAGAATAAGTGCACACAGGTATCAAAATAGTCAAATTAGATAGAATGAAGGTGATGTTGTAGAGAATCCATGGAACTCATCGTTGATTAGTGAGTCAGGCTTGTAGAGTTTGTTTTTGTGGATATGTGGAGGAGCTTGTCATTGGTGAGCTATTGGATGTATAGCGAGGAATGAAGCTTGCCTCGGGACATTGAATCAGGCATATCTGACAGTGGGATAAACGTGGCATAACTCAAATGTGGAGGCAGAGGGACTCAATACCCATTCTTGTAGACAGTAAAAATTTCATCAGTGGATCAGATTTCCTAGTGGGTAGCCAAGCTCGACTCTGAGTTCAGAACTCGATGAGGATAGCCAAGGCCAAATAGTCGTAGTGTTGGAAGAGCTCGTTCGGTCGGCAACACAGGGATGAGCGAAGCGAGTTGAGTTTTCAGTTGGAAGTTGTATTTCGAAGTTATCCGTTTCAGGATTTTAGAGATTTTAATTCGGAATTCACTCACTGTTTTGACACAAATAATTTTGAAGATTTTGAATCCCGAAAGCCCGAAACTCTGAAATTTGGAGTTTCCGATTTTCAGGATTCGGAAGTCTATGCCTTCGGGGTTCGTGAAAATGTTCGAAACGAGTAGTTTTGGATTTCAATCCCCAAAGCGGACCAAGTCAATATGGGGTGGGTAATTTGGCGGAGCTTGTTGTGTGAGAAGTGGATGACTGTGAACACATGTAGCTTGCTTAAAATGAGGAGTATGGAATTTACCCATGCGTGGCAAAGTACTCATTAATGAATGGTTGGTGTGCATAAAATGAGAAACATGGATAGCTCGATTAAGGCTAAGTGGAGATAATTAAGAGCTCGCCATATGAAGGTTGGTAAGGTAAATGAAGAATCTACCGATAATGACTCGCCAACCAATGTAATGATAAGACTATCACGGGAGATGTGGAGTGGTTCTCCACAGCCAATATGACCAATGATAATTGACAGGAGCGGTGGTACGCAATGAGTGTGTCAAAGTGTTGACTAAACAAAATGTGAAGCTATCACTAACCACCCAAGTTAGCCCCCTCACATACAAATTAAACCCATGGGTTCTGAAACACATGAAGATGATCTTCGAAAATATATTGCAATATTATTTTTAATTAAATGAAGATAAATTCAAATTTTGAATTTATGAATCATTAAGAGCTATTATCGAGAATTGATGGATCACAAATACAGGAGGCCCTAAAATTGACTTTCGCTCAAAAAGACATAATTTTCTCCCCGGTTGCCCAATTTTTACAACATCACAGTTGTTGGAATCGGGAGAAGGAGAGCTACGCCATGGAGCCATCAGAATATGAATTTTCAGAAGTTTTCCTTTCCAAAATTGTAGGTTTTCCTTGTTCCTTGAGTGGTGCCTCGAAAGGTGGAGGTACAATTAATGAAGCAAACATGGCCAACAACAGTGATTAATTGTTTCCTACATTCTAGCCTAGATGATAGGGTTTCTTCCTTATTTCTCTCAACAAATCCAAATTTTCTATAAATGTAAATGGGGTGCTTATTTCAAAGAGTTAGACACTTTTCAAGCTTCCCCTCTCCACTTTGCTGAGTTGTTGTGAATTAGTAGGCTCTCAAGCCTTTCTTTTCAAGACTGTAATGACAACCATTGCCTCTTTTGAGTGTATGATGCATTGTGCACGTTTTGAAGTACTAAAAGTGTGTTTTTTGTGACTAATCTCGATCCTTTCATCCTTCTATACTTCTTTGTTCCTTTTCTCATGCTTATAGGTACACCGTATGCGAGTTCAAGTTTCTATTGCAAGGTTTTGGAGTTCTGTGCTTATCAAGTGGCGGAGTATTGCATGCAACTGAGTTGTGGTGCATGTTCACCCTTCTCAAGTTCATCCTTCTTCATTGGAAGACTGATAGATTATTATGTCTGATTGAGTTTAACAAAGGGAATGCATGCTTCCTAGTATGTGGTATTTTGTACCCTCTCTAAGTTACAGTAGGTGAAGTTGACTTGTGGTGCACACACCCGCTTCAAATTAACCCTTCCTGAGTCTAGTAACAACCCTTTCTTGGTACATCACCACTTCTAGTATAGGTTTTATTGCCTTGCAAATATCTCTCACTAATCGCTTGAAATGTTAGCATAGGTCTAGTTAGCCAATTTTCTTGCATTAGGAGTAGTGTAATGCTTAGTTTAAGAAGAGGAAGCCGACCTTCTCTGGAGGTTCACCTCGAGCCCAAGTCCCACAGCTTGAGGGGTGATCCCATGTTACCCAATCACACCGAATGTCATGTTCACCTTTGAAATTCGGGAAGTGCAGTGATTTGGCGATAACAATTTTTGCATGCCCGGTGGGAGAGTAGGTGAAATTTTTACATTTCACAGGTATTCCATATTAATACAAGATTCATATCTTTTACAGGTGTGTGTATTTGTGTTCAATTCATTTCATTAAGTTGTTGCGCTCTTAGTGAAATTTCAACCTTAGGAGGTATACCCAAGCACAACTGAGCGACTCCATTGGTCAAAGTGACAAGCTCTCTGTGTTGCAGACCTTCAATTTTACCCATTTCCATCTAGTTTCCTTCAACATATTTCCATTTTTCTCCCATTCATGAAGCTTTGCAATCATGGTTTCATTTCCACAGTTGAGTTCCCACTTGCACCACCAATAGTACTTTCCATCTTCAGGCTATTTTAACCCACCTCCAGCTCCATTTTATGATGAGAATCAACAACATACATATCCCCATGAGTAGAGTCATGGTCAGTATGGTTTTTCAACTAACTATGTAACTTTCCAAGAGCAAGGACATGCAGAGTTTGGAGGCCATCACACATGTGAAAATGAATAATTCTGACTTAAGATTCAAATAATGGAGGCGGGCATAAGTACAATCTAGAGCCACAACTCAAATAAAGGCATTCAAGATTGGATTCAAGATAGCCTATCCATGGGTTGGTCATATGCCAAGTTTTTACAGCTTACAGGAAAAGATTGCTTTTATGACTGAAATGTTTCCTCAACTTGAAGGTTGGATTGAAGAGATAGAGGATTATGAGTTACAGTAACACCCTAATTTTGTAAGTTATCTTGGTGATTATTTTTCATCTTTATGTTGTCAGAATTGCTGAAATGAAGGCAAACATGTTAAGATATATTTTGATCTTAAAGGAATGTGTTGCTAACTTGGATTCTTGCATGCTGTAATTTATTTGCATGGGACAACAGTTATTGTTACTTGTGTGTTTGCTGACGTGACGACAAATTGTCGTATGCTTGCTGAATTCTATATGCTATGGCCTTCTTGTGATCGCTTTGTCGATTTACTCTTGAACCAAATTACAGGTTGATATAAATGTGCAAAGACCCGACATTACAGTAACGAGCAGTTGGCACGTAGATGCCAACGGAAAAGGTTCGATTCACGAACCATACACTGTCGTAACGTGAGACCCCGTAAGGCGAGAAATGCCTGGATACGGGTGGCTCAGGCATGTTAACAAAGGACGGAATGTCTGTGCACAGTGTTGAAATTGGAAGTCAATCGAGAAGACTTGACTGGATTGAAGGTTGATTAGTGTTAGGTGTTAGAAGGAATTAGATCCTAATCTAATCCTAAGCTCTACCTTACATCCTAAACTACTATCCTAAGTGGATTTTTAAATTATATAAAAAGGTGGAAATAGACCTAAGTTCTATTAACCTAAAGACTAGGCTATGACCTAGGTCGAACACTAATATGAATCCTAAACTAATCCTAACCTAGAAGGGGACGCACAAACCCTTGGGAGAGGATAAGGATGAGGGGTGTTTAATGGCATTAATGTGAAATCCTTACGTGGACAGCGCCAGTTTGGCGGGAACAGGGAAAAACTAGAGGGATCTAGTTGGTCATGCACTAAATTTGGTTTTACATGCAAAATTTGAACTTGGGAGTTCGCCAACCCAAGTCGGCGGTGGCGTGAGAAAATAGGAAAAGGCAGAGCCTTTAATGCATTTAATTTTTTTGGTCTTCGCGACCAGCTCGCCTTGGAAAGTGTATGGAGTAGATGTTGATTGTTTATTGTGTTGATTCGGATTTTTGAGAAGTTGCTCTACATTTGGTTTTTGCTTGGTTCAGTCGAACCAGTTTCATTTGGTTTTTATCACTGTTCTTTGGAAATTTGGAGGCTGTTGCTGAGCCTGAAGAGGAAAGGATTGTTTGGAAGCTTGCTGTTGTCGCCGTGGAAGGAAACACCTTCTGTAAACGCGGTTTTCTTCGAGTTTTGGAAAAGAAATTGCAGGCATGTTAAGCCCTTCTCTTTAAAACACTTGCTTTGTTTAAGCGTCTCATTAAAACAACCCTGCTCTTGGGTTTTGGATTTATTCGATTTTGTTGTCATTGTTTGAAATGATATGAGTGGAATCGTTTCTTGCTGTTGTGTTGATCTGTCTTTGTATGAATTGGAGTAGGAAATACGAACTTGCTGTGTGGGTTGTTTGACAGTTTGGAGAATAACGTTTTGGGTATTTTTCTCTGTTAATGGTTATATGAAAACGGAACAGGCAGTATGTGTTGTTCTCATCACTGTACAATCATTCTTTTGTTTTACGAACTTGAATGATGAAATCTGTACAGACAATAGGAGTTGTCTTTCAGTGTTGAGCAATTGTTCTTTGATATATGAATTTCAGTGATAAAACTGTACAGGATGTGCGAGTTGTTTGATGTTGTTTCTATACTGGAACCTTTAAAAAGGAAATAAGATCCTTTCCTTCTGCTGTTTTGGATTTGATGGAAATAGCATTTGGGTTTTATTTGAGCTTATGAACTCGATTTATAGGGAGTAATGGTAATATTTTATTGTTGTCCCTTTTTCTTGCATAAAGAATGAACGAATAACGTTTTGGGTATTCGTGGAAGTAGGAAAAGTTAACTGTTTTCCTTCTGAACTTGCATTTGATTACATTCCTTCCTTGCTGTGAGGACAGGATGATTTTTGTTGTGTTTTATTGATCTTTGTTTGGTTTCTCCTGTTCGGATTGTTGCCACGATTACCAACTCGGCTTGTTTTTCTGTACAAGTAAATGGAAAAATATAGAAATTTGGTTTGTTGCTTGAGTCTGTTTGACTGTACCTTGTTGTGCATCTGATATCCTATGCGGGTTTTCATTAATAAGGGTATTGTTGTATGAAAATCACATTTTGGGTTCTGTACATCATTGTGAATAGAAAAATGGATTCAGGTAGAAACATTAGTTGGCAAGGAATACAAATCGAGTCTTCATTGTTTATGGGTTATTGAATTGAAACAGTTCAGACTATGTGAGTTGCTGTTCATTATGAACGATTGTTCAATTGTCATTATGAATTGAGCTGTCCTGGTAAGGTAAACACGAATTGGGTGTTTTAATTCCTTGTAGAAGATGATTGTCTCTTACTGAAATTATAGGGAAACAAATTCTTCTTTTTCTTCTGCTTTTCGATTCAAAGGAAAAAGTAATTTGGTTTTTGATGAACGTTATAAGTTCAACTTGACAAAGATTACAGTGGCATTTAGATGGTTTTCTGAGTGCTGTTATTTTCTGTACAAATGGAATTTTGAATGTTTCGTGTGGTCTTCTGATCTTTGCACTGTCATTCAAGGAAAAATGAAATCGGCATGAATAATTCTTGTTGAGTTGAAGAAAATGGTTGTTTTCTTATTTGAATAGTTAAAGAAATGAATTCTTCTCTTTTTGCTGTTTGAATTCTGGAAATAGCATTGGAAGCCTTACTGTGCATTATGACTTGGTCTTGCTGTAGGTAACAACAATGTGTAAATTGTATTTTGAACTGTATGCGTTCATGGAAATAGAAGGTCATGTGAATAATTGATTACGTGATTGTATAACTGTTATTTGGTTAAAAATACAGTGAAAGAAGTATGGAGTCTTCTAGTACAGTAAGTACATAGTATACATCCTTATACTATTTGTTCTATGATAAATACGATGTTGTACTAACCTGTTTTTGGGTATTCATATGAGAGCCTGCTTTAAATGAAGTATTGATAAGGACGATAAATTCTTCTTGTTTTCATTTAAAAACTGATTATGAATGAAATTATTCTTGCTGCTGGAAAGTGAATTCCGAATGGATTTTGTAAGTTTCACTCTGAACTGTTATCTTGATTTGTGTCTCGTTTGGATTCAATTTTTAGGATAGTCATGAGGAAAGAAATAGGAATGTGGATGGATAACTTGGAAAAATGATCTTTTCTTCTTTCCAAAATTTGTAATCGTTAAGAACAAATTTTGTATCGCTTGGGTATGAGCAACTATATGCATTGCTGTTGCTTTCTCGTCTGTGCGTGATTGCTTGGAATCAAATGTGTTGCATGAACTGAAAGGAAAGTAATTAGTTTACGTTTCAGTTAGTTTTACCCTTTGCATTTATTACTAATGAAAGGAATGGAAAGGATAACAGTTAAGTTATATCAGCAGTATGCTACTTGTATTCCTAAACTTTACAAATATTGTAATTTGGAACTTGTAACGGTTATGTGGAAAATAGGACAGCAATTCTTTGGCTGATTGGGATGGTATTTAGATGGTTTAGTTGTTATGCTGTCCATTCTTTTGATGCTTGATTCTTGATTGATGTTCATACTGTCGTTTCATAAAAGCAGGGTTCTTTTATTGAGACAGTTAATTGAAGCACCTCATTTTAATGACAAGTGCTTAATATGCTCGGGATTCATTGAAGCCCGACCGTCGCAAGTAATTTTGCAGATGGAAATTGATTAGAACGAAGACATGACTGTTTTCGGATGCTTCTTTTGATTATTAGAAGATGAATTGTATTTGTTAGTTATTATTCCTCTACGAGGAATTGTGAAAAGAAGAAAGTACATTCTTCTATCTATGAGTTGTAATGATGTTTTATGTAAACAAAGTCCAGTCAGTTGGATTGGCAAATGTATGGATTATGACATGGATTGATGAATACAAATACAAGTGTGATATTTTAAAAACTATATCAGTTTGATATTGTTGATTAATTTGGAAATAAAATGTTATTTCTTGATTTGGATTTATTTAATTGTCCTTGGATGGATGTTAAAAAGGAATTGATATCTATTCTTACCTAAATGCAACTTTTAAGCTGAAATGTGCAATTAGTTCATACTTGGGTAAAGATGAATTCTTAATTGACATTAAAAAGGATTAGGAAGAATATGATTCCATAACTGATAGGTATTCAGGATTAGCTTGGAAGCTAAGGAATATCAATTAACTTATAAGTGGCGAACTTCGTTTCGAACTCCATTAATAACCTCGTATGTTAAATTCAGAAAGAAAGGATATGGGATAAATATATCCAGAGCTAATGGACCTTAACTATGTAAAGTTAAGGAGAATAAATGAATACATTTATTGGGAATTAGACCTCGTTTATATGACGTCTAATAAGCTGGAATTCTGAATTTAGTTACAGTTGTGAAAATCTTGGTTAAGTTTAATAGGTTAAACTTATCACGTCCGTCGGTAACGGGCTGCTTAATCCAATGATTAAGAAGAGAACCAAGTAGGGAAAAAGTAACCCTTCGGTAAGAAGGAGAAGATGCATAGCAAGCTAGAGGACGGATTTAGTCTCTCTTAGCTACGTACAACTGTAACGGGAACGAGGATAAAGGATCAGCATGGTTGCTGAAGGTTGATCTTAAATATTAAGATCATATCCAAATCACTTGAGCAGGATGTGTACTCTTGATGGGAGGATTCCGTAGGACATTGACATACGCCAGCTACAGCACAGTGTCTTCATGAAGACGGGGTCTTCATGACGACACAATGTTATAGCTGACATATTACAATGCCCTCCCGAATTAAAACATCAAGAATACATAGGCTGAATGTGAAGTTCTTGGCTGGGGATAGGAGTATGATCACGTATACGGAGTGACTCCAGAGGACTAAAGATAACTAGACACAAAGATTCGTGGGGAACGACACCGTATGTCTGCGTATCTTTAGTTACCATGAGTGCCTTCCTATATTCGTTCATATTGCTAGTGGGAAATTGGAAATTTGAATCGACCTTAAATTGAAAGGATTTGGTAGGAACCAGGAAAGACCATTCTAGATAACAGTGAAGTGAAGTGAAGGACGTATTCCATTGATGTGTATCACATCCAGAATATGATCATGCAAAGCATGTGAAAATCTTTGGCCAAAGTATCGCAAGTGCTTGGTTACGTTGTCCTAATCACTTAATTTAAGATGCGGGATGTCGAGATGAGTATCGAATGAGATATTGAGATAGGCTTCTTAAATGGATCACTTCGATAACCTAGGAAACGATTAAGAGAACTTGTATATATAATATACTATGCATGAACGAACATGAAGGATCGGTTGTTGCGAGTCATGAAATGAAGGATCGTTGAAACTCGAGCCATGAAAATGGGAGATCGCGAGTTCTTTGAGTCATTTACAGCAAGCATATAGAATGTTATAAGATTGAATGGCATTGAATGTGTGTTCCATATTGTAAAAATGCGAATAGGGAACATTAATTTTAAAAGAAAATTGGGTGTTCCAAATTTGTGTTGTTAGGGGAGAGAACAATTATTAAAACTTGAACGTGTGTTTGAATTATATAATTCATAACAGAGAACGTTATACAATTTTTTTTTCCCTTGTTCTAGTATCTTAAAATGGGGATGTTACAAGTTCGATGCAAGGAATCCTTGTCAATGGGTAAGTCCTACACCACCACCTCAGAGTTCTCTTTCCATTCCTCAGTCAATGTCATTTCAGTCTAAACCTCAAATTCCAAGTTTTTCACTTCCCATGTTGAGAATTCCATTCCTTCATTTCCTATATTTCCATCCCATCATGAATATTTTGTTCCTCTCCTTTCCAAAGTTCCTTCCTTTTTGCAAAGGCCACCAAGACAATAAGTTGCACCTCTTCCGCTATCTCAAACAAAGTGAGGGAAGTCGTTGAATCCCAACCCACCCCTCCTCTTATAGTTCCAAATCCATTTTGGGAAGAACATGATTATACTGAAGATGAAGAGAAGGATGTTAAGGAGCTTAATAAGGATGAAATTTCAAAAAATATGAAGGAGTGGGCTGCAAGATTGAATGAAAAGAAAATTTCCTTCCTAACTCAGCCTCAATCTAAGGTTGAGATTCAAGAGCATTTGGAGGAAACTGAATTTTCCCAAGAACAAGTACAAGAGGATGATGAACATCAATCTATGTGTTTAGAATTTAGTGTACATGTAGGCACTATGTTTGAGGAAATTGCTGATTCCCCACAATTTGTGAAATTAGGTCCAAATTTGTAAGGAAAAAATGTGTGCAAGTTAAAGAAGAAAGACTCTCAAGTGTACAAGATAATTCTAATGAGTGTAATGATCCTAATTGCCATGCATGTCAAGAACTTGCAGCACTTCTTGAAGGTGGTAGTATCTCTATAAGGTCATCATTAGATGTTACAATCAGCCACAAAAAGTTTCATGAGACTAAAGCGAGATTCAGAGATCGAGAATGCGGATGAGACCATGTAGAGGCTTCCAAATCCTTTTCCTCTCTATCTTCTTAGAAATCTGATTTTTAGAGGAATTTGATCTTTCTAATTTCATGTTTGAGAATGAGGAATATCAAGGTGAAGGAGGTTCTAGTTCGAAGGATACTCAGATTGCAAAGGAACCTTTGACATAGTCGAGAGAATGAAGAAGCAAATTATCTATCAAATTTGGAAGAATGTTTTGATGGACAAGAGCCTATGGAACTTGATAATCTTGTTATTCCATCACTTCTTTTCCAACACAAACTGCCGAGTGTTGTAGAGGGACATGCTCAAGAACAACTCATTACTCATAATTGTCCTTTGGAATTAGAATAGGAGGAAATGTGTTTTCTGTATCCCTCATCACACGTAAAGGAGGAACACACAGGAGAAGCTACAACTGATCTAGAAGCATTGAATGAAGATTACGTCATGGAGATGTTTTTGTTTCAGTTATGGAACCTTTTTTGGTTAACGAGTCCGTGATGGAGGAAAGTACTCTTGAATATTTTTATTCCCCTAACAATCTTCAAAATATGCAAATAGGGGATTTGACTTTTCAAATTCCATGTCAAATGAGGGAGATGTCACTGCAATACCATCTGTCCGAGTGAAATATCAGTTGCTTATAAATGGGAAACAAGAGGAAAATTAAGTCGCGAATAACCATCTTTTTTAAGGATGTCTTCAACAAGACTTTCTTGTTAAAGTTGAGGTTCGGAGTAGCAAGAATATTCAACGGGTTAGACCATGTCCCATAAGGTGCTGGCTTCGTTGAAGCCAAAAGAGAAGCTAGAACTAGTCACATTCATTTCAGGATGCGAGGATGAGTTTCACAGTCCAAAGGATCAATTGATATGCCTCTACGAAATGAATGTAGAGTAGCTAAAAGGGGCATATTTTATCTTTTTAGTTGATACCTCAGTGGACCAAGTAGAGAATTGGGTTTGTTACTCAGTTTTTCACTCTCATTCTCATCCATGTCCATTACCACATCATCTGCATGGCTGCCCATTGTAAGAAAAGGGAGCTATTTTGCACAACCAATTGCAGGGTTTGTTTAGTTCACATGTGCTTCCAGTTAGTGTAGGGTAGTAATAGGTTTTCTTTTAGCAGAATAAGTGCATTGCACACCCTGCATGTTTCAATTGGGGCATGTATGGTTTTTAGTTTTAGTGTGTTTTGTTTTCCGTTGTTACTCTTGTGTTGTTCTGCACACTATTTCATCATTGGAGGTTTTTCAAGGAAGAGAAAAGTTCAAGGTTTTAGAGAAAGTTTCAAGATATCCCCAATTCCTCAGTTGCTTCATTCAAAGTTCGTAGTATGCTCTAGATGCCAAGTGTTCATCAGATTTAGTATACTTCATGCTTAGCATTCTAGGGAGGTCCAAGATCGGCAATGTTCAAGGGGATTTAGGACGGGTTCATTTATTATCCTTCATTCTGTAGTAGTCATTCTAAGTTTGGGATGTAGGATGCAATAGTGTTCAGGTAACTTGGGAACATGAAACTCACAATTCAGGAGTTTCATGGTTCAACATTAGGTCTCAGATTGACAGTTATGACTCCATGCCCAACGGATAGACAAGGCTACTGGAACCATGCTTAGTAGGAAAGCATCCCTGAGAAGTTGCCAAAACTGTTGTCAAATTTTTCCCTCTTGGACAAAAATCGACAATGCCCTACAAGTCATTTTTAGTCGTTGTTGGAAAAAAATGATCGAATTGATAAATCATGTCTTAAGGGGTCATATTGTGTTTTTTACCTTCCAGTTAGCTAAAGGAGCCCTATAAGGTCAAAAATGAGGACAAGGTCATTTCTTGAGAGGCCAAGATACATCGAGCTAATTTCAAACTTGAGATGACAGGTGTGTAGAGGTTGGCTCAGCTCCAAGGATCTTGGTGAAGAAATAAACAAGAGAAGTATCACGGGTTTTAGATAAACACTCTAGACATGTGAGCTTGATATCATACATGAGGGTAACGTTATTGTATTAGCTCGGGTAAGCTTGTGGATGGTTCAGTTAGCCAAGATGGTCATTACTCGGAGGAAGAGTTGTTGGAAAACTCGGGCATGGTAAGGTTTTGAGGAGTCAGAAGATAAAAAGTGAGCTCGGTCATATTGAGTTGAATAAGGCCGAGGCACTCGTGAAAATGATAGCTGAATTTCCAAAGGAGATAGAATCGTGATGAGTTGAAACAACTCGACTCGAGTAGGATGTTAAGGCAATGTTCATAGATGAGTAGAGTGAGATCTGAGCCCACGAAGAGGGTGAATGGAAAGGAAGTAGGTCGCTTTGTTCTTCGCAACGGAAGCTATGAGAAGGAATGGAAAGCTACTCACCCAAGTTTTCTTGGGGCTCCATTGAGCTAGGAAGTAATAACGAGTGATAAGGGAAATGACTTGCTACATGTTTGGAGAAATTAACGTATGACGAGTTCAAATGGAGACGCGTCATGTAGGAAGAGAGATGCTTGTTTGGGGGTGAGTGTGCAAATGTGTCATTGAACTTGGGTTTGGATTGGAGGGGAAGCCCAATGTATGATGAAAGGATGCACTACGTGAGTTCATATGCTCATCGATGAGGGTAGTTGGAAAATGGGAATTTTTTTCATTGAAGATAGAGCACATGAATGGCTCGATGAGACAGGATGGTCACTTTGCATGGGGACGAAATTGAGGAAAAACTAGGCGTATGAACATCAACCCCGAAAGAAATGGAAGGGAACATTGGCTTGAGGGGCTCGTGAGGCAAACTCACAGATCAGGTTGTGTGGAGTGATTAGCTCACCCAAGTGGATCAACTCAACAACAGTTCAACATAGAAGATGGATATGAGATCACGTAGGTATCGGTTGAAGTGTTTAGGTATGTAAAGAAAATGAATATCCCGAGCCAAATATGAGCTTGTACTTTGGTCAGGTATCATCAGGAGAGCTATGGAATGAAGCTCGGTCGAGTAATTTTTGTCCCGACTTAGTGGTGGGCCAAGTCACTCATGCTCGGGGGTAAAAAGACACATCAGATGGTTGGGCTCGGTTGGGCTAAACAAATGAGGTGAGGCACACTCGAGTTGCATTCATGAGGATTGAGCTTGGGGATCAACTCAATGCGGGTTTTGACAAGGATATAATACAGAACCAAGGATATGGAATATTTTGAGTTTGAAGGCTTGGGGATCAACTCGATGTGGGTTTTGACAAGGATATAATGTAGAACCAAGGATATGGAATATTTTGAGTTCGAAGAAAAATGTATATGGGTGAGCTCGAGATCATTAAGCTCATGACCGAATGATTCATTGGATTGAGAATAGAAGGCATGACATTGAATTAGATTGTGGCATAGAGGCATATCCATTTGCCAAATGAAAGAGGGGTAAATGTTGTATTCATCTCATTGCATGAACAATTCGGATTATTGTAATGTAGGTAAGGAAGGAAGCTCTTCCGAGCTTGACCTGGATGAAGAATCTGAGTTGTGTTAGCATTTAGGTTGTGGAAAACTGATGATCAAATCCTTAGTTTGAATTCAAACCCAAGGGTCAAAGGATTTTATTGTTAACACATAGACTAAGTGCACACAGGTATCGAAATCATCGAACTAGATAAAATGAAGGTGATGTTGCAGAGAATGCATGGGACTCATCGTTGATTAGTGAGTCAGGATTGTAGAGTTCATTTTTGTGGATATGTGGAGGAGCTCGTCATTGGTGAGTTAGTGGATGTATTATGGGGAACTAAGCTCACCTCAGGACATTGAATCATTCGTATCTGACTATGGGATAAACACGACATAGCTTGAATGTGGAGGCAAAGGGAATTAGTACCCATTCCCGTAGACGGTAAAAATTTCATCGGTGGATCGAATTTCCTAGTGGGTAGCCAAGGTCAACTTTGAGTTCAAAATCGACGAGGATAGCAAGGCAAAATGCTTTCAAATATTTTTAATTCGAAATTCACTCACCGTTTTGACAAAAATAAGCTTGAAGAGTCTGAAGCCCAAAACCCCAAAACTATGAAATTCAGAGTTTTAGATTTTTGTGATTAAGAAGTCTATGCCTTTGGGGTTCATGAATTTTTTTGAAACAAGCTATTTTGGATTTCAATCCCCAAAGTGGACCAAGTCAATATGGGGTGGGTAATTTTATAGAGCTCATTGTGTGAGAAGTGGATGACTGCGAATACGTGTAGCTCACTTAAAGGAGGAGTGTGGCATTTACCAATACGTGGCAAAGTACTCATTAATGAATGGTTGGTGTATTTCAAAGCTCACCCGTCTAGTGTGTGCATAGAATGAGAAACATGGATAGCTCGATTAAGGCCAAGTGGAGATAATTAAGAGCTCGCCATATGAAGGTTGGTAAGGTAAACGAAGAATCCGTCAGTAATGACTTGCTAACCATGTAATGATAACACCATCACGGGAGATGTGGAGTGGTTCTCCAAAGTGTGTCAAAGTGTTGACTAAACAAAATGTGAAGCTATCACTAACCACCCAAGTTAGCCCCCTCACATACAAATTAAACCCATGGGTTCGAAACACATGAAGATGATCTTCAAAAATATATTGCAATATTATTTTTAATTAAATAAAGATAAATTCAAATTTGAATTTATGAATCATCAAGAGCTATTATTAGAGAATTGATGGATCACGAGATGCCAGGAGGCCTTAAAGAATGACTTTATCTCAAGAAGATGTAATTTTCTCCCTGATTGCTTGATTTTTAAAAAATTATAGTCGTTGGAATCAGAAGAAGGAGAGCTATGCCATGGAGCCATCAATATATTAATTTTTGAAAGTTTTCCTTTCCAAAATTACAGGTTTTCCTCGTTCCTTGAGTGGTGCCTCGAAAGGTGGAGGTACAATTAATGAAGCAAATAAGGCCAATAACAATGATTGATTGTTTCCTAAATTCTGGCCTAGATTCTAGGGTTTATTCCTTATTTCTCTCAACAACTCAGAATTTTCTATAAATGTAAATGGGGTGCTTATTTCGAAGAGTTGGACACTTTTCAATCTTCCCCTCTCTTCACCAACTTGTTGTGAATTTGTAGGCTCTCAAGCCTTTCTTTTCAAGACTGTAATGAAAACTATTGCCTCTTCTGAATGTATGATGCATTGTGCACGTTGTTGAAGTAATAAAAGTGTGTGTTTTGTGACTAATCTCGGTCCTTTCATCCTTCTATACTTCTTTATGCCTTTTCTCATGCTTATAGGTACACCTTTGTGTGAGTTAGTGTTTCTATTGTAGGTTCTTAGAGTTCTATGATTATCAAGTGGAGCATTGCATGCAGGCGAGTTGTTGTAAAATCCCCATTTTAAGATACTAGAACAAGGGAATTTTTTTATACAACGTTCCCTGTTATGAATTATATAATTCAAACACACGTTCAAGTTTTAATAATTGTTCTCTGTCCAACTAATGCAGTTTGGATCACACAATTTCTTTTTAAAACCAATGTTCTCTGTTCACATACTTGCAATATGGAACACACATTCAATGCCATTCAATCATATAACAGTTACCATATGCTGCTGTAAATGACTCGAAGAACTACCGATCTCCCATTTTATGGCTCGGAGTTTCAGTGATCTCTCATTTCATGACTCGGCGACTTACCGATCCTTCATGTTAATCCATGCATTGTATAATGAATATACAGGGTTCTCTTACCATTTCCAGTTATCGAAGTGATCCATTTAAGAAGCCTATCTGAATATCTATTACTGATATTCGTTTGACATCCTGCATCTTAAACTAGGTGATTAGGACAACGTAACCAGCACTTGCGATACTTTGGCCAAATATTTTCACATGATTTGCATGATCATATTCCTAAATGTGGTACACATTAGTGGAATATGTCCTTCACCTCACTAAATCTGTTATCTAGAATGGTCTTTTCTGGTCTCTTCCAGTCCCTCCATTTTAAGGTCAAGCTCTAACCCCAACTAGCAATATGAACGAGTATAGGAAGTTACTCATGGTAACTAAAGATACGCAGACATACGGTGTCATCCCTAGACGACTCCGTGTGTCTAGTTACCTTTATTCCTCCGGAGTCACTCCGTATACGTGATCACATTCCTATCCCCAGCCAAGAACTTAGTATCCAACTTATGTAAACTTGATGAATTAATTCGGGAGGGCATTGTAATATGTCAGCTATAACATTGTGTCGTCATGAAGGTTCCGCCTTCATGAAGACACCATATTGTAGCTGGCATATGTCAATGTCCTGAATCCTCTCATCAAGAGTACACATCCAGCTCAGTGTGATTTGGTTATGATCTTAATATTTAAGATCAACTTTCAGCAACCACGCTGATCCTTAAACCTCGTTCTCGTTACAGTTGTATGTAGCTAAGAGAGACTTAATTTGTCTTCTAGCGTAATATACATCCTCTCCTTCATACCGAAGGGTTGCATATTCTCTTCTTGGTTCCTTTCTTTAATCTTTGGACTAATCAGTCCATTACCGATAAACTTAATAAGTTTAACCTATTAAACTTAACCAAGTTTTTCCACAACCGTAAACAAATTCAGAATTCCATCTTATTAGACGTCATTTAAATGAGGTCTAAATTTTAAATGAACTTATTCATTTGTTCTCCTTAACCCTACTTCAGTTAAGGTCTGTTAACAATAGATATGTTTTCCCATATCTATATTTTCTGAATTTAAACATTCGAGGCTATTAACGGAGTCCGAATACAAGGTTCGGCTGCTCCCAAGTTATTTGATATTCCTTAGCTTTCAAGCTAATCCCGAATACCTTTCAATTAGGAGATCATGTTTACCTAAATCCTTTTTAATGTCAATTTAAAATTCATCTTAACCCAAGTATGAACTAATTGTACATTTCAACGTAAAAGTTGCATTCAGGTAAGAATAGATGTTATTTCCTTTTAAATTCATCCATTAACATTGGATAATTCCAAATCAAGGAATAATGTTATATTCTCAAACTTATTCAACAATATCAAACTGATATAGTCATTAAAATATCACACTTTTACTTGTATTCATCCATCGGTCTTACAATCTATACATTTTCCAGTCCAAACGACTGGACTTGTTTATATCAAACAACATTACAACTCATAAAGATAGAAGAATGTAATTTCTTCCTTTCTCATTTCCTCGTAGAGGAGTAATAGCTATCAATACAATCCATCTTCAGTTAATCAAAAGAAGTATCAGAAAACAACCATGTCTTCATTTATAACCAAGTTCCATCTGTAAAATTACTTGCACGGGTCAGTTCGTTGAACTGAGCATATTAAGCACTTGTCATTAAAATGAGGTGCTTTTAATTAACTGTCTCAATAAAAGAACCCTGCTTTTATGAAACGTTAAAATGAACATCATCCAAGAATTAAGTACCGAAAAGAATGAACAACATAACAACTCAATCATCTAATTACCATCCCAATCAGAAAAGGATTACTGCCCTCTTTCCCGAATAATTATTACAAGAAGTAATTTCCTTCAAACATTTCAGATTACAAACATCTGTAAGAACTGAAAATACAATTATGCAAACTGTTGTTCTAATCATAAATGCTGTAATTTCCATTCCCTTACATTAGTTAGAGAAAGATTCACAATTAGATTTTTAAATAAGACTTCCAGCAGAACCATTTCCTTTCCTTTCATGCTACTCATCTAATTTCAACAATCAAACGCTGAAGGGAAAAGTAAACAGCAATTAAATGTAGATGTTTAAAGCAAGGCAGTACAAATTCATTTCATAACAGTTACAGATTTACCAATTATGAAAGAAGAATTGAACACTAATTCAAATTATCCATCCACACTCTTTTTTTTTTTTTTCTCTTAGCTACATTGAGTATTTAATCCAGGCGTGATACTAATCAATGGTAACACTTCAAAGTGAAATACATAAAATTATTAATCGGATACAAGGAAAAAGGATCATATTACCTCTTTGCACTGTTTAACCAAATATCCGCTATTTAGCACAAACATGATCCAACAATATGATTCTTTCCGCATAATATATTTCCCTTTAAAATAATTCACTCTACAGACATTTATGTCTTTATAACATGTAGAGTGTACAACAATCATAACAAGTCACACTTTCATCCTAATAATGAGAGAATTCAGTTTCCAGCAGTAAGGTAATAAATCCATTCATATTCTGTTTTAATGAAAACAATGAAGAATTTATCATCCGTATATTATATATATAAATATATATATATTGAGTTCAACAAGACGCAACATATAACTTGCATGTTCTACCCAGTCCATTCTATAGACTGGCTATCCTATTCCCATCCATATCAAAACTTCCTTTCAATCAGGCATATACGAATACCAAGAACAAGTAGGTAGAACATCGTATCCATCTTAGAGCAAACAATGTAAAGATGCTACTATGCTCTTACTGTTACTAGAAGGATTCATACCTCATGCCTTTGTATTATAACCAGAGGAATAGTTATACAGACAGCCTTGTCAAATATTTTTACGGCTTTCTATATCCATTAACGCACACAATTCATAAATAACAATTTGCACTTTGTTGTTACCTACAACAAGTTCAACCCGTAATGCACAGTGAAGCTCTATTGCCATTATTTCCAGAATTCAAAACAACAGGAAGAGAAAAATTCATTCCATTAATTATTTCAATAAGAAAACACTCATTTTCCTCAAAACACAACAAGAATACTCAAGTCGAGTTCGTTTTATAATGACAGCTCAAACTAGACATCATACGAATCATTTCATCCTTCCATTTTTACAAAAAAATCACAACACTCAGAAATAATGCACGCATAGCTAATACATTCCACCACTCAAACCCATATTGGCAATAGAACGAATGTCCAACACTTTCAAAACAAACTCACACAGCTTGAACAATTTCATTCAATTTACCCATTGCAAAGAAATACCCAATTCGAATTCTTTCCCAACAGACATTTCAACCCGAAAATCACATTAACTAATCAACCATTCCATTCAAAACAACAACATCAGTAAATTAAATCGCCCCTCAAGAACAGACTTATTTCATTCACCTATTTCACAAAAGAATTATCCAAGTCGTACTCAGCAAGGAAAAATGACTCAACCAAAATCACTTCAACATAACAATCAAATCAAATAGCCAAAACCCCCATCATAAGAGCAGGGTTGTTTTAATGAGACTATTAAGCAAAAGCAAACGGTTTAAGGAGAAGGGCTTAACATGCCTATTTTTTTTTTTTTTTGTGGTTCGAAGAAAACCGCACCCACTGGAGTTGTTTCTCTCCACGACGTCCTCGGCGAGCTTTACAACCCGGTCCCCTAACTTCCCATGAGGCTCCAAAATAGCCTTTCTTCTCCAAGAACAAAGATAATAACCAAAATACAGCAGGTTCGACAGAACCATGGAGGAACAAAATACAGAGCAACTAAAAACCCAATGCACACAACAACAAACAAACTTCCTTCACAATCCTCTTTCCAAGGCGAGCTGGTCGCTAAGACCAATGCCATTGAATGCATTGAATGCATTCCTTTTTCCTTTTTCCTCACGCCACCGCCGACTCAAGTTGGCGAGTTACTAATTTCAAATTTTTGCATGTAATCATGGTTTAGTTTCACAACTAGTTGGACGCCTCCAACTTTCCCCATGTTCCCGCCAAACTTGGCACTGCAACCTGTAAGGACGTCATTCATTGTCCTAATAAATTTCCAACCTTCCCTCCTTATCCTTTCCATCCACATGGGTCCATGCGTCCCCTTCCTTAGGTTAGGATTAGTTTAGGATTTTAATAGTCCATATCTAGGTCATTCGCCTAGTTCATAGGTTAATAGAATTTATATCTATTTTCACCCTTATGAAATCTAAAATCCATATAGGATAGTAGTTAGGGTATAAGATAAAACTTAGGGGTAGGTTAGGGTTTAGTCCCCTAATATTTAATTAATTAGTTTCCAATCAAGTTCTTCCGCCTGATAGTCGTATTCAACACAATGCAGGACGTTTCGTCCTATGTTCCACATACCTGTGCCACTTGCATCTAGGCCCTTATCGTCTTACGTTGTCTAGCGTTACAATGGTGTGTGGTTCGAGAATCAAACCTTTTTCATTGGCATCTATGTACCAGATATTCATACCTGTAATCAGGTGCTGCAACCTTTATATCAACCTTCAGTCTGGTTTAGAAGTAAATCGACAAAGTGATCACAAGAAGGCCACAACATACCTTGGATCAATGGAATTGATTCAAGGTGTGTTGTCAATCAGCGAATAGAGTTCATCAAGCATACGACAAGTCTGTTGTCTCATTAGCAATCACACAAGCAATAATAACTTCTGTCCCAAGTAACAAATTACAGCAAACAAGGGTCCAGATTAGCAACACATTCCTCTAAGATCAAAAGATGTGTCTTAACATATTTATCTTCATTTCTGTTACAACATCATGAAAAGTAATTACCATGATAACTTACAAAAATCAAGGCGTTACATTCCTCCCTTCTTAAAGAATCATCGTCCCGATGATCAAATTAACCAATTCAAAGAGTTTCTAGGATAAAATTCAGTTATTTTCCTTCCATTCATAAGTTCATACCAAAAACAGATTCACTCTTTAAAACAGTGTTTTAAGATAACTGTAAAATAGACCAATAATTGTCTAAATTTGGTAGAATTATCAATTTTGAATTTCAATTTCGATCAAACAAGTATGGAAAAGCAGATCTCATTTCTTCGAGACTTTCGCAAGTTGCACTTTCTTTTCTTTGAAATGGTCCCCCTTTGGACCTTACATTGATTCACTTCACGATTTCTTAAGTACAAGTTGGCGAGTTCAAAGACTCGAATGGGCTTAACCATGATTATTCCTGGGTCTTGGACATGCAAGGAATTCCAATTCAACACATGTGATAAATCTGTTACGTATTTCTTAAGTAAAGAAATATGAAAAACATCATGCATTTGTGATAAAGTAGGAGGTAATGCTAGACGATAAGCTACAGGGTTGATTATTTCAACAATTTCAAAAGGTCCCACATAACATGGCGACAACTTGGCAGCCTTGCCAAAAGTTATTGAGCTCTTTTTCGGCTTAACCCCAAGAAATACCTTCTCACCCAGTTTATAATTCCTATCAACCCACTTTAAGTCTGCATAACTCTTTTGCCTATTGGCAGCCTCCTTTAGATGTTCTGAATCGTTTTGATTTGTTGTTCCATTTCCGTGAGGATTTAAGCCCAATTACCTCTCTATCCTCTATCGTTGTCTCAACTAATAGGGGTTTTGCATTTTCTTCCATATAATGCTTCAAAAGGCACCATTTTTAAAGAGGCGTGGTATGTATTATTGTAGGCAAATTCAACCAGTGGAAGGTATTCCTCCCATTTATACTGCTGGTCCATGCAATACATTCTTAACATATCCTCTAAAACTTGATTGACTCTCTCGGTCTGTCCATCCATCTCTGGATGATATGCAGAGCTGAAGTTTAATTTAGTTCCCAAGGCCACATTAAGCGTTTGCCAAAACCTTGATGTCATCCTCGGATCTCTGTCCGATATGATCAATTTAGGTATTCCATGCAATCTGAAAATTTCATGTACAAATCTTCTTGCTAACACTGGTGCATCATCTTTCAAATTACCAGCAATGAAGTGTGCCACTTTGGTTAATTTGTCAACGACAACCAGGATGATATCATGCTTATTCCTTGACATAGGCAATCCTTGAACGAAATCCATCGTTATCACTTGCCATTTGTACTGTGGAATGCTGTGGGGATACAATAATCTAGCGGGATGCATATGTTCCACCTTAACATGCTGACATTCCAAGTAGTGTGTTACAAATTCCACCACATCCTTTTTCATTCCCTTCCAGAAGTATTGCTGCTTAAGATCAGCAAGCATTTTCGTAATGCCAGGGTGTCCAGAAAAAGGTGAATTATGAAATTCAGTTAACAATTTCCTTCTTAAATCATTTTCCAAGGGTATATATACCTGTTTCGAACCTCAAAATTCCTTCATTGTATCAAAACAAAATCCTTTATACCTCACATCCTTTGGATCTGTAGCAAGTGCTATTTTGACTTGCTAGAAATAAGGATCTGATTCCAAGGCATCTTTCACCTCATCCTTAAACTGAGTTCTTAACGTTATAAGAGTAGAGATGTGCTTCCTTCGACTCAGAGCATCTGCCACTCTATTTTCCTTGCCCTTGATGTAGCTTATATCAAAATCATACTGAGACAGAAATTCTAACCATCGTCGTTGTCTTGCATTCAGATTGGGCTGAGTAAAAATATACTTCAACCCCAGATGGTCAGTTTTTAACTCAAAAGGTTTGCCTAAAAGGTAATGCCTCCACATTTGAAGTGCATGTACAATGGCAGTGAGCTCTAGGTCGTGTGGAGCATAATTCTGTTCATGTAACTTAAGCTTTCTGCTTTCATAAGCTATGACATGGTTATTCTATAACAGAATGCCTCCAAGGCCTTCTCCCGACGCATCCGTTACAACCATAAAATTTCCATTTGGATCTGGTACAGTTAAAATAGGTGCTGAAGTTAACTATTCCTTTAAATTTTTAAAGGCAGATTCACATTTGTCAGTCCAGACAAATTTCTTATCCTTCTTTTGCAGTGAAGTGATTGGGGCAGCAATTTTTGAAAAATCCTTAACGAACTTTCTATAATATCCTACCAAGCCCATGAAGCTTCTTACTTCATGCACGTTCTTAGGCGTAGGCCACTCGGTTATAGCTGCGATCTTTGAAGGGTCTATAGCTATTCCGTTCTTGCTTATAACGTGTCCCAAATAATGCACCTCTGCATCATAAAAGGAACATTTTGACAGTTTACCATACAACTTCCTCTTTCTTAAAACTTCCAGCACTATCCTTAAATGTTCTTGGTGCTCTTTGACATTTTTAGAGTATATAAGAATTTCGTCTAAGAATACAAGCACAAACTTGTCTAGGTATTCTTGAAAAATATTATTCATCAAATTCATGAAGGCGGTAGGTTCATTTGTCAACCCAAAAGGTAACAACGTGAATTCATAATTCCCGTACCTTGTCCTAAAAGCTGTTTTATGAATATCTTCTTCCTTTATTCTCAGCTGATGATACCTAGATCGAAGATCTATTTTTGAATAGACTGATGCTCCATGCATCTGGTCGAATAGATCATCAATCCTAGGAAGTGGGTATCGATTCTTAATAGTTGCCTTGTTTAACATTTTGTAATCAATGCACAGTCTCAATGTGCCATCCTTTTTCTTTACAAAAATTACCAGCGCTCCCCATGGTGAGACACTCGGTCTTATCAGCCCCTTAGTCAAAAGTTCCTGTAATTGAGCCTTTAGCTCTACCAACTCGAGGGTGGTCATTCTATAAGGTTCCTTAGATATGGGTTCAGTTCCTGGCTTGATCTCTATTGCAAAGTCAAACTCTCATTTGGGTGGAAGACCTGGTAATTCCTCCGGAAATACATCTCTGAAATCCCTTAATAATGGATATCTTTCCATGAAATCATTATCTTCCTCAGCATTTTCTATCATTTTTACTGCATACAAGGTGCAGCCTCTATTTTTAGCCCTTTTTAGTTGCATAGCTGTTAGTTTTCTAACTACAACCTCACGCCTTACACCTTGAATGACTGCTGCTTTCTGCAGGTCATCAAAACAACAAATTTGTTTTTCATAATAGTCGACCTTTGCCTTATGTTCTGCCAACCAGTTAACTCCAATAATGATGTCATATGATCCTAAAGGAGTGACATACAGGTCAACTTCGGTGGAGAAACTGGGCAAGTCAAGAATTGCCCCAAAAAGGCACATTTCAACTGTATGGACAACATTATTCCCATAATGCACTGTCCATGTCTTATCCATCCGTTCAACTTTCCTTTTTAATTTCATTGCAAGTTTAGTAGAAATAAAGCATTCAGTAGCTCCAGTATCAAAAAGTATGACTACAGGTGTACCGAATAACTTACCCAGGAACTTCTATAGGCGTAACTTGCTTTTCAGCTTGTCTGTTAGCCACCGCGTGTATCCTATGCTGCTGATCGCGATCATCCTTTTTAGAGGACAGTGACTCACGTAATGGTCCTTTCCACAGTTGAAGCATCCTCCAACTGGCCCTTTCCTAGGCTCAAATTTGTTACTAGCTTTGAAGTTATCATTCTGGCTTCCATAAGACTTTTGTCCATTGCCACTAACTTTTGCGAAGTTGTTCCGCACACTATTTAGAGGTTTGTTCATTATAGATTTCTTGTTGTTATCTACAACAATTTTTTTTTCACACCAAAC
This sequence comes from Taxus wallichiana var. yunnanensis, assembly GCA_018340775.1. Lineage (NCBI taxonomy): Eukaryota > Viridiplantae > Streptophyta > Pinopsida > Cupressales > Taxaceae > Taxus > Taxus wallichiana. The sequence goes on from CM031244.1 coordinate 169,922,190, forward strand.
CTTTTCCAAGGCCCCCTTTTGGGTACGAGAGACGAAGAAGAGTTGGGAATCTTCTTCCTTATCTCTTCCCTATGAGTAGAAATTACTCTCAATTTCTGTTCCTGTCTTATTGCCTTTTCAACAACTCCTTCCATGGTGGTTGGACCGTGGACATCCACTTTGCCACCAATGATGGGATTTAGTCCCATTATGAACTTTTGTATTCTAAACTTCTCGTCAGCTTGGTACTGCGGCACATACTTGAGGAGTTTAGTAAACCCTTCCCAGTATTCTGTCACCGTCAGCCTTCCTTGCGACCAGTTCTGAAATTCAGTCATTTTCCTATCAAAATAGAGTTGAGGCAGCCACCATTGCCTAAAGTAACCCTTAAATTGATCCCAAGTTATGTTTGATTCGACAATATTCAACTCAACCTTACGGTTGTCCCACCATGATGATGCTTCATGAGAAAGCTGATATGCTCCCCATATCGCTTTGGTCTCCTCGGAGAAGTTTCTTATTGCAAAGTACTTCTCCATTTCACTGAGCCAATTTTCAGCTCCGTCCCCAAGGGTTGTTCCATCAAACTTTGGAGGACTTATTCTCTTTATGTCATTTGTAAGTTCAGTTGTTAATATTTCTTTTTTATTTTCAGGATGATTAGGAGCATTCACATTACTATTATCAACACCCAGATTCCCTCCATTGGTGTTGTCCATGGAGGTGGCTGATCATTTATATCAGCTTCTTCTTCCTCCTCTTCATTTCCCATTGACTCGTTGTTCCAAAACAGTCAAACGATCTCTCGTATCTAGTAGGGCAACAAGGATTTCATCCAGCTTTTGAGCAGTAGTTGCTTCTCCACCTAGTAACGGGTTGTTCGCAGCATTTCCTCTTGTTCTGACCATTTTCTGTTCAATAAGAAAATGTAAACCTATTAAATTGTGGACTCATTAGGTCCAAGAGTCCGTAACCTTCACTCGATACCAAGATGTAACATTCCCATTTTAAGATACTAGAACAAGGGAATTTTTTTATACAACGTTCCCTGTTATGAATTATATAATTCAAACACACGTTCAAGTTTTAATAATTGTTCTCTATCCAACTAATGTAATTTGGATCACACAATTTCTTTTTAAAACCAATGTTCTCTGTTCACATACTTGCAATATGGAACACACATTCAATGTCATTCAATCATATAACATTACCATATATTCTTTGTAAATGACTTGAAGAACCACCGATCTCCCATTGTATGGCTCGGAGTTTCAGCGATCTCTCATTTCATGACTCGGTGACTTACCAATCCTTCATGTTAATCCGTGCATTGTATAATGAATATACAGGGTTCTCTTACCGTTTCTGGTTATCAAAGTGATCCATTTAAGAAGCCTATCTGAATATCTCATATCGATATTCGTCTGACATCCTGCATCTTAAACTAGGTGATTAGGACAACGCAACCAACACTTGCGATACTTTGGCCAAAGATTTTCACATGCTTTGCATGATCATATTCCTAGATGTGGTACACATCATTGGAATACGTCCTTCACCTCACTTCGTCTATTATCTAGAATGGTCTTTCCTGGTCTCTTCCAGTCCTTCCGTTTAAGGTCAAGCTCTAATCCCCAACTAGCAATATGAACGAGTATAGGAAGTTACTCATGGTAACTAAAGATACGCAGACATACGGTGTCGTCCCTAGATGACTCCGTGTGTCTAGTTACCTTTAGTCCTCCGGAGTCACTCCGTATACGTGATCACATTCCTATCCCCAGCCAAGAACTTAGTATCCAGCTTATGTAAACTTGATGAATTAATTCGGGAGGGCATTGTAATATGTCAGCTATAACATTGTGTCGTCATGAAGGTCCCGCCTTCATGAAGACACCATATTGTAGCTGGCGTATGTCAATGTCCTACGGAATCCTCTCATCGAGAGTACACATCCAAACTCTCAAGTGTGATTTGGTTATAATCTTAATATTTAAGATCAACTTTCAGCAACCATGTTGATCCTTAAACCTCGTTCTCGTTACAGTTGTATGTAGCTAAGAGAGACTTAATTTATCTTCCAATGTAATATACATCCTCTCCTTCATACCGAAGGGTTGCATATTCTCTTCTTGGTTCCTTTCTTTAATCTTTGGACTAATCAGTCCATTACCGATAAACTTAATAAGTTTAACCTATTAAACTTAACCAAGTTTTTCCACAACTGTAAACAAATTCAGAATTCCATCTTATTAGACGTCATTTAAATGAGGTCTAATTTTTAAATGAACTTATTCATTTGTTCTACTTAACCCTACTTAGTTAAGGTATTCTTACAATAGATATGTTTTCCCATATCTATATTTTCTGAATTTAAACATTCGAGGCTATTAACGGAGTCCGAATACAAGGTTCGGCTGCTCCTAAGTTATTTGATATTCCTTAGCTTTCAAGCTAATCCGAATACCTTTCAATTAGGAGATCATGCTTACCTAAATCCTTTTAATGTCAATTTAAAATTCATCTTAACCCAAGTATGAACTAATTGTACATTTCAACGTAAAGGTTACATTCAGGTAAGAATAGATGTTATTTCCTTTAAAATTCATCCATTAACATTGGATAATTCCAAATCAAGGAATAATGTTATATTCTCAAACTTATTCAACAATATCAAACTGATACAGTCATTAAAAATATCACACTTTTACTTGTATTCATCCATCGGTCTTACAATCTATACATTTTCCAGTCCAAACGACTAGACTTGTTTATATCAAACAACATTACAACTCATAAAGATAGAAGAATGTAATTTCTTCCTTTCTCATTTCCTCGTAGAGGAGTAATAGCTATCAATACAATCCATCTTCAGTTAATCAAAAGAAGTATCAGAAAACAACCATGTCTTCATTTATAACCAAGTTCCATCTGCAAAATTACTTGCACGGGTCAGTTCGTTGAACTGAGCATATTAAGCACTTGTCATTAAAATGAGGTGCTTTTAATTAACTGTCTCAATAAAAGAACCCTGCTTTTATGAAACGTTAAAATGAACATCATCCAAGAATTAAGTACCGAAAAGGATGAACAACATAACAACTCAATCATCTAATTACCATCCCAATCAGACAAAGGATTACTGCCCTCTTTCCTGAATAATTATTACAAGAAGTAATTTCCTTCAAACATTTCCAGATTACAAACATCTGTAAGAACTGAAAATACAATTATGCAAACTGTTGTTCTAATCATAAATGCTGTAATTTCCATTCCCTTACATTAGTTAGAGAAAGATTCACAATTAGATTTTTAAATAAGACTTCCAGCAGAATCATTTTCCTTTCCTTTCATGCTACTCGTCTAATTTCAACAATCAAACACTGAAGAGAAAAGTAGACAGCAATTAAATGCAGATGCTCAAACCAAGGTAGTACAAATTCATTCCATAACAATTACAGATTTACCAACTGTATGAAAGAAGAATTGAACACTAATTCAAATTATCCATCCACACTCTTTTTCTTTTCTCTTAGCTACACTGAGTATTTAATCCAGGCGTGATACCAATCAATGGTAACAATTCAAAGTGAAATATATAAAATCATTAATCGGATACAAGGAAGAAGGATCATATTACCTCTTTGCACTGTTTAACCAAATATCTGCTATTTAGCACAGACATGATCCAACAATATGATTCTTTCCGCATAATATATTTCCCTTTAAAATAATTCACTCTACAGACATTTACGTCTTTATAACATGTAGAGTGTACAGCAATCACAACAAGTCACACTTTCATCCTAATAATGAGAGAATTCACTTTCCAGCAGCAAGGAATAAATCCATTCATATTCTGTTTTAATGAAAACAATGAAGAATTTATCATCCGTATATTATATATATAAATATATATATATATATATATATATATATATATATATATATATATATATATTGAGTTCAGCAAGATGCAGCATATAACTTGCATGTTCTACCCAGTCCATTCTATAGACTGGCTATCCTATTCCCATCCATATCAAAACTTCCTTTCAATCAGGCACATACGAATACCAAGAACAAGTAGGTAGAACATCGTATCCATCATAGAGCAAACAATGTAAAGATGCTACTATGCTCTTACTGTTACTAGAAGGATTCATACCTCATACACTGTATTATAACCAGAGGAACAGTTATACAGCAGCCTTGTCAAATATTTTTACGGCTTTCTATATCCATTAACGCACACAATTCATAAATAACAATTTGCACTTTGCTGTTACCTACAACAAGTTCAACCCGTAATGCACAGTGAAGCTCTATTGCCATTATTTCCAGAATTCAAAACAACAGGAAGAGAAAAATTCATTCCATTAATTATTTCAATAAGAAAACACTCATTTTCTTCAAAACACAACAAGAATACTCAAGTCGAGTTCGTTTTATAATGACAGCTCAAACCAGACATCATACGAATCATTTCATCCTTCCATTTTTACAAAAAAAGCACAACACTCAGAAATAATACATGCATAGCTAATACATTCCACCACTCAAACCCATATTGGCAATAGAACGAATGTCCAACACTGTCAAAACAAACTCACACAAAGCATGAACAATTTCATTCAATTTACCCATTTGCAAAGAAATACCCAATTCAAATTCTTTCCCAACAGACATTTCAACCCAAAAATCACATTAACTAATCAACCATTCCATTCAAAACAACAACATCAGTAAATTAAATTGCCCCTCAAGAACAGACTTATTTCATTCACCTATTTCACAAAAGAATTATCCAAGTCGTACTCAGCAAGGAAAAATGACTCAACCAAAATCGCTTCAACATAACAATCGAATCAAATAGCCAAAACCCCCATCATAAGAGCAGGGTTGTTTTAATGAGACTATTAAGCAAAAGCAAACGGTTTAAGGAGAAGGGCTTAACATGCCTATTTTTTTTTGTGATTTGAAGAAAACCGTGCCCACTGGAGTTGTTTCTCTCCACGGCGTCCTCGGCTAGGCTTTCCAACCAGTCCCCTAACTTCCACAGGCTCCAAAAATAGCCTCGCTTCTCCAAGAACAGAGATAATAACCAAAATACAGCAGGTTTGACAGAACCATGGAGGAACAAATGCAGAGCAACTAAAAACCCAATGCACACAACAACAAACAAACTTCCTTCCCAATCCTCTTTCCAGGGCGAGCTGGTCGCTAAGACCAATGCCATTGAATGCATTGAATGCATTCCTTTTTCCTTTTTCCTCATGCCACCACCGACTCAAGTTGGCGAGTTACTAATTTCAAATTTTTGCATGCAATCATGGTTTAGTTTCACAACTAGTTGGACACCTCCAACTTTCCCCATGTTCCTGCCAAACTTGGCGCTGCAACCTGTAAGGACGTCATTCATTGTCCTATTAAATTTCCTACCTTCCCTCCTTATCCTTTCCATCCACATGGGTCTATGCATCCCCTTCCTTAGGTTAGGATTAGTTTAGGATTTTAATAGTCCATATCTAGGTCATTCGCCTAGTTCATAGGTTAATAGAATTTATATCTATTTTCACCCTTATGAAATCTAAAATCCATATAGGATAGTAGTTAGGGTATAAGATAAAACTTAGGGGTAGGTTAGGGTTTAATCCCCTAATATTTAATTAATTAGTTTCCAATCAAGTCTTTCCGCCTGACAGTCGTATTCAACACAATGCAGGATGTTTCATCCTATGTTCCACATACCTGTGCCACTTGCATCCAGGCCCTTATCGTCTTACGTTGTCTAGCGTTACAACGGTGTGTGGTTCGAGAATTGATCTGAAAACGTGAGATGTATTTTTTATCACTTTTAAAAGTTTCCAAAGATCGTGATTTTCTTAACCAATTTTTAAGTATTCTTAACTCCACAAATTGATTAAATTCTGATTATTTTGCATCCATAGAAGTGCGGAAAACTTGTGTAGCAAATAAATAATCAGAAAACTGAAACATTCAGATAACAAAAGAGATTGTTTACGGGGTTCAGAAATTCCTACGTCCCCGGGTTTAGATTGAACCGATCCATTAATAATATTGAAATGTAAGTACAATAAATCTTACAAACAACCAATAATGAATCAAAACCTGCAAATGAGCTGATCAATGTCCCAAGAACTCTGAAAAATAGCAGAAACTGTCCCAAGAACGATCCGTGGCTCCTACAGTGTTTTCACAATGTGATCTCCCTGCAATTGTGTTAGAAAAACACCTAAAAATGGAGATTTAAAAACATTATATGAAAAATAATCATATATCTGAGATCAGATCTGAATTCTAAACACTTTTCATGTTTACACCAAGTCACAATTCGGACCAGAAGTGCATTGAAATTCGTGTTTTCCAACTAGCTGTCTTGAAGATCCCTGTGAAAATCTACATTCAAAGCTTCCAAAAATAGGTTAAAATTAAACAAAAAACATCAAATATTATATGGTTGGAATTGTCTCAGAATTCTCTACATTTCATCTTTTTACTCCGAGGTCCCAATCTGAGCACAAGGCCTTCAAAAATTGCGCTCTCTGAGACTACCTCCTCTTCTGGCTTTTACACTGACCTGCACCCATGTATAAGGGAAGCGCCCCATTTTATAATTTGTTGTGATACCTTGGTGGGTTGGCTGGCGGATTGGTTTTAGACCCATGAGGTTAGGGGATCAAATCCCGCCTCCTATTGTCTTGCCATGGATTTTGTTAAAGCGGTCAAAGGAAAGCATTTAATAATGCTAAAGTTGTTGAGTTTTTAATTGGTTTTTGAGCCGTTTTTGGTGGAAAGGATAAGGATGGCGCATGGATAGACATAGCCATAGTATTTTTAGGTACCTATAATAATGCTTATGGAGGTTAACCAAATATAATGCATGGAATATGTAATATGGATTTGGATTAAATGCGTGGAATATGGAAAGTGGACTTACCAAGTAAATATAATTTCGACCCATGTAATGTGGTATGGAAATAATTAACTTGGTCAATAATATATATTCCACTTGTCATCTCCCGATAGGAAATTCGATCGAATTCAACGAGTGGTGCCAAGCCACGTGTCACAGTGCGATTCGTCAATATTTACCCATTGACCATAGTTTGACTTTCCCGATGTCTGAACTTTGACCGAACATATCTAGAGCTCCCGATGTCCGTTTGTCGCGTTCTCACAGTCGTTGGAAAGCTCTCGAGATGATATTCTGCACTAACACCATTTAGTGATTTTTAGGGAATTTTTTCAAAAATTATCCCCTGATCAAGAATCAAACCTTTTCATTGGCATCTATGTACGGATATTCATACCTCGTAATCAGTGCCGCAACCTTTATATCAGCCTTGATCTGGTTTAGAAGTAAATCAAAAAAGCGATCACAAGAAGGCCACAGCATACCTTGGATCAATGGAATTGATTCAAGGTGTGTTGTCAATCAGCAAATAGAGTTCATAAAGTATACGACCATCTGTTGTCTCATTAGCAATCACACAAGCAATAATAACTTCTATCCCAAGTATCAAATTACAGAAAACAAGGGTCCAAATCAGCAACACATTCCTCTAAGATCAAAAGATGTGTCTTAACATATTTATCTTCATTTCTGCAGTTACAACATCATGAAAAGTAATTACCATTATAACTTACAAAAATCAAAGCGTTACAGTTGTGGTGCTTGTTCACCCTTCTCAAGTTCACCCTTCTTTACTGGTAGAATGATAAATTATTGTGGTCGATTGAGTTTAACAAAGGGAACATGTGATTCCTAGTTTGTGGTATTCTATACCCTCTCTAAGTTGCAGTAGGTGAAGTTGACTTGTGGTGCACACACCCTCTTCAAATTAACCCTTCCCGAGTCTAGCAACAACCCTTTCTTGGTGCATCACCACTTATAGTATAGTTTTTATTTCCTTGCAAATATCTCTCCCTAATCCCTTGAAATGTTAGCATAGGTCTAGTTAGCCAATTTTCTTGCATTAGGAGTAGTGTAGTTCTTAGTTTAGGAAGAGGAAGCTGACCTTCTCTCGGAGGTTCACCTCAAGCCCAAGTCCCACAGCTTGAGAGGTGATCCCATGTTACCCAATCACACCAAATGTCATGTTCACCTTCAGGCCATTCAGGGGTGTAATGGTTTGGTGACAACAAGTAACCATTAGAATCTAATAAATTAGCATAGAATAATAAGGGATTTTTACCTTTCTTTGGATGATGACAAAATAGGATAGTTCCTTGTTGATGTATTATTTGATTAGATCCTTGGTTGTGGTTGTTTGGGACTAACCAGCAAGTTGAAAATCATTAATTTCACCTTGAAATTTGACTTCAACTTATAAATTTCTCCTTTTCATCAAACCCTTATTTTTCCCTTTCTTCATGATTCATGGTTGCTTCCTTTTTCCTTGTCAATAATGAAGATCTCTTTACCTTATACTCTTGTAAGTGTTGTTTCCCTTGAGTGGCTATCAATCTAGCAGCCCTATCTTTTTGCCACTCCTCACACTTTATTTGAGTTTCCATTACATCCTTCTTGCTTGTAGATATGAATTTATTCTCCTGTCTAATATCAACATTTGGTTCCTTTAAAAGTATACCTTTCTCTATCAAGGGTTATTCATTCTGCAACCGCTAGGTGTCATAAATTCATCATTAAGCATAAAAGGGTTTTTATCTTGGATGGGATTCTCCTTAACTTCCTTCATTCGATCGAAGGACCTCTCCTCCATAGCGATGAAACATTCATCTTCTCGGCATATTGTACTTCTTGTTTTGGCTCTAGGGTTATTTTCGAAGTAATGTCCTTCCATCCTAAATTTGATGAAATTTGTGAAAGACATTGCCTCCCAAAACTCCTCTAGTATTTCTCGATATTCTTCAAGCAACATCATGTAGCCATGATCTTTTCTAGGGATCCCTTGTGGAGTGAATTCCTCCTTAGCCATGAATTGGGATTCGTAGGGCCTTGTGAAAGGAATTTTCTCCTTTGATTGACGTGAGTTTTAGGAAGAATCTTCCTCTTTGGCCAAATCACCACCTTGCAACTTTTGGATGGATAGGGTAAGCTGACTCAATGCCTCCATCATTCCTTGTGTTTTCATAATCATCTCCAATTTTTCTTCTTTGGACTATGTTGTCTTCTTCTTTTCCCTTCTCTAATAATACTAGATATCATTTTCATCTGCCATGCTTCACCTTTGGATGGGACGAAAGAGATTTGATACCAATGTAATGTACATTTTTGGGGACCTAAAGAAATGGCCACAAACTCTCAAATTAGATTTACAAAGTTGTTGTTATAACCTTGCAAATCTACAAATTAAACCTTGTTCTACTAAGAACGACTGATTTCGGGTTTCAACCCCACAAAGGCAAGAAATTTAATTTTGAATGCCCTAGATATAGAGATATGAATTTCACGAAAACCTTGATTGTAGTGTTATTTTTAAAAATTCATAACTCAACTTAGAAAGCACCAAAAATCATGAAACTCGAAATATACAAAATAAGATGATAATTTCATATTTGCCAAATTGTCATAGAGATACCAAAACACCACCTCAATATAGCTCTCCCTACTTCAAATAAAATATAATTTACACCAAACAATTGATAAAATGGAAGGTTTCAACTTTATAAATCATGGGAGTCCAACCATGCAAAGATATCACATAAAAACTAGCAATATCCTTGAAAACATACCTCCAAGCAAGTTGCTTAGAGTAGAAATCTGTTATAACCAACAATAGAGATAAATCCACCGAAGGGTAGTGTGGGATTTCATCCACACCACTTCTCCACAAGGGGTTTCATCCTTGAAAGTTCCTCAATTAAGGTTTTTCGTCCTTGAGAGAGCGAGGAAAAAGATGCTTAACAATTAATCTTTTACCAAAAAAGAGAAATCCACATAACATAATCCTCTAATGGCCAAATGACCTCCCTTTTATAACCATAAGGGGGCTTATAATGTAAATGATGGCCGACCTATTAAGAAAAGTAATTTCTAATTTTTGATTGGTATTTTTGGAGCCTACATGCTGACCAATAGATTTTTATTTCTAATTTTTTTGGGCACTAGGCTGACCAACAATTGTAATGCCAATTAAGAAATGAACATGAAATGAAGCACATGATGACATTGCTAGCTTCCTCTAGCTTGTTTTCTTGGACCCATGAGGAAGGAAAATGGGCCAAGGTCTTCAATTGGAATTAGCTCGAAAAAGGGACATGATAGTCCTCCCCTCTTAAAATTGCTTGTCCCAAGAAATTGTAAGTTCCCGGATCCCAAACTAATCTTAGTTTCTCATCCTTTAATGTACCTACACATGAAGCAAACTCATTAAAGAAAAAGTGTGTCCCCTTCTTCATCCCTTCTTTCTTTGTGGCTATGATGACCAACTCTTCTTTTTGCTTGCCAAGGCCTCATAATTACCATCCACACATTGGGTGTTCCCAATTTCCCTCCTGTTGTCCCAAACACAACTGTAATAATTTATTTTTCCCCTAAAATTAGAAGGATAGGGGCTGGAATCTTTCTTATAATAGTTGGAAACACATCATTAATGATAATAAACTGCAAACCCTTCATCATCGTGGCTGAGTACTCCTCCTTTATTATCAAAAGAATGGGTAGAGATATGGAATTAATGTAGACAACATACAAAATAAATATATAACAACTATCATGATGATTACCTTGGCCTCTAAAAGATGCTTCCAAGCTGCCCCAAACCAATCTTTTCAAAATTTGACTCAAATCATAACTCATGAGAACTGGTATGTAAATATAATAACCATAAAATGCGCAACATTTTGTCCCAAATAACAACAAATATTAATGAACCCTCTTACCCATCATTTTGCATAAAAATAATGTCTTCAAATCTACCCCTCTATTACTTCCCAAAGAATATATCCACAACTCAACAAACAAAATGGGAGAAACACCTCATCTTGGTTGTAACATTGCAAGTTCAGAAGTGAAGTGGCCAAAAAATATCTTATGAGAGTTACCCTTACCCTATCCATATTGTTATAAGAAGAACAACACTTTGGTGTGATCAAAATTCACTTGGTGGCAAGTGTGAAAAACCTTTGATGTGGAAGATTTCCTGATTACAAGTTCCTTACTTGTTGTCCCAAAACATCTATCCTATGTTCCTTCATACAAACTTCTTCATGATGTTACTAGCAAGCTGATTCTTGACATACTCCGTTGTAATAATAATTTTCCAATTAGTTGTTATGATAGAAAATGAACCACAATGCAAATTCCAAGTATTTTCCAATATACTCCCTTCATCCTTAATACATTGAATTCTTATTTATTTGTATTTATCATATAATTTCAGTTCTCTATCATGAAAATTAAGGGTGAATTCCTCAAATTGGGATAGGGTCACCCATAGATAGATGTGGTGGCCTATCTCATGGGTATGGATGATGTAGTGCTCCAACCGATGGCCTCCTATATATAACATAGTTATAATATTGGCACTATATAGATAGATAAGGTGGGAGAGGAGAGGAAAGGATATGAGAGGAGAGGAGAGGAGAGGAGAGGAGAGGAGAAATATATGGCATTGCATGACATGGCATTGTAGCCATTGAATTCCATGAACTACCTCATCATCAACTAACTTAATCACAAATAATTCATCACGTACCTCATCTTTTCCTAGGGAAAGTGATAGCTGTCCCAATTTCTTTGTGCAAGGTATGGTAGTGCCACTCTCAACAAGCCTAGTGACCCCTTGGTTATAAAGAAAACCTTTCACCTTGAATGGATGAGAAGTAGGTGTGCCATACATTGAAGAAAGGGTGCTACTCTTCCACCACATTTTTTCTAGTTCTTCCATATTCATGGAACCATGGGTTAACCACATATGAAACAAAAATCTAAAACTATCATCATGCCTTTGATGCCCTACACATGTCATGATTAAATTTCCCTCCATATTGATTTTGAAATCAGGCATTCTTATTTTTATAGAACTCATCATAGCACCTATATTTCTTATGTGGAAACAATTTTGAATTTGAGGCCAAGAATCCATACAACAAGAGACACTTCTTACCTCATTATTTCGTGGAGTATGAGGTGCATAAGGATGCCCAATCAGCGGTGATATAAGAGGACATAATAAACATAAAATTTGATCACCTTCTCCAACCAGTTGTGTGTGAGGGTAACATATCAGCAGTGTCAAATCAACAAGCAATAAGACAAATATTTCTTCATACCATGGGCTGCCTTTGATGCTTTCTTGACTCATAATTTCTGAGTTAGGAACAACACTCAGAAAATAACCTGATGGAGCCCTTATCTCATGCATAGCATCATCCTCATAGGCCCTTATTAAATCTGATTTGATTCCATCGTGTGACTGCCCTGTGTAACCATTAGAATCCAATAAATTAGCATAGAATAACAAGGGATTTTTACCTTTCTTTGGATGATGAAAAAATGGGGATTGTTCCTTGTTGATATCTTCATTGATTGGCTCCTTGGTGGTGGTTGTTTGGGACTGACCAGCAAGCTGAAAATCATTAATTTCACCTTGAAATTTGACTTCAACTCCAAATTTCTCCTTTTCATCAAACCCTTCTTTTCCCTTTCCTCATGCTTCATGGTTGCTTCCTTTTTCCTTGTCAATAATGAAGATTTTTTTTCCCTATACTCTTGTAAGTGTTGTTTCCCTTGAGTGGCTATCAATCTAGCAACCCTAACTCTTTTTTTCCACTCATAATTTATTTGAGTTTCCATTACATCCTCCTTTCTTGCAAATATAAATTTCTTCTCATGTATAATATCAACGCGTTTGGTTCCTTCAAGAGAATATATTTTTCTATTAAGAGTTCTTCATTAACAATTGTAAGTTCATTGCAATGACTAGGTTTTATCAATTCATTATTAAGCACAAAAGGGTTTTTACCTTATATGACATGCTCCTTAACTTCCTTCATTCTAATGGAATGAAATCTCCCTCCTAAGGCTAAAAATTCATCTTCTCAACATATTGTACTTCTTTTTTGGTGCTAGGTTCTTTTCCAATAATGTCCTTCTTCCATCCTCAATCCGATGAAATCTGTGAGAGACATTAATCAAATTTAATCAAATTGTACAGTTCATGCCTGCACACATTAATCAACCCAAAAACCTTAAAATTTAACATGATATATTAGTAATGAACTCAATTGACAAAGAAGATTTAAGAGAATAACTTGAACCATTGCAAAATTGAGCTCAATCTCTTCCTCAACCATTTTCTGTCATTTGTTGGACAAAATTCAAATTTGAATAAATTGAACAAATCAACTTCCCTAAAACACTTTAAAATCTCCCTAGATCAATTCTCCATGCCTGTTTGGCATGTTGAGTGAAGGAGGAGATCCAATTTAATCAAAATTGAAAGTTAGAAATTACCAGTTGGCTTTTAAAAGCCTGTAGATCCTTTTTACAAAATTTAACCCTTAAAGCTTATCAAAATGTAAAATTTATGTTTCCTATGCAAAGAGGGCTTCAAGATCTTTCCAAAAGTCCTCGTTTTATCAAAATTTTACTTTCTAGCTCAAGTAATCGCACTTTGAAGTTTTTGAGCCTTGGCGGGAAAATTTGGGAAAATTTTCCCTAGTAGGCCCGCAACCCAAAAATTTCACTTCGAATTGCCTTGGAAATTTTTTTGAAAATTTTGGTATGGGAAAAATTTCATCTTTTCCTCCACCGGCCCCTTGACCGGTTAGAGGCTGCCATGTGTCCTCACTGGGTAGCGGCATCCTTTTGCCCTTTGATTTTTTGAATTTTTTTTGAAAATTTTCCTTTTAGCCTCGCTGGCCCACGACCAATCACAGGCTGCCACATGGCAGATTTGGGTGCTTGCGGAGGGACTCGGACCCCTTGTTTTTTTATTTTTGCTTTGGGAAAGTTTTGAAAAATTTCCCCATGGCCCCGCAACCTTGCCCTCACCTTGGGGTTTTCTTCTCTGCGGATGCGCGGTCCATGCATGCCTTTCACCCTTCTTTCCCCCTTTTAGCGAAATTCACCAAATCACCCCGCCGCTCCACTCCCTCCTTCTCTCTTCTCCCCATGGAAAATCGTGGAGCACCACGTGTCCCTGGGTAGACTCGCGGGTGTGCGGACACTATTTGGTTTTCTCTCCCCTTGGGCGAAATGCCCCAAATTCTTCCACCGCTCTACCTTTCCCCTTTCCCCGATGATGTCTTAGAGGCCGCCACGTGTCCTTGGAGGACCCGTGGAGGCACGGGTGCAAATGGGAAATTTCTCCTACGTAAGAAAAATGTCTAAACACCACCCTGCGACCCGCTAACCCGAAATTTTTCCCTTCACCCCTGCTTGACACATGTCCCCTTGGGGAAAATTTGACCCCTAAGGTCCGCTTGCTCATATCTTGAGTTTCTGAAGGAGTTAGGAGGACTTATTTATATCACTGAAAAGGTGAGAAAATTTCCTATCCAATGGGAATGATTTAGGGAAATTTTGGAAGCATTAGGTATGAGAAAAATTAAGTTAAAACTCTAATCTGTTAGAGAGTTGGGTATGGGGGTAAATTACTCCTTGAACCTAACTAAAACTTCTAACCCTAAAATTTGAACCATGTGACCTTGATAATTGTTAATAAATGAAAAGTATGATCTAGTAATTTTATACTTGTTCGAAATCTGTTAGTGGCAGTTGTTGCCTTGTAACCTGGTTATAGACACTCTTAATCGAGTTCTGGGAGTGGGTAAGTGAGACCTTACTCTGTTGATTTTAAATATGTATTCTTTTCCTCACTGTAATTTAACCCTGCTCTTGTCTTGATCTTGTGGAATTAAATACCTTGGGTATTTAATTATTTTGGGTCCCTTAACCCTAAATTTTTAATCAGGGAATATTTAGCTAAAATGTTAGTGTAATCAGTATTTAAATTAATCCCTAGGGATATTTGAGCTAGGTGTGGACTTATTACACTTGTTGCTTTATAATGGGAAAAGTTATCAGTTGAATCTAATTGTCTTTATGACTTTAGTCGTTAACTCCTAATAAAAAATTATTCCATAATTTTCTAACTAAACCTAGGTTGTTCATGGGTCTCAAGTGGGTTGTTTTAACGGACATCACAATAATATTGAATACCACGGTCATTTGTCATGCTTCATAGGCGGGGAAGAAAGAGATCTGATACTACTATAATTTTTCCTTTTTGGGGACCTCGGGAAATGGCCAAAAACTCTCAAATTAGATTTACGGAGCTGTTGTTATAACCCTAAAAGTATGCAAATCAAACCCTATTATAGGGTAGCAAACCTGATTTGGGGTTCAACCCCACTTTTGAGCCTTCAAATCTCTTTGAATCATCTTCAATTGAATTTATAAAATTATGATATAACCTCAACAATCATGTAGTGTAAGAAATTTGATTTTTTAATGTCCTTAATATGGAGATGAATTTCACGAAACCCTTGTTTACAGTGTTATTTTTAAAAATTCATAACTCAACTTAGAAAGCACCAAAATCAAGAAAATAGAGATATTGACCTTATTAAATATAGAAAATAACATGATAATTTCAGACTTTCCAAAATTTCACTACACATACTAAAACACCACCTCAATATAGTTCTCCCTACTAGGAAAATAACTGAGTGAGAGGATTGAGTGGGAAAATGTTTTTGAATCCTACTTCTAAGTGCAAGGAAGGAGATGGAGATGGATATGGATAGGAATCATGTGGGAATGAAAAATAACATGGTGGTGAGGATCTAAAGGCCATATGGGCGGGAGTGGTTTCCATGCAAAAACCAATCTCAGAAAAGGAAATCAAGAAAACAAAAATCAAGGACCACATATTTGAAAATGACCATCACTTTACCATACCAGATGTGGTCATTGAGAAAGCAATGCAAAGAAATAAGCTAGCCCTGATAGGAAAGTTTCATGGGCCAAGACCTAATGTGGATGTTATTAGAAGGTGGGATTTTAGGAAATGGAAACCTAGAGGAAATATGGAAATTTCTCTAATGACAAAGGGCTTCTTCCTTATCTAGTTCAATATCTGGAAGACTACACTCGTGCTTTGGTTGAAGGACCATGGTTCTTGGGAAACATGGGCTTATTTTTAAAGAGATGGTCTCCAACTTTTGACCCAGATAAAGAAAACATAAATGTGATGCCTTTGTGGATCAAATTACATGGGTTGCCTCTAGAATTCTAGGATGAGGTTGTTTTGACAGGTATATAAAGGTCATTTGGTTCTTTAGTGGATTTTGATGGAGCTACCAAGACAATAATAAGGCTACCATATGCTATAATCTATGTAAATGTGGATTTGGAAAGATACTTATTTGATATAATCAACATTCACTCTAAGTTGGGTATTTGGAGACAGATGTTGGAATATGAAACTATTGTTGCAAGATGCAAAAAATGCAACAAATTAAGACACAACATAAAAGCTTGCCCTAAAAATAATAACAACATAAACATAAGGGGGACCAAAATAAGAATGGAATGAAAAGAAAAAATGACAGAGGTAAAGGATAAAGGAAAAGATGCATGAAAAGGTAGTGAACAAGAAACCAGAACAAACCAGCTCGAAGGAAAGGAAAACCCTTCTCTAGAAATCTTGGAAAACTAGGATCAAGTTTTTTTGGAGGAAGGGGAGTTTTTTTTTTTTATCAAACTCAAATGGAGGAAATACTAATTCCATACATAAAACCTGAAGAAAAGGATACTGAGAATGAGATGACACAAGAGGAAACTAATGACTAGGTAGAACAAAAGGAAGATGAAACTCAAAAGGAAGGTGAAGATTCAAAAGAAATGACTCAAGAGGAAAATAAAAGACTTGCTAAAGAAGAGGCAAGAAGGAATCTAACATGAGGAAGAATATTCAAGAGAGACTAAAAAGGAAATAGAATAAGTTTCAGGGAAAGAAACAAAGATAGGTCAAGGATCAAACCATAAAAAAAAGAGGAAATCAAAATCATGGTGACTCCTATAAAGGGAAAAACAAGAGTCAAGAAGCCTCATCCTCTAGGACTCCTAAACATTCTACAAAAGTAGATGAATGAGGTATCACAACTAGAGGAAAAAAGTAAAAAAAAGAGGATAAAAAGAATCACATAAAAATAATTAGGCAGTAGGAAGCAATCCACCTTGGACCATAAAGGGCCAAGAAAAAATTCCAAAGTTTAAATGAAGATCATTACATGGAATATAAGAGGCCTCAACAATGCAATCAAGCAAAGAATGTTGAAAGATTTTATTTTGAATCATAAACCTACCATTTTGGTGCTACAAGAGACTAAAATGGATGTGAATAGTTTCAAATCCTTAGGAAACAAAGTCTGGAGAAATGTTGAGATTAGTTGTGTTAGTTCTAATGGAGCTTCAGGTGACATCGTTATTTTGTGGAATAGTGATATGGTCAATGGAGGGACCATATTTGAGTCTTCCAATCACATGGAAATCCTTTTCACATCCCCAAAAAGTACTAAAACTTGGATCCAGTTAAATATTTATGCCCCTGTCTCCACAAAAGGTAGAAGACAATGGTGGACCGAGGTAATTTCTTTTAGAAGCAATTATAGAAACTTTGTGGCTTATTTTAGGTGATTTTAATATCCCTATCTTCTTGGATGAAAAGAAAGGGGGTAATCAAGATTTTTCTTTAAGCATGGAACATTTTGTTGATTTTATAGCTCAAAAATATCTCTTAGATATTGAGTTAAGGGGTATCAAATTCACTTGGAGTAATAGAAGAATGAGAGATAATCTCATTATGGTTAAGCTTGATAGAGCTTTAGTCTTTTATGATTGGTTTATCTCTCAAGACTTTTGTCAATTAGCCCTCCCAAATATTGGTTCTGATCACAATCCCCTGGTTCTTAGCTTGGAAAACATTATCCAACACCTTTTAGGTTCAAGAAAATGTGGAATAAACACCAAGATTATTACAACAGAGTGAAAGATTGGTGATAAACGGATAAATCAAGATCAGCCATGTTCCTTCTTGTTCAAAAACTTAAAAATGTTAAAAATGTCAATATTTGGAATAAGATGGTTTTTGGAAATATCTTTGAGAAAAAGAAAAAGATCACTAATGATTTGGATATTCTGGAAACCAAATTACGAGATGAAGGGGTGGATGTCAATGACTTCTATAGGGAAAAATAATTGCTCAGTGAATTACATAATATCAGGGAAAGTGAAGAAATACATTGGAGGCAAAAATAAAGGGTTGTTTGGCTTAAGGAAGGTGATAAAAACAAGTTCTTCCATATGACCACATTGAAGCATAGAAGTCATAACAAGATTTCATCAATTCTCAACAGTAATGGGCAGGAAAGAAGAGATGAGGATCTCATTAAAAAGGAAGCTATTGATTTCTACAAAAATCTATTGTCTAAAGAGGTTCAAGACAATGAAAGTTGCATGAACTTATTGCTGGATTACATCCCTCATTGCTCTGATATTCAAGAAGACTTGAATAAGATTCTTACCCTGGTTGATATGGAGGAACTTAAAAATATTGTTTTCTCCTTCGAAGGAGAAAATTCTCCCAGACCTAGATGGATTTTTGGCTTGTTTTTTCCAAATTTATTGGGAAATCTGTAAAAATGACTTGCTTAAAGATACTAATGAATTTCTTTGCATTGGCAGAATTTTGAAGGAGATAAAAAATGCTTTCATTGTGCCAATTACTAAAAATATGGGGCTAAAGACTTCAAAGACTTCCATCCCATTAGTATTTCAAACACTATCTACAAAATCTTTACGAAGACTATTGCTTCGAGATTGCAACCTCTCCTCAAAAGCATCATTTCATGGTAGAAAGGTGGTTTCATGCAGGGTAGAAAAATATAAGATGGAATTGTAGTGGTTCATGAAACAATTAATTCCATGAAAAAGTGTTAAAAAGTAGTCATAGCCATTGGATGTAAATAAGGCATTTGACAGAGTTTCATCGGAAGTTTTAGAGAAAGTTAAGGAAAAATTGGCTTTAATCCACATTTTAGGAAACTTATAAGAGAATATATTTCGATCCCCATGTTCTCTATTCTTATAAATGGCTTCCTAGTGGGTTTTTTTGGTAGCAATAAAGGTATTAGGTCTGTAGACACAAAATCCCACACTGGGTAATTATCTAGTCTTGATTACATACTACTATTCATATGATTCCTAAGTGATAAAATTACTAATTAACCCATGTATTTGGCCACCTTTCTTTGCTTTCCATCACTTCTCTTGGTCTTACACCCTTACTAACTTAGTCTACATTTCTATACTTCGTTTATCATCCGGACATCGCACCAAACCAAGATGCCAACGTCGGGCACCCTCGTCTTGTCCGAGCACCCCGACCTCAGTATACTTTGTTCACACATTTTGGGTCCTTTATAGCCATTTGAGCATATTATATTTTTTTAGTTGGCCTTTTTGGGGTTAATTACAAAATTCAAGAAAAGTGAATCATATAAATATAAATTTATGTGATCATAATAAGGGACCAAACACTAAGCATTAGCTATCACCACCTAAGGTTGTATCCATCAACCATCTAAGATCTCCATTACATCCATCTAGCACCATCCAAGGGAAAGGCTAGTTATTTCTGCATACGCTAAATAGGAGGTAAGTCCATTCTATTCCTTGTACACATCTATTACATTTCTTTACATCTATGTTACTTGCTCGCAATCAAGTATGAAACACACAAGAGCCACCTAGGGCACAATTTCATACTCACACATAGAACTACATTGGGTTTGAGATGTAGTGCAGTGCTCACCATAAGTTCACCATTGTAAATTTGAGAAAATCGACCCCTCATTTTGCATCTTTCTTTTTTAGCATTCGATGTCTATTTGAGGGTTTTATAGGTCAAGACTTCATTAAACATTTTCAGCGACTTCGGTGATCACCTGTGTGACCTCATAAAGACCAAAGGTGAACAACAAATAACTAGCAACCACTTAGAGGAGGTTTTTAAAGCATTTCGCAAGCTCGGGAACCTAGAAACAAGCCTAGCATGCCCACAGTGCCCCTATCCCTCTCCAGGTTCCCTAGTCCAACTTATTCTTCCAAATCTTCATTTTTTTGAGCTTCTGCAATGGTTAGTGCTTCATATTTTCTAGTTCTCAATCTCTATACACCTCTAGGATATCTCAGTAAATCAACTAAGTCATTTTACCTCTTCTTTCCAATTAGGGTTTCATATATTTTGGATTATTTTGCTTGGATTAATTTTTGTACTTAATTGCTACATTTATTTACTACTATAATAACAACTAAAACAATAACCAGATCATGCCAAGCCAATAACATAGATGCAAATCAAACATCACGATCAATAAGATGAAAGCAATTCGCCAGAATAACTTTACATAAACCTTTGCAAACAAATGAGTAGCAATATCATATATTATTATGGAACTCAATGAAATACAATGAGAATGGGCCTTGCTTATATAGGCAAGGAATAACAATCTAATAACCAGTCAAGTTCGTAGATCAAGCCATAAATCATGGAAAGAACTAGTCATCAAGGAACTATTCAAGTCCATAGATTTATGAGAGAACTAGACATCAAGGATCTAGTCAATACCATATATCTAGGAAAGAACTGGTCAATACCATAGATCAAGGAAAGAACTATACCTAACAACTAGATAATATCTCCTAATATCTAAATAAATAAAAATAAATATCCACACACATAAGTGGGTGAGGATAAATACAATAAAGGTAAATAATGTACCTAGGTGAACATGAGCTAAGGTAAATACCTACTCTAACAACAACTAGATTAGGCATAAAATTCACATTTTTAAAAATCCTTTTAGTGAACCCGATATTTGAATTCACCTTCCATTTAGAGCTATTATCATCTTATTACTATGGATCAATCTTATGGAAAATTTTCTGAGAACCATCTTAAAATCCCTTAATGATCATATCGTTAAGCATCGCCAAGATTTAGACTTGCTTTTATATGTTTCTCATGAGGAGGCCACCAATCTTGTAGAGCTTATCGCTCTCGTTGCCATCCCCACTTCTATTTCCACTCAACCTCCCGTTGGCACTATTCCTCCTATATATATTATTCATGTTTGATTTCTTACTCCCATAATCACTTCACCCCACCCATTATTTCTCACACACAAAATTTTTCTTCTATTGGCACTCAAGATTTAGCCTCTTTTTATCAAGACCTCCAAACACAAGCTTGACAGTTACAACAAGATACTTCTCACGTGTCTCCATCTTTGGATTCAACTCTATTGGTACACACTCCATTCACACCTACCATATTCACTTACTTCCTTCCTCCTAACTTCGTCACCCCCAAGATTCCCATTTTCAATGGGCATGGTGACCCATAAGAGCATCTTTGAGCATTCCATGTGGCCTGTCTAGATTTTGCGGATGATCACATTCTTCTAGCTAAGATATTTCCTCATAGTCTCCATGATTATGTGATGTGTTGGTTCTATTACCTACCTGATCACTTGGTAACATATTTCACGCATATAACCGATACTTTTCTTACTCAATTTTCTATCAACATCGGCTCTAAGATTTCATATGCACAAATTGCAAAACTTAAAAAAGGGTTTAATGAACATCTAGCGGATTATGTCTTACAATATAAAACAAACTAGCTAAGATGTATAATGTGTTTTCATACTCTGAGCTTTAATACTTATTCATTCAAATTCCATTTCCAATTCTTTAGAAGAGCATTCTATTTGAGACATCTCCCTCATTTGATCAATTGTGTCACACTCTCAAGCTATGCAAAACTTAACTCTTATCTATAGGCAAGCTTAAGTATCATGAGCAAGCTTCATCCTCTACACGTTTTCAAAGTAAAACAACTTTTAAACTAACAACAAAATCTAGTGAAGATAAATTCATTATCAATGTTGTCTCTAACACCAAATAAATCCAATGGCAACTTCCTAGGCATACATATACAAAGTTGGCTATTGCTCCACATATTATCTTACCACAAATTATTGAGAGAAATCTTATTATGCATCTTACTCTATTCAAATTAGATCCATCTCACCCAAAAGTTCAAAATTACAATGAGAAATTTTGATGTGGTTATCATCAATGTGTCAGACATTATACATATAGGTGTTTCAAATGCTACACTATAATCCAAGATCTTATTGATGATAGAAAACTTGAGGTTCCGGAGCATATGGCCTCTGCACCAATCAATGAAAATCATAAGCTTAAAATATTCAATAATATTCTTCCAAAACATGACAAGAAAGTGGATGATTCCTTAGCTAATCATACATATCATGTAATGCCTCCTCCTGCATCGGGGGATCTTGATTTCCTAGTTGCTCATGCTGACATTTCTCCACCAATCATTTCTTTCTCTAATCATGATTATCATGCTACATTATCTTCTGATCACTTGCACATTAGTGCTTCTATCAGATTCATCCCTATCAATAATAAAAAAATTGATCCACCATTACATGTCAACACGTGTTCTGTTCCATTTTTTGTTATTTTCTATCCACTCTCACAAATTTCATATCTAATGGATAACTCATATGGGGTATTCCATCTTCACGTTACTATTGGTCCTCTCACCATTTTTGTGCCCTTACTTGTAGCACAAACAATAAAAAAGTGTGACATGTTCTTACGTCTTAATTGGATTCATAGGTTTCAGTCTATCATCTCCATTAATCACTTGTGCCGGAAGCTCATTCACAACAATAAAATCATCTCCATCAATGGTGTTCCTCCATCCACTTCATGGTCGCCACCTCCTCTTAAGGTTATCATTACATCACCTAGTCCATCTAGTTCCCCATGGTCTATCGATCCTAAAACACAATCCAATCCTAGCTCTCTTGTTCACACATGACCTATGCAGTCTCATCACTTTTTTAGTCCAGTACATCAATTTAGGTCCATCACGATAACAACTACTATATCTAGGCATACTTCACCATTTCATTTAACTCCACGTATACATCCATCATCTCGTGCTCGCTTCATGTAGGTCTCCATCACCCCCACATTCTGTTACACAAAGATGCCCACCGTATACTAATTGGTTGCATGCATATAGGATTCATTTACTTGCACAATGTTTATCTCATATACCACCACTCTTAGAGTATGATTAGATGCCTTCATCACCGCAAGCATCGGGTAGATGACCTTCATCATTTACTTTTATCGGATAACACATTCACCACCACACACTTGGGGGCATCACACCTATTTCTTCCCCTAGTATCAATACATGTTTTATATTCACATCATTTCACACCTCGATTTTTACATATACATCTTGATACACGCTCATATTTTCATTTATCGATGACGCACTCTTGTGTTTTGGTTCACATTTTACTATTGAGGGCATAATATATACATGAACCTCACACACCACACACTAGACATCATCTTATTTCTCACACATTTTCATCATCATCAACACAACACATAACATCTTACATATTTCATACCACACATCAAATTACACACTTCACATATCACATATTCATCTCCTTCTTGCAACGTTAACTCTACACATTCACGATCTATGTTTTTGACATCTACTTTCACATGATGCGGTCATTACCTTATGATGAACTCTAGTTCCATGGTCCATACTTGAATATTGAGGGTATACATCTCAAATGGACCTCATCACACTCACGCATTTAATCAAATCACTCATTCACTCACACATTTACACTCTACACTTTACGCTTTGACGATCACATCTTTTTACTACATATAATTCTAACCATTTCCCAATGATGCACTCTCGTTTATGGTTCATTCTTGACTAATGAGGGGATTAAATAAATGAACCTCATTACATACATACACATCCACTCGGGGGCACGTGGCTCCTATCATTCACACTATATTCCATTCCATCTCATCCACAACATACCGCATATCTTGGTTAAATTTAGCCTTGCTTAAATTTACTTATTACATGCACATATTATCACACATGCTAGATATATATCTTGTATTCCATTATATTTTATCATACACACATGCACGTTCACTTAATTTTCTAGTTATGATCATATATTCTATAGATCTCTTAAACATAGAATGGATTCTTGACGCACTACTTATTACCCAGTCCCCGGTGGCTCTTAGGGACATCCAATTTCATATACTATAGGTGTTATTGTATCATTTTGTTTCATAACACATTACTCTATCAGATTATAGACATTTTGAAATAATTTTTATCTTTATAACAAGCTATTGGGTGATTTATGTGCAAAATTTGTTTTGTAGGACTACATGCTTCCATGGTTATTTGTTACATTGTTTGTCATTGCTTGCTCTTTGTATGACATTGTTTGCGGGCTTTTCCCTTTGTCTAGTGTCTACATTGTTTGCTTTTGGCTTCATCGGCCTTGATTGTCTTGTGACATCATGAGTGATGTCCCATTTTTGTAACCCACTTTTCACGGTCTACATTGTCTTCTTGCATGTTCACATTGTCTTCTTGCATATTTACATTATCTTCTTGTGTCTTAGCTTACATATTTTCTGCGTAGCATACATTTTTTCTTATACATGCATGTTTTTCTTTGCTTGTACTAACAATTGTCTCCCAACCACTTTGTTTACATGTGCCTTAGTTTCTACCAAGCACATCACCTTCCCCCTGTAGGGCACAATTTCAACACACGGTCGGTCCTCTTTTGGGCTACATACTCCTTCAAGATCGTCGTATGCACCCCAAATGAGGGGGTCATCATTTGGGTGAATCACTCACCCCATACGATAGTCTACAGTCACAACTCAACACAACATAGTACTAGTACAACACAATTTTTTATTTCAGGGCTCATATGCAGACTTGGATCCTTAGCTCAACACGACCTTTCCTAAACACCTTTAACCAGGGGAAATTACATAGGTAGTTCAAGACAATTTCTGAGTAATTCCACACACAACGACTTTTATAGGGCATATAGTGCTTGGAACTTTTACATTTGTTCAAATTTTGCACACAATTTGTAGTGGTGTCCTACATTATGGGAATAAGTTAAAGGTTGGAGGATAACAAAATTTTTTTCTCCCTACACTTCTTCCATAAAATTGGCATGAGATCACCCCTAAAACTCGCAGCAAATGACACAACCGGCATGAGATCACCCAAAAACACATTCATCTACAACATCTTCAGGATCCTTTCTATACTCTTGCCTCATCAAGGATTAGGTGCACATGTTCATTTTTCACATTTATGTATTTTACATGCTTTCATTACATACTTTTTACACATTTCGATCATATACATGTGCATTTGACTGCTTGTTCATTCTTCTCTTTTACAGGTCCGTCCGTATGGGAAGTGGTAGTCAACATCTTCATAACATCACATACAATAAACAAACGACATCAATAGGCACATCATGACATTTATACATGTGTTTCCTCCTATCATCATTTTTTGCAGTCCTTATCATCCACACTTCACATTTTTTTCTTTCCATGTTTTGTCTTGTCCCTCACCACGCTTTCGTCATCGATCTACATGGTTATTAGGTACACACCTCTTATCTACTTTATGTTACCGAGATTTATACTGACCAACATAAAATGGGGGAAAATGTAGACACAAAATCATGCATTTTGGGTAATTATCTAGTCTAGATTACATACTTGTCATGCAAATGTGCAACATGAGAATTTACAATTTTTAAGCATGACAACGATACCCATGTGTCAAATTTTTCAAATTATGCCTTTTTAAGACACCCCAGGTCTACCCGTCCTTAGCACCAACCTTACCCAGTCAGTATAATGACCCCTAGTGGATGTTAACTCATCCCTCTAGGTGAATTAGGAAATTCAAGTCATCCCCTAGGTAATTTTAGGAGTTCTTGAAGAATGAAAATATTGGGCGCTTATAGAAAGGACTACCACCTGGCATTCCCGAGAGTGACGCAACACCCTTGAGTGGTACATAGGAGAAAAATACAACATGGAGATGAAATGTGGGTATTATAAAATCATGGAATTGATTTTGGAAGATTCAAGAAATATTTGGAGGAGTTGGGATAGATTCATCAAAAACAGGGTTCACGTGCCAGGCGGTGGATAGGGCCAAAAGAGCTACTGAGCTTTGGGAAGTGATTCGGGAGCTACGGAGGAAGTTAGGAGCTAAACAAGACATCATCAAAAAGGAAATTAAGAGAAATAAAAGATGGTGAAATAATTTTTTTTACAAAACTTTGGCACAATTGGTTTATACATGGTTCTCTCCATGCTCAACCAAGGAGCTAGAACAAAAATTCACTTTTTAGGGCTTAAATGGAGGAATCAAGAGCTGAGACCCCACCACTAGATTCAGAAGGAAATTTTTGTCAAATTCATGTACATTTTTTCCAAAAATTCCATCGAGAGCTTAAGTTATCGTCATTTCAAGTTGTCCTCAAGGTAAGCTTCTAGTAGTTAGTCAATTTTGAAGAGGACACATGTTAGCTCTAGGAGCCTGGCGCATGTTGGTGTCCCTTTCATCCCTTAAGAAAAAGGCATAGGGGATAGTAAAATTTGGCCAACCCTATTTTTCCCTCTGGTCACCCATGGAACCTTACGCATTGCCGCCGATTCGGTCCCTAAGTGCTTGTTGGAGCCTATCCCCTCAGTCGTTCAGATCATGACAAGTGGCACAACCTGGCACGATGTGAAAACTGATGACCCTTTTGTCCCTTTGGAAAAGGGACATGAAAATGTTCCCAACCCCTTGTGGCCCTCAGGTCATCAATGTGACCTTCTACAGTGCAAGTTTCAAGCCCCTAAGAGCTAGTTGGAGCCAAAATCACAACCGCCAAATGCTTGCCAAGTGTCAGCTCCAAGCATGATCTCGAAAATGGATGACCCTTTCGTATCTCTAGCTAAAGGGACATAGGGGATAGTTAAATTTTCCCAGTCCTGTATGTCTCTTGGTCCTTCATACAAACGATTTTTCAGCTCCTAGGTGTCTCTCCTGCAAGCTTTTAGCCCAAATGCTCAACCGTTGGATTTTTGACAAGTGTCGTAAGGAGGCGCGATGTGCAATTTGATGACCCTTTCATCCCTTTAGATAAATGGAAATCAAGGACATAAAAATGTACCCCACCCCTATTATGTGATTTTCAAATGCTTTAAAGCCGGTACTTAAGTATTTTTTCCTCCATTTCTTCTCCACAACTTCACACCCTGCTAGAGCTTGTCCATTCTCAGTACATAATTTCTTGCCATCATTTTTGCTTCAACCATCTCTATCATGGCCAAAAATGCTCCAATCCATGAAAATACACATATTTTAGAGGAAGGACTAATTAAAAGAGTCGAAGAAATGAAGAATGAGGTAACATGAAAATTTCCATTTGAAAAACATGTCATTCTTGCGCTGCACGAAGAAATCAACATATCTTCCAAACCAATGCACATATCGAGACAGGGTTTTTGCTATCTTCATAATTTTTAGAGGCCATAAAAACCTTGGTAAAAATCTCCCATTCACAAAGACAATTGTTGTTGATTGAATAAATCCTCATTCTTGCACAACGAAAACAAAAATCCAACTTCTCGATCAACCGACAATTGGTTTAAAGAGAAAGTCACTAACAAAATGAGAAAGAAAAACCCATATCAAAAATATAATTTTTGTCATGATCAGAGAAGAAAACCAAACCTGTAATTTGTAAGCTCTGTTAATGGTTACCATGTTTGTAGTTGCCAAGTGTAAAATTTAAAATTTTAAAATCTCCCAAACTAGTAATTGGGTAAGTCTAAAATTTTAGGGGGTGATATTGGGGAAAAAACCATATCAGAAAACTTTGTTATGTTGTGATCTAACCACCAGAATCATACTTACTAAAAATAGTAGTCCTTACTACTTGAGAGTGTTATTTCGGGTAAGCTATCATCGAGGAAACTACAAAGGGATGATGACCACAAATGATGTATCATGGGTGAAAATCATCATAAAAGTCACCTCAAACCAAAATTGACATTTACTAAAAATAGTAAGTGGCCCCGCAAGCACCTACTAATAATAAATTTTTGGTCTAGAAAGTGAGAGGAATATAGTATGAGGAAGAAATTCAAGCTACCATAGCCGGTTGAGGTTGGGAAAAGCTAACTTGTACACTTACCAAAAATAGTAAGTTGTCTCATAGGCACTTACTAAAAATAGTAAGTCATTCCAGAGGGCAGAATTCACAAAGGGAATGTACCAGGGAATTGAACATCCAAGTTGACATCACCATTTGGGGACCAAAGAGGAAAAATATTGACACTTACCAAAAATAGTTGCACTTTCCAAATATAGTAAGTGTCAAGAAATAATGAAGTTCAGATTCGCAAGGGGGAAACTAGTGTAGTCTCTATCATCAAAATATGTGGAAGTAGGTGACAATGAGGTCACTAACATGGATCTCAACAATGTCTTTTGACACTCATTTCATGCTTCAATCAGTATGTGTGAGTATTGCAGGAGTCAGGGTGGGATTTGTTCCAAAGCTTCAGTCTCTTCAAAGGGGATCTTCATGAGCAACACCCATGGTCACCAAAGGTTCCATTCAATAGTGTTTCTAAACACTTAGTTCGTGATGTTTATGGGTCATTCAAAGGTATTTTATCACCTGAAGCCAAAGAACTTACCCACAACAACCCATCCGCAACATAAGAAAATCATTCACCGTAAAGGGTTCGAAGGTATTAGGGTCAATCCAACAGAGCTTTCTAGGAGTCAACAAGAGTGGATTCTTCATCGACACAATTCTTCTTCTTCTTTCTCTCTCTCTCTCTCTCTTTCCTCCCCAACTTTCTCTCTCTTCTCAATGTTCTAATTTTGTGTTGGGGTTGCACTTTTTCATATGTCTTAATGTTCCTAATGTAATAAGTCACCTTTATGTTATAAAAAGGGACTTAATGTTTTCCTAAGAAGGCGAAGAGTCTTAAGTCATGTCGAGACATATGAAGAGTCATTGGGGGTATATGAAGAATCACCTGGATCGATGAAGAATTATTTGAGGGACTTCTTAGCTATTTTTGTGAATTCATGAGAGAGTGAGAGAGAGAGAGAGAGAGAGAGAGAGAGAGAGAGAGAGAGAGAGAGAGAGAGAGAGAGAGAGAGAGAGAGAGATCCTTGTGAAAAGAGAAAAGATATAACAATTATTCCATTCTCCCCTATTCTCAAATGTCTTCCATTCTCATACTATGTACAATTTCTTCTTGAGCATCAATACAAGAAGGAGTTTCTAGCCTTTTTTGACTAAGGGATTTATTGATACTTTGTGTTCATTAAATTTTAATTGGTCTTGTTGCTATTTGCAGAATTTTTTCTTCTTAATTTTAGTGCATGTGATGAAACTTATAACTAATGTATGCAAGAATTTGATTTTCTACTTGCAACATTAATCACTTTATCTAAAATTATCACTCCCTTTCTCACTGTCTTAGAAAATTCCTCCCTAGCAAGCCATTAGTAGATTTTTTGTAGGGTTAGTAGAGTGCCCCTATTGGATCCTCAGCTGCAATTCCAACTCGGATAAAACTCACCATTACTCATACATGCATATACAAAATATGCACCATTCAAGTCAATGGAATTATATTCCTAGAGTGTTGGCAAGAAACCCACTAATTTTACCCCCAAAAAAATTTCTCGCTAACAATACTACTATTCATATGATTCCTAAGTGAGAAAATTATTAATTAACCCATGTATTTGACCACCTTTCTTTGCTTTTAGTTACTTCTCTTGGTCTTACACCTTACTAGATTTGTCTTCCTTTTTATACTTCGCATTTCTCATCTTGGATGCTAATGCCCAGCTAGGACACCAAAGATCAAGTGCCCTTGTCCCCTCTAGGTGCCCCCGACCTCGAGTATACTTTAATAACACATTTTGGATCCTTTTTATCCATCCGAGAATCTTATCTTTTCGTATCCATCCTTTTCGGGGTTAATTACAAAATTAAAACAAGGTAATCATATAAATATAAAGTTATGTGATCATAATAAGGGAACAAACACTAAGCATTAGCTATCACCACCTAAGGTTGCATCTAAAAGCTCCATTGCATCCATCTAGCACCATTCAAGTGAGAAAAGGGTTGGTTATTTCTACGTACACTTTATAGGAGGGAAGTTAATTCTATTCCATGTACACATCTATTACATTTCTTTAGATTTAGCTTACTTTCTCTCTATTAAGTGCAACACACACAAGAGTCACCTAGGGCACAATTTCACACACACAGAACTACATTAGGTATGAGATGTAGTGCAATGATCATTCATAAGTTTACCATTTTTACATCGAGGACAATCCAACCCCTCATTTTACATCTTTCTTTTTTAGGATTTGATGTCTATTTGAGGGTTTTGTAGGTCAATACTTCATTGCAGTTTTCTATCAAGTTTGGCGATCACTATGCAACCTCATAACGACTAAAGATGAACAACATATAATAACTAACGACCAATTAGAGGATTTTTTCTAAGAATTCCGTAGACCCATGTACCCAGAAGCAAGCCTATGGCACCTCCAGCACCCCTGTCCCTCTCTAGGCACCCCAATCCAACTTGTTCTTCCAGATCTACATTTTTCTGAGCTTTAGTACGATGGTCAATGCTTCGTATTTTCTAGTTCTCCAGCTCTATATACCTATGATATTTTTGTGAATTAGATAAGTCATTTTACCTCTTCTTTGCACCTAGGGTTTCATATATTTTGTCTTAGTTTGCTTGGTTTAATTTCTTGTAATTCATTACTACATTTATTTACTACTATAATAACAACTAGATTAGGCATAAAATTCACATTTAGCTTAATCATAGGCAAGGGGACCCCATTTCTCCTATTCTCTTCATCATTATGGCCAAGAGCCTTAGTAGAGCTATAAGAAGATTCACTGAAGTGGGATCTATTCATGGTTTTAATCCCTCCTCGAAAAATTTATCGATCTCCCACCAAAATTTGTGGATGATACTATCCTTCTTTCTATAACATATATTCAAGAAGCTAAACAATTCAAATATTTATTGAACTGTTATGAAGAAGCTTCATGGTATCTCATTAATTATGGTAAAAGCTCAGTGTTTTTTAATAATACCATTGAAGCTTGGCAATAAAAATTGCTAAAATCCTTGGTTATGGCATCAAGACTCTCCTTCTACCTGTTTGGGGGCGCTTATGTTAAAAAAATAGTATCCCTTTAGCTATTTGGAATTCCACGCTTATGATTCCAATCTAAATTGGTGGGATGGAAAGGTGTTGTTTTGTCTAGCACTGATAAAGCCACTCTGATCAAAAGTATGCTCCAAAATCTTCCTATCTATCTTCTTTCTCTCTTCAGAATACCCCAAAAGATAGTTGACATGATAGACAAAATTTAGAAAAGGTTTTTATGGGCTAGAGTTGAGGAACATAACAAAATACCTTTGGTGGCTTGGGAAAAAGTTTGCAAGCCTAAATCCCAAGGGGGTTTGGGAATAAAGAACCTCATACATATGAACTATGCTCTCCTTGCCAAAATGGGTTGGAGACTCCTTAAATAAGATCTCCCTTGGTGTAATATCATTAAAAACATATATTTGAAAGAGGATTTTATAAAGGACTTCACTAGATTTGAGGATCTTCCTAATGGATCTCATTTATGGAATTATTTGGTCAAAAGTAGAGATCTTATATCAAAAGGAATTATATGGGAATTTGGAAACGGTAATAAAATTAGCTTTTGGGAGGACAAATGGAATTTGGAGCTAAATCAAACAAAGAAATAATATGCAAAATCAGATCAATTTGATAAGACTAAAGTATGGGGAGCAGACAAGTGGATACCTTGAAAGCATAAATGGAAAAAATACTTGGAGAAGACTTTCACTTGAAGAAAGAAATGAAATGGAGAGAGAAAATATGAAATTCATTCAAAATAATATTGAATGCATATATATTCCCAACACCAACATTGAAGATGAGCTTATCTGGGAGGATTTAGGAGATGGTAGTTACAATGTTCTTTCAGGTTATAACAACCAAAATCAAATGATAAACCCACCTACTTGTTGGAAAAATGTTTGGTTTAAAGAAATTACCCCAAAAATCAACTTCTTCTGGTGGCTCACTATTTAGAAAAATATTCTCATAGTGGATAATCTAAGAAAGAAGGGTCATATCCTCATTAATAGGTGCATTCTCTGTAAAGCTGAAGAGGAAATGGTAAACCATCTCTTTATTCATTGTAAGTTTGCTTCCACCTTGTGGGGCCTCATCTTGGATAAAATTGGCTTGAAATGGGTTCTCCCTCAAAATGTGAATGAGCTAAAGGCTCAATGGTCATTTCAAACTAAGAATGTTTCAGTCAGACTTCTATGGGAATTTATCCTTCCCCATACTATTTGGGCAATATGGAAAGAAAGGAACAAAATAATCTTTGAAGGGAAAAGTTTACAGGTTTACATGGTCTTCAAACACCTGATTCTTTTGATTATTGAAAATTTTAAATCATCCATTAACTCCAACAAAAGAAGATCAAATGATTTTGATACCAAATTTCTCAACAAATGGAACCTTCATTTATATCAATATTTTAAGCATAAAAATGCAAAGCTAACTAGGAGTGAGACTGTTTGGATTCTTCCTCAGGAAGGGTGGTTTAAGCTCAATTTTGATGGTGTAACTAAGGGAAACCAGACAGAGCTGGGGTGGAGGAATTATTAGAAATGATAAGGGGGACCTTATAGTTGCTTATGTTGGGAATATGAGGGTCCAAAATAACTAATATGTAGAGGTCTTAGTAGCATTATGGGGTATCCAATTGGAAAATCAATTAAACATCAAAAATATTTGGGTGGAAGGGGACTCTATGAACATAATAAATTACCTCCAAAACAAATCCCCTTCAAGTTGGATTATAACCAAGATCATTAAGGACTCTATTCATTTTTTAAACTCTCTCCCTAAGGTTGTTATTTCACATACCTTTAGAGAAGGTAATCATGTAGCATACTTGTGCGCTAATATTGGCGTTAATTATGAGAATCTTCATCATTGGATAGGGGAAAGTAATACTCCCCTTGAATTCATAAATGCCTCAAACCATGAAAGACATAACACACATATTTGAAATGATTGTAAATCCTTTGGAGAATATTGATATAATATGCCATGCTTGTCATTGTCATTTGGGTACTAGATTGCACCAGTCATGGAAAAAATATAACCTTTTTGGCTACATTGTTACTGGGCACACAAAAGGTAGGGTTCACAGAGGAATTATGGGAGGAGATATTTTCCATGTGAGCCTCCTTTCAAAAGGATTTTGAAGGAAAATGAGAGGTTATGGAAAATCCTTGGTGCCGAGAGGTTGAACTATTTTATGGAACAAGTTAGAGGGCATGATCTCCATATCTCCATAATTTTTTCCCATGTGTGGAAGGAAATAACAATTTGATTCAAAGAGTAGAGACTTTTAATTTTGGAGGGCCTCATCTCTCATGTTAATGACATGATTATGCAGGGTACTAATTTTTTTAATAAAAAATACAATTGGGTGGAACAAGAAGCCATTTTTGTGGGAGATGGGGAAAGCTAAAAATAGTCCTTGGTGGTATTCTTAGAGCCTCCTTCCCAATCTATTCGATTAAGTGGCCAAGCTCATAATCAGGTACGTGATGATGAAGGTAAGGTTGTATACAATCAACACATACCACTTGGTTCTTCTTAACCACTTCAGAAGGAATATCTTAGTAAGTCTCCCATTTTACATTCTCATGTCTCTTGAATGTTCCATTAAAGAGGTTCAAGTGTGGCAAGAGAACCTATCCCCTTCATCAAGTTGTCATCTTTCTCATCTACTTCCACCTCAAATCTAAGCTTTCCAGCAGAAACCTTTCCCATGCTCTCCTTCCACCTCTGAACCCAAATAAATAAGAGACAAGGGGATGATTCTAAAACCACCCGTGTTCTTATAAGTAACTTAAAAAAGGGAAAATGTATTGAAGGACCATGTTGGTACCCAATTTTTTTCTCCTTTTTAGTATGAGTAGCATCAGAGATATGGCATGAATCTTGAAGTCATATAGATCATGATGTGTGTTGTTTTGTAGCCAAGGATGTGATCTAACTAGCACTCAGATTTGTAGAGAGATGGATAGCACTTTTAAAGGATTTGATCTGAACCTCACTATTTTAGGTTGTGCCTTTCAACCAAGGTAAGAGAACCTAAATTAGAACCCCCAAATGGTGAAGGAGATGAATATATCCTTAAATTTATGCAAATAGTATGAAAAGGCCTTGGGAAAATATGATCAACACTCCAAATATGAAATTCACAAGTTGTCACTCCCAGATTATGGAGATATTTTCAATGCAAGGCAAGGGTTACTGGAGACATTATATGATCCTGATTTGATTTGTGCATTTTTGTAAATGGATTGTATTATTTTGTTGACACACAATGCAATGCAGAGGTAGTATGGGAAGGATTAATTTGTTTGAATGAATTTTTTAGTGGGGTGTTGACAAGACAAACTAGGATATATCAGATTTTTGACCTCTACAATACTTGAACAACTATTAGATAAAATGCTTCAAATAATCAGGATATTCTTTCAACCAAAAGAGGCATAAATGGAAGCCCATGTTGCACTCTTCACACAATATTTGAGAACTCACCATAAAATCTTGAAGTAAAGAACTCAATTAAACAAAAAATCCTTGATCAAACCATGCCTAAGGTACCCCCAAAGGCTTACAAGCAATCTCTGTAGTCAAGGAAGGTAAAGTGATTTTAAATTTGTTTATCTCTTTATCAGATGAAGGCTCTTCTGAACATGAGATTACAAATGCCACTAAACTATCAATAAGAAATGGAGATTCTGTGTGATTTCTAAAGACTTTCAATGCAAGATTGCAACAAGAACAATGAAAACTATTTGTAGGCATTTAAAAATGATAACAGACATCATATTGCCCAGAAAAACACAGATTAACTCAAAAGCTTGTTAGATTCATCAACGGGGAGAGTTTCATGAATAATCTCAGAGCTATGTGATGGCTATACACTTGTAACCAACTCACATACATGAAGATCCAACACAGAAGAAATTATTCTAGTTCTTTGGTGGGTTTTTCGAAAAAATGAGCTTTCTCTCAGAATTTTCTCGTGATTTTTCAAAATTTTCCCTCCCTCCTTTTACAATTTCTCCAAAATGCATTATATACCTCATGCCACATTGGATCCTTCTTTCCCAAGAAAAGAATATGCCATGGGATCAAGTTTGTTACAAAACAATTCTCATGATTCAATGAAAATGACATCAAACAGAAAAACATTCAGATGGTTGCGGTGTGCCCAAAAAGATTAAATCATTACAAATATCTGGATCATTATCCATCCGGAGGCATGTTTTTCATCATTGAGGCATGCAAACACCTTTTACTCATCATTTTCACCTTTTTACCTTTTCAAATTACCTCTGCAACTTTTGATTTTGTCATTTCACATTTTTGGATGGATTAGGGCAAAATTTATTTCAAAATCACCTCAAATCAAAGAATTAAGCCATGAAAGTGATGCCAATGATCCTGGAAGGCCAAGACGACACAAAATCACTATAAATTTGATGAATTTTGATGCAAAAATCGTGATTCCAAGCTTCCTGGAGCTCCCATGGCGGTCAAAACAAATGGATGCACAACAACCATTGATCTTATCCATATTTTAATCTTGGCCCTCCACGTGGAAGATGCGGACTTAGAAATAAGCTTGAGTTACCTTTTTAATTTTTTGGATAAGGCCGGACACATGGCAAAAATGATTGGATCGGGCCCAGTTTTAAAACATTTACTTTATGACCTTTTGAAAATTTGAAAAATGGAAAAATTTGACCTTTTTCCTCGCCCCTCCGCCTTTGAATTTTGGAGCTGACACGTGGCACATGGTGGGTCCCATTGGGATCGCGCTTCAATTCTATGCATTTTTACTTTTTTGGAAAATTGGAAAATTTTCACTTTTGCCCCGCAGCCTGCACCTCCAATTTCTCCCTCGCCACATGTCTCCTTATGATTCGTCATGGGCCAAAGACTCTAAATTTTGATTTTAAGCCTTTTTGCAAAAGGAAAAAATTCTCTCCTGCCTCGCTGACCCGCCTTGTCTTCTGCCACATGTCGCTCGATGATTCGCTAGCAGGCCAGCGCTTCAAATTTTTATTTTAAGGCTTTTTTGCAAAAGGGAAAAAATTCTCTCCTGCCTCCACCGACCCACTAAACCACCTTTTCCTCTAAACCTTCATGGAAATGTGTCCACCTATGATTCATTCATGGGGGCATGCTAAAAAATTTCATTCTGAACGCTTTTGTGAAAAAAGGGAAAAATCCACTTTTACTTCTACACCCGCACTTCCTCTCGATCATGTTGGACATGTGTCCACCTGTGATTGGCCACGGGGCCATGCTCCAAACTTTTAATTTTAAGCCTTATTTTCGTAAAAGGGAAACAATTCCCTTTTGCCTTCGCCACTCATTGACCCACTCAAAATTGATGCCACGTGTCCTCCTCTGATTGGAGGGGGCTAGAAATGATTTTTGCAATTTTTGGAAAATAGAGTTAAAACTCTAAGTCCCCAATCTGGCCCGCTCCTCCATTTTGAAACTTTTAGGACACGTGTCCTCTTCTAGTTGGCTATGGGGATTCGGGAAAAATTTTGACTTAGGAAATTTTGCAAAATAAAGCCAAAATTTTCAAAGGAGATCCGACTCCCCACCTCTCCTCGGCCAATAAGAACATGCCACATAGGCAACTTTGAAAAAGGTGGAGCCGTGGAGCCAAATTTGCCACTTTGCCAAAAATAAAAAAATGACAAGTTAGAAACATTTCCCACCACACCTCAGCCAATGAAAACCCACCACGTTGCCAATACCTTCTGAGGATGAATTTGACGGGAAAATGACACCCATATGACTGTCAAAATGCAAAAAAATCAAAGGATGCCCTAGAATTCAATTTTTTCACCAAGGATGGCAGATTTTCGATTTTGAATCAACTGAAGCATGATTTCTACAACATTCTGATCTAGGATTTGGATTTTCAAATACAAACAAGTATGATTTGATCAATATCGATTTTTCCATCATCTCGCAAAGGGAAAAATGACATATCCCGCAAAATTGAAAAAACTAGGGCACAGAAAAGGGCAAACTTGGAATATTCTTCCAAATTAGGGCAAAACAACAAGTTTGTGAGCATTTTTAAAGCATTTCAACTGGAGGGGAAGAATTACGGATGATCAAATCAAAGGATAAAACATTTTTTGAGTAGATACAAATTTGAAAATTTAGGACAACATGGTGCAAGCTCAAAAATGGCACCAATGACCAATCACCAAAAAGGAAGGTATGGTGGGTGATTTGGCTGCTAAGTGTCTTCTTAGCTTGGGTAAGAAGAATAAGAGACAACAATGAACTTGGTAATTTTGGGTTGGGTATCAAAGAGGAGGCCTTAAAAGGGATTAAAAAATATATTAAAAACTTGAAGGGAAACATTAGCAAACTTCAAAATTCCAAAGTGGATAAGAACTTCTGGAATGGGATTAATGATAATCTGGAAAAAGTTGAATACAAATGCAATCTCATGGTAGATGGGTTTATCATTCAAACTGGCTTGCTAAAATCCATTGTGAATGATCTCAAGAACAAAGACAGCAAGAGAAAAGTTAGAAATATTGATAGGAAGAAGGAAATTGAGGAGAGAGACAACCACATCAAGGAACTTATCAAGCTCTCTTCTCAAGTGTTTAATCACAAATGAATTTTTTTCTTTGTGATCTTTTATTGTTTTCTTTCGTTCAATTTCTAGGTTTGATTTTGTTGCTTGCTCACAGGACACACCTAAATTGTAACATGGATGGTTTTAGACTGGTTTTGGGTTGATTTTGTGTTGTATGCACCAATTGTTTTTGATATTTGGATTTGTTTTTTTACATAGAATGTTATTGGTTATATCTGGATATTAGATCCTTTGTTTTAATAGGGTAAGGCCCTTGTTAAAACCCTTCTTTGCCAAATAAAAAAAAATAATTTACACCAAACAATTGATAAAATGGAAGATTTAACCTTTATAAATCATAGGAGTCTAACCATGTAAAGAGATCACATAAAAACCATCAATATCCTTGAAAACACACCTCTAAGCAAGTAGTTTAGGGTGGAAATATGTTATAACCAGTAATAGAGAGAAATCCATAGAAGGGCGGTGTGTGGTTTTGTCCTCACCACTTGTCCACAAGGGTTTTCATCCTTAGGAGTACCTCAATCAAGGATTTTCATCGTTGAGAGAGAGGAAAATGATACTTAATAAGAAATCCTTTACCAAAAATGAGAAATCAGCATAACATATTCCTCTAAGGCCGGATATGAACTCAAGTGTGAACGGCTATCCCATCGTTCATCACCATCACCATCACCAAATCTATATAGAACTATAGATAGGAGTGCGGGTCTCTCCGGAATATACGATAGGGGTGATGAATGGTCAAGCCCTATCTACCCTCTCTCCTCTATCGGGGTCGAACCGCCCAAATGAGAGAGGCTAAGCGACCTCCCTTTTGTAACCATAAGGGATGCTTATAATGTAAATGATGGCTGACATCTTAAGAAAAGTACTTTCTAATTTCTAATTAGTATTTTTGGAGCCTACATGCTCACCAATATATTTTTATTTCGAATTTATTGTTGGGTGCTATGATTACCAACAATTACAATGCCAATTAAGAAATTAACATGAAATGAATCACATAATGACATTGCTAGCTTTGTCTAGCTTGTTCTCTTAGACCCATGATGAAGGAAAATGGGCCAAGATCTTCAATTGGAATTAACTCAAAAAGGGACTTGAAAGTTACTTTGTTGTTCCAAGTTTGGGATTAGCCTTGGAGTCTTCTTGGTAGTTGGGGGTTTTTCTGGGCAATGGGGAAGAGAATTTCCCCGGTATATGGTTGAGAGGTGAATGTTGCCTCCATCTCCCTTTTGGTGTGTTTGGATATGAGGATGGAAAGTATAAGCATTAGAGAAGTCCTTGTGGTTGTATTTTACTTGTGAAAATCCCATTTGGTTGTTGGGGATGATAAAATGGCTATGTGACTCAAATTGACTAAGTTGTGTACTTGATTATTACATTTTTAAGCCTTTAAACACATAAATGTAGTTGAATTTAACAATGTGAAAATGTAAATGAATAAGTATAAGTTTGAGCTTGGGCTAGTGTGATATTGTTGGAAAATGAAAGTAAAGAAATGGTTTTTCCTTATCATGGAAGAATTTTTTTGTTATATAGGCCCTCCATTAAAAATTTAATGGAAATTTGATCTTTATACATTTGGAAAATAAATCCATCTTTGTTATCATTTCCATGTTTCAATCAATGGAAAGGGATGCTAGTATTTAGTATAATATGTGTGTAGTTTTAGTGCTCACCCATTTGGGACCCAAACACAAGACCAAATATAACACGATAAT
Organism: Taxus wallichiana var. yunnanensis; assembly: GCA_018340775.1. NCBI lineage: Eukaryota > Viridiplantae > Streptophyta > Pinopsida > Cupressales > Taxaceae > Taxus > Taxus wallichiana. Next base: position 169,961,729 of record CM031244.1, read on the forward strand.
TTGTTTTTTGACTTTCATTTTACTTGATACAACTATGTGAAACCATAATACTCAGAAGATATTTCCCAACACCACATGTAACGTTTAATCCAACATGAAGAACTCATAAATATCAAGATGCCATAAGATGCTACCAACATGACACTTATATAAATGATCAAGTATGAAACCATGACACAACCACAACATGAACATCACGAGTTAGAACCTTTCACAATATCAAATTTTCATGGTTAAATATTTTTCATATTTATATTACATTTGTATCCTTAAAGGTTTGAAGAGCACATAACATGAAAACATACATTTTCCTTTTTCTAGGCTGCATTTATTTTATTTCATTTAGCAATTCACTTAATATGGTTTCGTCCTAACTCCCTTGTATAACCTTGTAGGTATCAAAATCATTTATCATGTAGGCATATATTCTTATTCACAATGTTTCACATCATTTATTTCATTCAAATTTAACTTAACGAGTACACTTCATCACACAAAAATAGTGAACATTGGTTTAAGGGAAATGGATTCCATATTTAGCTTACTCAAAGTTAACATCTTAGGGAACCTTTAAGATAGGAAAAGTTAACTATAGGTTTTGAACACCATTAACATATAAGGAGGTCCTAGGCTTGAATTTACTTCTTGTTTGCACTCAAGGACTCTATGACCAACTAAGGTCAATTTTGAAGTGGATCAAACACCTTTATCTCACATACCTCCAAGTTTCACTTATGTGTCCGTCTTATATCGCTCGCATTAAAAAAGAGTCAGGATTCTATTAAAGGTACCAAGTGAGGTACCACCTCATTTTATGGTTTTCCAAGGTATGTTTGACCATATTTCAAAGTTGTGGGATTATATTTCCTAATTGACCATATGAATCAAGTATGGTCATCGCTTATCTTTCTATGTTTAACCTCAAGATAAATTTACAATTCCATAGCTTAAACCCTACATCTCACATGTCTTAAAAATGACTCTAAGCCAAAATAAAGCATCCCACACAAATTCAAAATGATTGAAAATAATTCCAATTAGGAACCCCTTTTACTCTAACAATGTTTAACCATTACCATTTCTATAGGTTGATTTCTTGACAAAGCCGACAATCAGTTTAGATTCCATAGAATCCTAATTTTATGCTCTTATTGCCTCAAAAATAAGAGGGGCCAAGGATCACATTACAAGGGATGGTAATTACCTTCCTTACTTTCCCTTATGATCCCATACACATACATGATTAGCCCTTCTTGAGAGACTTAGCATAAAGCCACCCATTTGAAAACGTCATTAGAACATTACATCTTTCATGTCACGAAGTGACACTATACCCATAACTATAACAACATGCACACTTCCACATGCACAAGAAGCCCTTTTACACACATGCCTAAGAAGTAATATTAAGCCTCTAGAACCACATGAGAAGGTTGGTCTCATGGCATAACTCAGAGAAAAGAGGTGGTTTCTCAAATGAAGTCACCTAGTTACAAGACAAACCTTTCGTGAGCTATTTAGAGATCGAAACTTCACTTGAAACTCAATAAGGTGAATGACACAAGAAAAAAATGATGCTCAAATGTATCCATATCAAGGGATGTTAGATTAGGGTTAATCAGATAAATTTTAAAATAATAACCACCTAAAAGTGGTCAACTATAACCATTCTTAAATAAGGTAGTTTCATTACTTCTGAGTGTTCCAAACATTTTAGTACAACACACAAGAATACAAAAATCACTTCATTCACATAGGAGTACAATTATAACATGTTCATTTCATTTCTAGTTGAAAATGTACATCTACACCATTAGCAAGATATATACCTATAATCAAAATCACCCCTAAAATATAATGCCCATTTTCCCAAGATACTGATACACTACGATATCTCACTCACCGCAACATAATCCATAAATAATCATTCATGATTATAAACATAGTGTTGATACATCTATTTAATATTACATTTGTATTTTAGTGATAATCCATATTACAAAAACACCAAAAACGCTACCATTTGATTTTTGTCTTGCATACTTGCAACCACTGCATAGTCAAGATAATGGCTGTTGGCATGATATCTAACTACAATTAAGAACGAGTTACGATTTCATAGTTTTCCAATAATAGTGCAATAAATTTGAACAAAATTTTTAGGGAGATTAGAACATAAATGCCATTTCATTTTATTTTTAAAGCCAAGGATAAAGTTAGAGAGAGGAGAGAGAAAAACACCATTTCTTTTCACATTCAATATTTTTTCAAACAAACATCAAAATGGTTTCTTACAGTCATGTTTTTGTGTTTACAAGGTTTCTGATCTCTATTTTTCTTGGATGAGGTCATATGATAGTTTTATCCATTTGGTTACAAGTTTCCAAAAAGTGTCAAATTTAGGAAAGATGCTGAAAAATAAACATTCAAAAATGATCTTCGATACTCAAACACACAAGGGAATAAATTATTACATACTCCCTTATATATAAGGAAACACGTGGAGTGATATAACCCCTAACTCACAAACAAGATTAAAATGGCGCTTGTCTTTTCGGGGACACCATTCGTACATGCACCCAATGACCTTGTCACCTAACAACCGGAGTCCTACAAAACCTATCTAGAAAAATATCTTGTCGGATGTTATTCTCATAACTAAAAGTTGGTAGTGGTTTTCACGGAGAAAAGCTGGAGGTATGTGGAGTCAAAATTCATTTGTACACCCATTAAAAAAATAATAGGTCAAAACCAAACTGCATTTTTAACTTTTAGTAGTTGTTTAAAGTTGCAAACTATCCTGATGGACTCCTAAGCATGTTACAAAACAAGGTCAAATAGACATCTAAGGAAATAGCTAGGGTTTAGTTGAACACTCCACATAACAAGGTACACGGTTAAAGTTTTCTTTTCTCATTTTGGGTTTTATAGGGATGTTTTGCACCTCCATGAAAACATGTTTTACTAACATTACAAAAATTCATCTAGAAGTAGTTTCACTAGGTTTCCTGCTCATCCTACCAATTGCGTGGTTTCCAAATCCAAATCTAGTATCTTAGTTTATCTATCCATCTTACAAGGTAAAAGAGATTAGTGTTTACATTCATGGTTAATGGTCTTGTTGCGCATACAAACAGAGGTGAAATTTTCTATTGAAATAACCCGTTTCATTTAATTCACCTAAACAATTTATTTATTTTTAGTTGATTAACAACTTCATCAAAATTTAGGGAAAACTAGAACGCTAAAATCATGCAAGAAAAATTAAGATGACCATGCCCAAGTTGATGAATCGCTCCTCTTTCACCCTTTTTTGTTGTTTTTATTCATTAATCACCTCAACGACCCTTTTATTTAATTAAAAATATTTCCTTTTGCTAGGAACTTCTTAAACTGTGGATGCCCCTCTCTTCCACTTTATCACACTATCTTCAAAATACATGACACCTCCCTTAATGTAATAAATTTTAATGCTTCTTTATCCATAGTGAAACATGGTGTACATAGACATGAAGAAGAAGAACAAATACTCAATCCATCACCAATTAGTACGTGATGTTTGTTGAACTCTTATTTTATTTTTTTACATATTATTTATAGCATTATTTGTTACGCTTCTCCTCTCCATATGATCACACTTCTTCCTCTTGCTATTGCTGCATTTTCTCTTCATACCTTGCCTTAATGACTCCTCGGTAAAACTTTGTTCATAAGAACTTTTCATGCAATCCTCAAAAATGTAAAATGCCATGATCAATGCCCATAGGTACACCCATCAAGTCAAAACCACACAATCCACTTGACCACATATATTTCTTGAGGCATTTAAAAAAATAATTCATGAGCCTTACGTAGGGACCAAACAACAATAGATTCTCGACAAAATTTCCCTCAATCCTAAGCGATAAAATTTGATTGTCCAACTCGGTTTCAAAGATCTCAAATGGAACATACATGGGACACTCATAAGGGATGAGGTGTCTAGCTTTACACCTATCATTTGAATTTTCTTTTAGAGTTTCCAAAGACATTTAAACAAACCCAATTTGGTGCATATGCAACAATCAAAAATTTATGTACCTTGGGATATGATATTATAATGTATATGGGTTGATGGAGATTCGACATGTGGCACACATCCCCCTTATATAGACATACATTACTCTTAATAGATGGGTAACACCTATGTGCCACATGTTGGCATCTCCATCAAACCATATACATTATATTATCATATCCCAAGGTACATAGCATAAAACAATACAAGAAACCACATTCTTTCGGGCATCTAATCCCATAACTTACACACCTTGGTAGGGGCCAAGCTAATATATAATATGACATCCAAATTTTCTATCTGCAGATCCTAGGTTCTTATTTCGATGCCCTAGATGAGAGAGAATGGTTGGAGGGGAGCTAGAATAGGTTAGGAGCCATCTAAGAGGAACAAAAACAACAATAATCTAGCTCCCATGTTATTTACATAAACTGTAGTTTTTTGTAGCCTATAAAATGCATTTCTTCCACATTTTACACAAAAAATTATTTTGGGAGCCTACCACTACAACAAAAGAAAAAAAATCTTCTAAATGCCTTGCTAGGAATATAAGTCGGTAAAAAATATGGTTTTCCACCCAACAAACGTTGCATAATTAAATAATTTAGAATATTTATGTTCTGAATCATTTAATACACTAATAGCTTCCATCCACGAATGAAAATAACACCTAAAGTTTCCCTATGGTACACCTCATTAGCACAAAAGTTAGGGCCTAAGCAAATGTTCTTCATGTTGTCAATTAGACACTGCAAGTCTTAAATCATTCTGGGCCAAAATAGCTCAAATTAAAAGAGAATTTATCTTTGACTAATAATGTCTTCTCTTGATGTTCATTAGATTTAATAATGTGGAGGGATGCTCCAAAATCGACATTGTTGTTTGGATTTGGCTCATTTTGTGTCTTATCTTCATCCTTTACTCAGGACTTGCACTTCAAGTCTTGAATTTTGTCTTTATAAATCATTGAAATTTAACACTTACAAATATGGTTAGCACTTGAAAATTTTGTGGATTTTTATTGCAACTTGGTTACATTTGCATCATACTTGGCCCTTCTATATCTAGCTTCAATTTTCTTGTACATTTTGTGTAGGTAAAAACACTCTTTTTAGCCCTTTTTGAAGGCTAAGAGTCATATTATTTGATATGAGATTCCATATATGAGATTGCTTTGTTAAATGTAGTGCTTCACCTAAACACTATTTAAGGCCTTCAAAATCATCATCATATTCTTGCCACTTGTGGTTGACTTTATATGTACTCAAAAGAAACCTCTATAGTATTGCATTGAGCTTTATATAACCTCTGTCCAACATTAAATGTTTTATGGGACCATATGTAAATTCTGATGTTGTGCCATTTTAAATTGACTAGGGGAGAAATTAAACAAGAATATAGCCTTAAAAACTACGAGTTGATTAGTGAGGCAGACGTCCTTTGGATCCTTAGATTGGCTCTTTCCGGTAATCAATCTATTATTAGCCAAGTTCCAAAAGCTTATATGTAATTATCTCCTCCTTATTTGGTTTTAGACAATTATTAACCTTTTAATTGGGCATTCTTTTCTCCATATTGATTTTTTGTAGTTGGTCATTATTCTTTGGTTGCTGGAAAAGTATGGCCACACAATTACAATATGATGAAATCGAAAACTGTGTAAGTTCTAGATCCATCTTGTACTCACTTTGATTTAGTTTAGCATCACTATTAGTTGTCATTTTATAACAGTTTAATTCTATTAGTTTTGTTCTAAAACAAAGCCATGATTATAGATAGGTTAACTTTGGTTATCTGGGTCCCTAATTTGTAAGGTAAGAATCATTAGAATATTGTTTGTGTTTGTGTTTATATGGTAAATATTTTTGAATCTACTTTGAAGATTGACTATAGATAGAGAGAACATGGTAATCGAGTAGTAGCCAAGGTGGGCTCATTTTAGCTTGTTAGGAGTTGTATGATGTAAGGGCCCTGTGTTTTATTCTTCGTATAGGGCTTGTTAGTTATTGAATTGTAGCTACATATCTTACACTCAATTATCGCTAAAACTTGTAATTAATTTAAATTCGATTTCACAATGTTTTTTATGCAAAGTATTTTTTCCATCTTAACTATACCTAAGCTCCATACATACTACTCTACTAAAATGCCAAAAAGAATCATGTAATTTATAATTGTTTCCATCCAAATATTTGTACATTATATCACTTTTTACATTTTAAATTGTTTTAAGGGTTAGACCTCATGTTTGCACTTTTTAAATGAAGTGGTTCATCTATATTTCTACACTTACAAAATCAATCACCCATAGTTTAAACAAAATCAACTACAAAAATAATAACTATCCCTCTAAAACAAATAACATATACCATTGGGCATCCATATTACTATTTTTTAAACTATGTTAGGGAACATTCTTTCTAAGTTTTTTAAAAACTAACCCTTATTACTCAGAGTTCTTTGCTCTGCTCTCGCTTGCACCACGTATCCGTTGTCTCCTTGACCGACAACAAAGGATACCCCACGTGGGTTTTTTGGTCTTCCAACCTCCCAAATTTCCTATGTGCACTTTAATATATTAAATATAAATAAAACCTTTTAATCCCCTTTATTTCTTGAATGCATTAAAATTATACCTAAGTTTTTCAACTCATTTTTGCATTGTTCTAGAAAGGACCACTTTGGAATGTGTGTGAAACATTTGCACTAGTGGTATGGGAAATTTTTAGTCCCACATTCTTGTTATTTTAGGTGGTGGTAGTATTTAAATAAGGCCTAACATGTTAAATATTACGTGGCTCGTGCCACAAATAGTTTTGTTTGGTTTAGGAGTTCTATGAACTGGCGTGGTGGGATTGGTCTTGGTAATATAATGAGGATCTTGAATCCTAGATCCCTCATCCTTCAAGCTAAAAACATGCCGAGTTAGATTAAATATAGTTTGTAAATAGGAGTAATACTCCACCAATTTTTTTCGTATATGCTAAATCTTAATTTCTCTCATTTTTAAATTTAATTTAATTTATTTTTGTTTGAAAAAGTGAGAAAATTAGTTTAATTAGATGTATCAAATTTTTCAAAATGTTGATTTTACGAAACGACGAATGAATCGTCGTTGTCTTTTGTATGGAAAACTAAAAAAAGCACTCATATTTGAATTGAATATTATTATTATTAGACTAATACATTGTTGTGTAGATTATATGTTTTAAAGGACATTTTCTCAAGTAAATTCATCGAATTTCAATTGCGAGGCTTAAATAATGACAGGATATATTTTTAACCTTGATTGTTTTAATCCCAAGTATTCTTAATTATTCAAATTTATTTACGCAAAAAAATGGGGTCTAACCAGAAATTGATAAATCCCAAATGTTGAATGGAAACAACTACAACATTTGGAAAATTTGATTGAAGGTGGAATTCATAGGTCACAAACTATGGGGATTTGTGAATAGAACTCGAGAGGGCTTTGACAGTAAGACAATCTATTGTAGACAATATTTCTGCATATTAGCAAAAGGTACATGAAGCTATGTCCATTATTTTTCGGAGCGTGTAGGATGATCTCCTCCTTCATATAGATAATCAGGGAAGTCCGAGTGAGGCTTGGGCGACTGGAATCAATGCATGAAGGTACACAAGTATCAAAAATTATAAAATTGATTCTAGAACTAATGATGACTCCCATTAAGGGAGATGAAAAGGTAATAAATTTTTTAGAAAAAATTAAGAATATCAAGTCTCAATTGGATGGATGTAACTACAACTTAATTAAGGATAAATTACTTTATTTTATTATTTTGTTGAATATTCATGAAAATTTTAGAAATTTCATTTCAATTATGAATTCTAAATATCAAATTGAACAAGACATCCCAGATTTGCAAACCCTTAGTGCTCTCCTGATTCATGAAGAGCAAGTAATGACAAATTTTGATTCTAAAGAGAATGTCACTCAGGCACTTCTCGCTCAAAAATCCAAAAATCAACTTTTAAACCTTCTAGTAAAGACAAGAAACAAAGAAACTTAAAAGTTAGTTTTGATGGTAAATGACATAAGTGTGAAATTTGGCCATAAGAAAGAAGATTGTAAATCAAAAAGCAAGTCTAATTCAAAAATAATAAATGGAATAAATTAGATCAAAATCAAGATTAAAATGGAGATAATAATCATAAAGCTAATGTAGTAATTCTATAAACTACATCTATCACCTCTAAATGAAAAGTATATGTTTATTTGAATATATTGTACTAAATTTAAGTTTTTTTTTCATAGTTAACTTAGATGGTTTATTAAAAATGAACTAGAAGTAACTATAACTGAAAACATACACAAAATGGCTTATATGTGTTTTGAGATTTTGCTTCATTTATTTTTCTAATAGTTTATTCAAAAATAGAACCTTTTTTTCTTTTTGGTTTTGTAATACTGAGATCATTTCTTTAGGATCATGTAAGACATGGATTAAAACCTATGAAATGTGTAAAGGGTGCTTACATGGTAAGCTATCACCAAAAACCCTTCCTCAGTCATTCTTTGAAGAAAACTTCACATAAATCCATGAGATATGACCACAGTTAATGGATCATGTTTTCAGTGAATGTTGTGATTATTATTGTTTGATTTAATGATTTGTTCAAATATGTTATCTATCAAGTCTTATCTTTTTTAAAGGCTTAGAATAATATAATGAAGATATATATGTTTTTGATAAACATTTCTAAAATTTCTTAGTATGTGATTACTAAAATATTATTATATGCATATCAAATGACACTTGGGGATGCCTTTGTGTTTGTATTAGAGACGTCCAATACTGATTGCATCTAATATATATTTTACAAGAGTAATATGTTTAACTTTTAAACATATTTTAACATGGTTAGTTGTTAAGGATATTACTATGTTAGTTGTTATACAACTAGTGTTTAACTTTTACAGATGGTTAAAAATGAAATCAATAATGATTTATATTATGCTTATTATGATGTCTATATGGATATTATGACTCTAACCATGCTGATGTTGTGTTAGATATAAAATATACATCTAGATTTGTGTTCAAGTTTTTTTGGTGTAGGTGTCATTACTTGGAACAACAAAAAGAAAAAACAGTCTCCATTTCTTCTACTGAGGCAGAATATAGAAGTAAAATGGAAGCAACAAAGAAGCCATATGGATGAAGAAGCTATTGGAAGAGCTATACATGGAAGCTAAAGGAAGTATTCCTCTTCTATGTGATGGCCAAAGTTGTATTGTTATTGCTAAAGAATCCAATTCAAAATTAGAGAATTAAACATAGAGATGTTCATATGCTCTTTATCCGAGAGAAGGTTCTATGCGATGATATAGATCTTTAGTACTTCCCGAATGAAGATCAAGTTATAGACATGTTTATGAAGCCATTGTGTGTTGTAAAGTTTTGCAAGTTTCATGCAATGTTTGGCCTTTCAGAGTTTCCATTGAGGGGGAGTGTGCATGGAAATGTCACCTCCTAATGTCCAATTGGTTGATGAATCCTCCTCTATACTTCTACTCCGGTATAAAACATTGTAAAATATATTTATGATCTTTGTAAAATTATAACTCTAAGTTTACGGTGTATAGTCTAGTGTGTTGCATCTATTTGTAAAGGAGGTCCTTATGTTATAAAAGGCTCCTAAAGATGCAGTTTTAAGAAATTTTCCATGAGAAACTATGGGATGTAGTCTCACAAATCATGCTTAGCCTAAATCATAACTTATGATTTATGGATTCCAAATCCTTTTGTACCAAAAGGTAAGTTGAACATGATGAAGGTGTTATAAATCCTTCAAAAGTGATATGCTAGCCTAAACCTTCACTAATGGTTTATGGATTTAAAATCATATTGCACAAATAGGTAACATTGGCATATATCTCCCCACTTAATATTAAGGGGGAGTGTTAGAACATAATATTAATTGCTCTTATAAACCTTAGTTTATGATTAAATAATTTATAATATTTATATTCTGAACTATTTAATATATACTATGAGTTTATGGTTAATTTTTAATTAAATTGATTTATTTAAACTGGGGGTATACCCTGTCACTTAAATGTTTATAACCCTTTGGGTTATATAAATATGGCCGTGGTAGTAATCGGGTGAATTGGATTCACACGGGTAAAAACATGGAGAGGAGTGAGGAAAGAAGTTACTAGATTGTGTAAAGTTTATCTTTTATGGAAAATTCTTATTCGTGGTTTTTTACCCCATTGGGGTTTTCCACGTTAAATCTAGTGTCACCGTGTTATTTCATTTATTTTCTTTGTTAAATGTTTGGTTATTAATGTTTGGATTAATAAATATTTTATATAGTTATTTATAACCTCGGTCCTAATATCATTGAGTCATTTGGTCAAACATTCCATGCTTTTAATTTTTATTCCCTTTTGGCACATGTTAGAGGACATGATATAGGGGTATGAGACAAAAGAACTAGTTTTCCAATGCTTTGGGCGTCCAAGTTGTTGTTCCTAGGTGATCCATGGTTTTTCCTCCTTCAATGGAGGTCTTCATGATTTCTTCCCCAACAAAATGCCCAAAATTTTGATTCCCTCTTTAGCACACATGCATGCCAGAATTGAAATAACATTCTTTGATATGAATTAATCTACACACATATCAAAAATTCCCAAAATACTTCCCACGAATGCTCAGACCTTGAATAAAAAAATTCTCACATTAATAAAAACAATCATTAATTCTTTCTTGAAAGGAGATTTGTCCACACCCCAAGAATTGGAAGAATTTAGGAGTATAAAGAATATTTACTTATTTAATTATTTTCATTTTATTTTTGTTATTTATTTATTTATTTAAATTTCAAATGATTTATATTATTTTAAATTTTCTTTAACCATAGCCACAACTACTCCCCAATGTGCCTCTTTCTTTATTTTGTAACTATCTCCACTTGAAAATATGAGGTTTACCTTTGTTGATATCCGTAATATGACTTAGTTAGATCATGTTACGTTAAAACAATTATAAATATCAAACTTCAAGCATCTAAAATAATCCCAAGTTGGATGAGTCACAAGAAGAATGACATCACCGAACAAGTTGAAGACACGAAGATGGACCATAGGTTTAAAAGGGTTAGTCTGCGTAAGTAAAACTTTGAATTTATTATTGTTATTTTATTATCTCAAATGTTTAATTAATTTAATTGCTACCATTATTTTACAATCATGGAAAGAGGCTACGAATGTCCATCAAGCACTCTGTCGGGATGGAAACAATAACCCGAAGAATGGGAGGCTCTTCATCCACGGACGTAGTATTTACCTATGTTGCATGGAGGCCTGGTTCCCACCATAAATAAAGCATCTCGGAGGATTTAATTTTAGTGCTTTCTTAAATATAGATGATTGTACTCTTGACCTTAAAGGAGCGATGAGATACAAAGATAGATATCCATACAATTACTTTTATCCTTCATCAACATCTAATATTCTAATTTTAGAAAGGTAGTACTATTTTTCTTACACTCCATTTAATTGTTTCATTTTATAAATTATTCATATCGTAAAACGAAAGCTGGAACAATGAAATCAATCATACCAAGGGAAAACTTGATCCCACACAAATACAATCGATAGGGTGGTAACGGGAGAGGCATTACAACAATGTCCCCTCCGATTCATAGAGAATTTTGTTACTTCGGCGTTAATAGTTTGCTTGGAATTTTGAAATGTGCTCGTGTTATTTGCAAGTTACAGTGCTGTGGAGATAAGGATAAATCTCTCTCGGTTCTCAAATAAAAAAATTTAAAATATTTTCCCAAGGACCTCGGGATGGTCGTTAAATTTTAGGCTAGTTTTGAATTTTGGTTTTGGCCGTGTTTGGAGTAATCGTTAAATGTTCTCCGAATTTTAAATGCTCCATGGATGAAGAGACGTCCATTATTCACATTATTTATTCCATCTTGGAGGATGAATCGATGGTCGTTCAAGTTTCCCTTCATAGTCATAAAATAAAAATACATTTAACTAAATTAAATATCAAAGATAATGAACTGATTGTCTTTTGATATTAAAATGTAAATAACAAAAGTAAAATGAAAATAATTAAATCATTAAATATTTTTAATATTCCTAAATTCTTCCAAATTCTTGGAGCTTGGGCCAACCTCATTTCAAGAAAAGAAATAATGGAATTTTTGGTTAATATGAAGATGTTTTTAATACAATTTTTGGGCACGTGTGAAATGATTTTTGGGGACTTTAGTTTGGGTTAGAGGGTGTTTTTGCATTTTTAGGCTATGTATGGGATCCTTCTTGCTAAGGGAAATTTTTAGCTATAGGATATGCACAAGATGCATTCATTTAGTAGGATATAGAAGCTTTAAGGAAATGTAAGTGTTAGGTGTAAAAATGACTATGCAACCTTTTCCAAGTATCCTTCCACCTATACCAAAATGGGAGCATTTGGACCAGGCATGGGCATTTGCAAACAATTAGAGGGATTTTATCAAAAATATATTTGTTTTTTCCCGATAGATGTGGATGCAAAGGTGGAAGCCTAGCTAAGGAATATTAACTTTTTAACAAAATACATTGATTGCATGCGGTCATGCCTCAATTGAAATCCTACTCATGAAAGATATTTGTTGAAAAAGGCTTTAAAAGATTTCAAACTTAATACAATTGACAGGTGTAAATCCAAGCTATCAAAACCTTTTCAGCATGCACCCTTCCTACACCATAATAAAAGATTTGAAGCTGTGTATGGACATGTGCCAAGCATTTTAAGGAGGGATTTTTGTTAGATGTTGATGGTTGCAAGCATGTTAGTAGATAAGTATGTAGATGGGGAAGCATACACAAGGCACATGGACTTTCGATAAAATTGGAATGATACAAATAAGTTTAGCATGACCCTGTACAAGGACCGTGAATCTGTTTGTCAAAATGCCTAAAAATGTGGTCATGTGGACTGTGATGATTACAAGGTTTTCACATGATGGATTTATTTAAAAGGGATTTCTTCATCCGATCGGTCTATAATAGTTGAAGAAACAAAAAAATGCTATGGTTGTTGATCGCACACAGGTGAACTGCTTGTTTGACAAAATTCCTTGAAGGAATGCAACCTCATAGGCCATAAATGATCACTAGATGCGCACATTTTTTTATGTTTTTAAATGATTTAGAAACTCCCTTGTTTTTGTTCCATATAATTTTATTGTTAATTTGAAGTATCTAAAAAGTTAACCCATCATAAGTTTTGATTCTCATCATAATGTATTACAATTTATATTTAAAACAAAATTATTGAAAGAATTTAACACACACACATGCGCACGCACACACACACACACATGCACGCACACTCAAAACACACACACACATGTGTGTGTGTGTGTGTGTGTGTGTACATACATGCACATACATACACACACGTGCATGCACACACACACAATTTAGGTTTTCTTGATATATATATATATATATCCTTCTATTATATACTTGAACCTCCATCCAAAACCCTACAACAAAAAAATAAGAAAAAGAATGAGAGCAGAAATGTATGGAGAGAAGGAAGAAAAATTTCCTTACCCAAATCATAAGGATGATTTAGGGCTTTTAGAAACACGGAATCTAAGCTGTGGAGATCATCTTGATCCTAAGGCCACAATTAAATCCTACATTTGTACTTGACTTTGACTCCCCACTTTCCCCTTGATAACCTTTCTAAGTGACTTATAATAATGATAATTTCTTAGTGATAAAATAAGAATTGTCGCATTAAACTAGTGTTTTAGTAAGATACGTTAGAAAATTTTAAAATGGGCAAGTTTTACAAGTCAACTATTATTATATCCCCATGTGAAGTTTTTATGGCTTAAAATTGTAACGAGATAAGTGAAACTTAGAAAACATTGACTAAAATATTATCTCATAATGAAATATCACAATTAATGGTCAAAAAAATATGGAAAACCAACTCCAATGAGATCATATATTTCCACATTCATCTCACTCTTTTATGAACATCATTATTGTGGTTAGAGATTGACTAACCTCTCTCTAAATATATGAAATTTTATACTAACAATTTTTAAAACTTAATTTTCCACACGGTTATCAACTTCACTAATTTAATCGACAATCAAAAAACCATCGCACAATGAGAGAAATCTTATCAACACAAGCCAACGATAACAAGAAGAGACATGGAAAAATAATTTTTTAACACAAAATTAAGTTGGTTCTCATTAATTATTTCAAAAAAAAATCTTTTGAGATAATTTGCAAGTAAAGTGTAATTTACATTTCACCACAATTTTGGAACCAATGGTCTTGATAGTAGATATGCGGAGTTTTGGGTTGCATATATTCCATGTCTCACATTTTTTTAAGAGTTGAAATATAAACTATAAGTACCTAAATCGATCCATTACTCATATCAGTTCCTATTTACCATATAATCAAGATTTATTAATTATATCAAATTAACTCATCTATCCAAATTCTACTCCTAGTTTTGACTAAAATGGAAACAAAATAATATATAACTTATTGAAAATTTTCCCTCTTCTTTCTAATAAAAATTATTGTTATGATATCAAATATAGATATAATGTATTGCAATTTATATTTAAAATCAGATTATTGAAAGAATTTAACACACACACATGCACTAAACACACACATGCACACATATACACACGCGTATTTACATACACACACACACAATTTAGGTTTTTATATATATATATATATATATATATATATATATATATATATATATAGGGTTAGGGTGGCGACCCAACCGCAACCCACCCTATGGTTAAATTCTAAGTGTCATAACCGCACTCTACTTTGAACTTGGAAAGGGATAAAGCCCCGCCCAACTCCACCATACACATAACCCTTTTCGGCCCCCTCTATGCCTTAACATAGACCAAAAATATGTATACACCCACACCCATACAACCATGACCATATGAAACAAAAAAACATAGGAAAAATTTAATGCAATTTTTTTTTTTTTAATATATATTGAAACACTTAAATAAGAACATAACATGCATATATATACCATTATGGATAGGCTTTAAAATTGTGCACAATAGCTCCATTTCTCAATATACTTGAATCTCCATGGAAGTTTCTCCAAAACCCCGTAACAAAACACTAAGAAAAAAATGAGAGGAGAAATGTATGAAAAGATGGAAGAAAAATTTCCTTACCCAAATCATAAGGATTATTTAGGGATTTTAGGAAACCTAGAATCTAACAATGGAGATCATCTCGATCTTAAGGCCATAATTAAAATCCTACATTTGTACTTGACTTTGAATCCCCACTTTCCCTTAGATAACCATTCTAAGTGACTTAAAATAATAATAATTTATTAGTGATAAAATAAGAAGTCTCACTAAAATTGTGTTTTAATAAGATGAGTTAGAAAATTAAGTTTTATAAGTAAACTATTATTATATCCCCATATGAAGTTTTTATGGCTTAAAAGCGTAATGAGATAAGTGTCGTGCTTAGAAAACATTTATGAAAAGATTATATCATAATGAAATATCACAATTAATGGTTAAACAAATATGGAAAACCTACCCCAATGAGACCAGATATTTCCAAATTCATCTCACTCTTTTGTGAACATCATTATTGTGGTCGGGACATCGAACAACCTCTCTCTAAATCCATGACTTTTTATACTACATTAGTTTTTAAAAATTAATTTTCCACATGGTTATTGGCTTTGCTAATTTAATAGACAATCGCAACATCATCACATAATGAGAGAAATCTCAACAACACAAGCCAATGGTACCACACGCCGACATGGAATAATAAGTTGTTAACGTAAACTTAAGTTGGCTCTCGTTAATTATTTCAAAAGAATTATTCCATAATTTTACTTCTAACATAGGTTAATTTGAGGCATTCTAGTTACATTGGATTTTCCATTGCGGTGACAACTATGGAAGTACTTTGACCTAGGTTGTTGCATTGTTGCAAAGGTATTTTTGAATGATGTGCCATGTGCTCTGCTATTGAAATTATATTATCGACACTAACTTGAAAATTTCTTTTAACATAACTCGTAGGTGATGATGATGTTTCCATAGTGGGAGCTTGGTGTATTCTTTGGTAAAAAATTTAACATGTTGTGTTGATAGGCTATATTACATGGGAAAAACTACCAATCATTGAGAAAGATAATTTGTTTGGTCCAAAATTCATTTTTGCAAGCTAAAAAGGAAAATCATAATAAAATTAATACATTATAGCTAGCAAAATAGTAATCCCCTAATTAAAAAATCAGAAGAATTTATCTTACGAATTGTTAGTAAAATTGCTAACAAAAAATAGTATTTCTCCACATTTCTTACAGACAATGGTTGAAACATATGACCATGAGATGGATAAGATGTAGCCCCCACTCCTCCATCTTCATCTCATACAACACCGTCAATTCCACTAGAGGTGGAGATGAAGGGCATGCTTGGTGTTGTGGGCTCGGTGCACTATGGAATTACTTGACTCTAAATATTTACAATTTTTCAAAACATCAATCTTTACTTGGTTGGTTGGCCTATTTTGAGTCGGTTCTAATTTAATATATTATGATCCTTATGTTAATAGGAGTGAAGATGCATTAGAGTGGCACCTTTATTACGAACAAAATGGTCGATTGATTGCGGGATACGTATATTTTTTTCCTTACTTCCAAGGTTGAATATGCCTCTTCATTGCATCTTAGAATCACTTCAATGAATACGCAAACCTTACATGCCTCATTACCCAAATCATGCATACATATTCAATACATCTTAAAATTGCTTCGACAACTATAAAACCCCTCATATTTTTCTATCAACTTAACATTGCACCTCCTTTTAGTGTAAGTTATAATTATAGGCTTTTGATATACTAATGTAGTGGAGTCAAGCCTTATCAATTATAAAAACGAATCCCTCAAATCTCTCTAAATCCTTAATCTCCTAACTCTCTCTTAGGAAATTTCTAAGGTGAATTGTTACTCATGTACAAATCACCCATACAACTAGTATTATAATCACATTAAAAAATATACAAATACTTTCTCATAGAGTAATTTATTTACTTACATCATCATTAGCAGTAGTCCTTAGAATATCTCATCAGGACATGATACAATTTTAGTATAAGGGATTGACATAATTAGTCTATTTTTAAACCTTTAGTCACTGCATAATAAAGTTAAATTGCCACCACCTATAGATCATGAAATAATCTACATACAATTAATTTACAAAATGGAAACATACAAGCTAGAGAGATATTTCACATAAATTGGAATTATATTACCATAATGTTGGCATCTAAAATGTCTAGGCATTCTACTTAACAATACTTGAGTTTTTAAACTATTTTTGAAGAATTTGATCAAAATTGTCTCTTTTCAAGTGACGAATTATGTGAAAGTGATGTAGCACTATTTTCATCTTAGATCATTTCCATTGCAAAAATGATACAAACTCAAGAATGTATGTTAATACTTGCCAAATTGATTTCTTGAAAAGTTCTCAAGCACCCAACACTGTTCAATTTCATGAAAAACCTCTTTTATAGAATTATATCAATCATTTCATCACATTCTTAGGCATTTAATACATAATGCTAAACTTTGGAATGAATTAATATGACCAATAAGATGTATAGACTTACCTCAGACAAAACTTCTCTTTTAACCTCCTTGAGTAACTCCAAGAAATTTAGTCTATCTACTCCCCTGTTCACTATCTCATACACCGTTATACCTCTCACCGATATGATGCAACCTCCCAAAAACACAACTTTTCACTAAACTTGACAACATATTTATCTATATTCTTAAGACATGTTCTTTACTTGAGTAATTCAATTTGGTCTCCTTTTGATTTCGCACCTTCTCTCTTCTCCGGAACCCGATCATACACTCTAGACAACCGTAAACCATCCAAAGTATATTAATGGGAAAAGAATCAAAATTCCACCTTGCCCGAATATACTATTTAGTCTTCTCAATACAATTCATTTGGAACAACCATGGTGGAAATAAAATGAGGGCACCCTTGATGAATTAATAGCTTCATTAATCACTTACCAACATACCTAAGGTTTCAAAAAAAAAAATTTCAAGTTCCCATTGTTTGGCCTTCTCCACTTATCTTACTTTCTCTCCTTCTATTGGAAAACCCTCAACTAGGTCTTGACTAATAGACTATCATGCATAGAAATTTTTATAGACAACTTCAAGGTGAGATAAACGTGGATTTAGGCCCCCCTTTTGAGTTATTAAATACTACAAAATTTCATCTCACGACTATAACCCTACATCTTACTCCCTTTCTTCCTTTGTTAAAGGATTCATGCAATTAGTCCTTACTACTGTGTTTCACATGCTTCACACCAACCATTAGAAATACATCTTTGATGGGAGATTGATCCGGTTCCAAACCTTCATCAATGCTTAATATTTTCTTATACAAATATTAGTAACAAATTTTAGGGGTTGGCATCGGTCCAATCAAAATATACTACAATTTCTTTTATCAAACCCTAGATAGGCTCCTTATAGTTATGAGAGCTAATTTTCCTTATAAATTTCACTAGAAATTGATTTAGAGCTCCGACTTTGGACTGAGGACTTATGAATACTTTACCATTATGAGGATCTTACCAAATTGTTTGAAGAGAATGTGGATATGTATTTTCTATGCATATGTTGGCTTGCTTTGTAGTATACATACAATCATATCAAGAAATCATTTAAACCCTAGTATTACCTTCTTCTTCGAATTATTTTCTATATTTATATTCAAAAATATTGCATGCATCCCTTCTTATTATCAAAGAATGTGGGTGGTCATCTCAATACTCATTTTTAGTCCCCTAGGAGGTTTTTATCAAGCATTTGACTAAGTAGCTCAAAGTTCAAGCTTTTAGATTCAATCTAATAGAGTTTCCTTCTTGTTAATACACAATTACCATAAGTATATTTATTCACACATCACAATCATAAGAGCATGTACCTTCTTGCACTCAAACATGATGCACACAAAAAGTGCCAACATGACCCCTTCTCGAGCAATTTCTAAATATCAAAACAAGGGACTATATTTCTCCTTAACAACTCAAGATGAAACATAATAAAAGTTCATAATGAATTGATTAAATCACCCATATGTCTTCAAGAAATAATATATAATCTCTTGAATATGACTCATAAATATACTTACTAAAACTATTATAAAGGTCATAGTTCCTTTAACCTGAATTATTCATACACAAGACAATCAAGAAAAATTATCAACAATGCTCCTTCACTCTCTTTCACCAAGTTCAAAATATTTCAAAATATTTCTCTCTTTTTATATGCACAACATTTCCATGAACCCATCACCATGCAACAAATATTCCAATGATTAAGAGAAATTATACTCTCACAAGCACCATTAAATCATATTTAGTGTCCAATAATCAAAACTAAGTTATAAGATCACCGTCCCTTCACTTTGAGAGAAAGATTTATCTGTATACACAATAATAAGACACCAAGATCTTACAATAAGTTATCAAAAACCAGATTGAGGCTTCATTCATGCAAGAAACACAAAAACTTGAGCTTTTCTTCTTTATTAACTTTCTTGAGTCTATGCATTTGGTTCAAACCTGGGTAGAATGGGTAGAATCAGTTACATTCTTGTTTTTATATCTACTCTCACATTCTCATTCGAGTTGGTTTCTCATTCCTTTAGTTATAATCATGAAATTATAACAAAAAGGGTTACATTTACCTAAAATGACTTAAATTCAACATGACTTAGCTAGCCCCTTACATGACTTGTGACCCTAAAGGTCCTAATACCTCATGTTATCCCATTCCACCCTTTTTACAAGTTATAAGCCCATGAAGTCATGAAATCAACAATGACAAGCCAAAAATTGGCCTCCAAATTAAAATTTTACATTTTGGAGGGAAATGTTTTATTTGAAATTTAAAAATCTAGATACTAACTATCACTTCAAAATGACTTAGATGTACCCCTAGGACCTAAAAAACACACCTGCAAGCCGAAATTGATATCATATTATTCTATTTACATAGAAGGAGTTGATGCTCATGCATCAAAAAGGTTTTAAGAGCTTCGGGTGGTTTCAAGCTCCCAAATTATAGTCAATGGAAATATCTCCCAAAGTATACTTCATGAAAACATGGTTTAAGAAGATTATGGGAGCTTTGCACTAGTCTTGGGAACATATTCACCTCTGACACTTTTTGAGGAAAAAGTGTTCTCGGTCGTCGAAGGAAGATCAACTTGTGAGGAAGGGTTTGGGAGCCTCAAGTGGTTTCCAAAATCCAAAACATAGTCATTGGAAATATTTTGGGGTCTACTAAATGCCAATATGTTCAAGATAAGGTATTGGAAACATTTAGAATGGAAACCTTTCATAGAATGAAGCATTATAGTGTTTATAAAGAAGATAACTTACGGGGAAGGTTGTAGGAACCTTAGGTGGAGTTAGGAAACTAAAAATTGTTAAATTGAATCTCATCAAGTTCCCTTCGTGGCCCAAGTGTTAACTTTTTCCATACTCATCTCAAGATCCTACAAAAACTCGGCTTACTATCATGCCTCCCTATTCCAAAAGGGTGAGTTGGCTCAAAATTCAAAGAGAATGAATTTTAAATGTTTATAAATGGTTCTATTGGATTTTTGGAAAATTTGTAGTTAAATTTGTATATTATACGCCCCATGATGTTGAGTTTTTGTTTTGGACCCAAAAAGTGCTTTTCATGTTCTAATTCTCCATTGCGTTGGTGATGTTAGCAACTTAAGTGACTTAGGCACTTTAGGAGCCTGCATGAATTTTAAAAGGAATTGTTTTTAATGTGTTTTGTGATTATCCTCCTTCATTAGTGGTCCTTCACCCCATTGGTCCATCCTAAAAGCCAAAAGTAACTTTAAATTATAAGACGAGCTTGTGTGGAGTGATAAATTAATAACCCAAAGAATCGTAGGCACATTTTGAAATATACCTTGCATTGTATCCCTTTTGAATGTTGTTTGCACTTCATAAGTGTGCCCCATGTTGATTGGAGTGCCATTTGGGAGTGGAGGATGAAAAATGTTTCCATTTTCATGTTTGTTTGAGAAAATCCCTAACCCATCCATTTAAGTGATTTTTGAGATCATATTTTCCCTCAATGGAATCCCAATAGATATATGAGAAAAAATAAACTCAAAAACAAAACATATTGTTCATTCATGCCTTTAACCTCCATAAAAACTAGCTTTGTGCCCTATATTTTCAAGAACTCATTTTTCTCATATTTTTAGTTTCTAGGGTTGAAACTTATTGAAATTTTGCATGCCACTTCCTCTCCAAAATGTTTTTGTTTTCAGATATCAATTTGGGTCTATCATAAACTGGTTTATTGTTTTTCAAGAATGATTTTTAGCCAACAAATTCCATTTTTCCCATAGCTGAAAATTGTTTTTCTTTTTCTTGGTGACTTAGTGAGCCAAATTGTCTAAAAGTTGGATTAAATGTCCCTCTTAAAATCATATTTCATTTGATCTATATTTTTTAGGATGAGGTGGATCATTTTTGGAGATATGGACAACTGCATTTTTTTATAGTATTCTAAATGCTTCATTGGACTTTACATTTTGTTGTTGATCAGAATGAGAGAATTGTATCAAAATTGAAGCATATCTTCCACTTGGAAACATCTGTCAAACAAATCAAGTCTGATGTGATTTGGATAGGTATTTCTCTCATGGTGACCACATACATGTCATAGCCAAAAGCATCATCAAGGACCACTGTAAATACATGAAAAGATGGAAAAAATAATTTTCCAACCTGAGACAAAGTGCATAAAAGGATTGTTGAGAATGAGACATCCAATTGAATCATTCAAAGGATTTCATGAAGGAAACCATGGTTTTGGTGTATTCTCAATATCCTTACCACCTCATATTCTTCAGAAGTCATTTTAGTTAGTGTTTGATTCCATCTCACAAAGAGGAAGTGTTTTCATTCAGAGGATTGCTATGTTGTCACTGAGGATTCTCATAAATCTTTGATATTGTCAAATCCAAGAGATATCATGGTGTGTTGTTTCTTACCGAGTCTAGGAAATGTGTGATATGAGCTCATGCTTTGTGATTATTGGAGGATAAGTGTTTTCTCATGAAGGAGACCAAAGTTCGTGTTAGTGACAAAGAATTGATTTTCAAAACCTACCCTTGCTCACATAGATGAAGTTAAAAGCAAGATTTCGAGGCATGACCAAAGATGATCATTATGAATAAGATATGGAACATCATTTATAAGTCCAAAAAAATATGTTCCCTTATAGTATTCATCTCCACAATGAGGAAAGATAATAAATTCATCGTGGATCATCTTCTTTTGATCACACCTTCTCTCTCTTTTTTCTCTCTCTAACATTCTATTTCTCCATTGAGAAATAAATTTTGTAAAAGTGACTTAAGTCATTTAAAGTTTCTATTTCTTCATTGAGATTACACTTTAAGTTGAAGAGTCATATGAGAATGCAAATAACCACTTTTGTGGATATAAATTGGAATGTTCTCTCCAATCATTTTGATCTCTCTATAACATAATGCAGTTCTTCTATTTCCTACTTAGTAATTTTCCTCCATTCTCCTTCTTTTCACTCGGCCGAATATATGGAAAATTTGTAAGAAAAAAACACTTTGTGCCTATTGAAAATGAAATCAAAATCAGCATTTGAGATTTTTTTCAATCTCTATTTATGTTTCATATCCTTTATGTAAATTTCTTGTGTTTGCTTGAGTATTCGATTGAAGTGGAAATCTCTTAATTATAGTTAATGAGATCTAGGTTCAACTCATTAATACAATTCCTCTTGTCATTATTCTCTCCACACTTTCATATATTTCCTCCTCTCTTAAATATTGTTGAAGTCACAAAAATGTGTTTTTGTACATTCTCTAATCTATGACCACCCCGAGAGATAGTTTAGTGTATAATTTTTCAAGATTTCAATAATGGAAGCTACCCCATTTTGAAGCAAAGGAACTTAGTCCTATGAGTGTGACAAAAGTACCATTTTTTCCAGCATGTAAATAGCCTTTACAATTTCGAACAATTAATACCAAATCAAGATGAACCTTTTGCATAATGTAATTACGTTGTTTTATACAATTTGAGGTGAATTTCAGATTTCTAGTCCCTTAATCTTCCTTGTTCAGTCAAAGGAGAGTTTCACATTCCTTTCCTAGGCTAGTTGAGTTTTAGAAATCTTACCTATTGCCTTATCTCTACTACACACATATATAGGATATCATGCAATATAAAAATACATGAAGTAGGTTTTTCGGTCTTAATACCCTTCAACCACTTTCCCGAATGTAAATAGTTGTCTCATCCTAAGTTGTATTGCCCACTCCACTAATCCTAGTCGAAATTAATTTGGTCACACTTATCTCCTTTTGACGTAGTTGCTTCATCTAAAATTCTTAGTATCCAATTTGTTTGATGAGCTATCCACCAATGTTTCATGTAGACTTGGCCATGGTCTTGTGTTGGTATGTGGTCGTGTAATTTGGTAATTTGGTAAATGCGCTTGGCATGCTATGTGCGTTTGGAATTTGATTGTTGACCACTCCACGTCACAAGAGTTTCTTGCACAAGAGATTTAGAATTTGTAATAATAACAAGAGCCACAAAGCGGCCAGTTCCTGCCTTGAAATTGTAATTGTTGATTGTAATAATTGAAGATGTGAAAATGAGGAGGAGATTGTCTAGAACACCAAGGAAAACGTTATAGAATCCAATTATTGCCTTTAAATTGCAAGTGTAGATTATAATAATTGAGGATGTAAAGAAAAGAAGATTCTTATTGCCAAACGGAGCACATAATTTTACTCCTACAAACTTAGAGGTACCGAGTCTTCGATAAATCAAACATTAAAAAATTAGTAACACAGAAGTAAAATTACTTATTGGGGTCATATTGCAAACTAAGGCTTAAAAGTATTGTGGGGTTATTTTTTTGAATGAATAAAGATTTCAGAGTTGTAGAATCAAATTTTAAAATGCATTGAAGAGGCATTTTTGACTTGGTGTAGCAAGATATACATTTAGAGGTATTTAAACTAAATTTGTATTGGTATTATGAAGCCACATAAGAGAACTAAATAATTAACAAGGAAAGTGAAATGTGAAGGAAGTTGAAAGCAATTCGCAAATGGAAATTTAGAAGAGAAAGACTTAAAAGTAGAAATTATAAGTTAGTCTTCCATAAAAAAAGTTTTATACAAACCACTACATCAAAGGTGAAACGACTTTTTCTTTCAATTTGGAATTTTTCTACTTTGTTATGGAGTACAATAAGATCATTGTGATACTTGAAAATATAATATTCTATAGTCAATATCCCAGGTCAGTTGTTTATATGTCTATTTCCTGCTCTACAGCTCCCATGTTGACACAGGCTGGAAGTATCCTGGCAAAGGTTTTGGAGTCTAGCTTTACACCGTCAATTGCATTTGCTGGAAAGTTTCCAAGGCCTTTTCAACAATCCCGTTTTGAGTATATGCTGTAATCATGCACTCCGTAAGACCAAATTTCTTTCAGCAATTTTTTGAAACAGTTGACATGCCCTTGTGCATGCTTCCACATTCTGGATATACATCTACCTTGGAAATTGCAAGGAAAACATCTAGAAAAATTCTATGTTCGGTAAATGTCCATACCTAGTTTCAAAGCTCCAAATTCGAGACAGGCTGGGAGTATGTAGCAAAGGGGAAGTGATTAGTTGGACACCTGCTGGTTGCATTTGGTGAAACAATGTCAACAATTCATGAGAATGCCTGTGTCTTCTGTTAGATGTAATTATCATATTCCATGATGAAACGAACATGAGAGGATAAAAATTACACACAAATGATGTTGGGTTGTAGAAGACAACATTAGACTAAATTAAACACTAAATGCAAATTTGAAACCTAAACATCTACTTGGGCACTTGCAACCAAAACATCTAATAAATGTTTACCAAGCTCGTTGGAATCGTGAGACCAAAAGATATGTTGTTCCCAACTCAGAATCAAAAGATCCTACATACAAAGGCAATAAGGAAAAATTGCAGGATCTTTCATCAAATCATGAACATCTTCAAGAAATCAACAAACTTCTTTGAATAAAACAAGGCATCTCGTATCATCGAAAGAAAAGAGCAGTGAGCATAATATTGGCGAAATCGAAAGAAAATCATAGTTTATTCCACAATCAATGCATTGCAGGAGAGACCAGCTAGACCATATAATAATGCTATTGTGCGAACAATCGTGTGTAAGAGTAAAGAGAAGATAAGGAATAATTTCCAGCTGATATATCTTTGAAAAAAATAAAATAAATATGGTTACAATGGATAGCAAAATATTCCTTCAACATTACGCACGAGGATATTGTGGTAAAGGGGGAAGTTTGAAAAAAAGTGTATACCAAAATTTTGATAGGAAAAAATAGATGCGATCAATACATTTTTTTTCCGTAAATGTTTTTCCTGAATATGGGAGGTCTTTACATAGCTTGAAATTCAATACAACAATACCAAGTTCTATAATTTGGAAAGTACAAAGGAAAATTATATATTCGGGATGTAAATAATATACAACGGTCTCGATTTGAAAATCAACAAGCATTTGGAAGAGGTACGCGCCAAGTTCAAAATATTATGGCTCTATACAATGGGTGGTTTGTTGGAGTAGCAGATTTTCTCTAATATGTCAGCTACTTTTCTATGTTCCTGCAGAAAATGAAGAATAGAGTATGAGTGACAAGAAATTGAAAGTGGAGAAGATTACAGGAAACTTGTTATGCAAAGAGTAGTTGAAAGAGTCACCTTAGTTGTTTTCCAGTTGAAGCCCCATAATGGCATTTGTCTGGTCCGAGTGAATGTCCCTGTTGCTTGAAATCCCCGCAGCAAATAAATGACAACAGTCTTATTCTTAAAGTATTCCTCATGTGAAACCCTTGCCAGTGAAGGGAGCAACATTTGTAGCGGTTCACCGGTCAGTATGCATTGGATATTTTTATTTTTGCTAGATTTTAGGTTGCAAATAGCTGGTGTTTGAAGCTGTAAGAACATTACTACTGGTAGATGTGGCATTGCAAAAGTTGTTTGTCTACTGTTTAGAAGGTTTCGGTGTGACGAGCTACATTTATTGCAAATGATCTCAAATGGCATGGAGTAGATGCTGGTGATAGTCAATGTACCCTTGACCCACATGATGAGAAATTGCAAATGAGAAAATGTAGAGGTTGAATATTTGAAAGAAAAGATGATAAAAAAGATGACGTTGAAAGCTGTTATTTATTGCTCATATAGAACTCACATCAATAGTTGTGTTTAACATTTCTTTTAAGTCTTGTAGTGCTTTTTCCATCCTCAAGGGCATGATGAATGTCGATTGAGTAGTCTTCAAGGCTTTTCCATTATCATTTCCACCATGACTTGCAACATTTTTGAACAGATAAAATGTGCGTTTTTGTTTTTGTATTTGTTCCTCTATTGTTGTAAACCAAATTACAAAGAAAAATGTTTTGTAATGTCCTGTGGAACAGAACTGATGCAAATTGCCCAAAACATTTACAGTTGTCAAGAGTTTCTGGTCCTCTCTAACAAGTTCTTTAAAAGCCATAAACAAGTTCCAGTGGAACAAAAAAATGATGGCTGTTGTTTCCACTGATCCATAAAGATTATCCCATTGCTGGAATCAGAGTAAAAGTAGTGGGGTCTTAGATGCATCTCAAACATTAAGACACAAATCCATAGTTATGCAGCTAAATTAAAAAGAGTTGAGATTATAATGACAACCAAGTTTAGAATTCTCCTAACAGGTGTGAAAGGATCAAAAGTAAAATACTGCAACCCTAAAATCAAGCATTAAAGGAAGACATGACCTTGACAATGCAAAAATCTAACATAAAATCATGCTTGCAAATAAATAGTGTGAAACTAGTAAACTGGAAACATAATTTGTAGAGTGTGTTCAACCTAAGTTAGGTAAGAGATGAAACACATTTCATATAAAATGTCTACCATATGTTGATATTAGGCACAATTAGATTTATATTTACACTAACAAACAATTTAGTTGTTTTTATGGGTATCCAGTTGTACAATGAACTCTGAAGTTTTAATCAAGAGTAGCATTGTGATATTTCCTAAACAGACATTAAACATTCAATCTCATTATTAAATAACCATAAAAACAATCTTCTAAACATGTGAATGTCTGTGATATGGTTTTTGTGCATTCTATTTGTAAATGGATTACATCACCAATTTTTTGCTGAAATGGAGCCAAAATAAGCCAATTTTATTGAAGATAACTGCAATTTCTCCTACTCCAAACGGATAAAACATTTAAGTCACGTGCATTTACAATGCTTATAGAAATGGAGCCACAATAATATGATTTTATCCAAAAAAATTACATGTTTCTTCTACTCCAAGACATGAAACAGTTCAATTTCCTGTAAATAAAATACATCTATAAGACCAGCCCTTATGGCAGAGTACATCACAAATCTTTAACGAACCCAAATAAGCCAAATTCGTGTACAAAAGAAGCCGATTTTATCTACAAAAACTGCAAATTTCTCCTGCTCCATGACACATCTCTGCAAAAAATATACATAGCATAACCGTGGCAGACTACATCACCAATCTTTACCAAACTGAAATCCAAAAGAAGCTGATTTTATCTAAAATAATCGCACAATTTTCCTACAACATTTTTCTGCAAACAAAACATTTACCAGGTAGAAAAAAATTGAGTTTATCTTTTTGGAAACTGCAAGCTTCCCGTTTTCCAAGACACGCCATGACAAGACCAGTAGTTGTTGAGAATTAAACCACCAATCTTTCCCAAAATGTAGCCAATATAAGCCAATTTTATTTGATAAAACTTCCAACTTCTCCCACTCCAAGACATAAAACATTAATTTTTTTGGCAAACAAAACACTTACCGTAAGACCAGTTGCTAGGGTAGACTATATCAGCAATATTTACCAAATGACAAGCCAGAATAAGCATAATTTATCTCATAAAAAATTGCGAATCTCCCTTCTCAAATCCATGCCATAATAAGGCAGATGTTGCAGATTATGTCACCAATCTTTATCCAAATGGAGTCAAAATAAGCTGATTTTACTTATCTCAAAACCTGAAAAACTCCCCTCCTTCGAGCCATGAAACACCTCATTTTTCTTCCAAATAAAATGCTTACCATAAGACCAACTCCTATTGCACACTCCAATCGTAATCTTAACGAAATGGGAGTTAAAATAAGCTGAATTGTGAGGTTGTGGTGCCTGTTTTCATGTGTGAAAGTGTTGAAGACTGTACACTAAGAGTACTGTACACTTTTCATGTATCCTCGCTGGGGTTTGGGGGCGCAGCCCCCGAATTTTTTTTTTTTTAGGCGTAAAAATTTTTGGCCTCGAAAATTACACCCGAAATATCGGGAAATGTGCTTTTCTCATATGGGCAAGTTTTTTGACCCATAGGTTTATGGGACGGGTTTTGCCCATGGTTTTGATACCCACGGTTTTGTAAAACTACTTAAGCAGTTGTCTTTTTATATGGTCTTATGCATATGATAGATGTACAAGCAAATGTATTGCAGATGTGTTTTGAATTCGGCTGTGAATTCTGTAGTTTGTTGAGCATAGCTCCAAACGGATCTAGGTATTGTATTGAGAGAGTGGAGGCTTGTAATAAAATCTGAGCAAGTGATTCTTGGTGGACGTAGCCCAAATTGGGTGAACCACGTTAAATCTTGTCTCTCTATGTTGTGTTATTTATTCTGCACTTTTATTTGCAATCTGTATTATTTTCTGCATATTAGTTTCTACTGTTACGATTCTGTAAGGGATTATTCCGCATATTTTATCTCTTATTTCCTAACAATTGGTATTAGAGCCTGGTTTGGTTTGCTGAAGTGTTGAATCGTAGGGAATTTTTTTAGCTTGAGTGGGAGCTATGGCAGATGAAGGAAGATCTAGGGTTGATAAATTCAACGGGTAGAATTTTAGTCTTTGGAAGATGCAGATGGAAGATTACCTTTATTAGAAGGATCTTTATACTCCGTTGTCTGAGAAGGTGAACAAACCCTTGAGTATGACAGATGTGGAATGGGATTTGTTGGATCGGAAGGCACTTGGAACGATCCGGTTGAGTCTTGCATCTTTGGTATTATTTAATGTTTCAAAGGAAAAGACTACAAAAGATCTAATGGATGCATTAGGGAAGTTGTATGAAAAACCCTCTTGCCTCTAATAAGATATTTTTAATGAAAAATTTGTTTAATATGAAGATGTCTGAGAATAGTTCAAGAGATCATTTAAATGATTTCAATACGGTTGTGAATATGCTAGCTTCGGTTACAATAGAATTTGATGAAGAAGTTAGGGCTTTATTAATTCTGTGCTCTTTACCTGAGAGTTGGAATAGCTTGGTAATGGCGGTAAGTAACTCGGTTCCAGCTAACTCAAAGTTGAAGTTTGAGGATGTTGTAGGGGTGATTCTAAGTGAGGAAATGTGAAGAAAAAGCTTTGGGGAATCTTCTACTTCAGGGAATGCTTTGACAGTGGAAACTAGAGGGAGACAAAAGAATAGAGGAAACCGTGGAAAATCAAAAGATCGGGCAAGGTCAAAATCCAAGAACAAGATTGTATGTTGGAATTATGGAAAGCTTTGGGCATGCAAAGAAGGATTGTTGGGAGCTTTGGGATAAGAAGAAACAACAAGAAGAAAACAAGGAGGCAAATGTGGCAATGGGTAATGTATGTCAGGATGCTTTGATTCTTTCTTTGCACAATATTACTGAATCTTGGGTTTTAGATTCAGGGGCTTCTTTCCATGCTTCTCCACATAGGCATTATTTTGTTGATTATGTTCAAGGATATTTTGGGCATGTTTTTCTTGGTGATGATGAGCCTTGCAGCATAGTTGGAAAAGATTCTGCTGAGTTAAGATGCGAGAATGGGAATACTTGGCTATTGAAGAATGTTAGACATGTGCCTACATTAAGGTGAAATTTGATATCGGCAAGGGCGGTTGGGAAGTGATGGTTGTCTTGTGATATTTCTGAGAAGACTCTTGGAAGGTTACTAAGGGTGCTCTTGTGGTGGTAAGAGGTAAGAAGGTTGGAACCTTGTATTTAACCACCGATAGTACTAATGATTGTAATCTTGTGGCTTCGGATACGATACAACATTATGGCACTATAGGCTTGGTCATATGAGCCATAAGGGCATGAACATCATAAAGAAGAATTTTCTGGATATACTGAGAAACAAGTTTGGATTTATGTGAGAAGCGCATACATGGGAAATAGAAGCGAGTAAGGTTTCTCAAGGTTGGATCTACAAAGAAAGAGAGTAAGTTAGAGCTGGTGCATTCTGATGTGTGGGGGCCACTTAGGTATCATTTCTTGGGGGTTCAAGTTATTATGTTACTTTTATTGATGATGCAATAAGGAAAGTTTGGGTTTATTGTATTAGAAACAAATTTGATGTATTTGACACTTTTGTTAAATGGAAAGCCTTGGTAGAGAATGAAACAGTCTTAAGCTAAAATGTCTCAGGTCAGATAATGGAGGGAGTATTGCAGAAGCAATGAATTTGATGATTACTGTTCTAAGAATGGAATCCGCAAGTAAAAGACGGTTCGGGAACTCCATAGTAGAATGGGGTATCGAAAGGATGAACAGAACAATAATGGATCGTCTTTAGGAGCATGAGGTTACATGCAGGATTGCCTCTTTCTTTTTGGGCAGAAGTGGTGAGCACAGCTATGTACTTGATAAATAGAGGACCCTCAAGTGCCTTGGATGGAGGCATACCTGAGGAGGCTTGGTATGGTAAGAAAGTTGATTATTCATTTCTTAGAGTCTTTGGATGTGAGGTGTTTGTTCACATAGACAAGGATGATAGGACTAAGCTAGAGGCTAAATCAGAAAAATGTACTTTCATTGGTTATGGTGGTGATGACTTTGGATATAAATGTTGGAGTATTAAGGACAAGAAAATCATTTGATCTAGGGATGTGGTCTTTAATGAGAAAGTCATGTATAAGCAGCAGTTGCAGGAAAACAGGGAAGAATCCAAGAAAGAATATGCAGCGGTAGAGGATCTTCCAGATGGGAAAGTGACACATGAATTAGTTCAGGAACCCCCTCAACAGGAACCCCAAACTCCTATATTGAGGAGGTCTTCTAGGCAAGAAGAGAACTCGAACGTTTTCTCCTTCTCTTTATTATTTATTACTCACCGATAGTGGAGAACCAAAGAGCTTTGATGAAGCAATGCGGGTAGATGCCGGGGAAGAAGTGGGAGCAAGCCATGGATGAGGAGCATCAGGCTCTCATGGAGAACCAGACATGGGATTTGGTAAAGCTACCCAAAGGAAAAAGAGCATTACAGAATAAGTGGGTGTTTAGAGTCAAAGAGGAAGAAGGAGGCAAAGAAAGATACAAGGCCCATTGGTGGTCAAGGGGTTTACAGTAAAAAAGGTATAGATTTTGATGAGAATTTTTCTCCTGTAGTAAAAATGACTTCTATCAGAAATGTTCTTGGAATAGTGGTAGCAGAAGACTTGCACTTAGAACAGTTAGATGTAAAGACTGCATTTCTCCATGGCGATTTAGAGGAGGAGCTATATATGCAGCAGCCAGAAGGATATGAAGTCAAAGGTAAAGAGGAGATGGTGTGCAAACTGAAGAAGAGCTTGTATGGCCTGAAACAAGCTCCACGTCAATAGTATAAGAAATTTGATAGCTTCATGATGGATCAAGGTTATATCAAATGTCATTCTGACCATTGTGTGTATATAAAGAAATTTGAGGATGGAAGTTATATTATCCTATGTTTGTATGTTGATGACATGTTGGTTGCAAGTAAAAACATGTAGGAAATAAAAGTACTCAAGAAGCAGCTAAGTGAATCATTTGCTATGAAGGATTTGGGTGCAGCCAAACAAATCCTTGGTATGAGGATATCTCGGGATAGGAAGGAATGGAAGCTGACTTTATCTCAGGAAGAGTACATTAAGAAGGTCTTTGAGAGGTTTAATATGCAGGATGCTAAACCGGTTGGGACTCCTTTGGCAGGCCATTTCAAGTTATCAAAGGAGAAGTGTCCCAGGACAGAGCAAGAGAGAAAACAAATGTCTAAGGTACCTTACTCATCAAGTAGTTAGTTGGCAGTTTGATGTATGCTATGGTATGCACTAGGCCTAATATTTCCCATGCAGTGGGAGTTGTGAGTAGATTTATGAGTGATCCAGGTAAAGAGCATTGGCAAGCAATAAAGTGGATCCTTCGGTATTTGAGAGAGGACCATGGGACGCAGTTTTGTGATACTGATGGATCAAACACCACTTTACGTGGTTATGTAGATTCGATATGGTTGGAGATGTAGATGTAGGAGGAGCACAACGAGTTATATTTACACCGTAGGTGGGGAGAAGTGAGTTAGATTTCACGACTACGAGAATTTGGTGGCTTTGTCAACCACAGAGGCGTAGTATGTTGCTACCACAGAGGCAAGCAAAGAGATGATTTGGCTACAACAATTGCTTGAGGAGTTGGGGCTTAAGCGGGAGGAATGTAAGCTACATAGTGATAGTCAGAGTGCTATACACCTAGCTAAGAACTTTGCTTTCCACTCTAGGACAAAGCATATACGAGTTAAGGTATCATTTCATCGTGATGACTTTGGAGGAAGAGAAGTTGAAGCTGGATAAGATTCATACCAGTCAAAATCCTGGAGACATGATGACCAAGGTGGTCTGAGGAAAAACTAAAGTTGTGTTCAGCTTTGGTTGGTCTTCACAGAAACTAGTGAAGGGTTGAGAATCTTGCTTAGAGGAAAACTAGTCTCCAAGTGGGATATTGTTAGGTTGTGGTGCTTGTTTTCATGTGTGAAAGTGTTGAAGACTGTACACTAAGAGTATTGTACACTTTTCATGTATCCTCGCCAGGGTTTGGGGGCAGCCCCCTATTTTTTTTTTTTTTTAGGCGTAAAAATTTTTGGCCTCGAAAAATTACACCGAAATATCGGGAAACGTGCTTTTCTCATATGGGCAAGTTTTTTGACCCATAGGTTTATGGGACGGGTTTTGCCCATGGTTTTGATACCCACAGTTTTGTAAAACTACTTAAGTAGTTGTCTATTTATATGGTCTTATGCATATGATAGATGTACAAGCAAATGTATTGCAGATGTGTTTTGAATTCGGGTGTGAATTCTGTAGAGTTTGTTGAGCATAGCTCCAAACGGATCTAGGTATTGTATTGAGAGAGTGGAGGCTTGTAATAAAATCTAAGCAAGTGATTCTTGGTGGACGTAGCCCAAATTGGGTGAACCACATTAAATCTTGTCTCTCTGTGTTGTGTTATTTATTCTGCACTTTTATTTTCGATCGTAATATTTTCTACGCATATTAGTTTCTCTTGTTGCGATTCTGTAAGGGATTATTCCACATATTTTATCTCTTATTTCCTAACAAGGCGGATGTTGCAGATGTTGCAGATTATAAGGTGAATGTTGCAGATTATGTCACCAATCTTTATCCAAATGGAGTCAAAATAAGATGATTTTACTTATCTCAAAACCTGAAAAACTCCCCTCCTTCGAGCCACAAAACACCTCATTTTTTCTTCCAAATAAAATGCTTACCACAAGACCAACTCCTATTGCACATTCCAACCGTAATCTTAATGAAATGGGAGTTAAAATAAGCCGAATATCTTGAAACTACAAATTCTCCTACTCCAAAGACATGAAACACTTGATTTACCTACAAATAAAACACTTGCCATAAGACCGGCCGCTGCTACAGATTTTATCATCAACCCTTGCCAAAATAAGCTAGATTTGTGCCAAAATAAGCTAGATTTGTACCAAATAACCCACATTTAAACCAAAATGAGCCAGACTTTTACCAAAATTCATCAAATCAGAAGCTGAAAAATCAAACTCGACAATAACATGAAATTAATTAGGATGCATATGCTTAGTTATCTGGGTGCATTTGTAGGATGCTTCATTAGGATTTCAATCCAACTTCACCTTTAATTTCTTCCGCTCCTGCCCTGTAAAACATAACTGAAATTAATTACAAACACAAACATAGTGAAGAACTAAATTATTAGCTTATAAAATGGAATTTAGGTGAATAAATAAACAGATATGAAGCCTAGCACTCTGAATAGCTATAAAATTATAACCAAAACAAAAACAATTCTATAACCACAAAATTACAGCCCTCCCAAAAATTACAGAGAGTAATCAAAATGACTTGGATAGAAATAAAAAATAAAGATGAAGTTTCAAGCATGCAACAAGAAGCTTTAAGAAGTATGGTAGCTGGAGTCCAATATCAAGTACAATAAACAATAAAATAATGTTCAATCTTTTCATGTTAAGATTGATTTTTTCCCTGTATTGAATTGAATTAATGATTCTCATAAATACTGTCAAAATCTGATATAAAAGATAAGGACACTTGTCACTTTCAAATTTTTACTTTAAAATGTAACAAAATTGTTTTGGCAATAAGACTCCAAAATAGTCACATCACCCTTGAACACCAATCAAATGCCTAGAAAAATAAATATGTTAATTTTAAAAATGTTTGAAATTACTCATAACTTTAGAATATGCCAAAGTTGAAAAAAATAAATGCATCTTATTGGCCACTTTTGCAAAATTAATGTGCACCATTGAAATGTATAGTATTCTGCCAAAGCGCAGAACTAATAATAAAATGAGAATTTTATAAATAACAATAATAAGGAAAATAAAATTATTTTTAAATAAAATATGTAGATACAATGAAAGAATTTAAATAATTAAAATAAAAGTGATTTAAAATAATAAAATTAATAATTACAACAAAGGCGTTACCCCTATGGGAAAAGGCTTTGCGGACATTCATGGGACTGTGTCGAATTTGATGGCTTAAATGACAGTTTTGATATTTTTAACAATTTTTCTTTTGCTATTTTTAACAATTTGGATTTTACTATTTTTAACAATTTGGATTTTACTATTTTTAACAATTTTGCTTTTGCTATTTTTAACAATTTTTTCATGTAAGCCTTTTAGAACAATTGTGGTGAAGATAAAAGTTAAAATTGTAGGCAGGAGAGGCAATGGCTGAAGCTACTGAATCCAGCCTAGGCCTTGGTAAAGGGCAGAGAAAGGAAGACCAAGTTGGGGAAGAGAAACCCACATCATCCAAGCTTGGGGAATCTGTTCCAGATGTTGAGGATAATGTTAGAGAAGCAGCTGCACCAATGGAGGACTATTTTCATGCCGCTCCTAAAAAGGCAGAGGTTGGAAAATCATGGAACCAGAGGGCATCTGAAGGAGTGGACAACTGAACAATTTGACGAGGCAATTGAGCAATTAAGTTTATCTTGGTCTGAACTACACATGATGTTGTCCCTCTAATGTAGCAAAAATTATACACCTATAACTGTTCAACCTGATAATTATACATTTTACAGCGTTCTCAAGGCATGCAGAGCCTCAAATGCACTGCAATTGGGAAGACAAATTCATGTCCACATAATTCGGAGTGGGTATTGAATTTTTTTCGTAGATTTCAATGAACATCCCCTAAAGCTTTGGAGGATTTTGGGGTTGTTTGTATTAGGATCATTTTACAGTTTGCACAGAAGGGTAAATTCAAGTAACTCTGATAAGTCAATATGAAGACCATTTTTTTCTCAAAATTATTTGTAAATATTTCAAGGAAATTGCAGAAGCTGCAGTAGTTAATTGAATTGTATCCTTATTTCAAAACAATTTGTTTACAGAACATAGTGGAAAACTAGAAATCATTGGGCTATAACTTTGGTAACTCACCACCAAATCGATTGCATCTTTCTAATGCCCTGCAACACCCTCATCTTTTGTAGCCAGTCTAGATAATGCAAGAAGATCCTTTATTGGGAGAGAAATGGAGGGGCTAACTATGGAAAAGTCTATGCTTTCAGCTTATCTGTAACCTTCTCAAATTGATGATGTATGACAGGGGTTCTCAGCTTCTTAACTCTCTCATGTTGAGGTAAGGATTTGTCTTATGCTACATTATGTTTCTTGTAATTTGGCTTTGTCTTGAATACTTTTTTTATTTCTTTATATATATAAATAAATAAAGAGATAATTAAAAGTGCTTTAGATGAATTGGAGTTGAAATATAAATTTCATGACTACATATATAATTCGAGCCCACTGTCGTCTCACAGGTATAATGAGGAATTTGATGGGGTGGTGTTGGCTTATCACGATATTTATATTTGCAGCCGGACAACAAAGATCCTTCCTGGACTCTCTCCATATCTTTCTTTGAAATTAAAAGAAAATTTATTATTATTCTCTCCAAAGCTAGGAATGCTGCTTGGTACCCATTTGGTCTCCATATCTACAATAATTCATATTATTAGTATGCCATGTTTGCTATTCCCATCATTTTATGTGTATGAGTGGATGTGATTGTGTCGAGGGTTAGGTGACTTGGCTAGTGGGGCCTTTAATTATCTCTTCAACCTCTTGTATGAATATCACCTGCATAATTACGGATACAGAGAGTGTAATATCCAGAATGAGAACATAGTTTCCTCTACCTCCTTCAAGGGTGATGATGATATGCCGGTGTTGGTTCACAAGGGAGCTCTCAACCTATGCCTGCAACAAAGTTCACAATTTGAAGCCGGGTAAATAGATCTTGTATATAGGTCTTGTTTTCATAGTAAATAGATCTTGTATATAAGTGGTGTTTTCGCAACTGATCAAATTGTGTAATTATTTTGGGGGATTTAATTTGTAGTTTCCAATCAATATGTATTTATTTGTTTGTTACATCAGATGCAGAGTTTTCTAAACCCAGAAAAGATACAAGTTGTTATATTTGTGGGTCATTCCATGGGAGGTGGAGTTGCAACCCTGTATGCTGCTCTGTTCTAGAAAAAAGGGAGAAACGCATCTCACCATTTTGCATTACAATCTAAATCTAAATTATTTACTACTCAATGAAAATTTGTTCAGTGGCAATATTCCTCCAAGCTTGGGCAGTTTATCTCGACTCTGGCTTTTGAATCTTGCAAACAACAATTTAACCAGAATCGTCCCTGCAAGCTTGTCCAATTGCTCTTCCCTTCTACTCCTAAATATGGGAAATAATAATTTGGAAGGAAGCTTACCGCATGAATTCAGTAAGCTAAGTAATATGTATTCATTTGTTGTTCATAATAATAAGGACCATTCCCTCCTTAATAGATGTAGTCATTTTTACTCCCATCACAAAAGGAAGGAACCCCATGTGTGCCAGCCTATCACCCAGTGAAAGCTGAGTGCTCACCTGAGGCACGCGCGGGTACCAAGTCTCTCTTTTATGTGAGTTTAGTGGGAAAAATCATCTATGATTAGTGTAAGAGTTTTCAGGAGGGAAGTTAAGACATACAAGAACCATAGGGCTCAGAATGGGCTCTAGATCCTTGCAGTCACTTGCATGAGTCCTTTAACAGAATCTAGAACATGTATTATGGAAAAAATAAATATACAAGCATTCATACTTAGCATGAAAGGAAAGATAACTCATGAGAGAGAAATATGCATTAGAACCATTGATATTCATGTATATATTATATCAAGTAACCTCATTACATTCATTGAACCATTACAGAGTGTCACAGAGAAGTAGACTGCAGTCATGCATTTCATTGGACTTATGTAACTAAGCTACCAAAATAAAATTTACAACTTCATGCCTAGTACATTCTCTCCCAAATGCAGCTATCCACTAACAGAGTCCTCACATTAATATTGCAGAGCTCCGCCCATGCTGTCTCTCAAACTCGCGCTCTCTCTAACCTGCTATATCTCAAAATCGTATATCTTTTACTCCGTAGGCACTTGTATTTATCACTTTCCTACACTGCCAACTCACCCTCTAGTGCCCTCAGATCTGGTGCCAAGTGTCAAATGTGGTCCTTCATGCAAGCATGCTTCTCAGGCCTGAGCTTTCCACTTTATCTCATGATGTTCTTCTAGAAGATTCCATCCAAGGCATGCCCCTATCTGGGC
Source organism: Taxus wallichiana var. yunnanensis (assembly GCA_018340775.1). NCBI lineage: Eukaryota > Viridiplantae > Streptophyta > Pinopsida > Cupressales > Taxaceae > Taxus > Taxus wallichiana. The sequence goes on from CM031244.1 coordinate 169,999,979, forward strand.
CAACCTGTCGCCAGGCTGGCACCTTATCCATGCGCAACCGGTCATGCTTTTCACGTGTTCTACCCTGGGTGCTCAAATTGACTAAGTCTCGAACCTCCTTTCATGCGTCGCTCATGCTATGTTCTTCCTTAAACCTTTCTCTTGCGTGCTTTTTCCTTGCGTGCCTTTCCATAACTAGGACCTTACGTGCCTATGCGCCTTCATACTTGGCCAATATTCTAGGGGTCCAACATCACCCCACACTACACCTGTTCTCTGTCCTTGGAAACACTTTACTCAACCAAGATGCATGCTGCCTTAGGGAACCAATGTATAATCTTACACTTTACAAAAGAATAAGGGAATGAAAGAATTGGGGAAAGAATGAAGAATGGGGGAGCATTAATTCAACAAGCTAGGAAAATCCTTCGTAAGTCTGCCTTTAGCTTATTCGACACTTCGACCTCACCCTGTGCCTTCTGACTGAGAGGTCACCCACCAGGGTGCTCACTTCATCAAAAATCAAGCCAATTCCCTAGTGCCCAAAGTGTCCATGATCTACTCCATCTCTTTGCCCAGGTCTTCGAGCTTGTCCATCCTCCTGGTAATTTGAGGGTATAGTTCCTTTAGCCGGGCCTTGATCGAACTCCTTAAGGCTTCAATTGCCTCTGATTTTCTCTCTACTTCAGCCAAAACTTTTTCCCTTTCTACCCTGTTCCCCTTGTTCTTTTCTTAGAACTCTTTTAGCTCCGCTTTGAGTGTGGCAACCAAGGAGCTTTCCACCTTATCTCTGTCTGCGCATGTATCATACATGACCTCCGTAGATTGGGCAGTGACCTTAACCTCTACGAGCACTTGGCTATACTCGGTAACAAGTGCTACCACCTTCAATCTGTCCTCCTCCTTCAAGCACGTAGCCACTTCTTCTGTAGACTCCAGGCCAAAGGTCATCTCTCCATAGTGAGGACGTGCGTTAGATCTTCTATACATTCTAGAAGGGATGAGTACTTCTGTGTGGGTAGCGCTAAGTCTGGGTGCTTTAAAAGGATGGCGCCCTTGATAGAATCCATCTTCTTATATACTTCTTGCACCTTTATCTTCTCTTCCTTTAACTCTCACCTTAGCGTTATTTGATGAGATCTTCTGCTTTAAGCTCGGGTCTTTTCCTCCACTACTCTTCCTTCTTCCCTAGTTTTCCCTCTAGTTCTCTTATCCTATCATTGCACGCGAAGAGTCTTGCCTTGGTCTCGACCGCAACCTTGTTGAGTGTGTTACAGACTTGTTCATCCGAGAGCTCCTGAGCATTCACTAAGGGATTGGCCCCCTTAGATTCTGGCAAAGTTATGAGCACTCCTTGACAGAATTTGAAGTCTGCCTCATCAATGTGGGACTCAAACACCTAAGAGAGCATATTCTTTGTTCTAGGTACGCGCCCTCCTTTTCAAAATACCCCATGGCTAAAATCCTTTTGAGGGTACAATGATTTGGAATCGTGCGCGTAACACCTTCTTCATGTCATCAACGTAGCCCATTACTTTCCTCTACTCCGTATTAGGAGTCCTCCTACCCGAGTGCACGCCTTTGGGGAAACTTACTATTAGAGCGGGACATCCTCCTAGGCTGTCATGCTCTTTTTCTATATTCTCCTCCTTCCCTTCCTTCAACACTATGTCCGTGCTGCGCTCCAACTCTTGGTCTACCAAGGCTTTGAGCATTTTCTTTGCTTCTCTTTCTGCCACCTCAATTATCTACTCATTTTTGAAGCTCATTGCTCCCTGATTTTCCCCACCAACCTCTTCATTCCTTTCCATGTCTCTGGTGTCTTCCTCATCATGTGTGCCCTTGTGCCATGTGAATACAAACTTCGCTTCTCATCTCCACTCTCCTCTTTCGAGTCGTAGACGCTGAAGACTTGTGGCTCTGGTTTTTTTAGGCTCATCTTCCTTGCCGTCATCTTCTTCACTCTCATCCCCTCTTCCGCCCATGTACTTCTCTAAGCTGTCGGTCACCTCGAGTCAGCTTCCTCATCTACCCTCTACTTTTTCCTGAGAGGTGGCTCCTGAATAGGGGATTCGACCTTATCTTCTCCCTCAGGTGACTCTTCCTTGGCGAGGGGTTGCCTAGGTGCCTCTACTTCTGGCATCTTCTCCTTCACCGGGGACTTCTTTCTTCGTATGTAGGTGCTTGGATTAGCGCTTGTGGTTGGCATGCTCACTATCTGATTAGTCGGCACACTTGGTGCTTTATCTTCTCTTCCTCTCTTCTTGGGTGTGGGATTATTTCTCTCCATGGGATCCTCAGGTATGGAGACTTCATTCTCTAGGTATGCACCCTTTTCAAACTTTGGCCTTATACAGAGGTACATGGGTGCCACAGATCCTCCTACAATGGGTAGTGTTATCGGAATTGTCATCTAGACCTCGTGTGACACATAACTTTCCACGTATGCGTGCTTGCCACCAGGGTAATTCAACTTCTTTCTCATCTCCCTATGCACTGGTCCAGACTACCTAGTTCCAGCCTTAACTTATTTGATTCCTTAAATTTGTTCACTCCCGCTTGGAAGTATTGAGTAGTGAACGTGAAGGGAAGCTTGCACCAAGGGCTCTATGACTCATCTATCAGCTTGAACCTACCCAAGTAGAAATGTTGATAGATAGTGAACTCAACCTCCCCTTTAGTGGCTACTGGGAGTTGTTCAGGGATTCTCCACTCTACCGTGAACGCATTCCTTAGGCACGTATACCATTTCTATAGTCACGCCTTGTGGGGTGCCATCATTGTGTCACAGGAACACTTATCGAATCTCTTTGCGGGTGATGGATCCTCGGTAGGGTATTCCCATATGAGCTTTTTTGATGCGTCAGGTACTCCAATCTCTGAAAATACAATGGTCAGGAGGGCATTGTTGAAGAGGATTCTGTCCCCATCCTTTGTGCAACTGACAATTTCCTCCGTAATGTAAGTAGAAAAGTTGTATATAATGCCTTCTGTAATTTTCTTGTAGACATGTAACCAGGGTTTGTTGACCTGGGTCCACCTCTCCTGGCCATTTAGCTTAGTCACTAGATACGTGGCCATTTTCATCATGGGGTCCTTGATGTCTGAAATGTTGTAATACCTCGACCCCTTCTTGTAGGCATATTCGGTGATGGTCTCCTGAATAGCCTCCTTATCGCCTAGGTCATCTTCCAAGCTATCTCCCTCACATATGAGGCATGTAAATTGTGAGATAAGCTGGGGAGTAACACATCTTGTGCCCTACAAAGTGGAAGTAATATTCATGTACCCACGACATTAACCATTGGTACAGTGCTTTGGTTTTCCAAAATAGGGCAACTCATAGAGTTGTAATAACCCTGCCTTCTCTATTTTGACCTTAATGTCATCATTGTATATCAATAAGTCCCCCGGTGTTCATTTATCAAGGGGCGCACTAATTCCAGTGTCATTTCCTTCTCTATCATGTTTGTTTGGTGATTATAATCACTTACAGGTACATTTCTCAGGTGGGATTCCCACTCCTTCCCCATCATCACCCCATCTGGGTATTGCATCTATGCATACCATTCTTCATTTGTGTTTACATTGGTTCTTGTTATTTCACCTTGCCCTTGCCCTTTCCTTTCTTGGGTGCCATTGTTGAGGTCTTTTTATTACTTTGTTCTTCCAATTCTTCTAGCCTCCGATCTCAAATCCGTGATATAACTCTCTTGAACTCATGCCCTAGTTTTCCGAACCCTAACTGGGATCAAATTAACTCCACAAGACAATGCCTCCTTACAACCCTTTTCATGCCTATGTAACCCCTTCCTTCTAGTTTGCAAACTCAAACTGGTTGCTCACGCTTTGATCTCGCAGGTCTTTCTTCGCATGATCGAATCTGGAAACCCTAGTTTATAAAACTTGCTCCTTTCTCTATTTCAAAAAGTGAAAATGAGAGAGCATCGACTCTTTAATTATAGTTTTTTCTCTTTTTGAACATTAAATGCTACTTCACCTACCACCTTACTTTGTTCATTTAATGCATATTTTTCAAACAAATCTCATCTTCAGCACTTTCACTCATGCGCCCAACCTTGCATGAAAAATCCTCCAACCTTTTGGCACGTAACCAATCCAACATGATAGGAGACTCTTACACATGTGTAACCCGCACCGAAGGCACTTCTTCTATCCTGATTCTTGTTTTTTCCTATTGCTTAAATGCACTTTCTCCTTCTTAGTACATGGGATCTACAAGTAGCTTTACCTTGACACCAACCATTTGTCTTCCATATTTCTTCGTATACCTCTTTCAACTGGGCCATTCAACAAGGCTTTTCAACACAACTTCCTTGGTACCTTAATCATGCACTCCTTCACATTTCTCCACCCCACACTTAAAATGATGTGTGGTCCTCTGTGCACTCACAAATTCTTCAAAAATAGCAATAAGGTTACTGGCGCTCAAGGCACAAAACAAAACAACAACGTGAAAGGGAAACACAAGAAAGGGAAAGCATAAAGGAAACTTCTAAACTAACTAGCAAAAATTCCTTATTTACAAACACCAAGAAGACTTATTTATAGTAGGGCTTCAACCTACTCCCATTGAAGTTTCTAGGAAACTTCATCCCATCTAGTGCTTCAGAATCTGGAAAACGCCCAAATCAAGGATGTACGAGATTGTCTAAGGACCCAACCAATGGACTTTCAACTTCCCATGATGGTGCAGAAACTTAGAACCATATAGTAACACCATCTTCCCAACCTCAAAATTCTTATTCCTGATGTGGCGATCATGCGAAGCCTTTTGATTTTCTTTTTCTATTGTTTGGCTTCACCTGGCAAGTGATCGTCTCTCATCCAACTTCATTAACTCATCAATCCTTTCTTTCAGCACTTGTTCATCATCTAATCCTCCTGCGCGCGTTATTCACAGAGAAGGTAACATAAATTCAACCAAAAAAATAGCTTCCATGCCAAACACTAATTGAAATGGTGTGGCATTTTTTTAGCCTTTTATACGTTGTCCTGTAAGCCCATAATACTGCAGATACTTTGTCATCCGAATCTTGTCTTCCGACATCACAAATTTTGGTCGTGGTATGAACTCAAGTATCTTGTTGAATGCTTCTAGAGTTCCATTTTCTTGTGGGTGATAGGGCGTAGTCTTGTGATGAGCCACCATGAACTTTGATAACAGGATCCTCACGGTCTCATTCAAGAAATGTGTACCCCTATCACTGGTCAAACTCAACGGGCATCCATATCTTGTGATAATGTTCTCCCACAAGAACCTTGCCGCATTGTTGATCTTTGTGCAATCTTTAGTTGGAGCTACCTTTTCCCACCTTGTGAGATAATCCATGCAAGTGATGACATAACATGACCTAGTCCTACGCGCTTCTGGTGCAATAGGTCCCACAAAGTCTATCACCCACTTTTCAAAAGGCTCCATGCTAGGAATAGGGCGCAAAGGCATTTCATCTCTCCTTCCTGGTTTGCCAATGCACTGACAATGGTCACACACTTTACAATAATCTCTACAATATTTGTACAAGGTTTCCCACCACAAACTTTCCATTAATATCTTACGCGCGGTGGCATCACCTACATAATTCCCACCTGCACTTCCTCCGTGTGCTTCCTCCATGATGGCCAGGCGCTCATGCTCTAAGACACACCTACGTAAAACTTCATCATGTCCCAAATTGTATAAGTATCCACTGATTAACATGTAGGGTGTGGTGCGTATGGCCAACTACTTCTTTTCCAATGTCTTCATTCCATCCGACGCCACACCTTCCTTTAAAATATTGCAATCTCTTCCAAATCTGAGGGCATGCGCCACAACCTAAATAGTTGCACGTCTGGCATTGTTTCCTCAATACTCTGCATGTCCTCCCTTGAATCAATTCTTGACAGATGATCAGGCCCATAATTTATTTTTCCAGGCTTTACTACAACGGTGAATTCAAACTCTTGAAACAACAACACCCATCGACATATGCATCCTTGTAGAATAGGCTTGTTCACTAAATACTTTAATGTCATGTGGTTGGTGTAAAACACAAAGGGTGTTGCCAGTAGATACTGTCTAAACTTGAAGAGTGCGTAGATCATTGAAAATGCCTCGCACTTGATTGTGGTATAGTTTTTCTCTACTGGTGTCAGCTTCCTGCTTGTAAAACACAGAGGATGATCAACAATCCCTTCACCTGGCTGTGTAAGAACTACTCCAATGGTGGTCCTTGAGGCATCTACATGGACATGGAAGGGCTTTTCCTAAGAGGGAAAACATAAAATAGGTGCGGTGATAAGCCTATCTTTTAATGTATCAAATGCCCTCTACTGCGCCTCTCCCCAATGGAAGGCACTTTTATGTCTAAGCAGCTCCTCTAAAGGTGCAACAATCTTGGCATATCCCTTAATGAATTTTCTGTAATAGCTTGTATGCCAAAGGAATCCAAACATCTTGACTGCGGCTAGTAGGCTCCCTTAACCCCACAATAAATGTAACCTTAGCGGGATCTACCAGCAAGCCCTCCTTACATATGATATGTCCTAATAAATTCCCAAAGGGTGTAGCAAACACACATTTCTTAATGTTGAGGGATATCCTCAACTACCTACACCTCTCAAACATTAACCTCAAATTGTCACAATGGTCCTTAACCAGACCATATATTGTCCAATCATCCAAATAGACCTAAATAAACTTATGGATGAAGTCCTGGAATGCTTGCACCACTATGCGCGAAAAGACAGTGGCACATTCTTCAATCCAAAGGGCATGACCATATATGCAAAAATTCCCCACTCGGTGGTGAAAGTTGTCTTCTCCTGGTCCTCCTTTGCAATCTGGACTTGGTGGTACCCTAAAAATCCATTTGTAAAGGAATAGATCTCATGCCCAGTGACTCCTTCCAAAATTTCTTCAGTGAAGGGGGTCAGAAAGGGATCAATGACACAAACTACATTCAATTCCCTATAATCCACACAAATCCTAATCTGCCCATCCTTCTTGATGTTGATTACCATCGGGCTTACCCACTCGATTCTTCTACTGCGTCAATTATCCCAGAAGATATCATTTTTTCTATCTCCTCCTTGACCTTCATGCACAAATTGGGATTCATTCGGTAGGGCCTTTTCCTAACCAGGCACGCACCGTCCTTCAATTTTATCTTCATCTCCCCCAAGGAATGGTGAACGCCTTTGAGCTCATGGTACCCACATGGGAATAAATCCTCAAATTCATGCAACAAATCAATGATATTAGATACCTCTTTCTCCGACCAAGTAATCTCCAATAATAGCTTCCTTAGGCTCTTCTCTGAACCGATGTTAACTTTCTTCATTTTTAAAGGCTCATGGTAGGCGCGCACACGAGTATCTACACTGTCCACTACCTCACGTGTCCCTATAGAATGGCTAACATCTAAGCTTTCCGATTCCTCTCCATCAATCACATATACCAACTTTCCCTTCTCCTTTTCCAAACACGTTGCTCAAGTTGTAACTCTTTTGTTTCCTCTACTTCTTCAAAGCACACCTCCAATCTTGGTTCACCTAGTAATTCTAATAGCCTATCTTCCATCCTGGAACTATCCCCCATGGTAAGGTGCTTGATATCCTACAAGGCCTTATCAACTGATGGTTTGGTACTCCGATACTCAAAGGTTTGAATAAGGTCAGCCATGAGCTCTTTCCAATTCCTTATCTGGCGGTGTGTCTCGAATGAATGTACCATGCGTGCGCACAACCCTGTAGTGTAGAATACAACTTGTGCACCTAGAGGGATGGTGGAAAATATTCCACACCTTCTCTTTAGACCCGTTCACACTCCTGGATATGGAAAGAGGCGGGCTCCTTCCCATGGTAGTCTTTGATGATGGTGGGTACATTACTCCTAGAAAATATGACAGAGAGAGCAATTCTTACCTCACGCCACTCTAAAAGGCTCTCTTGATGTGTAGCCCACCACCGAGCTCGTTGTGCCAAGTAAGACATAACTTAACATCCCTCTCCATTCCTTTCCATCCTTCCACTAAACTTCCACCTCCTGTAGAAATATCTCAGGGAAGGCTCCTCCTGAATACTTAGGCAGTTCTTTTCCTCCAAGGTGCCTAATTGTGCGTGCCTTTGTTACCTTGGTCACCGATCCTCTCAACTTCCATCCCATCAATTCGTAAGTTCCATGTGCCTAATTTTCACATGCTAGGCTGGTGGTATCACTCATTGACTGAGCATCTTCAAACTGGATAACCCCGTTAGTAGGGTGTACCATCTCAGGGTCTCTGATTGAGCGCACATAAATCCTATCAGAACTTCCTCCCCCAATGGTTCAATATAGGGTGTTGAATTCCCATCAGCTAGGGGTATAATGACCCATTCCTCCTTGTTCTCGAAGCTGATGTACCCTTTGTTGAACTGAAGGTCCGCATTGTTCTTGTAACACCAAGGGTGCCCAAGTAGTGCGTTGGGAAATTGTCTACCTCGGTGAGCGCCAAGACTTCAAAGTCCCCAGTAAACTTGGCTCCCTGGATAGTAATAGCTGCATCCTTCAAGACATCGATGGGCATTGCCTTAGTCTTGTTTTCCATATACAAAAAATTTGAAGATGGCTATAATGTAGGTCTTCCCATCTGATGCCATGCATCCAAAGTCAAAACATTAACCTCCATGCCTGTGTCAATGAGGATATTGTTGAGGAGCCATCCATATACAACTATATTCAACGTAATCTCCTTATCATAGTTGAGGTTGTGAGGGGAGGGTTTACATGTAGGACCTATCTCTCATGCTATTTCTCGGCACATGGTACCTTCTCTCTCAACTAGGATCCTAGCAAGGGAATGATATTCTCCTACCTTAGCATTTTACACACCTCCTTGACCTCATCCAGGTCATCCTTTTGTACCTTGACTCTCCTTCCTTTTTGCTCCCTCCTGGATTTATCCTTTAGACACTGGATCTCCCCTTGTAAGCTCGAATAACATCCATGGTGGCCCGATATATCTCCTTTTGATGTGCGGGATCTAGATACTTTCCATGAATGACATCCTCCCTTGAAACCAGGGTTTTCTATCTTGGTACCTCTCTTGTGCACGCGGCTTCTGCCCTTGTTATTTCAAGATAGGTTCTAAACCTGCATCTCGTGTTACCTGAGGAATCCATTGTATGTCTACCTTCTTGATGCAAACCATTACAATGCCCTTGTCCTTCCGGTGCTGCTTTGATTCATATGCTCAAATAATTCTAGGCACTCCTCATACTTATGCTTCTTCCCGCACCATGAGCATTACAACAGGTCCAGGCACTCACATTTGTAATGTTCTAAAGATCCACAATTGAAACATGTTCTATGTGGGAACTCACTCCTTCCTCATCCATGTTTACCTCAACTACAAAATCCTCCTCAAAACCCCTTCCGTCACGCGCCTTCATTTGCGCGCTCCTCATAATGGTGATCATCACCTTTAGAACCACTGGCAATGCTGGTTTGGCGCACCCCATGATCAATGGCCTCATGGATCTGATCAATGAGCCTACAGTCCTTAGTATCATGGGTTGTAGAGGTGTAAATTTTTCAATAACAAGATACATTCTTCCTGATTGCATGTTGTAGCAAGGGACATCTACTTGCATCATGGTCCCCATGAAAAATTTCATAATCTATTTTCATAGCGCGTATCATCCTCGGGGCAAATTATCCTTAACGTGCTCCTCTACTTCATAATTTGTGCACCACAAACCATTATGAGTCTCATGGGCTAAGTTCACAGATAATTTTTCCAACTTCTTGGCCATAGTAGTAATCTGAGCCTCCAAGAATGGGCTAACGCCAGTATCAACACTACCAATAGCCTTAGCGTGTAGGGAAGCCTCCAATGCCTCGCGTGGGTCTGTAAAAGTTTTATGAGATAAGGCCCTTCGAAAAGGGGTGATCAACCCTCTAAAAAACCACTGAGCATGCGTTGTGAAGGGTGAATATCATATGATAATTTAGACAAGAGAGTTTTAAAATGTGCATCATACTCTGCACTTTCTTTCATTCCTTGTTGAATCTCCTTCAAAGCACTGATGCTCTTCTGCTCAAACTCAGGAATGTGGAACTCTACCAAGAATGCATTCTTTAAAGCAGTGTATTCCACCACCATTTGATGAGGGTCATACTTCCTATACCAGCTATGTGCACACCCTTGCAACATGGTTGTCAAACTGACTAGCCTTCCGTTCGGGGTTGTGATACCCTTCGCGCGCCATAGCAGTTCACACTTGTGAACATGTTCGCAACATCCTTAATGCCCTTGTAATCTAGAAAATGTAGAGACATTTCAAAAATATCTCGAGGTGGTGGCTAGGGTACTGTCCTCCTAAGCGAGCCTTGGTTCCCTTCGATGTTTCCTCCGCTGCTTGATCCACTAGGTCCACTAGGTCCTGTGCCTCTAGAGCCACCAGATTGACTAGAACCCTTTGGGTCCATAGGGCCTGTAGGAGCTATGCCAAGCGCCCCCACGGTCCTACTAAATTATGTGCTGATGGTCTATGATAGTGCCCCGCCACCACTACTGTGTCTCGTGCCACTCCCTGATGCGAGAACAAAAGCTTGTACACTTTCTCCTTGTCTAAAGACTCCTCCGAATACTAGAATATGTGCAGCCATAGAAGAAGGAACTGAAAAATTATATCTCCTAGGCACAGATCTGTCTCTTCCACTGATATCAACTGGGTCAATAACACTTCTTGGTTTGGAAAAACTAAGCACCAGGGCTTGGTCACTAGGTGGGTTCAGATATGCACCAATGACTCTCCTTTCTTTGTGTGACAAACTCTCACCAGAAGCCAAAGGGGTCTCCCTCATGTGCTTTCCAAGATGGGGTAGCATAGACTACTCAAGTTCCATGTCCTCCGCGTGAACCTCAACTCCTTCCCGCAACGTCTATCTCCAAATATCCATCACACTAGCAGCCTCATCTAGCAATCTCCCTTTCATGTGCTTCACTATACTTGAGCTATCTCTCTTCCCTCTCCTTCTCTGTCATGATATCTACCATCTTCCTCCACCCAAGATCCCTTACCTAGCACTCAGAATGGTTTAGCCGGCCATTGGGAATGCCTCTAAACTCATGGTAACCATCAATATCTTCATAGCTAGAGGAATATCACGTAGAAACATTCCTCTAGGTTCTCATAGAAATTCAAACTTAGCAACCTCTGGAAAAGAATACGTAGAAATGGCATACTCCAGAGTGTAGCTAGCCAAGTACTCCTCTCCACCAATGATCTACAACATGGGTCCACGTCAGATCTGCATCTTGTAGCCTTTGGTAGTCTTCTTTGGTCCACATATGCAATCCATAATGCCAACTTGATCTAGACACATAGGCTGAAAGCCATTCATATAGTTCTACTGGGAAGTAGTAGAAGAATGTCTCATACAAATCATGGTAGAGGTTCTCTTCTACCCATCTACGTGCATTAAACTTAGGTCTAGTGTTGAATCTTTGAGAAAATTCATCCTCCGTGCTTTTGAACCACGATTCAACATTTTCTAATGTTAACCACTCTGTCATTACTCATTACATCAGATCATGATGTATGCTATATCCCACTACAACCTTGAAAAGAGGTCTCGACAATGTGAGTATTAAGATGTAGTCATTTTTACTCCCATCACAAAAGGAAGGAACCCCATGTGTGCCGGCCTATCACCCAACGAAAGCTGAGTGCTCACCTGAGGCACGCACGGGTACCGAGTCTCTCTTTTATGTGAGTTTAGTGGGAAACATCATCTATGATTAGTGTAAGAGTTTTGAGGAGGGAAGTTAATACATACAAGAACCATAGGGCTCAAAACGACCTCTAGATCCTTGTAGTCACTTTAAACCGAGTGCTTTAATAGAATCCAGAACAAGTATTATGGTAGAAAGAAATATACAAGAATTCATACTTAACATGAAAGGAAAGAGAAATCATGAGAGAGAAATATGCAGTAGAACCATTGATATTCATGTATATATTATATCAGTAACCGCATTACATTCATTGAACCATGTCGACATGTCGACAAGCCGATCATCACCACTCTCCACTAGTCCTTCACCACCTTCTATTTTATGACCCATAGATCACACCCAACCTATCACTATTGCTACGGAGATGAGGAGTTCACATGACTCCTTGACCAAAAACCTACCACCTTGCAGTTTTATCTTTCCCATTCATCCACTCAATATGCCTTGGGTTAGTTTATATATGACATACCCGTATCTATCCCCCAACACTCACTCCTACTTCTACTCCAGCCCCTATTAACCCTATTTTTCGGCATCTACCTTACCCTCGGTCATTTCATAGCTAGGCCCTATACCCACTATGACTGTCATGTTTGCTACATGCGTTGTACTCGCCACATCCACTATACCTTGCCAACCACCGAACATAACCTCACCCGCACCTATTGTCTTGTATATACCGTAGCTACATAATCACCTCCCATGTCGGTGACCCCTACCCCTTTTCAAATATTATCCTTTATATTCCATATTCATTAGCCCCCATAGCTACTAGAGTTACCACGACCCTTCCACCTCCATATATGTACTACCAGCAGCCTCCCATTTCATCTATCATTCATTTTGGGTACGTACCCCTATCTCACTCCCTCCTTCTTAGTCTACCTATACAGAAGCACCATATATTGGAATGCCACCCCCATCATATGCCCAACACCAACCCTCTTATGCTACAAGAGGCACCTAGCCATCGCAACCTACCAAAAACCTAATCAAATTAATGATGGACAAGATGCAGACATTGGAGGCATCGGTTTACAGCTCAAACAAAACTCTCACCTATGATGAGATTTGTAACAAGACTATCCACTCATCCATTCCTATCCATCCATACCCGTGCATTGGAAAATGCCTAAATTCAATCATTTTAATAGCAAGGAAGACCCCAACAAAATTTTCGGTCTTTCAAACACGGGTGCTACTTAATCACCCACGATGGTGCTTTTCTCTTGAGGACCTTTCCCATGTCTCTCGATTGGACCTGCATTATATTGGTATAGTAGATTACCTTGAAACTCTATATTTTCATTTAATTAGGTAGCCCAAGCCTTCTTATATCACTTCTCCATTAATATCATTAAGAAGGTTACCATGATTGACATATACTCCACGTGCTTTAGTATGACGATGAATCTATCATAGATTTTGTTGGTTCTTTGGCATAGCACGATCAATCAACTCACATTCCAACTACCACAAACCGAAATCATCAAGCTCTTCATGTGGGCTTGTGCTAGACATATCTCACTGACCTTGCAAGTCCAAACTTTCCAAAGCTTTGACGAAGCATTCACCATGGCACGAGAGTTAGAGATTTGGGCCATCAAAGAGAAGAAAATCTAATTACGTAGTAAGAACTCAACATTAAGTTAAATGATACCTCCTCTTCTTCCAAACCATAGATCAATTATTCAAAGGCCAAGGGGACCACTAACATAGTGGTACTCAAAGTCGGCCTGACTCATTTGTTAAATCAGGCTAGCCCCTTATCTAATCTCTTGCCTGTTTAGACTTTTCAATTCAAATGGGAACAATGGAAATATACCCCAATTGGGGAACCCTATTATTTCGTCTTAGAAAATCTCATCAAAGTTGGTGCCATCACCCTTCCTCCTATAAAACCACACACTATTTTTGACCTGTAACACCCTCGAAAATTGTTATATTCCTCCTTTACATTTCAAGTGTTGACATGTGATTTTATTCTAAAGATGTGTTCTTTTGATTATTGGAGATCATGCTTGATATGGATAAATATTTTTGTTCTTAAGATCATTAGAATGGAATGGAATGGCTTCCTTGAATCCATTTTTCACTTCTTGTAGGTGAGTTGCAATCTGGTTTAAGAGTTGCAAACTTACCTCTTTATCTGACTCATCCTGGATCAATTTCAGTGATCCAAGGAATGTTTTAAACCTTCTCAGTTGAATGAATGGTAAATTGACATTCCATAATTGAGGGACATGGTGGAATGAAATTTGTTATTACAAGTTCTTTAATCTTGTGTGAACATATTTCTATTCAGTTGTATGTTGTGCTTAGGTCCTTGGAGATTGATCTTGGCAATACATTGCGTAAATGAAATACAACCTGTTCATGGCATAGGAAGGATTTAGAATCCTAAAACTAAAGGATTATCCTACGGAATCCTAAGTTGGGTAAGAATATTCACTACCTAGCTATGCTACTTAATTGAATTTTTATTCTAATCTAAGCCTTGTGCTAAGGGAATATGGAAAGGTTGCTAGGCTATCTAAATTAACCTAAAACCTAATGTTATATGGTTATGAGATGATCTAACCTAATGTTGGAATTACCTAAGGTAATGTGTTAAGACCTAAGGTAATTATTCCTAAACTAACCTAAGTTTAAGGATCTATCCTAAGCTATTTTAATGGGAACCTAAAAGGGTCGCATACCTCTAAGGTGATGGTTCCAATGGAATTTAATTGTTGATAAGGTTCTTAAAGGCATAAGGTACTACCAGTTTTAGTAGGGGCTAGTTGATTTAGCGGAGGATTATGTGGAAGCTCCACTAAAGATGGAATTGCATGTTAAATGGGAATTGGAATTCACCAGATTTGGGAGGTGGTGACAAGGAGAGTTGAGCGAGAAAATTGGAATTAATGAAATTAATTGGCCTCGGTTTTGTTCACAAACCTGTCTAGGAAACTTGGAAGGTGGGTTTGTGGGAGGTTGTTGGTTTTTGCATGCTTTTCAGATTTTGCTCTGCATGAAGCAAACTGGTTCTTCGAACCAGTAGTTCAACTTGCACTTCATTGCTATTTTTAACTCACCTAGTCTATTTTCAATCATGGGAAGGTATATGAGGCATGCTGAGGAAAGTTGTTGGTTGGTTGATCTTTCATGGAGGAGAAAAGGAGTTGGAAGCTTGTCTGGAAGTCTCCTTCGATTTGGTAGAAGTGCTATCAGGCATGATAGGCTCTAATATTTAAGATCTCTTACTTTCTTCTAAATGTTTCATTAAAATGACTCTACTCTTATGAGATTCTTGGCTTGCATGTTTTATCTGGTTATTTGCTTGTTGGGTTTTGTAATCTTTGGAAATTTGGGTATAATCCATGGCAATTAGTGATAAGTGTTTGAAACTTTATTGGTATGTGCTATTAGCGAGACATGCATGGGAAACTTGTTACTGTAACTCTGCTTGTCATTTCTTGAACCAGTATATGAAGAAGTTGTGTTTTCAACTGACCTTCGTCATTGTTTATTTGGTTCTGAGTTTTGGGAACTTGAATCCCATCTGATCTTTCTATGGAGCTCATCTTTGTTTGAGCTAAGCTTGTAGTTGAGTATGTCTTTTCTTCAAGCTAGAGCCTGTATTCAAGTACGTCTTTTGTTGAGCTAGAGCTTGTATTCGGGTTCATGTTTTGTTGAGCTAAAGCTTACAGTTGAGCTTTTGTTTTGTTTGAGCTTGAGCTTGTATTGAGCTGGTGTTTCGTTTGAGCATGTATTCAAGTTTGTGTGTAGTTAAGCTTGATTCGGGGTTAGTGTTTTGTTAAAGATTGGGTTGGAGGTTCTTGTCACTCTGAAACAGTGTTTGGATTCTCGAGTAATCTTGGACTATTGTTTTAAGTCCATATGTACCTCTGTACTCATGTTTATTCTTGTGTTATTCTAGACTGTTAATGGAAGTTCATAATTTACACAGTAATAGTATTTTTTTATTAGTTCTGAACTCTAGTAGGAGCTCATGTTTTGAGCTGGTATGAGCTTTCTTGTTTGATATGCAAACTGGAATGAGAATTGTGGTTTCCCTAAACCTATGAATATCTACTTGAATAGTTTTAAACTCCTATGTGAGAAACTTGTGTTTCATTTTGAGTTGGAAATAGGTTTCTTGTTTACGCTATAAACTGGTTAAGGTTATCGTGTTATATTCTGACTTGTATCATAATATTTGTATATATCTATGATCACGTTTGAGATTTTGTGATTTAGCATTGTACATGTAATTTGATACATAGTGTTTGAATTTTTAGTTGAATGACGTGTTAGCTCTATTCTAGTATTTTTGAGTTGGTTTTAAATTGTATTCTAGTTGGAAGCTTATAACTCCTTTAATGCAAACCGCTTACTCCAGGTAATTTTGGGTAAGTAGTATGACTGAGTTGTTTGAGTATCTCTTGGAGATTTAACTAGAAATGTTTTCATTTGTTAGTAGGATTTTGAATTATTTTTAAATGAGTTTGTACATGTGCTTAGAAATAGTAGTGGAGGCATAATACTTAAATCTATTTAGCCTGATTTTGTTTTATAGTTCTAAAAGAATTATGAATCATCTACGTTTAAGTACAATGTTGTGGAGGCATGTAAGGGAACTTCAATTTCGAGTTTGAGGATACTCCTGAACTGGTTTAGTTTAAGGTTTCAGGTTTTCTAATCTTTTTGGGATCAATAAGTTAATGCTTAAGTCTTTTAGAAGAAGAAGGAAATTGGGAACCCTTAGGGATAGGGTGCTATTTTAGAACTTTACTGAGTGTTGTTCTGAACTAAAATTGGAACTCATGCTTGTAATGATAAGGATTGTAAGGTGGACTTGTAGTACATTTCTTGCAATGAGTTGGTTTTTTTCTCTCTTCTGGGAACTAGTGTATGAGCTTATTTTTTGGATTAGAGATGGGAATTTGTTGTTAAGTTTTGAGAATAAATTAAATATTGAGTCAAATTATGATAAGACTCCTTTCTAACCTGTAAGGATTAGTTCATTTGATTGAACCCTTCTGTTATTAGTTCTCTTGTAAAATGGAGATTTGTTATACCTATTTAGCCTTCCTTTTTCATATATTTTGTTAAACTCATACATAAAGAGATTTTATGTTTAGGTTTTGTTGAATAGAAAATACAATCTTGTTGTCAAACTGTTAAAATTCTATATTCCTTCTTAGATTGATATGGGATTTTGTTCTATTTAAAAATCTGAAATGTTGTATTTAAAGGTAGTTGTCCTTTAAACAAAACAGTTAAATTCATGTTATGAACTTGTATCTATTTTCTAATATTTTTGTGTTGAGCATAGTTTGGAATGGATATCCTTCTTCCTTGCTTAGGAGCTAGATGTATCATCTCAATGTGAACTATGTTGTAAACCCTTTCTTTGTTGTTTAAAGGTAATTGTTAGGATCAATTAAACTTTAATTTTGTAAGGCAGATGTTGTGGATTATATTCTGTTCTTCTCTTAGAAGTGAATTCAGATTGGTTAATGTACTTCTTTTCCATTTTCTATTACTTATACTGATATTTATGATGTATTAATTGTCTCATTAAAGAAGAGTAGTTTCAATGGAACAATTAGTGGAATGCACTTTATTTTAAGGCTAATTGCTTATCATGCTCAATTCATTGAACTAAACCGTGCTAGTAATTTTTGCAAATGGACTTCATAAGTGATAAAAGAAGGCAAAACTTATATGATGCATTGGCTGATTTAAATCTGATTCCTTGTGAAGAATTCTGATTCTTTCTTGAGATTGTATTGAAAAGAAAAGATTAGGGTTTGGCAGGGTTGTTGTAATCAAGAAATAATTCAGACTAACAATGTATTAACAATCTCCTCGGGGTATGTACATCTCGATGAGGTAGTTTCTGTAGGATGTTGACACACACCAACCGTAGGATTTGTACTTTCGAGAAGGATTGGGTCTTCTCGAGAATACAACATTGTAGTTGACATGTGGCATCACCCTTCCACATTGATCATCTAGATCTACACACAATAGGAACTTAGACTTGAACTTAGTTTCTCTCTAGGTCTGGATAGGAGCATATTTAGGATATGAATTAGCTTCCAATGGCTCAGGGTACGTTGGCACATTCAGTCGAATTAGGTTAACCGAGTATGCCCATTCACCGTAAGCCATTGTGAGTGTCTTCCTATAACAAAGTTATGTTTCTATCTAGGGCTAGGGTTAAACTGGAACAAGTGGACTGATGGTAGTCAGTAAAGACCAATCATGATAAATGAGGAGTGAGGTGAAGGACGTATTCCAATATGATGAGTATGTCATCTAGGAATAGTGACATACACAAGTATGTTATAAATCTTTGGCCAAAGTATCACAAGTTATTGGTTGCATTGTCCTATGTCACCAAGTTTAAAACAATGTGATATCAGATGAATATTGGTAGCATATATTCAAATATGTTCTTTAAATAGATCACTCAGTACCTAGTGTAGGGTAGGAAGACAAAGTATATGAAGTATACAATATGTATTCAATACATAAGATAACATAAATAGATCGGTAGCTTACTGAGTTATGGAATGAATAGATTGGTGAATCACCAAGTCATTACAAATGCATATGTTTATCCATTGAATTTGATTGGCATGGAATGTTTGTTCTAAATAATGCTTTATTTAGAACAGTGAACACTATAAAAAAATTCCCTTGTTTCTAAAGTCTTAAAATGGGAATGTTACATCTTGGTATTAGAGCTGAAGGTTGCAGCTCTTGGACCTATTGTGTCCATAATCTGATAAAACTTAAATTTTCTTGTAACAGAAAATGGTGAGAACAAGAGGAAATGTTGCAAATAACCCTCCGCCTAAGGAAGAAGCAACTACCAGAAACTTGATGAGATCCTTGCTACCCTATTGGACATAAGATATCATTTGGCTATGCTTGAACAACAAGTAATGGGTAATGAGGAAGAAGAAGCTGATAACAATAATCAACCACCTCCAGGGGACAACACCAATTTGGGTGTTGATAATAACAATGTTAACATACCTGTTCAGTCTGAGAACAAAAAGGCTAGGCTAGCAATAGAACTCACTAATGACATAAAAAGGATAAGTCCACCCAAGTTTGATGGCACCACATTAGGAGATGGGGCTGAGAATTGGCTCAGTGAAATGGAGAAATACTTTGCAATAAGAAATTTCTCAGAAGAAACAAAGGCGATATGGGGAGCATATCAACTTTCTCATGAAGCATCTTCATGGTGGGATAGCCACAAGGCTGAGTTGAACATTGATGAATCTAATATCACATGGGACCAATTTAAAGGTTACTTTAGGCAATGATGGCTGCCACAACTCTACTATGATAAAAAAATGACTGAATTTCAGAACTTAGCTCAAGGAAAGCTAACTGTAACTAAGTATTGGGAGTGATTTACAAAACTCCTTAAGTATGTGCCTCAGTACCAAACTAATGAGAAGTTTAGGATACAAAAATTCATCATGGGATTAAATCCCATTATAGGAGGAGAGGTGGATGTTCACAGCCCAACCACGATGGAAGGGGTTGTTGAAAAATCCATAAGGCAGGAACATAAATTAAAGGCAATTTTTGCTCACAAGGAGGAAGTAAGGAAGAAGAATCCCAACTCCTCTTCATCATCTCTTGCACCCAAGAAAGGACCATGGAAGAAATTCGGAATGAAAAGTAAGTTTTCATCTGATACAAATAAGAAAGCAGCAACAAACAAGTTTTTTGGTAATGCATGGAACAACTTTTTAAGAACAATAATAACGGACAGAAGTCCTATGGGGTCTGAATGATAACTCTAAGGCTGGAAATAAACCTAAGCCTAGGAAGGGACCTATAGGAGGCTATTATAACTATGGAAAATATCATTACGTAAATCAATGTCCTTTGAAGAAGGATGATCATAATCAGTAGCATAAGATACACGTTGTAGTAGCTGACAAGTAGGCTGAGAAACAGGCCACACCCATAGAAGTTCGGGTAAGTTATTTGGCTTACCAATAACTATTCTTTTTATATCGAAGGTATTGAATGTTTTATTTCTAGTAAATTAGCATCAAAATTAAAAATAAAAGCTAGAAACATGGACTATATAGTATGGGAATAATGTTGTTCATACGGTTAGTATGTGTCTTTTTGGAGCAATCCTTGACTTACCTAACTTTTCCACTGAGGTTGATCTTTATGTTACACCCTTAGGGTCTTATGATGTAATCATAGGTGTTAATTGGTTAGCAGAACATAAGGCTAAAGTGGACTATTTTAAAAAACACATTAGTTGTTTAGACGACCTGTAGAAAATAACAGAGATTCAGGGTGTGAAACGTGAGATTTCTGTTAGAAAAATGTCAGCTATGCAACTTTAAAAGGCCAAAAATAAAGGATGTACCTTATATGCAGTAAAAATTATTGAATCAACTAGAAGAGAGTAGCGATATTATGGAACGATATCCATTGTTACAAGACTTTGGTGATGTATTTCTAGAAGAATTGCAGTCTTCGACCCAAAAGGGAATTTTGTTTCATGATTTAGATCAAGCCTGGAACTGAACCTATTTCTAAAGCACCGTATCGAATGACTACTACAGAATTAGTAGAGCTTAAGGCTCAGTTGCATGAAATTTTATCTCAAGGTTTGATCAGACCAAGTGTTTCACCTTGGGAAGCACCCATAATTTTTGTGAAAAGAAAGATGAGACACTTAGATTGTGCATTGATTACAAAATGTTAAATAAGGGAACAATCAAGAATAGATATCCACTCCCTAGGATTGATGATTTATTTGATCAGATGCATGGAGCATCGGTATATTTTAAGATAGATCTTCAATCTGGATATCATCAATTGCGAATTAAGGATGAGGATATTCATAAAACAAATTTCAAAACAAGGTATGGACATTATGAGTTTACGGTTTTACCTTTTGGATTAACTAATGCACCTGTGGAATTTATGAATTTAATGAATAATATCTTTCAAGAATACTTGGAAAAATTTGTGCTCGTATTCTTGGATGACATTCTCATATATTCTAAAAGTATTGAGGAGCATCATGAGCATTTGAAAATAGTTTTGGAAATTCTGAGAAAGAGACGGTTGTTTGGTAAGCTATCCAAATGTTATTTCTATGACACAGAAGTCCACTATTTGGGTCATGTTATAAGTAAAGATGGGATTGTTGTAGATCCTTCAAAAATTACAGCTATAACAGAATGGCCTGCACTAAAGAATGTACATGAAGTTAGAAGATTCATGGGACTTGTTGGCTACTATAGGAAATTTGTAAAAGATTTTTGTAAGATAGCTGCACCAATAACTTCCTTACAGAAGAAAGATAAAAATTTTTTTTGAGTGAGAAATGTGAAATTGCATTTAGAACCTTGAAGGAATAGTTAACTTCAGCACCTATTCTTGTAATACTAGATCCTAATGGATATTTTATGGTGGTAACCGATGCATCCGGTGAAGTTCTAGGAGGTATTTTGTTACAAAGTGGTCATGTCATAACATATGAAAGTAGACACTTAAGTTACATGAGTTGAATTACACTCCACATGATTTAGAGCTTGCTGCCATTGTTCATGCACTACAAGTTTGGAGGCATTACCTTCTCGGTAATCCTTTTGAATTGAAAACCGATCACCTTGGACTGAAGTATATCTTCACTCAGCCAAATCTTAATGTAAGACAACGAAGGTGGTTGGAGTTTTTGTCTCAATATGATTTTGACATCAGTTATATAAAGGGTAAAGAAAATAGAGTGGCTGATGCTCTAAGTCGTAGGAAGCACATTTATGCTCTTATAACATTAAGAACTTAGTTTAAGGATGAAGTAAAAAGCATTATGGAATCTGATTCTTACTCTCAGCAAGTAAAAGTAGCACTTACTGCAGATTCAAATGATTCAAGGTATAAAGGTTTTTGCTTTGATAAAGAAGGAATCTTACGATTTGAAAACAGAGTCTATGTACCTTCACTAAATAATTTGAGAAAGAAATTTTTAGCAGAATTTCATAATTCACCTTTTTCTGGACACCTTGGCATTACAAAAATGCTTGCTGATATAAAACAACAATATTTATGGAAAGGAATGAAAAAGGATGTTCTAAACTTTGTGACACATTGTCTTGAGTGCCAACGTGTGAAGGCGAAACATATGCACCCAATCGGGTTGTTGTATCCTCATAGCATACCACAGTACAAATGACAGGTAATAAGCATGGATTTTGTACAAGGGTTACCTATGTCGAGAAATAAGCATGATGTTATCTTAGTAGTTGTGGATAAACTAACAAAGGTAGCACATTTTATTGCTAGAAATATGAAGGATGATTCTCCTATTTTGGAAAGAAGATTTGTACATAAAATTTTCAGATTACATGGAGTACCTGAGTTAATCATTTTGGATAGAGATCCTAGAATGACATCAAGATTTTGGCAAACACTTAATGCAGCTCTAGGAACTAAGATAAATTTTAGTTCTGCATACCATCCGGAAACAGATGGGTAGACTAAAAGAGTAAATCAGGTTTTGGAAGATATGTTATGAATGTATTGCATGGATCAACAAAGTATAAGTGGGAAGAGTATCTTCCATTAGTTGAATTCACATACAATAATACATATCATGCTTCTCTTAAGATGACACCTTTTGAGGCATTATATGGAAGAAAATGCAGAACCCTTGTTAGTTGGGATAACATAGAGGATAGAGAGGTAATTGGACCTAAAATTCTTACTGAAATGGAACAAGTTAAATTGATTCGTGAACGCTTGAAAGAAGTAGTAGATAGGCAAAAGAGTTATGCTAACTTAAAGAGGGTTGATAGGAAATTTGAACTTGGTGAGAAATTATTTCTTTGGGTTAAACTGAAAAAGAGTTCTATAACTTTTGGCAAGGTTACCAAGTTATCACCTTGTTATGTGGGACCTTTTAAGATAGTTGAATTAATCAACCCTATAGCTTATCGTTTAGCATTACCTCCTGCTTTGTCACGAATGCATGATGTTTTCCATATTTATTTGCTTAAGAAATATGTTTCAGATTTATCACACATGTTAAATTAGAATTCCTTGTAGGTCCAGGACCCAAGAATAATTGTGGTTAAACCCATATGAGTGCTTGAAACTCACCAGTTACATTTGAGAAATCGAGAAATAAGTCAATGTAAAGTCTAGTGGGACCAGTTTAACAAAGATAGTGCAACTTGGGAAAACCTAGAGGATATGAAAAATTCTTTTCCATATCTATTTGAATAGAATTGATTATGTAGATTGTTAAAAAAATATGATTGAATTGATTTTTATTCTGTATATGACTATAAGTATGCCGATTCTGGAACTATAAGTTTTGATATATTTGACTTATGGTAAGAGAAGTGAATGAATTGATTGTCATTGATATAAATTGTTAAAATGAGGTAATCATCGGGACGATGATTCTTTTTAGGAGGGAAGCATGTAACACCCTCGACAATTGTTATATTCCTCCTTTGCATTTCAAGTGTTGACATGTGATTTTCTTCTAAAGATGTGTTATTTTGATTGTTGGAGATCATGCTTGATATGGATAAATATTTTCTATTCTTAAGATCATTAGACTAGAATGGAATGGCTTCCTTGAATCCATTTTTCACTTCTTGTAGGTGAGTTGCAATCTGGTTTAAGAGTTGCAAACTTACCTCTTTATCTGACTCATCCCTAGATCAATTTCAGTGATCCAAGGAATGTTTTAAACCTTCTCAATTGAATGAATGGTAAATTGACATTCCATAATTGAGGGACATGGTGGACTGAAATTTGTTATTACAAGTTCTTTAATCTTGTGTGAACGTATTTCTATTCAGTTGTATGTTGTGCTTAGGTCCTTGGAGATTGATCTTGGCAGTACATTGCTGACATAAATGAAATATAGCCTATTCATGGCATAGGAAGGATTCGGAATCCTAAAACTAAAGGATTATCCTATGGAATCCTAAGCTGGGTAAGAATATTCACTACCTAGCTATGCTACTTAATTGAATTTTTATTCTAATCTAAGCCTTGTGCTAAGGGAATATGGAAAGGTTTCTAGGCTATCTAAATTAACCTAAAACCTAATGCTATATGGTTATGAGATGATCTAACCTAATGTTGGAATTACCTAAGGTAATGTGTTAAGACCTAAGGTAATTATTCCTAAACTAACCTAAGTTTAAGGATCTATCCTAAGCTATTTTAATGGGAACCTAAAAGGGTCGCATACCTCTAAGGCGACGGTTCCAATGGCATTTAATTGTTGATAAGGTTCTTAAAGGCATAAGGTACTACCAGTTTTGGCAGGGGCTAGTTGATTTGGCGGAGGCTTATGTGGAAGCTCCACTAAAGATGGAGTTGCATGTTAAATGGGAATTGGCATTCGCCAAATTTGGGAGGTGGTGGAAAGGAGAGTTGAGCGGGAAAATTAGAATTAATGAAATTAATTGGCCTCATTTTTTGTTCATAAACCATCTAGGAAACTTGTAAGGTAGGTTTGTGAGAGGTTGTTAGTTTTTACATGCTTTTCAAATTTTTCTCTGCATGAAGCAAACTAGTTCTTCGAACTAGCAGTTCATTTTGCACTTCATTGCTATTTTTAACTCAATTGGTCTATTTTTAATCATGGGAAGGTATATGAGGCATGCTGAGGAAAGTTGTTGGTTGGTTGATCTTTCATGGAGGAGAAAAGGAGTTGAAATCTCATCTGGAAGTTTCCTTCGATTTGGCAGAAGCACTATTAGACATGATAGGCTCTAATCTTTAAGATCTCTTGCTTTCTTCTAAATGTTTCATTAAAATGACTATACTCTTATGAGATTCTTGGCTTGCATGTTTTATCTGGTTATTTGCTTGCTGGGTTTTGTAATCTTTGGAAATTTGGGTATAATCCATGATAATTAGTGATAAGTGTTTGAAGCTTTATTGGTATGTGCTATTAGCGAGACATGCATGGGAAACTTGTTACTGTAACTCTGCTTATCATTTCTTGAACCAGTATACGAACAAGTTGTGTTTTCAACTGACCTTCGTCATTGTTTATTTGGTTCGAGTTTTGGGAACTTGAATCCCGTTTGATATTTCTATGGAGCTCGTCTTTGTTTGAGCTAAAGCTTGTAGTTGAGTACATATTTTGTTCAAGCTAGAGCCTATATTCGGGTTCATATTTTGTTGAGCTAGAGCCTGTATTCGGGTTCATGTTTTTTTGAGCTAAAGCTTGTAGTTGAGCTCATGTTTTGTTTGAGCTTGAGCTTGTATTGAGTTGGTGTTTCGTTTGAGCCTGTATTCAAGTTCATGTGTAGTTAAGCTTGATTTAGGGTTAGTGTTTTGTTAAGGATTTGGGTTGGAGGTTCTTGTCACTCTGAAATAGTGTACTTGTGTTTATTCTTGTGTTATTCGAATTTGTTAAGGGAAGTTTGCAATTTACAAAGTAATAGTATTTTTTTATTAGTTCTAAACTCTTCTAGGAGAATGTGTTTCGAGTTGGTATGAGGTTTCTTGTTTTATATGTAAACTGGAATGAGAATTTTTATGCCTTGAACCTACGAATATCTACTTGAATAGTTCTGAACTCTCTCTGTGAGAAACTTGTGTTTCATTTTGAGTTGGAAATAGGTTTCTTTTTTATGCTATAAAATGGTTAAGGTTATCGTGTTATATTCTGACTTGTATCATAATATTTGTATATATCTATGATCACATTTGAGACTTTGTGATTCAGCACTATACATGTAATTTGATACATAGTGTTTGAATTTTTAATTGAGAACGACGTGTTAGCTCTATTCTGGTATTTGTGAGTTGGTTTTAAATTGTATTCTAGTTGGAAGCTTATAACTCCTTAATGTAAACCACTTACTCCAGGTAATTTTGGGTAAGTAGTATGACTGAGCTGTTTGAGTATCTCTTGGAGATTTAATTGGAAACGTTTTTATTTGTTAGTAGGATTTGGAATTCTTTTAAAATGAGTTTGTACCTATGCTTAGAAATAGTAGTGGAGGCAGAATACTTAAATCTGTTTAGTCTGATTTTGTTTTATAGTTCTAAAAGAATTATGAATCATCTACGTTTAAGTACAATGTTGTGGAGGCATGTAAGGGAACTTTAGTTTCAAGTTCAAGGATACTCTTGAACTAGTTTAGTTTAAGGTTTCAGGTTTTCTAATCTTGTTGGGATCAATAAGTTAATGCTTAAGTCTTTTAGAAGAAGAAGGAAATTGGGAACCCTTAGGGATAGGGTGTTGTTTTAGAACTTTACTGAGTGTTGTTTATGAACTGAAATTGGAACTCATGTTTGTAATGATAAGGATTGTAAGGTGGACTTGTAGTACATTTCTTGCAATGAGTTGGTTTTGTTCTCTCTTCTGGGAACTAGTGTATGAGCTTATTGTTTGGATTAGAGATGGGAATTTGTTGTTAAGTTTAGAGAATAAATTAAAGATTGAGTCAAATTCTGATAAGATTCCCTTTCCAACTTGTAGGGATTAGTTCATTTGATTGAACCCTTTGTTATTAGTTCTCTTGCAAAATGGAGATTTATTATACTGTTTAGCCTTCCTTGTTCATATCTTTTGTTAAATTGATGGAGGAAGAGATTTGATGTTTTGGTTTTGTTGAACAGAAAATACAATCTTGTTGTCAGACTGTTAAAATTCTATATTCCTTCTTAGATTGATATGGGATTCTGTTCTATTTAAAAATATGAAATGTTGTATTTAAAGGTAGTTTTCCTTTAAACGAAACAATTAAATTCATGTTATGAACTTGTATCTATTTTCTGATATTTTTGTGTTGAGCATAGTTTGGAATGGATATCCTTCTTCCTTGCTTAGGAGCTAGATGTATCATCTCAATGTGAACTATGCTGTAAACCCCTTTCCTTTGTTGTTTAAAGGGAATTGTTAGGATCAATTAAACTTTAATTTTGTAAGGCAGGTGTTGTGGGTTATAATCTGTTCTTCTCTTTGAAGTGAATTTAGATTGGTTAATGTTCTTATTTTCCATTTTCTATTACTTATACTGATATTTATGATGTATTAATTGTCTCATTAAAGAAGAGTAGTTTTAATGGAACAATTAATGGAATGCACTTCGTTTTAAGGCTAAGTGCTTATCATGCTCAGTTCATTGAACTGACCGTGCTAGCAATTTTTGCAGATGGACTTTGTAAGTGATAAAAGAAGGAAAAACTTATATGATGCATTGGCTGATTTAAATCTGATTCCTTGTGAAGAATTTTGATTCATTCTTGAGATTGTATTGAAAAAGAAAAGTAGTATTCTTTTAGAATGAAGACGGTTGTTATGTCGTATGCCTAAAGTGCATAAGGCTTGTAAATGTATAAGTTATAAAGATGAATTGAAAGCTGAGAATTTACTTGTATTGGTTGTGTAAATTATCTTGTACTTGTATGAAAAAGATGGATTTCTATCTTGTTGATATTCTTCATATTATTTTTATGCTTAATTGGTTATCCTTTGATAAGTTGGATAAAGGGATTTAGTTCAATTTCCCTAATTAAGATGCAGCTTGTTAAGTTGTAGAATATGATGTTCTTTATCTAAACTATATAATATAGTAATGTAATGTGTGTTAAACATACATTAAGAAATATGGATATTGGGTAGGATATACCCTAACACTTAAACACGTAGATGAAGACTCCTTCTCTTTCTTAAATGCATATAAACAAAAAAGGTATGGAAATATGATTA
Organism: Taxus wallichiana var. yunnanensis; assembly: GCA_018340775.1. Taxonomy (NCBI): domain Eukaryota; kingdom Viridiplantae; phylum Streptophyta; class Pinopsida; order Cupressales; family Taxaceae; genus Taxus; species Taxus wallichiana. Next base: position 170,027,489 of record CM031244.1, read on the forward strand.
CAATTTATTAGACTTCATTTTGTATGAAGTCTACTTTAAATTGGATATACTCGAATGTTGAACCTGTCTAAAAGTTATTGTACTTTTAAATGAAACTTGATAACGTTGTTTGGTTGCGGTTAATGGGCAGTGTAACTGAGAGATCTAACATTAAAAAAACCGTAAGTATAAAGAAGTTCTTCATGGACTAAATGAAGAAAATTTAGGAAAGAACTTATTGAGCGTTGGATTAGGGTTTGGTAGGGTTGTTATAATCAAGAAATAATTCAGACTAACAATGTATTAACAATCTCCTTGGGGATATGTACATCTCGATGAGGTATTTTTTCTGTAGGATGTTAGCACACGCCAACTACAGGACTGTACTTTTGAGAAGGCTTGAGACTTCTCGAGAATACAATGTTATAGTTGACATGTGGTATCACCCTTACACATTGATCATCTATATCTACACAATAGGAACTAAGACTTGAACTTAGTTTCTCTCTAGGTCTGGATAGGAGCATATTTAGGATATGAATTAGCTTCCAATGGCTCAGGGTACGTTGGCACATCTCGGTCAACTTAGGTCAACCGAGTATGCCCATTTACCCTAAGCCATTGTGAGCATCTTCCTATAATAGGTTATGTTCCTATCTAGGGCTAGGGTTAAACCTAGAACAAGTGGACTGATGGTAGTCAATAAAGACCAATCATGATAAATGAGGAGTGAGGTGAAGGACGTATTCCAATATGACGAGTATGTCATCTAGGAATAGTGACATACATAGTATGTTATAAATCTTTGGCCAAAGTATCACAAGCTGTTGGTTGCATTGTCCTATGTCACCAAGTTTAAAACAACGTGATATCAGATGAATATTGGTAGCAGATATTTAGATATGTTCTTTAAATAGATCACTTAGTACCGGTGTAGGGTAGGAAGACAAAGTATACAAAGTATACAATATGTATTCAATACATAAGATAACATAAATAGATCGGTAGCTTACCGAGTTATGGAATGAATAGATCGGTGAATCACCGAGTCATTACAGCTACATATGTTTATCCATTGAATTTGATTGGCATGGAATGTTTGTTCTAAATAATGCTTTATTTAGAATAGTGAACACTATAAAAAATTAAAATAAATAAATTTCCCTTGTTTCTAAAGTCTTAAAATGGGAATGTTACATTGACGCTTCTCTCCCCTTACTCGCATGGTATAAAGAACATGACTTCAGAACTATCACCGAGTAAAGGGTCACTGATGATGGCAATTGCATCACTTTCAAAAACATTGTCCAAGAAATGCTCAAGAAAGTTGAGTTAACCATGGATAATCCTAATGCACCGCCAATCAAAACCTAATAATCTTCATGAAACCATTTCCCAATCATGCCCCTTCATTTGATCTAGCTAGTGAGACCTCAACTCATGATGGCCATACCCGTGAGGTCCACGTGATTTTCAACGATGCGCCCATGGCTTCCTAATTACCTCATATTCCTTCCTTATAGGAAGTTATAGCCCAAAGTCCTCCTTCGCATTGGAACCTACTATAGACACTAAAATTAGGTCACACTCCCCTTTGGTCCCTCGACAAATAAACACCCTTCATCACATTAACCTAGCCATGGCCCCCTTCACCCCAACTAATATTAATTTAATTAATGAAATTAAATTGATTCATTATCCTCAACATATTTATTATTTAAATATCTTAATTTAAATAATATCCACACATACACTTCACCTAGACACCTCACCAAGCCAACTCAACCTAAGACCTATTCTTAGTAAGTTGCCATAACTAACTAAGTCTTACCTAAACCCTAAAAATCAATGCCTACATTCCCTCTAACCACATTCCCACATGCTTATAAGAATATCCCAGTCTAATCCATGGGTTAACAGCACAAGATCTGAGGAAATCAAGAGGATCTCCCTAGTTTAGTAAACCTAGGAAATCCTACCTTGACCGATGCCGGTTACCCCTAACCATTGCCGGTTAAGCCGGAACCACCGTCGGTTACCCTTTTAACCCCAAAAAAACCTTATTCTCAAGGTTGGAGAAGGTTGGAAAAATATTGAAAAATTTGGCGAACATTAGCACATTCCAGGAGAGATATCATATCTTCGAGATCAAATTCCAATGAGAACACGCATACAAGGAAGGAGATCAAGTATCTTTTCCGCATAGCCACCCCAATAATGATCTGATCTAACCAAGCAAAGAGAATGTACAAACAGCCCATGCGAAGCTTCCCTTTAGTTGGTGATCACTGCAGCCTTCAAAACCTCTCATTAGCACCTCCACCCTCACTCATAGGCATCCGGGACCAGTAATCCAAGTAAGTAGATGTTATACTTCTCTGGTTTATTCCATTTCATCATTATATTATCATATTTTGTTTACCTAGCCACCAATTGACCTCTCCAACCACTCACCCCTCCATATACCTATTAAAACCCCACCAAATCCTACCTCAATCACCAAATACCTCATCCGACTAACCAAAGTTCATTGTGTAATCACAAAGGAGACCTAAATCTTGTTCTATGGCATTCCCTAACTCCACAAGAATCGGCACCTTTGGTTATACCCAACCACCGTCGGTCACCATTAAGTAACATCGGTTACTATGTTTGCCCATACAACTCGTAATGCTGACTGACCTATCCACCTAATTTTGTTTCACCGTCATTCACGTGTGATCTACTTGAGACCTCTGTCAGACCTGCAGAGACCCAGGACTAGTTACTTGACCTTCCGATCCTATTATAACCTAACATGTTAGATTAGATCTATTTCTTATTATGTTTTAAGTGAGATACCTAAATCATTTCGAATTACAATAGGATTTACCTTATTTACCGCATTAAATTGTTTAAAATAGTGGAATGATAGCCATCTAGGAAGTATCACACTTCCCGGATCTAGCATATGCTAGGCTAGTTCACTGCATATATTGTTTAACTTTTTTTGGTGGTCTTGCTTTGTATTATAGGTAGTTCCTCCTAGCCAAAAAGAAGCTCTCACAATCAGTTGTGGATTCATAAGTCATACGTGTGCAAAAACCCATCAACCAACATTTGAACAGGTATTCCTCCTATGCTGTTACCCTATCTGTTTCATCAATACTTCAAAGAAACGATCTAGAAAATGGTGAAACATTTTGGCATGCGGTGGGACCCATCCAGGTTCCTTGCATTTCATTCATTCCTAGGAAAATTTGTGTGTTTTTTTCCTTCTAAAAAGCATACACATTAAGTTTCTTCCTTGGTAACCCACCTTTTCTTTCTATTTTGATCTAAAGGAAACCTTTCTTTTGGTGTAATTAAAAAGAACCATTTCTTCGTGTTTTCTGCATGGTAGTGAAAGAGCATCCCTCTTCCTCTTCATATTTTTGTGTCATCCAACTTCAAACTTTTATTTGGGCTTAAAAATAAGTGCATTACATTTTGATTTATCACATTATCTCACATTAATTGTGGGAAAATATATCTTTGGAGGCCATGACCAGATGATGGTTGACAAATGAACCGTAGAAAGAACTTTCTTTCTCTTTCTCTCTCTTTAAGTCTTACCAAACCTCACAAAAATTGAAAATACACACATTCTTAAACAACATCTTACCTATAAGAAACTATGGGTGATCACATGATCATGACACAGTGGGCACCCACTCATTGCTCTGTCAATTCATACTTTAGAGTGAGGCTCGCCCCCACCATAACATACTTGAAACCTCACCTTTTAGATCTCCTTTTCGTAAGAAGCCATCCTCACCAAAAACTCTATTTCACAATTCATGTGTCAGTCCTTTAATAGCATAAGCTAAACAAACATAATAGAAAAGGAACTCCTAGGATCACATTTTTCTTAGTGTTTCTTCTTGGCTTGCATTTTGAGGTGAGAGATCACATTCTTCATTTTTCTTGTTCATCCTTACATGATCCTCATCACATCTGGTGTATTCCAGATTCACCTAAGTGTTCTGGGCCATATCATCATCATTCCTTAAATTATGGGTCTGATTCTACATCAGATTTTAATTCACAACCACTTTTATTTCATCATGTTTCAATTTCATAGTAATCGACGTCGGTTCTAGGTCCTTTTGTTAACCTACCCAAAAGGAAATTTTATTCATTTTCTTCCACTTTTCACAGTCCCTGTCACTACCATCATTCCCATTGACATTGTAAAACACCATCAGATTTGGCATACCTATCAGATTTGACCTTCTCCCTGGTTTTTCACTCACTGACCATTTTCTATAGTGACCAGCAGTGGTTACCCCTGACCGGCATTAATTTTCCTTAACCGGCATTGGTTAGCCTATTTCACTTTCCAACCACCATTTGGTACCTAATCCACTTTTTACCATTAGATTCACCTGTTCCTGTTGTTTTCTGTGTCATTTATAGAGAAGCAACCCTACTTGATTAGTACTGGTTCACATGGTGCTGACTCGAGGACAAGCAAACACACTCGTATTTCACGCCAGTTGTCAACCACTCCCACCTAGTCCCTCACCACATTCCATTTTATCACCAGCCATGGATCCCATCCAACCTATCACTATCGCTATCGGAGATAAGGAGTTCACACGATTCCTTGACCAAAACCTTGCCTCCTTATAGTTTTACCTTTCCCACTCATCCACTCGAGATGCCTCGGTCGATTGATATACATCATGCCTGTATCTATCCCCCTGACTCTCGCTCCCACTCTTCGCATCAGCCCCATCTAACTTTTTGCTACCCACATCTACCTTACCCCCAGTCATTTCATAGCTAGGTCCTATACTGCTATTATTATTGTCACGTCTTCCACCTCCGTCACCCCCTGCCACATCCACCATACCTTCAACAACTACCCAAAATGCAACCTCATCCACCCCTAATGTCTCGCACATACCCGTAGCTACACTACCACCTCCAGTGTTGGTGACCCCTACCCCTTTTCAAAACGTGGTCCTTTCCATTCCATAATCATTAGCCCCATTGCCACTAGGGTTACCATGACCCTTCCACCTCCATATACATACTATCAGCCACCTCTCGTTTCATCCATTATTCACTCAGGGTATGTACCTCCTATTTCACCGCTTTCTTCCTAATCAACTACCTACATGAAAGCACCATACACTAGAGTGCCAACCTCGTTATATGCCCAAAACCAACCCTCTCATGCTACATGAGGAACCCAATCGTCGCAACATACTAATGACCTAATCATATTGATGTTGGACAATATTTAGACATTAGAGGCATCAGGTTTTAGCTCCCGCAACACTTTCACCTATGACGAGATTTGCAACAAGCCCATCCACCCATCCATTCCTATCTTCCCATACCCTGTGCATTGGGAAATGCTTATATTCAATCATTTCAATAACAAAGAAGACCCATAGCAACATTTGCGGTCGTTCAAGCATGGGTGTTATCTCGATCACTCACGATGATGCCTTGCTATTGATAAATTTTCCCATGTCTCTGATTGGACCTCGCATTAGATTAGTATAGTGGGTTACCTAGACACTCCATATTCTTATTTAATCGGGTAGCCCAAGAATTCTTGGATCATTTCTTTATCAATATCATCAAGAAGGTTACCATGTGACCTATACTCCATGTGTCAATATGAGGACGAATCTATCATAGATTTTGTCACTCGTTGGTGTAGTTTGATCAACCAACTAACCTTCCAATTGCCACAAACATAACTCATTAAGCTCTTCACGGACTTGTGCTAGACATATCTCACTGACCTTGCAGGTCCAAACCTTCCAAACATTCAATGAAGCATTCACTATGGCGTGAAAGTTATAGATTCAGGCCATTGAAGAGAAGAAAATCCAATTACACAATAAGAATTCAACATTCAAGTTGAATTATACATATTCTTTTTCCAAACCACAAACCAATTATTCAAAAGCTAAGGGCACCACTAACTCGGTGGTAAACAAGGCCGGCCCAGGCCATCCATCAAATTAGGCTACCCCCTCATCTAATCTCTCACCCGTCTGAACTTTTCAATTCGGACAAGAGCAACGAAAATACACCCCAATTGGGGAACCTTACTCTTCTATCTTAGAAAAGCTTATCAAAGCTCGGGCCTTTACCCTTCCACCCATAAAACCACACTAGTTTTGACCTTGCTCGCCCCATGCCCACATGGTATAAGGAACACGACTTCTGTAACTATCATCGAGTAAAGGGTCATAGTGATGGAAATTGCATCACTTTCAAAAATATTTTCCAAGAAATACTCGAGAAAGGCGAGTTAACCGTGGATAATCCTAATGCACCTGCCAACCAAAACCTACACATCTTTAAGAAACCATGCCCCTTCGTTTGATAAAATTAGTGAGACCTTAACTCATAATACCCATACCCACGAGGTCCATGCTATCTTTAATGACATACCTGTCACCTCCCAATTACCTCACATTCCTTCCATAGAGGAAATCCTAGCCCAAAATCCTCCTTTCGCATCAGAAGCAACCTCCCCTATTCCTTCACCCATAGAGGAGCATCTTTTATCTCCTTCATCACCTATGGAGGATTCCCCCACTAACATCGAGACCATCTCACCCCTGGCTTCTCCACTTAGAGAACCTTTACGCATAGTAGCTCCTCCACCCATAGAGGAGCACCCATTACCTCCTCCACCCACAAAGGAGCACCCATCATCTCCTCCACCTATAGAGGAGCTCCCATCATCTCCTCCACCTATCATAGACCCAGTTGAGATACCTTTTCCTCTTGGTGAGCATTCTCCATCAGCTACCCAAAATCCTACAGACCTACTTTCGGCTCTCCTACCCATGGAAGTTGAAGCTAGCCAATTTCCTATCTCTAAGACACATTTTATAGGAATTTCCATTAGGTCCTTATCAAATCCACCTACAGATGTGTCATTCTCATGTTTGGCCGATCACTTAGATTATGTTGATAGAGCCTTACTATGGGGATGCCTTTTGCTTCCTATCTCAATGCAGATGTAGAGGTCATTTGCTGATACCTCCACTATCTACCTAAAAATATTTCGACCAATCAAACCAAACACAACCACCTCTATCACAACTCCTTCCATGACACTGTAATAGCTCAAACAACATCCTTACCCATAGCCCAATCTATATTTAAACCCAAACCCAAACCTATGACATCATCCTCGACTAAACCTATTACCACTTTAGGGGTCACCCCGACTACCAGCCTTACTCATCCACCTATCAAACTAGATTTAGCTACATCCTCCAAAGACAACACCACACCTACTCCAAAGAACAAATAGAAGCACCACACCCATATAACACTATGCCAATCACATCTTCACTGTCGTGTCTGTCTTAAGACCTCAGCTTCCCAACATGGTCAAGCAACCTCCACTCATCAATAAACCAAAAACACAACAACCCATTCCTTCCTCACAAACATTTAATCTCCCCACACGCCCAACATTAATTACACCTCTGTCACGACCCGCATCCTCTACCTTCGCAACACCTCCATTATCCCCATGGGTAACTCATCCTCTTCCCCATCTGCTTTTCTTTCTAGACCTCACACCCATATCACCTTTACCCAAGAAGGTGTGACCCAAAAACAAAACTCCACTACCCCACAATAAGGTAGTCAAAATAACCACACACCCTCCTACCCGCCCATTTACTATATCCCTACCTAAAAAAACACATCGACACCCAAAACCACGCCAAAGACCCAAACCCATAGCTCAACCCACTCCTCCTCTTCCAAATACCGTTCCTCAACAATCAACTACACCTACACCCAAACCCACATTCACTTCCCATTGCGATCCACTAGCAGGTCTTATGCCAAAATTTTAGCCAACCTCATTGAGACTTCTATGACCACATTACCTCCACTCGGACCTTACAACCCCTCAAACCCAATCGAAAAGGGTTTTATGATACTAAAAATTTCTCTTACCATCATGTCCTGGGCACGATGTGGAAAATGTAAGGCCTTGAAAACTGTCCTTATCTAGTTGTGTCCCCCAGAAGCCAACTTTGATGATGATGACCTTCTTGACGAGGATCTTGCTTCACCAACACCTATTCCCACACTACCCACTCAACAACCACAAACTCCATCCTCACACCTCTTAGAGCTACCCCTAAGATTTGAAATTAACATTGTTCACATTATAGAATATGCCACGCCACCACCCAAATGTCGTTGTGCCAAACTCACCTCACAGGATTTTTCTCCTTCGGTAGGTTTTTTCCCGTCGTGTCATTATACCACTCACCCTACACCTTCTCCATTTGCCAACTCCCTCAGATCAACATGATACATGTCACTACACATGCTCAAAAAGATAAGGGTAAAGAAAAGGAGACTCGACCCACTAACCAATCCTATACCCCACATACCATCTACACCCATACCTAAAATCACTATCTGTGGCCCCACATAACCCATTTCTAAAGGCATCACACATCGCACCATACTCAAACAATTACTCTAGTCTACCCTCAAAATGTCCCTATATGACCTCATCTAAACCTCGAAATCCCATCATTAAGCTCTCATGGAGGTTCTTCAATATATTGAGGTTTTACCCAATGACCCTACACCCGTAGCCTCCATTATCACACCCCATCATGTAGCCTCTCTCACCAAATTACCACCTTCATCTTCACCCCACCCTATTCACCAAGTGGCCTCCCTTATCTTCTCGAGGAAGAAATCGTGCCACACCAAAACAATGACCAGACCTAGCCCTCTTCATCTGTGTCCACATTGATGAAATATGGGTACGCCATGTGATGATTGATGCGGGTGCTAGCATTAACATCATTTCATCCCATGCATTCACTCAAATGCACATACCTGACAATTGCATGCATAAACATTTGGTCATATTTCATTCATTCAATGACACTATCACCTCTACACTAGGTACCATCATCCTCCACATTCACATGGGCCCCCACACTATTCCAGAATTATTTTACGTCTTGGAGGGGGAATTCCAATATAACCTGTTGCTTGGTAGAACCTATATTTTTTCATGGGTTGCATTCCTTCCACTTTGCATCATTTTGTAAAGTTTGAACATGAAGGACACACCTATACCATTCTAGCAGACCTATCACCTTTTAAAACATGCAACATACTTTACTTGACCTAATGATGTGCTAATACCTATTAAGCCGACTACCTCCGTAATGGTTACTTGATTCACCTACACTTCCACTTACTAGTGCAGCCCCTACTTCTACCACACATACCTCCTCTATTCCTACAGATGCCATAACCTCCATGGCTGACCCATCACTTCCCAATCTGTTAACTCCACCTCCACATCGACCTCTAATACATCATCCATTACCGCTACCTACCTACATACCAACCTTGATCTCTTGGAAGGTGTTTTCAATGCCTCACTCGGGGAGTACCACCTATATAGTGTCAACACATTACTTACTCCACAAGAGTATGGAAGCCTTCACCAACACCCTTGTTATGATCACCGTATAGGATAATGTCTCCGTATGGTCCCCCTCACCTTTGTACTAGTCTCACCTATGGGGGACATTGATAATACCACTTACACACTTGAACCACCATCACAAACTCACCTATTTTCTGCTGAATTCCAATCACTTACCAATCACTATTTTTCCCACACCTTCTTGCACCGATGTGCGTCGAAGGGTTTTGGTTTTGGATTTTACGAGCAAGGCTGCCATACTATTATTCACGTGTACCACCCACAAACATAATGACCGTAGTTGTATCGGCTTTCTTTAAGCACCTACCAAATAGGACCACATTGAACTCATTAAGGACACTAACCCTTATCCACCTTCTTCACTCACTCCACCTTAACCACCACCCTCACCGACGGAGTCGATGGATCCTGAATCTATCCCTCCTATTTTTTTTTTTTTTTCATAAACACCATTTCCTTGGGGCCTCTGACTTATCAACGCGAGGGCAAGGCCCCTTCCACTCTTCCCTTCTTGTATCCTGAAATGATCGATGCTGATACACCTTTAATTAATGTCATTCAATGTTAGGATGATGAATCTATACTCACCTACCTTGGTGCAAAAGACTCATATATTCATTGATCGATACCTTTTGAGACGTAAACCATGTTGAATGAATCGACTATCGAGATCAACATTCATACTGAGGATGACCCACACATCTTAAATATTGGACTATCTTTAGATGCTGATGAATAGGAAGCCATCACTTCTTTCCTCAGAGATCATAACCATGCTTTTGCTTGGTCTTACGTACACATTCCCAGTATTGACCCCACCATAGTGGTCCATAATATTGTAACCGTTCCCAATTCCAAACCCATTAAACAAAAGCTGAGGAAAATGCACCCTCGCATTGCCATTCTCATCAAAGAGGAACTTCAACACCTTCTTTCCATTTCCTTCATCTCACCCATTGATTATCCTCGTTGGATATATAACATTGTCCCTGTCACTAAGGCAACAGGAGGACTCCGTATTTGCACGGACTTCCGTGACCTCAACCTAGCATGTACAAAAGATGACTTTCCCTTACCTGGTATTGACCAACTAGTTGACCTTACCACTGGCCATGAGATGTTATCACTCATGGATGGCATCTCGAATTATAACCAAATCCTACTTGCACAGAGAGATCAACACAAAACCTCGTTCATCACCCCTTGGGGGACCTTTTCCTATTGAGTCATGCCTTTCATCCTTAAAAATGCTAGTGCCACATATCGGTGGGCTATGACTTACATCTTCTATGACATCATGCATCACATATTAGAAGATTACATGGATGATCTCTTGGCCAAATCTAAATGCCACTTCGAGCACCTAAGCTGTCCTCAAAACCATAGTTGACTGTCTCATTAAATATTGCATCCGTCTTCAACCAAAGAATAGAATCTTCGCGGTTCTCTCAAGAAAGATCCTGGGATTTATCATTTCCCTCCATGGTATAGAAGTTGACCCTACTAAAGTCAAGGCCATTTTGGAAATTCCTCTACCCACTAACCTTAAACAACTCTGTATCCTACAAGGTAAGTTGCATTATATTCGTTGTTTCATTTCACAATTATCGGATCGGTACCAACCGTTTCACAATCTTCTCAAGAAGGATGTCTCTTTTCAATGGGATGATGACTGCCACAAATATTTTGAGGCCCTAAAATAATACCTTCTCCAACCACCCATACTCATTCCACCTAAAGATGATCAACCTTTTTACCTATACATATCCACTACCGATCACTCCTTGGGGACCATGCTCACTCAACACAAGGAGAAGGTGATTATTACATAAGCCATACTCTTTTGGACTATGAAACCCGATACACTCATCTTGAAAATTTTTTTCTTAGCTTTAGTTTTGTTGCCACCAAACTCCGTCATTACCTACTCAACCACAAAACCTATGTTGTGACAAACACCAACCCCTTACACTTAATGTACACCAAACCTTATCAAAATCAGCATGCTTTGCATGATGGCTTATGCTTTTAGCTGATCTTGACCTCGAATTCATTCATCCAAAGTCCATTAAGGGCCAAGCTATCATTGACCAATTGGTTGACACACCTATTTCCGGGATCAACCCTCTAATTTTGACTTTCCAGATGAGTCGATTACTACCCTTTCCTTGGAAAAACCCCCTTAGCAAATGACACTCTTCTTTTGACGGTTTCAAGTGTCGGCGTGGGGGTGGGGCTAGTATTATCCTCATTCCACTTGAGGGTGAACCCATGCCTTTGTCTTTCAAATTATATTTTTAATGTACCAACAATATTGCCGAATACGAAGCACTCGTACTAGGTCTCCAAGTTGCCTACGCCCTAGATGTCAAATCAATGAACATCTTTAGTGATTTTCAATTGGTCATAAACCAAGTCAATGGTATATACCAATGTCATAACGAGATACTTCTAAGTATAAACATCATGTAAACATACTTTTGACCACCTTTGATCGTTACACCCTTCAAACCATCCCACGTTCAACCAACAAGTTTACAGATACCATGGTCTGCTTAGCTTCCTAAATACCCGCTTCACCTTCCGATTCTAAAATCTTTGTCTCCGTACAATGAATCCAATCACCTTCTTATTTACCTCACAATGTTTAATCAATCGGAACCACTACCCCTGACCCGAGTGACCTTTGGTATAAATAATACTCCAACTACCTTTCTCTCTCCATCTTACCTCTGATATCACCCATAACGGATAACGTGCCTTCCTTAAAAAGGTCTCTTGTTAGATCATTATGGGGGCCTCCTCTATAACCGTGGATTTGACAAGTATTCTCTTACGATGCCTCACAAGTTCTGAAATTTGTTATACCATTAAGGAAGTCCATGACGACATATGTGGCTATCACTTGGTGGCCATCTTTGTTGCTAAGCGTATTCTTCACCTAGGCTATTTGGTGACACTTAACCATGATTGTGTAACTACATCAAACGTTGTGTAAAATTCCAACAACATTCCAATCTTCATCATGCACCCAGTCATGCCTTACAGGTCACCCGTGACCTTTGGCCCTTCTCTCAACGGGGTTTGGATCTTGTCGGAGAGATCAACCCCCATTATTCCCAACGACATCAATGGATCATTACCGCTACCAAATACTATACAAAATGGGTGGAGGCCATACCACTCATCTCCACGAAAGCTGAGAAAATATGTGAGTTCATTAACCACCACATCATTTGTTGCTTTGGTGTTCCTCATCGCCTCATCACTGACAATGGAAAACAATTCAAAAACAAAACATTGCAAAAACTTTGTGACACCTTCAGCATTCAGCTTAGTTTCTCATCGCATTATTACCCACAAACCAACGGCCAAGCCGAATCCACTAACAAAACCTTAAAAAAATTCTTATGAAAGTGGTTGATGATACTAGGAAGGATTGGCATACGCACATTCCTTTTTCCCTGTGGGCATACCACACTAGTATTCACACTTCCACTGCGGCCACACCTTTTTCTCTGGTTTATGATATAGAGGTAGTCTTGCCTCTCAAAGTCTAGATCCCTTCACTCCACATTTATCTCCATGACATGCTCAATGATGATGACTTTCGTCAAGACTATTTAGCACAACTAGATTTATTAGACGAATGTCATCTTAACACTCTGGATCACCTTCAAGTTTACCAAAAATGTATCAAACGTGCCTATGACAAATGTGTCCATGAACAAACCTTCCAGGTTGGTGACCTTGTCCTAAAAGAAAATCAACACATGACCAAAGTAGAAAAAAGTAAATGGGGAAAATTTGCTCTTGGTTGGCTTGGACCATACATCGTGACTCATACCTATGGATCAGGTGCTTACCATTTATCATCACTCAATGGTAAACCTAAACCTAAGCCCCTTAACGCCTTGTATATTCGACCATTCTATTGTTGACTTGTAGTCCTACCTCACTTTTGTCTCTTTCCATGCTCATCCCTTGAGCGCTATTCACTCCATACACCTCACCAATGATTAAACAAGAATCATGTGAGTACCTGTCACTTGTTATCTTCCCTTGAATATGTGTACCACGACGCTGCACATAGCATGATTCTCATGGATACTTTTAGTCTACCTTTAGATGAGATCCCATGGTCATTCCACCTTGCCTTTTGAACAAGAGTCCTATATTCCACCTTGGTCTTGTCCATGATTTCAAGGCCCTCACATGGGACCCAACTCCTTGAGTCAAACTTATAATAAAAAGATGACTCCCTCAAAAGGACATCTTAATCTTGACAATTGCTGCTATAAATAGATTGCTCCCTCAAAGGATAGCTATGCAAAGCTATTAAAAAAAAATGAGAGAAACCGAAGCTTCCCGCATCGATCGCTTCACGATGACCTCAAGGAGTTAAATTTTTCCCATATAGACTTCCCACATCAATCACTCTATCTCAACTATAAGTCAAACACTCGACCTTTTTGTCATGGACTTTCCCATTGTGAGCTAGGTTCTCTTTCCCGAAGTTCATGCTACCTATACCATATAAAGATTACCCACTTTTCACCCTTCAAACCATGCCCACTCTCATTTCCTACTACCTCAAGGGACTTATTGGAACTTAGACATTTGGTGATTATGTGACTACTTTTTCCATGGGATAGTCCATCATGCAATGTCTTTAGGGTCTTACGTTCATCACATCCACCAAGGAATGATCTACTCGGTATGATCCTAACCAACTAGGTGGCTTTATTGCCCCATCTTGTCTTTTAAACATCTTTGTTTACGTTTTGATTACCTTATATAGGACTTGGTCCTCGACATTTACTTTTTGGGTAGTCTTCTTATTTCGCCACAATTTCCCTCACCTACATCATTTTACCTATAATATACCCACACCTAGCAAACCTAAACCCACAACATGCCCCAAAACTTGCCAACTCATTTTCATACCTCCTCATATTCTTCCCTAGCTTATGGGAGAACTACATCGGCTTGAGGTCCCTTTTCACTAGGACTATGTAGGAAGAACTCCGAGGGCATGGGGCCCTTAGAGGTTAGCTCAACCATCCTCTACCCTCCACAATTCATCTTCCATTTTCCTCACATTACATCACACTTGACTTTGTTTCCATTCTATACCATAAATTGGAAATTAAACCACATACATAACAAATTGTTTCATATTTTAAACATTATCACACCATACATTTATTACACCTACCATTTCTCTATCATCACTATGCATAGATTATACCACATCTCACATATGACCCATAGTATCATTCATTGAATAAAATAATGAATCACCACTTCACATAATTTTGACTCAACCATACCTAAACCAACCTAACTCAACCATGTCTAAACCAACCTAACTCAACTATGCCTAAACCAACCTATCTCAACCATGCTTAACAAACCTAACTCCACCATGCCTAACCAACTTGACTCGATCCATGCCTAACCAACCTGACTTGATCCATGCCTATAACCTGACTCAATCCATGCCTATAACCTGACTCGATCCATGCCTAAACCAACTTGACTCTATCCATGCCTAAACCAACCTGACTCTATCCATTCCTATAACTTGACTCAACCATGCCTAAACTAACCTGACTCGATCCATGCCTATACCAACCTAACTCCATCATGCCTAACTCACCTAATTTTCATCCATATCAAAACAACAAATTCATAATCTCATAAACACATCAACAAATCAAAAATACCATGTATCTCATCATATAAATAAATCAATGTGTATCTCAACTATACATGGCTATCTCATTATGTCCATCATCTCAAAATGTCGACATGTAGGCCAATATACAATAAAAAATGTCATTGGCATGCAGGCCGGTCTCATATATACAATAAAATAATGACTAATACAAAATCTCTTCGGTGCGTAGTCCGGTATATGCTCAAAATATACAAAAATCTCTCATACATCCTCACTATCTTCAGCATGTAGGCTGGTATGTGATTAAAACTATAAATATATCTTAGCACACACAATGGTATATATCACACAAAAACTATCATACATCAAAAACCAGGTGTCATATCAAGCATCTCGGCGGATGTCCTCCATCTCGGTGTCTCTTGTACCTTCACTGGCTGTTGGGCCCCTACTGCACCTCAACTGAATCGCCTCTGTGCACTAGTAGCCTCTGCCTGATTGGGCCTCGGAGCTCGTTGACCCCCTGTGCTCTCCACACTGTGAGTGCAGGATCTCATCCTCTCACTAGATGCCTGCTATGCCCTATACTCGGCATAGGATATAAAGTCTATCCCGGTCACCATCAGTTGGTCCTGATAGTACCTAGCCTCACCTAGGGCATCTCGTAGCCTAGATATAGGCATGGTTTGTGGTGGTCCCATAGGTCTCGGCCCTTGTACCTATCCTGTGGGACCCTGCCCCACTCCTTCCTATGAATTGGGACTGCTCCGGTGCTTGTGGTGGTGCCCCCGCCCTATGCCTATATTCGGGCTTGTAAGACCAAAATCTATACAGGTATGTGGCCAACTAGCCCTGTAAACCTGCCACCTGAGCCTGTAAGGCTGCCACCTGACCATCCCCTCCTCTCCATCTCCATCTCCTCCACCAGCCATTTGGGCCTACAGACTAGCCACTGTATGCATGTAGCTCTGCTACCTCCACCTCTGAGCCCTCTAGTTGTGTCTACAATATACCCAATTGGGTAATGAGAGTAGCCACCTACCCCTGTAGGGCATCTCTCTACACTGTGATGGTGGCTAGATCCGGCTGCCCCTAGCTGGGTGGTATGGCTCATAACTGAGTTGCCTACCACTACCTGTACCTATTTGTGCATCCGACGTCATCTATTTGCTGGTCCACTAGCTACTCCTCCTACCTTGTGGGCACTGTAGGCTATGGTAGAGGTAAGGGCCTCTCCATGCCATCTCTCCAGTACTGTGGGAAAGGTGGAGGTATGTCCTGTACTAGCTCGAACTATCGTCGGACTGCTCTCACCGGGATCATCTCATGCTCCCTAGCACGATGACCCTGTATCCATCTCTCTAGCTAGAGCTCAGCTAGCTCCTCATGCATATGCCTATATGAGGGGAATCCCACATATGGCCTCCATATAATGTCCACTCTAGAAAACCCCTCCAATAACTATCGAAAATGGGCCACATCATGTGTCATCCTATCGCTCTCTCGCTCTCCTATCACCAGCACCCATCTCTGTATCCCACTCACACGAATCATGTTGGGAATGCATATGCTCAGGGCATCCCTATAGGATGCATACAAACTATGTGCTTGTACACCCAATAGTGTAGTATAAATATACAAAGACACAAGTTGAACTGCCTGCATGACCACCCATATGCCCACTCTCATCTGTACACTTGCACCAAGAATACTAGTGCCTAGGAAAAGTGGGTCTCATGCACCATCATGTCATGGAGTACCCCATCAGTGATCGGGGAAAGCATCCACCCTCTGCATTTGGTAGTGCATAGTATCACACTGCCTCCATCAATAGAACCACTAGCCTCGTTTCCTCTGGATGGTCTAGGTACATCTCTCGATAGCTCAAACTAGCGCTATGGAATCTTAGATCAGCCATCCCCTCTCCAAAAATAGTCACAATCAGCTCCTCAAAGGCCTTAGAGGAGATATAATAAACTTGGGCACCCAATATGGGTATCTTTAGAATCTGGAACATGTCCTCCAGGGTGATAGTCATCTCACTCATTGGCAGGTGGAACGTGTTGGTCACGAGTCCCATCTATCAATGAGCACGACCATCAAACTAGGCTACCGGACTACATGTCTATAGTGACAAACCCCACTCAAGCCCACTACCTCCACATGCTGCAGCTCCTTCTGGGGTCGTTGCACCATGCACTATCACCAATAGAGGTGGAACCCTGTCGCACATATGTAGTTGTGCTCTCCCCTGCATCTAATACAAGCACGACATTATTTTACATATATCAATCCATATTCAACCATTATCATTTCCCTATACCCTATTTTCACCCTACCCATCTCAAATACCTAACTCACACCACTTTTGGACCCTTGTGCCTAATAATCTGACTAGTACCAATTCATCCTAACCGACCCCGGTCACCCTTAAACCGGCATCGGTCACCTGTTTGGTGACCGATACTAGTTCACCCTTACCGACCCCGGTTACCCCTTAACCGGCATCAGTCACCTATTTGGTGACCGATACCAGTTCCACCTAACCAATGCTGACCAAACTTGACCAATGTCGGTCCATCACACGAAAAACCCGCAATTTTCCAAAACCCCTTCTCTAAAAACCTTCCCATGCCCCTTTTACCCACCTACAATGACCTAAACTACCCTTGGACCTCCACCCACCACCCCTATCCCATTTATTATCCTCCCCATCCCTCCTTTTACCCAATATACCCCCATTCCCAAATTTAATTTGTCACCACCCACAAAAATGAAAAATCACCAAAACCTACAAACAAAACTAAAAAACTCCTCTAATCTATCAAATCCACAACGTAGAGTAAGGCACTTACCTCGTTGCATTTACGCCATCTCGGTGGCACATCTGGATCTTTGTACTTAGTGGCCAACTTGATCCCTCTCTAGCCTCCACCATCACCGAATAGCTACCTGTAACCTCTCACCAATCGAATCCCTCACAATGATCTTGTGGACCCGTTACTCACCAATCAATCACTCGTCAATAACACTACCAGCTCGTTGTTATGTTTCGTCTAGACACTTTTCTCTCTTTTCTCTTTTTTTTTTCATTTTCTCACTTCGAACAATAACAAATGAATACCAAAAATGTAGATTTTTTTGTTTTTATAACAAACCCGACCTAACCAACATCGGTTACCCTTTCCCAAAGATCATTCACATGCCCTACCTAACCATTTTCGTTTCCCTCTACCGACGTCGGTTATCCATGACTGGCATCAGTCACCATCAACTACACATTGCCCTACATTTTAACCTTTACCCTACCCCTACCTCCCTTTTTGCCCCACCCAACCTTCACCCTGATCATTTACCCCACCCCACCTTTACCCTACCCATTTACCTCACCTTTCCTAACCAAATCAGTTACTACCTCCTTTCATCCTCCTCAGGGACTCGTTATTTTACCCCTACCTTGGCCTTACCCATGCCGTGATCTAGATATTTGGACCTAGACCATTGCTAGTGACCTTTGACCTCATGTGCTCACTATACCTTACGGCACTGTTACCTATGTTGTTGACCTAATGACCTTACCTAGCCTATTATCATGACCATTTATCCTGACCCTACCTTTGGTGTACTAGAACATACCTAAACACTCCTACACCTAACCTACGTCATGTTTCTTGACCATATCCTATACCTTGGATACCGGAATCACTTCACCTTGTTTGGATAAACCTATTGACCTTAGATGATGTAGAGTTGGCCTACTCTTCAACTGGTAGTGTGCTGTTATTTATACATGTGCATGCATTTGATCTGCTACTACCTATGACCCGACCCATTACCTAGCTTACCCAACTAGACCTTTCTCCTTTTTTTCCTGTTACCCACCTTTCTCTTCACCACATTCACCTTTTATCAAACCACTCACCAATTCCGCCTTTAGCCTCGTCAATTCCTAGTTTGAGGGGGATCACCTTTACCCAAACATAGGAAACCACATATTATTATTTTTGTTAGCATCACTTACCAATACAAGCTACACAACAAAAAGGGGAAAAATGTAGACATTAAAATTAGGTCACACTCCCCTTTGGTCCCTCTACAAATAAACACCCTTCATCACGTTAACTTATCTATGGCCCCCTTCACCCCACTAATATTAATTTAATTAATGAAATTAAATTAAATCATTATCCTCACCATATTTATTATTTAAATATCTTAATTTAAATAATATCCACATATACACTTCACCTAGACACCTCACCAAGCCAACTCAACCTAAGATCTATTCTTAGTAAGTTACCATAACTAACTATGTCTTACCTAAACCCTAAAAATAAATGCCTACATTCCCTCTAACCACATTCCCACATACTTACAAGAAGCGCTCCAGCCTAATCCATGGGTTAACAACACAAGATGTAAGGAAATCAAGAGGATCTCCCTAGTTTAGTAAACCTAGGAAATCCCACCTTGACCGACGCCGGTTACCCCTAACTGTCATCACCAGTTAAGCCAGAACTTTCGCCGGTTACCCTTTTAACCCCAAAAAACCTTATTCTCAAGGTTGGCAGAAGGTTGGAAAATATTGAAAATGTTGGAAAAAATTAGCACATTCCAGAGAGATATCGCATCTTCTGAGAGTGAATTCTAGCGAGAACACGCATGCAAGGAAGGAGATCAAGCATCTTTTCCTACACAGCCATCCCAACAATGATCTAATCTAACCAAGAAAAGAGGAATGTACATGCAGCCCATGCAGAAGATTTCCTTCAGTTGGTGATCACCTGTAGCCTTCAAAACCTCTCATCAACACCTCCATCCCTCACTCACAGGCATCCAGGACTAGAATCCAAGTAAGTAGACATTATACTTCTCTGGTTTATTCCATTTCATCATTATATTATCATATTTTTTTACCTAGCCACCCATTGACCTCCCCCAACACTCACCCCTCCATATACCTTGATTAAAACCCCACCAAATCCTACCTCAATCACCAATACCTCCTCCGACTAACCAAAGTCCATTGTCCAATCACAAAGGAGACCTAAATCTCGTTCGTGGCATTCCGAGAACTCCATAAGTAACCTCAGCACCGGTTATACCCAACCACCATTGGTCACCATTAACTGACATCGGTTATTGTATTTTCCCATACAAGTTAGAACAATGACCTATCCACCTAATTCCCTTTCACCCTCCTTCACCTGTGATCTACTTGAGACCTCTATCGGCCGCAGAGACCCAGACCAATTACTTGACCTTCAGATCCTATTCTAACCTAGCCTGTTAGATTAGATCTATTTCTTATTGTGTTTTAAGTGAGATACCTAAATCATTTCAAATTACAATAGGATTTACCTTATTTACCGCATTAAATTGTTTAAAATAGTGGACTGAAAACCATCTAGGAAGTATCACACTTCCCGGATCTAGCATATGCTAGGCAATTCACTGCATATATTGTTTAACTTTTTTGGTGGTCTTGCTTTGTATTACATGTAGTTCCTCCTAGCCAAAATGAAGCTCTCACAATTAGCTATGGATTCAGAAGTCATATGCATGCAACAACCCATCAACATGCATTTGAACAGTATTCATCCTACGCTGTTACCCTATCTGTTTTGTCAATACTTCAAAGAAACGATCTAGAAAATGGTGAAACACTTACCTCACCTATTCCTCCACCCACATAGGAACACCTTTCACCTCCTTCCTCACCTGTGGAGGATCCTTCCACTAATATCGAGACCATTTCACCTTTGGCTTCTCCACCTAGGGAACCATCACCCACAATACTTCTTCAGTCCATGGAGGATACTTTTTTATCTCCTCCACCCACAAAGGAGCACCCATCATCTCCTCCACCTATAGAGGAGTACCTATTTTCTCCTCCACCTATCAAGGATCTAGTAGAGATACCTTTGTCTCTAGGTGATGATTCTCTATCAACTACACAAGATCCTGCAGACCTACTTTCGGATCTCTTACCTATGGAAGCCGAAGCTAAAAAATTCCCCGTCTTTAAGACACATTTTATGGAAATTGCCATTAGGTCCTCATTAACCTCACCAACGGATGTCTTTGTTCTCAAGCTTAGCCAATCACTTAGATTATGTGGACAGAGCCTTATTGTGGGGGCACCTTCTACTTCTTGTCTCAATGCAAATGCAAATGTCACTTCTTTGTCACTTCCACTACCTACCCAAACATATTTTGACCAATCAAATTGAGCACACCCACCTATATCACAACTTCTTCCACGAAACCCATCATAGCTCAACATACACCCTCACCCATAACCCAACATACATCTAAATCCAAACCCACACCTACATCATCTTCCTCAACAACACCTATTACTACCTTAGGGGTCACCCCAACCACCACCTTATTCATGCACCTATCAAATTAAATTTATCTACATCCTCCGAGTCAATACCAAACCTACTTCAGCACCTAAAAAAAGAACCAAACCCATAAAACTCATACCCCAGTTGTGTAAATCACACTTGCATCACCTTCACCCTTTCCGTCTGTCTTAGGACCTCAACCCTCCCAGTGTGGTTAAGAAACCTCCACCCGTCAATAAACCAAAAACACAATAACCCATTCCTTCCTCACAAACCTCTAACATACCCAAGCACCTGACATGACTTACACCCGCACCTGTAGCATCTTTACCACCCATACCTCTAATACCCTCAACAACTTCTTCACTACCCACTACACTTTAGTCTCTGTCCCTCACACCCCCTACATGACCCACGTCATCTACCTTCACAACACCTCCGTTATCTCCTTGGGTAACTCACCCTCTTCCCCATCTACTTTTCCCTCTAGATCTCGTACACCCATATCACCTTTACCCAAGAAGGTGTAACCCAAAGACAAAAATCTGCTACCCTCCAATAAGGTAGTCAAAACAACCATACACCCTCTTGCCCGTTCATCTACCATACCCCTACCCAAGCAAACACAACCAACATCCAAGACCACGCCAACACCCAAAACCATAGCTTGACCTACTCCCCCTCTTCCAAGGACCATTCCTCAACAATCAGCCACACCTACGCCCAAACCCACTTTCACTTCCCATTGTGACCCACTAGCAGGTTCTATGCCAAAATCTTAACCAACCTCCTTGAGACTTCTGTCATCACATTACCACTGCTCAGACCTTATGACCCCCTCAAACCCAAGCCAAAAGGGTTTGATGACACTAAAATTTGTGCCTACCATCATGTGCCAGGCACGATGTGGAGAACTGCAAGGCTTTGAAAACCATCCTTATCCAGTTATGTCCTCTTGAGGCAAACTTTGACGATGATGACCTTCTCAATGAAGACCTCATTTCACCAACACCCATTCCCACAGTCCTTCCCTCACTACCTACTCAACAACCATAACCTCCACCCCCATAGCTCCTAGAACCACCCCCAAGATTCAAAATTAACATGGTTCACATCAGGAACTTGCTACACCATTACCTAAATGTCGTTGCACCCAACTCACTTCATAAGGATTTTTCTCCCTGGTAGGTTTTTTCCCATCATGTCATTATACCACTCATCCTACACCTTCTCCATTTGCCAACTCCCCTCAAATCAACATGATACATGTCACTACTCATGCTCAGAGAGACAAAGGCAAGGAAAAGGCAACTGACTCGCTAACCAATCCTATACCCAACATACCATCTGCACCCACACCTAAAATTACTATCCATAGGCCCCACATACCCTATTTCTAATGGGGTTACACATCACACCATGCTCAAACAATTACATCAATATCCCCTCAAAATGTCCCTATATGATCTCATAAAAACCTCGAAATCCCGTCGTCAAGCTCTCATAGAGTTTCTTCAATCTATTGAGGTTTTACCCAATGACCCTACACCCATAGCTTCCATTATCACACCCCATCATGTAGCCTCTCTCACCAAATTGCCACCTTTATCCACACCTCACCCTACTCACCAAATAACCTCCCTTAGCTTCTCATAGGAAGAGATCACACCACACCAAATGGATGACCCAGACCTAGCTTTCTTTATATCTATCCACATCGATGATATATGTGTACAATGTGTAATGATCGATGGGGGCACAAGCATTAATATCATTTCATCCCATGCATTTACTCAAATGTGCATACCTAACAATTACATGCATAAACATCTTGTCATGTTACGTTCATTCAATGATGCTATCACCTCTACACTAGGCACCATCATCCTCCATGTTTGCATGGGCCCCGCACTATTCCAGAGATATTTTATGTCTTGGAGGGGGAATTTCATTATAACTTGTTACTTGGTAGATGTTGGATTCATGTCATGGGTTGCATTCCTTCCACTTTACATCGTTGTATAAAGTTTAAACATGAAGGGAACACCTATACTATTCCAACTGATCCATCACATTTTAAAACATACAACATGCTTTACCGACCCAATGATGTGCTTATACCCATTAAGGCGTCTACCTCCATGACCACTACCACTTCACCTACACCTCTATTTACCAGTACAATCACTACCTCAACCGTACATACCTCCTCCATTCCTACTACCACTACAACCTCCACGTCTAACCCGTTAGCCTCCTAATCCAATAAACTCTACCTCGCATCAACTTGACCCATCCTCTATTCCATCTACCCACATACCGACCATCGATCCTTTAGAAGGCATTTTTCAATGCCTCACTCTGGGGGAGTATCGCCTATATAGTGTCAACACATTCCTTACTCCACAAGAGTATGGAATTCTTCACCAAAACCCTCGCTACGATCATCACATAGGAGAACACCTCCTTTATGGTCCTCCTCATCTTCATACTAGTCTCACCTATGGGGACCTAATACTACCACTTACACACCCAAATCACCGTGACAAACCCACCCATTTTTCGCTGACTTCCAGTCTCTCAACAATCGTCATTTCACCCACACCTTCCCCGCACCAATATGCATGGAAGGGTTTTAGTTTTATCTTTTATGAGCAAGGCTATCATACTATTATTCCATGTAATACCCACAAACATAACAACCGTAATGGTATCGGCGTTGCTAAACCACATACTAAGCAAGCCCAAATTGAACCCATCGAGAACATCATCCCTTCTCCACCTTCTTCACCAACTCCGCCTTCATCACCACCTTTTCCGATGGAGTTGATGGATCCTGAATCTATCCCTCCTAATTTTTTTTTTTTTAATAAACACCGTTTCCTTGGGACCTTTGACTTATCAACATGAGAGTGAGGCCCCTTCCTCTCTTCCCTTCCTGTATCCTAAAATGATTGATGATGATACACCTTCCATTAATGTCATTCAATGTCAAGATGATGAATCTATACTCACCTACCTTAGTGCAGAAGACTCATATATTCATCGGTCGTTACCCTCTGAGACGTAAACCATGTTGAATGAATTGACTATCGAGATCAACATTCATACTCAAGATGACCTGCACATCCTAAAGATCGGTCAATCTTTAGATGTTGCTAAATAGGAAGCCATCACTTATTTTCTCAAAAATCATAATCATGCATTTGCTTGGTCTTATGCAGACATGCCCGGTATTGACCCCACCATAGTGGTCCACAATATCGTAACCATTCCTAATGCCAAACTTATTAAACAAAAGTGAGGAAAATGCACCATCTCATTGCCCTTCTCGTTAAAGAATAAATTTAGTGTCTTCTTTCCATTTCTTTCATATTACCCATTGATTATCCTCACTAGATCTCTAACATTTTCCCTGTCACTAAGGCAACAGGGGGACTCCACATTTGCATAGATTTCTGTGACCTCAACCTAGCTTTCCCAAAAGATGACTTCCCATTACCCAGATTGATCAATTGGTTGACCTTACCGCTGGTCACAAGATGCTATCACTCATGGATGGCTTCTCGGGTTATAACCAAATCTTACTTTCCCTAGAGGATCAACATAAAACAACATTCATCACCCCTTGGGGGACCTTCTGCTATCGAGCCATGCCTTTTGGCCTTAAAAATGTTGGTGCCACATATAAGAGGGATATGACTTATATCTTCCATAAAATCATGTATCATATATTGGAAGATTACGTGGATGATCTCATGGCTAAATCTAAATGCCGCTCTAAGCACCTTGCCATCCTCAAAACCATTTTTGACCGCCTCATTAAATATTGAGTTTGCCTTCAACCCAAGAAGTACATATTTGCGGTCCTCTCAGAAAGCTCGGGAATTTATCATTTCCCTACATGGTATAAAAGTTTACCCGCTAAAGTCAAGGGCATTCGGAAATGCATCCACCCATTAACCTTAGAAAATTCGTATCCTATAAGGTAAGTTGTAGTCTATTCACCGTTTCATTTCACAATTATCTAATTTGTGTCAACCATTTCATCATCTTCTCAAGAAGGATGTCTCCTTTAAATGGGATGATGAATGCCACAATGCTTTTGAGGCCTTAAAACAATACCTTCTCCAACCATCTCGTACTCATTCCACCTAAAGATGATCAACCTTTCTACCTATACATCTCAGCTACCGATCACTCCTTAGGAGCCATGCTCGCTCATCATGATGAACAACATAGGGAGTAGGTGGTTTATTACATAAGCCATACTCTTTTGAACTATAAAACCTGATACACCCATCCCGAAAAACTTTGTTTAGCCTTAGTTTTTGTTGCCAAAAAACTCCACCATTACCTACTCAACCATAAAACCTATGTTGTGACCAACATTGACCCCCTACACTTCATGTATGCCAAACCTTATCAAAATCAGTGTGCCGCACAATGGCTTATGATTTTAGCTGACTTCGACCTTGAATTCACTCATCAAAAGTCCAGAAGGGCCAAGATATCATCGACCAATTGGTGACGCACCTATTTCGGGATCAACCCTCTAATTTTGAATTTCTAGATGAGTCAATTGCTACCCTTTCCTTGGACGAACCCGCTTATCAAATGACACTCTTCTTCGATGGTTCTAAGTGTCAGCGTGGGGGTGGGGCTGGTGTTATCCTCATTTTACTTGATGGTGAACCCATGCCTTTGTCTTTCAAACTAGATTTTGATTGTACAAACAATATTTCTAAATACAAAGCGCTCGTATTAGGTCTCTAAGCTACCTACACCCTAGATGTCAAATCAATCAACATCTTTGGTGATTCTCAATTGGTCATAATGTCGTAATGAGATACTTCAAAAGTATAAACATCATGTAGACATACTTTTGACTACCTTTGACCATTACGCCCTTCAAACCATCCCCCGTTCAACCAAAAAATTTATAGATACCATGGCTTGCTTGGCTTCTCAAATACCGCTTTCCGCCCACCGATTCTTAAATATTTTCCACCATATAAAAATCCAATCACCTTCTTATTTACCTCACAAAGTTTACTCCATCGAAACCACTACCCCCAACCAGAGTGACCTTTGGTATAAACAATACTCTGATTATCTTTCTCTCTCCATCTTACCTCCTGATCTCACCCGTAACAGACGATGCACATTTCTTAAAAAGGTCTCTCATTACGTCATCATAGGGGGCCTTCTCTATAAGCACGGCTTTGATGGTATTCTCTTACGATGCCTCACAAGTTCTGAAATTCCTTATACCATTAAGGAAGTTCATGATGGCATATGTGGAGGTCACTTTAGTGGCCTTCTTGTTGTTAAGCATATTCTTCACCTAGGCTATTCTTGGTGACCCTTAATCATGATTATTGCGACTATGTCAAACATTGTGTAAAATTCCAACAACACACCAACCTTCATCATACACCCAAATCCACGCCTTATAGGTCCCTCATGACCTTTGGCCCTTCTCTTAATGGGGTTTGGATCTTGTCAGAGAGATCAACCCCCATTCTTCCCAATGCCATCAATGGATTATCACTGCTACCGAATACTACACAAAATGGGTTGAAGCCATACCACTCATCTCCACAAAAGCTGAGAAAATATGCGAGTTCATCAATCATCACATCATTTGTTGCTTTCTTTGTTCCTCATCACCTCATCACTGATAATGGAAAACAATTCAAAAAAAAAACATTGCAAAAACTTTGTGATGCCTTCGGCATTTAGCTCAGTTTCTCATCACCTTATTACCCACAGACCAACGGCCAAGCTGAATCCACTAACAAAACCTTAAACAAAATTCTCATGAAATTGGTTAACGATACTAGGAGGGATTGACATATGCACATTCCTTTTTCCCCGTGGGCATACCGCACTAGTATCCACACTTCCACTACGGTCACACCATTTTCTCTTGGTCTACGGTACCGAGGTTGTTTTACCTCTCGAAGTCCAAATTACCTCACTCTACATTTATCTCCATAACATGCTCATTGATGATGAATTTCGTCAAGACCATTTAGCACAACTTGAATTATTAGACGAACATCGTCTTAACACTCTTGACCATCTTCAAGTTTACCAAAAATGTATCAAATGTGCTTATGAAAAACATGTCCATGCACGAACTTTCCAAGTCGGTGACCTTTTCCTAAAAGAAAATCAACATTCAACCAAAGCAGAAAAAAGTAAACGAGGTGAATTTTCTCCTAATTGGCTTGGACCATACATCGTGACCCATACTTATAGATCAGGTGATTATCATTTATCTTCACTCAATGGTAAACCAAAACCTGATCCCCTTAATGCCTTATATCTTTGACCATTCTACTATTGACTTTTATTCCTACATCACTTTTTGCCTCCTTTCATGCTCGTCCCTTAAGATCTATCCACTTCTTATACCTCACCAATGATTAAACAAGAATCATGTGAGTACCCATCACTTGTTATCTTCTCTTGAATATGTGTACCATGGCGCTGCACATAACATGATTCTCATGGATACTTTTCATCTACCTTTAGATGAGATCCCATGGTCGTTTCACCCTACTATTTGAATACGAATCATATTCCTCACCTTCGTCTTATCCATGACTTCGAAGCCCTCACTTAGGACCTAAATCCTTGATTCAAACTTCTAATAAAATGAAGACTCCCTCAAAAGGACATCTTCCTCTCGGCAATTGTTGTTATCACTAGACTGCTCCCTCGAAGGAAAACTATGTCAAGCTCTTTCAAAAAAAAAAAAAAAGAGACAAGAATCTGAAGCTTCCCGCATCGATCAGCTTCACAAAGACCTCAAGGAGTTCATTTCTTCATCCCATGTAGACTTCCCACATCAATCAGTCTATCTCAAATACAAGTCAAAATAGAAGACTTTTAGTCATGGACTTGCCCATTGTGACCTCAGATCTCTTGCCCAAAGAGCATGTTACCTCATACCATATAACATTAACCACCTTTCACCCTTCTCACCATTCCCACTCCCATTTCTTACTACCTCAAGGGACCTCTTGGAATGGTGACATTTGGTGATCATGTGACTACTTTTCACCCTTAGAACAATCAATCATGTAATGTCTTTAGGGTCTTACGTTCATCACCTTCTCCAAGGTATGATCTACTCAGTATGATCCTAACCAATTAGGTGGCTTTCTTGCCTCCTCTTATCTTTTAACCTTTTTTATTACATATTGATTACCTTATACAGGACTTGGTCCTCGACGCTTACCCTTGGGGTAATCTTCTTCTTTTGTCATAATCAACATCACCTATACCAATTTTCCTATAACCCACCCACACCTAACAGACCTAAACCCAAATCATGCCTAAAACCTACCAACTCATTTTCATACCTCCTCATATTCTTCCCTAGCTTATGGGAGAACTACATTAGCCTGAGGTCCCTTTTCACCGGGACTATGTAGGTAGCACTCCAAGGGCATGGGGCCCTTGGAGGTTAGCTCAACCACTCTCTACCCTAACTAATTCATCTTTCATCTTCCTAAATCACATTTTTCCCCTACGTAGTTTCCTTTTTATATCACAGATAATTGGAAATTAAACCAAAAAAACAAGTTGCTTAACATTTTTATCATCATCACAACATACATTTATTACAACTACCATTTCTCTACCATCATCATGCATGTATTATAAACATGACCCATATCACCATTCATTGCACAAATTAATGAATCACAACTTCAACCAATTTAACCTCAATCCATGCCTAAATAGACCTAACTTGATCCATGCCTAAGACTGACTCAATCCATGCCTAAGAACTAACTCGATCCATGCCTCAACCAACCTTCACCCTAACCATTCCCCTCACCATCTTCCCCTCATCCTTTATTACCTACCTACGTCCTCAATTAGGGACTCATTATTGTACCCATACCTCAGCCCTACCCGTGTCATGACCTCGATTATTGGACCTGGACCATTGCTAGTGACCTTTGACCTCATGTGTTTGCTATACCTTGTGGCACTTTTACCTGTGTTGATTGACCTGATGACCTTACCTTACCTCTTACCATGACCGTTTATCCTAACCCTAGCTTTGGTGTACCAGAACACACCTAAATGTTCCTGCACTTGACCTATGTCGTGTTTCCTGACCATATCCTATACCTTGGATACTAAAATCACCTACCCTCAACCTTGTTCGGATAAACCTATCGACCTTAGACAATGTATATTTTTCCTTCTATTCAACTCCGGTACTATGCTGCGATTTCTACGTGTGCATGTGTTTGATTATTGCTACCTTTGACCCTGACCCATTACCTAGATTACCCGAGTAGACCTTTCTCCTTTTTCCCCTATTACCCACCTTCCTTTTCATCACATTTACCTTTTATCAAACCACTCACCACTTCTACCTTCTGCCTCTTCAGTTCCTAGTTTGAGGGGGATCACCTCCACCCACATATGGGGCAACCACATATTATTTTTGTCAGCGTCACTTACCAATACAAGCTACGCAACAAAAAGGGGCAAAATGTAGACACTAAAATTAGGTCACACTCCCCTTTGGTCCCTCGTCAAATAAACACCATTGAACACATTCACCTAACCATGGCCCCCTTCACCCTACTATAATATTAATTTAATTATTTAAATTAAATTAATTCATTATCCTCACCATATTTATTATTTAAATATCCTAATTGGGATAATGCCCACATATCCACCTCATCTAGCCACCTCACCCTAAGACCTATTCTTAGTAAGTTTCCATAACTAACTAAGACCTACCCAAACCCTAAAAATCAATGCCTACATTCCCTCTAACCACATTCCCACATGTTAGAAGGAAGCTTCCAGTCTAATCCGGGTAAATGAAATGAGATCCTAGAAAATCAAGGGGATCTACCCAATTTAGTAAACCTAGGAAATCCCACCTAACCAATGCCGGTTAACCTTAACCCTTTGCCGGTTAAGCGGAACCACTTTTGTTGGTCACCATTTAATTCCCAAAACAACCTTATTTTTGAGGTTGGCAAATTCTTGAGAGATATCACATCTTTTGAGAACAAGTTTCAGGGAGAACACACATGCAAAGAAGGAGATCAAGTATTTTCTCTTGCACAGACATCCAGGATTCACCCAATAACCATCCAACACTCACCCCTAGCATAGATTTGATCTAATCAGGAAAGAAGGAGAGCACATGCATCCCATGTAAGAGCTCCCCAATGTTTGGTGATCCTCTGTAGCATTCAACCTCTTATCATCACCTTCATTCCTCACTCACAAACGCCCAGAACAAGATTCCAAGTAAGTAGAACATTTTACTCTTCTCGGTTAACTCATTTCATGATTGTTATTTCATCCTTTGTTCTCCTAGCCACCCACTCACCTCCATTAATACTCACCCCTCCATATCCCTATTAAAACTTTGCCAAATCCCATCCAAACAACTTAATACCTCATTCTAGCTAGCCTAGGCCTTTGTGCAATCATATGGGAGAGCTAAAGCATTCCGTGACATTCCCAAGACCCACAAGAATGGCACCGGTTCTCCCAAACCGCGTCAATCACCCTTAACCAACATCGGTCTCTATATCTACCAATACAACCCAGAACAATAACCTACCTACTTATTCCCATACCTCTGCAGGACTGCAGAGACCCGGAACTAGTTACTTAACCTTCGGATATTATTTTAACCTATCCTGTTAGATTAGATATTTCTTATTATGTTTTAAATGAGATACCTAAATCATTTTAACTACAATAGGATTTACTTTATTACCAGCATTAAATTGTTTTAAATAGTGGATTGAAATCCGTCTCAGGAAGTATCACACTTCCCAGATCTAGCATACGCTAGGTAGTCCACTGCATATATTGTTTAACTCTTTCTGGTGGTCTTGCTTTTTATTTTAGGTAGTTCCTCCCAGCCAAAAGGAAGCTCTCACGATCATCTGTGGATCAAGGAGTCAACACGCGCACAACAACCTATCAACCAACATTTCAATAGGTATTCCTCCTATGCCCGTTACCTTATCTATTTCATCATTTTCAAAGAAACATCTAAGAATCAGTTAAACACATAGAGATGAAATTCCTTTGAGGCCTATTGCTAGCTGTGAGAACCTTTTGAAAAGTGAGAAATTGACTTTGCGGGTTCTATTTCCCCACCCGAGTGCAGGAATGGATTTCACTACATCATAACTTATACAAATTATCTTACAAGGTGGGCGTATAAAGTGCTAGAAAGGATTACATGGTAGCTACAAGTAGAAAGGTTTCTGTGGGAAAACATCATCAACATGTATGGGTGTCCTTTGAGTTTTATAATTGATAGGGGTACTTATTTTCTTAATGAGACCATCAAGATACTATTGGTAGAATTTATGTTTGCACACCATAAAACAACACCCTATCAACCTAAAGCTAATGGAACTGCAGAGGCATTTAAAAATATATTGAGCCACATAATGACTAAAATTGTTGATTTTAGAAGGAAAAAATGTGATGATAAATTCTATGATGTAATATGAGCATACAGGATAATCTATAAGAGGTTAAACAAGGTAACACCTTTTCAATTGGTGTTTTACATGGAGGATGTTCTAACAGTGGAATTCATGTTACCTTCCCTATGTATTTTGCATGCAGGAGGTTTCACTAATGATAAATCACTTAAAGAGCACATTGATAAACTAATGCAGCTGGATGAAAGGCATGTTATACCAAAATGGAATCAAAAGATAGAAAAGGCCAGGTAGAAGGCATGGAATGATAGACATATTAAGGATAAGAAGCTTGAAGTTAGACAAATGGTTCTTCTTTATGACTCAAAGTTCTTGCACCATCTTATAAATCCTAAAGTGCATTGGTTAGGACTTTATGTTATATCTTATATAATTTATTTAGGCACTTTCCAGTTAGAGGTGTTGGATGGAACACGGTTGTCTGGTTATTTTAATGAGAGTAGGCTGAAGCCCTATTATAAATAAGTCTTTTTGGTGTTTGTAATAAGGAAGTATTGCCATTAGATTAGATTTCATTAATGCATTTTCATTATATGTATTTCCTTTCATCGTTGCAATGCTTTTTCAATTTAGTTCGGTGTTTTGATGTGTAGAGGACTGCACATACCCTTAGTGTGGGGTGGAGTATATACAGGGTACATGGACCAAGTTTGAATTTTTATATGAAGATGGATATATATACAAATATTTTGTGTAGGTGTTTTAATTAAAGGTGCGAGTAGAGAAAGATTTTTCATGATTGAAAAAAATGTATGGATAGATGGATGCACATTGTAATGCGAGGTAGGCTACAGCAGTAGAAACTAATTAGTGAAAGAAACAGTGGATAGGTACTTTGGCGCATGAAGGTGCGTGAAAGAAGGTCTTGTCCAAAGAGTAGAAGGTGCACCAAAAGGTTTTGATTTTGGCATGGAAACACCAATGTGGAAAAAGGAAAGAAACGCCAAATCAATATTGAGTACGGTGGTAGGTGGAGAGAAATAAATGCAGATTTTTTTGAAATGCTATATAAGGAGGTGTTGGGAAATCATTTTTACATTTGCGATCAAGAGCATTTGAGCAATTTGAAGTTGAGAAATCTAGTAAGCGAGTTGCGAAGTGCGGAGAGATCTGAATTAGTTGGATTTGTCATATTTATGCACTTGGATTGTTTGTTGCTCCATTAGAGAATGTTTTTGAGAGACACAAAGGCATGAGGGAAGGGGAAATCAAATGTTAGAGTTTTGATTTGAGCTAGGGCATATGAATTTGAGTGGGGTACACCGATTCTAAATTATAGAGCTTGAATCAATTAAAAGAACACATCTTTATCATTACTCTGTCACCAAAGAGAGCACTGAGAAGAGGCCACAAGGAGGAAGAAGTAGAAGGAAGTTGAGATCAAATTAGAGGACACCCTTGAAATCCATTTCTCGGAGATGCAATACCCATAAAGGGTTTTATGGGTCACGATTGGGACTCACATGTCCATTGGTGTAAAGTAAGTGACTACAATCATAGGACCAAAGATAACAAGGATGAATTGGATAAGTTGTTATTGGTAAAGAAAACAAAGAGAACAGTGGATGATATGGTCATGTATGATGACGTGAGTGATAATATTTTATCAAAGGTGAGAGTTTTGTAGTTGTATGAGCTTCCCTATTTTGGAAAACCAGAAAAGTTATACTAGTGGTTGATGAGAAGATTCCATGAGGACTTTTTCTACTTTTTGGGTGACGGATGAGGATCACCGTGCCCCTAATTAGGATTTTGACAGGACTTAGGAGCTTGGGTACTGAATTGAGTAGTGACCTCACAAAAAAAGAGGGTATAATTGTAATAAGGAAAGTGCTAGGTTACACTAAGGGAGGGTGTAACATGGAAATTCACAAGTGTAGAAGTATCAAGTGGTTTAAGAAATAGTGTTGATCCTCACAAAGCTTAATAAATAGGAGCTGGTTGTAGGTAAATACATTGTGGTTACACATAGTGAATAAAATGACTTGAGTTGTAGTTTACAACTTGGCTGGTTTCATTTCGAAACCATCATTGAGGAAGCACACCAAGGTGATAAAATAAGTTTCGGTGTGATCTTGTTATCTCTTTTGTTTGTAGAAATTGGAGTGCCCGATGGGCTAAAGGGTAAAGTATGGTAGTATACCGAGGAAAATAAATATATTGCAAAGATAGTTTCTAGATATACATATGATGGGACCATGAGTGGACCCTTTAAGAAGATGGTAGAGTTGTGGTATGAGTGAATCCACACCGCATTTGAGGAGGAATGGAGAATACCCAAGGATTTACCTTCAATATTAGATAAACAAGTACAATTTTCAGTGTATCATCACTTTTGTATTGGGCACTTCAGGGTGAAGGATGGAAATTTTATCCCTTGGTATAAGCTTCCATATGCATTCACTATGCGTTATTTCCAACCATCTATACATAGGTTTTCAAACATGTGTCACCTACTCTTCAATGTAGACAAGGTAGATTGTGACTACCACACCCTCAAAAAAAATTACGTTTATCCAAGTAAGTCTGCATATATTGAAAAATTAATTTTAGATGACATTAGCATGAATGCTATGAGTTTTTAAATTGGGAAATTGGGGACAACCCTTGTATATATCCACCTCAAGCCAAGATTAGAAAAGGGGAGATATGTGGAAAATGAGTTCAAACTTCTGGACCACCCAAGGGGAAGCATACAGTTGGTACATTACAAGATGAAGAAGACACTCTACCCCTTAAATAAGAAGAAGGTGAATAAGAAGAAATTTAGGAGGACAAAGTGGTGGCTTGAACCCTTTGTGGAAGAAAGAAACCAAATGTCGGAGGGAAAAGAGAGAGTGAGGTAACCCCTCCATATACAAGGAAGATGAAGTTTTGAAACATACACTATGGAGGTAGACCTTGAATAGGGCATTGAGGATCAAAACTTTATAAGAGTATTGAGAATAATAAGTAATCAAGTCATAGGGAATTCACAACCCTTAGGAGGTCACCTAGGACTTATTGTGAAGGTGGAACCTGAAAAGAAGAAAAGGTGCAAGTATGTCCCTTAAAAGGATGAAGAAGATGAGAAGTCTCGGTGATAGCGCGCATAGGACTTTAGTGAACACTGAAGATATAGAAGATCCTTAGAAAGAAGAAACAATAAAGGATAAAAATGAGTTATAGGAAAGAGAGATATGAATTGGTGTCATGGAAATAGAAACAAATAAGGGTGAACCATCAAACGTGCCCCATACCACACATAAGACAGGTGAAGGAACGGTTCTAGATTTAGGTGTACATTTCCATAAAGGTAAGTTCTCTGGAAAGGAAAATGAGGAAGCAATCTATGAGACGCCAATAGTTGGGTACATTAATAACCCAACCAATATAATTCACATGAGGTTCCAAAGTGCATTGGACCCCAAGGAACTTTATGGTTGGGTGTTGTTGGATGAAGACATGACAATTGCACAAACACAAACACAAAATCATATGGATGAGCTTGAATTTAATGTATGTGTAGAATTGTGTGTATTGCATAGATTGAAAAGGGAACCACACACATGCCATGTCACAGTGAATCCCACCCAAATGTCAAATGAGCAGGTTAGTAATGCCACGACAAAGGTTTATGTATACTTTGCGCACCCAAATATTGATAAATTGGCAACTATTCCAGTGTTGTTGGAAGGATAAAAGGACAAAGAAGCTGAAATCAAGTACCCGATAGAAGAAAAAAAAAGATAGCTAAGGAAATGGGGCATTCAATACTTAACATGGCTAAACAAATTGGTGATGAGATTATGAGAAAGAGGCCAGATTTGGAGGATAAAGTTATAAAGGATTTTCATCTTCTTTACATTATTTATGCACAATAGTTCACATGTTACTAGATGAAGGGTTAAAAATAATGCCAAAACCTAAGGATACTGTGAAACATGTACAAAAGGTTAAGGTTATTGTAACACACAAGATTACAAGTTATGAGGCCTTACTGAGACCTTGAAGGATGAGTTAAAGAAGGAAGATTTGGCATTAAACATGTGCACGGCCCTAGATGTGATTATCAAGACAATAACCATGGCCAAAGAGGATAAGGTTCAGAAATTAGTAAAGAATGAAACACTTGGATGTGTGGAGAGGCTTACTTTAATAATAGAGAAGTGTGACGCAATGGTAGTAACCCAAGACCCTTACAAGGAGAAAATAAAGGACATAGGGAAATTGATAGCACAAAGAATGGATTTCATGGATGGGATGGTTTCAAGCATGGCCAATGTTCTCAGAGTGTTGCAAAATGAAGGTGAGAACATGACCCTTGATGAAATGGAGGCGATCATTATTGATATTCCGAGATAAAACTAGTAAAGTGCTAAGTGATTGGAATGACTGGAGGTAGAGATTAAAAAAGAATATCTTGAGTTAATTCTCCTGTGGAAGAGTAGGGTGCCAAGTATTCTTTCATTTTTTGTACAATTATTCTTTCATTCTTTATTCTTTTTCATGGAGAGATAAGTTATGATTACCCATTACACGGGGATGGAAATGAAATTAGTGTGGGGTAATGTTGGGATGATGAAATATAGCCTAAGTATTAAAGGTGCAGAAGGATTAGGCATGCAAGCATAGGGTGCATATATGCACGCTGAAATATAGTAGAACATGGTGCACTCATGATAACATGAAATCAAGACTTATCCATTTTCCAGTTGAGGTTGATTTTGGACATGGAGTGTGGAGCACATTTTGTAGAATACTTGAAGAATATGCAAAGAATATTTTGGATAAGTAAAGGATCAAGTGTTAGACATATTTTTAGAGCTAATAATAGGATTATATTGTAATTGTATTATTAGATAGTTTATTATTAGTGAGCTTGCATGCTCTTGTATTTATCATGTAAGGGCACATGGCTATTATTAGCATGTAGTCTATTTTTGAAAGGTGCATGGGTGGTGAAGGGAAAGTCCCCACTACCTTTAAATATGTATTGATTTGCACAATTTAGGGATCCAAATTATTGTTAGTGTTATGCTGCGAGTTTATGGGTGCTCGTGATTATGGTGACTATGCTATGTATGTATGAAGCACGTGGATTACAATAATCAATACGGTAGATCATTGTGGTTGGATATTTATTGTAGACACATTTTTATGGGTTCTTATATGGTAAAGTTAATCTTGACTCTTGTTTGAATACTCATGCTTATCGTTAAGATCTAGATCGGATTATGTCTTTAATACACTTAATTATCTCATTAAGGATCTCGGATATTTTTATAATCATGCTAACTTCTTGAGCAAGTTTCCATAAAGAGGGACCTGGTACCCTTACGTGCTTTGGGTGAGCACTCAATTCAGGCTGAATGATGTGTCAATGCATCTTGGGATTTTGGTGGGTAAAATATAGACTACATATATAATGCTTGAAAGAATAGGTGCGTGAGAGAAATTGTAAAAGGAAGGTTGAACTCTGAAGAATGATTTGGATGACTTGAAGGAAGTGTGTAGGATGTTGCACCAAGAGAACATCATTCTTCTCTGGAGGAATGGCTATGAAAAAAGGTACCACATGTTGGAATTAAATGCAAAAGGTAGATACTTCATGCAAATCTACCACCTTATAATCATGAATATTATAAAGATATTAGACTTGATACAGTAATTAATGGGTGGTTATTGTGTGACATTCTTATTGATACCAGTGTGGAATTAAATGTGCTAACTTTGGATGCTTGGAATCAAATGGGTAGACCACAATTGCAACCATCTTCAAATGTGCTATATATGGTGAATAAAAATAGGGCTATGCTTATGTATCGAAAGATGCATCTATTACTATTCATGGGGTCAAGTTTCTTTGGAGACTTTTAGGTTTTGGTGATGTGAAATAGATAGATTGGATAATCTAAATGAGCATCAGTTACATTAAACTCATAGAAAAATGGAGATACAAACAAAATTATAGAGGACAATATAATATTGCTAGAAGATAAACACAACAATGTTATTGATTAATAATATTTGGAGAAAATTACATGGAGTG
Source organism: Taxus wallichiana var. yunnanensis (assembly GCA_018340775.1). NCBI lineage: Eukaryota > Viridiplantae > Streptophyta > Pinopsida > Cupressales > Taxaceae > Taxus > Taxus wallichiana. Next base: position 170,065,569 of record CM031244.1, read on the forward strand.
AGAGTTTAGAATATATAGGAGAATGAACTCCTTAAAAAAAGGATTCAACTCCAATCTTCAATCCCACAAATCTCTCTTATCTCTCCTAGAATCACTCCCACTATTCTCTCACATATCCCACCAATATCTCACTTAACAAACCCCTATTCTATGGTGAGATAAACTCACGTACACACATATATAATTCTAACCTATATTATTATCAATGAGTTGTATTATCATGACAACTCTATTAATAATAATATTACAAATATATATGAGTTGTAAATACAACTCATCATTCACACAAATTATAATATCACTCAAACTTACTAATGTAATAATGTGAGCATTAATCCATGTATTATTCCTAACTTTCCACCCCTTAGTGTGAACATGGATGAGTTATGTCTAGTACTGCTCATGATATGATGGTTTTCAATGAGTACCATCAACTCCAATAGGTTTTCTAGTGACACCATTAACCACTCCATGTGTGATTTTCTAAGAGATTTGAAAACTCTCAAATTGGTTTTTAGTGGACCAAGCAAACACTCCATAATCTGTAGACACCAAAATTGGGTCAAACTCCCCTTGGTCCCTTGAAAATAACCACCTCAAACACACTCACCTAACCATGGCCCATTCCTCCCCACTCTAATATTAATTTAATTAATTAAATTAAATTAATTCATTATCCTCACAATATTTATTATTTAAATATCCTAATTGGGATAATGCCCACATATCCACCTCACCTAGACACCTCATCTAGCCACCTCACCCTAAGACATATTCTTAGTAAGTTTCCATAACTAACTAAGACCTACCCAAACCCTAAAAATAAAAGCCTATATTCCCTCTAACCACATTCCCATTCATTAGAAGAAAGCTTCCATTCTAATCAGGAGCTAAATGAATGAGATCCCGAGAAAATCAAGGGGATCTACCTAATTTAAGAAAACCTAGGAATTCCCACCCTAACCGATGCCAGTTACCTAAACCGCCACCGGTCAACCCTGGACCGCCGCCGGTTACCATTTAACCCCGAACAACCTTATTTCAATGTTGACACATTTTCTAAGAGATAAAACACATCTTTTAAGAACTAGAGATGAAACTAGAGCTGCATGCAAGTAGAATGAGCATTCATTCATGCATCAGAGCACCCATAGCTAGCACCTGAAGAAACCATAGAGCCACTTGCCTTCACAGGATCATCCGGGGAAGTGTCTACATCACACCAAGTTCCTTCCATCTGATCACCCTTCATTGCCAACCAGACATCAAGCTCGTACAAATAATAAGTTTTGTTAACCAACACTGGTTCATTATCATTTGAGTAGATTCTTTTACTTCTATTATTAGTTTCTACTCCCATTTCCATTCCCCCACCATTTACCTCCATGCAAACTTGACCATCCTTTTACCCACACCCTTAAACTACCCATACCTAGATTTTAATCATTCTTGTGCATACCGAGACCCATACAAACCTGGTCATTGCCCTTCCATTTCCATCTAGCCTCAAATCTATCACCCCACCAAGTTTTTATTGAGTTTCCTATACCCGACCATACCAACGCCGATTACCCACAACCACCGCCGGTTAACCTAAATCGACATCAGTCATACCGAACCGACTTCTGGTCTCGTGTTTTGACCTAAAACCAAGAACAGAGCTTAAAACCTCCACCAAATACCCAAAACCACCTAGAACCTCACCCTAACCAATACCAATACCCTAACCAAGACCTTGACCTTTAGATTCAGTCATAGCTTAGCCTGTTGTGAATGAATTTTCTTATTGTAGATGAATGAGATACCTAAATCATTTTAACTACAGTAGGATTTCCTTTATTATTAGCATTAAGTTGTTTTAAACAGTGGATTGACAACCATCTAGGAAGTATCACTCTTCCCGGATCTAGCATATGCTGGCAGTACCCACGTATATATTGTTTAACTTTCATTTGGTAGTCTTTTTTTCCATTTCGGGTAGTTCCTCAAAGAAAAAGGAAATTCTCATGATCAGTTGTGGATCCGAAGTCATACGCGTGCAACAACCTACAACTAGCATCTTAACAGGTATTCCTCCTAGCCCTTTACCCTGATCTATTTTGTCAACATTCGAAGCAACGCTCTAGAATTAGGTGAAACATTTTGGCACGCCCGGTGGGACCCATTTGGGGTTCTTTGCATTCTTTCATTTCTAGGTGAAAAGTTTCATGTTTTTGCCTTTCTAAAAGGTTCTTACATTAACATTTCTCCCTGAAACCTTATCTTCTTCTATTGTCTAAAAGAAATCATATTTTGGTGCTTTAAAACTTCTTCCCTTTCATTAGTATTGCATTAGTGAAAGAGCATCCCTTCTCTTGTTCATTTTTGTGTCATCGAATTCAACATTTCATTTTGGTTTTAAAACTAGTTTCATTTCATTACGCTTCTCTGCATTAGCTCACATTAATTGAGGGCAACTTATATGCTAGAAGTCATTCCCAATCGATGGTTGACAAGCGAATCATAGAAAAACACTTCATTTCTCTTTCTCTCTCGAGTCTTACCAAACATCACAAAATTAAAAATATATACACAATCTTAAACAACATCTCACCGAAAGAATCTATAGGTGATCACACGATCATAGCAGCATAAGTGGGTACCCCACTTTGGTTATCTCTCGTCCAATACCCCATCGAGGATGGCCTGCCCTCACCATAACATACTCGAAACCTCTCTTTATAGATCTCCTTATTCATAGGAAGCAATCCTCGACCATAAAATTATATTCTAAAGTTCATGAGTCAGTCCTTAAATAACATAAGCTAAACAAACATAATAGAAAAATCACTCTTAGGATCGTATTTTTCTTAGTGTTTCTGCTTGGCTTGCATTTTGAGGTGAGAAGTCACGTTCTTCATTTTATTATTTTCCCTTATACACTTCTCATCATAGTTGGTGTATTCAAACTTCATCTGAGTGTTCCTAGACCATATTATCATCATTCTCACAATTATAGGTTTGATTCCACATCTAATTTTAACTCATAACCACATTTTCTTCATCGTTGTTTTGATTTCATAAGAATTAGTGTCGGTCTAGTGATCATTGTTAGTTACCTTCTAACCATCATAATTTTTTCCTAACTGGTGTCAATTTACTATTCTTTTGGTCAACCTAACCAAAATGACTCCTAATTCACCTACTATGTTGTCAGAGCTTCTATTATTGTTATCATATTCACCGACTTGGTAATTCCATCAAAGCATCTTGCATACTTGGCAAAGTATTGGCCTTTTACCTTGTTTTGAACAATTATTCACTTTCCATAGTGACCATTGTGGTTACTCGTGACCGGCATCGATTTAACCTAAGCGGCATCGGTTAGCCTATGTAATTTTCTAGCTGATATTTTAACCCCAATTCACCTACCACCACCTATTTATCCTATCTCTGCTATATTTCTATGTCATTTATAGAAAGTAGTCCTGCCACATCAGTGCTTGTTAACATGGTTCTAACCCAAAGCCAAGAAAATGCCCTCATATTACACGCCATTCATCAACCACTCTCACCTAGTCCTTCATCACCTTCTATTTTATCGCCCATGGATCCTACCTAACCTATCACTATTGCCATAGGAGACGAGGAGTTCACATGACTCCTTGACCAAAACCCTGTCACCTTGTAGTTTTATCTTTCCCACTCATCCACTCAAGATGCCTCGGGTCAGTTGATATACGACATGCCCGTATCTATTCCCCCGACACTCACTCCTACTTCTACTCCAACCTCCTCTAGCTCCATGCTACCCACACTTGCCTTGCCCTAGTCATTTCATAGCTAGGCCCCATACCTACTATGACCGCCACATCTACCACATCTGTTACACCCACCACATCCACTATACCTTCGCCAACCACCCAAAACATAACCTCATCCACACCTATTGTTTCATATATACCCATAGCTACATAACCACCTCTAGTTTCGATGACCCCTACCCCTTTTCAAAATGTTGTTCTTTTTATTCCACAATCCTTAGCCCCCATTGCCACTAGGGTCACCATGACCCTTCCACCTCCATATACATACTATCAAGCATCCTCCCATTTCATCTATCATTCATTCTGGGTATGTACCCCTATTTCACTTCCTCCTTCTCAATCTACCTATATGACATCACCATATACAGAATTCCACCTCCATCATATGTCTAACACCAACCTCCTTATGCTATAGGAGGTACCCAGCAATCACAACCTACCAACGACCTAATCAAGTTAATGATGGATAAGATGTAGACATTGGAGGCATCGGTTTCTGGCACACGCAACTCTCTCACCTATAATGAGATTTGTAATGATCCCATCCACCCATCCATTCCTATCCATCCATATCCCATACATTGGGAAATGCCTAAATTTAACCACTTCAATAGCAAAGAGGACCCACAACAGCATTCATGGTCTTTTAAACATGGGTGTTATCTGATCTCCCATGATGACGCTTTACTTCTGAGGACCTTTCCCATGTCTCTGATCGGGCTTGCATTAGACTGGTATAGTGGGTTACCTAGACATTTTATTTTCTCATTCACTGAGGTAGCCCAATCCTTTTTAGATCACTTCTCCATCAATGTCATTAATAAGGTTACCATGGTGACCTCTACTCTATGCATCAATATGATAACGAATCTATGACAGATTTTGTCGCTAATTGGCGTAGCCCGATCAATCAAATCACATTCTAACTACTACAAACCAAACTTGTCAAGATCTTAATGTGGGCTTGTGCTAGGCATATCTCACTAACCCTATAGGTCCAAACCTTCCGAACCTTCGACGAAGCATTCAACATGGTAAGAAAGCTAGAGATTCGTGCCATCGAAGAAAAGAAAATCCAATTACGCAATAATAACTAGGCATTCAAATAAAATGATACCTCTTCTTCTTGAAACCACAGAACAATTATTCAAAAGCCAAGGGAATTACTAATGCATTGGTACTCAAATCCGGTGATGAGTGCATAGTTCAGCTCATTAATATCATCTCTTCGGATCGGAAATACTCTTCTTGATATGACTTATTTGTATATGGGGATGTTTTGTGTAGTCATGTCTTAGTAGGTTGATGCATTTTCCCTTGCTATTATTTATGAAAACCATTTATCACATGACCTCCTACTAACTATTTTTATGAGATCAAATGTGATGATGTGTGCAGGGAATGATGGAGGTTACTGGTGGATAAGTTTCCTGAGTTTGATGCATGTGATGAAGACTGTTTCCATCGAATTGACCTATTAGCTTGGGCTTGACTCTAATGGCCCATAGGAATCTATGAGTTTTAATTGATATTTGATGAAACAGTGTTTAATGCTGCCTGATATGGTGGATCTTGTAACAAACATTATCTATATGAAGACTTTGTCTTCAAAAATTGGGGTACCACTTTTTGATTGTTGAAAGAGATTATCTGCATACTGTTTTGTTCTTGTTTTTTTTGGATGTATTATGAACTTATTTCAAAGTTAATGAAATCTACGGCATTTTGAGAATTAGAAGTTGTTTATCACTCTATCCCGAGGAAAAGGAAGGGCCCACTCAACCGAGGAGATACGAGGTTACTTTGAGTTCGTGCATACAAGATTTCAATTAACTTTACTCGCGGTTATCATTTGATAAGTTTTACATGCATGCCTTGATTAACTATCACTACTTTCTCTATTACTACTTTCGCTTAGAATAGATGCTTTTGTTATACAAATCTAGTTCATGAACAATCTCGCTTTCTGCTAAAATTCCATTTATTTAGTTGTGATTTAATCTGTTAAGAATAAGTGTGTGCATATTTTATTTTACAGTAGAAGATTAGCTACTAAAATTCCTTTCACTGCAAACAGTTGAATTCCATAGATTTGTATTTAATTTCCATAGATTTTAACTACATTTTCATAGATTAGTTTGGAAAACTAAGCAACCCCCAAACCGACTCAACGTATAACTAGTTCCCCTCGACTCCATTGCATATTGCCTAGGAAATAGCCCTGGTTTAGAATGACACTGGAAAATATCATGTCAGTTAAATGATTAGAAGAATATAATGACCCATCATTTGTGGCACCATTTTCGGGGAAAATAACCATAAGCTCCATTACTTTATTCTATCTGCTATGGGTGTTAATGGAGTTCAAAAAGGAAACCAGTAGTTCTCTCGGCCCTCAATTTAAACCAACCAACCTGGATGCATAGGGCATGAGATAACCAAGGGATATTTATAGCACACAATATTTAACAAATCTCTTTAGACAATTCATATGAGAGAAACACCGAGAGTGATATCTGATTCCAATTCAATGCCTAGAACCTTTCCGAGCATTCTCGTATCCTCTTCACATCATTCTACAATGGGGGATCTTGGGAATGCTGAAGACCAACATTTAGGACGAACCTTCACATACCCCATTGTCCTTGATGTAGATGAGGATGCACCCATGAAAAACATCTCACCATCCATCCTACCCTCTTTCAAGGAATGACCAAAGAAGACCCTAATTATTTTTTGTTTGAATTTAAAATCCTGTGCCAGACATATGACTATGGAACTGACAATCAAAAACTCAAACTATTTCCCTCTACTCTCAAATATTCTGCTATGAGATGGTTTATGGGGTTACCATCTAACTCCATTAATTCTGGGAATTCATGGAGACAACCTTCCTTGATAAATACCAAGACTATTGTAGAGGAATGGATAGGAAGGAAGAGTTCTTCCAAATACGGCAAAAGGAAGATGAGAATCTAGAGGATTATCTGGATAGATTCCTCTTTCTCCATAAATGCAAGTGGGTATGAGTTACATGTAGACATCACTAAAATGGTCTTTCTGAAAGGACTGGATGAAGAAACCAAGGACTCTCTCCATCTCATGGGAGGTGGAGATGTGCATAAGCTCACCATGGAACAAATTACTGAGCTATGTAGAAGATATTCTAGAACACGGGGAGGAATACGAAGGAAACAAACATCCAAGTCTTTGGGTACCTCTGAACTTCTAGAAGAAATGGCCAACATGAAAATAGACATTCTACTGCAATTAACATCCACCATAGATGGACTCAAGGAAAAATCAACCCCTACTAAAGAACCATTGGACATGTATTTCCCTAAATGTTGGAAGAGACACCCCTTGAGAGAATTTCCTTTGGATGTCATAGATATGTGCTTAATCTGTGAAGTTACTGACCATGACACTAAGCATTACACACTTCTACCATAGTTAAAGGGAGGTTTGAATGCCATCTCTCAAACAAGTGCTGAATTAAATTTTGTCCAAAGACCAAACAATCAGGGTGGGTTCCCATCTAGACCAACTCATAATCCTTGGAGAATGCCATGGCCAAATCAAGCCTCTCAGTCTTCTTGGGGATAGCTTTGAGTGGGAAAACTCAAAGCTGGATAACTTATCCATATCCACCACCTTGGAAAAATCATTACCCTTAGCCGGGTTGGGCTCCACCACCTATAGCCAATCCTTGGCACAATCAGCAGTGGGGTCCTCAACAAAATTTTAGCCAAAATCAGTCCTAGGCACCACCACAAAATAGTAATCAACAACGCAGGTTCCAGCAGCCACAACAAGCTTTAATGCCTCCACCTCAAGCCTACCAAAATCAAGGACAAGCAACACAAACACAACTTCCGGCTCAGCCAGTATCCAATCCTAAAAATCAACAAATAACTTTGATTGATGACACAGACGCAGGTAACACCATGCAGGTCAACACTATTGGTAATTTACGATTACGATCTGGAAAAGTATTGAACCCTCCTGTTGTTATCACAGAACTGCCTGATGATGCCAATAAGGAAGAAAAACTTGAGGGTGACACTGGTTCTTCACCAATGCAAGATAAGTAGGATAATCAAATACCGAAACAAACTACAACCCCTTTTCCTGAGTGATTACAGGACACTCAAACTATAGATGAAATAGAATTAGTTCAGGAATTTGAAAAAGTACATATTGAGGTTCCTTTGTTGCGTGTAATAAGGGACATCCCTAAACTAAACCAAACCATTAAAAATGAGTGTATAAAGACACCGGAAGAAATAAAAAATATGTAAAAACGCCGAGTTGAAGGAAATTTGGCTGATTTAGTTGCTAGCACCCTTATCTCACCAAAATATGGGGATCCTGGGAGCCCTGTCATTACTATTTGTATAAACAATCAGTCAATATCTAATGTTTTGGTGGATCTTGGTGCTGCTATTAATGTCATCACAATAGAAATATTTAACCTCCTATGTTTTGGGACTTCAACCAACCAACACTCTGTTTGGTAGTTAGCGAGATCAATCCATTCTTTGTGCACGATGGTGTGGTTGAAGATATAATGGTCACTTTGTTGAATCATGGAAGTACCGAGTTGATTTCATGGTTTTGTAGCCTAAAGCTCGAAGTTAGGATACCCAAATCACCTTGGGAAGACCTTGGATGGCTACGGTTGCTGCGTACATTAAGCTGTAGGTCGAGCAACATGAAAATTCTAAATGGGCAGAAATCCAAACACATTTCATTATATCCTCCTACCCAACCTTATGCGAACAATTGTGACTAGGTATGGGTGGATTCTTTGGATTATAACTCTTTGAGTTCTTCTTTTCTAGCCACTATAGTAGTACATAATCATATGAAAGAAATTGTAGAGTCATATGCGGTGACTGATTCTAAGGACTCTGCAACTATGGAAATCAGCACTACCGCTACGGAAATCAGCACTACTACTACAGAATTAGACATTACCTCTCATCGAGTCCGGTAGGAAACTCTATGTTTATAATTCTAAACATTCAGTTCCTGATTTCTATTGTCCTTTAACCAAGGTTTTGTCTTTTGATAACATATCCATCTTGCACATGATTCAACCCCATGTTTTCTCATTGAATTCTTTCATCACTAGTATAGAGCTTTCCCTTGCAAATGATACTAGCGGTGCTTGTCGGCATGGGTAGAGAGCTGAATATAGGAAGCGACTTGGAGGTCAATCAAGAAGCTAGGGTGCTTGAGGTTTTGAAGAAACATTCTCATGCTTTTATTGGGATTACACTCGACATGAAGGGAATTCATCCTAGCATCTCTGTACACATCATATTTACACCGATGACGTCAAACCTATAAGGCGGTCATAACAAAGAATCAATCCAACATTGAGAGACAGTCAAAACTGAGATTGAAAAGCTCCTAAAGGTAGGTTTCATTTATCCTATATCTGATAGTCAGTGGGTTTCCCCATTAGTTATTGTTCCTAAAAAGAATGGTAAGTGGTGAATATGTGTTGATTACAGGGAACTTAACAAAGCCACCAAGAAAGATTATTTTCCCTTGCCTTTCATTGACCAAGTCCGAACAATTTGGCTAGTAAGAAATATTTCTCTTTCTTGGATGGGTTTAGTGGGTATAATAAAATTAGTATTGCCCCTATTGATCAGGATAAGACTAATTTTACGTGCCCTTGGGGTACATTCACTTACAGAGTCTTACCTTTTGGGCTTTGTAATGCCCCTGCTACATTTTAGCGGGTAGTCTTGGCCATTTTTACAGATCTTGCTAATGACTGTGTTGAGGTTTACATGGATGATTTCACTATCCATGGATCCACTTTTGAAGAATCTTTGAATAATCTTGAGAAAGTACTCAGTCGATGTGAACAACACCAACTATCTCTAAGTCATGAAAAATGTCTAATGATGGTTGATCAAGGAATTGTCTTAGGTCACCATGTTTCAGCCCAAGGTATACAGGTGGATCCCAAAAATATATCAGTCATCACCCAATTACCTACACCAGCTAATTAGACTGACATAAAAAGTTTCCTTGGCCATGTAGGTTATTACCGCCAATTCATAAAAGATTTTAGCAAAATTGTCGCTCCAATGTTTTCATTGCTAACCAAAGATTGTGTTTTTGAATGGTCTTCTCAATGTCAACAGGCATTTGATTCTATCAAAGAAAATTTGACAACCACCCTTGTCTTATGTGGCCCTAACTGAGGACAACCTTTCCATATCCACATTCATGCTTCTAATACACCATGGGTGTTGTCCTTAGACAAAAAGACTCAAGAAGATCATATGTATGTAATTTATTTTATCATCAAAAATCTGACTCCTTCGGAAAAGAATTACACTACTATGGAAAAATAGTTTTTGGTTGTTGTATATGCTTTGAATAAATTTCGTCATTACATCACTGGATATAAAAATTTTTGTTTACACTGACCACTCTTCCATTTGATATTTGATGAACAAACCAGTGGTTAGCGAAAGGCTCATTCGTTGATACTCTTATTGCAAGAATTCAATGTCACTATTATCGATAAGCCTGAGAAATCTAACATTTTTTATGACTTTCTTTCCAGAATAAATGTTTCAGGTGATGACGAAGCTGTCCAAGACCAATTTCTGATGAAATCTTGTTTGCTTTATCTCTACTAAGACTCCTGGTTTGCTTTGATCTTGTGAATTATTTAACAACTGGGAAGTTTCTTTCCTACTTTACTCATAAGGAAAGAAGGTGATTGGTTAGAAATAGTACAACATATAAATGGTGTAATGGATTCTTATTTAAATGTTGTCTTAACATGGTTCTTCATAGGTGTGTATGAGAGGATGAGGTACATGACATACTGCAAGCATGTCATGATGAGCTAGGAAGTGGACATTACTTAGTGAAATGAACAATTCACAAGATCCTTGGAGAAGGATACTATTGGCCTTCACTCCATAAGATTGTCAAAAAGTATGTGTGGCAGTGTGATGCATGCCAACGAATGGGAAAACCTACACTTTCTACGAAAATGCCTCTGAACCCTCAGTTGGTTCTAGGACCATTTGAGAAATGGGGTATCGATTTTGTTGGACCATTTGATCCTCCATCTTTTGAGAAGGAGTATCTCTTGGTATGCATAGACTATGTCACCAAATGGGCTGAAGTTCAAGCATTGGCATCGCAATGAGGATTTTGTTTCGATTTTATCTACAACCGGATATTGCTATGATTTAGAGCACCTAGGGCCATTGTATCTGATCAAGGTCCTCAATTTGTTTCAAATATGATTGAATATTTCTTAGGAATCTATATAATCAGGCATTGGAAATCATCACCATACCACCCTCAATCTAATGGGCAAGTGGAGGTAACCAATCGAGAACTTGAGAATATTCTAACTAAGGTGGTCAATGTCGATAGAAAGAATTGGGTACCAAAGCTTCTTGAGGCCATCTGGGCCTACAACACGACCTGGAAAACAACTACTGGTTTCTCTCCCTATGAGCTGGTCTTTGGGAAGAAGCCATTGTTACCTGTTGAGTTTGAGTTGTGCACCTGGTGAACAACATTGGAAGTTGGGATTGATTTGGATGAAGCACAACATGAACGAGTGTTGCAGTTGAATGAACTAGATGAAATGCGGATGGAGGCACAGTAGCAGACTAAAATTCTATAGCATCAGTAGAAAACTTGGCATGATGCTCACATAAAAAAAAGGATATTTCATGAAGGATAGTGGGTTTTACTCTTTGATTCCCGCTATCAGTAGTTTAAAGGAAAGTTGCATATGTGTTGGTTAGGTCCCTATCAAGTAAATCAAGTGTTTGATAATGGCTCTGTTTGATTGATAACAATTGATGGAGACAAATGAACTCTTCTAGTGAATGGGCATAGGCTCCGATTTTATCACCAACCATTGGATAAGCAGACTTTCACCAACGACATCCTATTATGAATAGATATGCATGTTGAGGAGGCTCTTTGCCTCTCACACATGGAGTAATTAATATTTTACAAATTCAATAAAGGAAGATGATCCTTCATTCAATATTCCTCCCTTAGCAGTTTTTATTGTAATTTCCAATAAATGCAGGAATTTCCATTATTTCTACTGCCGCTAATCATGTTTCATCCCAAAATTACAGGGCATAGGAATCTATGGATATCGGCTGATTAAATGTGGCATGGGTAAGTGCATTTTAACCTGCTAATGATATTTCTATGCTAAACATTTCCCCATGTATCCATTTGTCATTATGACGCCATCATCAAATGATTACTATGGTCATCTTGGATCTCCTTCCAAATCTGGCTTTATGAATGATGGCATAAAAGGAGTAATGGTTCATAAATCACCACATGCTTTGATGTGTCGCACTCTCCAACATCGGGACAGGTGGTGTGTGCTCCTTAACCATGGGATATGTGCCACCGCAAAAATCTTAATCTCACGTAGGTGGCCGGTCTCATCACTATTTTTCTACCATCACCCTCACTTGATGTTTCGCTACCCAAGGAATTTGATGTCATTTGAAATTTAATGCTCTGTAACAGCTTCTTCCCGTTGTGGTATAAACATTAGTCACGACTGGTTTTATTGGACACTGGATGAGAAGTGGAAGGAACGCTCAGCTCTATTTTTTTTCCTGCTACCGTGTATTTCTCAATTTTTGGCTCAACATGGGACCACAAAAGACATCAGAACCTACATCACCTAATGCCTTGCTACGGAATGCTTCCCTTTCATAGGTATTCCATGATTTTGGATGGTTAGATTTCATTCGACAGTTTAAAGGCTTTGATGAGGGCATTATGGAAGAGTTTTTGAATAATTTTGAGTCCACCTACTTGCAAGTTGGTGGGCGAAGAGTTGAAATTACCGGTCAGGTCATTTATGACCTATCCGGATTTCCAAAATTTCAGTTTAAAGGTTATGACGAATGCCCCTTTGCAAAGTCGATTGCTCGAGATATGCTTGAACAATGTTTCAACGATGACTAGTTTTTAGTGGGTTCATGACTATCTGCAGAGCAATTATCCATGGGGAAGTGTCAAAGCGGAGGGAAAATCCTACAACTCTCCCAATACTCTTCCCTTGGTAAAAGGATTCCTAAATCCTCGTATGGCAACAAGATGCCTAAGTCCTCAAGTACTCTTCCAACCATATCTAAGGAAATAAACACACAATAACAATTATATATCTTCTATCATGACATTCAAGTGTATTCTATCTTTGACTCACTTACTTTCATACATGCTTCTATGTTGATTTCTCTAATTTAAATTTCAATTTTATATACGATGAGTATTGACGACACTTCTATTCTTTTGCAAGTCTGTCCTAATCCTGAAAAAGGAAACACAAATGGAACAAGCAGTAATCTCAAACACAATATGCTCAGGAAAAGCTAATATTCGGGAACAAACACATGCATCATTAATAATATGCACACAATGTCACCCATAGGGTCCTCATCCCCTCTTAAATTCCACTATACACACGTTACAACCTCCATTTAACATGATATCAATTTCCATCTAGCATGTTATTAGCTATATCCGCCTTTGGATCTTCACAAGGTACACTCTTCCTATCTACTTTATGTTACTGCATATTCATTCACCAACATAAAGTGGGGAAAATATAGATATGAAATCACACATTTACTATTTACATCATGCCTCCAAGTATTTCATTACATGCATTATTCCTAAGCAAGAAAACAAGACATTAACAACACTTATTTTTTCTCTTACATTACTTTACCCTTTTTATATTTATATCATTTACTTTCTGGAATAACTACTTTACTTTTGGACACCTTTGGACAACATGTGACCCATCTTTGTATTGTTCTATCCTCTTAGTACCCTAGACACTACCATCCATTAGGGACATGAGTGACTAGTTGCTAATGTCCCCTTTAGATGCTTCGTCCCTCCTTTTCTCAAATTTGAAATACCACATCAACTATTATCTTTTCTAAATTACTACCTATCAATTTGAGTTATCCTTTTTAATTGTTAATGAAAAAATTCAAATAGGGGAATTATATATACATGACTTACTATTATTTGGGGTTGGACAATTTGTGCTATTACTTCTTATCTACTACTTGGGAAAAAGAAAAACTTTCAAGAATTGCATTTTGGTTGCATCATGCACTACATAAAAGGGGATATTTTTGAATTCCATCTCACACAACCATCTTGGGGGCAAAGTAGTTGCTTCTCATTATCTTGGTATGAATGAAAAAATGCCAATCTATCTTTAAGGGATATAATTTTATCACACACACACACACACAATAACTACATTGAATTTGAAATGTAGTGTAACACTTAGTGAAAATCACATTGGGGTGACCAATGAGGTCAGTTTGACTCAAGCATATTAATGAGCATCGTTGATACTCATACTTTAATTATTTCATGATTGTCAATCCAGGGTAGTGTCCATGACTATTTACAACAAAGAGAATGATTGAAACTATTCTAAGCATGCATTCACTATTGAATTTAATCAAATACTACTTCTAAATGTACGTAGGATACCTTCTATTGATATAATAGAGATTACTAAATTCATGAATTGAAATGCTGAAAGTGCTAGAATTTTCATAAATAACCAAATGCTAAATAACATAGATTTGAGTAAATAAACAATGCCATTCACGTTGGGGAGGAGTGACCCTTGCGCCTTCCCTCTGATCTGGTTGGGAATTACAAAATTACACCAGTCAATTTAACTCATAATCATGCACTTTATTGAATGTAATATAATAATTTCTTCAACATCAACCAACCAACCTCTAATTCTACTACAAATGCTGTTTTATATCAAGTATAGTCCTTGTCACTCTAAAATAGGATGAATTATTTGTAATAACTAACTACTAATTAACTGAATATCTCTATGACAAAAATTGCTTGTTAAAGAGTTACAAATTTGAAAGAACAAGTGCATGCCACACTTAGATTAGATTTCATCTTGTTAACTCGAGTGGAGTCGTTGATTAACTCTCAGCTGAGATGATGTAGCAATTCCAGAGGATGTCAAAGGTAATGCATTCAAATCCCTTAAATCATGACAACTATCAGTTTTTATATCCATTTGTTCCACATTTCCAATTGAACTAGATGTTAAATTTTTCTTACATAATACACATGAGTCACAAGATGACTAGATCAACTCACCTCATTATTGTATGTGTCCTTTTATTCCTTCATATGAGTCTCACACTTCCATAGCACGAGACATTGCTAATGTGTGGGTGATTCATGTGCCAATGCGTGAATGAGTCCTGCTCTGGGCTATGTATGATACCCATGTTTAGCTTAAGATATGTTCTTCATCCACATTGTTAGCACATATAAAAATTTATTTAAACTCATTTGAAGAAGCATAGATAAGATGAAAATAAACAAGTTTTATGCAAAAAAATTCCTCTTAAATATATTAAAGTATTAATTATAAAATGCTAATATTAGTCTTAGTACAAAATGATGAAAAATAGGGGTTTACATGGGAATTAACAAGGCTCATCACTCCCCCACACTTAAGTATTAATAGGTCCTCCTACTACAAGGTTTTTGTTCAGGGCTTCTACAATTTATGTACAATTATACTCATTTGTAAAAGTGAGCCATGTTTCATCTTCTTCTGTATTGCAGAACCCAAAAAATTTGATCATTGTTTCCCTCCATCTTTTGTAGCTCTTAGTTAGCTGATCTTGGGTGTTATTCCATCTTGACATAGGTGCTAATATTAGTGGTGGTCAAAATATCATATTGACCCATTTTCTTACATTTCTAGCATGATTTTTCATAGGTATTTTTCTCTCTTTAGTGACCACGGAGGTTAGTTTGAGATATAACCTCCTTCTTTTTCTAGACCTCTGGAAGTAATCCATACCATAGTTGAAAAGCAAGGAAATTCATGTTAAAATTTGGGAGTACATACTCCCGAATTCGAGATACACAAGTTGAGATACTTTTTTTGTATTTATCCACAAGTTGTAGGCAATAAATTTGGGTCGATACCTCCTCAAGAATCTCTTTGGTGCTGGGAGATCATGCCTCATTAGGAGGCTTACATTATTTTTTTTTCATGTATTATCCTCCGATCACACCATATAGATTGATTCCTTAAAGTGGAAATAAAAGATCTCAACTAAACTTTCCCTACATACAAGTTAATTGGTATTTCCACCTGCTCAAGGAGCAAAAATTTGTGGACATAAAATTCACATAACAAATTCTTACCAATTGTATTAGTTGCTACATATGCTCCCATGAATTTTTGTCATTTTCAAATTCTATGGATTCAGTGGAGTAGACTCTAGAAGCTTTCCATTTAAAGAACTGTTCCTTTAGGAATAAAGCATAGAAATTAGAAGGTGCTCTACAAGCAAGGGCTTGGTCATACAAATGGCAGAGAACAAGCATGTTATCTGAAGTACTTTCTTTTCCTCTTTTAATATTTTGTTCTCATCTTCTACTTTTCTGAGATCATAACACTGTTGCATCCATTTTACCATCCCTTTTAGTACAATGATTTATGGAAACAAAGTTAGTTTGAATCATTTTCTCAGTGGTTTCCATAAAATATGTTTTCTCCTTCTCTCCTTGTAAAAGTGCAAGTTCAATAGACAATGCTTCAGTTCTAGACTGTATGGATTGAATGCTCTGTTCTTTTTCCTCTACAGTCTATTGAAGTTGTTGAATTGTTATATCTTTCTGCTCCAATGTTTGTTGGAGCTGATGAACTTCCTTATCTCTATCTTCTTTCAATTGGGAAATGCTTGCATCTTTTTCTTGTAAGATGAGTTGTAATTGGGTAATCCTTTCTTGAGCTTGTTGTAGCTCATATTGTACTTTAGAAATGGCCAACACTTGTGGAATAAGGGTTTCAGTATCTATAGGTGAGCTAGGCTCACCTTCAAGCATAAGTGTCTTCCCCTTGTCGGAAAGGATTGATTCTTCATTAATGGTTGTTGTTTTTTCAATATACGATTCAAAAACATGCTTTGGAGGGAATTTAGAGGCGATTGAGAATCAAGAGGTATTTGGTGTTGATTTAACAAAAGTAAACTAAATATGTGTATATTAATTTGTTAAATTTTTATGCATGTTATAACAAGTAGATATGATAGTAAATTATGAACATGACTCCATCAAATAATCAAAGGAAGTAAAACCCTAAGTGAAATAGAGAGTTATATTACTTAGCTTATTTAAAAATAATCCCGGCAATGTGCGAAGGTGGAAGACAAGGAAAAACAATACATGACCTCTAAATCGAACCCTTAAAAGTGTAAGAGTGCAAGAGGAGCAGGGATCGAGGTGCTTGGACTGGTACTAAGGAGCTTGGGCACTAGGATCCCTTTTTAGGCACCAAGGTCTATGTAGGAGGTCAAGATATGGATTTTATAGGGTCACCGGATGATCCAAAACCCTCGTTGTTTGTCGCTATATGGTCACACTATGATCACCGATGTCATTGATAACATCTAATGAAGAGATCACCTATAAAAACCCTTAAAAGAACATCAAATCCTAAAAAAAAGATGAAAAATGAGGGGTTGGACTGTCCTTATATGTCAAACAAGTGATCTTATGACTAAGTGATGCACTACATATTAGAACCAATGTAGTTCTATGTGTGCGAATCGTTCCCTAATCGGCTCTTGTGCATGTCACACTTGATAGCGAACAAAGTAGCTAGATGTAGAAATATGTAATATATGTGTGCATGAAATAAAATGAACTTCCCTCCTATGCGTGTGATGTAGAAAACCATCCCTTGTCCCTTGTAATGGTGCTAGATGAATTCAAATGATGCTCTTAAATGCTTGTGAGATGTAACCTTAGGTGATAATATATATTCTTAAAGATTGGTCCTTTGATTTGGTCACATAACTTTGTATTTATATGCTTCTTTTGTTCAAATTTTGTAATTGATCACTAAAAGGCCAACCCCTAAGAGATAAGGATGCCTAATGGCTAGAAAGGACCCAAAAAGGAGAGAGCAAAATACAAAGAGGTCTAGGGTACCCAGAGGGGATGAGGGTGCCCGGGCTCTAGCATCTTGGTTGAGTGTTTGTGTCTAGAGTAAAAAAAGGTGAAGTATGAAGGGTCAGATTGGGAAGTGAGGTCCGTAAGGCAAAGAGGGAGGCTAGAAAGGAACCTAAGAGGACAAGTATAATGATCAATTCATACTTTTCTCCTGTAACAAGCATATGAATAGCAAAATGTGATTAGGACCTTGTAATGTACCCAAGTGTGTGATTTAGTGTCTACATTTGTCCCCACTTTATGTTGGTGAGTGAAAGCTTGGTAACATAAAGTAGATAGAGATGTGTGCCTGATAACCATGTAGATCGATGCAGAAGAGCATGTCGAGATGAGAAAATAATTGAGTGACAAAAAGTGTGAAGTGTGGATGCTAAAGAAGAGGAAGTAAAGAGAAAAGTGATGACTAATTACCCTAGGGTGAGAATGCACATGTAGATGTGATGTTGTAATTGTTGTTGATGATGTGCTTGGAACGTAGCGGTTGTGCGCTAATGTTGAATACCACTTCACATAAGGATGGACCTGTAAAAGAGAAGAATGAACAAGTAGTCAAATATGCGTGTATATATGTAAAAATGCATGTAAAAGTGTGTAAAAATATGTAAATAGTAGAAAAAGGAACATGTAGACTTGATTCGTGATGAGAAAAAGTGATAGAAAAGATAGTGAAGATGTCGATGAAGACCAAGTTTTTCAGGCGATCTCATGCCATGACATAAGTAGTATAGGGAGAAAGGTCTAGTGTTATTCTCTAACCTTTGATTGCTTCCCAAAGTAAAAACACCACTATAGATGATGTGTATAAGTCTGATCCAATGTGAATAAGTGTGATCAAACGTGATTGCTAAGTGCTAAAGGACTTCTTACCCTATGAAAATCCTTTGTGATAATGCTAAAAACTATACTGAACTAAAAGATTATGTGTATCTCCCTTGTGGTCTTAGGCACCTAGGAAGGGATAGAAGTATCTAGGCGCCTAAGTCGATTCTTGAAACTATTATATGTGCTGAAGTAAGGACCTAAGTCTAATTCGAGCTCGTCTCGAGTCTGAGATTTGTGCTAAATTTTTGCTATAATGTGACTCTATACTACTAAATTGTGACTATAGCTGCTTTGAATGTGGTGAGTGATTCACCCAATAGATACCCCCTATGTTTGGGGTACATGCGACATTGTTAGGAGGATGCAGCCCAAAAGAGGACCCCATGCTGAAGTGATACTGGTATGTAGGAGGGAATGTTCTTGGTAGAAACCAAGGCACATGCAAACAATGGCTAGAAGACAAGTGTTAGTGCAAACAAACATGTATATAGAAAACAATGTAAGCTACCAAGAAAGAAGACAATGTAGACCACGAAAAGTGGGTTATAAACATGGGACATCACTCATGATGTCACAAGAAAATCAAGGCCATAATGGATGAAATCATACAATGTGCACACAAGACAAATCATAGGGAAAATCCCGCAAACAATGACAAACAAGAGTAGGTAAAAATCCGATAACCATGGTGGTAAATAGATAATGCAAAGAAAATTCTGCACATGAAGCACTCGTTCAAGCATGTTAAAAAGATATAAAGAATCCCAAATCATGTATAATATGATATAGTAATGTGCTATGCATAATAATGAAACAATAACACCTGAAATGTGTACAAATGTGTTTACCCCTAGGAGCCGCTATGGGACTAGTATAAGGTATTGTGAGAAGCATCCATCTTTGTGTGTATTTGTATCATGTAGAGTCTGCAATCACAACTAGAAAGCAAGTGAACAAGCATGTGTGTATGATAAATAAAATGATATATAATATATCTATCTAGCATGTGTTATAAAGTGTATATGTAAGCATATGTAAGTAAGAACTATGTGCAACCAATATATGCATCATCTGTGGATGAGATGGAATGGAATGTAGTATGAGTGTGATAGGGGTAGCATACCCCCTGAGTTTGGATGTATGCATGAGTGAATTCTAGTCATTTATACAAGACCCCTCAATAGTTAAGAATGCACTTTGTATAACAAGAGTGTGTCATCGAGAAATGGTTTGAAAAGTGTGTTGTATATAGAAAAAGTCAAGCTAGAGATCAAAAAGTTTAAATTATAGGATAATGCCATGTGATGTGGAAGATGCAGGAAGATATGAGTAATATGATAGAATGATTGATGATGTAGCATAGAGTGTAGATCATATAATGTGTGAATAAGAGGCTAAAAATTATTGTTTGTGAATAGTGTCACATGAAGGGATAGCTAAAAATATTGATTGATTATGAAGACAAAGTGTAGAATGATATAAATGTTTGGGAAGTGAGGTTCAATTCAGGTTGAGACTCTCAAGAGTTGAGTATGAACCATGAGACTAAAGTGTGTCTTCAAGTAATGTTCATTGCATTGGTTCGATCATGGTGTGTAGAGTGTAGAATAGAATATTATGATGCATGAGTAAGACATGCTAGAATGATGTAGATTGTAGGTGTGTAGTCTGTTGTTTGATAATGTGACACTAAAAAGATGTGTGTTGAATGGGCCAAGTGTGATGATGTGTAATGTGTAGTGCAAGATGTATAGAATGTGTGAGTATGGGAAACCTGCAAAGAACACATGATGCATAGTAGGAGTAAAGAGATGATGTCGAAGATGTGTATAGTGTAAAATGTGTAGAATGAATAGGTGTAGAAAATACAAATTGCGTATGATGTGTAGTAGTAGGTTTGAATAGAAGATGTAGAAAGTGCACAATATGTATGATGTGTAGGAAGAAGAAGATGTCAGAGGCATAAGATGTGTAATGTTTAGAAAATGAAAAAGTGCGTAGGATGTATAGTAGATGTAAGAAGAAGATGTCGAAGACGTGTAGGATGTGAAATGTGTAGAAGGAGGTTTCGTAAATGTGAAATGTGCAGTGTGTGAGGTTCTTGTGTATTGTATGCCCTCAATAGTCAAGTGTGAACCGTATCACAAGAGTGCGTCATAGGGTAATGACAATACAAGTGTATCAAGTGGTTTGTATTGATGCTTAGGAGATATTAGACATTAAGCACGAGCGTCAAGTGCATGGGATGATAGAGAAATTTAATAACAATGTAAGGGGGAGAAGATATGATGTCCCCAAGTATGTAAGTGAAATATATTTATTCAATGAGGTTAAGTAGATCAATGTAAGCACCGATAGTGGGGCGCTGGGCACTCGGATCCCTTCTTAGGCACCGGTGGTCTATGCGGGAGGTCCAGAGATGGATTTTACAGGTCACTAGATTATCCGAAACCCTCACTATTTTTTGCTAGATGGTTGCACTATGATAACCAATGTCTTTGATAACCTATAATGAAGAGATCACCTATAAAAACCCTCACAAGAACATAAAATCCTAAAAATAAAATGGAAACTAAGGGGTCGAGACTATCCTCAACTTTCAAACAAGTGATCTTATAAGCTCGAGCGTTGCACTACGTCCTCGGACTCCAATGTAGTTCTCTGTGTGTGTGTGTGTGTGTGTGTGTGTGTGTGTGTGTGTGTGTGTGTGTGTGTGTGTGTGTGGAATCATGCCCTAGGTGGATCTTGTGTGTGTCACACTTGATAGCAAGCAAAGTAGCTAGATGTAAAAATATGTAATAGATGTGTGCATGGAATAAAATGAACTTCCCTCCTATGTGTGTGATGTAGAAAACTAGCCCTTGTCCCTTGTAATGGTGCTAGATGAATGCAAATGATGCTCTTATATGCTTGTGAGATGCAACCTTAGGTGATAGTATAGATGCTTAAAGCTTGGTCCTTTAATTTGGTCACATAACTTTATATTTATATGCTTCTCTTGTTCAAATTTTGTAATTGATCACTAAAAGGCTAACCCCTAAGAGATAGGGATGCCCAATGGCTAGAAAGGACCCAAAAAGGAGTATGAAAAATATAAAGAGGTCTAAGGCACCAAGAAGGGATGTGGACGTCTTGGTGGGTGCTTGTGTCTAGAGTTAGAAAATGTGAGGTATGAAGGGTTAGATTGGGAAATGAGGTCCGTAAGGCCAAGAGGGAGGCTGGAAAGGAACCTAAGAAGCCAAGTATAATGATAAATTAGTAATTTTATCCCATAAGAAGCATATGAATAGTAGTATGTGATTAGGACCTAGTAATGTACCCAAAGTGCATGATTTAGTGTTTACATGTGTAAGGTTTGCATGATAGTTGCTTCCTCTTGTTCCTCCGGTGAGGAAACATTTTCAATTGGGTGTTCATAAATAGATTAGGTTGATGCTGATGACCTATGTCTTTTCCTTGGTCTCATTCGAGATGGGGAGCCCTATTTCTGGAACTATAATAGGTTCAAGGGCATATTTATTTTGGAATTTGACCCACTTTTGAGCCCATGATGCTTATTGATGAAGTGATGCTTATAGATAAGGTGAATGAGACCTTGGAACTTTAAATATGGGGAACCCCAATGGAATTTCTCAGTAGAAGAGGAAATAGAGTCAAACAAGAACTGTGGAAGATTAACTTTTTTATGGTCTTTGGCTTTCCCATGGTGTAGGTGGATAAGAATTCTCAAGATCGGGCCTAGGATAACTTCATATTGACCCTCACATGTAAAATATTTGATAACCCATTTTTCCACATCATGTGCCCATGGCTCAGGGAAAGTGCTTCTTTTGATGCCCTTAGCTTTCCCTTTGCTATCAAAAACTAATTCTAGTTTTTCTTTCTTTCCCACAAAAATATTTTAATAATTTCAGAGTAAGGAGTCCTAAAATTGACCAATTGCCCTTCCTCTAGAATACCAACAAGTTGACTAATAATGGAGGAGATAAATAAGATTTTCTTACCTTTTACTTTTGAGTATCCTTCCAAAATGTTTTTTTGTAAATTCCTCTGTCATCCTGGGGTTGAATTCCTCATATGAAAGCATGAAATCCAACCATCCCACTTTCTCAAAGACTGTCATTCATTTTCTATTTGAGAGTGATTTAACCAGGTTTGTCGGTTCATGAAGAAGCCTAATCCCCATTGTTGGTATGAAAAAAATTGGGTAGTGGAAAAGGATTGAAAGGAACTAGAGCACATTAATGGAGAAAGTGGTAGCATATGAATGAAAATTTTGATAGAGCAAGAATGAAACTGGTGATAGCATGGGAGTGGAATGACACCAAAGTGAAAACATGGAAAAATAAAGGGATGAAAATGGTTTTATATACAAACAACACCAATTGGGTAAAATTAACCAATTGTGATGAAACAATGACAATATGGAGAATAAATTGGTACATGGGAGTGATTAATTAGGGATGTGTGAAAGATTTATTGGGATATGGGATGTGTGCAAAAGCATTGGAAATGGGGAGTCATCATTTCACACAAGAGTAATAATTAACATCCTATAATTAGAATTTTTAATATTTAAAGGAGAGTAATGACACATACCTTGTTAATAATCACTTATCAAATCTGCTAACACTATTGGATTCTTGTTTTTCTCTCTCTGCATTTTGTATCAACAAATTTATTGAAGACATGATTCCTAGGTGACCACCATTGCTGGTTTTCAGCCACCTGTATTTTATTTTCAATTTTTTTTCTTTTTAATAAGGAATGGATGCCATTTGTTTTTTTCAACCACTCCATATTAGGATGGTCACCATTGCTGGTTTTCAACCATATCCTATTTATTCTTTTTATTGAGGATTAGCTTGGCCTTGAGTTGACTTGGACAAGGTAACTTCATCTAAGTAATTCAGAGCTGCATTATCTTGTAGCATATTTTTGAACTCTTCCTTCGATGTTGGATTTTAGTATAACCTCAGTATATGACCATTAACCAACATTACTCTTATTTCACCATCAATTGGGATCATATGCATGGTCCCATTGTTGAATAATTCATCAATTTGGTATGGACCCATCCATCTTGTTTGTAATTTCCCCTTAAAGTATTTGTATTTTGAATCAAATAGAAGAGTCAAATCCCTTTTTGAAAATTCTTTTTCTTGATATGACTGTCATGCCACAATTTTCTTTGATGTTGGATGATTTCTGTTTGGTGTAGTGTTTGTAACCTCATCTCATCCAATTCATTCAATTGAAGAATCCTTGCTTGTTGTGCTTCTAATAATTCAATTCCTAATGCAATAACTATCCTTATGATATGAATTTCAAATTCTATGCGAAAGATAAGTTTCTTTCCATAGATAAAATCATAAGGAGTGAATCTTGTGGTTATCTTCCAAGTTGTGTTCTAGTTTCTGAGCCCAATTATTCCTTGAGATATCTACTTTCTTGGTTAGAATGTTCTCCAATTCCTTGTTAGTGACTTCAACTTGACCATTGGATTGAGGGTGGTATGGGGATGATTTCTTATGCCTTAACTGATAGGTTGTCACAAAAATGATTACACTTGACATGAACTGTGGTCCTTGATCTAAAACAATGGATCTAGGTGCTCTAAACTATTGGAAGATGTGTTCATATAATAAGTCTGCAACTTTCTCATCCCTTGCATATTAGAGAGATTGCACCTCAGCCCATTTTATAACATAGTTTGTACAAACCAAGATGTACTCATTTCTTGAGAAGGTGGGTCAAGTGGTCCAATGAAATCCAATCCCCACTTCTCAAATGGATCTATAACTACTTGAGGTTGGAGTGGAATCTTAGTTGTAAGTGTTGGTTTTCCCATCCTTTGACATTGATCACATTGCCATACATAATTTTTGACATCTTTATGAAAAGAAGGCTAATAGTAGCTAACTCCCAAAAAATTTGTGGATTGTTTTTGACTGAATAGTGTCCTCCTAATGGTTCATCATGACATGTTCTGAGTATATCAAAGATCTCATCTTCAGCTACACACCTACGTAATACATGATCAAGTCCACATTTGAAAATCATTCCATTAAACCATGTATACATCAAACATTGTTTGATTAATTGTTTCCTTTGTTTATGCATGAGGAAATATGGGAACTTACCTTTAGGTAAGTAGTTAGCCATGTCTGCAAACCAAGGAGAGATAATTGAGATTGCAAATAGATGTTCATCCGGAAAATCATCATTGACTTGTTCCTTTGTACCTAAAAAAATTAGCCTCGAGAGAAAATAAGCTGCCACATTTTATTTTCTTAGTTTAAAAATAATATTTATAATGAATTATTGCAATAAAAATCCACCTTACAATTCTTCCATGTACCAAAGGTTTATTCATTAGATACTTGATGTCAGAATGATAAGTATGAACTATTATTTCATATCCTGTAATGTAATGATAAAACTTGTTAATTTCATAAACAATTGCACGAAACTCTTTCTCTGTGGTAGTGTAATTCCTTTCATCATGGGAGAGGTTTTTGATAATATAGTATATGGAATGCATTACCTCTCCTTCCTCTTGTTGTCTAAGCAAAATCCCACTGTCTCATTGGAAGCATCAATTTGTATGTGAAAGGGAAGCTTCCAATTTAGACCTCTTAAAACTAGGGTATTTGTTAATTTATCCTTGATGGCGTCAATTTTTTTGACATACCTTTATCCATTCAAAATTAGAATCTTTTGTTAGAAGGGAAAATAGTGGAGAAGCTAGCTTACTAAAATCTGAAATGAATATTCTATAATAGCCAACATGTCCTAAAAGCATCTTACTTTAGTTTGATTTTTGGGGATGGAAGTTGCACAATGATATTGACCTTATCAAATAAAACATGATGGACTAAGACTATACCTTTCTTCATCATGAATAGACATTTCTCATGGTTTAAAGATAATTGATGTTTCTCACACCTAGAGAGTACTTTTTCTAAATTATCAATTTCCTCTTGGAATGTTGCCCATAAAATGTAAAATAATCTATATAAATCTCCACGAAATCATGAGTGAGATCAGTAAAGATCACTAACATGGATCTTTGGAAAGTAGTAGGAGCATCACATAATAAAAAAGGTAATACCTTGTGGCCAAATGTCCCCCATGGGCAGGTAAAGGTAGTATTATCTTGGTCTTCTGGAACCACTATGATTTGATTGTACCCACTGAAACCATCAAGGAATGAGAAATACCTTTTTCTGGATAAATTATCTAAGAATTGGTCAATAAAGAGTAGGAGAAAATAATATTGATGTGTTGACTTATTCAAATCCCTATAATCCACACAGATCCTCCATTTCCCATTCTTTTTAGGCACTATAACTAATGGATAAACCCACTGGCTATCTAAAATTGGATAGATAAATCCTACCCAAAGAAGTTTCTCAATCTCAATTTTTACAATATCTCTTAAGGTAGGGTTTATCCTTCTTTGTGGTTTCCTGACTAGTCTAGAATAAATTGTGTAAATGTGGTGTGTAAAAATATTGGGATGAATACCCTTCATGTCACTATATTCCCAAGAAAAATATTGAGGATGAGAGCATAAAATATTGAATAAGGTATTCTCCTCTTGACTAATCAACCAACTATTGACTACCAATGTTTTTCTTGGGAAAATAAGTAGTTACTTGGTGTCTGGATAGAGAGAATTTACCATTAGGTATTCTCTCAGTAATGAATTCAAGGGAACCTATGGGGAACCAATATATGGATTTCAGTAATGTTGTGGAAGATATTCTCAGTCAGATCTATGTTTCGTGAGAAAGGACTTATTATAGGTTGGTTGTTTTCATCTATTATGTCTTCTTGTATATCCAATGATTGTGACTATATTTTAGAAGGATCCCAACTCTAGATCTGTTATGAGTGTAATTGGATTATGACCATATCTAAAAGGAAACAACATCCTCTACTTCCTCTGGGTCATCCTTCCACCATTTTTTATCCTTAGTGGTGAAAGGTTTGCAATTTGGATATATGGATAAGTTATTTGAATCACGCCTATTTGTAATTATCACATTTCCTATCCTACTATCAATAAAGGCATCCTAGAAACAAGGGATATCCAATTTTATTATTCTTTGTTTTTAATAACCATAAATATACTAAATAATCCCATGCTTCAATGGTGATAGTCACATCCTCTATGATCCCTTTGGGATTGGCTACAAATTGGTCAACCATTTGTAACGCTATTGAAGTTAATTGTGGTTTAAGAAGAGAAAATGTGGACAAGGTGTCTATAGTCATCACGTTAATTACAACCCCTAAGTCAATTAGAACATTTGGAATCTTCACATATCCAATACAAATTATAAAAATTGGACTCCCTGAGGTCACCATATTTTGGAGGGGTCATCTTCCCTTCTAGTATGCTAGCCAATTTTCTATCAACATGGATTGTTCTGGGCTGATTTTTCCTTCTACCTAGAGTTTTAACACAGAGCTCTTTGATATTTTTATTCAACTTTGGGATATCTCTAAGATCCTGTAACAGAGGTATTCCAATATTTAGTTTTTAATCCTTAAACACACTCGATTCTAGTTTCTATTAGGCTACAACATTTTCCTTTTCCAACAGTCTGGATGGAAATGACATATCTACACTTGGTTCAGATGTTTCTTCAAGAAAAGGTTTGGGTTGTGTTTCTTCTGATTTTTATTTGTCTTCAGGGACTTATTCTATAATTGGAGATGATGGTTTTGAAGTAACCTTCCCGACTATAAAAATATGTTTCTACAACACCGTGGGGATCTTATCAAATTTGACGAAGTATGTTGGGTTACCCTGTCTCGCATTCTTTGATTTGCCACGAGTTTGAGATGGAATTTGTGGTGGACAAGTTATTCGAGATGGGGTAGTAGTTGAGGCCCAGTTAACAAAGCTTGTTATCCTTGAGGGCTTCTTGGATTGTAATAATGCTAACCCAATCTTTGGGGTGCATTCCATTGTTGTTAAAAATAAGGATTAAATTGTTGGAAATGTAGAATTTTTTAGTTTGGAGTCCTCTTGTCCTATAATTTTGTAGGGGCAACATTCACTATCAAGCAATACAATGGTACCACAATTTCAAAACTTTTCAAATTCATACCTTCCTAAGACACCCCTGTGTCGGTTTATCCTAATCACTAGTCCTATTCAAATCGGTTTAATTATCCCAATGTGAATGTCAAGTATTCCCCTAGGTGGTTTAGGGTCTTCTGGAGCATTCAAGTAATCAAGAAGTTTTTAGAAGGGCTATCAACAACCTTTCAAAGAATAGTGCACTACCCTCAAAGCCGATCAGAGGAGAAAAAATCATTATGAAGGAGTATTCAAATATTACGAATTATATGGAGATAATTTGGAAAGATTTAGGGAAGATTTGGAGGTGTTGGAGCCAATTCACCAGAAGTGGGTTTTCAGGCCTGAACGAGCACACACCGTGAATAGGGACCTAAGCTTCAAAGAAAGATTTTGGGAGCCCCATGATGATTTTAAAGAAAAAGAAGTGTCAAAGGAAATAATTTCAAATTCCCTTCATGGTGGAAAAAATGGTACTTCTTGAGACCTCATGCATTATTCTAGGCATCTTATTTTTCTGGCACACAACAAACAATCTTGAGAAAGAAGGATAAATTTGGAGGATTTTTAGTCAGAATTTTAACTTTAAACCATCACCGTTGGATTCATTGAATTGTTAAGAGGTGGAATAATATAATATTTCACCCAAAAATTCATTCAGGATCTCAAGATATCACCTTCGCAAGTTGGCTCCCAAGGTATGCTTTCCAACACTTAGTCAAATTTTTATGAGACATGTGGCAGCCTATGGTGAAGGTGAATTTTCATATCCTTTCTCCCTTTTTCAAAGGAACAATTTCTTGTCCAACCCTTTTTTAGCCTCCTAGACACCCATATGACCCCGATGACTCATGTTAAGCCCCCAGGTGCTCCAGTTTAGCCCCCTTTGCTAATTTTCTCATCGAATTAAAAGATGCCAAGTGTCAAGCCTAGGATGAGGTGTAATTTTATGTCCCATTTATCCCTTTATAAAAGGGATGAAAGGGACAGAAAAATGTGCCCCATCCCTACCCCTTTGCATTCCATTGCTATAAATACGACACTTAGATAATTTTTTCTCATTTTTTCCCCACACCTCCAAACGTTGCCGGAACTTTGCCAAATTTTCTCCAGAAATAAAAATAAATTTTTTTTCATTAAAAACACTCCTTGTAATCCTCCATGATCTAAGAAAACAAAAATATTAAAAAACTCCGGATTCAAACAAAGGAAAATAGTGAAAAAATGAAGAATTTTTCCGGGAAACCCTCGAAGTCATGATGAATAACTATTCGTATCTCACAAACCGCTCAAGGGATTGAAATGATTTTTTTGAAATATTCTAGTATTATAGGAAATTTGAAGTATCCAAAAGAATTTTTTTACATGCACGGCCCAAATTTTTCTCGTGAAAAAACCATCTCTTCCCACAACGAAAAAAATTTAAAATTTAAAATCTCTCAAACCAGCGATCGGGTGAAGCTAAGATTTCAGAGTTCTGTTGTGAAAAAAACCACGTCAAAAACTATCATTCAATCTAAATCAAAGTTCCAAAGAACCAATTACTAAAAATATTAAGCCTTCTCACACAAGTGGCTACTATTTTGGGCAAGTCCTCATTAGAAGAATATGCAAAGGAAACCGGGTACACTAAGGAAGAAAACAAGGTCAGATCGGTCAATTGGTTTAGAGAATAGTGAAATTCACCACTTACTAAAAATATTAAGTCCCCTATATGGGTGCATGCCATTTTTAGTAAGTCACTTCAGAGAAGAAACCCAGGAGAAGACAATGTACTGGAAAGTAATACAGAAAAACTCATCAGTGCAGTCATCTCATCCCAAAAATCACCACTTACTAAAAATAGTAAGTTCCCAATATGGGTGCCTTCCATTTTTAGTAAGTCATCCCAAAATGCCAATGAAGAAAAGAGCAAAGTGTGCACAGGAGTAGTCATTCAAGCTAATCTCACTGTGCAAAAAAAGGTAAAAATCATTGTTTACTAAAAATAGTAAGTTGTCTCTTAGGCACTTATTATTAGTAATAAAATAGATACTGATATTTGAAAAATGAGTGGAAACTCGTAAGGTGTCAAGAGGAAATCAAATCCTTATTGGAAATCTAAGAAAATCCTCTACAACGTGGAATCATCATATTTTTAAAAAACTCTTGGAACTTTTCAAGGGAGCTCATTATTTACAAGAACAAGTGACGATCCTGATAAAAATGGTCCATTTCATGGATTTTCAAGAGGAATTAAAATATGAGACCCATCCCATTGATCTTGGAAGGATTTTTGGAGTCAAAATCATATAAACGTTTACCCAAAAAGACCTCTTGGAGATCCGATAATCTCAATTTCAAGTTCACTCTCATGGCGGGCCTAATTTTTATGTTTTGCCTCTCAAAAGTACATGGTGCATTTTTGTGTACCTCATGTCCCTTTGCAAAGGTGAAATGGGGACATGAAATTGCACCCATGCATAAATTTTTTTCAATTGCATGCGTATTTGCACTTCCCATCTCTCCCTCCATTTTTAGATCTTCAAGTGAAAAATCATGCCTCTCGGGAACAAAGTAGGGTTTTATTTCCCTCTCATCCCTTTGGTGTAGTAGGAACAGTAAAATGCGCATATGTATACATTTTCCCTACTAACTGTTTCTTCATGAAATCTTTTGCATTGTGTTTTTCTTGCTTTCCTTTATCATGCCTCGTAATTCCTAGATCAAAATTGTCCACCTCAATGCACTTACTAAAAATAACATGTTTCCATGGTGAGGCATAATAAAAATATAAATTGGATAAAAATGGAAATGCATTATCAATAGAGGAGGGTTGGAATGTGTCAAAGGGTTCATATGGTCATTTTTTAGAAAAAAAAGGAAATGAAACCTCCATGAGGGTCATGGAAGAAAAAATGTTTTTAAACACTCATTGAGCTAATTCAGGGTATCTGTGCATCATGGATAAGGATGATATTGTTTTCAGGATCCAGAGTTCATCATATTAGAGCATTTCATTAGATCAAGTCAACAATATGAGCTTGCTCTTCATCATCAACATGATTCTTCCTTCTTCTTCTTCCTTCTCTCTCTCTCTTTTCTCTCCAAAACTTTATCTCTCTTAGATGTTATTATTTCATGTTGGGGTTGCAATTTTTCTTATGTTTCTAATTTAGTAAAAGTAAATTTAGTTTTCTAATGTATAAAAGTCACCTTTATGTTATAAAAAGGGACTTAATATTCTCCTAGGAAGTTGAAAAGTTTTAAGTTGTGCGAGGACATATGAAAAGTCATTAGGGGGTATATGAAGATTCATTCCTCTTCCTTTAAATTGTAAAGCCATTCCCATTTCAAAGGGTTGGTGATCAAGTTTGTAAACTCAAGAGTGTATTATGCTTAGAGATAACAAAGGAGAGGCATTTTATTCTATTCTCCTCTTGCATATGTTTCCTCCTTTTCCCTACTTTGTACAACTCTAATTGAAATGCTAATGAAGGAAGAAGTTTCTATTTTCCAAGGCATATGAATGTGTGCATATTTGTATGCATGGTTTCCTCTAGCTGGTAGCATTGAAGTTTTAGTTGTTTCTTCTCTTAAATGCATGTGTTGAAATTTATAACTAGTGAGTGCAGACATATGAGTTTCGCTTGCAACATTAGGTCTCCCGCATATTATTCTCACTCCCTTTCCCGCTCTCGGACAAATTATTCTCTAGCAAGTAATTGCTAACTTTTTCCACAAGGTCAATGGAGTGCCCTTGTTGGAAACCCGACTGAAAAATCATCACAAAATCCACCTTTTCACTTGTATGTAAACAAGGAAGCTACATCATTTAAGTAGAGGGAATTTAATTCCTAGGGCATTGGCAAGAAACCCACAAATTTATCCACCTGAAAATTTTCTCGCAAACAGTTTTTGGCACCCACCGTGGGGTAGATTTAGTAGCATTTGTACCCAAAATATGACCACAAGGTCTAAAAATCCAAAAAAATATATGTTCAAAAAAATAAATAAATAAGCATATTTCAAAGAAAATCATTCTTGAAGTCGAGTCCGCTAAGGAACGAATCCTTGTCACATTGCCTCCCGCACCATGAAGAAATTTATAGATTGGAGTGAAGTACCAATGAGTGATAATGAAGAAGAAGAAGATGCCTCTCAAGAAAATAAGATTGTTGATCAACCATGGTTCTAGACCGGTCTTTGTAAAAAGGAAAATTTGAGAACAGTAAAAGGGTCTTGATGCACCCTAGAATTTACCAATAAAATCCCAGGTGCATTGGCACATCACTCAGCCTAGACTGAGTGCTCACTTGAAGCATGTAAAGGTACCAAGTCTCTCTTTAGGGTTTCTATTGTAGGATGTTAGCATGATGAAGACTTAATGCTTTTAGATCTATAATTAATACATCATTCTACAAAGTGTATTCTCATATCTATATCTAAAGAATAATAGACTTAAATAATAACCATGATGAAATCAAACATGGACTAGTCAATTATAATAAGGATTCATACTCTGATTTAGCCAATACAATCCATTGTATTAAACATGATAAAAACACATAAGCTCATTACAACAGATAATACCATAGTTTATGCATGCATCAGATTTGACAACATAACCTCATAGTAATTCAGTTCTCACACCTCTCCTATACTACGTAGATCATTACATATTTATAAGGGTGGGGACTTTCCCTTCACCACTTGCATAACTCCAAATATAGGTTACATGCTGGAAATAACCATAAGCCTTTAAAATAACAAACACACATGTAAGTACGCTAACAAGAGATCTTTCCTAGTTAACTAGCAATAATAACTCTATTCTTAGCTCGCACCCATACAAAGAACTTCATAGCCACTCTTCCAAAAATATCCGGGTGTTTCATGTAAGTATTTATCCCATTTGTGTGCTCCACACGCCATCTTCCAAAAATAGATCATAATCATGAAAACGGATAAGTCTCGAATCTGTCTCTATCCTTCGCATGTGATTCCTTCCCGATCCTCCCACACCTTTGAATGCACTTTGCTCTTCTACATGAATCTTCTATATGCCTTCTGCTAAGTGTTATACATTGTCTGCTCAACATTACCCCACACTAACTGCATTTCCACCCCGACAATGGCTACTCCTTGAACAATAAAGAATAAAGTAATGGAAATAATGTTAAAGAATTTCTATACAAAGAATAGTTATTTACTCTGCATCACCCTCTGCTTCAACTGGAAGAATGAGTTCTAGATATTCTTCCTTTATTTTGGCCTCTAATGTCCTCATGTCATTCACTTAGTGCGATCTCTACTTTTTTTTGGAATATTTACTGTAATAGAATCCATCTCATCTTGGCCAATTTATCCCTTTTCATTATGCAAAACTAGAACAATTTTGGACATTACAGACATTATTCCTTCTAGCAGATCCATCTTCTACGCTATAACCTTCCCTAGCTCATCTAACCTTTCCTTATGGGGTTCTTGTGCTACTGCAAGGGCCTCGTGCTTTTGTTTTACCAATGTCAACCTCTCTGCGCAACCCAGTGTCTCATCCTTCATCACTTTTAGGACTTCATTTTCCTCTACCATGGTCCTTATCCTGATGACCACCTCCGAGAGTTGTGCAAATATTCAATGCCTGGTCTACTTTCCTCATCTCCTCCTGTAAGGTTTGGAGCAATGCCTCATAAGATGTAATCTTCCTCATCACCAAAGCCTTTGCTTGCTCTGCTTCCTACTCAGATCTTTTGGTGCTGGCATGCACATAGGTCCATCCTCAAGCACCAAATCCACCAAGGTACATACATAATGCATTGCCGAAGGAAATTTTTGGGTACCTTGGACTCTAAATGTGGTCTTGCTTTCAGGACATGGTCTCTAATTTCCTCTGCCATGTTGATGAAAGCATTGTTCTTCTTCTACCTCAAGTCCTTCTCTTATTGAGGTGCGCTATCTCTACATATTTTGCATTGATCTCTTCTTTCAAAGACCCTAACAGCTTGTAGATTTATCCACATTACTCATTTCCACCTCTGTATATACCTTCACTAAGGAATTACTTACTTGTTCATCTAACATAATAGTAGGCTTTACTATTATGTGTCTGGCCTGAGGTGTCTTCTTCAATATTCTTGATACATAGGACTCTTCACATACGTCAAAGTCTGGTTCATCCATATGTGTCTGCATTAACCAAGATAGTTGTTTCCTTGGGCACACGGTGGCCATGTCCTCATCCATCAGCTCCCATCCATACAATTCCTTAAGGCCCACCATTCTTTGGAAATGGGTGTGAATAATTTTACTTGTGTCCTTAGTGTAGCCCATGACCAGTGCAATATACTCCCCACTTATCCTCTTTGATCTTAGCTCCTTAGGAACTTGAGTGCCAAGATTTGGAGCTTTTTCTACTATGCCCGAGAATTCTCTTGCACTGTCCCATATACCTCCTTTACTCCTTCTCCATCCTTCATTTCTAAATCCTCCGTATCTTCTACGTCCTCTGGTGGTGTATGATATTCAAGTGTTCTCTCCTCAAACTCTTCCACCTCCTCTTCTAGCTTCAAATTTCTCCTTCTTTTCTTAGTTGTCTCCTTCTATAGAGAGAGTCATGGTGATCTGCGATCGACTATGGTGTAGCACCTTAGGTTCTAGTTCTTCTAAATACCCTTTTCAAGTGATTCTCTCCTTATACTACATCTAGGCCTCATCTCCTCCTTGCACATGAGGTGGTGTAGTCATGCACTTAGTTCCTACCTTGTTTGTAGGATACCTTCATCCTCTATGCTCCAGGCCACCACTATCTTCTCGTTGATATTCCTCTTCATCCACCACTATAGTCTGCAGCCGTGGAGTTGGCACATTCTCTACTATATGCTTACCCTTAGGTGGACCTGAAAGTGCAAACTCACTTTCCACATATTTGTTATTCTCCAGCTTGGGCTTGAGTTGAAGATACACAAGCGCTACTCCAACATCTCTCGATAGCCAAGTTTATTGGCTTCATGCTTATTAAATCCAAGATAAGCCTCTCAATGTAGGTAGTTCATCCTGGATATACCTATGTTTTTCTCTGAGTGTGATAATCATAATCTACCTTATCTCATGATGAAGTTTAGTTGGTGTGCATCTGTGAACTAATGCCTCGTAAGTAAGTCTTTGTGAAGGCATATAGTAGTTTGCACCAAGGGCTCAAATCTCCATCCTCATCACAAATCATGTGATGCAAAAATGTTTGTAAACTGCACACTTTATCGCCTTACCCACCACCAAAGGTAACTCCTTGGGTATGCGCCACTCCTCTTCGAACGCTATGTAGATCCTATCATACCACATCTCTGCCCTCTATTTAAATGGCCCACTCATGGTCCCTTCACATAAGTATTTATCAAATATTTCTACCAAATATTTATTTTCCTTGGGGTACTCCCAAATCTTTTCCTTTGGCCCATCAGGCACTCACATATCCATAAACACCAAAGACAATAAAATAGTGACAAAAATTATTATGTTACTTGTACATGCTTCTTCAATGATTGTATTTACTATGTAATCCACGATATTGTAGATCACTCCTTGAGACATTTTCCTTGCAATGTGTAGCCATATTGTATTCACTTGCAACCACCTTTCTTTGTCATTCAACATTGTTATTAGATGTGCAACTGCATATAACACTGGGTACTTCTTAAATTTATCAATGTCCATGCCATTCGGACCCTTGGTATATCCTAGCTCCTTCCTTGTCTCTACGATTGCTACTTTATCTATTAAGTCACTCTCTAGATCTACTTTTGAGGCCCTTAATCTTGTCACTGTTGAAATTAAGGTGGTTGTTATTCTAACCCTCCATCCGACGAAGTATAAGAAGTCCTCATAGAATCTTCTCATCAACCATCGATACAATGGTTCATAATTTCCAAAGTATGGCAGTTCGTACAACTGGTAGACTCCAATCTTCTTTAGAAACTTCTCTCCAGCATCATCATACACTGGCATGTCTTCTATTGTGCACTTATTTGTTTTTGTGCTCAACAACGCATCTAGTTCCTTATTATTATCTTATGTGCAATGGTTTTAATCGCTGATCTTACATTTACGGATGTGGGAATCCCATTCTTGTCCCACAATCACACCCTCTAGATACTACATTTCTGAGAAATTACTCTCGAGAGCAATTTATTCTTCCACTTCGACCTTCTTCTTCCCTTTTACTCCTGTTGTAGGTTCT
The DNA here is from genome assembly GCA_018340775.1 of Taxus wallichiana var. yunnanensis. Taxonomy (NCBI): domain Eukaryota; kingdom Viridiplantae; phylum Streptophyta; class Pinopsida; order Cupressales; family Taxaceae; genus Taxus; species Taxus wallichiana. Next base: position 170,101,591 of record CM031244.1, read on the forward strand.
TTCTTCAGCACCATTTGAAAATATCTCCTTTCTATCCTCTATAACAAGCAAGTTAAAACCCTAGTTCGAATCTCCATGCCCTAGAGGAAATTACGTGACCTAGATCTTTGGTAACATGTATTCTTCACTCAAACCCTTCACTTATAGGGATACAAGCTTCTCCTATGCACACATATTCTCTCCACGTCTAGTTTCAAACTCTTCACACCTCAACACGATTTTCTCGGCTCATTTGCACTTAGCTCTTTTCAAATTCTTGCAATTTCAATGGTAAGAATGAACTCACATATAATCCTTATATATATTTTCAAAAATTTAGTGCATTTATTTCTCCTTCACCTACCAATAATCTTCTCATTAATCGACCATTTTCATTCTTTCCACGTGGTACATCTTCGCACCTAAGATGTAACCTTCTAGCGCGCCTTCCTACCTTCTAGCCACGGACTTCTCTTCAGCGCACCTCCATGCACCCGAGTACCTCACCAATGTGCCTTCCCTTGGTATCTCCCATGGCCCGTTCTTACCTTGTGTTATACTTGTTTCTTTATTCATCTCCACCTATGGTCCTCGTTTCCAGAAGTAATCTCTTTTTAACAATTCTCCAACTTCAATAACACCTGTAGTAGTTTGTTCCTTTCATGTGTACTTATTTTCAACAAATTCCTATACCTAGATATCAATAACCACCCCACACTAATGGTATGTGCAGTCCTCTATGCATAAAAATTCTTCAAATAATAATTAGCTTCTGGCATGCAAACATGCTTATTACACAAAAAATAACTAAATTGATAAAGCATAGTGACAAATAAGGAAATATAGTAAGGAAATACAAAATTGAAAACCCAATCTAAATGGCAACACTGCCTTATTAAAAACACCAAGAAGACTTATTTATAGTAGGGCTTCAGCCTACTCCCATTGAAGTACCCGGGTAGCACTGTTCCATCAAGCTCCTCTAATTGGAAAGCACATGTTTCAAGTATGTGAGTGATAACATACAACCACAATGACTAATGTACCTTGTGTTTTCCTAGATGGTGCAAAAACTTTGAATCATAAGGGATCACCATATGTCTAATCTTGAAATTTTTATCCTGATGTGCCTATCGTGCCATGCTTTCTAACTGAAATTTTCTTGTTTTTCATTCCAACATGCTATTTCTCATCACTCATCCAGCTTGATTAACTTTTCAATCTATTCTTCTAATGCTTGTTCATCAACTAGACGTCCAACGCACACAATACACAAAGAGGGTAGCATGAATTCCATTGGAAAAACTATTTTTCCCTAAATACCAACTGAAAAGGCATGGCCTTATTTAGCCACTTGTATGTTATTCTATACGCCCAAAGTACTACTGAGACACTTTATCATCCCAATCCTTCCTTCCAACATCACAAATTTTTGTCAATGTCGACTCAAAATTTTGTTGAAGGCCTGGTAGTTCCATTAGCATGAGGGTAATAGGGTGTAGTCTTATGGTGTACAATCATGAATTCATCCAACAAAATTATGATTATCTCATTAAGAAAATGTGTGCCCTTATCACTAGTCAAACAAAAAGGAAATCCATGCCTTGTAATAATATTTTCCCATAGAAAACGGCTGGGCATCTTTGTACAATCCTTTATAGGTGTTACTTCTACCCACATTATCGAGATAGTCTATGTAAGTAATGATATAGCGTGATCCAGATTCGCGCGAGGTCGGGGAAATAGGACCCACAAAATATATAGCCCATTTTTCAAATGGTTCTGCACTAGTAATAGGTCTTATGATTTAATCTAGCAAGTAAAATCTTGCACGCAATAGCGTCACCTATATAATGGCCACTTGTAATACCACCATGAGCTTCCTCTATGATATCTCGTGTACTCATGTTCTAGTACAAAGCGATATAATACTTCATCCCGACCTAACTTGTACATGTCACCGCTAAAAACATAGAGGGTTCCACACGTATAACAAGTTATTTATTCTCTAAGGATTTCATTCCTTCTGGTGCCATACCTATTCGTAGAACAACAAAAATTTCCTCTAATTATGATGGTGTGCATTGTAACCTATATAACTATGCATCAAGAATGGTATCTTTAATTACCCATGCTTATTCTCTTGATCGTATTATGGATAAATGGTTTGGTCCAGAATTACTTTTCCTTGGTTTTACCACAACTGTGAAATCAAATTTTTAAAATAAGAGTACCCATCTACATATGTGCCCCTGTAAAATGGGCTTGTTTACCAAATAATTTAATGCCATGTGATTTGTATAAAAGAAAAATGGTGTATCTATTAGGTACTATCTAAATTTATGTAGCACATAGATCATTGACAAAGCTTCACGCCCGTAGTTATGTAATTATAATTTGTAGGAGTAATCTTTCTAATAGCAAAGAAAATAGAATGATCTATAATACCTTCTCCAGGATGATCCAATACCATACAAATGGTCATGCCAGAGGCATCCACATGTCCATGAAATGGTTGGTCCCACAAAGGAAAGTGCAAAATAGGCGTGGTAGTAAGTTTCTCCTTCAATGTCTCGAATGCACATTGCTGCGGTTCTCCCCAGTAGAACGTACATTTTCCTTTCAAGAACTCTTCCAAAGGTGTAGAAAACTTGGCATGCCCCTTTATGAATTTCCTATAATACCCCATGTGACCCAAGAATCTACGCACCTCACTTTGATTGCAGGCTCTTTCAGCCGATAATGACCGCAACCTTAGTTGGATCAACAAACAAACCTTCCTTACAGTATTATGTGTCTTAATAGTATTCCAAATGGTTTAGAAAATATGCACTTCTAAATGTTCAAATATATACTCAACCTGTCTACATATTTCCAACATTTAGTGTAGATTGTCACGATGATCCTTAACCGGTCCATACACCATCCAATCATCTACATATACATGCAAGAAGTTGTGAATAAAATATTTAAATGCTCGAACAACTATGTGAAAAAATACAAAGCAGGTGCATTTTTCAATCCAAAAGGCATCACAAGATAGGAAAAGTTTCCCCATTTAGCAAAAGAAAAGTAGTCCTTTCCTAATCCTCCCGGAATCCTAACCCGATGATACCTAGAGAACCCATCTCGTAAATGAATAGATTTCGCGCCCTACAATGCCTTCTAGTATTTCCTCAATGAATGGCATAGGAAAGGGATTAGTCAAAATGCAACATTCAACTCCCCGTAGTCCACAAAAATCCTAATCGACCATCCTTCTTGATACGATCACCATTGGACTAAGCCATTCTGACTCTTCGAGGGGCTTGATAATTCTAGACTTCAACATTTTGCCAATCTCTTCTTTGACCTTTTCATGCAAGTTTGGGTTCATCCTATAGGGTCTCTTTCTAACCGGGCACACACCCACTTTAAGATTTATCTTCATCTCCCTAATGATTCATGCATGCCTTTAAGTTCATTGTACCCCGAGGGAATAAGTCCGATAATCCCGTAGTAACTCTATGATTTTTTCCACTTTAGAGTTTGACCAATAGTCTCCAATTATGGCCTCCTTAGGCTCAACATATGATCCAATATTCACTTTCTTTGTCTTCATAGGTTCATGATAGGTGCGTGTGGTCTTATCTACACTTTCCAACACCTCACACCTACATGCTAAATAATCTACATTCAGATTTTCTACTTCATCATCCACTAAGTAGACCATTTTTCCTTATCTTTCTCAAGGCAAGTACATTTAAGTAGTGTGGCATCTGTCTCTGTTTCTTCAACAAAATGTGCTCCTGATTTTCCTTCATAAAATAACTCTTGAATGAGTTCCTTTGCCTTGGCACTATCCCCCATAGTTAAGCACTTTATAACCTTTAATGCTTCTTCTACCAAAGGCTTGGTAGAGAAGAAGTCAAATGTTTGGGTCATTCCTGTAATTAAATCCTACCAATTTCTAGTCTCTCTATAGAGTTCTGCATATACATACTAAGCATGCACGTAACCTTGTAAAGTGGAATAAAATTTGTGCACCCAGAGTGAAGGTGGTAAAGTTTCTTTCCCTCTATCTAGAGTCTCTCACACTACTAAACGTGGTGCTGAACAAGTTGATTACCATGATAAGTGTAGATTTGAGTAGGTGCATTTCTCTTGAAGAACCTAGTAGCAAGAGCAATCCTAATTTCATTCCATCCTACAAGATTATCCTTGTGAACCACCCACCAATGCGTTGTTGTCCCGCATAGGGTATATGCTAGCATATTCCTTCTCTCTAATTGGTCTATCCACTATTCCTCCATGGCACACAAGAACACCATAGGGTCTCCTTTTCTAATGTAACATGGTACCGATTTGTTACCTATTCTCTTGATACAACATAGTCATGTTGTCCCTAGAAAACATGCTCTTTACTTTGTGCCCTACCAACTCATAAGTGTTATGAGCCCAATTATCACAAGGAACACTTGTAGTATCACTAATAGACTGTGTATCCTCCCATTTAAGGATTTATTCTTTACATGGCTCAAGCACCTATGGATCCCAGATGACACATATATAAATCCTATTCAGGTATTCCTCACTCAAGGGCTCAATATAGGGCATAGATTTTCCACTGTCAATAGGATAATAACTCATTCATCCTTTTTCAAAGCTGATATAACCCTTGTTGAACTAAAGATCGACATTATTTTCATAACACCAAAGAGGCCCTAGAAGAGATGGGAAGCTATCTTCTTCTACCACCGCTAAAACCTCAAAATCCCCAATGAACTTGGCTCCTTCTATAGTAATGGATGCATCTTTTAAAACTCTAATGGGAGTGACCTTAGTCCGATTAGCCATGAATAATACATTAGAGGATGGCTGCAATGGAGGTCTCCCCATTTGTACCCATGCATCTAAGGTAAGAAAATTTACTTCCATTCTTATATCAATTAATATATTACTCAAAAGCCACCCATCCACAACAACATTCAGAGTGATTTCCTTGTCATAATCTAGGCTATGAGGGGAAGATTTGCATGCAAGTTATGTCATCTAGTCTAAATAATTATGTGTGGAGTGTTTACCTTTAACTAATTCCCTAATAGTGGAATGATATTCTCTTGGAGCAACATTTTACACACTTCTTTCAAGTCATCCATATAATATTGGACCATATCTGATGCTTTATTTTGCTCCATATTCCATGATTGCTCCTTTAAATACTAGATTTCACCCTAAAGATTTATGAGTACCTCCATGGTTTCCTTATAAACCTCCTTCTGATGGGCAGGAACTGGGTATCATACATGTAGAACTTCCTCTTTAGTGATGGTAGGCTTCAGGTGCAATGCTTCTTTGGCAAGTGCTGCTTTAGCATGGGTAGTGATCTTTACTTGCAATGCCTTAGATTCTAGTTCTAACTTGGGCATCCAATGATTTTCCATAGCACACTGTATCCTAACCATCCATGCACCTTCATTTTCTTGTTTATGCAGTTTGAGAAGATGCTCATACAATTCTGAGCATTCCTTATAACTATGATTCTTTCCACAGAAAGAACATGTAATATTTTGAGGAAATTCACACATGTAGTGGTCGGAGATACACATGTATAACATGTTTTGTGAGGGAAGTCACCTCATCCACCACCACTTCCTCATACTCCAAATCCACCAGGTATCCTCGACATCTGTGTGAAATTATTTAAAACGCCCTTCATTCTGATCATAACATGCTTGATTTCGATCCCGATCTGATGCTCATTCTTACCTTTAGATTTATTTGAAACTCTTGTCTGTTGTACACCAATATCTATAATGTCATGGATCTGACCAATCAGCTGACAGGTCTTCCGTGTTGTGAGTCATGGACTTGCAAATTTCTGATAGCATGAGACGTTCTTCCTTATCATGCGTTGTAATAATGGGTAGTAGATAACATCATGGTTTAAAGGGCATATCTCACAGTCTAACAACAATGATGGTACTAATATATGGGAACAACTATCCTTTATGTGACCTTCCACTTCACAATCCATGCACCAAATCCTCGTGAGCATCTCATGTGTTGAATTTGCTAATAAATTCTCTAGCTACTTTGCCATAATCGCGATCTGTGCTTCTTTAAATGGGATCACCCCAATATCTATACTTCTAAGCGCCTCAATGCATAAATATACTTCAAGTGATTCACATGGATCATTTTATGTCTTATGTGATAGTGCCCTATTAAAAGGTGTAATCAGACCTCCAACAAACCCTTGTGCATGTTGGCTTGCATGAATATAGTAAGAAAGCTTAGATAACAACGTTTTGAAACAAGCATCATACTTTTTGACACTATTAGTAGTGCCTTGCTTAATATCCTTAAGCACACTTATAATATTATGCTCAAACTCGGGATATGAAATTCTTTAAGGAAAGCATTTTTCAAAGCTGCATAGTCTACGCAAGTCTGATCAGGGTCAAACTTTCTTTACCAACTATGTGTGCACCCTTGTAAAGTAGTAGCGAATTGACTTTCCCTACGCTTATAATTTGTGTTTCCTTTTGCGTGCCACTATATTTCACACATGTGTATGTGTTCAACATCATCCTTTATACCCATATACTTTGGGATATGAAGAGACATCTCCATGTAAATATTCTAGGGTTGGTGCGGAACTTGTCACCCGATCAGAACCTCCTATGTTTCCTTTACCTCGGAAACCACCAGATCCACCGAGAGATAGAGCCACCTATACCTCCTAATCCTAAACTTGTATTTGGGATCGAACCGGAAGATGTAATTTCCTATGTCTCGATAGTAGTATTGGCTGTGCACCCCAACAGTCTGTGAAGTGTTACTACTCCTAGAAGAGAGTCCAAAAATCTGTGCGCTTGAATTATGTGTGGATGATACACTCGAAAAGGTACTTCCATATAAAAAAAAATCCATTTGTGCTACCATCGCTATGATTCTTATATGACTCACTCTTGCTCTCTCATTACTTGAATTAGCTTGCTAACTGTTTGTTGTACTAGATACTAGAAGAGTGCAGGTGGATTCGGATGTGCACTCGTGACCTAGGTCATTTTTCTTTGGCATGCTTCTACGTTAATCGAGGGGGTTCCTATCATGATTTACCAAATGGGGGAGTTCCTAATGCTTGGGTTCCATGTCTTCTACGTGACCTTCAAATCCTTCATGAGTCATCTCTCTCCACAACGCCATTCGCTTTGCAACATCCCACTACTTCTCTATCTCCCTCTCACATGCCTCATTATACTTAAGAAACCTCTCCTCTCTCTACCTTTCATTGCTAGGTCTGCCATATTTCACCAAACTTGCTCTTGCCCCCATGTGTGGTGGGGTTTAGTTAGCCATCAATTTACTCTCCAAGTTCACGGCTACCATCAAAATTTTCATCACCGGTGGAATGCCTTGCAAGTAAGTTCACACGGGATATCGTAAAATTGGAATTCGGATACCTCTAGGCACAAATAAGTGGAAATTGAGTACTCCAAGATATAGCTATTTAAAACACCAGGGGAACCACGTATCCACTACATGAGTCCAAATCGAGATCAACTTCATTGAGGGTTCAAATATTTTCCCTGCATCTAGACAAGTGTGTGATACCTCCAATTCCATTTAAAAGCATAAACAACTAGCCACTTGTACAGTTCTATCGGAAAGATAACAAAAAATATCTTGTACAAACATTCATATAGATTTTACTCCACCCATGTGCATGCACGAAAATTAGATCTAGTGCTGAACCTCTATGAGTATTCTTCTTCTAGGTCATGTATCCACTCCTCAAAACTTACTAGGGTCAAGTGATATGTCTTCATCGTGAACCATTCGAAAATAATTGAAAAATAGGTCTCGGAAATGGTACTAATGATGGAACCTAAAATTTATCAATAAAAGCCCGGACATGCTAACACATCACTCGGCCTAGATCGAGCACTCACCCAAAGTGCGCAAAGGTACTAGATCTCTCTTAAGGGTTCTTTGTTGCAAGATTTTAGCATGATGAAGACTTAATGCCTTCAGATCCATAATTAATACAACATTCTATAGTGCACACTTAGATCTATATCTAAAGAATAACAAACTTGAATAATAACCATGATGAAATCAAACATGAACGAGTCAATTATACTCATGATTAATACTCGATTTAGTCAAAACACTTCATTATATTAAAAATGATAAATACACATAATCTCATTACAAGAGATAATACCATAGTTTATGCTTGGATTAGATTTGGTAGCATAACCTCATAGTAATTTAGTTCTCACACCTCTACTATACTATGCAGATCATTACATATTTATAAGGGTGGGGACTTTCCCTTCACCACTTGCATAACTCCAAAAATAGGTCACATGCTAGAAATAGCCATGCGCCTTTACAATCACAACCACACATGCAAGTGCACTAACAATAGATCTCTCCTAGTTAAGCTGGCGGTGACAACTATATTCTTAGCTCACACTCATGTAAATCGCTCCATATCCAATCTTCAAAAATATCCCGGGAGTGTCGCACACGTATTTATCCCATTTGTGTGATCTACACGCCATCTTCTAAAAATAGATCATAATCATGAAAGAGGATAAGTCCCAAATCTGTCTTTATCCTCGCCGCACGATTCCTTCCCGATCATCCCACCCCTTTGAATATTCTATGCTCTTCGCATGAATCTTTTATATGCCTTCTGCTAAGTGTTATACATTGTCTTCTCAACAGGTCTCATATGTTAAACGATAATCTAAAGATGTATAAAGGAACAAAAAAAGAGCTTGATGACAAAGAAGAAGATGAGAAATGATTTAAAGAGGCATGAAGAAGATATAAGATGTTGTGTGAAGTCTAAGAAGAATGAGAATCTGGAAGTAATACTCCCACTTATGCTTAATTTAATGAAAATCTTGGTGCCATGTCTTTCATCACCCTCCCTTGGGATGATTTCCTTGCATATATAAATGACAAAATGGGAGTCTTAAAACTTGAATATATGGAAAGAATCATGAGCAATATGCAAGGAAATTCTAGTCCTCAAATCTACCTCGAAATGCTGAAATATGTTGAAGCTTTGCAAGAGATGTATAGGAAACTTGAAGTAACCCATAGTAAGGAAGAAGAAGAGGAGAATTTTCCTATGGAGGAAGATCCTGAAGATTGTTCATACTATGCTAGTCTATTCATCCTGAAAGATTCTGAATGTTGTTGAAGAAAATCCTATCCTTGAGCCTTCCGATGAAGATCAAATCAACACTATGGAATATGATGAAAGGCAGGATGATATAGTATCAATTGAAGAATATATTATTCTTGAACCCTCTATTGAAAATAAAAGAAACACCTTTGAAGATGATGAGAAGGACATGGAGATGGAACCACCATTCATCAATTCATTCTGGCTTGAGGAATAACCCATTGGAGGAATAATATATTCAATAGAGGAAGATTCTTGTTGCATAATGGATGATTCAATGCCTTGAAGACTCCACCAATGATGAAGAAATACAAGATGACCGTTCAAAGTAAGCATGAATAATATCCTCTCAAATTTTGATCTTTTGATTAATGGTGAAATGGAGATATGTGAAGAAGTACATGAGATCAATCCTACATCATGGACCAAAGATGGTGAATTCAAGATGGTCATGGATGATTTGCCTTCCTATTTTGATCCTTCTAGTGATAAATAAATGGAAATAGTTGAAGAATAAAAATCCCTTCTTGATTCAATCATGGATGACCAAATAGAAGAGGCCCACTTCCTTTTTGAATCGAGGAGCAGAATGATCAGCATGGTGAGTATGAAGTATTTCATTGTCCATATGAGCATGAAGATTCAATAATAAATGATCAAGATAGAATTGAGAATTATTCCCATACTTCCACCCCAACATGGTCCTATGCTTCCCATCAAGAAGATGATATGGATTTTTAGCTTGAAGGAGTTCCCTTCCCATAAAGCATGGACCTCTTCTCCTTTTCAGAATGTGTGGTGAATAGAGTATGCTCGTGTTTGAAAGAGAGTGAATATTGGGCACTAGAAAGCATAGAAAGAGTAAATGGGGATGTTTCAAATGAATCATGGGCGCAGAGAAATCATATTTTCAACCATATCCTAGAGGTACAACATAAATATTATTCCAATGAGGATAAAAATGAGCCTATGGAAATTTCAGAAGAACTATCTATGCAAGATCTCTTGAAGGTTGTAGAAGAAATTGAAGATCCTTAACTCAGTCTTGAACTATTGACCTAGGCTATGGAGATGTAAGACATGTATGAATCAATTTCTACTTCCCATTTTGTTACACCAATTTTTTATTTTGAGATGACGCATTTGGATAATATTGATGACTTCCCCAATGCCTTGGTTGATGAGAGGGAATGTAAAGATATGTATTTTTCTTCCACATTATACAAAGAAGGTCATGAATGCAAAATAAGGAAGGTTCTCGAATCTCCTTTGGAATTCCTCAATCTTGAAGACAACATCTCTTCCATGGAGGAAGACAGTAGGGAAAATTTCGAGCTGATTTACATGGAAGAAAGTTGTTCAAAACAAAGTGGAAAGTGGCGAGAGCATTGGGAGTGTGTTCAAAATCAACTTGGTCACACCACTTTGGAATATTCTGGCATGGAAAAATGAGAGTTCATGTGGAAAAATACACTCAAGGGTAAAAAATGCCTCTCTGAAGAAATTAGGGGTTGCAAATTTGGAAATTATATCAAGATGGACTCCAAATGAATGGATATTGATGATAATTTCTCTGAACAACAAAGTATGGAAGTGCATGATTCTTATCAAAGAATTCAAAATCAGAGTATGCTCACCATTCTTCAAGCTTCGATATATCTTGAACATATCTCCATGTTGTAACATTTTCCCGAGGAAGATGAAGGGCTTTGATTCAATGATATAGCCTTTGTTTTGGAAAGTACTCACCTAGAGCAACATAACAAGATGTTTAGAGAAGTCCTCAAATGAGAAGGAAATCATTTTGTTCTCACTCCTCCTGAGTACCTTGCTAATATGGGAGATTATTTTAGGCTTCCATCTAAGGATGAAGAGTGTCTCCATGATGAGGTCAATATTTATAATTTTGAAAGTATGAAGGAATGGTGTATCATGCTCACAGGATATCAAGAGGAAGCCTCAAAAGGCAAGAGTTTCAAGAAGGTGAATTTTTTTCAATGGATGAAAGAACATTCTCAGTGTAGTGTGAGTATGAGGATGGAATCATGATCAATCTTATTCTTCTCAAGCCATGCAAAGCCATCACTAGAGCATGGTTTGATCAAATAACAATTTTTGTGGTTCGAAGGACAGACTTCAGTTCACTATTCCATGATGGCAAGTACTTTTCTCAACCCATTTCCATGTATGTGTATATCCTTCCCTACCTCTGTATATGTCCCTATGCTTGTATATGATTTCCATTTTTGTTGTGTCATGTTTTCCCTTCTAGTGTGTTTCCATTTTGTTGTGTGTGTGTGTGTGTTCTTCCTTTTAGGCTATCTCTTGCAAGTTGTATGTGACTCTGTAAAGCCCAATGGATAAGGAACTAGTCAACATATTGTAAATTGAGATTCTAGGATTTCTCATTTCACATACTTGCTTTTCATGGTCCATAACATGTCCCCAAGCTAGAACCAATTGTTGTCTGTAATATTTCTAGGGAAAAAATCACTATCAAGTAGGACAACGGTACCACAATATCAAAAATTTCAAATTCATACCTTCCTAAGACACCCCTAGGTCAGTTTATCCCAATCACCAGTCCTATTCAGGTAGTCTAATGATCCCAATGTGAATTTAAATTATTCCCCTAGGTGATTTAGGAAAGAAAAATCAGCCCCTAGGTGATTTAGGGTCTTATGGAGCATTCAAGTATTTGAGTAGTTTTGGGAAGGGCTATCATCAGCCTTCCTAAGACTAGTGCACTACCCCTGGAGTAGATTAGAGAATTAAAATTCATTATGGAGGATTATTCATGTACTATAAATTATATGGAGATGATTTGGAAATATTTAGGGAATATTTAGAGGTGTTTGATATAATTCACTAAGAGAAGTGGGTTTTGGTCTGAGCGAGCATGCATCGTGAGCGAGCACGCAACTTGTGAACAAGCACGCGCCATGAACAAGGACCTAAGCTTCAAAACAAGATTCTAAGAGACTTGTAATGGATAAAATCCACATCACATCACCTTACCTGCCACCTCATTTTGCCACTTCATCATGACCTAGCCCTAACCCTAAACTAACCTAATTAAGACCCATAACTTGGTCCACACCTACACCCATAACTAATGACCCCTTTCTCGCACCCAAAACCGACCTTCTAGTCATTTGACCAAGACCCCCAACTAATGATCTCTCGGGGAAAGCGATCTCTCGGGAGAAAGGGAAGGTGGGCTATTTTACTAAAAATAGCCTACTTTTTCCTTACCGATGCCGGTTCCTACTCGACCGCCGTCGGTTACGTAACCGCCATCGGCTCCCTGTAAATGGGCTCCCCGAACCAAAATCAAGGGGTGGAAGGATTTTGAATCAAGAGAAATCATTGGGAGCGATCAACAGAGTCCAGATCTTCACTTGACCGAGCAGAGACAAGTGAAGAAACCAGAAGCGTTTGCAGCAAAGGAGATCAACTTGCATCTTCGTCAAAACCAGTAAGTCACATCTTGCATGTCTTCTGTTATAACATTTCTTATGCCTTTTGAATCACAGTCCTCATAAATCCATTTCTGAATCCACTACCCAGCGTGCCATTTCATCTAACCATCATTCATCTACCTCTCATCACCTCATTTCCTAATATCACCCATTTACAGCCTTACAAATAACACAGCTACCAAACAACACAAACACCCCACAAAACAACCAACCTACAGATCCTAAACCCTACCGACATCGGTTACCAGAGACCGGTATCGGTTACCCTGACTACAACCAGAAATCAGCCTTTCCCCTATCCATTCCAACGAAGTAATTTAATTGATACTTTACAGTCTTTTGTGTTAATTCATATTAGCAGGGAAACTGACCACCTTCGAAAGGAAGTTTTATATTTCCTGGGCCCAAGGCAGTTTCCTCATTTATTGTTTAATCAAAATCTTGTGGTCTTGTGTTCTTATTTGCAGGTAGTCCTTCCAAGACAAAAAGGAGTTCTTCGCAGTCAACCTGATCTTTCTCTACGGTACGCGCACACCATCTCGACATTTAACAGGTATTCCTCCTAGCCCTAACCCTATCTGTTTCTAAAAGGAATGAAAGGATAGAAGCAACTCTATTCCCAGAAGCCGAAACATTCCGAGTGAAACATTTTGGCACGCCCGGTGGGACCCATTTTGGGTTTCTTTATTTCTTGCTTGCTCTCATATAGGGAGCATACTTGCTGTTTTCTTCTTCTAAAGATATTCATAAGGTTTTGTATTATTTTGGTAAAAGAACTTGCTTTGTTTTTGCATCTTGCATTAGTGAAAGTCATCTCTTTTGCTTCATCGAATATCATTGTCGATTTGGGTTTAAAACACGTGCATTGCATCCTTTCTTGTTGTTTTCAATTCTAGTGAACATAGATTAAGTAACAGGTCGTACACGTGGGGGTGATATCCACGGTATTGACAAGAAATTAATCTTACATTCACTGCACAACACATACCGAATCACTTCACAATTAACACAACAGCTCAAACATCCCCCTTTTTCCGCGGTATTCCTCCGCCCGATTGAGGTAACTTTATAAGCCAAAACAAACTTGACATTTCCCCTAGGTCTTGTTGTTTAGGATTCTGACATCATTCTACGTCTAAAGGCATAAGCCCACAAAAATTAAAATTAACCCTAGGGTTAGTCTCTGGATTTGCGTGTGCATCTTGCTTGTTTTCAAATTCTGTTTTCTCTGTCATACTTTGTCTTCTGTGATCAATAATTTGACAAATATACTAAGCGTTGTTAAAAATCAAATTAGCAGCCTTTTATACCTTGTTATCCTAGACTTTTGACACCGGCATCGGTTAACTGACCGACGTCGTCTATTCTCTGACCGACATCGGTTATTGGACCGATATCGGTTCCTGTCTTCTACAGCCCCTGACAAACCAGCAACCTGCCAAATTCATCATTCTGAGGTTGTTTCTGTTCTTGATAGATTGAAACCCTACTGTGAACTCCTGTCCATGGTTGTTATCACTCGAAAGCAAGCCGCCGCCATGGTTTCACATGCCTGCTCTGTGTCTTTGCCTGAATCACCCCCTTCACATTCTATAGGGAACCCTACGGACACCAGTGAAATCCCCAAAATTCCTGTGGGAGATAAGGAATTTGCCAAATTTCTGGATGCTAATCCTAGCGCTGTACAATACTATTTGTCTCATGCCCCTGACCGTACGCCTGATGGTCAGCTCCTTGTTGGCATGCCTATTAGTATAGCTGCTCATTTAGCTCCCACTCCGCCTGATAACACCGCCTTGCTTCCTGCACCTTTAGCCCCATCTCCCAATCCGACAGCTTCAGAGATTCATACGACTCAGATTGGCTTTCCTTTGGCTAATCTTGGACCCCACATATCATTACCACCGACTGCCCCTACCTCATCTCTCTTGCAGACTACTCCATTCATGACTTGTTCTCTCTGCCACCTATCCCACGCTTTCCTTCTCAAGCTCCGCCTACCTTTTCATTCCCATACACGTATCCAGTAACCTCAACACCTTATATGGGACATCCCTATTCTGTCACCTCAACATATTCATCCTCCATACCTTATCAACACTTAACCCCACCATTGTCCAGCGGAGGCCCTTGGCCCAATTTGCCTCCGTTTACCACAACCGCACCATCATCCCATCCAACCACGGATTTCATCAAACAAATGATGGACAAAATGCAAAATCTGGAGGCTTCTGTTTCGGGAAGTCGTAGCGCCTTGACATACGAGCAAGTTTGTCGGGAGCCTATTCACCCTTCTGTTCCCCTTCACTCATATCCTCCTCAATGGGAATTACCGAAATTTACTCGTTTTAATAGTAAAGAGGATCCTCAACAACACTTGCGATCATTTAGACATGCTTGTTATTTGATTGCCCATGATGATGCCTTGTTACTCCGCACATTTCCCATGTCCTTATCTGGACCCGCCTTGGAGTGGTACAGTGCTTTAACCCAGCACTCAATCTTCTCTTTTAACCAACTAGCCCAATCTTTCTTGGATCACTTCTCCATTAACATTGCTAAGAAAGTATCCATCACCGACCTTTATGCCATTCGACAATTCGAAGACGAATCTATCGCAGATTTCGTCGGACGATGGCGCGGCCTTATCAACCAACTTACATATGCCTTGCCTCGATGAACTTATCGAACTTTTCACGCGGGCATGTGCTAAGCACATTTCTCCTACTCTTCAAATTCAAACTTTCCGCACATTTGATGAGGCCTTTACCATGGCTCGGAAACTAGAAATTCGAGCCTTAGAAGAAGAGAAATTGCGGTTGCAACAAAAACCCCAATTTCCGAACTCCTGATTCTACCAATAAACCAAATACCACCACTCCTCACGCGTCCACTTCTTCTAAATCAAAAGGAGCTGTCCACGCGGTGATGGTCAAATCTCAAGCGCCGTCAATACTCCACCAAAACCACTATAAGTACAAAGCCGAGCCCATCAATTACACTCCCTTAGGAGAAACCTATGGCGTCATCTTGGAAAAATTGCTCAAAGCCGGAGCTATCACTTTGCCTCCTGTTAAACCTCACTCTGGGTTTGACTCCACCCGTGATACCTTCCTGGTACAAAGAAAATGACTTCTGTAACTTTCACCGCGTAAAAGGACATAGTCATGAAAACTGCAAGATGTTGAAAAACATAGTGCAGGAAATGGTTGACGCAGGGGATATAACCCTCGATAATCCTAATGCCCCTGCCAACCGAAATTTGAAAATCTTCAACAAACCATTCCCGAATCACTCTTCCAACAGCAACGTAAACCAGGATATCTTAGCCGAGGAGAGTGTTCATGAGATCCATGCAGTCTTTGATACCCAGCCCAAAGCCTCTATCGACAAAATTTTGAATCAAGCCTCTTCACTAACACAGGAGCCCGAACCTCCTTTACCACCATCGAACCAAAGCGAAATCATTCCTTTACCCATAAAGGAGTTAACTGCCCAGACTTCTCTTCCCATCGATGAGTCTTCTTATACCACATCCCTACAAGATTGCGAACGGATGTTATCTAACCTATCTATTTCCCAGATTTCCCCTTCTACCCCTCTTGCTGCACAAGAGGAAGGTACGCCACTCCTTTTGACATCCTTAGATGAGGAATCTCTTGCACCGACATCACCAAATTCTTTAACCATGACGGATCCTCTCGAACATGCCCTCTTACCTATTAGTTCTTCATCGCCTAAATCTTTTCAACGACCGGTTGACCTCTTGACATCTATTGATACAGTGCCTCATTTACCCCCTGTATCACACCCACAGTGGACCGGAATCACAACCCACCTTTCTTCCGTACAAAATTTACAATTCAAACCTGAAGACTGTCATTCTCCAGAAGATAGACGAATCCTATGGGAACGTTTGAGTACTCCCTATTCTACTCAAATGCAGATGACCGATCCCGATACCTCTACCATATACCCGAAGCGTTTACAGAAACTCAAAATGCCTGTATCCTCATTCTTACCCCCCGCATCTATACCAAGTATCCCATCCACCTCTATCCACCTAACCAAACCTTCCCCTACACTTGGGACCTCACCAATACCCAGTCTAACACACCCGCCTAAGCGACTAGATTTATCCAAAAATAAAGCCGCCCTGCCACCTAGGAGACACACTCAACCCGTGCCTCTATCACAATCAAAACCATCATCGTCATACCTACCTTCCATATTGGGACCTCATCCTTCCACCTTGCACCAATATATCATACCTCCTGCGTTTTCTTCAAAACGACCTACGCCTTCTGCACCCATACAGGGATCAAAGGGTATATCAACATTATCACCCCACGCATCCGGTCCACCAATCAACCCTAAACAAACTCCATCATCAAAGGATTTATTCTCTGCTACTCCCCTTTCTCCGTGGTTGTGTCCCACTACCACGTCATCTGTAGCTTTATCATCTAACCAGCTGAATGTAGCTTCTGCGCCAAAGAAACCACATTTAGTGAAAACCGCGTGTCAACACCCCTTGGCTAAACCACCACCCGCACGAACCAACCATACCCAAACATTATCGAAACCCAGACAATCAATACCCTCATCCTCTTCTGATTTTGACCCACTCAAAGGATCTTACGCCAAAATCCTTGCTATGTTAGTAGAGAATGCGACCATTTCCCTACCCCCACTTAGACCTTATGACCCGTCTAAACCTCGACCTATAGGTTATGATGAGTCTAAGATCTGCGCTTATCACCGCACACCAGGACATGATGTGGAGGGATGCAAAGCTTTAAAAACCATCCTTCGTCAGTCACCTCTCCCAGATAGAAAGGTTAAGAAAGACAACTTACGAAGGGAGAGACCTTTAGTTTCCATTCCCTCTCCTATACCATCTGTCCCCGCCTCACCAAGATCTGTCATTATTACAACCCCACCTCTTGAAGACCATGATTTGTCCCAACCATCTTCCTCATCTCAGGTCTACGAAATTAATATGATTAGTGTTGCTACTCGAGCGCAGAAAAACAATGAGAAAGCGAAAGAAAGCACACCTGCGTCCTCTCCTTCTCCGTCCAACATCCCGATTGCACCACCACCCAAAGTGGTTATTCGTGGACCTGCTTACCCCGTCTCTAATGGAGCTGCCCATCGAGCCATGATTAAACAGCTTCACCAATCACCCGTAAAAATGACACTATATGATCTCATTCAGACTTCTGAATCTCATCGACAAGCTCTCGTTGAAATTCTTCAAGGGATCGAGGTCTTACCTAATGAAACCCTGCCCGTTGCCTCCATTCTAACACCTAATCATGTTGCCTCTCTCACCAAACAACCCACCGCCCCAACCACTTCTGTCTCTGTACCACAAGCTGCTGCAGTCAGTTTCTCTGAAGATGAAATTGTTGACTTTGGTACAGAAGACCCTGACCCTGCCCTTTTCATCTCCGCTTACGTCCGGGACATTCGGGTACGTCGTGTTATGATTGACGGGGGCGCTAGCCTAAACATCATCTCTTCAAAAGCCTTCCAACAAATGAATATCCCTTCTAGCTACATGTGTGCCAACCCCATCATGTTGCGGTCATTTAATGATGCTATTACCTCTACCTTAGGCACCGTGATCCTCAACATTCGGGTAGGACCACGTACTTTACCCGAACTCTTCTATGTCCTTGAGGGAGAGTTCCAATATAATATATTGTTGGGTCATCCTTGGATCCGGGCCATGGGATGCGTTCCCTCAACATTACATAGATGCATAAAATTTGAGTACGAGGGGAAGTCCTACACCGTAAAAGCTGATCCTCCCCCCTTTAAAACCTGTAATATGTTATACCGCCCAAACGATGTGCTTGTACCAATCAAGACACCCGTTCATTCAACCCAACCATCCTCTTCAACTGTGCCTCAACCATCCACCTCAACCACACCTACGCCTTCAACTGATGAAACTACCGTCGCAAAAACCACTTCCCTTCCCGCAGCTAACATCCCGACCGCGGACCCCTTAGTAGATGTTTTTCAGCGCCTTACGCTGGGGGAGTATCGCCTATATAACGTTAGTTCTTTCCATACCCCACAGGAGTACGGACAGGTACATGCCCATCCTAACTATGACCGTCGTGTGGGGGAAGTAATCTCCTACGGACCACCTCACTGCCGCACTAACCTAACGTATGGGGGTGTCGACGCGTCTTCCGTTGCCCCTGAGCCTCCTCTTGGTGTGGTTCCTTTCCAATCCGATTTTCAATACCTGACAAATCGTCGCTTCGCCCTCACCTTCTTGACTCGCTGTGCTTGGAAAGGCTTTGGTTTTGGTCTTTATGAACAAGGCCGACATACGCTCATCCCCATCACCACACGCAAACATAATGATCGTAGTGGTCTCGGATTTCGGAAACACTTACATCGACAGAACCTCGTGACAGTTGCCTTCTGGAAGAGAATGACGTTACCCCTACCAAACCATCATCACCCACTTTGCCATCGTCACCCACTGAGTCGATAGATCACGAATCTATCCCTCCTAACTTTTTTTTTTCATAAATGCTATCTTCTTAGGTCCTCTCACTTATCAACGCGATAATGAGCACCCCTCTTCTATTCCCCTTCTATATCCAGACATGATTGAAGAGGACTCCCCTTCAATTAACGTTGTTGAGTGCCAGGATGATGACTCCATCCTCACTTACCTTGGCGCGGATGACTCTTATATTCAACGAGCCTTACCATCTGAAACCCAAACCATGCTGAACGAGTCTACTATAGAAATCAACATCCACACGGAGGAGGATCCTCACATTGTGAAGATCGGACAATCCCTTAACGCATCAGAACAAGTCGCCTTTACTACTTTCCTCCGTGCTCGCAACCAAGCTTTCGCTTGGTCCTACGCTGACATGCCAGGAATTGATCCTGACATTGCTGTCCATAACATTACACTGAAACCCGATTCCAAGCCAATTAAACAGAAATTGAGAAAAATGCATCCACGCATTGCCCTCTTGGTCAAAGAGGAGCTCCAACGACTCCTTTCTGTTTCCTTCATTCTGCCTATTGACTATCCTCAATGGATTTCTAACATCGTACCTGTCACTAAAGCGACGGGGGGACTTCGGATATGCACGGATTTCCGGGATCTTAACCTCGCTTGCCCTAAGGATGACTTCCCCCTACCTAGTATTGACCAACTTGTTGATCTCACTGCAGGCCATGAGATGCTCTCTCTCATGGATGGCTTTTCAGGATACAACCAAATTTTGGTTGCCCCTGCCGATCAACACAAAACTGCCTTCATAACTCCTTGGGGAACCTTCTGTTACCGTGTAATGCCATTCGGCCTTAAGAATGTTGGTGCCACCTATCAGCGGGCTATGACCTACATTTTTCATGACATTATGCACACAATCCTTGAAGATTACGTCGACGATCTTCTTGGCAAGTCTAAACATCGCAGTGAACATCTCGATGTTTTAACCATTATTTTTGATCGCCTGTTACAATATTCTGTCCGTCTTCAACCAAAAAAATGTGTCTTTGGTGTCCTTTCGGGAAAACTTCTTGGCTTTATCGTCTCTTTGCGTGGCATTGAGGTCGACCCATCTAAAGTCAAAGCTATTCTAGAAATGCCCCCACCTACTAATCTCAAACAATTGCGTAGTTTACAAGGTAAGCTTCAATCTATCCGACGTTTCATCTCCCAACTCTCGGATCGATGTCAACCTTTCCATCACCTCCTTAAGAAGGACATTGATTTTCAATGGAGCAAAGAGTGCCACCAAGCCTTTGAAGCTCTCAAAACTTATCTCTTGCAGCCACCCGTGCTTATCCCACCTCAAGACGACCGCCCTTTCTACCTTTACCTTTCCGCCACTGACCATGTTGTAGGGGCCATGCTTGCTTGCACATCGTGACTCTGAGAATAGAGAACAAGCCGTTTATTATATAAGTCGTACTTTGGTGGACTATGAGACTAGGTATACACATGTAGAAAAGTTGTGCCTAGCCCTATCATTCGTGGCTACCAAGCTCCGACACTACCTTCTGAATCACAAAACTTTCGTCATCACCAACACGGACCCCATCCATTACATGTATGCCAAACCTCATCTAAACCAACGCATCGCCCGATGGCTCATGCTCCTCGCCGACCTCGACCTTGAGTTCGTCCACCAGAAATCAATCAAAGGACAAACCATCATTGAGACCAACTTGCGGAAGCCCCTTTACCGGGGAACAATTTACCAATTTTACATTCCCGACGAACTCATCGCCACTCTTTCACTCAAGGAGGAGTCGTATCCAATGACTCTCTTCTTCGATGGATCCAAATGCCAACGCGGTGGAGGAGCCGGCGTTGTTCTTATTCCTCTCGACGCCGAGCCTATGCCTCTTTCATTCCGACTCGATTTCCCTTGCACTAATAATACAGCGGAATACGAGGCCCTTGTTCTGGGTCTCCAGGTTGCGCTGCACTTAGGTATCAAATCTATCAATATTTTTGGTGACTCTCAATTGGTAGTCAATCAAGTTATGGGCATCTACCAATGCAAAAATGAGGAACTTCAAAAATACAAACACTACGTGGATTCACTTCTAGCCTTATTTACTCATTATTCTATCCAAACTATTCCCCGCTCCACTAACAAATTTGCGGATACTATGGCTTGCTTAGCCTCGCAAATTCCGGCTTCATCAACTGACTCTGACATTTTCGTCTTGGTCCAACAACTCTTTGCCCCATCTTATTCAGCCCCGGTTGTTTGTATGATAAATAATGTGTCTGCTAATTCACAGGATACTTGGTATCACCAATTTCACGACTACCTTACAACCTCTGTTCTCCCATCTGACCTTACTAGTACTGGTAAACGCTTTTCTTAAACGTGTTTCTCGTTATGTAGTTATGGGGGGACTCCTTTATAAACGTGGCTTTGATGGCATCCTCCTTCGATGTCTCACCGGCGCGGAGGTCACCCATACCATCCAACAGGTCCATGATGGTATTTGTGGTGGACATTTTAGCGGTCTTGCCGTGGCTAAACGAATCCTTCGCCTAGGTTATTATTGGCCTACTCTCAATAATGACTGCCTCGAATATGTTAAGCGTTGTGTCATGTGTCAACAACATGCCAACCTCCAACATACTCCTAGCCATCCGCTACAGGTCGCACGAGATCTTTGGCCTTTCTCACAATGGGGTTTAGACCTTATTGGTGAGATTCATCCGTCCTCTTCGCAACGTCACCGATGGATTATCACAGCAACCGAATATTACACAAAATGGGTGGAGGCTATTCCACTCATTTCAACTAAAAAAGAAAAAATTGTAGAGTTCATTAACCACCACATTATTTGTCGTTTTGGTGTTCCTCATCGCCTGATAACAGATAATGGAAAATCTTTCAAAAACAAGTTGTTGCAAGACCTTTGCGACAACTTTGGCATCAAACTTAGCTTCTCATCACCCTACTATCCACAAGCAAATGGACAAGCCGAATCCTCTAATAAAACACTAACCAAAATCCTCATGAAAGTTGTCAATGAATCCGGCAGAAATTGGCATGATCACATCCCCTTTGCCCTTTGGGCTTATCGTACTAGTATTCGTACCTCCACTAATGCCACACCTTTTTCTTTGGTATACGGTACCGAGGCTGTTTTGCCTCTCGAAATACAAATACCCTCCCTTAGAATATCTCTTCAGGATATTCTCACCAACGATGATTTCCGCCAAGAGCGGTTAGCCCAATTGGAGCTTCTTGACGAACGTCGTCTTACAGCTCTTGATCACCTTCAAATCTATCAAAAACGCATCAAACGTGCTTATGATAAGCGACTTCATGAGCGTACCTTTAAGGTTGGTGATCTTGTCCTCAAAGAGAATCAACATGTCACCAAACTAGAAAAGAGCAAACGTGGAAAATTTGCTCCCAATTGGATTGGGCCTTATATAATCACTCACACCTATGGATCAGGCACTTATCGTTTAGTTTCGCTTAATGGTAAACCTGAGCCTGAGCCCCTTAATGCCTTGCATATTCGACCGTTCTACTGTTGAATTTAGTGTTATATCACTTCTTATCTACCTACTGCTCGTCCCTTGAGCTCATTTACCGCTACATACCCTTTGTTTTCCTACACCTCATAATAAAAATCAAGCTCACATAGTTTGATTCTCACCTCACCTAAACGATGCCTTCCCCTTTTTAGTCTAGTCCATGACTTCAAAGTATTAAAATAAGCCGTATTCTTATGGGATTTTCTTGAGTCAAACTTCCTACTAAACTAGATGCTTCACGCCAAAAGAACATCTAGTCATCTAAATTAAATATAGACTGCTCCCTCGAAGGACAGCTATATGCCGAACTATTGCTGCTATTATATATAGACTGCTCCCCCGAAGGACAGCTATGCACTAAAATCATATCTGCTACTATAAATAGACTGCTCCCTCGAAGGACAGCTATACACAGTCAGCCTTTATCAGAAGCTTCTCGCATTGATCAGCTTCGTGAAGACCTCAAGAATAATACAATCAATATCCCTTGTAGACTTCCCGCATCGATCAGTCTACATTCAATAAAATAAAAGCCTCATTCAAAAGAACTTTTGAGTCATGGACTTGTCTATTTAGGGTAGGTTCTCTTTCGTCAGAACACTCACTTTGTAATGAGTTCTCCGTACCTCAACTATACCATTCACCTCACCTCACCATTTATTCAACTCAAGGGACGTGTCGTACACCTGATAGGTTGTGATCATACAACTCTTTTCACCTATTGACTTCTCGTCTATGCACCGGTACCTAGGGCTTCAAGTGCGTTCTATGTTGTGTGGTTTGTTTTGCTCTTTTCACCTACGGAGCAATCTTTCCTTTTTTGCCTCGCATCTAGGATTGTGTGTTGATCTTAATCAGGACATGGTTCCCTACCACTCGG
The DNA here is from genome assembly GCA_018340775.1 of Taxus wallichiana var. yunnanensis. Lineage (NCBI taxonomy): Eukaryota > Viridiplantae > Streptophyta > Pinopsida > Cupressales > Taxaceae > Taxus > Taxus wallichiana. The sequence goes on from CM031244.1 coordinate 170,125,194, forward strand.
GTAGGCTAACTTTCGCTTCTCTTGTACCTTTTACAACGTCACCAATTCGTTGCCAACACCATCAACCTTACCTTACCAATATTACTATCAATACCTTTACCAACCAACCAATCGCCTAACCATACCTAAATTGCCTGAATTCACCTCTCCCTGGTCCTAAGGGAGAACTACATCGGTCTGAGGCCCCTCCTTGCTTTGTGCAATGGGCTATGTAGGCAGCACTTCGGAGACATGGGGTCTCCCAAGGTTAGCTCGACCATCCCCTACCATAACCTATCATGTGTGGTAAATATAAATATTTTTGTGTATTTCTATTTAATCACATTCCTCTTTATCCTTTTTCAAAACACCGAAAGTCAAAACGAAAACATTCTTATTATTATAACTCAAATCAACATACATATCTCGTTTTATTTAGATGTTAAACAAATACATCTTCTCTATCATCGACACGCAGGTCGGTACTCTTATTTATTCTTATACCTTGCTAACATTTATTTAGACCCTCACGCCTCATCCCGAACCCGGTGATGATCGTGATTGTCGACGCCTTTCGCCAGGCCTCTCTGTCCTCAAAGGTACCACGGCTATTGGTACCGCCCACTGATCTGCCAATCTCTCCTGTAACATATGAATACGCTCCCTCGCATGGAGATCTCTCGTCTCTAGTCCTTGTGCTCGTGACTCCGCAACCACTAACAATCTTCTTGCCTCATTCACCTGCGTTTGGAGCTGCTGAACTAAACTCTGTAGACGATCTCTCTCTGCTGTAATCACAGCTATGTCAGGACGATCACGTATACCTCGCAGCTCCGCTACCCACCATAATCTATAGGCCTCTGTCGTTCCTGCATCCATTACCCTGCGATCGGCGGCTATTTCCTCTGGCCCTTCTGGAGGTGTTGGCCGGGGAGGTGAGAATGCTGCCTCGGCATCGATCCTCATATATGGTCTATAAGCCTAGGGTATATCCTGCACAAATCCAAATTGTCGCCGCACGCGATCTAGAGGAATCCTCTCATACTCACCCGGCCTGTGCCCTGCGATCCACCTCAATCGCTCTACACCCCTCAACTCCTCAGCTATGTTCTCTGTTACCATATAGTTTCCGTATGGCCTCCAACAGATATCCGCAATCGTCACCATCTCCCATACCTGCCTATAATACTCAATGTCACCCGTCACAGCCTGGGATCTTGCCTCTTGTTCTGTTTGGACCCATCGTCTGAATCCCAACCTTTGTACTCCGGTCTCTCCTGACTGGATGGGTCGGCCTATTGGTCGCACACAAACAATGTGCTCATAGGCCCAACAGTGTAATAAGTATGAACAATCCAGCGTCGTCCTGTGATTTCACCTACAAGCCCATAGACCCCTGTATAGCTCCGCCAAATATGCAGGTGCCCATGCAAAAGTCACGTTCCTTTCTATCATCTCCCAAATAACACACATCAATGCCTTTGGAAATCTTCCCCCATCCGCCCTCGGTAACGCGTAATACCCTACCGCTATCATTAATATCACTGCTAACCTTGTCTCCTCAGGGTGTGCTGCATACATTATCCCATATGTGAATGACAAACCTCGCTGTGTTAAATCTCGTGCGTATGGACCAAATACTGCTGTTATCGCTCCCCGTGCCGCGCTAGGTAATGCCTGATATACTGGTTTTCCTGTAATTGGGAGTCTCAAAATACGGAACACATCTTCCAATGTTACTGTCATTTCCCCTGTTGGCAGATAGAAGGTATTTTTCTCAGGATTCCATCTTTCAATCAACGCCTGCAACATAGCATGGTTCCGTGCAATTCGTGAATAATAGCGGATCCCACTTAACCCCAAACGATTTATCAACATCCATTCAGCTGGTGTTACATCCGCTCGGATTCGTGACAACAACGCTGGTACACTATCATTCATCCTTAGCCCTGCCTCTGCCTGCATACGTCACAAAAACCAATAACTGTTCAATAAATCAAATCACCACGGTTTTTTTTTTTTTTTCTCACATTCTGGAAGTTCCTCCAGTAACCGGTACCGGTTATAAGTAACCGCTATCGGTTTAGTAACCGATATCGGTTATCCCTAACCGGTATCGGTCACTGTCAATTATATGCACCTTGCCTAAAAACAACCACCTACGACAAAACATTGATCGTTTATTCCGCTCGGTATACACAGACATACCTGAAAACCCCCGATTATCTACCCCATAACACTCACCTCATCTATAACCCTTGCTATCACGTTTTCTTTCTCATATCTACCCACTTACTCTCCCTCAGCTTATTCCCAAAACATGCAGTAGTCAAATCACAAACAAAACGTTACCTCTTGGGTTGCAGTAGCTTGAGGTGGCCCTTGTCTTCCCTCTTGTCCCTGCCTGCTGGATGTTTCTCCTCGTCCTGCCATTATCACCACCTTTTTCAAACCTGCCTTTCTGTCTTCTGAATCTCAGATCACAATCACTTTCCCTGTCTCTTTACTCCTAATCACTCAAATCTCTCATGCAATTACATGTCCCAGTCGTTAAAACAGCGTCGCATTCGCGTATTTAACATCTTGCATGGCTCTCAAAATCAGAACTTCAGTTGCCACCTACGCCTTTTTTATTTTTAGAAAAATCTCATTTTCAAATAACCGGTATCGGTTCCCTAGCCGATATCGGTCTATACTATACCGACATCGGTTATGTAACCGACGTCGGTCACACACCTGCCTTTTTGAAACATGGTTCTTTTCTTCATTTTCTACCTAATTTTTGTCGCGCCCGCCCTTTTTCCTGCATAAAAACACCATTATCCATATTTCTCCATCCACCACACATATCATTACAATTTCATTAACATCGTCTATTTTACAAAAACACACAAACCATCAACTAAGGATATCAAAAAATTATTAATCTATACATCATTTGGATACAAACTCATCGATACATATATAACAATGTCACAAAACCAAGCACCAAAACATGCAACATTTCTCATATAACATGCCATCCATATATATACATAAAAGACATCAACATCATCCATATATCAACATGTCAATTAAACTCATCATACATTCTATATATCACAAACCATTGACGAAATACTTAAAAACATTTTGAACACCGCATATGGATCAAAACATCATCTCTATATATATATACAAGTTTTCAAATATACACTGTGCCCTGCATCGGGGCCTCTGTGATCTCATAATCCAACAAAGCCGGCACGCAGGCCGCAATAACTATCAATAATCTCGACTCGGCTCGCAGGCCGGTCCCTCATATCAAAAATATACTCGGCTCGCAGGCCGGTACCAACTGTACAACCCGTACTCGGCTCGCAGGCCGGTATACAATAAATGAATGAATGAATAAATGAGTAATATGTAGGCACGCAGGCCTCTATAAACATAACCGGTTCGCAGACCGGTGCCCATATCCAATATACAAATACAAAAACCATGCCGGGCTCCCTCAGCTCTCCCCACCGCCCTCAGCACCTCTCCCCGCTGGTCCCTGTGGTGCCTCTCGCCTCCTGCCTGTCACAGACACGCCGGCTGTGGCTGCACCTCCCTGAGATCTCTGGCTGTGAGAGGTCTCTGCTCTATGAGCTGCATAAGGCTGATACTCAACTCCGGTACCATCAAGAATATCCTGATAGTATCGGGCCTCCGCTCTAACCTCCATATAGCGCTCTCGAGCCACTGAAGGAGCTGGGGCTGGTCCCCTGGCACCTAATACTAATGCCCCCGAGCTCTTTGCCGTGCTTTGTGCTGTGCTGCGTGGCGCGGTGGTATCGGTGGTACTGGGCCGTGGCTGTGCACTGCTGCGTACTGTGCTTACTGTACTGCACTCGCACTGTGGCTGTCTTTGGTGGTGGTGGTGGTGCTTTGCCGTGCTCGTACTCGAGCTGGGCTAGCTGCCTCGTAAGACCCTATTCGTGCTGCTGCAGCAGCAGCAAGCTGCCCCTGTAAGAGCTGCACCTGACCCCTGAGCTGATCTCTCTCTGCCGTCACAGCTGCCAAGTCTGGCTGTGCGGGCTGTGCTACCCTCGCCGCTCTCTGACCAGCCCACCACACCATGTATGCTCCTGTACAACCAGCATCATCTACTGTGTCATCTGCTGGCCTCTCAGCAACCCAATCTGGATCCAAGGGCTGTGGTGCAGGTAGTGGGGCCTCTACATCATCCCTCCTGTACTGAGGGAAGGGAGGTGGCTCGTCCTGTCGCAGCCCCATCTGCCTGCGTACCCTCTCTAGGGGTATCCTCTCGTACTCTCCCGGCCTCCGTCCTGCTATCCAGAATGTGTACTGGATCAGACGCAACTGTAAGCGGGCTCCTCCGCGAGGGTGATGACCTCTGTAAGGTCTCCATACAATATCTACCGCTGTCAGGCCCTCTAATAAATGCCTGTAGTAGGCAACGTCTCTCCCCGCAAGCACTGCTCGTGGCTGCCCCACGACTCCCAACCACCTCTGAAAGCCGTATCTGTATATAACCTGTGGCCCTGGCTGCTGGGGCAGCCCTACTGGTCTGATGCATATGATGTGCTCATATGCCCAACAGTGAAGTAAAAAAGTCGAACAAATACCAAATCGCCGCATCCGGCGATAACCCCAGAGCTCTCTGTATAGCTGCACCAGATACACTGGTGCCCACGCATAGCAAGTATGCTCCTCCACCATCTCAAGCAACACCCCCATCAATGCTCGTGGAAAGCGGCCTCCCTCTGAGTCCGGGAGGGCGAAGCAGGTGATCCCAATCATCATCAGCACAGCCAGTCGTGTCTCGTGTCGGTGCGCACGGTACATGTCACCATACCCGATACTCGCGCTGTGATAGGTAAGTCGCGCGGCTGCATCTCCAAAAACCTGCAGGATGCTGTCCATCGCTGTCTCTGAATCTACCTGGAAGACTGCCTCTCCCTCGATCGGCAGTCGAAGGATGCGATACACATCCTCCAATGTGATGGTCATCTCTCCGGTCGGGAGATGGAACACATTGGTCGCCGGATCCCATCTCTCGATGAGGGCGACCATCAGGCTGTGATCTCTATCAATAGCTCTGTATCGCTGGACTCCGCCGAGTCCCACCTCGCGCATGATCACCCAATGAGCCGCAGATACGTGTGGCCGCATCCGCACCAACAGCGGGGGCATCCTATCCCGCATCGTCAACTGCTGACGTGCCTGCAAAACCAACCCACATCCTTAGACCTACTCTTTATCACAACATCTACTTTACCCTCTAAACCCCCTTTTATCCCCCCGACCACACCCCAACTCTATACCACCCCCCTCTAGCAACCTACCTTCAACCACCCAACCCAAAACCCACCCAACCCCAACCCACCCAAACCCATACCCTACCCCAACTCAACCCACCCAAACCCAACCCTACCCATAAACCCAAACCCCCACCCAAACCCACCCAAACCCCAAACCCAACCCCCAACCCAACCCCACACCAAACAAATCCCAACCCAAAACCAAACCCCACCCAAAAACAAACCCACCCAAACCCAAAAACAAACCCAAACCAAACCCACCCAAACCCAAACCCAAAACCAAACCCAAACCCAAAACAAACCCACCCCACCCCACCCAACACCCCCCCAAACCCACAAACCCAACCCAAAACCAAACCCACCCCACCCAAAACAAACCCCACCCACACCCCAAAACACACCAACACAAAACAAGCCCAACCCAAACCCAAACCCACCCAACCCCAAAACAAAACAAACCCACACAAACCCAACCCGACGCCGCCGGCCGATACGACGACCGCCGGTCCATCCTAACGCACGCACTGTCCCACACTGATTTGCGACCGATGCGGTCGCTGAAGAACCGACATCGGTCGCTGTATTTTACCGGAGCCGAACCCCGCGCGGCCCCCCACCCACATTTTTGCATTTTTCTACTTATCTACCCACCCAAACACCCTAAAAACCTACCCACCCAGCCGCCTTGCCCTATTTTACCCATCTATCCTCTTCGTTTTTCAAATTACGTCCATTTACTCATTATTTCCTAAAACATGTAAATTCCTACCCAAACCCCCAATTTAGCTTAATACCATTCAAATGCACAAAATAAAGAGTTCCGAACCTACCCGAACGACGACACGTCGTCGTGGTGGGATGGGTGGTGGTGGTCCAGCTGGTCCACCCCCCCGCTCCTCCCCGCCCGTGCCATAGCTCCAATTCTGATCTGCTGGGTCCCCGGCCAATCAACTGCTGCCTCCTCCTCACTCGGGCCCGCAAACAACTCACTCCTCTAGCAAAATAGCTCCACCTCACTCAATAAAACCTCCAATCTCAACTCTCCACGTCAGACAAATCAATTTGGTTTTCAAATAACACAAGTGACAATGACAAGCCGTATTTTTCTTTTTATAGGTTTTTCGCCCTTAACCGATATCGGTTTCATTTTGCCCTAATGAACCGGTATCGGTCCCTTAACCGATATCGGTCATGTAGAATCGACATCGGTTTTTCTTCCAACTTTCCCCAATTTTTTGCCCTTATTTACCATTTGCCCCTTTTTAACCACATATCGCCTATATCCACCTTTGCTGAACACCATTTGTTTACCTATTCGGCCCGACCCAAGGCCTCAACCTACCTATTCGGCCCGACCCAAGGCCTCAACCTACCTATTCGGCCCGACCCAAGGCCTCAACCTACCTATTCGGCCCGACCCAAGGCCTCAACCTACCTATTCGGCCCGACCCAAGGCCTCAACCTACCTATTCGGCCCGCCCCCAAGGCCTCAAGGCCTCAACCTACCTATTCGGCCCGACCCAAGGCCTCAACCTACCTATTCGGCCCGACCCAAGGCCTCAACCTACCTATTCGGCCCGACCCAAGGCCTCAACCTACCTATTCGGCCCGACCCAAGGCCTCAACCTACCTATTCGGCCCGACCCAAGGCCTCAACCTACCTATTCGGCCCAACCCACGGCCTCACCCTAACCATTTGGCCCGACCCAAAGCCTCAACCTACCCCCCCGGCCCGAGCCAAGGCCGCAACCCAACAACCTGGCCCGACCCATGGCCGTACCACCTCAATACCTTACCTAAAATCAACACCATACACTTTTATCCACCCATCCTGTAGTTTTTTGTTCAATCGAGCTCACCTGTTTGTGTTTTAGCATGATTAGGGTCCTTGACTTGATCTGTCGACCAACTTTGCCTAGACCTAGACCGTGACGTTTATCTCAACCAAACCAACCATTTGGTACTGCCGAACATGCCTAAACGTTCCTGTACCTTACCTGTTATATACCCTGGAGCTACTTCCTATGCCTTGGATACCAGGATTATATCACCCTTGTTTGGATAAACTATCGACCTTTGCCTATGCACTGCTGGTTTGCTCGTCAAATCATGTACCCTAGTCATACGATTGCATTTCAACATGCGTCTGCTTCCTTGGACCTACCCCACCACCTTACCATCCCCTCTACACCATTTACCCTTTATCAACCCTATCCCTGATTTCACATTCTCTCAATCTGTGATAGATTTGAGGGGGATTACCTATACCCTTAACAACGGAAACCACTTCATATTATTGTCCGTGCAGCTTTACAAAACAAGCTACACGACAATAAGGGGCTAATGTAGACACCAAATTTGTGTCTTACGACCCCTTGTGACCCGCATCTCATCTCGCAATATAACCTCATCACCTAAACCTTACACAATTATTTATTAATTACCTTGTAATGGATAAATCCACATCACCTTACCTGCCACCTCATTTTGCCACTTCATCATGACCTAGCCCTAACCCTAAACTAACCTAATTAAGACCCATAACTTGGTCCACACCTACACCCATAACTAATGACCCCTTTCTCGCACCCAAAACCGACCTTCTAGTCATTTGACCAAGCCCGCAACTGATCTCTCGGGAGAAAAGCAGGGAAGGTGGGCTATTTTACTAAAAATAGCCTACTTTTTCCTTACCGATGCCGGTTCCTACTCGACCGCCGTCGGTTACGTAACCGCCATCGGCTCCCTGTAAATGGGCTCCCCGAACCAAAATCAAAGGTGGAAGGATTTTGAATCAAGAGAAATCATTGGGAGCGATCAACAGAGTCCAGATCTTCACTTGACCGAGCAGAGACAAGTGAAGAAACCAGAAGCGTTTGCAGCAAAGGAGATCAACTTGCATCTTCGTCAAAACCAGTAAGTCACATCTTGCATGTCTTCTGTTATAACATTTCTTATGCCTTTTGAATCACAGTCCTCATAAATCCATTTCTGAATCCACTACCCAGCGTGCCATTTCATCTAACCATCATTCATCTACCTCTCATCACCTCATTTCCTAATATCACCCATTTACAGCCTTACAAATAACACAACTACCAAATAACACAAACACCCCACAAAACAACCAACCTATAGATCCTAAACCCTACCGACATCGGTTACCAGAGACCGGTATCGGTTACCCTGACTACAACCAGAAATCAGCCTTTCCCCTATCCATTCCAACGAAGTAATTTAATTGATACTTTACAGTCTTTTGTGTTAATTCATATTAGCAGGGAAACTGACCACCTTCGAAAGGAAGTTTTATATTTCCTGGGCCCAAGGCAGTTTCCTCATTTATTGTTTAATCAAAATCTTGTGGTCTTGTGTTCTTATTTCAAGCAGTAGTCCTTCCAAGACAAAAGGAGTTCTTCGCTAACCCTATCAACCCGATCTTTCTCTACGTACGCGCACACCATCTCGACATTTAACATGTATTCCTCCTAGCCCTAACCCTCCATTGAAATCAATTAAGCATGATAAATACACAAAGCTTATTATAAATAGATAATGCCATAGTTTATGCGTGCATTAGATTTGGCAACATAACCTCATAATAACTCACTTCTTACATACTTGTCCCTATGCTACATAGTTCACTACATATGTATAAGGGTGAGGACTTGCCCTTCACCACTTATCTAATCCCAAAATAGGTCGCATACTATTATTAGCCATGAGCCGTTACAATAATAACCATACATGCAAGTGCGCTAACAATAGACTTCTTCTAGTTAACTATCAGTAGTAAATATATTCTTAGCATGTACCCATGCAAGGAACTTCATAGCCAATCCTCTAAAAATACCTAATGTGTGTTGCGCAAGTTTTTAACCGGTTTGTGTGTTTGGCACGCTATCTCCAAAAATAGATCATCATTTTGAAAACGGATAAGTTCCAAATCTATCTCTTTCCTCAGCGTGTGATTCCTTCCCGATCCTCCCACACTTTTGAATGCGCTCTGCTCTTCTACGCAAACCTTTTGTATGTTTTTCACTAAGTGCCATATTTTAACTGACCAACATTACCCCACACTAATTGCATTTCCGCCTTGACAATGGTTGTCTCCAAAATGAATCAAAGAATATGAATAGAAGAATAGAAATAATTTTTATAAATAAAAGAATGTCTTTACCTTGCATTAACCTAGGAAGAATCAATTCTAGATATTCTTATTTTATTTCCACCTCTAAAGTCTGCCAATCATTGAGCATGGCCTCTACCTTTTCTAGGATATCTACTATAATTGACTCTAGCTCATATTTTGTAATTTCTCCTTTCTCATTCTACAAGACAAAAACAATGCTAGAAATTATAGTCATTCTTCCTTCTAATAAGTCCATATTTTGCGCAATGAGTTTCCCAAGCTCATCTAGCCTTTCCTTGTGTGGTTCTTGTGCTACTGTAAGGGCCTCACGCTTCTTCTTGACAAGCACTAATCATTCCACATGACCTAAGGTATCATCCTTCATGGATTTTAGGACTTCATTGTCCTCTACCATGGTCTTGGTTCTTATAACGACTTCTGGGGCTGTACAAATATTCATCACCTAATCTACTTTCATCAGTTCCTCCCCGCAACCTTTGGATAAATTCCTCATATGATGTAATCTTACTCATCACCGAAGCCTTTTCCCTCTCTACTTCCTACTTAGGATTATTTGGTGCTAGCATGCACAGAGTTCCATCTTCAAGCACCAAGTCCACCAAGGTTTGTACATAATGCATTCGAAGGAAATATTTTGGGTACCTTAGGCTCTAAGTGTGGCTTTTCTTTCATGATATTATCCCTAATTTCCTATGCCATGCTGATGAAAATAGTGTTATTCTTCTATGCCAAGTCTTTTTCTTGCTTTGTATGTGCACTATTTCTACATCCTTAGTTTTGATTTATTCTCGTAGTTCCCTAATTGTTGCATCCTTATCCATATTTCATCGTGCCACCTCTGTTGATAATTTTACTAAAGCATTACTCACTTGTTCATCTAACATAACAGTAGGCTTTACTGTTATGTGTCTAGCATGAGGCATATTATTCAACCTCCATGATACACATGACTCTTCACATACATCAAAATCTAGTTCGTCCATGTGTGTGTGCATAGACCATGACAACTGCTTCCTTGTGTGCATGGTTACCATATCTTCATCCATCAACTTCCACTCATACTACTCCTTTTGTGTCACTATGCTTTGAAAATGGGTGCAAGAAATTTTACATGTGTCCTCAACAAAGCCCATGACCGATGCAAGATACTCTCCACTTGTCCTCTTAGATCTTAGACCTTTAGGAACTTGAGTGTCAAGATTGAGCTTGTTCTCGCTATACCCCGAGCTTGAGTCTCTTGCCTGTCTCATCTACCTCCTTTTCTCCTTCTCCATACATTGTTTCTTCATCCTTTGGATCTTCCATGTTATCTCGGAGGTGTAGAGGATTCGGGCACGCTTTCCTTATACTCTCCCACCTCCTCGTTTAGCTTCAACTTCCTTATTCTCTTCTCAGTTGTTTCCTTTTGTGGAGAGATTCGAGGTGATTTGTGCACTGATTTTGGAGTAGCACCTTGGGTCCTTTTTCTCCTAAATACCATTTTGAAGTGGTAATCTCCTTTACTTGCATCCAAGTCCTCATCATCTCCTTCTTGTGGCTGGGGTGGAGTAGTCACATGCTCAACTTCTTCCCTATCTATAGGCTACCTCCTACCTTTGTGCTCCAAACCACCACTATCTTCATGCTCCTCTTCTTCATCATCTACTTCTATTGTCTTTGTGGGCTTAGGTGTTGGAACATTTTCCATTATATGCTTACCTTTTGGTGGCCCTGGGAGCACGAGCTCATTATCCACATACTTATTGTTCTTTAGTTTGGGCTTAATATAAAGGTACACAAGCACTACTCCAAAGTGTCCCCAACTACCAAGCTTACAGGATTCATGCTTATAATATTTGAGATAAGCCTCTCAATGTAGGTAGTTCATCCGAGATATACATATGTCTTTCTCAGAGTGTGGTAGTCACAATAGATCTTATCTGTAATGAAGCTTAGGTGGTGCACATCTATGAACCGGTGAAGTGATGCCTGGAAGTAGTGTGCTATGAAGGCATATGGTAGTTTGCACCAAGGGCTCTAAGCTCCATCCTTCATCACAAATCACACAATGTAAAAATGTTGGTAGACTACAAACTATACTACCTTACCCACCACCGAAGGAAACTCCTTGGGTATGTGTCACTCATCTTTAAACTCCATGCGCAGAGCCTATCATACCAAATATCCACCCTCTCGCTTAAATGGCCCACCCATGGTACCTTCACATAAGTATTTACCAAATCTTTCAGCCAGAGATTTATGTTCCATGGGGTAATCCCAAATCTTCTCCTTTGGCCCATCGACACTCCAATATCCATAAACACCAAAGACAATAAAATAGTGCCAAAACTAATTCTATCACATGTACATGCTTCTTCAATGATTGTCTTTGCTATGTGATCCATGATATTGTAGATCACTCCTTGAGACATCTTCCTTGCAATGTGTAACCATATTGTATTCACCTGAGACCACCTTTCTTGGTCATTCAACTTTTTACAAGATGGGAAGTTGCTTGTACTACTGGGTACTTCTTTAATTTATCAATTTACATGTCGTATGGACCTTTGGTATATCCTAACTCATGTCTTGTCTCCAAGATCACTACTTTATCTTTTAAGTCACTCTCCAGATCTGATCCCGAGGCCCTTAGTCCTCAAGTTTCGTTGAAATCAAGGTAGCTATGATTCTAACCCTCCATTTGGAAAAGTAGAAGAAGTCCTCATGGACTCTGCTCATCAACCATCAATACAATGGTTCATACTTTCCAAAGTATGGCATCTCATACAATTGGTAGACTCCAATCTGCTTTAGTAACTTCTCACCAATGTCATCATACATTGGCATATCTTCTGTTGTGCGCTTGTTCATTTTTGTGCTCAACAACACATCTAGTTCCTTCTTATTATCTGATGTACGATGGTTGTAATCACTGATTTTACATTTATGGATGTGGGAATCCCATTCTTGTCCCACGATCATGCCCTATGGATACTACATTTATGAGAAATTACTCTCGGGAGTAATTTATTCTTCCACTTTGACCTTCTTCTTCCCTTTTACTCCTATTGCGGGTGCTTTCTTTGGCGCCATTTAAAAATTTCTCCTTTCTTCCCTCTATAATGAGCAAGTTAAAACCCTAGTTTGAATCACCATTCCCTAGTGGAAATTGCATGTCGTAGCTCTTTTGTAACGTGTCTACTTTGCTCAAACCCTTCACCTATGGGAATGTAAGTTTATCTTGTGCACAAATCTTCTCTCCACATCTGGTTTCACACTCTTCGCACCTCAACACAATTTCTCAGGCTTGTTTGCACTTAGCTCTTTTCAAATTCTCTCAATTAAAATGGTAAAAATGAACTCGCATCTTGTCCTTATATAGATTTTCAAAAATTTAGTGCATTTATTACTCCTTCACCTACCAACAATCCTCTCATTAATCAACCATTTTTCATTCTTTTCGCGTGGTACATCTTTACGCCCAAGCTATAACCTTCTAGCATGCCTTCCTACCTTCTATCTAAAGACTTCTCTTCAGTGTGCCTCCATGCACTGAGTACCTCACCACTGCACCTTCCCTTGGTAGTTCCCATGGCCCCTACTTACCTCGCATTATACTTGTTTCTTCATTCATCTCCACATATGGTCCTTATTTCCAGAAGCAATTTTTTTTCAATTCTCTAACTTGAATAGCACCCGTAGTAGTTTTTTCCTTTCATGTGTACTTATTTTCAATAGTCATGTACTTGGATATCAATAACCACCCCACACTAAGGGTATGTGCAGTCCTCTGCACATAAAAATTCTTCAAATAGTAATTAGCTTCTAGCACATAAATGTGCTTATTACACAAAAACACTAACTAAATTGACAAAGCATAGCGACGAAGAAGAAAATACATTAAGGAAATGTAAAATTGGAAACCTAATCTAAATGGCAACTTTGCCTTATTACAAATAATGAGAAGACTTATATATGGTAGGACTTTAGCCTACTCCCGTTGAAGTATCTGGGTAACCGTATTCCATCAAGTGCCTCGATTTACAAGCGTATGTTTGAGTATGTGAGTGAAAACATATGGCCCCAACTAATTTGCCTTGATTTTTCTTAGATGGCTCAAAAATTTAGAATCATAAAGGAACACCATTTGTCTAATCTTGAACTTTTTATCCCTAATGTGTTTGTCGTGCCATTCTTTCTGCATGGACTTTTCTTGTTTTTGACTCCAACGTGCTATGACTCATCACTCATCCATCTTAATTAACTTTCCAACCCATTATTCTAATGCTTTCTCATTAGCTATACCTTTAGTGCATATAATACACAAAGATGGTAACATGAATTCCATAGGAAGAAGCGCTTACTCGTGCCAAACACTAACTGAAATGGTGTGGCTTTTTTTAACCTTTTATAGGTTGTTCAATATGCCCAAAGCACTATATACACTTTACCATCCCAATCCTTTCTTCCAACATAAATTTTTTTTGTCAATGTCTACCTCAAAATTTTGTTGAATGCCTCAGAAGTTCCATTAGCCTAAGGATGATATGGTGTAGTCTTATGGTGTGCAATCATGGATTCATCCAACAAAATTTTGATTGTCTCATTAATAAAATGTGTGCCCCTATCACTGGTAAAACTCAATGGATATCCATACCTTGTAATAATATTTTCCCATAGAAACCTATCTGTTGTAGCCACTATACAATCCTTTGTAGGTGCTGCTTCTACCCACCATGTTAGATACTCTATGTTAGTTATGATATACCACAATCTAGTCTTGTGCGCGGATGGTGAAATAGGACCCAAAAATCTATAGCCCATTTCTACAACACTTCTGTACTAGTAATAGGTCTTAGAGGCATTTCATCTTGTTGACCTGGTTTCCTGACGCTGATAGTGGTCACAAGCCATGCAATATGCCTTACAATCTTTATACATAGTTTCCCACCATAATCTAATGAGTAGAATCTTGAGAGCAGTGGCATCACCTACATAGTGGTCACATGCAATACCACCATAAGATTCCTCCATTATATCTATGCACTCATGTTCTAGTATAGAATGATGCAATACTTCATCCTGACCTAATTTGTAATGGTCACCGCTAATAAACATATAGGGTGCCACGTGTATAGCAAGTTGTTTCTTCTCCAAGGATTGCATTGCTTCTAGTTCTATACTTGTTTGTAGAAAGACATCAATTTCCTCTAATTCTGATGGTGCTCATTGTAACCTGTATAATAGTGCATCGGGCATGGTATCTTCAATGGATTGTGCTTCTTCTCCTAACCGTATTATGGATAAATGGTTTGGTCCAAAATTACTTCTCCCTGGTTTTACCACAATTGTGAAATCAAATTCTTGAAATAAGATTACCCATCTACATATGCACCCCTATAAAAAAAGCTTGTTTACCAAATACTTCAATGCCATGTGATATGTATAGAAGACAAATGGTGTAGCTAGTAGGTATTGTATGAATTTATGTAGCGCATAGATCATTGACAAAGCTTCACACTTTCTAGTTGTGTAATTCTATTCTGCAGGAGTCAAATTTATACTAGCAAAACATATATGATGATCTATAATACCTTCTCGAGTGAGCCAACACCATGCTAATGGCTGTGCTAGAGGCATCCACATATACATGAAATGGTTGGTCCCACGAAGGAAAGCGTAGAATAGGTGTGGTAGTAAGTTTATCCTTTAATGTCTTGAATGTGCACTATTGCAGTTCTCCCAAGTAGAATGTACCTTTTCCTTTCAGTAACTCCTTCAAAGGTGCAGAAACCTTGGCATATCCCTTTATAAATTTTCTATAATATCCTGTGTGAACCAAGAATCCACGCATCTCACTGACTGTGGTAAGATTTTTAGGCCTATATAATGACCTGCAACCTTAGTTGGATAAACAAACAAACTTTCCTTTACATTATGTGTCTCAATAGTATTCCAAATGGTGTAGAAAATATACACTTTTTGATGTTCAAATAGATACTCAAATGTCTACATCTTTCAAACATTAAGCATAGATTCTCACACCGATCCTTAACCAATCCATACACCGTCCAATCATCTAAATAAACATGCAAGAAGTTGTGAATAAAATCTTTAAATGCCTGAACAACTATGCATGAAAATACGATAGAGGTTCATTTTTCTGTCTAAAAGGAATCAAATTATAGGTAAAACTACCCCATTCAGTAGTAAAAGTAGTATTTTCCTGATCCTCTTAGAATCCTAACTTGATGATACCCAGAGAACCCATCTGTAAATGAATAGATTTCATGCCCTACAATGCCTTCTAGTATTTCCTCAGTGAATGGCATAGGAAAGGGATTAGTCACACATGCAACATTCAAATCCATGTATTCCACACAAATCCTAATTCAACCATCCTTCTTGATACTAATCACCATTGGAATAACCCATTCTGACTCATCGAGGGGCTTGATGATTCCAGAATTCAACATTTTGTCAATCTCTTCTTTGACCTTTTCATGCAAGTTGGGGTTCATCATGTAGGGTCTCTTTCTAACTGGGTGCACACCCTCTTTAAGATTTATCTTCATCTCCCCTAATGATTCATGCACGCCTTTAAGTTCATGGTAATTTTTTGAGCGAATAATTCCGATAATCCCATAGTAACTATATGATTTTTTTCCACTTAAGAGTCTAACCAATAGTCTCTAATTATGACCTCCTTAGGTTCGTAATCTGATCCAATATTCACTTTCTTTGTCTTCATAGGTTAATGATAGGTGTGAGTGGTCTTATCAGCCATGTACAACACCTCATGCTTACCTGTTGAATGGTTTACATCTATATTTTCTACTTCTTCATCATCCACTAAGTAGACCATTTTTACTTTTTCTTTCTAAAGGAAAACATACTGAAGTAGTGTGGCATCGGCCTCTGTTTATTCAAAAAAATGTGCTCTTGATCCTCCTTCATCAAATAGCTCTTGAATGAGTTCTTCAACCTTGGCACTATCTCCCATAGTTAAGTGCTTTATGAATTTTAATGCCTCTTCCACCAGAGGCTTGGTAGAGAAGAAGTCAAACGTTTGAGTCATTCCTATAATTAAATCCTTCCAATTTTCAGTCTCTCTATGGAGTTCTGCATATACATAACAAACACACGTGCAACCTTATAAAGTGGAATAAAGTTTGTGCACCTAGAGCGAAGGCGGTAAAGATTCCTGCCCCTCTACCTAGAGTCTCTCACACTTTTGAATGTGGTGTTGAAAAATTTGATTACCATGATAAGTACATATTTGAGTAGGTGCATTGCTCCTAAAGAATCTAGTAGTAAGAACAATCCTAATTTCATTCCATCCTACAAGATTATCCTTATGGACCACCCACCAACACGCTGCTATCTCACATAGGGTATATATACTAGCATATTCCTTCTCTTCATCTAGTCTACTCACAGTTCCTCCATGGCATGCATGAAAATGATCGGGTATCTTTATCCGGTGTAATGAGGCACTAATTTGTTACCTATTCTTCTGATATAATGTGGTTTGTAATCCCTAGCAAATAGACTCTTTACTTTGTGCCCCACCAACTCATAAGTGCTATGAGCCTAGTTATCACAAGCAACACTTGTAGTATCGCTGATAGACTGTTCATCCTCCCACTGAATGATTCCTTCTTTAGATGGCTCAAGCACATTTGGATCTCGAATGGCATGTATGTAAATCTGATTGGACCTTCTTCACTCAAGGGCTCAAAATAGGGCACAAATTTTCCATCTATTAATGGGATGATAACACTTTCCTCCTTGTTTTCAAATTTGATATAACCCTTTTTGAACTGAAGATTAGCATTATTTACATAGCACCATAGATGCCCCAGCAAATCTAGGAAGCTATCTATCTCTGCTAGTGTTAAGACCTCAAAAGCTCTAGTGAACTTAGCTCCTTGTATGGTAATAGATGCATCTTTTAAAACTGCGATGGGAGTGACCTTAGTTTGATTATCCATGAATAATACATTAGAGGATGGATGCAACGGGGGTCTCCCCATTTGTACCCATGCATCTAAAGTAATAACATTGACTTCGTGCTGTATCAATCAATATATTACTCAATAGCCACCCATCCACAACAACATTCAGAGTGATTTCCTTGTCATAATCTAGGCTATGAGGGGGAAGATTTGCATGAAGGATTTGGTGTCCAGTCTCAATACTTGTGTGCATAGTATTTTCCTTTAACCAATTCCCTAACAGTGGAATGATATTCTCTTGGTGTAATAATTTACACACTTCTCTCAAGTCATCCATATCAGTTTGGACCATTTCGATGCTTTCTTTTTCTCCATCTTCCATGATTGCTATTTTAAATACTTTATTTCACCCTCGAAGATTTCTAAGTACTTCCATGGTTTCCTAACAAACCTCCTCCTTAGTGATGACAAGCTCTACCGTAATGCCTCTTTGGCACATGCCACTTCAAAGTGTGGGTGGTGATCCTTACTTGCAACGTAACGCATCCACTAATTTTCCATATCGCATTGTATCCCAACCATCCCCTGTGCCTTTGTTTTCCTATTTATGTTGCTTACTAAGATGCTCATACAAGTCTGGGAATTCCTCATAAGCTGTGATTCTTAATGCAGAAAGAACATGTAATATTCTCGAGGACATTCATAGCTGTAGTGGTTATGAGATCCACATGTATAACATTTTCCGTGAGGGAACTCATCTCTTCCACCGCCACGACCTCATCCTTTGAATCCACCACGGTATCCCCGACCTCGCCATGACTACCTTCAAAATGCTGTTCATTCCAAACATATCACCCCTAATTGTGATCCCAATCATGATGCTCATTATTTCCTTTAGAGTTATCTAAAACTCGTGTAATACATTGTTGTACACCGATATCTATAGTGTCCTGAATCTAACCAATCAAATGGTAGTATTCCATCTCATGAGTCGTGGACCTACAAATTTTATAGTAACAAGAGATGTTATTCCTTATCACAAGTTTTAGTAATGGTCAATGTCTAGCATCATGGTTTAAATGGCATATCTCACAATCCAACAGCAACGAGCACACTAATCTATGGGGGAAACTATCCTTTGTATGACCTTCCACTTTGCAATCTATGCACCAAATCCCTGTGCATGTCTCATGTGCTGAATTTGTCGATAGTTTCTCTAATCGATTTTCCATAGCCATGACTGTGCTTCTAAAAATGCACTTAGCCCAAAGTGTCTATACTTCCAACTACCTCATTGCATAAGGTTGCTTTAAGTGCATCATGTGGATTAGTGTATGTTTTATGTGATAGTGCCCTCCTAAAAGGTGTAATCAGACCTCCAACAAACCATTGTGCATCGTTGGCTTGCATGAATATCATAAGACAAATTAGATAACAATTTTTTGAAATGGGCATCATATTCTCTGAAACTCTCAGTAGTGCCTTACTTAATATCCTTGAGTGCACTTATACTCTTCTACTCGAACTCAGGGATGTGCAACTCTTTGAGAAAATCATCTTTTAAAGTCTGTAAGTATATGCAAGTCGATCGGGGTCAAACTTTTTGTACCAGTTGTGTGCATGCCCTTATAACGTAGTAGAAAATTGGCCTACCCTACGCTTAGAAGCCATGATTCTTTTTGCATGCCATAGTATTTCACACATGTGTACGTGTTCAACAAAATCCTCTATGCCCCTATACTCTGGGAGATGAAGAGACATCTCCATGTAAATATTCTAGGGTTGGTGTGGACCTTTCCCACCTGATCCAGAACCTCTTATGTTTCCTCTACCTCCAGAACCACTAGATCCACTAGAGCTAGAGCCACCTATACCTCTTGATCCAAAACCTGTAGCTAGGGTCAGACCAGAATATGTACTTCCCTATGTCCCAATAGTAGTACTAAACTGTACCTTGATAGTCTACGCAAAGTGTTACTACTCCAGAAGAAAGCCCAAAAATCTACACGCCTAAATTCTGTGTGGATGATACACCCAAAAAGGTACTTCCATATAATAATGAAGCCATTTACACTGCCATCGTTGTGCTTCTTATATTACTCGCTCCTGCTCTCCCACTACTTGAATTAGCTTGCTGACTATTTTTTGTACTAGATATTGGAAGACCAAGCGCAAGGGAAAATTTTCCAAGTGGATTCAGATGTGTTCCTACAGCTCAAGTCATTTCTACTGGCATGTTTCTACGTGAGGCTAAGGAGTGTTCCCTGTCATGCTTTCCCAAATGGGGAGTTGCGATGCTTAGGTTCCATGTCTTCGGCGTGAACTTCAAATCCTACCCGAACTATCTCTCTCCACAACGCCATTCACTCTGTAACCTCCCACTACTTCTCTACCTCCCTCTTGGGTGCCTCATTATACTTAAGTAGCCTTTCCTCTCTCTTACTCTCTACCTCTAGGTATTCCATCTTTCACCAAACTGCTCTTTCTTGCCTTGCGTGGTGGGGTTTAGTTTTCTATCAATTTTTCTCCAAGTTCAAAGTTACCATCAAAATTTTGATCACCGGTGGAATTCCTTGTAGGTAAATTCCCTGGGATATCCTAAAAATTGGAATTCATTTATCTCTCGGGCATGAATAAGTGGAAATTGAGTACTCTAAGATATGGCTATTCAAAACACCACAAAACCATGTATCCACAATGTGATTCCAAATCAGATCAACATCATACGAGGTATAAAAATTTTCTTACATACGGAAAAGTGTGCGATACCTCTAATTCCACTTAGATGCATAAGCAACCAGCCACTCATACAATTCTCTTTGGAAAAATAGTGAAGAATCTTTCGTATAAACAGTCACATAGATTCGCTATACCCAAGTGCATGTGTCAAACACAGATCCGATACTAAACCTCCATGCGTATTCTACTTTTAGGTCACGTATCCACTCCTCGACACTTGCTAGGGTCAATCGGTATGTATTCATTGAGAATAATCCTGAAAAAAACTAAAAATGAGGTCCCAACAACGGAACTAATGATGTAGCCTAGAATTCACCAATAAAATCCTAGGCGCGCTGACACATCACTCAGCCTAGACTGAGTGCTCACCCAAAGCGCACAAAGGTACTAGGCCCCTCTTTAGGTTTTTTTTTTGTAGGATTTTAACATGATGAAGACTCAAACCTTTTAGATCCATAATTAATATAACATTCTACGGTGCATGTTCCAATTTAGATGTAGAGAATAACAGACTTAACAGATTACCATGATGAAATCAAGCATGCAAGAACCAATTATACTCATGATTTGATACTCGATTCAGCCAATACACTCCATTGCATTAAACATGATAAATACATAGAAGCTTATTACAATATATAATACCATAGTTTATGTGCACATTAGATTTGGCAGCATAACCTCATAATAACTCAGTTCTTACATACTATCCCTATGCTACACAGTTCACTACATATTTATAAGGGTGGGTACTTGCCCTTCACCACTTATCTAATCCCAAAATAGGTCATATGCTATTATTATCCATGCACCATTACAATAATATCCCTACATGCAAGTGCGCTAATAATAGACTTCTTCTAGTTAATTGTCAATAGTAAATCTTTTCTCACTGTACCCATACAAAGTGCTTTGTAGCTGATCCTCTAAAAATAGCCAATGCATGTCGTGTAAGTTTTTAACTGATTTATGTGTTTGACACGCTATCTCCAAAAATAGCTCATCATCATGAAAATGGATAAGTCCCGAATCTATCTCTGTCCTCAGTGCATGATTCCTTCCCAATCATCCCACGCTTTTGAATGTGCTTTGCTCTTCCGCGCGGACCTTCTGTATGTTTTTCACTAAGTGCCATATTTTGAATGACCAACAAAACATTTTTCATTGAAAACACTCCTTGTAAGTCTCCAAGATCTAAGAACACAAAAAGATTAAAAAAACTAGATTTAAATGAAGGAAAATAGTGAAAAATGAAAATTTTTCTGAAAACCCTCAAAGTCATTCGGCGAAGAACCTGTTCATATCTCACAAACTACTCAACATATAGAGATGATGTTTTTGAAATATTATTGTCTTCCATTCACCTTCAAGGATCCAAAATAATTTTTTTGCATGCATGGCTGAATATTTTCTATTGAAAAAACCCTCTGTTCTGGAGTGAAATAATTTAAAATTTAAAATCTTCCAAATCGACGATCGGGTAAAGATGAGATTTTAGAGGAGTGTTTTTGTGCAAAAACCCATGTCAAAAACTTTCATTCCATCACAATCTAAATACTAGAGACCCACTTACTAAAAATAACAAACCTTACTACACAAATGGCTACTATCTTGGGTAAGTCATCATCAAAAGAAGATGGGAGGGAAACCAGGTACACCAAGGAAGAAAACAAAGTTAGATTGGTCAATCAGTCCAGAGAATAGTGAAATCCACCAATTACTAAAAATAGTAAGTCCCCTATATGGGTGCATGCTATTTTTAGTAAGTCACTAGAGAGGAAACCCAAGATAAGACAATGTACTCAGGGAAAGTAATAGAGGTAAAACTCATCATTGTAGTCATCTCAGCCCAAAATAATCACCACTTACTAACAATAGTAATTTCCTAATATGGGTGCCTGTCATTTTTAGTAAGTCATCCTAGAAGAGAAAATAAGGAAAGAGTAGTGTGTACAAGAGTATTCATTTAAGAAAATATCACCTGTGCGGTAAAAAAAGGCAAAGTCACTTTTTTACTAAAAATAATAAGTTGTCTCTTAGGAACTTATTATTAATAGTAAAATATATACCTGATCTTCAATGGATGATTCCGGGAGCTCTGTAAGGATTCAACTTGAAAAAAATTCTCATTGGAAAGATACAAAAATATTCTATAAGGTGAAATCACTAGATTTTTAAAAACTCTTAGAAATTTATAGGGAGCACATTCTTTATAGGGACTACTAACAATCTTGATACAAAAGGGGCCACTTTAAGGAGTTTAAATAAGAACGAAAATATGAGACCAATCCCATTGATCTTGGAAGGATGTTTGGATTCAAAATCATATAAAATTTCACCCAAAAAGACCTCTTGGAGCTCTAACAATCTCAATTTCAAGTTTACTCTCCCAGTGGGCCAAATTCTTATGTTTTTCCTCTCAAAAGTGCATGACACATTTTTTTGCACCTCATGTCCCTTTGCAAAGGTGCAATGTGGAAATAAATTTTTCCCATGCATAAAGTTTTATCTATTTCTCCGTTTGATCCCAATTTTTTTCAATTGCATGCGTATTTGCACTCCCCAACTCTCCCTCAATTTTCTAATCTCAAAGTGCAAAATCACGCCTCTGGGAACAAAGTGGGTTTATCTATACCTCTCATTCCCTTGGTGCAGTAGGGACAGTAAAATGCACCCATGCATAAATTTTTCCCTATTTCTCTGTTCTTCATGAAATTTTTCACATTGCTTTTGTCTTGCCTTCTTTTATCATGCCCCACAGTTCTGGATCAAAATTTTCCACCTTAGTGCACTTACTATCATGTATCCATGACGAGGCATACTAAAAATAGAAAGTGGATAAAAATGGAAATGCATCATCAATAGAGGAGGGTTGAAATGCCAAAGTGTTCAAAAGGTCATTTTTAGTAAAACAGGGAAATGAGACCTCCATGAGGGTCATGGAAGCAATAGTGTTTTTAAACACTCATTCAACCAACGAGGTATCTGTGCATCATGGGTAAGAAGGATATTGTGTTCAGGGATTCAAAGTTCATCATATTAGAGCATTCCATCAGATCAAGTCAACAAGATCAGCTTGCTCTTCATCATCGACATGATTCTTCCTTCTTCTTCCTCTCTCTCTCTCTCTCTCTTTTCTCCCCAACTTTCTCTCTCTTTGATGTTCTAATTTTTCATTGGGGTTGCACTTTTCATATGTCTCTAATGTAATAAAAGTAACTTTAGTTTTCTAATGTATAAAATTCACCTTTATGTTATAAAAAGGGACTTAATATTCTCCTAGGAAGTTGAAAAGTTTTAAGTTGCGAGAGGACATACGAAAATTCATTGGGGGTATATGAAGATTCATTCCTCTTCCTTTAAATTGTAAAGCCATTCCCATTTCAAAGGGTTGGTGATAAATTTTGTAAACTCAAGAGTGCATTGTGTTTAGAGATAACAAAGGAGGTAGCCATTTTCTTGCATTCTCATCTTGCATTGTATCCTCCTTTCCCTACTTTGTACAACTCTAATTTAAATTCTAATGAAGGAAGAAGTTTATGTTTTTCAAGGAATATGAATGTTTGTATATTTGTATGCATGGTTTCCTCTATTTGGTAGCATAGAAGTTTTAGTTGTTTCTTCTCTTAAATACGTGTGTTGAAATTTCTAACTAGTGTGTGCGGGCATCGATTTTTACTTGCAACATTAGTTATCCTACCTCTTATTCTCACTCCCTTTCCTACTTTCTTGGAAAAGTATTCTCTGGAAAGAAATTTCTAGATTTTCGCAGGTTAGTAGAGCTCCCTGTTAGATCCTCGACTACAAGGCCACCAGGAAAATCCACCTTTTCACGTGCATGAAAACACGGAAGCTGCACCATTTAAGTAGAGGGACTTCAATTTCAAGAGAGTTGGTAAGAGACCCACAAATTTTTCCACCCGATAATTTTCTTGCCAATAATTCCATGGTTTCCAATAATAATTCAGTTGTGCATTCCAATTAGGACTCCATTCTTATGGGATATATACCCAAGGTTGTGGGTATGACCATGGTGCATTCCACTAGTTTGGAACCCATTATGTTTTTTGGTGCATAAGACTAATTTTAATTTGCTTTAAAATTCCCCCTTTCCTCTGAGCCACATAATTCAACTCAACTTCACTTTTTATATTATGTTTTATGTTATTCTTTAGCAAGGGAAACAATACACACTAATTAATGGCATGCTTTAGATCATAAAATAGACAAATGTGTGTTTTATCTAAGGGAAAATACTTTAGCCCATGTTTGTTCCTACATTTTGGACAATATATGAACAATGAATTAGTATTCCTATTTTTCTCCCTATTGATATTTATATTAAGATGCACTAAGAGATCCATTCTTAAATTTACAATCTCTTCTCTTAGTTTGGATATGTCACCATTGACAATCTTGCCTTTCTGTTTCTAAAATTTTGAGTGATTTCGGGAGTAGTTCCCACATAGGTCAATGATATCAATTAATTTCAATTTGTTCATATCCCTTTTCCCATTAGATTAAAGGATTATTATGTGTCTTCATCCAATCCTTTAAGGAATATAATTTTTAGAAGAGTAATATCAAGACCTGTACCACACCTCCTATGAAGGAAAAGGAATTGATCAAGATAGTCCTCAACACTCTCATCCTCCTTTTGTTATATCCTAAAGAGTTCTTCCTTTCTATCCCTAACCCTATAGTAATCTTGGTATTTATCCAAGAAGATTATTTCCATCTCCTCCCAAGTGTGGATAGAGTTGGGGTTTAGGCCCATGAACCACCTCATGGTTGTATCCTTTAGAGTTGAAGGAAATAGCTTAAGCTTCTAGGTGTCTGAGGTATAGTCATAGGTTTGACACAACACTTTGAACTCAAATAGAAATTGGTCCCTATAAAGGTTGGTAAGATTGAAGGAGATATGTTCTTCATGGGGGCTTGGTCATTAGGGTCCAGTTCTATGGGATAGGTGAATGTCCTTCCTAGTGGGGGGTTTCCATTGTTTGCACCATTGGGATTTTCCACTCCATCAGCCATCCTTTCTTGTTGATCAAGTTTCTCCACAGGTTGATTTTGAGGGGGGTTTTGTAAGTTTATTCTAATAAATCTACCTCTATGGTCTCTAGGTCTAAACATAAAATCCTACCATGCTTAAAAACACTTTCCTAACTATAAGTGCTTAACTGATTGCTTGTGTTCCACATACTCCAAAGCACATAAAAGAATCTTGTTATCACTACAAGGTATTTTATTTTGAAAGAAAGAGTTATGGAAAAGAGATTTCTAAATGGAAACTTACTAGGCTATCAGGAAGTACACAAGTTAGTACCTTGATATTTGCTAACACCTTAAAAATACCCACGACAACGACACCAAAAAGTGATGAGTGTCATTGATACTTGCACTTTAATTATTTCATGATTGTCATTCTAGGATGGTGTCTATGACTATTTGATAGAAATATAATTATTTAAATTGTTCTAAGCATGCATTCACTATTGAATTCAATCAAATACTACTTCTAAATGTACTTAAGAAATGCCTTCTATTGATAAAACAAATATTACTAAATTCACGAATTGAAATGTTGAAAGTGCTGGAATTTTCATAAATAACCAAATGCTAAATAACATAGATTCGAGTAAACAAACAATGCCCTTCACATTGGGGAGGAGTGGCCCTTGCTCCTTCCCTCTGATCTGGTTTGGAATTGCAAATTACACCAGTCGATTTAACTCATAATCATGCACTTTATTGAATGTAATACAATACTTTCTTCAACAACAACCAACCAACCTCTAATTCTACTACAAACACTATTTTATATCAAGCGCAGTCCTTGTCACTCTAAAAGAGGATGGATTATTTACAATAACTAACTACTAATTAACTGAAAGATCTCTATGAAAACAAATACTTGTTAAAGAGTTAAAAATTTGAAAGAATAAGTGCATGCCACACTTAGATTAGATTTCATCTTGTTAACTCGAGTGGAGTCCTTTATTAACTCTTATCTGAGATGATTTAGTGATTCGAGAGGATGTAAAAGATCATGCATTTGAATCCCTTAAATCATGGTGATTATCAGTTATTTTGTCCATTTGTTCCACATTTCCAATTGAACTGGATGTTAAATTGGACTTGCATAATACACATGAGTTGCATGATGACTAGATCAAATTGCCTCCTTGTTGTACAAGTCCTTTTCTTACTCCATATGAGTCCTAAGCTTCCATAATGCGATTCCTACACTCCAAAGTGATTCCTATGCTAATGTGTTGGTGAGTACCACACCAATTCATTACCGAGTCATGTCTTTGGGCTATGTATGAGTCCTACATTTGGGCTTCGGATATGTTCTTTATCCACATTGTTAGCACATATACATATTTTTTTAAACAAATTTGAAGAAGAATAGATAATATGAAAATAAACAAGGTTTATGCACAAAACTTCTGTTAATAAATTTAAGTATTAATTACAAAATACTAATATATGTCTTAATACAAAATGATGAAACAAAATGGGGGTTTACATGGGAATTAACAAGGCTCATCACATATGTATTATTTATTCCATCTAATATGTGCTTGAGTCTTTTGCAGGTATCTAGGGTTTGTTTTGTAGGTTCAGGCACAAAAATAAAACCATACAATGAATCTAGAGTGAAAAAGAGTGAATGGAAGAAGAAAATTCCAAACCTTGAAAAGATTAGATTTAGAGTTGTTTCCCAGACACTAGCACCCAGTTCAGACACTAGCACCTTGGATAGTCATTTCCTCCTTCGGGTGGTTCTGTCTTAAAGCCTTTTAGGTATCATTTTTCTAAACAAAGCATACTTATCCTAGATCCAACATATTCCACAAAATTTCTAGGCCATAATTAGTCTAGGAAATCAAATACAAGCTAAGTCACTCTTACCTCTCTATTGTTCACACTTTCTTATGATTTCTTGATAGATCTTGCTTACTATTGTTATATCTAGTTGATCCCAGTATTATGATAAGATTCAAATTATAATAAATCACACTAGACATCACTTTAAGCTCTCATACTCTCCCTACCATTTTTCAAGTCACGACTAATGATCTTAGTTACAATTGGCTATTAGGATGCCCTTAGATTCATGTTATGCAAAAAGTGCCTTCTACTCTTCATAGTTGTCTCATATTTTCTTACTAAGGTACTATGTATACAATTAAGGTTGATCTCTATCCTTTAAAATATTATGCCACTACAAATTCGATGACATATTCATTCCTCACATATGGCCTCATTCCCCTTCTTATCACGATTATGGAAAAGGCTACCAATATTTATCATAGCATGGATTTATTGGAAAAGGGCTTGGTTGCCATTGTTAGAAAATTCACGAGCCTTTTAACATTAAGTCACAATAGTCTAAGGAAGGCATCATATATTTTGTATGACCTTTATGCAAACACTTATTAGCCCCAATATTCCTTCTTGGATCACACCAACATTCACTCAAGGCCTTTGCTGCACAGTCGACCTCACATTTGGATCTTATAATACTAGACTTCATTGATGATAGTGTATCACCTAACATCCCATATTTGAATGAATTTACTAATGAGGAATCCATCCTTGAATACCTAGAAGTATATGAGGATCTTCCTTCCTTTTATCATAAGAATAGGTTTTCTCATACTTTATAGCCTCATGCATACTTTGGGGATGGGGTTCCCTCTAACATGTCACTCGATCCTTTGGATATTATTCCTACTTTCCCATGTATTGAAGACCACTCAACCTTGATAAAGGAAGAAACTATTTCTATTAATTTTAGTATTAATAATGACCCTCACCTAGTACTCCTTATCACTTCCCTTAATGACATGGAAAGGGATGATATACCACAAGTGTTACAAGATTTCCCGATATTTTTCTTAGACTTACAATGACATGCCTGACATTAACTCATACATTACTATGTATAATATTGTAATACATGATAACACCCAACCCATTTAACAGAAAATACTTAATATGCACCCTTAGGTAGGTTTACCAGGTCAAAAATAAATATAGAGGATTTTAGATGTTGAATTCATTCGCGTTGTTGAATACCCCCAATGGGTATCAATATAGTCCCTATGGAAAAACCCAATGACGATATTTGTTGTTGTACAAACTTCGAGACTTAAATAAAGAATTAACTAAATATAGCTTTCCACTCCCACACATTGACATGATTATTAATCAAATATATGGTATTATTGTCATGCTAAATTTCAAGCATGCAAAATTAAAAATTTTGTCATGAAAACCTAACCTCCACTTGAAAACCTTCTTTCCGGTCATTGTAAACCCTTCCTCTATCCAACCTATCCTTTGTGTCATCCTAATGCTAGCTAAGAGGAACATGATACCATGGTTTTCAATTGTGTTTCATGTGCATGGAAGTATGTCTAAATGGATTCACGAAGCTATTCAGATATAAGGTGGAATAGTTATTCTTGAAAGCATAAAAGGGCTTGTCTTAGCCATTTCTCAACAAAGGAACACCCTTTGGAGGATAATTGCAAGAGATCAACCCATTTAAAGGTTGTTTAGATGAGTATTGAAGATATCCATAGTAGTTTCAAAGAATTATGTGAAGTCATGTAGTATCGGGAACCCTCCAAAAATTGGGTCATGCGGGTACATGGAAAACTAGCTTAAATGGAGAAAGTGCAATCCCTCCCAATTTCATGATGGAGTCATTGGGATTAGAAAAATTAGCATAGGATAAAATCATATAACAAAACTGATATTTTGGTTTCACATTATTCATCAATCAACTAGCTCAACATTCTCCCATGACGCCTCATCCAAATTCATCTCCAATCAAATGTCTTATTACAACAAAATGCAAGAGCACATAGAGCAAGGTCTATGTTATAATTGTGATGACAATTTCACTAAGGTCCATGTGTACATGGAAAAAAATTGTACCTATTAGATGTCAAATCACCCCCTAGATTAGAAAGCTGGGAAGGTGCCCAAGAAGTCCAAGAATAATAATAATTATTGGATGAATATCCTTGTCATGATTCTCAACTAGAAATATCACTTCAATCCTTGGAAAGAGTCACCACCCCTAGAACCATGATGGTAAAATTTTATTTTAAAAGGATTCTCTCACCATCGTAATTGATGTAGGTAGCACACATAACTTTATTGATCCACATATGGCTAAACAATTAGACTATTTTGTCTATCTTTGATTTCGATTTGAAGTTATGAATATTAATGGTTATAAATTTCCTTATACGGGAAAGTGTCATAATGTTCGCATTGCGATGGGAGATTATAATCTTCACTCGACATTTTTTCTACCCCGAGTGGATTTGATGTCATTTTTGGGAGCTCAATATTTGTGGACACTTGGACCCATCTTAAGAGATTTATCTAAAATACAAATGCATTTCTCGATAATGGGAGAAAACACACCTTAAAAGGTCATGCTTCATGCTCCACTAATATTATTAGTTCCCATCGTATGTATAAGATTATAAAGAAAGGATGATGTACAAGGTCATCTCTTAGTTATTTTCTATCTAGTTGACTCCACCTACCTCTTCCAACACCCTTATAGATTTACAAGAAATTTTGGAAAAACATGATCCTATCTTTACTGAGCACAATGGATTACCTCCTTCACGTCTAAAGGATCATCGTATCCAGCTCCTTCCAGTAATTTCACCTCCCAAGATTCAGTTGTTCTAGAGATTTTGGGAGTTCGAGAAGAGTTGGAATTCAAGAAATAATAAATATAAATATATTGGAGTCCAATACATGGTGGATACATAATTTTTAGTCAAATTCTTCGCCATCTTCTCGTGATATTGTAGGTCACTACTGCTGCTCCTTAATGCTAAAAAAATGAATGGGAATGAAAATAAAATTGAAAGAAAAAGCGGCTCTTGGAAATAGTTGGAATGAACTCAATATATGTTTTGGAGTAAAAATAATATAAGTTTGGCATATGAACTCCAAGATATATTCCCAAGATTAAAAATGCTCTCCGTGTTCTATTCTCACATTAGCAAGATGACATCAACATAGTTTATAAGCTTGAGCACTTTTCACCCTCAATTGTTCCTTGTACCTTATCCCTTAGTGCAAGGGGACAATAGGGACACATACGTGTTCCCCTTATTAATGAGTTAATTTTTGTCACTTAAAATATTGCAACTTAGATCCTATGCTAGTTTCACAAGTCAAAATCATGACCCCTTGACCTCTTGGCATAATTTTCCACTCTTGATGTTCCTTTTCCCTTGTACCTTAGTGTAAGAGGAAATTGGA
Organism: Taxus wallichiana var. yunnanensis; assembly: GCA_018340775.1. Taxonomy (NCBI): domain Eukaryota; kingdom Viridiplantae; phylum Streptophyta; class Pinopsida; order Cupressales; family Taxaceae; genus Taxus; species Taxus wallichiana. The sequence continues at coordinate 170,155,622 of CM031244.1, forward strand.
GACAAAAAGGTGTTCCCCCTTGTGGAATAATGTTATTTTTCACTTAAGTGATAACCCGGAGTTCTTAGGAAAATTTACAAACTTGTGTTAAGACCAACCTGGCCTCGCCTCATGAGAAATTCCACCCATGGTGCATTTTTTTGAGATTGATGTCCCTTGTCCCTTTATCCAACATCCAAGGAGATAAGTGAGACACAAAAATTTTCCCAAGCTCATGGAGTTATCCCCTAGACACATGGAGGACCTCATCTCAACCCCCAAGAGCACTTTCTCATCCCCTCCATCTCTCTCTCTTGCTCTCACATGGTGACACTTGTCACAATCTCATGAAAAGTGAAAATTAGTGTCCCCATTGTCCCCTCACCTAAAATATACCATATTTTCATGGGTTCAAATCACCCTCTAACCCCTGAATAACCCGAGTTAGGCCATGTTGGGTTAATTACGAGTTAAAGTGCTAAAAATAAAAAAGGGTTAAAACTCCAACACTTGGTCATTTTTGAAATTAGTTTTCCCCCAAAAAGATAACCTCAACATGAAAATAGATGAAGTGTAACATGTAAATCCATTAAAAATTTATATTTTTCCTCCATAGAATCCATTAAAACCAACTTCATGCTCTATGTTTCCAAAATGGTCTTTTGCTCATTGTCGGTGATCCCGTGGTCAAAAAACCTTGAAACTTTGCCAAAATGCTCCATTTAAAAATGTATTTTAGATAATATATCACTTTGGGGATATCATGGCATGATTTATTTTCTATTTTAGAAATAATTTTACATCCAATAACTCCATTTTTCCTAGAACAACATAAAATGTCTTTGCATTTTATTGGTGATCAGCAAGCCGAAATTGCCTAAAATTTGGAGAAGAAGATCCTCATAAAATCAAATTTCATTTGAACTATTTATTGCATGATGAAGTGGAGAATTTTTGGAGATATAGAGGACTGATTTTTCTCTTAGTATTTTACCCTCTTCGAATATATTTTCATTTTCCTAGTGATCCAATAAACCAAATTGCCTAAAATTTGGAGTAGATGATCCTCATAAAATCAACTTTCATTTGAGACATTTTTGCATGATAAAGTGGATTATTTTTGGAGATAATTTGGAATAATTTTTTTCTCTCAGTATTATTCCCTCTTCAATGAATTTTGCACTTCCCTATTGATCTAGACAAGAGAATTATCTAAAATTTGGAGCAAAGAATCTTAGAGTGAAAAAGAAATTTTTGAGACCACTCTCATCTCATTCCAAAATTCAGAAGACCAATTTCTAAAAATATAAATCCAAGGTAGGACCTACTAAAAATAGTAAGTGTTGGGATTTTGGTCAAATTGTTCATATCCATCCATCTCCCATCCATTTCACTAGCTTTTTCATCATGAAGATCAAATACTCGGTTTTGAGCCAATGATGGATGGATGGGTGGAGAAGATCATTGAAAAAAGAAATTATTATCACTTGAGACCCTCTCTTTATTCAATAGTTATTTCATCATTATTTCTAAGGAAAAGATGGAAAAGGATGAGATAAAGAAAGAAATAATCCATTGGGATAGTGTTTCTCCAATGATATTTGAGATGAGTTGTCTTGATTCTCACTCCTTGGTGAGAAAGAGTATCCCACATAAAGAGAAGGTTAAACTCACAAATAGCTCAGTTTATCAATGAGGTTAAAGGTAAGGAGTTCATACCTAGAGAATTTCCATATAGTTCACTTTAAGAAATATCTTCATCATCGAAAGATTCTTCATCCTTAGATTGATCACTATCTTCTTCTCTATCTTCTTCCCTCTCTCTCTCTACATTCTAATTCTTCATTAGAAATGTACTTTTTGGATTTTTCATCTTATTCACTTAAGTGACCTTTTAATTTTACATTATAAGAGTTATTTTTCATTAATAATAAAAGGACTCATATTTATTCCTATAGGAATATGAAAGGTCACAAGTGGTAGGAATGTGAAAAGTCACTTAAGGGGAGATGAAGAAACATTTTGTAAGGCTATATATTGGTATGGCTTCTCCATTCCAAGGGGTTGATAGATTTTGTTCTCCTACTACAAGTAAGAATATTTTTGTTCTATTTATTTATTTATGTTCTTCTACTTCATACTTTAAAATTTTCAAGCATTCTAATCTTTAACAACAAAGAAATAACTTTGTATCTTTGAGGAATAAACCAAAGGAAATTTTTGTGTTTGATTTGTTAATCTTGCTATTGCCTACACAATTATTTTATTCCTATTGAATGTGGACCTACTTTGATTAATGCCGAGTGAAGTTTATAAGTGCCTAATCACTACCTTAATCCCCTCTCCCTATATTCTTATCTCCCCTTTACCTCTCTCAAAGAAAATTACTCCTTTGTATCCTATACAAGTAATTTACCACAAGTTTAGTGGAGTATTCCTATATGATCCATGGCCTAAGGACCACCCATAGATTTAATTATTTCCCACATCCAATAAATAAATGTGAGCCTCCCCATTCCCAAGAGGAGGGACCTAGTCCTATGACCATTGGTGAAAACCACTAATTTTCCCTTGTGAAAAATTATTTCACCAACAGTATCACATGTCTTTATGGATCATTTTTCCAAGTACAATCAAATAAAAAAACTCCATCGACTAAGAGAATACCTCATTCATAACCCCTTGGGGTACTTTCATTCCTTTTAGGTTAAATAATGTTGGTGCTACTTATCAATGGGCCATGACACACATATTTCACAACTACTCATAATATTATTAAAGACCATGTTCATTTTCTTACAAAATGCACACACCGACATAATATGCATATGATATTTGACTCATCTTTGAGCCTCTACACTTGTCCAATGTTCATTTAAACCCACATAAGTATGTATTTGATGTCACTTCTAGTAAGTTGTTGGGATATATCATTTTTCATCGTGTAATCAAGGTTTACCCTAAAAAATCCAATCCTTCGTCGACATGCCACCACCTCAAAATTGAAAAAAATTATGACCCCTTCAAGTAAAAATTCAATCTATTCATAATTTTGTGGCCTAGTTGGCTGATAAGACCAAACCTTTCACACGAATCTTCAAAAAACACTACATTTGAATGGGATGTAACTTATTAACAAGAATTTTATAACATCAAACAATATCTACTCAACCCACTAGTTCTTGTGCCACTTGTGCCCAACAAACAATGATTGCTATAAATATTTTCTACTAAACATAACCGCGAGTGCCTTGTTAGCACAATATGATGATATTAATAGTGAGAAGGATATTTACTACATTAGTCGTACTATGATCCTTTATGAGCATAATTACACCTCTTTTATAAAAAATTGTCTAGCCTTGCCATTTGTCACAAAATTATGACACTATATGTTAAACACCGAAGTACATGTCATCACCAAGTTTGATCCTTCATGTTGTTTGTTAACACACACATATTTCTAATTATTTCACACAATGGGTGATTCTCTTAATTAAATTTAATCCCAAATTCATCTCCCAAAAATCAATTAAAGGATAAGTACCCATTGAGTAGCTCATCAAGCTCCACTCTTCAACTCTTCCCTGTCAACAAAGAATTTTGCGTGAATTCAAGACTTACAAAATTGACTCTAAAGTATGGACTATGTATTTCGATATATCTTGGTGTGTCTTTACATGCCAAATAATGTGAGTGCCTTTTGTGTGCACTTGAATCCTCATGAATATGGGCCAAGGTAGTCTGAGTAGATGATGAGGTGACATTGGGATAAGGTTATGGATGTTGTAGAAATGATGAAGAAGGGGGATGAAAACATGAATAAGTTAAAGGGAAGATTCTATTGGTACTCTTGGGAAAGAAAAAAATTTCTTATTGAGGATGACGATAGTCCTACAGACTTGGTCATGGTGTATGGTGTGGTTGAGGATGATAGTGACACAGATCCCTAGGTCTATGTCTTGGTCAGTGAATGGAGGGATATTTAGTTGTGCTACCATAATAAGATAGTCACTAGAGGTAAGTCATCCCTTGTCAGGTACGATCATGTAGAAAGAAAGTAATTTATGGTGTATGAGCTTGGGAGAACTCAAATCAGAATGGCAATAAACATCTAATGGGATTTCAGATGTGATTGTTATCTTGTGAGGCTTTACCATCAAAGACAATTAGTTGTGAGATGATTTGTGAGGTGAATGGTGGGGAGTGAAATAGTTATCATCTAAGATCAGAAAAAATGTTGTCTTGGAGGTTTTACGGTTCAAGTGGGGTTGGGACATGAGGAAAGTGTCCAAATCTTCCGGGAATATGTGAATATGTAAAGTTATCGACGATAGAGGAGGTACAATCATTTCATAGCACATGCTATGCTTGGGACTAGAGCATGCGATGATCTTGTGATGAGATGTTATCCTAAAATTATCCTAGGATAGAACTAGAGCCTTGGGAATGTCTCATAAATTTTCTCATGTAAAGTGTCACTCGTTTTCCTATGGATAAATGAGTTTCCTTGTTTGATTTTTGATGGTTATTGCACTTGAAATGATGCATTTTTGGATCATGTTTATTTGTAAGGTCAAGTGAGAATGTTTTGAAACATGTTTGTGTTCACAACTATATTGTAAACATGCAAAGATCAATTTAGACTATTTTTCACGTTTTTTGTTTGAAATTTTGTGAATTACGTTTGAGATTCATTTGTGTGTAAAATTAAGAAAACAAAACTCACTGGAAATATGTTGTTGGAAGTTAAAATAAATTTGTTTTGCACGTGTTTTGTTGACCAATTTTCTAGTTTATCTCACTTGTCTCAATTTTTTCTAAAAGGAACAATGTTTTCTTTTTGTTTGTTTTAGCATGCAATGAATGTTTAAAAGAAATAGATAACAACAACAACTAAAAATGTTTCTAAAAAAAAGCTACGATTTCTAAGATGCAATGAAATGATAGAATTAAGACTTTTACGAATAATAATATGAAGATCTAGTGATCCTAATTTGTCTAAATGGAAGTTCCTAAGTTTAAAACTAATTTGAACAATGTAAATTACACAATCAAAGATCTGAATTCTAAACTAAAATTTAATCTAGTTTGTGGTGAGATTTTTCTAATCTAACAGTTTGGATGCAAGTTTACAAATGCAAATAACTAAATTATATTCTTGTTTTTGGGTTTTTCTTGTATTTACAAAACTAAATTTACTTAAATCTAATAACAAAGAAAAAAACACTAATATAAACCTAGAGATTGATCATAGAGGTGGGAAAATCCTAGAGTAAGGTATTTTTAAGATTCTAATATAGTTAATTAATCAAAGTTACAATGAAACAAATCTATTTTAATTCTCTTCTTTGTTTGGTTTTCTAATTGCTAGCAAAATAATGTAAATCTAAACTAATATATGAAAGCAAAAAAATAAAATAAAAAATCCAACCTTTATCCTACAATTGAGATGAAGTTGTATTGAATTTATGCACTTAACAAACTACTCTAATTGAGATTTTAGAACTAGCTTGTGATTGATGTAATCTAGTGGGAAAAATATGGAGCTTGTTGCACTTATGAGGTAGAGATCTAGTCCGGTGACCATTGTGCTCTCTCTTTTGTGAGTGGTAGCTCAAAATCCTAGGGTACTTAGTACTAGAAATAAGGCCTTTATATGCTTGATATTTCTTTCCTTTAGGATCCAGGATGACACAACAAAAATGTTCTCTCAAAAAAATTTAATTTGTTTTTTTGGGAGGGGGAGCAAATGAGCAGAAAATTTCCCTAATATCCAACCTCTAAGTGTTTTTCAATCACAACTCAAGATAAATAATCAATCTAAGGATTATAATCAATCAATTAGTGAGTAAAATCAAATCTTTGGGGATATGTAAGGTGAATTGGGCACTAAAAACAATGAAAATGTGGATTTATGCCTAAGAAAAGATAAAAATTCACAAACTAGAATCGAAGGTAAAAACCTTGTTTTGCTTCCATCTTGGAAGTTTTGAAAAATTATAAGGAAGGGATACAAGAGGAGATAAAGGCTTGGAAGGATGCTAGAGATCTAGAAAAAGATAAAAAAGGGTTGAATGACTATGAAGTGTTTTAAAAAGGGTTCCGAGCTCATAAAATTTTTTGATCATGTTTTTGGAGATCATTGTCATCATCATGAGGCATTTTAAATATGCCATCGTATAGAATATGTTGCGTAAAAATTTTCCCTTCGGATGAGTAACCCTTTTATGAATTGACTAGGGTGTGATGCTTGAGAAAGACACATTAAAACATAACACTTGAAAACTTACCTCACTTATCTAACATACCTTATGGCATAGTGAAGCTAGTCGTGTTCCACATCCATCCTATAAAATAAAGAAAAGTGGAATCAAGTGAACTATATCAAAATGAAGTATAAATGAATATGTAATTGAAACCAAATAGAGGATTAACCTTTTTTATGGGGTTTAAAGATACTACCCTTTTGTCTACTCACATCCATCACCTGCAAGAAGTTTGATAATGTAAATATACAATAATAGAGCATGAAAATAACATAACCACTTTGAATTTAGAATAATTTACACCTCACATGGTTTTGAAAACAAGGAAGATTTCTAGAATTAGCGAGTTTTTTTGAATTTTTGAACTAAAACTAGCGATTATATATTCAATATTGGCTAAATTTAGAATTCATTTGTGCAATTGAGAGTTTGAGACTTTTCACCTCTTGAGATCTGGTAGCAATTTAACGAATGAAGAAAGGGAATGGGATGGTGTCGAGACTATGATGAAAATGGTAGTAGCATGGGAACATGGGGTGGCAGGACAAGTAACTTATTGCCATTTATTTATTTTGGGGGATTTTTTTGCTCGATCTATTGATTGGAGTTGTTATTTTCCATAAAAGTAATGTGAAAATGTTGGGTAGGCATGGTAGATTAGAAAAACACATAAAAATTAGAATATTTTGGTCCTTTAGGTAGTTTTTTTAGTTTTTAGTTTATGAAAAATGGAATTGCCACTTACGAAATGAAGCCACAAGTATGTGCAAAATGGTGGTTACGTGACTTCCTATAGGTACTTGTATGATCACCCATAGGTGGTTGCATATTCCTCAATGATATACACAACTTCGTGATGATAATAAATCTGATGCGGTGGTTGTACATTCACCACTTGATGAATACGTAACAATTAGTGAAAAACACAAAATTTCCACGTAGAGGAAGTGGTGGTTTCATCATAACACTCTGAAATATCAAATTTTTAGTTAAAATTTAGATTTTTTTATGTTTTAGCTGGATTATAACTCCCAAATTTTTTGTTTTTGTGTTTTGTAGGGTCTTTATGTTAGATAGAGTAAGGAAAAATGAGATGAACTACCTACATGTTGTTATAGGACAGTTGACTCCGTAGGAGATGGTGTTATTGGCCAACTTAGAGATGTTGAGATTAGCAAAGACTCCTCTTTTTTCTCCTGTGAGAAAGATACAATGTGATTTACTTACTGGGATCCCGATCATAACACTTTTTAGTTTCCTCGAGTGGGAGGAGAGTGGGCCATTACTTTTAAGGACGTTTACATGATTACAAGTCTCCCGAGTTTCATGGAGAGAGGTAGTGCTAATAACTAGTATAAGACTAACCTAGGCTCTATAGTTGTCCAATTATTTTGGGGATGCTCAAGCACCAATAGGTGGCATAAAATAAGGAGTGAGGTTGGTGATAGTTCGAACTCTCGATTTTAAAATTCCACAAATTAATCATTGGTATCTTGTTCTCTGAGTAGTAGGGACAAGGGTACTAAAATGCTACTATAAATTTGGGCCCCTATCATCAAATAGATATAGGAACATGGGTGTCAATTTATCTTGACACAAGACATGTTTTCCAATACTTACATCGAATTAAAAAGGTTATAAGATTGGGTGGATAGATTTTTAGTTTTCCTATTTTGGTCATGAGTTTGATGTGTGAGTGATTCAAGCCATACACTGGACAATTCTCGTAGTCCTATATAGAGAGATTAGATTATATCGATGGGACAACATGGCCCCATTTAGAGACACTTTGAAGGAAATAGATACCCTTATCAATGTGAACCTTATTGTTGATTAATCCAAGCCCATGGATTAAGCTAGTCTTTTCCTAGATTCTCCATAAATATAAATGTTCTGCATGCTTCATATTGTTCCACTTACTTCAAATTTTAGTTTGAGTTAAGGAGAATTATCAATTTGTAAGAAATTTTGTGCCTTGTCAAAATGAAAATAAAGGATTTAGAAAAAGTGTTGAAGGAATGAAATGATATGAAATGAAAGATTTTAAAGAGGTGCATGAGAATGAAAAGTATATGGGACCAAAAGCTAATAATTTTAGATGAATCCAAACACTTTTCAATATCATATATTCTTATTTGAATCTTGAGCACAAAACCTACAATCTTTTCAAGCCTTGTTTCTTCAAATGACACCATAAGAATTCCCCAAGGACTGTTGATCAAAGTATAAATAATTTATACTTTTGGGTGATCATGATATGTTAATCATATTTGACAAAGGTAAAATACACGCAGATTAGCAGCTTGAATGAAAAATTTAAAATGCACTTATTCATTTAAAAATCTTGGGATGTTTGAATGGTAATACAAAGATATACATCACCAAGTGATTCAAATGCCCATGAAGGAGAGGACACATGCAAAGATTCTGCGGGCCTCTCAAATCCATTCAGATTTTGTAGACTTCAAGTCAGAAAAATGTACCAAGTTTAATAAGGCTTGGTCTATGGCATCCTAGAAAAGTTAGCGTGGTCAGATCAATGGCCAACAGTGAACATGTGTCACCATTCTGGTGTAGGGTGAGTAGATGGGATTTCGCAGACCTCAAGTCCGTAGAATGAACCAAGTTTCATATGTCTTCAAGTCTGTATGGTCTAAAAAGTCAAGGAAGAGATGTGGTGACATTTCTATGAAGCAAGAGATGAAGTCTACCTAGATAGAAGTTACGATGAGAAGACTGACCCTTAAACCAATGAAAGGTAAACAAAAATCAAGAGAACTTGACACTTTGTGAAACAAAAAGGTGTATGGAGATTTCTCATTGGTTTATGATTCCCACTTTGACAAGAGTAACATTTCCTATAACATGGATATTTCTCATTAGTTTATGCTTCACACTCTAACAAGGTTTTTGTAAAGGAAAGTGTTATCCAAATAACTCTCCTAGTTATTTGGGTAACTTGTATACACATTCTGGATCTCTTATATTCTCCATAAATATAACTATTATGTGTGCTTCATATTGTTCCACTTAAATTTTAGTTTGAGTAAAGGAGAATTATGAATTTGTAAGAAATTTTGTGCCTTGTCAAAATGAAAAGAAAGGATTTAGCAAAAATGTTGAAGGAATGAAATGATATGAAATGAAAGATTTTAAAGACATGCATGATAATCTTGAAAAGTATATGGGACGAAAAGCTAAGAATTTCAAATGAATTCAAACACTTTTCAATATCATATCTTCTGCTTTGAATCTTGAGCACAAAACCCGTAATATTTTCAAGCCTTATTTATTCGACTGACACCATAAGAATTCCCCAGGGACTGGTTGATCAAAGTATATAAAATTTAGACTTGCGGGTGATTGGGATATGTTTTTCATATTTTACAAAGGTAAAATACATGTAGTTAGTACCGAATGAAAAATGTAAAATGAAATTATCCATTTAAAAATATTGGGATGTTCAAATGGTCATCAAAGATCTACATCACCAAGTAATTCAAATGCCTGTGAAGGAGAGGAGACATGACAAGATCTGTGCCTCTCAAATCCATTTAGGTTTCATAGACTTAAAGTAAAAAAAATGTACTACGTTTAATAAGGCTTCGGTCTATGACATCCTAGAAAAAGTCAACGTGGTCAAATCAATGGCCAACATTGGACACACATCACCATTACGGCATAGGGAAAGTAAATGGGATTTGGTAGACCTCAAGTCTGTAGAATGAACCAAGTTTTATATGTCTTCAATTCTCGTATGGTCCGAATAGTCAAGGAGGAGATGTGGCGACATTTATATGAAGAAATAAATGAAGTCTTCTTAGATAGAAGTTACAATGTGAAGGCCCAACCCATAAACCATTGAAAGGTAAACACAAAAGCAAGAGAACTTGATGTTGCGAAACAAAAAAGGTGTGTGGAGATTTCTCATTGGTTTATGATTCCTTGTCGATAAGACTAACATTTCTGTAACATGGAGCTTTCTAATTAGTTTATGCTTTGCACTCTAACAAGGTTTTGTAAAGGAAAGTGTTATCCAAATAACTCTCCTAGTTATTTGGGTAGCTTGTATACACATTCGGCTCTCGGTTTCTAAGTAAAGGTTGTGCACGCTCGAGTTCAATTGGCACAACTCCTTGGTTGTAGTTTTCCCCTCAAAGCCCCTTCTTTTTAATCAAATTCCCTTGTGCACTTTCTGATCTCTCCTTCCATTTTCCTTTTCCTCTTTATTCCAATCTTCCTTGCACCCACATTCTACACATTCACTTTCTTCTTAAGCAACTTCTTCACCTCGCACACGTCTCGGACTTACTTTAATCGAGTTAAGTCCTTGGCCCTCTCACATACCACACCCATAAAATAGTAATGGTTTCACCTTCACCATGTGTTATCTTCTCACCTATTTCACTCTTTTCCCTACATGTGTCACACATGCATCCTTCTACGCCTTCCTCTATTTTCTTACGTGCGCCTTTCCCTCATGCCTTCCTTTACACCCTTCTGTGCTAGGTCATCTTCCTACATGCTTAAGTGTTCCACACGTAGCTAGTCAAAGTGCATCGTAGGGTGTCAAATCCTTGCAACAAATCAATGACTGACATGTGTCAAAAATGACAAAAATTACATAGTTTGCCATCATTTCAGCCAATCCACGTGCACCACATGTTTTATGTGTGTTGATGAATCTGACATCTTCTGAAGGCCATATCTTCTACTATAGAGCTTAGATCGGTGTGCACCTAGAGTTTTCAGAGCGCTGCTAACATCAGCTACAGTGATAGATATTCAAATTCAAATTCTTAGTAGATTTGGTAGGTGAGAAATGGGAAAACGTCTCTGTAAGCATTGATGAGCAGATCTGATTGCTCCAACCACTCGATTTGATATGATCCACCCTCCTTCCTTCTTCAACATGCTAAACAAGATTGGGGAAGTGTATTTCATAGATCTTTAGGTGGATTTGCAGGCATTGAATGCTTCTTATTGGTGGTTGTATTTCAAATTTGAGTTTTCCCTCCTTCTCTTCTCCTTCTACAAATTCATCTATAAATGTAAGAGCTAGGCTCATTTGTTATGTTGGACACTCTAGATCCTTATGCATTTTCTACTAAGGAATTCATATTTTCTATATTTTGAGTTGTAGACCTCTAGATCTGGCTCTTGCATGTGGATATCGACTCCATCATTGTAATAGCACTATGCATTTCTAGAAGTAATAGAAACATTGTTTTGTGACTATTCTTTGTCCTAACATGTTTACATTCCTTATTCTTGCATTTTATTTTGCGTTGTGTGCTAGTTGTGCCATTTCACATCCCTTGCAGTTCCTTATTTAGTTGTGTTCCATGAGAACGATATGGTAAATACATGTTTAGTTGTGCTACTCGTGCCTAGCCTCATTTCACACATTTCATTTTATTCTCCCTCAGAACAGATAGTGTTCATCCTCGGTTTCGGTGATATCACCTTTTAGTATAGTTTAATTTCATGTTATCCTTCTATCACTAGTCCCTTGGCATCATTATCTTAGTTTTCCCTTTTAGCACTAGGAGTAACAATAGTAGTAGAAATAGATAGAGGAACCGGCCTTCTCCAGAGATCTGTCCCAAGTGCATAAGGTCTCACAACTTGGGGACGGTTCCATTGTGGTCTCAAACACCTCAGCCCTTCCAAGATCCAAGATGTGGGTGCATGTTTGAGAAACCAATAGTTTATGGCACACCCAGTGGGACCAAAATTGAAAGCTAAAATTTCATATCTCTAATTTCTGGTGTGTGGACATAGTATTTCAGCCTTTGGAGGCTCATTGCAACACATTTGGTGACTCTAACAGATCCAAATATCTATTTTAATAGTCCTATGTGCCTTTCATGAGAAGAACACACACAAGAAAAGTACAACGAGATAAAGATTATTTTGAGTACCTCCACTATCTCCAAGAAGAGTTTGTTCGAGGAAAATCTACCCGCACATCTCCATCTCCTATGTGTCACGTCCATTCAAATACTCCTTAAAAAGACAACCCACGTGCCCTACAATGACACATCATCCATCACCTCCACTAAGAAACTTTGCAAAATTTGTTGGAGGAAGTCCCTTATTGTTAGCTATGCAACATGATATGTAAAATGGCACGCTCAAGAGTATTCCATACTTTCTTGGTGAGAATCAAGTCACCCCTCGGGAGCATATGTAGGATGTAGAAAATGTACGTTCACTCTATTTGATAACACATGATGATGTAGACATTGGGCTACTTACAACATCTTTCAAAGGTAAAGCACTTCAATGGTACTGAGGCCTGAGACTTGGATCTATAACCACCTGGGATGAGCTAAGAACAACTCTTTGAAATTACTTTGAAGATAAGTCAGATCACCTATATCTGGGGCAACTGACAACAACAAGGAGGGCACCCAATGAGTAGATGACTGATTTCAACATCAGATTTTAGAAAACTTGGGATAGAATCCTTCTTGTGGTAAGACCTATAGCCCATCATACTTTCTTGTATTATCTGAAGGTGCTCAACAACAATATTTTAGTTATGATTCAATCCATGGGAGGTAGGGCTTTACCAGTTGCTTATAGTATTGCAGGTAAGGGAAGAAAATAACCTTATTCAAGTGGGAAAGATAGCTCCTAGACCACATATTCCCTTGTTCAAAGAAATATCACAAGCACCCCAGCCTTCTGTGGCCCCTATTCTTGTTCCTGAGCAAAGCACACAATCGGTTGCCTCAACATCCTACTCTCCAATGCAGAAAAAGGAAGATGAAAAGTTGAAGGCATTGATTAGAAATTTATCAAGCAAAATCATATCATTAGAAATACAACAGGCATAAGCCTATAGAGGTAATTCTAATCAGGTGATGATCAAAGCAATCATCCTTGGAAGAATCCAGTATGGAAATCAAAGATATGCGCCCAACCAATAGAGTGATAGATGGAACCCCAATGCACATCTTCCCTTGCAAGTTGTTCCTCTCATGCCATCTCTTCCATCACCCAATACGAGTCGACACAATACTTAGAATGGTGCTTCCCTTGAAGCATGCCTCATAGTCAATATCATTGTGTGAATGTTACACACAACCAATCCTAGATGATCCAAAATGCTTCAGTTTGTGAGCCTTCAACAAGTTCCCCTTAAGCAGTTAACCAAGAAAGACCAGAAGCTCCTCTAGAGACAAACTTGATGTTATTTGGTCTTTCAAGACTTCGTGTAATCAAGAAAGCAACAAATGATACAAACAGACCACGTGCCTAAGTTGTGGATAACACAAGATATAAGAAGAGAATATTAGAGTTAGGCACACATGTCCCAGACCTAGCTATGCAAGTAGATCCTCATAAGAATAAATATGTAGTTAAGGCATCCATTAAAAAAATCTCCTAAGTTCCTACACAAGAAATCCCATACCAAGCTCCTTCACAGCAAAGACGCACCCCTCCTTTAGTAGGTTAAGCCTATTTTCTAGCTAAAGTCTAGGATTCTGCAAATGAATAGTCAAAAAGGGATGTTGTTCCCCAAATGCACAAGACATGGGGCCTTCTAGTTAGCATTGTGGACCAGATGAAGATAAAAAACTTAAATGTCACAATGTGGGATGCCTTGACCATTCCATATCAACGGGATCTGTTGCATGAAGATCTAGTGCAACTCTCGCACGTTGATCTAGTTATGCGAAGCCACACACTTCTATCAACATCTACCAAGAAGAGGAGAAGCAAGTAAGTAAATTTGTTAAAACCCCACCTTTCTACATGTCCTTGATCATAGGCAAACACTTAGTGCATAATTACATGATTGACTTAGGTGTTAGTGCTTTTGTTATGCCTAAGAAAATTACTGATGTCTTAGGTCTTAAATATAGCCCCTTATCTAAAGGAGTCCGAAACTTTATGGCTTAGCTGTCACCACATTAGGAGTCATCAAGGATCTTGAGTTAACCCTCCATGCATTTCCAAGTCTGACCATAACTCAATATGTGTCAATCATTGACCTACCTCCTTTGTTTTCCCTATGTTTGTTAAGAGGGTTTACTACTAAAGTGGGTGGTTACTTATCTTTTGATTGGTATCATATGTTACTCAAGATAAGGTTTACCATACAAGCCTGAGCCTATATTTTCCTACCATGTAGATTCATATGTCCCATCCCCTCTCTAAGCCAACTGTTTAATCAAAGAACAAGCTTCAGTTCTTGAAGAGCAGTCTAATCCACCCTCTATTTCTAACCTAGTACTTGATGAATGGGAGGAGAGGTACCATAAATTTTATCCATATGCCAAAGAGCTGAAAGCTTATGAAACTGGTCTTGGCACTTACTGCATTGTTGAAGAAGAAGTTATGCCACCACACACACTCAAGAAAGACAAAGTTGATCAGGGTCTATGGAAGTTGTACTTTGATGGATCCAGAAGCAAAAATAGCGTAGGAGAAGGATGAGAAATTATTATTCCTGCACAGGATGTAATTCACATGTTCCAACAATGTGGCAAAGTATGAAGCGCTGGTCCATGACTTTCTCATTACTTCGAGAAGAAGAAAATTAAGATATTGCAGATCTTTGGGGACACAAAATTGAATATCCACCAAAGTTACCAATAAATTCTAGACAAATAATAAGTTCCTTAAAGCTTATAAAAATAGAGTTTGGGACCTCCTTGATAGCTTTGATGCTCTAAATTTGTAGGTGGTGCTTGAGGAAAATGAACAAGGACGCCGACTAGATGGCCGCACTTGGTTCATAGTTCTTTCTGCTTTGAAGACTTTGTCAAAGGAATCAATCAACACATCAAGATGGTGGTCGACCATCCATTCCAGCATAACAACACCAACTGAAAAGTCTTTGATAGTGATGCGTAAATCATCCATTTTATCCGAGAATGAAGTGAGTTCTCATCAAGCATGCCCGGTTGACTTGCATGAAAACTATGGTGACCAAGTGATACAGATAAAGACAAACAAGTTACCCAAAGGGATGGTCACCTTAAAGCAAATTTTTAGCCCTGATGATGAGTTCAAGGGTGAAGAAAGATATATGCACTCTGTGTAAGAAGACTACTCCCCAGTCACCATTGCACACGGAAAGGAGTTTATTCTCAGTAAATATTGCACTCATGAAGAAAAACAAGCCTTCATATCTCTTTGTCAAAAATAAAGAGATATCTTCTCATGGGATTATGAAGACCTCAAAGGTTTTGATCCAAGTGTTACTCAAAACTACATTGACCTTGATCTTGGTATCAAATCCATTAGACAAAAGTAACGGCCAGTCAATCCAAAGATAAAGCCCCTCATGAGAAAGGAATTATCCAAACTCACTAAGGAAAAAATTATTTTTCCCATAAAATACTTTACCTGGGTCGTAAATATGGTTCTAGTGCGCAAGAAGAATGGTGAAATAAGACTATGTGTTGATTTCAAAGATTTGAATAAGGCATCTCTAAAGGATCATTATCCTTTGCCTTCAATGGAGTAGATTCTACAGATTGTGGCTAGCGCATAGAGGTTATCAATGCTAGATGGGTACTCAGGTTTCAATCAGATCCTAGTCAAGGAAGAGGATCAATTCAAAACAATGTTTACAACCAAGTGGGGAACATATGCATATCAAAAATGCCCTTTGGTTTATCAAACACGGGTGCCACATTTCAGCACACCATGGATATTTCCTTCAAAGGATACATCAATGAGTTCATCTTGGTTTACCTTGATGATATAACTATCTTCTCAAAGCAAAGCATGGATCATATAACACACCTAGAAAAAGTATTTGAAATATGCATAAATTATGGGGTGTCTCTTAACCCCAAGAAGTGTAATTTTGTAGTGGTGTAGGGAAAGCTTTTGGGCCATGTGGTTTTAAAGGATGACATCACAATTGATCATGAGCGCGTCTCATCCATCTTAGCTATTTCCCTGTTGGCACACAAAAAGGACCTACAATCCTTCCTTGCCAAGATCAATTTTGTTAGGCGTTTTATCCCTAACTTTATAGGATTGGTTTGGCCCATCACCTGATGCTCAAGAAGGACATAGCCTTTAGATGGAAAACAGAAGGAAGAGAAAGTTTCAACAAAATCAAGCAAGAGATTTCTTGCATGCCAACACTTGTCAACCTCGACTATTCCAAGGATTTCATCTTTTATGCTTATGGCACTGATGTGAGTGTTGTTGTTGTCCTAACACAAGAAAATGAACAAGGGATGGAACAACTAGTGGCTTTCTTTAGGTAGATCTGAAGGATTATGAATTGAAGTACAATCACACAAAGAATCAGGTCTTCACCATCATGCATGTGCTCAAGAAATTCAAAAGTATGCTCACCACCAATCACATCAAGGTGTTAGTCTCACACTCTTCTGTGAGAGAATTCATCATGGGAGTAGAAATCAATAAGAAAAGAGCACGATGGGTGACAAAAATCATGGAGTATGATGTGACTATGAAGGCCACAAAGCTGGTAAGAGGTAGCATGCTCTATAGGTAGATTGTTGAGGATGCACAAAGTAAACCCGAGGTTTCATTATTTCTATATGAGGACCTCCTGCGTGCGAGAACTTGAGAAGAATAAAGATCCCGACATGCATGACTAGATGAAGAACATGATCACATTCCTTTCCAAGGGTGCATACCCTCCTAGTTTGAACAAAGCAAAGAGAAGACATCTTAGGTTACAATCTATACCTTATGTGCTGATTGATGAACTTATCTTTAAGAAGAATCTTGGTGGTGTGATGTTAAGATGTATAAATGACGTGCAGATTGAAACAGTGTTGGCATAATTTCATGATGGAATCTCTGGTGCGCACTTCTTTTCCAAAACTACAACAAGGAAGATCATAATGGTAGGTATCTTCTGACCTACCCTATTTGTAGATGCACATAGGTGGGTTAAAAAATGAAAGGAATGCACTTTCTTTGCAGGTAAGGAAAGATTGGCAGCGCTTCCCCTTCGACCAATCTAGGTAGATCAACCTTTTGCACAATGGGGTGTAAAATACCCATTTTAAGACTTTAAAATAAGGGATTTTTTAAAACACAATGTTCTCTATTCTAAATAAAATATCATTTAGAACACACATTCCATGCCAATCACTCTCATAACAGATAACCATATGCACCTGTAAATGACTCGGTAAACTACCGATCTCTCATTTCATGACTCAGTTTCTAATCGATCTCTCATGTTTGTCTTTAAGTATGGAATACTTTATGTATACTACGTATACTTGGTTTTCTTACCCTATTCAGTACTGAGTGATCTGTTTAAAGAAACTATCTGAGTATTTGTTACCAATATTCATCTGACATCACATTTATTTAAACTAGGTGACATAGGACAACACAACCAACAACTTGTGATACTTTGGCCAAAGATTTCCAACATATTGTTCATGTTACTATTCCTAGATGACATATTCGTCAAATCTGAATACATCCTTCACCTCACTCTTCTATCATCTAGAACGGTCTTTACCGGCCGTCGGTCCATTTGCCCAAGGTTTGACCCTAACCTCAGGCTAGCGACATAATTTGTTATAGGGATATGCTCACGATGACTTAGGGTATATGGGCATACTCAACCGACCTAAGTCGATCGAATGTGCCTAGGTACCTTGAGTCATAGAAAGCTACTTCCTATTCAAATCATGCTACTAACTTGACCTAGAGAGAAACTAAGTTCAAGTCCAGATGTGTGTAGATCTAGATGAACAAATGTGGAAGGGTGTTGCCACATGTCAATTGCAACACTATATCCTCAAGAAGTCCTTAGTCTTCTCGAAGGTACAATCCTATAGTTGGCGTGTGCCAAAATCCATCAGAACTACTTCATCATAATGTACATACCCCTAGGAGGTCATTAACACATAATTAAATTTGGATTAATATTCAGATTATAACAACCTTGCAAAACCCTAAATCCAACATTCCTAAAGTTCTTCTTCCATAATTAATCTGATTAATATAAAGAACTTCATTAACTCATGATTGCTTTTATGTTCATTAACTTTGGCATAACAAGCAGTTATCCAAAAATAGGGCAGAAAACATCATAAGGTTAATTTAATGTAACTTAACTATTCAAAGAAGGTGTAGCATCCACATAGGTTCAGCTAGAGTAGACTTCATAGAAAATAAAGTACAATGATTAACGATCATAAACACCATTCTTTTTGTTTTACATTCTTTTGAGAGAGGAAGAGTCTTCCTCTACATGATTAAGTGTTAGGGTTATCATACCCTTTTTATCTTTCACAATTCCTATAGTTTAATTGTATGTCCGTTACACATTCCATAATTATACTATAATTTTTTAGATAGAGAACGACATCTTATGCAACTTAGCAAGTTGCATCTTAGTAAGGGAGATTGAACTATTCCCTTCATCCAACTTATTAAATGATAACAATAATAAGTATACAAACAGATATGAAGAATATCGACAAGATAGCATTCAAATTTCCTTCATAAAAAGTACAAGAGAATTTACACAACAATTTGAAGTCGGTCTCCAAACTTTTCAATTCATCATGATAAAAATATACACTTTACAAGACTATGCATTTTAGGCATCGCATGTAAAGAAACATTAAGATCATAGAAGAATACAACTTTTCTTTTTCAATACAACTCATGAATGAATCAAAATTCTTTACAAAAGAGCCAGACTTTAAATCAGCCAATACATCATAAATTTTTTTCCCTTCTTTTATCACTTACAAAGTCCATCTGCAAAATTTTTAGCACGGGTCAATTCATTGAAATGAGCATGATAAGAACCAAGCACTAAAACAAAGTGCATTCAACAAATCGTTCCATTAAAACAACTCTACTTTAATGAAATAATTAATGTATAATACAAATAAGCATAAGTAATAACAACCATAAAAGAAGTACAATTAACAAGTTTGAATTCACTTTTAAGAAAAGATCATAATATAATCAGCAAACTACTGCATTATATCAGATAAGTATTGTCCCAAAAAATTACTTATTTATATAAAATAACAACTCTTTTCATTTAATTATTTCATAATTCTTTCTAAATTTGAAATACAAAATTTAACTTTACTATATAAACAAAAAGAGTTACTTTTAGAATCAAATACCTCCTAGTCATCTTTACCAAGTTTCCAAAAAACATGTACAGTCAAGTTCATTTTAGCATCGTAACATTTTTAAGATGAATCATCCAACAACTTAAATAAATAAGAGATTCACAATTCAGATGTGGCAGCCTAATTCTAGGTCAAATAATGTAACCTAGGTTCTTAGATTAGGTCTCTTATCAATACTAGATAAGTATTTCCCAACAACAATGTTTCATTTTAAATAACTGAAACAATTATTAAATACCTTTTAAGTAGAATGGTAATTAATAATAGTTATTAATCAATTACTTAATAAAAGTAAAGTAATTGATTCAACTAAACCTATGACAAGTTTTTATAAAGGAGAACGAACTGAATGGTACATAGTTTACAATTTCTTTTTTCATTTGGTTAAACCAAATTCTCATATGTATCATCAGAAAAGGAGATTCAACATCCTACAACTTAAATAATTAAGAAGAAGAATCAATATAGACTGTCCACAAACTCACCATTCTACTAAGAGATAGAAATCAGGTTCCGAAAGTATGTAATGAATCAAACAAGGAAGCCAATAAAGAGATTCATCATTTAAGAGATAACAAATGCTAACAGGGATCTCAATCCAATCCAAGAAGGAAGAGAATTAAAATAGTTATCAACTCACTTGTAACTCTTATGAATTATTCAACATTCTTGGTGATATCGATAAGTGATTTAAAACCATACGTTCCATCAAACAAGTATATTTACAAAAGGATTATTTCTTACTCATATCCATCTAGAGAAGGGTCATATTATCTACTGTGTGCATAGAGAGGAGACAATTAGAAGAAGTTATCTAAATATGCATCAAATGATAAACATGACTCTACCCTTGAAAACAAACAATCAAAGAAAGGTGTAAGATTTCCTTTCAAGGGACGAGGCTAAGTTGTTCACGGTTGTGAAATGGGAAAGACATTGATTCCACTCAAATAAACAGATATCAAGAGAGTAACCAAACATGAATGGATTTTTTTGTTCAACGTACCAAAAATATAAGTCCCAAAAGTTGCTTACACATCAAACCAATCCCATTAACTTTCCACAGTCTTCTCATAACATGATGCATTAACAAACTATAAAGAAGTTTCCAGTTCTATTGAGTAAGTTCACATCACCTTGTCCAAGTTCAAAAAGGATAGAGAATCAAACTTAAGAAGGTAAAATAGACCCGAGAAGGTATTCACCTTAATGACGTGGAGAGAGTCAATCAATAGTTTATTCCAAAAACATAGAACTTCACCCATTTAATCAAACCCGACTTCCGTACCTTTAAAGGAAGACTTAATAGAAAGGATATGAACTAAGAGCTTAATCACCATTGTTTTAACAATAAAACCCTTTTTAAAATCCAAAAGTTATTTCAAAAGTTCCAATAGAGAATACAAAACCAAACGAAAAGTTTAATGTCAAACATTACTTCTATTTTCCTTACGAGCTCAAATGTATATCAAGTAACATCAAATACCATAACTTACCCAGCTCTGTCAAATATAAAATTGAAGCAATGAAGTTCAATATAGAGAAAAAGTAAGTTATTACTTCCCATTTCTTATACAAGTTGAAATTCAGGATGCATACAATGCCATAAACCACATTCCTCTAGTTATCTTTGTTTTAACACAAGTTCGAGTTCATAGTGTAGAGCAAAGTATAAACTACGGTCCCAAAAAATAAGTATTAAATATTCACAAAACAAGATATAGTTTAAAAGATTACTCAACTACCTTTCCAAACCATCAAATGCATCTAGTTTGAACAATGCCATTTTACCAAGTACAAATAATAAAACAAGACATCATTTCCTTGCTTCATAAAAATATGTGTCAATGTAAAAGGGATGAAATATTAACCTAGATAGACTGAAAAATATATAATACAACTTTTAAAACTCAAAGATGCATAAGAGAAAAGTATTCACTTATTTTCTACTTTCCAAAGAGACTTCCAATTTGAAGCTAAACAAAAAACCATTTACTTAAACTCTTTTATGAGAAGATAGTCCGTAACGCATATTTTAATCAAGACACTAAAGTCTCTACGAGGTTCCAAATGTATTTCCACAGTTAAACTTACTCATAGAAAACACCCAAAAACCGCATTATCATGCAAGGGTCCCAAAACCAAAAGCACAGAGATTCTTATAACAAGAGAGAAAATAACCAGAACAATAACCGAAAACATTTATCTCATGAGAGCAGAGTTATTTTAATGAAACATTTAGAGAAAAGTAAGAAATCTTAATGGATAGAGCCTATCATGCCTGATAGTGCTTCTGCCGATTTGAAGGAGACTTCCAACCGAGATTCCAACTCTTCTTCTCCTCCAAGCAAGATTAATAATAAAAAATCTCTTTCCCCAATGTCTCATATACTTTCCTTGAATCAAAAATAGACCAGGGAAACCAAAAATAGCCACAAAGTGAAAATCAAACTACTGGTTTAAAGAACTAGATAGCTGCATGCAAAGAAAAAATCACAAAGCATGCAAGAACAAATAATCCCAAAAAAATCCATCCACATTGTTTCCGAGGCAGTTTGCTTGCCAAAAAAGAGGCTCATTAATGCCATTTACTCTTGAATTCCTACCTATCTCTCCTTGCCACAACCATCCAAAATTGCTGAGACCCATTTGAACTTTTACATACATCACTAAACCTTAGTGATGCCTCTACGTAGGCTTCCTCCAAATTTCATGCCTCTACCTAATCTGCTAGTACACTGTTACTTAATTCCCAAGATCAAATCACCTCAATAGCTTAAGAACCGCTACCTAGCTTCCCACTTTCCATACAACCCTTAGGTCCCCTTTCCACACTTCATTAGTTTAGGATAGATACCATTAGCTTAGGATAGACCATAGGCTAGTTTAAAATTTTTACCTTAGGTTATAAACATTAGAATAGGTAAATAGTCATCTTAGGTTAGATCATAATTCATAACCAAATAGTGTTAGGTATTAGGTTAGAAATAATCTAGCATCACCTTAGGTTTTTCCCCCCTCATCCCAACTTAGTATATGCAACTTAGGAATAGTTAAATAGTCATCTTAGGTTAGATCATAATTCATAACCAAATAGTATTAGGTATTAGGTTAGAAATAATCTAGCATCACCTTAGGTTTTCCCCCTCATCCCAACTTAGTATATGTAACTTAGGTTAGGATGCCATCCCAATAGAGTAGACATAAATAGGAGATAGGTACTCTTACCTTAGTTTAAAATCCCGCTAGGATAGATTTCATAGGTCTAGGACTTGTCTTTTTGTTCAATAGTCCGACATGGCCTCTTTTCACTTAATGCCATTAAGTGTCCTACTGAGATCAATCAAGAAGATTTGAGCACAAAACATACAATAGAATGCAGGCATGATCTTACAAGACAATAAAGAATTTGTAAACATACAAAAGTTCAGTCTATTATGTCTCTCAACCTCTGAATGTTAGTTTTCCATTCAGATTAGGTAAGAAGATTTATAACATACCTTGGATCAATGGAATTGATCCAATGAGATATTAATTAGAAAGAGATAAGTTTGCAACCATCATTACCGATTAAAACTCACCCATCGAGAAATGAAAATGGATTCTTGCAAACAACTTTTTTAGCCTAATGAATCCAAGAGAAAAAATGATTTATTCGTGGCAATCATGATCTTCAAAGCAATCAAAGGAACACCGCATCAAGAAAATCACATGTCAACGCTTGTAATGTAAAAGAGAAATATATGATTTGTCAAAGGTGTTACATTGGGGTATCGAATTTATAGGCATGATAAATCCACCTTCAAGAAGTGGACACAAGTGGGTGTTAAAAGCTATAGATTACTTCAACAGATGGAAAAAATTTGTCACACTCAAGGAATCAACCGAGTCAGTCATCATTGAATTTCTCAAAGGTATACTCACAAGGTTTGGCATTCCTCAAACCATTATCTCTGATAATGAAAAATCTTTCCTTGGGACCAAAATCAATGATTGGGTGCTAAATTTGAACATATACCTAGAGAATTCTTCCAACTATTACCCTCAGGAAATGGTTTGGTAGTGTTAACAAACAAGAACCTAATCATAATTATGAAGTGCACAATGAACATCATCCAAAGACAGTGGCATATAAAGGTCTCATGTGCACTCTAGGTAGATAGAATCACAGTAAAAAAGAAAATAATAACTTCACCTTACAAACTTGTCTATGGTAAGGAGGCTACCCTTATTTTGAAACTTGAGTTGAATTCATTAGCACTTGCCCAACAGATGGAGTTTGAAGGTATAGAATAGAGAGAAAGCGAGAATGGAAAAGTTAGCTGATCTTGAAGAAATAAGGAACTCTGCCATGATCAAGCTAGAACAACATCAAAAAGCAACAAAGAAATGGTTTGAAAGAAAGGATAAGCCTCAATATTTCAAAGTTGGGGACTTGGTTTTAAAATGGGATGATGACAGAGCTAAACTAGGGCACCATTCAAAGTTTGATGCACTTTGAAGTGGCCCATACATCATCAATTCTTGTAATGAGGCTAACTCTTTCGAGTTGACTCATATTGATGGAGGCATGCTGCAAATCCCAATAAATTGGATCTATCTCAAACCCTTCCATTAAGTTTTCTACATCATTATGTATATATTAGAGTAGTTTCAATTCCTCCAAGTGCATTGTGTGCACATTGTTTATTTATATATAGTCATTTCTTCTCGCTTGCTTCTGTGTGTGCTATTTTGTTGCTTCGAATGTAGATCTTCTTTCAACTTGATTTGCAAGATTAAGAAAAGAGAATCAAGAAATGATATTTCAAATGACTATAGGGGTAGTTTCATGATTACATAGTAGAATCCATGCCCAATGGATGCTCCAGACTACTGATCTTCTTCATCTAGTAGGTAGATGGCCCCAAAATTTGCCAAAAATGTTATCTAAATAACTCTCCTAGTTATTTGGGTAACTTGTATACACATTCTAGCTCTCAATTCCTCATTAAAGGTTGCACATGCTCAAGTTCAATTGGCACAACTCCTTGGTTGAATTTTTCCCCTTGGTACTCCTTAGTTTTCCTCAAGTGCCCTTGCATGCTTTCTATTCTCTCCTTCCATTTTACTTTTCCTCTTTGTTCCACCCTTCCCTTACACCCACATTCTGTGAATTTACTTTCTTCCTAAGCAACTTCTTCACCCTACACATGTCTTAGACTTGATTCAATCATCTAAGTCTTTGGCCCTCTTGTGCACCGCGCCCATCACTTAGTAATGGTTGTGCCTTCACCATGTGTTCTCTTCTAACCTATTTGCCTCTTTTCCTCACGTGTGTCGCATGTGTGTCCTTCTGTGCTTTCCTCTGTTTTCTTCCATGCTCCCTCCTTTGTGTCCTTCTGTGCTAGGTCATCTTCTAAAATGCTTAAGTCTTCCAGGCATAGCCAATCAAAGCACGTCAACAGGTGTCGAACCCTTCGCAACAAATCAATGACTAAAATTTGGTAGAAATGACAAAAATTTGCATAGTTAGCCATCATTTTAGCCAATCCATGTGAGCCATGTGTTTTGCATGTGCTGATGGATCTAACATCTTTTGAAAGCCATATTCTATGCTACATAGATTAGATTGGCATGTGCCTGGACTTGTCAAAGAGATGCTGATATTAGCTAAAGTGCTAAATATTAAAATTCAAATTCTTGGCAGATATGGTAGGTGAGAAATGGGAAAATGTCTCTTTGAGCATTGATGAGCATATTTGATTGCCCCAATCACTTGATTTGATATGATCCACCCTCCTTACTTCTTCAACATGCCAAAAAGGCTTGGGAATCGTATTTGATTGTTGGGCCCCTAAAATATTGGCTAAGTACACAAAGGCACATGGGCACGCAAGGCCTAGGTTGAAGATGGGCATGCAAGGAGAAGGCACGCAAGGAAAGGTTCTAGGAGGGTTTTAGAAGGGCTGTGCTACATCTTTGAAAGATAAGGTCTCGGGACTTAGACATATTTGGTGTATCGGGTAGGGCATCGAGAAAAGTGTGACACATTGTGTATGCGGAGTGGATAAGGTGCCAACTGGCGAAAGGTTGTCTTAGGAAGAAATAAGCCTTGTGATATAAGTTTCTAGAAGACATCGTGGAAAAAAGTGGAGAGCTCAGATCTAGAGGAGCATGCTCTCATGGAGGAAAACATTCGAGATACTTGGTGACAAATATGAGGTCAAAATTATGAGTTGGCAATTTGAGATGCCTATAAATACAAGCACCCACGAGAAGAAAAAAGGCATTAGAGAGGGAGGGGATAGAAAAGAGGGATCACGGAGGAGAGATTAATAGAGAGCGGAGCTTTGCAGAAATTCCGTAAGGAACTCTATTTGGGTTGGGTAGATAAAACATAGGAGATGGATGTACTAAGGGCTTGGAGGTTTAAATTTATTTTTGAGAGCTAAATGATATGGATCTAGTTATGATGCATGACTTTGGTCTACCTTTCTGTGATGCTCTGTAATGAATCTAATGAATGTAATGAGGTTACCAGTTTATATGAATATGATCAGTAATGATTCTAGTGCATTTACATATCTTCATGGTTCTATTTTATGCATGTTTATGGAATGAGTCTAAATCCTTGCACATTTCCCTTCTGTTTTGATTTAGTTCTTAATCTATTAAGTACTTTTCTATCTGGAATGACTGCATTGATCTAGAAGTTGTTCTGAGCTCTATGATTCTTGCATGTCTCATTTCCACTCACTTCCTTTAAGTTTGGATCATTGATGATATTTTCCCACTCAACTCACATAAAAGAGAGACTCGGTGCCTGTGCGTGCCTCGGGTGAGCACCAAGCACCCATTGGGTGATAGGACGACACGCATGGGATTCCCTTATTCTTTGGTGTGTGTAAAAATGACTACATTGATAGATCTCTAGGTTGATTTGTAGGCATTGAATTCTTCTTGTTGGTGGTTATATTTCAAATTCAAGTTTTCCCTCCTTCTCTTCTCTTTCTATAGATTCATCTATAAATGTAAGAGCTAGGCTCATTTGTTATGTTGGAAACTCTAGATCCTTACACATTTTTTGATAAGGACTTCATATTTTCTATATTTTGAGTTACAAACCTCTAGATTTGGCTCTCGCATGTGGATATTGGCCTCTTTCATCATTGTAACAACACTGTGCATTTCTGGAAGTAATAGAAACATCATTTTGTGACTATTTTATGTCCTAATGTGTTTACATTCCCTCTCTTTGCCTTTCCTTTTGCGTTGTGTGCTAATTGTGCCATTTCATGTCCCTTACAGTCCCTTATTTAGTTGTGTTCCATGATAACTCATGCCTAGCCTCCTTTCACACATTTCCTTTCATTCTCGCTCAGAATAGATAGTGTTCATCCCTCTTTTCTAGTGCTATCACCTTTTAGTATAGTTTAATTTCATGTTATCCTTCTATCCTTGGTCCCTTGACATTATTAGCTTATTTTTTCCTTCTAGCACTAGGAGTATCAGTATTAGTAGAAAGAAATGGTGGAACCGGCCTTCTCAGGAGATCCGTCTCAAGTGCACAAGGTCAAAAACTTGGGGATGGTTCCATTGTGGTCTCAAACACCTTGGCCCTTCCAAGATCTCGAGATGAGGATACATGCTTGAGCAACCAAGAGAAAGTGAACTATGAAGTAAGTGTGGACCTTCCTCATTAGCTCATGTTTCATGACAATCGTCAAGGTTATCAAACATTCGGACATTACGACAAGAGTAGAGCTTTATCATTAGCTCATGTTTCATGGAAATAAGTCAAGGTTAACAAATATTCTGATATTGAGAGGAGTGTGGAGATTTCTCATTGGCTAACATTTCATGATGATTAGTTAAGGTTTTCAAAAAATCTAATACCGAGAAAGAGTGTGGATCTTTCTCATTGGCTCATATTTTGCAGGGGGCGATCTACAAGTAACACAATAGTCTAAGGAGGTGTGTGAAATTTTCTTATAAGACCACACAAAAAAGTAAAGGAAAATTAATTCACACATAGGAAATTCATGAGGCCAATCAAATGCTATCACATGTCACTCTCTTGTTCATTCGACATGCAAAAATTAAAATGGCCATAAATTTCACTCTAGAGCTCTAAATCAAGCAAAATTGGTCTTGTTAGAAAGGTGTCCTCAAGCCCTTAAATTTGGGATCATTTGATTCAAAAATTTATGGAATTTTGTGGGAGAAAAATAGAAAAATGGGACACAAGCACACCTAGTAGTATCAACTAACTATTTTGTATATGTGGTAGTGAAGGCATGGAATCAATCCCAAAATACTAACAAAAATCATATATTTTTAGTTAGACAAAATACGTTCCCTTTTAATTTAAGATATTTATTTAGGAACACGGGGGAATTCACTTACTATTTGGGGGAATTTAATTTTGAGAACTCATCAAATTTATAAAAATATGGGAGCTTTTCCTCATATCAAGAGGGGTTAGTTTTTCTATTTCTGAAAAAGGTTGATAGATATAAGCTGTAATATTGTATGTTTCTTTTATGAAATGCATGTGGATTTTGGTTTCCCAAACTTGTATATCAAAGTGGTTGCAATGTAGGGGATCAAAACCCCAGAGTGGAAGGCTAGTCAGTTTACAACGACATTGCAAGAGTGTGCACATAGCTAGTATAGGAAATATGACCCTCATTGAACGATGGTAGATTATACTACTTTAAAAATGCCTTTTTGGCAGAATTCGACATCCACGAGTTTGAACATAAGAGCATTAATGCCCTGAAGGAGATACTGATAGGGAATGGTGGAGAGTGTCCTAGAATATGATGCATGGTTCAAAACCCTCCTGTCAAAATTATCATATGACACTCAACCTTCATAGCATGCTCAATGGTTTATTAGGGGGTTGATAACACCTTTTAGAAGAGCTTTATCTCATAATACTTTCACAAACTGTGCAAGGCGTTAGAAGACATCCTACCCACTAAAGCTATTGGAAGTGTTGATACTAGTGTTAGCCCATTTTTGGAGGCTCAAATCACTTGCTATGGCTAAGTAGCTAGAGAAGTTGTCTACAAACTTAGCTCATGAGACTCGTAGTGGTATGTGGTGTACAAATTGTGAAGTAGAATGGCATGTCAAGGATAGATTCCCTAGAAGACGATCGTGGCATAACAAAGAGACTATGAAATTTGTCATGGGGACCATGATGCAAGTAGATGTCCCTTATTACAAAGTGCACAATTTAGAAGAATGTGTCTTGCTACTATAAGATATGCACCTCTACAACCCATGATACTAAGGATTGTAGGCTTATTGATTAGATCCATGAGGCCATTGATCATGGGGTGCGCTAGACCAGCATTGCTAGTAGTTCTAAGAATGATGATTGCAGGTATGAGGACCGAGCAGATGGAGGCACACATAGATGGGGATTTTGTGGAGGAGGAAGGAGTGAGTTCCCATGTGGAACTTGTTTTAATTGTGGGTCTACAGACCACTATAAGTGCGAGTGCCCAGATTTATTGCAGTGCTCATGGTGCGGGAAGAAGCACAAGTATGAGGAGTGCCCTAAGTTGTTTGAGCATATGAATCAGCAGCAACTAGAAAGAAAAGGGCACTGCAATGGTAAGCATTAAGAAGGTTGACACATAATGGATGCCATGGGTGACACGTGATGCGAGTTTGGAACTGTTGTGGTAATAAAAAGAGTAGAGGCCGAATGCAAAAGGAGATACCAAGGTAGAAGAACCTAGTTTCAAGGGAAGAAGTGGTACATGGGAAGTACCCGAACCGTCGCATCAAAAGGAGGTATATCAAGAAACCATGGATGTCATTTGAAGTTTACAAGGATAAATCCAGTGTCTAAAGGAGCAAGTCTAGGAGGGAGGAGCAAAGAAGGAAGGTCAAGGCACCAAAAGATGACCTGGATGAGGTCAAGGAAGTATGTAAAATGCTAAGGCAAGAGAATATTATTCCCTTGCTAGGAGCATGGTTGAGAGAGAAGGTACCACGTGTCGAGGAAGAGCATAAGAGGTAGGTCTTGCATGCAAACCTTCCCCCTCACAACCTTGACTATGATAGGGAGATCACGTTAAATGTGGTCGTGGATGGATGGCTCCTTAGTAATATCCTCATTAACATAGGTGTGGAGGTCAATGTTCTCACCTTGGATGCATGGCATCAGATGGGAAGGCCTACATTACAACCATCTTCGAATGTGTTATATATGGAAAAAAATGAAGGCAATGCCCATCGGTTTCTTAAAGGATGCAACTATCACCATTAAAGGGTGTAATGCCCCATTCTTTCATTACTATTTTTAAAGGAATGATAGGAAAAATGGTTTTATCCTTTGTTGCTGGCACCTTTGCGTATCAAAAATTAAATGGAAACTTGATGTGAACACGTAATCACAATATCAAGAATAAGCTAAAGATGATCTCCTTAGATGTGAACCCTGCTAATCCGTGGTCTATCTTATTGATGAACTATTTTTGCTAAGGTGACATTACATCATTTGTAATGTGGTATGTCATAATGATAAAATCTTGGTGTAATTTAAGCCTCGAAAGTTATTTGCGATGTTGTTTCTTATCTCTATTAAATTGTTAACATTATAGTTTTTAAACTAAGTTATGTTAAGGCTTTGACAATTTTGATAGTTCGTTAACGACCAAAATTGGAATTTGAATAAGACCTTATTTTGACTAATAATTGACCTTGAGCCGACCCTCTGATAGTCTACCCCACATGGTGGCTAATACTAGCATGGTCATATTTTCTTGGATGAAGGACTACAGTCGTTAGTCAAGGAATTAATTATTTAAAATTAAAGGCTTCAATCCCCTCGAAGCATACTCAAGCAACTCAATCGATCAACACCAGCGTTATAATGGTTTTGTATATGTATACACACACACACACACATATACATATAACAATTATATATATATATATATATATATGTGTGTGTGTGTGTGTGTGTGTGTATGTATATATATATACATACATATACATATATACATATCTATATATGTATATATGTATATGCATGTATATATAGACACACACACACACACACACACACACACACACACACACACACACACATTATGAAAAAGGAATTTGCAAGTTTAAAGTAGTTAAACAACTACTACTAGAGATGTATTAACTTGTGTAACTAGGGAAGGGACAATCTAATCTTATGGTATGGTTCTTAACCTAACATGAGAACTTATTTTTATCAATTTATATTTGATATAAATTCAGATTTTTGAATGGATGTATAAACATATTAAATTTTATGAAGCCTTAAGTTATGTGAAGAAAGGACATCTGAATTTCTATTTGTATAAGATATTGGTTGGTCATTTAAAAATGATATACAATCTAATGTTGCTCAAATTTAAACAGTTGATGAGGTGGCACCCCACCACCTAATAGTTGTACTCACAGTTCCTTAATTGTTTATTTATTATCTCCACCAACTAATTTTGAGGTGAAGTATTTTAGTTTATCTAAATAGCCTTGCATGGCATGAAGTGTGACTTTTCTAAATTTAAAGGAGAGATAAGAATAGTTGGTTTGTAAAAATTGGTGGCAAGCTCCATTAACTCTACATTTAATGTCTTTTATTACCCACCTTCCTTGGGAAGTGCATGGATGGATTGGAAAAAGGGTAGTTTTTGGTATCAATTCATTTCATGGCTAGAAACTCGTAGTAGCTCTACATGCAAGGAGGAAGTTTAGTTGTGTGTTGTTGCTAGTTTGTATGAAGAAAACATTAGTTGAGTTGATTGTATAATAAGTTCCCAGAATCATTAAATATCACGGAAACATTGTGATCTATTGAATGAAGGAATTCATTTCAAAGGTTTGGGGATTTTTCTGAGTAATCGTGAAAGCTTTGCAAGGAAATAAAACACTAGTGTAACAGGCATGATATGCTCTAAAATTTTCATAATTTCTTGCTCTATTTAGTAATTTCACAAAAATAACCTTTCCTTGAATGAAATTTGTGTTTATAATTTCAGAGATGTAGAATCATTTTAATACTTTCTCTGTAGAGTATGAATTACTATGGCTTCATGATGTATGTTGTTAAAAGTGATTAACTAAGTACATGCTTCAATGAGGGTTATTATCGTTAAGAAAAAAATATACTCTTGAGATGTTTGAGGACTCTTGCTGCTATAATGATTAAGGGGTTTGTTCGATACACCAATATTGTTGAAATATTCTTGCAGCTGTGAATTGATATCTAACCATACTGTATAAAAATTTGTTTAAATTGTTACCCATATCTTCAAGGATATGTATAAATGTAGCAAGATATTGTGGAATTCTGGAATTTTTTTGTGTGAGTTTTTATTGTGGATGATTTTCCTTGACCTAGTGTTTGTTGGATTTTTACGCAACCGAGTTTGATTCTTTAAAGAAATCTAGGCTCGTGGAGTCACGTTGGTCTTGTAGGAGGCATCATCGGTGCTTATATAATCGACTGGTTTTATGGGTAAGTGCACGAAGTTGGTGGAAAATTCTGTGGACATAAAAACCTAAAATTTAGGAACCGCAATCGCGGTTCCTGAATTCTAGGTTTGGAAATTACCGAACCTAAATCCGCGATCATGGTTTAGAACTATGAGCGTAGTTATAAACCATGATCGTGGAACTCTGAGACAAAAATTATTAGTCCCGCGAATCCTTATTTTCCCCATTTTTCATTTCAAACCGTAATTTTTCCTAAATGTTTTTCACTCGAGCTTTGAATACCACCTCAAAATTTCTCATCAGACTTCTGGATAGTGATCGATTCAACCATGCTGCCAAGATGAGAGGAGGTAAGCCCCCGATTTTAATCATTTTTTTGCATTTTAGTTTTTTTACATTTTCATGGGTTTTTTGAAATGCTTGTTTATGTGTACAATTTTCTTGTTTTATTAGTTGGTCGACAAGCTTGAAATCATGCAAACTATCAAAACATTCCTTAAAACCCACCAAACATTCCTCAAAACCCTCCGAACATTCCTCAAAACCCTCCTCCAAACATAGATCCGCCTCTTGTGGCTCCTTCTGTCCCCACTGAACCAACAGGAACACAAGATAATATCATTGGAAGAATCCGAAAAAACAAAATTGTCATTGAGAACCTAATTTAAACTATAAGACAAAATCATGCTACAAATCCATCCCACATGACTTTAGCCAATACATTGCAAACATTGATTGGCAAATTCATGTCCGTAACCAACCAAATACATAGATGGAATACCTTTAGAAGTGACTGTAGGCGGTGGTATGCGGATAAACTATCCCATGCGGCCGTAAAAGACAAAAAAATTGGAAAAGACCCCATTTGTGTATTATTTACCGATCCTAGAACCGATGCCCCCCCCGCAGTTACTTGTAAATGGTTCCCAATCCATTGGTGCCATGATGACCAAATCAAAAACAATTTTTGGGACCGATGGTGGATGGTTTTTTATTATCCACCATGCAACAACAATGAGGTTCCTCTTTATTTTTTAAAGAAATTATATTGCGAGTTCATGCTCAATGAGGTCCCAAATTATTTTTACTTTTCTGACTTTTTTTTGGTCGAGGAGGTGGCTCTGCACAGAGTAGACTGGTGCATGCATAGGTCAACCTAGGATCCCCCATGCCCCAAAACCCCCACTTCCTTCAATTATCCCTCCTACAGTGAAGGAGGTTATGGAGATTGATACATTACATGCATTGAGGGAGCTCACTAACACTCTAACCCAGCATAGTGACCAGATTACATCTGGTGATGTTGGTGGAGGTGCGATTCTAGCACACCACACCACTGTGGATCATGTGGTGCCATATACCTGCATGCAGGACGAGACATCATTTACTAGTTCACAAGATTTATTTTCTATAGATGAGATGTTGGGAATGTTTTTGGGCGGTGCCACGATATTGATCTTTCATAGGTAAATTTCAAATAAAGTTAAAAATAATATATATATATATATACAATAGTTTAATTCACATGTTTGATAAATATATATATATATATATATATATATATATATATATATTTGATTGTACGTCATGTACATACATGTAAAAAACTAATTTTTTATTTTATTTTAAATAGCAAGAGCTAGTGAAGGAAACATCGGCATTGACATGCTTATAGCTATGCAGAAATTGACCATGTTTCAAATGTAAGTTTCAAGTTGTACAAAATTACATTTTTAATTTCATTTGATTGCACTAGATTATTATTATAATGTTTCACGTGTATGTTGTACATATTAATATTTTTCTCTTTTATACACAAGAGCACAGCGGGTCATCATCTGCTCTGGGAAGGCGAGGCTATTGGCATACGCCTCACATGAGTTTTATGCGGGTTAGTAAATATCTTTACACTTTGTTTCTAATTACTAGAAGTTCACGTGGATTACATGATTTTCAACCTCTGTTATGTGGTGCCTGGTCATGTAGATTTTAATATTGATTTGTACATGTTTTTGTATAGCTTATGAATCTAAAGAGACTCCTCCATATATGCAAACTATGGAGGCTATCAGTAGATATCTTTATAGCATCTGCAGATCCACTAATCGAGGTACAATTTTTCAAATTTGTTAAAATTTGGAGGTTCATTATTTCTTATTACTTAAATCTACAATATCAAATTTTGTATGTATATGTGAAATATTTAATTTGAAAATTAATTAAATTTTATATAGCTTACCCCTCGTGAGTCTATTATTTTCTTTGCAATGCGTCAACAATAAATTGATAGGGATCATGACATTGCGGTAAGATTTCACATGCATTTTAACTAAATTGTACAAGTTTCTAAATTTTGAATGTATTTTAGAATTTTGGTTGTTAAAAACTTGTTGTTTATGAATGTGCGGAGTTAGGTTGTAGGCATGCTTAGAGACACCTAGGACCACACGGATGAAATCCGTCAGTGGCTCCCTCCCTCCACTACATCCCTGTGTCGTGGACATGCTACTTCTAGCAAGGCAAAGAGAGGGAAGATGTTTCATGAGTAGATTCATAGTCCACTGGATGTACATATATATATATATATATATATATATATATATATATATATATATAGATACATATATATATATAGATATATATATCTATATATATATCTATGTATATATATATATGTATATATATATATATATACATATATATATATATATATATGGGCCATCTAGTCCTAGTGAACATGTTTCTTCATATAGTCCATTGTATATATATAGCCTTTTGCGATCGCATGTGGTCCCATATGTACATTATGACACACTTAGTTGAGATGTACACATACATTATGAACTTATGTATATATTTTCAGAGACGTGTGTCTAGAGCACACTTTGTTTGATTCTTATATATCAATGTGTGTTGGTTTTCATAATGATAAATCTGAACTATATGCGTTTGATTTGATTTCATTGCATGTATGATATCCTATAATTTCATATCATGTAAGGTATAATTTAATCTAGTCATACATATTAAAAATAGAATTTTCTTGTGATTACTTGTTCAAATTTCAAAAGTACTCCAACTTAGTTATATAAAGGAAAGGAGTAATATCAATTTTTTTGAGACAATACTCTTCATTCAACATTAATATCCTCAACAAACTATTACTAAATTCTACAAAAAACACCTACTCACTTTTGCAAACCATAATAGGAAATAATTTTATTTATTTATTCTTAACTTGCACAAAAACATTTGCAAGCATATAAAGAAAATAGAGATTAAGAAACTATGTAATATGGTTGAAAAAATTATTTTAGAAAAAATCCATCCCATCATTCTTTCCTACAAGTTTACAAGACACTACGAAAAAACTCACATTATCTTACAAATGCTTCACTTCAAAATGCATTGGTAAGTTTATAAATCATTCACATATATTTGAAATAGTAGCTTACAATAATATAACACATTATTAGATTCATTATTTATGCTAAATGAATCTTTTTTTTTCCACATTATTTTATTAAGACAAGAGTACAAGATTGGAAAAGTAGATTCCTAGACATAAACATGAGCACAAATTTATAAAAACATCTTTTCTCCAAGATAATGGTGAGGCAACCAACAACTATACATGGCTTCATTCTCTTATAAAACTCTACTTCCAAGAGATAAAGAGGAAAAAATAACTTGTCTACCCAACTAAATGCATTGTATACACCTAATGTTTAAGTTTTCATCTTTCCTACATATTACTAATAATTTCCTTTGTGTAAATAATGATCACTGATGCATCTATTTATTAAGTGGGTTCCTTAAGGGGATTTTCCAAAATAGGAAATGGTTAATTCCATAACCATTATGGGTTAGAGATAATATATGAAGAGAATGCCACTATTTGGTCTTGGCTTCATTTTTCCTCACATTAGTCATCCTTTCCTCCTAGGTCTCATATACATTTGCATTCACAACTTATTGCTTGTATCTCACCACTTGGTACCTTGTTTATCCACATCCATGATCTACAACACATTATTTTAAGTTTTAATGACATGCTCCCTCATTTCAGCACCTTGGTTGATGTCATCGCCCATGGATGATGGTATTAGTGTTAGGTTTCTCTTGGATGACACCATCGCATGCCTCAGTTTGAAAATAATAAGAGAGTAATTTAGAATTATTTCAATTTTCATCTTCTCTAATCTTTTACACCATCTTTGCATCTACTCACCTAGCTTTTGGTTAATCTTGCATCTTTCTCGGATTGGATTGGACATTTTTCTTCTTGGATGGTTTTCTTTCACTATTACGTCACCTATAGTGAGTCTAGGAAAGGAACCATGCTCCCCTTCTCCACATAATCGTGATTCTCTCTTGACGTGCTACTTCTCTAGAGATATAAATGCATTAGTGACCACCCTACAGGTACAAGGTGAGTGCTCTAACAGTATTTTTCATTTTTAACAAATAATTTCATCTCCTTCCCTCATTGTACTATGTTAGCTTAGTATTACATATGTTTGGATGCTAGTTAGCGTAGTACTCTTATTCATTATCAACTCCTTACCCTAACATTACTTTCATTTATGTTACATTATGCATGTTTGTTTAATTTATTATTGATCCATACCTCTCCTCACCCCAACTACCAATATCCTAGTAGGGTTTTTTCCTCTATCTTAACCATGGGCCTTGTAATCCCTAGGTTAACCTAGTGTAGGGATTAATTCACTCTAGATATGAAACCATAGTTCAAATTTGTGGGTGAATACTCGGACTCCATGAAACCTAGAGATGGCTCATCTAATCTAACACCTTAGCATAGGGACCCTCTACAAAAGATTCTCTTGGTTTTTTCCTTCTCATTTCGGTGCTCTCGCTGCCCTATTGTTTGCAAATGCGTGAAATAGTGCAGTTGGAGCCAGTGATTGGTTGTAAAATGCTACATTTTGCAAATGGTGGGTCATGGCACCAAACTGAATATGCTGGCACATCTAGGTGGCAAGGTGAACACTAGAGGAGGTGGTGTTTCGATGTGCGAAAAATTCGTTGCTTCCAGGTTACTTCATTAGGGCGTAGTCCCTTAAGAGCCTTGAGACCAAAATATCGTTCAACTTTGACGGGTGACTACTCGAACTCCGTGGCACCTAGAGATGGCTTGTCTAATCCAAAACCTCGGTGTAGGGACCCTCTACAAAATATCCTCTCTTGGATTTTTCCTTCTCATTTCGGTGCTCTCATTTACCCTATTGTTTGAAAATGTGCAAAATAGTGCGATTGTTGCCAGCGTGATAAGGTTGTCAAACGCTATATTTTGCAAACGGTGGGTCATGGCACCAAACCAATTTTGATGAAACATCTGGGTGGCTAGGTGAACACTAGAGAAGTTGGTGTTTTAGTGTGTGACAAGGTCGTTGCTTCCGGGCTACTTCATTCGGGCGTAGTCCCTTAAGAGCCCTGAGACCAAAATATCATTCAACTTCGACGGGTGACTACTCGAACTCCATGGAACCTAGAGATGATTCTTTAATCCGACACCTCGGTGTCGGGTCCTCTACAAAATCCTCTCTCAAATTTTTCCTTCTCATTTCGGTGCTCTCGCTGTCCTATTGTTTTGTAAACAAGTGAAATAGTGCAGTTGGAGCCAGTATAAGGTTGTCAAACACTATATTTTGCAAACGGTGGGTTGTGGCACCAAACCAACTATGCTTTGGAACATCCGGGTGGCTAGGTGAATGTTAGAGGAGGTGGTGGTTTAGTGCGTGACAAGGTCATTGCTTCCAGGCTACTTTGTTTGGGCGTAGTCCCTTAAGAGCCCTGAGACCAAAATATCGTTCAACTTCGATGGGTGACTACTCAATCCATGGCTAAAGATGGCTCATCCGAATCGAAACCTCGGTGTAGAGACCCTCTACAAAAGCCTCTCTCAGATTTTTCCTTCTCATTTTGGTTCTCTGCTGCCCTATTGTTTGTAAAACACGAAATAGTGCGTTAGAGCCGGTGAAGGTTGTCAAACGCTACATTTTGCAAATGGTGGGTCGTGGCACCAAAAAAACTATCTTTGGCACATCTAGGTGGCTAGATGAACACTAGAGGAGGTGGTATTTTGGTGCGTGACAAGGTTGTTTCTTAGGGCTACTTTGTTCGGGCGTAGTTCCTTAAGATCCCGAGACCAAAATATCGTTCAACTTTGATGGGTGACTACTCGGACTCTGTGGCACCTAGAGATGGCTCATCTAATCCGACACCTTAGTGTAGGGACCCTATACAAAATCCTCTCTCAGTTTTTTCCTTCTCATTTTGGTGCTCTCGCTGCCCTATTGTTTGCAAACGCGTGAAATAGTGCAGTTGGAGCCAGTGATTGGTTATCAAACGCTACATTTTGCAAACGGTGGTTCGTGGCACCAAACCAACTACTCCGAACATCCGGGTGGCCAGGTGAACACTAGAGGAGGTGGTGTTTTGGTGCGTGACAAATTCGTTGCTTCCAAGCTACTTCGTTCGGGCATAGTCCCTTAAGAGCCCTGAGACCAAAATATCATTCAACTTCGACGGGTGACTACTCGTGACTCCGTGGCACCTAGAAATGGCCTCATCTTATCGATCCAAAACCTCAACATAGGGACCCTCTACAAAATCCTCTCTTATTTTTTTCCTTCTCATTTTGGTGCTCTCGCTGCCTTATTGTTTGTAAATGCACGAAATAGTGCAATTTGAGCTAGATGTAAGGTTGTCACAAATGCTATATTTTATAAACGGTGGGTTGTGGCACCAAACCGACTGTGCCGAACACATCTAGGTGACTAGGTGAACATTATAGGAGGTGGTGTTTTGGTGTGCGACAAGGTCATTACTTGTGCTACTTCGTTCGGCGTAGTCCCTTAAGAGCCTTGAGACCAAAATATCGTCAACTTCGATGGGTGATAACTCGGACTCCGTGGCACCTAGAGATGCCTCGTCGATTCAAAACCTCGGTGTAGGGACCCTCTAAAATATTGTCTCTCTAGTTTTTTCCTTCTCATTTTGGTGCTCTCGCTGCCATATTGTTTACAAATGTGTGAAATAGTGTAATTTGAGCCCATGTAAGGTTGTCAAATGTTATATTTTGCAAACGGTGGGTCGTGGCACCGAACCGACCGCACCGAAACGTCGGGTGGCCAGTGAACACTAGAGGAGGTGGTGTTTTAGTGCGCGACAAGGTCGTTGCTTCTAGGCTACTTCGTTCGGGCGTAGTCCCTTAAGAGCCCTAGAGACCAAAATATCATTCAACTTCGACGGTGACTACTCGGACTCTGTGGCACCTAGAGACATCTCATCTAATCCGACACCTTGGTGTAGGGACCCTCTACAATATCCTCTCTGGATTTTTCCTTCCCAGATTGGTGCACACGCGTAGGTATGGTCTTGTAAACACTTGGGGAGGATTCGTTTTCAAAATTTACAACATTTTCAAAATTTACAACTTTTTCAAAATTTACAACATTTTCAAAATTTATAACTTTTTCAAAATTTACAACTTTTTCAAAATTTACAACATTTTCAAAATGTACAACTTTTTCAAAATTTACAACTTTTTTAAAATTTACAACATTTTCAAAATTTACAACATTTTCAAAATTTACAACTTTTTCAAAATTTACAACATTTTCAAAATTTTACAACATTTTCAAAATTTACAACTTTTTCAAAATTTACAACTTTTTCAAAATTTACAACACTTTTTCAAAATTTACAACTTTTTCAAAATTTACAATTACAACTTTTTCAAAATTTACAACATTTTTAAAATTTACAACATTTTCAAAATTTACAACTTTTTCAAAATTTACTTGACTTTTTCAAAATTTACAACTTTTTCAAACAATGAAAGCTTCTCTTAGCTTCGAGAATTTAAAATTCTCTACTAACAAAGGCTAACCATGTGAAGGTGGAAGCTTTTTTAAAGCACCACTAACCAAAACATAAAAGTGTTAGTCAAAGAAATTTAAGTTTTAAATCAAAACCATATACTATCTATATATACAAAATACACAAATTTAAAATAAAATATATATTCAAACTTAAATCTAGATCTTTAAACTAACAAATTTATATATATATATTGAAAAGAAAATATATACCAGACATGTGAGCATTGTAAATTCATTCCAATGAACCATCGAGGATCGGATATACTCGAATATAGACAAGATTGCTTCATATTTCGACTCTCGAACCTTCCAAAGAATCTTGTTATTAGGCCTTCCTCGATATCTATACAGCTGAATATTTGTCGCTAGAACTATTGTAAATTCATTCCAATGAACCATCAGGATCGGATCTACTCTGAATAGCATACAATATTACTTCATGATCTCGACTCTCGAACCTTCTAAAGAATCTTGTTATTAGGCCTTCCTCGATATCTATACAGCTGAATATTTGTCACTAGAACTAGATGTGAATATAAAAGTATTTTCCTGTGTGTCTCAAAGTCTTCAAACACCCAAACAGAGGAGTTTTTAATGGATATCATCGAAGCCAAGTTCCAAGAACTACCATGACCGACCTCGTAGGATACTCAATATCTTCACCATCTATAATAGGAGAAGTCAACTTCTTTCTTTCCTCGATGCAATGACATAAGAAATAGTTTGTTCCTTCTTCATTGTCTTTTTCATTGCAATTACTATGCAAACACATGTCCCTAAAAAAACTTACTTGGTCAAGAACAACTCAAATTTAAAAATTACATATTAAAATTTTAATGGACAAACTCAATACAAAAATGAAATAAATAACCATAAATACCTTGTCGCACCAAAATCAAAATTTTGTCAAAGTCCTTAGATGTTGCAACTTCATCTGCAGAAACAAGTCATAATGCTTGTGGAGGTTGATAACTAGGAAGTGGAGTTAGAGGCCTACAAATCCATCCTTCCACCCATTCTTGTGAATCACACTCAGTAATGACAAATTCGATACAAGATGCACAAAAACATGTCAACTTTCTTGTCCATACGGCCCACAAAGTAGCGTTTGAGCTACAAAATGAGTGCATATCTTTGGACCCGGTGAGTGTATTACAATCCTTGTAGTTAGCAATATGTTGTTCCTCTATCAACTAAAAATATTTGTGAACTATGGAATTTTCTTGAGAACCTCGGGCCATGTTGTCAGTACACCATTCCACTATGCTCTTTGCATCTTTTAATTTAGCACCATCTTTGTACTTTAATTCTTCTCTACCAAGAGCTCTTTTCACACATGCCCCTGGACCGTCATGCTCTCCTTTTCCATGTCCATCCTCAGTGAAACTCCAAATATGTTGCACACCCATCTTGACGTGTATTCTGCTCATCCAATAAAACATTCGTGCATTCTTAAACTGAGATGTGTAATTATCTAACCATATATAATGTTGTTTGAAGTGGATGTCCCTATCAGACAAGTTTCCATAAAATAACTAGAAACACCCTTGCACAAATTTAGTAGAATGAGTATGATCATCACTAATATAAAAGTGGTACTCTCTTAAAAATTTGATCATTCTCTATACTGTCAAGAGAATGTAGAAATGCTATATGCACAAAAATGGCAACTTGTATTGAGTTGTAATATTGCGATTGAACCTCCATTTGTGGTTATAATGTGTAATTCTCTACAA
The DNA here is from genome assembly GCA_018340775.1 of Taxus wallichiana var. yunnanensis. Lineage (NCBI taxonomy): Eukaryota > Viridiplantae > Streptophyta > Pinopsida > Cupressales > Taxaceae > Taxus > Taxus wallichiana. The sequence goes on from CM031244.1 coordinate 170,197,120, forward strand.
AATCGACCACTGAAATAATAGTACCAATAGGAAATGTGTTTTGAATAGCTTGAACTGTTCATCCAACCATCGAGCTCTATGTGTATACCTCTCATACTCATAAACAATTTCATCCTTAAATTTTCTCAAAAATTGGAAAACAGACATTTGTTCTATAACTAGCTCACACCGTTTAGACTCTTTTCCATCTTTCAATTGGTATACAACTGATTTATATTTATCAAACTCAACTAAATTATGTCTTATTGTACCTTTAATTTTCTCATGGATGTAACTTTCCAATTTAGGTAATCTACTGCATGTACTACAACTTCCATATAAACAATCCTGACTATAAAAAAATTGTCCAACTTATTTTTCACAAAATATAGTAGGAATGAAATCCCTGGAAGATATTGATGGAACTTGAACACCACATTCTAATAACATAGTTTCAAAATGAAAATTAGAATGAATACGTAAAAATTTATCATAATGCATCACAAATTCAACATGTTGCCTACAACAACAAGTGGTGCGAGCATGGTTGATTTTCACATAGAATGGTTTCAACATTTCAAAAAAACGTTGACTAATTTTAATTTCTAGATTCTCTTGTTTAAACTTATGAAAAATTGAGTTTGATTCATATCTAAGAAATGCTTTGGATGTGGTTCATGATTAGTAGAACCAACTCTCCATTTTATAACATCTCTTATGTTAGGTGAAACTCTAGTGTTATCATGCCAAAATTTAATAACTTCTCTTATAGCATCAGAATTATTTTTGTCCTTACACGGTGCTCTAGCAGAAAATGCCCAAAAATTGGTATTATTGAGTGATTGAAGGATATTACATCTTTCAATGGCTTTTATTAGATTTTTCGATTAACTTGCAACATTCAACTTGTTTGTGTAATCAAACATTATTTTTTTATTGATTCACTTACAACACTAGTAGTAAGTACACGAAGCACAATATTACTATCCCTAGTGCGTCTCTTGACACCAACATTTTGATATGCATCATGAAGGTTTTCAACAATTGTAGAGGTTTGACCACATATATTAGATGTTGTCAATCCTAAGGTGTTTAATGTAGGTCTCATTTTAATCAATTTCATCAAACTAACAAACAACTGACATCTTTGGGAATCATTTAAAATTTCAAAATGATTATCCCAAATTTCAGTGGCTTTTCTTCTGATTTTCCATTCAAAAAGTTTGTCAAACATTGGTTTCAAAATGTTTTCATCAATTTCAATAAAAAATTAGGTTTCTTATGTAAAATCCTAGGAGGTGTTTTTGTCAAATTTTACTTGTCTACAGTTTCAACATGAATTTCCTTATTCACATTTTCATTGTCTCCTTCAATTTCAACATTTGCTACATCATGAGTATTTAATTCTTCTTCAACATTGTGATAAAAACATCTTCATCACGAGTATTTAATTCAACTTCAACATTGACAGTAGAAACATTACTTGGTTCTTCATTGCTTACAATAGTTGGGGTTGAAGATGAACCTCTTCTTGATTCACAAAGTTTCCGCATTTGCTCAACATTTTAAATTTTTCTGGCCTCTAATTCATTTGGTGTTTTTTTACTTAATAACTTCCTTTTCTGACTTCATTTTTTGTCTCCCATGATGTTTTGCTTGGTGATAAGAAAAAGGTGCATAAAAAGACAAAATTTCACAGTAATTCATACGGTAAGGTTAGAGAGTAAAAATCACATGGTAATTCAGACATTGGGATGTGTGTAAATATGATTTATAAACTGTGAGTGTGCTTTATAAACTGTGATCATGGTTTGTGTTACAAAAACATGATCATGCTTTATTAACCAAATGCGGATCTATCGCCAAACCTAAGCCTCGAAAATCTTTGTTTTTCCCCAACCAATGCTATGGAAGGTCATTATGAAGTGTAAAAGGTCAAAAACCCCAAATCTACTCTTCAAAGACTTGAACCATGCTAAAAAACTGAAAACATTTCACAAAAATGGTGCCATCACGTAGGGGAGACTCTTAGCTTTGTAGAAATATTGATTTTAAAGTGAATAGAATAAGATAAATATCATTTTATAATTTTTACTAACAATAGGTCTTTAAGATATTTTTTCCCGTGAATGTTCATGTCTACGTTTAAGACTGTAACTTTTGTTTCACTTATCAAAATATGATAAAACTTATACCATCCAAAAGTGTAGACAAATTCTATACACGTTAAAAAAAAAAAAATTGATTTCGATATTTTTCATATAATTATGGCGGGAAAACGGAAAGTGCTCGTTTTCTAAATATTTTCAGACCACTTTCATGGAAAATATCATAAAAAAAAAATATTGCTAAAAATAATAAAAAATAAAATCCATCCCAAGATAGACAACTACATCTAACGTTTTACCAAAGGAAAAAAAAAAAAAACAAGATTTGGTCGTCCAAAATGTGGGCAAACGGACTACAATCTTATAAGTTTAAAAAAAAAAAACTAAGTCATATAATTTTAAGTGTTTAATATAGCTAAACTTATCCATTTTTAAAAAAATAGTATTTTAGAAACTATATTCTGAATGCTACAATTCATACTTATATAAATTTTTCTAATTTAGAGTGTGCGTATAGCTAATAATCCCTACAAGTTGAGATTTCAATGTTTTTTGTAATATGACATCCACAGATGACCCTATATTTTTCCATCAACTTCCCGCACTTACCCTTATTTAAAATAATTATTTGTACTGAAGAAAAACAACTGAATTTAATATTATCATCGAGTTGTAGATAATAAGGACAGTTGTAATGATTACAAGGTCTACCTCTTCGACCCTTGAATGGGTAGTTTAGAATGGCGTTTATGGTCTACTCCAGAGCCACTATGATGGCTCGACTGAATCACTTGAGTTTCCTAACAGTTAATTGTTGTATCTTGTTTGCAATTTAAGATTTTATATGTTCCAGATACTTCATTCTATTATTTCATGTTTATCTCCTTGTTGCTTCATTAATAACTTTGGAACTATTCCGACTCCTTCGGGGTTTAAAGCTGAGTTGCGAGAAAGGTTATATTGAGATTTGATTACTGTGATGGTTAAGTCCAACTTGTTAAAATCTCGTCACTTATGTTCCATCTTAGCCTCGATAACGGAAGTTAGAAATTCTCCTAAACAACCTTGTATGATACTTAGTGAGCTAATTTACCCACTATTATTACTAAAGCTTGGTTCTCCTTGCAATGTTATGCTGAGTTTGAAAGTAATGTTGACTTTGACTAAGAACCTCCTTCCTCTTGTAAGAAATGCAGTTCACTATTGTCCATTAGGAAACCATCCTAAAAAGTGAGCTGATCTCCTAGAAGCTTATGCATTAGATATTATGGTTCAAAAAGTGTTGAACAGTTCCTTCTATTGGGTATGTCTTATCTCAACGTTTGAGCTGGTAATTATAGTAGTGTTTGATTTCTTAGACCCTTACACTCTTAAATGTGCTTACTAGGTTTATTGATTACCTTTTTTGAGGATCAATACCTGTAATAAAGGTTTGATGATTAATTATCATTAGTATGATCTACCATTTAATCAGCTGTTAGAAGGTTTAATGAAAAGACATTGAACTATTCCTTGAGTTTTGATGATCCCTTTTTATGGGCTGACCATTTTATCGGAAGCTGGTTTTATGTTTTAAATGTTGGAATTTGAGTCATTAAGTAGGACTAGGGATTAAAGTTGTCCAAAATAGGAAGTCTCTTGGCTTCAGGGTTGTAAATTTTGGTGGTATTACCCCTCTGTAGTAATTGACACGGTACAAAACTTGTTGATCATGTTGTCATACTATGTGTTCTATTAAGAAACTGGAGGCATCAATTTTGTGTGGTAACCCATTTTGGGACAAAAAGGTTAAGCTATATACTCCTACTCTTACGATAAATGATAACTGAATTTGTCATTTAAGCGAGTCCATAAGATGTGATAGATCCTCATTTGGGTGTAATCTTTTCGAGTTGAATTGTGTGGTATCTCGCAATCTCTGAAGTGACTCTTTCTCTAATAAAAAAATTGTACTTGGTTTCATTTATTAAATACAATGTTTCTTGGCGTTTTGAAAGTTCCTTATTGACCTTTCCTGGTTGTGTCATGAATTTAGTCCGGTATGTTCTAACCTTTTTCAATAGAATGGGTTAGAAGATCATTTTTATAATCTTGTGGAGTCTTGACTTATCGGGAAAATGTGGTTAGTTAGAAGTTGAAATTTGTATTGAGAAAACTCATGGGATATCAAATGTCCAGATGAATTTTGTGGGTTAAGTACCAATTATTTAATCTCGTTAACACATGGTATCTACTCTCTTCCATAATTTTAAAGACTTTAGTGTTTAATAGGTCTTGATATGTTGAAACATTACTGAAGAATGGAATTATGTACTCTTTTCTAGTCTTGGAATGTTCAATAAATGCTTAAGTTGAGGTAAGTATTGAATATGTAGCATGTTACTCGAATTATACCTAATTGCTATATGGCAGGATGCCATGAATGCTCTCTCTCTTATCCTTGAGGTTAAACGCTCTAATATCATATTTTTAACCAAATAATCTTGATGTCTTGGTATTATTGCTTGGACCTTAGCAGACCTTATGGGTGTATGAAATCCTTGTCAGATCTGTTGAGAATATTTGAGAGATTACTTGAATGTGTTCTTGATATTTATATGGTTACTTAATTTTTGAGTAAAACGATTTCAGGCATGCAAGTATGGGATTGCATGAGTGAAATCTTGATACTCTTATACGGTAGTCTTTGAATACTTATAATTCTCATGTATCTTATGATTTATATGACTATTTCGAGTGTATTTCAAGTAGTTGTATGGAAAAGTAAGTCTGAAATTTATTTCTTTCATGGATCATTAAAGCTGGTTGCCGACATGTTATAGAAATAATTGTTTATATACTTAAGCTCAGTAGTATTGATTCATAAAAAAATATGAGTTATTTTTATGAAATAATTAAGTAGAGTATGATGTTATGATGAGTTGAGGTTTATCATGCTTAGTTAGTTCATGTGAACTCGACTCATGCTAACAATTTTGTAGATAAACGCCGAGAAAGAAGGTGTAAGTATTTAATATTGTATATTATTTTGAACGACGAAAGATTGAAGATATGACTGACTTGAATGTTCTTAAGATGAAATACTTCTCCTTGAAAAATGGAAAAAGGGCTTCCTACTTAATGTAACTATTTTATTCACTTAAATAAATGATTTTTGTCATGCTTATAGACATGAGTTGTATTTATCTCATAAATGAAATTAAGACAGATTTCCTGCTACTATATATTGTTTTATTAGTGATTGATTGTCAATTGATGAGTTATGAGTCATAAATTAATCAAGTTAGGAAATCAGTATCTACAATACTATTGTATTAATCATTAGTATCAATCATGTAGTAGGTGCTATACACATCTTATGTGTGAGATTCTAGGGATCATATAAGGAACTATTGGAGAAATGTTTCTTAACAATATCTTGTTCTAATGAATCATACGTTAAGCATACTTGGAAATAGATAAGGTTACTAATGGGTAACTTCCTCTTTATAAATGCAATATAGCAACCTAATTGTATAATTGTGTTAAGTTATCCAAACATTTTGTATAGGGTGTACTCAAACAATCAAAGATATCTAGAAATAAAACTATCTAATCTTAAATGGCCGTTGCTAAGAAAGTAGCTAGATTATCATGAAACCATGGTAAGGTTATGATAATCGGTATACATCTTATATGGCTGTTTTATAAACTTAGGTTATACTAACTCATTACAAAGATATAAGAATGTAATATTGATTTTTAAGTGAAATCAAAACTAAGTTCTATCAAGGATGATACACATAAGCAACAAGAGGAAGGGCTTATGGTAGTATAACATGAATATATATTTATTATGGTTTCACTATTCGGGGATTGTATAATTGTGATAAATTGTGTTATGAAATATTTTGCTCAAGAAGATGAAATGTTTTTAATTAGGGGATATCCCATGATGCATCATTATAAGAACATAAGCATGTCGGATACAATGGAAGTAAGATGGGAACATGTGTACTAATTCAAAAATAACATAGCATTTGAATCTCATCCTAGTCAATCTTTGTAATTATCTCTAAAGAGAATTATAGAGTGAACTTTTAAAAGGCTATGACAGGAAAGATAAATGGGAAAGTGGTTAATCAAATCTATCATATCAGATATCCTAGATATATCTTACTTGTTGATAGTAAAATAAATGAATTCTCTTTAATGAGTTGCAATTAAGAAAAGTGGTTTCTTAAAATGAAATGATGGTTGGCATTAACAATCTATGGTACTTAATAAAAGGTATGAATCATACCTAAATACCCAAATTTATGTGAGTACATATCTCTAAGTTATGAAATGAAGGAAACATGGGATTATTTTATTAAGTGGGACAATTTTTAAAACTGAAATAATAATCCTAGACCTTGATAGTATTGTTTTATCAGTGGTTAACTTGGGTATGAGACCTAGTAAGGTAATTAAGTGATACGAGAGATATAGGTATTGGGATCACCTTAAACCAGATTTTAGGTATGACCCATTCGTGGAGGTGTCATAAAATATTGACCATTCTTTATGATAATAAGTACCTTGGAAACTTTAGATACCATGTCCCACATCGGTTTCTTGGTGGGTTAACTCGCTGCAATTGCTACACAGTCATATCCCTATAATGATAGATGTCATTATTAGGATATTGTTGTTTAGTAGCCGTACCAAGTTATCTCATCAAGAGGCTGAAGTGTGGCATGGTGTTGCCTTAAGTACAAACCTTGATAGAGTTACAAAGTTAGAATGGGCCTCCTAGAACGCACCCTTATATCAACTTATGATGGTTACGGAAAGGGAAGTGGGAAAGTAACAAATAAAATTGTCCCAAAAACACTTACTTTTCATAGGCACCATAGGATGACATAGAGGTACATTCTTGTGTAGGTTAAACTAGTTTGTACCTTATTCAAGGCTTGTAGCTATTTACAACATCTAAGTTGTGAATCCATATAATTGAATAAGTGATAAAGGTGAAACGACAATTTCCTTATGACGAGTGTGCCGTCATGGAATTGAGCATGACATACATGACTCAGAAACTTTGCATAAAGTGGTGTAAGCTACGATTACACTTTGTCGATATTTCCTAAATCTAAGTTGTTGGATGCTTGTGAATTTCATAGGTGGAACCTAGGTAAACACTTAGGAGCATTCACTTATATATCATACCTTGACAAAGGATAACCATATGATACATTTCAGGTAAGGGCTCATACAGAACATTGAGAGAGAATGAGTAGGTTCAATATTCTCTCATACAGTTGTACATGGTTCATGACAATTATCAGAAATGGATTACATTAAGGTTTATGCAGATTTAAATATATGGGTATTTAAATCAATTGCATAAAGAGTTAATTTTTTTTTCTAGAGATGAAGTGACAAATTGGTTGTTACATTTTGGTATCAGAGTTAAAGGTTGTAACTCTTGGACTTATTGGGTCCTTACGCTAATTAAAACTTTTATTTTGTTTTTAGAATAAAAATGGAAATGGGAAGGATGCACCAAGAAGAAAGAACCGGTCTGATTTTGCTATGGTTTCAATGGTGCAAAAGTTAGACAAAATTTTGGTAATTCTTCAATATACCCGAACCGGATAGATGCCTTGGAGCAAGTTGGTGATGGGTGAAAGTGATAAGTTGGACAAAGGACAACTTAAGTCTATTGCTAACAAACAACATGAGAGTTGTTTAAATGATGAACTGATCATTTGTGGAAAGTTTTGGACTTACCAATCCAAAGATGAACTAAACCCAAAATTGGGGGAAGCATTGGATAAACATGGATCTTCTTCCGATAAGATGATATTTGGAAAATCCAGTGGGCTAAAACCAAATCTGCTAGACACTCCCACTCATAAAAATGAAAAGGGTCATAAAAATGATAATTCTTCTTCATCTTGGAATGCTAAGAAAATTTGGTGGAAAAATCATAGCAAGAAAATGTGTTCTGCCAAAAATAAATTTTCCCAAAAACTTGCAGTGATAACCTGTAGGAAAAAGCATAATATTGTTGCAAATGGCAAAGTTAAAGGTGGTCAATCAGACCTACTGGTGGATGTTTCACATGTGGTAATGGGCATTATGCCAACAAATTTCCTTTAAAGAATATGGACAAGCCTCAAATGATGAAGCATGCTACAAGGGTAGTTAGCAAAGGAAAGGAACATGTATCCCTAGCAGGATACAAAGAAAATTGTGAAGAGATCCATGAGACTAGTATTCTTCAATACTAAAAGAAAGAAAATATGGGTTAATTGTACTCGATGAAAAAAACTGGCCAACAATTGTGAAGCCTAACTCTTTCTGGTAATATGGAATAAAAATGGTCAATTTTCAGCTTATGTCTGGTTAGGTAGCATTTATCCGAGTGATTGTTCTATATTCTATCAAATATTTGACGTACATAATTATATTTCAACTCCAAGAAACTAAAACTATCGTAGTGGGTCTACCGGCTCTTAATAGTGGATGTTATATATATATATATATATATTTGGTATATGTTACTCTGGGTTGTATTACTCAAGTACCCAAAGATTTTGGGGTATCATCACTTTGTAAAGAGGATCTTAGGTTTGAACATGGGAGCTCGACAAGCCATCACTTAAAATACTCAAAAGGCTTGATGATGGCTCATTCTGGGTCAACTCATCTAAAAGCATAGATAGTATGAGGTTATATTTAGCTTCTGGTAATATCTTGTACCTCTCGAGACAAGATTTCTTTTATGTTACCTATCACGACATGATTCCCTTCTGTTCACCTATTATGACGTGTTGTGGCTATGTGGAAATTATGGTTTATGAATTAATGTGAAATTCTGTGGGTTTTGTGGTTGGTTCTAGTATTTTTAGTTGAACCCAGATAAGGGAATTCATACTTCACTAATATGAACCCTGTTATAGAAATGTGTAGGTTTAGGATCAAGGAATGTATTATGAAATCCCTCTCTTGTGAGTTTCTATGTAACTCTACATGGTGTCTTCAAGCCCTTAGAGTTTTAGGCTTAACTCGTATGCTTTATAATATGTTGGGAGAAAGATACGACGACTTGTAAGTCGGAGGACTGTTTAGAGCTTCCAAGAGAATTAAGTAAGTCATTTGCATACTTCTAAATATTAAAGTAAAAGATTCTACAAACAATACACTACTTATTTGAAACCCTCGTGCAAACCAAGTGGAATTTTTGCATGACCTTGGTAATATTAGGATCAGTACCGATTCTGTGAATCCACCGAGGAGGTTTAACAGTGGAATAAAAATGTTGTGGATGTCAAATTCTATATCTAATAAGGTAACTTTGTTACTTAACACTTCGAGAGGTTTTTGGCAAACCTGGTTTTCTCAAACATCTATAAACTTGAAGACCTCTTGCTTGAGGACAAGAAAATGTGTTGTCAATACTCATTCATGAGTTAATATTTGTTAAAAAAATTCTTAAATAAACAAATTTGGTAGATCCATAAGCTTGGATAACCACGTTGACAACATTCTTTGATTGGACCAGTTATAGGAGATAAAAAGTGTAAGATATGTTGAGGAAGTTGATAACTGAAATAGGAAATATTCAAGTTCAGTTGAACGAATGAATGTTGGTACCTTATCTTTTGACCCAATGTTGTAGAGTTTTGGAACCTCAAATCAAAAAGTCTTTAACAAAGTTGAGGAAAGTGATCTGTCTAAATGAACTACCACAGATCCACATGTTGTAATCCAAGAAAAAGGAATAGTTATTCCTTAAAAGGTACCAGGTAAGCTTGTTTTAACTATATCCTCTATATATTAAATATATATATTGTACAAAAATGATTTACTTTAGTGAAGTAATCATGACATAATTCAGACTATGTGACTATTTATAGTCTGACAAGCTGATACAACTACTGAATTTAAAGTTTTGAATATGAAAACCATAAACTTATGGGGAATAGTAACTATTCTATGGGAATTATTCTTATATCTGTGTGGAATTGTTTGATTTCATTTAGCAAGGACCACATCATCGGGATGATGATGCTTTTAAGAGGGGAGGTATGTAATGCCCCATGCTTTCATTACTATTTTTAAAGGAATGATAGGAAAAATGGTTTTATCCTTTGTTGTTGGCACCTTTGCATATCAAAAATTAAATGGAAACTTGATGTGAACACGTAATCACAATATCATGAATAAGATAAAGATGATCTCCTTAGATGTGAACCCTACTAATCCGGGGTCTATCTTATTGATGATCTATTTTGCTAAGGTGACATTACTTTGTTTGTAATGTGGTATGTCATAAAATCCTTGGCGTAATTTAAGCCTTGAAAGTTATTTGCGATGTTGTTGCTTATCTCTATTAAATTGGTAACATTACAGTTTTTTTAACTATGTTAAGGCTTTGACAATTTTGATAGTTCACTTAACGACCAAAATTGGAATTTGAATAAGACCTTATTTTTACTAATAATTGACCTTGAGCCAACCCTCGATAGTCTACCCCACATGGTGGCTAATACTAGCATGGTTGTATTTTCTTGGATGAATGACTACACTCGTTAGTCAAGGAGTTAATTATCTAGATTAAAGGCTTCAATCCCCTTGAAGCATACTCAAGCAACTCAATCGATCAATGCCAATGTTATAACGGTTTTGTATATGTATGTATGTATATATATATATATATATATATATATATATATATATATATATATACATATATATATACACACACACACACATGCACACACACACACACACACACACACACACACACACACATATTATGAAAAGGAATTTACAAGTTTAAAGTAGTTAAAAACTACTCTCGGAGATTTATTAACTTGTGTAACTAGGGAAGGGACAATTTAATCTTATGGTATGGTTCTTAACCTAACATGAGAACTTATTGTTTGTGAATTTAGAGTTGATATAACTCTAGCTATTTCGAATGGATGTATAAACATATTAAATTATTATGAAGCCTTAAGTTATGTGAAGAAAGGACATCCAAATTTCTATTTTTATAAGATATTGGTTAGTCATTTAAAAATGATATACAATCTAATGTCGCTCAAATTTAAATGGTTGATGAGGTAGCACCCCACCACCTAATAACTGTACTCACAGTTCCTTAATTGTTTATTTATTATCTCCAACTGATTTTGAGGTGAATTATTTTAGTTTATCTAAATAGCTTTGCATGGCATGAAGTGTGACTTTGCTAAATTTAAAGAAGAAATAAGAATATTTGGTTTGTAAAAATTTGCGGAAAGCTCCAGTAACTCTACATTTAATGTCTTTTATTATCCACCTTTCTCGGGAAGTGCATGGATGGATTGGAAAAAAAGGTATTTTTTGGTATCGATTCATTTCATGGCTAGAAACTTGTAGTAGCTCTGCATGCAAGGAGGAAGTTTAGTTCTGTGTTGTTGCAAGTTTGCATGAAGAAAACATCAGTTGAGTTGATTATACAACAAGTTCCCAGACTCATTAAATATCATGGAAACATTGTGATTTGTTGAATGAAGGAATTCATTTCAAAGGTTTGGGGATTTTCTTGAGTAATCATGAAAGCTTTGCAAGGAAATAAAACACAGGCATAATAGGTATGATACGCTCTAAAATTTTCATAATTCCTTGCTGTATTTAGTAATTTCACAAAAGTAACCTTGCCTTGAATGAAATTTTGTGTTTATAATTTCAGAGATGTAGAATAATTTACTACTTGCTCTGTAGAGTATGAATTACTATGGTTTCATGATGTATGTTGTTAAAAGTGATTAATTAAGTACAAACTCCAATAAGGTTTATTATCATTAAGAAAATAATATACTCTTGAGATGTTTGAGGACTCTTCTTTGTAATGATTAATGAGTTTGTTACGATACACCAACATTGCTAAAATATTCTTGCAGTTGTGAAATGATATCTACCCATAATATAGAAAACTTTGTTTAATTTGTTACCCATCTCTTCAAGGATATGAATAAATATAGCAAGATATTGTGGAATTCTAGAAAAAAATTTGTGTGATTTTTTGTTATAGATGTCTTTCCTTGACCTAGTGTTTGTTGGATTTATGCAACTAGGTTTGATTCTTTAAAGAAATCTATTCTGTGGAGTCGTGTTGGTCTTGTAGGAGGCATCGTCGGTACTTATAATCAACCTAGTTTTATTTAAAATAAGTATTTGTACTAAAGAAAAACAACTAAATTTAATATTATCATCGAGTTATAGATAATAAGGACAGTTGTAATAATTACAAGGTCTACCTCTTCGACCCTTGAATAGGTAGTTTAGAATGGCATTTATGGTCTACTCCAGAGCCACTATGATGGCTCAACTGAATCACTAAGTTTCCTAACAGTTAACTATTGTATCTTGTTTGCAATTTAAGATTGTATAAGTTCTAGATACTTCATTCTATTATTTCATGTTGATCTCCTTGTTGCTTCATTAATAACTCTGGAACTATTCTGAATCCTTCGGGGTTTAAATCTAGTTGTGGAAAGGTTATTTTGAGATTTGATTACTGTGATGGTTAATTCCAACTTGTTAAAATCTCGTCACTTATGTTCCATCTTAGCCTCGATAACAGAAGTTGGACATTCTCTGTAAAACCTTGTATGATACTTAGTGAGCTAATTTATTCACTATTATTACTAAAGCTTGGTTCTTCTTGCAATTCTATGCTGAGTTCGAAAGTAATGTCGACTTCGACTAAGAACCTCCTTCCTCTTGTAAGAAATGTAGTTCATTGTTGTCCATTAGGAAACCATCCTAAAAGTGAGCTGATCTCCTAGAAGCTTATGCATTAGATCTTATGGTTGAAAAAGTGTTGAACAGTTCCTTTTATTGGGTACATCTTATCTCAATGTATGAGTTGGTAATGATAGTAGTGTTTGATTTCTTAGACCCTTACACTCTTATTTGTGCTTTGGGTTTATTGATTACCTTTTTGAGGATCAAAACCTATAATAAAGGTTTGATGATTAATTATCATTAGTATGATCTACCATTTAATCAGTTGTTAGAAGGTTTAAGGGAAAGACCTTGAACTATCCCTTGAGTTTTGATGATCCCTTTTATGGGATGACCATTTTTATTGGAAGCTTGTTTTATGTTTTAAATGTTGGAATTTGAGTCATTAAGTAGGACCGGGGATTAAATTTGTCCAAAATAGGAAGTCTCCTAGCTTCAGGGTTGAAAATTTTGGTGGTATTACCCCTCTATAGTAATTGACATGGTACAAAACTTGTTGATCACGTTGTCATACTATGTGTTCTATTAAGAAACCTGGAGGCATTGATGTTGTGTAGTAACCCATTTTGGGACAAAAGCGGTTGAGCTATATACTCCTAATCTTATGATAGATGATAACTCGGATTAGTCATTTAAGCGAGTCCATAAGATGTGACAGATCCTCGCCGGGTGTAATGTTTCTGAGTTGAATTGTGTGGTATCTCAGCAATCCCAGTGAATCTTTCTCTAATAAAGAAACTCGTACTCAGTTTCATTTATTAAATATGGTGTTTCCTTGATGTTTTGAAAGTTCCTTATTAACCTTTCTTGTTTGTGTCATGAATTTAGTTCAATATGTTCTAACCTTGTTCATTCGAATGGTTTAGGAGATCGTTTTTATATTCTTGTGGAGTCTTGACTTACCGGAAAATGTGGTTAGTTAGAAGTTGAAATTTTTATTGAGAAAACTCATGGGATATTAAATGTCCAGATGAACTTTTTGGGTTAAGTAACAATTATTTAATCTTGTCAACACATGGTATCTACTCTCTTGTATAGTTTTAAATACTTTAGTGTTTAATAGGTCTTGATATGTTGAACCATTCTTGAAGAATGGAATTATGTACTCTTTTCTAGTCTTGGAATGTTCAATAAATGCTTAAGTTGAGGTATGTATTGAATATGTAGCATGTTACTTGAATTATACTTGATTGCTATGTGGTAAGATGCCATGAATTATCTCTCTCTTATCCTTGAGGTTAAATGCTCTAATATCATATTTTAACCAAATATGACTGACTTGAATGTTCTTAAGATGAAATACTTCTCCTTGAAAATGGAAAAAGGGATTCCTACTTAATGTAACTATTTTATTCATTAAAATGAAATATTTTGATCATGATTATAGACATGAGTTGTATTTATCTCATAAATTAATTTAAGGAAAATTTTCTGCTACTATATATTGTTTTATAAGTGATTGATTATCGATTGATGGGTTATGAGTCCTAAATATATCAAGATAGGAAATCAATATCTACAATACTATTGTATTAAGCATTAGTATCAATCATGTAGTAGGTGCTATACACATCTTATGTGTGAGATTCTAGGGATCATATAAGGAAATATTGGAGAAATTTTTCTTAACAATATCTTGTTCTAATGAATCATATGTTAAACATACTTGAAATAGATAAGGTTACTAATGGGTAACTACCTCTTTATAAAATGAAATATAACAATCTAATTGTATAATTGTCTTAAGTTCTCCAAAGGTGTTGTATAGGGTGTACTCAAATAGTCAAAGATATCTAGAAATAAAACTATCTAATCTTAAATGGCCACTACTAAGAAAAACAACTGGATTATCATGAAACCATGGTAAGGTTATGATAATCAGGTACTTCTGTGCTATGGTTGTTTTATAGACTCAGTTATACTAACTCATAACAAAGATATAAGAATGTAATATTGATTTCTAAGTGAAATCAACACTAAGTCCTATACAAGGACGATACACATAAGCAACAAGAGGAAGGGCTTATGGTAGTCTAACATGAATATATATTGATTATGGTTTCACTATTTGGGAATTGCATAATTTTGATAAATTGTGTTATGAAATATTTTGGTCAAGGATATGAAATGTTTTTAATTAGGGGATATCCCATGATGCATCATTATGAGCACATAAGCATGTCATATATAATGGAAGTAAGATGGGAACATGCGTACTAATTCAAAAAGAACATAGCATTTGAATCTGATCCATAGTTAATACTGTAATTATCTCTAAAGAGAATTATAGAGTGAAATTTTAAAAGGCTATGATAGGGAAAGATAAATGGGAAAGTGGTTCATCAAATCTATCATATCGGATATCCCATATATATCTTACTTGTTGGAGATAGTAAAATAAATGAACGCTCTTTACTTTGAGTTACAATTAAGAAAAGTGGTTTCTTAAACTGAAATGATGGTTGGCATTGACAGTATATGGTACTTAATAAAAGGTATGAATCATACCTAAATAATTAACTTTATGTGAGTACATATCCCTAAGTTATGGAATGAAGAAAACATGGGCTTAGTTGATTAAGATGGGATAGTTTTTAAAACTGAAATAATGATCCTAGACCTTGATAGTATCATTTTATCAGTGGTTAACTTGGGTATGAGACCTAGTAAGGTAATTAAGTGATACAAAGATATAGGTACTAGGATCACCTTAAACCAGATTTTAGGTACGACCCATTCCTAGAGGTGTTGTAAAATATTGACCATTCCTTAAGATAATAAGTACCTTGGAAACTTTAGATACCATATCCCACATCGGTTTCTTGGTGGGTTAACTTGCTGAAATTTCTACACAGTCATAACCCTATAACGATGTATGTCATTACTAGGATATCGTTGTTTAACATTCGTACCAAGTTGTCTTGTCAAGAAGCTAAAGTGTGGTATGGTGTTACCTTAAGTACAAACCTTTATAGAGTTACAAAGTTAGAATGGGCCTCCTGGGAATGCACCCTTATATCAACTTATGATGGTTATGGAAAGGGAAGTGGGAAAGTAACAAAGAAAATTATCCCGAAAACACTTACTTTTCCATAGGCACCATAGGATGACATAGAGGTACGTTCTCGTGTAGGTTAAACTAGTTTGTACCTTATTCAAGGCTTGTAGCTGTTTACAGCATCTAAGTTGTGAATCCATATAACTGAATAAGTGATAAAGGTGAAACAAAATTTCCTTATGATGAGTGTGTCATCATGGAATTGAGCATGGCATACATGACTCGAGAAAATTTGCACAAAGTGGTGTAAGCTACTGATTACACTGTCAAGATTTCCCTAAATCTATGTTGTCGGATGCCTGTGGATTTCATAGGTGGAACCCAGGTAGACACTTAGGAGCATTCACTTATATATCATACCTTGACAAAGGAGAACCATAGGATACATTTCAGGTAAGGGCTCGTATAGAGCATTGAGAGAGAATGAGTAGGTTCAGTATTCTCTCATATAGTTATACATGGTTCATGATAGTTATTGGAAATGGATTGCATTAAGGTTTATGTAGATTTAAATATATGGGTATTTAAATCAGTTGTGTAAAGTGTTAAAATTTTTTTTCTAGAGATGAAGTGACAAATTGTGTTTTACAAAGGGGCTAAGTTTACTAGGGACTTCTAGGTCTTGGAGCTCTTGAGGCGGACAATTTCCCAAAGACTACTTGGGCTCCCATGGTACTATAAGAATAATTTGGATCTATGGTTCAACAAGGGATACATAAGCTTTGAAAATGAGGAGAAATGGGTCATCATACCCTTGGCTAATGGAAGATCAAAACCTATACCAAACCTTTGGGAGAAGAGGTCCATGATAGAATATATGTGCATTGAATCGAGAGATCCAGAGATAATTCATCCCACGAAGGAGTTATCCAGTTTGAGGATGCTCAGTCCCTAAGTGACACCACCAATATAGCATGTGATAATTGGAAGCATGGAACCTATGAGTTACTCGGATAAAATTCGAGAGGATTGGTTAAAAAAGTGACAAAGGCGCGTACGGTCTGACACCTAGGAGGAAAGGAGCTACCTAAGTACTTAGGAGGAGCCTTTTCTGAGTTCTTTTTGTAGGAGATGGAAGCTCAGTGGAAGGAGGAAAATGAATGAAGGGGGATGTTAAGTTACTTCCTACTCAGAATTGTTGCACACTGGTGGGCAACACATTGGGATAATCTCTTGGAATGGCATGAGGTGAGAATTTCCTTCTCTGTAAGGTTTTATAGGATCAACGTGCCCACAGCTATAAAATACTACCATGGTAAAGAGACTACTTCCTTCCACATCCAAGCATGTGAGGCAACCCGGATGGGAAGCGTAGAAGCATTACCACCTTCATTATGGGTTCACAAGTTATATTCCACCCTAAAAGGTTTTGTGTACGTATGGTACATTCATTATAAGACACTGGCGACAGACAGGGAATTGGTAAGAGTTAGTGGCTGATCTCATTCAAAAATTTGAGTATCGAGTACAAAACCCTTGGTGGATAAGGCATTGTAGGTTTTCAAGCACCTTACCATTGGGGATAGTGCCATGGAAGAAGATAGGCTACTAGATTTTCTAGGTGAACCTGGCCTAGAGGTGTGCTTTGAGGAAGAAGAAATAGAAGAGATACAACTTGAGCGCATGTGTTTGGAAAAATAAAAGGGGAAGATGGTGTATGTTATTGATGGTGAAGAAGTGGAAAAATTGGATGTTGACCATTCTATAGGGACGTGCGAGGTGGTAGACAATGCTGATGAATGAGCGTGCACTTGTGATGAGCCTTTTAAGATAAAGAAGGTTAGTATCGGCTCGAAGAAGAAGAGCATAAAAAGGTTATCATCGGAGACTATTGGTTGGAGAAGGAAGTCTCTAAGATCATTGATCTTTTCCGTGAGTTTGAGGAATTATTCCCGCACGGGTATCATAAACTTAAATGCATTCACCATTCCTTGGGGGAAATGAGAATTAAGTTGAAGGAAGGTGCGCACTCGTTCAGAAGAGACCATACCAAATGAATCCTAACTGCACGTGAAGGTCAAGGAGGAAATAGATAAGATGATAGAATCAAGCATTATTGAAGCTATTGAAGAATCAAAATGGATAAGTCCAATGGTAATTAGCATCAAGAAGGATGGAAGGATAAGGATTTGTGTTGATTACGAGAGACTGGATGAAGTATGTATCATTGATCCTTTCCCAACACCATTTACTGAAGAAATCTTAGAGGGAGTGACAAGACACGAGGTCTAGTCTTTCATAGATGGATTCTCGGGCTATGACCAGGTAAGGATCATGAAGGAGGACCAAAGGAAGACAATTTTTTCCATCGTGGGAAGTTTTTCCTATACAGTCATGCCATTTGGGTTGAAGAATGCACCTAATGTGTTCTCGCACATTATGGTACAAGTTTTCCAAGACTTTATCCATAAATTCCTTCAAGTCTTCCTGGATGATTGGACAATATATGGGTTGGTGAAGGACCATTGTTACAACTTAAGGCTGATGTTTGAAAGGTGTCGGCGAGTTGAGGATATCCATCAACATTAAGAAATGTGTCATTCTACCTTGTTTGGAACATTATTGGGGCACATCATATGTAAGGAGGGTCCGCTAGCAGATCTCGCAAACTTTGCAAAGTAATTATGGGATTGAGGGAGCCCACTAGTGAGCATATTGCATATATTTCTTGGGAATATGGGGTACTATAGGAAGTTTATCAAGGGATATGCCAAGATTGGCATACCTTTAGAAGAATTACTAAGACATAAAAGTGCCTTTCATTGGGGAGAGGTGTAATAGAAGGCATTTGAAACTTTAAAGGATAGGCTTATCACCGCACCCATCCTACATTTCCCTTCTTGGGATAATCCTTTCCATGTTCATGTGGATGCCTTAGGAACCGCCATTAGAGAAGTACTTGCATAGCCTGGGGAAGGGATTGTTGATCATCCCTTGTGCTTTGCAAGCAAGAAATTGACACCAATGCGAGAACAAAATTACACTATGGTTGAGTGTGAGGCATTTTCAATGATCTACGTGCTTCATAAATTCAGGCAGTATTTGTTGGAAACCCCTTTTATATTTTACACTAACCATATGGCACTACGATACTTGGTGAACAAGCCTATTCTAAAAGGGTGCATATGTCGGTGGGTACTATTGTTCCAAGAATTCAAGTTCACGGTGGTTGTCAAACTAGGAAAAAGTAATTCCGAACCTAACTACTTTTCTAGGATTAATTCAAGGGAGGACACGTAGAGTATTGAAGAGACTATGCTAGATGTCTAAATATTTAGATTGTGGCATGCAGCCTCAGATTTGGTAGATATTGTAGTATTTCTCAAAAAAGGTGTGATGCCAAATAGAATGAAGGCCTTAAAGAAGAATAATTTGGCCATATGTGTTGTGCCCTACAAGCTAATTAGTGGAGACTGTACAAAATGAGTCGTGATGACGTTACGTGCCAATGTGTACTAGAACATGAGTACATTGTAATTATGGAAGAAGCACAAGATGGGATTGCGGGAGGATACTATGCGGGAAATGCAACAACAAAAATATTCTACTCATAGGGCTCGGTGGGAGACCATTTAATCAAGATTGCATTGAGTTTTGTAAGGCCTGTGACCATTGCCAGTGCCTTGGAAAACCTAGAAAAAGGGATGAAATTCCCTTGACCAATAGCTAGCATAGAACCATTTGAGAAATGGGCTATCAACTTTATCGAGATAAATCTCACCAATGACGCAAAGGAATGATTCATGGTATATTGTCACTTGTATCCTGATTACTTGACAAGGTGGGCAGAAGCAACACCTACAAAGGATTGTATAGCGACTACCGCTACTAGATTTTTATGGGAAAACATAATCAACAAGTATGGATGCCTTTTGATTTTGAAAAGTGATAGAGGTACACACTTCCTCAATGAAATAGTCAGGATTATGCTATCAAAATTCATGGTGGCCCATCAAAAAACTACTCCCTATCACCCTCAAGAAAATGGAATTGTTGAGGTGTTTAAAAAAATACTTAGCCATACATTGACTAAGATTTGTGATGGTGGTAGACATGATTGGGATGAAAAAGTATCAGCCTTTCTTTGGGCATAGAGGACAACCTACAAGAGGTTGAATAAGGCCGCACCATTTCAAATGGTGTTTGGTGTGGAAGTTGTAATTCGATTGAATTCATATTACCTTATCTACATATAGCACGCAGGAGGATTGGCTGATGAACAAGTGTTGGAAGAAAGAATTGACAAGTTAATGCAATTAGATGAAAGATGATCACTCGCCAAGTGGAGCTAGAAGACAGAAAAATCAAAACAAAAGGCATGGCATGATCATCACATTAAGAATAAGAAGTTTGAGGTTGGGCAGATGGTCTTACTGTATGATTCAAAGTTTCGCACCATCCTGGGAAGTTAAAAGTGCATTGGTTGGGTCCCTACATCATCTCGTACATCCTTGATTGACGCGTGCCAATTATAAGCACTAGATGGGATGAGATTTCCAGGACACTTTAATGGGAGTAGGCTAAAGCCCTACTATAAATAAGTCTTCTTGGTGTTTGTAAATAAGGTAGTATTTCCAGTTAGTTTAGGATTTCCCTTAATGCATTTTATTTTCTTATGTTTTCCTTTCTCATTTTCATTTTGTGTTGTGTCTTGGGTTCCAGTAACCTCATTACTTTTTAAGGTTAGAATCTAGCGTGCGAGAGGACCAGACATCATTTTAGTGTGGGGTGGAGTAAGGTGGAAGAACTTGAAGCGTGAAATGCTACGAAGGATTGCATTGGAAATCCCATTTGAATAGCCCTGTGAAGAAATTACGGGGAAAGGAAAGGTGAAAAAGGGATGGTTGGTGTCGGGATAAGGCTATATTATGGATCCACATATAAGAGAGGAAGAAGTACAAATGTAAAATGAGGTAGGTGAGAGAAAAAATCATGATAGAAGAAGTGCTTTTGGCACTAATTACATATGCAAGAGTCTCTGTTAAGACAAATTGGTTGCATGCCATAAGGTTGGGGATTTGTCAGTGTAAGGTTGGGCGCGTGAGTTAAAGTGCTAAAGTCAGAATTAGTTTGAAAAATCTGCATTAAGTGTTAAATTATGGTGGTAGGTAAGATAGAATTTAATGTTAAAAAGTGGGAAAAACTATAAATATAAGGTTGGACACTTCATTATTTACATTGTGAATACAAAGAAGGAAGAGCTTTTGTGAACTAGGGTTTCAGAGTATATCCATGTGAAGAAAAATGAGAATATTTTAACAGTGAGTGACTAGTTTGGATTTGCAAACCAGGGGGAAGTAATTCACGAGGCATGGGAAGAGTTGTGGAGAAGCATCGTCTTGTGAAAATATATTCCAGTTAGGGTTTGGTAGCTAGGGCACGGGTTGGAAAAGAGTATTCTTCATAGGTTAGAGATTTGAACTTGGAAAAGATAGAAGAGTAGAGCTAAGAAGAGAAGTTGAAGTGATAACCCAAGCAATGGCACCTAAGAAACCAGAATAACACCTAAGAAGGGAAAGGGCAAGGGAAAACAACAAGAAACTACCGATAGTACCAATGAAGAATGGTATGTAGAAATGTAGTACCCATATGGGGTTTCACTTAGGATGGAATGGGAATCCCACTTGAGAAAAATGACAAGTAAGTGACTACAATCATTGCATGAACATGATTGAAAAGGAAATGGAGTTGGAGTTAGTGCATGCGACTAACCATAGGACACCTGAGGGGTTACCAATTTATAGCGACAAAGTCAAGGTGAAGTTAGAGAAGGTGGGGTTATTGCAATTCTACGAGTTGCCCTAATTCAGAAATCTAGAGCACCTCTATCAGTGGCTAACGTCATGTGTACATGAAGACCACTTTCACTTCATGGGGTGCAAGATGCGCATAACCCCTCAACTAATTTCAAGATTCACAGGCCTTATCTGTGAGCGAGAAAGTTTAGAGGATGACATGTGCGACAAGGAAGTAGTTAAGGATACAATGGCCACATATGCATACAAGAAGGGGTAAATGTACTTTGATATTGAGGATATCCAAGACCAAGTGATGAGAATGGTTGCACACCTGGTAATAAAACTCAACACACAAGAAAGATGGACGTAGGTAAATAAGTCCTGGTTAAATGTTTGTAGAAAAATATCAGAGGGCACCATCTACAATCTATCTGCATACATTTCAGAATAAATTATCACTAGCACACAGGAAGGACACAAGATTCTCTTTGGTAATGTCCTTTTAACCATTTTGTTCTTAGAAATCAGAGTATGAAATGCAACAGATAAGTTCGTGTGGGAGTACCCAGAGGAAGACCCCTCACCGCAAATGTTTTGGAGAAATACACCTATGATAACATGATTCCCATTCACAAGGCGTGTATTGAAAAATGGTATATGCACTTAAGGAATGCGTTTGGGGTAGAATGGAGGATACCAAAACAACTGCCAGTGCTTACAGTAGGAGAAGCTAAGTTCGTAGTATACCAACACTTCTGCATTGGCAGATTTAAGTTGGAGGATGAAAACATGAGCCCATGGTGCAAGCTCCCATTCACCTTCATAGCTCAATACTTCCAGGTGGGAGTTAACAGATTCAAGGAGTCCAAAAATTTAAAGCTTGACCTTGGAATTTTGGACCGGGACCACAGGGAGATGCACAAAACGTTGGTCTACCCCAACAAGCGTGCGTACGTGGAAAAATACATGTCACACGAAGTCCAAATGGTAAAACCCTTGACTATGACTATTGCAAGAAGGTCCGCTACTGGGTATATACCTTCGATAAGGCCCAAGTTTGAGAAGGGTGTTTATCTTGAAAATGAGATAGCTATACCTAAGGACCTAACAAGTAGGAAGAAGACCGTGCCTAAGAAGAAGGAGATAGAAGAAATAAAGAAGAAGGCACCAAGTGCCCAAGATACATAGGCATTAGGCACCCCGGGAATAAGTGCTAGAACAAGTACTTACATGCGTAGGAAGAGTTCCTAGTCAAAGAAGAGGCGCCAACACAGGAAAAGCTTATTGCAAAGGATAAATCACCAGAGGAGAAAGAGAAAGAAAAATCTCCTATCTTTGGAATCCCGAGTAAGAAAGAAATAGAAGGTGATGGAGGAAGTGACTCGGAGGAGACAGAGAGCTTGGAGAAATACATAGGTGAGAGGGATGATGATGAAGAAGATGATCTTGAAGGGGACCAAGAGCCTCTTGCTTTTCAAAGGTGCACGATTCGAAGAAAAGGCGAGAGAAAATAACATGAGTTCCTTTTCGTAAGTGGTACAAGGGTAGAAAGGAGGAGGAAGGAACCCAAAACATAGGAAGAAGTGAGGAGGTTGGCATGCACGATCAGAAAACTCCAAGCCTTATGCAGGAGCAAGTAAACAAGGTGGTAGAAAGAGAAGCAACAAAAAGCATCGAGGCCTTCATAGAATGAGAATTGGAGTGCAATGCTGATATAGTGATGGAATAAGATAAGGAATAAATCATAGGGAAAGATCATGGCAGTGTGGGAGGCGCCAGTCTATAAGCAATTGTTCCTAAGGGTACACGTTTAGGGGGAAATCATATGGAGATCTAGAGGCAAGGAATGAGCTACATTAATGATCCCAATAAGGTGTTATGCATGTGCTTCCAAAGCACCATCCCAATAGATCAACTTGTGGTAATGAATTCATTTGATGAAGAAGGTGCATACCCTCGAACGAGGAATATTCTCTCTTGGGAAATTGAGTCCCACATCAACAAGCCAGAGTTTGAGGTAAGCAGGGAACTAATTAAAATATCATATTCAAAAGGAGATAACCCCTTGGTAAATGCTCAGTGGCTCTCAGATGAGAAATTATGAAATGCGCTCAACAAGGTCTTAGTTGAGGTTGAATCTAGGCTCTTTGGATGGAATGATAGGATAATATTTCTAGAAGAAGAACTAGAAAAGAAGGAGGAAGAGCTAGAAAAGGAGGAAGAGATACAAGAGAAGGCAAAGGATTTAAAGTAGGAGGAGTTGATTAGCACTCAACTAAAGCATGAGCTTAGGGAAGAAAAGGCAAGGGTGTGAAAAGTACATAAGAAGATAGAATCAGTCACAAATTCCATTATTTTGACAAATCCAGACCTAACGCCACCCACGTAAAAGTATAGATCTTCCCTTGAGTGCCTTGAGGACTTAACATGCATCCTCACCATGGAGAGGAAACCTCTAGCCTTAGAATCCATAGAAGAAGTAGCAACGTGCTGGAGAAGGAGGATAAATTAAAGGTAGTAGCAATCATGGATGAATACAAAAATTCCTTGTTGATGTAAAGATTGTTGCCCATACCACTGAGGCCGCATATGACAATTGCGTAGACAAAGATAAAGTGGTGGGTATTCTGGTCACCAACTATGAAGTAGATCTTAAAGAGTTCCAAGAAAAGAATAAAGGGAACAAAGCAGAGTGGGATAGAATCTTGGCCGAGGTTGAAAAGAAGTTAGAAGCTATTGAGGCCCTAAGGGGTACAATCAAGAACCAGCTAAAGGAGCTATACCCATATATTACTAGAAGGATGGACACACTTGAGGATGTGGGCAAGGAGTTGGAGAAAATTGTTGACACTATGAATGCTCAAGGAGATGGACTAAGTTTTGGGGAGGTAAGTGCCCTAGTCGGTGACCTCTGCCAGAGAGCATAAAATGAATTCGATGCCTAGAACAAGTTGGAGGCCAACTTGCAAAAAGATTTTCCTAGCTTGTTGCAATAATGCCATCACTTCCCCATTCTTTCTTCTTTTCCAAATTCTTTATCCCCTTATTCTTTTACCAAGACGTAAGTCTATTGTGATTCCTTATTCATTGGAGAAGTGTTCTTGTGGGTGGAGAATAGTCGTAGTGTGGGGTGATGTTGGGCCCCTAAAATATTGGCTAAGTACACAAAGGTGCATGGGCGCACAAGGCCTAGGTTGAAGATGGGTGCGCAAGGAGAAGGTGTGTAAGGATAGGTTCTAGGAGGGTCTAGAAAGGGCCATGTTGAATGCCGAAGACAAGGTCTCAGGACTTAGCCATATTTGGTGTACGGGTAGGACACAAGAAAAGCTTGACCCAACTACGCATACAGAGTGGATAAGGTTCCAAAGATAATGACAGGTTAGCCTAGGAAGGAATATTCCCTAGGATAGAAGTTTATAGAAGACATCATGGTTAAAAGTGGAGAGCTCAGGCTTGGAGGAGCATTCTCCCATGGAAGACCACATTCAGACACTTGGCAATGGATTTGAGGCCATAGAAGGATGATTTGGCACTTTGGGATGCTTATAAATACAAGTGCCCACAGAAGAAAAAGGCATCAGAGAGGGAGGGGACAAAAAAAGAGGGATTGTAGAGGAGAGATTAATAGAGAGCAAAGCTCTGCAAAAATGCTACAAGGAACTCATTTTGGGTTGGGTAGATAAAACATAGGAGATGGATGTACCAAGGGATTAGAGGTTTAAATTTATTTTTGAGAGCTAGAGGATATGGATCCAATTATGATGCATGACTTTGGTCTTCCTTTCTGCGATGCTCTGTAATGAATCTAATGAATGTAATGAGGTTACCAATTTATATGAATATGATCAGTAATGATTCTGGTGCATTTACATATCTTCATGGTTCTGTTTTATGCATTTTTATGGAATGAGTTTGAATCCTTGTGCATTTCCCTTTCTGTTTTGATTCAGTTCTTAATCTATTAAGTAATTTTTGTCTAGAATGACCACCCTAATCTAGAAGCCATTCTGAGATCTATGATGCTTCGCATGTCTCATTTCCATTCATTCCCTTTATGTTTGGATCATTGATGATATTTTCCCACTCAACTCACATAAAAGAGAGACGTGGTGCTGCGTGTGCCTCGGGTGAGCACCAAAGTGCCTCTTGGGTGATAGGTTAGTGCGCATGAGATTCCCTTATTCTTTGGTGGGTGTAAAAATGATTACATTGACAAATATCTAGGTGGATTTGTAGGCATTGAATGCTTCTTGTTGGTGGTTGTATTTCAAATTCAAGCTTTCCGTCCTTCTCTTCTCTTTCTATAGATTCATCTATAAATGTAAGAGCTAGGCTCATTTGTTATGTTGGAAACTCTAGATCCTTATGCATTTTTGCTAAGGACTTCATATTTTCAATATTTTGAGTTGCAGACCTCTAGATTTGGCTCTCACATGTGGATATTGGCCTCTTTCATCATTATAACAGCACTATGCATTTTTGGAAGTAATAGAAACATCAGTTTATGATTATTCTCTGTCCTAACGTGTTTACATTCCTTCTCTATGCCTTTTCTTTTGCGTTGTGTTCTAGTTGTGCCATTTCATGTCCCTTACAGTCCCTTATTTAGTTGTGTTCCATGATAACGATATGGTAAATACATTTTTAATTTGTCTTTACTCATGACTAGCCTCCTTTCACGCATTTCCTTTCATTCTTTCTCATAATGATAGTGTTTATCCCTTTTTTCTAGTGCTATCACCTTTTAGTGTAGTTTAATTTCATGGTATCCTTCTATCCATGTTCCCTTGGCATTATTAGCTTAGTTTTCCCCCTTCTAATACTAGGAGTATCGTAGAAATTAGAAATAGATAGTGGAACCGACCTTCTTCAGAGATTCGTCCCAAGAACACAAGGTCCAACAACTTGGGGATGGTTCCATTGTCATCTCAAAGACCTCATCCCTTCCAAGATCCGAGATGAGGATACATGCTTAAGAAACCAATAGAAAGTGAACTACGAAACATTCGACATTACGACAAGAGCAGATCTTTATCATTGGCTCACGTTTCATGACAATCAATCAAGGTTATCAAATATTCGATATTGAGAGGAGTGTGGAGCTTTATCATTGGCTAACATTTCATGGTGATTAGTTAAGGTTTTTAAAAATCTAATACTGAGAAATAGTAGGGAGCTTTCTCGTTGGATCATATTTTGTGGGGGACAATACAAGTAAAAGAATAATCATAGAAGGAGGTGTGTGCAGTTTTCTTATTAGACCACACAAAAAAATTAAGGAAAATTAATGCACACATAGGAAATTACCAAGGCCAATAAAATGCTATCACATGTCACTCTCTTGTTCATTCTAACATGCAAAAATTAAAATGGCCATAAATTTCACTCCAAAGCTCTAAATCAAGAAAAATTGGTCTTGTTTGAAAGGTCTCCTCAAGCCCATTTTGCATTGTTTGGTTAGAAATTAATGGAATTCTGTGGGAGAAAAATAGAAAAAAGGGGACACAAGCACACATAGTAGTATCAACTAACTATTTTTCATACATGGTAGTGAAGGCATGGAATCGATCCCAAAATACTAACAAAAATCATATATTTCCAATTAGATAAAATACGTTCCTGTTTTGATTTAAGATCTTTCTTTACGAACAAGGGGGAAATTCAATTACTATTTTGGGGGGAAAAATTGAATTGTAAGAAATCATAAAATGTATAAAAGTATGGGAGATTTTCCTCATATCAAGAGGGGTTAGTTTTTCTATTTCTTAAAAAGGTTGATAGATATAACTATAATATTGTATGTTTCTTTTATGAAATGCATGTGGATTTTGGTTTCCCAAACTTCTATATCAAAGTGGTTATAATGTACAACCATTGAAATACTTTGAGAGCATTTGATTTATGTTCCCTTGTTAATCAATTCTGTATTTGAATGAAATATGTCCAATTGTGAGATTTGATTTCTATATTCTGGGTTTTGTATGTTGAATCATTGATTGATGAGTTATACTCTCTGCTATTATTTTGTGTTTATGGATTATCCTTTTCATACACTAGATCAATCCTTAATGGTTGTGATTTTGTCATTAATTCAATATTGTACTATGAACATTTACTCTATAATATTGAACATAATTCTAAAATCCTTACTATAGCCATTTTGTCAAAGTGATTTTTGTTAGCCTTTAAGTGTATCTTAGGCATACAAGAGTAGAAGTAGTAAATAATTTATTAGAATACTTGCATGAGCCTTTGTGTTTAGTATTTTAAAGATTGAGTGGGAAATTTGTATCTTTTGGCTATCAATGAATGTAAATATTCCTTTGGAGAAATAATAACTACTTAATCACAATTTCTATACTTTCCAAAATAGTGGACTACTCTAGTAAGTTTTAAATGCTTTGTTACAAGGAATTTGTCATCCTATAATCCCCCATTGAAGTTAAAATTCTCATAATTGATCCTATCATACTAACTTATATTTTCTACCCCATTTATCTTCTTCTAAGTATCATTGAAGGTGCCTTCTAGCCTTAATTATTCATTCAAATGCAAGAGAAACCAAACTTTACTATTTATAGTAACCTGTGTTTGGTATAATAAGCATATACAACATTTTTGTGACAACTCATGAGAGTGAGTGTTGTATTCATGGCCATGCTTATCCTAGATTGATCCATCATTGAAACATATCAAGAGGAAAAAAGAATTCATCTCCTCTCTCGAATTCAGGTTACACCGCGGGTCCTCTCACCCTGGTTCAAGGCAAGACCAAAAGTAGCAGGAAAATGCCATCTCTTTTATACGTGCCCCTAAATAACCTCAAAGCTTGATCCCAAGGAAAGTGTTATACCCCTCCCCAGATACAAAACAACATACCACTTGACCTACCACCATCCAAGCATCCCCTTACTAAGAGAATGCTATCGGGATACCAAGGGGTGTACTGGTTGAGGACTAACACTCTTCCAGCACCTTGTTTCAGGGACCATAAACAAATAAGATTTCCATAAAGCTTGAGATTGTGTGAGTGTACTAAGGGCTTGGTGACTAGAAACATGAGAAAATTTATAAAGATCTGCAAATATTTATATGTTAGTTTCTGAAGCAATCCTTTTAAGAAATTTTTGAGTTAATGTATATATCTAAGGTGCAAGGTCTTAGTGGCGGCTCCATATTTAAAAGGAAATTTTGTTTATACCAGTGTAAATATTCTATACACTTGTTGATTAACTCTCCCCTTTGCAAATATGGAAGGAATAAGATCCTTTTTCAAGTTTGATCCCACCAGAAGATTACTCCAGAGTGGAGAATACACAATCAAGAAGGAAGCAGATCTAGAAACTAGTGGGTGATCAAACACCGTAAGAAAATATTGTTCAACATGTTGGATTTTATTGAAACAAATAATGTAAATATTCCTCATCTTCCTTACTTGTTAACTCATAAGAATAGAGTATTTTGTGAAACTGAGTCCCTGAAGGATTCCCATTTTGTGGATCATACTCCTCTACCTTAGAGACCTCTAGTTCCCCACCGTTTCAACCCTCCTTTTGAAAATCCTCCATAAAATAATATGGAACAATCCCACCCATGGTTCCTTCGTAGTCACCACTTATAGACCAATAAGGTTCATTGGAATAGTGGGCTATCCTAATGAAGTACCAAATGAAATAAAGCATGAAGATGTTTATATAAAATTATTCATACATACATTAGAATAAGATGTTAGAGAATTATATAATTTTTTGCCTACAAATTCAATTGATTATTGGATAGAAATGAAGAATGCATTCAAACTCTAATATAGTGATAAGATTGACCCTAGGTTTATTTTATCAAAGTTTGAAAATATAAAAATAATCATAATGAGTATGTGCAACACTTTAATACTAGGTTTAATAAAACATTGACTAGATTGCCTATTAATCTAAGACCTAGTGATGATTCTTGTGTTTGGAAATTAATGTTCACATGATTGTTGATATTTACCGAAAGGTAAATAGTAATTAGTTAGTTGTTAACCATATGGTTAATATGGTAATATTGTTGATATTATATTGTTAGGAATAACAATATAATATCACATATAGTTTATTAGTTAGTATTATAGGTTATTTGTTGTAACACCTCCCTATTTTCTAGGAGGTTGTTTTGGCTATCTCTATGGCTATATAATAGCCATGTATTGTGTGTTTGAAAGATAGAATGAAATATTATATTATGTGTTTATTATTGTTTCTACTTGTGTAAGTCTTTGCTAAATCCAAGATTTGGTATAAGAGCAGGGGATGTGATCTTGATCGTGGAATGGGGAAAACATCATTGTTGTTCTTATTTTTCCTCTCGCATGATATTTTAATAGAGACACATCTCCAATATTGCATTATATACATTTACCAGTATTGCACAAAGTGGAGCACAGAGTTGTTTATATGATATATATTGTTGTATGATGTAGAAGTATAGCATGATACAACGATAGAGTAAAGCACCTACATTGTGAGAAGCAATTTTTTTATTTTTATGTTGTCATATGTTAGTTTTTGCATTCGAGATCGATCGACTGAGCTCGGATTATAGACAACAAAATTGGGTCACACCCTCTAGGCCCCTTTTAATTAATTAATTCACACACACATCTAACCATGGCCCTTCCACACATTAGTATTAATTTAATTACCCATATTTAAATTAATCCTTATTCCACCTCACATCTCCACCTCACCTAGCCACCTCATCTCTCCACCTCATCCTAGACCTATTCCAAGCTCATTAATTAACCAAGACCAAGTCCCCACTCCCCTTAACCAACTAGGACTTATTTTAACCCTAATCTTAATGGCCTATTATCCCTCTAACTACTCTCCCACTCCATTTATCTCCATTCCACACTTTTGACCCGGAACCAAAATCTCAATCACGCCAAATTTGGGAGGAATTAGGCTATTTTTAGTAGATATGACCTTTTCTCCCTAACCGACGCTGGTTATTCCTCGGTTGGCGCTAGTTACCTAACTACCGTTAGTTACCTTAAATAGGATTTCCAAACTCTTTGTTTAGGTTCTAAATCTTGTTTCTTGGATCTTGCAACCATGAATACCTGAATCTTGAGCTCTACAATAATCTTGCGACATACAAGAGGGCCTTACAATGTTCAAACACCACACCATTCTTCAACATATTGATCTAGAGATCTAGTGCACTCACTTGGAAGCACCATGCCCCTGTTGCTTATGCTCCATTCGTTCGGGCCACATTTTGTAACCATCACCACCACCTACTTTCTACCTACATTATACAAGTAAGTACATTCCTCCTTTTTCATTGGTTTAATAGATTAGTTCTTTATTAGTTATCTATTTCATCCCATCCTCTACCATACCCAGATTTCTCCCACAACACCTCCATTCAACCTGTCTACTCATTTACCCTTCATACCTTGCTCAAACACCCATTTTATTACCTCTAAGTCCTCATAAACATCCCACAACCTTAACCAACCTTCCCTTACTCTCTGTGCAATCACAAAGAGTGCCAAATCTCTCATTTCTAATATTTCCATCCTATTTCCCCTAGTGACACTTTGGTCACCCCACCGACATCAGTCATTTACCAAGATCTTGCATCACTCACCCAACCGATACTGGTCTCTGTGACTGGTAATTTCCTCCAAACTAGAAACATAATTTACCTATCCAAAACCTCTCAAAAATTCCTAGAACCTCACCCAAACCTTCGCAACACTCTCTGTCATACCTACAGACCTTGAACCATCAACCACCTTCTTTAGATTTAGTCTTATATGACTTTATTAGATTATATTTTATTTACTCTTGTTGTGTAGGATACCTAAACTATATAACTATAGTAGGTATATTTATTTCATGTTCTTTATTAGCATTAACTTGTTTTAAAACGTGGATTGACAACCTTCTAGGAAGCACCCCGCTTCCGGATCTAGCTTCTGCTAGGAAATCCACCAACCGATATTTTTAATCCTATTTTGTGGTCTTATGTTCTATTTCAGGTCATTCTTCCCGCCAAAGGGAAGCTATTCAAAATCTGATTGGTCAATATTTAATACACGCACACCTTCTTTGACTATCTACACGTATTACTACTCACCTTTGCCTCTTATTTTCTTATTTCTACTTTACGGTGAAACATTTTCACACACCCGGTGGGACCCCATCTTGTGGGTTCTTTTCATTTTTCATATAGGGTGCATTTTGTGTTTGTTTCTTTCCCTGAGAAATTCACACTAAATCTCTCCCCTGGAAATCTTCTTTTCTTTTTATTTTTCTATAAGAAATTTGTCCTTTAGTGCTTAAAAAGAACACTTATTCTTTTCTTTTGTGTTGCATTTAGTGAAAGAAAATTCCTCTTCTGTTCTTCTTCTTTTCTACATCGAATATTAATTTTGATTAGGGTTTAAAATCTATGTATTTCATCCTTTGAGTGCTACATTAGCTCACACAGATTTAATTAGCAATCACACAATGAAGGTCATGACCACTTGGTGATTGGATTTGGATTAAGCATAGTTCACATTTGTGCACACACTCCCCAAGCCAAACCACTTAAATAATTTACACATTTCTTAAACATTTCCTTCCAGAAGAAGTCGTCAAGGATTTAACAACCCATTGATGGTGGGCCTCACCGATTTTACGCGCTTTTCATATCGAGCATGGACCACACATATTGAAAGGTATATCGGGCCACTTTAACAAAAATAACCTGAAACCAGCCATATCTTGCTTATAGGGCACCTTCGTTATCTAAAAAATCTATTATATTCATAGTCAGTTTAAAAGGCATAAGCCACTAAAAATAAAATCGATACCTAGGATTTTCATGTTTTGCTAGTTTTTGCTTGATTGAATTATGTTTTGAGTTGTGAGAACGATTCATCATTTTTCTTCTCTTTCACACTCCACCATCATAGCCGGTGTATTTTGGTTTTTTTGAGTGTGATAGGACATCTTTCATCATACACAACTTCTGGGTTGGATTTTATTTTGACTTAATTCACTCCAAATTCAAAAATTTCTTCATCTTCTCAAAAATATCAATAACCAACATCGTCTAGCAAGCATCATCGGTTCGTTCATCACACCGGCACCGGGTACCCAATCGACGTTAGTTTCTCTATGTTTTTGATTATTCTGTCAAAAACAACATTATTCTTACATATTAAATTTCTGTAACTTTTTGTGTTTCACATCTTATAATATACTTATTTTTTCATCTTTATCACCATTAACAGGACCCAGTTATACTAGTTTTTCACCTTTCTTCTCTAGATTTTCAAACTTCCTTATTTTTTATAGTAAGCAATGTTGGTACAATGACTAACATCAATTCATCCGCCTAACTGCACCTAGTTACCCGACTATTATCGGTCTCTCGTGTTTTTGTTTTTTATCAAAAACAACAACCTATTTATTCCTCCAGATTCTTCCCGTCTTCTGTTTCTATGTTTCTGTAGCATTTTTTAGAGCTCAAACCACTAATTTTTCCATCATTCACATGGTTTGAATTCATCAATAAGCAAACACCCTAGTTTTTCATGTTGGCCATTAGCTGCTACCTCCCAACCCTTCACCACCTTCTATTTCTTCACCCATGGACCCCACTTCTTCTACCACTATACTGAGGTGATGAGGAATTCACAAAATTCCTTGATCATAATACCATAACCTTGTAGTATTACCTTGCTCATTCCTCCACCCATGACTCATCGGGCAGCCCATGTTTAGAATTCCTACCTCCATTTTTCACAATCTCACCCCCACTTTTGTATCAGCCAACACTAGTGTAGCATTATCCGCTCCTACCTCACACCTTGTTATTTATCAAATCATCCCTACATATTTGATATTTATCACACCTACGACATCTATCGCACCTTTGGCATCTATTGCCCCTTTGACACCCATCTCACCATCATCTAAAAATCTTAGTGTAGGGATACCCACATCATCAGCACCTCGTATCCATTACTTCTCACCACCAGATCACTTGCCATTCCGTAACCTCATCCTTTTCATACCCCAAAATTTTCCATCTATTACTACAAACGTCTTCACAAAAGTTCCTCCCACCTATACCCTACCTCAACAATTACCCGTCACCTCTACTTATTATTTAAGGTACATGCCTTCGTCATATATTCCCTCTTACATACCCCCATCATAGTTTGCTTATTTGACACCACCATACACTAGTGTGCCATCTATAACTTATCTACCTCATCCACCCCCTTATACCGTGGGGTGCCCCTCAATTGAATCCTACAAATGATCTTATAAAGATGATGATGGATAAGATGCAGACCCTTAAAGCATCTATTTTTGGCTCTCGTAATACCTTGACTTATAATGAAATCTATAATGATCCTATTCATCCATCTATACCCATTCATCCTTATCCCACACATTGGGAGATGCCTAAGTTCAATCAATTTAATAGAAAGGAATATCCACAACAACATTTATGATCATTCAAACACATTTGTTATCTAATCACCCATGATGACGCCTTGCTCCTCAAGACTTTTCCCATGTCCTTGATAAGACTGCTCTATATTGGTACCTAAGTACTCAATCTTCTCTTTCAATCAATTAGCATAATCCTTCCTTGAACACTTCTCCATCAATATCTCCAATAAGGTCTCCATGATTGATTCATACTCTATTCATCAGATGATGAAAATTCTATCATTGACTTTGTCACACATGTGGGGTCTCATTAATCAGCTCACCTTTCAACTTCCACAACCGAGATGATAGAGTTGTTCACTAGGGCTTGTGCTAGGAACATTTCCCCAACTCTTTAGGTACAAACATTTCAAACATTTTATGAGGTGTTCACCATGGCTCAGAAGCTAGAGATCCATGCCCTTGAAGAGGAAAAGGTTAATTTGCACAACAAGAACACTTTGTTTAGGCCGAATGACTCCTCTCCTCTTCTAAACCACAAAAAAATCATTCCAAAAATCATTCTAAGGAAAAAGGATCTGCCAACATGGTGGTCATGAAAGTGTTATCCAAAATTCACCCCTCAAGGTAATTTTGATAACATGCATCGATTATTCGATCCCGAGCAAGTAGATTGATTCGAGGCCAAAAATCATGTTTTTCGGGGTCCCCTCGGCTTTCTTCTAACTCTCCCATCTAAGAACAAATCCCAACAAGTTAGAAAAAATGGAAAAAATGCAAAAAATAAGGTTATAGGACTGTTTTAAAGCATTTTGGGTCTAAAGGGTTCGGGTCGTACTGAGGTTCATCGTACCAAGCTTGGGGCCGAAAAAGCAATAAAATCAGCTATCTTTTGTCCCAGGTAGTCCACGGGGACAGTTGGGATGTCGGGACGCGAGGGACATGAAAATACAAAGTGGATGAAAGCAAGAAAAATAGTCTAAGTCTATTTCACGCGGTTTGGGACAAATAGGGACAAAATTACAAGGAGGGCGCGAATCGCCGATTCACCGAAAGATAGTCCATTTCGAGCGGTTCAGAGATATTTGTCCCGAGAAAGTATGGAATAGCCAAGAAAAAGTACGTGAGGGACACGTGAGACATGAAAAGGTGAAAAGGCCACAAATAGGAACAAGGAAGCCTCGAATCACCAAGCAAGAGATTTTCATCCGGGACAGTTGGGACAAAAGTATGCGAGGGACGCGTGGGACGTAAAAAGGTGAAAAGGCTGAAAAAGAGACAAGGAAGCTGGAAGAGTGGAGGGCGAAGGAAAATTTTGAAATTTGGCTAAGTGTTTCACCAAAAATCCAAAAGGAGTGTTTTAGCCCGCCCCTTATTGTGAGCCAATAGAATCTCGCCACGTGTCCAGGTGGCGCCAGAAATTGGAAAAGCCCGCAAGGAAATTTTGGAGGGTCAAACCCACATCCAATGGGGTTTTGACATGTGTCCAAGTCAAAATGTCGAAGTGACCCATGGAAAATTTAGGAAAGACAGGCCCGCATCTAATCAGCGCCCGCCACGTGTCTTCACCTCATCGCCGAGCGGAAAATTTTGAAAAATTTTCCAAAGGCAAAAACAAAGGGAAATGGTCAGGAAGGGCCCACATCCAATGAAATTGTGCCACATGGCACTTGGGTGGTGGAGCGCGGGGAAAATTCAAAAAAATTCAAAGACCAAAACGGGTCAAAATTTCAAATTTTTGCCCGCCGATCCGATTTTGGCCTGTTTTTGCCCTAGATCTTCAAATGGCCATAACTTTCGATCCAGAGATCAGATTTTCATGTTCTTTATATCAATGGAAAGATGGTGAAATTATCTACATGATTCTATTGTAAATATTACATTTTGATGGAGTTTGGAGAGAGAAAATTGAAGAACGCCTCGGCACGTGGTAATGGCAGAAATGACATTTCAACAACCAGTTTTAATGCAAAATGGGTCGCATTCTTCTTTAGCATGGACAAAATGTTAGGGATGGGTCTGTAAGGATTCCCATGCTGTTTTAATTCATCTTCATTCAATGAGGAATGGCTACCATGTTTTTACATGTTTTCTCTCTCCCGTGCTCGACCCATGCACCTTTGTAAAAGCCGATTTGGCTCATTTTTGGGGGAACATTTCTTTGGATAGCAAGCTTCTTATTTCACCTTCAACAAGTGATTTTTGTAAGTATCAGACCTCTTCTAAAATTGTAACAGGTTTTCTACCTTTTTTATGTTGTAATGCAAGGATTTTGACAGTGGAAATGACAATACAGGCTCTGTGATCAGTTTTCAGTCCTTTGGTTGTGTTGTTTGCTTCATTTCAGACTTTCAATTACATCTTATCAGTTTGTGCATGATGTTTATGTTGCATTCCATGATCTGTGTCTATCTGTAGAACTAGAAGTGTTCACCACTCCTTTTCTGGTGTATCACCGCTTTAGTGTAGGCTTTCATTTTATGCATTCTCTCTCCTTGGTCCCTTAGAAATTTAGATTAGCATAGTTAGTTTCCCCTGCATTAGAGTAAATTGTGGCAGGTAGTTTAGGAGTTTGAGGAACCAACCTCTAATCTGGAGATTCCTCTCTCATTTTACAAGTCCCACACTTGGAGAGAGGTTTCAATGTTGTGCAATCACACTGGATGCTTAGAATGATCAAACTAGAAATCTGATCAACATCCAGGGGGTGCTGCTGATTTGCACTAACAGTTTTGGCACACCGGTGGGACCTTAGAGGTCTTCACTTTTATTACAACAAGATCGATGTGCACTTGTTGTAAGTTCCAGCTTTGAAGGAGCTTAAAATCACACATCTGGCGACTCCAAAAGAAGCATAATCCACTGGTTTCAGCAGTCCAAGCCTGGAAAATTTATGAGAAGAATACAGACCAGGTCAAGAACTAGGGAGGAAGGATTGTTTGTTCATCTACACCTATCTCCAGGAAGAGAAAGAAGGGGAAGAAGAGCTCAAAGATCTCCATCTCCACCTAATAGAACCTTGTCAACACCTCCACCTGGTAGGCCTTTCATCCAATCAACAAGGGTTCTCAGGCCAATCAGAATGGCGCAACCACCGAATCCGTATGTCAATTTCACTGGCAGCAGCCCACTTGCTCTCAATGCACAACATCCAATCCCAGTTGCAGCATTGAAGAACATTCCATACTTTACTGGAGAAAATCAGACCACTCCTGGTGATCATGTCAAGGACATTGCTAATATTTGTGCAATCCATGAGATTAATGAGATGCAAGTTGCTGTCAAATTACTGGCATCTTCATTCAAAGGGAAGGATTTACAATGGTTCAGGAGCCTTGCTTCAGGTTCTATCCAAAATTGGAACCAGCTATGTATAGCCCTCCATGAGTAGTTTGGAGAGAAGGGAGATAACTTGTCCCTTTTGGAACAGCTGACAACCATCAAGAGAGATCCCAATGACCGACTTCAACTTCAGATTTCAAAAGACTTGGGAGAGGATTCCAGTGGCAGTAAGGCCAGCAGTAGAAGGTGATTTTCTATATTACCTTAAAGCCTTAAATTCTAATATTTCTATGTTGATTCAATCCATGGGGGGCACAACTATCCCTGTTGCTTATAGCATTGCCATTAGAGCTGAAAATTGTTTGATTCAAGCTGGAAAGCTAGCTCCTAGGCCTCCAATGCCATTATATCCAAGTTTAGAGAGCCCAAGTACTAGCCAAGTGCCTAATTTAGCTTCTATTCCCACTCCTAGAAATTAGAATTCAAGTGAAGCTTCTACTTCATCTTCTAGTGCCTCAAATGAACTTCAAGAAGTCATGAAGCAATTGCAAAATCTAGGTAATGAGCTGGTTACACTCAAGAGGTAGCAAGCCCAAAGTTTTAGACCTTCTTATCAGCCTCGAGCTTAGCCTAACAGAAGCCATATCAGCCTCAAAGACCACCCAATCTAGCTGCAAATCATAATCAAGCAAGGCCTCCTGCCAACAGACCATTTCAGCCCGATAACCCCAATGTTGCATCCACATCCAGAGCTTTGGTACTGGTGTAAAATAACATGGCCCAAGAATATGATTGGTGTTTCCTATGCAGTCAGCCACACAACTAATCAATTTGTTTTAACGGTGCATTAAATCAGGCTCTTATGGTGCAAACCATTGGTGGGTCGCAAGAGTCCAGCCACGAAGAGGATCAGCAGCAAGAAGCACCTCAGCAAGGAACATCTCGAACGAAACTACTCTTGTCAATTGGCAGGCTGAAGATTTCTGTGGTATGAATCAAATACCCTCTCAAAGTGTTGCAGCTAACACAAGGTCAAAAAGGAGAAATTTGGGTGAAGGACAGCCATTGACTCCAAATAATCCGCAACCTTCTACCACTCCACAAGTTGTTGGCAAACAAAATGTAGTTCCAAACATGCAAGGAGTACCCAAGCCAACTCCTAAACCAACTCACATGCCGGTTATTGTTACCGCCACATGCAAGGGATGAATATGCAAGCTAAAGGATAGCAGAGAGATCCTTCATCACCATTTAGTATCATTGATCAGATGAAGAAGACAAACGTAAATATATCAATGTGGGAATCCCTATCTATCCCAGGCCAGAGAGATTTGCTACAAGCTGCCATGAAGGACTAGCCAACTTCGAATCAGCAAGTCCAAATGCAAGAGAAGGTGCTCACAAATGTTGCCCAGCCTGAAGGGAATCATGGAGGACAACAAGGTAAAATGTTGAAGCCCCCTCCTTTTTATGTCTCATTAATCATTGGAAACCAATTGGTGCATAATTGCATGATTGATTCCGGGGCAAGTAGCTCAGTGATGCCCAAGCAAATAGCTGATCAACTAGGACTTCAATATGAAACCATATCCAAAGGGGTAGTGCAGTTGGATGGGACAGCAAAGAACAACAGTTGGGGTGATTAGAAACTTGAGTCTTACCTTACATGCATGTCCAAATATTGTTGTTTTACAAGATGTATTAGTTATAGACCTTCCACCACTCTTTGCCCTATGTTTGTCAAGAGATTTCATAGCCAAGATTGGAGGATATTTGTCTACTGATTGGTCACACATGATGTTTAGAACGAGGTATGGAACAAAAGCTACAATCAGGTATGAACCTATTACAAACTTCCACATTGATCCCTACACTGAGTCGATCAATGCCAACTATTTGGCATTTGATCAAGAAGATCACCCAAGCACTGATGAAGCTGACACCAAGGTTGGAAGCATCCCGGATCTAACTCTTGATGAATGGGCAAACAAGGTGCATGCTTTTGATCCTTATCAAGAAGTAGAAGAATCTGAGCTAGGAGTCTATTGCATACATGAAAAAGATCAGCCCATTCCTAGCATCACCAAGCCAGACCACAAGGATGACAATGAGGTATGACAGCTATTTTTTGATGGATCAAGGAGTAAATAAGGTGCCGGAGGGGGAGCCATGCTGGTTTCACCTCAAGGAGTAAAGTACTATTCAACTTTTAGATTTTAGTTTGCATGCTCCAATAACACTGCTGAATATGAAGCCTTGGTGCAAGGGATGCATTGGGCAATAAAGAGAGGAATAAAGAACTTGCAAGTCTTTGGTGACAGTGAATTGATTGTAAATCAGGTCAAAGGGCAGCATGCTGCCAAGAATGATCTACTCAAGTGCTACAAGAACAGGGTGTGGGACCTCATTGAAGATTTTGAGGGCTTTGGCATCAAATCAGTTCCTAGGAAAGAGAACCAAGCTGCTGACAGGCTTGCAGCAGTTGGGGAAGCCTTTGACGTTGTGGAGAGCATTCAAAAAGATAAGGTACAGCCAAACATCCATGTGATTGTGAGGCCTTTAGTGCCAGATAATAATGTAAGTTGGCAAGTGTTTGAAAATGATCAGTAAATCATCCATTTCTTGTAAGAAGAGGCTGAATTCTCAGCTAAAAATCAGGAAAAGTTAGAGCAGCAGTATGGTGACCAAGTGGTGCAGTGAGAACCAACAAACTACCAAAGGGACTTATTACTTTAGAGTCCATTTTCAATCCCAATGATCAGTTTAGGAAAGAGAAAGTAAACATTCAGTCAAGAGAGAAGATTCAATGTCCATCTCGGTAGGAGAAGGCAAATCACTCCAAGTTGGCAAGATGACAACTTAGAAAGAAAGGTATGAGTTTATACAACTTTGTCAAGAATTCCCTGATGTGTTTGCTTGGAGCTATGAAGATTTGAAAGGTTTCAATCCCGAGTTAGCTCAACACACCATTGAATTGGATCCAAATACTAAGCCCATCAGGCAGAAACAAAGGCCAGTCAACCCCCACATGGAGCCTCTCATGAGAAAAGAATTGAATAAGTTGATAGAGTCAAGAATCATATTCCCAATCAAGCATTCTAGTTGGGTTTCCAACTTAGTTCTAGTCAGAAAGAAGAGTGGAGAGATCATATTGTGTGTTGACTTCAGAGACTTGAATAGAGCATCTCTCAAGGACCATTACCCACTCCCTTCTATGGAGCAAATTTTGCAAGTGGTGGCTGGCTCCGAGAGGTTTTCACTACTTGATGGCTACTCGGGCTATAATCAGATTATGGTGAAGGAAGAAGATCAGTTCAAGACAGCCTTCACAACCAAATGGGGAACTTATGCATATAGGAAAATGCCATTTGTGTTGTCCAACGCTGGAGCTACCTTCCAAAGAGCAATGGACATGGCGTTCAAAGGTTTGATCAACAACGTGGTGCTGATATACCTTGATGATATCACTATTTTTTCAAAGAATGCAGTAGACCACCTCTCTCATTTGAGACAAGTCTTCAAAAGGTGTAGGAGATTTGGAGTGTCTTTGAATCCTAAGAAGTGTATCTTCCTAGCACATGAAGGAAAGCTCCTTGGCCATATTGTCTCCAAAGAAGGATTAACAATTGATTCAGAGAGGGTTGAAGCCATAAGAGCACTACCATTGCCAAGCCACAAGAAGGCCCTTCAAAGTTTCTTGGGGAGAATAAACTTTGTTGAGAGGTTTGTCCTGATTTTGCAGCCCTTGTCAAACCTATCGCCAAAATGTTAAAGAAAAGAATGGCTTTAAAGTGGACAGCAGAAGGCAAGGAGAGTTTTGAAGCAATCAAAGAAGCCATCTCTCAAGCACCAACTCTCATCAACCTGCATTTCTCCAAA
Source organism: Taxus wallichiana var. yunnanensis (assembly GCA_018340775.1). Classification (NCBI taxonomy): domain Eukaryota; kingdom Viridiplantae; phylum Streptophyta; class Pinopsida; order Cupressales; family Taxaceae; genus Taxus; species Taxus wallichiana. Next base: position 170,238,377 of record CM031244.1, read on the forward strand.
GATTTCATCCTCTATGTATTTGGGGGTAATGATACCATTTCTACCATTTTGGTACAAAGCAGAACAAGAACAATGATGAACAGCCAATTGCTTTCTTCACCAAAGCCTAGATGACTATGAGGTGAGATATTCTTTTATTGAGAAGCATGTACTTGCAGTAATCAGAAGCTTGAAGAAATTCAAGCATCTAGTCTCAAACAACAAGGTTCAGTTGTTGGTCTCTCATGCGGGAGTAAAGGACTTCCTCCTCAACAAGGATTTGAATGAGAAAAGGGCAGGTTGGATCACTCGTGTCATGGAGTATGACATTGAGATCAAGGTCACCAAGCTGGTAAGAGGAAAAGGATTGTGTGAGTAGCTAATTCTGGGCAAGCAAAAGGGAGTATGCAATGAAGAAGAGGCTGTTTTGACAGTTCAAGACAACCATGTGCAAGGTAGCACTCAAGAAGAGGATAATGCTGTCCCCACTCCTTGCTAGACCCAAGGTATAATGCACTTCCTAAGCATGGGCCTATGCCCTCCAGAGATGAACAAAACCCAAAGAAGACACTTCAGATTGCAGGCTGTCCCATATGCCATAGTAGATGGTGTTTTGTTCAAGAGAGATGTGAATGGAGTGCTGCTGAGATGCATTAACACAAATCAGATTCATAGGGTGTTGGAAGAGTTCCATGGTGGACCAGATGGTGGTCATTTTACACTAAGAGTGAGAGCCCTAAAAATCATGAAGGCTGGTTATTATTGGCCCAAGATTTTCAAAGTGATTGCTTCACATGGATCAAAAGGTGCAAGAATTGTGCGTTCTTCACGAGGTAAAGAGAGGCTTGCTACCCTCCCATTGCATCCAATTTTAGTTGACCATCCATTCATGTAATGGGGTTTGGAATTCATTGGAGTCATTAATCCCAATTCAAGCCAAGGGCACAAGTGGATTTTTTGACAGCCATGACTACTTCACCAAGTGGATCAAGAAAGTAGCACTCAAGGAAGCAAATGAATCTAGCATCCTAGACTTCTATGAGGGAATAACAACCAGATTTGGTGTACCTGCTACAATAATATCAGATAATGCATTGGCATTCATCGGGTCCAAGGTGACTGAATGGGCTGTCAAGAACGGGATCTACCTAAGTACTTCATCAAACTACTACCCTCAGGGTAATGGCCAGGATGAATCTACAAACAAGAACTTGTTGAGGATCATAAGTAGGAATCTTGATGAGAATCGAGGTCTTGGCATACCAAAACTGAAATCAGCCTTATGGGCTGATAGGATAACTCCCAAGAGATCCACGGGTAACTCTCCATTCGGCTTGTTTATGCAAGAGAGGCAATCTTACCCATGTCACTTGAGTTGCCAACATTGGAACTCATGAAGCGCTTAGAGTTGCTTTAGAGTTTGGGCCCGTGGAGGTGAGATATGCAGAGTTGATGGAGCTCTAAGAGATCAGAGATCAGGCATCCCAAGCAATGGGGAAGGATCAAGCTTTGATCAAGAAGACCTTTGATAGGAAGGCCAAGAGTAGATCTTTCCAAGTTGGAGATCTAGTGTTAAAATGGGATGTAGATAGAGAAAAACTGGGAAGGCATTCAAAATTTGATGCCATTTGGAGTGGCCCATACATGGTCACAAAGTGTAAGGACAGCAATGCCTTCCAATTGTCTTCATTGGATGGTGAAGAACTGCAGATTCTAGTCAATGGAATCTATCTAAAGCATTGCTACTAAAGGGAAATTCTCCACCTTGTAAATATTAGCTTAGTTTTTCATTCCTCCAAGTGCTTGTGCACATTGTTTTGCTGTAGATTAGTTTTTCTTTCCCGAAGTGCTTTGGCACAAGCTTGCTGTCCCTGGAGATGTGTTTGCAGGCCTTGCTCCATCAGGTGATATTCCATCTTCCTCCTTACGTTGTTTTAGTCGGTTGGGGTATCAAACAGAGAATTCAATGACTCCATACCCAATGGATTGCTTCAGTGCAGCTGGCCGTTCTTCATCTAACAGCAGATGACCCCCTGAGTCGCCAAATTATTATCCAAAATTCACCCCTCAAGGTAATTTTGATAACATGCATCGATTATTCAATCCCGAGCAAGTAGATTGATTCGAGGTCCAAAATCATGTTTTTCGGGGTCCCCTCGGCCTTCTTCTAATCCTCCCATCCAATAAGAAATCCCAACGAGTTAGAAAAATAGAAAAAATGCAAAAATAAGGTTGTAGGACCTGTTTTAAAGCATTTCGGGTCTAAAGGGTTCGGTCGATCGAGGTTTGTCGTACCAAGCTTGGGGCCGAAAAAGCAAGAAAATCAGATAATTATTTTGTCCTAGGAAGTCCACGAGATAGTTGGGATGTCGGGATGCGAGGGACGTAAAAATCTGAAATGGCCGAAAGCAAGAAAAATCGTCTAAGTCTATTTCGCGCGGTTTTGGACAACCGGGACAAAAGTACGCAGAGGACGCGAACCGGCTGATTCGCCGAAAGATAGTCCATTTCGGGAGGTTCGGAGATATTTTTCCTGCGATACCCGAGACAACTAGGATAAAAGTACGCGAGGGATGCGTGGGACACGAAAAGGCTGCAAACAGAATAAGGAAGCCCGAATCGGCCGAAGCAGGATATTTTCATCCGGACAGTTGGGACAAAAGTACGTGAGGGACGTGTGGGACACAAAAAGGCAAAAAGGCCGCTAAAGAGACAAGGAAGCCTGGAAGAGTGGAGGGTGGAGGAAAATTTGGAAATTTGGCTAAGTGTTTCACCAAAAATCCAAAAGGAGTGTTTTAGCCCGCCCCCTTATTGCGAGCCAATAGAATCTTGCCACGTGTCCAGGTGGCACCAGAAATTGGAAAAGCCCGCAAGGAAATTTTGGAGGGTCAAACCCGCATCCAATGGGGTTTTGACATGTGTCCAAGTCAAAATGTCGAAGTGACCCATGGAAAATTTAGGAAAGACAGGCCCGCGTCTAATCAGCGCCCGCCACGTGTCTTCACCTCATCGGCCTGGAAAATTTTGAAATTTTTTCCAAAGGCAAAAACAAAGGGAAATGGTCAGGAAGGGCCCATGTCCAATGAAATCGTGCCACATGGCACTTGGGTGGTGGGCGTGGGGAAAATTCAAAAAAATTCAAAGACCAAAACGGGTCAAAATTTCAAATTTTTGCCCGCCGATCCGATTTTGGCCTGTTTTTGCCCTAGATCTTCAAATGGCCATAACTTTCGATCCAGAGCTTGGATTTTCACGTTCTTTATATCAATGGAAATCTGGTGAAATTATTTACATGATTCTGGGGTCAATCTTACATTTTGATGGATTTTGGAGAGATAAAATTTAAGAATGCCTCTAGCACGTGGTAATGGCCAGAAATGACGTTTCAACAACCAGTTTTAATGTAAAATGGCTTGCATTCTTCTTCAAAGCAAGGCCAAAATGTCGTGGGATGGGTCCTGTAAGGACACCCATGCTGTTTTAATGCATCTTCATTCAATGAGGAATGGCTCCCACATTTTTACATGTTTTCTCTCTCCTGGGCTCGACCCATGCATTGTAAAAGCCAGATTTGGCTCATTTTTCGAGGGGAACATTTCTTTGGATAGCAAGCTTCTTCTTTCACCTTCAACAAGTGATTTTTACAAGTATCAAACCTCTTCTAAAATTGTAACAGGTTTTCTACCTCTTTGATGTTGTAATGCAAGGATTTTGACAGTGGAAATGACAATACAGGCTCTGTGATCAGTTTTTAGTCCTTTGGTTGTGTTGTTTGCTTCATTTCAGACTTTCAATTACATCTTATCAGTTTGTGCATGATGTTTATGTTGCATTCCATGATCTGTGTCTATCTGCAGAACTAGAAGTGTTCACCACTCCTTTTCTGGTGTATCACCGCTTTAGTGTAGGCTTTCATTTTATGCATTCTCTCTCCCTGGTCCCTTGGAAATTTAGATTAGCATAGTTAGTTTCCCCTACATTAGAGTAGATTGTGGCAGGTAGTTTAGGAGTTTGAGGAACCAGCCTCTAATCTGGAGATTCCTCTCTCATTTTACAAGTCCCACACTTGGAGAGAGGTTTCAATGTTGTGCAATCACACTGGATGCTTAGAATGATCAAACTAGAAATCTGATCAACATCTAGGGGTGCCGCTTATTTGCACTAATGTAAAAGCTAGCCCTCTCATCCATCTAACCAACCAAACCTCCTCCTAATATGTCCCCTAGTTAGAATTTCTAGTATAAGTATGGTAATAAACGTTATACCCTATAGGAGTATCTTACTCCTCCATGCTGGAAAATCTGTTAAAAGAGGGAGCCATCACTCTTCCACCTGTAAAACTAAATATTGGTTTTGACCCTTATCGTCCTCTACCCACAAGGTATAAGGAGAATGACTACTGTAACTATCTGTTTAGGGGAATAGTGATGGAAATTGTGAAACATTTAAGAACATTGTCTACGAAATGTTAGATGATGGAGATCTCATCTTGGACAACCCTAACACGCTAAAAAAGTAAAACCTTCAGGTCTTTAAGAAACCTTTTCCAAACCATACCCCTTTATCAAACTAGGTTGGTGAGACCTCTAGCAATGACACCAATGTTCATGAGGTCCATGTTGTCTTTGGAATAGTATTTGTCTCTTCTACTTAGTTTCCTCCCATCTTACTATTGAGGAAATTATTTCACAAGCTCCTCTTCCCATGGCAGAGCCTATTTCACCTACTCCTCTACCCATAGAGGAACTAACCCTACCCACTATTTTACCCACCAAACAGCCTACCTCACTTACTCCATCTACCGAGGTACTTACCCAACTTATTCCATCACCTATCAAGGATCCTACACTACCCACACTTATACCCATGGAAGATACTATCTTATCCTCTTCTCTACCTAAGGAAGAGTCTACACCACCTACCTTTCCCCCTCCTCGACCCATAGAGGAGACACTTTTATATCCTCTTCCTGTAAGTGATGCTTCGCTAGGTCTTTGAAGATCTTGTAAACCTTCTCACATCACTTCTACCTATAAATTGAAGCCTAAAATTCCCTATCTCACAAACCTCAGAAGTCTTCAAATGGATTACCACCAAGTAATCATCATCTTCCTCTACCTCTACGCCCTTCTCTCATTTTGCAAATCATTTAGAGTATGTCAATTACTCCACACTCTGGGGTCACCTTTGACTCCCAATATCCACTCAAATGTAGATGTTGTCTCCGAATACTTTGACAATCTATCCTAAAATATTCAAGGAAACCAAATATGTCACACCGAGCTGGTTGTATTATCCTCTTCTTCATCAACCTTATCTCCACATCAACCTTGACCTACACCTAAACCTCCATCCATACACAAACCTTCACCTACACCTAAACCTACTACTACATTGGGGGTCTTGCCGATGTCTAGTCTAGTTCATCCCCCTATGAAGATAGATTTGACCACCTCCACCAAGTTTATTCCCTCACCTAAGAGGAAGACCCAACCTCTTAAGCCTCGCACCTTGGTTTCTCCCATGCCTTCTTATTCACCTTCACCTCTTCCATCAATCTTAGGCCCACATCCATTGACCTTGGTCAAACTACCTCCTACCCAAGGAAAACTTAAAACAAAGCAACCCACACCCTCACCTCAATCTTTGATTCTACCCATGTCTTCTTCATCACCCATGCCTCTACCTCCTCATTTACCTACACCATCCACATTACCCTTGACCAAAATCTTACCCACACCTCCATTATCACCTTGGTTGACTCGCACACCTACACCTTCTGCATCCCCTTCTTCTTCATGCACTAACCCAACACCTTTACCCAAGAAGGTGCAAACTAAACAAAAACCACACTACCTAGAAAAAGGTAGTTAAACAAACTCAACCCCTAACTCCACCTCTTTCATGAAAATCATCCACACCTTCATCCAAACCCACTGACTTCTCATTGTGATCCATTGGTAGGGTCATATTCTAACATCCTCGTCTGGTTGTTAGAAACCTTTGCTATCACACTACCACCCACTAATCCTTACGATCCACTCAAACCCAAACCAGCAGGTTTGACTACTCCAAAATATGTGCATATCATCACTCACCAGGGCATGATGTTGAAGGGTGTAAGGCCCTCAAAAACATTCTCCTTCAACTCTACACTTCAGATGGTCTCTTTGATGAAGATGACCTATTGGAGGATAATTACATTCCTCCTTTTCCTTCCACTAGACAACCTCATCCTATATCTATTTAACATTCGTCATCTCCACCACCACAATCCTCTTTTCGTCCTCCGATATTTGAAATAAACATGGTTTGAGTAGCCACTTGATTACATAAATAAAAAGGAAAAGATAACACTGGTAAGCCATCCAATACACCTTTACCCACCATTCCATCTGGACCTTCCCTAAGGTAATCATCTATGGGCCGACATATCCTATTTTTGATGGAGTCACACATCATACTATGATCAAACAATTTCATCAATCTCCTTTTAATATGTCTTTGTATGACTTGATTTAAACCTTTGAGTCTCATCGTTAGGCCCTCATTGAGGTCCTGCAATCTATCAATGTTCCACAAAATGATATGACACCTATGGACACCATATTTACCCCTCATCATGTGGCCACCCTAATAACTCCGCCTTAAAATTTTGTTCTGTTTCTTCTCCCAAGGTTTCCTCTGTCATTTCTGATGATTATGAGATTTCCCCTCTACAATAAGATGATCTTGATCTCGCTCTCTTCATCACTACCTACATTAATGATACTCATATTTGACATGTTATGATTGATGGAGGTTTTAACATCGATATTAGTTTTTCCCATGCATATGAACAATTGCGCATACTCACCCATTACATGCATAAAAACCTGGTGATGTTGTTATCCTTCAATGATGCCTTGACCTCTACCCTTGGAAATGTCATCCTCTACATCCGCGTGGGTCCCCACACCGGCCTCGAATCATTTTATTTTCTAGAGGGGGAATTTCAATATAACTTGCTGCTTGGCCAACCCTGGATTCACGATATGGGGTGTGTCACTACAACCATTCACTGTTGCATAAAATTTGAGTATCAAGGTTACCCCTACACCATTAAGGTAGATCCTTCCCTTTTGAAAACCATGCAATATGTTTTATCAACTAAATGATTTCCTTGTTATAGTCAATGTATCTACCACCCCTACTTCCTCATCTAACACCCCTACTACTTCTACATCTTCCATTACCTCATCTACCACTTCTACCACTACATCTTCCATAGTCAACCTGCCCATCCCTTTTGCTGCCGCAACTTCTATAGCTAGCCCATCTACCAACACATCTATTTCACTGTCAACCAATACCCCACTTTCCCAGGATTTAAGTAGCTCATCTATTACTACTACTCAATTCTTGACCTTTGATCCCTTGGTAGGTGTTTTTCAACATCTTCCTTTAGGGGAATACCACTTATACAATGTAAAAACATTCCTTACTCCTTAGGAGTATGGAAGCCTTCACCAACACCCACATTATGACCATTATGTAGGAGAGGTTTTTCCATATGGTCCTCCCCACCTTCATACCAATCTGACATATGGGGGACTAGACACTTCTTATTATTCTCTAGAACCACCTACCCAAACCTAAAATTTCTCATTTGATTTCCAATACCTCACCAACCACCGCTTCACCCACACTTTTCTTCATCGATGTTCCTGGAAAGGATTTGGATTTAGTCTTTATGAACAAGGTTGTCATACAGTCATACCTTGCACCACCCAAAAACACAAGGACCATTGTGGACTTGGTTTTTCTTTATAGCCTCCTCCTAAGAAGGCTCATGTTACACTCGTCGAGGATAAAAATCCATCTTCACCTTCCCCACCTTCCTTGCCTATTATGCCACCTTCACCCATGGAGTCTATGGATCCAAAATCCATCCCTCCTAACTTTATTTTTTCATAAACACCATTTCTTTGGGACCTATGACCTATCAACATGATGGCGAGGTGCCATCTTCCCTTCCTCTTCTTTATCCTGACATGTTAGATGATGACACACCTTCTATCAATGTCATTCAATGTCAAGATGATGATTCTATTCTCACCTATTTAGGTGTAGAAGATTATTACATTCACCGAGTCATTACCTTCTGAGACACAAACCATGTTGAATGAATCGACCATAGAGATCAACATTCACACTCAGGATGACCCCCAAATTCTAAATATAGGCCAATCTTTAGATTCTACCAAACAAGAAGCTTTCACCTCTTTCCTTCAAGATCATAGCAATGATTTTTCTTGGTCTTATGCCGATATTCCCTGGTATTGACCCTAATATCATGGTCCATAACATCATGACTATCCCCAATGCCAAACCTATGAAATATAAGTTGCAAAAAATACATCCACACATTTCCCTTCTTGTGAAAGAAGAACTCCATAAAATTCTTTTTGTTTCCTTCTTTCTACCCATTAACTATCCACAATGGATTTCTAACATTGTTCCTATCACCAAAGCAAAAGAGGGGCTCCACATTTGTATGGATTTCTACGACCTTAACCTCGCCTAACCTAAGGATGATTTTTCACTTCCTAACATCGACCAACTCGTTGATCTTACAGCCAGTCATGAGATGATATCTCTTATGGATGGATTCTCAGCTTATAATAAAATATTACTCACTCTGGAATATCAACACAAAACCACATTCATCACCCCATGGGAACCTTCTATCATTACATCATGCCCTTTAGCCTAAAAAATGTTGGTGCTACTTATCAATGCACTATGACCTATATCTTCCACGATATCATGCATGATATATTAGAGGATTATGTCGACGACCTCCTTGGTAAGTCCAAAAATTATGTTGAACACCTCCTAGTTCTCAAAATCATCTTTGACTGTCTCATCAAATACTACATTTTACTTCAACCAAATAAGTGCATCTTTACCATTCTCTTCGGGAAACTCCTTGGTTTCATCGTTTCTTTGTGGGGCATCGAAGTTGATCCCACCAAAATTAAGGCTATTCTCAAGATTTCTCCACCTACTAACCTTTGAAAACTTCATAGTTTGAAGGGAAAATTACAACCCATTTGATGCTTCATTTCCCAACTTTCCAACTAATGTCACCCTTTTCATCATCTTATTAAAATTTTAAGCTGGAATGAAGAGTGCTACAAATATTTTGAATCATTGAAAAATACCTTCTTCACCACTGTGCTCATCCCAGATAAAGATGACAAACCTTTTTACCTCTATATTTATTCCACCGATAATTCCTTAGGTGCCATGTGCTCTCATTGCAATGAACAAAATAGGGAGCAGACAGTTTATTACATAAGCCATACTCTTTTAGACTATGAGACTAGGTATACTCATGCTGAAAAGCTCTGCCTAGCCTTTGTGTTCGTGGCTACTAAAATTCTCTACTAACTACTTAACCAAAAAACCTTAGATGTCACCAACACCGAACCTCTGCATCACATGTATGCTAAACCTTACCAAAATCAATGCACCTCATGTTGGCTCATGCTCCTTGCAAACCTAGACCTGAAATTCATTCATCAAAAGTTAGTCAAGGGACAAACTATTGCCGACGCTCTACTTCCTAAACATCAATATTCTAATTTCAATTTTCTTGATGAATCTATCATTACCCTCTCCCTTGATGACACCATTTATCAGATGACCTTATTCTTTGACAGTTCTAAATTTCAACGTGGGGGTGGTGTATGGTTCATCCTAATTTATCTTGACCATGAGCCTATGCCTTTATCCTTCAAACTCAATTTCGATTGCACCAACAACATCACCGAATATGAAGCACTTGCTCGGGTCTTCAAACTACCAAGGCCCAAGATGTTAAAACCATTAATATATTTGGTGATTCTCAACTATTTATTAACCAAGTCAATGATTTGTACCAATTTCATAAGGAGGTCCTTCAAAAGTATAAACATCATGTTGATATACTTTTGACCACATTTGACACCTACCTCATTCAAACCACTCCACGATCCACTAACAAATTTGTAGATACAATGGATTGTCTCGCCTCACAAATTCCTACCTCACCTTCAGAACATAAAATATTTTTCATAGTACAATGATTTCAGTCTCCTTATTATTTTATTTGTGGTGTGAATTTTGTTAGAAGAATCGAAGTTTGACCCATGGGATATCTCGATATAATTAGTTTTCTAACTACCTTCTCCTTTCAATTATGCCTCCATATCTCACTCACAATGGACAATGAACCTTCCTAAAAAATATCTCTCATTACATCGTTATGGGGGACTTCTCTACAAATGTGACTTTGATGGTATCCTCTTTACGTGCCTCACTAGTTCTTAAATTCCGTACACCATCAAAGAAATCCATGATGAGATTTTCAGTGGAAATTTCATTGGCTTCACCATTACTAAATCTATACTTCACCTCGAGATATTACTAGAAAACCTTTAACCAATATTGATATGAATACGTCAAACATTGTGTGAAGTTTCATTAGCACACAAACCTTCACCACACCCCAAGTCATGTGTTACAAGTCACTAGAGTGTTTTGACATTTTTCTCAATGGGGTTTGGATCTCACCAAAGAGATTAATCCTCATTCCTCTCAACACCATCAATGGATGATCACAATGACTGAATACTATACAAAATGGGTGGAGGCCATCCCTTTCATTTCTACTAAAAGCCGAGAACATATGTGAATTCATCAACCATCATATCATTTTTCACTTCGGTGTTCCTCATCACCTCATCACCGATAATGGAAAATGATTCAAAAACAAAACCCTATGAAATTTGTGTGATAACTTTGGCATTCAACTCAGTTTATCTTCACCCTATTACCCATAGAAAATGGCGAAGATGAATCTTCCAACAAAACCCTCAGTAAAATTCTAATGAAATTTGTCAATGATACTGGTAAGGATTGGCACACGTGCATTCCTTTCACCTTATGGGCTTACCATACTAGCATTCATACCTCTACTAATGCAATACCTTTCTCTTTGGTTTATGGTACAGAGGCCTTCTTGTCTCTCAAAGTTCAAATCCCATCTCTTCGTATATCACTCAAAGATATGCTCTTTGACGATGATTTTTGCCAAGAACATTTGGCACAACTTGAGATATTGGATGACCATCATATAAATTCTCTAGACCATCTTAAAATCTACCAAAAGTGAATCAAGAGTTCCTATGAAAAACATGTTCATGAGTGAACTTTCAAAATCGCGACCTTGTCTTAAAGGAAAACCAACATGTAACCAAAGTTGAGAAAATTAAATGGTGCAATTTTTCCCCTAATTGGCTTGGACCCTATATCATTACCCATTCCTATGGATTAGGCACTTATCATTTATCCTCCCTTGAGGGTAAACCCAAACATGAGCCGCTTAATTATTTGCATCTTCAACCATTCTATTATTGAATAAATTACTACATCACTTTATGTCACTTATATGCTCGTCCGGTGAGTGAGTCTTTCCTTTTACTTACCTCTTTTAAGGACCAATGACTCAAACAAAATTGTGTGATTATCCATCACCCTTTCAACCTTGTCTTAAATATAAGTACCATGACTCTACTCATGGAATAATTATCATGGATACTTTTCACCCTTTTCAAGATGGATTCCCATGGTCGTTCGTCACTTAAAACCCCTCTTTATTAGCTAACCTTTTTGTGCTATGGTTTTTTCCTTTATAAAAGATTCCTATACTCATTTATAGTTTAGTCCACGACTTCAAGTCTAAAAATACAAAATATATGGGATGACAAAACTCTACTCCTTGAGTGAAAATTATTGCAAATAGATGATTCCCAAAAAGGACATCTATCTTACTCTCTCATGCTATTATAAGTAGATCTGATCCCTTGTAGGACAACTATAAAAAGAATACAAATCTATACTTGTCAAAAATAAAATTATTCTAGAGCTTCCCGCATCGATAAGCTTCATGAAGACCTCAAAGAGAACTTATTTATCCCAATATTGACTTCCCGCATCGACCACCTATACATGTAAAAAGAAAAAAATCAAGTCAAGAAAAATACAAACTTTTGGTCATGGACTCACCTATTCTTGTTTTGGGTTTCTTACTGTAAGGGACATGCTATCACACAATAAGGTTATGCTTAACGAACTCTTCCACCTTACCTTCTATTTATTATCTTCTAACTCAACTCAAGGGATGTGGCATGTATTATACACATTGTGGTCACACAACTTCTTTCAAATCTAGACCCATCGCTCATGCAGTGTATCTCGGGACTTCCCTTTAATAAGTCTATGGGTATGACCATTTTAGTTCTTGCCAACTATGGATCATTTTTCTTTTCTTCAGTTCACCTTTTTCCTACTTGTTGCTTCTTCACACAAGGCAAGACCATTGAAATTAAAACCACCTTGATAAATTCATCTATGCCTATGCCTAATTCACCTTGCCTATTACCTATTCAACATTTGACCTTGCCTATTTTAAAAACATGCCTTACCTAACCCACTTACCTATTTATCTTACCGAACCCAATCTCATTCTTCCTTGGTTTATGGGAGAACTACATCGACCCAAGGCCCCTTTCTCAAGGGACTAAAAACCTAAAATACCTACCCAAACCACACCAAATTACTTCTCAATTCATTTCTAACCTAATTAAATTAGTTTGGCCCTCCCTATACCTGATTTAACCCACTTTTAACCAAACTTCCAAATCAAACTTCCAAATCTAAATGCTTCATTTTTCTACCTTAGTTTTGAACTGGAGGTCCTCCTATGCCCTCTCCTACCTCTGTCATTACTAAATAAACCTCTCAGCAATCCACCAATCAAATCACTCAGGTAGATCTTGTGGTCCCATCAACTCCACTCCTATTAACCACTAATAACTCGCCAACCCAACCTCCTACCTCTCCTTGTCATTTTTCTCACAAAAACACTCTCTCCTATCATTTTCCAAATTTAGAAATGCACGAATGAAACATTTTTCACATGGGTTTTCCATTTTAAACCCAAATTTTCCCGACCAAAGTCATTCAAGTTGTGCCCTAACGGATTGGACGTCGAGTTACCCTTACCGACATCAGTTCACCCTCAACCGGTATTGGTCACCATGCCTACTCAATTACACCTAATTTTTCCAAAATATTAAGGCAAGATGCTAATTTCTTGTTATCACTAGCCTTCCCCTATCCCAACAAAGCTCACCTAATAGCCTTATTACCTAACCCCTAACCTTAATGTAATTCAGGTCACATTTTTCCTACACCTCGCCTTACCCATGACCTTACCTATACAACAACCTAACCTCACCCATTTGACACTCAAATTCACTTACTCATTGTACCTTACGATGATGCTACTCATGTTGTTTAGCCTACCAACCTTTCCTTTCCTGATGCCGTGATGTTTATCTTAACTGACCAAATATTTTGGTGCTTTGGAACCCACCTAATGCTCATTCCTACACCTAGCCTCATTGTGTTTCCAGGACCATATCCTATACCTTGGATACCTGGACCACATAAACCTTATTTGGATAAACTATCAACCTTTGACGATGTAGAGTTTGTGAGCTCTTTAGCCTAGTGCCTTATCACATTCTATACATGTGTATGCATTTGAATGCCCCCACCTATTACCCACAATGATATCACCATTACCAACACCCACACCTTTCACCACCTACCACCTTATCAAACCCATCATCGATTCCGTCTGCTACTTCATCAGTTCCTAGTTTGAGGGGGATCACCTCCACCCATACCTAGGGAAACCTCACCTCTACCCATACCGGGAAACCACTTCTATTTTTTTCATCTCTACTTATCAATAAAATCTACGTGATAAAAAGGGTAAAATGTAGACACCAAAATTACATCTCACACTCTAGACCCTTATAATTAATTAATTCAACATATACATAACCATTTTCCCTTCCACACATTAGTATTAATTTAACTACCCTTATTTAAATTAATCCTTATTCCACCTCACATCTCCACCTCTCTTAGCCACCTCATCTATCTACCTCATCCTAGACCAATTCCAAGATCATTAATTAACCAAGACCAAGTCCCCACTCCCCTTAACCAACTAGGACTTATTCTAACCCTAACCTTAATGGCCTATTATCCATCTAATTGCTCTCCCAATCCATTTAGCTCCATTCTACACTTTTGACCTTGAACCAAAATCTCAATCACGCCAAATTTGAGAGGAATATGGATTTTTTAGTAGGTACGACCCTTTCTCCCTAACAAAAGCTAGTTATTCCTCTACTGATGTTTGGTTACCTAACCACCATCGGTTACCTTAAATAGGATTTCCAAACTCTTTGTTCAAGTTTTGAATCTTATTTCTCGGCTCTTCGCAACCTTGCATACTAAATCTTGAGCTCTAAAATGATCTTGCGACATACCAGAGGCCCTTACAGTGCTTATACACCACACCCTTCTTCAATAGATTGATCCTAAGCTCTAGTGCACTCATAGGGAAGCACTACTACCGCATTAGTTTGGGACCACCTTCTCCTGCAACCATCACCACCACCTGATTTCTACCTACATTCTATAAGTAAGTATATTAGTTACCTATTTCATCCCATCCTCTACCATACTTAAATTTCTCCCACAAAGTGCCTCCATTCAACCATCTACTCATTTACCCTTCATACCTTGACCAAACACTTGTTTTATTATCTTTGAGTCCTCATAAACATCCCACAACCTTAATTAACCTTCCCTCACTCTTTTTGTAATCACAAAGAGATAAAAATATCTCATTTATGATATTTCCATCCTATTTCTGCACATCGAAACCAGTCACCCAACTAACATCGGTCTTTTAAAAGTACTAATATCGGTCACCAAATCGATACTAGTCTCTGTGACGGTAATTTCCTCCAAACCAAAAACCTAATTTACCTATTTAAAACCTCTCAAAACTTCTCATAACCTCACCTAGACCTCTACAACACTCTCTATCATACCTGCAGACCTTGAACCATCAACCACCTTCTTTATATTTAGTCTTATATGCCTTTATTAGACTAGATTTGATTTATTATTTTTGTGTAGGATACCTAAACTATACAACTACAGTAGGTCTCTTTATTTCATGTTCTTTATTAGCATTAACTTGTTTTAAAATGTGGATTGATAACCTTCTAGGAAGCACCCCACTTCTCGGATCTAGCTTCCGCTAGGCAATCCACCAACCAATATTTTTAATCCTATTTTGTGGTCTTGTGTTCTATTTCAGGTCGTTCCTCCTAGCCAAAGGGAAGCTCTTCACAATCATCTTGGTCAAAATTCAGTACATGTACACCTTCTTTGACTATCTACAAGTATTCCTCCTTGCCTTTACCTCCTATCTATTTTATCTCTACTTTATGATGAAACACGTCTGTCTCACCAAAGCTACATATTCTCTTACCATAATGATCGTCTTTGAGCATATTATGTGATCTGGTCTATTTCTTTCATAATCAAAATTCATGGGTCGTATGCTAAGTTATTTGGGAACTACACCATTTTCACCAAAGAGAATATTATTTTTCATTTCATGTGCAGATATGAGAAGACCACATCCAATATAAGAGTTCATGAAACTTTTATGCCATTGATTTATTGATCTTATCAGCTTCATAACAGAATTGCATATAAGTATTCATGTCATTTAATGAAAAAACTATTCTTATACGCCAAGCATTAATTTTCATTCACTTGGATCTTTCTAATGTGTCATTCTTGTATAGTCTTCTTTGACTTGCATAGTTTAACGTCCTAGGTGGAACAATTGTGGAGAATCAAATTTGATTTGATCATATTTTTACTTTTATGGTCGATAGACCTATATCTCCTATCTACATGCATCACCGACTCTACTTTCATATCCAAAGTGACCAATCCATCTTCATTCTTGTGTATTTACCCATCTTCATGTGCATTTGTCCATGCGTACAAGTATATTATTTCAAGACCTTTCCAAATTTTCCATATGCTCTATAAAGGATATCTTCCTTAAAAATCAAAGTCGTGCCTTTTTATGTTTTTGTCATTTAGTTCTTAATTTTAGTTTATTAGATGCTTTTAGTGTTTATAGTGGGTCCATAGTTTGTTAATGTTTATTTCAAAGTTTAAAAAAAGGAGTCTATTTAATCTATAGTTAGATTAAATATATTAGCAGTCTTGTTATTTTGTTGAGTCTAAGTCAAGTCTTATGGTAAAAGAGTCACTTGGTGTATATATACATTATTTTGTGTCAATAGTTTGATTTAATTTCAAGTCGTTGAGTTATTGTTATCAAAATTGTGTATTTTTCGTCATTTAGTGTCATCATCAAAAGTCTTGTAAAATATCCAAATAGTTGAGTCATTAAAATAAAATTATTTGTGTTGTCAAGAGTATCAAAGTTGTCTTTTTATTTTTAGTAGAGTAAAAAGGATCATCTTAAAATTTGTGATTTGTCGTCAAAAATCATATAATTGAAAATTTATGAAAAAAATAAAAATTGTCTCATGGATGCATTTTCGACATAACCCGATGTCCGAAATAAACTATTTCACAATGCAAGGGGAAGTTAGAAAAAATAAACCCACTGTTGAAAATATTGAGCATCCAAGTCAAATCCAACCGCGCTAGCAACATGTTTCTCGGAGGATGGAGGCATATGAGGAATGAGGTAATTTAGTAGATCGATATAGAAAATTAACGCGTGACCTTCTTTGCACCCGACCTCCCGAGGTCATGCTGAGACACATTTGGTGTGGAATTGAAATGGAAGTGAAAGTGATGGTGATGATCAAGATAATTGGGCAACCTTATGTATTCGACATGCAACACTTTGGAATATGCGAATCTAAGGAAAAGAATTCTCTCCTAACCTGAAGGGGTGTGATGGTATGGTTCAATATGATAGCTACTCGGAGACTCCAATCGATGTCTAGTTCTGCCGAGATTATATTGATTGGTTGTGGAATACATCAAAAGTAACCTATGTATGCCTTGTATGGGTTTGTAGAAAAGGTCATGGAAATGGAGACAAGAGTCGTAGTGGAACTATAGGGACTATGGGCGATTTTATAGTCTTGACCAGAAAGTCTTATCCTGATCAACTGCTATATTCAATAATGAAAGCTATGTAGTAATATTGGGTGGAAGTGGTGAAATATGAATACCAACGTGCATAAGCTAGTGTCAATATCTAGCTGACTAGTAGGCCCGTTGGGTTGTGGGACCTGTGGATCAAAACCAAAGACTTGTGGGGGTTGTGGCCCTTGGATGGTCATGCATGCAATCAAACCCTATTTCTAGGAGCAGTCCAAAATTTGTAGGCTTGATTAGCAGCTATGTTCAATGTATCTAATTGTCTTATTTTCTCAGTGTATGTTGCAGGTGTGCATAAGACTATTAAACGCAAACTTGTGTCAATGTCAATTATTAGCTCTAGCCTATTGGGTTGTGGGACCAGGGGATCACAACTATAAGTCTTTTATTGTTGTGGACCGTTGATGGTCATGTAAAATGAATTAATTTGTTTTCAGTAAATAAACTATCTATCAAAGGAAATCTAACCTATATTTTTAGTATTTTCTCAATATATCATAAAGAAAGCAAAAAACAAGCCAATCTATGGAAAATAAATATTTTTGTTCTTTTCTAACTTTTTCGAAAATGCATCGAATCTAATGAACAAATTAAATACAAACAATTAGCCGGATGTTGCTAACTATTTGTGCGAGATGGGTGAATCTAAATCTAAAATCTATACTAATGGAATCAAAATCCTTCCAACCCTACCTCGAAGTGAAGAAAAATCATAACCCTAACAGAGCTATTATTCCCCACAGCGCCCCTGGTAATGTTGAAGAGAGATCTTCCTATTGATTTGATCTACTTGAAATTATATAGCTAATTGAAATGATTTGTTTCTCTACTTTATTTGATATGTAATTAAAATTAACAACTGATAAACAAAGGAAATAAATACACAACTCCAACCCGAAAGAGCAAGAAGCTTGGCAAATCTAGTAGTATCGTATCATCCCCTTAGTTCTTTTCTTTCGTTCTCTAAGTGTTCATGTGAGTCCAAAGGATTGTGAATGAAAAGAACAACAACAGGAGGATGACGCTTGAGCAATGGCAGCTTAGAAGCAATCTAGATAAAATGCAAGTAGAAGAGAGATAACATAAGAGATCCGAGCTTGGCTATGAAATTCTAGAAAGATTATGGCAGAAAAACAATACAAGATACACAAAATAATCAGCCACTTTTTCTTGAATACAAACATGGAATATATAGGAATGAAGGATAGGAGGTTACTTCATGCATAAGGTAAGAAGAAGAAGTTCTAACTAATTACATCTTTAAAAATAGGAGCAATGAGAACCAAGCAAACAAAGCTATTTTTAGCCAATTCGCTCACGAGATGCATGCAAAAACAAACTTAAGTGAACCTTCACATGTTTAAAACACGTGTGAAGAATATAGAAAAATTAGGCAAGACCACCACCTTGCGTAAGGCGGTGGTTTTAGGACCGCCACCCAAGTAGGGTGTTGATCTTGGCATTAAAGGCCAAAATAAGCACAAAAGAACAGGATATGGAAAAAAGCATGGAAAATTTAAGTAAGGCTATCTAGGCTATAAATATATACTATGAATGGGTTTTTCAAGCTCGAAAATGTTCTTGAAAGGATTTTGAATCATCATTGGGTACTTTTGCAAATGTTTTCCGACAATGTAGCATGTGCAATTTTGGGTGTGTACATATTGCCCCCGAGAAGCATCTTAGCCATGAAAATGTGTAAAACATGGAGTATGAGTATGGTGTTCTCAAAATGGGGAGTTAGAAGCTATACCGACATGCTCGTGTATCGAAATGTCACCATCCACGCTCGCTTCTCCCGTAAGAAGAAGAAGAAGAATCAAGTGCAGATAGATAAAATATTTGGAAAATAAACACTAGACCAAAATGACAAGAGGAATTACCATTTGTGTGGGGATGTAGAAATATACCTATGCCAACGCTCCAGCCTTGTAAACATATACACTCAAAATGATTTAAAATATATATATATATATATATATATATATATCGAAATAGACACATTTTTATAATTCATTTGTGTATTATTGATTTGGTGAAATTGGAGCTCTGGACATATGTTGATCGTTTTTCACATGGATATAGCTGAAACAACCGTTGTGAGATAGAGATCATGCCTCCATGAGTAGGAAATCAACCGATGCATTCCTAGGTTAGTTATTTCCTCTTTTGTCTTTTTGTGCCCTAGATGTTAAAATGTTGAAAAGTTCACCTAGGGGGGACATTTTCAAATTTTATTGTTTCAAATGAGTCCTTAGGGGGCGCCCATAGGGCATTCTTTTATTTTTCTAGAAATGGTCAATTTTCTTGTTTTTGGGAATTTTTAGGGTTAAGGGCATGTTTTTGAAATCGAGTCGGGACCACCGCCCAAGACAAGGTGGAGGTCATGGAACCACTACCTTGACAAGATGATGGTCCTGGGAACCGCTGCCCTAGACTGGGTGGCAGTTCTGAACAAAATGCCTAAAATGCACCTTAAATTGATTTTTTTTGTGTTTTCAACGTTTTTGCTATGTTTGTTATAAGCTTATCATGTGATGTACACTACTAATTTGCTCTTTTTTATATGTTTTAGTGAATGTAGAAGAAGGTGGAATACATACATTGGAGTAGAGAGAGAGAGAGTTTGATTGGAGTCCTGGGATTCTAGATCAGTTGACCCAGGCTGCGATAGATCTTCTATGCAGAGCAGGCATCTTACGGATAACACAGGTGCCCTATGTTGCTCATGCCAGTCACATTTTGTGTGACTTATTCTCTTATTGGGATGTAGAATAGAACACCTTCTAGTTTCTAGGTGTTAGGGGTGAGTGGACTATCACTCTGGAGGATGTATACTACATCATTGGACTCCTGAGACTTGGTAGGAGGCTGACATTAGAGACAAGTGGGGTCTAGGGATGTGATGACACAAAGGCGCCACATACATGGGAGATGCCATTGTCTCATTTGGCTCAAAGAAGGGAATGAAGGTTTGGTCCATTGCTACTTCTCCCATTCCTATCCTTTGGAGAGCCATCATGGGTATCTTGTCTTCGAGACTAGTCAGGACAAGGGAGGAGATATAATTTTATACTTGTTGGGCCCCATCATTACACAGATCAAGGCTCATGGCTGTAAGTATGCTTGGGGAGAAGATATTCTAGGGACTACATACCATGATCTTGTACAGAGTTTTTAGATTACAGGAAAAGTCTTTGAGCCACCCTACTTTGGTTATGAGTTGGTTCTATGAGCGTTTCATCCCCTGTAGTAGGGGGGTACTAGTATCAGATCCAAAGGTTGTCTAAGTAGCTAGATGGATAGGCATGTAAGTGCTTCAGAAACCTCATCAATCAGTTACCTCCTTGAATACAATAGACATGACTACCACTCCCTACCAAGACATGGCGGGGGTATGTGGTAAGGAGGCTATGACAATGGTAGCCTTCTCTTCCATGAACCAATTAGTTGATAGAGCTCGGAGGGTAGATATTCACCCATTTGACTAGGTAACTCAAGATTTCGGCCTTCTATACCCTATTATGCTTCCTTGAATGGATCCTATTTACATGAGTATTTGGGAGGAACAGAGGGGTCCTAGAGGGGATCTTGGTTGGACAGTTGTTATTCCTAGTGTGCCTATTATAGTTAGGTGTGTAGTTCAGGCTTAGCGGGTAGCTAGTGCCCCTCAAGCACCCTTACTTTAGATTGGGGTGGATCCTACTCACAGTGGGGAGGAGGATGAGCCGATCGATTTGGACTTTGACTCTAAGGAGGATGTGGGAGATGATGTGGAGGGGAGTTGGTTAGAGAGGAGGATGAGGGGGTAAGACCTTCGGAGGGAGTGGAGGGTGACCCTAAGTGGAATGAAAATTAGGAGATCCTTAGGGAAGCACATGAGGAGGTGAGTGCGGAGAGAGAGACATTGGTCTTGGAGGAGACACTTAGAGAGGATGATGAGTATGTGATCGGAAAGCATCATGCCTCTCGGATTCGGTGAGGTTCACACCACCAAAGAAGCACCGTAGCAGCAGTAGCCACTGATCCCACATGGATGCTTGGAGACCTGATTATGTTTGATACTCCTTTCTCAATTTTGTCTATTGATTTTTATATGTTTAGCTTAGCATTATCCTTTTGATTTGCATTCTATGATTTTCTAGCTCACTATCTCTCTTTTTTGTTCTTTTCTGTAATGTCTGCACACGAGTGGTGAGAAATCATTCATTGGGTATGCATGGACACCCTATTGATCCCCTCGGGAAGATCGAGATCAATTTGACTACTGATTCAAGACAACCCTTAGCCTCCGGCCACCATATCGATGTCTTCACTCCCATCTAGAAGGTGGTGGAGATAGTGACTTCCCTTCATATCATGGTAGCTAAATACGAGACTACCGAGTTCATAATCAAGTGGAGCCATTCTCATAGTGAGGCTATGGGTAGTAGGTGCCACCATGAGCACTCACACCATTCAGTCCATTCCCAGCACCGTCACAGCTTTAGTAGGATCCCTAGATGCGGATGTACACCATTTGAGGGATCCACAGGGATTGACAGGTTGTTGAGCCTTTATTGCTTTGATACCATTTTTGATACTATATGATGTTTTTGTATATTTCAGGCTCATTGTGAGCATTTTGGCCATTCCTAGTGAATGATGACATTATATACAAACTTGATCTACTACGATATATATAGACTCTATTTTTGGTTCGGTATTCCATTGTATCCGAGTTGAATCTCTTTTGGCTTATCTCTCATGTGTACTCTAGATGTTTAGAACTTCTACTTTTCAATACTTTTTAGAATGTATGTAATGGATGTGAATGATAAAAAAATGATTTCTTTTTGTATTTTATGTTGCTGATATATGACAATGTAAACACACAATGTGATCTTAAACTTAGATTCTTTTGCAATCTTTGGTACTTCATATTGTCTTGATAAAATGTGATGATACAATGATACAATAAATAGATGTACTTGCCCCACTCCTAACCCTACACAACTAGTAAGATGCGAGGGCTCAACACCAAGAATTAGGAAGGGCACAAGTTATTAAATTTTTTGAATGGAAGTGATGAGAGAAAGAAAAAGGTTTGACAGAACCAAATTGTGGTGCTACAACCTTACCCTAATCAAGTTACTTCATAGTTTAGAATGTGAATTTCTTTGTAGTTTATCTAGACTTGGATCCGTAGATGGCAACTCAGTTGACAAAATCTGGTTTTGGGGTTTTAAGTTTTTCTTGGAATTTTGGACATCTAACTCACTTTGTTTTTTATTTATGATTTCACAATGTTTGAATAATTTGTAACTTTCAATTTTATCAAAGAGACCCCCTACACCTTGCCCCATGCTACTAGTAGGAAGTGTGGGCTCATCACCATGGATAAGGCACAGATGAGTAAGGGAATTTCCCTCCTTTCCCAACCCTATGTCACTAGTAAGAGACGCAGGCTCAACACCGAAGGTTTGTAGGGAAGAGAAATGTGTAAATATAAAATTTTCTGTGGATTTTCATTTGACTTATTTATTTGGGAAAAACGTTTATAATTCTCTTATTTCCAAGGAGATATATGTGGGATAGATGCAACACCATGAAGCTTCTAGAATAGACCATGAACAAAAGACACCTAACCTAAGAAGAGACCAAAAGTAGAACCAAGTATGTAGGCCTTGGTATGGTTACCATCAAAACTTTGTCTTATCTTGTTTAGATTGATAAATGATTCAAACAGTTGATGATATTATGAAGGTTTGAAGAGACATGATTTGAATGTTTTTCCAATATTTTCAAAAGTTTTAGGAATTGCTATAAGAATAAGCTCCTTGATCACACTTTTTACAAAATGAATGGATAGATGAAAATGCAATGTAGATGTAATAATGTACATATGAAAATGTTGATGGATCATGCATAGTATCTCTTTAGATGAAGAGAGTTTACGGATTCACTAAAATCCTCACCTTCTAGTGTACACAAGTGAAATGCGCCATTTTTGTAGTCTTCCACTACTCGATATGGACCTAACCACCTAGGTCTAAACTTTCTTCCCTCACCGGTCTTCTTGTCTATTCAGCTATCAAGTCTTAATACCAAATCTCCTTCATATATCTCACATTCATACACCTTCTTATTGTATTTGAGCCATACGGTTAGCGTAAATGTTGTGTCGTTGTTCAACATTCAGTCTAGCCTCGTCGAGACTTTCTAACTGGGAGATTCGTGCTTCTTGATAACCCTCCTCTCCCAGGATCCCATGTAGCGAAATGTGGAGACTAGGTATTTCGACTTCAAGTGGCAGAACCACCTTAGAACCAAATACTAACGAAAGAGGGATTTCCCCATTGGTGTTCTAATTGAATTTCAGTAGGCCCACAAGGCTGAAAAAATCTTTAGGTGCCAATCTTGTTTATTCTCCTTAACGGTCTTTAGGAGAATGGACTTTAAAGTTTTATTGGTAGCCTCGGCTTATCCATTAACCCGAGGGTAGTAGCGAGAAGTCATGTGATTAATTATTTTAAACTTCATACACAACTCACACACCTCTTCATTTTTGAAATATGTTCCATTATTAGAAATAATGACCTGCGGCACCATGTACCTACAAATGATCTCGGTTCAAGATGAAATTAATGATTACAAAGCCGTGTATGGACCCACTTGGTAAAGTATTATGTGGTCATGATTATGAAATTATGGCCATCTGTTGATGAAGGAGAGAACTTCCCTATCAAATCTAGGCCCCATGTGGAGAAGGGCCATGGGGTTTTGATTGGTTGTAAAGCTTGTGCCGGTATATGAATCTCGTGGGAGAACTCTTGACATTTGTGACATCTACGCATAAACTCTATTACATCATGTTCTAGGGTGGGCTAGAAATATCCCATCCAATGTATCTCCCAGGAATTTGTGTGGCTTCCAAATTCACCTCCACATACCCCGCTATGTGACTCATAAAGAATATTTTTAGATTCTTCGGTGTTAACAAACCTTAACAACATTCCATCAAAGGCTCTTTGATAGAGACTTGTTCCAAAATAATATACTTAGTGGAAATGACATGTAACCACCTTCTTTGTTGTGACGTTGCCCCTTCTGGGTATGTGTGGTCCATGATGAAGTTGATAATGTCAGTATACCAAGGGCATACAAAGATAGGGGGCCTGGTTTTGATGAAATACACACATTCATCGGGAAAGTCCAGATCCACCAAATCACCCCCATCCAATGGATTTTCAGCCAACTAGTCTACAATGATTTGACCCTTAATGATTTTTGATTTACAAATGTTAATTCAAACTCACCCATTAATGTTATGAAATGCTCGATATTTTTAGACAAGGATCATTGCATGCAAAATTTTTGCAAGCATTCTATCTTGATAATGACCCTTGTTTCTTGATTGAGCATATAATGCCTTAAATTATTTGTTGCAAAAATGATGGCAAGGCATTCCTTTTCTACCTATGTGTAGCATGTATCATAATCAAGAAACGTTCGAATAATGAAGTAAATTACACGTTCCCATTTACCATCATCCTCTTGAGCCAACATGCATGCTAGGGAAACATTCATAGCTCATGAATATAATATCAAAGGGTGATTTGGTCTAGGCAACATTAGTATGGGAGGGGACAACAAGAATCATTTAATCGCCTTGAATTTCTCATTACATTCTTTCATCCAATCAATGCTATAATATTTTTTCAACAAATTGTTGATTGGATGAATGACAAAGGTCAAGTTAGGGACGAACCTTTAGATTGCACTGAGTTTCCCAAGAAAATATCTAATACCAGACTCATCCGATGGTGGAACCATTTCTAACACAACCGGATTTTGGCGAGTCAACATCAATCCCTCGTGAAGATATAATGTAACCCAGAAGCTTACCTCTGTTACACCAAATACACATTTCTCTAGATTTAACGTGACACCATACTCAATTAAGCACGAGAGGATGATGTAAAGAACCTCTGGGTGATTGTAGTGATTCCTGGCCTTGTCCAGTAGGTCATCTATGTAGGATTCCACAATCTTATGAATAAGATCATGGAATATGTAGGACATTTCTCATTGATACATAGTGCCAAAATTCTTAAGAACAAATGGCATGATGGCATAACAATAAGTTCCCCAAGGATTTATAAACATAGTTTTAGCTTGATCCTTTGTGGAGATTTTGATTTTATTATATCCTAAAAACCCATCCATAAGAGATAACAACTCAAATCCAACTGTTGCATCAACGATAACGTCAATGGATGGTAGCAGGAAATCATCCTTGGGACAAGCCTTGTTAATGTCCAAGTAGTCTATGCAAATATGGATCTTTCCATTTCTGTTTTAGAATAGAGACAATGTTAGATAACTATTGTGAATAATCGGATGGATTGATAAATCCTACCTGGAGAAGCTTCATTACTTATTCTCTTACCATAAGGGCCACCTTTGGCTTCATAGGTCTTGACTTATGCTTAGTTGGCTTGACATCCGGTTTGGTGACAATATTTTGAATTGTGATGTGTGGCGCAATTCTTGTCATTTCCTTGTAACTAAATTTGAAGGATTTTTTATTTTCCTTGAGGATTTGGTTATGAATTTCTACTTCCTTAGGAGTTAAAGAGGACCCTAGTTTTAATATTTTTAGCTCTTCCTCCATTCCAATGTTTATATCAATCATTTCCTTGATTAAGGAGGTGTTTTCCTCCTCAAACTCAGGTAAAGTTAGAGGTAACTCCAAGTCCCCTTCTTCTTCTACTTCATAAATCTCAAGATCTTTCCCTAGAGAGGACTCAATCATGGGATTCATAAAATAAGAAGAGGAACATGGAATTAGGGAAAGGTCTACCTCATGATAGGTAAGATGCAGTTCCACCAAAGCATTTAAATAACTTAAATTTGACTCATCCCCATCAATAGGGTCTGAAGAGTCAAGTTGATCCTCAACTTCCACGTATGTCAACATTGACACTACTGGCACTTTGTGAATCAAGGATTCAACCAGGATTCAAACCGTTAAGTTGGTGTCCTCTAAGTCATTACTTGGGGTGAAGCGTGAGGTGAAAGTTACTATAGATTCTTCCAAAAGGTTTTGTTCATGTGGGATGGCCTCGATTTATATAAAGTAAAACCCCTTTATTAGGCCCAAAATGGATATTTTGTAGAGTTGTAGGTGTTTAGCCCTAGTCTCGTATACCTCAGATATCTGATTTGTGACTAGCTGTGAGTCACCCAACACCCTAATATTAAGGATGCCCATTCTCTTAGCTACAATGAGACCTAATAGGAGAGCCTCATACTCAGCCCCATTGTTTGTGCATTCGAAATTCAATTTGAAAGAAAAGGTAAAATCCTTCCTTTGGGTGAAGTAAGGATCGCGCTTGCCCTGACACCGAAGTGAAATTTGGCTCCATCAAAATGGAGAGTCCAAAAACTACTCAGAAAGATGGATGTTGAGTCATCCTTTGTAATTTCTCCTTTTACCTAGGTTACCTCCACCATGTAAATCTCTTCTTCCGAAGGGAACCAAGTCCCAAGGCATGTCTCATACCCATGGAATCAAAGGGGAGAAGGATAGGAAAATCCTTTTCTAATAGCTTGACAATATTTGTTGTAGTTCCTAACGATATTGTCTCTACAACAATGTTTTCATCCTTGACTACTAGAATACCCTTGATCAAACCCATAACTTCTAACTCGTTGTGGGAACTAAATTTTCTTCTGGTACCACACTTGCCGGTTTGTTTAACTAGTTTGTAGGAAGTTTGAATTCAGAGTGGACCCCTGGCTTTTTCTTCAAGTTGGCCAAATGTATATCAAAGGGTTTTGGATCACCTTGAGCAATAAAGAATTTCCCTAAATGCAATAATATGACCTCTTGGAATAGGGTGTGGGGATTGATTTCATATTATAATTGGTTTCTCGATCTATAATATAAAATTCAGTGAGTACCGTTTTGGGCCCAAGAGTAACCGGTAATACTATGGTTCCGATTGAGGTTGCCTTTAGGCTATCATAATCCTCAATGTGTTTCACGTTGAGGAGCAATTAGTCTCCCCATATCCTAACTTCTGAAGAAAAGATAAGGGGACTATGTTAACTGTTGCCCCATCATCGATCATACAAGTTTCATGTAGTTTTTGTAGATCCAAACTTGTAAAAATAAGGCTGGATCACCTCTACGAGCTATTTTAGCATCCATAGGCATCTTGCTTATGTCAAATACAAACCCAATGTCCCTTTCGGGTTTCCTGGAGGGAAAACATCGATTTCTATATGATTTATCTGTTCCTCTAGCAGAGGGAAAATGTTAATCAAATGGCCAGACCTAGTGCTTCCAAAAGAGCAGCTCGATGAGCAAGGGAATTCTTCAGTAGATCTAAAAGGAAATGTGTGAAAAGGTCTTGGTTAGATCACTGATCAAATCATAAGCCCCTACTAGCTTGCTTAGCATGTCATGAGCATTATTTGACACAACCAGATAAATCGGGATTGGCTGTGAAGAATAGTCTTTGGCTCTTGTTACGGTGTTAATTTGGGGTTTAACATCTAACTTAACCAAGCCTATGATCTTTGTTTGTTGGTGACAATCCAAAGGAGATGCCACCTATGGGTTTGACGAAGTTAAGGCTTCATGATCATGAGTCCCTATTACAATACCTTTATTCAAACCATTGGGATCCAGTCTACTATCCTTTGGATGCATGGGGAGAGGATTGTTGAAGATTCCCAATGGTGTGTTCTCATGGAGACACTGGTCCCGTATAGGTGTTTTGACAGGGTGTAGTTAGGTTTGCCAAAAACATGTCAACAAATAATTGTCTTTAGTCTTCTGCCAAATGCTATAAAAACTTATTACAATCATGATAAGTTCTTGTGTCATGCTGTGGACCCTATGGAAACCGTAATAGAAGTTATGATCGTAATCCTGAGGCCTTGGTTTGTTCCTTGTTGTGGTCTAAAACTACGGTTGTTGTTTGGTTGTTGATTGTTATAATTAACACTTTGGAACCCTTACCCTTGATTCTAGAATTGGTTGGGGTATTGACTAGGGCTTGGGGTTGGCATTTGCCTCTATTTTTGAGGTTGTTATTGTTGGGGACAATTAAAATCCACAATGTTTACCGAGGGTGAGAAATTGTTATTTCTATGATTATTGCCATTATTGTTGTTGTTATTTGTAGCACTTGTACTAGTAGGATTAACAACATTAGGCTTTTGGGTTGGTCAGTCACACTCGGTCATGACTCCACAATTCTTATTAAGGATCTTTGGTCCTTGATTGTTATTTGTGTTGTTGGAGTAACCGGGAGTGCTTTGAGTAGGAGTGACTAACTTCCCATTTTCTCCATAGGTCTTACGACCACTATCAATGGCTGCTTGGTCAATCTAAAGAGCACCCTCTAGCACCTCTTCATAGCTCCTTAGTAGGAATTTTTGAACCTCTTCCTTCATCTCTGTTGAGAGAGTGAAGGAAAAAATCACAAAGTTTCGTTTGATCCATGTTTGGAGCACTTGCGGAAGAGTAGAGAACATGTCGCCACCTTTGAATGAAGTGGGCTACAGATTTGTTATGTTCTTGTTTGATATGAAGGAATTCCTTGATTCCTATTCAAAAAAGTTTGTTCATATCAAAATATTTGATAAACTCTGATATGATTTTTTTGAACGAGTGTATTGAAGCCATCAATATCCTATATAACCATTCGATAGCAATACCTTATAGTGTCTTAGGGAAAATATTTGCAACGACTGCATCCCATGGGAGTAGCTCTCAAATGGTCATTGCATAAGCCTTGATGTGGGCATTAGGATTGCCCTCCCCTTTGCACTTCGGGAGATCAGGCAAGGGTCTCGGGAGCATGATTTCCCAAATGGAGAAATCTAGGGGCTCCTTGAGAAATTCAAAATAAGTCCCCATTACATATGTTTCTACCATTGAAGACCCTTGTTCGGGAGGTGGGGGCTACATTAGTTTCTAAAATGGGACATTATAGACATTTTTAGGGTGTATGACATCCCCTACGATTGTCCATATGGACCTTGGTAGGTGTACATGTCCCCCTGTGGGGATTTAGAATACATGTGTACATAGGGGGTTAATGACCTTGATATGGCATCGAAGTCATGAAGCAAGGGAATGTTGCATTTCCAGCTAGTATGGCATTTGAGAATGCACTTCCAGTTGGCGCTTGTTGTAGATATCCATATGTGGCTTGGGGGGGCATACCCAAGGTGCCCATCCCCGTGAGCAGATCTCCAAGATTTTGAATATTCATGTAAACTAGAGGATTCTGTGCAGTAGGGATTTTCCCATAATTATGTGGGTAGGAAGGAGTCTTGTGCTTTCCCGCATATGAATTCTATGTATTTTAGGAAATCTCTAACTCCTTGACTTTATCAACCAAAGCTGAAATGACATCACCTGTTGACGAGGTGGTACCTTGCTTAGGTACCTTTGGTTGAACCCTTGGAGGTTGTTGAGGAGTATGGTATCCTGCTATGAATTTTTCACAATGTTGCCACCCCTCATTGGTTGTATTGTCAGTTGGTGGTGGGGTAACATTATTGTTTTAAATCAGGACATCACCTTTTCCTTGTAACCTATCGAAAGATTGGTTCATTTGTTGGAATTGTTGTTCACTCCTAGCGTACCATGCTAAATACTCCTCATCAAGATGGGGAGTTGATTGGATTATATGGTAATGGGATGCTGAAAAATTACTTGAGGAGATGAACTCACTTCACCAGTGAATGTCATGTTTTTTGAACTTGATTGTTTGAGGGGATAAGTCTAAGTGACTTGATCTAGTTCTTAAATGCATATATAAGAACAAACATTGGTTCCCTGAAGCAGAGGGTTTTGAGTGGATGAGTAGTTGTCTTCCCATGTTAAGAGTGAAGGTGATTGTTTTGGTACGCCTTTGATTGGTAATGGTACATGTCAAAACCTAGGATGGGTTGACCGTAATCATCATATCCCAACATATTTGGGGGGTATAAGAATACCCGTAGAATAAAGGATGGATGAAGAAAGTGGAATGATTTAGAGACTATCTCTTCACATCAGGTTCACCAATTTTTATGATAGAAAATTAACACATGACCTTCTTCGCACCCGACCTCCCGAGGCCGTGCCGAGATAGCTAGTGTGGAATTGAAATGAAAGTAATGTCGGTGATCAAGCTACTTAGGAAACCTTATGTATTGGACACGTATCTTTGGAATCTATGAATCTAAGGTAAAGAATGCTCTCCTAACTTGAAGGGGTGTGATTGTATGGTCTCGATATGATAGCTACTCGGAGACTCCAATCAAAGTCTAGTTCTCCTGAGATTCTATGGATTGGTTGCGGAATACATGGAAAGTAACTGCAGGGTGCTTTGTATGGATTTCTAGACAAGGTCATGGAAATGGAGACAAGAGTCATAGTGGAACTTTAGGGACTATGGGTGATCTTATGGTCTTGTTTAGAAATTCTTAAACCGATCGAATGCGATATTCAATAATGAAAGTTGTGTAATAATATTGGGTGGAAGCGGTGAAGATATGAATACCAATGTGAGTAAGCTAGTGTCAATATCTAGCTGACTAGTAGGCCCGTTGGGTTGTAGGACCTATGGATCACAACCAAATACTCATGGGGGCTATGGCCCTTGGATGGTCATGCATGCAATCAAACCCTATTTCTAGGAGTAGTCCAAAATTTGAAGGCTTGATTAGCAGTTATGTGCAATGTATCTAATTGTCTTATTTTCTTAGCGTATGTTGCACATGTGTGTAAGACTTTTAAATGCAAGTTTTTATTGATGTCGTTATTATCTTTGACCCATTGGGTTGTGGAACCAGGGGATCACAACTGTAAGTCTTTTGTTATTGTGGACCGTTGATGGTCATGCAAGATGAATTGGTTTGTTTTCAATAAATAAACTATCTATCAAAGGAAATCTAACCTATATTTTTGGTATTTTCTCAATATATCGAACAAAGCAAAAGTAAAACAAGCTAAGCTATGGAAAATAAATATTTTTGTTATTTTTAACTAACTGCAGACAATGCATCTAATATAATGAACAAATTAAATACAAATAATTATCCGGATTTAGCTAACTATTTGTGCAGATGTGTGAATCTAAATCTAAAAATCTATTCTAATTGAATCAAAATCTTTCCAACCCTACCTCAGAAGTGAAGAACAAATCATAACCCTAACAGAGCTATTGTTCCCCACATCTTTACTAGTAATGTTGAAGAGATAAATTCTATTGATTTGATCTACTTGAAATTATCTAGCTAATTGAAATGATCATTTCTCTACTTTATTTGATATGTAATTGAAATTAACAATTCATAATTGAAAATTTGATAAACAAAAGAAACAAATACACAACTCCAACCTGGAAGAGCAAGAACCTTGGAAAATCTAGTAGTATAAGTATTTGTCCCCTCAGTTCTTTTCTTTCATTCTATGAGTGTTCATGTGAGTCCAAAGGATTGGGAATGAAAAGAACAACAACGAGGATGATGGTGCTTGAGCAATGACAACTTGGAAGTAATCTAGACCCAATGCAAGTATAAGAGAGATAACACAAGAGATTTGAGCTTGGCTATGCAATTCCTAGCAAGATTATGACGGTAAAAAAGTATAAGATACACAAAATGCTCAACCTATTTTTCTTGAATACAAGCATGGAATATATAGGAATGGAGGTTATGAGGTTACTTCATGCATAAGGCAAGAAGAAGCAGTTCTAACTAATTAAATCTTTAAAAATAGGAGCAAGGAGAACCAAGAAAATAAATCTATTTTTATCTAATTCAGCTCATGGATGCATGCAAAAGAAAACTTAAGTGAACATTCACATGTTTAAAACACGTATGAAGAATCTGGAAAAGTGGGCGGGACCACCACCTTGCAGACAAGGTAGCGGTCCTAGCAAGACCCGAAGGACAAAACAAGCATAGAAAGAACGGGGAGATGTAAAAAAGCATGGAAAAGTTAACTAAGGCTATCTAGGATACAAATATATACTATGAATGGGTTTTTAGAGCTCGAACACCTTGAAAGGATTTTGAATCATCATTGGGGACTTTTGTAACCATTTTCCTGACAATGTAGCACAAGTAATTTTGGGTGCGTACAGTGAACTATCATCATTCGCTAACAAAGAGGCCACAATTCTGGTATGGTGACTTTTCAAAATTTTAGCGCAATGTAAAAAATAAGAACATATGTGTAATGTTCATGTTCACTTTTTTATGTTAGTATTCCTACATAATACCCCAATGTAATAACATAGTGAAGAACAAATAACACAATGAAATACAACTTCATGAGTCTTAAAGTGGTTGAACAATTATTTGTGTTATTATTCATACCTAGGTTTGTGGTTAACCTCGAAAAACCATTGAAGGCTATTCAAATGTTTTCATGCTTACGTTCCCACGCTACTAGGTCGATGTGTTACCTGTAGTGGACTGGTTGATAAAAAGATGATGGAATTTTGGAGTTAATACAATTAATGAACTCGGTCTTCGAGCTCGGATTTCTCGGGAAGACATGCAAAATGGAAAACTGGTAGTTTGTTTGGTTTTTCATGCGCTCCGGTTTTCTCTCTGTTTGATCACTGGTTCTTCACACCAGTCTACTTGGTGTTGCATGGCAAATATGAGTGTAACTCACTCTTTTCTCTATCAAGGAAAGTTTATAAGGCATGGAAATAACAAATTATTGTTGTTGAATCTAACGTGGAAAAAGAGGAGAAGGCTCGAGCTCTTTCAGTGGTCTTCTTTGGATTTTTAAGCGGCATTACCAGGCATGTTAGGCCCTAACTTTTAAAAATCTTGCTTTCTTTCAAATGATTTCATTAGAACAACTCTGTTCAGATGATTTTTGGGTTCAGTTGGTTTTTATGGTAGCTTTGTGTGATTTAGTTGTTGTATCTTCTTACTGGCTCGATTTTTCAAGTGAACCCTTGATGGGTGTGTATTGTGTTTCGAACTGTTGCACTATCTTGCTGTGTTTTGCATTTCGGTTAGATTTTGTAGAAATGCTTGCAAGGAAAATACACGAATTCGGTTCTGTGGGAGTCCATGAATTGTTTTCTTGTTTGATTCAGACTTCATCGATACCTTGTTGTTTTCACTTGTTGAAAAGGATACTGTTGGAATTCTTGAATGTACATGATATTTCGACTTCTGTATAAGTTATGTCATGATTAATATATGTTATTGATGCTGTTGAACTTCTTGAAATGAAATTATGTCTTGGCTTCGAAGAAGAAGTACAATGTGAATACATTATGTTATTGAATTTCATTGGAATCCTTGAGTAGATAGTATTTGACTTCGAAGGAGTTTTAGATGGAGAATATTACTTGGGCTCGACTCCTTTTGAACTATTGAAGCGTATATTATGTTTTCCTCTTCTGAATAAGCTTAGAGTGAATATTGTTGTATTGGACTCAGTTGGAGTCCTTGTTATGAAACCAGTATTCTGCTTCTGTATAAGCCTGTTTGTGAATAATTATTATTATTAGCACTGTTGGAATCCTTAATATATATATATATCTTGTATTTCGGATTCTATAGAAGTTAGTCATGAATGCCATACGTTTCTACTCATGAAGGAGTTCAGTTGTGATTATGGTTTGTTATTGTTTTGGTTGGAATTCTAGAATTTTATAGGTATCTTGTATCTTACTACTTCTGTAGAAGTTTATTTGTGAATACTGTGCTTATTGACTCAGTTGGAGATCTGGAAATGTAACCTAGGTGATTCGACTCGTATAAGCTTGGTTGTGAATACCTATCGATATTGGCTCTGCTTGAGTCCTTAACATATATCTTGTATCTAGACTTCGTATAAATTTAGTTGTGAAAATCTGCTGGTGTTGAATTAGTGGAAAACCTTGAATGCTTTCGTGGGAATTTGCCATCGACCTTGTCCACGCTATGTTTTCTTTTTTAAACTCGACTCGTATGATTCCTTGCTATATTCACACTATCACAAATCTCGGATGAAACTTTGTTGAAAATAATGAATTGATGATGACCTTTATGAAGACCTTGTTGAGGTTATTATTTCCGGTAAGCGTCTTCTAATTCACACCCATGTTGTATAAACATGGAGATTTGTTTCAGTTGAATGAAGCTGTGCAGGTTTGTGTTGGATTCAGTGTGAATGTCACTAGGTATGCATATGGAAACGTCATTTGTTTTAATGCTATCTAGCCTCTTGTTTGACTGTGATAAAAAGGTTATTCTTTTGATTTCGGCCTTGGATTTTAGTCCTTGCTGTGTTAGTAGGGATTAGATTGAGCTGTATGTTGCTGAGTGTTTCGACTCAGTGGGATTGCTCTTGTGTTTGTGCATGATTACGTCTTCTGTTATCATGACTATCTAGTCGTGTGCTTGACTGAAGTAAAGAGCTATTAACTGTACCTTGATAAGCGATGGCGTTGGATATTTTCTCGTTTGTTGATTAATATGGAAGGTTATGTGGAGTCTATTTGATGGATTATTCATCATTGCCTTGTCACGAGAGCTACTGTGTTGTTCAGTAAGTTACAGGCAATTTCTATTTGTGTATTTTGACGAATCGTAGATCTTCTTGTGGTCTCGATGGCTTAGTCACAGTGTATAATGTGATTGCATTACTCTTAAGTGGGACAGACAAGATACCATGAGCATGTTGGGAAGGGACATCTGAATGTCTCAGTTTCTTTCTCTTCTGCTGTAAAGTATATGTTGATATATTTTTATCTAACTGTTGGAATTGTTTTAACATACTGATGGATTCATGAATTATTATGATATTCATTTTATTATGTTGAATGTAATGGTCCTGTCGATGTTTGTTGTCCTTGGGATTCGAGATGGATAGTTGTTTTGGATACATTTGTTCTCCTTGGTCACTTACATTTATGAAGAAATATCTAAAAGTATCTAGGACTATTTAGTAACTATAATATGAGTTACGCGTTTATAGTCATGTTTGAATTACAAAAGAGCATAGTCTGAATATGTTTACATGTTTGGTGAAATGATTTCATTTAAACAGGTTGTTTAATGAAAACAATTGGTGGATTGCGATTGTTTTAAGAATTAGTGCTTATCATGCTCAGTTCATCGAACTGACTCGTGTTGACAATTTTTGCAGATGGTTGCCGTAAGTGGTAAGCATGCAGATATGATAGGATGTTTGATTGTTTAATTTGGTTTTATGATGAATTACGAATGATTCTCTGAATGTACTACTTGAAGAAAGATGTTCTTTTCTTTGTTGAGTATTGTATCAAGTATGCGAGAATGCATAAAATGTATTTGATTAGCTTGAAAGGAATGAAAAGAGATATTTTTACTTATGTGTTATATTCGTATCTTGATGGTTTGATCTTCTTCGGTTCGAATGATCTTGAGAGCATTATTATTATTGTATAATTTGGAGACTTTTGTGATTATCTAAGTATACTTGCAAGATTATGTAACTGAATACTTATGATTGTTAGTAGTTCTAGTATGTTCTATCTAAAGCTAAATTGGAATTTAGATCACTGTCTTTCTGGAAGCTAGGGTTAAAATAAACCTGAGTAGGAAGCTAAATGAGCTGAATAAATTATTACTTCCTAGTCTTGATCTAAATCAAGACAACGTTTAATTGGATTCTTAAATCACTATATCTCGATACTAATAAGTAAGATATAAATTCAGTTATGAGAACTGATATAAACCTAAAAAGGGTTTGGTTAGCAATCTCATGTGAAGGTTGATGGTTATTGTCCAATTTTGTTGATTTAGAATTATGTATATTTTATGAACACCTTGAAGGGACTGCTAGTCTTAATAACTTCTCTTGTGTAAAGGGTTTTACTAAGAAAGGTAATTCTAAGGTGAGGAACCCAGGGATTGGGAAAGACTAACCTTAAGGGAGCGTCTTTTAGTATAATTTTAACTCAACGTGTGTAACACTTATCAATAAGTAGATCTTTTCGAGGCGCATTTAAAGGTTGATGGCACAAGTCAACTCCAGGGTTGTACCTTCGAGAAGATTAGGATCTTCTCAAAGATACAACAATGCAGGTGACTTATGATGACACCCTTTGCATTGATCGTTAATATTTACACCTTAAACTCGAACAAGTTACTCTAGTACTGATTAGGAATGTGGTCACGTTATAAGGCTGCCCTAGGAGACTCGGGGTATCTTGACACACTGGATTAACTAGGGTTGACCCAGTATGTCAGCGTATCCCTAGTCCTCGGGAGCATCCCTATAACATTGTCATCTTACTAATCCATTCCTGAGTGAATAACTTGGGACAGGAGAGTCTGACAGAAGTCAATATAAGACATTCTACATAACATAGGAATGGGGTGAAGGACGTATTCCAGATTGACGAGTATGCCGTCAAGGAATACGAGACATAAGCAGTATGTTTCAAATCTTTGGCGAAAGTATCACAAGCTGCTGATTGCATTGTCCTAAGTCACCTAGTCTAAGGGATGAGATGTCGATGAATAATGGTAACAATTATTCAGATAGGTTCCTTGGACAGAGCATTCTAAATCCCAGATTAGGGAAGAGAACTGCAAGAGTATTGTGTTAAAATAAAAATGCCAACTCTTTGATACTCATGAATAGATCGGTAGATTACCGAGTCATGGAATGAATAGATCGGAAGTACTCCGAGTCATTACAAATGCGCATATGGTTATCTCGATATAAGAATGGTTGTTTTTGATTTGTTAGTTCTAAATTATGTATTTAGAACCAGGAAGCATTTGTCAAAAAAATTTTACTTGTTCTAATGTATAAAACTGAGGATGTTACATCTTGGTATCGAGCTGAAGGTTACAGCTCTCTGGACCTATTGTGTCCATAACGATAAAAACCTAAATTTTCTTGTAACAGAAAATGGTTAGAACAAGGGGGAATGTTGCGAATAATGTTCCACTGAAGGAGGGGCGGCAACAACCCAAAACTTGATGAGATCCTTGCTGCCCTGTTGGACACAAGAGATCGTTTAGCTGTACTTGAATAGCAGGTGATGGGAAATGAGGAGGATGAAGAAGCTGGTAATAACAATCAGCAACCTCCTGAGGACAACCCCGATTTGGGTGTTGATATTAATGCTGGGAATGCACCTGTTCAACCAGAAAACAAAAAGGCCAGGTTGGTAGCAGAACTCACTAATGATATAAAAAGGATAAGCCCACCTAAGTATGATGGCACCACATTAGGAGATGGAGCTGAGAACTGGCTCAGTGAAATGGAGAAGTACTTTGCAATAAGAAACTTCTCAGAGGAAACCAAAGCTATTTGGGGAGCCTATCAGCTTTCCCACGAAGCATCTTTGTGGTGGGATAGCCGTAAAGCTGAGCTAAATATTGATGAGACCAATGTTACTTGGGATCAATTTAAGGGCTATTTTAGGCAACGATGGCTGCCACAACTTTTCTATGATCAGAAAATGACAGAATTCTAGAACTTAGCTCAAGGGAAGCTAATGGTAACTGAATACTGGGAGCGGTTTACAAAACTCCTCAAGTATGTACCGCACAGTATCAAACTAACGAGAAGTTCAGAATATGGAAATTCATCATGGGATTGAATCCCATGATAGGGGGAGAGGTCGATGTTCACAGTCCAACCACTATGGAAGGAGTTGTTGAAAAGGCCATAAGACAAGAACAGAAATTAAAGGCTATTTCTGCTCATAAGGAGGAAGTGTGGAAGAAGATTGCAAACCCTTCTTCAACCTCTCTTGCACCCAAAAAGGGACCATGGAAAAAGTTTGGAAACAAAAGTAAGTTTCCAAGGGATAATAGTAAGAAAGCAGTAGCAAATAAGCCTGCTGGAAATGTAAGGGATAATTTTGCCAAAAATTATAACAATGGGCAGAAGCCCTATGGAGGACAATGTGATAATTACAAGATTGGAGGCAATTTTGAGCCTAAAAAGGGACCTGTAGGAGGCTGCTACAATTGTGGCAAAGACCACTACGCAAATCAGTGCCCTTTGAAGAAGGATGATCGTAATCAGCAGCATAAGATACATGCTGCAGTAGCAGACAAGCAAGCTGAAAAGCAAGTGACACCTATAGAAGTTCGGGTAAGTTATTTGGCATACCTGTCACTATTCTTTTTGATACAGGAGCTACTGAATGTTTCATTTCTAATAAACTTGCTTCTAAACTTAAGAGAAAAGCTGGAAAAATGGATAAATCTTGGACCTGCATAAAGATGGTAATAACTCGTTCATACAGTGAGTATGTGTCTTTTTGGGGCAGTCCTTGACTTACCTAATTTCTCCATGGAAGTTGACCTCTATGTTACACCTTTGGGGTCTTACGACATTGTCATTGGTGTCAATTGGTTAGCTGACCATAAAGCAAAAGTAGACTGCTATGAAAAGAATATAAGATGTTTAGATGATCAGCTGGAAACAACAGAGATTCAAGGGGTTAAATGGGAAATTTCAGTTAGAAAACTATCAGCTATGCAGCTTAAAAAGGCTAAAAACAAAGGATGTACCCTTTATGTAGTAAAGATATCTGAATTTTCAGAAGAAGATGGTGATTCCATGAAACGATTTCCTCTGCTACAAAGTTTCAGGATGTTTTTCCGAGGAATCACGTGGTTACCACCTAAGAGGGAATTTGACTTCACCATCGAAATCAAACCAGGAACGAAACCTATTTCCAAAGCACCTTATCGGATGACTACTACAGAGTTAGTCGAGCTTAAGGCACAATTGCAAGAAGTTTTGTCTAAAGGTTTGATTAGACCAAGTGTTTCACCTTGGGGAGCACATGTAATATTTGTGAAAAAGAAGGATGGAACACTTAGGCTATGTATTGATTATCAGATGTTGAATAAAGCAACAATCAAGAATAGATACCCACTTCCAAGGATCAACAATCTATTTGATCAGATGCATGGGGAAGTGGTCTATTCTAAGATAGATCTTCAATCTGGTTATCATCGTTAAGGATTAGAGAAGAAGATATTCATAAAACATCTTTCGAACAAGGCATGACATTATGAATTCATGGTTCTACCCTTTGGATTAACTAATGTACCCGCAACTTTTATGAACTTAATGAATAATATTTTTCAAGAATATTTGGACAAGTTTGTACTTGTATTCTTGGACGATATTCTCATTTATTCTAAAAGTGTTGAGGATCATAATGAGCATTTGAAGATAGTTTTGGGGATTTTGAGAAAAAGAAAGTTGTATGGTAAGTTATCCAAATGTTCTTTCTTTGATTCAGAAGTTCACTATTTGGGTCATGTCATTAGCAAGGAAGGAATTGTTGTAGATCCTTCAAAAATAGTGGCAATAACTGAGTGGCCTGCACCAAAGAATGTGCACGAAGTAAGAAGCTTCATGGGTCTTGCTGGTTATTATAGAAAATTTGTTAAGGATTTTTCTAAAGTAGCTGCACCGATAACTTCATTGCAGAAGAAGGATAAGAAATTTATTTGGAATGATAAGTGTGAAGCGGCTTTCAAAAGTCTGAAAATCCAGTTGACTTCCGCACCTATATTAGCTGTACCAGACCCAAATGGGAGCTTTACTGTTGTAACGGATGCTTCTGGGGAAGGCCTTGGAGGTGTTTTGTTACAAAATGATCAAGTCATAGCATATGAAAGTAGAAAAATTAAGTTACATGAGCTGAATTATGCTCCTCATGATTTGGAGCTCACGCCATTGTTCATGCGCTTCAAGTCCTGGAGACACTATTTACTTGGGAAACCTTTTGGGTTGAAAACTGATCACTTAGGACTAAAATATATTTTCACTCAGCCTAATCTAAATGCCAGACAGAGAAGGTGGTTAGAATTTTTATCACAATATGATTTTGATATTAGCTACATCAAAGGGAAGGAGAATAGAGTAGCAGATGCTCTAAGTCGTAGGAGGCACATTTATGCTCTTATAACATTAAGAACTCAGTTTAAGGATGAGGTAAAAAGTGCCTCAGAATCTGATATTTACTTTCAGCAAGTAAAAGTAGTGCTTGCTGCAGAACCTAATGATGAAAGGTATAAAGGTTTTCATTTTGATAATGAAGGAATCTTGCGTTATGAAAACAGGGTATACGTACCTATGCTGAATGATTTGAGGAAGAAGTTGTTAGTTGAATTTCATAATTCACCTTTCTCTGGACACCCGGGTATTACAAAAATGCTTGCTGATCTGAAACAACAATACTTTTGGAAAGGTATGAAAAAGGATGTCAGTGAATTTGTAACTCATTGTCTGGAATGTCAGCGGGTTAAGGCAGAACATATGCACCCTGCTGGACTGTTATATCCTCATAGCATACCGCAGTACAAATGGCAAGTAATAAGCATGGACTTTGTACAAGGGTTACCTATGTCCAGGAATAAACATGATGTTATCCTGGTAGTTGTAGATAAACTAACTAAGGTAGCTCATTTCATCACTGGAAATCTAAAGGATGATTCACCAGTGCTGGCCAAAAGATTCGTACACGAAATTTTCAGATTACATGGTGTACCAGAATTGATTATATCTGACAGGGATCCAAGAATGACGTCAAGGTTTTGGCAAACGCTTAATACAGCTCTTGGAATGAAACTAAACTTCAGTTCTGCATATCATCCGAAACGGATGGACAAACTGAGAGGGTAAATCAAGTGTTGGAGGACATGTTGCGAATGTATTGTATGGATCAACAGTATAAATGGGAAGAGTATCTTCCATTAGTTGAATTCACATACAACAACACTTATCACTCATCTCTTAAAATGGCACCATTTGAAGCACTTTATGGAAGAAAAAGTAACCCCCGTTAGTTGGGATAGTGTTGAGGATAGAGTGGTAATTGGACCAGAGATCCTCACTGAAATGGAATAGCAAGTTAAGCTGATTCGTGAATGATTAAAGGAAGCAGCGGATAGGCAGAAGAGCTATGCTGACCTTAAGCGGGTTGATCGAAGGTTTAAGCTTGGTGAGAAGGTTTTTCTTTGTGTAAAACCCGAGAAAAGAGTTCTATAACTTTTGGCAAGGCTGCCAAGTTGTCACCTCGTTTCGTGGGACCTTTCAAAATTGTCAAAATAATCAATCCTATAGCTTATCGATTAGCATTACCACCTGCTTTATCTCGCATGCATGATGTTTTCCATATTTCTTTGCTTAAGAAATACGTTTCAGATTTGTCACATGTCTTAAATGGAATTCCTCGCAGTCCAAGACCCAGAATAATCGTGGTTAAACCCACACAAGTGCTGGAAACTCACCAATTGCATTTGAGAAATCGTGAAATACAAAGAATGTAAGGTCCAAGTGGGACCGGTTTAACGAAGAAAGTGTAACTTGGGAAAATCTGGAAGAGATGAAAATTGCTTTTCCTTTTCTTTTTCAACAGAATGAAATCTATTGACAAAACATTTCTTTTATGAACTTATCTTTTCAAGTTTATATAAAAGCCGATGGAGGCAAACATTATTCAAATTTGAATAAAATGTGTTGTGACATTGATTTCTGGAACTATGCAAGTTGGAAATAGTCGCATTGTTTTGTCAACTAATAAATTGGTTGACCTGAAGGTTAATCGAATATGTAATCATCGGGACAATGAATCTTTTAGGAGGGAAGCATGTAACACTCTGAACTATTGTTACTTCCTCCTGAGCATTCAAGTGTTGATATATGATTTCTTCTGTAAAAGGATATGTTCCTTTGATTGTGAAGTCATGCTTGATATGGACTGTATCTTCTTTGCAATTGAAGATCTTTGACTGAGTCAGAATATGATTGGACTCTTTTATTTCTTTCATTTTGCACCTGAGTTTAATATGATCTCAAAATGAATTGTGGATTTATCCATCTATAAGACCCAACCTTGGATCAGTGGCATTGATCCAAGAGATGCTTTAAGTTTATTCGAGATGAACAAAAATTATAGACCTTATGCAGTCAGTAAGGTCCAATGCGTTGAATAAGCTATTCCGGAGTCTAACTCAGGCTGATCGTGTTAAATGAATTGGTTCCCGATATCGTAATATCAGGAAGGTCTTGATCGTGGGCCAGGTAATAAATTCAGATACATTTATTCAACTAGCCTATTGGCAGTGCTGGAGTGAATCCTTTTCATGAATGTATGTCTGTAGGTTCTTATTCTGAACATTTTAAATGTTAGACCTAAACTGGATTTATTAAGGTTAATAACCTAAACCTAAACTATAACCTATGGGTTAGGTTAGTGCTAACCTAGGCCTAAGCTAT
The DNA here is from genome assembly GCA_018340775.1 of Taxus wallichiana var. yunnanensis. NCBI lineage: Eukaryota > Viridiplantae > Streptophyta > Pinopsida > Cupressales > Taxaceae > Taxus > Taxus wallichiana. Next base: position 170,280,738 of record CM031244.1, read on the forward strand.
AAACTAATGTTCTAAAGTTAGTGACCTAGCGCTAAGGAGGTTAGACTAAGTATCATCTTAAATCCTAACCTATGCTTCTAACCTAACAAATGTTAGTGGAGGAAGGGGACCTATGAAGGGGTGCGAGCCATGGGCGGTAGTTTCTATGGCATTAAATGGGATGGATAAGTATGAAGGACAGGGATTTAGTGGAAGTTTCAAACGGCTAGTGAGGCCGACGTGGCAGAGTCGCCAAAGTTAGAAATGGTCTTTGACTTGCATTTGTCCATCGCCAACTATGGCGGTTGGTGGAAATGGAGATTGAGCGGGAATTTTGGAGTTAATACAATTAATGAACTCGGTCTTCGAGCTCGGATTTCTTGGGAAGACATGCAAAATGGAAAACTGGTAGTTTGTTTGGTTTTTCATGCACTCTGGTTTTCTCTCTGTTTGATCACTGGTTCTTCGCACTAGTCTACTTGGTGTTGCATGGAAAATATGAGTGTAACTCACTCTTTTCTCTATCAAGGAAAGTTTATAAGGCATGGAAATAACAAATTATTGTTGTTGAATCTAACGTGGAAAAAGAGGAGAAGGCTCGAGCTCTTTCAGTGGTCTTCTTCAGATTTTTAAGCGGCATTACCAGGCATGTTAGGCCCTAACTTTTAAAAATCTTGCTTTCTTTCAAATGATTTTTGGGTTCAGTTGGTTTTTATGGTAGCTTTGTGTGATTTAGTTACTGTATCTTCATCGGCTCGATTTTTCAAGTGAACCCTTGATGGGTGTGTATTGTGTTTCAAATCGTTGCACAGACTATCTTTTTGTGTTTTGCATTTGAGTTAGATTTTGTAGAAATGCTTGCAAGGAAAATACATGAATTTGGTTCTGTGGGAGTCCATGAATTGTTTTCTTGTTTGATTTAGACTTCAGTCGATACCTTGTTGTTTTCACTTGTTGAAAAGGATACTGTTGGAATTCTTGAATGTACATGATATTTTGACTTCTGTATAAGTTATGTCATGATTAATATATGTTATTGATGCTGTTGAACTTCTTGAAATGAAATTATGTCTTGGCTTCTGAAGAAGTATAGTCGTGAATACATTATGTTATTGAATTCCGTTGGAATCCTTGAGTAGATAGTATTTGACTTCTGAAGGAGTTTTAGATGGAGAATATTACTTGGGCTCGACTCCTTTTGAACTATTGAAGCGTATATTATGTTTTCCTCTTCTGAATAAGCTTAGAGTGAATATTGTTGTATTGGACTCAGTTGGAGTCCTTGTTATGAAACCAGTATTCTACTTCTGTATAAGCCTGTTTGTGAATAATTATTATTATTGGCACTGTTGGAATCCTTAATATATATATCTTGTATTTCGGCTTCTGTAGAAGTTAGTCGTGAATGCCATACATTTCTACTCCTGAAGGAGTTCAGTTGTGATTACGGTATGTTATTGTTTTGGTTGGAATTCTAGAATTTTATAGGTATCTTGTATCTTACTACTTCTGTAGAAGTTTATTTGTGAATACTGTGCTTATTGACTCAGTTGGAGATCTGGAAATGTAACCGGTGATTCGACTTCTGTATAAGCTTGGTTGTGAATACCTATTGATATTGGCTCTGTTTGAGTCCTTAACATATATCTTGTATCTAGACTTCTGTAGAAATTTAGTTGTGAAAACTGCTGGTGTTGAATTAGTGGAAAACCTTGAATGCTTTCGTAGGAATTCGGCTACTGACCTTGTCCACGCTGTGTTTTCTTTTTTAAACTCGACTCTGTATGAGTCCTTGCTATATTCGCACTATCACGGCTTGGATGAAACTTTGTTGAAAATAATGAATTGATGATGACCTTTATGAAGACCTTGTTGAGGTTATTATTTCCAGTAAGCGTCTTCTAATTCACACCCATGTTGTATAAATGTGGATATTTGTTTCAGTTGAATGAAGCTATGCAGGTTTGTGTTGGATTCAGTGTGAATGTCACTAGGTATGCATATGGAAATGTCATTTGTTTTAATGCTATTTAGCCTCTTGTTTGACTGTGATAAAAAGGTTTTTCTTTTGATTTCGGCCTTGGATTTTAGTCCTTGCTGTGTTAGTAGGGATTAGATTGAGCTGTATGTTGCTGAGTGTTTCGACTCAGTGGGATTGCTCTTGTGTTTGTGCATGATTACGTCTTCTATTATCATGACTATCTAGTCATGTGCTTGACTGAAGTAAAGAGCTATTAACTATACCTTGATAAGCGATGGCGTTGGATATTTTCTCATTTGTTGATTAATATGGAAGGTTATGTGGAGTCTATTTGATGGATTATTCATCACTGCCTTGTCACGAGAGCTACTGTGTTGTTCAAGAAGTTACTGTGCAATTTCTATTTGTGTATTTTGACAAACTGTAGATCTTCTTGTGGTCTCGACTGGCTTAGTCACAGGTGTATAATGTGATTGCATTACTCTTAAGTGGACAAGATACCATGAGCATGTTGGGAAGGGACATCTGAATGTCTCGGTTTCTTTCTCTCCTGCTGTAAAGTATATGTTGATATATTTTTATCTAACTATTGGAATTGTTTTAACATACTGATGGATTCATGAATTATTATGATATTCATTTTATTATGTTGAATGTAATGGTCTGTCTGATGTTTGTTGTCCTTGGGATTCAGATGGATAGTTGTTTTGGATACATTTGTTCTCCTTGGTCACTTACATTTATGAAGAAATATCTGAAAAGTATCTAGGACTATTTAGTAACTATAATATGAGTTACGCGTTTATAGTCATGTTTGAATTACAAAAGAGCATAGTCTGAATATGTTTACATGTTTGGTGAAATGATTTCATTTAAACAGGTTGTTTAATGAAAACAATTGGTGGATTGCGATTGTTTTAAGAATTAGTGCTTATCATGCTCAGTTCATCGAACTGACCCGTGTTGACAATTTTTGCAGATGGTTGCCGTAAGTGGTAAAAGCACGCAGATCTGATAGGATGTTCAGATTGTTTAATTTGGTTTTATGATGAATTACAACATGATTCTCTAAATGTACTACTTGAAGAAAGATGTTCTTTTTCTGTTGAGTATTGTATCAAGTATGCTGAATGCATAAAATGTATTTGATTAGCTTGAAAGGAATGAAAAGAGATATTTGTTACTTATTATGTGTTGTATTCGTATCTTGATGGTTTGATCTTCTTGATTCGAATGATCTTGAGAGCATTATTATTATTGTATAATTTGGAGACTTTTGTGATTATCTAAGTATACTTGCAAGATTATGTAATCGAGTACTTATGATTGTGAGTAGTTCTAGTATGTTCTATCTAAAGCTAAATTGGAATTTAGATCACCTGTCTTTCTCGGAAGCTATGGTTAAAATAAACCGAGTAGGAAGCTAAACGAGCTGAATAAATTATTACTTCCTAGTCTTGATCTAAATCAAGACAACGTTTAATTGGATTCTTAAATCACTATATCTCGATACTAATAAGTAAGATATAAATTCAGTTATGAGAACTGATATAAACCTAAAAAGGGTTTGGTTAGCAATCTCATGTGAAGGTTGATGGTTATTGTCCAATTTCGTTGATTTAGAATTATGTATATTCTATGAACACCTTGAAGGGACCGCTAGTCTTAATAACTTCTCTTGTGTAAAGGGTTTTACTAAGAAAGGTAATTCTAAGGTGAGGAACCCAAGGATTGGGAAAGACTAACCTTAAGGGAGCGTCTTTTAGTATAATTTTAACTCAACGTGTGTAACACTTATCAATAAGTAGATCTTTTCGAGGCGGATTTAAAGGTCGACGGCACAAGTCAATCAAGGGTTGTACCTTTAAGAAGATTATGATTTTCTCGAAGATACAACAATAAAGGTGACTTATGATGACACCTTTGCATTGATTGTTAAGATTTACACCTTAAACTCGAACAAGTTACTCCGGGACTGATTAGGAATGTGGTCATGTTATAAGGCTGCCCTAGGATACTCGTGGTATCTTGACACACTGGATTAACTAGGGTTGACCCAAAGATGTCGCCGTATCCCTAGTCCTCAGGAGCATCCCTATAACGTTGTCATCTTACTAATCCGTTCCTGAGTGAATAACTTAGGATAGGAGAGTTTGACAGAAGTCAGTATAAGACATTCTACATAACATAGGAATGGGGTGAAGTACGTATTCCAGATTGATGAGTATGTCGTCAAGGAATACGAGACATAAGTAGTATGTTTCAAATCTTTGGCCAAAGTATCGCAAGCTGCTGATTACGTTGTCCTAAGTCACCTAGTCTAAGGGATGAGATGCCGATGAATAATGGTAACAATTATTCAGATAGGTTCCTTGGACAGAGCATTCTAAATCCCAGATTAGGGAAGAGAACCACAAGAGTATTGTGTTAAAATAAAAACGCCAACTCTTTGATACTCATGAATAGATCGGTAGATTACCAAGTCATGGAATGAATAGATCAAAAGTACTCCAAGTCATTACACAGTGCATATGGTTATCTCGATATAAGAATGGTTGTTTTTGATTTGTGAGTTCTAAATTATGTATTTAGAACCAGGAAGCATTTGTCAAAAAAAAAAAAATTACTTGTTCTAATGTATAAAACTGAGGATGTTACACTAATGAAGCTGATGTTAGTGACACACACACACACACACATGAAAGAGTGTTCAAAATAATCAATGCAAGGAGCCACTTTAACTAATCTATTGTATACTAAAACCATGGAGGAATTTTTCTTTCACAAATAAGGTATTCTCCCTCCCTTTTATAGTCAATGCTAATATAGATATGGATCAATATTTTGAGCTTCCAAATCATGACTTTGAGTACTTAAGAGCTTTAATGATTAAAAATTATGATGGTTGAATCCCATCCGAAGAGGATATGAAGTTATTAATGAATGTTGTTTTTTCTTAAGAAAAGGATTATAACCTTTGGAATAGAAAAGTCAAAGGATATGTCCATGATCCTAAACCAAAAATTCCTCTATTGACCAACATCCCCAAAAATGTCCCCAAAAGAAGTATGCTTGATAAAGGTCCCGCTAATACTTTAAGACCAAGCACTTCTATATCTACCAGAAATAATGTCACCCTTGCCTCTAATTTAACCATACCAAAGTATAACATATGTGATATGGATCAAATTATAAGTAAGATAAAGATTACTGTCCCTATTATAGAACTGCTTAGAATTCAAAAACATAGAAAAAGAGCATTCGAATACTTGGGGATGAAGGATGATATGGTTATTAAAGAAAGGGGTACAAATAATGTAGTAACTCCCCCCAGTTTTGTTGATTTTGAGATAAAATAAGAACCAGAGAACATGTAAGAACCCCTAGAAGTATATTTAGGAACATCCTTAGTAGAATCCCAATTGGATGTGGATCCTTTCTTTACTACTTTGATTGTCAATGAATTACTTCTTCACAATTACATGTTTGATTCAGGAGCTTCATATAATATCATGCATTTAGAGGTCATGAATAAATTAGACATCAAGATAATGTTTTTGGGGGGATGTTATTCCATGGATTCAAAAGAAGTACCTATTGTGGGGTATGTCAAAAGTCTAGTAGTACAACTTGCTACCTATCCTAGAAACTATCTAATTATGGATACGGTTATAGTTGATTGCCTTTCCAAATGGGGTATGTTGCTATCAAGAAAGTGGGATGCCAGTGTAGGAGGCAATGTTTAGATGGACATATCCTATGCCTCTATATCATTGGAAGGGAAGATAGTCAAATTACATAGAGAAAATAAAATTCTCCTTTTATTAAGGATCCTATGAATGCTTATTATGAGGTATTATCTGTTAATACCGATTTGGGTAACTTTATAGGTTGTGCATATTCTGAAGATCATTGCATGGATACTAATGCACACCTTGAAGATTTCAATGTCCCTTGGACTATGAGTTTTGATGGAGCATGTTCCAATGTTGGAAATGGTGATGGAGTAGTTCTAACTTCTCCAAATATAGATTCTTTTAACTTCTCTTTCAAATCAAAGTTTAAATGTACTAACAACATTGTTGAATATGAGGAATTGCTCCTTGGATTAAGAGTTGTATGGAAGCATGGAATTAAGAACATTATTTTCAAAGGAGATTCTGAATTAATTATAAAGGAATTCAATAACGTATATGCAACTAAAAACCAAAGGCTGAGACAATATAAACACATAGTTTAAGACCTCATATAATTATTTGATTCCTTCAATATACTTTATCATGAAAGGGCTCAGAATGCAATAGATGACAAGTTAGTTTTCATATCATCTCAATATGAAAATGATACAATATATCCTTATTTCCATTATGAAGTAGAAGTGATAGTATTACCTTCGGTTCTTGACAACATTCATCATTGATAGGTTTTTGAGAAGGATACCTAGATTCAATGGTTCTTAAATTGTAAATATGAGTTCACAAATAATATCATTGACTTAAAACCCATGGTGGTGTTATGTGATGGAAAGGATACCCTCTTTGGAAAAGATATAATTCAATTAAAAACAAATATTATTCCTATAGAACTTGTTAGCCTTGAGTTGAATTTTGATAGTGCAGATCGAGTTATGAGAAAGCCTATCCATGCACCTAAGGATGTTGAAGAATACAACTTGGAAACTTCTCAAAACCTCAGAAAGGTTTGGATGGGATTTAACATAAGTAAATAAGAATAATAGGCTTATACCAAGTTGTTGAAGAAATACCAAGATTGCCTGACATGGTCTTATTCAAAACTAAAATCTTACAAAGAAGACCCCTGTTCAACACAAGATACCATTAGAGCCTCACTCCAATCCCTTCAGATAGAAGCAAATGCTATCAATCCACTTCTTCCAACTAAAATTTAAGAGGAATTGACAAAGATAAGAGATGGTGGGATAATAAAACCCACTAGATACTCTTCATGGGTGGCTAACTTAGTGTCAATCAGAAAGAATAATGGGGATATAAGGATTTGTGTGGATTTCAGGAATCTAAATAAAGCATCACTTAAAGACAATTACCCATTGCCTAATATGGATAATATGTTTTTTTTTTTATTAAGGGCAAATAGTTTTGAAGGGACTATACCCTGTATACAAAAGGGCTCAAAAGCCAGATAGTAAAGATGAGAGAAGCAGCCCAGAGAAGGGAAAAACAGTCAACCAAGAAAGGCTCAACAGCCAGATATTACAATATAGGTGAAAAATGGATCTAAACATACAGAGATCCAGAACAAAGAAGGCAAGATCAAAAAGAAGCCAAAAGAGAAACAGAATAAAGAGCTCCGCCAAAAAACAGCTCCAGAACCGCCCGATGACAGCCAGATCGCAGCCAAAAAATAGCAACACAACTACCCGTTACTTGATTGCTCTGTCTATCTTGGTCTTGATGGCCTGCAGTGACATGAAAAAGGCAATAGCAGTGGCCTGAGAGGGGTCTTGCATATCAGCTTGGGAGATTGCAATGTCCCTATTCTCTTTAGGGCCCCATATGTCTTCATTGATTCCACTTAAACTGCAAACACTGTGGACATGTTGTTCAATGAAGTTATAGATGCTTTTGAGGGTAGACAGAATGCAGTCATTGCGGCTTTTAGCATTCCCTAATCTGCCATCAAGGGACTGCAGTTTCTTGAAGATTTCATCAATCACCCCCTCCTCCTCCTCACTTTGAAGGATCCTTTTACCCTTGGCTCTCTCCATGTTTTTTAGAGCCCCTTTGAGCTCTTGAATCTCCTTCTCCAATCTGTTAACCTTATCCAGCAAATCTTCTGCTTTGGGCTCCTCCACCGGCATGCTAATATGCAGAAGGTTTTCAGCTAGTTCCAAGTCCTTGTGGCTCCTTAGGACTCGTTGGGAAGCAGGGATTTTAGCTTTGAGGCTCTTGCTTTTCTTGCTGGGGCCAACATCTTCATTCTTTCTTTTTAGCAGGGGTGGAGTGGGAGCAGTATGGGTAGGTGAAGGTATGAAGGAGGGAGGTGGGATAGGGTTCATGGGAGGGCAGCTGGAAAAATGGCGGTGAATCAGGAGGATAAGGCCCTAGTGTAGAGGGACAGCCCTAGAGTGATTTTGAACTTCTCTTATAGATTTCTCCAGGGAGTTAACCAGATAATGAGGAAAGCTAATAATGTTATTTCTATGAAAATGATTCAGAAAAATCAGATGCTTGTGAGGTATAGTCACATATCTTCCTTCAAGGGTAACATACCTTACCACCATTTTGGCAAGTTCATCAAAAGGTGTAGGGATCGACTCCACCTTGAGGCCAGCAGTTACGAACTCAAGATTCTCTCCCTCTTCCAGAAATTTCTTGGTTTCCACCTCCCTGTCGACCTTCTTATTGAAGAACTTTGTGCCTTCCAGGCTGAGACCCGTGATCTGAGCTATGAGCTCTTCTGTAATTTCCATTTTCATGTTACTATATTTGACAATTCTGTTCTTCCAACCCTTGGTGAATTTGATGGAGATGTCTTGGTCGAAGCCTTGAATCCTTTCAATGAAATTCGACAGGCCCCGATTTGTAGGTACTCCCAAAGCTCCGTGTTCTCTTTCCACTCAGGATTGTGGGTCGGTTCGGTTTTGCATGGCGGACCCCCCATGTTTCCTCTGTTCCTATTTCTGTTTTCAACGGTAAAAAAGCTTGCAATGTGCGGGACAGGCCGAGCGGTGTTTTTGGTATTTGAATCTTTCCTTCCCATGAAAGCCGGTTTAATTATAATGCTACATTTGTTATTATTGCCCCGCTCCCCAGCTTTCCTCCCATGCCAAGAAATGATGGCAATCCAGCCCGCACAAATCGCAACAATCATCCAAATCTTTTGTGATGTCATCATCATGTACTTGGGGATCCGCACATTAGCATCTAAAATACAGCCGTTAGTCATGATTTTCACTGCCATGAAGATCAATGATGATGGCTTTATTGACATGAGCGGGCAGAACGTCCCCGCCAATCCAAGTTTGAAAGGAATTATTAACACCTAAGTTAGCCAAACTGTCGGCAACCCTGTTTCCTTCCCGATAAGTATGGGTGATGTGGACATTAACAAAGCTTTTGCATATATCTATAGCTTCTTCAATATAATCCCTGATAGACCAGCTGGGGTGTTGCTTTTTATTCAGAAGATTTATAATATTTAGAGAATCACCTTCAATTATGATATTTTGAATATTACAATCTCTGGCAAGTCTAATACCCCAAAGAGCCGCCATGGCTTCGGAATAATGATTAGTCTGTCTTCCCATTCTCCCAGAAAAAGCAGCAACATAGCAGCCTCTTTGATCCCTGATGATTCCCCCACCACCAGAGTCACCTGGATTGCCTTTTGAGGCCCCATCAAAATTTAATTTGTGCCAATCAGTGGGGGGTTTAATCCATCGGACTGTGTTTCTGTCAGTACCATTTTTATTTCTATTGATAGTGGCTATATTCCATTCAGTCAGAATGCATTCTTCATTCTCCGGGTAGAGTCTATTTTTAGGGGGTTTAAATCTAGCAATATTATCTTGCACAACAATGATTATTTCCTTATAAACTTTGTTACAAGCCTGTCTATTGCTTCTGAAAATACTATCATTACGAGCCTTCCAAATTCTCCACATAGTGTGTGGTAGAACAAGTTGCCATAGTCTTTTCACCATGCAATGTTTAAATGGAGAGCTCCATTGCTCCCAAGTCTGAAGGCAGGTAAGGGGAAAATCCATCTCAGATTGAATTTTGCAAAAACAAGCTGCCAAATTTTGGAAGCAATCTCACAATGGAGGAATAAATGTTTTATATCTTCAGCCTCTTGCTGACACATGCAACATCTATTTGGCATGATGAATCCCTTCTTGATGAGGTTATCATTAGTTAGGATCTTGCCATTAATAACTAGCCACCAAAAGAAGTTCACTCTAGGGGTTAACTCCGGCATCCACAACTTGTGCCACTTGATTTCGCTTTCCATGGATGCAAAGAAAGAATTATATCCTGATTTAACAGTGTAATCCCCATCAAAAGAATCATTCCAGATGAGCTCATCTTTAAGATTTTGATTACTTAGATGGATTAGGGAAAGTTGATTCTGAAGAGATATAATATCAGCCTGAATACTATCATTCTCCACTTTTAGCTGCTTCCATTTTCTTTTGTTTCCATCCCTCTCAATGTATCCCTGGATTTTGTGACCATACTTTGCAATTAAATTGTCTTTCATATGATCATAAGCAGAAATCCAGTTAGAATCAGTCCACTTATCGGTCCAGAAGTTTATGTTTTGCCCATCTCCAAGCTTCCAGCTGCATCCCTGAAAGAGAATGTGTATGCTGCGAAGAAGGTTGTTCCAGAAAATAGAACCATTCGGAAGGGACTGATCATATATGAAGGAAATCTTGTTCTGATTTGAAAGATATTTGATCTTAATCAGCTCTGTCCAAGGTCTGTTCTCTTTTATCAATCTCCATCCTAATTTTGCAGTAAGGGCAGTACTCATATGCTTGATATCTTTGATGTCTAACCCCCCCAGTCTCTTGGGTTTACAAACCTGTTCCCAAGCCACAAGATGATATCTGAATCTTTCCTCAGTACCGTGCCACAGAAAGTGTTTTTGAATCTTCTCAATACTATTCATCATAGCTGCAGGCATGTTGAACATTGATAGTATGTAAATAGGCAAGTTTTGAAGCGTGCTTTTAACCAAAAGGCACTTACCTGCACTTGAAAGGACGGCTCCTTTCCATCCTGCCAACTTTCTTTGAAATCTCTTAATAAGATCATTCCAAACCTCCACTGAAATCTTGCCAGTACTTAAAGGTAACCCTAAGTAAGTAGCTGGTAGGGAATTAATGGTGCATCCAAGAATATTAGCAATCTTTCTTTGCCTCTCCTCAGGAGTATTGAAGAAATAAATAGAGCTTTTGTCAAAATTAACTTTTGTCCTGAGGCTTCCTCATAAAATCTAAGGACAGTTTTAATGGCCTTTGCTTCAATAATAGAAGCCATTAGAAGCAGCAAAGTGTCATCAGCAAACTGCTGATGAGAGGAGGTCTGATTACCAGTAGTTGGAGGGAAGCCTTTTATCATGCCAATGTCAATAGCTTTGGATATAGATCTACTTAAACTGTCAGCCATAATAATGAATAAAAGAGGGGAGATTGGGTCGCCTTGCCGTATACCTCTATTACTGGCAAAAAAACCCACAGGTTCCCCATTAACAACCACAGAGAATCTAGAGGTAGAGATGCAAGAGTGGATGATTTTTCTGAATTTGCCTTGAAAACCAAATTTGGATAGGACCTCATCCATGAATCTCCAGGAGACCCTGTCAAAAGCTTTATGCATGTCAAGTTTGATGGCCATCCCCACCTTTTTACTTTTATCCATAGAATGTATAGTTTCATGAACCATGATAATTCCATCTTGGATAATTCTTCCCTGAATGAATCCGCTCTGCTGTTGTGAAATGATCTCCATGAGAATAGGTTGCATTCGAGTGGTGAGAATCTTTGTGAAAATCCTATAAATGACATTCACCAAACTGATAGGCCTGAAATCTTTGAAGTCTTTTGCATCCAACTTTTTTGGGGCAAGCACAATGTGAGTATTATTTAGTTCTTTAATCAGATTTCCCGTTCTGTAAAATTCATTGACAGCTTTCAAGAGATCTTCAGAGCATATTTCCCAACATCTTTGGTAGAAATTAGCTGAAAAGCCATCTGGACCTGGAGCCTTATCCCCTTCTAAAGCAAAGACAACCTTTTTTAATTCCTCGATGGTGACTGTTTTTGAAAGACTTTTAAATCTCTCAGCAGGCATTAGATTATTAGGAATGGAGTCTAAGAGGAAAGAGGCCACTTGTTCATTATAGGAGGTGTTTTCAGTGAGGAGGTTCTTGTAAAAATTAAGTGCCTCTGTTTTGATAACCTCAGGATCCTTAGTAATGTTTCCATTTCCTTTAGTAACCTCAGAAATTCTGTTACAAGCTCTATGTTTGATGGCTGTCAAATGAAAGAATTTTGTATTTCTGTCACCATCCTTAAGCCAAAGGGCTCTAGATTTCATTCTCCAAAAGGTTTCTTCATGACTGTTTATATTATGTAGATCAGATAGGAGTATTTTTTCCCGATGATCCTCTAGGGTCAAACCTTTCATGGAAGCATTTAGCTCAAGTTCTTCTAACTGTTTCTTAAGTTCTTTCTTCTTTTCAAAAATGTTTCCAAAAACCTCTTTATTCCATATTCTAACTTTCTGTTTAACATTCTTTAACTTCTGAAGAAGTCTGAATTGGGCTGTCCCTGTGCCTTCCCAAACCCACCACTCTTTAATTTTGTCCATAATGTCTTCATGTTCGAACCACATTTTCTCAAATTTGAAATTACCATGGAAAGGTTTTGTCCAATTGAAGAAATTGAGGACTATTGGATTGTGATCAGATCCCGTTCTAGGGAGAGAAGAAAGATGGAAATTCTGGTCCAGGATCCAATTTGAAGAGATAAGAGCTCTGTCCAGTTTAACCTGAATTAAGTTTTCTCCTAATCTTCTGTTGGACCATGTAAATTGATTGCCATGAAGCTCTATGTCCATAAGATTAAGAGTCGAGATGAAGTCAGCAAATTCTTCCATGCCAAGGGAGAATTCGGAACTTCCCCCAAACTTTTCTCCAGGATTCAAAGGAGTATTGAAGTCTCCCATAACCAACCAGTTCATGCTTTCAACCTTGCTTCTGAACAAGATTAAATCTTTCCATAGACTTCTTTTACCAGTAGCAGTATTGGGCGCATAAATATTAGACAAAATCCAGCTATGATTATTTTCAAGGCTTTTAAAGATAATAGCTAAATGATTCTGGGTGGAGATGAGTACCTTACCGTCAACCATCTTTGTATCCCAAAAGATCGCTAAGCCTCCAGAAGCCCCTTGAGAGTCAACAGCAGCAAAGGCAGCGTTCTGCCAAAAATGTCTTTTGAAGTCTTCAATTGCTTTACTTTTCATTTTAGTTTCCTGAATGAGAAGAATGTTGGGTTTGTTTGCTCTTTTAATTTCCTTAAGCATTCTTTGCTTAGGCCCTCCATTAAGGCCTCTGACATTCCAAGAGATTACCTTCATTAAAAAAGTTTTGGAGATGCATTTGCCGGATGGCCCAGAGTTCTCTGTGTACCATCTGTAATTTCTTTTTCAGTCTCTTTTTCTCTTGTTTCTCTCTTAGATGGCCTACCTTTTCTAAAGGTTACTCCAAAATTTGTAGTTCTTCTAGTAGTGGCCCTTGTGATTCTTGAGGTGGAGGCTTCCCAGCTTCCAAGCTGCTTTTCTTCCAGGCTTTTTGAACCTCTTTTCTTTCTTTTCACTAAGATGAATCCCTCATTATCACAGTCATTTTCCTTGTTAGAGGGGGTAATTTCTCCATCCTCCTTTCCTGTAATAATATCAGTCTGCTTATCCATTTTAGGAGTCAGCTCCTCCACATCTGTGTCCTCTTTCTCTTGGTTTAGATCACATGCAATGGATTCTAGATCCTCTTTGCCTTTTTCTTGTCTCATTTTTAGCTTCTCCACAGATCTGCTCTTTATCAGCTCTTGATGAGCACTGGTTTTGTCTTCCTCTTCTTCCATGCATGAGAGAGAAATGTTAACTTTTTCATTTTCTTCATCAACCTCCATGTTCAGCTTTACTGGATTTGGAGTCAACGAGTTCAAAGCTGAATCCACTGATATCTCCCTTTTACTTTCTTCCTTATTCGGATCCAGATCTACTTCTTGTTGGGACTCAATCAGCTTCTTAGGCTTCCAAAGTTTTCTGTAAACTGGTGGTCTCTTTGTCTTAAATCCTTTTTTTCTTTCTTTAAGCTTGGAATGTCTCTCCAACCGCCTATTTCCATAAGCTGGTTCAGATATCTGCTCTTTATCCGCCTTATCTCTCTGATTCTGTCTTTGATCTTCAAGAGTATCTGAGGAAACTTCCAGCTTTTTTGAACTGTTTGTTCAGGACATTTGCTGGAAAAATGCCCTAATCTGTGGCATTTGCTACATCGTAACTGGAAGGCTTCATATTCAATTTGTTGATTCCATTCTCCCAGTTTGGATTGTAGCACAATGTTATCGGGGAGCTCCTGATCCATTTCTATGGAGACACAGAACCGAGAAAATGCCAGCCTAGACCGATTTCTCATGGGTCCATCCAGGCCAATGGGTGAACCAATCGATTTGGCAATGTGAAGGAGGATTTCATCATCCCAAAGATGCAGAGGAAGTCCTGGGAGTCTACACCAGATGGGTATGGCATGAATATTTTCAACAAATGGATTAAATCGGGGTACCATTTTTAAAAAAGCCCCATGTTACCAAGGCACCAGGGACCACCCAATAAGACCGAGTCAACATCAGATTGGAGGTTAAATCTAGCCAGGAAAAAACCTTTTGCCATAGTGGTGATAATCAAATCCCCTTTTGGTTTCCATCTACGAATGGCCCATTTCCTAATGGTGTCCACATTGGGTCGTGATCCCAAAAATTTTCCGACAAGTGCCAGATTGGTTTTCTCCAGAGCTCTTTGCAGACAACCGTCAGGTACCTGTAAGTGGGTCACCCCTTCAGCATCTTTTGTACTTTTAAAATCACATGCAGCCTGAGGTCTCACATTTTTGTCTGGAGGAGTCTTAACAACTTCCGCCCAGGCTCTAGACCCGAAACTGTCACCAATGAGTGCATATTTCACTTTCAACGGTTCCTTAGTGGCAACATCGCAGATCTTTGAAAGGCATTCAGCAGCCAGAGCTGCTGAAATAGTGCCTTCGAATCCCCCACGCAGCCCACCGAATTTTCAAATTCGCAGCCTGCCATCGTAATATGGATAATATGTTACAAAAGGTAACATGATCTAATTTTCTATCTACATTGGGTGGATTCTCAGGATATAACTAGGTTGTGGTGAAACAATCAGAACAATTCAAACCTACTTTCACTACCCCTTGAGGAACATATATATGTTCATATGCCTTTTGGACTAATAAATGCTGGTGTAACCTTTCAGAGAGCTATGGATGTGGCCTTTTTTGGTTTCATCAATGATTTCATAACAGTTTATCAAGATGATATAACTATCTTCTCTAGACACATGGGTGACCATTTGGGGCACCTTGAAAAGATATTGATTAGATGCAAAGAATATGGGATTTCATTGAGCCCAAAGAAATATCACTTTGGGATGTAGGAGACAATATTTTTGGGACATATAATGTCCTAGGAAGGAGTTATGATAGATCCTAAAAGGGTAGAGACAATTGATAAATTCTATATCCCTATATCTAAAAAGGGTATCTAATCCTTTTTTGGACAAGTAATTTTTTTTAAGAGGGTCACCTCTAACTTTGCTTGAGATTACTATTCCCATCACAATTATGTTGAAGAAGGATCAAACCATTAAATGGGGAGAAGGTATTGTTCAAGAATTTAAAGGAATAAAGGAAGCTCTCAAAACTACACCAATATTAACCAACCCTGATTATGAATAAACATTTCAAATGTTTTCTTTTGCCTTTGATAATACAATAGCTTATGTATTATTGTAGAAAGATGATGAGGGGCATGAAAATACCATTGAATTTTTAGTAAAGCTTTGCAAGGATCAAATTTGAAATACTCCATCATGGAAAAGAAAGATTTTTCCTTGGTGAAGGCCACTAAAATTTTAGACCTTACATTCTAAGCTCCAAAGTTATAGCTTATGTACCCCACACAATGGTGAAATAAATTTTGTCTCAAATGGAAATGTCAAGAAAAATGTGCAGATGGGTGAACAAGTTGCAAGAATATGACATGGAGATTCAAACCACAAAATTGGTTCAAGGATTGGGCTTAGTAAGGTTAATGGAAGAGAGCAAGTTGTAGGCAATGGAGATACACAATGTTGAATAAGATGTGCCACACTGTCATTAAAAGGTGATAACTTTAGTTTTCTATAAAGATGTAGTATATTACTTAATGAAATCGAATTGTCCTATGCACTTAGACAAGAATCAAAAGAGGAAATTCAAGTAGGTTTCCCAAAAGTATATTTTTACTGTTCATGGACTGATTTGGAAGAATCCAAAAGGAGTTTTTCTAAGATGTATCACTGAGGAAGAGGCACCTAAAATAATTACAAGAATTTCATGGGGGAGTATGTGGAGGTAATTTTGTTAGGAGAGTTACTACCCACTAAATTTTAAGGGTAGGTTAGTAGTGGCATTCATTATTCAAAGATGCTACCTTACTAGTTCTAAAATGTGAAATTTGTCAATATTTTTCTGGAAGATTGAAATCCTCTGGGGACCTACCCCTGCAACCTATGTCCGTGGAAGCTCTATTCAAAAAATGGGGCTTGGATTTTATTGGTGAGATATACAAATCTTCAAGTGCTAGTCATAAGTGGATATTGATAGCCACTGATTACTTTACCAAATGGGTTGAACTCATTCCCATTAGGAAGGAAACTTATCAAGTAGTCATGGATTTCATTCTTAATAACATAATCTGCATATTTGGGGTTCCTACCAAGATATTTATTGACAATGTCATGAGCTTCAGAGCTAAACTATTAGAAATAATGTACCAAGAGTATGGTATAATTTTTTCTTATGCATCAAATTATAATCGTCAAGGAAATTTCCAAGTAGAATCAATAAATAAGAACTTGTTTAAGATCCTTAGAAGAACACTAGAGACAAATAAAAGAAATGGGGTGAGCAACTCAAGTTTGCACTATGGGAAGAAAAATTTACCACCAAGAGGTCTACTGGAAAGAGTCCATTTGAGTTAGTCTATGGAGTTCAAGCTATTTTCCCCTACACTTACAACTTTCCTCGTACCAGTTCATGCAACAATTTGAAGATGGAGAAGAAGTAAGTCCATATGAAACAAGGATCAATAAAATTATGGAATTGGATGAGGAAAGAAGAGATTCCCACCAAAGACATCTCAAGTTCATAGAAATACTCAAGAAAATATTTGACAAGAAGGTCACTCCAATAGTTTTCAATGTCGAGATAGAGTCTGTTATGGGACAACATGCACAAAGACAAGGGAAAAAATGGAAATTTTGATGCCCTATGGATGGGACCCTATTCTATTGATATTAGGATTAGAGAACATACTTTCTTTCTGAAGGACTTGAAAGGACATTTACTAGAATTTCTTGTCAATGGAATGAATCTCAAACAATTTTTGGATTGAGCCAAAGGATCAGGTATGATCATTGTATAGTGTACAGTTGTGTTGTTTTTATTTTTTATGTTGTTTGTGTTGTTGTTTCCCTTTTTGTGCTCTAGTCTATAGTGACCAAGTTTCGAGATATGTTAGTATTTTGGTATGAATGTAATGTATATTTTTAGAAATAATTGTTTTTTTTGTTTCCTGAATCCTTACCCAATGGATTAGGCATCCGGTCTTTATTCTTATGGAACACGTAGGGGGTGCCCATCCTCGAGAAGAAACCATTGTTGGTACTTACTCCAAACATCTAGATTAAGATGGTATTTTTCCTAGATTCTCCATAAATATAACTATTATGTGTGCTTCATATTGTTCCCCTTGCTTTAAATTTTAGTCTGAGTAAAGGAGAATTATCAATTTGTAAGAAATTTTGTGCCTTGTAAAAATAAAAAGAAAGGATTCAATGGAAATGTCAAAGGAATGAAATGAGATGAAATGAAATATTTTAAATACGTCTATGATAATCTTGAAGAGTAATATAGACCAAAATTTGAGACTCTTAGATGAATTTAGACTCTTTTAAATATCATATCTTCTACTATGAATCTTGAGCAAGAAACCTGCAATCATTTCAAGCCTTGTTTCTTTAGTTGTCACCATAAAAATTCCCCATCTGGTTAATGGACTAGTTGATAGAAGTATAAAAGCTTGAGGACTTAGGGGTGATCGGGATATTCTTATATATTTTGTGATGGTAAAATACATGTAGTTAACACCGAATGAAAATTTTAAAATGGACTTACCCATTTAAAAATCCTGGGACGTTTGAATGGCTGTCAAATATCTACATTTCTAAGAAATTAAATTTCCCATGAAGGAGAGGACACAAGACAAGATTTCGGGCCTCTCAAAGCCATTCAAGTTTCACATAATTCAAGTATGAAAAATTTACTAAGTGTCATAAGGATTCGGGTCTAGGGTGGCTTATTAAAAGTTAGTGTGGTTAGATCAATGGCCGACGATGGACACACGCCACCATTCTAGCACAGGCGAGCAGATGGGCTCGACGGACCTAAAGTTCATAGAATGAAATGAGTTTCATATGTCTTTGGATCCAGATGGTTGAATAGTTTAGGTAGATGCATGGAAAAAATTATATAAAGCCGAGAGATGAAGTATTCCCGAGATAGAAGTTGCGATGTGAAGTCTCGACCTTGTAACCAATGAAAGGAAAACACAAAAGCAAGAAAACTTGACGCTGCAAAACCACAAAGGTGCATAGAGATTTTTCATTGGTTTTTTTCTTCGTACTATAACAAGACTAACATTTTAAGTAGTGTGGAGATTTCTCATTAGTTTATGCTTCAAACTCTAACAATGTTTTTGTAAAGAAAAGTGAACTATGAAGTGTTATCTCATTTTAGTGATTCTAGCTAAAAATGAGATAACCATAGGAAAATTTTGGACAAATCTCTTAAAAATTCCCTTTGAAAGAGATTTTCAGGTTTTCAGTTTTCATTACATGAAAACATGTTTCTTGCATGTTATATGTCTCATGTTTCCTAAAACCCAAAACCTGATTATCTAAGTCCTTTATGTCAAGTTTTGGAACTTTCAAGCATCGGAACATGCTTTTCCCAAAGCATGTTTTATGCCTCATGTTCCCCAAAACCTAAAACCTGATTTCCTTAGTAGTGTGTCGGGTTTTCGAAACTTTCAAGCATCGAGAACATGCTTTATCCAATGCATGTTTTATGTCACTTGTTTCCCAAAACTTGAAACCTGAATTGAATCAAAACCATTGTATTAGGAAGCATCTACCTCCAAACCCGATCGAGCTTCCCGATTGATTTCACTAGCCATTTTTGATCATTTTTCAATCTAGTTGAAGGTATTCTTCTCTTATTTCTTTTTAGAAGATTTTTGGGTTATTTGTGAAGTGTTTTCTTAGGGTTTCCATTTCTTTTCCTTCTTCATTACTATTTTAGGGTTTTGGGTTGTTTTTCTTGTTTCTTGTCTTTTTCATGAGGGCTCTTGTTTGAAATTTACCCCTAGGTTATTTACTTGTTTTTCATAGGTTGTAACTTGTGGATTTCAAGATGATTCTAAAAATTCCTAAGTAATCATGGGGCAGAAATTTTTCATGTTCTGACATGTCAGAAACCCGATATACTTATTTCAGGTTTTGTAGGGTGTTTAACATCTTGCTCTTTCCGCCTTGTGTTGGGTTTTTCTAGGTGCTCAACATCCATCTAGATCTGTAGTGTGTCGGGCATTTCTACCTGCTCGACATCCTCTAGGTTCCGCCATGTGTGTCAGGTTTTCCCACTTGTCCGACACCTCCTCATTTCCACAGTGTGTCGGGTTTTCATCAGTGCTTGACAAGTCCTAACTTTCAACATACACTTCAGTCTGTCAAGTTTCGAAGGTGTTTTGCAAGTTTCAAAATATGAACAGTGTGGTGGGTCTATGCACCTATTCAACAAGATTTCAAGCCTAATTGTTCTTCCAGAAATCATCAAGGAATTTCTTCTTTGAGACTCCTCATGTCGGACCCTAGCCAATCTAAGGATAATTCAGGAAAGATGAAGTATAAGTATCAGAAGATGGATTCTTCCTCCTACATAAGCTATAATTATGACATTCGGGACACAGAGCTCAGTAATATAGATATGGAGGAATTCTGGAAGAGAATTGAGGATTCTTCTCATAATTCTTGGATGAAGTTGATAGCAAGAAGCAGTCTCCCTCTCGTAGCAGGATTTCCCATCGCTGCTCAATGCCCTAAATTCATCCTGGCTTGTGCTTCTAACTATGACTTAGCCTCCTACTCAGTAAGAAATCAAGCAGGAGAGTCTATAGTGAAATTGGACGGAGGTTACTTTGATCAACTCCTAAAGTTGCCCAACTTTGTGGAGTATGTTGATTTAGACCTTAAATCAGCACAAAAGGCCTGGGACAAAGATCAGGAAGATTGCATCAAGCATGTAAACAAGAAGTTCTTGATCAAGGCTAAACTAGTTGTTTCTAGGTTTCCCAAGTCGGTCCCTAGAATTGATTTTATTCTTGAAATCAGTGATCTCACACCCCTATTTGAGTCGGTTATTTGGGATCCCAGGAGAAAAATAATTCCAAGGGTGGATGTACCAGTTCATGGTCATCATAAAGAAGAATGACCAAGGGATTGATTGGGGTAGCCTAATAAGTGATGAGATAGACTTCCAAATGAAAACAATATTTTCTACAGGAAAGTTCTATATGATGTCATATGTCACCTATGCAGCAGCAGGAATGAGGAACTACCCAAGGCTATATGCAAAGGGAAACTGAGCAATGGAACACATATATTGGTACTTCCCTTAGCTAACAATAAAAGGGTCTGAAGACCAATATAGAAGAGTGAACGATGCCTTCTTCTATGAAAACATTTATAGGTTAGATCCCGATTTAAGGGAGAGAGGGAAGAGGATAAAATCCCTACCAAGAGGCGATTAAATTTAAGTTTGTTAGAAGGGGAGAAAAGCAAGGAGCTAAATCACTTGCCACTCCTTAAAAAATAGTTGAGGTGCTATATTCTACTCCTCCTCCGAACAAGGAAAAAATCCTTCAGAAGATGAGGTTGGTCAACCTCTCATTTCTCCTTTCGATGATTGCTCATCAGAAGTAAGTCTCTCTCTTATTTCTCAAGATTTAACTCTATAATATTTACCTCATCTCTCCTAATCTTCCTCACCTCATATTTCTACACCACTTTCATCAGCCATGGCTAGCATCTTCTCCGACCTCTCACCTCTCTCTGCTGGACCTAAGATGGCCATAGATATGCCTCCTCCTTCCGCACCTTCATTCCCTAAATCTATCCCCATAGTCACCACACTTGCACTCATCACTACTCCATAAGTAAACCTTCCTCCACTTGCAGATACAACCATAACACCTCCGATAGGAGAAAATTCTTCCATTATACCTCAATGGTTGGTTGATCAGACTCAAGGAAGAGGAAGGTGGTAGTTCCCCTACTAGCCTTCGACTTCAATTCACTCAAGGCCTCTCCTACCAAATCTGCCAAGAAACCCAAAATGGTTTCAAGGGTTTTAGTGGATGCCTCAGGGCATAAGTTTGTAGAGATTTCCACTCCGTAGCCAAAAACCAAGGAGGATATAGTAGTTACTGATTATCAAATTACAAGGGTTGATCTGGGAAAGGTAACAATAGAAGGAGCACAACAAGATGCGCAGGATGCCATGAACATGCTATGCCAGAAGCTAAGGGAAATGAAGGTGAGCAGAGATGAGCTAAAGGAGAAAGTTGAACAGTTAATGGAAGTATTGCTCAAGCTCTCAAAGCCCTCTCAGTCAACACCGTCATCTTCTACCCCTACTCCTATCAGGTTCGATTTCTCATCGGTACCTATGATTGAAAATATCAACGAGAAGGGAAGAATGGTTGATGAATGGATTCAGAGGCTACTCCTACAAGGAAGAGAGGTCATTGATGACACAGTGGAGGTTTATAAATCCTTAGAGGAAATAAAGAAGGATGGCAACAAAATGGATGATGAATTTTCATAGGAATTCGGGAACCTCGAGTTAAATTTTGAGGCTCTCAATGCACTGAAATAGGTTTCATCCCATATCTTGATGGAAGAAGGAATCATTCCACATGGGGATAAGCATTTCTAGCTAGCCAAAGCCATCAGATTTAGGATAAATATTCTCAGTGAAGCTTGTAGAAAGTTGAGGGAATCTAGAGATCAGTTGGTTGATGCCACCAATGACATATAAGAGGATCTATCTAGGATCTTTTCTAAGGTGTTGGGTGAAAGCTCGGATATTCTACCTACTGACAATCTCTATAAAAAAATTCAAGAATCAATTCAGCATGAACCAACTTCTGTCTTCGATCTGACAACCATTGATAAGTTCATAAGGATCGAGAATGTTTTGGAATCACTAAGGAAACTCAACAAGAGATTGAATAAACTTCTTTGCAACGTAAGTGACACTTAGGAAAATTGTGAGGTTCTAAGTGATTATTCTAGTACACCAGATGAAGCTAAGATGTAGGGCATAATCTAGAAGTTCCAAGAATTTCATGACAAGCAGGATTTTTGGAGGAAGAAAAGGATGATGAAGCAAAATAAGCATAATGTTTCATGTCATTTCTATCAAGAAATTGTCATGTCTTTTTCATTTTTGTTTCGTCACATAGGAAGAAAATTTTGGCTCGTTCTTCTGCGTGAGAGTCAAGCCAAATAGGACTCTCGTTGAATGACTATTTTATAGGATTTATCCTATTTTCTCTTTGCTCTCTCTATTATAAATAAGGAATTCTTACACATTCCAAAGGGGAGAAATTTTTATAATATTAAGAGCTATTGTGAAGAAGAAGAAAAAAATTATATTTTATTTTAATCATTGAGGAATAGAAATAGGTGTTATTTTGTAAACTTTGTGTTGTGGGATTGATCTATCTTGAGAGATTGTTCTTACGTCTAAGATTTTATGCCATTCTTTGTTTAGTTTTCTTTATTATTTTAATCATTTTGAATATTACACTCATTATCTAAAAATTGTATAAATATTTCTTGATTTGTGTTTGCTTGAAAGAGAATACGTTCCTCTCATTCCCTTCCCATTGTATTTAATCTGTAATAGTTTCTGTCTAACCCATTCTATTTCTAAAGATGTAACACCTCCATCTCATGTTGATATGAATTTTGGGATTGTATCCCAATCCTAATGGTTAGAATAGTGTGGATATGGTATATGTTATTTCGTTGTGTTTTAGATTAGTAATAAATAGGTTGCCTCACTGTCTTTGAGGAGGGATTTAATCCCATGTACTATGGTTGAACCTCATATTTTGGTCGACAAAATATCCAACCAACATGAAGTAAGCGCGGAGCTTCCTTATTGGCTCATGTTTCACGACAATCAGTCAAGGTTATCAAATAGTTTGACATTGTGAGGAGCATGGAGATTTATCATTGGCTCATGTTTCATGGAAATCAATCAAGGTCATCAAACATTCTGACATTTTGAGGAGTGTGGAGATTTATCATTGGCTCATGTTTTGTGGTGATCAGTTAAGTTTAGCAAACAATATGATATTGCGAAAGAGCATGGAGCTTTCTCATTGGCTCATATTTAATGGGGGCCAATAAAAGTAAAAGAAAAATCTAAGAAGGTGAAGGTGCACATGTAGGCAATTCCTAAGGCCAATCAAAGGCTCACACATAAAAGAAAAGGAAAATAAATGCACATGTAGGCAATTTTTAAGGCCAATCAAATGCTATCATGTGTCACTCTCCTATTCATCCTGACATGTACAAATTCAAATGGCCATAACTTTTTCTCCAGAGCTCCAAATCAAGAAAAATAGGTCTTGTTGGAAAGGTATCCTCAATCCCTTCATTTTGGCATCATTTGATTCAGAAATTGATGGTGTTTTGTGAGAGAAAAAGAGAAAAATGGGACACAAGTGCACCTGGTAGTATCAACTAACTATTTTGCATATGTGGCAATGAAGGCATGAAATCAATCCCAAAATACTAACAGAAAATTAGATATTTTCAGTTAGACAAAATACATTCCCAATTTGATTAAATATCTTTCTTTATGAATAAGAGGGAAATTCACTTGCTATTTTAAGGGGGAAATTGAATTATAAGAAATCATCAAATTTGTATAAATATGGGGACTTGTACTCATATCGAGGGGGTTAGTATTTCTATTTCTGAAAATGGTTGATAGATATAATTATAATACTCTATGTTTCTTTTATGAAATTCATGTGGATTTTTGGTTTCCCAAACTTCGTGTCAAGGTGGATGCAATGTACATGTTATTAGTAAAAAACAACACCCTTTGATTTGATTATGGATTAGTGAATGAACAAACAATGTTTTGGGTAACATTGGATTGTCTCTCGGTTGTGGAACTGCTAATTGATACAAACCTCTAGAGAAGGCTAGATTCCTCTACCTATTCTTACTGCTAAAATACTCCTAGAAGGGAAATTATTCTATCTACTTCTATCCTAAGTTTCCAATGGACTAGAGAGAGAGAGAGAGATTACATGAAAATGGAAATAATAAGCTACAGAGGTGATTGCACCCATAAAAGGGTGGGAAAATGTCCAAATGAGTGAAAATGAGGGTAAGAATGGGAAAGAGAGAGGTAAGATAGAAGTGAAATAGTCCCTAACTGCATTTGTCAACATCATTTTCATGGATCACAACAAATCTAAACCTACAAGAAGAATATATAATGCACAAAACCACGGAATATACAAGGAACATGCAATAAAACACAACTAGGGCCGAGAATAGCCACAAACCATGGATTT
Organism: Taxus wallichiana var. yunnanensis; assembly: GCA_018340775.1. Classification (NCBI taxonomy): domain Eukaryota; kingdom Viridiplantae; phylum Streptophyta; class Pinopsida; order Cupressales; family Taxaceae; genus Taxus; species Taxus wallichiana. Next base: position 170,305,256 of record CM031244.1, read on the forward strand.
ATTGATTGAATGGATGCAAAATTAATTATAATTACAAAATGAAAAATGTAGTTAGGAACTATGTGACCTATGTTTGACCTCTCTCTTTCCAATTCTTCATCTCATCTTCTAGAAATTCAGATCAAATGCCTGCAACTTAACATTTCCCTGGAAAAATTTTGACAGTGTTTCATTACATCATCATTCCCCCTAAAAATGTTCCTTAGTACTTACATTTATTGATCCTAGAGAGAATAGAGAGAGATATATTTTCATATCTCAATTTCAGTGGTCCCAACCCTTCTAGAAGCTCAAAAATGATTCCTAGCATAAGATGATTGACATTTGGTAGACTTTGTGTTGCTAATAGAAATTAGAGCTCAAGAAAATGTGTTGTCTCCATGATTAAATGACCATTCTTGCAATCATATGTAGAGAAAAACATTTTTCTCATTTTCACCCATTTAGAACCATCAAAATCTAATTTTAGGGTTCCATGATGTAGAGCATGAAAAAATGATTCCATTGATATAAGATTTGTTGAGTTTAGAGCATTTGGGAAGAAGTTATGGCAATATGGATCTGGAGAGGTTAGGAGGAACACATTCCCATATTTAATTCATAATCAGTAACTAAAACTTATCCTTTTCCTTTGTAAATATGGTAAATCGGATGTTTCGGTACTTGAGGTACATTGGGTAATGGGGCCTCTATTTCCTTGTTCTCACACAACTATTAAAACCCACAATCCATTGTCTCCCCTTCATTCATTTTAATTTTGAATAATGCGGGGTTTTGGGAACATGGGGTATGTAGGAACTAGGGTCACTTAGCCCGTAAAACTCTGAATTATTCATATTTAACTCCTTATTCCCCTCATATTTTATTATGAGGGTGTTTTGGGGCTTCAGTGGTACTAAGGCCTCAAAGGAACTAGGTCCGCCTCGATCTCGTGGGCCCACAATAAGCTTCCCACCCGCACTTAAATATTTTCCCCGCTCCACATTCATTGCAGCTCCCAAGCCTTTGTGGGGAACTTCAACCTACAAGGAACTTGTTTTGTCTAGGGACCTTGTGCTTGAAACTCATCCCGAACCCACACAACACTAACCCATTAGCCCTTTTTTCTTTACGGCCCAAAAATGGGTGCGGGGGACCCATAGGCTCAAAGCACGTGTACTACACGACCGCTTAGTGCATGTAACTCATTGTTGATCCACACAAAGATTGGGTCTTTAGAAGTTAAGATAAATCGGAAGTGCGGTGAACTAGGGGACCAAATGAACTTGTACCTCCTATTACGTTGGGACCTAATTTATCTCAGTAATCAACTATACATGCCCAAAATCCTTTGTATTTTAGCATTTTCAGGCATCGAGAGAACCGAGGCCCGATGGAACTTTTTCCTCCTCGGCCTCCAAAAGTGAAATGTCCACATAACACTACATTTGATCCTTTTTCCATTTTTTCTCAAATTTTATAAGTTCTTAGGGTCAAATATGAACTAAGGAGTTGGGAAAGGATGAGAAGAAGTGTCCCAAAGCCATTTTTTCCAATTTTTATTTTTACCCAAATTTTGGCCAAGTTTTGAATCTGAAGCCTAAAGAAGGTGGGAATTACATATAAATGATTCTAAGTCCCCAAAGCAACTGTAAGTGTCCAAAACATGGAAAAATAGTTGAATTCTTCAGATTCTCCACCAAGCTCCCATGAAACTATCCAAGTCTAATTTTTCAAGTTGTTAATTTTTCCAAGGGGAAAAATGGATAATAGTACAACCATTGAACAAATTTGAGAGAATTTTCTTTATGTTCCCTTGTTAAGAAATTCAAGATTTGAATGAAATATGTTCACTTATGAGATTTGATTTCTATATTTGGGTTTATGTATGTTGAATCATTGGTGATCAGTTATACTTTCTACTACAAATTTTTGTTTTGATTGTCTTTGTCGTACACTAGATCAATCCTTAATAGTTGTGATTTGGTCATTAATTCAATATTGTGTTGTGAGCATTTACTCTGTAATATTGAACGTAATTATAAAATCCTTACTATAGCCATTTTTTCAAAGTGATTTTTGTTAGCCTTTGAGTGTATCTTAGGTGCACGAGAGTAGAAGAAGTAAATACTTTATTATAATACTTGCATGAGCCTTTGTGTTCAATATTTTAAAGATTGAGTGGGAAATTTGCATTTGTTGGCTATCAATGAATGCAAATATTCCTTTGGATAAAATTTCACTACTTAATCATGTTTTTTGTACTTTCTAGAATAGCAGGCTACTCTAGTAAGTGTTAAATGCTTTGTTACAAGGAATCTATCATCTTATAATCCCCCTTTGAAGTTAAAACTCCCATAATTGATCCCATCATACTAACTTCTATTTTCTACCCCATTTCTCTACTTCTAAGTATCACTGAAGGTTCCTTCTAGCCTTAATTCTTCATTCAAATGCAAGAGCAACTAAAATTTACTATCTATAATAACCTGTATGTGGTATAGTAAGCATATACAACATTTTTGTGATAACTCGTGAGAGTAAGTGTTGTATTCATGGCCATGCTTACCCTAAATTTATCCATCATTGAATCATATCAAGAGGAAAAAATATTTCATCTTCCCTTGTGCATCCAGGTTACACCACGGGTCTTCTCACCCTGGTTCAAGGCAGGACCAAAAATAGCAGGAAAATTCCATCTCCTTTGTACGTGCCCCTCAATCACCTCAAAGTTTGATCCCAAGGAAAGTATCAGACCCCTCCCTAGCTACAAATGATATGCTACTTGGTTTACCACCATCCAAGCATCCCCCTGCCTAAGATAATTTTTTTCGGGCCACCATAGGGTGTATAATTAAGGACCAATAAACCTCATTGCATAGCTATATTTTACCATGTTACACTCTTGTCCTAGAGAGGGCACTCCCTTGATGGCCTATACTCTTATGGTGTAGGTTAAGGATAGGATGAGATACATGGAGATACATATAGTTGATAGGGTTCCCTAATAGTTTGGACAACCTTTGATTGTCACATTAACAGACAACCTATTGGTTTACAGAGGGGCATGAGAGCATTAAGATGCAAAGTTTGGGAGACTAGAGTGGAATTATTTGATACTATTGATCCCTATCATTGGAGACGTAGGTAGAGCTATTCCAACCCATAGGCGGTAAGGAAGGAGAGGTAGACCAACACCATATCTAGGGTAGCCACAACTAGGAGGATAACAATAAGCAACAACAGGGCACCTTTGTCGGGGCCAGTGCCCATACATGTAGTACACCCGATTAGTTTAGGAAAGTGAGGAGATGGTCGAGGGGTGAGGCTAGTGTGGGGTAGGGAGAGTTTGGATAGGGCCACAATCATGCCCATGCTGGAGAGGAAAAGGGGTCTATTTGAGAGAGGAGGAGGAGGATTCTGACTATGAGCCTTTTGATGGCAATTTAGACCTAGTGTGATAGGTCGAGATCCGAGTAACCTATTTGTATTTTATCTTGTATCCGCACTCATAATTATATTACTACTAGTTACATTAGTGTGATATACTTTCCTACATTAGTGGTTACTTTTCACATGTGTGTATATATATTGGTTTTATGGCATCATGTTGTTATTGTGTGTAGAGACTATTGGTAAGTGGTTTAAGCTTATTCGAGACACTTTAGTAGACATGTTTTCCTAAGATTTTGAGAATATGTCCACCAAGTTATAGGTGGATCTAAAACTCTCTTAGAGCATTGGGTGACACATTAATGTCTTTGCCACAGGTACTATAGAGAAAAATTTTGGCCACCAAGAGGTCTAGGACCTTAACATTGGAGGTGGAGGTTTGAAACCTATGAGAGTTGATGGGTGCACATTTAGGTTGACATGAAACTTCCTTGAGTAGAAGGACTGAGAAAAAAGTGACACCAACACCCAAGGTGAGTAGATGATGCCATAGGAGTTGATCGAGGAGTCATCGCCACTCCACGGTAGGTTCATCTAGGTAAGGACTAAGAGTCCTCCACATCACTTATCTGGTGGGGTCACATATGTGATCTTTATTCCTAGTAAGATGCTATGGGACACATTTTACATGGGCACTCAGATGCTATTTTTTTGTATTTTTGATTTTTGGGCCCGCACTTTCCCACTCGGTGTGGATGTGATGACCGTTATATAAAATTTTGATTGACACACACATACTCACACATATATTAGAATTATGTGTACATGGTAATGTGAGACTCATGTGGCCATGCATGTTATGTTTTTGGTTTATTTTTATTATAAATATATGTAATATGATGGATTAAAAAAATTGAAATACAACACAATGAATTTCATACTTGTATGCATATAATGCAATGGGTGAATCAAAAATGCAGATGTGAGATGACTTGGTTATTTTTTAGGAGAGATAGAGAAACTCCACTCTATGGAAAGATATTTACCATATGGAGAAGCAAAATGAAAGAAATATATAGCTGATTGTGAGTGTGGTTTAGAAAATGAAGGAAAAGGATATCAAAATGTGAAATAGACTAAACTTGGAACACTCGACCAAATAGTGTTCATGAATGGGAACAAAAAGACCTTGGAGGTAGAAAGGATGATGAATTTTTGTAAATATATAGTTTTAAACCTTTTGGTAGCCAATCATGACACAATAAGGAATAGGAACTATTGGTGCAAATATTCACTTTACACACTTTGCCTTAATTTTCCATGTTCTATTTTTGCTCCAAAATGTTTCACTTGCTTGAGTGGGTGATCTAAAACTTGTTTTATCCAGATGAATTCCTTCAAAATGCCCTCAATGTTGTTATTCTACCCCATTTTGAAACAAAATCCATGTTTTCTCCCTATTTGTGCCCTAGTTTCCTCATTTTTACGGGTTGTATCATTTCTCCTTTGTCAAATCGTGAATGAACTCGAAATTGATCAAATCCTAAATTCAAGTAAGTATTTCCCCAATCCCAAGGTTGAAATGATGTAAAAAAATGATTCAGTTGGTTTGAGATCATGAATTCTACCCTCCTTGTCAAAAATTTTGATTTCTAGGGCATCTTCTACATTTTTGACGTATTGACAGTCATACGGGTGTATTCTACCCATCAATTTCATCATCACAACATAATGCTAACGTGGCAGGTTCCTATTAAGTGAGGATGCATGGGAAAAATGTTATAACTTGTTGTTTTTTTGAGTTTTTGCCAAAGGAAACATATTACTGTGGCCCCTAGCAGATGTTACTGGTGAAGTGCCTATGTGGCACAATGTGATTGGTTGGACAATAAGTGGGTGGCGGGTTGAATTTAAACTTTTTTCCTTCATTTTGAAAAATTTCGAAATCAAAATTTTCCCCGAAGGCCCACACGAATAGGAAGGAGACACGTGGCACAGGAAGCATGTAGTTGGAGAGGGACTTGAAAAATTTTACTGTTCTTTTTACCTCGGGTGCTAAGGTAAAAATTTGGCCCAAAATCCCTCACCCAATAGCAGGTGGACACGTGTCTAGATGAATCAGCATGGGAGGGCAGGGATTTGAAAAAATTGAAATTTTTGGCTTCAAAATGCTAGGGGAAAAAATTGAAAAATATGCCCGCATCCAATAAGAAATGGACACGTCTCTAGTGAAGTCAAGAGGAAATGCGGGGGTTTTGAAGATTTTGGCTTCAAAATGTTAGGGGAAAATTTTTACCCAAATGCCCGTGCCCAATGAAAAGTGGACACGTGTCCAGGAAAGGCCATGTGGGGGGAAGTTTTAAAGACTTTGAAGTTTTAACTTCAAAATGCTAAAATCAATTTTTGCCGAAGGCCCGCGACGAGTAGGAAGGAGACGCGTGTCCGGGAGGAGAAATGGGAATAGGGGCCGAAGGAAAATTTTATGGATTTTTGCCTTTATGTTTGCAGGGTGAAAATTGAAAAATGAACCCGCATCCAATAGGAAGAGGACACGTGTCCCAGATTTGGCGGAGATTTGGAGTGCGGAGGAAATGTTGAAAATTTTTACAAATTTTGGGAAAAGAATTTCAAAGTGAAAAAATTGATCCATGGAAAATTTGGAGGTGTGCCCTTGCATCCAATCAGGGGGTGACATGTGGCACATTTCAAAGGGCAAAAAGGAGAGCGCGGGCCCGCAAAGGTTTTTGCGCTCGCAGATGGTTGAAGGCAAATTTGGAGGGTCGGCTCCGCTGCGAATGGGAGACCGCCACGTGGCAGAAGATGGAGTGGGTGTTCGGGCCCATGGAGGTTTTGGAGAAAATTTTCCTTTTTCAAAAAAGAATAAAATTCATATAATCGGCCCGCAATTCTTAGTGGGGCCCACAATTGGACACGTGGTGGGTCCAGGGGGCATGCGGGGAAAATTTTCAAAATTTTCTCAAGTCAAAAAAGGTTTAAAATGCATTTTTAAGGAAGGGGCTTGGTCCAATTGTATTTGGACATGTGTCCCACCTCATCCAAAGACAAAAAGGAGAGTATTCGAGATCTCATCTGCCACATGGAGGGCGGAAATTTAAAGTTTATTTTTAATCGACGATTTATCATGCTATGTAATTTCATTTTTTTGGCGCCATGGAAGCTCCAAGATGTTTGGAATCATCATTTTCACACCAAATCATGTGAAATTTTATGTGATTTCACATCCCCTCGGTCGTCTGAGTACAATGGAACCATTCTTTTGAGCTAATTTGATGTCCTATGATGTTTTTGATGAAATTTTTTCCTCAGCCCGTGAAAAACACGTGAAAGGTAAAAAATTAAAAGTTGCAGAGTTAAAAATGATGAGGGAAAAAGGTGGAAAATGATTGTAAATGCATGCTAGCATGGTGGAATGACAAAAACGTGACCCTAGGATGGATAAGGATCCAAATTCATGCAATATTTTAAAATATTTGTGCATCTCTAGCATTTTGCGAGCTATTTTATAGTTTTATATCATTTTTCATCAAATGGATAGAGTTTTGTAACAAATTTGATCCCTTGAGCATATTCTTTGCTTGGGATGCAAGGATCCAAGTTGGCATAGGGTATATTATGTATTTTGGAGGCATTTTGTAAAGTCTATTGAGAATTTTGGAGAAAGAGAGAAGAATTTTCATAAGGAAAACTGGAAGAAGTCCATTTTCTTTTGGAGAAACTACCTGAGAGCCATTTTTGATTCTTGTTTGCATCAAATGTTCATCATGTTGAGTTGGTTTCAGCTGTAAAGCCATCAAAAAGCTTTGAGATTGTCTAAATAACATTCCCTTGCTGATATATTTGATCAAATTTATGGATTAATTGGTTTTATCTCTTGGCAAAGCTTGCATACACTTGTATTTCAGTATGTTTTCAATTTTTGTTTCATGCTCATGTTGCAATCTTGTGTTTGGGATTTTTTGGTCATACATGGTCTCATTTCTTATAGAGGGTTTGAAGGCATCTGCAATCTTCCATTCAGAAGAGCATTCATTTGAGTGAAGATAAATATATTTAAATTCATCTTACCTTCCTTGTAAATTGAGGGTGTTTGTAAACCTTTGGGTGTACCTTAGGTCATGATCTAACAAGGGTTTCTAAATGCTTCATTGATATTTTTCTTCAAGCCTTTGTGGTAGGTTATCAAAGTTTGTATGGAATAGTGTAGATTTGGGCATCCATGTGTGCACACATCCTAGTTGAAAGAGCACTTCAAATTCATTGAAACATCTCTGTTGTTTAGGTGTTGTAATTCATTTGCAAAGTTTCCCAAAGAAGGTGATGATTTCTAGCTACTCTTGTCCCAACATCTCTCATCAGAATTTCATTTTAAACTAACTCATCCTACCTATACTACCCCTGCATTTGCATTATGTGTCCACAAAAGAACTCAATCCTTTCACAAAAATGCACAAAGCATATCAGGGTTTTATCATGTCTTTAGTAGCCCTAGCCTTGTTTTGAGAACATTTCCATCATTTAGTAGTGACAACTCCTTTGAGTTTGGATAATGGATACTTGATCATGTTTTCACAAGGCCTCTTTCATGTCATAATGCAAAACACAAGGATATCTCTACCTCCTTTACGATACAAGGGCTGCAATATAGGTTCTCTTGCCTTGGTTGATAGGCACAACCTAAAATAGTGAGGGTTAGATGAAAACCCTTATGAAGGTGCTATCCACTCCCTCAAATCTTGAATGTAAACAAGCAGATAGGTGTGCTCCTTGGCTACAAACGACATACAAACCATCTATTTATCCTTGAGTTTCTTGTGCAAGTTCATGATGTTGTTCAAGTTGTGAAGGAGATTAAATTTGGATACCAATAGAACTACCTCTCTCTTCTTCATTTCAAACAATTATCCCTTCTCTAGGTTTTGGGAGATTATTTTAATTCAACTTTTTTTTTTCTCTTGTATACAACTTCCTTTTTTTTTTTTTTTTCTTTTAGTATACAAATTTTTTTTTTTTTTTTATTTTTTGACCCCTCATGCCTAACCCCATGAAACCTAGAAGAAACATGGATGCATCACCGAGGATTAGATGTGAGTGAGTAAGGAAATCACCCCCAAATATTGGTCTCACATGACTTGGAAGACCCATAGGATCATCACCAAAGGCACACAAGGGTGAGTGATGTGATGGATCAGATCATAAGATTTATTTCCTTCTTTCTTATTTTTTTCTTTGAGAGTGAAGTATACATTTTTACCGTGCCCCAACCCCATTTAACCGGTGAGATGCAAAGGCTCAAAACCAAAGGCTAGGGTAGGTGAGAAATATTTATAAAGGAATTAAACAGATAATGTTTCTTACTTCAAGAGATAAAATGATAGGGAGTGTGTCATAAAAAGTATTTTAGAGACTTACATAAAGTAAAAACCACTACACTTGACAAAGGCCTTTCAGGGGATAAGGGTGTCACAATACTATTCAAACAAGAATGAAACTTAAATTATAAAGAATGGAAATGTAGAAGTAATAGTAAAATAATAATGTAATAAGAAAGGAAAGTGAAAATAAAAAAATGATGGGGGAAAGATGGTTGTGTAGAGAAATTAGGCTACATCTCTCCTTAAAACAATTTTTTCAAAATTTAAACTTAATGAAGTGGAACCAAATAGAATGCAATAACACAATGGAAAATTCAAAAGATTATACTAGACAATACTTCTTGAGGTGAAGAGATTTAACTAACTCACCAAACTCTTTACCATCAAGTGTATAAAGGTGAAAGCCATATTATTGAAGTTCTCGATGAATAGACAAGGACCTAATCAATTCGGTTATAAGTTACGTCACTCACCAATATTGTTGTCTATCTAGCTATATTAATGAAGCAAAATGTTGCTAACATGAATAGGATGTTCATGAACATTTTTATTATATTGTTGAACCATGTGAGTGATGTAGACCACATGACATTTGCAACTTTAAGATGGTTTTAATATAGGATTTGTAAAGCTTACGGGTGTGCTTTCCCGTATTTTTCCTCATTTAAGAGTCCTGAAGTGATACTCGCAGGATAAGAAGATGGAATTCCAATGAAAGAACAACTTAGACCCCGAAAACTAATGAGTAGGGTGTAACACTCATGGATGTGCGTATGTTAGTTCTATAACCCCATAATGTGGGATATAATTATAAATTCTAATCCCTCTGGTTACTCTTAACTATCTTAAGAAGAATGGATTTTAATGTTTTATTTGTTGCCTCATCCTGTCCATTGACTTGAGGATAGTAGAGAGATGTAGTAAGGTGTGAAATTGAAATTTTTGGCATAATTCTCACATCTATAAGTCCTTAAATGAGCTCCTACTGTAAAAAAATGACTTGAAGGACTCCAAATTGACAAATAATTTAGTTCAAAATGAAGTTTTCTATAACCAAACGAGTGACAGGTGGTGAGAGGCATGACCTCCACCAATTTTGTGAAGTATTCAATTGTGGTTATAATAAATTTATGCCCATTTGTGGAAGCTCGGGTCAACTTATTTATTAGATCAAGACCTCGGGTAGAAAAGGACAATGGTGCAATAATAGGTAAAAGCTCTTGTGTTGACACGTGTATAACATGTGCAAATTCTTGCACTTGGGACACCTTTGGACATATTCAATTGCATTATTTTTAGAGTGGGCTAAAAATATCCCATCCTATAGATTTTGTAAGATGTTACATGGCTCTGAAGTGAATGATGCATACTCCATCATGACATTGAAATAAAACATGTTTAGAATCTTATTCATTGAAACACTAAAGTAAAATTCCATCAAAGGATCTCTTATATAAGAAAATATCCAAGATCACATACTTTGAGGAAAGAACACATAGAAATCATCTCTTTTATGAATTAAAGTCCTATGGATAGGTACACTCAATGATATAAGTGACAATGCCTACATACTACGGAGAAGAAGTGACATCAGGATTCTCTATATAATAAATCATCTCATCTAGGAGTTCAAGATTCACTAGATCTCCTAAATCTAAGGAATTTTCTACAATCCAATCAACAAAAAATTTCCCCTTGACTGATTTTTGATTAATGTAGGTTAATTCAAACTCACCAAGGATCATAATTAGGTGACTAACATTTTTAGAGAAGGCTAGTTGTGTTAGAAAGGTATGCAATCCCTAAGATTTGATAATCACCGTAGTTTCTTGGTTTATCGTGTAATGTATTAATCATTTAGTAGTAAAAAATATAAAAAGACATTATTTTTCAGTCTCGGATTAACATGTTTCATATTCCAACATGACACAACTAATGAAATAAATAGCTCTTTCTTTTCCATCATTTTCCTATTGAGAAAACATGTATGCTAATGAAACATCAGTTGTGTGGAGGTATGAAATAGGTTATTGGTAATTTCGAAGAGCCATGAGAGTGGGAGGGGACAGTAGGAAGTGTTTGACCTATTGAAATACTTCCTAACATTCTTGAGTCCATTTAATGACATTTTATTTCTTCTACAAATTATTGATAGGATTCACTACATACGTAAGGTTCAAAATGAACCTTCATATAGCCCGTTGTTTTCCAAGGAAAGATCAAACCCATGATTTGGTGATTGGAGGGACCATCTCCAGTATAGCTCAAATATTAGTGGGATCAAAATTTATGCCCCATTAGGAAATGATGTACCATAAATGTTTTTCCCGCCATGCAAACACATACTATTTCATGATTCCAAGAGACTTCGTAATCAATGTGACACGTAAGAATAATCCTAAGAGCCCCTACATGGTATTTTCCCTCCCTAACTTTGGTGAGAAGATAAAAACATAAGACTCAACAATCTTGTGAATTAGGTCATGGAATATATGAGTAATTTCTCATTGTGAGTTTCCCTACATTTTAAGACCGAAGGGAAGAATTGTGTAACATAAAGCTCCCCAAGGAGTACTTGAATGAGGTTTTATTTTGGTATTCTAAAATATGAACCTGATTATATCTGGAGAAACCATACATGAGTAAAAGGAGCTCATAATTAGCAATCTTGTATACAATTACATCGATAGAAGGCAATTGAAAATAATCCTTAGGACATAATTTATTTATATTACGAAAGTCAATAAAAATTTGAATCTTGCCATTATTTTTTTAAAATTGGCACAATACAAGACAACCAATTTGTGTATATATAGCACCAATAAAACTAACCTTGAGGAGTTTGATGACCTCCTCTTTTACCATTAACACTATTTTTGGCTTAATTGAACGTAGCATTTGTTTAATTGGTTTGGATTTTGGTGTCATGACTAGATTGTGGACAACTATGTTGATTTGGATGGAGATCATATCAAAATAGGAGAAGGAAAAAACCTTATATAACTCTGAGAGAAAGGCTTTGTGGTTTTCTAATTTCTATGGAAAACGTGAAGATCTAAGATTCAATATCTTTGTCTCGTCCTTGGTTCCTGTTAGTACAAAATCACAAGCACCCCGAGTGTCTCGCAACTCGATGGGTTGAGACTCTCATTACAATTGCATAACATGGAGATTTTCCCAAGTGTGGGACCTTGTAAAATCAGAAAATCTCTCCAGATGAAGGCCGGTTCCTATTCCTCTGTTCAGATGCACACAAAAGAAAATGCAGAGGGTTTATTCAAAACCTAATCTAACTTGCCAAGGAGACAGGGTAAGAGGATGCATAAAAATAAACCTAAACTAACAAAGGTCATGCACCAAGGAATGAAGAAAACCTATCTTGCCAATAAACACAAACCATTAAAACGTGATGCAAGATCATGCACAGATAAAAAAATTTGCAGTGAAAGATCAGAAGGATGCAAATGAATACAGAGAGGGTTGAGAATCATCCACAGACATGCATTACTTGCTCCAAAGATTGATACAATACACTAAAAAATGCCAAAAGGCAAAGTTGCATTACAATTTTAAATGGGAGGTTTGAACTCCACAAATTCACCTGCCAAAGAGAAGAAGGGAGGGGAAAAACAAGAATGTCCAACGTTTGGAAAGAAGCCCCTTCTTACAATTTATAGGAAGAATGAGAGAGGGAAGAGGGAGGAAATCCCAAACTACCCCAAACACTTCTAAGTTGTGTTTAATTCATCTCATTATGGCGGTAGGTGAGAACCTTAGCAAAAAGTGGCGAACTATATTTTGCATTAAAGCTAGTTGTTGAAACGTCATTTCTGGCCATTACCATGTGCTAGAGACGTTTCTTAATTTTCTCTCTCTAAACTGAACCAAAACATAAAACTGACCATAGAATCATGTAGATAATTTCACCAGCTTTCCATTGATATAAAGAACATGAAGATCTGAGCTCTGGATCGAAAGATATGGCGATTTGAAGTTTTAGGGCAAAAACAGGCTCAAAACGGATCGGCGGGAAAAAAATTTGAATTTTCCCTCTTTTTGCATTTTGGAAATTTTTTCAAATTTTCCCTGCGCTCTGCCACTTGGATGACACATGTCAGGCTATGATCCATCTGTGGGCTCATCCTTTGAAAATTTCTTGCCACTTGGACATGTGGCATGACCTGATTCATTGGCCGGGGCAGTGGGCCAAACACTCCTTTTGGATTTTTGGTGAAACACTTAGCCAAATTTCCAACATTTCCTCCTCTGACACATGGCACGTTCTGATTCATCCGCGGGTCTCCTTGTCTCTTTTCAGCCATTTTGCCTTTTCACATCCCACGCGTCCCTCGTACTTTGCATACCTTTGTCCCAACTGTCCCGGACGAAAATCTCCTGCTTCGGATGATTCGGGTTTCCTTGTTCCTGTTTGCGGCTCTTTCACCTTTTCGCGTCCCACGCGTCCCTCGCATACTTTTGTCCTAGCTGTCCTGGACTTCCTAGGACAAATATCTCCGAACCACCCAAAATGGATCTGTTCTTGTTCTGTTTTGCGGCTCTTTCGCCTTTTCGCGCCCCACGTGTACTTTTGTCCCGATGTCCCAAACCACGCGAAACAAAGACTTAGATGATTTTTCTTGCTCTCGGCCATTTCGGCTTTTCACGTCCCTCATGTCCCGATGTCCCAACCGTCCCCAGACCGCTCGGGACAAAAGACTTAGCTGATTTTCTTGCTTTTTTCGGCCCCAAGCTTGGTACGACGAACCTCAGTATGACCCGAACCCTTCAGACCCGAAATGCTTTAAAACAGTCCTGCAACCTTATTTTTTGCATTTTTTCCATTTTCTCAACTTGTTGGGATTTCTTCTTGGATGGGAGAGTTAGAAAAAGGCTAAGGGGACCCCGAAAAACATGATTTGGGCCTCAAATCAATCTACTTGCTTGGGACTGAATAATTTGATGCATGTTATCAAAATTACCTTGAGGGGTGAATTTTGGATAACAATTTTGGTGACTCAGTGGGGTCATCTACCTGCTGGATGAAGAATGGCCAGCTACCTGAAGCATCCATTGGGCATGGAGTCATGAGTTGTAGCCTGCAAAATGATCTGAACTTTGAAAACCTCCTCTCTGAGCCACTTGGAAACCCACTGAAATGGATTGTGCAAGAGCAAGACCAGCACCACAAAAACTATGTACAAAACTGAAAATCATACATGTTCCAAATGGAACATGCAGAGTGTGCACAAGCACTTCTTTTAACGAAAGAAAATTCTACCTACTCTATTCTAATTGGAAGCAAAGGTGGGCTAAACAAACCCCGCAAATGGTTGTGCAAAATAGCTCCCTTTCTTCAAAATTGGAAACCATGCAATTGATTTGGCACTAACCATGGCTGATTGGATGAATGGAAAATCAACAAGAAGCTGGTCTTCTACCCAAATCATCAAGGTATCAACTGAAAACAAATCCAATACCTCTTTTAGTTTCTCTACATTTGGATTGAAGAGGTATGACAGCTGATCCTTGGTACTTTTTAGCTCACCCTCATGCTTAGAAGCAAGCATGACTGGTTATGACTTCTCCTTTGACTCCAATGAAGTCAAATACCTTATTGGGTAAGGTATGATCCATTTGATATGCCCATAGCTCTGATTTTCAACTCCAAGAATGGAGTTCTCTTGTAGACCCTCTTGAATGGATGATGTGGAAGCGATGGTAGAACCTTTCTGCCCTTTCTCTTCTTCCAATGAAGAACATGAAAGATTAAAATCTTCCAATCTTAGTTCCAAAGAGCTGCTATAAGATCCAGGCTGCTGCAAATGAATGCTCTCCTTCATGACAGCAGGCTCAAGTATTTGGGACGTGGAAGATGAAAGAAAGAATGGTGGAAACTCAACCGGTTCTTCTTTATCAAAACAATCCTCCAAATCTGACAGATAAACTACCTCATTGTTGTCCTACTGCAAATGCTCAACTTCCTCCATGGTGTCCTCTTGATCTGTAACTTGATCATCATGGTTTCTTTCATCCTCCAACATTGAGTTTGAGAGATCAAACTCTTCTTCAGCACTAGAACTCGAGAGAGATGAAGTAGAAAGAAGAACTAAAGGTTCTCCTATAGCCTGCTTTGTGCTCAAAGCCCTTGGATCTACAATTTTATCCTCCACAACTAGAATGTGCTCCTCTTCTTTTGGATTTGGAGCAGCTTCTTCCTCCTCTACTACTTGAAGGCAATCTTTCTCTTGATAGAACTCTTCTTCTAGCATGAAGTTTGTCAAGTCAAACTCTTCAATCTGCTACTCTAGAGGACAAGTTGGGACTACAAGATCTTCTTCAGAGCTTTCTTCCTCTATGGCTGATTGTGTAACTTGAATTGAATCAGCATTCCCTTCAAATAGAGTGCCAACATGGACACTACTTTCTGAGAAAACTGACTGCTGATCTGCTTCTTCTTTTTGCTCTTCTTCTGCTGCCACAAAATCAGTCTTAACCACCACCTGTTCTCCAACTCCAACCTCTTCTGAAGGCTTAACCATCAAGGGGATCTTTTTCATCCCAAATTTAAGAGCCCAACTCTTCAGACTTTGAATTTCTTCATCTTTGTTTGGCTTCTCTTTGTGTTGCTGTTTTCCTTGACTGACATTCTAATTTTTATCCTCCCAACTTGGATTTGGGAATGCAAGAGGAGAAGTGGATTGTAACTCAATTGATTTGGAAATTTTTCGTGGTGGTGGAGGAAGTAGAAAATCTTATTTCTTTGGAGGAGAGGGTATTTTTGTTAGCTTTTGTGGAGGGGATGACTGTTTGGAAGGAAAGGGGAAGGAAGAATTGAGGTGTGGTGGGAGACTAGGGAATGGAGAAATGGAATTAACTCTTGGGGCAGCATTAACAGGATTTAGAATTTGAAATTCCAAATGAGATGATCGCTTGAGTAATGAGGAAGAGAAAAACAGGATGATGGTGTAAAACTTACCCATTGACAAGGTTGTTCAACACCAATTTTATAGGCTTCTATCTCTGTTGTCCATTGTGCAAGTTGGGGCAACATCTTCATCATAAATTCCAGCTTCTCCTGAGGGCTGAAGTGTCTTGGAAAAGGGCCCCCCATGGACAAGGAGTCCTGAAACCAATTCTAAAAGCCTTCATTTGAGTTGGTGCTCTCGATTGCACAATTTTGCCTCCATCTTTTGGATTTTTTCCACAAAATCTGCATCTTCCATTTGATTGTCTTCATTGCATGCGTACCCTTGCTCTTGATGTGCTTCACAACCAAACTGACTTTGGTACTGCTGCTCATATGGGTAGACATGCTGATTTGGGATTTGACCAAAATGCTGATTTAGAGGATTTGTAAAACATGTTAGAGGTGTGATGTATTGCTGTTGTTGAAAATGTGAATTCCATGATGGAAATGAAGTCATGATTGCACAACTTCATGGAATGGAAAAGAATGAAAGAGATGGAAAGAAGGATGGATGGAAATGGATGGAAAACAGGTCTGCAACTTAGAGAATGAGTTGTTTACCAGATGGAGTCACCAGATGTGCTTTTGAAAGTGCCTCCAAAAGGCTGAATCTTTAACAGAACACACCAACCTATCAAAGATAAAGTGGAAGACCTCTAGGGTCCCACCGGGTGTGCCAAAACTATTAGTGTAGAATCACAAAGCACCACGGGTGTCTACAACTCTGAGTGCGATTGCATAACATGGAGCTTTTCCCAAGTGTGGGACCTTGCGAAATCAGAAAATCTCTCCGGATGAAGGCCGGTTCCTATTCCTCTGTTCAGATGCACACGAAAAAAAATGCAGAGGGTTTACTCAAAATCTAATCTAACTTGCCAAGGAGACAGGGTAAGAAGATGCATAAAAATAAACCTAAACTAACAAAGGTGATGCACCGAGGAATGAAGAACACCTATCTTGCCAATAAACACAAACCATTAAAATGTGATGCAAGATCATGCACAGATAACAAAATTTGTAGTGAAAGATCAGGAGGATGCAAATGAACACAGAGAGGGTTGAGAATCATCCACAAACATGCATTACTTGCTCTAAAGATTGATACAATACACTACAAAATGCCAAGAGGCAAAGTTGCATTACAGTTTTAAATGGGAGGTTTGAACTCCACAAATTCACTTGCCAAAGAGAAGAAGGGAGGGGCAAAACAAGAATGTCCAACGTTTTGAAAGAAACCCCTTCTTAAAATTTATAGGAAGAATGAGAGAGGGAAGAGGGAGGAAATCCAAAACAACCCCAACCACTTCTAGGTTGTGTTTAATTCATCTCATTATGGTGGTAGGTGAGAACCTTAGCAAAGCGGTGAACTATATTTTGCATTAAAGTTGGTTGTTGAAACGTCATTTCTGGCCATTACCACGTGCCAGAGATGTTTCTTAATTTTCTCTCTCCAAACTAAACCAAAATGCAAAAATAACCCTAGAATCATGTAGATAATTTCACCAGCTTTCCATTGATATAAATAATGTGAAAATCTGAGCTCTGGATCGAAAGATATGGCGATTTGAAGATTTAGGGCAAAAACAGGCCCAAAACGGATCGACGGGAAAAAAATTTGAATTTTACCTCTTTTTGCATTTTGGAAAAAAATTTCAAATTTTCCCCATGCTCCGCCACTTGGATGACATGTGTCAAGCTCTGGTTCATCCATGGGCTCATCCTTTGAAAATTTCTTGCCACTTGGACACGTGGCATGACCTGATTCGTTGGCCGGGGCAGCGGGCCAAAACACTCCTTTTGGATTTTTGGTGAAACACTTAGCCAAATTTCCAACTTTTCCTCTTCTGACACGTGGCACGTTCTGATTCATCCATGGGCCTCCTTGTCTCTTTTCGGCCATTTCACCTTTTCGCATCCCACGCATCCCTCGCATACTTTGCGTACCTTTGTCCCAACTATCCCGGACGAAAATCTCCTGCTTCGGCCAATTCGGGTTTCCTTGTTCCTGTTTACGGATCTTTCACCTTTTCACATCCCGCACGTCCCTCATGTACTTTTGTCCCAACTGTCCCGAACTACCTAGGACAAATACCTTCGAACCACCCGAAATGGACTCATGCCTTGTTTCCTCGTTGCCTAAAATGGCTCTTTCTCCTTTTCGCATCCCACGCATAGTTTTGTCCCTACTGCCTTAAACTCGTGAAACAAAGACTTAGACAATTTTTCTTGCTCTTGGTCATTTTGGATTTTCACGTCCCTCACGTCCCGATGTCCCAAATGTCCCGCGGACCGCCTGGGACAAAAGACTTAGCTGATTTTCTTGCTTTTTCGGCCCCAAGCTTGGTACGACGAACCTCAGTATGACCCGAACCCTTCAGACCCGAAATGCTTTAAAATAGTCCTGCAACCTTATTTTTTACATTTTTTCCATTTTCTCAACTTGTTGGGATTTCTTCTTGGATGGGAGAGTTAGAAAAAGGCCGAGGGGACCCGAAAAACATGATTTGGGCCTCGAATCAATCTACTTGCTCGGGACTAAATAATTTGATGCATGTTATCAAAATTACCTTGAGGGGTGAATTTTGGATAACAATTCCTATGTTTATATCAATGGTATCTTAAATGTGTGAAGCATTCCCTTCTTCAAACTCAAGCGGTGCCAGTGAAAGATCTAAAAATTCTTCTTTAGTTTCATAGATGTCAAGATCTTTGGTTGTTGAGTCGTAGTTCTTGATTTTACAATAAGAATCATAAAATAATTTTTCTAGAACAAATGAAGAGTGAAGGTTGTAGAAAAACCCATCTTGTTATGTAAAGGGGGTAAATGCTTATAAGTATGTAGGAACTCTAAAATGGCATCATTATTTTTTCTATATTAATATTTAATAATATAGGATCATCCAAACCTGCCTCCTATTTCAGTTGGGGCCTCTTCTTGACAAGAGGATCAGTATCTTATGGAGATGACAAAATCAACTTTAGGAAGCCCGTGAAAAGTATAATAACTTGTCAAGGTAACAAAAATGGCATTGAATAAATGGTTCTAGATCCTAGGAATGGACTCAATGGATATAAAATTAAAATTCTTAACTAAGTCCTAAGAAATTTTCTTATAGAGTTGAAATTGTTTGCCTTTGGTTTGGTAAAATTTTACCACATGACTCGTTATGAGGTAAGAGTCACCAAGGATTTATTGCCTCTAAATACCAAGTAAATGTGATAGGATAAGGCCAATTAATAAATCTTCATACTTAGTTGTATTATTGGTGCATTTAAATTCAAAAATAAATCTAAAAGGAAAAATCCTTCTTCCATGGGAAATTAAAACTATACTATACAAGCCCCTACCCCTGCAATGCATTTGGCCCCATCATAATACAAGGTCCATATATCACCTTTGGGGATAGAAGGTGGAATTTGACCATAACATATTTCAACCATGTTTACGTTAGCCACCATAGCTAAAGCATGTTGATTTTTTTCATTTTCAGGAAAACAAAGACGATACATGGAAGTTCCTTTTAGGTAAAATCATAGTACAAGAGGTAAATCCTTTTCGATGATGTTTATGATTTATGCGCTATTCTTTAAGGATACACTTTTAATTTCTAATTAAGTACCATCAGACGGATCGAGAACTCCTCTCCCTAATTCTGAAATCTTCTTTGCATATTTCTTGGGAGGGGATCATCAAGAGCTAAGAGGGCAAGCTTTGACTCGACATTAACTTTTTTGACCTAGTTTTTCACTTTTTATAAAGTGGTAGGTGTTCGCAGATCATTTGTAGGAAAATCATGATGAACAAGGATGCCTAGAAATATCTTAACATTGGCTTAAAGTATGTTGAACTGGTTAGGGCCACCTTTGGCAATGAACCCCTTCCTAGATGTAAGAAGTGATTTTTTTACAACACCGTCAAAGGGATTGATTTCATTCGATAGTGAATCCGTGACTATCCCAAGATCATGTTATAGTTTGTTTCATGATCTATGACATATATTTTAGAGAGGATGGTCTTCGGACTAAGAGTTATTTGAAGTGTCCCTAGGACTATTATATCCACGAAGAGTATTTTGAGTGTAAGAGTAGTTGGTTTCACCATATCAAAGTTTCTACAATAGTGAGAAAGGGATAATGTTAACAACTTCCCCATAATATACCATAACTCATTTTACCAAATTGTCTTATATCCATATTTGAATATGGAAAGAAAGATCCCCTCTCCTAGAAATTTTCACATCTATGGGTAATTGGTCTAGATTAGAGAAAAACCCACATATCTAATTGTAGTACATGGGGAAAACATGTCCATGCCAATGTGGTTAACTTGTGCCTTTAGCAGAGGTGTAATGTAAGATAAATTTCCAAGCCTCTGTGAAACCCAAGAGCATAAGCCAATGGGTTGGGAAATTATTTAGAAGATTTGGATACGAAATGAGAGAAAATGTTTTGGCTATATTAGTGAAAATATCATAATTCCCTCTTTGTTTAGGAATCACGTTGTTTTATACCTAAAAAGAGCATGTAATGAGGAATTAGGAGGTTGGTACTCCTTGGTCCTCATAACAATATTTACCTCTTGCTTAGTTCTCAATTCCATGAAACCAATCATGCATGATTTCCTAACATACCTAAATGCAAGGCCACATCAAGGTCAACCACATTAGAGATTGAAGATTCAACATCATGGTTTTTGATCGAGCTATAACATGTTGTTGTTGTTTCATGGTGTTTGTTGTTAAGGTTGAAGTGGTGGAAACTATTGCTGTTGCTATGGATTATTGACTTATATGTTATTCAAGATGACATTAAACTCGATGGTTTGGGAAGAGGTTTTGGTAGATACCTAGATGGTAATTATAGGGAGTAATGGGTTCCATCGAGCCGCAGGTTTATCATTAATAATCGATGCCCTTAAAATATGCTCATGGAAGGATTGCCTTTGGTTTTTAGTAAGGCATTGGACAAGCCTCGTTGTATTCCTTACATGTTGTAGTATCATGCCCTCTAACCCTATGGAGCAAGCAAAATAAGTTAAGGTCGTAACTTTGGGTCTGCGTGATTTTTTTGTTCTACAATGGCTAGAAGTTTTAAATTTTTTAGGATAACCACGGTTGGGGCCAAAATTGTTTTGGTACTAGACTTACCTATTCTTATTACGAAATGGTTGTTGTTTCTCATTCGGGTTGTAGTTTGGATTCATATTAAGAGCCTAGTTAAAATTGACTACATTAATGGTGGGATGATTTTTGTTGGTAAAAACATTCCCATTGTAGTTATTATTTTTGTTACTATTGTTTGGCTAGTTCATAGTGTTCTTAGTCGCCAATTGTTAGAACATACTATTAAGTGTAGATTGAGAAACAGGGACGGAAGCCTGTGTAATTTTATTAATCTCAATCAACTAAAAAATTACAGTGAATAGGCTGCAATATTTATAGATATTGCACAGCCAAATACATCCGGGAGAATGAGTTGCACAGGTGCAACCAAATGCCAGAATAAACAAGCTTCCAATAACATCCGGGAAGCAACAATTACATAAAAACAAATATATTGTTTAAAACAATATAACAGTATGCATACGACAAATATGGTTGATTAACCATATAACAAAATAACAATTTATTATTTAATTAATAAAATTAAATAATTAAACTATGCATAATTAAATATTAGGATAATAAAATTTATCCTAACATTCCCCCCCTTAATTGTGCATTGTCTGAAGAGATGAGGAGAGAAATGCTCTGAACAACTCGAACTTGTCACGTGCAAGTGACTTTGTGAAAATATCGCTCGTTGTTCAAATTGTTGACAAAATCAAGCCGATGTTGTGCTTCAACACATGTTCGCGTATGAAATGAACCTGAACTTCAATGTGCTTTGTTCTCTCGTGAAAAACTGGATTGCGAACAAGTTTGAGAACACCTTCATTGTCAACATACATGGTGGTCGGTTTGTCCTGTGGTATTCCAAGTCCTTCCAGTATGCGACGTAGCCAAATCGCTTCACGCATGCCTTTCTCCGTAACGATACTTGGCTTTTGTGGAAGAGCGAGAAACAAAGTGTTGTTTCTTACTTCCCCATGATATTGGTCTAGATCCCATAAAGAATACAAATCCGGAAGTGGATTTTCTATCATCAATGTTACCTGCATGATCTGAATCCGAATATCCAGTCAAGAAGAAGTTTTCATTCTTCTTGTATTCTAGACCAAGATCCACTGATCCTTTGAGATATCTCAAAATGCGCTTTGCTGCTTTCCAATGACAAATTTTGGGTTCCTGCATGAACCTGGATAGATAGCTCACTGCAAAGCTGATATCCGGTCTAGTGTAGGTCGTAAATGAGACTCCCAATCACCGCCGATAGAGAGTGGCACTTACCTCAGAGATGGATCTCGAACGAGATAATCGTAACTGTTCTCCATAGGTGTAGCAATTGGTGTGCAATCCATCATCCTAAACTTCTTGAGTGTTGTCTTGGTATATTTCATTTGAGAAACAAAGATATGATTCTCTTTTCGCCATACTTCCTAGTCCAAGACAAAGAGTGCATAAGCCCGAGATCCGTCATGTCGAATGATCGCTTAAGATCTTTCTTTGTTTCATCAATCATCTTCACTGAACTGCCAGTGATGACTAGATCATCGACATAAACTACAACAATCACCATCTCCCCCCCTTGCTTTTTGAGGTAGAGATTGGGATCGTATGGATTTCTGACGAATCCATGTTGTACGAGATGCTCATCAATCTTGATGTACCATGCCCGGGGTGCCTGTTTGAGGCCATACAGAGATTTCGAGTCCGCATACCTTTTTTCTTGACTGTGTACAACATATCCCTCAAAGTTGAGTCATGTAGACTTCTTCTTGTAAATCTCCATTCAGAAGGCACTTTTACGTCCATTTGGTGAACTTTCCATCCAAATCAGCAAAGCTAGAGCAAAGATCATCCCGATCGTTTTGATCTTAATGTGGGAGCAAATGTCTCCTCATAGTCAATGCCTTCTTTTCGTATGCACATTTTGCTACAAGTCTTGCTTTGCACTTGTCCACCGTCCCATCTCGCTTTGTACTTAGTTTTGAATATCCATCTCGCAACCAATGGGTTTCTTCCCTGGTGGAAGATCAACAAGTTGCCAAGTGTTATTCTTCATCACTGATTGATATTCAGAATCCATGGCATCTTTCCAAGCTTTTGACTGTAGGGCTTCCTGGACTGTAGAGGGCTCGTCTGATTCAATAACTCTACTCATCAAAGCAAAGTTAACTTCTTCTCTTGCTTTACTGCGAGTCCGTGGTCCAGGGGTGGATGTATCCGGTGGAGCATCCAATCTTGCATCTCGTAATGTACTTGTACACCATTTAGGCATACGTTGACCTGTTCCCATGGGTTGTGGTTCTATCTGATCAACACCATCATCCCCATCATCACTTTCATCTTCTGAGGGAACATTAGCTTCAATTTTTACAACTGGTGAAAAATCTACATCTTCATGAGTCCGGAGGAGGAGTCTCTGCTTCCTTCTTCTCAAAAAACTCAACATCTCTGCTTGTGTAGACTTTTCTGGTCTTAGGATCCATCGCCAGATACCCAAGAGTCTCTTCACTGTATCCAATGAAGATGAGATTTTGTGACTTCATGTCCAATTTCTTTCTGTTCTGTTTGGGTATGTGCATGTTGGCTTTGCACCCGAATACTCTGAGGTGTGCAATGGATGGTTTCCTTTTTGACCATGCTTCTTGTGGTGTAATTCCATCAAGAGCAGTTGTGGGCGCTCTGTTTAACAAATACACTGTTGTTTTTGCTGCTTCTGCCCAAAATGTCTTTGCAAGTTCGGAATCATCGATCATGCATCGCACCATTTCCATGATAGTACGATTTCTTCTCTCAACAACACCATTTTGCTGCGGTGTGTGTGGAGGAGGCATTTGTCGACGAATCCCGTGAGTTTGTAGGTAGTCTCTGAACTCATCACTGGTGAATTCCCCTCGATCCGAGCGGAGAGTTCTCGATGTGATGACCAGCTTTTTTTCTCAACCGCCACTTTGAACTTTTTTGAATGTTTCAAAGGCTTCACTTTTCTTGTGAAGACAAAAAATCCACATTTTCGTGAATAGTCACAACACAGAGCATGAAGTACTGGAACCCTGAATGACTTGGCTGCATCGGACCGCACAGATCGGTATGAACCAGGTCAAGTTTACCATGAGCTCGAAAAGTACTCGTTTGGAATGAAACTCTGTGTTGTTTTCTCCAAGCTAAAGTGAGGACACTTGTCTGTATCCTTCTGAAGAGATGGTAGCCCATGTACCATATTACACCGGCGAAGTGTTTCGAGATATTTGAAACTTACATGACCAAATCTCCGATGCCACAACTGAGCTGAGGTGGAGTTTTTAGCCACAAGTGCTTGATCATTTTTGTGAATGAAATCAAGTTGAAACATTCGTCCCACATTTGAGGCTTTTGCAATTATTTTCGAGCCTCTGGATTTATCTCGAATCAAACACATTTTCTTGCCGGATTGACTATCAAAGTCAATTTTCAGGTTGTGATCTAGGAGTTGACTGACCGAAAGAAGGTTTTTGTCACAACCTGTGGACATATAGAACATCCGATAGTTTGCATTTACGTGAACCAAGGGGTAGAGAAATGTTTCCAATCCCTCGAATCAGTATATGAAGAATCATCTCCCAACGAAACATGATTTTTGATGGCGTGTCCCTCATTGAAATAAACCAGCCTCGCGGGTGGGCGGTCATGTGTCGAGTGGCTCCCGAATCAACATACCAGACGTCACTAGATGACGTGGATGGTTCACTTGATCGAGCAGTGAACAAGAAGTCTTCATTATCTGACTGTTCTTGTTGCTCAACAATATTACCTTGCTGGTGGGGTCTTCTTTTCCAGTTCCCCTTTTTCTGCCCGTGATAGTTGTTTGAATGTCCCTTGTAAGTTTGTTGTTGTTGTGGTCCAGAATTGCTTGATGAACCTTTCTTATATGTGTTAAACCAACATTCTTGCAAGTCATGTCCTCTTTTGCAAATTGGACATCGCTTCTTTTGTTGATTGTCCCCATGATACTGATTCTGATGTGGGGACTTCTGATAGGATTTAGGTTTTCCTTTACCTTTTCCTTTCCATTTTTGATGTGAAGACAGTGCCTGCTCCTCTTCATCATCCTTGTTGTGCATTGCTTCCTCTTGTTGCAGTAGGTTTACTAGCTTGTCAAAACTAATTGCAGATTCGACAAGTTTAGAGTTGTGACAAAAATGCGGTAAGAAGAGGGGAGAGCTCTCAGAACAATGGGAACGAGAGATTCATCTTTGACCTCTTCTCCTAGGGCTAGAAGTGAAGCCCTCAACTCTGCAACTCTTCTTAGGAAGGCTTCAATTTTCTCATTCTATTTGAATTTCAATGTATGTAATCGACTCGCAAATTGAGTATGACATTCTTGTTCTTGGCCTCATATATTGTGCTCAGCTTATCCCAAGCTTCTTTTGCTGATGTGGCATCTCGAATGTGGGCTTGCACATCGTCAGATACTCCAAACAAGATGATGAGTTTTGCTTTCTCGATCTCCGCTCTATCAAATTGTCGTTGTTGTGTTGCATCGCTTGGTGATTCGGTTAGAGTACCACCACAACAGCCGATTTCTTCAAACTCAAGTTGTGTCTTGATTTTTGTCTTCCAAGCAAAGATAGTTGCTTCCTCCGAGCAATGTGAATCCGGAAGAAAAATTTGGGGGCATTGGTGCCCATTTTGCAGAGATCACCGATGTGGTTTGGCTCTTATCACCTGTATTAGGTCTCCCAATCTATATACCGTCAGTCCGATATACCGAACCTTTCTATATACGCGCCCTTCCGATATACCCGTCGGTACGTGGAAGAAGCTCGCCCTTTCTATATACCCGGCGGTACGTGAAAGAGGCGTTAACGTACGTGAAAGAATTCAATACGTGGTACCAAGACAGTACTGATGGGGTCTGTGTGATTATTGACACCGGCTCAAAGAAATATCCTCATACGCGCGCGTAACTTCGCTATATACTCGGATAATTTCTCAGTCCGGATTTATGTCTTGCAATCGTTCACAGACGGATGGGATGGTTCATAGTGTGTGCACTGTGACCTTATTACTCCCCGTCGATTTATAGGGACGATGCCTGACGACGACATTGTTGCAGCTATATTAGGCATTAAGTGCAGTAGTAGTCGCGACGGCTTTACCCGTAAGCGCTTCCCAGAGGCACTGTATATACCGAACGCTGCGAATGAGATCTAGGATCTCGTGAGTGTTACAGAACCAATTTTACTATTTTTTATTACAATTCTGCCAGTTTCTGAGCAGTTACAAAGTTTTGCAGTTGACTATGGCAACCTGCAAATTAGTACAATATGCAGTACAATTTGAATAACAGGCAAAAAATTTCAGTTTCGGGGTCCTGGTGACCTCCTGAGCCCAATACGACCCAAAATGCTAAAAATTGCAAAAAATAGCTGAAAATGCAATTTTTAGATGGGTCTCCTTTTGCAAAAAATGTCTGGAATGAAAAAACAGACCAGATGGGAGAAAATTTTTTTACCCTAAATTAGGGATTTCTCCGCTAAATTTAGTTAGTTGTAACTAAATTCAAAAAAGTCTGCTAAATTTAGCAGTTCCGCCAAAAATTCCGCCAGATGCAAAAGGAGAGTTTTTGAGTGTTTTTTGTGGGATTTGATCCTCAAACCTCTCACTCCCAAGGCGCATGCACTAACCAACTTGCCCACTTGGGGCGCTTGGACTATGAAAGGAAGGAATTTGTATTTAATGATAAGTAAAATTGACTTACCTTTAAAAAAATGCGACTTGGTGAGGCTCCACATGGCGCATGCTGGTGAAGAGGCGGTTTAGGGTTTTCTTATTGCTCCAAATACGGATCTGAAGCTTTGTTGTTGTTTATTTGCCTTTGTATGGCCGCATTTGGCCGCATTTCCTCGCTTGCTCAAAGCCGCATTTTTTTCTCCACGCATGATTTGCTTGTACAGCCGCATTTTTTTGTATGGGCGCCGATATTCCTTCCTTGGCCGCATGTTTTTTGGCTTGCCGCATTTTTTTTTTCTTTGATTTTCTTTGATTCTTTCTTTGATTCTTGCTCAATGTATTATGCAGGTCGCGGATCTGAGTAGGGGCGTTGTTTTTCCTTGCTTGGGCGCGTCTTTTTTTGCCGTTGTTCTTTGCATGACAGCTGCGGTTTCCTTTGGCCGCATTTTTCTTTGCTGTTCTTCCTTTTGGCTGCTGTTTTTTTTAGCTTGATTACTATCTAAGCACGCATCAAATGCTTCCTTGTCAGTCAATGGAGACAGAAGAAAGACACGTTTTCTTGCTCAAAAAAATGTTTTTTATCTTGTGCAAGCCGCGCATGGGCGCATTTGCTAAAAAAAAACATTTTTATCTCCTTCCACTGTATATATATATATATATATATATATATATATATATATATTGTATAGGTCCTTTTGGCGCCTCCTCCTTCTCCTTTTTTTATTATTCTTGCTCAAGCACTGATTCACTTTTTTTTTCCAATTCACTTGTTTGTTGTTCACAGTGCACTGGTATTACATGACCTCCAAAACAAGCAAAGCTACTTCCAAATACAGTAGAGACCAAATAATGTAGAGAAAAAACCTTTATTGGAAAAAAATTTATTTAGTATTATTTCCAATACCTGTAGCAAATTTTTCCTGGTGCTGAGTGCACCAGTGCAAAAAAAAATTTGCCTTCCAAGCACCTGGAAGGAACAGGAGGATGTGGGGGAGGCAGGGATGGGGCTGGGAGTTTGCACGAGGCTGCACAGGCTCTCAAATGCTGCAAACACGTCTCCAATCTCCTCTCTCTCTGCTGCTCTCTCTTCCACACCTTCACAGGGCCAGATTCTCGCTCTGGTACCAAATGTAGATTGAGAAACAGGGACGGAAGCCTGTGTAATTTTATTAATCTCAATCAACTAAAAAATTACAGTGAATAGGCTGCAATATTTATAGATATTGCACAGCCAAATACATCCGGGAGAATGAGTTGCACAGGTGCAACCAAATGCCAGAATAAACAAGCTTCCAATAACATCCGGGAAGCAACAATTACATAAAAACAAATATATTGTTTAAAACAATATAACAGTATGCATACAGACAAATATGGTTGATTAACCATATAACAAAATAACAATTTATTAAATAATTATTAAACTATGCATAATTAAATATTAGGATAATAAAATTTATCCTAACATTAAGTTCTTATAATGTTTATTTTATAATTAAATTATTTAAAATATATTTTATGTCATATATGCATTTGATTCAATCGTGAATTTGATGGAAAGAAGTGAGGAGTTTGGAGATTTTGGACTATGTAAATATGCTTCTCGTAAATTTTAGTTTCCATGGTTTTTTGCCCTCAGAGGTTTTCCACCTGGTTAATGTATTTATTTAAGTTTACATTGTTTGATAAATGTTATAAATATAGTTTAATTAGTTAACTAACCTTCATACCTCAAACTTGACATGGTACCACATTGTGTGTATTTAATTGCTATAAAAGTTATTTAATGGCACGTGAAGTATTCTCGGTGTTACGGATAAAAGATAAGGGTAAATTTATGTGAAATATTTTATTATTTTCATATAGTCTCTAAGGTGTGTGCAAAGTGAAAATAAAAATGAAGGGTAAAAAGCAAGTAAAATCAAAATTAGAAGGTCTCCCACAAAGAGACAACCCTTGGGTAAAAAGCAAGTAAAATCAAAATATTTTTAAGTTTGTAACCAAGTGAAAGTGGCCCATTCATGTTTTATCCCATGTGGCCCCTGGTTGTCCCCTACATTACCGACACAACAACCGGGAAACTTCAAAAATCTTTGTGAGAGGGTAGAAAATTTATTTACCATATCTAGACTATACAAAAGTTGTATGCTCATGGGTAATGAATAATAGATTAACTTTCACCCATTAATAATTGTTTCATGGCCGCATTTCTTTATTCTATTTCATTTTTGTATATATTTGTCCCACATTGATGTATTGTTGTTGTAGCTTTTGTTTGATTAACTATCTCAGCTCCTCCCTTGTGATCTCGGTCATGGTGATTTGTCAAAGTTAAATAATGGTTGATACATAACAAGTTGAAGGCATTGATAAATTGGCTGAGCTAATGATCTAAACATATAAGGAGCTAGACTCCAATTTTTTAATTAAATACCTATATATATATATATATATATATATATATATATTATCATTTATTATAATTCCTTTTATCTAATAGTAAAAATAGTGTGAATGCTTTTAGTGTGAACAAAGAAATTTTTTATGTTTCTTTTACGAAATAAGAAATAATGAATTTTTTTATGACATGAAAAGTGAATCGTACCTTTCTTGCAAAACTTAAAAAAATATTTCACTTACATTTCAATAAATTTGCATTATAATCAAACTAATATGTTGTTTGTATAGAAAATTTGGTTGACATGTCTAATTTCGATGTAATTAAGGAAAATTTATCGACATATGATTGACATGTTATGAACAACGATAGGGGGATTGTTTTTAAATTCTTTTTGTAATGTTTTTCCTCCATAAAACCTAATTTATTATCGAAAATTTGATCATATAAATTGTCGTAATAATCTTGGTTTTTCTTACAAAGAGTTGATTTTTGTCAATTTCAAAGGAAAAGTAAATTATAAATTGTGCTTGGCATCGATGGGCGCTACCCCTCGACCCACCCTATATCATAACAGGAGCATGCCTGGGCGGTACCCCCAAATTTCATGAGGGGCACGCCCTCGACCCCACCTGGGCTGCCGCCTGAGCCCCCGCTCCCGATCCTGTGTTTAGTACCTTATGTGAACAAAACCTCACCTTTGTGTTTAGTATTGAATTAAAAATAATAATTTTCTTTCATTCAAAATTAAAATATAGTTTAATATTATTCAAATATAAATGGTTTATTAAGAATGAACTTGATATCACTATAGCTGAAAAAATTATGTGTTTTGAAGATTTTGCTTTGGTTTTTCTTATTATTTTACTCAAAAATAGAACTATTGTTCTTTTTTGGTTTGTAATACTGAGATCATTTCTTTAGGATCATGTATGACATGGCTTAAACTTACCACCTATGAAATGTGTAAAGGGTGTTTACATGGTAAGCTATCACCAAAAACCCTTCCTCAATCATTTATTGAAGCAAACTTCACATAAATCCATGGGATGTGTCCACAGTTAGTGGATCATTTTTCAGTGAATGTTGTGATTATTCTTGTATGATTTGATTATTTGTTCGATATATTATCTATCAGTCTTATCACCTTTTTTAAAGGGCTTAGAATAGATAATGAAGATATATACATTGTTGATAAAATATTTCTAATTTTTAAATTAGTATGTGATTACTAAAAATATTATTATATGCATATCAAATGACACTTGGGGACACCTTTGTGTTTGTATTAGAGACGTCCAATACTGATTGCATCTAATATATATTTTACAAGAGTAATATGTTGAAATTTTTCAACATATTTTAACATGGTTAGTTGTTAAGCATATTGTTATGTTAGTTGTTATACAACTAGTGTTTAAATTTTATAGATGGTTAAAAGTGAAATCAATAATGATTTATATTATGCTTATTATGATTTCATATGGATATTATGACTCTAACCATGCTGATGTTATGTTGGATATAAAATATACATCTAGATTTTTGTTCAAGTTTTTTGGTGCAAGTGTCATTACTTAGAACAAAAAAGAAACAAATAATCTCCATTCCTTCTATCGAGGCGTAATATAGAATTCCAATGGAAGCAAAGTGAAGAAGTAATGTGGTTGAAGTGACTATTGGAAGAGATACACATGGAAGCTAAAAGAAGTATTCCCTTATATGTGATGGCCATAGTTGTATTGCTCTTGCTAAAGAATCAATTTCAACATTAGATAACGAATCATATAGATGTTCATATGCTCATCATCCGAGAGAAGATCCTTTATGGTGATATAAATCTCCAAAGTACTACTTATTTGAAGATCAAACTCTAGTTATGTTTACGAGCCATTGTGTGCTATAAAATGATGCATGTTTTGTGCGCTGTTTTACCTTCCGTGAGTTTCCACCGAGGGGGAGTTTTTATGGAAATGTCACCTCCTAATGGCCAACCAATTGATATCTCCTTCTCCTCTATACTGCTCCATTTGTAAAACATATTAAAATAGGTTCTTATGATCTTGTGTAAACTTATAACTCTAATTTTACTGTACATGCAGACAACGTGTTGCATCTATTTATAAATGAGGTCCTTGTGTTATAAAAGGATCCTAGAGATGCAATTTTAAGAATTTTCCATGAGAAACTATGGGTTGTAGTCTCACAAATCATGCTTAGCCTAAATTATAACTTCTAATTTATGGATTCCAAATCCTTTTGTTTAAAAATGTAAGTTGAGCATGAAGAAGGTGTTATAATTCTTTCAAAATTGATATGCTATCCTAAACCTTCACTAATGGTTTATGGATTTGTAAATCCTATTGTAAAAACATGTAATGTTTGTGTTGTCCAAATTTTGCACCCCTTGAATTTTTTTACAACTTGCAGAATCTAGACTTGAGCGGCTCGAGGGCATCTTGATGAATAGACTAGAAAGTTTCAATAAGTAGTGTATTGATAGTAGACCGATCCAATGAAAAATAAAATTGGTGAGCTCGGGATTTACAAAGTGAGTTAGGTGAACTCGGCGAGTCGGGTGATCTCGGTGAATTACGGCGAGTCGGGTGAGATCAACGAATTACAATGATTCGGGTGAGCTCAACAAATTACAACAAGTCGGGAGTTTTGGTCCCCACCCAGAATCAAAGGATGCTACCATCCAAGTAGCATGTCATAGTTCTACTGGCCAATAACAGTGCAGTGCGAGATGAACCGGGATGACAAGTAGCCGAGAGTGCGGGAAAAGGAAAAGGCATCGGTAGCAAGTACAAAATCTACCAAGCGATAGCATAAATTTTTTCTACCGGTCGACTACATGAGTACAAATGCTACGGTCAATAGCAAGGAAAGGTGGTGTGTAGGTCAACTTGGTAATGAAGCAATGTGGTGAGTTAGTGAATGATGATGGCGGTATGGATGCTATCAATTGGTAGCATGAAATAGTGCTACCGACCAACAATAGGAATAAAGGAAAGAAAGAGCTACCGGTCATCACCAAATAGAAATGCTTCCGGTCCAAAATAGGAACATAATGCAACTGGTCGGTTGCACATTTGACACAATGCAATATAAGGTAGCTCAACAATTGTATTAATGAGGAATGACACCCATATCTCTTCTACAACCAAAGTACCATTGGGAAACACATTTGTAATGTGGCCCATTCCTCTTTTTAGAACTTTTAATGTAGGTTTTTGGTTGGTGGCAAACCTTTTTATATATAATTCAAAAAATTGCTCATTTAAAGGGTTATCTTCTAGATGAGCTTTGAGAGGCTCTTTCTTGTAACGACACCATGCCAAAATGGTGGCCAAATTCCCATGAGTTCTAGACCTCAAATCTAGTCTCTGTAATGTAATTTCACACCTTCTGCCATGAATATAATGGAATTGTGCATATTTTAAGTAGTAGAATCTATTTTGTGGCATGTTTTGTCTTCCCTAACTTATTTTATTTTCAGTCTTGCCTTTCCATTCATTTTTGGCATGTTGTGTGTATCTTTTTCTTCTTTTTGTGTCTTCAATGCATGGACGAGTGATTTTACATGGTTCTCGAATTATGGAATGTTTATCTACCTCGCTCTCCTAATTTTTCTCTCTTTCCTTCCCCTTATAGAGAGATCTCACCCCCTTTGGGGGCTATCAACCCCTTTTAGCTGAGGATTTCCCTTTTCTGCATCTTCTTCTAACCTTGGTCCCTAGACATGTTTAGTTTAAGATTTGATTTCTACATTAGGAGTAATTTTAGCATTAGATTTAGGTAAAGGAATCGTCCTTCTCTAGATGTCTGTCTCATTTGTAAGGTCCCACAACATGGAGACAGTCTCATGTTGCCTCAAAATCCTAGGTTGTCTATGACTCAGGGAAGGGTGTAGTTTTCTGTTCCAATAGTTTTGGCACACCCAGTGGGAAAAAATTGAGTCAGATTTTACATTGTATTTCATTTCACCATCCTGTTCATATCTTCATTTCACCAAGTTTGATGTGTTCTTGATGATATTTCAGCCTTTGGAGGTATTTTCAATCATATCTAGATACTCCACTATTCCAATAAACCCATTATATCATCATTAGACCTTTCCCTTTCCTTACATTCGATTCTATTCATCATTTCCTTTTTTTCGGTCTTTCCATTTTCTTCTTTCATGAATTTTTGCAATCACGACTTCATTTGCTTCTTGGAAGTCTCATTTTTAGTAGTAGCACTAGTTCCCTCCATCCCCATACTTTCAAAATCCTCCTCTAAATAAGTCTTATGAGCCTTATCATGAGGAATATGCATATCAATCAAACCCTACTGATATTTATGGTTATCCTGTTAACCATGGTGCTTTTTAAGGACATGGATATGTTGATCTTCAAATGCAGATTCAAGAGATGGAGGAAACATTGCTACAAGGGGAGGAGGCATGTAACATCATAACATCTAAACTACCTAGTATAAAAAAACCTTGTATATGGGGTAGAACTCTACTTAGTTAGTACAACCATAAACAAAAGCTAGAGATATTGACAAAAAAACTAAGTGTAATGGTTGAAACTTTGGGTGTATTGTTGCATTCAATTAAAAAGAAGAAGGATACTACAACTATTTGTGAAGAACCTTGTCATTGGGTTAATACTTCACCGTCATCAGGAAAACCTATCTTTTACCATTCTTAACCTACAACATATCAACTTGAGTTCCATATCCCTAAATTTGTACCCGCTGCCCCCATTGTGGATTCCACTTCTCCATCTTCTTCCCTTCCATCCCACCTTCAATTCTCTTCCCTCTTTTCTTCCAATTCCCGTTCCTCCATACGAATATTTGACACCTCCCCTTCCACCTCAACCATTGAAAAAATTATTTAAATCCAAGCAAACCCCTCCTCTTGCATTCCCAAACCCATTTTGGGAGGAAAAAGATCAGAAAATCAGTCAAGGAGGGAAGCAAGTTAAAGATCTCGAGAGAGAACAACTTATGTAAAAATTGAAGGATTGGGATTTAAATTTTGATTCCAATAAGATTCCATTGCTATTTAAACCTTTAGAAAAGGTTGGATCTCAAGAACAAAAGGTGTAAGATGATTTTACAGAAGAGTAAGAATCAATTCCAAAAGAAGAGGAGCACATGGAGGATAACATCAAGGAAGAACATGCCCAAATGAGTCTTCATGAAGGAAAAATAAAATAGTTTGATCTTACAAAATTCATGTTGGGTGATGAGGAGGAATATGAAGATGATGACACCATTGTAAGATCAGAAGTCATCATGGAAAAGGAAAAATTTGAAGAAAATTTGTTTACGCAAGAAGAACAAGGTACATATAAGTTTGCAAACAAACACATTATGGAAATTCCATAGTATTTCCCCATCCATCAGGATGAAATTCAAGAGAATGGGAAAATCACAAGGATCAACCCATTGGTTCCCAAATCCCCTTGCCTAATCAAGTATCTGACTAGCTTGGAGCTAAAATCGAGTTAGAACTAGTCACGCTCCATTCAGAGCATGAGGATGAGCTTCAACACACCAAAGGTCAACAACAATACCTCATAGATCTAAATACAGAATAAATAAAGGAGATATTATTTTCATTTTTGTTGATACTTTGAAAAGGGTGAGAAATAAGATTCATATTAGATTTTCACTCTTACTAAAGGCCATGTTCACAACCAAATCAATTACATGGTCTCAATTTGTAAGAAAGGGAAGCTATTTCTCCCTGCATATTTTAGGTTTTGTTTAGATTTTTTTGCCTTTGGTTATAGTAGGGTAGTGTGGGTTTTTTTTTAGAAAAATAAGTGCCTATGCATATTTTACACGCTCCATTTAGGGCATATATGATTTTCCTTTCGTACATAGTTTTTGGTTCATGGAAAAATCAAATTTTGGGGAAAATTTCAGAAGTACATCCTTCAGCCCCAAGATATTAGTTATAGTTAAAAACCCTTGGTGCCTCTTCCTTAGATAAATTATATAGTTGGAGGAGATCTTAATATATCTTGAGCTCCACAACTCATTTCAAAGCTAGTGGTGAACAAGTAGTTTGAGTTCGAGATCAAGTTCACATTGATTCAAGAGACAAATTTTCAAAGGAAAAGATCAGTTTCTTCAAGGTTAGACTTGACTACATGCCCAATGGATGCTTCTAGGAAACTAGTGTCTTTATTTAGTGAGAAGATAGATATCCCTTGGGGTTGCCAAAATTTTATCCAAAATTTACACCCCTTGCAAAATTTTACAACTTTTTAATATGGACTTGAGCATTTTGAGGGCATCTTGTTGAACAAACTGGAAAGTTTTAGTCAGTAGTGTATTTCTGACAGACCAATATAACAAACAAAGAGAATGGGTGATCTTGGCAAGTTGTGGTGATTCGAGTGAGCTTCGTGAGTTGCGGGGAGTTGGGTGAGCTTGGAAAATTGTGGAGATTTGGGTGAGCTTAGATAATTACAAGTGAGTCGGGTGAGCTCGACGAATTACAGAGAGTCACGTGAGCTCGGTGAATTGCAGTGAGCAGGAGTTTTGGTCTCTACTGGTAGCATCAAAGGATGCTACTGGAGAATAGTAGGAACAGGGATGGGCTAGGTCAATGAGCGAAGGGAGTGCAAGTGAGAAGGAAAAGGTGTTGTTAGTAGGTACGAATGTTACCTTCTAGTAGCAGGAAATTTTACTATTGGCCAACCGCAAAAGTATGGATGCTACCAACTGGTAATAAGGAAAGGTGGTGTGTAAGTCGAATCGAAGCGGAGTAATGTAGAGAGTTAGTGAATGATGATGATGGTATGAATGCTACTGGTTGGTAGCATGAAATAGTGCTCTTGACCAACAACATGAACAAAGGAAAGAAAGAGCTATTGGTTGTCACCAAATAGAAATGATACTGGTCCACAACAAGAACATAATGCAACCATCCTGGTTTCACATTTGACACAATGTAGTAGTAAAAGGTAACTCAACAATTATATTAATGAGGAATGTTACTGTATGCACCCAAAATTACATGTACTACATTGTCAAAAATAATTACAAAAGACCCCAATGATGATTCATGTCCTTTTAGAAGGTGTTCAAGCTCCTAAACCATTTTTAGTGTATATTTGTAGCCTAAACATCCTTTTTCAACTTTTTCATGCTTTCTTCTAGCTTCCCACTTCATTATGTGCATTTTTTTGGCCTTTAGTACAGGATTGCCACCTTGCACCTGGTGGTGGTTTTGAAACCTGTCACCCAAGTAGGGAGGTGGTCCTGTGCACTTTTTCTTAGAATCCATCATGTGAAATTTTAACACATGATGCTTCACTTAACTTAAATTTTAGGATGCATTTGTGAACCAAATTTCCTAAAAATAGTCTTGATTTCTTAGTTTTCCTTCCCTCTTCTATTTTAAAATAGATTTAATTAGTTTAAATTACCTCTTCACCCAATGATTTGGCACTCCAAGGTTGCCTTGTGCATGAAGGCACATCCCATCCAATTCCTATATATTCCATGTTTGTATTCAAGCAAAGGGCCTAAGAATTTTGTGTATCTTGCATAGTATTACTGCCACAATCCTGCTAGAAATTACATAGCCAAGCTCTGTTCACTTGTGTTATCTCTCTTCCACCTGCATTGCAACCAAAATGCATTGAAGATTCCATTGCTCAAGCACCTTCTCCTGCTACTACCTTTGCATTCCCAATTCCTTGGAATCATATGGACACAAAGAGAAAGAAAGGGACAAACTGAGGGGATAAATTAATACATAGTTGGATTTACCGTTGTTCTATGAATTCTAGGTTGAAGTTGTTGTTTGAATTCCTTCATTGCTATAATTTATCATTGTTACATCACATTAAATAGAGTAAAAATCGATTTACTTTCATTTGCAAGTAATTAAATAATTTCTATGAGTGTTTAAATCATTAACAGTAGCCCCCGGTGACAAATCCTCTTCTTCCCATCCCTGTGGATCTGAAGGAGAGAATATCTATAAGATATTGTCTACATATCATAGATCATTTGGAAAATTTCTTGTTTTAAGTTAGTTTAGTTTTAATACACTTAACACAGGTGAATAACAACTCTAGGTTATCTGGCTTGTTTATTTTTAGTGTAGAAATATTTTAATTATTTAGAATAGAAACAAATTGTTGTTTTTTATTGTAATATTTTAGTTCTGTGATTTGTTTAGATTATTTTCCTTTCAACAGTAGCATAGATTGTTAATTTCATTTAATTAATTTGGACACTTCAAACTAGATCAATACTTAGATCCAAGTTAGGAAAACAAACCATAGGGAATTTATGCTACCTATTCATAGCCTCTAAATCTATCCTTTGCAAACTTAGCTACCAGAATATCACACTACAGATCTTAGTCACCGATAATCATATAACTAGCTACACACATTCAACATCGGATGCTCAAACGACCTCGGGGGTCGAGTGCGGTTGAAGGTTGCATGTCAATTTTCATCCGTACAGTATCCATGTCTCTTTTGCAGGAAAATTACCATTGGGAAACACATTTATAAGGTTGCTCATATCTCTTTCCATAACTTTTAATGTAGGCTGTCAGTTGGTGGCAGCCCCTTTTCTATATAATGGAAACACTTTCTCATTTGAAGGGTTATCTTTTAGCTGAGCTTTAAGAGGCTCTTTGTTGTAATGACACCATGCCAAAAATGGTGGCCAAATTCCCATGAGTTATAGACCTCAAATATTGTCTCTCCAATGCAATATCGCACATTCTGTCATGAATATAATGGAATCATGCATATTTTAATCTTTAGAATATGTTTTGTGGTACGTTTTATTTGTAGTCTTGCCTTTCCATTCATTTTTGGCATGTTGTGTATATCTCTTACTTACATGTTCCATCTTTGTTATGTTGTCAATGCGTGGGTGAGTGAGTTTGCATGGTTCTCAAATTGTGGCACATTTTTCTTCCCTCTCTCCCATGTTTTCTCTCTTTCCTTCTCCTTATGGAGAGATATCACCCCCTTTTTTGGCAATATCACCCACCTTTTTATATTAGGATTTCCATTTTTGAATCTCCTTATAACCCTGGTTCCTTGGCATGTTTAGTTTAGGATTTGATTTTTGCATTAGGAGTAGTTTTAGCATTAGATTTAGGTAGAGGAACCAACCTTCTCTAGAGGTCCTGTCTCGGATCGCAAGGTCCTAAAAATTTGAGATAGTCCCATGTTTCCTCAAAATCCCAAGTTGTCTATGAATTGGGGTAGGGTGTAATTTTGAGCTCAAATAGTTAGCATTTGGTTCCCCACTTAATATTAAGGGGGAGTGTTAGAACATAATATTAAGTTCTTATAATGTTTAGTTTATAATTAAATAATTTAGAATATATTTAATATTCTTAATTATTTAATATAAACTTTATATTATGTTTATTAGTTATTTAATAACTAATTAATTCTAAACCTGGTGTACACACCTTGTGACTTAATGTGTTCATTACCATTGGGGTCATTTAAATATGGTCACGAGACATCTTTTATTCAATTCACTTCAGGTGAATTTGATGGAGAGAAGTGAGAATTTTGGAGATTTGTCGTGATTGTGTAAATATGTTTCTTGCAAATGGAAATTCTTACTTTTTGTGGTTTTTCCCCTCGGGGGTTTTCCATGTTAAATTCTATGTTCATGTGTATTTATTGGTTAATGTATTTATTTAAGTTTACATTGTTTTGATAAATGTTATAAATATAATTTAATTGGTTAATTAACCTTCACACCTCAGACTTGACAACTTGGTTGATTCTTAACACACTCTCTCTAATGCTTCATCATACGACTTATATGAAAACTTCGCACACATTCCCTAGTATCCTTTTTGAGGGTGTGGAGGAAGAGATACCATAGCTCCTTTTGGTCCATGTTTATGGCACTAGCTGAGGAGTATAACACCTATCACCATCTCCTAATGAAATGTGAAACTAACTTGTTAGGTTTATGTTTAATGTGGAGGGAATATCTAATGCTAGTTTTTACTATTTTTTCATGTCGAAAGTCTTAACGAATTTAGTTATGAGTTTCCTAAATGAATGAATAAAACCTTAAGGTAAGTGGTAATACCAATCGAGTGCTATGAATTTGAGTCTTGGGGAAGATTTTAGTGACAACTCCATCCCATGGGAGAACCTCACAAATTGTAGTAGCATATGATTTTAAATGGGTATTGGGGTCACCCTCATCCTTATATATTTGTAACTCTAGTAAAGGATGAGAAAAAAGTGTCATGCAAATGTTGGAATCTAAAGGTTCCTTAAGATATTTCATATAGGTTATCAATGTACTAAATTTTATGTCGGGATGTTCATCATATAAATAATCAAATGCAATGTTTGATAATGACGAATGGGAGAAGGGTTTGCAAAAACAATGTAGTTATGAGCATTTGGAGTGTGGAAGGTGGGAAATAAATTATCGGGATGAGTGGATTTGGAGTATAGATGTAAGTAGGGTGGAGTGTGACTTGTGGGATCAGGACTAAATTTTTTTGAGCAACATGTGGGAAGGCTTGCATCGGTGAGGGATGTTTTGGAAAGGTTGAAAATTAGCCCGAGGTTTCTAGACATGTGATTGTTGTTGAGTGTGGGTTTGTGACATGAACATAGGTTAGTCGTAGGTTCTTGTAGGATTCAATGAGTTCAATGACACTGTTAGTACAAATTCACAACACCCCAAAATGGCCTATGAATCTATTTTTCTAAGGCAATGTCATTTGGTGTGAATGCACAACATTGAGCTTTCTCAAAGTGTGGGACCTTTGCAAATGGGTAAAGCTCTCTAGAGAAGGATGGTTCCTCTTCCTAAACTACCCGCCACAAGATATTCCAATGTAGGTAAGCTAATCTAATCCTAATATAACTATGCCAATGAGACAGAGAGAGAGAGAAGAGAGGGAAAAGTAGAGCCTACACTAAAACGGTGATACGCCGAGAAGGAAAATGTTGAACATCTATCAAAACTACCATAGAACAAGAAGAGGTGAACAATGAAAAGGATGGACAAGTGCATCACCAAACCAAGGATGG
This sequence comes from Taxus wallichiana var. yunnanensis, assembly GCA_018340775.1. Taxonomy (NCBI): domain Eukaryota; kingdom Viridiplantae; phylum Streptophyta; class Pinopsida; order Cupressales; family Taxaceae; genus Taxus; species Taxus wallichiana. Next base: position 170,345,272 of record CM031244.1, read on the forward strand.
ATTTCACACAAAAATGTTCCAAAATTCCATGAACACAGCTCCAAAACCTGTAATGAACATTCAAACATGCATAAATACCTGCAATGAAGAGAGGCAAGAAGAAAACAAGCAAGGATGGACAAATGCATCACAAAACACGTTTTTTATTGCTCCAGAAGTTTGCACAAAACATCATTTCATGGGTAAGAGGAAAAATTCCATTACAAAGTAGGGGAGGAGGTTCAAACTCCATTTTCAACCTTGGGGAAGAAAAGAAGGGAGAGGCAGAGAATAATGATGAACAACTTTTACAAATGAGCCAAAACTGGCTTTTAACCATGAAGCATAATGAAGAAAGGTGAAAAACGTGAGAAAATTGATTTGGAACTCCAATCACAAAAAAATACCTCCAATCTCACCTGGAAAGTGATGGGCTTCATGAAAAAATCCATACACCAATGTACATTGCTCTGCAGAGCAAGAAAGAGGCCGATAGTTCATTAATTTTGGTGGTTGGAGTCGTTTTCTCTATTTTTTGCATGCCTGATAGGTTTTTCCATTTTCTCTTACAAATCTCCATTAAAATAAAAAATTTAACCCTCCATCATGTAGAGGATTTCAACATCTTTCCAATGATATAAAGAACGTGAAAATCTAAGCTCGGGATCAAAAGATATGGCCTTATGAAGATTTAGGGCAAAAATGGCAATTTTAGGGCAAAAATCGGGTTGGTGGGCCGAAACTTGAAAATTTTCCTATTTTTTGAATTTGGAAAAAATTTCCCAAAAATTCTCCATGTCCCACCGCTCTGCTGCCACATGGCACTTCCCCATTCGTTGATGGAAATGCGGGCTCAAACCTCACCTTTTCCCTTTGATTTTTCATTGGGAAAAATTCCCAAAATTAGTCTGCGCCCCACTCTCCCGGTGACACGTGTTGGCTCCTGGTCACTTGGTGGGGGCGTGCTTCAACATTTTCCTTTGTGCATCTTGTAATTTTGGTGAAAAACCAAAATATCCTCTCGCTGCTCTAACCCCACCGCCGTTAAGGACATGTGTCGCTTCCACATTGGCCGTGGGGCCTTCGCAACTTTTTCTCCATCCTCGTCCGCAGCCTCGCGGGCTAGTTTTCCCTTTGCGCCTTGACCCACTTTGGAAAAATTTTGAACTTCACTCCAATTCCCTGACATCCACCACCACGTGGCACCATTTCATTGGCCATGGGTATGTCAAGGAAAATTTCCCCAAAAAACTCTCGTCGGGCCATAACTCGAAATTTACAAGGAGTTAGGAGGAAAATTTTACCTTTCTGGAAAGGTGAGAAAATTATCTATCTGATGAAGCCATTTCTAGAAAATTTTGAGTCCTTGAAGCATGCCAAAAATTCATTTAAGTGCCAGCAAAGGAAAAGGAGGAGGAGTTAGCTAAAAATAAGCATGGGCTTATTTTGGATAACACTTTTGGCGACTCAGGGGGCATCTGCTCGTTAGATGAATGATCAGTGGAATTTGAAGCATCCATTGGGCATGGAGTCAAGCCTGATAAACTGATTCTGATCTGAACTATGAAAATTTGACCTCTGAGCCACTTGGAAACCCACTGAACTTAGAGTTTTTTTCACCAAAATGCCACTGAAATGGACTGTGCAAGAGCAAAACCAGCAGCACCAAAAACTATGTACAAAATTGGAAATCATACATACCCCAAGTGGGATATGTAGAGTGTGCACAAGCACTTCTTCTGCTGAAAGAAAACCTACCTACTCTACTCTAACTGGAAGCAAAGGTAAGCTAAACAAACCATACAACTGGTTGTGCAAAATAGCTTCCTTTCTTCAAAATGGGCAATCGTGCAATTGATTTGGAGCTGATCATGGCTGTTAGGATGAGTGGAAAATCAACAAGAAGCTGGTCTTCTACCAAAATTAACAAGTTTTTAACTGAAAACAAATCCAATACCTCTTTTAGTTACTCTGCATTTGGATCAAGAGGTATGATAGCTAACCCCTGGTACTTTCAGTAGCTCATCCTCATGCTTAGAAGCAAGCATGACTAGTTGTGACTTCTCCTTTAGCTCCAATGAAGCCAAATACCTAATTGGGAAAGGTCTAACCCATTTGATATGCCCATAGCTCTAATTTTCAACTCCAAAAATGGAGTCTTCTTGTAGACCTTCTTGAATGGATGGTGTGGAAGAAATGGTAGAACTTTTATGCCCTTTCTCTTCCTCCAATGAAGAACATGGAAGATTTAAATCTTCCAATCTTGATTCCAAAGAGCTGCTATAAGATGCAAGATGCTACAATTGAAAGTTCTCCTTCATGACAGCAGGTTCTTGTGTTTGGAAGGTGGATGAAGGAGGAGAAAATGGTGTGATTTCAACCAGTTCTTCTCCATCAAAATAGTCCTCCAAATCTAACAGATAAACTGCCTCATTGTTGTCCTGCTGCAAATGCTCAACCTCCTCCATGGTGTTCTTTTGATTTGTAACTTGATCACCATGTTTATCTTCATTCTCAAAGGTGAAGTTTGAAAGATCAAACTCCTCTTCAACGTTGGAGCTTGAAGAGAATGAAGTAGAAGGAAGAACTGAAGGTTCTTCTATAGCCTGTTTTGTGCTCAAAGCTTTTGGATCTACACTTTTCTCCTCCACAGCTGGAATGTGCTCCTCTTCTTTTGGATTTGGAGTAGCTTCTCCTTCCTCTGCTACTTGAAGACAATCTTGCTCTTGATTGAACTCTTCCTCTAGCATGAAGTTTTTCAAGTCAAACTCTTCAATCTGCTACTCTAGAGGACAAGTTGGGGCTGCAAGATCTCTTTTAGAGCTTTCCTCTTCCATGGTTGATTGTGCAACTTCTATTAGATCAACATCTTCTTCCAGCAGAGTGCCAACATGGACACTACACTCTGAGCAACTTGATGACTGATCTTCTTGCTTCTCTGCTGCTATAAAATCAGCCTTGGCCACCACTTGTTCTTCAACCTTTACCTCCTCTGTAGGCTTAACCAGTAAGGGGATCTTTGTAATCCCAAATTTGGTAGCCCAACTCTTCATTTTTTTGTTATTTCTTCTTTGTTGGGCTCCACTTCTTGCTGTCCTTGACTGGTATCTTGATTATCTTCCCAACATGGATTTGGGAATGCAAGAGGAGGGGTGGGTTGGAGTTCAATTGATTTTGCAATTTTTTGTGGTGGTGGAGGAGGTAGAAAATCTTGTTCCCTTGGAGTGGAAGGTATTTCTTTTAGCTCTTGTGGAGAGGGTGATTGTTTGAGAGGGAAAAGGATAGAAGAATTGAGATGGGGTGGAAGACTAGGGATGGAGAAATGGAATCAAAACTTGGGGTAAAGCATGGTCCTGGATTTTGAATTTGGCATTCAAAATGAGATAGTGCTGCTTGAGGAATGGAAAGAGAAAACCAGATGATGGTGTAGAACTTACCCATTGACAAGGTTTCTCAACACCAAGTGTACAGGCCTTTATCTCCAAAGTGTCCATTGTACAAGTTGGGGTAGCATCTCAATCATGAAGTCTAGCTTCTCTTGAGGGTTGTAATGTCTTGAAAAAGGGCCTCCCCATGAACAGGGTGCTCTGAAACCAATCTGAAATGCCTTCATTTGTGCTTGAGCCCTTGATTACACCATGCCAACCTCCATTTTTTGGATTTTCTCCAACAAATTAGTATCTTCTCCTTGACTTCCCTCATCATATGCGTATCCTTGTGCTTGATGTGCTTCATAGCCAAACTGATTTTGGCCTTGCTCATATGGATATGCATACTAATTTTGAATTTGATCAAAATGCTGATCTGGAGGATTTGAGAAACATGTTGGATGTGGAATATATTGTTGCTATTGTGAATGTAAATTCCATGATGGAAATGAAGTCATGATTGCACAACTTCATGAAATGAAAGAAGATGGAAGAGATGGAAATAAGAATGAATAGAAAACAGGGTTGTAACTCAGAGAATGAGTTGTTTACCAGATGGAGTTGCCAGATTTTCTTTTGAATATGCCTCCAAAGGTTGAATCGTTAATAGGAACACACCAACTTGTCAAAAATAAAGTGGAAGACCTATACCACCGGGCATGCCAAAACTGTTAGTGCAAATTCACAGACCCCCAAAATGACCTATAGATCTAATTTCCTAAGGCAATGTCATTTGGTGTGAATGCACAACATTGAGCTCTCCCAAAGTGTGGGACCTTTGCAAACGGGTAAAGCTCTCCAGAGAAGGCTGGTTCCTCTTCCTAAACTACCTGCCACAAGTTTTTCTAGTGCAGGAAAGCTAATCTAATCCTAATCTAACTATGCCAAGGAGATAGAGAGAGAGAGATAAAAGAGGGAAAAATAGAGCCTACACTAAAATGGTGATACGCCAGAGAAGGAAAATGTTGAACATCTATCAAAACTACCATGGAGCAAGAAGAGGTGAACAATGGAAAGGATGGACAAGTGCATCACAAAACCAAGGATGGATTTCACACAAAAAATGTTCCAAAAATCCATGAAAACAGCTCCAAAACCTACAATGAACATTCAAACATGCATGAATACCTGCAATGAAGAGAGGCAAGAAGAAAACAAAGAAGGATGGACAAATGCATCAAAAACACATTTTTTATTACTCCATAAGTTTGCACAAAACATCATTTCATGGGTAAGAGGAAAAAAATTCTATTACAGAGTAGGGGAGGAGGTTCAAACTCCATTTTCAACCCTGGGGAAGAAAAGAAGGGAGAGGCAGAGAATAATGATGAACAACTTTTATAAATGAGCCAAAACTAGCTTTTAACCATGAAGAAGAATGAAGACAGGTGAAAAAACGTGGGCAAATTTATTTGGAACTCTAACCACAAAAACATCCATTCAATCTCACATGAAAAGTGATGGGATTCATGGAAAAACCCATACACCAATGTACGTTGCTCTGTAGAGCAAGAAAGAGGCCGATAGTTCATTAATTTTGGTGGTTGGAGTCGTTTTCTATGTTTTTTACATGCCAGATAGGTTTTTCCATTTTCTCATAGAAATATCCATTAAAATGCAAAATTTAACCCTCCATCTTGTAGAGGATTTCAACAGCTTTCCAATGATATAAAGAACATGAAAATCTGAGCTTGGGATCAAAAGATATGGCCCTATGAAGATTTAGGAAAAAATGGCAATTTTAGGGCAAAAATCAGGTTGGCGGGCCGAAACTTGAAAATTTTCCTCTTTTTTGAATTTGGGAAAATTTCCTAAAAATTATCCATGCCCCACCACTCTTCTTCCATGTGGAATTTCCTATTCGATGATGGAAACGCGGGTCCAAACCTTGCCTTTTCCTTTGATTTTCATTGGGAAAATTTCCCAAAATTAGTCCGCACCCTACTCTCCCGGTGACACGTTTTGGCTCGATCACTTGGCGGGGTGTGCTTTAACATTTCCTTTTCACCTCCTACAATTTTGGAAAAAAACCAAAAGATCCTCAACCTCACTTTTAAGGACATGTGTCACTTCCACATTGGCCGCGGGGCCTTCGTAACTTTTTCTCCATCCTCCTCCATGGGCCTGTGGGCTGGTTTTCCCCTTTGCACCCTTTGCCCACTTTGGTGAATTTTTCAACTTCACTCCAAAGACTCGACCTCCGCCACCACATGGCACCATTTCATTGGCCACGGGCTTGTTAAGGGAAAATTTCCCCAAAAAACTTTCGTTGGGCCATAACTCAAAATTTACAAGGAGTTAGGAGGAAAATTTTACCTTTCTAGAAAGGTGAGAAAATTCTCTATTTGATGAAGCCATTTCCAGAAAATTTTGAGTCCTTGAAGCATGCCAAAAATTCATTTAAGTGCCATTAAAGGAAAAGGAGGAGGAGTTAGCCAAAAATAAGCATGGGCTTATTTTGGATAAAAGACACAAAATATGATGAATTTTTATCTAGTGTGTATGTGGGAAAATTATATGATGCAAATCCACTCATACCAAGCATACGAATGCCTATGAGGAGATACATTGGGCTTGGTTTCATCATATACTTATTCAACAATGTTTTTGTGAACATTGTTGTGTAGGTTGGACATAATTTTACTTGTTAAAATATTTCATGATATATTAAGTTATTTGTTCTCCAACATAGGAAGGTAAGGCATTTTCAAGTTCCCAAATCCATTTTACAAGAGTGTAAATAAATTTTCTTGATGGGATAGTCTAATCTATTAGAACACTAGATTTTATGTTTGTTTGCATAGGGGAAGAGTGATATCCTATGATAATTTTTTTTTTTTTTTGTTACTTCTCCTCTCCGAGGCATTCTTTGAAGTCTTAGTGGGGTGGAAGAAACATTATTTTGAAGGAGAGTATCAATGTTTAATTACATCCTATCCAATGACTCATATATGATTCAAATTTGATCCCCATTTCCATCAAATTGTGTTAGGATCTCATCATTAGGTCATATATAGGATGGTATGGAGTCAAATTACATATTAATATGTTGCATATATAAGACTCATGGGTAAAGGCCTTATTCTCAATTAAATGTCATGTTGTTGGAGTTAGAAAGATCCATTGGGGGCATTAAGAGGCTATCAAATGATTAATATCTTCAATCCTTATACTAGTAGAAACATTTAAGGTTTGAACTCGAGGAGACATGTAAAAAGGATGAATTTTGGGAAAAGTTAATAGCCCACCTAGACAAAGAAGGAAACTATTGGGAATTCATACAAGCATAGTAAGACTCAAGACCTAAAATAGGCCTGGTATGGTCATATACGACATATTCAGGGGGAGGGTTGTATAAACACCCACATAATAATGGGAGAAGGAGAAGGTGGAATGATAGAGAGGAAATAAAAAAGAAATAAGAAAAAACTAGTCCTTCACATCGGGTTCACTAGATTTGCACACACTAAAAACTATGAGTTCCTTTTATGTACACTCAATTCCTCATGTGTATGGGCTAAGATAGTAGATGTAGAAGATAATGAAGTAAATATGGGATAAGGTACTATAGATGATGTAGAAATGATGAAGAAGAGGGGATGAAAATAGGAATAAGCTAAAAGGAATATTCCACATGTACTCTCGGGTAATCAAAAATTTCTCATAGAGGATGATGACATTCCTATGGACTTGGTCATGGTGTATGGTGTTGTCAAGGATGATAGATACATGGAGCCCTAGGTTAATATCTTGGTTAGTGAATGGAGGGATATTTGGTTGTGCTACTTGGGTAAAACAATCACTAGAGATGAGTCATACATGGTTAGGTAAGGTGTAGTATTGTTTCCTACTCCCTTTAAAACCCAAGACACCGGCCTATCACCTAACATTCGATGGGTGCTCACCCGAGGTGTGCGTAGGCACCGAGCCCCTCTTTTATGTGATCCTTGTAAGAATGTCTACCATTAATGGAGGAAATACGTGCAGATGTAGGAATACATGCATTCATTCTAGCATAGAAGTAAAGACACTAGATCTTAAACATAGATGCATCATAATGCAAAAGTAAACACTACAACATCACAAAGAGATCAGATCTGAACCATGAGAAAAATGAAGAGCACTAGGGTTTGAACCCATAAACACAAATATTCATAACAATCCATCATATTCATTGATTCACAATTGTTTACAATAGCCATATTATATCAAAGAGGGTCATAACAAACCAAATATATCAAGATAATAACATCCTACCCTCCCCATGGCTCTAATCCAGAAACCCTATATTACCCCCCTAGAACCATTACCACCCATATCCACACCCCATATGCACCCACACTCTCTCCTTTTCCTAGATCCAAATGCCTCCTTAAATAGGATAGGATCTCACCTAATAATCATTCCATAAGCAAGCCCGCATGCCAAATTTCATCATATTATGGTATACTCAAATGTCCAAGTCATAATGCTAGCTAGCCATAACAACCTTCAATTTACACCTTCCGTAACCATAATGATTCTCTGGAATATTCTTTTCTTGAGCTTCAAGTCTCCATGTAACAACCTTTTCATCATTATGCCTACCCGCAACTTCACGTGTTTTGCATGTGATACCCTTCTTTAACCAAAATGTGGCTAAGTCCTTAAACCCTTTCCTTATTTCACACACAAACCTATCTCTCCTTATGCACATTCACTCACATGATTTTTCCATATTTCCTTCCACATGAACTCATCCTCCGATTTAAGACTTAGTCATTTTTTGGGATCAACATCACCCCACACTAAATGTGTTGTCTATCCTGGAAACAATCTGATCTCCAACAACAAAGAATAAATAAATGGAAGGAAAGAATAAATTTTATCAGGCTTGTGCCAAAGAACAAAAGAATTTTTCTACTGCTGTATAGGATTGGGAAGTCTTTGTTCAAGGATGCTTTAATTTTATTCCAAGTGTCCACCTCATTCCGCGCTTTTGAAATAAATCCCCTATTAATGCGCTGACTTCATCAAATGATAAATCTTCACCTTTAGCCTTCAATGTATCAACAATACTTTCCATTTACTGCTAAAGTCACTCAAAGACATCCATCCCTCGTGTAACCTAGGGGTATAATTCCTTCACTTTTTATCACCTCATACTTTTTCTCGATCTATGCTATGATCTTGTACCATTCCATCGTATTATGTTCTTTTCTGGAACTCCTTTAGGTCCACCTCATGGGTAACAACCAATACACTTGCCACCTTGTCCTTGTCTCCATAGTTTTCATAGACAACTTCGGCCATATGTGATGAGGTTTTTATAGAGGCAAGGAGCTCGGAGTACTAAGTTATGATCTCCCAATTTTCAACTTATCTTGTTCTCTTTGTCGTGCCAAAACTTCCTCCGCCGATTCCAGCAAAAGTGGTTTCCTCTCCATCGTGATTAGGCACATCAAGTCCTCTAGGAAGTGGAAATATGACTCATACTTCTATTTAGGAGGGGCCAAATCTAGGCACTTTAAGATAATGGAGTCTTGAGATAGTCTCGCTTTCTTGTAAGCTTTGCGCACCCTCCCATTTGATTCTCTAAAATCAACCCTCAAGTGTATAATTATACTCCTTCCCTTTTATCTCCTTGTCTCTCTCTATGATTTCCTTGTTCTTCTCATCCAATTATTTCTCTAATGCCCTAATCCTATTATTCCTCCCAAATAATATTGCTTTGACTTCCACCGCTACCTTGTTTAACACATTACATGCTTGCTCATTAGTTAGCTGCTGCGAATCCATAATAGGATTTATCTCATTGGGGTTATGTGGTTACTAATGCTCTTGCATCAAATTTGAACTCTAGTCCATCAACATGGGACTCAAAATTCCATGAAAACATTTTCTTTGTGTGTGTGTATGCACTATATTTCTCAAATGATGACCAGAAAAAGAGTTAGTCTATAGGCACCATGCTTTAGAAACACATGCACAGGACCTTGTTTGGATCATGGACATAAGTCATGTGTGTCCTTGTGTTTCCACCATGCCCTTATCAACTATACATACTTCTATTGGGAAGCTAATTGCTAAACTGGGATCTCTAGCCATGCTCCCATATTCTTTCTCCACTTCTTCCGGGTTGCACTCCACCTCATGCTCTACAAAATACTTGATGATACCTATTACTTCCTTCTCCACTATGTCGTATAACTATTTATTAGATAAGTAAAGGGTCTTATGCACATTTGTCCCCACTTCCTCTTCACTTCCTTCTTTCTCTTGAACGCCCTCTTGATATTCATTCTACTTCTCATCGATCCGCATACATCAAACACCTAGGGATTCTCACCTTCCTCGCGCTCCTCATTCTCCTCCTTAGACTCGTCACCCTTCATGCTCTCTATCTCCTTAGAGTCTGAACTCTGTGCCATATTTTTCTTCTTCTTTCTGCGAATCCTCTACCATAGGGCACTTTTACTTCATGACTTCTTCTTCATGAGGGATTTCTTCCTTCATGTGTAAGTACTTGGGCCTGCACCTGACTCCTGCACCCCTGTAGTTTGAATTGTACGTGCGCTCAGTGCCCTGCTTGCTGTAGTTTCCTCCCTCTCTCTCTTTTCCCCTTTCTTCCTTCTGGTAGGGTCCTCAGGGATGGAGACATCATCCTCAAAATATATACCCTTCTCAAACTTGGGCCTTATGCGTATGTACATCCTTGTCACCATGCTTCCTATAAGTGGTAATGTTATGAGTCTTAACATATGTATATCATGGGAGACATACTTATCCTCATATGTGCACTTATTAGGATACACTAATGTTTGACGCAGCATGCGGTGATCCTGATCTACCTCACTTAGATCAAATATAAGTTTCTTGGCCTCCTTGAACCTATTAACTACACTTTGAAAATACTACGTTGTGAAGGAAAAGGTAGTTTACACCATGGGATTTTTGTGCCATCAATTAACATGAACCTGCTAATGTAGAAGTTTTGGTACACTACAAACTTAGCCTCATCCTTTACTAAGGCTGGAAGTTGCTTTGGAATCCTCCACTCTTCCCCAAATGCATCACGCATCCACTTATACCACTTATCCAAGTGCACCTTGTATGTAGTTATTATCATTTCACAAGTATATGCTTTGAATCTCTTAGCTGGGGAGGGGTTCTCATCAAGGTACTCCCAAATGTTGTTATTCACCCATCGAGACACTCCAATCTCGAAAACACAATGGTAAGGAGAATATTACCATACATAATTTTATCTCCGTCATGCATGACATCGATGATATCCTCCATAATGAAGGCCAAGAGGTTGTAGATTTTCCCTTTTGAAATATTTCTACAAATGTTCAACCATATCTTGTTCACTTGCATCCATCGTTCCTACCCATTTAACTTGGTGAGCAAGTGTGCAACCATCTTCATTACTGGGTCAGTAGTCTTGGAAATATCGAAATAAAATCCACCCTTCTTGTATTCATATTCCTTGGCTGTCTCCATGATGGCCTCCTTGTCATCTAAGTCATCGTCCAGCGACTCACCTGTGTAGATAAGTCCAGTGTATCTGGAGATCAACTATGGGGTTATGCACATTATCCTCCCTGCAAAGTAGAAGTGATATTCATGCATGCATGACATGATCCATTGGTATAATATCTCATGTTTTCCAAAAATGGAAACTCAAAAAGTTACAAAAGCCCAGCCTTCTCCAGTTTTGTCTTCATAGAGTCATCATACACTGGTTTGTCATCCTGTGTTCTCTCTCCTATTGGGTGAATGAGCTCCAATGCCATATCCTTCTCAGTGGTATTTGTCCTATGGTTATAATCACTTATAACCATCTTGTGCATGTGAGAGACCATATGGGTAATGCATCTTGGCATACCACTCTTAGTTAAAACTTGTCGATGCGGTTGGCTTAACTTTTCCCTTGCCCTTCTCTTTGGTGAAATGTTCGATCCTTTCCTTGGTGCCATATTTCTCATCAAGCCCTTGTAAATTATTCCTTGTGTCTTGCTTTAACACTACTCAATCCCTTAGCTTCACTCCTTCGAAATTTCTTCAAAACCGTGCCCTAGCTCTACAAACCCTAACTTGGAAAACTCTCCTTCCACAAGACAACGTAAACACTCACAAGAATCCACCAAAAATCTCCTCCACACACACCCGTGTACTCCATTCCACTCTAGTTCACAACCCTTCCAAATTCTTGACTTCACATGTAAATCTTCGTAAATTATCTCACAAGGATTATCTAGTTTTCAAGAGCTCTTAAAAATGCAAGGTAAAAAGAATAACTTACCGACCTTCTATTTATAGCTTTTTGATTTTTCCGCATTAACTCCCATGCCACCTACCACCATATAATTGAATTAAAGTCATTATTTTCCAATTCTATCCTCCTCACATTTTTCTTAGCATTTTTCCTCCATGCAAAACTCGAGTGAAACTCCCACAACCTTCTAGCACATAAAATTACATCGACAAAAAACCTTATGCACACTCGTAATGCTAAAGTCAATCTTCCCTGTGTCTTAAGTCTCATTTTTTCACCGCATACCTCATGTTTCTCTTCACTTTTATCCTTGTACGTGGTTTTTATAAATATTTTGACACCAATCTCCACCCATAATCATTTCTGCTACACACGATCCTCTGAAACCACATGCTTTTGATTTTCTCATTCAGGCCGCCAATCAACATCACTCCCAGCACTTGCTTCATACCGCACTATTAATTGAAAATCTTCTTTACACTCTCCACCCTAGATTAAATAGATGCGCAATCCTCTACACATAAAACCCCTTTAGATAGTAATTGGCTACCGGCACATAAATAAGCCCACAACAAAACGAAAAAACAACAAATCATAACAATGATGAAAGGAAACACATATAAAGGAAAATGCATTAAGGTAAATCCTAAACTAAATGGAAATACTACCTTATTTACAAACACACAGAAGACTTATTTATATTAGGGCTTCAACCTACTCCCGTTAAAATAACCAGAAACCGTATTCCATCTAGCGCTTAAAAGTGAAAAGCACCCAAATCAAGTATATATGATATTACATATAGTCCTAACCAATGCACTTTGAGTTTCCTAGGATAGTGTAGAAACTTTGAATCGTATAGAAGAACCATCTGCCCAACCTCAAAATTCTTATTTTTAATATAACGATCATGTCATGCCTTCGCCTAGATTTATCCATTCGTTGACTCCATTGGGATATAGCCCGCCTCTCATCCAATCGAATTAGTTTGTCTATGTGCTCTTCAAGTTCTTTCTCATCAACAAATCTTGCTGCACACATAATACGTAGAGATGGTAACATGAATTCCAATGGAAAAAATGCCTTTGCACCAAACACGAATTGAAAAGGTGTGGCCTTGTTCAATCATTTATGAGTCATGTGATATGCCCATAGTACTGCAAAGACTTTATCATCCCATTCCCTTATTCCAAAATTGAAAATATTAGTTAATGTTTGGCTCAGTATCTTGCTAAATTCCTCAGCTATTCCATTATCATGAGGGTGATAGGGCGTAGTTTTGTGATGGGCCACCATAAACTCTGCTAATAAGATTCTAACAATTTCATTCAAAAAGTGAGTACCCCTATCACTTGTTAAACTCAATGGGAATCAGACCTGCTGATTATATTCTCCCATAAGAACCTAGCTTTTTTGTAGCTACCGTGTAATCCTTTATAGGCAACACTTATTCACATCTCATAAGATAGTCTACGTGCAAGTGATAATATAACACGAAAATGTCCTACACGTTGCTTGGGAAATAGGTCCCATAAAGTCAATTGCCCATTTTTCAAATGGATCTGCACTAGAAATAGGTCTTAATGGCATTTCATCTCTCTACCCTAGCTTACCAAGGCACTTGGAAATGGTCACATGCCTTGCAATACTCTATATAATCCTTATAAACTATATCCCACCAAATACCTACCAATAGGATCTTGCACGCGGTCGCATTCCCTGTATAGTGACCTCCTACAATGCCACCATGAGCTTCCTCCATGATTACAATACATTCATGTTCCAATACACACCGACACAAAACCTCATCCCAACCTAGCTTGTATAGGTATTCACTAATAAACATATAGGGTGCGATGCGTATAGCCAACTAATTTTTCTCCAAGGCCTTCATTCATTCAGGTGCCACACCCATTTGTAATCCTCCAAATCATAGGGCACACACTATAGTCTAAACAAATGTGCATATGACATTGTGTCCTTAATGGTTTGTGTGTCCTTTCCAGAGTTAATCCTCGATAGATGGTTAGGTCCTAAATTGATTTTTCTTGGTTTTACAATGATCGAAAAGCTAAAAACTAAAATAGAAAGATCTACCAAAGCATATGCGCCCTTGTAAGATATGCTTGTTCAAAAGTACTTAAGCACCATATGATCCATGTAAAATATAAATGGATTAGCTAATAAGTATTTCTTGAAATTATGCAGTGTATAAATCATAAATAACACTTCGCACTCTGTCATCATGTAATTTTTCTCAATTAGAGTTAATTTTCTACTTGCAAAACAAAAAGAGTGATGAATAATCCCCTCTCAGTGCTATCCCAACACTACTCCAATTACCATAATTGACACATCTACATGCACATGAAAGGGATTGTCCCAAGAGGGAAAGCACAAAATGGGCGTAGTAGTAAGTTTCTCCTTCAATGTGTCAAAAGCCACTTACTACGCTTAACCCCAATAGAATTTAATATTATGTTTCAACAACTCTTCCAATGGCATGGATATCTTGGCATAGCCCTTGATGAAATTTTTGTAGTAACCCATATGTGCTAAGAATCTGTGCACCGCACTTTGACTGGTAGGATCCTCTAACCATAAAATAAATGATACTTTGGTAGGGTCTACTAATAAGCCTTCCTTACATATAATGTGACCTAGTACTGTGCCAAATGGGGTAGAAAAACACATTTCTTAATATTTAGACAAATATTTAGACAAATACTTAACTATCTCGCAGCTCTCAAACATCAACCTCAAATTGTCACAATGATCCCTTACTAATCCATACACCATCTAGTCATCTAGGTAGACTTGCAAAATTTGTGGATGAAGTCTTGAAAGGCCTACACCATAATGCACGAAAATACAATAAGCACATTCTTAAGCCCAAAGGGCATAACCATGTAATAAAAACTTCCCCACTCAGTCATGAAAGTAGTCTTCTCTTGGTCTTCCTTCACAATTCTTACCTGATGATATCCAGAGAATCCATCTATGAAAGAATAGATTTCTCGCCCTATGACACCTTCCAAAATCTCCTCAATAAATGGGGTTAGAAAAGGATATATCACACATGAAGCATTTAAATATCTGTAATCAACACAAATCCTTATCCTCCCATCCTTCTTGATACTAATCACCATTGGGTTCACCCATTTAGATTCCTCAATTACCTCAATGATTCTAGATTCTATCATCTTATCAATTTCCTCCTTAACCTTTATGCGTAAATTCGGGTTCATCTTGTAGGGCCTCTTCCTGATGGGGCACACACCTTATTTTAAATTAATCTACATTTCCCCTAATGAGTGATGAACTCCCTTTAATTCATGGTACCCACATGGGAACAAGTCTTGGAAGTCGTGTAACAGCTCAACTATTTTTGAAACCTCCTGGTTCATCTAGTAATCTCTAATGACAACTTCTTTCAGCTCTACTTCTGTACCAATGTTAACTTTATTTATTTTCAAGGGCTCATGGTAGAACATGCTTTCTCATATTCTTTGTCCAATACTTCACACGTACCTTTGTATGGTTAACATCCAAGTTTTCTACCTCCTCATCATCTATCAGGTAGAGTAACTTTCCTTTTTCCTTCTCCAGGAAGGCGCACTCAAACTGTATCTCCTCCATCTCTCATTATTCTAGTTATTCTTCTATGAAGCACACCCCCAACTCAGTTCCCTAAAAATACAATATTTTTCCGACCATGGCACTATCTCCCAAGGTAAGGTGCTTGACTACTTGCAACACCTCATTCACCGATGGCTTAGGAGATTGATACTCAAAAGTTTGAATAATATCCACCGTCAGTTCTTTCCTATTTCTCATCTAACGACATAGCTCCATATAGATATACCATGCATGTGCATAACCCTTCAAGGTGGAATAGAAATTATGCAACCATAGTGAAGGAGGAAAGGCTTAGGGCCTACCATCCAGGCTCTCTCACACTCTTGTACGT
This sequence comes from Taxus wallichiana var. yunnanensis, assembly GCA_018340775.1. Taxonomy (NCBI): domain Eukaryota; kingdom Viridiplantae; phylum Streptophyta; class Pinopsida; order Cupressales; family Taxaceae; genus Taxus; species Taxus wallichiana. The sequence continues at coordinate 170,360,909 of CM031244.1, forward strand.
GGAATGAGGCAAACTCCTTCCCATGATAGTCACATATTTTAGATGGTGCATTGCTACGGAGAAACCTAATAGAGAGTGTGATTCTCACTTCATGCCACTCTAGAAGGTTATCCCGATGGGTCATCCACCAATGCGCTACTATCCCGTGTAAGGTATAAGTGCATATTCCTCCTTTCTACTTGACATGTTCACTAGACTTCCATAGTCCGTAGATAGAAATCAAGGTTTCCTTCCCCAGTGTAACTTGGTAATTTCCTTCCTCCCAGGTGCCTAATTAAGCATACTCTAGTGATGTGAGTCACACTACCCTTCAATTGTGTTTCGACCAAATCATAGGTCCCATGCGCCCAATTGTCACATGTAAAGCTAGTTGTATCACTCATTAATTGAGTATTTTACCATTGAATGAATACTTATCTTGATGGATGGACAACCTTGGGGTATCTAATGGTGCACACATAGATTTTATCTAGGTCATCTTCTCCCAAAGGTTCTGCATAAGGCACATACTTCCCATCCATTAGTGGAATAACAACATGCTCCTCTTTGTTCTCAAAACTTATGTACCCTTTGTTAAAGTGCAAGTCAACATTATTCTTATAACACCATGGGTGTCCAAGTAAGGATGGAAAGTTATCTTCCTCAAAAAGTGCTAAGACTTCAAAATCTCTAGTAAAATTTGCTCCTTGGATGGTTATGGATGCATCCTTCAACACTTCGATGGGTATAGCCTTTGTCTTATTCACCATATACAACAATTGAAGAATCTGAATGGGTGAGCCCAATGGTGATTAGTATAAAAGAATGGGAGGATAAGGATATATACAGAATATAGAGATTTGAATGCGGCATGTGTCGTAGATCCTTTCCCAACCTTGTTTCATCAAGATATCTTGGAAGGTGTAGTAGAGTGGAAGATCTATTCTTTTATAGATGGATTCGAGGTTATCACCAGGTAAGGATTGCAAAGGATGACCATGAGAAGACTACTTTCACCACTAAATGGGGAATTTTTTATTATATGGTCATGCCCTTTAGGCTTAAGAATTCACCTGCTGTATTTTTGTGCATCGTGGTGCAAGCCTTTCAAGACTTTATCCACAAATTTCTGCAAGTCTATCTCGGACGACGTGACATTGTATGGATTAGTAAGGGATCATTGTGATAATTTGAGATTGATGTTTGAGAGGTGCAAGTAGTTAAGTATCTCTCTAAACATTAAGAAATGTGTCTTTGCTACTCCATTTGGCACATTACTAGGTCACATTATATGCAAGGAAGGTTTATTGGTAGACCCTGTTAAGGTTTTCATTATTTTAGGGTTGGAGGATCCTACCAGTCAAAGCGTGGTGCATGGATTCTTAGGGAATATGGGATATTACAAGAAATTTATCAAAGGATATGCCAAGATTACCATGTTGTTGGAAGAGTTATTGAAACATAAGAGTAAATTTCATTGGGGAGAGGCATAATAGATGACCTTTGACGTGCTAAAGGATTGACTAACTACTGTGCTCATTTCATGCTCTCCCTCTTGGGATAATTCCTTTCATGTGCATGTGGATGCCTCAGGTATAATAATAGGAGTAGTGTTGGGAAAACCTGGAGAGGGGATTATTGATTACATATGCACACCCCATATGTATCCACACTCTCCTCCTTTTCCTAGATTGAAATGCCTCCTTAAATAGGATAGGAGCTCTCTAATCATCATTCCAGAAGCAAGCCTACATGCCAAATGTCATCATATTTTGGTATACTCAAGTTTCCAAGCCATGCAAATTCTAGCTAGCCATAACAACCTTCACTTTACAGCTCATAACCATAATGATTCCCTAGAATATTCTTTTCTTGAGCTTCAAGTCTCCATGTAACAACCTTGCCATCATTACACCTACCCACAACTTCATGTGTTTTACATGTGATACCCTTATTTAACCAAAATGTGGATAAGTCCTTAAACCCTTAAACCATTTCTTGTTTCCATGCACAAAACTATCTCTCCTTGCGCGCATTCACTCACATGATTTTATCCATAGTGCCTTCCGCACACACTCATCCTCTTCTTTATGAATTAGTCATTTTATGGGATCAACATAAGGTCACATAGAAGGAAAGTAATAGATGGTGTATGAGCTTAGGAGAAATCAAGTATATTATGGTAACACATGTCTAAGGAGATGTTGAATGTGATTATTGTCTTGTGGGGATTCATCATAAAGGATAATTAGTTGTGGGATGATTTTTGTGGGAGATGGTGAGGATTAAAAGTCTTCTCTTCTAAGATTAAATAGAATTTCACCTTAGAGGTTTTGCAGTTTAAGTGGGGTTGGGACATGAGGAAAGTGTCCAACTATTTAAAGGAATATTTGGCTATCTAGATTCATCCATGGTAAAGGGGAGGAAATCATTATGTAAAGTGCGTGATGATAAAAAACATTGGAAATGATGATCTTATGATGAGAGGTTGTCTTAAAATGATCCCAGGATAGAACATGAGCCTTGGGAATGTCTCATAATCTCACTCATGCTAAAGTGTCACTCTCTATCCTATTGATCAATGATCTTCCTTATTTGAATTTTGATGGTTCTTGCACTTGAAATGATGCATTTTTGTATCCTGTTTTTTTGCAAGGTCAAGTAAGAATGTTTTGAAACTTGTTTATGTTCACAACCTGTCTTGTAAGTGTGCAAAAATAAAATTTTCAATGTTTTTCATATTTATTTCTTTGAAAGTTTATGAAGTCAATTTGAGATACGTTTGCATGTAAAATAAAGAAACCAATCACTCACTGAAAATGTGTTTTTGGGAGTTAAAATTATATTGTTTTGCACGTGTTTTTGACCAATTTGATATTTTTTCTCACTTGTCTCAATGTTTGCTTAAAGAAACAATGTTTTCTTTTTATTTATGAGTGTTTTAGGATGTAATGAATGTTTAAAAGAAATAGATAAAAATAATTGAAAAATGTTTCTAACAAAGCTAAGATTTATATGATGCAATGAAATGAGAGAATTAACACTTTGAGAAATACTAATATTTAGATATAGTAATATTATGTTGTCTAAATGGAAGTTCTTAAGTATAAAAATAATCTGAACAATTAAAATTACACAATCAAAGATTTGAATTTCAAACTGAAATTTAATCTAGGTTGTGGTGAGATTTTTCTAATGTTATAGTTTGGATGCAATTTTACAAATGCAAATAACTAAATTATATGTTTTTGGGGTTTTCTTGTATTTGCAAAACTAAATTTACTTAAATATAAGAAAAATAAAAAAATCACTAATTTAAACCTAAAGTTTGATCCAAGAGATGGGAAAATCCTAGAGCAAGGTGTTTTTGACATTCTAATCTAATTAATTAATAAAAGTTGCAATGAAAAAAATTATTCTAATTCTCTTCTTTTTTTGGTTTTTTAATTACTAAAAATTCAATATAAATAAAAACTAATCCATGAAAACAAAAAATTAAAATAGATCCAACATCTCTCCTATAATTGAGATGAATTTGTCTTGCATTTATGCCATCATCAAAATAATTTAATTGATATTTCAGAACTAGCTTGTGATTGATGTAATTTGGTGGGAAAAAGATGGATCTTGATGCACTTGGGAGGAAGAGCAACAACTAGACTATGGTTGGCTCAAAGGGAAGAAAATATTTGGTATGGTGGTAATGAATTTGGATGCTTGATATCTCTTTCCTCTAGGGTACAAGATGACACAACAACAATGCTCTCTCAAAAATTCTCAAAATTTGGGGGGGGCATCAAATGAGTGTACACTTTCCCTAATAGCCAAACTCTAAGTGTTTTTCAATCACAACTCAAGATCAATAATCAATCTAATGCTTAAAATCAATCAATTAGGGAGTAAAATGAAGTAATGGGGATAAGTAAGGTTAAATGGGTGTTAGAAACAATAAAAATATGGATTTTGGCCTAAGAAAAGATAAAAATTCATGAACTAGAATTAAAAGTTCACATGTGATAGAACTGTTGGTTCCCAAAGTGCAGTTTTTGCATAATTGCTAGTAAAACTAATGAAACCACCATAATGATCACATAACCACCACCTGGTGATTATGTAATCACCATGATAGGAGGTAAAACTTCATAGTGGTTACATCTAGGAAGGTATAAAAAATTCTAAGGAAGGGAGAAAAGAGGAGATAAAGGCCTAAAATGGTTCATGAGATCTAGAAAGGGGATAAAAAAGGGTTGAAAAGCTAGGAGGAGCTTGAGAAATGGTTTTGAGCTCTTAAAAACATCTCGTCATGTTTTTGGAGATCCTCATAATCATCATGGGGCATTTTAAATTTGGAACAATACAAAATATGGTGCATATAAGGTTACTTTGGGCAATCGTTGACATTATATTTTTACTCCCAAGGTGAGACCCTACCCTTCATGTATTAATTAGGATTTTTGTGGACTAACAACATTTCTAAGTATGAAGTGTTAATCTTGGGTCTCTATACTACTTGAATGCTACAAATTCAAAATATACAATTTTTCATGAATTCATAACTTATTGTTCATCAATTCCAAGGCATATACAACATAAAATAAGAATTCTTAATCCCATATAAAACTCTTGTAGAAGTTTAATTTCAACATTTAATTCATTTTCCATTACTAATATTCCATGCAAGGAAAATTGACATGTTGGTGTAATGGATTATGCCACTTCATTAATACCCTTAGACATAACCGATGAAAGTGCCACCTTCACATTTGGAAATTATGTAAAGCCTATATTTCTACTAACATTATTGATACTCTTAATGTATTAGTTACCATGTACAATGCTTGACAATTCGAATGGTTCACTAGTATACACATTTACCTTTATCGACAATAACTACATGAGAATGCATCACCTCAAGAAATCCACCGTAGTGTATGACAGAGGACACAAGTTATGTCCTTACAAGAGGTTATTTGTTTAAATCATATTTTGATGGATGTAGTTTGCACTGTCTAGAGCTAATGATGCCCATGTAGTTTTTCATATTTACACAATAGTGAGTGTGGTGGTCACTTTAGTGGTAAAGTTATGTCTCGTAAATTACTACATAAAATATATTATTGGCCAACAATGGAACAAGACTTCCATGAATATGCTAAACATTGTGATCAATGTCGGTGGAAAAATAACCTTGACCATGTTCTGTCTCATGCATTACTAACCATTATTTCTCCATGGCATTTTTTTGTACGGGGTTTCAATTTAGTTGGCAAGGTCAACCCTAACCCCGTACATGGGCATAATATTATCATCACAACCACTTAATATTTTACTAAATGGGTAAAATATATACCCTTATAATCCTTTAAAAACCATACTGTTAAAGTTTTTTTAATAAAATTTTGAAGCAAACATCATTTTTCTACTCCTTAATATCCGAAAGGAAATGGCCAAGTCGAGGCTACTAATAAAACCATTTTTAAAATCCTCTAAAAATTTATTTATAAATATTCCCGACTAACAAAAGTAAATAATTTATGCCCTATGGTATTACCATAGTATTATTTGTACACCTACAAACAACACTCCCTTTTCTCTAGTTTATGGCACCAAAGCTATTTTACCATTAGCATTACAAATCCCTTCACTCCACATATCATTAAAATAAATCATTAAAGACAATGATTACCTAGAAAAAGATTACATGAGTTGGAAATGCTTGATTCTAAATACATACACACTTTGGAACACATTTAGATGTATCAAAAACACATCAAACATGCCTATAATAAAAAAATCATGCTCGTGAATTTCAAGTAGGTGATATTTTTCTATAAGAACATAAAAAAATTACAATCAAAGAGAAATCAATGAAGGGTAAGTTCAAATATAATTGGCTAGGCCAATATATGTTTAGTAAGCGAGTTGGCCATGGTGGTGTCTATCATTTAGCCACACTTGATGACAAACCCATGCAAAATCCCTTTAACATTATACACTTACGAAAGTATTATAATTAATATTACTCTTATCCCATATTATTATACATAACTAACCATTAAAAATACAAAAACATTAACATAGTTTCAAAATACAAAAACATTCATATATTTGTAAAAATAAAAAAATTAAGACCTATACACTTAGCTTGAGTTTTTGCACTTTACATTACACATGTTGTTTGTCACTATGGATTTGATAGATAACATATCTCTTTATTCTTTACACACATGCGTTCATGTGGTATATTGAGATTGATGCAAGACAAATACATAGTAGTACATGATAATAGGTGTTGGATAGCCCTTTACCCATAATTCATATACATATGGGGGAATCTATTATACACTACACACATGTGCTATTATTATATTATAGTTCCTTTCTACTTCCTCATTACACTTGATTAAATATATTGTGTACATGTTATCTTTTGAGCTAACATGAATAACATATGTCTTGTTCAATGTTAACACCTCTTTTTCACATATATCTTTCTATACCAATTTTTATATCATTTTTTCATGTTCGACACTTTTATTTTTCATACATACTTGCTTGTTGTGTGTGTTTCTACTTTATTCACTGATTGTGGCCTAAGCTCCTTGATTATCTTGTGAAACCATGGGTGTCTCATGTCCGTGGCTTTATGCCTATCTTGTGTTATCTTGTCTACTAGCCTACGGGATTTGATTGTCTTGTGACACTGCGGGTGTCCTATATTTATGGCTCTATGATTTTTGTGTGACACTGTTTGCATAATATTGACTCTAATTTCATTGTTGTTATTATTTTTTCTTATACACGCATTGTTAGTACTATTGCTATGGTCTCTAATATTTCTATTTGTTTTTATTACTGATTTAGTTACACACCATAGTTTCCACCATACATAAACCCTACTTTTGTAGATACAATTTCTTCAAGGTGGCCACCTCTTCAACATCCTACACTCTTCTACATCTTCTCAAACTCTAGCGTATGGGCACACATCTATTATTTTGAGCCACATTCTCAACATGGTTTTTCACACACACCTCAAAAGAGGGGGAATTCATATGAGTATATTCTACACCTACAACAAACACACACATAATTATGTTATAATAGAAAAGTAAAAACATGGTACATGTACTTAGAAATAAATTCAAGCACATATATATATATATATATATATAGAAAATTATACATAGTTTCAAAATGTATAGACATGTCAATAACACATAGATGGTTTTGACCTATTCACATGGTTTTTCCCAAGGGAAATTACATCAACTTTATCAGTAGTTTTATATTTTCACTTATAAATACAAGTTTTTGTCATAGTTTTAGATCCACATCACTCAATCCAAATTAGTTATAGAGGTAATGAACTACTTCACTCCTTCACCATGACTCTAAATTTCATTTTTAGTTTTAAGGATTTTGGGTTCATGAGTCTCATTTCTTCATCTACAATTTAACATATTACAATTTCTATTAAGTTTCTACTTGATGGTATGACACATAGAAAGGGTATGGGGGCACTCATTATCTTTTCTACTATGTTTCCTTATTTACAAAATTAGGCCTAGATCCATTTGTAGTGGTGTATTCTGTGGGGTTTTGGAAGGTATCAAAGTGGCTAAGTTCTTTGTAGGAATTCATTCCTTTCCTATTACATTTAAAGGGGAAGATATATTAGTTGCTAAATGAATTTCATACATGGTATTTTTCCTTCATGGGTTAATTTGGTATTTTATTCTTATTCTCTCTCTTCTCCATTTCCATGTCGGGTTATATGCACTTAACACTCCAGTTCTCCTTAGCACAATTAAGGACCGATCACCTTCAATCCTTCAACAAGATCAATAATGAAAATCTTCAAGTACAAGTAAAGCACAAGAAACTATCTCTCTGCAAAATAAGTAAGTGTCAAGTCCTTGTTTACATATCTTCATTTAATTTATGTACAAATGTAAATATTACATGTTACATTTTAAACTTAAGTCAAAGTTTAATTATTTACTATGGACATTGAATACACTCTATGTTGTAGGTTTCATCATGGACCATGCCAACACCGCATAAAACAAGACTATGAGAAACAAAATCTAAATGAACACAAAATGTTTCTACACACTCATGTATCTTTTCCTTTAAGCATGAAATTTTCATTTCATACTCAAAGGGGGAAAACATAGACACTCAAATTTGGTAATTTACTCTTTTATGATGTTCGTTTTGACAATGCACTCTTACTAAGATAAAAACACCCTTTCTATTATCATTTAGTACATATTGAGGTCTCTTGTTGAGATTTTTTATCCTTACACACTGATATGTTGTCAAATTATAAGAATAAAATAATTAAAATACATATACTAAGTCAACATAACATGATGCAAACTTCATTTATCATTATTTTCATACATGTTCAAGGTTATACAATTTAGTTAGGAGTTTATATTTGGTCTTGACCTATTTGTACAATTTTTCACCAACATATACTCCATCTTAGCCTTTAGTTTCAAATTATTTGATGGGTCATTTAATCCTTTTGGGTTGGCCTTTCTTTGATAATTTACCTTTGGAACCCTATATAAACAAGTTAACACTACTTTATTTGATAACTTAGAAATCATATGACACTACATTGATACACTCACTTTCTACTAATGCAAAAGGCACCCAAGGATACATAAATCTTGTAAAATCTCATTTACTATATTAGGAAGAAATCACCAAAAGTTTAAAGCTTATTACTGTGCCAAGGAATCAACCTCTCCTATACAATCACATAAACATCCATTCTCCAAGTATTTTAGCAAGAACTAAAATTAACTAAAGCATTATCAAACAAGTTACCAAATTTAGTTATATTCACTCAAATATAACATGATACGTGGATAATGATGTGTGGTTTGAGGCCTCTTTGAAATAGTGACAATGTTGGTGGTGCATGGGGTGCCCACAACTTAACTAATGTTTTTTTGTAGGGTTTCCCATCCATAGTAAGGGTTTGAGATCTTATTTAGAATGTTTAGAGAGATTCCCAATATGATTAACGAAGTTAGGGTTTGAAAATGACAAAAATTATATATATGTGAAACTTCCAATAATTTATAGTTCTAAAATCCAAGTAGGTATAAAACCGTACACATGGCCCTAGTAGATTTACAAAATGTCCCATTTCAGTTTCTATTCATATTCCTAAGAATGAAGAGTAATCAATATTAGATCTCCTTGTTATAACAATGTACACATGAAAAACTTCCCATAATCATTTGTATTTATCTAAGATCACTCATTCCCTTATGTTTTCAAGTTCATATGTTAGTTACAAGTATTAAAACATTGTTATGATATTGGATAATTAATGTTGGAAGTTAATTTATTAGAATAACCTCCTATGGATCCCCTTACATACTTTAATGTACATAATAAAATAATATGTACTTCACATAATCTAATAAGTGTGCAAAAACATGTAGTACATAAACTAGAAAATTGGTGGGAGGAGAAATTAAATTTTTATTTATAATGTGAAGTAAAGACAACAAGACATATTTACACAAATGATTTTTATGATTTCTTCAGGGTGGAGGATGAGGATTTATGGTCATCATTTTCTAACTTATTATGTCCTTAGATTATGAGGATATCCAAAACAACTAAGTGGTGTATAATTTAATTACAAGAGCCTATTTGTAGAAACTAAAATTTAGTAACTTGTCCCTTTGTGATGCCAAGTTTGATCATGATCCTGTGAATATAAATGCTCACTTTCAAAATCCAATTAGTATATTTATATATCTCTCTCATGAATCAATCATATTTACACTTTTCTCTGTAGTCAATACAAGACATATTATTTAATAAAAGTAGTAAACAATGCCTATACATCATGCCACAATTTTTTATTTTATATCATATTCCTCTTGTCTAGGACCTTACAATTTGGATAGGATGTGAGGTTTGTTCTTGGTTCACTTATATGGTTCTATCTCTTTACCTTCTTTGAATTTTTTTTCAATAAAAATATATTTATTAGATTGTTTCATCTTCCTATGGTTGGCATTATCAAAATATTTCACTGCAGAAGGCTTTATAAGTAAGTCAATGTCATTTTATAACAAACATGATTCTCTTACAAGATCCTATTGTAAACATCATTGTGAAAGCACTCAAGAGTCACATAAATATTCTGAAAACACCTGCATATCAATTAGATCAGTCCTTACTATAAATCTAAAACACTCAACTAGGTCAAAGAGTATACATTCCTTCATTTTAAAAATGCAAAGGTTATAGATCCATTTATTAGAAAAGAGAAAAGTAACTCCGAGAATTATCAAAAGGGTTTCAAAGAACAAAGGGTTAGGTCATGGAGTTAAGACACACCGCATCACACTAATATTATGTTGGGTACATTATATAGTATAAATAAAACCCACTATATTTATATCAAGAGACATGATGATACTCATAAGAGATTGGTTAGATTACAATCACACATACATAAACAACTATGAGAACTACGTGAGGATTCATCCCACGTGATGACATGAATTACAACACTTGGATTGGTTCAATATCTAGGGTTGAGCATAGAGGATATTCCATCCTCACCACACACATGATTTCTCCTTTTCATTTGTTAATTATTTAATGAAGGGTATTGCAAGTTTCAAAGGATTTCACATTATTTCAGGTGATTGCAATTCATCCCAAGGTTGTGAAAGAAAGAGTGACATACAACGAAGGTCATATCTAAATAAGTAAAACACACAAAACGTTTCAGACCATGACTTCTCAAGATCCCAAGATTGTATAACTCTATGTCAATACTACACAAATATCATATGGGTCTTATGGTCCTATCCCTACTTAGCTTCTAGTTCTAAAGCACACAAATAATTATCTCCAATCTATTATATACTTTTACACATTTTGCCACATCCATATCTTCTCTATTTTGACATGTATAGGTAATTATTCTTCTCCTCTTGCATATTTGAGCTATAATTTATTATTTTATTAATAGATACAAGTATTAATGTGTTATTTGGTTATGGATGGTTAACTAAAAATTAATTAGATCACGATAGTCCCTTTCTACAAAACCTTGCATAATTTTTATTGTTGTTAACTTTTATAACATATATTTTATTAGGGTGTAAAAATTTGTTGAACCTAACTTGCAATTGAATATGCACCTTCTTCCAAACCCAAGTTCCCATAAGGTTTCATATTTTCATTGTATATTTAGATATAAACCTGATTTACATCTATCACATAATATCAATATGGTTTTCAAACTTTTCCCTAGGGTATAATGGTCAGTCCTTCCCTTTGGTTCTCTTTTTAGGACTTCCTTATGCCAAATCACCTTTAGTCACATATATCACACATAAAAACTATATTTTCAAATTCCTATGAGGTTTTTGTTAATTTTTTTAATATAAAATGAGATCTATTTTTGTGTGGCATAAGTTTTAGCATAATTTTTGGAAATTTAAAATTACTATTCTTAGGAATTGGGGCATAATCAGAAATATATACACCTATTTTAAAATTACTTAGAGATTTTTATCGAAAATTATTAGATTGAAAAATAATACTTTTGGTTTTATTAAATTAACTTATTATATCCACAAATGGTGGTTTGAATAATTTAATAACAATATTTTTGTTAAAGCATTCCTTTTAGGTCCTATCCTCTATAGTCTCTTGATTGTTGGACTTCTATTTGCTACTTAGTGATTAATTTACTACATAATTGGGGGCTTTTATCTTTACTTTTTTTGTCATAGCCCATGGTCTTGAGGATAATATATCTTTCTATGAGTACATCCTAATGCACTCCTCACTTCAAATTAAAATGATTCAGTTATATGAATGACTATAGAACACCCTAATCCATGTTCTATGTTGATAACCTTATGGATAAATTTGATGGCCATTTTCCCCGTGAGGACCCTCATACTAGTGCTTCTTTGGTTATTTGTAGTAAGTTAGGTGTTTATTTAAAATAACTAGAATAATGATGTCATAGTCAAAGGATGAGATATGACACAAGTTTTTATTTTCATCTACATCTTATTCAAGGAGGAAGAGAAATCAAAATCTTTATAAAATTAATTGTGGACATAAAATTAAACACTTTTATAAAATGTTAATTAACAATTAACCAATTTATATTTGAGATTCACTAGCCTAAAATTGAGATTAAGAAAGTCCCGATCCTTGGAAACTTTATTATTACTTGGTTCATTTCCCTAATAATTGTACCTAGTATTCAGCATGCACATGATATAGAATCTATTAGTACTTATAATTGTTTAATGATCTTAGTAATAATTCTAGTTATATTGGATATGATGATACTGTTACATTTGAGAATTCATTTTCTTATAAACATATAGTTGAAACCAGATCTCGCCAACTCATCGAAGCCATGCTCTAATGATGACCTTAGTTATGAATAGGCATATATTAATATTGGTTGTCTTAGTGAGGTTTGAACTGATGTTACATGGGTATGTTCAACACACATTCCAAAATATAATACCGTTACTTTCCTTTTCTCGATACCGACATGAATGATGATAGTGATGATGATGCTACACAATTAATATGAGAACATATATCAGGATATATACGACTAAATTATGGCTAATATAATATCTTATCATGTCATATGCCATTTATTTATGATTTCATATTCTTGGTAGGTCAACCTTGGTGCTTCACATAACATATAATAGGGTATATATAGGAGTTAGTAACTATTATATTATTATCATATTGAGCACTTGAGTCTTATTATATGGTTTGGAGGTTTCCTCCTTGAATTGGATAAGTCATTTGACTTTCATATCATGATCTTTCTCTCTATTCTAGTGTTATTTGGTGTTATGTTGTTATTGATATTTAGATTTATATATGTAATTTAATTACAAGTGGTATCCAAGATTGGATTTATGCTAAAATAAGGTTAAAAACCTAATTTGAGGATTCAAAAATATCTCACAAAGGGTTGTAAATTTTTTTCCATTTTTTTATAAAATTTTCACAATAATGTAAGGGTTGTTCCCTATGTTTTTGTCTATTTAGCTGAAATCCACATGAACTCTTAAACCCTAAATACCTACCTTAATCTCAAACCCTAAACCATAAAAAATCTAGAAAACCATGGTAGGTCTACAAACAAGAGGAAAATGTGAGGGCAATATCACTCAAGGGAAAAATACTCAACATATGCATTTGGAATAAGGACTTACTAAATCCTCAAACATAGGGTTTTCATCAATATATCATAAATTATATCAATTTGAAAACGAGATACATAATATGAAATCAATATAATTGATATGATATGATCTTTATGTTCGCTTGAAAATAATGGAATCAAAACTCATGGAAGCCATTTCTAGTCTACAACAATATGCCACCAACTCCTAACTAGGTTAGTTAGGGCACACCATTAACCATACCTTTAACTCAGAATAATCATATCAATCATCCCATTCTAATATGGGAGTAGAAACATGATGCTAAAAGTGGAGATGAATAAATTTTATGACCCCAATCTAGTCACTTGGATCAACCAAATGGAGATTTTGTATGTGCATCAAATTCCAAGTGGAGAGAAGGTGGTATTAGAATATTGGTATTTAGAACCAACATAATTCATTTGGTATAAATGGATGTGGAAGCAAAATAAAAATAATGGAGCTAAATAAATACACAATAAAATAGAAGTTTCCTATTCCTATAATTGGGGATTTACAGATGAGTTATATGGTGTTATTTATTTTAGAAAAAAATGGTGTTGTTTATTTTAGAAAAGTATATCTTCAATTAATATATTACCAAATCAAAATTCATGATGAACATATTCATAAAATAACATTTAGGACACATGAGAGACACTATGAATTTTTGGTAATACCGTTTAACCTTACAAATGCACCCTTTACATTTCAAAGTTTCATGAATTCAATATTTCGGCAATTTCTACAAAATTTTGTCCAAGAATTTTTTATTATATCTTAATATACAAAAATACATGGGAGGAACACTTACATCATGTTAATAAGATCTTGAACACTATTGAACATCAACACCTTTATGTCAATCCCTCCAAGTGTGATTTTGAAGTCATAGAGGTAGAATACTGGGGTCATATAATTTCTCATGAAGGTGTAAAAGTGTATCATCACAATATCCAAGCCATGGCGGATTGGAAGATTCCTAAAATCCTCAAAATCCTTAGGAGCTTCTTAGGGTTTATAGGTTACTATAGTATATTTGTGAATAATTATGGAAGACTTGCAAGACTAATCACAAATCTATTAAAACATAATCCTTTCATTAGAATGAGGAATAAACTCACAAATTTGAGACACTAAAGAAGTCCATGTGTACCACTCTAGTTCGAATTCCCAAAATTTATCCAAAACCTTCACTCTAGTTTTGACTTCCCCAATTTTCTCCAAAACCTTCATTTTGAATGCAATACTTGTGGTATAGCATATGTGAATTAATCATGCAAGATTTTTTACACATCACATTGAGAGTCATCAGATCAAAGGTAAGAACCTATAAAAACACACTTATAAAAACGAAGTTATTACTATTCTTCATGTTGTCAAGCAATTGAGACCATCTCACATGGGTTGTCACTTCAAGGTGAAGATAAATCATGTCAGCTTGAAATAATTATTATATAAATGACTATCATCTAAAGAACAATATAATGGGTCATAAATATGTTGGGTTATGACTTTGAAATCATTTACAAGAAAGGAAAGGAAAATGTGGTAGTTGATGCACTATCTAGGAGAGATGAGTCCACATAAGCATTGTTATATGCAATGTCCATATTATAGGTAGATCGAGTTGATTAGGTAAGATCATGATGGGAGAATGACATAAAGAACCACACTCTCGTTATAATCTCCAATAGGATCAAAAATTTCATAAAAATGTATGGAAGGGGGATGTATTGTGGTATAAGGATAGGTTGTACTTGTGTACTAATTGTACCCTTAAAAGTTAGGTTCTCTTAGAGCTCCATGCTTCTCCAAAGGTGGCCATTCTAGGTTCCTAAAATTTTATCACATAATTAAGTTGGATTATTTTTGGAAGGGTTGAAAGTGGATGTCTAAATTATTTTGGTAGAATGTTTGTATGTTAGTGTAACAAGGGAGAAACTATTAATATGCCATGTCTTATGCAACCTCTATATATTCCTATTTAGTGATGGACAAAGGTTTCCATTTATTTCATCACAAGATTGAAATAATCTGAGGTAAAAAGAATAATTATGGTGGTTTTGGATATACTAACCAAATATGCTAATTTTTATTCCTTGTCACATCCCTTTAGAACAAGTATAGATTTTAAGGATACAGTTTTGAAGCTACACAATACACCCAAGATTATAATAATTGATCATGACCCTATATTCACTAACAATTTTTGGAATGATTTATTCTCATGTTTGGGTACTCAACTATCTTTTAGTTAATCATATCATCCCCGATATGATGGAAAAAATGAGGTAGTAAACAAATGTCTGGAGGAGTATCTTTGATCCTTTTCTTCAGATAAAAAGAGAGATGGGTTTAGTGGCCACTACTTATAGAATGCAGGTACTTAAATTCACTTCATATCTCATCTAAAATGCAATCATTATTGGCATATGAATGGTTACTACGACTAAAATGAGATCTCACTTCATTTTTTGGGAAACTAGTTATAAATTCTAAAATCAAGGCTTTGATCGTAAAAATCATACAACTTTGGGGCATCCCAATGTTTTAAAACTTTCCTAAGTTGCTTCCACATATCATCTTTGATTCTAAACAAGAAAAAATGGAAAAAACTTGGTCAAAATCATGGATCTAGGGCTTAGGATGGGCTATGACATTTAAATCATTCATTTCCTTAAGGATCATGGCCATGAAATTTGATCATTTCGTGAGAAGGAAACATGAATTCTAAGTTTATATGTTTTCCTTGGGGATTAATCCCATATTCACAAGGAGGAGGAATTTTGTCATGTTTATAACTAAGGTGGTCACCTTAGTTAAGTGGACTGAAAATCTTCACGAGTCACATTTTTCCTAAGTTTGAAGGTTTGAGAGATTTCAAATGGTGAAGGCACTAGGTCAACTTGGCTGATCTCGAGATAAAATTGGGCTCGAATCAATTAAGTTATGAGGTCCCCACCCAAGTTGGAAGGAGTTAATTTCTTAAGATCTCAAGAGCCTAAGGGTTAAATGATCAATGATGTGTCTAAACTTGAATGATAGCAAAGTCCCAAGATCACAAAATGTCATGATTGGTCCACATGGACTAATGATGGAAATCCATTGTTCTTTGGGTCCAAAATCAAGTAGAAGTAGCCAAAGCATGTAAGGCTCAAGATCCCTAGTTCCTAAGAACACAAAAATGGAACCCCGATTTCAAATAATGGCTAAGACATTGAGAGGAAAAGGATATGAAGGAGGAGGAGGTGGACACGTGGTATGCTTCCTATAACTCATGTTCCCAAGGAAAATTAACTTGAATCAGCTAACACATGAAGTAAGACCCGATATCCCGAGTTCACATTGACCAATCACTAAATTCCATGGTCCTACAAGCTTTAGAGAAAAAGTAGTGAAAATTTTTAAGTTCGCGGGTTCTTGAGATTCTCGAAGGAAAACAAGTGCAGAAGTGGAAAAGGCATGTAAGCCCCCAGATACATAGAACTAAAGCATTTTTCCTTGATCTAGAGAAGTGTAAAATGAGCTCGAGAAACTTAAGGAAGGATCAAGAACTTAGAGGTGATCCCAAGAACACGTAAAGGAAGTGATTGGTTGATATGTACCAATCACAAACCACTTAGATCCTCTGTGATCCCCATATTGTGAGAGGCCCAAGACATCAATATGTGGCACTAGTAGACATATAGAAGAACCTAATGACCCACTACATTATACATCGAATTGGGTCAAATTTGATTGTCTTTTCAAATTCATTTAAAACTAGGGGATGTCATAATATCGAATGACACAATAATGGTTTTTCATCCATATATTTTCAAAGTGGAAGCTCTGTTTGGATCGATAACAATTCTCATTTTTAGCATATTTTCAAGGGGAAGAATCAAAGAAAAATTTCAAGGGTAATGGTGAAGAGAATTAGGAGATTTTGCTGATATAAATTTGGTATGGTTTAACTATTTTTCTTAGCCCAAATTAGTTAAATGTATGCATCCACCGAACTTGTAGTAAAATCTTGTAATTACTGCAAGAGAGGACTTTGCTAGGAGAATGGGAAAGGGAGTGATAAAAATTGAGGGGGATTAATGTTATAAGTAAATAATCTGATTCCTATATCCATTAAGCAAAGAATTCCACAACACATAAATTTTGAAGAAAAAAATATGCAAATGGAAACAAGACCAATTAATATTTAGAGCACAAAGTTTCGAAAATATCCCAATCAAAAAAGGAATGAAACTCCTTCTTTCTTCATTTATGCTTGGGAAAAATTGTCAATGGAAAGAGTGGGAAGAACATAAAGATGAAAAGAAGAAGAAATGCTACCTATTTTCTTCTTTACAAGGAATAATCTCTCATTAATACACAAACTTGACAAATAAATTTGGAAAGGGATTCCTTTACAATTTATAGAAAGAGAAGTGACTCTTCGTTTACCCCCAATGATCATTCACATGAATTTGTACAACTTATGACTTTTAACATTATTAGGAAAACATTAATTCCCTTTTTGTAAAATAAAGGTGACTTATTAAATTATAGTCATAAATTCACTTTTATTTAAAATAAGGCATTATGAAAAAGTGCAACCCCAACAAAAAAATAGAATATAGAGGAGAGAGAAATTTGGGGAGGAAGAGAAGAGAGAGAAAGAAGAGAGAAGAAGTATTATGCTAATGAAAAAGCTTCCTCTGATGAAGTTCACTGATCCTTGATAGATGATCCGATGAAACAATCCAATGTAGTGAAATCTGAATCCTTTAATTCTTTAAACCACGAGAAACCTCCTTTGGATGACGCACAAACACCTCGAAATAAGTGTTTAGATAAAATTTTGAATGATTCCTTTGGTGACCACAAGTGTCACTCATGGAAACCTCTTCTAGAGAGGTTGAGGCTAGAAAATAGACCTTGATGACCTTTCCAACATGACCACTCTACAACACCGATTGGAAAGATCCGATGAAGTGCATTCGAACACTAAATAATGCCCATTTCACAATGTGAAACAATTAATCTAAAAATGAAGTACCCCCATTCCTTTGATCTTATGATTGCACAAATGGATGGGAGACTAGAAAAATCACTCAGAAGATGAAACCATGACAATCCCATGAACTATAATTTCTTGGCTCTCGAGACACTTTCACACCGAAAAAGGGGGTTACTATTTTTAGTGACAATTTGCACCCTTTTGACTCGATTATTGAAATTGTCATTCTAGATCAACTATGTACACTACTTCTACCTAGACTTATCTTTGATATGACTTACTAATAATATAAAGTGCCTGTGTAGGAGACTTACTATTTTTAGTAAGTGACAATTTTCACCCTTTTTCAGCTTTGACCACTGAGATTGTCCTTCTAGATCACCTTTGTGCACACTACTTCTCTTGAAATTATTTTCTGTATAAGCTTACTAAAAATAGCAAGTGCCCATGTAGGAGGCTTACTATTTTTATAAATTATAGTTTTGGACCTTGGTTTTCGATGAAACCAACTTTTCTGATATGGTTTTTTTCTCTTATGTGCACTTCTGAAATTTCAACTCTACCCGGTCTTCGAAATGAGAGATTTTAAATTTCAAAAATTTTACTACAGGTAAATTGGGGTTTCTTCACTGTAGAAAATATGGGGCATGCATGATAAATATTCCACTTGTATTCTAATGGCCTCTGAAAAACTATATGATTGTAAAAACCTCGTGTTAATCTGCACTAGTTTTTAGATATGAGGAAATCTTCTTCGCAGGTTTCAAAGTTTTTCTCGACAATAGATATCATTTTTGTTCTTCACAAATCCATATTTATCCATGTTTTTGTTTTCTCATATCATGGAAGCATGGATGAAAACAATGTTGTATGTAATCTTTTAGATAAATTCGGTAGAGTTTCTAAGCAAAGCACGAGGAGAATGTGGGGGTTTGAGCTTGAAAATGGCTAAGTGTTTGAATTTATAGATTTTTGGCTTGAAGAAAGGGGGTGCCTTTTTCTGCCCCTATTTTCCCTTTGGTATGGGAAAATAGGTGCAATAAAATTCACCTTATACTTTTATTGACACTTGGCACTTGTTCATTCGTTGAAGAAAGTGGAGAGGGGGGCTTAAAATGAGCTCCTGGGTACTAACAAATGGGTGTATGAGTGACCAGAAGGAGATTAGGGTCAGGAAAAATTTTCTATCCCCATTTACCCCTTGTTTTAAGACAATAAGGACATAAAAATGTTCCTTATCCTGGTCTTTCTAAGTGTCACCCATGTGTGCGATGAGAAGGGGGCTTAAAAAATTGGTCTAAGGGGCTAAACTGAGTTGTCGGGATCACATGAGTGACCAAATAGCTTAAAAGGGGGAGAGATTTTTTTTTTTGCAAATATTGTCCCTTTGGTTTGGTGAAATGGGTCTAAAATGTTTTTCCTCAGCCTTATGTTGCCACATGTCCCCTTATAAATTGGACTAAGTATCGAATAACATACCTTAGAGGGTGACTTAGAAAGACCATAGCTTGAGCTCCCGAATGAATTTTCACATGCTTATTTATATTATTTCACATGGAAAAGGAATTAGGATAAGTTTGGGATGGGTACTGTGCCTTATGTATGACTTTAAAACCTTTTAAAAATCTCATTTTTTCTCGGGACCACTAATTATGCATGGAAAGAATGAGCCGCTTGGAAAATGCCTTAGGTTTGAAGTTGATGTGTTTTCTCCACAATATAGAGGGTTGAAAATTATTTAAAATAATATATTTTTGGGATCTCAACTCATTCTTAAGCTCTCAAAATCACCTCTCAAAGTTCAGGTCCTCTTTTATGAGGCAAACTCCTTTGGCCTCAAAAAACCGATTTCGATGAAATGACTCCAAAACCTCTGAAACTTCCCAAAATCTTCCAAAATATGTTCCTTGATGTTATTTTCCCTTGAATACACCTCCATGATGAATTTTATCCTTTTATCCACTCCAGGGGTTGGTGCACTAGTCTTAGGAATGTTGTTGATAGCCCCTCCTAATATTGTTTGAAACTCCGCTTTTAGAGAGACTACTCCAAAAGTAATTTTAATGACAATT
This sequence comes from Taxus wallichiana var. yunnanensis, assembly GCA_018340775.1. Lineage (NCBI taxonomy): Eukaryota > Viridiplantae > Streptophyta > Pinopsida > Cupressales > Taxaceae > Taxus > Taxus wallichiana. Next base: position 170,381,209 of record CM031244.1, read on the forward strand.
AATTCCTAAATAACCTATGGGAATGGATGAAAAACACATCTATACCATTTTAATCATAGGATAAGACTAACATAGGGAATATTTGACCTGGGGGGTGTTTTGAAAAGGTGTAACATTGAAATTTTTAATACTATGGTACGATTGTCCTATTTTCTAGTGAATTTTTCCTATGCAAAAAAAAAAGACAACAAGGTTCAACTAGTTCCAAAATATAAGTTCATATCCAAGATCCAAACAAATATCATCCAAAGCATAACCAATTCTAATTTGGGTCATCCGTGCATGTATAAGAGGTTGAGCTCACCATATCTAGAGAAATACACTACACCTAAGAGACTCAGATGAGTTGAGGAAATTGTGCTAAACAATTTCAAGGTTGAGTAGGGATGGATTGATTTACCCAACATAAAGTGGAACTCATCGTTAAAAGGGGAGATATGGTTTTAGTGAACACTTCCAAACCAAACTTGATGTGATTGAAAAACAAGTGAGTGGATAATAAATCGAAGGAAATTTCCATTTTGTAGGGTCCAATGACTGATTCAAGTTATGGTGAATTCCAAATCAGATATGTGAAGAGAATCAGTATGGGTGAGGTAGATATTGGATCCATTGATCGAATATATGTCTATGCAGATAACAAATAATTTTTGGCATATATCAAACAAAATCCATAATTGAGTGTTGTTTTTGGGACGAGAAGGAATGAAAATATAAAGGTAGATCTAAGATGAGTTTGTAAACACAAATGTTGTAATCCAAGTTTGCTGGATTAGAGCACAAATTGAACTCACTTGAACCGATTGAAGGAAGGTTTGAAATTTTCTAGATATTTGATGTTTGGGGCTCGCCCAATACCAAGACCTTTAATAATGAACCAAAAATAAAACATGCAAAGAAAAATGCACATATACTTAAAATATATTATAAGGTATATCTCAAACATAATGGTTTGGTAATGTATTATTTTATTGTTTCAAGGCCTATAACCCCACAATTTAAGATGTGTAAAAACCAAAAATATCCCAAAAATGATTAAAACAAAAATATGCCTTATTTACAATCAATCCAAATGTTTTTAGATAATATGGACTCAAATTTGAGGAAAAATTTTCTCAAAATTTTTTTAGGAAAAAATTGATCCATAAAAGTTCCCACACAAATACATAGACCACCAAACAAGGATAAAGATACCTAGTTATAAACATGGACATAATGAAAAAATGAATGAAAATTATGGACATGGAGAGCATGATGGAAGAAAAAAGGTGATGTAAATGAATGATGAATTCTAAGGGGTTTTCTATGAGGTATGTGGTATCCTTTAGTACCATTTAAAAATATTTAAGAAGGGTGAATGCACAAACAAATGGTTTACACAAGGTCTATAGTATCCTACTAGCCTTTATTTACACATTTTGGTATTACAACACATGGATGAACACAAATATAGGTAACAAGTTTTTGGCAAGGTCCGTGGTATCCAATCACATGTTACCTAAGTCTACTCGATGAACTAAAACATAGGTGGGAGAGAAAATAAAGAGGCCTCTTTAAAAAATTCCTGTCTGATACTACACATGGGTTTTACCCCATAATCGGGAAAGAAAATATGATCAATATAATTCAAATCAATGCATAACAATTACAAATGCTACAAATATATAGAGCTATCTATTTTTACTCCTATAGCCACTAACAACAATCTAGGATGGTTGTTATAAACACCTATTTTTTTCCTAACCACTAACCATCCCTAAAATATCTCACACCCTACATTCTCTTAACCTTCTCTAGAATCACTCACTTAATTCTTACGCGAGTTATTTTTAAAACTCACTTACAATATTATTATATTCTCCATGTATTATTATACTACACATAAATACACACTCATAAATGCACCCATGTTAGGAATAATTCCTTACAGAAAATAATTAGATGATTTGTTTTAACAAGAATGTAACTCTTATAATGGTTCTGGTTGGTATCCATGGCCATTTTGAATAGATGATAGCTCAATTTCCATCATCCTTCATGATTTGACAAGATCACCATGGATCAATGGCTAAGGTAGAGTATTTACTTACAAAATAAGGCATTTTTCATACATGTGAATCTCAATTATCCCCGAGATATGTTACAGAGAGGGTTTTAGGAAAATTTCTTCATTAATGGCATATTCTGAAGGCTTATAATCAAATAAGAATGGAAAAAGGGATATTCATCATAATATATCATTCTCTCTCTCTTCACTCCTCTTTATGTCTCCAACTATATATGTGCATCTAGGCACAATTGTGAAACATCCTTTCCTTGGAAGTAAAGTGACTTTGTGATTGAGTGCTTAAGCTTCTTGAGTGTCTTTAATTAATGATTTGGATCCTTATAAATGAAATAATACCTTTTATTGTGATGATATTATATTACGTATATTTTAGTGATACATACAATTATGGTTGTGGCTAATATATTGTGTTGATTATCTCCTTACCTCTATGATATTTTTATGGTTTTGTGTGTGGTATTTTCTTAGTTTTCAAATCAACATGTTGACAAGAATATGATTGATGTGTAGGTTTGGTTTTCGATAATTTTTCCCTTTGTACCTACATATTATCCCTTCACTTTATCATTCACATTGGGAGGAGATCCATTTCTTCATGCTTTCATCACCACCCTTTACTTTCATGTTTTTCCTCTCATACCTTTTCCCTGAGATTCTATAGATTATATTTTAGTGGTAATTGGTGTCTGACATTAGATTAGTTAGTTTAGGAAGCTAACCTTTTCTAAAGGTCTGTCTCATCGAGTTAATTCCGACACTTGAGAGAAATTCCCATGTTTTTAATGATTTTGCGGGTGCATGTAGATGATGAAGATTAACATCCACCATCCTCACCTCCAACTTGAGGATCCATCCTAAAGTGAGAGACTTTTAAGAGAACATTAAACACTAATTAGATGTACTCTCGAACATTAAAGACAATTTGACAATGACACAAAATCCCATGAAGAAATAATTTGATCAACACCATAGTGAGTGAATATTTGAAGTTTGAAACTTTTTGTGCTATTGCATCCATATAATAAACCATATTTGAAACAAAATAAGAAGGATAGAAATATTTCACATAAATACTATAAACCTTATTAAGTTTTGTAAAAATTAATAGTGTAACATTTAAGTTAGAGTTTCCTAAGTCAACTAAAATACATCCAAATTTCCATAGTTCTTGCTTAAAGAAGGTCATTGGAAAATATTTGTATTCCCAATAAATGTTACAAGAGATTAATGAGGAGGGATGAATCATTTTGGATCCAAAAGGAATCATGTATATATGCACTAAGAAGTTGAGGATAAGGGTCATTACTGAGTATATGGTCAAGTGGAAGAATTTGGACATTGAAGATAAAACATGGGAAGATGAAGCATTCCAAAAAAACATCTAGAGATTACCAACATTGGGGATAATGTTTCTTTGAAGGGGAGGGACATAATACACCCTTAATCCTAGGTCGTAGATTAGGATTTGTATAGCTGACTTATAGCTAACATAAACTCATATCATGTCATATTGCATTTATTTATGCATTCATATGCTTAGTGGCCATCCTTGGTGCTTTTCATAAAATAATATGGTATATATAGGAGCTGATAACTAGTATATGATCAACATATTAAGAACTTGAATCTTATTGTATTTTTGTAGGTTTCCCCCTCAAAGTGGCTAAGTCATTTTACTTGCATATTGTGATTTTCTCTCCATTTTGGTGTTCTCTATTGTTTTATATTTGTTGACATTCAAATATATCTAATTAGTTTCATTACACATGAATATTATTCTATTTTTATAGAGGGTGATTCACATATTGATCATATTATTTCATGTGTTAATAATGTTGTTATCCTTTATTATGTTCATACTCATGATGATATTTTTGTTCATAATGATGTTTCTATTCATACTAATAATTCTGACCATGATGATGCTTCTATTCATAATTATTATATTGCTTGTATCTCTAATCCCTCTATTGAATGTAAAAATATATTCCTATGCCTATCATAATAAAATGTGGAAAATTCTAGTATGTCTTCTAGGCCTATTGCAAATGTGGAACATGTTAATATAGATCCCCAATTAATCCTTATATTGAAATCAATGCTATTCATAAGTAATTTAATATGCCTAATTTTTACAACTTTGGATCTACCATCTACCAATAATCATAAAAATTATAGTCTTCATAAGGCCATCCTACAATTGATTAAAGATTTACAAAACTATTTGTAACTACAAATTTAAGCTATGAGTAATGAGATTAAAACACTTAGGAAAGAGGTAACACACCTCCAGAATCTCCCACATATTTCTACTCCATACATGGATCCCATTTATAATTTTACAAATGAATCATCCTCTACTTTAAATAAATTCAAGGTGTTACATCAGAGAAATATTTCCTATCATATTACCCCTAAACCTATGAATACTATATAGGCTCCTCCTCTCCTAGGTACAACCATTAAGTTTTGATAAAACTCTCAATCAACCACATGAAATATTATTTTATCTAATTGATAAATGATTTATTTGGTTACCATAAACTATTCATCCCCCTTCTTATCAATTAGAACATGAAAAAATATTACCTTTTTGTAACTTCCATCATATCAATGAGTACCTTGATAATGATTATTATGTGTTGGATCTAAAATTCAAGTGGCTTAAAGACAAATGAATTATCTCTTTCAATACATGAAATAATAGTAGATCTCCTTCATGACATCCTCCAAATATGGTCATTTTATAAGATTTTACATCCTTGAACAAGCCAATTACTCAACCTCATATCAAAGTTTTCCATCGAATGAGGCTCATGATAACTAACCATTGTAGAGATCTAAAATCAAATGAGTTATAAGAGAATGATGATATGTAATACAAGATACTCAGGTTAATCCTATATCTCCTTCTAAAGTGTTGAACAAACCATCTATATAATCAACAAATACATCACGCATACCATTATTTAGATAGACTATTCTAAGTTCTCAATTAGGTGGGTCGTCACAACTATTTCGTTTACATCATTACTATTTCCTAAATGCGACATATCTATTTGACTAACCAAGGGAATATGTGGATATCATTTCATTTTATTCTAAGAATAGGTTTCCTTGCACTATATATGCCCCTACATACTTTGGTAAGGGTGACACTTCTAATATGTTTTCTAATATTGTTGATACTATCCTCACTCATTACATTTTATATCACACAAATTCCATCACTATGAGTTAAACCAATTCAATATCACTATTAATCAACTCAATCTCTTAAGAAATAGTTATCTACTATAAAATATCAATTCAAATTATTACAATCATCTTTGCTTCTCATAGGTCTATTCCTCTTCAAATTTTTATCACATGTATTATGACTCCTCTATAGTTTACATAGGATCATCCTTATTCTAGTATGAAATATTTGAGTCTTATGCCTCCTTCACCCTCTCGAGTAAAATGTTCCTCTTTGTAAGTCTATTATTGGGTAGAAATTGTGTTATCCACTTTCTTATATATATCTATTATTAAAATAATTCAAAAAAATTTAAATAATCAGATCGTACAAAAACTTGCAAATATGTGAAAAAATACAAAATCCAAAATGTTTATAGTTTGATTTTATAGCTTATTAATTTTTACATTTTGTTTGGCATATTGGTTTGATAGATACCATATCTTGTCTATATACTCTTTACACACATGCATTCACAAGGTATATTGAGTGTGATGTAGGACATACATTGGATGATACATGATGATAGGTGTCAGCTTGGTTCCTTACACCACTCTTTAGGGAATCCCCCATGCTATATAAGTGCTTTTTGTTTTATTTCAATTAATTTACACAATTATCATCACACTTGATTATATACATAATGGTTATTAGTATCTTATGAACTAACAATACTAACACATATCTTGTGTAAGGTTAACCTATCTTGCTATCTTTGTTGATATATCCTTTTCCTATACATGTTAGACACTTTATTTTCATTTAGTTGCTTATACATATTATTTCCTTAGTTGACTACTAAATTGTTTTAATCCTTGATTATGGATGACTATTGGCTTTCTTGATTATAATGTTATTATTTCTTATTCTATACGACCAAGTGCCTTTTTTTTGTCTTCGACACTATGGATGTCCCATGATTTTTTCTCTATGCCTACCTTGCATGTATGCATTTTTTTATATGAATGTTCCATCTAGGGCCTCTTATTGTGACTATATTGTGACACTGTGGGTGTCCCATGTTTGTATATTTGTGCCTCCATGTGACTATGTTTCTATGTAGTTATACTAGTACTTATTTGTATATACATTCTAGTTTTTATTTTTTATGTTATTCCTACTCTAGTTTATGACATATTTATTTTATACTATGATGTTTTTATGCTATTACTACTCTAGATTATGACATGTTAAATTTTTTTACTCTTTTTATTACTTATATACAAATTTATTCTTTATTATTACATGTTGCATGTTGCTTTCTTGGCATGCCATGGTTTCCACCATGAACAACCTCTTTTACATGTACATGTTTTTAATGGTGGCCACCATTCTAGACTATTATGTGATCCTATGTAGCTTATTAAACTTATTATACATGTACACACATATTAGTTTGAGCCGTATGCTCAAATAATTTATCACATGTTCTGAAATGAGGGGGAATTCATCAATATATTATCTACATCCGCATACTGATTATAAAATATAAGAATAATTTTTACGGGGTTTAGATCCTTAGAAATAGACTCAAATACTAAAAAGTGATATAATCTAAAGTAGGTCTAAACTATAACATAAATTCATGGCCATGGTACGGTCCTAACGAAAAAATTCCTAAATAGGGTATATTCTTTGGAATTTTCAATTTACCAAATTCTATTAGATATCCGCATGATTTTCATATAGTCTCAGATAAAAATTAATTAAATCAAAGCATGATATAGGGGGCATGAGTAATTCATTCCTTCTCCTCTACACTATTTAAACTCAGTTGTAAGAATAGGGTTTGGGGACATGGGCCTCCTTCTCCCCTACGATATATTGGGATCCATGCATTTAGCTTCAACTCTCATAGGTATAATACATTATGGAGGAATCACAAAGTCAATTTGTTTAATGGTTCTATCTTACTCAATAGTTATGACAATACAAAATATTGGAAGCAAAAAAATGAGAGGGTGTCGGTTGGATACTTTTCAAGGAAAAATATGAAGTTTAACCATAGCATGGGGACAAAGTCCCTCCTAAGATAAGGGGAGGCACCTTGTTTATTACTATTCTAACAACACCAAGGGATATTTACAATATTTATATTACTATAACCACTCAGGGTTGGTATCTCATTCCAATAGATTTATTCTTTATAGAATGGAAGATATATGAGAATAGAAGAAAAAAGTAATGCTAAAGAGTTAGGAGCATGAGAAAATAATGAATGAAAATGAGCTTTCTCCTCGATAAACGTAGATATCAAAATAGTAAAATGTGATAAATAGTAATAAAGTGTTGAAGATATAATGAACAAGATACTAGAATTTAAAGAATCATATAATGCATTGAACTTAAGAACAATACTTTAATGAAGAAATAACACCACAACCCATAGTTTGTAATATATCTCTTATATTACTTAATACCAAGATTGAAAACACAATTTTTTTCTCTCTTTTACAACTCCAAGATATATACTCTTATTCTAAAAATCTCCCAACTCTTTACAATGCCTCAACATTTTACATTTATAGAGAAGGGGAAGAGAGAAAGGGGAAGTTGTTTGGATTGTATACTAAAAATAAAAAATACACATTACGATTTCCCTCGACTCGTTATCACAAAATGTCAAAGTCAACATGAAAATCCAAATGATGTTCCAACATCTTGAAAATTAACACGTTTGATGCAAAAAGGAAAAAATAACAAAGCTTTGAGTCAGAATTTTCTTTTTAGTTTCTAGCTCTACCGCTTTAGATGATATTCCTAGAATTTTTTGATCATGTCCTATGTTTCTTTCTCATTAGGTCCACATGAATATCGATTCAAAACATCGCATGTATCAAACACATTATTCATCCTTTTGAGAAGCTTATGAAAACCCTTCATGAGTTTGGCTAATCGCTTGAAACATTCGACATAGAATCAACTTATCAATTTCCGCAAGCCAAAATTATTCTCAAATGAGGACTCTTTTTCAACTAAGTACATGAAAATTTTGGAAATATCATTAGTGGGTAACATATTCAATTCATCATAAAATACATTTTGAATGATCTTAGTAAATTCATCATCGATGTTATTGGTAGCATCAATTGCTTCCTCCTTGGCCTTTTGAAGCTTCTCACAAGCTTCTTGAAGAATCTTGACTCAAAATTCAATGACCTTATAGAACTCAAAATACTTGTCCCTATAATCAATTATCCCTTCTCCCCGAAAGATATCCAAATCAAACTTTTAAGCTCGCTTAGATCTTCTAAGGTCAACTCCCAATTGCCACATTCTTCTAGGAGTTCACTGTTCATATTTTCAATGAATAACCTCTCTTTCTTGATACCATTGTAGGTATCAACAAAATATTTGATAATAAAATTTCCTTGAATCATGAGACATTATATCCATCTATCCATTGCTCTCCCCTTTTGTCAATATTTTTCATCTTTGACACGAACGAGAAATAAAAATTGATTGGAGTCGGAGAAGGAATATGATCTTGAGTTGGTTTAGAGAGATTAAACAGGTGTTAGCATATGGATTTGTATGCATGAAAATGACATGAAACAATAAGGGAATGAATTCCCTCCTCAATGAAGGTGAGGATGCCTTTATTGAAATCTAAAAGCTGTATTTACATATGTACATTAAAAATTGTATGTGGGGGTTTTCTAGAACATCAAATGAAAATAAATGTGAATGAGGGAGATGGAATGGAATGAAGGAAAGAAATGGAAAGGAATACACTAAAGGAACATGTAATAGTTAGGTAAAACTAGAGCCTAATATCGCATTAAAAGGATAATGAATAACTAACTCAAACAAACCAAAGTTTAAATCAGCTAAACAAAAATAAGTACAAGGGAACACACATGAGCAATTAAATAGCAATGCTTGATCACTTTGTGAACTAGAACAACATATTAATAGCATTGATAATAAGATCAAAGATAATATCTGCATGCAAGATTTAAACACTAACTTCTAATGAACATAAGAAAATGAAATGCTATAAGAGATAATAAGTGGGACATAAAGTTCATATTTCATTCTATCTAAAACATCTTCACAAAAGAACACAAAGTTTATTTCCTTGAAACAAAGCTTGCACACAAAATTATTTTATTCTCCTCTCTCGAATTCACCCTTACAAATGAGCCCCTATCTTCCTTTTATAACCCAAAAGTTGGTTACAAGGTAGTTAGGGTTTACATGAACATTAAATAGGGCATCTTAAATGACTTTGAATTTTCAACCAACTTTAAAAAGTTACTTGAAAATAGAAACCACTTAAGTTATCAAAAATTTTCTAAAAGTGAGTTTAACAATAATATCACTTTATAACAATTTTAAAGTCATGGGTACATGTGGACCCCACTTAAATGACTTGGACACACACATAGACATCCTAGTCAGCAACACACCACCTAGATCAAGACACCTAGGATCAGTGCCTTATCCATTGGGCCAAGATTCCACCTATCCCGGTCGTATGGGAATGAACTCATTGATCATGCTCTGCAGTCCTCTAGATGACAAGAGAGTCGAGCTTGAAACTTGAGCAATTCATCCACCTCTCTATTTGAGAAACATCCTGGTGTGAGCAATTTTGTCTTTATTCACATTCACATTCACAATTACACAATTCTCCACATGCTCGAATACCTTTCCATGGTGAATTCTTCATTTTTCATGAGACCATAGTCATTATGCCACCTTAGCTTGTCAGAATCCAACTCTTGATCTTTCGCCATTGAGAAGATCTTCCAAGAATCAAGATTGCAATTCAATTCCTGGAGTTATGTCTTTCATCTTTGTCACCATCCCGAAGTGTTTCCATTTTGATCCGCTCACAATCATCTAATTTGAGAACACCCAACTTTAAGACTGGCTGATGAAGTATTCTGCCCACTGCTAACTAAGAGCTGACAGGGAAACACTTGAATGGTGTGGCCTTTCTTGATGATCGAAAAACCAAAATTGTCATTGGTCTTGGTTTGTTAATGAATAGATCCACCAAAATGATCAAGTGAAGGAAATTTACGTAGACACACTTCAGAACAAGTGTCGGGAAAATTCTAACTCACCTTCATTGATACATGATCATGGAACCAACTTACGTCAACGTGTCCCAAGTTAGTATCAGTGATGTTCTCATACTCTGAATAGAGCGTCGAGGTGGGTAGAATTCTATGGAACCAATACCATAACAATGATTTATTTGGAGATGACACGATTGTGAAGATGTGATAAAAGCTTGATTTCTAGCTATTACTTCCAGACTTCAAAACTAAACAAATCACCTCTGAAACTATCCCTGGGAAAAATAGCAAATCTTGTTATGAGAAACTCTCACTGGATGAGGGAGTCTATTAAGGTACCAAAAGTTTGTGGATCAGAGATTTTTTTACTAAAAAAATCTTGATGAAATATTAAAGGTCAAAGTGGACTTTTTGAAACTGCTAGGAAAATGTAGGTGTGAAACTATGAAAAATATCATTTTCTTTTAGCACTGGGAAAAATACCTAATGTCATTATGGGAATCTACAAATTGGCAAGAGAGAATATGAAGGTGGGGAGAATTCAAATAAACAATATATTTCTCATGATGATCATTCAAGTTCAAAATATCGACTCTCAAATTCAATCTCCTTGATAGGCTATAAATGAAGCACACAACAAAATTAAACAAATTACGTTTTATTTGGCTCCATGAAAAATATCAAATGAGGTTTTGTGTATTTAAAAATTGGAAAAGGAGTACATGAAGATGGGGAGAATTAAATGAACCAAAATATTCTTCTCGATAATCAATCAGCCCGAAATACAATCCTCAAAGTAGGCCTTCGATAAGTTGAAATAATGTATGTTGTGAAATTCAAACAAAGCTGCGTTTTATTTGGCTTCGTAAAAATACCAAATTATGTGTTGTAAATTTTCAAGTGAGTATACAAGCACCTTATCATGAGTAAAATTTCAAGCAATGATTGGTTTTTCATGAAAATCATCCGGTTCGAGATATCAAACTCCAAAGTTGATTACTTTGTGAATACAACCCGTGACATCCTTTGTTACTCGCATCAATTTTTTTCTTCGTTAATTTCATTTTCCTTGTGTTGATATATATCTTGTTTGATATTTTTTCAAATGGTTCACTTTATTTCTCTTCACACACAATATTCCTCCGATCATAATTGCATGGGATTTAACGTAAAAATGACTACGAGCTGGTTTTGGTGTGGGCTTTCCTCTTTGTCATGCGTGGAAAATTGTGTTATTTTTCCCAATGAGTGTTATATCTCCTTATTTTTACTGTGAACTGTTTTCTTTCTTTCCCACGTGGTCTCCTTTTTTCTTTCTTTGTTGGTGTGGTTTATTCTTTCCTCTAGTGCATGGGCCTATGGTGAATGCATGGAAAATGGTGCATGACCTCCCCCTTTTTAATAGCTGCCTTGAATTTTAAATGGCCTGCATTTCCTTTACCCATGTGAAAAATCCTTTGACTTTTCAATTATGTGTGTATTCACCTTGCTTTAGCATACGCAGATTTTTCTTTCCTCCCCGACTTGTGTATCACCTTCCTGCAAACTTTGTTGCGTGGGCAATCTATTCTTTTTCCTTGTGTGGCCTGTTTTTGCCCGAATTTTCAAATTAATCTTCTTCCCAAAGTAAATGTGTGAACTCTCTTCTCCACGTGGGCTTTGGTGAATGTGTTTTCTTTCTTGTTTTGGACTGTATGGACTTTTCCCAATGCGTGAAAACAGAAATTCAATTTTACTTCTGAATTTTACGTGCGTGGACATGCAAAAATGTGTGGTTTTTTAATTGCTTCTCTTTGGCAATGCGTGGGAACTTCTGTTTGCTGCATCTTTTCTTGCAAAGGCATGGAAATTTGTGGCTTCTCCTTGCACGTGGAAACTTATTTATTTTGCATGAATTTTTATTCCTTAAACCAATGCGTAATATCTCCTTTAACTGGCGTGGAAAATCCTTCCTTTGGTTGCGTTGTTATTCTTTGTCTCCATGTGGTTGTCTCCTTCCGTTCTTTGCTGAATTGTATTCCTTCTAAAAACCTATGTGAGCTTTCACCTGCATGGACTGGACTTTGCCTTCTCTTGGCATGGAAAATCTTTCTTTTAACCTGCCAAGATAAATGTGTGGTAATGTTGTATTCCTCTCTTGCGTATTGGAATGTTATTTCTTCTCCTTGGCAAGTGGAAATGCAGAGGAAAAATGCAGGATAATCTCTCCTTCCTTGATTTATTTGTGAGGGATGCGAGAATTTTTTTCCTAGAAAACTCTTCTACAGAGGAAATAAGAAGTTAGAAATACTAATAATTTGGAAATAAAGATCCCCAACTTCTTACTCACAAATTTTTCCAACAAATTTATGGAGGATTTGTTACGCGGGTTAAAGAAGCTTCCTTGTAACTATTTATTTATTTCCATTGAAATAAACAATTCCCCTTCTTTGGATAGTGGACATTAATTTCTAGGGAGTATAGGAAATAACTTAAACATTTTCCCATGGCAATGGCAAAGTGGGATGACAATTCCCATCTATTTCCCCATGTGGGAAATTGGGATCTATCTTTCTATGTTTGACATGCAATCGGGTTGGCGATCAACATGACAATTTCAAAAACAAGGAAATATGGAGATTTTTCTGGAAAGGGAAAATCGGGTGTGGAAAGCCAATTTGACATTCCCAACAATTGGAAGCGGGATTTTAATTTCCCACGGCAATGAGAAAAACTTGTCGATCAACTTCTAATGAATATTAAATTAATATTTATTTAATTAAAAACCCCCACAATTTAATAAAATTAATTTTATTAAATAAAAGGGTAAGAAATTAATTAAATATTAATTAATTAATTTAAAATACGATTTACGATATATCGGGAGAAGTACTTACCTGAAATGGATGAAACAAAGGCCAAAATGATTAGAAGAATAAAACGATCACCATGAGAGTGATAAACCAAGATAAAAGACCATTTTGATTTTTTTAAAAAATTCATGTTATAATTTTGTGAAGTCAAAATTAGCTGATAACAACTGGCTCTAATTGGGGACAATGACTTCATGGATGTAGCAATGGACCCAGGACCTGAAAATTATTTAATGAACATGATCCCAAAAATGATGATGCACAAAAAAATAGAACAAAAGAGAGGAAACAAAAAAACAGGAAAAGGAAACAAACCAAAATCCTAGTTACCTATGTACATATGAGGGATAACTTGTTTTTAATTTTTATAGTGCTTGAGATATTTCCCATTGTAGGGCAGAGGAAAATGAGTTCCATCAAGATATCCCAAGTAATACATGCTACATCCACAGAAATCCCTGATTTTGAAAGGGCCTAGCCATAGTGAATCAAACTTCCTGTCCTTTCCTTTTGGTTCATGCCTCTTTTACCATAAAAGAACTAGGTCATTGATTTGAAATTGTCTCTCCTTAGTTTTCCTATCGAATAATTTCTTTACTTTGGATTGGTGTTCCTCGATCCTATTTTCCACTTGACTTCTTTTTTCTTCAAGCTTTCTTAGGAACATGATCCTTTTATCCAACACATTGACGAAGCATTCATCATCAATTACTTGAGCTAATCGTAATGCTCGTAACTAATGTGATGGGAATTTAAACATCAGTTCAAATTGATATTTTAGGAGTTATGCGGTCATCCCACAATGCATCATATAACGTTTTATACCAAGTTATTTGATTTTCTTCAAATAACTTACGCATGATAGTAATGATGTTTTTGTTATTGGATTCTGCTTGACCGTTTCCTTGAGGATAGTAATCTAATGAATGAGATAAATATATTCCATACCCATAATAAAAACCTATCATCTCTACAAAAGATAAATTAGAGGCATTTTCCATTACGATCTTTTGTGGAATTCCATAACGAACCAAAATATTCTCTTTGATAATGTCACAAATTATTGCACTTTATGTTTGTTTAACTAGAATGGCTTCCACCCACTTTGTAAAGTAGTCATTTGGAGTGAGTACGTGAGTATGAACAGCAATGGAATTAGGATTCGAGAACCCCAATGAAATATAAACCCCATTATTGAAAGGGTTCTTCAAAGACAACTAGATTTAGAGGCAACGCTTCCAATTTAGGTCTCCTAACAAATTGTTGAAAAGCTTCGCATTTGGCTACCTTTGGGCATCAAAAAGCATAGTGGGCTAGTAATAATGTGCTCGTATAATCTTATGAGATGTTACTAATCTAGATAAATGACCACCTTTGTAAGCATGATTATGAAAGGCTTCCAACAACCTAGGTTGTTTTCTTTATCAACACATCCGAGGAACATGCCATTAATACCTTTCTTGAACAAAGTGTTGTCCCGGATGATGTAGTGACATCTCTTAACTTGATAGATATTTTTTCCTTATTTGTTAGACTCTCGGAAATTGGCCATATATGAGAAAGTAGGCTATATCCAAATACCATTTGTCTATAGTACTAATGAAAACTACCAAAGTGGTAAAATTTCTTCAATTGGTTCTTCATCCGAGTCATCTTCGGCTCATTCTCTACAATGAGTTGGTAAAGTCCCATTACTCGAATAAACTTGGTAGGCTTAATGTGAAAGTCATATTCTTAGATCTTAGAGACATAATTACCTCTTTTAGATCCTAGTTTCATTGTGTCAACATTGATTTAACTGTGGTGTCTGTAGCTAAGAATTTGGTATGATAATTCAACACATAGTACTTGAAATATTTCAAGGCTCTCACCACCACTTACACATGCCTCTCAAGGGGATTGTAATTTAGTTCATGTTCTTAAATGTAGAAATCATGAATTTAATAGGAGATTTAATTCCATCTCGATTATGCTTGAGTCGGGATGGTATAGATCATGTGCGGAAAGCATAGTAATATACTAAAAAGTCCTTTTTAAAATCAGGAAACACCAATGTGGGAGCTTTTGCAATAACACCATTGATTTGTTCAAATGATTCTCTACCTTCCTTCGACCATTTGAAGGATTCTTTTCCTTTCATCATATCAACGATTTCTTTGGTTAGCTTAAGAAAAATATGGCACAAACCTTCTCAAAAATTTCACCTTCCCAAAGAATGAGTGAACTCCAGGCTTACTTGTAGGTAAGGAAATATTCTTGATAGCTTGAATGCGCTTAGGATCAATCTTAGTTCCCTCTTTAGAAATAATATGACCTAGGAGTTTCCTTTTGTAACTCTAAACATAGACTTATTTGGATTCAAAAAGATTCTATGAAGTCTACACCTTTGAAATATTTTCTTCAAATATCTTAGATGATCTTCTCGCTTCTTTGATAAAACCGTCAAGTCATCTAGGTATACCATGATGATAATGTCTTTATAATCTAAAAATTCCATGTCCATAGCCCTTTTAAAGGTTGTGTCAGCATTGATCAAACCAAAATGCATTCTTCCATATGTGATCATACCCCATGGGGTGGTGAACATAGTTTTATGTTGGTATTCTCTAGCTAATTCAATCTAATTATAACCAGAGAAACCATCTAGTATGGACAACATTTCCAATCCAGATTACTACCGAAGAATATGGTCCATGACTGGAAGTGGATAGTTATCCTTCAAGGAACATTTATTAAGGTTGTGGAAATCTATGTAAATCCTACTTTATCCATTTTTCTTATGAACCGGGACAATATTAGTTATCCAAGTTGAATGTCAAATAGGAAACACTATTTGTGCATCTAACATCTTTTAAACCTCATGGAGTATTGTCCCTGTTATCTTGCGATTATATTGTCTTTACTTATTCCTGAATGGATTTGCACCTAGTTTTAGATGTGTAACATGCTCCATTTCCCTAGGTCGAGAAAGACTTCAAGTCTTCATATGAGTAAGCCAAGACATATGCATATTTGGTAAGAAGGCTTAAAAATTTCTTGCATTCCTCAAGTGAACAACGATTACCAATATTAACCATGCGAGGTTTATCTTTGGTATCAATGTCAACCTTTTCGTAATCAAAAATTTTACAAGTCCAACCTGATCTTTCTCATTGATAAACCTATCATGTTTATTAAAAGTTTCTTCAAGTGAAACCAACCCTTTTGGAATTTTATTTCCTTTGAGATGAATGATATCATCACCGGGATCTTCACTCTCAACTCCTTGAATGGGCAAGGTAATCGACTCATGAAATGCATAATCACTTCCTTCAAAGTACAACTATTCAAAATTATACCTCTTTTCCAAGAAGGAAATAACTTTTTGATCATCATTAAAGACTTGCCAATTTTCGCATTGTTAAGAAAACTTGGCCAAAAAAAACCATTTCAATGGTGTAATTAACTTGATCAAAATCTTAATGAGGGATCATCAATGAAGCCGATATTGTTAGATAATTTATGGAAAAAACATCAAAGGCTTCAATCATGTCCCATACTTTATTTACTGTAGCGCCTTAAGTGGTCATTTTTACTTGAACCGATCTCTTGCTTGCTTCATGACCAACTCTGCATCTCCCAAGGCTTTCAAAAATTTTATCTCTTTCTCTTCGCAACTTGGAGGCCAAGGATCAATGCCTCATATTCTAAGTGTTGTTAGTATTTGAAAATTCAAGTTTTTAAGAAAAAGGAAATATTTTACCATTTGGAAATATGATCACCACTCTTACACCGGAACTGTCGAAAAAAATTCCATCGAACTTAAGAGTCCAGATCTCATTAGAATTTTGGCAAGTGACATCGGGGTATGAACCTCTGTAGTCATCATATAATTACACATAATCGATATTTGAAACAAGATTTGTACACAAGGATCTTGAGTTTTTGTCACCGTGAACTTAGCTTGAGCTTCTAGCATTAACTTCTTCATCTCTCCCTTGATAGAGATCACAAAATGAGACCAATCCATTTGAATCTCACCATGCAAGTCTCTACAAAATTTTCTACTTAAAAACATACCATACGAAGTGGGAATATCAACAACTAGAATGGTTACCTTAACTCTCTTATGAGGAAATTGGGCTAAAACAATTTGAGCGTATTTCATTTGCCCAACCAGAGGAACTTGTTTTGTATCCATAGAGTAACATGATCTGAATGTTCTTGTACAAGTCAAACCAAGAGCATTTGCTACTTCGTAGGAATCACATTATTTGAAGCTCCAAAATCTATAATGTAATTACTTAATTTACATCTGTTGATCAGAAAGGACACAAAGAAAGGTTCAACCTTTTCATTTGAAGGTGTAGTGGCTGCCAAAATATTTTGAGTCTTCCCGTCTTTATGAGTTTTCAAAATTCCTTTTGAGGAATGAAAAATATAGTCTCCTTTGATAAACTAGACCAATTTATCAAGTTGATCCTTATTGGATTTCAAGTACTACACTGTGAGATGGAAATTTTTGTTTTATTGAGATGATCAATGATATCAAATTTGGGGAAAGTGACCATACTTGATGTCTCGATACTAGTTCTTTTGAACTTGATGGCTCACTTTTGACCTTTTCTTGAGACTTAGTTGACACTCGATGTGTAAGAAGAAACTTTCTTCATAGTTGATTTATCCACTAATTGACTCGGAAAAGGTTCTCCTTTCTTCAAGATAGATTTGACCTTGGAAACTCTAGTCGTCTTAGGTTCTTTGGAAGATTCCTTTGTTTTATATTCTTTAGGAACTTCCCTGGAGGTATTTTTATCTTCCACCTTATTGGTACTTTTCTCCTTTTTCCGAGAGCACATGAAAACATAGAATGATCAAATATTCATATCTTCTACAATTTCTTCATATCCATATTCTTCTTCTGAATGGTACTCAAAGAAATGATTATTAATTTCTCCTTCGGGCTCTTTGACATCATGTTTAGATGTTCCAGAATTAGGCTCTTCTTCGTCAACCTCAACTTCATCATCAATTTCTTCAATGAAATCACAATTTGAGTTATTTTTGGGAGCTACTTCAATAACAAGCCTCACCTGAGCACTGTAATTATGGATTTATTAGGAATGTATCCTTTTCTTGGGATGTATTTATAAGTAATATGCTTACTACTTTGAGAAACTTGATTTTTCAAAGATAGCACATAATTAGCCAACTTAGTGAGTATGGTCTCGAGAAGAATTGGGGTTTCTTGACTCTTTCCTCGAGGGAAGTTTTATTGAATTTTCCTTCCATGATTAATTCATTCTAAATTTCTATCGCCAAGGATTGAGCAAGTTTCAAATTAGCCACTCTAGCCGTTCTTAGTGATAACCCACTTCTAGTTGTTGCACCTTAATAAAGAAACCTTTTTTTCTATCGTGGTTTTGGTGGCTTACGGAAGGAACTTTATTCACCAGTTTATTGAAATTAGCCACAAAATTCCTCATGGGTTTGTTGGCTCTTTCTTTTCCTAAGATAGTTTAGAAAGAAGGGAATGTTCATCTTCTACCATTTTGAAATTGTCTTCAAACTTAGTTTTCATATCATTCCAGTTTTTAATGGATCTATTTGGGAGATGATGAAATAAATCCATAGAAATGCCATGCAATGTTTAAAAAAGAGGTGAACAACAACATCTTCATATTCTCTCGACAAAACTACACATGCAACAAAGAAGGAAAAATGTGGTCATCAGGTGATGTCTTTCCATCTCCATTTCATGTGGGAAGAATATTCCTCGATCCTCGTGGGAGGTCATGTCAAGATGGTAAGGCCAATGGGCCTATGGAATTTCCCAGTGTACGTTAACTGCCATCTTGAGAAAGGTGGTATGCGAGGGAAAAATAACGTGAGAAAGAAAAATTGCTTGACTTGTAGTGATTCCTCCCTTACTTTCTCTTTCAGGACTTGATGCAAGGATTATAGATCTATGAGGATTTTTCCCCTTTGGAGGAGACAACTTGAAATGAAATTTTCCTTGAAATTCAAAAAATGGGATCAGATTGACCTTTATCTTTTTCTCCTTGTGTAAACCTCTTTCCTATTAGTTTGAAATATTTACTATGAAAGGATCACTAGAATGTTACGATTAAGCGTAGCCTTTTCTATTTTCTCTCTCTCTTGATCTCTTTGCACCTAAATGACTCTAACAACTCTCGCAGCTTGATTTTCTTCATTATCCAATACTGATGTGATGAAATGAAAATGATAGTCATTCGTGTGCTTTTCCCATATAACTTGCCTCAAATATGATGATATATCTTCTTGAGTATTCAAAAAAATAATATTTTATTGTAAGATAGGTGAGTTACTGTCATAGGCATAAAAATTATTACCTTGGTGGAAGAGGGCCACGTTGATGTACTACAATCAATATGTTTCTAGGAGGTCTTCTAGCCACAAGTGCGGGTGATCTTCTTCTAAGGTCTTAAATGTATATTTCCTCTATCAATGGCTCTATCAAAAGCCAAAAATTCTGCAAGCTTTCGTGGTTTTCCCAAGCTACTATTCGAAGGTTGGCATAAATATCTCTTTGAAAATCTTCATCGGCACAAGATTCGAGTTGAAGAAATGGAGCTTGTGTAGAGGGGATAGTCATAAATATTTAACCAATTCTGGTTAACTATTCTAGAATCCACAACGGAGTCACCAAAATAATGTTAGCATATGGATTTGCACGCATGCAAATGAAATTAAATAGTAAGGAACGAAGTCCCTCCTCAATCAAGGTGAGGATGCCTTTATTGAAAACCAAAAATGTATTTACATATATACATTCAAAATTATATGTGGGGAGTGTTTTGGAACATAAAATGTAAAGAAATGTGAATGAGGGATATGGAATGGAATGAAGGAAATAAATGGAACAGAATGAATGGAAGGAACACGCAATAGTTATGTAAAAGAAGAGCCTAATATCACATGGATAAGGATAATGAATAACTAACTCAAATAAACCAAAGCTTGAATCAACTAAACAAGAATACGTACAAGAGAACACATGAGTAAGTAAATATTAGATCTTGATCACTTTGAACTAAAACAACATATTAATAACGTTGAAAATAAGATCAATGAAAATATCTACATGCAAGATTTAAAAACTAACATCTAATGAACATAAGAACATCAAATTCTATAAGAGACAATGAGTGGGACAAAAAGTTCATATTTCATTCTCTCCAAAATGTCTTCACAAAGAACACAAAGTTTCTTTCCTTGAAAAAAATCTTGCACACAAAATTATTTTCTTTTCCTCTCTCAAAGTCACCCTTACAAATGAGCCCCTAACTTCCTTTTATAACCCAAAAGTTGGTTACAAGGTAGTTAGGGTTTAAATGAACATTAAATAGGGCATCTTAAATGACTTTGAATTTTTCAATGAACTTTAAAAAGTTACTTGAAAATAAAAATGACTTAAGTTATCAATTTTTTTTCCAAAAGTGAGTTTAACAATAACATCACTTTATAACAATTTTAAATTCATGGGTATATGTAAACCACACTTAAATGACTTGGACACATACATAGACATCCTAGTTAGCAAAACGCCACCTAGGTAAAGACACCTAGGATTAGTGCATTATCTATTGGGCCAAGAGTCCTCCTATCCCATTCTTACATGAATGAACTCATTGAATATGCTCCGTAGTTCTTTAGATGACAAGAGATTTGAGCTTGAAACTTGAACAATTCTACCTCTTCGCTTGAGCAACATCCACGGTGTCGAAATTTTTCTTTATTCAAATTCACATTCACAATTACACAATTATCCACATGATCTAAATGTATTTCCATGGTGAATTATTAATTTTTGTGAGACCGTAGTTATTATGCCAACTTAGCTTGTCGAGAATCCTGCTCTTGATCTTTCACCATTGAGAAGATGTTCTATGAATTGAGATTACAATTCACTTTCTGGAGTTATGTATTTTGTATTTGATACCATCCTAAAGTGTTTCCATTCTAATCCTCTCATGATAATTTGATTTGAGAACACCCAAATTTAAGATCGGCCGATGAAGTATCACACCTATTGCTAACTGAGAGTTGACAGGGACACACTTGAATGATGTGGCCTTGCTTGATGATATGAACAACCACACTTTTCATTGGTATTGGTTTGTTGATGAATAGATCTACCACAATGATTAAGTGAATACAATTGATGTAGACATGCTTTGAAACAAGCGTAGGGAAAATTCTGAATCACCTTCGGTTGATACGTGATAACAGAACTGGATTCCGTATTTTTCCATGAGTTGTTTTAAACTAATGCTAATATAAGTAAATAATAACACCTAAATAGCCTTAATTATCAAAAATTAAACAACATACTAAGCACCATCAAGATAATAATTAAACAAGGTTAGATGTTAACATTCATCATATACAAAAAGTTTGAAACTAACAATGTTAAACATCTAAATCCTCTATTCTATAACAACAAATAAATGAATGGACCTAAGTAGGCTCCATGGCAATAAAAAATGGTTGTATTTGGTATTCCAAGAACCTAGGAATGAGGGCTTATCAAAGTTGGGCTACAAGACCCTTTTGACACATCCCATATGACCTAAGCACTTAGGAAAGAGGGTTAACTCTTCAAGATGATGAACTCTCAAGAAAACAAAAGGTGAGCTCTTAGTCTATTTTGCTATATGCTTTGCATTTGATTTCTCAAGAAGTTTAGGTGTGTGTATAAAGATAGAAGGAGGGCTCCTTATATAGCCCAATGGATAAAGGAAACACTTCATCCCTTTGCATGTGGGATAAAGGTAAAACATGATTAGGAATGGATAAGGTTTCTTTATAAAAGGTAACCTTACTTTAGAAGGGTTTAATTTATGCTTAAAGTCATGGGAGTTAGGGGGTGTTTTTATTAATCAAAGGTGATTAACTAATAGGTAAATGTAAGCTTATAAAGGAATATTAGTATGATTTAGGCTATTAGAAGGGGATTAAATCAATTAAATATTGATTTATTGGTTAAATGGAAGGAAAGCTAATTAATTATTCTAGATAGAAGGGGTGAATAATTAACGGAAAATCATTGATTGGGATGTTATTTGGATAGGTGACTTAATCAATTAGCTTATTGTAATTAATTAATGACAATAAGAGGGAATATGAGCACTTATTGACGATATGTCACCAATTTGCAAGAAGGGGGATAATTAGTGCAATTTATGTATTTAAATTGCTCAGGCATAATTATGGGTGTCTACATTTGCCCCTCTTTGGGGTGGCGTAAGTGACACCACTTCAAAGATAGTAGATGGAAGAATTTTTGAAGGGATAGAAGAAAAATTAGTAGGAAGGAGAGATGCCCCCTCGAGTGTCGATAGGGTGATGAAGGAAGATGATCGATGATCGAAAAAGGTGAGAGATAGATAGAAGAATGGAAAGGGGTAGGATGCCCGGTAAGATGGAAGATTAGGGGTGAGAGGAAAGTGATGTAGAAGAAATATGGAGGAGGGGAGAGAAGAGCTTAGCCTCTAGCCTTTGTATATTGGAACAATTTCGATGTCATCATATTTCCACAAGAGCTACGTCATCGGTCCTTATGAAAAATATAAGCATACGAAAAAAGTAGAATGACATGAAAATCCATACTACGAACAATTGTCCATTACTAAAAAAACCAACTCCCACAACATACAAAATGTAATGCAATACGAGAAAGTGAAATATGCCTAACTCCATGCAACATACAAAATGCAATGCAATACGAGAAAGTAAATAAGCTAAACTAACAGAGAAACATAATATAATGTTTTTATTATCGAGCTTCTAGTTACGACCTGTGTAAATTAATGACAAGGGTTGATGATGGTACCCCAAGCAAGGATACATGTGAGGGGAATAATGGAGGACACTTGGGTCCGATGGAAAAGCAATGTGCACTACAAAACAATACTAGGCAACTCGTTGTGCCCCAGAGTACAAATGAAGTAAGTAGCCTAGCTTTTGTTGATGGAGGTAGATCAAGATGATCCACAAGTCACACACATGAACAAGTGAGAACCAAAGAGTGATGTTTTGTAGGATGATTTTCAATTTTTAGAAGTTTTCTGAAACATATTTGAATGTTTTTGATGATTTTTCTAACATATTTGAATGTTTTGGTTGATTTTGAAAGTTTTATGAAACTATGTACAAGAAGACAAGGAAGCGTGGATGCCCCTAGCGATAGATGGGATGTACAAGGGCATAAGGCCATGTGCGTACCAGAAAGGTGAAGATGTAAAAATGCCCCAACGATTAGGTGGGAGTATTCAAAGGTAAACTCTTCATAGGTAGAAGCAGGACCCAAGGCCATTATGGATAGGTTCAACATGATGATGAACATAAACCAATGAAATGATGGGAAGAAGCAAGGATGCCCCTAACGTAAGTTGGCCTAAAATCACATGATAGAAAGGAAGGAGAAGATTTTTTTGTGAAAGGTGAAAAACATGTCGCAAACATGGAAAACAAGTAATCTTATACACATGGATGTTCTGAATGAAGTAGAAGAATGATGTGAATGATATGAATGTAGCTTAGAAGCCTCACGATGAAGAAGTGATTAACCAAAGGCAAAAATCATAAGACGAGATATGGACTAGAGTAAGAGTCTGAACAAGATCCAAAATGAGACACTTGGTAACATACTAATCCTACCTACTCATAGAGATCCAAAGTGTGCACACGTGGAGTTTATTACCTCTTGAAGTGAATATTTAATAGACAACAAGTGAAGAGACCCTAGCCAATGTGTAGGAATGATTTATTGTGAAAGGTGATTTTGTGAATGGATGGTGAAAGGATATCCGTACATTTCTTTGCTACCAGCCAGATGTCCATATCCTCAACGGAGATGTATTTGATTCTAATCACAACATTTCTCTACTACCAATTAGGCATCCATATCCTCGATAGATATTATTGGAAATACCCCAAGAGAGAGTAATATATCAATTTACTTTTGCTTTGTAGCTTTTAGCTTTTGATTTCGATTGATTTTGATTCTTTTGTTTTCTAAAAACTTATTTCAGCTCTCTTTTTTGACAAGGGGGTAAGAACCACTGATGACTTGATGGAAGGAGGTGGAAGTGCTTACAATGAAAATAATGGCTAGTGTCAACAAATATGTCCAAAATTTCTTCGCAACAAGTTTATTAGATGTTGAATGTGATATGATCTTTAAGAGGTCATTCATTCTTTAATTTACCAAGGTGATAAAAGACCAAGGTCAAACAGATACCATAGAGATAAATGTCACAAAATGCGTGTGAATAGGCTAACCAAAATATCACCAAAGGGATGAAAATGGTAGGAAGACTTGCAGAAGAATAGCAAGGAAGGGAAGAAAGAAATATCCATGTGTACGCAACACCTAATTGCAATGTTTGATCTTTGTACCTTTGATTTTTGTTGTGTTTTCTCAATTTTTTTTTTGTATTTTTGAATTGTTTTTTTATTTTTAGATTTTTGATAGTTTTAAGAGGTTGGGACTAACAAAGTCACTATGTGTGGTAAGATCCAACAACAATGTTTGTGACTTCCTTGATAAGGGAGACTAGGCATGTTTGTTTATCAAGAGTCATGTTTTCCCCGATCTCAATGATCGTGGTGAGTTCACACTCAACAAAGGACTGCGATTTATCCTAAAACATGGATTTTGTATGTAGGAGCTTGAGTTCCCTATCCAGAGGTTTATGCACTTTGCACCATACTTGATGGTTACGTTGATGTGTGTTCTTGAATCACGCTTGATTTACAACTTTGAGATTGTTCAAGTTGTTGGGGGATTTTGAGCTCTTGGAAGTTTTGACCTGAGCTTGATAATGAACCTGTTTGGGTTTCTTATAAGCTGACTTGTGACTTTTCTAACCTCGAGAAGGAGAAGAAAGTGAACGTTTATGATTGATGATAGGAATGAGAGAAATGATGGCAAGCGATTTATTAACGAAAGGTTGTTAATTAGGTTATTTGTTGCATAGGTGACTTAATCAAATAGCGTATTGTAATTAATTAACGAAAATAAGAGGGAATATGAGTGCTTATTGATGATATGTCACCAATTTTCAAGAAGGGGGATAATTAGCACAATTTATGTATTTAAATTACTCAAAGCGTAATTATGGGTGTCTACTGCGTCGATGTGTCCCAAGTTGGTATTAATGATGTTATCATACTCGAATGGAGCATTGAGGATGGTAGAATGATCTAGAACCCATACCACAACACTACTTTGTTTGGAGATGACATGATTGTGAAGACGTGACAAAAGCTTGATTTCTAGCTATTACTTCCAGACTTTAAAACTGAACAAATCACCTCTCGAAATTGTCACGGGAAAAATAAAAATATTGTTATGAGAAAATATCATTGGATGAGGGAGTCTATTAAGGTACCAAAAGTTTTTGGGTTAAAGATATTTTTCCCAAAATAAATTCTTCAGTTAAATAATAAAGGTCAAAAATGACTCTTCGAAATCGCTAGGAAAATTCAGTGTGAAACTACGAAAAATATCATTTTCTTTTAGCTTGGGAAAAATACCAAATGTCACTCTCAGAATCTTCAACTTGGAAAGGTAGTATATTAATGTGGGGATAATTCAAAGAAAAATACTTTTCACTTGGTGATCATCCAAGTTCAAAATATTGATTCTCAAAGTCAGTCTCCTTGATAGGCTAAAAATTGTGCATGCAACGAAATCAAACAAATTGCGTTTTATTTGGCTCCATGAAAAATATCAAATGAGGTTTTGTGTATTTAAAATTTGGAAAATGATTACATGATGATGGGGAGAATTAATTGAAAAAAACCATTCTTCTTGACAATCAATCAAGACCGAAATACAAATTCTCAAAGTAGGCCTTCCGATAAGTCAAAAAGCAGATGCACACGACGAAATTCAAACAAATTACGTTTTATTTGGCTTCGTAAAAATACCAAATTAGTTGTTGTGAATTTTAAAATGAGTATAAAAGAACCTTAGCATGAGTAAAATTTTAGGCAATGATTGGTTTTTCACGAAAATCATCTAGCTTCAAGATATCAAGCTCCAAAGTTGATTACTTCGACAGATACAACCCGTGACAGCCTTCGTTCCACATCAATTGTTTTCTTCATTAATTTCATTTTTCTTGTGTTGATATATATCTTGTTTGATATTTTTTCAAATGGTTCACGTGATTTCTCTTCACACACAGTCTTCCTCTTCTCGCAATTGCATGGATTTTAGCGTAAAAATGACTACGAACTGGTTTTGGCATGGGATTTCCTCTTTGGCTTGTATGGAAACTTATCTTATTTTTCCCAATGAGTGTTATATCTCCTTATGTTTATTGTTTATAATTTTATTTCTTTCCCACGTGGTCTCATTCTCACTTTCTTTCACTTTGGTGTGACAATTGTTTCCTCTAGTGCGTGGGCTTATGGTGAATGCGTGGACAACGCCTGCATGAACTCCTTTTTTTTAACATCTACCTTAAATTTTAAATGGCATGAATTTCCTTTAACCATGTGAATTATCCTTTAACTCTTTCAATTGTATGCGTATTCATTTGCCTTTGGCTTGCGTGGCTTTTTCTTTCATCCCCCACTTACGTATCACCTTCCCGCAAACTTGGTGTGTGGGAAGTCTGTTTCTTTTCCTTGCATGGCTTGTTTTTGCATGAATTTTCAAATTAATATTCTTCCCGCAGTAAATGTGTGAACTCTCTTCTCCATGTTGGCTTTGGTGAATGTGTTTTCTATATATTTTTTGGACTATATGGAGTTTTCCTAATGCGTGAAAACAAAAATTCAATTTTACTTCGACTTTTACCTGCGGGGACATGTAAAAATGCGTGATTTTTTAACTACTTCTCTTTAGCGAAGCGTGGGAACTTCTGTTTGCTACCTCTTTTCTTAGAAATGCATAGGAACTGTTTGCTACCTC
The DNA here is from genome assembly GCA_018340775.1 of Taxus wallichiana var. yunnanensis. NCBI lineage: Eukaryota > Viridiplantae > Streptophyta > Pinopsida > Cupressales > Taxaceae > Taxus > Taxus wallichiana. The sequence continues at coordinate 170,408,348 of CM031244.1, forward strand.
TTTTCTTACAAAGGCATAGGAACTTTTGTTTTGTTTTTCGTAAAGGTGTGGAAATTTATGGCTTCTCCCGACACAAGGAAACTTATTTATTTTTCATGAATTTTTGTTCCTTAAACTAATGCATAATATTTCCTTTAACGGTGTGGAAAATACTTGCTTTGGTCGTGTGTTGTTATTCTTTGTCTCCATGTGGTTTTCTCCTTGCCTGCTTTGTTGAACTGTATTCCTTCTAAAAACTTGTGTGAGGTTTCACCTGGGTGGAATGGAATTTGCCTTGTCTTGGCATGGAAAATATTTCTTTTAACCTGTCAAGATAAATGCGTGGTAATGTTGTATTCTCTCTTGCGTATTGGAATGTTATTTCTTCTCCCTAGCACGTGGAAATGCAGAGGAAAAATTATTGGGATAATCTCTCCTTCCTTGGTATGTTTTTTAGGGATGTGATAAAAATATTTCTCAGAAAACTCTTCTACAAAGGAAATAAGAAGAATTTAGAAATAATAATAAGAATTTGCAAATAAAGATCCCCAAATTCTTACTCACAACTTTTTCCAATAGATTCATGGAGGATTTTTTATGTGGATTAAAGAATTTTCCATGAATCATTTATTTCTTTCCATTGAAATAACCAATTTTTGTTGAAATAACCAATTTCCCATTCTTTGGATAATGGACATTAATTACCAAGGAGTATGGAAAATAACTTAATCATTTACCCATGGCAATGGCAAAGCGGGCTGGCAATTCCCATCTATTTCCCCATGTGGTAAATTGGGATATATCTTGCCATGCTTGAAATCTAATTGGGTTGACAATCAACAAGAAAATTTCCAACAAGCGGGGAAAGAGAAAATCATGTGTGGAAATCCAATTTGACATTCCCGACCATTAGAAGTGGGATTTTAATTGCCCACAACAATGAGAAAAATTGTTGATCAAATTCTAATGAATATTAAATTAATATTTATTTAATTAAAAACCCCACGATTTAATAAAATTAATTTTATTAAACAAAATGGTAAGAAATTAATTAATTAATTTAAAATATGGTTTGTGAGCGGGAGAAGTACTTACCGAAATGGATGAAATAAAGGCCAAAATGATTAGAAGAATAAAATGATTACCATGAAAGTGATAAACCACAAGAAAAGACACTTCTGATTTTTTTTTAAATTTTCACGCTATAATTTTGCGAAGTCAAAATTAGCTGATAACAACAAGATAGTCATCAATCTCTCCACCTTCTCCTTAAGGTGATCTTTCATAGCCTTGGTTTCCTTGAGCTTCTTGAAGATATTAACCATGACTACATACACATATTTTCATGCATGTTAAGTTGTGAATTTCCCAATTTCCACATTGGTTATTTGATTATCGAAGCCTTGATATCTTCCTTTGTCTTGTCGGCGTAGTCACAACAATATAAGAACACCTTTGACCAGATGCATCAATGGTGATGTGGGAAATTGTATTTGGTTTCTTGGATATGCGTAGTGGAATAGGAGTCAATGAACTGAAATCAAATTCCTCAAGAGGGATGATCTTCTTCCTCTTTCTTGGGGGTTTTGATGAATAGCCAAGATGGGATAGAGGAAAAGGGTTCTTGATGTAGTCCTATAATAACAACCTTCAAAACCACTAACACATGGCTTACAACAACCAATTCACCTTACTCTACATGTGAAAGACCATACAAAGATAAAAAATTTATCAACTTGGGTTGTGATATAATAAATGAGTTAATTATCTCTTGAAAGGTTCTTTATGCTTCTTCATACTCTATCTCTTATTCTGAGAGTGATGATATTTCATCTACTAGTCTTATTTTAAGTCGTGTATTTGTCCTTCTTGCTTTTCCAACATCATATCCATCATTCCTCTACATTGGTTCACCATTGATGTAATCCACCTTATATTTTCTAGGATTATCCTTCCTTCTATCACCATGCACCATTTATATACCTCAAAAAAATTCTAGTGAATCACTAAAAAGAGTTTCAAATAATCAATCTTACAATATTATGCTCTTGATATAAACCGTCCTTTCTTCTACTCAAGACAAAACATGCTTGCTTCATTGGTGGGTATGGATTTATAGAAGTGTTTCTAAGGCATTTTCAACTCCATTAACATCCTCATATCAAATTTAAAGTGTTCCCAAAATTTGGGTTCTATCTCCTTGTATAACTCTCTCAATTCCACTTTTTGTGTTTTTCTCTATAAACCCTTACTAGGTTTTTGCAAGTAGGTTGTCAAGATTGACATCTTTCCTATGGAACTTCAGAATAAGAAGAAAGGATTTTCAAGCACCCATGATCATTTTTTATGTATGGTTAAAGTTTCAATATATAACTCAGAGTTTAAGACTTAGTTCCTTCATTAATTAAGCCTCAATAACTTGGTCTAGACTGTATTTCAGGACCTTCCCCTAATTTTTCATCATTTTATTCTTTTTTAGCCAATGGAATTCTAAAATTATTCTTCAAATACTTCAAGTAATTCCTTAGGATGACTTCTATGAAATTTCATGTCCTAATTATTTGATTTGAATAGTCAAACTGGAAGCCTTAGCTTTGCCACCTTCTAACCCTCCTAGAAGCCCAAGGGAAGGAAATATGTTATAAAAGATTTTACATGAACTTTCAATGTCCAAATTATCTCCTAGGAACCTATCTAGATGTTTTATAAAATTTGGATTTACCGGTGGATCCTAAACCACATGCCAAGTCCTACATTTTTCTTTCTTTTCGAGTCCCATGCTTACGAGCATGCATAGTTCATAGTTAGAAAAATGCCTTTCTCACTAAAATGAAGTATCAAACATAGTTCCTTGAATTTTTATTCCAATCATACATCTAACCTCATGATATTTATCCCCTTCTAAGGATTATCATGACAACTTAAGAAAACTATTAACTAACTCTAAAACTTAGTCTCGCTTATAAAGGTTTAGCTTACCTTCCCATGGTTTAACTTATATTTTCCTCCTATAAGACACTATTAATTGAATATATAATATCTTCAAGGCTATGTGGATCACTAGAATCATTCAAATTCCTCCAACATTGACTCTTTCCATATAGTTACAGTTTCACTCCCCTTCTAATCAAATACTTCCTCATGAAACAGTAACATAGTACTAATCTTACACAAGGAAATGGACCTAACTAGAATAAATGAGATAAAAAGGCATGCTCTTTATTCTTCCAAATGTATGAAGTTATTACACAAATTTCTTAACTACCAAATTCACAGTTTGTTTAAAATACCACAAAATGAACTAACTTCATAGTTGTGTTCTCATATGCACTAATGTACACACACACCATGTTATTCACACAAAAATTGATTCAAATACCCTACACAGATCAATTCTATCTTGATATCCATCATTCATCATATTTATATGAACATTGAACAAATCACAGAGATGTACACATAATTACCAGTCGTAAAAATTCATACAAAACACTATATCTCCTTCTTGAAGCTCTATATCTTGATTTCCATTCAAATGGGAATGGTTTTAATTCAGTTACAAAATGATATTTGTACACATATAGGGAATTTACACTCGATTTGTGACTTTTACCTTCCCATTTAGTCATTTAGACACTTATTCTTACTTCCCCTTTACAACGAGTTATGACTTTTACCTTCCCCATTTAGTAATTTAGAAACTTATTCTTTCTTCCCTTTACAAAATAACATAAAATCATGAGCTTAAAGCTCCTACCACCTATTGAATCTCTTATAAGGCTAATACAAACATAAAGAGGTGTCTTAGCACCATCATACAACACTAGAATATGCCAACTTATTCAACCAAACCAAAATAGGCCTTTAAGACTCTACTTGCACTCTTGGAGGGAAAATGAGAAATTTGAATTTTTGAAAGGCCTAGAACCCCATTGACATGCCTAAAAAATGACCTATAGACTACACTAGTATACCTTTAATAAAAAAATTAGGATTTTTCCATCCTTATACATGCCCTAGAGTTGATGCTTCTACATCAATTCTTGTGTTTAAGGAGCAAAGTGATCATCAATTTGGTATTAGGGGAGTAAGCAAGGTGGTTACTTGAGATAGAGGAGAGGTAAATATAGTAGTGGTAATGGTTGAATATGTGGGAGGAGAAGAAGGCATGGAAGAAAGAAAAACACAAGGAGAGGGGAAATGGGTCATGTGGAGAAGCCCAAAGTCATACTTTATCCTATTTGAGAGAGGGAAAAGGATGAGAAAACATGTGCCATGAGTGACACAAGAGGATATGAGGGCAATGGAGGATAAATATGATAAATCGATGGAGATAACAATGAGACCTAAATGGAATGAGAATATGGGGGATGGAAAAGGTAAGGATAAGAACTATGGGGAGGAGATGTAATGGAGAGAGCCACCTATGGGGATAGGGTAACAAGGGGGACCACATGAGTGATGAGAAGAGAGGAAATATTAGTTGGGTGACCAAAATTATAATTGATGCCCCTTGTGTCTGTTAAGGAGAAGGATAATCAACCAAAACAATAGAGGTGGAAGACGATACAAATGGGAGAGGGGTTTTAGTTCCCTTGCTATATAAAATTTAAAATTTAACTTCCTTTTGGGAACTTTAATTTTATCTCCCTCATATTGAGAGGGGCCCACCTTTGATGTAGAAGTGACTAACAACTTTGGGAATTGGGGATCATTAGGTTGAATATTTGATGGATATAACCAAGATTTGGTTTGATGAAGGATTTGAGCAGCTCTCTCCTTAATATATATAGTCTTCTTGGCCGATCAATCGGTAGGAGGAAACCACATACTCTCAAAATTAATTTTCACATACATGGGATCTAAGACATCTCCATCATCAACAACACCCCAAGGAATGTCATTGAGATTAAAAGTAACTACCTCATCCAAGGTCAATTAGATCTTTTCTCTTCTTCTAACTGCTACTTCATCTCTGTAATCAGCCCAAATGTCTTCAATGTCCGAGATAGGAAATTATAGTGTTCCAAAAGGTTTCAAAACACCAAAATAGTTAAAAAAGGTCTAAGAGGCTGTGTATTCTTGATATCTTATTATATTTCAATGCCAACGTTATTATCCTTGATGACTGATGTGCAGGTGTATCATCCAATGGAGATGGGGAAATGAATCCCTACCTTATGCTTGCTTTATTAGAACTTGTGAAGATCCAACAATTGTCTGACCAATTCCATAAGGACCCATTTATCACTTGGAAATATGGGTAGTTGAAGTGGGGAACCTTAGAATGCCCCTATCTAAAGATAAGTGAATGTTGGAAATTGTAAGAAGATACAACCCTATAAGAAACTACATTCCAAGAAGCATCAGTGACCCTTTTCCTAGAAAGATTTATGTCTAGCCTATAAATGATGTTGTAAAAGAAAGCATCATTTACCCTACGGAAATGAGTCGAATTACTTTAAGGGATAGTTGAGGGTAAAAATTCTAGACATGATCGGAGGGTTTGGAACCCACCATGGTTATCCTAGGGTATAGTCTCATTCCAATCTTGTATAGGTGACATATTACATCATGTAGACTTTTCCCGTAGTAAAAACTTCTTTTAACTAACTATCAATTGTATTACTCGATAAAAACACCCCAAATGAGGAATCACTCATTTTTCCGTATGATAGTGAGAAATTGATATATCTACCCTTGAAATTATTTAGCTTTGGGAGTCTAAAAATACGCTAAATAGTGTGATGATGTCACCAATCTCAAGGATAAAATCACTCTAAGGTAAGGTTTTGGGAATATGGTTATATAAGGCTTGGGATTTATCAAATATTTCTTATTGACATGTTTGATATAGTTGAATGAGTACTCATCCTAGGATTTCTCATAATTCTTGGGATCCATGCTTTGACATATGTAGTAAAATTGGGAAGCTTGAGGAGATCATCAAAGTAATCGGTATAAAAAAAATCACCACCTCACCGGCTTTGTTATTGATAGACATGGACTTAGAATCATAATGATTGGCAACAACAAGGATGAGTTATGGGTATTGAGCGAAGATTTAGAAAGTAACATTAATGGGAAATGTTGTTATAAATGCATTGCATATAAGTTGTCTAAGAGGAACTTTGAACTCTAATCCATAAATCTTCCATGTCAATGTGTCCTAATTCAATGTCTATGATATTGACATTTAAATCGATATTAGAGGGAGGAATGACCCTTGATAATTATACTTCATTTCTTTAGAATATTTTGCCTTACTCTTACCTTTCCTTGAATCGAGACATGAGGATTTCAACTAAAGAAAATTTCTGAAAGTCTTCCTAAAATCCCTGGGAAGAGAATCCTATTTTACCCCTTGTAAAACAACCTAAAAACCCGAACACGTTAAAAATGACCTTACTCTAAAAACTTGGAAATTCAACTAACTATCAAGAAAAATACCTTGACTTGTAACTCCGAGAAGTCTAATACGTTTTTAAAAAAATTGACCTTGTCGAGTAACTTGACATTCTTGACACATCAACGAAACTTAGACATTTGTCCGAAACTCTAGAAACATGACTAACTATTATTAAAGAGTACTTTATTTGTACTTTGAAAACTCGACACACTTTCGGGAATCAAAGCTACTTTAAAAGTGAAAAAATCAAAACAATGTTGAGTTAAAAAAATTATTTTTCTTCTTGCTCATTTGGGATTTTTATCATGATAAATAGGTCAAAAATTCCAAAAAGTTCATGTTGAGTTTTTTGAGATGTTTATCATGATATTTATTTTAAAATAATGGGGAGAAGAAAAAAATGGGGAGTGATAAATAAAATTTAAAAACTAGGCTCAACTCCCCAACCAAAGAAAATTATGAGGAAAACAAGATAAAACTCCCACAAGGAAAAAGATGAACCAACAAGAAGGGAAATACTTACCAAAAGAATAACCAAGGGCTGAAAAATCCAAGAAAAATGATTAAAAGCTGCCAAGAAATTGCCAATCACATTTTTGGGGCATGAAACTAGGAGAGAAACCCAAATTTTAGAAATCATACAAGGTACAAATGACATGGAAAATATGATTATTTATAAACTAGTTTGCATTAATTGCATGTAAGATGACACATGTGGGCCACCAAATCAACCATGGAATTAATTACGTTGACTCGGGGGAGGAAATTTGACCACACAAAACATGTTGTAAAAACTTATAATCAGTCCTGAAAACTTGACACAAAGAAAACAAAGAAGGAAAAACGATTCAGGTTTGGCGAACAAATAAAAAAACATGTAAATTTGTTACCATGTTTTGATGTCTGAAAACCTAAAAACCTGATACACTATAACATTTTGAGTTTCGGGTTTGTGAAACACATGACATGTAACATGTGTTTTCTGAATAATATGTTTTGATTCTTTCATGACCTAAAACCTGAAATACTATAGTGTGTTGGGTTTTGGGGGCGGAACGAATTTTGCAAAAGACATGCAAAATGTGAAGTAAAACTCGAAAAATAAAAGAAATGGAAAAAGGTATTTTTAAGGAAAAACTTAGAAAATGACTGGATTTCAATAGGTCCAAAACGTTATTTTTTTATTTATTATCCCAATTTTATCAATGAAATAAAAAATGGGATAACAAATGGCTCTAAGGACTTTCTTTGATAACTCAAAGGAAGAAAAACCAGATCTCATAAGAGTTAATCCATTGGGCCAACGAGTAAAAAAGGAACAAAATAAAATAGATACATCCAAATAAAACACACAAAATAAAAAATAAAAGTACCAAAAGTAAACACACAAATGGAAAGGGAAACACATAACTGAAAGTTAAAATATGAGACACACAAGAAAATATTTCCTACTATCTTTGAAACAACTTGAGATATTTCCCATTGTGAGGAAACGGGAGTTGAGTTCCATCGAGGTAGGATGAGTAGAAACTATTCTCCCCCATAGAAGGTGAATCTCAAAGGGATCCTCTATAATGAATCAAAATTTTCATGTATTCCCTTTGAATCTCTTCTTTTATCCCACAAAAGGAATAAGTCTCCTACTTGGAAATATCATTGTTTAGCATTCTTTTCAAAATATTTCTTGACTTTTCTTTAGTGCTTCATGATTTGGTCAACCACCACAGACATTTTTATTCCATATCCATTAGGTACATGATTCTTTTTTCAATAGATTCTTGAAATGTATCATCCTCGATCATCTTAGCCAACTTTAAGGCTAACAACTCTATGGAGATAGGAATCTCAACATCAACTTCATATAAAACCTGGAAAGGGGACATACTAATAGCCCATATTGGGGTGATACAATAGTCCTAGAGTGCATAGTACAAATCCTTGTGCCATGTTCATTGATTGTCATCAACCAATTTTATGATTATAGTTACCAAGTTCTTGTTACTTGATTCCTCCAGATCATTTCCTTGAGGGTAGTAATCAGAGGCATGAACCAAATTAATCCCGTAGCCATAGAAAAACTCAGTGAGTTCATAAGATGAAAAATTGGAAGCATTGTCAGCCATGATGTTATAAGGAATACCAAACCTTACTATTATATTCTTTTTGATAAAATTGCAAACAACTTCATATGTTGTATTGTTCACTAGAATGGATTCTACCCACTTGGTGAAATAATTGGTTACTGATAAGGACATAAATGTTTTTGACACTATAAAAAGGGTTCAAAGCTCTAATAAAATCAATCCCCCATTTCTGAAATGGCTCATCTATTACCATTGGCCTTAAAGGAAAGGATGCTAATTTGGGATGACAAACAAACTATTGTGAGCCTCGCACGTATCTACCAATGTCAATGTGTCTTGAAATAAGGTGGGCCAATAATACCATGCTCGTAGGATCTTATGAGATGTGACATATGCTGAAAAGTTTCCTCCATAAGCCAAGTTATGATAAGCCTCTAGAAATTTACCATGCTTATTTTTTTCTACGCAATGCAGAAAAACTCCATCAATTCCTCTCTTTTGTACAAGACATTTTCCTAGAGTACATATTTAGCTGACCTCAACTTGACCTGTTTTCTTTTCTATTGGGTTCGGGTGTTTAGGAATTCCCCATAGGTGAAGAAACATGTAATGTCCGAATACCACTCATCTATCATACTTACAAAAAAACCATAGGTAATTTTTTTGTTGTATTCTCTATCATCAACTTCTTCCTCTAGGCTATTTTCAACAATAAGTTGGCATAAACCTCTCCCATGCATAAGATTGGTAGGTTTTATCTCCAGATCTGTTGTCCCCTCAAATTCCCCCCTTTTTTTGAAATCCAATTTCGTGAAAATTGAAGTCTTGTCATGCAGGAATTCGTATTTCGAGCCCCTCAAGTGCTCATTTTGATCCCCCACGACATTTTATGCATTTCCTCAGTCTACATAAATTATAACATTTTATCTATTTCTCATGGATGGAAGGGGGTTTATGATCTTATTTTATGCATTTGAAGGATGCATAAACTTGAATTCTTTGCATATTAACCTTGTGTAGAAAGAAAATCTTCATCGGGTGCAAAAATGGTGTTTTCCCGTTCTCTACAATTTTCTACGTTCTTTTCCCCATCAAATTATTTCTCAGAAGGTGAAGCTACATGTTTTCTTATCATTGGATGTGGCTGGATAAGTTCCTTTTTGAACTTATTACTTTTGGTGATTTTGGAAAAAATGTTAGATTTTCCCCGCATCCCCGCGAGTCCTTGATTGGCTGGAGTAGTTTTGGCAGAATTTTAGGGTGATGGATCCATTTTATTCTCTAAGGAATTATGGAAAAAGGGTGAAAAGTTCTAAAATGACCCACGAGACCCGCTCACGTAAAGGGACACGTGGCCTTTTTTTAGTTTGTATGCACTTTGGCGGACCGACAGAGGACTTGGGAATTTTATCTTTGTTTCCACAAAGGGAGAAAAATTCTAAAATGATCTGCGGTCCCTCTCATGTGTTCATGTTAAAAAAATCAAGGTAGGGCAGCGGAGAAAAATGAGAAATTGCGCTTTTTCTCACAAATGTCTTAAAATGAGGATTTTTCCCCAGGCCTGTCGTTTCTTGGATCTTGCCATGTGTAGGGTCCAATTTCAAAGCTGACAGAGGGAAAGAGTGGTCAAAATGCACTCATCTATTTTTGATGCCATTAACGAACCAGGGATCCAAAGGATACAAATTTGAACCATTCTTCATTATTCTCTATTTGTTTCCTTGTCGTTTATTCATGAGATGCATTTTTGGTTTGTTGTGGAGCCAAATCGATAAGTTTAAAGAGATGTAAAGTTTGATTATCAAAAATAGAGTTTATCAGGCATACATAATAAAAAGGGGGAAAACTTACCAGTAAGCACTTGAGTGCTATGAAAGTGGTTAAAAGGTGGAAATGGCAGGACCACATGAAGAAGAAAATCATGAGATGCCCTTGCTAAAGTAATCATGCTCGAACTGATGAAATATTCACCTTTTTGAACCTTTGGTTTCATGAGTGTGTTTGTTTCATGTCACTTTCCAAAAATGGATCTACAACAAACATTATTCCTTTTGGATATTATTTTCTTGGGGACAAAGTATGGATGTACACGAATTGTTATAAGAACATGTTTTGGCCATGGAAAAAGGATTTTGGTTTTCTAGGAACATTGTAAATTTGGAAGTAATTCAATACAAAAGCTTTCTTTCTCATTTCCTCTGTTATATATCTCTCTCTCCTTACTCGATTCAATGGATCATTTGTCTTTTCATTCAAAAGAAACTTTGTGTTCTTGTCTATGTAATCTTTAGAACTTTGTGTCTATAGATTTGCATTGGTGATGAAGTGATTGATATTTTTCCTATATTTTCTTGGTTCAATGTGAGTTAGGATATATTCCGCTACCTATATCTCCGAAAACATTGTTGTTTTCTTCCTTATTCATCTCTCTCTGCTCTTCCAATCCTTTGTATTGACAATATTTTAAGTATGAAAACATTCCGAATATTAAGGTCCAAACATTGAGAGTTGTATATTTGTACATTTTTTTTCTTGCTTTCAATAAGGGAACATCTCCCATTAAAGAAGAGGGAAACATTTGTCTCCTAAATGTGGTTTCTATCCATGTTCCATTCTGAAACCCAACATTTTTTGGCGACTCCACTAGGGAATTCATTGCAAATGGATTCCATTTTCTAAGAACAACTTCTTTATCATCTTTAATCTAGCAACTCCAATATACACTTGGGGTAGAAGAACCCTTGGGGAAGAAAACCCTCATTTCCAACTTCTGTATCATCAAGGTTTCTCTCTCCCTTCATCAAGAAAAATAAGAGGAACAATATCTACAAGCACTTCTACTAGAGAAAAACGGGAATGACATCCCTCAAGATCAAATCAGTCCTAATTTACATGCTTTGATTCTTGCTAGTGTTTTAGTTCCTCTCCAAACAATATTTCCATGGATGGAAGCTACTCGCCTTGGGGCCAAAGAGTTGGTCTTCTTGCTCTTCCCGGATATTGCATGAATTTCCTAGAGGTAATAGAAAGAATTTACCTAAATTCAAAGGTGATGGGAAGGTTCATCCAGATGAGTATATTTCAACCTTCATTGTTGCTTGTGGTGTTCTCGGAGTTGAACATGAGGATATGTTTGTTAGACATTTTGTAGAGACATTGCAAGATAATGTTGCTAATTGGTTTTTTCATCTCCTTGCTTGATCCATCACCAATTGGAACACCATGCCGACCCAGTTTGAGCAGCATTCCAAACTTGTTGAGGATGTACATGCCCTCTTGGCCTAGATTTCTCAAATCAAGAAAGATTCACATGAGCACATGAGGGAATTTGTGGCCAAATTCAACAATCTGGTTAAAAAGATCCCACAAAACACACACCATGTGGATCAGATTCAGAAATTTTTCTTACTTAATGACTAACTACTTGAAGTGAGCTATGCACTTAGAAGAGATAATCTTGCCACTTTAGATGCTGATCAGATATTTTCTGTCAGTGTTGAAGATGATCTGATCATGTCTGGAAATCTAAGGAGAGAATCATCCAAATCCAAAGCATCTCCTTCTTTCACATCTTCTCTTGGAGCTAATGCAGATCAGTTGGTACAAACACTTGCTAATGATCTCATTGCTCTCAAGAAGCAGTTAGCCCAACATGCTCCTTATCAAGATGTTCCTAGGAATAACTTGTAGCCCAGAATTGGTTGCCCTCTTCTCGAGTAGATTGGCAATTGAAGCCCCACCTGTTAAAGTTTCATTCAATGCAACATGTGAAGTGTTGGAGCCTAATGAAGAGGATGAGAATTAAATCATGAAGAACATAAAGATGAAGTTGATGAATAATTAGAAGATTTGAGTGGATCTCATGTCCATTTTCTCACCACTGAAGGTATAGATGAAGAGGATGATTATGAAGAAAGAGTTACAAAGATGAACAATGAATCATATGTTTTCATGACTCATGAGCAAGCCAACAAGAAGGAGAAAGTGGTGTAGCCTGCTAAAAGATCTAAGGAACCTCCTACAGCCATTCTAGTGATTGCAAGGAGAGGAGCTCCTATTCCAACTTCTTCCACACCCAAGGTAGGTTCTGTTATTCCTTCCTCCTCTATTTCTACTCCTAAAAATTCTTGTCCTTCAAATGATAGATTTGATAAGTCAAAATTTTCATCTACTCCTATCAATGATGCTCCATCTACCTCTGGTTCTTTTGACATTATTGACCATCTCAAGAAAACTAAGATCCAGATCTCAGAAGCTGAATTCTACCAAACCCATCCCAAGGCCTTTGCTAAGATGGTAGACTTTGTAAATTCCAAATCCAAGCCTTCATCCCATAGTTCTAAAGGTCTCTTACCTACTCCTTCTCCTTCATCTCAACCAAGCCTTGTGGCAACAGTCACTTCATCTGATGAGAAGATCAAACCATTTTATGTCACTCTCCTCATAGCTGGCCACAAACTCAGCAATTATGTTATTGATTCTGGTGCTTCAAATAATGTGATTCCTACTAAGGTATCTCATGCCCTAGGCTTAACCCTAACCCACACTTTTGGTTCATGTTACTCAATGGAAAGTAGAGAAGTGCCATTGGTTGGAAGGATCAATGATGCATAAGTAGCCTTTGTTGCTTTGCCAGAGAAGAGAGTTTTAGCCACCATTTTGGTAGTTGATATTCCCCCTTCCTACGGCATGTTGCTGAGTAGAAATTTTTACAAAGATGTTGGAGGAGAAATCATGATGGATTGGTCACATGATCTTATTCTAGTGAATGGGAAAATGAAGAAGCTACTACCTGAGAAACAAACTGAATATATTGTGCAAAAAACAAATGACCCAAAGGCACAAATACTTTATGAGGACATTGGTCATGGTAACTACATGATCATGTCACAAGATGAGGCTAACCATCCTAAGGAAGTGCTTCTTGATCCTAATGGTGTTTAGATTTTGGAATTTGATGGGAGCTGCTCCTCAGCTAGTTCTGGAGCTGGTGTGGTGCTTATTTCTCCTGAAGGGAAAATTCATCCTTTCTCCTTCAATCTCCATAAATAATAAAGCTAGGTATGATGCTCTCATCCTCAATTTAAGCATGGAAAAAGAGATGGGGATCAAGAATCTCCTTACTCATGGAGATGCAGAGCTGATTGTAAAATAGGTTAGAGATCTCTTTCAAGTGAAGAATAGAAGGTTGAAACATTACAGGAATTTGGTTTGGGATTCCATTGAGTTCCTTGATTCCTTTTCAATTGAAGCCATGCTAAGGGAAATAAACACCAAGGCTGATTCCTTGGTTGTCTCGGGGTCTCTACTGATCCCTCATCCAAATTTCTCCCAAGATAAATTCACCATTGAGATGATTCATAGGCCTAGTGTGCCTGACAATGCAAACAATTGGTAGGTCTTTAATGATGATCAACACTTGCTTTCCTTCCTTGAACTTAGAGATAATTTTGACCAGCTGTACTTTGAAGGAAGTGGAAATCTTCCTAGAGAGTGTGTGTGTCCCCAAATGAAGAAGATAACAAAGAAGAAATGGATCATGATGGCTGCATAAAACTAAAAGGTAATAAGATACCTAAAGGGATGGTAAGTTTAGAAGAGTTATTTGATAAACATGATAGGTACATCAAGTCCAAAAATTCCAAAGGATCTCAACAGTCTACTAAATGTGAGAAGATAAACATTGGGAGTCTTAATGAACCCAAGTTGGTAAACATTGGAAAGTGCTACACATAAGAGGAGAGGGAGAAAGCAACAAATTTGTTGAAAAGGTATGTTGATGTTCTTCCATATTCTTATGGTGATCTTAAGGCTTTTTAGCCAAAAGAGATGTAACATTTCATTCATCTAAAACCTGGGATCAAGCCCTTCTAGAAAAAGTAGAGGCGGTATAACCCTAAAATTGCTGATTCAATCTTTCAAGAGATCTAAAAGTTATTGAAGGCTAAGATCATTTTCCCCATTCACCATTCAATGTAGATTGCTAATATTGTTCCTGTCAGGAAGAAGAATGGTGAGATCCAGATTTTTGTTGATTTTAGGAATTTGAATCAATCCTATTTGAAGGATAATTGTCATCTCCCGTAATGGATCAAGTGTTGCAGGTTGTTACAAGTTTAGAAATGTTGTCCATGCTTGATGGATTCTCAGGATATAATCAAGTAGAAGTAAGTGTTACAGATCAGCATAAGATTACCTTTACCACTCCTTGGGGCACCTTTTCTTACAGAGAATTCCTTTTGGCCTCATCAATGTTGGTGCCACCTTTCAGAGGGAAATGGACTTGGCCTTTGGTAGTCTCAAGGGAAAATGCATATTTGTATACCTTGATGATCTGACCGTGTTTTCAAAAACCAGAGCTGATCATTTCCAACACCTTGAAAATTTCCTCCAAAAGTGTAGAGAGCATGGCATCTCCTTGAATCCCAAGAAATATTTCTTTTGTGTCACCGAGGGAAAATTATTGGGACACATTGTCTCCAAGGAGGGAATCAAGATTGATCTAGAAATAGTCTAGGTAATTCAAGTAATCCCTCTCCCCATAAGAAAGAAGGGTGTGCACTCTTTCTTTGGAAAGATCAACTTCTTAAGAAGATTCATACCTAATTTTGCTGAACTTACTTTGAACATAGCCCACATGATGAAAGGGAAGCAAAATTTTGGTTGGTCCTCTAAAGGAAAGGTTGCATTTGAAGACATTAAGAGAGCTATAACAAAGACTCCAATCTTGGCATGCCTTGATTATAGCAAAGACTTCATTATCTATTACTATGCTACTGAAAGTACTCTAGCTATTGTGTTAACCCAGGAGAATGCTGAAGGTCATGAACTCCCCATAGCATTCATGAGTTATATTTTGAAATCCCATGAGCTTAAGTACACCATGATGGAGAAACATGCTTTTGCAGTGGTCAAAGTTGTGAAGTAGTTTTGTTTTTACATCCTCAACTCTCATTCTATTATTCTTTGCCGATACAACTATTAAATCCATTCTTACACAAAAGAATTTGGAACCAAGAGAGGTGATTGGGTAGATAAATTTTAGGAGTATGATCTTAACATCAAACTCACCAAGCTAGTTTGAGGAAAGGGCTTATGCAAACTCATTGTTGAAGGAGCTGATGCCAAATTGTCCAAGGAGGAAGTTGATATCCCTGTTGTTCTCTCCTCAGCTCAACTAACGAATGGTATGTTAGCATTTCACACTTTCTTAATTATGGAGAATGTCCATCCCATTTGAGTGCCAAGGATAAGAGAGCCATCAAATTAAGGTTTGCAATATGTTTTGTGGGAAAATGCATTGTTCAAACGAGGCATAAATGGAAGGTTTTTGAAATTTGTTGACAAAGAGTAGAAAAATAAATTGTTCTTAGCCTTTCATGACCAACTCTGTGGAGGTCATTTATCTTTTGTTGTCACAACACAAAATCCTCCGTCTTTGGATATTATTGGCCTACCTTGTTCAAAGATGCATCAAAGTTGGTAGGCAAGTGTGAAGCATGTCAAACCTTTGTTGGAAGACCCAAATTGGCTGGTTTACCTCTCAAACTAGTGGTGATTGAGGAACCTTTTCAACAATGGGGTTTGGACTTCATTGGGACACTCAATCCACCTTCAAGTGTAGGGAATACTCATGTTTTGATTACCACTAATTATTTCACCAAGTGGGTGGAAGCCATTCTAGTCAAAAGTACTCCTTCTGAAGTAGTATGCAAATTCATCAAGGAGCACATCTTAATAAGGTTTGGGATACCAAAAAATATTGTCACTGACAATGCTTCCAATTTTTCTTCTACTGAGATGATGGATTTCTGCTATGGCTATGGCATTTCCCTTGCCCACTCTTCAGATTACTATCCCCAAGGGAATGGGAAAGCATAATCAACTAACAAGAACTTGGTCACCATTGTTCTGAAGATTGTTAATGACTCTCAGAGGAATTGGCATAAGAAACTATATGATGCTTTATGGGTAGATAGGATTACACCTAAGAGATCCATTGGAATGTCTCCTTTTTAATGGTATATGGATTTGAAGCTCAATCGTCGGTGACATTGAATGTCAATATTAGCCTTACATTTGATGAAGGCCATTGAGGATGCCAAATTTACCAATTCATTGGACAAAAGAATTATGTATCTCCAAAAGTTGAATGAAGACAAATTACAAGTGGTTGACAAAATATCACCTCATCAACTCAAGGTAAAAGATCTGTTTGAAAAAAAGGATAAACCCATAACTTTTCAAGTGGGAGATAGTGTTCTTCTTTGGGACAAAAGGCATGAACCTCGAGGCATCAATGGTAAATTTGATTCCCTTTGGCTTGGTCCTTTTAAAATTAGAAATTGTGTTGGTGAGAACTCTTTTTACCTAGATTACATGGATGGTTCTCCTCTTCCACTTTCTTATAGTGGGTAATTTTAGAAGTTTTTCAAAACCTAGGAGTTTTGGCGGTCCTTATAGACATTTTGTATAGCATTTTGTTTTTCATTTTTCTTGTTTTTGCTTGTTTCCTTGTGTGTGTTGTCTTTTGTGTTGATATTACTTTTTGAATTCTGTTGCCCAGTAGATAAGGCACTATCTCATCCATCCCCGTAATTCATGGTTCTTGATTTTTACATCTTTCCTATGCCAAATGATCCCCAAAAGGAGCCAGTTGTTGTCCCCTCAATTTTCCCCCCTTTTTTGGAAATCTAATTTCATGAAAATTGAAGTCTTGCCATGGAGGAATTCATGTTTCAAGCCCCTCAAGTGCTCATTTTGATCCCCCATGATGTTTTATGCATTTCCTCAGTCTGCTGGACATTATAACGTTCTATCTATTTCTCATGGATGGGAGGGGGTTTATGATCTTATTTTATGCATTTGAAGGATGTGGAAACTTACATTCTTCTCATCTTAACCTTGTGTAGAAATAAAATTTTCATCCGGTGTGAAAATGGTGTTTTCCCATGATCTGCAATTTTCTACCTTCTTTTCCCCATCAAATTACTTATCAGAAGGTGAAGCTACATGTTTGCTTCTCATTGGATGCATCCGGATGGGTTCCTTTTGAACTTATCACTTTTGGTGATTTTGGAAAAAATGTCAGATTTGCCCCACATCCTCGGGTCCCTGATTGGCTGGAGCAGTTTTAGAAGAAGTTCGGAGTGATGGATCCATTTTATTCTCTAAGGAATTATGGTGAAAATTTCTAAAATGACCCATGGCCCCGCTCATGCAAAGGGACACGTGGTCATTTTTCAGTTCATATGTGCTTTGGCGGACCAATGGAGGACTTTAGGAATTTTATCTTTGTTTCCACAAAGGGCGAAAAATTCTAAAATGATCGTGGCCTCACTCATGTGAAGAGATAAGTTCCAATTTGAGGGCCATAGTGAATTAGAAAGGGACACATGGCCTACATTGAAAAGTCAATGACAGAGGCATGAACTTTTGGGGGAAAAGTTGGAATTTTTCCCCTTTTCAAAATAGATAAAGTATAAAAGTGAAGCACATCCCCACAACCAATCAGGTGATGCCATGTGTTGAAGAATGAAATCGGGATAGTGGTGACAGAGGAAAATGAGAATTTGAGCCATGATCCCATTTCCAATTAGGGTGTGCCACGTGTTCATGTTAAAAAATCAAGGCGGGGTGGAGAAAAATGAGAAATTACACTTTTTCTCCCAAATGTCTTAAAATGAGAATTTTTTCCCCAAGCCCCTCATTACTTGGATCTTTCCATGTGTAGGGTTTAATTTCAAAGCTGACAGAGGGAAAGGCTAGCCAAAATGCACTCATCTAGTTTTTGACGCCATTAACGAACCAGGGCTCCAAAGGATACAAATGTGAACCATTCTTTGTTCTTCTCTCTTGTTTTCCTTATTTTTATTTATGAGATGCATTTTTGGTTTTTTGTGGAGCCAAATCGATAAGTTTAAAGAGATGTAAAGTTTGATTATCAAAAATAGATTTTATTGGGCATACGCAATAAAAAAGGGGGAAAACTTACCAAGTAAGCACTTGAGTGCTATGAAAGTGGTTAAAAGGTGGAAATGGTAGGACCACATGAAGAAGAAAATCATGAGATGCCCCCTGCTAAATTAATCATGCTTGAACTGATGAAATATTCACCTTTTTGAACCTTTGGTTTTCATGAGTGTGTTTGTTTCATGTCACTTTCCAAAAAATGGATCTACAACAAACATTATTGATTTTGGATATTCTTTTCTTGGGAACAAAGCATGGATTTTTATGAATTGTTATAAGAACATGTTTTGGCCATGGAAAAAGGATTCTGGTTTTCTGGGAACATTGTAAATTTGGAAGTAATTCAATATAGAAGCTTTCTTTCTCATTTCCTCTATTATATCTCTCTCTCTCTCTCTCTTGCTCAATTCAATGGATCATTTATATTTGCATTCAAAATAAAATTTGTGTTCTTGTTTGTGTAATCTTTAGAATTTTACGTCTAGAGATTCACATTGGTGATGAAGTGATTGATCTTTTTCCTATATTTTCTTGGTTGAATGTAAGGATATATTATGCTACCTATATCTCTTGAAAACATTGTTGTTTTCTTCCTTATTCATCTCTCTACTCTTTCAATCCTTTGTATTGATAATATTTTAAGAATGACAACATTTGAGAATATCAGGTCCAAACATTGCGAGTTGTATATTTTTACATCTGTTTTTCCTGATTTCAATAAGAGAACCTCTCCCATTAAAGAGGAGGGACACGTTTTTCCCCTTACTATGGTTTCTAGCCATGTTCCGTTCTAAAACCCAACAAGATCATACTCATGTACTTTGGAAATCTAGTTTCCTCTCTAGCTACCTAATTCCTATTTAGTTATAATGGACTTCACCACCATGTCGGGGAATAAGGGTCAATGTATGGGAATTCAAGATATAATACCTAAAATGCTTCACTTCTTGGACCACCGAGTAGGCATGCTTCTTGATTTGAGACATATTCAATTCATGAGCCTTCAAAGGACAACTCATGAAGGAAATAGGAGATTCCACTCCTTCAACATTCTTTTGCATCAATATGGAAAATATGCATGTGAGATGAGGTATAGTTGTAAATGATGAAATATTTCTAAAAATATGGGAAGAAAAAGACTCGAGGCATGTACAATGGCTTCTTTGATTTCATCAAAAGTAAAATTTCCATCAAAATTACATTGAAATGGAACTTTACCCTTCATCATCTCGCTAATGTGTCAAGTTTAATTAGAAAAATTAGGGATAAAACACCTCAATAAATTAACTTTCCCAAAGAATGAGTGCATGCCGATTTTACTCATAGGAAGAGTGAGAATTTGTATAGCTTTTAACCACTCGTCAGGTCAATCTTAGTTCCCTTTTTTATTACGATATGTCCTAAAAATTTTCTTTCTGTGACCCCAAACATGGACTTCTTAGGTTTTAGGAAATCTAATGATATCGACACCTTATAAAAATATGTTCCAAATGGTCGTAATGATCTTATCTATTTTTGGAGAAAATAGTAAGATCAGCCAAGTATACCACAATAATTTTTCCCATCGATATCTAAAATCCATGTCAATTACTCTCTCGAAAAGTATCCCTAATATTGATTAACCTAAGTGGCATTCTATGATATGTGAAGGTACCATATGGATTATTAAATGTTTTCTTTTGATAATCTTCAATAATAACCTCAACCTGATTGTATCCCAAAAAACCATCCAACATGGAGAGCATCTATGAACTAGTTCTTGTTTGTAATACTGGTCCTTAATAAGTTGGGGATAATTATCCTTTAATGAAGACTAGTTAAGGCTATGAAAATCAACGAGATGCAGATTTATCCATTTTTGTTGTGCATTAAGATGATGTTAACCACCCATATGGAGTGATGAATGGGAAAAATATCCTTGCATGCAACATCTTCTATATTTCCATGAAAATAGTGCTAGATATTTTTAGATTATAATGTTGTTGTTTCTTCACGAAGGGATGAGTGTCTATTTTAAGAGGAATTTTTTGTTGAACATCCTTTGGCCTGAAATATTTTAAGTCCTCATAAGACCATGCCAAATCATCCATATATTTATTTAAAAGTGTAAAAAAGTTCTCTTTTTTTCAGTGAATTCAAAGTATTGAAAATCTTCCCATTGGTAGTCAAGAAATGCTGATCATCATTGAATACCTACCAATGGGTGGATTTGTCAGGAACACTTTACCTATAGACTATCTCAATGGTTTATTTATCTTCCTTGAACTCTAGGTGGGGTAGTAGTAACAAAGCAAAAAACACAAGGGAATATTCTTTGCCATTATGGTCCCGAGATACTGCCTTGATGGAAAAAGCTTTGAAGTCTTCAATGTAGTCCTATAACATCTTCCTATAATGTTTCAAGAAATCCTTCTTCACCTAATACACATCCCTAATTTGATTCACAATGAGTTCAACATCCCCTTGAGATTTATGATTCATAACACCTTTTTATTTCACCATCCTTAGCCTTACTAATAATGCCTTATATTTGGCTGTATTATTAGTATTATCAAATTGTAGTTTAAAATAAAAAGGAAAGATTTAATACTCATGGGATATGACTACTATAATAGCACCTGATCTAGAAGTTGAGAAGCTACCATCAAATTCTAAAGTCCATATTTTGTTAGAATCTATTTCAATGAATGAAGTGGAAGTGAATTTCTGATTTGAGGTCATGAAAGTACCCAAAATAACATCTTCAAAAAGGATTTGTGACTTAGGATCATTAGATTTTGTAACCAATTATTTTTATCAAACCTCGGAGTTTGAGCATATGCATGGTTCCATTAA
Organism: Taxus wallichiana var. yunnanensis; assembly: GCA_018340775.1. Lineage (NCBI taxonomy): Eukaryota > Viridiplantae > Streptophyta > Pinopsida > Cupressales > Taxaceae > Taxus > Taxus wallichiana. The sequence continues at coordinate 170,429,627 of CM031244.1, forward strand.
TGGGTATATTCATATTTGACCAATCCACATGGATTTATCCTCCTACATATCTACTAAATCATCTTCCCAAAGAATATCCCATAAGTGGAAGGAATAGTCAGTAACAAGGATTTTCATATTTGTTGAACCCGGTCATTAGTGTTGTCATTGATGTCAAGTGGAATTGATGGAAAATGTGTGAGTGGTGAAGTGAGGCTCAATTCAATGATGTTTAGTGAGAATTCAAGAGATTATTCAGGATGGTTTCAATGTGTTGTAGGCTTGGTCAGTGAGATAGGATACCACTGGAGGTATGGAGATGGTTGATAAGCCTAGAAAAAGTGTTATACAAGTCATACATGATGATTTTAGCATGTGTAATATCTTTTGGAATGAGCAAGCAGGTCAAATTTTAGGAGTCACAATAGTAACTAGATTTTGTAGGCCTATTTCTACAGCCTAATAAGGTGTAATATCTCATTCTAGGTCAAGGAAAGACCATGTAAGCATGGGAGTAGCCTAGGAAAATTGTCTAAGGAATGAATGGGCATCCAAAAGAATTCTTGTAGCTCATGGAAGTAAAATTCAAAAGTTCACCAAAACTACCTTTGAGGACTAACAATGAATGTTGAGGTAAATGAGATAGTTCTTAGTTATACTGAAAAAAAAAAAAATTGTTAGGGGAATATAATTAAGTGCTAATATTATTTGTAATTAATATTTGTGTGTATGAAATTATTTATTATTATATTATGAGTTGTTGAGAAACAACTCATAATTATAATAAACGTAATATGGTTTGTAAGTGAAGTTGTTAAAATAACTTCATGTATATAGTGAGTTGTTGGAGAGTTGTTATAGGAGGTTTCTATTTTATAGGAAACTCTCCCTCTATATATTTGCTTTGTATCGATATAATTAATATTGAATATATTGTTGATTTTGTAGTCTTTACATTTGACCCTTCAATTTTATATCAGTGGTATCGAGAGCAGTGTCCAATCCTCTTCATGATGGAAGAATAAGTTGTGAATTGGGAAAACTATATTAAATTTAGTTTTCCTTATTTATGAGGAGATCAATAAGTATAGAAGTTGTTTGATTTAATTGTTTTAGTATAGAGTAAGCTAAACTAGTTTTAGCACTTTACAGGTCTTGCTTGTAACAATGTTTAATCGATTCTATGAAGATTAGTTCTATGGTGCTACAAGCTTCCTTGGTGCACTTGAATTCACTGGATTAGAGTTAGAATGGTAATATTGGATTCAATAGATGTGTTTTGCAATGGTATATTGATGGGTCATAGGCAAGGAATTAAAAGTATCAATTCTAGTTTTGGGGGTAAGGTCAGGGGATTAGGTCTAAGCTATCAAATACCTTATAGTTAGGATTTGAGGGATCCTTCGAGAAGACCTAATTACCATATTCCACCGATGCATAAAATAATCTCTTTGTGAGGGACTCCTAGAGATTAAACTCACAGAGAAGAATCTCATATTCTCCTCCCATTCATTAGTTTTAAGGAAGTTAGATTGGTATAGAAGGAACCCAAACGTCCTAGTGGAAATCCTCTAGTTCTCGTGTTTTGTAGATTTTTTGATTCCGGTGTGTGCCGCAATTGCATTAGAAGCTTTACAAGAATCGACTTCCAATTGAGGTTTGTAAAATTGAGCTCCATCATCACATCCAACTATCATAGCAATGTAATTCATTGGAGGATAGAGGTAATGGAGGATGAAGGGTGATCCAATCCTCTCATTAGTCACCAATGATGAGGTCACATATAGAAGTGGTGGAACCTTTTATATATTTTTTTAGTTGTGTGGTGTGTGTAGAATAAAATGGTGTGTAGTTTCCTTCCCATGTTATGATTCAAATGAGGAGGATGTGCATTTTAGAATCTATGAATAGTTGTATAGGAGACCAACTGAACTGGAATGATCCTCGATTATAGAGATTATTCAACTGTCATACTTCTAAAATCAATCGCCGGTGAAAAAGCGTTGCTTCACTGAAGTGAAAGCGGGAACTGTTGAGTTCACGTATGTAGGTGAATCAGTGGAAGTGTGATCATCTGGTATGGGATTCACTATGGTGAAGTGGATTGTTCATGTGTAGCAAGATCTAGACAAAAATATCCAAGCTAACAATATGCATACTTAAAAGTATGTAGAGGCATACGATTTTTTTTCCAATTCTTCAGATGTGTTTTATTCCTATATTAGCACTAAGGGGGGGAGTGTTAGGAAAATCTATTTTAGCGCTAAAATTATTTATAATTAATAGTTGTGTGTGTGTGAAATTGTTTATTATTATATTATGAGTTGTTGAGAAACAAATCATAATTATAATAAACATAATATGGTTTGTAAGTGAAGTTATTAAAACAACTTCACATATATAGTAAGTTTTTGGAAAGTTGTTATAGGATGTTTCCTATTTTATAGAAAACTCTCCTCTATATATTTGTTTTGTATCCGATAGAATTAATACTAAATATATTGTTGAATGTGGACTATTTGCATTCATACATTAAATTTTATATAAAATTTAGGGAAAAAACCTATGAAGTATGTAGAGGGGTGTCTTGTAGTGCTTCATGTCAAGTTTCATAAAGTTTTGAAGAGGTTTGTGAAAGTTATGCAAGTTTTTCTAAAACTGGTTTCTTAAGGAATGCAAATTGAGCACCCTGTCTTCTTAACATCCAAGAAAAATATGGAGCATTCTTCAGATAAATCATAGAATTAATTTTTAAAGATAATTCCAAGCCTAAATTTTTTCAAAATGTTTGAGGTAATTTGGACAAGAAACAAAGAATTTATGATCATTTTTCTAGCCTTGTTTTTCTCTCTCCCAAGCACCTTCTTGAATCGATGGAAGAAAAAGTGTTTTATTTATCTTCAAATCTCTTGGTTGAGAAATTTTAAATATTTTCATGGTTTATTAATGATTTCTCCAAGTCCTTTGTTTCATCAATTCTTTCTAAGCATGCCTCGGTTCAAGTATAAGGTCTTCTCGGTGGTATGTAAGTTATGTCTCTCGCAGTGGGTGTGGTGTGAGATAGTGTAATCATAGAAGTTATGGTTGCATAAAATTTTGAGGTTGGAATGGAATTTTTATTCCTCTTCAAGTAAATGTTAAATTTCCTAATCCATAATGGTCCTTATATGGAAAAATGATGTCATGATTCTACTTTACTTCAAATTTGCCTCTAGGAGCACTCTTTATGGTTGAAGCCCAAATTGCTAAGACTAGTCTCAAGGCTTGTGACAACATAATTCTTGGTTTCAGAGAAATTTAATTAATGTAGTGGATATCAAGTTTTCATTCATGCTTTCATGAAGCTTAGAATAGGGAAGAGGTACTTTTGAAGTTGGTGAAGCTCTTTGTTATCATAGTGTTGATTGTGCTCCACCGTGCAAGGAGAAATCATCAAGAAAAGGTGAAATTTTGGTCTTTAGGGTGGTGTGTGATGTTCAAATGACCCTTCATGCTAAGAAAAACATTAGTCTAGACCTTAAATATTTTTTTGAGCTTGACAAGTAAAGAAATTTCAACATTTTAACCCTCTGTACACGGTTTTTGAGTTCTTTGGGAGTAATTCTTGATGTTGAAAAGTGAAAGAAAGGATGAAAAAAAGTTGTGTTATTCTTGCATAGGTCATATGGATTTGGAATTTTATCTTTTCATCAACTAAAGAGTGAGAAATTCATTTTTTTATCCTTCTCGGGCATGCATAGTCCAACAAACCTTCTGTTTAGGGTTTAGAATGGAAAAACCTTCGAATATCAAGATTTCACTAATAAAAATGCTTCAAATTTTGAACAAACCTATATCGTATGCTCATTTAACCTTTTCTTCAAGTTTTAAGTCATTTCTTCAAACTATTTTTGAGTTCTTTATGATAGTCATGGTTTTGGGGTTTAAAAGTCTATCATAGTGCTAGTAAAAGGATTTCAAATATTTTTCTCTGTTTTTGAAGGATTTGAACTCAATGGAGATATCATTCATGATAATGGGAGGTTTGAAAAGAACTTGGAAATGGTTGAATACACTTTCCAGATGAATTTTATGTTTCATAGATTCTTCAAATGCTATTTCAGTCTTTCCCCACACTTAGAGATTATAAAATGAACCTTTTTAGTCTAACTTCAAAAATGAACATGGAATTCAAATGATTGAAGTGTCAGTGAAGGGAATCAAGGGAATTTTGGATTATTTGATTGTGTAACTCCTCTATATTGTGTCATAACTCTTTATGTAACTAACTTGAGCTCGTGGAATTAAAAGGTCAGTCATTCATACGTTGAAAGAGTTAGTTTTGGAGTCGGAAACTAAAATTCAAAGGTGCAAATGAAACATAAGAGGTTCTAATTTTCAAAGAAAAAACTTTAAGTTACACGAAAGGTTCTCAAAAGGTCTACGGGGAGGTAAAAAGGAAAATATGCATAGATGACAAATATGAAGATATGAGTTACTATGAGTGAGTGATTTCATGTTTTCTCTAGAAGGAAGTATAAGAGAAAATGAAATGAGTCTTGCACACGGATGAAATGGTTGGAATATGAGAGGTATTTAGATGAAAAGGATAGTGTTTGGTAAAATTTTCTGTACTTGAGAGTGTAAGAGTGTAGTGCTTATGGCAGGGTTGTAAATGAATGGATGAAATTTAAATATATTAGGTGTTGATAGAGTAATGTTGTGATGAAGAGAATGAAACTAAACCGAGATGAGGTGGGGCATGAAAATTCAAGATGTTGATAAATAAAAGAGTGCATAGTTAGTATAAGACTAAGCTAAGAAGGTAGGAAAGTGCATACATGTTAGAAAATGGAGGTGTAGATAGAGTTACTTATGAGAATAGCTGAGACGGTACGAAATATTGATATTTTAAGTTGTTAACAAGGTGCAAAATGAAAAAATACTTGGTGATGAATAATTTGTTAATGTAAGTATCAAACAGAGTTATAGAAGCTACATAGGTTGGAGTAGCCATGATTTGAAAATGTTATAGAGATAAATAGTGATACCTTAACATACATGAAATGAACCTGAAATCAATGAGCAATGAAAGGTATAAGTGAATAAATAATATAGTGCAAATGACTCAAGATTAAAGGAGACACGTGTTTTGAAAGGAGGGCTAAAGAGGAGCTTGAAACCATGAACTATATGATATGAAAAAGTAGTGTCTTCATTACTAAACTATTGCAGTAGGAATGAGTAATTTAGTTAGTGAGAGAATGATATGAAGGTATCAATGATTGTGAGGCTTCTATGGCTGAAATAGGGTGTTGAATTGATAAACATAAGAGAGGTTATTTGAAAGAAAGAACGAGAAGAGACATAAACTAATTTAGGGGTCACCATCAGTTGTTTGAGATAACAAATCATGTGTGATCAAGTTCTTTCAAAAGTCTAGGTTACGACTTAGCATGTGGGGAGATGTTGCTTCCTTGTAAGTTGAAGCTTACTAAAGGTCAGTTGTTTTCTGGACCAAATTTAGGATTTAAGTCTTACGAGACAAGTTGAAGCTTGCAAAAGAATGAGTATAATCTTGGTTAAATTTTGGAGTTGCATCTCCAAGATGAGTTGAAGCTCAACCATGAAACCCTGTAACATTTACAGGACATTCTTGTCGTAAGCTAGTTCTCTATTTATGTGGGTTTCTAAACCCATTTTGGGGTTCCACATTAAATTTTATCTCTATGTGTTATCTCTCTTTGTAGATGTTTGTGGATGTTGATTTGATATTGATGATACAAATTAAGTGAATTTTTTTGTGAGGTAAAAATTGAATAGATGTTGATTCACCCCCCTCTCAGTGTCCTAATTTCCAACAATATTGACCCTCTTCACAGGGAATGCAACAAATGCAAACTAGGCATCTTTAATTTGACCAATCAGTGGGACTTGCATAGTTTCCATTGAGTAACAAATTTTGAATGGTTTTGTGAGAGTTATTCATAGAGAATGAGCCACCTTTGCAGACATGACATTTTTAGAGGCTTAGAAATAAATTATGTAGTTCTTGAGTTTAAAACCATTGATGAGGAAAGATAAATAAAATGGTTCAATATTCCAAGAGGAATAATTTTAACCCATATTATTATGAGATGAGGGAGGCAAAGGGTTAGAAAGGATTCCTTTAGAATAAGTGTTAAGAGGTACAAAAAAATTAATTTTAATAAAATTTTCTAGCCTTTCAAACTTCTTGGGGTTGGACTAAAGATATTATTCTTCGACATCTAAATCTTAGTTTTATTGATGTGATCAATGATGTCAAAAGAAGTGTAGGATGGGGTAATTAAAGGTATATATCCTTCAATGTTTTTCTATGTAGGAGAGGAACTGATATCAAGAACAACATAGGAGGAAGGATTAGAAGTGAGAATAACATTTTTTGAAGTTTTATATTTTGGTTGAATAGGAAACAAAGTCCCTCTTTTGGAAAAATTAGGAATGACCATTGGATATTCTCTCTTTGGTCTTTTCTTTAGATTTCTCCACTTCTTTCCTTTGATTTTGCGAGTGAGTAAAAAAATGAAATATTTCTTTGTTTTTATCATTCTTTGTATCATCATAGTCATCTTATGATATTTGAGGTACCCAATGTTGGATTCACCAATTGGTTCATTGTATGATTCATCAATATAACTACTACCTTTGAAAGAATTGTCATACTCATTACTTACCTCTTATCTTTCATCAAATACTTCCAAGGTAGCGTTAATAGGAGGATCTTACATAGAAAATCAAGGATGAGTGGATAGTAACTTATTTTGGTCCCGGTAGGAGCATTATTATTATTAAAGTTCCTCCTAGGAATATCCTCATAAGGAGCATTTGGCACATTCTCGAGACATCTTCTTCTTCAGGTTCAAAAAAATCATTAGATAATATCTAAATAATAGGATCAGTGGTGTTCTTAAATGTACTTTAATTCTTGGGTTTGGAAGAGTCCCGTCTAATCTTTCCAACTATAATTAGATTATCCTCAATCTTTGTTGTCATTGATTGTGTGCTAGCTAGATGAAGAATATTTGACCTCCTTAACAAGAAACTAACTTTAGGTAATTAAACATCAACGAACAAGGAATTTTGATTTTCAAGTGTAGGGATCACACGTTCTGGGATCTTATGGATAAATTTATTGAATTTTACTAAAAAAGCACACATGAACTCATGTGGCTATTTCTTCATCTATGTGAGTTAAGCGAGTAATGCATGCATGTCCTTAGTAGGTTTGAATCTTGCCTTGGACCTTGTTCTCATAGTTTCTCAGTTTCAATAGATCTGGGAAGATGATAAAAACATTTAACAACAATGCCTTGGAGGGTCTCAACAAATAGTCAAACTAATACATCTGTTGGGGTTATAATATTAAGTGGGAAACCACTTATTTATTAAACCCAAAAAATGACACGGGTTGTCTTTTAAAGAGTGGATCATGACCACCCACCTTGTATATAACAAGGTGATCCTTTAGGGATTGGTTACACAAGTTGTAACATTATATGCAAGATATATGTGTGAGTAGATTAGTACGACTCATGATAAAACGTATGAGGCGCAGTTCATAATTTCTTATTGAAGAAATAAGCGCATGTAAAATAGTGAGAGTCTTTGGGTAAAAGTATATTCTTAATAAAGATAAGTGATTTTTAGTGGGGTTTTTTACCTTCCATAGTGTTTGCACTTAAATCTTGTGTCACTTTGTGTTATTTAATTTTTTCACGATTAATTACATCTCGTAATATGCAAACATAAACATCTTAATCTATGTTTTAATTACTACACTTCTTAATCTATAATCTTCAAAAATTTATTTGTGGATTTATAATTATTTAATTATACATCCCATAAATGTTCTAACATGGTATCAAAGCTGATGATTATGCTTGTGAAGGATAGATTTGGATTTTTTTATTTGCAAAAGTGAAGAAACTTGAAGTTGTTTTTAGATATGCAAAAATCTAGCCATTCTGTCTTGACTTCAAGTTTAAAACAGTTAAATACTCCAATTCTCAAAAAAATAATGATTATTGAATGATTGATTATCAAATCTTACTTGTCCATTTTATTTTATCTCTATCTGTCATTGGTGTGTGTATATATCTATGTTTTTATCCATCTCGCGACCTATTTATATGTTTATGAGGCCTTTGTGGAAATTTCACGGTCCTTCACAGTTTTCTCAATTTCTACTGCTTATTTTAACTTTTTGCACTCTTTATAGCTGTTATAGATGTGTGATTAATTTGAATAGTTTGAGTATTTATTTAGCGTATTTCTTTGTTCTACGTATCGTTAGTCTTGCATGGTTGTTTTGGTCTGTGGGCTTGTCTTTTCCTAGGTGGATTTCAAATTTTCATTATTCTTTGGTTCATTCCATGGACTTGAGTTCCAAGTGTGCATCTCTTCTTAAGAGTGACATAATTCATCCATGTGCCCAGTTGATTTTTCTATATCTATGCCACATGCTGCATTATTTCCTTTATACCACAAGTTTTTATTTCCTTTGTACTACGGGTTTTAGTTTCTTTGTACCACGGGTTTCAAAATTTGATTTATACCGTGGGTGTTAAAATTTGAAAATTTTATAACTTTTTCTCCTCTACTCTGTAGCCTTCCATGGCTTAGTTTTTATGTTTTACTGAGGCTTTGTCCTTGGCTCTTTAAATTTTTTAGATATTTTTAATCAAGTTCAAGACATTTTATTTTAATTTTTAATATGTTATACTCTAATTTTTGCTTTAAATGGCTAGTTCTTCTTCTTTTTCCATGGATAAATCTCAATTATTAAATGGAAGAGATTACAATATTTGGAGAGTTAGGTTAACATCCTATTTCATGGCTAGAAAATTATGGGATCTTGTAAGTGGTGTGGAGAAATGACCCACTGGAAGACATGTAAACCCTACAAAATTAGCTCCTTCTCCTAGAGATCTTAGGAAGCCATATCAATCCTATTATAGAGCATAAAATATTAATTTCTACTGCATATAGGTCATATGGATTCTCCTATTGACACATGGAAACAATTAGAAATATTACATGAAGGAAGTCACCTCTCCAAAACAATTAAGCTAATAATGGAATTATTTACAACTCCCATGAAGGAGGATGAATTTTTTTATATATCCGGCTAAAATTAAAAACATCAAAGCTCAGTTGGATGGATATAATTGTGAATTATTTCAATATAAACTGTTATATTTTATCATTCAGATAAATATCCATGAAAAATTTAGAAACTATATCTCCTTCTTAACTCTAAATACCGAAATGAAAATGATCTTTTAATTTTGACACCATGTCTTCCCTTCTAATTCAAGAAGAACGTGTAATGGAAAATTTTGATTTAAAAGAAAAATCCTCTCAATAATTATTCTCTCACAATCATAAACCCTCTTAAAATAGGAATAATATCAACCCTACCGAAACCTAATATAAAATCAAAATTCAAAAGTAATCATAAATCTAATTTTGTCAAAAATAGTCAACACCTAAAAGTGAAATTCAATGGCACTTGTAACAAATGTGGAAAAATTGGTCATAAAGAGTCTGATTGTTGTGTGAAATCTAATAAATTTGTTAAAAATACTAAAATTAGTAAATTTTAATAATTAAAAGAAAGATCATAATTATAATAATAAATCATGCAAATAATGTTGAGCATTCCATTTCCTGATACTCGATCTCTCGGAGAACCATTTCACAAACATATTGATCCAAATTCATCTCATATATTAGAGTTGATTCAAAGTGATGTGAGAGGTCCTCTTGAAGTTCAATCTCTTAGTGGTGCCTTGTATGTTGTATGTGTTGGTTTCTCAAACGTGCACCTACATATTGAATCCAAAAGGATCAAGGTGTTTGAGACCACAATGGAACCGTACCCAAGTTGTGGGACCTTGTGCACTTGGGACAGATCTCCAGAGAAGGCCGGTTCCTCTATCTATTTCTATTGCTATTGCTACTCCTAGTGCTAAAAGGGGAAACTAAGCTAATAATTCTAAGGGACCAGGGATAGAAGGATGACATGAAAGGAAACTACACTAAAAGGTGATAACACCATAAAAGAGGGATGAACACTATCTTTTCTGAGTGAGAATGAAAGGAAATGTGTGAAAGGATGCTAGGCATGAGTAGCACATCGAAACGCGTATTCAACAGGTCATTCTCATGGAACACATCTAAATATGGAACTGCAAGGAACTGAAATAACACAACTAGCACACAACACAAAGAAAAGGAAATAAGAAGGAATGCAAACACGTTAGGATAAATAATAGTCACAAAATGATGCTTCTATTACTTCCAAAAATGCACAGAGATGTTACAATGATGAAGGAGGCTGATATCCACATGCAAGAGCGATCTAGATGGTCGCAACTAAAAATGTAGAAAGTATAGAGTCCTTAGAAAAACACGTAAGGATCAGATCTGTCAACATAACAAATGAGCCTTGCTCTTACATTTATAGATGAATCCATGGAGGAATAAGGGAAGAAGAGGGAAAACCTAAATTTGAAACATAACCACCAACAAGAAGCATTGAATGCCTACAAATCCTCTTGGAGATCTATGAAATATGCTTCCCTAAGCCTATTTTGGCATGTTGAAGAAGAAAGGAGGGCGGATCATATCAGATCAGGTGGTTGGATCAATCAAATATACTAATCAATGCTCAGAAAGATGTTTTCCCATTTCTCACCTACTAGATCCACCAAGAATTTGAATTTTTCTAGCACTGTAGCTGATGTCAACAAATTTCTTACAAGTCTAGGCGCATGGTGATCTGAGCTCTGAAGAAAAATATACGGATGTCAGAAGATGTCAGAGTTGTCAATACATGCAAAACACATGGCATGCATGGATTGACTGAAATGATGGCCAAATGTGTAAATATCTTTCATTTCTACCATGTGTCACTTGCTAATTGTTGCAGAAGGATCGGTGACACACTCAAGCATGTCAAAAGATGACCTGACACAGAAGGGCACAAAGGAGGGAATGGGGAGAAGACAAAAGGAAGGTGCGTAAGGGCATGCACGAAGGGAAAATGAAGGAGGCTGGTGAGTAGAGAACGTATGGTGAAGGAAAAACTATTACAAAGTAATGAGCACGACGTGTAAGAGGGGCAACGACTTAGCTGATTGAATCAAGTGTGAGGCACGTAGGAAGAGAAGAAGCTGATTAGGAAGAAGTAAAATGTGTAGAATGTGGGTGCAAGGGAGGAGTCGAACAAGGAGGAAAAGAAAGGGCGCATGTGAAAACTATGACCAAGGGAATGTGCCAAGTGATTTTGTGTGCGCGTAACCTTGTGATGAATAACTTAGAGCCATAATTTATATGCAAGTTATCTAAATCACTAAGAGAGATATTTGGATAGTAGTTTTGGAAACTTTCGGGGCCATGTTCCTACTATATGAAGGATATCTCAGTATCTGAAGCATCCATTGGGCATGGAGTCTATTATGTAATCATGAAACTGCCCTTGTAGTCACCTAAGGATCATTTCTTGAATCTTTTCTAAATCTTGCAACTATTGAGAGAAGCTCTACATTCTGGAAGTAATGGAGGAACACGTGTAAGAAGCACATGATAATGATGAACTATGTACAAAAAAACAATGTGCACACAACGCACTTGGAGGAATTGAAACTACTATAATATATACAACATGATGTAAAAAACTTAATGAAAGGGTTTGAGATAAATCCTATTTACTGGGATTTTTAGCGCACCTCCATCAAGATGAGTTAACTCGAAAGAGTTATCCTCCTTGTAGGAACTGATGATGTATGGGCCACTCCAAAGTGCATCAAAATTTGAATGGTGCCCTGGTTTAGCTCTATCAGCATCCCATTTTAAAACCAAGTCCCTAACTTTTAAATCTTGAGGATTAGCCTTTCTGTCAAACCATTTCTTTGTTACTTATTGATGTTGTTCTAGCTTGATTATGGCATAGTTCCTTGATTCTTCAAGATCAACCAACTCTGCCATTCTAATTTCTCTTTGGTCTGTGCCTTCAAATTCTAGTTGTTGGGCAAGTGCTAACGAATTCAACTCTAATGTCAAAGGAAGGGCAGCCTCCTTTCCATAGACAAGATTGTAAGGAAAAATTCCTATTACCTTTTTTACTATGATTCTATCTTCCCAAAGTGTGCACAAGACCTTTGCATACCTCTGTCTTTGGTTGATGTTCACTATGGGCTTCATGATTCTGATCAAGTTCTTATTTTTTGATTTTTACATACCCTTTCCTTGAGGTAAATAATTGGAATAAGTCTTCGGGTAAATGCCTAGAACTAGAGTCAAATCAATTATTTTAGTACCAAGGAAAGCCTTTACATTATCAGAGATAATGGTTTGAGGAACACCAAACCTAGTGACTATACCTTCGATAAAGTCGAGGATGACTACCTCGGTTGATTCCTTAAGTATGAAAACTTCTATCCATCTGGTTAAGTAATCTATAGTTATCAACACCCAGTTATGTCTAGTGCTTGAAGGTAGATTGATCATGCCTATAAAGTCAATACCCCATTGCATATAAAAGGCTTATCTACTTGGATTGGTCGGAGGGGAAGTGTTGCTTTGGTATTTTCTTTCATGTAAAGAAAGTGCATTCCTTGCATTTTTGACCCACATGTGTACATCTAAAAATAGGGTAGGCTAGAAGATACCTACCATTATGATCTTTATTTCGTAGTTTTGGCGGTGAAGTTTCCACCAGAGAATCCATTATGAAATTCCGCTAACACTTTTCAAAGTGTACACACTATTGATACATCTTAGCAAAGCATGTCGTCAAGATTTTTTTGAAGAGAAGCCCATCGATCAACATAAGGGATAGATTATAACCTTAGATGTCTTCTCTTTGCTTTGTTTAAACTAGGAGGGTACACACCCTCAGAAAGGAATGTGCTAATGTACTTCATCCGGTTATGCATGTCAGGGTCTATATTCTGCTCAAGTTACGTACACGAGAGGTCCTCATCCGAGAAATAATGAAGCTTCAGGTTCATTCTGATTATCTTCAACAATCTACTTACAAAGTGCACTACCTCTTACTAGCTTTGTGGCCTTAATAGTCACATCATAGTCCATGATTTTGGTTACCCATCATGCTCTTTTCTCACCGATATTTTCTCCCATGATGAAGTATCTCATAGAAAAGTGGGAGACTAACACCCTGATATGATTGGTGGTGATCAAACTCTTGAATTTCTTGAGAGCGTGCATGATGGCGAAGATATGCTTCTCTATGTGATTATATTTTAGTTCATAATCCTTTGGCGTATGGCTAAAGAAGGCCCTTGGTTATTCCAACCCTTGTTTGTTTTCATGTGTTAGGATAGTAACAACACTTGCATCAATGCCATAAGCATAAAGGATGAAATCCTTTGAGTAGTCTAGGTTGATAAGTGTTGGTGCGCAATCAATCTCTTGCTTGTTTTTTTAAAAATATTTCTCTTCCTTCATTGTCTATCTAAAGGTTATGTCCTTCTTGAGCATCAAGGTAATGGTCTGAACCAATCCCATAAAGTTAGGGATAAAACACCTAACAAAATTTATCTTACCAAGAAAGGACTGTAGGGCCTTGTTTTCTTGTTGAAAGGAAATAGCCGGGATCACCGAAATGAGCTCCAAATCAATTACGATGTCATCCTTTGAAACCAAATGGCCCAAAATATTTCCTTACACAAATACAAAATTGCACTTCTTGGGGTTAAGAGACACCCAAACTCTCTGCATCTCTCAAAAACTTTTTCTAAGTGCGCTATATGATTCACGCTTTGCTTTGAGAAGACCGTTATGTCATCAAGGTAAACCAAGATGAACTCGTTGATGTATCCTTTGAAGGCAATATCCATTGCACGCTAAAATGTGACACCCACATTTGACAGACCAAAGGAAATTTTATGATATGCATATGTTCCCCACTTGGTCATAAATGCCATTTTGAATTGATCCTCTTCCTTGACTAGGATCTGATTAAAAACTGAATATCCATCTAGCATGGAAAATCTCTACGCACTAGCTCTGAGTCTACTGAGAATCTTCTCCATTGAAGGTAAAGGATAATGATCCTTTAGAGATTCCTTATTCAAATCTCTAAAATCAACATAGAGTCTGATTTCACCATTCTTCTTGCACATTGGAACCAGATTTGTGACCCAGGTAGATTATTTGATAGGAAAAATAATTTGTGCCTCACTGTGTTTGGATAATTCCTTTCTCATGAGGGGATCTATCTTTGGATTGATTGATTGTTGCTTCTACCTGATAGGCTTGACACTTGGATCAAGGTTAATGGAGTGTTGAGAAACACTTAGATCAAAACCTTTAAGGTCTTCATACTCCCATGAGAAGATATCACTGTATTTTTGATAGAGAGAGATGAAGGCATGTCTCTCTTCATACACACAAGTTCTGCTGAGTAACAACTCTTTCCCGCATGTAATAGTGCTGAGTAGTCTTCTTGCATGGCATGTATGTATCTTTCTCCACCCTTGAACTCATCATCATGGATACATATTTTTATAAGGTGACTAGCCCTTTAGGAAACTTGTTTGTCTTCAATTGTATCACTTGGTCACCATAGTTATCATGCAAGTTAGCTTGCATGCTTGATGAGAACTCGGCTTCATTTTGGATAAACTGGACAATTTACACATCACTGTCAAACACTTGCCAGCTAGTGTTGTTGTCTGGAATGGATGGTATGATCACCATCTTGATGTGCTAAGTGTTTCCTTTGAAAAATTCCTCAGTAGGAGATAACTGTGAACCCAACGCGACCATCTAGTCAGCTTCTTTGTTCATCCTGCGTGCCACCACATGTAGGTTCAGAGCATTAAAGCACTCAAGGAGATCCCAAACTATTTGTTTATAAGATTTGAGAAGTTTATTATTTTTCTGGCATTTGTTGGTGACACGATGGATGACCATGCTATGTCTCCAAAGATCTGCAGTGCCTTAATTTTCTTCTTCTCAGCAATGAGAAAGCCATGTACCAATGCTTCATAGTCTGCCACATTGTTAGAGCATGCAAACTACATCTTGTGTGTGAAGAATAATTTCTCATCCTCGGGGAAATGAGAGCCACTCCTGCTCCTATTCCATTTGTGCTTCTAGATCCATCAAATTACAACTTCCACAAACTAGGTTGAAATTTTTCTTTCTTGAGTGTGCCCAACATCATAACTTCTTCTTCTAGAATGAAAAAAGTATAAAGCCTAGTTTCATAACCTTCCAATTCTTTAGCATAGGGATCAAATTTTTGGTGTCTTTCCGGCCATTCATCAAGTACCGAGGTTAGGAATAGATGGTGGAAGAGATTTCTCATCCCAGAACTGAAGCTTGTTCTTCTTGGATTAAACAGTTAGCTTGGAGAGGGGATGGGACATATGAATCTAGATGATAGGAAAATATAGGCTCAACTTGTATGATAAACTGGGTACCATACCTTTTCTTGAGTAACATATGAGACCAATCAGAAGACAAGTAACCACCCACTTTAGTAGTAAATTCCCTTGATAGACATAGGGAAAACAAAGGAGGTAGGTCAATGATTGACACATCTTGAGTTATTATTGGGCTTAGACATGCATGGATGGTTAAATCAATATCCTTGATGACTCCTAAGGTGGTGAAAATCAAGCCATCAAGTTGCAGGAATCCTTTAGACAGAGGGTTATATTTCGGACCTAAGACATCAGCTATTTTATTAGGAATAATAGAAGTACTAGCGCTGAGTCAATCATGAAATTATGCACTAGGTGTTTTCCTATGATCAAGGACATATAGAAGGGTGGGGTTTTAACAAATTTACTTACTTGTTTATCCTCTTCTTGGAATACGTTGATAGAAGTGTGTGGATTCTGCATAGCTAGATCATCACGCGGGAGTTGCGTCAGAGCTTCATGTAAAAGATATCGTTGAGATGGAATGGTCAGGGCATCCCACATTGTGACATTTATGTTTGTTCTCTTCATCTAGTACACAATGCTAAATGGAAGGCCCCCTGTCTTATATATTTGGGGAGAAACATCTCTTTTTGACTATTCAAATGTGGAAGCTTGAACTTTAGCTAGAGTAGAGGTTTGACCTACCAAAGGAGGGGCACATGTTTCTTCAGAAGGAGCTTTACATGGGGCCTCCTACATAGGGATTTGAGAACTTTTATTGCAAGATGATTTGTGCGCTTCTTTCTTCTTCGAGGATCTACTTGCGTTCTTTGGGATTATGACCTGCATGCTTGACTCTAACATTATTTTCTTGTATCTTGTGTTTTCCGTAACTTGGGTGCATGGTCTTTTATATCTTCTACAGCTTGGTTGATTACACAGAATTCCTCCACGCTAAAGAACATTAAATTTATTTCCGAGAGGAGCTTCTGGTATTTCTTGGTTATCTACTTTAGGGATACTTGTTGAAGGCTCCTAGAATGAAGCATTTTGGATCATGAAGGATTGGGTGTGTGTGGAATTGGTACAATGATATTAACTATGAGGCATGTTGCAAGGGAAGCACCATTCTGAATCTTGCACCAAATTGTTTTGAGTTGTAACAAGCACACTGAATTGACTGAAAGTGCTAGAAGAGAAGGCATGAGAGGAACGACTTGCAAGGCAGAGGAACATTCGGATGCCATCTATCTTTCTACTCTTGGTTGGGCGGTTATATTTGATTTCCATACTAATTCTACCAAGGATGATTTCTTTGGCCATGCACCTAATTAGAATTTCCTCTGTAGGCTTGCGCCTATTTCTTTTCGAATGATATGACCTTGTTTTATAAATTTCTAATCAAGGAATTCAATTCTTCATCTTCCTTTTTCTATGCTAGAGGGTAGGATGTTGAGGCAACTGGTTGCATGCTTTGCTAAAAAAAGGGACAAGGGCCACATAAGGCTAGGGAACTTGTGAAATTTATTAAAACAAGGGTATATGCATGTCTAGAGTAAGCTTTTTGGCTTGAATAAGACTATTTTCTTCCCCTCTTTGCAATACTATAAGAAGCTCGTAAAGTCTTACCTCCCATGGATTGGATCATACTTGAAATATTGTTGTTGAGTGCCTTAAGATAATGTAGGAAAGAATGTTGGGCTATAGGTCTTACCACAAGAGGGATTCTATCCCCAGTCTACTGAAATATAATGTTGAAATCAGTCATCTACTCATTGGGTGCCCTCCTTGTTGTTGTCGATTACTCAACCAAATATAGGTGATCTAACTTATCTTCAAAGTAGTTATAAAGAGTTGTTCCTAACTCATCCCAGGTGGTGATGAATCAAAGTCTTAAGCCTCGGTACCATTAAAGCACTTTACCTTTAAAAGAGGTTGCAAGTAGCCTGATGCTACATTGTCATATGTGATCGAGATAGAGTGAACACACATTTTCTATATCCTGGATATCCTCATGAGGGGTGACTTGATTCTCACTAGTAAAGTATGGAATACTCTTATGTGTGCCATTTAGAATATCATGTTGGATAGCTAGTAGCAAGGGAATCCCTAAAAAAAAGTTTCCAAAGTTTCTCAGTGGAGGAGATGGCTGATGTACCATTGCAGGGTGCACAGGCTGTCTATTTTGAGGAGGATTTGAGTGGGTGTGGTGTGCTAGAGATAGAGATGCACGCACAGGATTTCCGGAATGAACTCTTCTTAGAAATAACTGAAGGTACTCAAAATAATCTTCACCTACTGCACTTCTTCTTGTATGCACTCTTCTCATGAAAGGAACTCAAAATTGTTGAAATAAAGAATGTTAAAATTTTGGTAGTCACCAAATGTGTTGAAATGAGCCTCCCAAGGCTAAAAACCCTAAGTCCACACACCATAACTTAGATATTTTAAAATTTGAGATTTTAATCTTTGGTCCCATCAGGCATGCCAAAAATCATTGGTTGCTCAAACGTGCACCCGTGTCTTAGATCTTGGAAGGGCCAAGGTGTTTGATACCACAATGAAACAATCCCCAAGTTATGGAACCTTGCATGCTTGGGACAGATCTCTGGTGAAGGCCGATTCCTCTATCCACTTCTATTGCTACTGCTACTCCTAGTGCTGAAAGGGGAAACTAATCTAATAATGCCAAGGGACCAGGGATAGAAGAATAACATAAAAAGAAACTACACTAAAAGGAAATAGCACTAGAAAAGAGGGATGAACACTATCTCTGCTCTAAGTGAGAATGAAAGGAAATTGATGAAAGGAGGCTAGGTACGAGTAGTAAAATGAAACATGTATTTACTAGATCATTCTCATGAAACACAATGAATATGGAACTTCACAACCAACACACAACGTAAAAGGAAAGGCAATAAGGATAAATGAAAACACATTAGGAAAGAGAATAGTCACAAAACGATGCTTCCCAAAAATGCACAAAACTATTACAATGATGAAGGAGGCCAATATCCACATGTGAGAGCTAGATCTAGAGGTCCGCATCTCAAAATACGAAAGTACGGAGCCCCTAGCAAAACATGTAAGGGTCCAAAGTGTCCAACATAACCAATGAGCCTTTCTCTTACATTTATAGATGAATACATGGAGGAAGAAGGGAAGAAGAAGGGAAAATCTAAATTTGAAACACAACCACCAATAAGAAGCATTTAATGCCTACAAATCCACTTGAAGATCTATGAAATATGCTTCCTTAAGCCTTTTGGAATGTTGAAGAGGGTGGATCATATCAAATTGGGTGGTTGGAGAAATCAAATTTTATCATTAATGCTCAGAAATATGTTTTCCCATTTCTCACCTAGTAGATATGCCAAAATTTTAATTTAAATTTAAATCGATTCTGACAAATTTCACGAAGTTTAGGCACAAGCCGATCTGAGCTCTGTAGAAAAATATACTGGTTTGTCAGAGTCCTCGGCACATGCAAAACATGTGGGGTGCATTGATTGGCTGAAATGATGGCCAACTATGTAAATATTTGTCGTTTCGTGTCACTTGCTGAATTACTGCAAGGATTCGACACTTTTAGCATGCTTTGATTGGTTACATGTGACACACTCAAGCATGTGAGAAGATGACCTAGAATAGAAGGGCACAAAGGAGGCACATGGAGAAAAAAAAAGTAAGGTGCAAAGGGAGGCATGTGTGACACGCATGGGGAAATGAGGCAAAATGGTGAGAAGAGAACACATGGTGAAGGCACAATTATTACAAAGTATTAGGTGCGGTGCATGAGAGGGCCGGGGACTTATCCGATTGAAGCAAGTGCGAGGTGTACGGAAAGGGAAGAAGCTGATTAGGAAGAAGGTGAATGCGCGAGAATGTGGGTGCAAGGTGGAGTGGAATAAAGAAGGAAAGGAAAAATGGAAGGAGAGAAAGGAAAGGGGCACACAGGGAAACTATGACCAAGGGAATGTGCCAAGTGATCTTGAGTGCATGCAATATTGCAATGAATAACTTAGAGCCATAATGTGTATGCAAGTTACCCAAATTGCTAGGAGAGATATTTGGATAATAGTATGATTCATTGATGATTTCTATAGGATGACCTGGTCTTATTTCGTTAAGAAGAATTCATATGTCTTGTCTAAATTTCAAGAGTTTAAATCCCTTGTTGAGAATATGTCTAATATGAAAATAAAAATAATTAGAAATGATAATGGTGGTGAGTATTTTAGAAAATTTTTTGATGAGTTCAGTGTCATGTAGGATTCGGCATGAGTTAAAAACTCCCTATTCTCCACAACAAAATAACATTGCAAAAAGGAAAAATAGGACTATTTTAGAGATGGCTAGGACTATGATTCATGCATCAAATATGCCTAAGTTTTTATGAGCAGAAGAAATGAACACTACTATCTAGGTCATAAACAAAGTTCCTACTAAATCTCTTCATCAAACTACACCCCTGGAAATATGGAAAAAGAAAAAACTAGATATCTCTCACTTAAGAATATTTTGTAGTCTGTTTCTATCTTTATTCCAAAATTTAAAAGGAAGAAACTTGATCCAACCTCCTATTCTTTTATTTTTGTTCATTATGGTTGTAAAAAAAAGGTTTAAGAGTCTATGAACCTTTCAAGGATGACATAGTTGAAAATAAGAATGTTCATGCCTTGGAAAAGACATTATGTGATGCTTCTTGTGAATCCTCCTTTGTTTCTCCTAAAATTGAGCATGATAATCCTTATCCAAAAAATATGGAAAAAAAAATTCAAGAGGATGATTATCCTAATCTATATATGATGGAGATTGAGGGAAGTCATCTCAAAATGTGCTACATCCCAGAATTCCTAAATGGGGTCAAAATTTAGTTAAGGAGTCTCATCCTGATAACCTAAGAAAGCTAACTCATAGCCATCATACTTATCATGACTTAATGTCCCTATATGAGGTTGAGCCACAATCTCTCAAAGAATCCAGTCAAGATGACGAGATGGATCTAGGATAATTCTTTAATTAAAAATAACACTTGGGAACTAATCCCTCCTCCTAAACAAAGCATTGTAGGATCTAGGTGGTTTTATAAAATCAAGTATAACTTTTTAGGAGAAATAGATAAATTTAAGGCAATACTAGTAGCTCGAGGGTTCACTCAAAAACCTGGTCTTGACTATGTTCAAACCTTATCTCCTATAGCTAAAATGAGAAATGTTAGGATTCTTCTTACTTTGGCTACTCAATATGGTTGGGAGATTCACCAAATTAATGTTAAAAATGCATTTCTAAATGGTGACTTGAAATAATAAATCTATATGCATCAACCTAAAGGTTTTGAAGAACTTGGTAAGGAACTATATGTGTGTAAATTGAAAAAATCCTTGTATGGTCTTAAACAAGCTCCTAGAGCTTGCTATGCTAAAATTAATAGTTTATTTCAGGACCTTGGTTTCTATAACTATTGTTTTGATAATGATTTATTTTTTAATTTTGAAAATAATCATATTATTGTTGTTGTTTTATGATGATTAATGGAACAGCTACATATTTGCACAGTACGAACCCAGAATATATTATTAATTCTCTATATTCAATTCATACCAGATCCTTACATACTGAACAAGCTGCCAATATATAGGGAGATAGTTTCCTATTAAGTAGGAAACAACTCAACCACAAATATCTCCTATTTAGTTGTGATTGTTACTCCCGTAACAATACACAACTCAAATCATATGAGTTGTTAAAACAACTCCAACCAATATATTATTGTTAATATAACAATAATATAATTACTAACATTTGTATTTAATGAATACATAAATAATGTAAACATTAATATTTAATTTCCTAACAATGATGATATTTTGATTATTGGTAGTGATAAGAATCTAATTCTCAAGACCAAAGAAAGATTAAAAAAAGTTTTGAAATGATGAATTGGGTTTGCTAAATCATTTTTAGGCATGATTATCTTTCGGGATCATAAATGTATTATTACATATCAATATCAGTATTCTAATAATTTACTTATAAGATTTAACATGCTTTCTTTGTAAAACTGTGGACATTCCTACTAAAGTTGGTTTGAAATTAGACCCTAAAATTGCATGTGCTAAATTTGATCCTACTCTGTAAAAACAACTAATTGGTAGTTTAATTTATTTGACTATCACTAGGCCATATATTTCATATGCAGTATGATTTGTTTCTAGATTAATGTAGGATCCTTATGAGGATAATTGGAAAATGGAAAAAAAGATTTCTAAATATGATAAAGGAATTGTTAATTATGGATTGTATTATTCTTCTTATGATGATGCAAAATTATTTGGATATTGTGATTATGATGATGTTGGTGATGTTATAGAAAAAAATCTAATTCTTGAGATATTTTCAAGTTGGGTACATGTGCCATCACTTGGAGTAGCAAGAAGCAACCAACAATTTCTATCTCTTCTCTTTGAAGTGGAGCATAGAAGTACTATGGAAGCAATAAAGGAAGCCATATGGCTCAAAATAATGTTGGAAAAACTTCATCCTGGGCATCAAAGGAATCACTCTACTTCAATGTGACAGTCAAATTTGTATTACTCTTGCAAAAGATCTAGTCCAACATCAAAGAATGAAGCATATAGAAGTTCATATGTAATTTTTTCAAGATAAGTTCTAAATGATAATATTGATCTAAAGTTTTGTTTGATGAAGATAAAGTTACAAATATTTTCACAAAGCAAGCGTGTGATGTGAATTTTTCAAGTTTCATTCCTTGTTAGGTATTTTAGATTTTCCATTGAGGGGGTGTCTATCAAAATGCCACCTCTTAATGGCTTGAATATTTCAAAGTGGATACTCCCAAGACTAGTTTGATGTTGTTTAAGTAAATTGTCATGTATGTGAAGTTTACTTGTAATTCCCAGTGAATCATTAGATATCTTAAGATTATTAACTCCATAGTTTGATGTAAGTCTTCATCCTCAATCATTTTATGTTGAGAATTTTTATATGTTCATTTATATTATAGTTTTTATGGAATCCCGAGAACATTGTTTTGAACCGTGTATAAATAGTGTCTCATGACTTCCCTAAACCTCGTAATGCATTTCCATTTGTTCATGGTTTGTATAAATCTATGAGACACTGCATAGTGAATGCATGGAGTTGAAAAACCCACGAGAACCATGTTATAGTGCGCCATGAAATTGCAAAACCACAGAGAAAGTGTTTTTGGATGCTATCCTAAATCACAAGTTGATTTATGGATTGTAATTCCTTTGTACCAAAAGGTAACTTGGTATAAGGAAAAAATGTTATCATTTTTTTACATGTTTAACCACTTAAGATTAAGGGGGAGTATTAGGGTTATAATATTAAGTGGGAAACCACTTATTTATGAAACCCACCAAATGACCCAAGTCATATTTTAAAGAGTGGATCATGACCACCTGCCTTTTATATAACAAGGTGATCCTTTAGGGATTGGTTACACAAGTTGTAACATTGTATGTGAGCTATATGTGTGAGCAGATTAGTAAGACTCATGAGAAAATGTATGAGGCAGTTCATAATTCCTTATTGAAGGAGTAACTACATGTGAAATAGTGGGAGTGTTGGGTAAAAGTATATTCTCAATAAAGATAAGTGATTTTTCAGTGGGTTTTTACCTTCCATGGTTTTCCCACTTATATCACATGTCACTATGTTATTTACTTTTTAATACATTCTATAATATGCAAACATAAACATCTTAATATATGTTTTAATTACTACACTTCTTAATCTATAATCTTCAAAAAATTATTTGTGGATTTATAATTATTTAACTATACATCCCATAAGCTGTTCTAACAACATCTTCATGAGAAACACTCATAACTCCACAAGCCACAAAAATACATCTATGTGTTTGTTAAGGTGTTGTTTTCCATAACTTGTGAACTTAGGGAAGTTATTTTGTGAACCATGTGGTAATTAATGTAGAGGTTGATCCAATACAAGAGGACCAATAATCAAGCCCCAACGTACTAGAAGTGGTGGTGCATCCATTTTCTTGAAAGCCGTACATCTAGGAATTTAGGTGCCACTTAAAAAGAGTGCCCTTAACCTAGCTCATGCACCTTGTTCCAACATATTCGACAATCCTACATTTTTCCGGGTATGGTTGCGGCAGTTTCCTCCTCATGTTCGTAGTTTTCAAGTCTAACATACTTTGGGATTTGTTGCAAAATCAGGTAAGTATTCTACATTCTCTCTTTCACCTTGTTGTCACCCTAAGATTCCCCTCTTGTGGAAAATGAATTTACAGGTCCCAAGTGTTGGTACTCAATTTTTAATCTCACGATTCTATTTAAAATTCCTCGTCAAGTGTGTTTTGAAACATTTTTCTATCTCCTTTCATGGATATGTGGAATTTATCAATATTTTTCTATGGCTATGGACCACGTCAAGCCTTGTTTTCCTTGCATTTATCTTTCTGTAGAAAAATATTTGATTCGGGCATGAATGGTGGAGTTTTCCCCCTTTGTTTTATCTTTTATGGATGTATCTTCCTTGTCAATTTTTCCCCAACATCCACAGTACATGGACATCTCTAATTGGATGTGGCAGGATGAGTTCTTTTTGCGAACTTGTCATTTTTGTTATTTTTAGCAAAAGTGTCAAATTGGCCTCGTGGCCCCGAAGGATCTTGATTGGCTGAAACAAGCGGTGGTGGAAAGGCGGGCCCTTTTTGTGTTTTGATGCTTTGAAAGGTCAAAGGCGGAAAGGTGGGTCTTTTTGTGTTTTGAGGCATTATGGCGAAAGGTGTAAAATGTGAAAAGAATGCCTAAGGCCCGTAAAGGGACACGTGGCCATTTCTAAGTCAAAAGCGGAGAGGTGGGTTGTCGGGACACTTTAGGAATTTTACCTTTGTTTCCAAAAGGGCGTAAATTTATAAAGTGAAGCGCAACCCCACTGGCACCTAGGTGAAGCCACATGTTTATGCCTGTGTTGAAAATTCAAAAGAGGAGATGCGGGTCATTAGAGCACTTTTGGAAATTTGGTTTTATTTCCAAAAGGGATTAAAGTTGTAAAATGAGTCATGACTCTGTTCATGCCAAGGAATAAATTCAAATGTTAAGCCTACATCAAAAGTCAAAGCATGAAGGTAGGCCATCAAAGTGATTTGGACATTTTGGTTTTATTTCCAAAAAGAGAGTTAAAAGTTATAAAATAATCCACGACTCCGTTGGGGTTTTGAGTCCGCATTGAAAAGTCAAAGTGGAGAGGCGGGTTGGCAGAGAATTTTGAGTTTTTATATTTTTGTTGAAAAGAGTTAAAATTATAAAAGTGAGCTGTGACTCTGTCACCACTTAGGTGAAGCCACGTGTTAGGCCTATATCAGACGCGGATGGGTGGTGAAATGTTCTAAAGTACCATTTCTCTAAAAGGCACAAAATATTAAAGTTTTCCTCAAGCCCGCTTTAGTTTAGATCTTTTCCACGTGGATGAGATCATATTTAAAGTTACAAAATAGGTGTAATGGCTGCATTACAAAGCATCATTTTTTCCGCCATTAACACTTCTACAAGAACCAAGAAACCGAATGTAACCATTTTTGAAGATTATTTAATGGCTTATCTATGCCATTGTTAAGGGTTGGATCCTGACATTCTTGAAATTGTAATAGATTCAAAAATAATCAATACAGAAAGTCTTTTCCCTTTCTTCCTCTGTAATTCTTTCTTTCCTTGTTCAAATTTGCGAATCAACCATCTTTTCATGCTAAGAAACTTTTTATTCTAGTTTATATTACTTATGGAACTTTGTGTCTATGGAATTATATCCGTATGAAAGTGGATGATTATATTTTTCATCTCCTAGCTCAATACATATAAGGTTATACTCTACTATCTATATTTCCTGAAAGTATTGTTATGTTCTTCCTCTCTCATCTTCTTAGTTCTTCTATTCTTTTGTATTTATGATCTTTTGGGCATGAAACGTTTCAAAGTATCAAGAATCCACAATTTAAAAGTCGTACATTTGTATATAAGTTTTGCTACTTGCTTTCAATAAGGGAACCTCTCCCATTAAAGAGTAGGGTCTTGTTATCCCCTGACTGTGGTTTGCTAAAGTATCATTTTAAAACCCAATAGTTTTTGGTGACTCAGTTGGGGATTTCATTTCAAATGTATCCCTTTTCTAAAAGAACAACTTCAAGATCATTTTTGGTCTGGAGACTCTATGGTATAAACATGGGAAGAAATCTCTTGGGGTAGAGGATTCCCATTTTTAACTTCTAGAATAAGAGAACTTATCTCTTCTTCCAACAAGAAAGAACAAAAGAACTTGTTCTACAATCACACATCCTATTAAAGATGGAAATTCCAAGACTATCATTTATCAAGAACAATTGAGTCCTAATCTTCATGCTTTGATACTTCTTTGGTGTTTAGTTCCCTTTTAGTCAATTTTTCCAAAGATGGAAGCACCTTTCCTTGGGGACAATGGGTTAAGCCTCTTGCTCTTCCTTAGCCATTGCATGAGTTACCTAGGGGTAAGAAAAATTTTTTTCCTAAATTCCGAGGTGATGGGAAAGTACACCCAGATGAACACATTGTAGCCTTCATTGTTGCATGTGGGATTCTTGGGGTTGAACATGAAGATGTCTCTGTCAGGATTTTTGTGGAGACATTGCAGGACAATGTTGCTAATTGGTTCTATCATCTTCCTGTTGGGTCAATCATTGATTGGGATACCATGACAACTCAGTTTGAGAAATGTTTCAAACCTATTGAAGATGTGCATGCTCTGTTAGCTCAAATATCTCATATCAAGAAAGAACCATTCGATCCCATGAGAGAATTTGTGGCCAAATTCAACAAGCTCATTCATAAAATTCCATAGAACACTCATCCTGTAGATCAAATCCAAAAATAATACTCAGTTACCTGAAGTGAGTTATGCACTAAGGAGAGATAACCTTGTAACTCTGGATGTTGATCAACGGTTGGCTATCAGTGTTGAGGATGACCTAATCATGTCTGGTAAGTTGAAAAGAGAACCTTCCAAGTCTAAAGCATCTTCTTCTTCCTCCTCCCCTGGAGCCAATTCTGATCAGTTGGTATAGAAGCTTGCAAATGATCTCATTGCTATCAAGAAACAATTGGCTCAACATGCTCCTTACCAAGACATTCCAAGGAATAATTTTCAACCCAAGAACTGTTTGCCTTCTTCTCAGACTAGATTGGCTATTAAAGGCCCACCCATCAAGGTTCTAGTCAATGTAACTTGTGAAGTTCAAGAACCTGATGATGAGGAGTTTAATGAACTCTATGAAGAACTAGAAGAAGAGATTGATGAAGAACTAGAGGAGCTTGGTGGATATCAAGTTCATTTCCTTACCACTGAAGGTATGGATGATGAAGATGAATATGATGAAAGAGTAGAATATATGAATAGTGAGTCATATGTTGTCATGACTCGGGAGCAAACAAATAGAAAATAAAAAGTGGTGCATCCTGCTAATAAATCCAAAGAGTTTCCTATAACTATTCCAATGATTACAAGAAGAGGATCTCCTATTCCCACTACCTCCACACAAAAGGTGAGTAATGCTAATCCTCCTTCTACTTTTGTTTCCAGAACTTCTTGTTCTTAAAATCCTAAAACTGATAAATCAAAATTCTCTCATGTTCCTAGCAATGATTCCTCATCCACCTTTGAATCTTTTGATATCATTGATCATCTCAAAAAGACCAAAATCCAAATTTAGAGGAGGCTGATTTTTACCAAACCCATCCAAAATCCTTTTCTAAAATGGTAAAATTTTTCAATTCCAAATCCAAAGCTTCATCCCATAATTCTAAAGGTATTTTCCCACTCCCTCTTCCTCACCTCAATCAAGCCTTGTGGCTGCAGTCACTTCCCCTAATGAGAAAGTTGAACCATTCTATGTGACTCTCCTCATAGCTGGCCATAAACTCAGTAATTGTGTTATAGACTTAGGAGCATCAGACAATGTAATGCCTACAAAAGTAGCTCATGCTTTGGGCTTGACTCTAACATGTGCCTTTGGTTCCTGTTATTCCATGGAGAGTAGAAAAGTTCCTTTGGTTGGGAGGATTAAAGATGCACAAGTAGATTTTGCTTACTTTTGCAAGAGAAAAGGTTCTTAGCCACGATTTTGGTAGTTGATATTCCTCCCTCATATGGGATGTTACTAAGTAGAAATTTTTGTAAGGAGGTAGGAGGTGAAATTCAGATGGATTAGTCGCATGCTTTGATCTCAGTCAATGGAAAAATGAAGAAGCTGCTACCTGAGAAATAGACTAAATACATTGTGCAAAAT
This sequence comes from Taxus wallichiana var. yunnanensis, assembly GCA_018340775.1. NCBI lineage: Eukaryota > Viridiplantae > Streptophyta > Pinopsida > Cupressales > Taxaceae > Taxus > Taxus wallichiana. The sequence continues at coordinate 170,457,362 of CM031244.1, forward strand.
ACTGATGATCCAAAAGCATAGATACTCTATGAAGATATAGGGCATGGTAACTACATGATCATGTCACAAGATGAGGAAAAACTTCCCTAAGGAGTGATTCATGATCCTAATGGAATTTGGGCTTTGGAATTTGATGGAAGTTGCTCTTCAGCTAGTTCTGGGGCTGGTGTGGTGCTAACCTCTCCAGAAGGGAACATTCATCCTTTTTCTTTCAAGCTTTGTTTTGAAAATACAAACAATACAGCTGAATATGAGGCACTCATACTTGGATTGAACATGGAAAAAGAAATGGGAGTGAAGAATATTTGTGCTCATGGAGATGCAGAGCTTATTGTGAAACAGGTAAGGGATATTTACCAAGTCAAGAATAGGAGATTGAAACATTATAGAAATCTTGTCTGGGATTCCATTGAGTTTCTTGATGCTTTCTCCATTGAAGTTGTGCCAAGAGAAAGGAACACTAGAGCTGATTCTCTAGCTATCTCAGGATCTTTGTTGATTCCTCACCCAGATTTCTCTTAGGAGAAATTTACCATTGAAATGATTCATAGGCCCAGTGTACCAGATAATGCAAGCAATTGGAAAGTTTTCAATGATGATCAACACTTTCTCTCATTCTTGGAGCTTAAGGATAATTTTTATCAATTGTATTTTGAAGGAAGTGAAGCTCTTTACCTAGAGAGTGTGTATCCTCAAATGAAGGAGATATCAAGGAAGAGATAGATCAAGATGGCTACATCAAATTGAAAGGTAACAAGATCCCTAAAGGGCTGGTGAGTTTGGAAGATCTGTTTGATAAGCATGATAGGTACATTAAGTCTAAAGCTTCTCAAGGATCTCGGCAGTCTACTGAATGTGAAAAGGTTAATATTGGAAGTCTTGATGAACTCAAGATGGTGAAGATTGGAAAATGCTGCACTCAAGAAGAGAAGGAGAAAGAAGTAAAACTACTAAAAGTTATGTTGATTTTCTTGCTTATTCATATGATTATCTACAGGATTTTCAACCAAAAGAGATGCAACACTTTATCCCTCTGAAACCTAGGATCAAACCTTTCAAGAAAAAACAAAGGAAATACAATCCTAAGGTTTTTGGCACTATTTTTCAAGAGATCAAAAGTTACTAAAGGAAAAGATTATTTTCCCTATACATCATTCAACATGGATTGCCAACATTGTGCATGTCAGGAAGAAGAATGGTGAGATTCACATCTATGTGGATTTCAGGAATTTGAATCAGGCCTCTCTGAAAGACAACTATCCTCTCCCCATGATGGATCAAGTTTTGTAAGCTATCACAGGATATGAGATATTGTCTATGCTTGATGGATTCTTTGGATATAATCAAGTAAAATTTGGTACCCCAGATCAACACAAAACTACTTTTACTACTCCTTATGGAACCTTTTCCTACAATAGAATGCCTTTTGGTCTCATCAATGTTGATGCCACCTTTTAGAGGGAAATGGACTTGGATTTTGGCAGTCTAAAGGGAAAGTGTATTGTGGTGTACCTTGATGATTTGACTATTTTATCTAAAACAAGGGCATATCACTTTCAACATCATTGAAGTAGTCCTCCAGAAATGTAGAGAACATGGATTTTCTCTCAATCCTAAGAAGTCTATCTTTTGTGTTACTGAAGGAAAGTTTTTGGGGAATATTGTCTCCAAATAAGGAATCAAGATAGATCTAGAAAGAGTTCAAGCAATCCAGTAGATTCCTCTTCCCACAAGTAAAAAGGGTGTTCACTCTTTCTTTGGTAAGATAAACTTCCTGAGGAGATTCATTCCTAATTTTGTAGAACTGACTATGAGAATTGCTCACATGATGAAAGGAATAAAAATATTGGTTGGAATTCTAAAGGTAAGGAAGCATTTGAAGGTATCAAGAAATCCATTGCTAAGACTCCCATCTTAGCATGTCCTAATTTGAGCAAGGATTTTATCATCTATTTCTATGCTATGAGAGAGTACCTTGGCTATTGTGCTAACTTAGAGAAATTATAAGGATCATGAACTTACAATTGCATTCATGAGCTATGTTTTGAAAGCTCATAATTAAAATATACTATGATGGAGAAACATACTTTTTTAGTGGTCAAATTTGTCTAGCAGTTTCACTTTTATATTCTTAATTCTCATTTTGTTGTGCTTGTACCTAATACAACCATCAAGTCTATTATTACACAACAGGATTTTGGAACTAAGAGAGGTAATTGGGTATAAAAATTCCAAGAATATGACCTTGATATCAAGCCAACTAAGCTAGTCTGGGGTAAAGGCTTATGTGAGCTTATTGTTGAAGGAGCTGATGCAAGAATTGTCCAAAGAAGTAGTTGATGTTCTGTTGTCCTCTTCCTCAGTTCAACAGATGAATGGTATGCTTGATATTACACATTTTCTTACTTATGGAGAGTGTCCATCCCACTTGAGTGCCAAGGAAAAGAGATCTATTAAGCTAAGGTCTACATAGTATGTATTATGGGAGAATGCTTTGTTCAAGTGAGGCATAGATGGAAGATTCTTGAAATGTGTGGACAAAGAGAAATAGAAGAATTTGTTCTCATCTTTTCATGATCAGACTTGTGGAGGGAATTTCTCTTCTACTATCACTACCCATAAAATCCTTTGTGCTAGGTACTATTGGCCTACATTGTTCAGAGATGCATCAAAATGGGTAGGTAAGTGTGAATCCTGTTAGACTTTTGTTGGGAGACCTAAGTTGGCTACTTTACCACTAAAACCAGTAGTGATTGATGAGCCTTTTCAATAGTGGAGATTAGATTTCATTAGAACTCTTAATCCACCTTCTGTCTTGGGCATACTCATGTGATAACTACCAAAGATTACTTCAAAAAGTGGGTAGAGGCTATTCCAGTCAAAAGCACTACTTCTGAGGTGGTGTGTAATTTCATCAAAGAGAATATATTGATAAGGTTTGGGGTACTAAACAAGATTGTAACTAATAATGCTTCCAATTTTTCTTCTTCTCGAGATGATGGATTTTTGCTATGGTTATGGAATTTCCCTTGATCATTCTTTAGACTACTACCCCCAAGGGAATGGACAAGTAGAATCAAAAATAAGAATTTGGTAACCATCATTGGAAGCTTGTCAATGACTCTCAAAGGAATTGACACAAGAAGCTCTATGATGCTCTCTATGAAGATAGGTTACACCCAAAAGATAAATTGGGATGTCTCCATTTCAAGTGGTGTATGGTGTTGAAGCTCAACTACTAGTAATAGTGGAATTTCAGCCTTGCACTTAATGAAGGCTATTGAAGATACAAGTTTCACCAGTTCCTTGGACAAGAGGATCATGTATCTCCAGAAGTTGGATGAAGACAAGATGTAATTTTTTGATAGAATCTCAGCTCATCTACTGAAGGTGAAGGATTTGTTTGACAAGAAGGCTAGACCCAGATATTTTCAAGTGGGAGACATTGTTCTGCTATGGGACAAAATACATGAACCTCGAGGAAGCCATGGTAAGTTTGATTCTCTTTGGCTTGGCCCTTTCAAAATCAGACACTTTGTTGGAGAAAATTCTTTCTACTTGGATTATATGGATGGATATTCTCTCCCACTTCCTTATAGTGGGTAGTATTTGAAGTTTTTCAAGTCCTAGGTGATTAGGTAGTCCTTCTGTATATTGTTTACAATGTTTTGGTTTTTGGCCATTCTTTTGTGTTTTGTTTTTGGCTTTTCCTGTTTTGGTTTGTTTCCTTTCCGTGTGTGTTGTGTTATGTATTGGTTTTTCCTTTGACTTTATTTGCCCAATGGATAAGGCATTTGGTTGATTTCTATATTTTTTCTATGGTTCTTTAATCGTGCCTCATTCTTATCAAGTGATCCCAGAGAAAGAGCCGAGTTGTTATTGCCCTAAAATTCCCCTCTTATGGAAAACAAATTTGCGAGTCTCAAGTGTTGGTACTCAGTTTTTAATTTCACCTAGTTCTATTTAAAATTCCTTAGTCTCATGTGCATTTTGAAACATTTTTATATCTCCTTTCATGGTTTTGTGGAATTTATCAATCTTTTTCTATGGATGTGGACCACATCGAGCCTTATTTTCCTTGCATTTATCTTTCTACACAAAAATATTGATTCGAGCATGAATGGTGGAGTTTTTCCTCTTCGTTTTATCTTTTACGGTTATATCTTCCCTATCATTTTTTTCCCCAACATCCATGGGTATGTGGAAATATCTAATTGGATGTGGTAGGATAGGTTCTTTTTGCAAACTTTTATTTTTGTTATTTTTAGCAAAAGTGTCAAATTGGCCCCGTGGTCCTGAAGGATCTTGATTGGCTGAAACAAGTAGTGGTGGAAAGGTGGGCCCTTTTTGTGTTTTTATGCTTTGAAAGGTCAAAGGCGAAAGGCAGGTCCTTTTTTTTTTGAGGCATTATGGCAAAAGGCATAAAATGTGAAAAGAATGCCTAAGGCCCGCAAAGGGACACATGGCCATTTCTAAGTCAAAAGCGGAGAGGCGGGTTGTCGGGACACTTTAAGAATTTTACCTTTGTTTCCAAAAGGGCATAAAGTTATAAAGTGAAGCGCAACCCGCTAGTGCCCAAGTGAAGCCACGTGTTGATGCCTGTGTTGAAAATTCAAAAGTGGAGATGTGGGTTATCGAGAGAAATTTTGGAAAAAAAAATTATTTCCAAAAGGGATTAAAGTTATAAAATGATCCGTGACTCCGCTCATGACAAGGAATAAAGTCAAATGTTGAGCCCACATCAAAAGTTCAAACCGTGAATGTGGGCTATCAGTGTGATTTGGGAATTTTTCTTTTATTTCCAAAAAGAGAGTTAAAAGTTATAAAATGATCCACGAATCTGCTGGGGTTTTGAGGCCATATTGAAAAGTCAAATTGGAGAGGCGGGTCGGTGGAGAACTTTGATTCTTTTATATTTTTGTTAAAAAGAGTTAAAATTATAAAAGTGAGTTGTGACTCCATAACCACTCATGTGAAGCCATGTGTCAGGCCTATATCAGAAGCGGATGGGTGGGCCGAAATGTTCTAAAGTGCCATTTCTCTAAAAGGCACAAAATATAAAAGTTTTCCTTAGGCCCACTTCAGTTTAAATATTTTCCACGTGGACGGCTCATATTTGAAGTTATAAAATAGGTGTGATGGCTGCATTATAGAGCATCATTTTTATCACCATTAACACTTCTGTAAGAACCAAGAAATTGAATGTAACCATTTTTAAGATTATTTAATGGCTTCTCTACGCCATTGTTGAGGGTTGGATCTTGACATTCTTGAAATTGTAATAGATTCAAAAATAATCAATACAAAAGTCTTTTCCCTTTCTTCCTCTGTAATTATTTCTTTCCTTGTTTGAATTTGCGAATCACCCATCTTTGCATGCTAAGAAACTTTGTGTTCTTGTTTATATGATTTTTGGAACTTTGTGTCTGTGGAATTATATCGTATGAAAGTGAATGATTCTATTCTACATCTCCCTTGCTCAATACATATAAGGTTATACTCTACTATCTATATTTCCTAAAAGTATTGTTATGTTCTTCCTCTCTCATCTTCTTAGTTCTTCTATTATTTTGTATTGATGATCTTTTGGGCATGAAACATTTCAAAGTATCAGGAATCCACACTTTGAAAGTTGTACATTTGTATATAAGTTTTGTTGCTTTCTTTCAATAAGGGAACCTCTCCCATTAAAGAGGAGGGACTTGTTATCCCTTGACTGTGTTTTTCTAAAGTATCGTTTTAAAAGCCAACACACGTAGGGTTTCATATTTATCTAGCTTATTGCTTAGGTTGGATCTATAATTTATTGCTTTATCTATCACATGTGAATCTGCAATTAGGATTTCAAAAATTATATTATTTTAAAAATCATTTGGTGAAACCATCGCTCAAATCCAACCTTATTTATAGGGTTTTCATCTTATGCCCATCACTGTAGTGGTCATTTTGGGTCTCTCAAGCATATAGAGCTCCCTCCATCTACCCGTAGGGTTTCAAAATCAATGGATGAAATTGATAACTCCTTTTATAATTATCAAAATGTTCGTATTGAAAAAATTGAAACATTTGACGGTAAAAAATCATATGATGAAGACACCAACATTGATCAAGAAATTTTTTATAAGATTACCAATTTTCATCAAGATTTGCATGATAATTCTACACATCTGCTGCATATTCTACATGCTTTGATGGTTGTTAAAAATATCGATATGTTGCTTTTATACGCATTATCGGTTCTTCCTCGGATGTCATGGCCTCCACCCAACCCCTTAATATCCTTACTTCTATTTCTAGTACTACCACTCCTATCATTCAACCTAATGATTCTATTGCACAACTTGGCTCTTCTTCAAATACTCCTGATTTAACTTCTTTATATCAAGATTTTTAGACTCAAATTCATCAACTTCGAATGGATACCTATCATGCATCTCCATCTCTTGATTCTACTTTAATCCCTCACACTCCTTTCACACTCACCATCTCAACTTCTGCACTTCCTCCAAATTTCATCACTCCTAATCTTCCCACCTTCAAAGGCCATGGTGATCATTGGGAGCATCTTTGATAATTTCATGTAGCATGTCTAGATTATGCGATGATCATACTTATTAGCAAATATCTTCCATAGAGGTATTCAATATTATGTGATGTGTTGGTTCTATGATTTAACTTTCCATTTGGTAATTTCATTTATACATTTAGCTGATGTTATTCTCACACATTTTTCAATAAATATCAGCTTTAAGATATCCTATGCTCAACTCGCACAAACCAAACAAGGATCCAATGAGCACCTAATGGACTATGTCTTACGATATAAGAAAAAACTTAGCTAAGATGTCTAATGTACTTGTAGACTCACAATTGCAAGATTTATTTATCCAAAGTCTATTACCACCTCTGCAAGAGAGTTTCATCTTTGATACATCTCCATCATTCAATCATTTATGTCATAATATTAAGCTATACAAAAAAACAAACTACTATCTATGGGCAAGATTACATATCATGATCAAGCTTCATCTTCTACTTGATTTTAAAAAAATCTACTTTGAAGCCATCTCATAAGCCTACTAAAGAAAAATCTACTATTAAAATTATCTCTACTCTTGAAAAGCTTCAATGGAAGCCTCCAAAGCATACATTTACTAAATTGCCTTGTGCTCCACATATTTTATTTCCACAACTCATTGAGAGAAATATTATTATGCTTCCTCCTCCACTTAATTTGGATCCATATCAACCTAAGGGACACAACTATAATGAGAACTTCAGATGTGACTATTATTTATGTGTTGGGAACTCTACTTGATCGATGTTTCAAACTCCAACTTCTTATTTGAGATCTCATCAACAATAATGCAATAGAGCTTCAGAGCCTTTGGAATCTATGTTGTTCAATGGTAAAAAAGATCAACATTTTTAATTATCCTCTTCCTGAGCATGACAAGAAAGATTAATCTTTGAAAAATCATACATATCATGTAGTGCCTCCTTCATCGAGGGCTATTGATTTTCTAGTTTCTCACACTGATGCATCTCCACCATTCATTATATTTTATGATCACGACTATCATGATACATTTTATTCGACACATTACATATAAATACTTTTATTGGGCCTCATGCTATATATAATAAAATGATTGATCCATCAATTCACATGAGTGTATGTTCTATTATACTTATTGTTGCTATCAACTATCCACTCTCATATATTTCATACCCAGTTCCTAAATCTTAAGATTATGTCAAGCTTCCGATTACATCTAGTACTCTTACCATTCTTATTCCAATTCTTATGGCACATTCAATCAAAGGGTGTGCCATGATCTCAGTCTTCCATGGCTGTATGCTGCTCAAGATATAATTTCTATGAATCATTTATGTTTAAATTTCATTCACAAAAATAAATTTATACCATTAAGGGTGTTCCACCATGCACACTGTGGCCTTAACCCCCTCTTGAGGTTTCTATTACACTCACTAGAGAATATAGGTATCCTAAACCTCTCAAATCTAAGGAAAAATCTACTTCTAGCTCTTTTATTCGTACTCGGACTACTTAGTCTCATTGGTCCACTAGTCTATTTCATCGCCCTAAGTCCACTACTCAAATGGATCGCCACATAGGTACACATCACCTCCTTAGTCTCCTTCACATAGGTGCACATCACCTCCTTGTTCTCCTTCACATAGGTGCACATTAACTCTTTGGTCTCCTTCACATAGGTGCTCATCACCTTTTATATCTCATCCACATAGGTCTCATTCACCAATACATCATTCGTCTCCTACATCATCAATCTCATAGCATGGTCACATTCCGTTATCTCCATAAGCATCAGGTGGATGACCTTTACCCTTAATTTTTTTGGATAGTTTCTTCATCATTGCACACTTGAGGGCATCATGCTTACTCTCTCCCCCCTTCTAGCACTATGAGGAGTCTCACATTTCTACTATTTTACATCATGCTACACATTAATACACAAAAATTGTATCGCACTTCCCTATGATGAAATCTCATGTTCTGGTTCACACTTGACTATTGAGGGAATAATACATACATGAACCTCACAATACTACACATTTATATGCTTGACGCATTCACGTCACATATTTCTATCTTCACTCTCTCACACAACACACTTCCCTATGACGTACTCTAGTTCCATGGTTTATACTCGAATTACGAGGGTCTAAATCTGAAATAAAACTCACCATATTCACTCACACTCTTCATGCTCTATAAATTATTGATCTATTTTCCTAGCGCACAATTCAAACCTTTTCTTGATGACACACTCTTGTTCTATGGTTCATTCTTGACTCGCCGAGGGATCTGTTATAAATGAACCTCATTTTACTCATTCTCATTCACATCCACTTAGGGGGCACACTAATCCTATCACATTCAGAAATTGTATACCATTCCATATCACTCATTCACAACATACTGCATATCTTGGTTCACATTGTTCTTTCTCACTTATACTCACATGTACACTTTACTTATTATGTTGGAAAAATATTTTGTATGTCATTATATTTTCTATATACACATCCACATTCACTTGTTCTCTAGTTGTGAATACATACTTTACACTGATATTTACACACATAATGTATACTTGGAACTATACCTCTTACCACTCCCATTGAGACTCCTATCGGCATCTCTTTGTTGTACACACTACAAGTTTTATTTTTTTCCTTTTATACTACTTCCTATTATTCTAGCACACTAATATATTGATATATACATGTCTTGCCATAATTTTTATCTTTCTAACATGCTAATGAGTGCTTCATGTGTAAAATTTTCTTTTCATGAACTATTTGATACCATGGTTGTCTAATAATTTACTTGCCATTTTTTTCCATTTTTTTCTATTATATGCCATTATTTGCAGGGTTTTCCCTATGTTTTGCTTGTTCATTTATTGTATAATTTTGGCCACTTATACCATGATTGTCTTATGAAATTGTGAGTAATTTACAATGTTTGAAACCCACTTTTTGTGGTCTACATTTCCTTTTTTCTTGCTATATTACATGATATCTTCTATATGTGTATTTTTCTTGTTTGCACTAACACATGTTTCCATCTAATTTGTTTGCATGTGCCTTGGTTTCTACAATGCACATTCACTCTCGTGTAAGGTATTAGTTTTATATCAGTGTCTGGTCATATCCTTTTGTCCACATCCTCCTAGCAACATCGTATGCACCCCAAATGAGGGGGAATTCTTTAGGTGAATCAGTCTCTCCATTAAGTAGTATAAAATCATAATTCAAACCTACATAAAACATGAATAGAGAAGAGACATAGTCACAGAAATGGCCTAGAATCTGACTTGGATCCTCAATATAGCACATATGCTAGTTCCTAGATACATACATGAGTTATTGGGAGCTCTTGATATTTCCTAGGAACCTATGACCAGGGGACAATTATAAAAAAATTCTCAAATCAACACAATTTTTGGCATTACACGAGTAGTTTTCACAAGACAGGCATAATTTTGTATAAATCATAATGCATTCTATCTTATTTTTCTTCTATTTCATTGGATCAAATTGGATCAAATTGGAACAAATCAAGATCACACCATTTGCAATGGTGTATAAATTTCGAGGAAGTGGTCAGGGATGGAGAATAACACTAGACCTTTCTCCCCAATACTTCTTCTATCATGACGTGAGATCACCCCAAAAATCATTCTTGGCATGAGATCTCCCAAAAAAATCACCCTTCTATAGTAGTTCAAGAAACTTTCTATCTTTTCATTCATCAAGGATCAAGTGAACATGTTCCTTTTACTACTATTTCACATTTTTACAAACTTTTTACATATTTGGATCAAAATTTTCATATACACATATTTGACTACTCTTTTCTCTTCTTTTTATAGGTTCTTCCTTATGATAAGTAAAGGTCACATCGACAAAAACATCTAGCACAAACAACAATGAAAATAGGTAAAACACCATTCAACACATACACTTTACCCCTAGGGTCACTTCCTCTTCCTTAGCTTCCATGCTTCATTTTATCACTCCACGCTTTTTATTGTCTCCTAGAAAAAATTTCACCATCGATCTACATGGTTATCAGGTACATATCTCTTATATACTTTATGTTATCGAGTATTCACTCAACAACATAAAGTGGGGAAAATTTAGACACTAAATCATGCACTTGGGTACATTTCTAGGTCCGAATCACATACTACTACTCATATGATTCATAAGTGAGAAAAATAGTAATTAACATCTATCTTTGGCCTCTTTCATATCTTTCTACTTTCCTCTTTGGTCTTGCACACACCACCGCTTAGTATGATATTCATTTCTTTTATTTTTATTGATTCTAGACACCAATGCCTAGCTAAGATGTCAGGCGCCCAAACACCCTTATCCTTCGAGCATCCTCGACTTCTTTGTATCTTACTCGACCGTTTTGGGCCTCTTTAATATTTTAGGCATCTTGTTTTCATATTGGTCAGCATTTTAGTTTCAATCATGAAATTCAACCAAGGGAATCATATAAATATAAAGCTATGTGACCATAATAAGGGACCAAGCTCTAAGCATATACTACCATCACCTAAGGTTGCATCCAAAGGAATTCTAAGAGCATCAAAGCATCCATCTAGATATCATTCAAGGGAAAAGGGACTGAATTTTTCTACATACAATTCATAGGAGGGGAATTTCATTTTGACATCCATAAATATAATTACATTTCTACATCTAGCTATTACTCTCTATCAAGTGCATCTTGCACAAAATCCTCCTAAGGAACAATTCTATACACACACACAAAACTACATGGAGTCTGAGATGTAGTGCAATGCTCAATTGTAAGTTCACTATATCTGGTGAATGTTGGGGTTAATCCAACTCCCCATTTTCATATTTTTATTTTTAGGATTGGATGTGTTTTGATATTTTGCATGAGATCATTTGATTTTCATGTTATAGGAGAATTTTGTGGGAATAATGCAACACAAAGGTGATCAACAATGAAGATTAGAGAAAGTTATATGACACAACAAAAATTAGTTTTCGAATATTTTCATTTATAGGAAGCTACCAGAGGTAGCTAGAGCCCAGTTCCCTTGACGTAGCCTAGGAGCCTTGGTCCAACATATTTACGATAATCCTTTATTTTTTTGGGGTACAATTGCGATAGTTTCCTCCTCCCGTTTATTGGTTTTCCAGTCTAGTATACTTCGTGATTTATTACAAAATTAGATAAGTATTCTACATTATCTCTTGCACCTATGGTTTCATATTTATATAGTTTATTGATTAGATCAAATCTTTACTTTATTACTTTATCTATCACATGTGACTCCATAATTAGGATTTCACAAATTTTATTATTTGTTAAATAAAAAACACATTTTTTTTATCTCTTTTACAACTCTAAGATATATACTCTTATTCCAAAATCCTCCAACCATTTATAATTCCCCAAAATTAAAAATTTATAGATAAGGGGAAGAGAGAAAGGGGAATTTGTTTGGATTTCATACTAAAAATAGCAAATAAACATTAAGAGTTCCCTTAGGTGGTTCTCATAAAATGAGCAAGCCAACTTTGAAAATCCAAATGATGTTCCAACATCTAAAAAATTATCGTGTTTGATACAAAAAGGAAAAACATAACAAATATTTAAATCAGATTTGTCTTTTCCTATATTTTCTCTACTTTCTTAAGATGATAGTCTATGAATTTTCATATCATGTCCTATGTTTCTTTCTCATTAGGTTTTCAGAACTATCGATTCAAAAGGTGGCATGCCTCAAACACGTTGTTCATCCTTCCGGGAAGCTTCTAAAAACCCCGCTGAATTTAGCAAAACTACGTAAAACATTCTAACATAGAATCAACTTATCAATTGACTCCAAGCCTAAATCATTCTCAACTAAGGACTCTTTTTAAACTAATTCCTTGAATATTTTGAAAATATCATCAAAAAGTAACATATTTAACTCATCATCAAATAAATGTAGAAGGATCTTGGCCAATTCATCATTGATGTCATTGGTAGCATCAATTACTTCCTCCTTGGCCTTTTAAAGATTCTAACAAAATTCTTGAATAATTTTGACTCAAAAGTCAATGGCCTTATAAAACTACAAGTGCTTGTCCTATCATCAATTATCCCTTCCTTGAGAAATATATTTGAATAAAAATTTTAATCTCTCTTAGAGCTTATAAGGTCAACTCCCAATTGCCACATTCTTCCAGGAGTTCACTATTCATATTTTCAACTACTAACCTCTATTTCTCGATATAATTGTAGGTATCAAAACATATTTGATGAACCTTTTTCCTTGAATCAGGAGACTTTATATCCAACCTGTCCTTTGCTCTCCTTTTGGCTAATCATTTCCATATTTGGCATGAATTAGAAATCAAAAGCTGATTGGATTCGAGAGAAAGAATATGATCCTGAGTTGGTTTAGAGAGCTTAAGTAAGATAGATGTGAATTGTTCCACCTTTTCCTTTATCTATTTTTTTTTAGCTTTAGTTTCCTTGATTTTATTGAAGAGATTATCTATGGATTCCTACACATCTTTTTGTGCACCTTCATTTGTGACTTTCCCAAGTGTCACCTTGGTTAACTGATAATCAAAAGATGTGATCTCTTCCATGGTATTTTTGGCATGGGCACAATAATTTCAACAAAAATTGAATAGATACATCAATGGTGATATGGGAAATGATTTTTGGTTTCTTAGATGTGCATGGTGGAGAAAGAGTCAATGAAATAAAATCAAATGCATCAGAAGGGATGGTCTTATTCCTCCTTCTTAGGGTTTGGATGACTAGCCAAGATGGGACAAAGGAAAAGGGTACTTGTGTACAAGGAGAAGTGATCATCCATGTGGTACTGGGGGAGTAATAAAGGTGGTTACCAAATATGGAGGAGTACAAAAAGATAGCAGTGGCCATGGATGAAGATGTGGGGGAGAAGAAGGAAAGAAAACAAGAGAAACAAAAGGATATGGGAAATTGGTTGTGTGGGGAGAGCCAAAAGTCATACTTATCTTAGTTGAGAGAGGGTAAAGGGATGTGAAGACTTGTGTCATGGGTGACATGAGAGAAGGTGAGGGTGATGGAGGATAAATAACATCAATGGACACAAATATGGATGAAAATTGAAAGGAAGGAGACTATGGGGGAGGGGAAATGTGAGAAAGAATAAATATAGGGAGAATATGTGATGGAGAGAGCTACATATGGGGACATAGTAATAAGGGGGCTGCATGAGTGATGAGAAGAGAGGAAAGATTAGGTTGGTTGACCATGATGTTAATTGATGCCTCTTATTTTTGTTGAGGAGAAGGAGAATCAACCAAAACAACATGTGTGGAAGGAGATATAGATGGGAGAGGAGTTTAGGTTCCATTGCTATAGAACTTGAACTTGAACTTCATTCTAGGAACTTCAATTTTATATCCTTCATTTTGAGAGAGGCCCACCTCTGATGTAGAAGTGACTAAAAATTTAGGAATTGGGGATCCTTAGGTTGAATATTTGACAAATACAATGAGGAGTTGGTTAGAAGAAGGACTTGAGTATCTCTCTCCTTGATAAATGCAAAGTCCTTGACTTATCAATCGATAGGAGGAAACCCCATCCTCTAAACATTCATTTACACATACATGGGATATAAAATATATCCATAATTAATAATACCCTGATGAATGTTAGCGAGATTAAAATTAACTACCTCATCTAATCTCAATTGATTACTATCTCTTTTTTGACGGCTACTTCTCCGCAATTAGCCCAAATGTCTTCAATGTCTGGGACATGAAACTACAATGTTCCAAAAGCTTTCAAAACACAACAATAGTCAAAATGAGGTCTATGAGGTAAATTCTTCTTGATATCTTATTACATTTCAATGCCAACATTCTTAGCCTTCATAAATGATTTCTATGTCCTTAATCTACTTTCTCTATAATGGGATATGATTAGCTGACATGTAGATAACATATTATGTCCTTGGTCTTGTCACATATTTCTATAATTTTATATTATAGTAGGGTTGGCATATGGACTAACCATTTCCTAAGTAGGATATATATAGAAGGTAAGGGCAAAGGATCGTCTTGAGCATTATAATCTTACTATAAGGTCTTGGAGGTTACCCCCTTGAAGTGGTTGAGTGATATAAAATATTATATTATATTCTATTTTGTTTTTCATTTCTCATTTTGGTATTATTTGTGATATTTTATTGACAATATATAATAAGGTTCATTACAAGTGGTATCAAAGCTTTGATCCGCAAGCTTCTCTATAGAAATATTTTTCTAGTCTACCAATAATTGGTGGTAGGGGAAAAATAGTTGCAATTTTGAAAGTTTTTGAATTTTTATTTCATTGTAGTAATTCTTAAGAATTATTTTAAAAATGAAGTGTTAAAAAATATTTTGGAAATTTTTGGGCCTTTCACAATATAACATTCATTGGTTTTGTCTTGACGTCAGGATCACAATGATACCATCCTCCCATAACCCTTTTTCCACAATTTTTACTCTTTTTGTTGTCACCGACACTAGTATTGTTTTCAAAATACCTTTGTAGCCATAAAGTCTACCAAATAAATTATTTTTACCACCCTAAATCCTAAACCATAAACCATAAACCTTAATCTTTGAACCCTAAACCCTAGACCCTAAACCATAAACCATAAAACCTAAACCCTAATCCATATACCCTAATTAATGGTAGGATGATTGACTCGTGGTAGTGGTAAATGATCTAACACACTAGAAAAGACACCAAGTAAGGAAGAGGTAGAGTGTGAGTTTGATTTGTCTGCTACAGTAGCTGAAATCTAGGTGGATGTTCAATATATGGTGAAGAAAGATGATTTACACCAGGATGCAATAGAATTTTGTGACAACATGGCACGATACAGATACAAAAACTTCTCTCACCACATCGGTTTCTAGTATATGAAATACTAGATCATCTAGCAACCCTCCTTTATATACACCACCACCATCAGGTCCTAATGGAGGATTACGTAACATGCTACCAAAGGTGGAGATGCGTAAATTTTATGGGAAGGATCCAGTCACTTAGATAAACCAAATGGAGATTGTTTTTGATCCAAACAAAACCCTTGGTACATAAAACGTGATTGTAGCATCCTTATACCTGGAACCAGACCAATTCATTTAATATTGTTGGTTAAGCGCACAAAAAGAAAAAAAGGATTGAATCTCTCTTAGTCAACATTCACGGATGAAATTTAGTTACACTATAACAATAGTGTCACTGAGAAATACTTCAGTCAACTCACCTCATTATGAAAAATAGGTTTGGTCAAGGATTCCATTCAAGTAATTTTATAATTTATCCTTGAGAGTATACGATATCACTGATGAGAACCTCAATGAAATATTTTTGGGAGGTCTCAAGGATAACATCCAACATGTTGTTTGTATTTTTAACCCGAATTTGATCTTTGAATTTTTGGTCCTTACTCGAAAAATGGAAGAGAGGGATATGTCAA
The DNA here is from genome assembly GCA_018340775.1 of Taxus wallichiana var. yunnanensis. Taxonomy (NCBI): domain Eukaryota; kingdom Viridiplantae; phylum Streptophyta; class Pinopsida; order Cupressales; family Taxaceae; genus Taxus; species Taxus wallichiana. Next base: position 170,473,423 of record CM031244.1, read on the forward strand.
AATGTTGGGTATTCACCTCAAGTCGAAATGACATATGCCAGACCATCATTCTCCCAACCCATTTGATCTGAATCCTTAACAAATCGAAGAGAAAAATTATAAAGGGTTATGCTTCAACTATGATAGAAAATATAGTCAAGGTCACAAATGTGCTAAGAATAAGTTGTTGTACATCGAAGGAGCAGAGGAGGATAACAACATAGATGAGGAAGAGGAAGATCCCGATAGTGGTTTAAAAGACTCTCCACCAATATTTTCATGTCATCATTAATCTAGAGTTAACACTCCTCAAACCCTCAAGGTGGTGGGTTTCCTCAAGAAACAAAGAGTCACCGTATTGATTGATTTAGGTAGTACACATAACTTCATCAACCATAAATTGGAAGCAAGATTGGACTTTTTATTTATCTAACCCCTAAATTTCAAGTCATGATTGTTGATGGGGGCACAATTAGTTGTTTGGGAAAATTTCATAGTATCAAGCTATCCATGGGTGAGTAAAAATTGGAATCTCCTATGTTTTCCATTCCTATGGGTGGTGCCAATATTGTTTTGGGAGTACAATGACTCACAACCTTGGGGAAAATTGAGATGAACTTTTAGGAACTATTCATGTACTTCCAATCTGAGGGTAAGAAGTTTGAAATTTGGGTATTATGGGAAAAGGACCCTCATCTATTCTAATATCATCAGATGTAAAATCTATTATGGAAGGGTGTTGATGATTTTTTCAGACAATTGTTCTCTATCAAAGTAGGAAAGGTGAAGACTGATACCTATCCAGATTTATAGCTATTTATGGATAACCAATCAAAGGTTTTGGTGAGATTCCAAAAGGTATTCCACCAAAATTATCACATGATCATGCCATTCATTTACTTCCAGGAAGTCAACCACCCAACATCCACCTGTATAGGTACCCCTATGTCCAAAAGAGTGATATTAAGAAGATGGTGCAAGAGATGTTGGAAGTAGGTATTATACACCCTAGTTAGAGTGCATATTATTCTCCTATGGTAATTATGTGTAATAAGGATGATAACTAGAGTATTTGTATAAATTAAAATGATCTAAACAAGTACACCATCAAAGATAAGTTTCCTATTCCTGTAATTGATGATTTGTTAGATGAGTTACATGGTGTTGTCTATTTCACTAAGCTAGATCTTTGTTTGGGTTATCATCAAATTTGAATCAAGGATGAAGATGTCCATAAGAAAAATTTTTGAACCCATGAGGGTTACTATGAGTTTTGGAGATTCATTTTGGCCTTTTCCCCTCCAATTTTTAGAGTTTAATGAACACCATCTTCCAGCCATTTCTTCATAAATTTGTTTTGGTATTTTTTATGATATCTTAATTTACAACAAGACATGGGAAGATCATTTGTAGTAGGTGGATCAAGTGATCCTCACCCTTGAATAACATCAAATTTATGCCAAACCATCCAAATAATATTTTGGGGTGAATGAAGTGGAGTATTTAGGTCACATTGTGTCACATGAAGGGGTAAAAGTGGACCCTCAGAAGATCAAAGCCATGATGGAATGGCCCATTCCAAAAACATTGAAACAGTTGCAAGGATTCTTGGGATTAACATGTTACTATAGGAAGGTTTGTCAAGAACTATGGGGCATAATATTACCTATCAAAAATATCCTAAAGAAATATTCCTTATAGTCAAATGACGCTACTACGAATTTTGAACAACTCAAAGAGGATATGTGTACTACCACAGTCTTGGCTACTCCATACTTTTTGAATCCTTTTATTGTGGAATATGATACATCTAGATATGGAATGGGTACATTTATCTTGTGGGAAGGATGCCCCATTGATTTTGAGAGTCTCCAACTCATAGGGAAGAACCTTCTCAATCCCATATATGAGAAGGAAATGATGGCTATCATCCATATTGTAAAATAATGACGAACCTACTTATTGGGTGGAAACTTCAAGGTAAAAATTGGCCATGATAGTCTCAAATATTTCTTAGAATAGAGGTTATCATATGAGGAACAACAAAAATGGGTTACTAAAATGTTGGGATTTGACTTTGAAATAATTTACAAGAATGGGAAGGAAATTGTTCTAGTAGATGCACTCTTCAGAAAGGAAATTCCACTGAAGAAATACTTTGTTCCATGGTAATACTACATATAGTTTGGATAACATAGGCTAGGAATGAATGGGAACATGATGTAGAAACATAGGATCTCATTCATTAGCTTAGTCAAGATTCCAAAGTGTCAAAAAAATTATATGTGATGGTTCTAATCTTTGGTATAAGTGTTAGACACTTTATGAATGAGATGGGAGGAGGTCAATCAGTCCTTTAAAACCTTGTAAAACTTTATATCCTTAATAAACCATTAATTCATTCATCAAATAGAAGCAAGAACAAGTATCACATGTGAGAGAGAAAGATGCAAGCTCATGGACACACCATATAATGTGAGAAACCATTAAAATGGAGAAAAAACCATTGAAATAAAATAATATATTTAGGAACACCCATTAAAAATTCTCAGAATGATGTCAACTTGTTTGAGCACCCACTCAAACTCTGAAGCACCCACTTCTATATTTTTCCTAGCACCCGCTAGACTAGGAACACCCACTCCATGATTATCCAAGATCTCACTTAGGCTGTTTATAAAACACCAATTTTCATTGTAGAACCCACTACCTAAGACACCCTAATCACCCACTTAGTTTACACATACATCATATTTTTTGATCACTTAGACTCTAGTTGCTCATATAACAAATTGTGATCCTTTTCTTAACACATATATCTCTCTCTCAATCTCTTTTTATTTCTCACTAAATCATAAAATTCAAACCTCAAAAATTCATGGATCTAAAAATGTACACTCTCTCAGCATGTAAAAACAAAAATAATGTACTCAACATGTTTGCAAAGAATCACCTAATTCAATGCACAAGCACTGCTGCAATTTTCCCATCCATGGCTGCCCCCATCTCTGATTTTCACTTTGTCTTAATAAAATTTTACACCTAAAAATTATGTACCTGTTCTTACCTTTTCTCACCACTCCCTCAAATTTACAACACACTTCAAAAATTATTCCTTGATTCGTTCACATGAAGGAGGAATCAAGAAAAAACAAAATTGCCCTCTTGCAATCATTGACCGCTATCATTTTCAGCTTATAAATCCTGACATATGAGGTTATCATGAATATATTCCTGATATTCATGAATTATTATGACATAAAATACACCTGAAAAAATTACACACTCTTACACAACTGACCTCCTCAATCAGACTTGTAACTGTCATGTCAGTTTTGTCTTCTAGTGCATAGGTGAGCTCATCTTTGTATTTTAGTGCCAAAAATATTCCAAATGAGCTAAAAATTTGTGAGCACGTATAAAGGAGTAAAAAATTCCAAATAAATCATTCTTGTGTCAAATTTATATCCACATCATCAAATTTTTCCATTTGGACACCTAGCTGTTCACAAAATGACATCAACAAAACACAGTCCTGAAGATTTCTCTAGTTAGATCATTTCCACTCATCTTCATGAAACAACCAACATAATAAAATGAATATTATGGAGTCTAATTTAATATAATTTTTACAGTAAGATCCAAATCCAAGTGTAACCCATCCAAATTCATCATTTTCAAAAACGTGTATGGCTAGTTCCTAGGTCCCAAAATTTTATCTGCTAAACTTTTACTATTTTTTACCTAAAAAATGCACATCATGGGGAAATTAACATACCAATGGAAATAATTTTCGATTATAATACATAATAAAATCATTTTTGTCTCAATTAATAGCATGGAGCTCCCAAAAACATCAAACTCAGAGATAGGTATGGCTGATCTTGAGTGCACAACAACTAGTCTTCAAAGCAACATACCTAAGCACATCTAAAACGCTTTCCATGACTCCCTATTACCTTGAAAACTTTAATTATGGTACAAACAATATGTTCAAGCAAAAAAATCATATTTCATATGGAGAAACATTCACTTACCATCTCATTTTGACAAGCTTCTCAAGAGGCGTAAATAAGTAATTTTGGCACAATCACCTCCAAGCAAGAAATGGCACAACCAAAATGAACCATGAGCTTCTAAAAATAATTTTAAACCTAAAAATTATTATAAAATAAAAAAATAGCATTGGAACAAACCAATTTAACTTTTTCACCTTCATTCTCCTTCACTAGCTTCTCAAAACAAGCACCTTTTGCTAGTAAGCGAAAAAATGCATTCAATACTCCAATTTTATCCAAATTTGTTTCTTAGGTAACTTCATGAATCTTATGTAGACATCCGTAAGATAATAAAACTCATATTTGAGCATATTTTTATTTGAAAGGTTTTTAATAGATAAATTTTGGAAAGGCTCCAAGGGCCATATACATAAAGATATTACATTGTGAGATCATATCCATAAAAAAACCTAACATAAAAACCTAGCCAAAAAAGAAACAATGCTCGAGTCAAGAAGGATTTGACTCTACATGAGTAAGAAAAATGAGAAACCAAGACTACCCAACCCAGAAATAGACAAAAAAACCCATAACAAAGGTCAACAAAAAGGCCACAAATGACCCTCAGGTACTTTTGGCCCGAGTCCTCGAACTCGGTCCTGCATCCCCACCCTTGTTGGCATAATCATCATCATCCTTAGAGCTACTAACCTCCCACATCCTTTTCTTCCCCTTCTCAGCCACAACCATCTCTTGAAGGATATCCACCCTATTACTAAGCATTTTAAGCTCTGCACCATAACGTTGAGCTCCTCTGATTAAAATTTTATCCTCAACTTTCAAGTGAATAACCATATCATCAAGGCTTTCAATTTCTTGGTAAGGATATTTATGAAAAAAATTCCATCACTCCAACCCTATGAATTAATCTCATCTGGATTATTCCCTACAAGAAATTGAATACTAGACGCCACATCCAAATCCTTCGTAGCCTTCTCTTTTAACACATTGAGCCTGCATCTATCATCCAGAGTCCAATGTTCTTCCCAATCTTCACCATACCTAATTCCAACACTCTTGGCAGGAATTAGGGTACCATCTTTGAGTAGTAGAAGAATTAACCCTTGGTGTAATGGAACATCCACATTCTTCACTTGAAAATATTTCACCGAAGCTTGCAGGGAATTAAACAGATAGACCACAATGGTCACCTTCCGATTTCTATGGAAGTGATTTAAAACATGAAATGTTGGGTATTTATCTTGTTAAAATTTCCATCAAGACTGAAATACTTCATAATAATAAAATAAACCTCAGGACAGCACCACAAAAGATATTTTTAGGCTATACCATCATCCATATGAACAATCTTCTCATCAATATCAAGGAAATTGAAAACTTCCTTCTGAAATTGCTTTTTGTCCTTAAAAACCTTACATATGTTACAATCCATATCAGTGAGCTTACCAATCAACTCCTATGAAACAAAAATTTCACACCACACATCATCAAAACCCCTTGATCCTAGAACTATGCAAATTCATTCAAAACATTCTCATCAAAACCCTAAAGCTTGAAAAAAATAAGTAACATCCCCATTTTTAAAAATGTCACGGATAGTCGTATCCCTTTCCATAACCAAACAGAAGATGGATCCACCCTCACTGTTACCACCCATGATGGAATAATTATACAAAACCTTTAATAAACCAAATGAAACAAAAAAATTCCTCCATAAAACAAATATGATAATAAAGTAATAGAACTTTGGGCCCACACATACGCTAATGAGAGCAAGGATTACACATATCCCAATCCCACACTTTCCATAAATGTCACTCGTATGAAGGACAACCCTAGTTGATGGCAGTAGATCCACCTCATCTTTCCATATTTTATTATGATGAGACCATACAGCATATGTGGCCAACATTTCCTCACAAGCATTATCTTCTCGATACACATGTGCAATACAAGTCTCCTCAAAATTTAGTAATAAAGCCCTAATATCATCCATAATGACATTCAAATTAACATGATATTTTGATTTACCCTTCATCACATTAATAATATACATAGAGTCCCCTTCCACATAAATCTTCATAATTTGATAATGATTAGCCCACTTTAAACCATACAAAATCGTATAGGCCTCCGCATAATTATGTTCCTTTGCAAGTTTTACCTGTACAATGAAATCTTCTTAAAAATTCTATTTTTGAGTGGGTCCCACCAAGTTTCAAGAAGCCAAATCACCATGGAAATGTGATATTAAGAGTCCTTTACACGTTCCAATATTTTTTCAAGAAAAAAGTTGAGTTTGGTCACCTAACCAACTCAATCTCTCAAAATTGGTCGAATTGAGGTTTTGAGGGTTTCGGACATGCTCAGAAAAATGATCATAACTTATTTAATTCTCAAAAAATTCACGAAATAATTTTTTCACCATGTATTTATCACAATTTAATTCAATTTTTTATCTTATGATTTATCCTAAAAATCTCTATCAATTTATATTGAACGCTAAGAAGTTTTGTGCTCAATTTGCATACCTCCAAAGAAGCGGTTTTGGGAGAACTTTCATATCTTGAAAAATATCAATCCTCAAACTCTAAAATTATTCTCACACATCAAAGACACACCCGTATAACACCTCCAAGTGGTATTTTACATTTTTTATCCTGTATATTTCCATCCCATCTCATCTAAGCGCCCTTTAGTATCGATTCTCGGTTTCTCTACTATTCGACCTATATAAGTGATCAAAACACATTATTGACCCTATATGAAGCCTTTTAAACCTTATAAAACACCATTAAATTCTTAAACTATGATTTTTTTCATCCTCATGCCTTGGATCATCATATTACACCTTGCTTGCTTGTGGAAGGGCTTAAGAAAGCACTATACTGACATGTTTCACCTTCAACCACCTGGTTTGACTTTTGTATCACCTTCTATATCTCTTGTGCCACCTCATGATGCTATATCCATGCTTTTTCTCCTTTGGTTTGGGTGGATTTTCATGTTTTCTTATTTTTCACCATGTACTTGCACTAGGCCAAGGCCTAGAATGACTTGACTTGACTCATACACACCATGACTGGAACATGTGGACATGATATAACCTTATTGACACCAATCACTCACTTCATGGACCTTTCTTGACCTTCATACCACCTTGGAAACTCACCATGCACTCTAGAGCCATCACCTGCAAGGAATATGCCTTAGATCTAGACTAGTTTAGCTAGTTTTCATCATAAGACTCCAATTATTACTTGCACTTCATCATGAGAGAATCTTAACACCTATAAAATAACTCTTTGAGCATGTATACAACAATTTTTTGTCATACCAAGTCTCATAGGACTAACACAAGCCTTCAAACCACAAGATTAGTACTAGGATTCTCACTATACCCACTCCACACAAAAATACAATGCAATATTTTATCATTGGAGACACACTTATCTCACAATGAATGCATGATATAGGCATTAGATACATTACACATCACTCTTTTATCATACTAGACCTTCTAGAGAGCCACAAATGAGCGTATACACCAATACTATGCACATGACCACCTTAAAAGGGAAAAACACACATCATGAAATCATTGATAACAAGAGATATATATTTTTCCATACTAAACATACAACTTTTCCACCTCATTCAACTTTGGAGACCATGTGAACTTCATCTTCTTGCTTGACTAGGAAATGTGACCATACAGAACACCGTGAGACTCCAAAACACCACCTGGAGACACTTAAGCTGTGGTGACATCAATGGAATTGACATAAATGAAAAAAAAATGACACCATATCCAAAAATATCCCCCTTTGTCATTGATTACAACCACCATAAGAAACATTGATGGTAACCATGACTACACAAACACTAACCATGACTACACAAGCACCTAAGAGACCTTATTTGCATGTTTCTTATCTCATTTCACCCCCTTTGACATATATGACAAATTAATACATGGAATTGACATAAATTTATTTACTAACAATGACAATAATCATGACTAGACAACTTACTTGTTCACTAGCTCCCCCTTGGTCTGTGCTTTCTTCTCCTTAACTCCAAATCAACATGAATGCATTTTATGGAATTGTTTTATATTATAATGAGCTCCCACTATGAGTATAGAATTTATATCTATGTTTATATTTTCTATGTTGCACCATCTTGGCTTGTCACATGCTTGAGATCAACAAAAAATGCACGAGTTTACCTCTTTACCCTATTTAATCCTTGATCAAGAGATCTTAACACCTATACCTTGGTTGTAGGAGTGCTTTCTTGGTTGTTCCCAGTTCCCCCTCGAATGTACCTACCTCATTTTTTATTCATTTGAGCCACCAATCACATTCTTGAATTGTCTTGCTAAGAATTCATGCCAAACACTCTATGTTATGCCTCTATACCTGTTTCCAACCAATTTAATAGTTGTAGGAGATATTTTTTTTTATTATTGGAAAATAGTTTTTTGAAAGGGACTATACCCTTGAATACAAAAGAAGGCCTGAGAGCCAGAATAAGAGTGAGAAACAGAGAGAATGGATCAAGATCCAAGTGTTACAATGAAGCTCTAAGTAGCTCAGAAACAACTACTCAAACGAGACAATTTAATAGTTGTAGGAGATATTATTATGTGTTATTTGAGGTTATACTAAGCCCTTTTCAGCTTTGTGAAGATTCCTTTAATGGTAAATACTTGTCTTGACACAAGCATTATGTACAGGCTTATACTATCCCATCTTATACATCTTAGCACAACATGCCTCATGGTTCCCTCGAATATTTGTTTTAGTCAATTTTGCCCGAGTTTTGTCACACTGTAGAAGCACACCTAGGTCATCATGAATTTCTCCAAAACTTCCATTTAATGTAATTCATATATACCTTCTCAAGAGTGCATGTTTTTAGTCTCAATAATTTATTTTCATGGTAGGAGCAAGATCATTCAATTTTCCAAGGTCTTAAGTCTTCTTTGCAGTGTTCTTGGTGGCTTTTGACAAGATTTTACACCAATTTTCTTGAGAGCACAAATATGACTGTGTTGATGGTTTTTATTTTTCTAAGAATTCCTCTTAGTTTCACATATTCATAAGAGAACATCATTGAAAAATTCCTATAATGAATACACCATGCAAATCTAATTAAAATCCTTGAAAAGTACATCTACAATTTCCTTTAGTACAGTAGGTCTGTCATCTTCCATGTAGTTACTTACTCATCACCTGTGCAAGCTATGACTATCCTCATTTTACCCCAACATATCATGGACATGATAAACACTATTTGGAATCCATATACCTTATCAACATATGTTAAAACATGTCATGGAACCTTTAAAACAACCTAAACGAACTTTCTTACTTGTAGTAGATCTCTTCTAGGTTTCTCAAGAACCCAAAAAGCAGAAAAATGATAATATATTTATCCACCTTTTGAAATTTATAATGAACTTTTAAAAAACATTATTATGGGTATATAGACCCTAAATCTAAATTTTAGAAGAACCCACTTGATAAAACCAAATTTATGAATTTTTAGAAATTTGTCCAAAATTAGGATAGTCACAGCGTGAAAGATAAATAAATTCATAACTTAAGTTACATAAGCTTATATAATATCATTCCACTTTTAAAATTTCTTTTTTAGGAGCATAAAATTTTACCTTTATTGAGTTTTGAGTGAATGTACCTTATTCTTTCCCAAAACCTTCATTCTCAATCGTAGTGAAGCTTTCTCAAGCACTATATTTACCAAACCTTCTTGTTGGGAGAAAACCAAAAATTTCAAAGAATTATGAAAGAATTTATAGGAACCTCTTGACATCCTATAGGTGTGTGCCAAACATCTTGGTTCAATTATCAAAACAAGTCTACATCTCTTTCTTTTCTTTCTTCACTAGCCCTCATTCTTGTAGCCCTCCTAAATGAGTTTTCTTAAAGCATAAATTTGAATGTATAAACTTACAATGTAGATTAAGAGAATTTATAGACACCAATTAGGATCAATAACATTCCCAAGAAGTTTGAAAACATCATTCTCTGTAGTACACTTCCAGTTCACAAAATTCTCCCTCTAAATACACCTCTAATTGCATTTTTCACTCGGTCCTAGACATCGGGTACAAATATATTGCATGTGGGAACTAAATTTTTTTTTTTAATTTTCTAAAGGAAAGAGGATGATGTATTCATCACATGTTACAAATTTCATGTCTTAGCTCCTTCATTTTCAAAAGTTATGATCATTTTACCATGTCAATCTTTATGCATTTAGGTCTCTTGGCAACACATTCACACTTTCTTACTTCCTCCGAACTGTCATAGATTCCAAGAACTTGAGGCCAAAACATATCAATATTCTTCTTCAATATTCGAGAGGGACCACCCGAGATAGTAATTTACCATTTTTAGCACCTAATTACTTTATTTGGCATTCCAAGTATTCCATTTCCTCTAGACATCTCCTTGTGAACTCACTATGCAACCATATGGACTATCATGAATCTAGACAAGTTGATGTCACATCATTAAACAAAAACACTTGTATCATGATCTATGATGTATGTGGATGGTAAGAAATCAGAATCATAATGATTGGTAGTAGCAAGAATGAGTTCTAGGCATTTAGTGGAGATTAGGAAAGAAACAATAAGGAGAAATCCACTATTACATATGCATTGCATCCAAGTGGTTTAAGAATAACTTTGAACTCTCTTCCAGAACTCCTCCATATCAATGTGTCCTAATTCAATGTCTCTAATATCAAATTTTGAATAGATATTAGAGGGAGGCATGACCCCTTGATATTTATACTTCATTTCTCTAGAAGATTATGCCTTTCCCTTACCTTTCCCTAAATCATACATGAGGATTTTAAGTGAAGAAAATTTCTTGAAATTCTTCCTAAAATCCCAAGGAAGAGAATCAGTTTTAACCCTATAAAAACCTAAATATGTCAACAAACCATAAAAAAATAACCTTTCTATGCAACCTCAAAATCTGACTAACTATCGAGAAAAAGACCTTGACTTGTAAATACGAAAGTCCAACACGTTTTCAAAAAATTGACCATGTTGAGAAACTTGATGTTCCTAACACACTAGCGGAACTCAAACCTCGCACTACAACCCCGAAAAAGCAACTAACGGTTACAAAGAGTAATTGATTTTCACTTTGAAAAATCCAACACACTTTCAAGAATTGGACCTACTTCAATAATGAAAAAGTCTAAAAACAATTTCAAGTTAAAAAACTAAATATTTTTCTTCTTGATCATTCGGGATTTTTATCATGATAAATAGTTTAAAAATTATAACAAGTTCTTGTTGATATTTTTGACATGTTTATCATGATAAAAATGTGTTTACAACAATGGGGAGAAGAAAAAATGGGGAGTGAGAAAGAAAATTGAAAAACTAGGCACAACTCCCTAACCAAAGAACATTATGAGGAAAACAAGATAAAACTCCCACAAGGAAAAAGATGAACAAAAAGAAGGAAAATACTTACCAGGAGAAGAACTAGGAGCTGAAAATCCAAAAATGATTAAAAACGCCAAGAATTTTCCAATAGGGTTATTGTGGCATGAAAGTAGGAGAGAAATCTGAATTTCAAAAATTGCACCAAGTAATAATGACGTGGAAAACTTTCCTATTTATAAACTAGCTTACATTAATTATATGTAACCTAACACATGTGGGCCACCAAATCCACCCTAGAATTAATTGTGTTGACTCAAGGGTAGAACTTTGACCATAAAAACATGTATAAACTTCTAATCGGGTCCCCAAAACCCAATAAAAAGAAAACCAATGGAGAAACAAGATTTGGGTTTGGAGAACAAATAACACAAAACATGAAAATTTGTTACCATATTTTGGTGCCAAAAAATGTAAAAACCGATACACTATAATGTTTTAAGTTTCAGGTTTGGTTTGAGAAATACATGACATGAAAGATGCATTTTCCGACTCAGATGTTCAGATCCTTTTGGGACCTGAAACCCAAAAGGCTTGTTGACATGGTTCTTCATCAAATTTTGGAACAATCTCAGAAGAAAGGGAACTTACGAGACAAAGTAAGAAGCCATGTATAAAATAAGAAAGCCATGAAGATTTCAAAAATTTGTAGATAAAAGAAAGAAATCATTGAAGATGTAGAAATCCGCGATAGAAAGAAGAAAGTTGTCATACATAGGAGAAATTTGTGGAAGTCGACACAAAGCCACGGATTAAAGACAGATAGAAATAGAGTAAGGAAGAATTTGACAGAGGCATGACCAAAAGAAGTGTCTTTTGGATTATTTTGTAAGAAAGATATTTATTGTACTTAATTTAATGTATATGGTGTGCCACTTGAAGATATAGATTTAATACTACATGAAATAAGAGATGTGTGTCATAGATGAGAGATACATAACAATTAGAGAATAAAGAGAAATTATATATGTGTGTATGAGACTAATGTAATATGTTTTGAGATATGAATAAAGACTGATGTTTGGAGAAAATTTGTTATGTGATTTTACATTCTTTTTGTTCACCAATTGGATTTAGTTTACTTTTCCCTTACACATCCTTAACAAAAGGGTGAAATTCTTAACCCTCACACTATTGTTGAGGTTTAAGGTCAACATTTGATGCCTAGGTTCCTTTTGTTAGTCGGATGTTTGGAAAAATTTCACCACTAGGGTATTGGAAACCAGCACTAACAAAAATTGAGGATTGGTGGGAGAATCAAATTAATATATTTGTCAAAGGAGAAGAAAAGAGACTCAAAACATCATATAAATAAATTGAGGCAAAATTATTTGGAGAATATAGAGAGGAATTTTGGTCTCATTTCCACATTTATTGTGGCCTTGCATTGGCACACAATAAAAGAATAGAGTGGTCGTGGTTACATTTGAGAAAAAATTTTGAATGGACTCAAGAAAAATTAAATATACTTAGAAACCTTGACAAACCTTGGACTAGAGAAATTGATTACTGGTTTGAGACCACATTATATTCTTATATAATTACTTGGGCCATACAAGGTTGGACCAGCTTTGATTATAAGAAAGGTGAAGTTTTAAGCGGAGCAAGAGGCATATTTCTCAAACAAATTCCATTTTAATCAAAGTTTTACTGGTAGAAAAAGGATTAATTAGAAGTATGGAAAATTTCCTTTAGGGGATAGGCATCGCAAGATGATGTACATGAAGGGGAGAAATCCAAGAGACGTAACTAATCAAAATTAATGGGGTGATGGTTGGGATAGTAGAAATAGGATGACATGAAGAAAATAAAAATAAAAAAAATTACATAGTTGAAAAAGAGAGATTAAGAGAATTAGGTGAGTTAGTATCTTAACAAAAGAAATCATGATGAGGAGGATAGAAGAGAGATCCATGATAGCTATAGAGAAGGAGTTAGAGAAAAATACAAAAAAACTAGAGGTTAGTAAGGGAGGAAAGGGAAAATAAGTTAAATGAAAGAAAAGAAATTGGACAAAATCCAGAAAATAGAAAAGAAAGAAAAACCCACTTCAAGTGGAGGCCAACAATTGGCTAGCTCAGAAATGGATACAAACACATAAATTCTTGCTATCATTCTCGCATCGGATAAAGAACAAAAAGTTGTGGTTACCCCACATCACCTCGTGGTAAGATATGACATAGATAATCTAATTCAATAATTGATATCAAAGCAAGCTAAGCTAATGAGAGATTTACAATAGTAAGTAGGTAAATTAGAACTAGATTTTAGAGAGATAGTAGGAGAAGAAGCATGGGGAGAAGAAGAAAGAGAAGTTCCATTATTAATTAAAGAAAAAGGTGAAGAGGAAGTCACCAATATGAAATAATTGATTGAAGAGTTTGGAGAAAAAATAAACATAATAGAGGAAAAGGATGAAGGAGAAATTAGTTTAGAGAACAAGATAAAGAAGAGAAACAAAATAAGAAAAGAATAAGTAATGAAGGATTAGAAGAAAATTATAGATTAAGAGATGTTAAAGGTAGAAATTTATTTGTGGAAGAAAATAATGAAAAGATGTCAATAAAATATGTGTCCCCCAACCACCACATGATCCCAAAGGATATTACCCCTAGATCGGATGCCATTCCATGTGCCGCTTCACACACCTATTCAAAAGTAGAAAAAGGAGAAATTTTGATGGAAAGATATCAACAATTGTAAGAAGAAAGTAAGAAGAGAGAAGAAATTGTAAGAGAGTTCAGAGAACTATTAGGAGATTTATACTTTGATATTGAATTATCCAGAGACAAAGGGAGGAAGAGTAACTTGAAAAAAACTCATAACCAATCTAAGAAAGTAAAACCCTTGAAGAAACAACCAATTACTCAGCCACAACCAAATCCCCAATCAACTAGAAAGATGGCTCAGAAAAATTAAGCTACCAGTATTTGGAAAAGACACTAAAGATGTCAAGGAACACTTATTCATTTTGGATTCATATTAGAAGAGAAACAACATAATAGATAACACAAAAAATTTATATGATTTCATAGGAACTCTAAGAGAAGACACCCTACGTTGGTACATGAAAACAAATGCACAAGGTGCTAAATATTGGGACACAATTGAGAAGGAATTTAAGATAGATTTTCACTTTCCAAAGGAACCATCTGAAGGTGTTAGTAAGATGAGAGAACGTGTCTAGAAAGAAGATAAAATGGTCAAATAATTCAGCCATACTTTAAAAATGTAACTAGAAAATTGGAAGAACCAATGACAGACAAGAAATGCATTGAATGGTTTACTTAAGGACTTTTACCTTACATTAGAGCATCTTTGGATGGAAAACCATTTCAAACCCTCTCAGAGGCAATAGAGATGGCCATTAGGTTAGAGGCTCAACCTTGGTGAAGAGAAGGAGAGAATTCACTTAAAACAAAATTAGAAAGAGTATAATTAGAGTTAGCCAAACTAAAATTCCAACAAGAAATTCAGAGAAAAGAGGATCTCAAAAATAGCTCACCACTAAGAAATAACATTAGACCAAAAATTTGGTGTACAGTGTGATGTGTAGAGGGACACAGTAAAACTAACTACCTTTACTTAGAGAATGCAAAGAGAGTTATGGTTGTCAAACAACATTCATCACAAAAAGCTTCCTCTAGTACCATACCTACAATAGAAAGAACTTGGTGTGGAATTTGCAGACTATGGGATCAACACACTCAAGATACTTTCCCCTTACTAGAAGTAGCTCCCCCTACTAACCAATTAATGTATTGCATAGCTTATGGATCCTATAATCATTACCACCATACTTTCCCTTTAGTGGATGCACTTGAAGAATTAAAGGAGTATAATACCCGTAAAGTTATGATAGCTAAGAAAAATATTGGGTCTACCCTCCACCTTCATAAAAATAAAGAACACCCACAATTATGCCTCCACATACATCAAACCTAGAAATTAATGTCCCATAATATCAAAACTATCAAGGGGGACAACCTCACTTTGGAAGTGGTTACCAAGGTAATAACTACAACCCTAACTATCAAGGATATAATGGTGGTAGATACCGCGGAAGATATACGGGAGGTTATAGAGGAGGATTTAGAGGTGTAATAATTATCATGGAGGAAGAGGATATCAAGGGTATCATAGATACCAAGGAAGAGATAACAAAAATAATTTAGGGGTTGGATACCAAGATAGAAGACCTATGCACTGTTATAAATGTGGAAAAGATGGACATTTAGCCAGAAATTATATAGAGCCCGACCCTTGCAGTTTCTACCATGAACAAGGACATGACTCATTTAGTTGTCCCAAAGCTACCCAATTTTATCAAAATGGAGGTATAAAGACAGAAGCATTAGGAAGAGATGCTCAGAAAAATGTCCAACACATTACCAAGATACCATGGGATGATGAAGAGACATGAGAAGATAAGGAGAAAACATCTAGCTCAAGAAGCAAACCAGAAAAAGAAAAGAAAAAGGAAGAGGCCAAAGAAAACTACTTCAAAAGGAAATATTCTAAACCAAATAAGGATCATGAAGAACTAAAATATAGAGTTGCGGTAACAACTAGAAGTGCATCCAAGAAAGAACATACACCATGGAAGAAGAAGATTATCAGGCTACCCACTAAGGAAGATTCCTCCAGTAGTGAAGAATGGGACTTTAAGGAAATCAGATCGGACCTTCATGATAAAGAAGTAGAGAAAAGTAAGGCAGTTGTTAAGAAAGCATAATCCTAGGAAGAAACAAAAAAATGTTTCATGGAAGATGAAATCATTTCCCTTAAAGAGATAACAAGGTTAACCATCAAATGTGGCCTTGTAGACAAGTTGAAACAATTTAGCAAATATTGGAACAAAGAAGATAAGAACTTTCATGTCCAGAGGATTGAAGTTGGACACAACAAGAAAAAGAGAAATATCTTTAGAACACAATGAACATAGCGAAATTTTGCCATATACTTGGACATTGACATATTTGACACTAATATTACAAAAATTCTTTTAGATCTTGAAACGGATGTAAACATGATATCTAAAACCACCTTAGAGAAGTTATAGAGACCTCCCTTAGAACCGGCTCGTTATTACATTAGATTAGCAGATGATTTGTCAAAACAACCTATAGGGGCACTGAAAAATGTAGAAGTCAATTTTATGGGAATAAAAAACATGGTAAATTTTGAAGTTGTAGAAAATGTCACTTTAAAACCCATATATAATTCCATTCTAGCTTTGGAGTGGTTCATTGATTACAACAATACTCTAAACTTAGAATAAGAAGCTACATTATAATCAGATGGAATTTGTGTTCAAGTACCATTACAAGCTAGAATGAATGCCACATGGTCGAGGAATTTTTCATGACACTAAAGAAGAGGATTTTGATGATATACAAGGGTATATGCTCTAAATCGATTTTCCAACATCGATAGAGAATTTGATCCAAATTATGAAGGATAAATTTTAGTAAAAAGTGAATCTACGAATGAGAGATTTGAAAATGTTGTCGAGACATGGGTACATGGTTTCATAGAATAGAGGATAATAAAGTTACATTACGTAAGAAGATTGCCACCCCACGTAATCACATTAGATGATGATAACCTCAATTCTATGGATCTCATGAATGACAATTTTTGGCCCGAGAAGATACAAATTTGAAGAAAAATATAGACATTATTCCACTAGTGAAGAACCATAGGACAAACCAATCAAATGAGTATATAGACTATTCTCGAAGCATCCCACCGAACTCTACCAAAATATTCAGGGTTTAGAGACTTAGAAGGCTATCTATAAAAATGGAGATAATATTCTGAATCGAGAAAGCCATAATGGAAGCCTTAGATGATACCCTAATAATCAATGCTACAAGATGGTGGGTGACACATAAAACTAATATCTCTCATTGGAATTCTTTGACCACATTACTAAAATCACTAGATATTTGGAAAGTGAAGGTTATTATGTGGCTATACCTGAGTACACAAGTGAAGGAGATCCACAAAAACACATTCAAACATGTGAAATACATTGGAAAATATGTGGTGAAAATTCTCCTCTAGTATGGACTCAATTATTTATATGGACATTAGGACCCATACCTAGATCTTGGTATATGCATCAAGAAATAAGAAGGAAACAAGAAATTGGGACCAAATTGTGAAATATTTTTTCCATACATTTAACTTCTGGGATGTGGATCTTAATATCCTTTGGGAACTACAAAAGATAAGGAAATTTTTATTCTTAACCCCTAAAGAGACCACATACCAATTTTCACAAAAGAAACTAAAACCTAAAGAACCCTAGAAGCAAGAACATCCAAATAAAGTTCCAGAGATGGCTTACTATTTTATAATAGAAAAAAAAAGAAAGAGAAGAAAAACCTGAAAAATTGAAATAAAAGACAATAAAAGGAGAAAGAGAAGTATTAGAGACCAAAGTAGAAGAGGAAAAATATTATTATCATCCTCAAAAGATAAGGAGTGAAAATATTGGTATAAATGGAGATGAGAAGTTTGCTAAGATTAGAGATTATTGGTTAGAGGAAGAAGTGGCCAAAGTAGTATAAATTCTCCAAGAATTCCAGGATATATTCCCCAAATATTTTAAGGAGTTATGAGGTATAAAATAAGAAGTTGGAACTATGAAAATTCAAATCAAGGATGGAATTAAACCATTAAAGAAGAGGCCTTATAGATTAAACCCTAATCTAAAGGTCAAAGTAAAAATAGAGATAGACAAAATGTTGAATGCAGGCATCATCAAACCTATTAAAGAATCAGATTGGGTAAGCCCTATGGTCATCTAGAACAAGAAAATAGGGAAATTTGAATATGTGTGGATTATAGAGAGCTCAATAAATCCTATTTGCATGAACCATTCCCTACTCCATTCACAGAAGAGGTTTTAGAAAATGTAGCAGGAAGAGAGGTCTATTCCTTCACTTGATGGGTTTTCTAGTTACCATCAGTCCAGATTTCCCTAGAAGATCAACCTAAAACCACATTTTCTATAGAATGGGGATCTTTCATGTACACTATCATGCCTTTCGGATTAAATAATGCACCAGTTGTATTCAACATAATAATTATTAATGCGTTCAAAGAATTTATCCATGATTTCTTGGAAGTGTACCTAGATGATTGGACTGTGTATGGACTATTAAAGAATCACATCCAAGTATTGAGATTAATGTTCCAAAGATGCAGAGAACTTTGCATATATCACTAAAATTGAAGAAATGCATATTTTTGACCCCATTTGGTACACTTTTGGGTCATGTGATTTGCAAATAAGGATTACTAATAGATCTAGTTAAAACTTCAATAATTGTAAACTTACCACCTCCCAAGACACAAAAAGAGGTGAGGAAAATTCTAGGTTATACATGCTATCATATAAAATTTATAAGAAACTATGCTGAAATCAATGCACCTTTAGAAGAAATTTTGAAGAAAAGAACAAACAAATAGATAGAATGGACTAAACCATGTGTTGATGCTTTTGAGGTTCTCAAGGATAAAATATTACATGCACCCATTCTAATATTTCTAGATTAGAAAGTTCCTTTCCATGTACATGTAGATGCATCAAAAATTACCATTGGTGAATTTTGACACAAACAAGAGAGAAAATGGATCATCCAATAGCCTTTGCAAGCCTGCAAGTTAGCTAAAGCTGAAAGAAATTACTCTACTACATAAAGAGAGAGGCATTAAACATGGTATACGCCTTCAAAAATATAGACATTATATGTTAGCTACATCATTTATATTTTACACAAACCATGAGCCACTAAAATATTTACTAAATAGACCAATACTACAAGGAATAATATGCTATTGGTTAATGTTGTTTCAAGAATTTGACTTTACTATTGCTGTGAAACTGGGTAAGCTAAACAATGGACCAAATTATCTATCAAGAATAGAAACAAGGGAAGATGAAGGACCTATTGATGATGACTTCCTAGAGCACATCTATTTAGAGTTGAGGCCATCCCAAAATAATTTGATGACATAACACAACTACTAGCCACAAGATAATTCCCTAGTGAATATACAAAACAAAAAATAAGAAATTACTAAGCCAAGATTTTCCCTTCACCTTAATTCAAGGATAGTTATATAAGAAAGGAAAAGATGATGTCCTTATAAGGGTTTCTCTAGAACATGAATGGAAGAACATATTAGCAAAAGCTCATGAAGGCATAGCTAGTGGACATAATGGAGGAGAAAAACAACCAAGAAAGTAATGATGGTAGGACTATGGTGGCCTACACTATTCAAGGATGCACATAAGCATGCAAGGTCTTGTGATATATGCCAATGGGTTGGAAAACAAATGCAAGAGATGAAATTCCTTTAAGACCAGTCCTAACACTAGCCCCATTTGAGAAATGGGCCATAGATTTTATTGGACCTATTAAACCCACTGCAAAACATTCTTAGGCTAGATTTATCATTACAGGGACAAAATATCTGACAAGATGGGAAGAATCCATTCCAACCAAAGACTACACTGTCAAGGAAAGTAACAAGATTTATCTATGAACACATCATCACTCAGTTTGGATGTCCCTAAACATCACAAGTGATCAAGGAAAACATTTTGTGAATTCTACTATTAAGGAATTATTAAGAAACTTTTGATAAATCATAACCGCAGCACACCATATCATCCATAAGCCAATGGGATAGTGGAAGCATTCAACAAGGTCTTGGAAAAGGTGCTCACAAAAATATGCTCACTCCAAAAAATAGATTGGGACCTAAAAATACCAGCAACACTATGGGCTTACCACACTACCTATAAAAGGCTGACCAAATATTCTCCATTTCAATTGGTATATGGAATTGAAGCCACAGTTCCTATATAATTCATCCTTCCAAGTTTAAGAGTGACAGTAACATTCAAATTGAATGAATACTCTTCAATACATGAAAGAATCATTGAATTAGAGAAATTGGATGAAAAAATATTTATAGCAACATATAATCAAACTTAGGAGAAAAGGAGACAGAAAGCATGACATGACCACCATATAAAAAGGAAGGAATTTTACATAGGGGACCAAGTACTATTATATGATAGCAAATGGAAGCATCTGGGAAAATCAAAGTTTGATGGTTAGGACCTTATATCATCAAGGATATATTACCATTAGGAGAAAAAAACTTCAAACTTTGTAGCTCAAAGAACTTCAATATATGTTAATGGAGCACGGCTAAAGAAAAAGGAGCAAATAAAAAAATTTGGCCTATCTCGAAAACCTGGAAATTCGGCGAATAGGAAGAGGAGTAGGATGAAAAACCACAATGACATCCTTAATCTAACAAAAAAAAAAGGAGTTAGTCAAAACAAGTCATGAAATTGAGAAAGGCATGGAGGAATAATACCCACATAACAAATAAAAATCCATGGAGGAAGAATACTCATGTAACAAAGAAAAATCGTGGGGAAGAATACTTGCATAACAAAGAAAAATATGCGGAGGAAGAATACCCGTGTAACAAAGAAAATCCACGCAAGAAGAATACCCATATAAAAAATAAAAATCTATGGAGGATGAATACCCATGTAACAATGAAAAAGCCATGAAAGAATAATAACCGCATAACGAAGGAAATCCATAGAGAAAAAGAGACCCGAGAAACAAAAAAAATGCGGAACATGGGAAAAACTGTGAAAAACCATGATCAAGGAAAAGAAAAATGAAGATAGTTGTAGAAGTAAGTAAAGAATGTTGGACAACATATGGATCCGTGTAACATAATAAATAAATCCATGGAATAACAAAACATGTAGGAAAATATGACATAGCTTCCCACCAAAAGAACAATAAATGCAATAGGTGAACAAAGTAATGATATAAAGGTATCAATCCATAAGGGCTTAAGGCATAAAGAGAAAAGTAGAAAAAGAAAATAAGTAATAGATGAAATCGAGAAGGAGAAGAAAACTAGGAAACACTAAGAAGAATCACGAGAAGATGGATACCCCAACTATTCTCACACAAGAAGACCTCCTAAAGACAAAGTTCCATAAACACTCTATAAAATCCAATAAGCATGATCCAATTGGGGAATTATCACACATTCCATTTAAGGTTACACATACATGCAACCTACAAAATTACATCCACTCCCAAATTACATAGTATGATCACACACAGTTAGAAGTGGATAGACAGTTTCTCCTTCAAGAGAACCCTACCACCAAAGAACAAGAATATAAAAAACTGTAAAATTCATAGGAGAGATGAAAATAGATGCATGGAGCCAAATTCCTTATTTTTCTAGATCCGATAATGTGATTAGGGTTCTCCTTAGTTGACTCCATAACCAAATGCTATATTTAGATCAGCCATATCAAATCAATACGAAGTAATTACAAGGGTTACAAGACTATTGGCAAGAGGGCACTCAACAATAACAAAGAATAAGACTTCTATGAAAGATACAACATGGGTGATGGGAGTAACCAAGACCAAAAGAGGAGTACAAATTGTAGACATCAAAAATCATGCCCTCAGGTACGCCACCAAGGCCATTTGTCTCAAAATTTATCATACAAATCATGAAGATGGAGCTCATGGACTTAGTGCCCAAATTTCCCTAGATATGGTAAATTCACACTTGTGAATACAATCTATGTGAACTATTGGCCTCTAAATTTTATTAGGACACTAGGAAAATCAAGGAGGAAAACATACATTTTGTTATGGGTCCATTTTATTATGCTTGTCCATGTAATTTACTAAAATCATCCCAACTCAAACAGAACCATTCAAATGGTAGTTACATACACATATCTGAGAAAAAATCTTTGAACACATGAATAAAATGGACCAAATACATAAAATTACATCATTGATAGGTTGGATAAACAATATCAGACAACTAGTAGCAAACAAAACAAGGGTATCAAAACAAATAGTGGCAAGATACGAAAATGAAGTAATCTTCATTGTATACATAGACTATACCTTTTTTAGACCCTTCATTTCACACACATCACATATACCCCCAATACCCTATGAATCATCATATGAATTAGTGGATATAAGCATAGAAGTAATAAGAAATATTCCTGTGAACCCTACTAGAAACCAGTGCCATAAAATATTAATGAAATTATTGAAGAAACTTGGGAAAACTTTAGGAATAATATCTAGAACAGTATGGAAAAGAAGAACCAATTAGTGAAAGACTTAAAACATACAAAAGAAGGAAAATTTATTCGTCCCTAGCTATAAAATGGAAAAATATAATAACATCAAGAGAAATAGGGAAAGAAACACAAGTCACCGAGGAAGAAGAAGAAGATTCATAGAAAGTAGTACAAATTTCTAAATCAGAAGAAGAAGAAACTCCCTCTCCCCCACCTTCATCGCCAACAATACCACGGGAGGAATCAAGACCAAATTTTTCAAGAGAAGATAAGCTGGGAAGTGACAACATTATAAAAATTTGTTTATGGATACTATAAGATATGTTTAACTCGGGCGGTGTTTTTAGGTGACACAAAAATATGAAGTAAGCATGGGAATAGAACAAGTGGCCATAGCAGAAGCTATCATACATTACATGGAAATTTTTACTTGATAGTAGGGGATATAATCCAGCTCCTCCCCATGAATTATTGAAGGAAATCAAACACAAGAAGAAATAGGTGAGGCATATAGGCTATAATCCCTTCAATAAGAAAGAAAACAATTAAAACAAAATAAAAAAGTAGCCAATCGTAGATCAAAGCCGCATGGAAGAGGTAGACAATTTAATTAGTATTATTAACAAAAAAAGAAAATAAAAAGAAGAGGAGGTGAAGAAACCTAGAGAAGAATACAAAAACAAAGAAAATAAAATGGAAATAGATGAAAATAGAAAAAGAGCCACAAACTACATAAGAAATGAAAGAGGGAGAAGCAAGGAAAACAACAAGAGGAGGATAGAAAAATATATAAGGAAAAACAAAACAAGAAAATGCATGAGGCAGAAATAAGGGAGAAGGAGAGAGAAGATAAGGAAAATAGGGATAATGAATTCAAGAGACAAAAACAAAAAGAAGAAAAACAAAGAAAACAAGAAGAGGAAACAAAACAGAAAAAAAGAAGAAGAAGAAATAAAAAGAAACAAAGAAGAAGAAGAAACAAAAAGGAAGAAGAAAGAGAAAGAAAGAACAAAGAAGAAGAAGACAAAGAAAGAGATATGAAAGAAGAATATGAGAGATAAATAAACAAAATAGAAAAATAAAATACAAAAAAAGAAGAAGAAAATAAGGAAAAGGAAAAACAAGAATGATAAAATAAAAAATAACAAGAAAAAAAAAAAAGAAGCAAAGAAACAAGGGGAAGAAAATAGAAAGAGGAAGGAGGAAAAATATAGACAAGAGATAGAGAGGAGACAAAAAGAGAAGAAATATGAGGGAAATAAAGTACATATACCAACTTCAAAACCATCCAACTGAAACCTCTAGTGGTATAGTAAGTGTATAGTCTCTAAGAGATTCACTAGCAAAAATCAAGAAAGCCCTCCAATAGAGAAAGAAATAGCAATCCATCCAGTTACAAAAAGGGATGGTGGAAAAAACATTAGAAGGGTACATGGTACATTTAAATAAATTATCACCCCTTCAGAAGACCGCATGTAGTCAAGTATTAGATCCAAGTGAAAAGAAGGACTGGATGAAAATATGTGTAGACTTGGAAGAATCAATGAATAGAATACTCACATCTATTTAGGAAGAAAATCCACACACTAAAACTGATTCTAGTCTACAAATAGAAATAGAAACAAAAAGGTAGTCAAAGAAATGATAATAGATAATACTACAAGCCAAGAACATGAGAAGAAAAAAGGTCGAGAAGAAGCCATCAAATAATACGAGGAGATTCTACAACCACAAGTTCTAGAAAATAAAAAATGGAGGAAGGAGATGCAAACCACTTTAACCAAACTAGAGACAGAGCTCAATAATGTCGTGACATACTACACATATGTAATAGGGTGGCCAAGTGTGACTCAATAAGAGAAAGAAGAATTAGACAAACTAGAACAACAACTGCATCTAGAATATATAGAATATGATATTAGTAAAGAAAAGGATGTAACTCAAATGGAGGAAACTTGCAGAACTTATAGAAAAATATCAAACTAAGCAACATAAGTGGATAAAAATATCACAGACATGTAAAAATGCAACACCACCATAGATAGGGCACTGATAAGGATTCCATAAGAGTTAACAAATGAGAAACAAATATTCACTTAAATTCAATCAAAGCCACCCCCTTCAGATATCCTTCCATTGATTCAAGAGAACTCACAACTTCAGGAATGGGTAATGTAGATTAACATCCATCTAAACTTGTGGTACAAATTTGAGAAGAACATCACTGCTTAGATTACAAAGTACATTCCCAAAGTACACCATGAAGAAGAATTGGAGAAAAAAGTTTTGCAGAGAAATAATGGAGTCCCATAAGTCCAGTTACATGAGTCGAGCTAGTGAACCTTTCCTTACGCCAAACTTCTAAGTTTTGGGGGTTGATGCCTATGTTTCCTCAAAGTGTCGTTACATAAATCTAGTTGGGTGAGTCAAGTGAGGGAAAGTTTCCTTATGCCAAATGTCTAAGTTTCTTGGGATTGATGCCTATATATCATTAAGGTCACATAAACACTTTTTAAAAAATGTGAAGGAAGACAAGGTTCTTCATCACTTGGTTGTCTTGAGGATGGGACAAAATTTGAATTTAGGGGATGATGTTGACAATTATCTTCATCAAGTTTTGGAACAATCCACAAAAGAAAGGGAACTTGCAAGATAAATCAAGGAGTCATGGATAAAATAATAAATCCATCAAAGATTGTATAAATCATGAGATAGAAAAAGAAAGCCACCGAAAATGTAGAAAGTTGCGATAGAAAGAAGAAGTCATGGTACACAGGAGAAATCCACAAAAGCTAACACTAAGCCATGGATCAAAGATAAATAGAAACAGAGTAAGGTAGAAGCCGATTGAGGCATAATGAAAATAAGTGTCTTTTGGATTATTTTGTAAGAAATATATTTATTGTACTTAATCAAATGTATATGGTGTGCCACATAAGACAATACAGTGTGCCACATGAATATATAGATTTTTACCACATGAAAAAAAGAGATATGTTTTATAGATGAGAGATAAATTATATATGTCTACGTATGATAGTAATAAAATATGTTTTGAGATATGAATAAAGATTGATGTTTGGAGCAAATTTGTTATGTGATTTTACATTCTTTCTGTTCACCAATTAGATTTAGTTTACTTTTCCCTTGCACATCCTTAACAAAAAGGAAAACTTCTTAACCCTCACATTATTGTTGAGGCTTAAGGTTAACAAGGATATAGTGTTTTGGTTTGAGGCCGAGAAAATATTTTACAAACAATATAAAAATGAGAAGTAAAACCCAAAACTTGAAAAGACATGGAAAAAGGTATTTTCAAGGAAAAAACTTGGAAAATTATTGGATTTCAATAGGCGCAAAACATGAATTTTGATTGGTTATCCCATTTTATCAATGAACTAAAAATAGGATAATAGAGGGGCGTGAATTAGTGTGCCATTAAAAATTTCATTCTATTAACATTACATCAATAAATTATTCAATGTATTCATCAACCATACATTAACATATAGATTAGGCAAAGTGACAAATCAAACACATAAGCATACACCATGAGAGTACAATAACACATGAACATAAGATTTAAGTGGGAAACCCTTAAGGGGATGAAAACCCATTGAAAATCTACATATATTACTAAAAAAGGAATCATTGAATACTACACATAAGAAGATATTTATTTAGTGAGGCACCAACCCCAAAAGGAGCACGACCATTAGTTTAGTAGGGCACCAACCCTATAAGGATCACCAACCCCTAATTTAGTAGAGCACTAACCCTACAAGGAGGAACTAACCCCTGGATAAATCAACACCAACTAAATCCATCTAAAATGAATTCCATCTCTGAAATGTTTCTCACACAACTGATGATGACTCTATGAATCTCACTCTTCTCCTCTATCTTCCTCAAAACACCTCTCTAGCCTCCATGCCCAAGAACCTCTTCCTTCAAGTTTATTTAAAAATCTACCTTAGCTCACCAATACCTGATATATTTCTAGGACAACATCACCAAATTATTTCCCTCTCAAAGAAGGTCACAAAACCTTCATCACCTTCCTCAAACAAACCTCTAGGTTGCACTTTTCATCCACTCTAACAACTAGCTCAAATGAGCTTTCTAATATGCCTTTATACAATTATCTTGATAATAAAACATGTAGTTCAACCTTCATATAGTAAAAAAATTAATAAATAATTATAACATCTAGTTAAAATCATCCATAATACTACGTAGGTTTCGACTAGTCACCTAGAGCCATCTAAGCCTCGGTTTTGACTCAAGAAGCCATAAAGCACCAAATCAAACAAATTTCCATACATGGAATGTCATAGGCAAAAACCAAATCCAAAAAATCATGGAAAACACTTATACATGTTATATAATCCTTTAAAAACCTCCAAAAACCATGAAACACTCAGAAATCATAATCTCTCATCATGAAGCTTCTCAAGAGCATGCATAACCAAGCACCCCAAAAACTAATCTTCAATAAATAGGCCATAAATCCATCAAATATCATAAAAACTTAAGTGTGATATAACATTGGAAATATATTGATGTCAGGATCATAAAAAAATCAAACTAATCCATAAAATTACATGTATCACCTCCAAAAAAACTCGCACCGAGAATGCTCCAAAGCGCCAAAAATTGCCTAAAACTAGTCCTCATAAATAGGGCACACTTGAAATCATAAAATATCAACCATGTTATGAAACCATCATGGACATGAAGTAAAAATTCCACACTTCTATAAAATCTAAATTAGTCAAGTAGGTCTAAAGGATAACTTTTCCAAAGATTGAACTTTTCCGGAAAGAAGCATTTTCAAGTGGGACTCACATACTATCGAAGCTCTAAATTATATAAAAATGTGGAAGAATCCTATACAAACTCTAATCATCAAATTTGAAAAACCAATCAATTCTAGGTTTATACAACCATTTTCTCTCAAGTCGTTACAAATCTAGGGTTTTATGAGGGAAAACATGTTTGGATTCTTAACGATTGTTCATAAAAAACATGACGATCAAACAACTTCATTCCCCTTAGAAAATATTCATAACTGAATTATTCAACTTATCCTAGGATATTAGGTCCCCATAAAAGGACACTATCTCAATGGGCATCAAAAAGTCAAAATTTTACCTTGGTTTCTCACCTTCACAACTTAGTTTTAGTAAAAACTCAATATCTTGTAGATAACTTCAAGCCAACACTTAAAATATGAACCACACCATCATATAAACCTGAAACACACTCTCCAAGTCTCACTTTTCACCACCATGCTAGAAATAATCCAAATCACTTCACTAGGGCATGCTTTCTTAAGGATTAGGTCTAGTGTAGACCTAAAAACCATGTCTAAACCTCATACCTACAATCTAAGAAAATTGTGAGTGTCCCCACACATAATATACATACTACTCATGATTTATCCATTCTTGAACAACTGATACATGATTCATTTCAACATTCCATACCTCTAAGTACTCTCGATGCCTCACAAACAAGCACCTAAAACATGCTTGTTTCACCAAATCTGACCTCAAATCCAATTTTCCAAGCTTGAAAACCTTCTAGAAGATTCAACACACTACATGAAATATGATCAACATCTTCCATGCCTTTATAATCCATCAGCACACTCCAACAAGTCACTATACTTTTCCAAGGCCCATGGAACACCATGTAATGTCAACAAGACAAGTAACCTCCATGCTCCATACACCTTTTGACATCAATGCAACTTAATGAAAATACTGACACAATCAGAATTTTAAATCAATGAAAATAGAATCCTAATAATATCCCCTTTTTCATTGATGGTAAATGTATTGATGAAAAAAATGCAAAGCTCAAACTCCCCTAAGGAACACACATGTCATCAACTCATTATCCCCCTTTTTACATTAATGATAAAGAAAAACATACATGCAACAATATATTTTAACAAAAAGGGTCATATTTTTGTTGGAAACATCAACCAAAACAATCAAGGTTCATTCTTCATCTCAATCTCTAATTTGACTCTCTTGATGCAACACAAGAGTAACATTGCTCCCACTAAGCAGATGCATACTTTCAAATCTAACCACGACCTTATTCAAACTCTTTAAACAACAAAAAAATGATGCCAAAATTATCAAAATTCATCATACCAATTTTCAAGAAACAAAGATAATCTTCTTACCTTACAAGTATCAAATAGTATTGTCAGTAATATTCACTTGTCTTCATGACATAATGTGCCTTCTAGACACTATAACCTGCTCATTGAACTCTATTCAGCTCCCCCTAAACATGTATTCTTAATTCACTTTTCCTTCACAATAAGTTTTATTAATTCTTCATAACATGCTTCAATCCTAAGATCCTTGGACCAGAGTAAACTTATCATGATAGAATGTAAAAGGAAATAAATCCACTTGAGACACTTGTTAGCATTCCACCTTAGAATGTCCAATCATCATTTGAGCTTATATCACTACCACTTGAGTTTTTACTTATGAAAGTCCTCTATTATTTCCTACTTCTTTCCAAGTCTAAACATCATGCTTTGAGCCTTTATGTTTAGTTAAGAAAACTATAATGTCATACTATCAATTAATACTTACCTTTACTTGTTCTTCTCGGATGTATTTCAGATTTTGTAAACCTTTACCTTCCAAGAAAAATTATTGCATCCTCGTCTACTTGAAGCATGAAAATGCCTTTTGCATGAAACTCGTACCTATATTATGTCACTAGTAACCAATCTCTACCCATTCATGAATATGAAATACTTATAAACTATCTTGTAACCTGCAAGTTCTTCACATAGTTCTATCATACAACTTTTCTCAAAAATACTGCTAAAGAAATTCACTTACCTTGTTTAAATTTGGTATATCTTCAAGATTTTACTGACTTAGCCTAAGAGTGCTCTTCTTATATTATAAAACTTATAACATACCTTTAACCATCCTTAATATCCTTTTATGCTTCAAGAAAAGGAAACTTCAAATACTGACCTAAATCAGATCCTAACCATCTCCCCCTGAGTTAATACATCAATTTTTTATCATACTTACCTTACATCTTCAACTTAGTTGCCTCAAGTCTTCATGTTACTTATATGGGCTCATATTGGTATTAATCCTTTTCTCACCTTCTCTAATAAGACCTTTTCACTCATATTAAGAGATATATACTTCTTGACACACTCCCCTACCTACAAATCATTCAAATTCATTTACACAACTTCATGGAATCGACAATGCTAATAAACTTAAGAAAAGCGTATTGATGTCTTGCCTCAAACTACCCTTGTGACTATATGTACTTGTCTAACACATCAAGTCTTCACACCCCTGATTTGACTTATTTGAGCTTTATACACCTTGTATCAAACTTACCTTGATATTAGTAACACTCATTAATATTTCATTAACAACTACATTAATATTGAAGGCCCAATCTTGACAGCTCCCCCGACAAAGTGCACTTATTTCTTTGATTCAATCATAATGAACAATCATGTACCTATATATTGTACCTCCTTTATGATCCAAACCATATCATCCTCCTAACATCCATTATTTTCAATTCAGAACACATATCTCCAACTAACCTTCGATTATGTCTTCAAGAGCACACATATAGGTTATAGTCCTTATAACGTTATAGACTTCTTAAAAGATCAAACCATAACATCAAATACTGAAAACATAGGTCATTTAACCATATAGCATACTTGTAAGCTATCAAAAATTACTATAAGACTATAAGCACCCTCTTGAAGCACATAAAATCATGATTCTACTTTCATATTGCACACACACCTTTATACTTACCTTACTTCTTCAAATTTATTGTATACCCTCTTGGTCCAAACAAACTTGTATGCTATCAACTACAATGTCTCCACAAAAATCAAGAGGTGTATCAAAGAACTGAATGAGGTCAAAATACCTACAAAATTTGCAATATAATTTCATAAGTCACATGAAAACACCACCATAGCACAACTACATAAGGCTTACTTAGATCTCCAATAATTGTAGTTTGAGAATAAATAGTCAAATCTTGTTCATAGGTTACACATAATTCCAAAAAATCAACATACATGCATTAAAACATATATTCTATAATTATTCCATGAACAACAAGGTCATCAAACTTTCAACTCTAATTGTTGCAACTTTGCAAAACCTCATACACTTTTTAGGAGCAAGAAAATTGTCATTAGTGCAACTGAATTGATAAAACAAAATAACATACCTCAAAGATTATTTCTTGAGTGAGACAATTGTGCATACACAAATTTCTAACTCGCACACTTATCATCCCGACTTTAAGATCTTATAATTTAGATTTAAGCTCAGAAAACTTATTCTTTAAGCCATACACTAAAAAACCCATAGTTCTTAATGAAATAGGTAACAAAGCCACCTTGGCACTACCTGCTACCAAATCACCACCTCCCTAGGTTAAGCTTGTGCTTGTTGTTGCATCGGGATCTTTCAAACTAGGAGCTGAGGCATGAGTATTTTGTATCCATTAAGACTTTAAAAATAGTCTTCCTATCCTCCAAATACCTAAGAAGTACTTGCCACTTCTTTAAGTAACACATCCAAAGCTTTAAATTTAGACCCACTATGAAATTCATAACACCGTGAAAAAACTCATACCAAACTACAGACCTCATGAATCCCTTGTGAAATTAAAATATACCTCATGCCATCCATCATGCTACATAAAAACATATCTTAGTGAAAAAAATAGGTCTTAACAACATGAACATACCTTTTTGATTCTTCTAAGATCAAAAACCATCTCACTACATGTCGGGATTATAAACCTTATTTTATAAAACTCATGATGACAACAATGATATTTATCAAAGATTTATTCATGATTGTATCTATAAATATAGGGCACTACATACCTTTATTACCTTCATTTGACCTTCTAACGCTTATTATCAAGCTCTCATTACTTATTGATGGCATTGCATATGTCACAAATCTTATTACTTCAATAGTAGAGTATATCAAAAATCCTCCGCTTGATCTTATTAGGTACAATATATTTTATTTTATTAAGGGAAAATAGTTTTGAAGGGACTATACCCTGTGTACAAAAGGGCTCAAAAGCCAGATAATAAACATGAGAAAAGCAGCCCAGAGAAGGGCAAAACAGTCAACTAAGAAAGGCTCAGCAGCCAGATATTACAATAAAGGTGAAGAGTGGATCTAAACGTACAGAGATCCAGAGAAAAGGAGAAAAGTTCAAAAAGAAACCAAAAGAGAAATAGAATACAGAGCTCCATCAAAAACAACTCTAGAACCACCCGATGATAGCCAGATCACAGCCAAAAAAACAAGACACATCGGCCGTTACTTGAATGCATGTGGTACAATATATTCAATGCATGTGAAAAAATGATTATTTTGGAGCACCTTTGAATTATTATTAATCATGGAAAACATTTCTTCTTCTTGATCGAGAATTGGGCTTGATGATTGAATCCTTGAACTTAGATTCATGAGTAGACTTCAAGTTGTATTAAAAGTATTTGGCTCTTTCTTCACAAAAAAACTAATAATATTTGAAATGCATTATTTCCTTAGATTCATCTCCTTTTATTGCATGATCGGGATCTTTGACTATCTTAGGCTTCCGGACTTTCCCTAACTTTATGGGAAAAAAAATTCTTGTTTTGTCTAGATGGATCAAGTTAAGAAAACCCAACAATGTGACCTATTTCATGACAATCATAACAAGTACCACTCTTACCTCTTGACTGATATGGGTTGTGAATCCTTCCATTTATCCATGTGTTGGTACCCAAATTTATCCTTCCTTTGAAACCGAGCAGCATCACAAGTTGATCAGGATGCTTAGAGACAAACAAATCATAATAGGAGTCATTTTGTAGCTGGGATGGATTCTAGATGAATCTTTATCACTCTGGTTTGGAAAGGACTGAGTAACATCGTGCTAAGAGTTTGACCTACCCTTACTACTTTAGGTTGTGCCTTCAACCAGGGTGAGAGGACCCACTTTGTGACCTATGTTAGTGGAAAATATCAACGGATTAACAATATTTGACTCTTCCTTTGTAGTATTTTGAAGGAGACCTTGAGAAAACATGGTCAATACAACATAACCTAACTCTCATGAGTTGTCACCTTAGAAAATGAAGATGTTCTCTAGACAAGGTCCAGTCACTAAAGACAATGATAAAAACGATTACATCTGCATATTTTGGTAAAGGATGGACAAATTTAATGATCTTCTTTAGCATTTGTGGATATACAGTGCAAGCAGGGATGGTTCATGTATGATATATCACTGAATATGAAATTTATGGTTGGGAAGTTAAGTAGGATAAATTTGATTATACTAAATTCTTGAGAGCTTTTAACAAATATTGACAAATCTACAAAAAAAATGACAAATGGCTTCAAATAGTTAGGATAAACCTTCAACTATAAAATTGTGCATCTATGAAATCTCAAAGACACATGGATTCACGCATTTTTAAAGGATTTAACATAAGAACCCATGTTAAAGACTTAATTAAACCTTAGAAGTTCCTAATATATCCTTCTTATGATACACTCATAAACTGAAAAACAATCTATATCACTAAAATGAAAGTAAAGTGAATTTAAATTTTTATTGCATTATGAAATGAAAAATCTCTTCATAATGTAATTGCAAATGCCAAAATAATATCATGAGGATGAGATCTTGTGTGATTTCAAAGGGATTCCTAATATAAGATTACAACAGGAACATAAATAACTATTTGAAGATATCTCAAAATGACAGTAGACACAACACGGTTCATGATTAATGTAAATTACTTAAAGAAGCAACTTTGCCTGAAGCACCTAGCAAAGAAGACTTGGAAAATCCTGTGAAGGTATCCATGGTGGTGAACGAGCAAGAAGGCTCTGTGAAGATTAATATAGTCCCTATTGAGCAATTTCAGAGTAGTAAGGAAGTCGAGATAGATAATCAGTTGTGCATCACTGAGGAAACTTCGAACAAGGACTGTATGGCTCTTAAAGAACCTTTGCAGAAAAACTCTCCTAGGGGAGATGGTAATTCTTTTCAGATTTACCTCCTTGTTCCAGCAACATATCAGTGGTTTCACCTACTTGCTTCAGCACCAGAACAGCTGATACACACACACCTGATAGGATTCAGAAAGAACGTGAAGAGGGAGAAGTTACGCCTATCATGGATGAGGAGGATCCAGATTCTGGATTCACAAAGGTCATTTCAAAAAAGAAAAAAAGAATGAAAGGTTTTGAAATGATCCTAATCACTTTTACAAAGTGATAAGAAAAAGAAAAAGACAACTGGGACACCTCAACATCCAGAACAACTAGATCTTCTGCTAGACGAATAGTTGACTTTGGAGGAAGTACAAAAAGAGGAAGACCCTCTAAAAAGGCTCTTAGATCTAAGAGAATGGAGAGGGACATTGCAGATGGAGTTCAGTGTCAGTTGAACCATCAGGAAATTCCAACCACCAATCATTCCAAATGAAGATTATTTCTTGGAACATCCGAGGCCTAAATGGAAACTCCAAGCAGAGAATCATCAAGGAGTTACGGGATTCCAGTAATCCTAGTATTTTGATTCTGCAAGAAACTAAGATGAAAGCTAAGACCCTAGAAACTATTAAAAAGAGTTTTTGGGATAACTCTGAAATGGTGGCTGTTGACTCCTAGGGAGCTTCTGGAGGACTGGCTACTCTTTGGGATAAAAGACACTATACTGGTATGGTTCTCAATGCTAGTATTAATCATCTTGCAATCAAATTTGTTGCTATTGAGAATAATGGTGAATGGATCCTTTCTAACATTTATGCCCCTAATACGGTTAGTGGTAGAAGGAAGCTTTGGGCTGACCTTAAAACATTTAGAAACCAGCATTGTTCTGCTAACTGGCTTATTATGGGGGATTTCAACTCCCCACTAAACCTAGGTGAAAAGTATGGAGGTACCTCCAGCTTTTCTACTGGTATGGAGGATTTTGCTGATTTTATTGTTGAACATAACCTCTTAGATGTGGATCTTCATGGGAATAAATACACTTGGAATAATAGAAGGTTGGGAAAGGAGTTTATCCAGGTGAGATTGGATAGGGCACTAATTTTAGCGAGCTGGATTCTCAGTCAAGACTTCCACCTCTCTTCCTTGCCCAGAGTTGGATCGGATCACAATCCGATTGCTTTAAATTTTCTCAATTGGACTAAACCCACTAGAAGCTCATTCAAATTTGAAAAGATGTGGATGGAGCATGACAATATCTATGATAAGATAAAAGAATGGTGGGGATGGAATGGTGAAGGCACTGCTCAATTTAGATTGGTTCAAAAGCTCAAAAATGTCAAAAAGCAAGTCAAAATCTGGAATAAAAGCGTTTTTGGTAATGTATTTGACAATAAAAAAGTTAAAACAAAAACTTCAGGATCTGGAATTAAAAATGGATACTATGGGGAGATCGGCTGAAGACGAAGTTAATGAAAAGAATATTCTTTCAGAGTTGCATACGATCTGCAGCAAAGAGAGAGGAATCTTTATGGAGACTTAAATCTAGAGCTATTTGGCTTAAAGAGGGAGACAAGAATACAAAGTTCTTTCATATGACCACTTTGAAGCACAGAGCCTGTAATAGGATCTTAGAAGTTTCTAAAAACAATGAAATATCATAAAAGATCCCAATAGCATCAAGAAAGAAGTGCTTGATTTTTATAAAAAACTTCTTGAGGAGAGGAATATCATCAACTCTGAAGCTATTTCTTTTATGTTGGAGGCCATTACCAAAAATAAAATTGAGGAACAGAAATTTAGAAGTATCACCAAAGCCGTCACACTTGAAGAGCTGCAAAAACCTATTTTTGTTTTAGAGGGTGACAAGGCTCCTGGTCCGGATGGGTTCTCCATAAATTTTTTCCAGAAATTTTGGGAAATCTGTTCGGAGGATCTTCTCAGAGCGGTGAATGAATTCTATAGAATGGGAAATCTTTTAAAAGAGCTTAATAACACTCACATTGTCTTTGGCCCCAAAAAAATGGATGCTAAAGATTTCAAAGACTTCAGACCTATCAGCCTTGTGAATGCCATCTATAGAATTTTTACCAAAATTATTACTACTAGGCTTCAGCTCATTATGAATGAACTTATCTCAAGGCAGCAGAGTGGCTTCATCAAAGGCAAGATTATACAAGATGGAGTGATTATGGTTCACGAGACCATACATTCTATGGAAAATAATAAAAAGGCAAATATGGTCCTCAAGCTTGATATGAATAAAGCTTTTGACAAGGTCTCTTGGGTTTTCCTTGACAAAGTCTTAACAAAATTTGGGTTTCCGGAAAAATTTAGAAGAATTATTAAGGCTTGTATCTCTACGGCCAGATTCTCTGTGGTAGTTAATGGTGAGCCTGTGGGTTTTTTCACTAGCAGCAGAGGACTTAGACAAGGGGACCCTATCTCCCCCTTACTCTTCATTCTTTTGGCTGATAGCCTTAGTAGAACAATTGGCAAAGCGGTTAATGATGGGATTTTAAATGGCTCTAAGCCCACTTCCATCAGTCAAGCTGTCTCCCATCAGCAATTTGCGGATGACACTATCCTTCTTCTTCTGGCATCAGTCATTGAAGCCAAGGCTACCAAGGCTTTATTGCGGCTCTACGAATCTACTTCTGGGAAAGAGATCAATTATGATAAAAGTACCATCTTCTTTTTCAACACTCCTAAGGAAAGGCAGCTTAAAATTGCTAAAATTCTGGGTTGTAAAATAAGTGCACTTCCAGCCACTTACTTGGGCCTTCCTCTCGGCACTAGGAAAATCTCTTGCAAGGTGTGGGATGATTTATTGGAGAGATTCCAAAAAAATGGCTGGTTGGAAAGGAGCCATTTTATCTAGTGCTGGTAAGTGCCTGCTCATTAAAAGTACTCTTCAAAATCTGCCCATTTATGTCATGTCGCTCTACAAGATCCCCTCTTCCTTCAGAGATAAGATTGAAAGGATTCAAAAATTTTTTTATGGCAAGGCATGGAAGAGAAGTTCAAATTTCACTTAGTGGCTTGGGATAAGGTTTGCACCCGAAGTTTATGGGAGGTTTGGGTATAAAAGATATTGAGAAAATGAATGAGGCCCTCATTGCTAAAATGGGCTGGAGAATGCTATCTGAGAAACAACCCTGGATTGATTTAATCAAAGCAAAATATTTAAATCATCAAACTGTGTACTCTTTCCTACAAGATGAGCACCTCCCCTATGGTTCCATTTTTTGGAATAATCTGGTCAAGAGCAGAAATTTCATCAAGCAGGGCAGTAAATGGAAAGTGGGGGATGGTAGGGACATAAACTTCTGGGAGGATAATTGGTTTAATGGAAATCTCATGGATAGATTTGGGACGGTTAAGGATAGTCTTATAAGCAAGTATGGCATTAAAATCAAGGACTATATTGAGGGAAATGGTACCAGCAAGAATTGGAAAAAACTTACTGTGGAGAGAAATGATCTGAAGCAAATTACTTCCTCCCTTCAAGATCAATTAGATCTTATTCCATTAAGTCAGCTGGATTCCAAGGATGAGCTGGTATGGAATAATTCCAATGATGGGAATTACTCTGTCAAAACTAGATATAATAATTTCTTCCACAGTAGTCAAACAGAGTTCAATTGGAACAAGATTTGGATGTCTGAATTAACTCCCAAAATAAATTTTTTCCTTTGGCTGGCTATCAGAGGTAGGATTCTTACCACTGACAACCTGATGAGAAGAGGATTTATAATCCCTAATAGGTGCCATCTTTGTAAGAAATATTCTGAGGATATCAGCCACCTGTTCATACATTGTGAGTATGCCACCAAAATATGGAGTTTTGCCCTCTCTAAATTTGAAGCTCTTTGGGTGTTTCGAAGGATCTTAATCAGCTATGGACTCAATGGAACCCACCCTTTAGGCATTGTGTTGTTAAAAGGATCTGGAAGCTGGTTATCCCTCATTTAATTTGGAGGATATGGAAGGATAGAAATGATATTATCTTCATAAATAAGAAGCAAAACTATAAACTTAGTATTGGTAAAATTTCTAATGGTATCAAAGAGAATATTGCTAGATTTAAACCCCCAAGAACAAGAGATATCCAGAGAATGAAGAATACATCTTATCCAATTGGCAAATTGGAACCGTCAATAGTCGAGCAATCCCGGGAATAACATTGATAGATCTTTGATTAAATGGCATCCTCCTGATTTTAATTGGTATAAGTTGAACTTTGATGGGGCCTCTAAGGGAAACCCTGGGATTGCGGCAAGGGGAGGAGTGATATGGGATCATAAAGGTAATTTGATTTCGTGTATCTTTGGGAAAATGGGAATTCAAACTAATCATTTTTTGAAGCATTATCTACTCTATGGGGCCTGAGAATTTCCTAGACTCAAAATATTCAAAACCTCATTATTGAAGGGGACTCCCTGAATATCATTAATCTTCTTAAACAAAGTGCTCATCTCTAAGTTGGAGCATCAAGGATTTTATCTCAGAGTCCATAAGTATTAGTCATACTTTCAATAACATCAGGATCATGCATACTTACCGGGAGGGTAATAAATTGGCGGATGCGCTGGCTAATTATGGCATTAATGTTAACCTCACTGTTTGGGATAATAATAGCATCCCTAAGTAGCTTCAAAATAGCATTCATGCGGATTTCTATACGCAAGCAATATCTAGAGCTGAGTTATGATTTTTGGGTGTGGATCAGCATCAATAATACTCCCACATGTGTTGACTTAAAGAATATGATTATGCAAATCATGTCAAATAATCAAGATAGTGTGAAATATATGGGGAATTCCAAGTGGAGTTACATTGATTTGAAAATCATGCATGCGGGCTGCACTGCGACTGCTAAAATTTAGATACAAAGCTCCATGGAAACCAAAGACAGCAGTAATGTGATTGATGACAGGGAGCGGGCTATTCCCACATGTGATTTTCTGTAGGCTCAGATCAGCAGACATGCAGCCATTCGTGGGAAAAGCAACGGCTCTCATTTCCAATATTGTGTGGATTACAATAGCAAAAAGTGGACTGGCTTCAGTGCTCACAAGAATTTGGGAATTTGTTGCAAACAGTTAAGCACAGAGAAGATGGGGGGTCCCCCTTGCCAAATTGAGCCTAGTGCGGACCCGAACTGGAAGGATAATATTGAGCTATGGAGCATACTCAGCAAGGGTGGCATCACCAACTTCATGGAGAAGGTTTAGGGGCATGATCAAAGCATCTCTATGTGTTTTGTGAAGGATTGGAAGGAGCGAACTGTAGAATATGGGGGGTAGAAGATCTTGGTCAATGAAGAACTTATTGCTGAAGCAACCGGCCTTGGCTTGGAGGGCTACCATTTCTTTAACAAAAGGGTCGACAGAGATGTTGAAGAGAGGAGATTTGTGGAGGGATCTGAGAAGCTGATCTACGTTACAGCGGGCCTGCTTGTTAGCTCGATCCCTCCACCTTATGATGAGGTTACTCACATGATGATACAGTTCATCTCCTTGGAAGGAAGGTTTGTCACTGTACCTACTAAGCACCTTATCTTTCTTAACCACTTCCGTAGGAATTGCATGGTTTGTTTCCCCATTACTTGTTGAACTCTCTTGAGCGCTCCATTTTGGAGTTTCAAAAGCATACCCGGGTGGTTCCTTTACACCAGGGGCTTATTTTTCTACTTCATAAATGTTGTCTTCTTAAGTATCCTGGTCTCCCATCCTCTCCTAGCTCGGTTCCCCCTCTGCCGGGTTCCTCTACTTTGTTAGCCCCTGTTTCTCCATTCTCTCGCCCCTCGCCACCGCCGCGCGTTGTCACCCCCTTTGGGCTGTCCAGATTTTTCTTCCATTCCCCTACTACTGCTCCTACCCCCACTTTGCCTCCACCTTGATGCACCCCGATTACTGTGGCTTCTAGAAAGCTTAACCTTGAGACTCTTCTTTGTGGAGAAGGGTCCTCATGAAATTGAAATTGCACATGACCTCCGAATATTAGAAGTGCAGGTCCCCGGGATGTGCATATGGAAAGCTCTTCAAAAGGCTAGAAGCCTTAGAGGCTGATATGAAATTGTTGAAGGATGAGGTTAAGAACTTGGCAAAACAAAAAGGTAAGACGAAGGAGGAGGAGGAGGTGGATATTGATAAAGAACTGCAGATTGATGATATCTATAAGAAGCTGAACTCCTTAGACTCCCGTTTAGGGAAGGCCAAAACTCGACATGATTACAACATGGCCATCTTTAGGGCAATTGAGGAGTTCATTGAGCAACATGTCAAAAGTGTCTCCAACCTCAGCGGAGTTCCGACAACACTTTGGGGTAATGATAAGGAAAGCAAAAGGACCATTGAGCAGTTAGATAATACTGATGCTGCCCATATGACAACTTTGGGTATGTTCCATTCCTAGAAGAATATCAAGACCAGCATAAACAAAGCTGCCAAAAAGTAGTTGTAGATGCTTTAGTTGTTCTTGTATGTTTTTATGCTATTTTTTGTGGTCTCTCTACTACTTTTTTGCAACATTTTTGTTGTTTTGTCTTGTTTGGGTAGCTATTTTTTGGCTACTTTGAGCTTCATTGTCACATTTGGATTCTGATCCTTTTCTCTTTGGTTCTCATTCCTATTCTGGCTCCTAGGCCATCTTTTGTACTCAAGGGTATAGTCCCTTTCAAAAACCTATTTGCCAATAAAATAAAAAAAAACATAAATTACTTAAGGTTTTTCAAATTGATCAACATGGGAAAATTTGTTTACAATCTCAAAGCTTATCAATGGCTAGACACTTGCAACCATATTGAAATGATCAATTTCAAAGATACATAGGAAATAACTGGTTTCTCAAATAAGTTCCTTCGGAAAATGGCTTTTCTCATATTTCTCTCCTTCTCTTTTCTCTGAATAAATCAGAAAGATTAACCCCCCTTTTTGTGATTATCCTTTTTCCTTTTATATCACCCCCTTCACTTGTTAACCTTCAAAGTTTCCCCCTAAAAGTATGAATATTCCCAGGAATATTCCTTTTTCAAAATTTGTTCTAGAACATGGCATTTAGAAAGGTTTTTCTTTTAAAGTTTCCAGGTGTACAAATCACCAGTCTTTTCAATCAACTTCACTAGTGCTCGACTGGGATATTAGGTCATCACTTCTGGTGGATTAATTTAATCATTCTTACCTGATATTGATTAGGTAATCATTTCAAACAATCTCTAAACACTTCCGGATGACACTGATATGACATATATCCATACTCACTTTTCAATAACTCCGCCTGGGTGCCACACACTCTACTTCATGTCTCATTGGCTTAATTGCCACACATAGTTTTTGTTGAATCACCTTGATTTACCAGATCTGCTCATTCCTAACCTTTTACAATTCTTAAATTCTCATTTGTGTGAATGAAACAACATCTCTTTCATTTCATGGGAAAGATTGCATCAAATAAAAACATATGTCTCCTTTTAATTATAAAACATGTCTCATTGCATTATCATCATGCCTTTCCCTTCTTGTTTTGAGTATAAGAAATTTTAAAGAAATGGCGAAGGTACTTGTATCTAACAACCTAAAGGATATTTCTTTAGAGGACTTGAATCATATTTTAGATTTAAGCAATCCTGATGAAGATTTTTTCAAATCTTTGTTTGATATAGAATGTGCGGGTGACACCAAAGGGCCTTTAGAATACTGGAAAGTCTGGTTAGCACTTCTTACAAGGCTAATTAGGATCAATCCTATGTTTTTATCATTCCAGTTATGTATTTCCATCTTTTTAGATGGGAGCACATGAAAACTCCCAAAGATTTAAAAATATAATGGGTTGAGAGAAGACCTGTCTCTAGGAAAACCAATTTTCAATGTCCATTTTTGTGTGATGAGGGGTTTTTATCAAAATATATTCCCAAGGAATCATATGTGTTGTATGATAAATCATCCATCGACACAAGTGCTTGTTATTTCCCACAAAATAGATGAGTTGGAGAAAAGGATTAATTTCCTAGAGAAAAAGCAAGTAGAGACCATTCCTTCGCAACCAGTTTCAGAACTAGGGTCATCTTCAGGGAAAATGAAAGGTGAACCACAACCTCAACCTCCAATCATTATCTCAGATGGAGAAGAGGACCAATCATTGTCTACTTGTGGTTTAAGGGCATTAACTTCCTCCGCTTAGGAAAATAGGGGAGGTTTGCTATTAGGTATTCCAACTACTTAATGCATCATGTTTCTCAGGTAGAGCATGAATTTTTTGGCCCTAAAAAATTCCTTCTCTAAAATAAAATCCACCTTTCACAAGGAAATGGGAGGATGGGTCAAGTTTGAGGCCTCGCAATATGCTTAGTCAACAACATGTAGTACCTACCTCTCCAACCACCTGTGTCCCCTCTCAACATTCTCCCAAAGATGTTGACCCTTCACAAAGGGAAAGGAAAGACAACATTCTTCATAGGAGGTTTGGATCTTTTAGATTGGGTGTCATCATAATAGAATAAAGTTGAACTAGAGAAAATCATGAGTCATCCTAGAATGACTCTGAGGCATCGATGGATATGGAAATGTCTAGGGACCTCGGTAGGGTCAACTATTTTTGAGCTCAAGGCTCAAGTAAGTTTCTACCGAGGAAGAAAAACTTCTAAACAAGCTTCCTTGTTGGGAGGAAACTATGAAGTAGGGCTAAAGAATGCCTAGATGTTGTCTTCCTTTCATTATTTCTCTCTCGGCATATGTATATATTTATTTTTCATGGGCAGGGGCCCCTATAGAACCCCATTTTGTTCCTTATTCAAAATGCAAGAAACATAGCAATATCAATCATTTACATGCTTATCCAAATGTATGTTAATTTCATCAAAGTAAATATGGCATTACTGCATTCTTCCATTTTTCAATTGAAATAAAGGAACAATAAAATTCAGAGAAATAATTACATCCCATGTAATAGAAGTATTATTTTAAAGTATCATTTTTAAAAAGGATGGATATGAAAAGAGAATATAGTTCAAGGAACAATTTTCTAAGCATGTTCATCACCCTTTGCATCTGCATTTTCTTCTTCTTCAACATCTACTTCTGTATCTTATTCCTTCGGTAGCCTTGCCACATATGCATCAGACCTTTTGAATTACTCGTTAACTTCATCCTCATTTGATTTTGTATGATGCTAGAAAATCAATTCCTACCTAGATATTGCATCAATGTAATGGCCCATTTTCTACTTTTATTACAGTGTTCTTTCCTTTAACTCTACAATTCTATTCTCAATATTGCTCATAGTCTTAATGCTTTGATAGGAAAAATCATTCCTTAGAATATTATTTTCAAAAGAGTCAAGTAAGAAATCAATATTCATGTCCCCATAATTCTTCTTAAAATTATCAATAACCATATCATCCAACTTTAAGTCAACAAAGATCGTAGAGTGTCATCAACCAAGTTTCTTTTGATTTCAATATTTTCTTTGATTCCATTTAAGGTATCGAATCTGATTTTTGACAGCTCTTCAAGGGCATGTTGGATTACTTTAAATTCAACTGGTACAATGTCCTCCTCCTCAACCAACTCATCACTGATTTGGGTAATGTGGTCTAACTTAGGAAGAATACCTTCAAAATAGAAGATCTCATTGTCACATTGTTTAACTATCTCGTCAATTTCACTGAGTCTATTTTTGAGATCTTCATACCTTGACCTGGCCTCTGTAATTGCTTCTTTTCCTCTTTCAATTAACTTTTCCATCCACACGTCCACTTCCCGGACCTTCTTGACATCATTGTTTACCTTATTCATTCCTTCAAGGGTGTTTATATAGGCACTTTCTTGCGTTTGACTAGTCTGCCCTGTCAATTGTTGCAAACAAGAACTCAAGGCCTTAACTTTCTCCTTTAGTTGCCTTTTTGTCATCCCATCTTCATCAACTTTTTGTAGAAGATCATTCACTACCTCAGACACTCCTTGCTTTAATTGTTCCCTTGAAGGTTTTCCCAAGGGAATAATATGAATATTATAGTCATAAAATATTATGTCTTCTCTTGTTTTACCCTGAAAAGGGGTTGTTATTTCCAAGGTCCTCACTCTAGATGAATCATTGTGGGATTTTGTGATGGTCCTAGCCATTTTTGATGCTCTTAATACATTTGGAAAATAAAAAAGTAGTAAGGTTAACTGCTTGCATAGGAGGACCTCTTTTTCTTCATTTGAAATTAACTCACTGATCCATCCCTTTTCCAAACTTGTTCTAGCTTTTGTCTCTTGTGATTCTGTTGGAGTTTCTCAGGAACAACTATCATTTATTTGGATAATTATTGTTCATTTTAAACCAATGATTGTGTTTGTTCTTGATTACTTATTTCGATGGTCCCTATGCCAATCTCACCTTGTGTTACTAATTCTTTTGGATGCTCTTTTTCATGGTCTGGAACTTCAGATTGATCATTTTTCCTTGAATTGTATCAAAATTCAGGGGAAACTCCTTCCTTACTTCTCTAGTTAAAGCCATAGTGGATTCAATTTCTTCTCCAACACTTTCTTGTACCAAAATTTGGGTTGTGGTCTCTCTCTCTCCCAAAGTATGCTGAGTTGCCACCTTACCCTTTTCATGCTCTAATGATGTATCTGGAAATGCCATGGTAGGTTGTTCCTCTGGAAACAACTCTACATTTCCCATTAAGGGTTGTAAATCCTCACCAGTAATGATTTCTTCATCAACAATTGCATCTTGTGTTATTTTTTTTTGTTTAAAAACATATTTTCCCTCATGAGGAAGGTCATCAGTCTTGGTCACCTTAGTAGAATAGAATATAACCTCTTCTACTAATAACTCAATATTAATATATTTTTCAACAAACGACTCTGGTTTACCTAATTCCAAAACCATTTGTCTTGGGGAAAGTAATTC
This sequence comes from Taxus wallichiana var. yunnanensis, assembly GCA_018340775.1. Lineage (NCBI taxonomy): Eukaryota > Viridiplantae > Streptophyta > Pinopsida > Cupressales > Taxaceae > Taxus > Taxus wallichiana. Next base: position 170,518,063 of record CM031244.1, read on the forward strand.
AGTTTCCTGGATCCCCACTTTAGTAGTTGGTACATGAATATATTTTTCCAATTCTTTGCTTGCTTGAATGCTACCCATTGGTGTCAATATTGGTTCATCTACAGATAAATTAAGTGCATCCAACATGGAAAATCCTTCACCAACATCAACATCAATTACATCAGTTTGGAACTTTACAAATTTGTGCATTATTTTGACTGGAGGTACATTTATATCCTTGGCAAGCAAATTTTCAGAGATTTTCATACTTGGGGTAATAAATTGATTGTCTACTAGATTAACTGTAGTACTTCCTTGGGAAACTAGAATCTAAGTGCATTCCATTTTTTTTTCCACAAAGGACAGAGGTGGGATCAGAGGATCTGATTTCTCCACACGTGGTAGTGATGCATCATGTTGCTTTTGGAAAGTATCACTCTTCTCAGACTCTGGGGGATCAATTACCACATCCCGGTGCTTGAAATTTTTAGGCGTATGGGCACCTACTCTTACCAATACTAGCTGGTGAATAACCTTGTGTTTTTTGTGTGTCCTCTCAAACCTTTTTAAATCTAGTACTACTCTTCTTTCATCCTTGTGTGTCTTAGACTGAATATGGCCATTTGCAATGGCTCAACTCATTAACTTTTTAGTACTATGTTGCTTTGGTGAAACACTTGGATGGACCACATGTGATGCCAAACCTTTCCCCTTTTCCTGAATTGGCACTGCAAAAGTAATGGGGGCATTATCCATAGACTTTAAAAGCATATCTTCAGTCTTTTGCATGAGAAATGACATAGAAGTGCCAGTTTTGCTAGTGGCTGATGTCCACTCATCAATGAATTGAAGTAGGCCTTTTGGATGGAAATTGAGGGGCCTTTCCTCCCAGTGGGTCCATTCTATCTGTGTCCTCCCTTAGGGGTGGAATATCCTCACTCAGGTTTCCCAAACTTCTGAAGTTGTTTAGGATTTTTGTATTCTAGATTGAAAGATCAATGTTCTTTTGGGCCAACTAGTTTACATTCCTCCTCATTACATCAAATATTCTTAAATAAGGATCATTAGATTCTACCACATTCCAATCTGGAAGAGATACAGGCGATCCCCCACCTTCTGATCAATATAGAACCTGCTCACTATGTGTGGATCATCCACAATCCCTCTGGGATAACCACAATTTTGTAGTCTATTATCTGTGACAGAGTCATTCTAGAAAAATCCTTAATCTGACTTCTTCCTCATCCCTACAGTTCATCTAGTAATCCTCAAAATGGGGCTCATGCTCAAATGTATTTGCAATGTTGTTAAACACCCATCTAATGTCATAATTAGGCCTTTCCTCAAACTTCTCCATGTCAAATTTCTTCATTTCATCTCCAATCAATCTAGCCTTTATGATGGAAGGGCATGAATACCTTCCAATTCTAATTGGGAATTTGATATTTGTTTTATGCCTTCCGAGAAATCAACTTGTGTACAGGTGTCAATTGCCTTGCCAACTCACATAAAACTAGTTTATCATCAACATATCTGGGCAACTTACAAGGCCTACCTTCAAAGCCACTAACTCTTATGTATGTAAACTTTTTATATTGAATAAAGTAGCACCCATACATAGAAATTACATGTCTAACATGTTCATACATCCTATATTGTCCCCACCCTATCTTGAAAAGATAAATGGTTGGGGAAAATAAAGCATCATTAACTAACCTTACATTCCCACTCTAGTTAAACAACTATAACTGAGGAAAAATCTCATGCATTTGACATTGCTTGAAGTCAGCACATGGTGACAGACCTGGGAAACGTTTGTGCCCTACAACATTATAAATGAGATATGTCATCATATAAAATTCAAGGTCTACAGTATCTCCCATCTCAATTTTTGCTGCTAGAGTGACCATGTGATCATGGAGTGCTTCCGTAATAAAGGTGGCCCAGAAAATGCTCCCTTTTCTCTCCAGAATAATCCACATGTATGTAGTCATCCATTCTTTGAATTCATTTGTAGTTTCTAAACCTACCATTCGACTTAGCAACATAATGACATCTTCAACCTCCTCAACAAACTATGCCCTAACTAGATTTTTAGGGATTCTAGTCATTGTCTTCTTCGTAATAAGCCATTTTGTATTTATCATCTTGACATAGTCATTTTTTTATAATCTTGCAAAGATAATTTGATAGAAATGGTGATTGGGTTGGTGATTATAGGAAACTTTAGCATTATTCAAATGGCTGCAAGCGTCAATGTCAAAACTGCATCTCCGCTCCCATCTAATACTTCCCTCTTTTCGAGATAATAATTCATAGCACAATGCCAAACTAATTCCGGGCAATGAACAAAGCGCGGGATGGCACCAACTAGAGAAATGCAGCTTTCATGAATTGCTTTTAAGGATTCGCTCTTATGGGGACTATTTAACCTCTAGAGGAAGTCATCTAGATCAATGCCCATTAAGTCTATGTCTATAGTCTTGTCCAAATCACTAATGACCCCTAACACAACTAAGAACAAAGATGCATAGTCTTCATCCTTCAAAAACCCTAACTTTCCTTTAAACCAACAATCCACTGAAAGAGAAATATAGGAGTTTCTAAGATCTTACAAGTCAATCCACAAGTTCTTGAGCAATTTAAACCCAAATCAACAACTTTTTAAGTCCTCAGGTTCACAATTTGAGCTCCACAACTAATGATGTGATAATTCTTCATGAAAATCACAAAGGTAGCAATAAAAATCAAGCCAATTAGTAAATAAAGATGAAAGCATTCATAAGCTTTAAAATTTCCTTGATTTGCATGGAAACATTAATGGCGGTAGAAATAAATGTAATGTATCATGACCATTCAATCCATCGTTCACAATTTTAAAAATGAGCCATCCACGTGGAATGAAGATTTTTCATTATCACGGGATCAGGGGAACCTTTTGTATATTTGTAGCATTAGATAATTTACATATTTGGAAAACTTGACCCACCCATCCACCTTTTATTTTTCAATATTGGCTCAACACATGGTCACAATTGAGTGATAACAAGGCTATGATGCTTTTTTACCTCACTTCCTTTTCAAACAAAAAATGCTTGAGTTTCTGGCAACCCGCATCTCCGCCTTTTGCATTTAAGTAGCTGAGGTGCAGAATCACAGCACCCGGATGTTGATCATATTTCTAGGTTAATCACTCTAGCATCCAATGTGATTGCACAACATGGAATCCTTTCTCCAAGTGTGGGACTTGTAAAAATGAGAAAGGATTCTCCAGAGAAGGCTGGTTCCTATTCCTCTGTTCAGATGCACACAAAAATGTAGAGGGTTTACTCAAAACCTAATCTAATCTTGCCAAGGAGACAGGGTAAGAAGATGCATAAAAATAAACCTAAGCTAATAGAGGTGATGCACCAAGGAATGAAGAACACCTATCTTTCCAATAAACATAGACCATTCAAATGTGATGCAAGATCATGCACAGATAACAAAATTTGTAGTGAAAGACTAGGAGGATGCAAATGAACACAGAGAGGGTTGAGAATCATCCACAGACATGCATTACTTGCTCCAAAGATTGATACAATACACTACAAAATGCCAAGAGGCAGAGTCGCATTACAGTTTCAAATGGGAGGTTCGAACTCCACAAATTCTCCTACCGAAGAGAAGAAGGGAGGGGAAAAACAGGAAAGTTTGACCTTTAGAAAGAAGCCCCTCCTTACAATATATAGGAAGAATGAGAGAGGGAAGAGAGAGGAAATCCAGATCTACCCCAACCACTTCTAGGTTGCATTTAACTCATCTCATTATGGCAGAAGTGGTGAATCCTGGCAAAATGGCGGACTGTCTAGCAGAAATGGTGAACTGTCTGTTGTATTAAAGCTGGTTGTTGAAACGTCACTTCTGTCTATTATTATGTGCCAGAGGCATTTCTCAATTTTCTCACTCCAAACTGAACCAAAATGTAATAATTTCGCCATCTTTCCATTGATATAAAGAACGTGAAAATCCGAGCTCTGGATCGAAAGTTATGGTGATCTGAAGATTTAGGGCAAAAACAGGCCAAAATAGATCGGCGGGAAAATATTTGAATTTTTCCCACGCTCTGCCACTTGGATGACACGTGTCGGGTGCTGATTGGCCACGCAATTCTCTCTTCTTCCCTTTCCGCGGGTTTTCCTTGAAAATTTTGACTTTTCTTACACTTTGGAAAAATTTCATTTTCCCCGCGCCCCGCCACTTGGGACACGTGGCATCGTTTGGTTCGTTGACAGGGGCGCGGGGAAAACCTTTACCTTTTAGTTTTGGGCCAAAACTTTGCTAAGTTTCCAAAACTCTCCCCGAGCTCCAAACTCCCCTACCACGTGGCACGATTTCATTAGACGCGGGCCCTCCTTGTCTCTGTTTGCGGCCCTTTCACCTTTTCGCGTCCCACGCGTCCCTCGCGTACCTTTGGCCCGGATGTCCCAAACTATCTGGGACAAAAATCTCGAACCACCCGATTCGGGCTTCCTTGCTCCTCTTTGCGGTGAAGACACGTGGTGAGATTCCATTGGCTCTCGGCTCTTTCAGCTTTTCGCGTCCCACACGTATTTTATGTCCTGTGTCCTGATGAAAGTTCCCTGTTTCTACCGATCCGTGTGGTTCGCGTCCTCCACGTACCTTTGTCCCAACTATCCCGAACTGTCTGGGACAAATTTCTCTCGAACCGCCCGAAATGGGCTGACTGTTTGCTCTCGGCCGCTTCACCTTTTTGCGTCCTTCGCGTACTCATGGCCCAGATGTCCCAGACTTCCTGCACAACAGTTAGTCAATTTTTTCACCTTCAACCGGTTCGCCCTTTCGCGTCCCCACGGCCCGAATGTCCCTTTGCTGGGCGGACCATCTGGCGGTTTTTCGGCCGATTCGGGCCCCGACGTCCCAACTATCCCTAGTGCTGCCTTAGTTGATTTTCTCTATATTTCGGCCTCAAGCCTGGCTCTTTGCAACTTTTTCACATACTTTTAAAACGTTGGGTTTTCTTCTTGGACAGGAGGGTTAGAAAGAAACCGAGGGGACCCCAAAACATGATTTCAGGCCTTGAATCATTCTACTTGCTCGGGATTGACAATCTGATGCATGTTATCAAAATTACCTTGGGGGAAATTTTGGATAATGATTTGGCGACTTTTCGGGGTCACCTACCTGCTAGGTAGAAGATCAGTGGCCTTTTAACAATCCATTGGGCATGGAGTAATAACCTGAAACCAACCTGATCTCTGATCCCGATCCTGATACCGCAACTCATTCTTTGAGAGTGCTCTGAACTGTAGAAATTCAACCTGAGAGTGAAAAAACCTATGCCAAAGCACTTAGGGAAAAAGAAACCTAACTACAACAAGACAATGTGCATACACACTTAGAGGAATTGAAATCTAGGCTAATATTTACAAGGGTAAACCTTTTCCTTTTTAGTAGCAATGTTTAAGATAGATTCTGTTAACTAGAATCGGGAGTTCTTCTCCATCCAATGTAGACAATTGGAAGGCATTACCACTTTTACATCTCGTGACCATGTAGGGGCCACTCCAAATGGCATCAAACTTGGAATGCCTTCCAGGTTTCACCCGATCTGCATCCCATTTCAGAACTAGGTCCCCCTCCTAGAAGGTCCTTGCTCCTGCCTTCTTGTCAAACCATCTTTTTACTAAGGTCTGATCCTTTTTAATCATCAGAATTGCATGTTCTCTTATTTCTTCCAATTCCATCAACTCTGCATACCTGGCCTCCATTGGTTTGAACTCAGACAACTCCAACTACTTCATGAGCTCCAATGCTAGAAATTCTAATGATATAGGCAATACTGCCTCTTTCCCATAGACCAATTTGTAGGGAGAACTACCTGTAGACCTCTTTGGTGTTATCCTGTCAGCCCATAATGCTGATTTTAGCTTGGTATGCCATGTCCTTTGGTTTTCATCCAGAGTTCTTCTGATGATCCTTAGCAACTTTTTGTTCGTGGACTCTGCCTGTCCATTACCCTGTGGGTAATAATTTGAAGAGGTGCTTAAATAGATTCCATTCTTGACAGCCCATTCTGTAATCTTGGAACCTATGAATGCTAATGCATTATCTGATATGATAGTGGCCGGCACACCGAACCTGGTCACTATTTCTTCATAAAAGTCTAGTATGTTAGACTCACTTGCCTCTTTGAGCACTACTGCTTCGGTCCACTTGGTGAAATAGTCCATCGCCGTGAGAATCCACTTGTGGCCTTGGCTTGAGTTTGGGTTGATGACCCCGACGAAGTCCAATCCCCATTGCATAAATGGTTGGTCAACCAAAATTGGGTGCAATGGAAGCGCTGCTAGTCTTTCCTTTCTCGTGAAGAGCACACATTTCTTGCACTTTCTTATCCATGTATAACAGTCACTGAACACTGTGGGCCAATAATACCCTGCCTTCATTATCTTAAGAGTTGTTACTCATGGGGTGAAATGTCCTCCGGAATCTCCATCGTGAAAATCTCGTAACACCCTCTCAATTTGACCTGTCCCAATGCACCTCAGTAGAACTCCATTGATGTCTTTCTTAAACAAAACACCATCAACAAACACATATGGAATGGCTTGTAATCTAAAGTATCTCCTCTTCGCTTTGCTCATTTCTGGAGGGCATAGGCCTGTCTGTAGGAAGTGTATCATATTTTGAGTCCAACAGGGAGTGGGCACATCATCATTTTCCTATTCTTGACCATCTTGTAGTACCAAGATAGCCTCTTTTCCATTACCTGCTTCAACTTGCTGACTCAAGGCTAGTTGTTCGCATAGTCCCTTCCCACGTACTAGTTTGGTGACCTTAATCTCGATGTCATATTCCATGACACGAGTTATCCATCCTACACGTTTCTCATTCAGATCCTTGTTTAGAAGGAAGTCCTTGACTCCCGCATGGGAGACCAATAATTGGATCTTGTTGTTTGAGACTAGGTGCTTGAATTTATTTAAACTCCTGATCACTGCAAGTACATGCTTTTCAATGAAAGAGTACCTAGTTTTGTATACCTCCAAGCCTTGACTGAAGAAAGAAACTATTTGTTCTAATCCTTCTTTGTTTTGTTGTGCCAGGATTGCAGAAATTGTGTCTCCACCACCAAAGGCGTATAGCATGAAACCCTTGGAGAAGTTTGGATTGACGAGAGTGGGAGCTTGAGATATAGCCTCTTTTATTGCCTCAAAACTTGCCTTGCCTTCAGATGTCCACTTAAATGCCATGCTCTTTTTTAACATCAACGTTATTGGCTTTACGAGAGTTGCAAAGTTTGGAACAAACCTGCGGACAAAATTGATCCTTCCCAAGAAGCTTTGAAGAGCCTTCTTGTGACTTGGCAATGGCAACACTTGAATTGCTTCAACTCTTTCTGGGTCAATCATCAATCCCTCCTTTGAAACAATATGGCCTAGAAGTTTCCCCTCATGAGCCAGGAATATGCATTTTTTGGGATTCAATGATACCCCAAATCTTCTACACCTCTGAAATACCTGCCTTAGATGAAAGAGGTGATCCACTGCATTTTTGGAGAATACAGTGATGTCATCAAGATATATCAAAACTATTTTATTGATCAACCCCTTGAATGCCATATCCATTTCCCTTTGGAAAGTGGCTCCAGCATTTGATAGGCCAAATGGCATCTTCTTGTAGGCATATGTGCCCCATTTGGTGGTGAAGGCTGTCTTGAACTGGTCTTCCTCCTTCACCATAATCTGATTGTAGCCTGAGTAGCCATCAAGTAGTGAAAACCTCTCGGAGCCAGCCACAACTTGCAAGATTTGCTCCATGGAAGGGAGTGGGTAATGGTCCTTGAGAGAGGCTCTATTCAAGTCTCTGAAGTCAACACACAATCTGATCTCCCCACTCTTCTTTCTGACTGGAACTAAGTTGGCAACCCAACTAGAATGCTTGATTGGGAATATGATCCTTGACTCAATCAGCTTGTCCAATTCTTTTCTCATGAGAGGCTCCATGTGTGGGTTGACTGGTCTTTGTTTCTACCTGATAGGCTTAGTATTCGGATCCAATTCAATGGTATGCTGAGCTAAGTTGGGATTGAAACCTTTCAAGTCTTCATAGCTCTTAGCAAACACATCAGGGAATTCTTGGCACAGTTGTATGAACTCATACCTTTCTTGTTCATTGTCATCTTTCCAATTTGCAATGGTTTGTTCTCTTCCACCAAGATGGATACCGAATCCTCTCTTGACCGAATGTTTTCTTTCTCCTTCCTAAACTGATCATTGGGATTAAAAATGGACTCCAAAGTGATAAGTCCTTGGGCAGCTTGTTAGTTCTCAGCACCACCGGTCACCATACCATGCTGTTCCAATTTTTCTTGATTCTTAGCTGAGAACTCAGCTTCTTCTTGTAAGAAATGGATGATTTGCTGGTCATTCTCAAACACTTGCCAACTGACATTGTTATTTGGCACCCAAGGCCTCACAATCACATGGATGTTTGGCTATACCTTGTCTTGTTGAATGCTTTCCACAATGTCAAAGCGCCCTATTGCTACAAGCTCGTTGTTAGCAACCCGATTCTCTTTCCTAGGAATGGATCTGATGCCAAAACCCTCAAAATCTTCCATGAGGTCCCACACCCTGTTCTTGTAGCATTTGAGTAGATCATTCTTGGCAGCATGTTGTCCCTTGACCTGATTTACAATCAATTCACTGTCCCCAAAGACTTGCAAGTTCTTTATTTTCTTCTTGATTGCCCAATGCATCCCTTGCACCAAGGCTTCATATTTAGCAGTGTTATTGGAGCATGTAAACTGAAATCTAAAAGCTGAATAGTACTTTACTCCTCGAGGTGAAACAAGCATGGCTCCACCTCCTACACCTTGTCTACTCCTTGATCCATCAAAAAACAGCTGCCATACCTCATTGTCATCCTTGTGGTTTGGCTTGGTGATGCTAGGAATAGGTTGATTTTCTTCATGTATACAATAGACTCCTAGCTCAGATTCTTCTATTTCTTGATAAGGATCAAAAGCATGCACCTTGCTTGCCCATTCATCAAGAGTTAGATCCGGGATGCTCCCAACCTTAGTGTCAGCTTCATCAGTGCTTGGGTGATCTTCTTGATCAAATGCTGAGCAATTGGCATTAATCTGACTTGGAGTGTAAGGCTCAATATGGAAGTTTGCAATAGGTTCTGACCTGATTGTAGCTTTGGTTCCATACCTCGTTCTGAACAACATGTGTGACCAATCAGTAGAAAGATAGCCTCCAATTTTGGCTGTGAAATCTCTTGACAAACATAGGGCAAAGAGTGGTGGAAGGTCTATAACCGATACATCTTGTAAAACAACAACATTTGGACATGCATGCAAGGTAAGACTCAAGTTTTTAATCACTCCAACTATTGCTACTGCTGTCCCATCTAGCTGCACTACCCCTTTGGATATTGTTTCATACTGGAGCCCTAGCTGATCAGCTATTTGTTTAGGCATTACTGAGCTACTTGCCCCGGAGTCTATCATGCAATTGTGCACTAGCTGATTTCCAATGATCAATGAAACATAGAAAGGAGGGGGTTTCAACATTTTACCTTGCTATCCTCCATGATTTCCCTCAAGCTGGGCAGCATTTGTAAGCACTTTGTCTTGCATCTGAACTTGCTGATTCGAAGTTGGCCAGTCCTTCATGGCAGCTTGCAGCAGATCTCTTTGGCCTGGGATGGATAGGGATTCCCACATTGATATATTGACATTTGTCTTCTTCATCTGATCAATGATACTGAATGGTGATGAAGGGTCTCTTTGCTGTCCCTTTTCTTGTACATTCACTCCTTGCACGTGGGCAGCAATAACTGGTATTTGAGTTGGCCTAGGGGTTTTCTTGGCTGCCCTTGTGCATTTGAAATTGGATTTTGCTTGCCAACCATTTGTGGAACCATGGAAGGTTGTGGATTGGTTGGGGCTAATGGCTGTTCTTCACCCAAATTCCTCCTTTTTGACCTTGTGTTGGCTGCAACACCTTGAGAAACTGCCTGGTTCATGCCACAAAATCCCTCGCTTGCCAATTTACCAATGTGGTGTCATTTGGGGCTGATTACGTTGTTGGAATGTTTCTTGTTGTTGGCTATTTCCTTGACTGCCCTCACCCTCCACACCAGTAGTTGTCACCATTAATGCTTGATTGAAAGCACCATTGAAGCACATGGATTGGTTATGAGGCTCATTGCATGGAAAACACCAATCATACTCTTGGGCAATGTTGTTTTGTGTTGGCACCAATGCCTTAGAGGCAGATATGGCATTTGGATTATAGGGCTGGAATGGTCTATTGGTAGGAGGCCTTGTTTGATTTATATTTGCAGCTGGATTAGGAGGCCTTTGTGGTTGGTATGGCTGCCTATTAGGCTGAGCTTGGGGTTGATAAGAAGGTCTAAAACCTTGGGCCTGCTGCCTTTTGAGAGTAACCAGCTCATTACCTAGGTTTTGCAATTACTTCATGACTTCTTGAAGCTCATTTGGGGCACTTGGAGATGAAGTGGAAGCTTCATTTGAACTCTGATTTCTAGGAGTGGGAGAAGGAGCCAAATTAGGTGCTTGATTGGTGTTAGGACTCTCTAAACTTGGAAACAATGGCATGGGAGGTCTAGGGGCAAGTTTGCCAACTTAGATCAAACAATTTTAAGCCCTAATGGCAATGCTATAAGCCATAGGGAAAGTTATGCCTCCCATGGACTGAATCAACATAGAAATATCAGAATTTAGAGCTTTGAGATAGTAGAGAAAATCACCTTTTCTTTGTTGGCTCTGATCGCCATCGGAATTCTCTCCCAAGTCTTTGGAATCGAAGTTGAAATCGGTCATTTGTTCATTGGGAGCTCTCTTGATGGTTGTCACTGCTCCAAAAGAGACAAGTCGTCTCCCTTTCCTCCAAATTGCTCATGAAGTGCTATACACATGCCTGATTCTAATTTGTGATAGAACCAGCTCCAAGGCTCCTAAACCATTGCAATGCTTTACCCTTGAATGAAGATGCCAAGAACTTGATGTACCACTTGCATTTCATTGATTTCATGGATTGCACAAAGGTTGGCAATGTCTTTAACATGATCACCTGGAGTAGTCTAATTTTCTCCAGTGAAGTAGGGAATGTTCTTCAAGGCTGCAATGGGAATTGGATGTTGTGCATTGAGGGCCAGTGGGCTGCTACCTGTGAAGTTGACATAGGGGTTGTTTTGTGCCATTCTAATTGGTCTTAAAACCCTTGTTGACTGAATGAAAGGCCTACCAGGTGGAGGAGTTGAGAGAGTTCTGTTTGGTGGAGATGGAGACCTTTGAATCCTTCTTCCTCTTTGCCTTCTTCTTGGAGATAATTGCAGGTATTCAAACAAAGCACCTCTTCTTCTCCAACTCTTGACCTTGTGGTGACTCTTCTCATGAGTTTTCAGGCCTGCACTATTGAAACCAGTTGATTCTTCCCCTTGGAGTCGCCAGATATGCAAATAATAGCTCTTTTTCAAGCAAGAAAATTGTAGCAGATGCACATCAACTTTTCTGCAATAAAATGAGACCTCTAGTGTCCCACCGGGCGTGCAAAACTATTGGTGCAGATGCACGGTGGCTTAAAATTTTCTGTTGATAATGAGACACCTCTGAAAGTTGAAATAATCTAACCTCAGTGTCCCACCGGGCATGCCAAAACTGTTGATGCAGAATCACAGCACCCCTAGATGTTGATCAGGTTTCTAGGTTGATCACTCTAGCATCCAGTGTGATTGCACAACATGGAATCCTTTCTCCAAGTGTGGGACTTGTAAAAATGAGAAAGGATTCTCCAGAGAAGGCTGGTTCCTATTCCTCTATTCAGATGCACATGAAAAATGCAGAGAGTTTACTCAAAACCTAATCTAATCTTGCCAAGGAGACAAGGTAAGAAGATGCATAAAAATAAACCTAAGCTAACAGAGGTGATGCACCGAGGAATGAAGAACACCTATCTTGCCAATAAACATAGACCATTCAAATGTGATGCAAGATCATGCACAGATAACAAAATTTGCAGTGAAAGACCAGGAGGATGCAAATGAACACAGAGAGGGTTGAGAATCATCCACAGACATGCATTACTTGCTCCAAAGATTGATACAATACACTACAAAATGCCAAGAGGTAGAGTCACATTACAGTTTCAAATGGGAGGTTCAAACTCCACAAATTCTCCTACCGAAGAGAAGAAGGGAGGGGCAAAACAGAAAGTTCGACCTTTAGAAAGAAGCCCCTCCTTACAATATATAGGAAGAATGAGAGAGGGAAGAGAGAGGAAATCTAGATCTACCCCAACCACTTCTAGGTTGCATTTAACTCATCTCATTATGGCGAAGCATAACAAATCCTGGCAAAATGGCGGGATGCTAGCGAAACGGTGAACCTGTCTGTTGTATTAAAGTTGGTTGTTGAAACGTCACTTCTGTCTATTATTACGTGTCAGAGGCATTTCTCAATTTTCTCACTCCAAACTGAACCAAAATGTAATATTGACCCCGGAATCGTGTAGAGAATTTCACCAGATTTCCATTGATATAAAGAACGTGAAAATCCGAGCTTTGGATCGAAAGTTATGGCGATCTGAAGATTTAGGGAAAAATAAGCCAAAACGGATCGGCGGGAAAATATTTGAGTTTTTCCCACATTTGTACCACTTGGATGACACGTGTCGGGTGCTGATTAACCACGCAATTCTCTCTTCTTCCCTTTCCTCAGATTTTTCTTGAAAATTTTGAATTTTCTTACACTTTGGAAAAAAATTCATTTTCCCCCAGCACCCCGCCACTTGGGACACGTGGCATCGTTTGGTTCGTTGATGACAGGACATGGGGAAAACCTTTACCTTTTAGTTTTTGGCCAAAATTGTGCTAAGTTTCCAAAACTCTCCCCAAGCTCTGAACTCCCCTGCCACGTGGCACAATTTCATTGGACGCGGGCCCTCCTTGTCTCTGTTTACGACCCTTTCACCTTTTCACGCCCCACGCGTCCCTCGTGTACCTTTGGCCCGGATGTCCCAAACTGTCTGGGAAAAATTTCTCCGAACCACCCATTCGGGCTTCCTTGTCCCTCTTTGCGGTGAAGACACGTGGCGAGATTCCATTGACTCTCGGCTCTTTTGGCTTTTCGCCTCCCACGCGTACTTTTGTCCCGGGTGTCCCAAACGAAAGTTCCTTGTTTCGGCCAATCCGAGTGGTTCGCATCCTCCGCGTACCTTTGTCCCAACTGTCCCGGACTATCTGGGACAAATTTCTCTGAACCACCCAAAATGGGCTGACTGTTTGCTCTCAGCCACTTCACCTTTTTGCGTCCTTCGCGTACTCACGGCCCAGATGTCCCAGACTGCCTGCACAATAGTTAGTCATTTTTTTCACCTTTGGCCGATTCGCCCTTTCACATCCCGCGCGTCCCCATGGCCGGATGTCCCCTCTTCTTGAGAACGTCTGGCGGTTTTTCGGCCGATTCGGGCCCCGACGTCCCAACTGTCCCTAGTGCTACCTTAGTCGATTTTCTCTATATTTCAGCCTCAAGCCTGGCTCTTTGCAACTTACTTTTAAAATGTTGGGTTTTCTTCTTGGACAGGAGGGTTAGAAAGAAACCAAGGGGACCCCCAAAACATGATTTCAGGCCTTGAATCATTCTACTTGCTCGGGACTGACAATCTGATGCATGTTATCAAAATTACCTTCGGGGAATTTTGGATAACAAGATAGCCACATGTCCATGGAGGGTTTCAAGAACCTTTTACACCTTCACTCCCTTCCTCTTAAATGCGTAAAGCTACCAATATGTACCACCTCCCCACATCCACTCCAATTGTGACACATGTACACTCCTTGACACCAATTGAGAAATTAGTTACGTTACCTTTTGATTTGCAAATATTTGGAGAACATTTATCAAGTGATAGGTCAAATTTCTCACTTTGTGAATGCGAGAGAAAATAACGAGTTTACAAATTTGACCCACCACACCGCAATTAATTGGGAACTTCCACATATCAATAAGAAATGGGAGAGAAAATTCAAATAAAAAGACAAGACCCAGAAGTAATTTACAACAAGTACTTCCTCTAACTCCAAAACTTAAAAGACAATGTCTTCCCCATAAGACACCACTAGATAACACATATTCATACATGATCCTTGACCGGAAAAGAGGAAATACTAAACTATACACAGAAAAACCACAAATTTGACTCGCACCTCAATAGGGAAAGCAAAGATGGAAAATCTTAACTCGAATAAGGGCAGATTAATTCGAGCACCAAAACCATGGATACTCACTCTTGAAATACCTCATTTTACAATCTATAGCTCTATGTCCATACTCATTGCAAGAAAAACAATAACCATAAAACAAATTTGCATACCTTCTTGCATTTTAATATTAACCTTACTTGAACTAGCATCCTCATTTTGATCCTTAGGACATGTATAGACACCTCCATAGCTCTTCTTGATGTCTCCAATGAAACCAAGACTTGTCCTATCACCAAGAGCTTTCTAAGTATCCAAGAGATCATCTATATCCTTAGAAATCTTCTCAAATATCTCATAGGATTTCAACTTATTAGATACCTGCTCCAAATCATCCTTCAAAGACCTTATTTTTGATTCATACCTAATGGATTCATCCTCTTTTAATTTTAGGGCTTCTATCTCTTCCTTGAGCTTGACACACTCTTCTTCATTGGTATTGAGAGTTTTTGTCATAGATTCAAATTGAATCACATGATCTTTGATGATTTATTCATATCCCTTGATTAATGACTTCAAATTGATGTCATCCTTTATAAGGAGCACTAACTCTTCTTGTAGGTATACCCAAGATTCTACATAGTCAACATGATCATGCATACAAACCTCACATGTCTTTTTCTTCAATTTATCATACTCATCTTCACTTTTCTTCAAATTTGTAATTTCATCCTACAATTGAATCTTAATACTCATGATGGTTTCTTCATTATTATTGTGCATAAATCTCAGCTCTTTGTTTTCTATCCTTAATTACTTATCCATTTTATGTTCTAGTCTCACCCTAAGATTGTTAAGATTTATCCAAAGACCTTGCACCGATACCAATTTTTGCAAGAACAAACAATAGACGGGTGAATCAACGTTTCATTAAAAATTCCATTCCATTAACATTACATCCATCAATTATTCAATGCATTCATCAAACATACGTTAACATATATATTAGTCAATGAAAAATAAAATAGATAAACATACACCATGAGAGCACAAGAACACATGAACACAAGATTTAAGTGGGAAACCCTCAAGGGGAAGAAAACCCATTGAATCTATACATATATTACTCAATGAAAATGACTATTTTGAATATTACACATCACAATATATTTATTTAGTGATCAAAAACCCCATAAGAAACACCAACCCATAGTTTAGTAGGGCATCAACCCTACAAGGATCACCAACCCCTAATTTAGTAGATAAATAGCCATACAAGGAGGAACCAACCCCTAGATGAATCAACACCAACTAAAGAAATATGAAATTAATTCCATCCTTCAAATTTTTATCACATAACTAATGATGAATCTATGAATCTCACTCTTCTCCTCTATCTTCCGCAAAACACCTCTCTAGCCTCTATGCCCAAGAACCTCTTCCTTTAAGTCAATTTCACCATCCGTCTTAGCTCGTCCATACCTGATATATTTATAGAAAAAATCACCAAATTATTTCCCTCTCAACAAGGTCACAAGGACCTTCATCACCTTCCTCAAATAACCCTCTAGGTTGCATTTTTCATCCACTCTCACAACTAGCTCAAATGAGCTTTCTAATCTACCCGCATACCCTTATCTTTCTAATTTTCATTTATACCCTTATCTTGATCATAAAATATGTAGGTAAGATATCATATAGTAAAACTACTTAAATAATAAATATAATATCCTATAAAAATCATCCATAAGACCATGTAGGTCGCCACCATCACCTAGAACCATCTAAGCCTCCATTAGAACTCAAGAATCCCTAAATCACCAAATCAAGAAACTCACTATACATATAATGTTATCTACCAAAACCAACTCCATAAAACCATGGAACACACTTAGAAATGTTTTATAAGACTTCATAAACCTCAAGCAATAATGAAACAATCAACAATCATCATCTCTCATCATGAAGCCTCTCAAGAGCATGCACAACTAAGCACCCAAAAACTAGTCTTTAGTAAACATGCCTTAAATACCTCAAATATAATTAAAAACATAAGTTTTATATACCATTGGAAATATATTAATGTCAGGATCATCAAAAAATTCAAACCAAGCCATAAAATGACTTATAGCACATCAAAAACTACTCTACACCAAGACTACTCCAAACTTCCTAAAAACCAATCCTCATAAATAGGGCACACTTCACCTCCCAAAAGGTCAACCATGATATGAACCATCATATAAATAGATTAAAAATCCCATGATTCCATAAATTCTAAAGTATTCAATAGGTCTAATTGAGACTTTAGAACAAACTAAAATTTTTAAGAAACAAACATTTTTAAGTAGGACCCACCTACTGTCATAACCTATAAATTATACCAACAAAAATATGGAAGAGTCCCATACAACCTCCGATAATCATATTTTCAAAAACAATCCATTATGGGCTTGTAAAACCATTTTATTTCAAGTCCCTATTAGTCTAGGTTTTTATGAGGGTTAATAAACTTGAAAAAATTCATAACTTACCTATTAAACTACCCACCCCCAATATCTTGGGTCCACATAAAAACACACGCTCTCCAATAAGCATCATAAAGTCAAAATTTAGCCTTGGTTTCTCACCTTCACAACTTAGTTTTAGTAAAAACTCAATATCTTGCACATACCTTCAAACCAACACCTAAAATTTGGACCACACCATAATATCAACCTACCACACACTTTCCAAGTCTCAATTTTCACCACCATGTTGGAAACATTCAAAATCACTTCACCAAGACATGCTTTCTTAAGGATCGGGTCTAGATGTCTAAACATCATACTTGCACTCTGAGAAAATTTTGAGTGTCCCCACACATCATATAAATTATCCTCATGTTATATCCATTCTTGAAAATCTATTACATGATGCATTTCAACATTTCATACCTTATACTTCTCTCTAGGCCTCACAAACAAGTACTTGAAACATGTTTGTCTCACCAAATCATACCTCAACTTCACATTACAAACCTTGAACACCTACTAAAATATTTAACACAATCCATGACACCTGAGAAACATCCTCCATTCCTTTACAAGTAATCATCACACTCTAACAAGTCACTATACTGCTCTAAGGCCCATGCAACACCATGTAGTCTCAACAAGACAAGTAACCTCAATGTTCATTACACATTTTGACATCAATGAAACTCAATGAAAACACTGAAAACACCAAACTTTGACATAAATTACAACACAATTCCAACAAAGAATTAGATGTATATGTTTCTATAATGGTGTGGTCCATGGATTTTGTGGAAGGAATCAAAGTGTCCTAGTTCTTTATAGGTTTCCCTTCCTCTTCTCTCACTAAATTCTAAAATGTGGAAGGTGTCAAAGTAGTTAATTTATTTGTAGGTTGTCATTCCTATTTTATAAATTTTCAGAAGGGGCACCTTGATTCCTCTTCTCTCTTTAGTTTTGTGTTGCACTCAATACTTCAGTCTCTCCTTTCGAACAAATTAGGGACATTTATACAATAATGCCAAGTCTCCAAAGAAAACGAAGATGAGAGATACCCCCTTCAAAAGATGAACATATGTATTGTTTTAATGTTTAGAATCTCATTTACTTACTTTATGCAAGTTCAAATTTACAAACTATATATATATATATAACTACAAATTAGTTTCTATCATAGAAATTGACAACACTTTGTGTTGCAAGTTTCATCATGGAGTATGCCAACACCAACACATCATAGAACCATAGTTAAGAAAAAAAGTGTGTGTGTGCACTAAGTTATGTTTTCCCTTTAAGCGTGATATGTTTTATTACAAATCTAAAGGGGGAAGTGTAGACACTAAAATTTGGTAACTTTTCCTTTTGCAATGTCAATAATGACCATACTTTATTGCTAAGGAAAACACTCAATTTTTGAATCTAATTTCATATATCTCTATAAATATACCATGAATTTCTCATTTTACATTATTCTCTATCAATAATTTGAGAAATATTATTAAATAAAATTATTAAACAATACTTATACATCATGACATAAATTTTTGTTTTGTATCATGACCATACACTTTGTTTGGGATGTAGGGTCTCTTATTAGACAAACTGGATAGTCCTACACCTTTTATTTATATAAATATATTTTTAATGTGAATATTTTTATTGGGTCATTTCATATTCCTAGGGTAATCCTTATTAGAATATTTCACTTACAAAATACTATATAAGCAATACAATGTAACTTTTCAACTCACCTTGCACTCTTACAAGATCCTATGGTAAATATAATTCCAAAAGTACTCAAGAAGTTCCTAAATATTCCCAAATAAATTATAAATCAATTAGAACAGCCCATAATACATATTTAAATCAATAAAATAGGTAAAATATTTTATCTTCCTCCATTTCAAGCATGAAAATGTTTTAGAGTCATGTCTTAGAAAAGATCAAAATCACTACAAACATTGTCAAAATGGTTTCAAGAAACAAAGGGTTTAGTCATGTAGATGAGAAACACAATATCACACTACTACCATGATGGGTACATTATATACTATACAACTCAACTGGTATCTTTGTGTCAAGAGATATGAGGGCACTATAGAGCATTGTCTAGATTTCATTCACACTTTCGTAAGAACCTTGGAGAACTACATGAGGATTGATCATACATAGGGTAAGTAGTACTCCAAGGATAGTCCATCCTCAACACACATTATTTGATGAATGGTACTACATGTCTCTATGGTTTCCACATTGTTGTAGGTGATTACAAGTCATCTTGAGGTTATGTGAGCAAGAATGACATATGAAAAAGGTCATCTCTAGGAAATTGAATCACACATAATGTTTTAGACCATAAAAACCTAGGTTAGGACCTTATAGATCCAATCTGAGTTGTAAAATAGTTTTTCAGTCACATCCTTACTTAGTTTCTAGTTCTAGAAGACATAATGAATCATCTCCAGTCCATAATCTACCTTTTCCACTTGTTTACACATCCAGATCTTCTATGTTCAAACCTATATAATTATGTATTCTTATCCTCTTGTGTATTTAAGATATCATTTATCATTTTATCAATTATTGTAAGTATTAATGTGTTATTTTGTTTAGGTTATAAAAGGATAATTATAAATTTATTAGATCAGAATCATTCCTGCTATAAATGATTACATCCTCTTTATTATTGTGGACTTCCATAACATAAAATTAATTAGGGTGTAAACTTTATTAAATGGATTATAAATTAGTTTTAGAAAATTTAAGGATTAGATAAACCTTGGACCCACTGTAGAAACTAAAATTTGGTATTTTTACTCTTTGACGCTACTAGTCTTGACATTGCTCTCTTGTTCAAAAAAGTGCACTTTACCCACTCTCATCTAGTAAATGTTTAGGTATCTTTTCTATGTTATTTATTCATATATAATCATTTGTTAATAATTTATAAGAATTGAATGCATGAAATCCATTAAGAAACTCTTTTGGTCAACTTCCAAACTTCACACTTCATATTGTCTCTCCAAGTTAAAAAACGTAAAATAGGGGCATGAACATCCACATAGGCATGACCCTAGTCTACAATTTCTCCTTTGTTCACTTTGGTCCTAACATTTCAATGGCACATTATTCTTTGGGTCATTTAATCCTTTTATGTTAGCCTTTGTAACTTAAATCATCTTCAAAATCATATATAATCAAGTGAAAGTCACCTCATTTAGAACATAACACTCTTATGGACTCCTATTGAAAAATATAGAAAATAGGCACCTAAATCTTCCTAGATTCCATAAATATCTCGGAAAATTCATTAGGTAAACACCATATAAAAGTATGCAGATTTCCATTAGGTCTAGGGGACTGCTTCCCACATTTTCAAGAACTTAAAGTCACACACTCAAGTATATTTGCAAGAGAAAAAATCAAGTTGAGATTTGTCAAAGGAAGGATGTCAAATGTGATTACACATCATATAAATATCACATGATAGATGGAAAATTATGTGTAGTTTGAGGCCTTTTTAGAGTAGTACACACATCAGTGGTGTGGGGTTCCCATAACTTAATTAATGTTTATTTTACATGACATCTTATCCATGGTTAAGGTTTGAAATATTGAACATAGAATTTATATACCCCCATATTTTGGTTGAAAATGAGTGATAGATAATAATGAATATATTTAGATAAGATAAATTCCCATAAGGTTACAGATCATAGTTCTTAGTAGGGTCAAGAATGTATGGATTTTCATGATCCTGCTATACAATCCTACCTAGGAGAATATTAAAGTCATATTTTAATTATCGAGGCGGAGTCTCAAGTCTACATCTCCATATTCCATCATTTACATCACCAAGATCAGTCTAGAATAATTAGTAATCAACTAAGTGCACTCAATCCCTTGTGTTTGTAAACTTATATTATATCTTGTACATGTTTTGCAAGTATTAATGCATTATTATGATATTGAATGATTAATTTTGGAAGTTAATTAATCATAATAACCCACCGTAGTTTATATTTTATTCTTTTTTGGTTGTGTAACTCATAATCAAATATAAAAATGGTGAAAACATTTGGTGAACCCACTTTTGATTGAACCCTTAACCTAGTCTAAGATATTATTGGTTCCTCTCGTATTGATCCTAATGATCACCAAACCCGAATTCCATAGGGTTCCATATTTGCATTGTATATTCAACCCTAAATCTGCTTTGCACAAATTTTCCTAGGGTTTCATGGTTGCTTATGCCCTTTGGGTCACTTTCTATTGCTCCTGATTGCGAAGTCACCTTTCATTGCATATCTAAAGCATAATGGATCTATTTTCAAATTCCTTTGAGGTTATTTTTATTTTTATATATTTAACAAAAACCTCTTTTTGTTTCCATAATTTTTAGCACACTTTTTAGGAATTCAAAATTACTATTTTTAGTAATTAGGGAATAATAGGAAAAGTACACACTTTTGGGAAAATGCATTGGAGGTTTTTATTTCAAATTATTAGTTTAAAAATAGTTCTCTTTGTTTTTTAAAAATTAAATTCTATTTCTAGATATGGTCTTTTTATTCTTTGATGATGAACACTTTTTTGCTTAACATCTATTTTGGGTCTTATCCACATGGTCTCTAGATTTTCAGCCCTCCATATTATGATTCATATTATTTTATATTTAATTGGAGTTTATTAGATCATTTTTTCTTCTATAATGGCCCATACCACATTTTATCAAGTATTCTTGCATCATTTACTTCAACAACAACAACACTAGAGATAATCTTACATAACTAATGCAAAAAATCAAGCTACCGATAATACGACATCTTCATATGTAAATTCAATTTTGGTTTTTATTTCAAATCATCCTAATAATAATTCTAACACATTTTATAAGGATATATTTGAGTCTATTCAAGATTTACACCATGCTTTCTAAGATAAATTTTAAGCTATGAATACTGAGATCACATCTCTTAAGGATGCGATAACAAATATAAAGGATATTTTCAATGCATATGTCCTCATCTCTCTATGCATCATGATATTTATAAATCAATTAATAAGGAATGTGATACAAGTTTTATGTCCATTACATGTTCTCATACAACTAAGGTGAAATTCCTACATATAAGTAACAATGGGTATTTTCCACGTAATTAACCTCTTTAGTTTTACAAACATGATACACAACATGATATCCTATCTACACTACTCAAGAAGTAAGCACTTAATCAATTTATTACCTACTCATTATTATCCATACTACCATCTTGAAAGAATCAAAGGTTAACCATTTTGTAATTATTACAGAATTAATGGACATTATGATAATGATTTCTATGCTTTACAACAGAAAATCAAAAAAATTGAGCGTAAGGGATTTATTTTATTTGCTACACAAAAATCTACTACACATTCATCTCAAATTTGCAAATATAAATGGGTTCTTAAAGTTGACCCATCTATGTTTGTTGAATATAATGCAATATCAAATTATACAACTTTTTCAATAATAAAAGAGCCACCTATTCAACAAGGGGATACGAAGGACATACCTCCTTTAGAAGCACCAATATGAGTAGAAAAATTACATCATACTCTTGTGTAACTTGTAGTGAAACTATTAAAGTTAATAATGCAAAATTGCACACTTTGCATTAAAACATATAAATAATGCACAACCCTAATCAAGGGATGACATACCAATGGGTTTTCTAGATCTCTCTACCCCCATAGTAATCTAGGACCAATCACCAAGTTACTAAGTTGCAATTAAATCCTCGTGTTGACCTAGAAGATGGCCCGAATAATTGGGATTATGATAGTAGTGATGATGAACAAAGTGATACACCAAGTCAGCCTTCAATAGATATCTCTACTTCTTCACAACAAGCTATGATAGATTCAAATGTCATCATCACTACGATGATTGCAATAAAAATACAAATCATTCTACACAAATTACTAATACAATGCCATCTATTATGGATTATCACAATACATGTATTGATGATGATAATGATGATATATGGATCTCTACAAGAATAGGAAAATAAATACTAAGTCCTCAATTTTCCTCTAAAAAATATTTTGGGGAAAAATGCAAAAAAGTCTCATAGATAACATCGATTCATCACTACTACTTAATTTTGACAACACGAGATGGTTTTAATCCTCCCTAATATTTTGATGACTATAAGCACCCTGATGAGAACTTGCCAATCCTTGATCTAATTATTGAAGAAGAGGGTCCTATTTCACGAAGCATTACATATTTCTTGATGTCTAGTTGATGAGCATAAAGATTCCCAAATGTCAAAGTATATCACTTTGGTGAATCCACCTCCTCATCCTCTTGATAACTATTTATGGTAGAACCCATGTGTCACTATTCTACAAATCCAACATAGCAACAATTCATGCCTCCCACATTACATTCTCACTCATGACATACTATTGTTAAATAATAAGACCAATTGTTACCATATATTCAATTTTGTCCATATGCACCACTTGTGTGATACCTTCTCCAATACTCGGGGGCATATCTGAGATCTCCCTTCCTTATTTTCCAAGAATAAGTTTCCTTGCATGCCCCTACATACTTTGGTAAGGGTCACATTTACAATATGTTTTCTACTCCCATTATGTCATACCTCTTCTATCACAATGGCTTACAAACATCCACCAACATCAATACCAACCATTTTTAATCTCTTCAAGAAATGGTATCTTAATCACAAATATAAATTCAAAGTCTTCTACTTAACACATTATTCCTAGAGATACTTGACCTCATTGTTTTCTAAAATTTTCTTTTACACATATTATTACCACAATTCCATTAGTAGTTGAATCAAATTCTTTGGCACATCTAAGGTCTAAGACTCCATCATTTATGGTGGTTGATTCACCTCCTCGGGAGGTTATCACTTTGGATATATTTCATGTTATTCACTTTCTTGTACATAATTAAGCACTAGAACATACTAATGCACTGATATAGTCACAAAGAGAAAAACATTCCAATATTTTTAAAAATATAAAAATTAGGAACTGTTTCTCTAGCATACATGGTTAAAACATGGCATTATACATGTTATTTATACTTCTTTTTGATAGATAATATTTTTTTCCTTGCGCACATGTGTTCATGAGGTATATTGAGCCTGATGTAGGAAATACAAATTGACACATGGCTATGGGAATTATCATGGTTTCTTACATAAATTTTCTAGGGCATCGCTCCACATAATCCAGTGTTATTATTTCATTCTAGTACCTTTTTAAATTCCTTATCATGCTTAATTACATACGGTGTATTTGATCTCTTTTGAACTAGCATGAATAACACATGTATTTTATGTGGCATTGACAACTATTGTTTCACGTGCTTCTACATATCAATTTTTATGTCATTTCACCACATTATGATACTCTTGTCTTCTATACATTATTTGTATTTGTGTGTGTAGTTACTTGTTTGCTACTTGATTTTAAATTTTTTTATAAAACCCTAGATATTGTAGAGTCACGTATGATAAATAAACATTAAATAACAATTTTTGAGATAAACATTAAGCTAGATAAAAATGAAACCCTATGTGAAAGAGAGAGGATAAAATACTTAGTTGATTCACACTTGATCCCAAAATATTTTGGACTGGAAAACTACTTGAACAGAAAGGAATATTGTCACAATTGAGCATAGAAAATTCTACAACTGTCAGATGAGTTGGGACTAGGGCACTTAGGTGCCGGGGACATTTTCTAGGTGCATGTGACTGTGTAGAAGCTTATAAACTATCTTTTATTGTGTAACATGGTGGTCACTAACCTTCACCTTTGGTCACTTGTATGTTGTTGGATGATCACCGAATTCTCATATAACCTGTAAAGAGAAGATGACCTAAAAAACCTCAAACTACATCAAATCACAAATAGAAAAGATACAAAATGGGGATTCGGACTAACCCCGATGGTCACATGACAAAGTGAACTTACAACCAAGTGCTACACTACACCTCATACTCCATGTATTTTTATGCATGTGTGGTAGAATCGTGCCCTAGGAGGCCCTTGTGCAAGTGCACATGATAGTGGGAAATAACTAGATGTACCAATGTAAATAGATGTGTGGATGGAAAAATGAACTTCCCCTCCTATGCGTGTATGTATAAAATGCAGTCCTTTCTCTCTTGTATGAGTTCTAGATGGATTCTTTTGATGCTTTTAGATGCATTTAGATGAAACCTTAGGTGATGATAATAAATTATTATAGATTGGTCCTTTTTCTGGTCACATAGCTTTGTATTTATAGGATTCCCTAGGTTGAAATTTGTAATTAACAATTGGAAGGATGACCCATAAGAAAAATAATATGCCCATAAGATAAAAGAGGCCCAAAAGAAGGGAGTAAGATAAAAATAGGTTAGGGCACCCATAAGGATGAGGTCGCCTATGCACTAGTGTCTAGAGTCATAAAATATAAGAAAGTAAAGTATCGATTGGGATGTAGGGTGTAAAATATTAGAAATAAGAAAAGAAATAAAGCAACGAGGCCAAAGATAGTTGTCAATTACTAGTTTTCTCATTTAGGAATCACATGAAAGTAAGTATGTGATTAGGACCTAGAAATGTACCCAAGTGCATGATTTTGTAACTACATTTTCCCCACTTTATGTTGTTGAGTGAATACTTGATAACATAAAGTAGATAAGAGATGTGTACCTAATAATCATGTAGAGTATGATGGTGATAGTGTGCCAAAGAGACAAGTGAAATCATGGAGTGATAAAAATGAAGCGTGAAAGCTAAGAAAGAGGAAGTAACCCTAGGGGTAAAGTGTATGAGTTGTACCAAGTTGCACCTACTTTTTTATAGCTTGATGAAGGGTTTCTTCTTGTTTCATATTAAGGAAATACCTATAAAAGAATAGAGAAAGAGTAGTCAAAGCCATGTACTATGAAAACTTTGTAAAAGTATGAAAAATGTGAAAAAGTAGTAAAAAGAAATTTTGCACCTGATCCATGAAGAGTGAAAAGGATAGAAAATGTCATGAAATGTTGTAGAAGATTGATTTTTTTAGGAGATCTCATGCCAAGTGCAAGTTTTTTATGTGATCTCATGCCAAGAACAAGTTTATTAGAATATCTCACTCCAATCTTGAGGTTTTTGGGCAATCTCACTCCACAATAAAAGAGTGTTGGGGAGAGAGGTCAGGTTTTACTCTCCTTCCATGTATACTTCCCAAATTTATACACCAGTGTAGATGGTGTGATCCCACTTTGTTCCAAGTTTTATCCAAGGAGAAAAAGGATATAGAATGCATTCGATTGCTTTGAAGGGATGTGTCTCGTACGGTGAAAAATTCTCCAGTAAACTGTTAAAAATTGTGTTGATATGAGAAAGTAACTGTAATTTCCCCTGGTCATAGGTTCCCAGGAAATATCAAGAGCACACATGAACTAGTGTCTATATCTGGGCATTGGTGTTTATGCTAAAATGAGGACCTAAGTTAGAATCTAGGCTATTTCTATAACTTTAGACTGTTATGTTCCTATACTATGTAGGTCTAAACTATAGCTATGTACTATTATATGGGGTGAGTGATTCACCCAATGTATTCCCACCCTCGTTTGGGGTGTATGTGATGTTTCTAGGAGGAAGCATCCTAAAGGAGAGGATTTGAAACTAATACCCTCTAGGGGGAGTGAATGTGCATGGTAGAAACCAAGTCAAATGCAAACAATATGGATATAAATATGTGTTAGAAAAAAAGTGATAAGAAAAGCATGGAGTTGAAAACATTGTAACAATCAATAGTGTAGACAAAGTTAACCTCAAAAATGGGTTTTAAACATGGGACATCACTTATAATGTCGCAAGACAATTAGGTCCAAAGAAGCCAACAAAATATAAGAAATGATCAAGCAAGACATAGGGCATATCCCAAAAATAATGACATACAATGGAAAATAATGGAAAATAATATGAAGTAAAGTATCAGACAACCATGGTGGAAAATAGTTCCTACAAGGAAAATGCTGCACATGAAGCACCTATTAGCATGTTAGAAATATAAAGAGTATGTCAAAGCATGTATGTATCAATGGAATAAGTAGTGTGATAGTAAGAATAGGAAGTAGTATAAAATGGAATAATAACACCTATAGGGTGCAAGAAAGTAGATTCCCTAGGAGCCTTAGTGGGATTGGTAAGAGGTACAATGCCAAACATATATGATGCATGTAAAGATATGTAAAAAGTTTGCATTCACAACTAGAGAACAAGTAAACACACATGTGTATATGGTAAAGATATTGGCATAAAAAGTATCCGTCTAGTATGGAAAACAAAGTGTACATATAAGTATAAGTGATCGGAATATATGCAACCATGATATGCAATATGATGAATGAGTGAAATGTAATGGTATGCAATGTGAATGTGATAGGAGTAGCGTGACCCTTGAGTGGATACGTATGAGTGTTAGATGACATTCATTTATAAAATACCCTTTAATAGTCAAGAATTAACCATAAAATAAGAGTGTGTCATTGGGAAATGGTTCAAAATGTACACTAGAAAGATAAAACATGAAGCATAAAATGTATAAAGTTAATTATGGTGAGGTTCATTTTAGGTTTATACCCTCATTAGTCAAGTATGAACTGTGGAACTAGAGTGCATCATAGGGTGATGAGGTGATCATATAGGAATCACCTACTAAAGATGGAGAGCCTTGTGAGGGACAATGGAAGCATGCAAAGAAGTAACAACATGATTGTAGGAGCCAAATTGAATGTAAGATAAAATGGTGCCAATGATGGGAGATGTAGTGGTAGGAAGAATAGATGTCGATGAATTAGGAATCCAATGGGAAGTAGTAGCACTATGAGGTGGGTGAGATGATGTTGTGATGGATGAGATAGGTGGAGGACGTAGATGGATAATTATCTTAGGAGGTGGACAAATGAAGACCTTAGAAATAGGTGGAGGAGACATGTGAACACAAGTGAAATCATGTTTATGTAGAATTAGAGAAGGATATCAGTCACAAGAGCGAGATCCAAAGGAAATGACACCCTTATCTTCTAATTGTTGTAACTTTTCATGAAGGGAACAACAATTATTTTCACGATGGCAATTGATGTGGTGGAAATTGATATAAGGGAGATCACACTGGAGATTCAAGTGACAAGGAGGATGATGCTTATTAGAGGGTAAGATAATTAAGTGCTTATCAAGAAAAACACAAAAAACATCATTAGGCTTAGCAACAAGTGAGAAATGTAATGGATCCTAAGTAAGATATGGAGAAGACCTAGGTGGAGACTGACATGGTGGAGGGGATAGAACACACTTACAAGGTGGAGGAGATGGAGATATTGGAGGACACTTAATAGATGAAATATGAGAAGTAGAAGACAATTAATCAATAGAGTGAATATAAGGGGTTTTATAACATGTGAAACAATTAAATATTGTTCTAGATTAATGAATTTATAGCATAAAAGTGTAAACAATTCACATGTATCATATTGTAATTTTTCTTTCAATGTAGGAATCAAGCCATGAAAAAATATAAATTTCTTTTCTAGATCAATAGGATGAAATAATAACTAATGCATGCAATAATTGAAGCATAAAATGTAATCTAGAATGGGTTATTTCTTTCCTTGATGTAAGCTAGGTAAGCGATCATGTGTAACTCTAGGACCATTGTTAAGTATAAATCATCTAAGAAAAACATCTTCCATTTCACAATATGTACTAATAGATCCATAAGGCAAATGAGTATACCATTAGAGAACATTAAAAATACTATGATGGAAAGCTTTTAATAACAATCAATCATTAGAATAAGAATCCATAACTAAACAATAATTCTTAAGATGCAAATAAGGATTGTCAATGCCATTAAAACATGAAAAGGTAGGCATGATAAAATCCTTAGGAAAATTTGAATTATGAATTTTCTTGGGAATAGGATTGCCATGAAGAGAGTTATTGTCAATGGAAGCATAGTAGGATTTTCTTTCGAGAGTAAGATATTGAACTTGATATTGAAATGGACAACAACATGCATGAGTGATAAAATATCATGTGAAGGAATTATAGAAGAAGTGAGAGGCACATGAAGAGGTTGAAGTGTTCCATTCTACATGTTCATGGGAATGTGAGAAGAAGAAGTTGATTAAGAAGAAATGAGAGGATGTGTATTAGTAGGATTGGTATAAGTATCATCAATAACATCTATAGAAAAATAAAGATGTGGAAGAGGAGGAGAGGAACATGGAATATCAATAAAACTACTAGAAGTAGAATAAATGATAGGAGTGCAAGAGGAGAGGAACATAGAATATCAAAAAAAAAAAAGGAGTAGAAGAAATGATAGGATGTGAACTAGTAGGAGTGGTAGAATCATCATGAATGACATTGGAAACAACCTCAGAAGTGGAAGAAAGTGGAGTGGAAAATTCACATTCAACATTCTTAAGAGAAGTAACATCCTCACTAACATGTTCATGATTAGAAATATAATCATCATCACTATCAGACATATTTTTGCATGCAAGTAATTCATCAAGAGAGTCATCAACATATAGAGAAGTAGTAGGATAACTATCATAAGATGTATCTTTGCAATCATTGGAAACATTTTCAAAAATAAAAGAGACATGAGATATAGCTTTACTTATATCTTGGATAGTATTAGAAACATCATCATGCATATGTAAATTTTCAACATTGGAAGTGCCATTATTTATAGCTACATTGGCACAATAAAGACCAAAAATATAATATACAAGAGTATCATCATGTGCTATATTAGAAATAGAAGAAGGTGGAGAAGCCTTGGTGACCATAGAGGAGAAAGGAAAGCATGAAGTAAATTTTTGGTTAGGGGAAACTATGCTCATGCTAAAGTTACAAAAACTAGTGGGAATCTTATTTTCGTAAAGGAGCTATCTTTGAAATTCATCATCAAATCGAGCATTACAATAGAGGGAATTAAGCAAAACTCAAAAACATAATCAAGATTAGGATTCAAACTAACATGATGCATAGATTTTCTAGGAGAGGAGGATTTAATTTTATCCATGAGGGTTTTGTGGATCCTAGGGTAAGGAATTTGATTAAGGTGGGGTTCACCAAATGATTTAAAAATAATAATTTCTTTTCTAAAACCCTAGATAATGCAGAGTCACATATGATAAATAACGATAAAGAAAATATTTTTACACAAGAAATAAGATAGATACAAATGAAACCCTAGGTATAAGAGATGGGATAAAATAATTTGTTGATTCACACTTATCCTAAAGTGTTATGGATTAGAAAATTGTTGAATATGAAAGGAAGACTATTGCAGCTAAGCAAAAAAAATTGGAACTTTTGGATGAGCCGGGACTAGGGCATCTAGGAATCAAAACCTTTGTTAGGAATCGGTGACTACGCAGAAGTTTAGAAACTAATTTTTGTTATGTCATATAGTGGTTACTATACTTTGCCTTTGGTCACTTGTATGTCACTAGATGATTGTCGAATTAACTTTGTAACCTGCAAAGAGAAGATGACCTACATAAACCTCAAACTACATCAAATCCCAAAAATAACATATGTAAAATGGGGAGTTAGAATAACCTCAGTGGTCTCCTAATAGAGTGAACTTAGAAATGAGCATTGCACTACATCTCAAACTCCATGTAGTTCTTGTGCATGTGTGATAGAATCGTGCCCTAGCAGACCCTTGTGCAACTCCACATGATAATGAGAAATAACTAGATGTACCCATATAAATAGATGTGTGGATGAAAATATGAACTTTTGTCCTATGCATATATACCAAAAATGTAGTCATTTATCCCTTGTATGAGTGCTAGATGGATGCCTTTGGATGTAACCTTAGTTGATGATAATAGATGCTTAGAGCTTGGTCCTTTATTTTGGTCACATAACTTTGTATTTATATGATTCCCTTGGTTGAATTTCATAATTGACAATTAGAAGGATGACCCATAAGAGAAAAAAAGATGCCTCAAAGATAAAAGAGGCCCAAAATAGGTGAGTAAGATACAAAGAGGCTAGGGGTTCCCTGAAGGAAGAGGGTTCTGTGTGTTAGTGTATTGAATGGGTACTGGTGTCTAGAGTCATAAAAGATAAGAAAGTAAAGTACCAACTGGGCTATAGGGTGTGAAAGAAAAAAAAAAGATAAGAAAAAAATCAAAGAGCCAAAAGATAGTTGTCAATTACTAGTTTTATCACTTAGGAACCACTCGAATGCAAGTATGTGTTTATGACCTAGAAATGTACCAAAGTGTGTGATTTTGTGTCTACAACTACTCGATTTTGGCCTAAGGGTTTTTTTATCTTGTGACACCATTGGGTGTCCCATGTTTTTAGAATCATGACTACTTATATGAAATTACTTGATTGTAGGGTCAATGTCCTTGATTGTTTTGTGACATATTTGTCATTCTATTTTTGTTTATTTATCATCTTTTCACTTACATATACACTACTATTACTTATTGCTTTACTAGTTCTATTATTTAACTTCTTACTACTATTATTTCTTGTTGTTATTGTTTCTCTTGATTATGCACCATGGTATATACCATGCACATCCTCTTTACAAGTACAAATTATTCTTGGTTGCCACCACATCAACAATTCATGTGGTTTCTATGTAGATTATCGAATTATCGACATGGTTACACTTCTATTATTTTGAGCCACGCACTTAAACTAGTTATCAAACATGCCTTAAAAGAGGGGGATTTCATCTGGGTATATTATATACCTACAATAGATACATCCATAATTTTGACCTCAGAAATAGGCAAGCACAAGATAAAATTACTCGAAACATCATCAAACACCTGAAATACAAAAAATGTACATTATGGCCTGGGACTATACGAACGTTCCTCACCCATTTATATAGTTTTACCCTATGGTAGTTAGAATAAATTTCTCAGTAGTTTGAAATTTTCACCTACAAAACAAGTTTTGGTAGATTTTTACACTCAAATGACTTAGTTTAGATCAGTTTTAGGGGCATGATGTATTTCATTTCTTCTTTGTTACAACACTCAGTTTCAATTTTAGTTTCACATGAGATATTGAGGGCACGAGTCTCCTTTTTCTTTCTATATTTTAACACATTTCACCTCTCTTTAGTTTCTAATCAATATTAAAACACATAGCGACAATATGGGGAAAAATCATTCTCTTTTATATTATGTGTCCTCAATTGAAAAATTGGGCCTAGATCCATCTACAATAGAGTGGTCCATAGGGTCATGGAAGGTATAGAAGCCACTAAGTTTTCTTAATTAGTCCTCTCACACTTAAAAGTGAATATATTAGAGTTACTGAATGAATTTGATACACTATCTTCTTCCTTCACGGGGTACTTGGTCTCCTCATTATTATTCTCTCTCTTTGAAATTCATGTGTTGGGTTCCATACACGCAATACTATAACATCTCCTTAGAACAAAAAAGTATTGGTCACCCCTATCCCTTTGGAAAATTTCAAAAATCCAAAACTCTTAAGTAAAAGAAAAGAATGGGAAACTCTTCCCTCCACAAATAAAACAAGTGTATTCCTTCCACATTTTACATCTCTTTATTTCACTCTATTTAGTTTAATATTTCATTTACATTACATCTTTACATTTTAGTTAAAATTTATTTTTTAAAATTTATTTTTTATCATAGACATTGAAGACACCAGTGTTAAAGGTTTAATCATGGAGTGTGCCGACACCAATACAACAAGATCTTACAAAACAAACATCGAGTGAAGAAAAATTGGGTCTACACACTCAAGTAACTTTTATTTTAAGTATGCAATTTAATTTCATAGTCAATGGGGGAAAATGTATACACTCAAATTTGGTAATTCTACTCTTTAACACTACTAGTCTTGACATTTATCTCTTGTTCAAACAATTTCACTTTACCCACTCACATCCGACACATCTCTAGGTTTTTTTCTAGCTTGTTTAGTCATACATACTCATATGTTGATAATTTCAAAGAATTTAATGCATGAAATCAATTAATATACTCTGTTGTTCAAATTCCAAAATTTACACTTTAAATAAGGTCAAAAACGTATAATAGGGGTAGGAACATCCGTATGGTCATAACCCTTGTTTATTTTCCCTAGTGTACGGTTTTGTGATTGCTCACTTTTATCCCAAAATTTCAGTTGCATGTTATTCTTTGGGTCTTTTATTCCTTCTCAATCAACATTTGCAACTTAATTACCTTCAAAAGTATATATAATAAAGTGAAACTCACATCATTTAGAACCTAGCACTCTTATGGAATCCCATTGCAAAAGCTATCATAAAATGCACTCAAAACACCCTACACTTTACAAATACTTCTTCACAATATATAAGTCGAAGATTTACAATAGGTATAGGGGACTACTTCCCACATTTGTAAGAACTTAAATTCACTCACTCAAGTATATTTTTAAGATAGAAACTCAAGTCAAGCTTTGTCAAAGGAAGGATGTCAAATTTGATTGCACTATAGCTAGATATCACATGTTAGGTGGAGAAATAAGTGTTTTTGAGGCCTCTTCAAAGTATTACCAATGTCAGTAGTACACGAGGTTCCCACAACCCAAATAATGTGAATACTCATCCATGGTTAGGGTTTGAAATATTGAGAAGAGTATTTAGAATCCCTTGCAGCAGTGTGACCGACATTGATTGATTTAGAGTTATAAAGATATTCAAAAAAGAAAAACACAAAAATTTAGATCACAATTATAAGCGGGGTCAAGGCGTACAAACATTCATGCCTCTACTATATGGTCTTGGCCGGGAGAATCTTCATGTCACATTTATAGTATCGAGGAACTCTTAGGTCTAGATCTTCATGTTCCATCATTTAGATCACCTAGATCAATCCAAAATCATCGGTAATCAACAAAGTGTACTCAATCCTTTGTGTTTAAAAACTTTGATTGTATTATGTAAATTTATTACAAGTATTAATGCATTATTATTATATTGAATGGTTAATGTTAGAATTTAATTAATTAGAATAACCCCATGTATCTTTTATTTCATTCCTTTTTGGTTATGTGTAAATAATAATAAAAGCTAAAAATGGTAAAAACACCCACATTGTTGACTATTAGTTTGAAGCCACAATTGAGTTGTGTATTATTGCACGGGAAATCCAGGGTCAGGAAAAATTTGATACTGAGAAATACAATTTTTTTTTAAGGGAACATAGGATAATTTTTAGAAAGAATCCCATTATTTGTCTAAATTATGAGGGTGATCTAAAAATATGCAACGTCTAAAAGAATATCTAGATTGATGGTTAAGGGGGAATAATTTGGGAGGATAAAATGAAGAAAATAAATAAAAATATTAGAAGTTATTGTTGGAGAGATTAGTGATAGTTTTATAATTAGGAAAGGAAGAAATGATTAGAAGAATAAATAATTTATCTAAGAAGAGATGAAATAATAGTAGTATATTGTGGGCTATAAAAAGAAGAGAAATTGGAAAAAGAATAGGAGCATTGGAATAAATGGGAGTTAGTCGGGATACAATTATATTAATGGAAGACAAGGAAAAAAATAAAGGAAAGGATTAAAAAATGAATAATGGAAAGAAGAAAAAATAATGCAACAACTTACTTTTAAAATAGATAAATTATGGGGTCAATAAGTTGCATTCGTGAAGACTAGGAAACAACATTTATGCGTATATAGAACTAGAAATAGGAGAACCATAATATCTAGAACAACTAAAAAATAAACCATACTCCATACATATAATACTAAGTAGGTAGCTTTGACATCACCACAAAAATAAATAGGAATAGCCCATAATTAGGAAACATAGTAATAAATAACATGTGGATACATGAAACACAAATTTATCGTAAGTGTGTAAATTGATACATTTCTAGGATAATAAATTAAATGGTAGAGATATC
Organism: Taxus wallichiana var. yunnanensis; assembly: GCA_018340775.1. Lineage (NCBI taxonomy): Eukaryota > Viridiplantae > Streptophyta > Pinopsida > Cupressales > Taxaceae > Taxus > Taxus wallichiana. Next base: position 170,552,786 of record CM031244.1, read on the forward strand.
AATGTAAACATAAGAAACTTGGTAGTGGAAGACCAAGGGGATCAACTGTGCCTAGATAAACTTAGCTTAACAAAAAGGGAGAGATATATGAAGGAAATAAAGAGTAAGTAGATGAAAGTAAAGGAAGTGATGAAGGAGAAGAGAGTAAAGAGATAAATGATAAAGAACAAATATTAAAAAGGGTGGTGGCTCATGAAGCAAAGTATGGAAGCAGTGGAAAGGGATAATAGTAAAGTAGAAGGTGTTGGTGAAATATTTATATATATTCACCTTTTACTTTAACTTTACTTAGTTTATTTAGCTTTATATAAGCTTTGTTGACTTAGTCTAATTTACATACCTCATAGGCTTATATTAGGATAATTGGCACTCATAAATTGACCACTTGTCTCATTTGTTCATATTAATGTGGATGATTTTGCACACATATATCATGTAGTTAAAAGTAAATTTGGACTAAAACTATTGCTTTTGGTATATATAGACCAATTCCATTTGTAAATTTAAAGCTTGTTGATATAATATTAATTTAATTGAGCTACTAGTAATAATATGTTTTTATTATTGCTTATTATTTGCAAAATCTTCTAACATTTCTAGAGTGATTCCAACTTGAGGTGGTTCTTGGGTTTCAACTATTATTTTATGGTATCCGAGTCATACTCCTTCAATTGGTATTTACAGAGTCAAATATTTGTTCTCTTCTTTTTTACCATATACTTCTCTAGGTTATTTTTAAATTGTTAGTATAACAACTTGTTGGTGTTAAAAAAAATCCATTCAGATTTTCTTATTCTTGTCAAAAACTGCATTTTCAACCCCTTTTAAAGCATTTTTTTGTATTTTGGGATAAAAATAGAACTTTACAATTCTTCCTAATATTTTTAATGAATTTTACATCAAAATTACTTATTTTAAAAAAGGGTTTTTTGATGAACAAATTAATTTTGTGACTTTTTAAGTTTCATTTTTGTAGGACAAGCCACAACAAACATGGTGTATATAAAAATATTTTGTGAATTTCTACATGTTGGTGGATCCAATAACTAATTTTATAGATTATTAATCTTATGATATTTATTAAAAGTCTTTTTTTTTTTTTCAATTTTCACTTACGATGCTCTTGAAGCATCCATTTCAATTTTATAGTTGTATGGACAACATTTCAAATGCACATGTCTACACATGATCATTAATAAAGATAAAATTTGTCAATTTTTCATCTTGACCATGATAAGTGGTATGATGAAAAGTTTTATTTTAAGGAATTGACTACCAAGATGTCTCGGAGGTAAAATATTTCGTTAAGTATTTGGTCACCCATATGACCCTTTCGGTCTCTTAATAATCCCTTTGCACCCTAATTAGTCTCCACTTTATTATTTCAACCCCCATGCGACCTACACCTACCTCTTTTGGCCCCAATGTGTAATTTGTTTCACACATGTACCATTGAGTATCACCTTTTGAATAATTTTGTACATATGTCATATATTATTCTCGAGAATTCCTATACATATTTTTTTAGCATGTGTATTTTTTCATTCCCTACATATTGGAGTATTTTTGTAACTTTCAAAGTGCATAGTTTTTGAAAAAAATCAATTTTTGTAGACTATTGTTGTCTTGTCCTAGATTTTGTACTTTCAATTGGCCATATATTTTAATCGTGTGTTGGATCAAGATGTCACTTTTTGAAAGTGTATGTTTTTTTGTGTAATTCAAAAAAGCATGATTCATTTTTAGTTTGTACCATACCAAGATTCTAATTTTAACATAAATTTATAATTTATTGATTATATTTGATCTGTAAATCACACTACTTATAAAGTGACACCTATTTTCAAGTAGGGGTTAAATTTTGTGTATTATTCTTTTTTAATTTGGGCTTATTTAATTCTTGAATTACATGCTAATAATGCTATTAAAGAGAATTTGTAAGCACTTTGCATTATTATAAGTAGTTTGGGAGGTGTTTATTGAGTGTGTTCACATTTTTAAGGTTATTCCAAGGAATTTTTATCTTACTATTATAAATAAATTTCATCCATGATTTCCAAACTCTCATGTAGGAAAGTATTAAATTTCTCTCTAAAAACACCACACTTTTTAAGTGTGTTCAATTCAAGAATACATGGTTAGATTTTTGAAGAGGATAGGAAGAGAAAACTACAAATTTGTTTATTACTCTCACTAAATTTGAGAAAATAAACTGTTATCCAAAATTCACCCCTAGGGTAATTTTGATAACATGCATTAAATTCTTCGGTCCCGAGCAAGATAGATTGATTCAAGGCAAAAAATCATGTTTCTAGGGTCCCCTCAGATTTTTCTAACTCTCCTGTCCAAGAAGAAAGGAGCAAGTTCTAAAAAAGGGTGAAAAAGTTGCAAAAAAACAAGCTTGGGCTAGAAAAAATCATGAAAATCGGCTAAGTCCTAGTCCAGCAGTCCTTGGGACAGTTGGGACGTCGGGCGTGAATTGGCCGAAAGGCCACCGGGCGATCCATGCAAAGAAAGGGACATCCGGGCCGTGGGGACGCATGGGACACGAAAGAGCAACCGGCCAAGGTAAAAACAAAATTGACTAGCTGGCACAGGCAAGCAGGCTAGGACATTTGGGCCGTGAGGATGCAAAGGATGCGAACCACCCAGATCGGCCGAAACAGAGAACTTTTGCACTAGGACAGTTGGGACATAGGGATGTGTGGGACGTGGAGAGCCGAAGGAGCCGAGAGCCAATCAAATAATGCCACGTGTCTTCACCTCAAAGAGGGACTGGGAAGCCCGAATCGGGCGGATCGGAGGAATTTGTCCCAGACAGTTCGGGACAACCGGGCCAAAGGGATGCGAGGGAAGCAAAAAGCTGGCAGGCCCACGGATGAATCAGGAAATGCCACGTGTTACAAGGGAAAGCGTCCAAAATTTCTAAGGGCAAGGTTTGAAGGATTGGCCCGAGCTAATAAAAAGAGGACACGTGTCCTAAGGAGAAGGGGAGTGTGGAGCTCGTGGAGGAATTAGAGAATTTGGAAAAAATTTGGCCAAAAACTAAAAGGTATAGGATGACCCCACGCCCCTGTCCTCCAACCAGATCATGCCATGTGTCCCAAGTGGCGGGGACGTGAGGAAAAAATGGGAAATTTTCCAAAATTACAAAAAGTCAAAACTTTCAAGGAAAACCCATGGGTAAGGGAAGGAGAGAGAATTGCTCATCCAATCAGCACCCGACACGTGTCATCCAGGTGGCAGAGCGCGAAAAAAAAATTTCAAAACCCATTTTTGCCTGTTTTGTGCCCTAAATCTTCAAATTGCCATATCTTTCTATCCAAAGCTCAGATTTGCACATTCTTTATATCATTGGAAAGCTTATAAAATTCTCTACATGATTCCAAGGTAATCTTGAATTTTGGTTCAGTCTAGAGAGAGAAATTTAAGAAACAGCTCTGACGCGTGTCCATGGCCAGAAATGACATTTTAGCGACCAAATTTAATGCAGAATGGGTCGCATAAGGTCCCCCATGCCATTTTAATGCATTTGCAGTCAATGAAGAATGGGCTCCCACGTTTTGTATGTTTTCTCTCTCTTGGGCTCGACCCATGCAATGTAAAAGCTAGATTTGGCTCATTTCTAAAGGGTGGAACACTTTTGGCATAGCAGACTTCTTCTTTCACCTCCAGCAAGTGATTGTTGCAAGAATCAGACCTCTTCAAAGATTGTAATAGGTTTTCTACCTCTCTGAGGTTGTAATGCAGTGGTTTTGACATTGGAAATGATAATGTAAGCTTTGTGAATGGGTTTCAGTCCTTTGTTTGTATTATTTGCTTCATTTCAGATCCTAAATTATATCTTATCAGCCTGTGTATGTTTTATGCTGCAATCTTTGGTTTGTGTCTATTTGCATGACAAAAATATTCACCACTCCTTTTGGTGCATCACCATCTTTAGTTAGTTTCAATTTTTGCATTTCTATCCCTGTCTCCTTGCAATTTAGAGTAGGATTAGGATCTGAACCTCTGTAGTTGTGTAAATATAGATCTAAATTAGAGGAGTTTGAGGAAATAGCCTCTAATTTGGAGATTCCTCTCTCAGTTTCACAAGTCCCACACTTGGAGAGAGGTTTCCATGTTGTGCAATCACACTAGATGCCTAAGACATCATTTAGAACCTTGATTTGCATCTAGGGGTGTTGTGATTTTGCACTAACAGTTTTGGCATGCCCGGTGGGACACTAGAGGTCTCATTTTTATTTGCAACAAAGTTGATGTGCATCTGCTGTAATTTTCTTGCTTGAAAAGAGCTATTATTTGCATATCTGGCGACTCCAAGGGGAAGAATCAACTGGTTTCAGTAGTGCAGGCCTGAAAACTCATGAGAAGAATCACCACAAGGTCAAGAGTTGGAGAAGAAGAAGTGTTGTTTGAATACCTGCAATTATCTCCAAGAAGAAGGCAAAGAGGAAGAAGGATTCAAAGGTCTCCATCTCCACCAAACATAACTCTCTCAACTCCTCCACCTGGTAGGCCTTTCATTCAGTCAACAAGGGTTTTAAGACCAATTAGAATGGCACAAAACAACCCCTATGTCAACATTCCCCACTTGCCCTCAATGCAAAACATCCAATTCCTATTGCAGCCTTGAAGAACATTCCCTACTTCTTTGGAGAAAATCAGACTACCAGGTGATCATGTTAAAGACATTTCCAACCTTTGTGCAATCCATGAAATCAATGAGATGCAAGTGGCTGTCAAGTTACTGGCATCTTCTTTCAAGGGTAAAACATTGCAATGGTTTAGGAGCCTTGGAGCTGGTTTTATCACAAATTGGAATCATTTGTGTATAGCACTTCATGAGCAATTTGGAGAGAAGGGGGACAACTTGTCTCTTTTGGAGCAGTGACAACCATCAAGAGAGCCCCCAATGAGCAATCGCCCGATTTCAACTTCAGATTTCAAAAGACTTGGGAGAGAATTCCAGTGGTAGTCGGGCCAACCACGAAGGTGATTTTCTCTACTATCTCAAAGCTCTAAATTCTTATATTTCTATGTTGATTTAATCCATGGGAGGCATAACCATCCCTATGGCTTATAGCATTTCCATTAGGGCTGAAAATTGTTTGATCCAAGCTGGCAAACTTGCCCCTAGACCTCCCATGCCATTGTTTCCAAGTTTAGAGAGTCCTAACACCAATCAAGCACCTAATTTGGATCCTTCTCCCACTCCTAGAAATCGAGTTCAAATGAAGCTTCCACTTCATCTCCAAGTGCCCCAAATGAGCTTCAAGAAGTCATGAAGCAATTACAAAACCTAGGCAATGAGCTGGTTACTCTAAAAAAGGCACAGAGCCCAAGGTTTTAGACCTTCTTATCAACCCCAAGCTCAGCCTAACAGGTAGCCATACCAACCAAAAAGGCCACCTAATCCAATTGCAAATATGAATCAAACAAGGCCTCCTGCCAATAGACCATTTCAGCCCTATAATCCAAATGCCATATCTGCCTCTAAGGCATTAGTGCCAACACAAAACAACATTGCCTAGGAGTATGATTGGTGTTTTCCATGCAATGAGCCTCATAACCAATCCATGTGCTTCAATGGTGCTTTGAATCAAGCATTAATGGTGACAACTACTGGTGTGGAGGGTGAGGGAAGTCAAGGAAACAGCCAACAACAAGAAACATTCCAACAGCAATCAGCCCCAAATGACACCACATTGGTAAATTGGCAAGCAGAGGATTTTTGTGGCATGAACCAAGCAATTTCTCAAGGTGTTGCAGCCAACACAAGGTCAAAAAGGAGGAATTTGGGTGAAGAATAGCCATTAGCCCCAACCAATCCACAACCTCCCATGGCTCCACAAATGGTTGGCAAGAAAAATCCAATTTCAAATGCACAAGGGCAGCCAAGAACAGCCCCTAGGCCAACTCAAATACCAGTTGTTGCTGCCCACATGCAAGGAGTGAATGTGCAAACCAAGGGACAGCAAAGGGATACTTCATCTCCGTTCAGTATCATTGATCAGATGAAGAAGACAAATGTCAATATATCAATGTGGGAATCCCTATCTATCCCAGGCCAAAGAGATCTGCTGCAAGCTGCCATGAAGGACTGGCCAACTTCGAATCAGCAAGTTCAGATGCAAGACAAAGTGCTTACAAATGCTGCCCAGCCTGAGGGAAATCATGGAGGACAACAAGGTAAAATGTTGAAACCCCCTCCTTTCTATGTTTCATTGATCATTGGAAATCAGCTAGTGCACAATTGCATGATAGACTCCGGGGCAAGTAGCTTGGTAATGCCTAAACAAATAGCTGATCAGCTAGGGCTCCAGTATGAAACAACATCCAAAGGGGTAGTGCAGCTAGATGGGACAGCAGTAGCAATAGTTGGAGTGATTAGAAACTTGAGTCTTACCTTGCATGCATGTCCAAATGTTGTTGTTTTACAAGATGTATCAGTCATAGACCTTCCACCACTCTTTGCCCTATGCTTGTCAAGGGACTTCACAGCCAAGATTGGGGGATATTTGTCTACTGATTGGTCACACATGCTGTTCAGAATGAGGTATGGAACTAAGGCTACAATCAGGTCTGAACCTATTGCAAACTTTCACATTGAGCCTTACACTCCAAGTCAGATCAACGCCAATTGTTCAGCATTTGATCAAGAAGACCACCCAAGCACCGATGAGGCTGACACCAAGGTTGGAAGCATCCTGGATCTAACTCTTGATGAATGGGCAAACAAGGTACATGCATTTGATCCTTATCAAGAAGTGGAAGAATCTGAGCTAGGGGTCTATTGCATACACAAAGAAAATCAGCCTATTCCTAGCATCACCAAGCCAAACCACAAAGATGACAATGAGGTATGGTAGCTAGTTTTTTGATGGATCAAGGAGTAGACAAGGTGCAGGAGGTGGAGCTATGCTTGTTTCACCTCAAGGAGTAAAGTACTATTCAGCTTTTAGATTTCAGTTTACATGCTCCAATAACACTGCTGAATATGAAGCCTTAGTGCAAGGGATGCATTGGGCAATCAAGAGAGGAATAAAGAACTTGCAAGTCTTTGGTGACAGTGAATTGATTGTGAATTAGGTCAAGGGACAACATGCTACCAAGAATGATCTACTCAAGTGCTACAAGAACAGGGTGTGGGACCTCATGGAAGATTTTGAGGGTTTTGGCATCAAATCCATTCCTAGGAAAGAGAATCAAGTGCTGCGGCTGTGCTTGCAGCGGTAGGGGCGTGTTTGACATTGTGGAAAGTATTCAACAAGAAAAGGTACAGCCAAACATCCACGTGATTGTGAGGCCTTGAAATGAGATAACAATGTTAGTTGGCAAGTGTTTGAGAATGACCAGAAAATCATCCATTTATTGCAAGAAGAAGCTGAGTTCTCGCCTAAGAATCAGAGAAATTGGAACAAAGATGGTGACCAGTAGTGCGGTGAGAACTAACAAGCTGCCCAATGGACTTATCACCTTGGAGTCCATTTTTAACCCCAATGATCAGTTTAGAAAGGAGAAAGCAAACATTCGGGTCAAGAGAGAGGATTCAAGTATCCACCTTGGTAGAAGAGAACAAACCATTGCAAATTGGAAGGATGACAATGAACAAGAAAGGTATGAGTTCATACGGATGTGCAAGAGTTCCTCGATGTGTTTGCTTGGAGCTATGAAGACTTGAAAGGTTTCAATCCCAACTTAGCTCAAAGATACCATCGAATTGGATCCAAGTACTAAGCCTCAGGCAAAAAAAAGACTAGTCAATCCACACATGGAGCCTCTCATGAGGAAGGAATTGGACAAGCTGATTGAGTCAAGGATCATATTCCCAATCAAGCATTCTAGTTGGGTCACCAACTTAGTTCCGATCGAGAAAGACGAGTGGAGAGATCAGATTGTGTGCTTTGACTTCGAGAGACTTGAATAGAGCCTCCCTCAAGGACCATTACCCACTCCCTTCCATGGAGCAAATCTTGCAAGTTGTGGTGGCTCCGAAAGGTTTTCACTACTTGATGGCTACTCAGGCTACAATCAGATTATGGTGAAGGAAGAAGACCAGTTCAAGACAGCCTTCACAACCAAATGGGGAACTTTTGCATACAGGAAAATGCCATTTGGGCTATCCAATGCTAGTGCTACCTTCCAAAGGGCAATGGACATGGCATTCAAAGGTTTGATTAACAACATGGTGCTGATTTACCTTGATGATATCACTATTTTTCCAAAAATGTAGCCGACCACCTCTCTCATTTGAGACAAGTCTTAACGAGGTGCAGGAGATTTGGAGTATCTTTGAATCCTAAGAAGTGCATCTTTCTTGCACATGAAGGAAATCTCCTTGGCCATATTGTCTCCAAGGAAGGATTAGCAATTGATCCAGAGAGGGTTGAAGCCATAAGAGCACTACCATTGCCAAGCCATAAGAAAGCCCTTCAGATTTTCTTGGGAAGGATAAACTTTGTTCGGAGGTTTGTCCCAGATTTTTACACCCTTGTCAAGCCCATCACCAAAATGTTAAAGAAGAGCATGGCTTTCAAGTGGACAATAGAAGGCAAGGAGAGTTTTGAAGCAATCAAAGAAGCCATCTCTCAAGCACCAACTCTCATCAACCCAGACTTCTCCAAGGATTTCATCCTCTATGCATTTGGAGGTAATGACACTATTTCTGCCATTTTGGTACAAAGCAGAACAAGGATAATGATGAGTAGCCAATTGCCTTCTTCATCGGAGCCTAGATGACTATGAGGTGAGGTACTCTTTTATTGAGAAGCATGTACTTGCAATAATCAGAAGCTTGAAGAAATTCAAGCATTTAGTCTCAAACAACAAGGTCCAGTTGCTGGTCTCACACGCTGGGGTTAAGGACTTCCTCCTCAACAAGGATTTGAATGAGAAAAGGGCAGGTTGGATCACCCGTGTCATGGAGTATGACATTGAGATCAAGATCACCAAGCTGGTAAGAGGGAAAGGATTGTGTGAGCAGCTGGTTTTGGGGAAGCAAAAAGAAGTATGCAATGAAGAAGAGGTTGTTTTGATAGTCCAGGACAGTCATGAACCAAGTGGTAATCAAGAAGAAGACAATGCTGCCCCCACTCCTTGCTGGACCCAAGGCATTATACACTTCCTAGGCACAGGCCTATGCCCTCCGGAGATGAACAAGACCCAAAGGAGACACTTCAGATTGCAGGCTGTCCCGTATGCCATTGTTGATGGAGTTTTGTTCAAGAAAGATGTGAATGGAGTGTTCTTTGAGATGCATTAGCACAAATCATATTCAAAGGGTGTTGGAAGGGTTCCATGGTGGACCATCTGGTGGTCATTTTGCACTAAGAGTGATAGCTCTAAAAATCATGAAGGCTTGTTATTATTGGCCCAAAATCTTCAGTGATTACTATGCATGGATCAAGAGGTGTAAGAATTGTGCATTCTTCACAGGAAAAGAGAAACTTGCTGCCCTTCCATTACATCCAATCTCAGTTGACCAGCCATTCATGCAATGGGGTTTAGACTTCATTGGAGTCATTAATCCCAATTCAAGCCAAGGGCACAAATGGATTTTGACAGCCATGGACTACTTCACTAGATGGACAGAAGCAGTAGCACTCAAAGAGGCAAATGAGTCTAGCATCTTAGACTTTTATGAGGGGATAACAACCAGATTTGGTGTACCTGCTACAATAATCTTAGATAATGCATTGGCATTCATTGGATCCAAGGTGACTGAGTGGGCTGTCAAGAATGGGATCTACCTAAGCACTTCATCAAACTATTACCCTCAAGGTAATGGCCAGGCCGAGTATACAAACAAGAACTTGTTGAGAATCATTAGGAGGACTCTTGACGAGAATCAGAGGTCTTGGCATACCAAACTGAAATCAGCCTTATGGGCTGATAGGATAACTCCCAAAAGATCCACAGGTAACTCTCCATTCAAACTTGTCTATGGAAGAGAGGCAATCTTGCCCATGTCACTTGAGTTGCTAACATTGGAACTCATGAAGCAGTTGGAGTTGCTAGAGTTTGAGCCCATGGAGGTGAGGTATGCAGAGTTGATGGAGCTGCAAGAGATCAGAAATCAGGCATCCCAAGTAATGGAAAAGGATCAAGCTTTGATCAAGAAGACCTTTGATAGAAAGGCCAAGGATAGATCTTTTCAGGTTGGAGATCTAGTGTTGAAATGGGATGTGGATAGAGAAAAGCGGGAAGAAATTCAAAATTTGATGCCATTTGGAGTGGCCCATACATGGTCACGAAGTGCAAGAAAAACAATGCTTTCTAATTGGCCCCATTGGATGGTGAAGAACTTCAGATTCCAGTGAATGGAATCTATCTCAAGCATTGCTTGTAGAGGGAAGTTCACTACCTTGTAAATATTAGATTAGATTTTCATTTGTCCAAGTGCTTGTGCACATTGTTTTGTTGTAGGTTAGTTTTGTTTTCCCTAAGTGCTTTGGCATAGCTTGCTATCCATGGAGATGTTTTGCAGTCCTTGCTTCCATCAGGTGATATTCCATCTTCCTCCTTGCACATTCTGAGTCAGTTAGGGGTTCTAAATAGAATATTTGATGACTCCATGCCCAATGGACTGCTTCAGGCTACTGGTCTTTTCATCTAGCAGGCAGATGACCCCGCTGAGTCACCAAATTGTTATCCAAAATTCACCCCCCAGGGTAATTTTGATAACATGCATTAAATTCTTCGGTCCCGAGCAAGATAGATTGATTCAAGGCAAAAAATCATGTTTCTAGGGTCCCCTCGGATTTTTTCTAACTCTCTGTCCAAGAAGAAAGGAGCAAGTTCTAAAAAGGGTGAAAAAGTTACAAAAAAACAAGCTTGGGCCAGAAAAAATCATGAAAATTGGCTAAGTCCTAGTCCAGGCGGTCCTTGGGATAGTTGGGATGTCGGGGCACGAATCGGCTGAAAGGCCGCTAGGCGGTCCGCGCAGCAAAGGAACATCCAAGCCGTGGGGACGAGCGGGACACGAAAGGGCGAACCGGTTGAAGGTAAAAACAAAATTGACTAACTGTTGTGCAGAATAGGCTGGGACATTTGGGCCATGAGGACGCGAAGGACGCGAACCACCCAGATTGGCCGAAATAGAGAACTTTCACACTGGGACAGTTGGGACATAGGGACGCGTGGGACGCGGAGAGCCGAAGGAGCCGAGAGCCAATCAAATAACGCCACGTGTCTTCACCTCAAAGAGGGACAGGGAAGCCTGAATCGGGTGGATCGGAGGAATTTGTCCTAGACAGTTCGGGACAACCGGGCCAAAGGGATGCGAGGGACGTGAAAAGCCAGCAGGCCCGTGGATGAATCAGGAAATGCCACGTGTCACAAGGGAAAACATCCAAAATTTCTAAGGGCAAGGTTTGAAGCGTTGGCCCAAGCCAATAAAAAGAGGACATGTGTCCTAAGGAGAAGGGGAGTGCAGAGCTCGGGGAGGAATTAGAGAATTTGGCAAAATTTTTGGCCAAAAACTAAAAGGTAAAGGATGACCCCGTGCCCCTGTCCTCCAACCAGATCATGCCACGTGTCCCAAGTGGCGGGGACGCGGGGAAAAAATGAGAAATTTTCCAAAATTACAAAAAGTCAAAATTTCAAGGAAAACCCACGGGTAAGGGAAGGAGAGAGAATTACTCATCCAATACATTCCTGACACGTGTCGTCCAGGTGGCGGAGTGCGAAAAAAAAAATTTCAAAACCCATTTTTTCTGTTTTGTGCCCTAAATCTTGAGATCGCCATATCTTTCGATCCAGAGCTCATTTACACGTTCTTTATATCATTGGAAAGCTTATAAAATTATCTACACGATTCCTAGGTCAATCTTGAATTTTGGTTTAGTTTGGAGAGAGAAAGTTAAGAAATGGCTCTAACGCGTGTCCATGGCCAAAAATGACATTTCAGTGACCAAATTTAATGCAGAATGGGTCGCATTCTCCTCCAATTCGGTCAAAAATGACAGGGTATGGGTTTGTAAGGTCCCCATGCCATTTTAATGCATTTGCAGTCAATGAGGAATGGGCTCCCATGTTTTGTATGTTTTCTCTCTCTTGGGCTTGACCCATGCAATGTAAAAGCCAGATTTGGCTCATTTCTAAAGGGTGGAACACTTTTGGCATAGCAGACTTCTTCTTTCACCTCCAGCAAGTGATTGTTGCAAGAATCATACCTCTTCAAAGATTGTAACAGGTTTTCTACCTCTCTGAGGTTGTAATGCAGTGGTTTTGACATTGGAAATGATAATGCAAGCTTTGTGAATGGGTTTCAATCCTTTGTTTGTATTATTTGCTTCATTTCAGATCCTAAATTATATCTTATCAGCCTGTGTATGTTTTATGCTGCAATCTTTGGTTTGTGTCTATTTGCATGACAAAAAAATTCACCACTCCTTTTGGTGCATCACCATCTTTAGTTAGTTTCAATTTTTGCATTTCTATCCCTGTCTCCTTGCAATTTAGAGTAGGATTAGGATCTGAACCTCTGTAGTTGTGCAAATATAGATCTAAATTAGAGGAGTTTGAGGAACCAGACCTCTAATTTGGAGATTCCTCTCTCAGTTTCACAAGTCCCACACTTGGAGAGAGGTTTCAATGTTGTGCAATCACACTGGATGCCTAAGACATCATTTAGAACCTTGATTTACATCCAAGGGTTACGTGATTTTGCACTAACAAAACCCTCCTTTAGTATTTCCATGACACAATTACATACTTTGTATTATCCGATTGACACCATGAATATACCTATCATTGATCATATTCTACCTTATGTCACCAATTTTAATTCTATTGATACATCATCATCCTATTATTTTCTCAATCATGAGTTTCCCATTCACTCGATGCACCTATTGTTGCACTTGCTATAACCCACACTTCAAATTCACCCACCATTGTGTTTGGATCATTTGATAAGCACACAACTAGTTTTGGATCCCACACTCTTTATTCCATGGGTCATTTTGGTGGAGGAATATGTAAACATTTGTAGGGAATCACTTACCCTATCTAACCTATTCATTATATTTATCATCATGACATTGGATATAGAGAAAATGATTCTTCATTAGGTCCACTTTGAGAAAATTCACATTTTTTTCTCCACTCTTCATGAAGATATTGAGTGATACATGATCCCTTCTACACACCTTCTTAAGCATTAGATACTTGAGACTACTTTATTCATATATGAGATTCATGAAACTTCTATATATGATTCCTCACATGTATTGTTTGTGCATGTGTCACCATATCATATGTAGGCATATTCATTTACTATTTACACTCACCTATGATGGATTTGATATTAGTCATGGTGGCATCATTAACATTATTTATATGGGATATATAGGCATGGATCATCTACCATTTATCTACATCGGTATCACACCACTCATTCTACGTAATTCTCCCTTTGTTTTAGAGAAACTCTATTTGGAATTACTCCCTCATTTTAGATAAACTCTCATTTTACCTTTTAGACTTTATTCAACAGCTAAACAACTCCTTATTTTGAGAAATTTTGGTGTATAGAGTGTCTTATTATCTTATTTGGTGTCTTTTGGGATGTATACTTACACTAAGTTATAAAGTGCCATAGAGGGTTTTATTTTCACATCCTATTCTATCTTCATGCGTGTGTTCCTTTTTTACACACCCTTTTTTAGTTATGTATTCCCATCACTATTAGTGTGATGTCATTTTATATATCATTCAAAACATTGATAATCTGATTATCTCATTCTAGTGAGAATTTTTTAGCATACCTAGCTTGTGTCATTGTTTGATGTTAGAGTAGTGGATTCAAACCACTCATATAGATATATTTATTTTTTCACTCTACCCATTCAACATTATGGGGGTGTGTGTAGCCATACTTATTCTTCAAGTGTCATGTCCTTTATTTACTCTTGAGACACCATATCATCTACTTCAAGAAGTTGATGAAATTCTTGGTGTTTTTACATTTTTACCTCATTCGACATACTGATAATCTCCTTGAATCTATTATGGTGCATATAGTGTCATATTGTCTTCTTTAGTGATCGAGTAGTGGATTCAGATCACTCACACAAATTTTAGTTCTTCACCATTCTTTTCACTTGCAATTCTTACATATTCTTTAGTGATGGATTTCATTCCATCCAATGTTATTTTAATGATGTATTTCATCCCATCTACTATAGTATTCATAGTGCATAGTCTTGTTTTTAAGAGATATTTTTTTATCTCATATTTTAGGTGTACTTATTATACATGGGTACCTTAATAGGTGTAATTATAATGACCTATATATTTTTACTTTTTACTTGCCTAAGTATAACTTAAGGGAGGGTGTTGGTGGAATGTGTGTGTGTGTAGACACCTACATCCGACTACACAATATTAATACTAAAATTACACTAATTATCCTCTTTCTCATCATTTTGTTATATTTAGTTTTTTCTTACTAATTAGATAATAGTCCCCTTTATATCAGTCAATTAGCGACACTTCGTTAATTAACTAGTTTCATACCTCATCTTGGATGCCAATTAACGTCACTTCATTAGTTATAATCCTCTTTTAATTAATTAATTAACCATTATTAATAGATTAAAACTTTCAATCTCCTATTTAAACAAAAACCTTTTTATTGGTTAAACCCCTTTCAAACCATTCAAATTCTACTAATTTCCCTCTAAATCATCTCCAAATAGCTTATATAAGTTTAATTTGGCCTATTAATTAATCCTAGTTGATTAATTAAATCACCTCTAACTCCCATGAGTTGCTAATCTCTAATTAATCTATTATAATCATATTTATCCCTTTATAATTCTACTTTACCTTTATCCCACATTCACTAGGTTGCAAGTTTCTCCAAAATTGGAAAGCTATATAAAGAACCTAGTACACCATGTTTCAACTTACACCATGTCCTTGTAAGACATTTGCACTTGATAAGATAATTTTCATGTTATTGGAAAGCTTTGTTCAAACCCCTTTTCTACTTGGCCAAGAGTAGTAAGAGAAGAACTAAAATGGTAATCAGGCCATATTGGTAGGATCTCTCCCTATTCCTTTGGGAAATTACTTGATCGTGCATGGTTGCATTTAGTTCACAAAAGAAATACCTACAATCTAAAACACATGCAACAATTAAAGGAGGTTTGCATTTGATGTTTGATTTAATGTTTTATGCACATTATTTAAGATTTCCTTTATGATTTATGATGTTGTTTTGTGTTTAGATTAGATTAAGCTATAATCTACTTAGTGTTAGGCTCATTCCATCACTTAATTTTAATCTAATACATGCATACATATGGCACGCCCGGTGGGACACTCCTTTGTCTCATGCACATTATCTATGTTTTCTTAGTTTAAGCTCCATTTTACATGCTCATTATATCAAATTGTTAAAATTATTTGATTTTAGGCATTTTTAGCGATGTTTGATAGTGTTGAGTATTATTTATTCATATTTAGGAGGAAAAATGCTGTCAAATTTGAGTCTTGATGAGAAAAATATGGGATTTATGTTATTTTTGGATCGTTTTCATGTTTTTTTGTGCAAGTACAAGTTACTTGCACTAATGTTCATCTGGGCACACTACCATATCATTTTACTTATGTGTGCATACAACTTTATACATCTACGTTCATCTAGATGTGCACCGTGTCTCACTACATGCATTGGAAATACACTAAATTTTACTTACATGTGCTAGTATTTTTATTTTTTTCACTACTTTGTGTACTTCCATTCATCTTTTTATGCTAGAGTTATTTTGCACATGCTAGCATCCCATTGATTTATGGCTTACTTGTGATGGCATCCATTTGCATGTGTTATCATTCACTGTGTGCACTTACATTCATTTACACATGATGGTGTTATACTTTGGAATTTTTCTACTTGTGCTATCATTCATCTCCCTATGCTAGCATTCCTATGTATGCACTAGCGTTCTTTGTGGTTTTTCTTTTAGAATTTATAAAAATTTATGAAAGTTTCAAATTTAATTTTTTATTTCCTCTAGTTTTATACTGTTTCTAATTCTAATATGCGATTTTTTTCTAACTCAAAGTGCTAACATTTTGAGTATTTTGGGGTGCATTTACTCACCCACTAAATTTTTTTCCCATTTTGGGTTTCTCTGGGATAAAATTTTTGTTCACATGTGTTTGTAACTTTCCATACCTCTTGGGGAAACTAGGGATGTGAATGATGGAGAAACAAAATGTGAAGGTGTGAATATGAAGGGAGTCGATTGCATGAAATAGGACAATTTGCAAGGGAAGATAGAGGTCAGTAAATGGAATTAGCAAAGTATTGGGGGTTACGGGTTGGAGGTGGAGTGTTGGACCGAGCCGAAAGTGATAAGGTGGAGGAAGATATGTGCCCTAAATCAAGGGCTCCGAAAAAAAAATGTGCATCCCGATGGGGTAAGTGGATGGGCATGAACGGTGATAGGAATCGGGGGTGGAGATCCAAGAAACTATGGCACGGGGCATCACCATAAGGCTACTTCCTTCAAAGATGTACTAGAAAACAAGGGAAGTTGTTCTGAGGAAAGTATACATCAAATAACCAGACCTACCTATTTGATCTAGCTAAGGACATTCCTTTGCTCACCATAGTAAATCAAGAAGTTGAAGAATACTTCAAAAAATAATCACATGATGTGGTGGTTGGTAGATTTAATGGGTTTTGGCAATCCTCCACAACTCTATATCAGTGGGTTTTCAAAAACTGGACCAATAAATGTGAAATCTCCCTCTGTTCCAAGGGTTTTTTTGTTGTCCATTTTAGGGAACTAGTAGATTACCAACATTGTTTGAAATATTGGCCTTGGTTCTGGGGACATGCGGGTTTATTTATCACTCCATGGTTCCCATATTTTGATCTAAATACTTATTCAGTGGCCAAAACACTAGTTTGGATCAGGATTCTTAACCTCCCATTACATGTGTGGTATGCCCTGGAAGAGATTGGAAATGTTTTGGGAAAAATTATAAAAGAGGACTTGGATAGAACACATTTGGGTCTATGTTCCTTTGCCCGAATTTGCATTGAAATTGAACTACGAAAAGGAATACCTGATAGAATTAACCTTAAATTTGGTAATTTTCAGCATACCTAGGTCTTAGACTATGAGAATACTGCATTTAGATGTAGATTGTATAGAAATGCAAGGCATTTGCAAGCCTCCGTCCCGTCATAAGAATTAGAAATCTAAAAAAATGGATCGACATCTTCAAGAAGATGGGGTTTGCTAAACCTAGATATGGTTTCGTATCAAATTTTAAAGATAATCCGAATAATCCTACCTTTGATGGTAAAATAGATACAGAGAGAAGAACAATACAGAGATGGCATTTAAGGAAAACCACTTGATTGGTGGTGGCATAAAAAGGTGATATACTTCAGAAAGTTTGGAATCAGATCAGGATTCTATGACAGGTAATTCAATGGCTTTGGAAAATCCTAGTGACCTTACGTTGGTTATTTGATCCGATCTAGGAAAATGGAGAGAGGTAAAGAAGCAAAACAAAAAAAAGGATGCACGGGAAGCATTGGTGATTATTTTCCATCCCAAGGTGGGAAGTAATTTTAGGATAGATTTATCTTTTGTGAAGTTGGTATACAGTTGTTGTTTGGATTTTTTAGCCCTTTTATTTTTTTTGAGGATTTAGCCTCATCATTTTTAATAGGGAACGAGTCCCTTCAACCTGCCTTATCAATAAAAAAATAATATTTTGAGTATTTGTTATAAATTTTCTTTTTGCTAAAATTTCATCAAAACCGTGAATGCTCTTCTCTTGCACTTTCAAGCGATCTTGAGAATTAGAAACAACAAAAATTTTGGATTCTTTTCTAAAATTTTAGTTGTCATTTGAAAATATGGCTAATGTTTGATATTTTGGTTAAAATTCCCATGTTGGTTTAATTTGATCAAACACTATGTTTGTTCTTCTCTTGTGCTTCACGATGATCTTGATAAAAAATGGTTAAGATCCTTGATATTTTTCTAACATTGTGATCTATGGAAACCTACTATATATTTTTGTGTAGGACCATCTACGATTGTCAAATAAAAACAATTTTTAAAAATTACTAATGTCTTATGTGTAGGTTTCCTTGGTCAAATAATGGCATTTAAGAAAAGAACATTTTAAACAAAGATAAAAATAAACAACTCACACTATATTTGTAGGTTTGGATAAGGGATAAAACACACACTTTAAATTGTGGGAAGTGTTTTGGCTTAAGCCATAAAAATCATTGTGAGGAGTACCCTACAAACCCCAAAGTAGTTGGCACATTAAGGGAATTGGTTGACAAAATGAGAAGTGCCCCAAACACCTACTTGACTAGTAAAACCCATGAGGAATATCAAACATTGTTCTTATGAGGCCTCTTTCATTAATTTTATTATGGGGTAATGGTCCTTTGTTTAGAATTTATTCTAAAAAATGTACCTCTCTTAGACAAATATTGGTGAGTTTTGAGAACAAAATCCATAGGAAGTTATTTGGCATCGGGAAAAATTTTCCACATCCATTATCATTTGTATCAAACCCTTGCTAAGAAAAACATTTTCTAAGTTTCTACCTTGTTTTAGAATAAGGCGAAACTCTACCAAAGTTATGTTGTGAATTTTTGGTTATGAAAAATATCCCCTTTTCACAAATTTTTGGCTCCCCTTTTATCAAAAATGCATTATCTAAAGTGCTACCAAAATTGTACCAACCATTTTTGGATACTTAAACC
Source organism: Taxus wallichiana var. yunnanensis (assembly GCA_018340775.1). Taxonomy (NCBI): domain Eukaryota; kingdom Viridiplantae; phylum Streptophyta; class Pinopsida; order Cupressales; family Taxaceae; genus Taxus; species Taxus wallichiana. The sequence continues at coordinate 170,571,552 of CM031244.1, forward strand.
TTGTTTTCTTAAACTTGATTTGAGCATTGAAAGTGTATTGTTACACCGCTCACATTGTATCAATCATTTTTACACTTAAACATTTTTTTCTTAAAATTTGATTTGAGTGTTAAAAGTATGTTGTTACACTTCCCAAATTGTATCAATCCTTTTGATACTTAAATCTTGTTTTCTTAAACTTGATTTAAGTGTTGAAATTACGTTGTTACGTTGCTCACATTGTATCGACCATTTTTTATACTTAAGCCTTGTTTTTCTTAAACTTGATTTAAGTGTGGAAATTTGCATTGTTACACTGTCAAAATCATATCAACCCCTTTTGATACTTAAATATTGTTTTCTCAAACTTGATTTAAGTGTTGAAATTATGTTGTTGTATTGTTCAAATTTTCCTAGTTTCCTTGAACAAATTTTGATACATTTACACCTAGGAAAATATTCCTTTGTAGTTGTTACTCTACTAAAATTTCATCAAATATTTTGACATTCACACTTGCAACTTGTTTTCCAAACCTTGCTTGATTTTCAAAATTGTGTCTTTATGATGTCTATTTTCCTTAGGTTCCCTTTGGAAAATCCTAAAAGCATCCCCATATTTGAAAAATGTCTAGTTGGCCACCATTAAGCTTGCTTGAATTGACATGGAACTTCCTTCACCATGAAGGAGTTCAATCAAACAATCTAGGTCTAGGAATTCACGTCAAACAATGTCAATCATAATTAGATCTATGAGGGTTCCTCATGCTATTGAAAATAGGGAACCCATACTATTTTCCACTTCCCCACCTTCATCTCCTAATCAGTTATATTATTTTGATTCTTTTAATTATTTCTATTCTTTTGATTCTCCTTAGACTCTTGAGCCTCATCCAATCAAATTTCTTCTAAGAAACAATCAGTCTCCCAAATGACGTCTTCCTCCTTTAAAGATCCGTGTGATTCAAAATTCCTCTAATAAAACATATGATTTGACTCCCGAGTCATGGTCCTATCTTTCTCCACTGGACCCCCTTAATTAGTCATCTAAACTATGTCTTCCTTTAAAGATCCATGTGACTCAAAATTTCTCTAATCAAACATCTGATTCAACTAAAGAGTCACGGTCCTCTCTTTTTCCATAGTATCCCCTTAATTAGTCACCTCACCAATGTATTCTTTCTTTGAAGATTCAAGTGACTAAAAATACAACATATAATTTGACTCCTAATTCATGGTCCTCTCATTTTCTATAGGACCCCCTTAATCAATCACACAAATAACGTCTTCCTCCATTAAAAATTTGTATGATTCAAAATTCCTCCGATCAAACATCTAATTCAACACTTAAGTCACGATCCTCTTATTTTTCACATGATTCCCTTCTTCTATCTCGTACTATTCCATCTTCTAAGAAAAAAAAAGTACCTAATTATCCCAAAATCACATCTAATTCCACTCTCGAGACATCTAAATCTGAATCTACTTCATTTCTTAAGTCATTTCCTTCTATCTCTCCCAATCCCATCAATTACATCATAAAACATATTATAAATTTTCAACAATTGTTGGAAACACTTCCTTCCAATCAACATGTTATCATCAACCAAAAATGACCCATACCGATCAATTTATTTCAGAATGAAGAAGAAATTAGAGAATTCATGGGGCTATATGATGACATTCCTATAGAGGATCAAAAATAAGGATTCAAAATTGACCTCGATGCAGACACATAATTTGAAGAAGAGGTTGAGTCCTATGGTCAACAAACAAAGGAAAAACCTAAGATCATCAAACTTGATCCTCCTCTTGTTCTTCCCTTGTCACATTTCCCATTACATGGTGAAATTCCTTGGTCTATCATTGATCCCAAACTTATCTTCTCATCACCTAAACATTCCTTACATATCACACCTCCTCAATCACAATCTATCGTTGGGTCACCTCTTGGTAACATTTTATCTTCTACTATTAGGCCAACTCTAAGTAGAATGTTATCTTCTACTATTAGGCCAACTCGAGTAGCCCATCTTCTTCTATATGTGGGCCAACTCATGGTAGCCATTCATATTCTATTTTTGGGTTACCTATTGGCAGTCCATTATATTATATCCTTGGGCCATGTCCTATTATCCCTTTATCTTCTATCTATGGGTCACCTCCTAGTATCCTATTATCTTCTATAATTTGTCCACATCTTTGCAGTCCTTCATCTTCTATACTTGGGCCACATCCTAGTATCCATTCATCTTCTATTTATGGGACACCTCTGGATATCCTTTCATCTTCTATTTATGGGACACCTCTGGGAATCCCTTTATCTTATATCTATAGGACACCTATGGCTATCCCATCATATTCTATTCTTAGGCCACCTCCTAGCCTATTACCATCAATTCTTGGGCCACCTCCTAGTAGCCCATTTCCATCAATTCTTGGACCCTATCCTATTCACCCATCATATCATCCCTCAATCAACAACTATGGAAATCCCACCATCATCACTATCATTCCTATTATCAATCCCAAACATCTGATTTCTTCTCCCATTTCCCAAGACCAACCAAATCACAGATTAGCTTGTAATAAGCACAAACAATTTCTTCATCAAGATAAATCAAAAATTCAAAGAGATCTAAAGCTCCCAACAAATCCAACACCCAAAAATATGATTAAAAATGCACACCAATGAAACCACCAAATGTGGTGAAAAGTGCAAAAATCCATGGATATGGAACTCAATCTCTCACATACAAAACCCATATTTCAAGATAAGTTATAGTCACTTATCGAGTATGATCTCACCACAATCATCAAGATTGGAGATAATATCACTCTTGATAAGAAAAAACTCCTAGTCTCCCTCATAAAAAAATAGTAAACATCATTGTTGGATCCAATCACTTAAAGTAAAAATTTTGTCCCAAATTCCCAATAATTCATCTTCTCCCTTCAAAAAAGTCAAAATCTTTAAAAAATCAAAAAAATTAAAAATTAAAAATATGAAAAAGCATTCAAACATTACCAAAAAGGAAAAGGTAAAAAGATCATGCATCACAATTAGGAATTATATGCACATGGATTTTCTTTCCTTTATTCATATCATCTATAACTCACCCATCATTTTCATCTCATCAATGATCTTTTGGTTATTATATTTGTACTCATTTTGTGTCATTGATATCTAATGTATCTACTTGACCTTGGTCTTTTATCACCTTGGTAAATTAAAGAATGACTAACCTCTTAGAGATCTTATTACTATCATACATCTAATAAACTTATTGCAAATACTTTTAGGCATATTTGTTGACCCTAGACAATTTCGTCATCATAATAAATTCCATATCCTTTCATCAAGCCATCAATGGTTCTTAACCCCTTATAAAAAAATCAAAAGAGCTGAAATAATTTTTAGAAAGGAAAAAATCAATCAAAATATCAAAAATCAAAATCAAAACAATGTATAACTCTCTTTTGTGGTATTTCCACTATCTCTACCGAGGCTATAGAATCATAGATGGTAGCAGATAAATACTACTTCTAGAATCAGATACATATCTATTGGGTCTATGGATGCATGAATGGCAACAAAGGAATGTACGGATCTCCTTTTACCCCCTATTCAAAAATCATCTTTCAAGATCAATCATTCCTACACATTGGCTAGTTTGTCTTCACTTGATACCTATAAAATATTCCATTCTAAAATTAATTAATTTCCACATGAACACACTTGATCTCAATGAGAAAACAAGACTAGTATGTGCTACTAGGTGTTATTTAGACATTTTTTATACTCTTACTTTAGTCATATGCTATCTCACAATTTGTGCCATTATCTCATCACCTTTTCATTGGGAGTCTTCGCTACATTTTCCATATCCTTCCTTTGCATCCACACTATTTTTCTACTTAATTTAGAACATCGGTGTGTATAATATTTCCTTTTTACCATGTTTGAGGGAAAATTTGTACCCTTTTTGTAAACAATATTCTACTTCTTTCTATCTTTTGTTTCTTGGCCATCTTGCACTAGGGCACACTTTCTCCTTCTTATCTCTTCATTGGCTTGAGTTCATCATCTTGTTGAACCTATCCTTCTCATCCTTGATTCAACTTATCTTCTATTCTTGTATATGTGGAATATTTTCCCTTGTATATTTTCACCTCTCACTAGGGGAATCTTTGCATCTTCATTTTCTTGTATATAACTTTAGGAAAATTTCAAAAGCCTAAATTTTTCAAAAACCTAGAAAATCCAAAAAAATTTGGTAAAAATTCCTAAATCCAAAAACATTGGTAAAATCTCAAAATCCCAAAAACATTGGTAAACGTAGGAAATCTAAAAACATTAGTAAAACATCAAAAATCCAAAAAATTGGTAAACCCTCCAAAATCCAAAAACATTAGTAAAACATAAAAAATTCTAAACATTCACAAAACACAAAATCTTAAAAATAAAAAACTATACTATAAAATATCCTACTTCAAAGTGCTTATTAGTTCTTATGCATGACATGCAGATCATATTGTGATCTTCCTTCATAAAAATATCTTTTTCTTGTCGCATATATTTTCCTAACATATATTGTTGCTCGGGAAGTTTCATGATGTAAATTTATTTGCATGAGACTTATATGTCCTCCATCTATTCCCTTACATGTATCCTTTCTTGGGACATCATTTTAAACCTTGTTATATAACTTGAACATTTGGGAACTGAATCTACATAACAAAAAAATTGGTACAATTTTCATAAACATTGTTTATTTAAGTTTATTTTTTGTTCTTATTTTTCTATTAGTCTACTTGTTTATTTAATTTATCATATCGTGTTGCTTTATGTATTATTCTTTGAGTAAGTCCTTTAGCAATGAACAAAAATCATTATTATGGCTCTTCATGTCATTTTACCCTTTTTTGTATGCTTATATCAAATAAAATGGTATTTCTGAGCCAAGATGGTACGTATGCTATGTCACAATCTTCCCATTCTATCATCTATCTTATCTTCCATTCTAACTAACTTTCTACATATCATTTTATAATTCTTCTAACTATTTCTCCAAGACATGGGTATCACATTGACTAATTTATTTCCCTCCCCTCATCCCTTTCTTATTCTAGTGGAGGAACAAGATCCTAATTAATCAATAAATTTTAAAAATTTCCAACCAAGCCAAGTTTGAATACCTTTCATGATATTGTCCTATGGTTGTGCAAGGGCAAAGTTCAACTTGAAAACATGAAAACTATACCTTGATGTAAAAAAAAATTGTTGTAAATCTTCCATGACATCCTTCTAGGTTAGTCCACAACCTGTTCTAAGAATATCCCCATCCATTCAATGTTCATGTTTTTGGTCCTTACCTTACCCATGTGTTGAAAAAATGAAAACAAACTTGCAAGCTCTTCTCGAGATAATGGTTTTTAAGGCGAGATCTTTTGAAAGGATCAGGAAAGGCTATTTAGAGTCTTTCTGAGGCTAGTACATATTATTTGGAGTGGATTGGGAGTCCTAAATTCATTAGGGAGGTATATTCATGAGCCAAGATCATTGTACAATTGATTTAGGAATATTTTGGAAAGATCCAGAGGTTTAGTGGTGGTGCAAATTAACTTGCAACAATTAGTATGTTGTTTATCAATCTACAATCATTTAATTATCAAACCAAGGGACATAAAATTTCAATATTGCTAGTGTTGTATGCACAGTTATATCTATTTCAGAGGTGTAAATGTAAACTTTTGTCACTACAATTAAGAAATAACAATGTTGGAAATGAACTAGATTATGACTAAAAGTAAATATTATGGCTAATGAAAAATCATGTAAAAATAGAATACAGATAAAGGAATGAACTACTGCTAATATAATCATGTAATGAATTAAATCAACAAACAAAAGGAGAGTGTTATCAAAGCTGCAAGTGTGCCCTACCTTGGGTGTTAATCACTCCTAATTCTCGTGACTACAACAAATTAACATAACTAAAAATTTTATTTCATCAACATGAAGATTACAGTTGGAAAATACAACAAATTATCTATCTATGGATCAATCCCCCATTTAACATTAGCATTTCCTTTTTATATCATTCATTATAGCAGAGGTGTGAAGAGATAGAGTTATACTCAAATTTCTAGTTAGATTAATTATAATTTCTTAACCAAACAATCCAAAAACTACATGCATTCAACATAACTACTTAGTATATGTTTACATAACAATCACATAACTTAACTAATTGATCAATTAATCAACTGATTATTAAATTATGAATTAAATCACCTAGTTCTTTGTTAAGTTGAAACATATAATAATTTGATGGCATTAAGTTATCTCCTAATTATCATAACTTCTTCTTCCATCAACATGTGTGAGCTTAGGTATGATGTCTAAGTTGTAAAAGATCCTCAGAAGCATGACTTTATTTATGCATGTGACCTCCTTTGGCTGTAGATGTTTTGATGTAGACAAGTTCATTTTGCTGCATGTTAGTTGTTGCATATGGATCCTTTGGATTCATGTCAGTTGCTGCATATAACAAGTTTCTTACAAAAAATGTTGGCATTATATAAAGCACCATTTAACATCATATTGCAATCAAAAGAATAAATGCATAATCATAATACTAAAAATAAAGTAAACTAGTAATAATTATATTAGCTAATATTAATGCCATGAGTTCAAGTTATTATGAAAATTTCTAGCAAGATTATCACAAGGAAATATAAGTTGAGGGCTACAAATGACAGAAAAAATACAAAAGATGAGGTGTTTTTAGAAAGGAAAATAAATGGATCATCACACCCCCAGACTTAACTTCTTGAATGTCCTCATTTAAGATTCTTTAGGTTCCTTAGCTAGCTTAGGGTCCACCTGAATGATGCTGCATAAGTTTCTAAAATCCAATGGTGTAGATGTTCCTTTTGTATTTATGAAGAAGTGACCTCTATTCATTTTGTATCTGTCCATGACTCTATCTTGTATGTCATCATCTAGTTGCTTGTCACCACAATAATGTGGTATATCATAGTGGAATATTGGGGGATAATAACCAATGGGAAACCAAGTTTTGCCACATCCTTTAGAAACTTCAATGTATGTATTTACCCTCCTTAAAGTTGGAATGATATTGTGATAAGAGTGCATTTATTTTCTTTACATCTCAGCGGACATCTCTTGCAAGCACATCTTGCAAGAATATTCTATCTCTCATGCATTAAATCATATATTCTTCATGATATTTGTTTCTCATCTAGTATACTCATTGTCTAATTTCCTGTGTTCCATGTATTTTCCATAATATTCAATAATTTCCCCTGTATTTATAGCTTCACCCCTGATCATTAATGGCTGCACTTTTGACAAGTGCATGTATTCTTCCATCTATTTTTTTCTGTACAATTCATTATTAAAATAAGAACATAGTTCCCTAATTGGAACATCTCCAATATAAAGTATTGGGATCCAAGTACCTATCATATGTAAGGGTATAATTGTACATATATAATTCACGTAACAATAGCTAAATCTCATGAGGCATTTTTAGGTATATTCTAAAGAAACTTCTGGCTCCACTAATATCAAATGGAATATCTGAGTTGATACAAGTGAGATTTAACTGTAACATCTGTTCTTTTAAGAAAATGGCATAAATGTTAGAAGGTGGCCTACATTTAAATATGTCATTGGCTACCTGAATTGTATCTTCCTATTTCTTCCTTAGCCTTTAGATCTCCTTATCCTTGGCCTTAAGTTTCTTGTCCTTTTCCTCAATGTCCTACTAGTGTTGGAAGATTATTTATTCCTTTTTGCTTTCCCATTTTCCTTACAACTAATTAACATATTTTTCAAACTGTTGGACCTAGTAGTCTAGCAAGGTTTTCTATGTGGCCATGTTCCTACAAGCTGGTTTCGCAAGCTCTTTGAAAACTTCTCTAATGATAACATGTGGTTACATGTTAGCTTGTGGTAACAATGGTGGAGCAGGCTCTAATATGGTCTCAACTATCTCCTTAGTTACTGTAGGAACATTCCCTTGTACCTTCTCAATCTTCTCAGGTGGTTGTTCTATTTCAATTTTATGAACAATGTTTGTAATGATTTCTTCAACATCATGGGGCATATCATCCCTAGTTTCTATTTCATCAGTTTATGTCTCAAGCACTATGTGGTCATATCTTTCTTCTATCCTATCTCCATCATTTGTGGCTGCATAAGTTGTGTCTTCAATTTTCTTTGCAACTCCTTCTTATTCTTGTTCTCATGGGTTTCCCAGAATGAACCACCTCTTACTATTCTTTCATCCTTAAAGTAGGGATTTCTTGAACTATTTTCTCACCACTTTCATTTCCCCTCTTATCTTCCATACCATCCATAGGCTTCATAGGACCCCGTTGACCATGAATTTCAACATCAACACCTTGTTGCTCTATGTCCATTGATGTGGCCTCAATATTCTCTTGTATAAATTATTTATCACTACCAAGTGATATGGTTTTCATCTTTGTGTATTTTTATGTTTTCAGATTTTTAGTTCTTAGGAAATGAAAACACCTAGGTGGCGTAGGAGTAGACTTGGAAGATTTGGGAGTAAACCTATAACATTTTCTCTTACTTCTTGAGGTGGATGATTTAGGAGTTGAAAATCCAAGTAGGGTTTCAACAATGATAATCCTCTTAGGGGATATAGGAACGGGGTTCTCTTCAAAGTGAGGTGGTGTATTTTTAGAAACATGGGTTTCGTGGCTTGAGAAATGGAAGTTGTGGCTTCAGGATGAGAAGTGGAAGCTATGGGTTCAAATGTATGGGTTGAAGAACTACCGACACTTCTTATTTCTCTTACTTTTACGCCCTAGTAATTCATCAATACTTTTAACCCTTGAAAAATATCCCCAATTAAGTTGAGGATGTTATCTCTCCCATGTATATTTGATAATGAGATTGATAAGACAATGGTGAGAAAAAGTTGACATCCCTCTCTATCACTCCCTACTCATATTTTTCAAGATTTCTTTTAAGAGATTAGATACATTAACATGCCTATCATTTTTCAAGTGATTGAGAAACTTGAAATGGATAGTATTCAGTTCAGAATATCTACCCTCACAAGTAAAGTATTTGATGATATAATTGGAAATATCAGCCCAAAGTGGTTTGAGGGAAGTGTGAAATCTATCTTATCTCGTTAGTTATGAAATTATCATATCCATCAGCAAATTATCGTTGAGTTGCTTCTAGATTTTTCTTCTCGGGAAAAGTTCACCTTCAGTAGGAATCCTTGTAACTACAGCAAAAATTTTATCATCCCCTTAAAAGTAGCCTCTCGATCCTTAAATGTGGTAGAAAATTCCTCTACCATAGATTTGTTGAAACCATAGAACTTACTAATGTAGTCCATCCATTTGATATTATGAAAATAGTGAAATATTTGTGGTTGATTACTTATTTGAGAATGATCAGTTGGCTCATGATGAATTAGATATCATCCAATTTTCTGTAGATTTATTCATCTTTTATAGGGAAAATCACATAGTTTGCAAAAATGATGTAAGAATTCGAGTAAGGAGGAATGTTTTGAGTACTTTGTTTTTGAATTATGTGACGGAATCATACGTGTGCAAAATGATAATGAACTAAATTGATTTGAGTCTCACGAATGTGTGAGGTAAAGTGGTGTGATGAAGTGGGGTGACGTGGAGTGATAACTCATAGGTTTAAAGGAATGACATATAATAGCTATTTAAAGACATCCATGACATGGCATAAACATTAATTAAAAAAATCATGACATCAATACTTTATTAAAGTGAAATGAGTGCACTTATCTCGAGATATGCGTAGGGTGATGATTACATACATGCATTTTTGTAATTGCACCTTTTGTTGCATGTTGGGTTTTCATGATGATGCAGATGCTATTTATAATGATGTAAGTGTATGTAGCATCATGTTAAAGGATCTTGATTAAAATCAAATAATTCCCAGAGAGGTAATACTGACTTGTTCTGGTGCTAGTCATCTTTATCGCCACTCACACGTGTAAATTGTTCCTTATTTTCTTCATACAACCATAAGTTGTGTAAAACATGAAAATAAAGAATATCTTGCTACATGCTGCTACAAATGGAATGTGTAGTCTTTGCATTATCTCCTATGTTGGAGACCATGCACTTTTTGCAACATATACACCAAATCCTACAAAATAGAAATTCTAAGAAAACAAAATATGTTAGTTGAGTGTTGTTGATCACCAAGAGGGCTGATCACATCACTTTTATTATTCTTTGGGATATTTAGAAATCTAAGTATACCAAAACCACTAAAATATATCAATCCTTTTAAATCTCAGAAGATGAACTAGTAGGATCAAATTCTGATCTTAACTCGATGTCCTCATCTCCATCCTATTTTGACTTCCTTTGAACTGTTACATGAAGGTGCTTTTATCAGTTGGATTCTTGTACAATTTCAATCTATGACCATTCACCAAGTAGTTTGAATCTCATAGGATCTATGGTGGTGAGTTTTACAACTCCATTGGGAAATATTTTCTCAATCTCATATAGACCTAGCCACCTTGTCTTGAGTTTCCCAATGTTGTCCTTTTATTTTGAGTCAAACAAGAGAGCCCAGTCACCTTGTTAAAATTATCTTCTCTTGATGAACTGTCATGTCATTTGATCCTTTATTTCTATACTACTTCAGTATTATGCATATCTTGTCTCCTCATTTCATCTAGATATTTGAGTTGGAAAATCCTCTACCTTTGAGCTTTAGACAAATATATTCCTAGTTCAAGTGCAGTCCCTAGTGTCTTGTGCTCAAATTCAATGGGGAGAACAATAGTATTACCATACAAAATATCAAATGGTGTAAAGCCTTTTGTTGTCTTCCATCTTGTTTTTAATTCCCAAACTGCTTCTAGAAGTCTATCTTCCCAATCTCTCATGTGGAGTACAATAGTTTTTGTCAATATGGCTTCTATTTACCTAGTTTTTGCCTCAACTTGGCGATTAGATTGGGGGTGATAAGGTGTAGAATTCCTATGTCTGATTTCATACTCCTTAGCTAGATCAGAAATAACTTCAGCAGTAAAGTGTGTACCTTGATTAGTAACAATTTATCTTGGTACTCCATACCTTGTGAAGATGTGGTCATATAAGAATTTAGAAACTTTCTTCCTCTTATGATTCAGAAATTATTTCATTTTTGTCCATTTAGTGAGGTAATATGTGCACAACATGATGTATTACATCGGTGAGATTTAGGATCTATAGGTCCAATGAAGTCTAAACCCCATTACTCAAATGGTTGTAATACTAGCTAAGGCTGCAATGACATATCATCAAACTTGGTAAGTTTACCCATTCTTTGGAATCTATCACACCTCTTGGTATATAATGTTGCATCCTTATGTAGTGTTGGTTAGTAATATCCTATTTTCAATACCTTTTGTGTTGTTCTTTTTGTAGCAAAGTGTCCTCCACACGAGTTCACTGTGGTAGGATTTGAGGACATCATATATTTCCTCATCATCAATGCATCTTCTCATAACATTATCTTTCCCTGTGTGAAATATAAATCTAGCTATCCAAGAAAAATTCACACTTTTCTCAACTATGTATTTCTTTTCAGAATATAAGTAGTGTGGAGGTGTCTTACCTGAGACCAAATAACTAGATATATTAGAAACCAAGGTGTTTTGGTAGAAATGGAAAATAAATGCTCATCTAGAAAAGATTCATCCACTACATTTTCTTCATTATTATTCTCCATTCTTGAAAGAAAGTCTTCTACAATGTTGTCCTTACCAGGCTTATCCATAATGGTGACATCAAACTCTTGCAAGAGTAGTAACCATCTAATTATTCTACTACTCACAACTGGTTTATTAATCAGATATTTAATTATTGTATGATCATTATGAATGAATATTGGATAACCTGTGATGTAGTGCTTGAACTTATTGATAGCATACACAACTACCAAGAACTCTTTCTCTGTGACTGTATAGTTAAGTTCAACATGATGTAAGTTCTTCCTTACATGATAAATTATGTAGTCTATAACTCCATCCTTCTGTCCTAAAATATCTCCAATGGTATGGTCTGATGTATCAATATGTATGTGAAATGGAGAGTTCCAATCTGGTCCTCTTAATACAGGTGCATTATTCAACATTTGCTTCAAAATTTAGAATTTAGTCTCACATTTTTCATTCCACTCAAAGGAAGCATCCTTTCCTAGTAGTATAAATAATGGTGCTGCAATCTTACTAAAATCCTATATAAATATTCTATAATAACCAACATGGCCTAGGAAGATCCTCACATCCTTTTTTTTCTTTGGTGTTGGCATATTTTTAACTACGAGATACTTTTTCTGGATCAACAAGAATTCCATTAGATGATAGATAGTGCCCTAACACTATTCCTTACTACATCATCATACATAATTTTTTGTTACTTAAGGACAAATTATGCTCCTTGCATCTCTTTAATTTTTTTCCATATTCTTCATTGATTCATCAAAAGTACTTCCATGTACTATAAAATCATCCATGTATACCTCCATGCAGTCATTGGTTAGATTTAATAATATTCTCAAGAATACCCTATGGAATGTAGAAAATGCATTACACAAAACAAAGGGAAGAACAAAGTATGTAAAATTTTCCCATGGGTATGTGAATGTGGTCTTTTCTTGGTCTTCTAGTTTAATCTAAATTTGATTGTAGCCACTATATCCATCAAGAAAACAAAAATATTTCTTACTAGCTAGAGTGTCAAGTACCTGATCAATGAAAGGGAGTGGAAAATAATACTTCTTTGTTGCTGCATTAAGATCTCTCTAATCAATGAAAATACTCTATTTTCCATTATTCTTGGGTAAAATTACAAGGGGTAACACCCATTAGATGTCTAAGATTGGATATATGAATCTAACATCCAATAATTTATTTAATTCTTCTTTCATGATGTCTCTCACTATTGGGTTCATTCTTCTTTGTGGCTTCCTTATTGGCTTATAGCTATCTTTGATATATATCTTGTGTGTACAGATATTAGGATGGATCCCATGCATGTCACCATAGTCCCATGCAAATGTTGTTTTCTTTTTTGAATAAGAGAAATTGCAACTGTTCTTATTGCATGCTCAACATTTTATTAACATTAAGTGGCTTTCCCAAAGTGATTTCCACTTGCTTAGAGAGATCAATCATGGAACATACATTATTGCTTATATAATTTAGTATGTAATCATGTGGGAGAATTTGGTGAAGGATATAATTCTTACCTAGAATGTTCATAGTGCTTTGTCCTCCCATAATTATTTCGTAGGATGTCGGAAAGAAGAAAATCTTCTTCTTGTCCTTCAATTGTGCATGACTTCTCTAGCATCATGAACTTTTTTATAGAATTTTGATCTTCTTCTGGTTCTTCAACCCAAAGTGTCTAATCTTCATCACTCAATGGTTGTGCAGGAGGATAAAACATGATGTTTTTAGTGTAACTTCCATTAAAAATAATCATATTACCAGACCCGCATCCTATGAATGCATTAGTAGTGGTAAACCATGGTCTTCCTAGGAAGATAGGATATCCTCCCAAGCTTGCTTTTGGGTGAAGAAAAATTAAATCAATAGGGTATTCCTAAGAGTCTACCATTACCACTACATCTTCAAGGAATCCTTTATGTCTCACTATTGATCTATTTATAAGTTGCAAGATTGTAGTTGTTGGCCTTAGTTCTTCCAACTTCAAATCATCCATGATTTTCTTGGTTATGATGTTTATGTCTCGCCCCTAAGTTAATCAAATTGTTCTTTATTACTATTCCATTAATTGAAACTTTTACCAATGGGCTACCTAGATCTATATTTGGGCGAGATTGAATTCCCAAGAATAATATCGGCTAGTTGTCCACTAACTTGTACAGTAGATGTATCCTTTCTCTTCTGTTTGGTTTCTTTATGAATAAATAATTTACCAATTTGATATATATGGGAATTTCCTTGGTGTATTGAATAAATGGAATTTTGACACAAATATCCTTTAGCTGGTTGAAAAAATCAGAATCAAATTCTCATTTGAGGTCGTACTTGGTGGTTCATTATGATGTGTTTTATCCTTGATATAATTTTTCTCGGGTTATTTGCAGATTATATTGTAACATCTTATGGATTTGCTATGGATTATTCTACAACGTATCTCGGTTCATCCGTAATATATGTAATAGTGGGTCTACTTGGTGGAGGAAGTTCTCTTCCTAAGTATAGTAGGATATTTTCAACATTAATTAAATAGGTAGGATATTGAGATGGTTTACGGTGTGGTAGGATGACTAAGAAAATTTATTGTTAGGGTTAGGTGTTGGTTGATTTGGTAGCTAAGTTTCCTTTGGCTAAGAGTTTACTTAAGGGTAAGGAGGTTGATTGTAGGATTGTTGGTAATTAGTTAGTGGGTTATTCCTTTGCTGCCCTCCTCTATAAGGATTCTACCATGATTGAGGGGATTTTTGCCACTATTGTTGGCCTTGAAATTGAGGTTGCCACTGTTGTTAATATTGCTTAGGATATGAAGCCCAACCTTACTGTTGATTAGCTGAAGTTGGGGGTGGCATATATTTATTATTATACTAATTTTGAAATTTTTGCATAGGGTCTTATGACATAAATCCTTGTCTTAGAGGCCACGATTTTATTTGAGCAACATAGAAAACTTGTCCATCCTCTGTTTCTATCATCCTAAACTCAGGTGAAGCCTCCTTTTCTTCTACAATGTTGGCTAATCCTCTGCATTAGGGATAATTTTAGTGGTGAATATTTATAATATGGTGAAAAATTCATTTTAGGAAAAATTGAAAAGGCAATTTTTTCAGAGTAGGTCAATGTCTTGTTTGCCTAAAATTTATAGTATATATATTTTTTGGGGTTGGCTTCACCTACATTTGAAAACATCTCCTATAAAAACTTAGGTGATTCACGGGTAGTATACTACCACCATACTACCACCAATACTTACCAACACCGTGAACTTGCATACTCTAAGCACCAAAGCACAATACATATTTGATTGTTGTTAGTAGTTTAGAGTTAGGTGACAGATGATATTTGTTGATGTGTGACAAATGTTTTCTGAAGACACGTGACTCATTGAATTTTTTGACGCACAACAAAGGGGTTATCTGTTGATGTGTAAAAGGGATATTTTTGACACGTGACTCATTGAATTTTTTGATGTGTGACAAGGAGGTATTGCAGATGCATGACTTAGTGAATTTTCTAACATGTGACTCAATCTCTTAAAACATGTGACTCATTTTCCTCTAACGTGTGAATCATTTTCCTCTCGACGCGTGTCTTGGTTTCCTCTAATGTGCAACTTAGTGTTATACGACACATGACACAATTTCTCGATGCACAACTTGGTTCTTTTCTTTGATGCACGAATCTATTCAAAATAATGGAAGGTGCTAGTCCTCAGAATGTGAAGACCCAAAAAGTAACTAAGAAATCTCAGAAGTCCCTATTCAATTATTTTAGAAAATACACCGATATAGATAACACAACTACAAGTAACCATATAACCGACACCCAGAAATAATCGGAAAAGCAGATGCGTGGAAGGGAATATCGAGGTGGACATGCATTTTGCACAGTATCAACCAAATGACACCTATGATTATACCATGCCAGATCTGAATATATTCTTCTTGTCGAGTGAAACTAAGAATTCATCAATATATCACACATACAAATACTTAGAAAAATGGAACACATAAATAAAATTCAAATTCTAGTTCATGAAAGAGGAAACCAGGTGATTGTGATATTGCTCAAAATTCTACTAAAAAAAGTAAAAAATTGAAAATGAACAAGAATATGTGGACCATTGGGAGGACATACAACTTTGATTGGGCTACCAAATTTCCATTTATCGAACCTATAAAACCATATAATTTAGAAGATATCCCTTCTAAATGTACATGTACAATATGTACGTGGAAATTGGGAAAGTAGTAAAAAATGCAAATGAAGTTGGACACTATAGAAAAAAATGTAGAAAATAAATATTTGATTGTAACAAGGGTAGATGGCCAGAAAATCAAAACACATAGGTGGAAAACTGAAAAATAATGCATGCATGTTAAATACATAGCGGATTATGAAGCGGAGCAGAAAAACACAGACATCTCATGGAAAACGGAAGAACGATCACATCACAAATTGGTAAGATGAATCAAACAAATCTACATGTAAAACTCATACAATTCTCTACTTTATTTCACATAATAAAGAAAGGAAGACCAATTTTGGATTTCCTCAATTTCAAAGTTTTGTATCAATATAATGGAATGCCCAACATACCTTAGTCTCATTGGTCTAAAAGTAGTGCATGGGAAATGGAAAAATGCCTTTCGATGATAGAGAAGGAAGGTTTGAAATAAAATGTAAATAAATAAAATTTTATCTCTCTTTCAATTGATGAAGTGACAACAGTCGAAAACACTACATGGGTATGTATCCACATCTATACTTTAGAAAATCATATAAGGACACCTCATCTGCTAGGTGTTATGAAAATGGTTGAAAAATGTAATGCCGAAAACCTACATAAAATAGTTATTTCTCATTTGAAAGATATTGTTGGAATGACTGATTATGAAATTACTACGAAGTTGGTATGCATAAAAAAAGATGGTCCATTAGTCATGCAGGGTCACTGAATAGGGTTGTGTGTTAGATTACAAACAACATTGGCCCCATAAATGCTACCAATTCACTGTATGGCTCACAGAATGAATTTAGCATATAAAATGGTAAACAACTATGAATTTTTTTGCTAAAGTAGAAGACCTTATAAGAGAACTTCATGCCTATATGGCAAGCAGCCCAAAGTGATTTCTTGAGTTCCATAAATTCACAATTGGAATTACAGATGGAAAAAACTTATGAAGGATGTTGAGATGAGATGGATCTTTTTGTATGAACCGCATGCATAGTTCGTGAGGAGTATCTTTTGTTGGTTGCTTTCATGCACAAATATCATCATGAAGTTGACAAGGTGAGGTACTTGTTGTTCATTTAACTGATTTGGAAACATTTCTTGCATTGGCTAGTATTCTTCCAATGTTGCACGGGATCAATACACGATGAAGCATGTAGAGGGTAGATTAATCTATATTGTGGATTTTATACGGATGATAAAAATGGTATGTCAAAGACTTGATTTATTGTCTTGTTCCCAAGATAGTTTTGATACCCTTGTTTTCAAGAATTGGAAAGATTTATTAGATCTTAAAAATCTCAAGTAACTATTTGAGATTTAATATCCACGATCACATCTACATCAATGTTAATGGGAGGGACATACCATTGGACATTTTGCAAAAATTTCAAGCTATTACAGGATCAGATGGAGAAGATGTTCCTATGACATAGAATATATTTGAGTTTGTTATAGTTGAAACAAGAATAAAGCTTAAAAAATCAGAATCCTTATCATCGAAATTAGAGATTGTTTCTCCAAAGATAAAATTATTGAAGCAATGCATGTGATGAATCCTAATTTTTGAAATACTGAAGGTGGTTGTGTAGAATTTGTAAGAAAGCATTTCCATAAATCCATGGGTACAATAATGGAACATTTCAAAAAGACTTCAGAGTTAAAGGGTATGGAAATCAAAGGTATATTGAATGCTGATTTATTAAATCTTCAATCAACAATTTTTGCAACAACAATGAGGAACCAATATAAAAATTTAGACAAACCTTCCGAAAGTGGTGTTATTACAAGGTTGTGGCGAGGATTATATCAAAGCTATATCTTACAAGAATATATCGGTGAATATTTCATATTATATGAGTTATGCCAAACAATTATTTTTGGGTCCGTGGAGAATGAAATGGTTTTCGAGTGCTTTATCATTTATAAAATCAAACTGAGAAACATGTTGGATAAAAATCGGAAAGTTGCATAAGGTGTTATGTATCTCGCTACTCCATGGAAACATTTCCTTTTGATAGACCAATTGTACATTGTAATTCTCTTTATGAAAGAAGAGGTGTGAATAATACAACTACAAGTACAACTATTTCAAACGATGAGAGTAGAATTGGCGCATCATCACACTCTGAGAAGAGAACATCAAGTTTGAATAATCTATTGATAATGGATTGTTTCAACTTTAAATAGGTATATCCTTGACCTTACTTTTATTGTTTGTCACCTTACATTTTAATTGTGGTTATTTATTCAATTTCATATTAACTCTACAGATGCAAATATTGAATGAGGAGGATTTTTATCAAATTTTGTTTCAAATCTTGTTATCATTAAAGATGTTATATGTATATATATTTACATTTACTTAAATACAATTATTTCATCTTTTTTTTTGAAAACGTGGGTTTACATCCATCTGAGGAAGCTCACACTTCTCGAGACTGACAATGTCACGAAACTCACCCATCTATCTACTAATCCATTTCTCGTGTTCAGTTTTCTTAAATCAAAGATCTAGCACACTACGAAGTATGATTCCTCATTTTCCTTCCATATGATTTTTCATAGCCATATATTGTTTAAAATTTGTGGGATAAAATCACACAATTGAATTTTACAAAGAGAGGAAGATATTTCCATATTAAGATGTTTATTTCATAACCCATTCCAAACTTTATACAATTCACCATCCACGATCATGCTTGAAGCTAAATCTACGTCCAAATAAAATTCATCATCATCCATATATATTTTAATTTCATCATCCACATCTAATGTCATCATATCATTATCATAATCTTGACACTCCAATTATTATTAAAACAATTATTTATCTATTTTAAATGTGCAGAAATGTCTCTGTCCTAACACATTCCAATTTTTTTAAAAAAATTATCCATTATCATCATTCATCATCATCTATATCCATTCTAATGTCATCATATCATTACAAGTAGAGAGAAGAATATTTTGAGAACTTTTAAATGTCTCTATCGTACTACATTCCAAATTTTCTTAAAATAATTATCCATTATCATCATCCAAATTCCATGATCATGTTTGAAGCTAAATCTACGTCCACATACAATTCATGATAATCCATATCTATGATTATATTCTAATGTCATCATCCACATCTAATGCAATCATCATTACAAGTAGAGAAGATTCTGAGAAGGTTTAAATTTTAAGAAACCTGATACAGAGTTTGAATTTTACAAGTAGAGAGAAGAAGATTTAACTCTTAGTATTAAGATGCCTATCATACCATATTCTATATTTTCTTAAAACAAATAATTAACCATTATCATAACACCATCACATTCAAATGAAACATAAACACCATATACAATCTAGAAATTCTATACATAATATATAGGAAGATATAAAATTAAAGATTATAAAGTATTTCAAATTTTCAAATGCCATCACATTCAAGTTTCAAATTTCAAATCTAGATAATAAATTTCAAATTCCATGACCATCACATTCAATGTTTCAAATTTTCAAATATAGATTATAAAGTATTTCAAACCCTCAATCAAGTTTCCACCCTCAATCATGAAATTTTTCAACCCTCAATTTTTTGTACCCCTTTCCCCAATGGATTCTCCACATGTACCCCTTTCCCCAATGACTTGAATAATCCAAGAGCCAATAAGATCTTCTGCAACACTATCTAGATTCTTTACAATTATTTGTTCTTCCATTGTCGCATCTCCATGGGATAGCAAACTTGGATCTATAGCTGCCTTGGTTTTGAATAAAATTTCAAGGTTGAAGCCATGCTCTTTAATTATCTGCTTTAGTGTATTGTTTTATTTGTTAACCAAACAAATATTTTCCTTAAAATTCTTCGATGTGGATAAACTTTTCTTTGTGGTTTCCAAGTGAACTTAGAAAACCTTTACTTGACACTTTAAATTTTCATATTTCAATTGCACAAAAAAAGTGATTTCAATTAAACATATTACTAAAATAAGAAAAGGTCAAATTAATAAAAATATTGTTTCAAAGTGATAATACTTACAACCAATCTATCTCTTTCAACATTTGTAATCTTTACGAGATCCTTGTCCTTAGAGCATTTGTTAAAATATGTTTGGGCTTCAGCACTAATATTTTCCAATTTATTTAATGATTTATCCAAAATTTCATCTTTATAGTTGTCTTTATACGTAACAGTCCCACTTCTTACTTGGGTAAGTAAGGAATCCATCTTCGCGGGTTAATTCTGGCCTGTAACATATAAACTATCCCTTTGACAATAATTTTCAAAATGACTTATTATCTCATTGATTAGTACTTTTTCCCTTTTCTCCCATTCTATGAGTTGAATGATATAAGGTACAATAAAATCATTGACATGGGATTGAAAATCATAACCAATTAAGTTCTCTAAAGGAAATGGTAACAACTATTCACCATTTGTATCTGAAGAAGATGATCTTGTTGGAGAGGTATGGGGGCTTTCGGGTTGATCATCGACTGCTACTTGTTTCTGCCTTTGGGTGGCCTGATCCTATTTGTGATAAAATAAATCAATATTCAAATAAATAAATCTAAAGTGAAATGTAATGAAAGTTGAATAAATTATGTTGAAATAGAAGTATACCTATTGGCCTTGAATCATCTCACGTGTATTGAAAAATCTTGTTGGGTCATTGCTATTAATTCCTAAGTAATATTCATCTAAAGTTATATTATTTAAAACCAATATGCCCATTGCGCTAGGCAAGCCACCGAGAGAGAGGGTTGGAATTCGAAATGAGGAGGCAATGTTTAGTGTCCCACTAGGGGTTAAAGGAATTGGCATGTGTTTACCAATGTTCTTTTTCTTGTTCCTCTGGTTGGCATTTTGAATATTATTGGTGGAGGAGGGGGTGGTGCCACTTTGTCCATACAGAAGGTGAAGGACTATAATGTGCTAAAAAGTTCAAGAAAAATCATATGAAAAACTGTTAAACTATGCAAAAACTATGAAATTATATGAATTACTATTCAAAACTTGTACTAAAGTAATAAAATCATACCTTGTTGTTGAGGGGTAGCTTGTTGCGATGCTTGAGGTGACCGTTTTGGAGTAGTAATTGGTGGTTTTCGAGCTATATGTTGCTGGTATTGGTAAGGTGGTTGTTGAGAAGAGATAATTGCATGCGACTTAACTGAGTGAGTTGGTGAAGATGGATAACTTTGAGAAGCACGCGTATAGTCCAAAGTCCCTACAATGTCAGCAACAGTCGATCGATTGTATTTCAATTTAGTATGGTAAAATTCAAATAGTAAATTGAAAATAAAAAATGGGAATTTGTAAATAATAAATGTTAAAGTATTACTTCTCGGTGTTTAATGAATTCAAATGGTTGTGATTCGGATATGAGTGAACTTCCATTTCATATTGTGAATCTGATAATGCCTCAACTTGTTGTTGGCCTCTTCCTCTTAATGATGCCTTTTTTCAAGGAAGGGCATCCAAAAATATTCTCTAGAAATAGTAAATATTTACTCAGATTCGAGATGAACATCTTGTTAGTCTAATGTCAAAATACAAACTTTATAGGTTATACCTATTGTTCTTGAAATGGAATTGACAAATTCGTTAATGCCTCATTTGTGCAAGTAGGAGTTTGTTTGTCTTTTAAATTTAGAAGAGCCTTGTAATAAAGGCCAAGGAGAGTTTTTGGAGTGAATGACTGGTTTTTCTGAAAGTGTTGCATTTGTAATGTTAGTTTTTATTTTTGGATAAAAAGGTGCACTAATCAAATTTTTTATTTTCGATATTTGCAAGAATGTATGCAATATCCCAATTTGGTATATCCATTTTCCAACCTTGCAAAACTATTCTGGCTTGAAAGAAGGAAATCATAGTGGTAAGAAAGTGTTGCACAATTCCTTGTGTATCCACACCATGTCTAGATTTATTGACATGAGATGCAAATTCCAAAAAACCGTTGGAATTAATATTGATTTGAATTGTATCAAAATCATAAACTGAATACCAAATGAAAATTGAAAATACTTTACACATACAATCAACATGGAAACTAAAATTTGAATCCGGTACTTCTTCTCATCTTCGATGAGTGTTGCCTTCATTGTAACAATGGGTAAATTTTTGAATGGGAGGCCTGTTAACCGATGAATATCAGCTAGGTCGATACCGAATTAAAACATTTGACCATCATCCATAGTAACAGTAAACAAATCGTCCTTTGTATTATACGAGGAGAGAAGGTAGTTCATAATGTCATGGTCTATTTCGAAATGGGGCATCCTAACGAGCCCACCAAAGTCACATGCATTGAGAAAATCCTTGTATTCCAAATTCATTTGTAAAACTATCTGGATGTGGGGGCACAAAAGGTTCCTATAGAGTATCTTGCCCTTGGATAGGGCTTGTGGGTTGACTAGATTTTCCTCTTGATTTTTGTCTTGGGCTTGGGCTGCACTTGTAGTCACCATTGTAGTTTTCCTTGAGCTTGATTGTACCTAACCTAGATTCCTATAAACAAGAAAATTCGGGAGCTGGAAAGTGTAAACGTGAAAATGACCGGTGGCAGGGTATTTATAGGACAAAATTAGGGTTTCAAAGCCTAAGATGCATGATAGAAAGTTTCTTGATGCATGAAAGGAAGGTTTCTGTCACGCATAAATAAAGCATATTGATGTGTGATAGGAGTCTTTCTATCATGTATCAAAAAATTTTCTTGACACGTGACGAGGAAGCCTTCCTATCATGCATCAACAAAAATTTGTTTAAGCGCGACCCGAAGTCTTCCTATCACACGTCAAGAAAATTTCTTAACACATGACGGAAGGCTCTGTCATGCATCAAAAATTTCTTGACACTCGATAGGAATCCTTCCTATCGTGCATCAACAAGCTATGTTGGCGCTTGAAAACAAGGCTT
This sequence comes from Taxus wallichiana var. yunnanensis, assembly GCA_018340775.1. NCBI lineage: Eukaryota > Viridiplantae > Streptophyta > Pinopsida > Cupressales > Taxaceae > Taxus > Taxus wallichiana. The sequence continues at coordinate 170,594,461 of CM031244.1, forward strand.
CTGTCATGCGTTAAGAAACTTTTGTTGACGTGCGGCGGGAAGGATTCTTTTCACGCGCAAGAAAATTTTATTGACGTGCGGCAGAAGGCTTCCTATCACATGTCAAAATGTTTTTTGACATGCGATAGTAGACATTGATGTTGTGCATCAACTATGCATCATTGTCTACAATATCTTTCCCCCTAAAAAGATAAAAAAAAAATTAGTTACGAAAAAAGGAATTTTTGCCTTCTAGTAAAACAAGTTCTAGGGATATTCACTAGGTATTTTCCACCTCGATTTCCAAGAGGTCTCTTAAAATGAACCCTACTCTTCATCTACAAATCATATTTATTTCTTCTGCATGCATGGAAGAACTTTGTGAGTGCTTCCTCTACATCTTCTATTTTCTTCTTGGCATGCAGAGCATCTAATTGAGTGGCCATGTCATTGAAAATATCTTATGTCATGTTCTTGAACATGCTAATAATCTTTGACTTGGATATGTCCCCAATTGTTTTGGTAGCTAATCCACCTCTTGATATTACATTTCTTATCCTCTTCATAGTATCTCTTGAGTAATTTCGTAGGCTTCACAAATTTCTTCAAAGGAATATTTTGAAATGTATCCTTCTCTAATCAAATCCAGGGCATCCATGTCCTCCTCATTGAGTCCCTTCAAAAAGATTAGTTTAAGAGATTCAGGAGGTAGTCTTGTGTGCCTTGTCTTCTGAATGTAGAACATGAATATTTCTAGATAATCTTCCAATGGTTCATCCTCCTTCTATGCCATCTTGTAGATTTCATCACCTCCTCTGCTACTTAATTTTAAATATTCTTGATACTTATTGAGGACTTATCCTTCATGTGTTCCCAATTAGTTATAGCATTTATTCCCAAACCCATGAACCATCTCAAGGATGCATCCTTGAGTGTAGAAGGAAATAGCTTCAATTTATGTGCATATGTGGTATAATCATAACTCCTACATAAAATGTCAAACTCAAATAGAAATTTGTTTGGGTCTTCAATTATGGATCCATGAAAGTTAGGAAAGGTTAAGGGAGAAATATTATTCATAGAAACAACTTCATCATTTTTGGTAATGGGAAACTCAAATGTACATGCCCCATTTCGATATTTTTTTTAGAGATAATACTTGGAAAATTATCTAAGGGCCATGCACATAAGATATTACATTTAATCTCTCATGAAACAAAAAATCTATTAAAAAATATCGAGTCAAAAAGGGCTTGACTCAACCAGAGCTCAAACAACAAACCAAAACACAACCAACTAACATAAACCATGAAAAAATATACTATGAACAAAAAACCACAAGATCATTCACCAAAAAGGTAGGTGAGGAGCTCCTATACAAATTTCCCCATTAACCTCGAACTTGGCCCCACACTCTCCTTCCGGCTATAAAATTTTTCATCCTTGTCAGAACTACTTATAACAAGCTTCATCCTCTTCCCTTTATTAGCAACAACCATACCTTGCAAAGTCTCGATCCTATGACCCATGACCACTATTTCAGCATTAGTCCACTATGTTCCCGTAATCAGATTCCTATTTTTGGCTTTAACTTGGTTCACAAAGTATCATCCGAGCATCAATTTTATTAACAAGAAATTTAATCGAAGTATTAACCCCCACTAAACCCTTAGTATGAATATCCTCCACATTTTGACTAGCTAAATTTTGAAGCGAAGTCGCAACATCCAAATAATTTTTTTATTTTTCTTTCAAACTAGGTTACACACCTTCAAAAGTAGTAAATTAAGCCCCTAATGGAGGGGATGCATTATTTTCCCATCTTGAAAATCCTTAACTAATACTTGAAGTGTGATAGAGATAAAACGAGATACTCATTTTTTACCCCTCCTTAAATGGTTGAGAAACATATAATTTTTACGTATGAAGCTTCCTAAAATTTCCATCCAACATAATATACTTCATTAAATGGAATAAAAAATCAGACCACCTACCAAGAATTGACTTGCAAGTAATTATGTCCTCTATGTAGCATATTTTTTCATCATTTTATAAAAAGTGTAAACCTCATCCTGAAGCCTAGTTTTGTCTTTGAATACCTTACTACCAAAGAAATCCATATATGTGATGCTTCTAATGAGCTCCTCTAAAACTAGCGAGAATGATTCCCTGAATGCTCACAACACCATTATCCCAAGTTGTGGAAAATTCCTTCAAAAAATTCTCATCATGAACCCTCAATTTTGAAGGAAATGAATGATTCCCCCCCTTCTTGAAAATCTCCTAGATGAAAAAATCCTTCTCTAGACCAATGCATGAAGAAGGTTCAAACCTAAACCCACTTCCACCCATTTCTAAAATTTGGTTATCAAATCTTTATGAAGATGGAAAAAAATCCACAAAAACCAAGTCTAGCAATATAATAAATGATCTGAGCCCTCACACACCCTAAAATAATGAAAAGGATAGCCCAAATCCCTCTCACTCACATGAAAATGAAATTACTTTTTGCATTGAGGATATATTTTGTACTAACTGGTAAGTCACCCTCAATTTGCCATAATGATTTGGCATTGGCTTGAACCCCAATATTAGCCAACGTGTCTCGCACAACAATTAGCTTCCCGATACACATGCCTAATATGAATATCTTCAAACTTAGGTAAGAGGCTCTTAATATCCACAATGATAGAATTAATACTAACATGGTGTTTAGCTATACCCTTCATAACATTGATAATATATAAAGAATCTCCCTCTATATAGATATTCCTTATTTTATGAGAGATAGCCCATCTAATACCACTAAGAACAACATATGCTTCTGCATAGTTATTTGTTTTGTTTCCAATGGGCTCAACATAGGATAAAATAAGGGAACCCTCTTCATTCCTAATTATACCACCAACACTAGCTAAACCAGAGCTTCCTTTTTAGAACCATCAAAGTTAAGTTTCATCCATCCTTTCCAAGGTTTTTCCCATTTTACATTGTTCCTAGTGTCTTTCTTCCAAATGGAAATTTTCTGGATGCACTGAATAATTCCCAACTTTTGAATAATATTTGTTTCATGACTAGGACATTCTTTTAGCTCTTTAAACTTAATAATGGACAAATTATTAGCCATTTCCCCAAGAATGACATTCCCAATCTGGTTTATTTTTTATGTTTTTCCTTAAAGATCTTGTTATTCCTTTCTAGCCAAATTCCCCATAATAAATGAGGGAAAACAAACCTCCATGCCCTTGAAAGACAGAGGGAAGAAAAAGGACTATTCTATTGCTTATATAAGTCAGTAAAATTTTTGGAGAGACCCAATAAACCTAAAAATCTCTCAGAACATTATTAAAAACTCTTTGAGAAAAAGAACATTGTTTAAAAAGATGTCAATATGCATCTATTCGGTATCATCATCACTTTGGCTTGAAAATTATCAATAGTAAGAATATGCATCTATTCAGTATCATCATCCCTTTGGCTTGCAAATTATCAATAGTAAGAATTTTTTTGAACCACATGCCACAGAAACAAATTAACCTTTGGAATAAGAGCATTATCCCACAAGTTTTTCCAAAAGGATTAGGGGGAGGAGTATTACACACCACCCCATAACAAGTCCTTACAGAGTACTCTCCATCCTTAGTAAAATCCCATATCAAGTGTCCTATTTTGGAGAAGAAGGTTTATGCAGCTCAAGAGCAGCTTCAAAACTTTCACTTAGAGGATGTTCTTCTATTATCAAACCTTGTACAGAGGAAGATATACTTTCTTTATAATTTGATATGGAAACCTATGCTACTTGTGGATTGGCTAGAATCTACAATTAGCATCTCTCGGATGGTGCCTGCATCAAATACTCAACTCACTCAATAGAAATTAGTGGGAAGTATAGAGGTGGATTTCTTAAAACCTAATTTCTTATAATAAATGAACCTATAAAAACTTATAACTTGGTAGTATCTCAGAGAAATGGCACCAAAAATGGTGGTGTAAATAAGTTTATAGAAATTAGTTTGATGTTTATCAATCTACTGAGAATTTAATTATCGAGACAAGGGATGCAAAATTTCAATATTTTTAGTGTTGTATTCAATGATACAAATAGTTAGGAGGTGTAAAGGTAAATTGCTTTCACTATAATTAACAAATAATAATGTTGGAAATTAAATAGATTTTAACTGAAAGTAAATACTATGGCTAATGAAAAAGCATGTAAAAATAAAACACAGATAAAGGAATGAACTACTGATAATATAATCATGTAATGAATCAAAAAAGGAGAGGGTTAACAAACCACAAGTGGGCCCTATCTTAGGTGTTAATCCCTCCTAAGGCCCATGACTACAAAATATTAACATAACTTAGAATTTTATTTCATCAGCATGAAGATTACAGTTAGAAAATACAACAAATTATCTATCTATGGATTGATCCTCCTTTCAACATTAGCATTTCCTTTTTATATCATTCATTATAGCAGAGAGGCATGAAGAGATAGAGTTCTACTAGGAGTTATAGTTAGATTAAGTAAAATATATTAACCAAACAATCTAGAAACTACATGCATGCAACAAAACTACCTAGTAGATGTTTACATAACAATCACATAACTTAACTAACCGATCAGTTGATCAACCAGTTATTAAATTATGAATTAAATCAGCTAGTTCTTTGTTAATTTGTAATGCATAATCAGATGATGGCTTTGAGTTATTCTCATCATTTATTATTCCATCAACACGTGCAAGCTTAGGCATGATGTCCATTTTGTACAAGATCCTCAAAATCACAGCTTTATTTATGTGTGTGACCTCCTTTGGTTGTGGAAAATTTGCTACAGAGGAGTTCCTTTGGCTGCATATCAGTTGCTACATATGGATCCTTTGGTTACATGTCAGTTAGTGCATATAACAAGTTTCTTTCAAATAAGGTTGGCATTATACAAAGCAACATTTAACATCATATTGTAATCTAAAGAATAAATGCATACTCATAATACCACAAAATAAAGTAAACTAGTAATAATTATATTAACTAATATAAATTCCATGACTTTAAGATATGATGAAAATGTCTAGCAAGTATCATATGAAAATACAAGTTTATGGCTAAAAATTTCTCAACTTAATACACAAGATGATGTGCTTTTAGAAAGGAAACTAAACAAATGATCATTTAGGAGTAAGTTTAGCAAAAGCGGGTTTTTGAGGCCAAAAGATATTAAAGCGTGAAAAGGAACCTATTATTCTAGGAGCTCTAGAATGAGTTGGAGGTCAAAAATATTAATGGAAAGATGATTCAATTCCCTACATGGTGATAACCATAGTTTTTTCACAACACCCATGCATTTTTATTTCCATAATGCATTCTTCATAGGCATAACTAGTGGTCATGATCAAAAGGAAATTTTTGAGGAGGTTTCAATATGAATCTAACCTTGAGACCCATTTCATCCTTTGTAAAAACTTTTTCCAATAAAAATAATATAAATAAGTTCCCAAAAATTCATCCAGAATCTTTGACAATGTCATTTTCAAGCTCCTCTCCAAGGTACGAGCTCTATACTTAGCCAAAAATTTAGTGAAACATGTCACCATGAGGCTAATGTACACTTTTTGTGTCCCTTTTTCCCTTTCCAAGGGCACAAGGGGGCCATAAAAAATGCGCCCCCACCTTAAGCTTCATGGACCCACCACATGACCTTGAAAGTCTTCGATAAGCACATGTTGCCGAATTTATAGTCCTTGCTCCAACTCATGCATGCTCGATGTTTCTCATCTCCAAGATAAGGTGAACTTTTGGTGTTCCTCTATCCCATTCTAAGGGGAAAAGGGGGTAGAAAATTTTCCCCCTTCCTCTCTCTCTCTCTCATGTCTATAAAACCCAGAGTTAGTCATTTTTTCACCCCCCCACATTGCTCCATTTCTACTCGGAACTCTGGTGAAATTTTTCCATATTCCTCCATCTCCATTTTTATCCTTGCATTCACCTCTCAATTTTAATATAATCATGGCTAAAGATATTACATAAAAATTTCAAATTTTAAAGGCTATGGGCACATTTTTTATCAGATTGACTTCGTAGCCCATGAAGAGAAAATAATCATAACTTACAAACCTGGTGCATGAATTGAAGGGGTTTTTCTTACATCATTAACCATTTATAGGTTCCTTGAGAAGAAAAGTGGTAGCACTAACATGCATTTGGTGGATTTTTAGGGTATAAAATCCCTGAATTTGTGACCTCATTTTATAAAATTTTATGTCTTGTTGTTTTAGAGATCGACTTGAGCTAAAATTTATATGTGAGATAAAGAAAAAAACATCTCAAAAAATTTGGTTTTTGTTCAAATCGAAGGTTGGAAAGCCACTTTTCAAAAATAGTAGTTCTCTATATGAGCACTTACTATAAATAGAAAATTATCACAAAGGGAAAAATCTTCAAAGGTAGTGTGTATGAGGAACATCCAGAGGAACGAGAAAAGTGATCGAAGGTGAAAAAATTTGAAAAGGGTGAAAAATCTCAATTTACTAAAACTAGTAAAATTCCATTCTAGGTATAGAGAAGTTCCAGTGTCATCCATGAAGTTCAAATTTGTAGGCCTCGAACTAGTCTCAGCTCTATCATCTGAGTACTCAACTTTGGGGGATAAATATGTCACCCACATGGACCGTAAAGATATCAAATATTGAATGCTTGGAATACCAAGAGAGGAAGTGGAGGATAAACATTTAACAAGAAAGATGTATGTGATAGGTTATCACCCAAGTATTAGTGCAGAGTATTGAATTGGTGGTGGTATCTTCTCACCAATATGAAATAGAAATCATAACTATTCGATCAGATGATTGCTTATCCCTAACAATGCTTTCTCCAAAAACCATCTCTCATTCAATACAGATTCTAACTTGGAACAATATGGTTGTCATTTCAAAATATGTTGCAGCAAAAGAGTGGACCAAAACAGACTCCTACCTTCAGGGCCTCGCACTTGGTTCATGGTTAAAACAAGTAAGAAAACCTTCACAAGTGCCAAAGTATTTCTTGTGAAGTGAATTTCATGAAGGATATTCAAATGTAATCATCCTTCTCTATCGGGTGATAGGAAAAAAACAAAAACAATTCCAATAATGGATGGATCTATTCATGTTCATGATCATGGAAGACAAGTAGAGAATTGATTATAGACATATCATTAATGGCAATCTACATCATTAGTTTCTCTAGGTACTGGTCTCAAATAAGTTCACTATGAATTCATATTTTTAGTATGATCTTGCGAAGTCAAGACCATTCAAAGGGTTGGAAATTTTTCAAAAAATCTCTCTGAAGGCACTAACATTCAAAAGGTACCATTAGTTGATATTAAAAGAGAGAAATAGGAATTTCATGAGGGTGAACAATTCCTTCACTATGTTTATCATTAGAACACTAGAGGGGAATCCTCATTCAAGGTTGTTGCCACAATTTGCCTCTTTGATCAAGAAGTACATATCACATTTCACTAAATTTTCCACTTTCTCCTACATATAAGTTTCTAGTTATGATCTTTCTTTGTTAAGGTTACCGCATTATCTCAGCGATAAGATCATCCCTGCTCGAGCTATAGAAATAAATTTTCCATGTTCATAGTAAGATCAAGAACTAGAAGAGGAAGAATGTCTCATTTCCCATCTCACTTGGAATCTTCACCTACAAGAGTGTCAGTGATGATACACACCTAGAAGATTCCTTCTCACTCCTAATTCATATACATCGAGGGAAGACTTCAACATCCAAAGTGATCCAAACAATTTTTATCTCCCAGATTCATATCATGTACCACAGATTGAAGATTATTGGGTGAATTACATAGATGAATTTTATGTTAGGGAAAGAGACTATATGTGGATGAAATTTATACAAATGAAGGCATTCAAGTTTGACTGGTTCAAAGAGAAAATTCAATATGATGGCAGAGAGTTGTATGATCTGGAGTATAAAGTAGTCAAGGATTCAACTTTTCCATAGGTAACATGGAGTGTCTCTAGTTGGGTGACATAAGTGAGTAGACCGAGGTTGTAATGAGAAGATAAAATAAATGGTACAAAAATAATAAGGTTTCCACCATTACAGCTGGAAGTTTCCCCACCCTTTAGAGAAAGGCATCACACCAATCTTTGTCAAATGTCATGGAGAATAATTTGGTATCGAGTTGATTCTACAGAGAATTTAAAGAGAAAAGCCATGGAGTTGGAAGACCCCAACTACAAGAGATTGCATAAAGAAATTCAAAATGATAGAGGATCCTTTATTAGAATTGAAACTTGAGGATAATGATTTGGTCTATCTTTGAGTCCCCTGAGCATCCCCAGAGTTTTCCACCTTCCACCATCACTCCTATTTTACAAGATACACCTCCTCCCCTTGAGTAGGAAAGGAAAAACATGAAAGTTGTAGAGCCCGAGATTGATGATATTTTTCCTGGTTGGAATAAATGATCATAAAATAGGATCATACAAAGACAATAGAAGACTATCCCTAATTTTTAAGTGGTATCATCATTGGTGAAAGGAAATAATATTTTTTTCTCAAGTAGTTTCTCACTTTCTTAGTGGTGCCATGGGAAATCAATATGAATAAGTGGTTAGGCTGAAGGTAATCAAGCCCATTGAATAAATGACACCAAGTTGAATATAAGATTAACACCATTCCCGTAAGACCAACCACACATGAGGGAGATGTAAATATGTTCCAGGATTCTTCCACTCACCTCCTTACAAGTAACAAAGAATACAACGAGAATATATATTATTTAGAAGACCATGTGTAAACACTTACCTCATATGTGCAACATTTCATCAACCTAAATGCGTCATCATCAATCCCAATTGAAGATGTTATTCCAATCAGTATCTTGAACAAATATTCTATCTGAAAGACATAGGGATTCACCATGCAAAAATGAGAAAAATGCAAATGGACAAGTAAGATCATAGAGAAAGAGAAAGCATTATTTCCATAGGTAATCTCAATGTATAAGTACATGTGCGCAACTACCAAAAATCCTAGATGATAAGGGAAGGATTGGATAAGGAAAAATATCATTGGGACCATGTTCATCCACCTTTGGTGATTGAGATGGCAGACGCTCAATCCCAGGTGATGATAAGAATAAAAGTATTCAATTATCCATAAGAGGTCACATCACATGTTTTAACGAGGACTCTCATCTCGTAATATGAAATGTTGGATCAAGAAATTGATGAGTTGGACTCAATTGAGGAGCATCCCTTGAAGATGGAAAATTTCAATGTTCAAATACATAATTTTGGAGTGACCACCATTGATGATATCACTTCCGCAAATGAGTTAATGAAACAATTTGAGGAACATGTTCAAATAAAGGATGGGGACCCCTTTTCTTTTAATGAGGATACATTGGATTCTTTAGTTGAGATCAAAGGAACAATTTAAAATATTATACGAAACATCATTCATGGTTCGCGAAGAGTAAAAACACCAATGATATCACAGATGGTTAGCTAGATTCCCATAGTTGTGTATACATTCCTCAAGTGGATAAAGTTACACTGCGACATCCTGTTACATTAAATAGTTCAAGGGAGTAGAAGTTTTTCTAGTGGAGCTTGACATGGATCAATCAGTCGTGAGGAAAAATACATGAAAGTAACATCTGTATATTCCTATTTATCTCTCCTCTTATCTCCCCTTCCCCCTCCTTCATGTTCTATTTCTTCATTAGGGGTTGTATTTTTATTTTGTCTTATTCCTAATTTTTCCTATTCATTTAAATGTGACTATAGTTTGTAATGTAATAATTCACCCTTAATTAATAAAATGGGACTTAATTCTATTCATAGGAATATGAAAAGTCACATGTGTGAGGGAAAAATGAAAATTCATGTGGGGGTAGGTGAAGAGTCTTTCTCAAGTATATAAATTGTGATGGAACCTTCATTCTTAAGGGTTTCCAAAATTTTTTTCTCAAGGAGAGATTACTTCTTGGAGTAAATAAAAAGAGATATAAAATATACTCTATTTTTCCTCTCATATGTTCTTCCATTCCTCACTATGTACAAATTTTCCAAACTATCAATGAAGAAGAAAGGAGTTTCTTGCTTTTCTTGATGAGAGAATTACTGAAACTTTATGTTCCTAATTCTACCTTGTCTTGATACTAGTAAAAAAAAATCTTGATAACTTGTGTGATGATATACTCTAATTAATGTCTGTAGGCATCTAATTTTCTACCTGAGATATTAATCCCCCTTCCTTTTTCCCACTCCCTTTTCCACCTACTCAACAAATTCCTCTCTTGAGAGAAATTGCAAGCTTTTTCCACAAATTTAATGGAGTTTCCCTATTGGATCCCTGACCTCTAGGCCACCCAAAAATTTCATTTTCATTCACACATAATAAATGTAGCTACACCATTCAAGAAAAGGTGCCTAGAGTCTCAGAGTGTTGGTGGAAACCCACCAATTTTTCTACCTGAATTTTTTTCTTGCCAAGAGTTTTTGTGCCCACCATTAAATGGACTTGGAAAATTCTACACCCAAAATATGAATAATAAAAATAAGAAATAATTCAAATATCCCAAAAATTAAAAAAATGGAATTTGAAGAGTTCTGAGCCTTATGTCTCATACATATGGTTATTCCTAGTAACCCTCCATCTAGAGGCTTGAATTGCTTTTTTGCAATCAAGAAGATATGATAGTTGACTTGAGGGTAGCTATCTAGCATAAAAAATATAATTTTACACACTGATTCATAGCTACCATGGTGTTAGATACTGAAGAGAAACATTTCAAATAACTAGAAAGAGGGAGACAAGCCCAAGTGTAACAAATAAGATATTAATTCAATCTCAAGGATATAAGCTAGATGATGGAGGATATACTAGGTCACATAGGAAAGGAGGAAATCCTGACCCAATCTTTGAAGAGCTCTAGAGAAGGTAAAAATTAATAAAAAATTCAAGGCACTCCCTTCACCCTAAAACTTCTCTCACTAGTGTTCCAAGTGGTGTCAACCCATTAGACATTGAATTTCCAAATCTTAGTGAAGATTTTGAAAAATTTATTGACATGGAAAGTAAAGTAGAAGATAAAGAAAGAGCATAATCCGAAGCAAAATTAATAGCATAAATTGAAGCATAAGCAAGAGAAAGAGTAGAGGTAAGATCCATGACAAGAAAGGAAGTAAGAGCAAGGGTTGAAGCATGATATGAAGCCATAATGTGTGATGAAGAGTGACCTTAACCAATTGTACCATGGGATAGGAACACATTCCCACTTACACTACTATAACGAGGTTAAAAATTTTTTTCCCAATTTCGGGGAGATGGTTCACAACTACCAAAAGAACACATGAAAACATTAATCACCACTTGTCGTGTCCTCAGATTTGAACATGAGGATGTGTTTATCAAATTATTTATGGAATCCTACATGATAAAGCAGATGAATGGTTCTACCTCCTACCATCTAGATAAATCACATATTGGTATGATATCAAAATTTTCTTTGAAGATAGATTCAAGTAAATTGAATACTCGCTTTAGGAACTCTTGATGCAATTAGTGCATATGAAGAAAGAGTCCAATGAAAGCATGAGGGATTTTGTGGCTAGATACAATAGACTGATCAAGAGGATACGTATCAAAGCTATGACCTCAGAAGACAATATCAAAATATTCTTCATAAATTCTCAATGGCCCAAGGTTGGGTTCATTCTCATAAGGTCCCAACCTAGAACTCTAAAGGAAGCACAAGAAAACACCATCAAGATAAAAGATCTAATTTTTTAGAAAGGTGAAGAATCCCAATGACAAGAAAAAGATTCAAAGTTCTAGTTCCATTCCCACATATCCCATTATTCAAAATTTGGAAAATAATATGATTGCTATCAAGAGGCAACTCGGTCAAATCACCATGATAAATATGTAGAAAAAGACAAATCTCCCAAATAGGAAAAGAATTTCTCCACCTCCATGTAGGTTTTTTCTTGAGGAACCACTAATCAATGCAACCTATGATGTAGAATAAATAGATGAAGAATAATTGTAGGAGCCATAAGAAGAATAGAATGAAGATGAAAATGTCCTCGAGATTGAGGGGTCAAAAATTATACTAGAATGGTCTCATCAAATACCGCTTAGGAGGTGAGGAAGATGATGATGAAGAGGCACCGAGATTCTTGTGTTCTATATTAACCCAATCCCAATATCAAAAGGAATATTCCTCTGCGAAAAATGTTGCAAAGAAGAAAAAATGAGAATCCTTTGGTGGTAGTTCCATAAAAAGATAATCATCAGAGGATCTTCACTTCTTCCATTAATAGAGTCGAAAAGGAGAAACTGGAGCTAATAATGAATAAGAAAACAATTGCTATGATAAGTAAGTCCTCTCGGTGTTACCCCTATCTCAAATGCTACACCCGAATCTAATTTTTCACCCAAAACTAGAAAATCCCCAATGCTCAACCGAATTCAACCACTCCTTTCAAATCCATTACCTCATCCACTAAAAGTTCTCAATCTTCTAAGGTAACATGAACTCCATAATGTAAGACTTCTACTATCCCTAGAACATCAAGTTCACTCGCCTTAGCTCCAATCAATTACATCAAAAATGCAAACAAGATGAAAGTTTAGATTTTAGAAACTATATTTTTAAAAACACACCTGAAGAAATTCAAGAGCTTTATCAATGGTGGTAGCCCAAAATCCAACACTAGAAACCCCAATCCTAAGGGTATAATGCTGCTACCACCTATACCTCCTATGTAAAACATGCTTGCACTGAGTACATCTAAACCAACACGGTTGAACCCTTCTACCCATCCCTCCTAATTAAAGGCTATGCGTTAAATAATTTCATCATAGAATCAAGAACCTCTCGACAACATTATGCCCATTAAATTTTCAATACCTTAGGACTTACTTTGACATGTGCAAATCGTTCTTGTTACTTTATGGAGTCTAAGGAAGTGTCATTGGTGGCACAAGTAGCATTGGTAGACTTCTTGGATAAGAAGGTATTACTCACAATCTTGGTATAAGACATTCCAGTGTCGTTTGGTATGTTGTTAAGTAAAATATTCAACAAGACCTGGGTGGTGAAATTGAAATGGATTGGTCCTCTACAACCATTTAAATAAAGGGGGAAATGAATAAGTTTCTTCTTGTATGGAAAATGAAGTACACAGTCCAAAAGTCATAGGATCCGAGAGAAAATATCTTGTTCCAAGATAGTGGGATGAGGAACTACTTCCTCACATCTCAAAGAGATGAAAATTTACCTCTCTTAACCGAAGATGAAGACAATTAGTTGTGGACCATGGAATTTAATAGAATTCATTCAAATTCAAGGTCAAGAGATGAAATTATCCTAACCTCTCCCTCGGGTGAACTCTTCCCATTTGCATACAAGCTGCAATTTTAAAATACCAACAACACTGCAAAATATGAGGCTCTTCTCCTTGGAATGGATGTCATAGAGTACATGGGTATAAAAAATATCAAGTGTTTTGGAGATGATGAAGTGATTTTCAAACGAGTGAGAGACCACTATAAAGTCAAAAACCAAGACTCATGCACTATAGAAATAAATTTTGGGACTATATCGAATCTTTCAATGCTTTCTCCATTCAAGCCATCCATCATGAGTAGAACGAAAAGGTGAATCTCACACGATGATTAGCTTTGTTGGTAATTCCACACCCATCCTTTGAGAAGGATAAGATGACTATAAAAATGGTTTTTAGACCAAGTTTTACAAACAATAAAAACCCTTAGCAATTCTTCATTGAATACAACTAACTCCTCTCTTTCTTAAAACAAAGAGATAATTTCAGCATTTTTTCTATGAGGGAAGTGAAAATACACATCAAGAGTCAATGCAGGAAGAGGAAAATTAAGGAATAGTGGTATTTAAATCATAAGGGGTAATCAACCTCAAAGGGAATAAGATCCCAAAGGTTCTTGTGTCATTGGAGGACCTATTTTCCAAACATGACAGATTAATCAAAGAAAGGACAAAAGAGTCATCACGGTGCACAAATGATTTTAAAAAGAAAATATAGGCACCCCAGAGAAACCTAGGATGGTGAATATTGGGAAGTTTTTCTCTCCCAAAGAAAATAAGGTTTGTCTCACTATTGAGGAGTATTCAAATGTCTTGGCATATTCCTATGATGAGCTCAAATATTTTTCAGCCCAAGGAAACTAACCACTCTATTCCGCTAAATCTGGAAGCCAAGCCTTTTAGGAAAAAAGAAATAGCCTTACAATTGAAATATTATGGATACCATTAAGGAATAATTCCTATATATACTGAATGTGGGGATCATCTTTCCTATCCACCACTCCACATGGGTAGAAAACATTGTCCCGGTGTAAAAAATAAAAATTTCAAAATAAGGATTTTGTGGAATTTTACAACTTAAATCAGCCTCTCTAGAAGAAAATACCTTCTCCCAATCATGGAACATATCCTATAGGTAGTCAAAAGGTCTCAAATAATCTCTATTCTTAATGGATTATCAATATATAATCATATTGAGGTGGCGGAGGAAGACAAAACCAAGAAATCCTTTACAACACCTTAGGGCACTTTTGCATATAACAAGATGCCTTTTCGTTTAATCAATACATGAGTGAACTAAAAAGAGAAATGGAAATAACATTAAAAAAACTTAAGAATTATATCATAATTTACTTGGATGACCTCAAAATACTCTCAAATAAGTGAGGAAACCACATACAACATCTTGAAAAAGTGCTCATCAATGCCGACAACATGAAATATCCCTGAACCTCAAGAAGTGCATCTTAGGGGTTACTGAAGGAAAACTCCTTGGGCACATTGTGAATAGGAGGGGGAAAAGATATATCCAAAAATAATAAAATCCATTCAAAATTATCATTTCTGATAAGAAAAAAGGGAGTCCATTCCTTCTTTAGGAAAGTCAACTTTCTCTGGTGCTTTTTCCTATACTTCATCAAGTTAACAAAGCATATAATCATCATGATGAAACCACAAACTAGATTCGAATGGAATAAATAATGGAAAATGGAATTTAAGGAAATAAAATAAGTGATAAAAAGTCCCCTACCTTAGTGTGCCTTGACTTTGAAAAAGAGTTCATCTTTAATCTACACTTTAGAGCACACACGATATGGCCAATTTATTCCAAAAGAATGAAGAAGGCCTCAAAGTTCCCATTTCTTTCATGATCTATCATCTAAATAACCATGAGATGAAATATAACTAATGGATAAGAATGAATTTACCATGGTCAATGTGGTAAATTACTTTGGTTCTATATCCTTACCTCCTACATGGTGGTAATGGTCCTAGGTTATGCCATCAAGTTAATTCGCACCCAACATGATCCAGGAACAAAGAGAGGAAATTAGGTGGAGAGAATTCAATAAAATGATTTGGAGATAAAAAATTAAACTATGGTAAGAGGAAATGAGTTGTATAATTTTATCGTAGAATATGAAGCATTGTAGACAAATAATGATATAGGGAATACTTAGTGTTGTGCGTGTATCAATAAGGACTTTCCTCAAGTAATTTTCATGAACACCACAAATGTGTGGTATGTGGAAATCACATACTTCATAACCTATGGTGAGTGCCCTCCTCATCTTGATCACAAAAAAAAACCTAGTTTAGTATGTCATATGGAATCATGTGCTCTATAAGAGATGATTTGATGGATGCTTCTTGAAGTGCGTAGAAAAGAGAAACATGAACAATTGCTAAAGGCATACCATGATCAACCATGTGGTGGACATTTTTATGCAATGGAAAACCACCCACAAAATCCTCTGTGGTAGGTACTACTAGCCTACCTTGTTTATGGATTCCCAAGAATGGGTCTCCAAATGTGAATCATGTCAATAGTTTTTGGGAGACCATAGCTCGATGTGCTTCCCCTCAGGCTGGTGGTGATTGAAGAACCATTCCAACAGTGGGGACTAGATTTCATTAGAGTTCTAAATCCTCACTCATGCATATGTCATACCCATGTGCTCACCGTGATTGACTATTTCAAAAAGTGGGTAGAATCCATCCCTAACAAGCAGGCCAATACTGAAACAATGTGTAATTTTTCAAACAAGAACCCATCATTTTACGTTTTGGTATCCTCAAAAGATCATGGTAGAAAATGCCACATATTTTTCCTCTAAGGATATGACTAAATTTTTCTACAACTATGGAGTCTATCTATCACACATATCATACTATTATCCTTAAGGGAATTTTAAGGAAGAATCAAGCAAACAAACATTATTACCATATTCTATAAGCTAGTAGATCAGAATTAAAAGAATTGGCATAAGAAGCTCTACGATGTGTTGTGGGGGATATAATAAATCTAAAGAAAGAAATTGGTATCTCACCATTCCAATTTCTCAATGGGATCAAAGTAGATATTTGGTCACATTGTGGAGATACTAGAACTCAAATTTCTCCAAGCAGTGGAAGATGAGAAATATCGTGATTCTATTGATAAAAGAAATTTGTTTCTTAAGAAGCTCAAGGAATATATATTTAAGGTGGTAAATTGTATCAAGGCACATCAATTGAAGGTCAAGAAGTTGTTTGAAAGAAAGAAAAATCCAAAGACATCAAAGTTGGAGACCTTATTCTACTTTGGGACAAATGAAGAGAACCTAAGGGAAGCCATGGGAAATGAATTACTCTTTGTGGCTGTCCATTCCATATTTGTGAAACTTGTAGAGAAAATTCCTTCTATCTATCATATCTGGATGGAACATAATTGGAGTTGCCCCGTAGTGGGAAATACTATAAATTATACAAGTATTGAAAGTGGGTTGTCCCCCATATTATACCATAGGTGATTTAGGTGTGTGTTTCCCTTTCTGTTGTGTGTGTTTTTCCCTTCCGTGTGTTGTGTGTTTCCTTTTATGTGTGTGTACTCCTTTCAAGCTATCTCTGTTACTTTAATGAATCTATGAAGCCCAATGGATAAGGCACTAGTCGAATTATAAAATAATATTTTATATTTCCTTCTCATCCTATCCTCACTTTTTTATCTATAATGAGTCCCCAAGTGAGAGATAGTTGTTGTCCTATGTTTTTGTAAGGGAAAAATTTAACTTGAAAATAGGACAACTATACCCTAGTGTTAAAAAAAATTTCATCGTAAACCTTCCCTGACACCCCTCCAAGTCAATCCAACCTCTATCCTAGGCATATCCCATCCATTAAATGTTTATATCTATTTTCCCAACCTTACCCACATGTTGAAAAAATGAAAACAAGCTCACAAGTTCCTCTTGAGACATTGTTTTTCAAGGAAGATCTTTTGATAGGCTTAGGATGGATTTTTAGTCTTCGAGGTGGTGCATATTATTCGGAGTGGATTAGGAGTCCTAAATTAATCAAGGAGATTTATTCATGAGCTATAATCATTATGCAATTAATTTAGAAAAATTTGGAAAGATTTGAAGGTTTAGGAGAAAGTTCAGCAAAAGTGGGTTTTTGAGGCCAAAGGAGCTTACACTATGAAAAAGCACCTGAGATTCGAGAGATGATTCTAGGAGCTCCAAAATGATTTTTAGGTCAAAAATATCAATGGAAATATGATTCAATTCCCTACATGGTGATAATATCATTTTTTCACAACACCCATGTATTTCTTTCCATAACTCATTCTTCGTAGGCACAATTGGTAGTTCCGATTAAAAGATTTTTTTATGAGGTTTAAAGCTGAATCCAATCTCGAGACCCATCCCATCTCAAAATTATATTTCTATTCAAAATCATATAAAGAAGTGCCCAAAATTTCATTTGGGAGCTCCAGCAATGTCATTTTTAAGCTCCTCTCCAAGGTATGAGCTTCGTACTTACCCAAAATTTTAGTGACATGTGTCACCATGAGGATAATGCACACTTTTGGTGTCCCTCTATCCCTTCCAAGGGAAAAGGGGGCATAAAAATTTCCACCCCACCTTAAGCCTCATGGACCCAACACATGAACTGGGAGGCTCCGATAAACACATGTTGCCAAATTTCTAGCCCCCGCTCCAACTCATGCTTTCAGACACTTGTCATCAAAAGCATAAGGAATTTTTTTGTCCATCTATCCCATTCCAAGGGAAAATGGATAGAAAAATTTTCCCCCTTCCTCTCTCTCTCATGCCTATAAAACCAAGAGTTATTCTTTTTTCATTCACCCCCACATTCCTCCATTTCTAAAACCGAAGTTGTGGTAAAACTTTTCTATATTCCTGCACCTCCATTTTTCTCCTTTCATTCACCCCTCCATTTTCCCATGATATTGGAGGAATAATTTTCATAATTTTGTTCAAATTTTAAAGGCTCCAGGCACATTTTTTCCAGATTGACTCTATAGCCCGCGAAGAGAAAATCTTCATAACTTACAAACCGATACAAGAATTGATGTGGGGTTTTTGTACATTCTTCACCATTTCAAGGTGCCTTGAGAACAAAATTATATAGCATTGACATGAATTTTATGTATTTTTATGGTAAAAAACCCTAACTTCATGCCTCATTTTATAAAATTTTATTTCCCATTGTTCCAAAGATCGGTTTGAGATAAAAATTTGTATGTGAGATAAAGAGAAAAAACCCATCTCAAAAAAGTTTGTTTCATAAAAATCCAAGGTGGGAAATCCACTTTCTAAAAATAGTAAGTCTTTACATGAGCACTTACTATAAATATAAAATTATCATAGAGGGAAAAATATTCAAAGGTAGTGTATATGAGGAACATCTAAAGGAATGAGAAAAGTGATCAAAGGTGAAAAAAGTTGAAAAGGGTGAAAAATATAAATTTAATAAAAATAGTAAACTCCATGCAGTATAAGAGAAGTGCCGAGTGTCAGCCATGAAGTTCAAATTTGCAGGCCTGAACTAGGCTTAGCTCTCTCATCTAGTTACTTGTTTATGGGGGAAAGTGATCTCACCCACATGGACCTTGAAGATCTCAAAGATCAAATACTTGGAGGACCGAGATAGCCAATAGAGGAAAAAGTTATCATGAGTGGGATGTATGTGGAAAGTGGTCACCCAATGTCAGTGAAGAGAATCAAATTAGTGGTGTAATTTTCTCACCAATATAAACTAAAAACCAAAAACATTCTAGTGGATGATGGCTTATCCCTAGAAGTTATTTCTCCCAATGCCATATCTCATTCAATACATATTATAACTTGAAACAATATGGAATTCATTTCAAAAGATATTGGATTAAGTGGACCAAAACAAAATCCTACCTTGAAGGCCTCACACTTAGTTCATAGTTAAAAAAGTAAGAAAACTTTCACGAATGCCAAAGTCTTTCCTGAAAAGTGAATTTAATGAAGGCTATTTATATGCAATCATCCTTCTAAATCAGGTGATGGGAGAAGAAACCACAAAAGAATTCTAAGACTGGATGGCTCTATTCATGTTCAAGATCATGGAAGACAAGCAAAGAATTGATTGGGGATAGATCATTAGTGATAATATGCATCATCAGTTGCTCCAAGTACTAGTCTCGAAGAAGTTCACTATGAATTCATATTTGGTGTATACTCTTATGAGATCATGACCATTCAAAGGGTTGATGATTACTCAGAACATATCTCTAAAGGCACCAACATTTAAAAGGTACCCTCAATTGATCTTGAAGGAGATAAGTAAGCATTTCACAAGGGTGAATGATGCCTTCACCATGTTTTTCATCAGAACACTGGAGGGGAATCCTCATTCAAGGATATATCCACAATTTACCTCTTTGATCAAGAAGTACATATTGTATTTAAATAAATTTTCCACTTTCTCCTACATCCAAGTTTCCAATTATGATCTTACTCCACTAAGGTTACAATGGTATCTTAGCGATAAGATTGTCATGTTCGAGCTATGTAGAAAAATTTCCCATGTTCACAGTAATCTCAAGAAATGGAAGAGGAAGAATGTCTCATTTCCCATATCACTTGGAATTTTCACCCACAAGAGTGTCAATGATTCATCACACCTAGAAGTTTTCATCATACCCCTAAGGATGCATTTATATACACTTAGGGAATACTTCGACATCTAAAGTGATCCAGACACTTTCTATCTCCGAGATTCATATCATGTCTTGTAGATCAAAGATTATTGGGTGAATTACATAGATGAATTTGATGTCAGGGAAAGAGACTATATGTGGATGAAAGTCAGAAAAATGAAGAGATTCAATTTTGACTGGTTCAAAGAGGGAATTCAAAATGATGTTACAAAGGTGTATGATTCGGAGTATAATTAGTGAAGGTGTCACCTTTTCCACATGTAACATAGAGTCTCCACGAGTCGGGTGACATAAGTGAGGAGACCGAGATTGTAATTAGAAGATAAAAGTAATGGTACAAAAGGAAGAAGGTTACCACCATTTCAGCATGTATTCTCCCCACCCTTTAGAGATAGTAATCACACCACTCTTTATTAAAGGTTGTGGAGAGGACTTTAGGAATAGTTCATTCTAGATATAGTTTGAAGTGCAAAGCGGTGGAGTTTTAAAGCCCCCTACTACAAGATATTTCATAATAAAGTATAAATACAAGGATCCTATAGTAGAATAAAAACTTGAGGATAATGATTCAATCCATCTTTTAGTCCCTGAAAAAACCTAGATTTTTCCACCTTCCACCACCCCTCCTCCTCTTGTACAAGATGCACCTCCTCACCCCGAGGAGGAAATGACATACATACCAATTGTAAATCCTAATATAGATGAGATGTTTCCCTAGATAAAAGAAATGATCACAAAAGAGACTTGTGTATTCCAGTAGGTGATTATCACTAATTTTTCAATTATATCATCATTTTTCAAAGGGAAGAAGAAAAATTTTACTCAAGAAGATTCTTATTTTTTCAGTGGTGCCACGGGAAATTAGTATGTAGAAGTGGTTAGCCTAAAGGTAATCAATTCCATCAAATAAATGAAACCAACTGAATATGATATGAGCACCATTCCCTTAGGCCCAACCACACACAAGGGAGATGTACATATTTAACAGGATTCTTCCACTTGCCTCCTCATGAGGAACCAAGAATAAAAAGAGAAGATCAATTATTTTGAAGACCACATGCAAACACCGACCTCATATTTTCAACATTTCATGAACCTAAATTATTCATCATAAATCCTAATTGAAGAGGTTACTCCAATTAGTATCTTTGACCCAGATTCCATCTTATTAACATAACGATTTACCTTATGAGGATGAGAAAATGCCAAATGGATAATCAAGATCATAGAGAAAGTGAAAGCATTTCTTCTAGAGGTAATTTCATTGTACAAGTACATGCGCACAATTGCCAAAAAATCCTGGATGATAAGGGAAGGATTGAGAAAATAAAATTTCATTGGGACTAGGTTCATATACTAGTGATTGAGATGGGAGACACTTATTCTCAGGTGTTGATAAGAATAAAAGTGTCCAATTCTCCATCGGATGATCTATCACATGTTTGGGAAAGTAATATAATCTCATGGTATGAAATTTTGAATCAAGATATTGATGAGTTAGACTCAAATGAGGATCATCCCTTCAAGATGCATGAAAATTTCAACATTAGAATACAACAGCTTTAATTTCTCACCATTGATGAGAGAACTTCTATAAATGAGTTACTTAAACAATTTGAGGAACATGTTAAGAGAAAGGATAGAGACCCCTTTTATTTTAATGAGGATACATTGGAGTCTCTATCTGAGATCAAAGCCACATTTTCAAACATTAGTCATGGTTTTCTAAGATAAAAAGCATCAATGATATCTCATGGATGGTTGGATAGAGTCCCTGAGTTGTGTACGCATTCCTCAAGTGGAGAAAGTTAGTCCTGCAGCAGCCAAGTATGGTAAAGAATTCAAGGGAGTATAAATTTTTCCAATGAAACTCTACATGGATCAATGAAGTGATGAGGTGGAATCAGCGAAAGTAAATCCTTCATCAGCCTAGTTATCTCTCTCTTATATCTATATCTTCTCTCCCCTTCCCCCTCCTCCTTCATGTTCTATTTACTCATTATTGGTTACACTTTTCATTTTTTCTTATTCTTATTTTTTCCTATTCATTTAAATGTGACTATAGTTTCTAATGTAATAATTCACCATTAATTAATAAAATGACACTTAATTATATTCCTAGGAATACAAAAAGTCACATGTGTGTGGGATAAATCAAAATTCATGTGGGGGTAGGTGAAGATTCTTTCTCAAGTCTATAAATTGTGATGACACCCTCATTCTTAAGGGTTGTCAATTTTGTATGCTCAAGGAGAGATTACTACTTGGAGTAAAGAAAAAGAGATAGAAAATTTCCTCTATTTTCCTCTCATATGTTCTTCCATTCCTCACTATGTACAAATTTTCCAAAATATCAATGAATAAGAAAGGAGTTTCTTTATTTTCTTGATGAGAGAATTATTGAAACTTTGTGTTCCTAATTCTACCTTGTCTTGATGCTAGTAACAAAGTTATTTTCTTTCTAATTTGTGTGATGTTATACTTGTACTTAATATCTACATGTATTTGATTTTCTACTTGATATATTAATCCTCACTTCCTTTTTCCCACTCCTCTGCCACCTACTCAACAAATTCCTCTCATGTGAGAAATTGTAAGCTTTTTGTTGCAGGTTCAGTGGAGTGTTCATGTTGGATCCCCGACCTCTAAGCCAACCACGAGAATTTGTTTTAATTCACGCATAATAAATGGAGCTACACCATTAAAGAAGAGGTACCTAGAGTATCAAAGATGATTAAGATAAATGTATATTTATGAGCCCAATCGATGCTTATTGTAGTAGTAAAATAAATATGCAATTAAGTAAAGAAATTACACCAAAGTAAATAACAAATATATTATGAAACCCTAATTACAAAGAGGAGAAAGAGGTAATTATATGATTCCTAATTAATTTTTAATTGTCCCAAAGTGTTGACCAGGTGAACAGGGTAAGAGGAGCGTCACACAAAGACCAAGAAAATGTAGATCAGGAGAGATGGGATGGACTTGGGTGCCTGGAGAGGGACATGGGTGATCGTGGGTGCCCTAGGCCTATTTTTGGGAACTTGGGTCTATTGAAAAGCTCAGGAAACCTCTTATGGGTGGTCACAAGATGTTTTTTTGTTAGTCTCCTTCGCTCACTCGAGGTCATACCAAGGTCGTCAATGTCACTTTGGAAACTTGTAATGAAATATGCAATTGTACAACCCTTAAATAAACATCAAATCCTAAAAAATAAAGATGCAAAATGATGGGTCGACTATCCTCAATGTCATAATAGTGAACTTACGATTGAGTGTTACAATACATCTTAGAACCAATGTAGTTCTCTCTCTCTCTGTGTGTGTGTGTGTGTGTGTGTGTGGAATCATGCCCTAGGTGGCTCTTGTGCAAGTTTCACTTGATAGCGACAAAATAAACTAGATGTAAAGAAATTTAATAGATGTGTGCATGGAATAGAGTTAACTTCCTTCTTATTAAATGTATGTAGAATAACTAGCCCTCGTGTACCTTTTGATCTTTGTTAAATGGATGCAATGAAACTCTCGGATGCTTGATGGATGCATCCTTAGGTGGTGATAGCTAATGCTTAGTGCTTGGTTCTTTATTATGATTACATAACTTTATATTTATATGATTCCATTTCTTGAATTTTATAATTAACCCTTAAAATGCCTAATACCAAAAATATAAGATGCTCAAATGAATAGAAAGGACGCAAAAAAGTGTGAGTAAAGTACAAAGGGGTCAAGGGTTCCCGGAGGGGATGAGCATTCCTAACCTTGACATCCTAGCCGTGCACTAGTGTCTAGGATGATAAAAGTCGAGTATAAAAAGGTACAATGAGAAAGTAAGGGTGTAACATAAGGAAAATAAAGATGGATAAAGAAATGGGTTAATTAGTACTTTTCTTACTTAGGAATAATATTAATAGTAGTATGTAATCAAGACTAGATAATTACCCAATGTGCGTGATTTTGTGTCTACATTTCCCCCCACTTTATGTTCATGAGTGGAAAGCTCGGTTACATAAAATAAATAGAGATACATAGCTGATAACCATGTAGATCGATGATGAAAGCATACTAAGGGACTAGAAAATCGTGGAGTGATAGAAAAAGTGAAGCGTGGATGCTAAGGAGGAGAAAGTGTAAAAAAGTGATGATTCATTCATAACCATAAAATTTGCATACTTATGATTAAATAATATATGGTTATTATTAATTTATCATACAAGAGTCCAATCAAACAACTATAAGATAATAAACCACATTAATTTAATTAATAAATTATATCTCATATCCTTCATATAGGCTTAGTTCATCGTATATACTTAAAGCTAATACACTAAGGAAATTATTCAATCTTTTTCATTAATCAACCTTAGGATAATACCTAACTTAATAAATCAGATTGAATAATTCAATCGCAATTATTTACAGATAACTGAATAATTAATATAAGAAACCATGATCATTATTACAACAATATTCAAAACTTGAATATAAAACCTTTATTCTCTTTTCCAAAAATGATACAAAATCTTAGAGGCCATAATGCCTTTAAAAAATTTATTCAACGAAGCACAAGCTTTCTCTTACAACAAATAAGTAATGAATACATATTTCAATCTTAACAACAAGAATTCAACATAGCCATTAACAAATCATCTACTAGATAAGATCTAAATTTTTCCATCTGTAAAAATGTTAGGCACCCATCAGTTCAAAATAACTGACATGAAAAATTCAACCATCTTATCTTTACGATTTATAACATTGAAATATTTCAATGAATCATAATTCAACTAAACAACATAATCTATAAATCATTTAAGATAACAACTTATCATTTCCCTTTTAACATTTTTCCTTTATTTCATAATACATAAAAGAAACATATGATTTTCAACTCAAAATCATTAAAAGAATAATTTAGATTACCAACAGATGATGTGAGATATGAATATCAAATTCCAAAAACATATCAACTTTGTTATCTATACCCAAACAAAGTTACTTAATAATATTAAGCAAGCATTTAACTTTATACTTTAACATTCATTCATGATTATATCATTATCTTATATTAATAATACAAGTCAAGAGACAATCATACAACCACACAAATTTCATTTCGTATAAAAGAATTTAAAAGAAAGGAGTCTAATAATACCAAAGTCACGTCTTAATAATAACAATATTTAGTTTATTATTTTGATAAGATAATAATTAAATTATCAAAACTTAATAAATTAATATTATCAAACCATAATCCTTATCGAAATAATAATATTTACCTATCATAATACATTATTCTTTCTCAAGAAATAGAAGCACATGCACTGTTATATATTAATAATAATTTAATAAATAGTTGTACTTGATTTTCATCGATTACCTTAACCTTTCTGAATACCTTAAACTATCCAAATAAACCTTAGTTAATTAAAACCATAGAAAAAGTCACAATAAACATCACATATTGCAAAGTAATGATATGACCTAGCCTAAGGATAGTCTTATCATCTTTAACCAATCGATTGAAGTTGCACTGAGAATTGTCTATATCCTCCTAATACACTGGTTCAAATGAACCACAAGTAAACAAAACATCATAATTCTTCACCATAAAGTTAATAATAATAAATGCATAGTCCACATTGACCATGGAATAGTCTAACAAAGTCAACAAAATGAACATTGGAGTGGTCAAACCGACCTTACTATCCATTGACCGAGCATGTAGCTCGGTCACAATTAATAAACAAGAACACAAACCTAAACCAATAGGTGAATGATTCGCAACACAAACATAGTGCCACCATACTACGACTTCATATTCAATTTTACACTAGATTTAGCTCCTCGAGTAGAAGATAAAACTCCGTTAGAGAAACCTAAGACCATGGTTACATCAGAGAACACACCAAAGGTAGAGTTGGGTGTTAAAATCCCACTCATAAATTCACACAGAACAAGGAACATGTGAAAAACATTCAGATACATGTATACGAGTAAGATCTTGAAAACAATACACACAAGGTGAATTTATACAACCTTTAGATAGGCATGAAAGCAACAAAAAAAACACACGTAAATGAAATGTGAACATACATACATATAGTCAACCCTATATATGATGTCGAAAATGATGAAAAATGAAAATAAAATGTTAAGCTACAGGTTATCGAGCTTGAGCTTGAAAATAAGACCCCCACAATTGTTTATTATAGCCTACACAAGTCACGAAAACAACCCATGCAAACCCATGTGATTCTAAATGAAAATATATAGGTAGCTAACCATATATATGATACCTAAAATATCATGAAAGAAACCAAACGCAGAATGATTAATACCCAAGTAACACATTCATAATAATGAAGTGGCCTAAAAACAATGGCTAGTATTTATTTGGACCCATCACGGGTTTTGATAATATACACATAAATTTATATACTCAAACATCTATGCATAACCAGATGAGCATCCAACCATGGATTCAACTTAAGTCAAGCCCATAAACCAGTCATTTATGAAGAAATGATTGCACAAAAAGATAATTAATTTTCTCCATTAACATTAAAATATCTTAATGCTATAAATGATAAATATGAGCAAGAGACAATCCCATTCCTATAATACATTTGTAGAAGACCAAATATGCTTCCTTTTATTCCCATAAACCTTCCAAATCTCACACAAAAAATTGAAAGAAGAATAACTTCAAAGTGAAAAAGGAGCTCAATAAAATCCATATCTCGTATATATATTCCCTTAGAAACAACTACTGAGCTAAATTTTCATACAAAATTCCCAACAATTTTCCCCAAAAATAGCCATGATGAATTTTGCATGCAGAGCTCGCATGGCAAGCCAAAAGACCAAACTAAAAAATGATAAACAAAATAACCACTTAACTCGGCGGTGGCTTCCTTGAGAAGCTTCCTGCTTCTCTCGAGGCTATAGAGCCTCATTAATTTCATTTAATGAAATTGTCCCAAATTCCTTCCAGCTCCTCACCAATTCCCTATTGATCCTCTATTCACAAAAGTTTCCATTTCCTCCTTCTAACATTTTAATAACTATCATCCATTTGGGCAGTTATCCACCATCCAATGGTCAAGGATACATAAAAATGAAAACCCTAACTTAACTTGCTAGCACATTGACCAATGTTCCTTTTCCAACTCTAACATTGGCTCAAGTGGCAGATAATGAACAACTCGATACGAGCTCGGGGTGGGAGCTCAAATTACGATCCACCGACCCCTTCCCCTTAATAAATATTAAATTGTATTGCCATACTTAATATGGCTCGACCTTATTAAGGTCTTTAACATAAGAAAAATAATAACATTTACATTAATATATGTATATATATACATATATATATATATATATATATATATATGTATGTATGTATGTACTACATACATACATACACATATATATGTATATTTCTCAATTGATAAGACATGATTTATAATCATTTTATGAACCAATCGACATTAGTATGAATTCCTTATAATGGATTTTAAAATAAAATTTTAAATAGAATCCTGGGTCTATGACTCGATGATCGACTATACCTTTATTTTCTAACAATGGTCTTCACATATTTTAGTCAACCATACTAAGATTATAAAATTAATTAACTCCACATAGTTAAAACGTAAATACATGAATCAATATAAGATTGATAAAAAAACTTACAAAATAAATCAAGCCATCATTATAACCTCATAGATAATGAAACAAACATGATTAAATAATAAAAATACTATTTATATAGTAATCTAATCAAGTGAAACATGATAACCACACATAATTTCTCCTACAAGTGGGAAAGTACTTATTAATCTAGAATATAGACTAAATAGGGTGTGGCATTTTACATCTAGCTACGTGCTTGTTATCAAGTGCAATATGTACAAAAGCCACACTGGGAGAAATTTCACACACACACATACAACTACATTGGGTCCGAGATGTAGTGCAACACTCAATTGTAATTTCACAATTGTGACAATCGAGGACAATTCAACCCTCATTATTCATCATTATTTTTCAGGATTTGATGTCTATTTGAGGGTTTTATAGGCCAATACTTCATTGCATGTTTCCAACGACTTTAGTGATCACTATGCAAACTCATAGATACTAAAAGAGAACAATAATGAATAACTAGCGACCAATCAAATGAGGTTTTTTTAGCATTTTCTTAGACCCAGTGCCAAGAAACATGTCTAGGGTGCCGCAGTGCCTCTATCCCTCTATAAGTGCCCCACTCCATCTTATTATTCAAGATCTTCATTTTCTGAGCTTCATTGCAATGGCCGAGTTCTTTGTATTTTTCAATTCTCTAGCTCTTGTACACCTGATGGAGTTTTGTGAATTAGCTAAGTCATTTTAATTATTTTTTTCACTTAGGGTTTCATATATTTTGCTTTAGTTTTCTTGGGTTAATTTATATACTTAATTATATATTCATTTGCCTTTCTACAATAGAGATCATATTAGGCATATAAAATTCACATTTAGTTTAATCACTATGTTCACAAGTATTCCTATATCACCCAAAAATATTTTGAGTCAACAAATAAACAATCCTAAGCAATCCACACAAAGATCATTTTCTTTAGTCTTTTTATAAGTCGTGGAATCCTATCCAAATCCAAGTAATAATTTAAATGTAATGAAA
Source organism: Taxus wallichiana var. yunnanensis (assembly GCA_018340775.1). Lineage (NCBI taxonomy): Eukaryota > Viridiplantae > Streptophyta > Pinopsida > Cupressales > Taxaceae > Taxus > Taxus wallichiana. The sequence continues at coordinate 170,623,197 of CM031244.1, forward strand.
TATTACCCAATCCGTGTAACACTATAAATGTCATGCAATATTATTACATGTTGTGTAAACTTACCCAAGTCACACAAACTACAAATATCGTGCAAGCTTGTCCAATACCACAATACACTGAAGAAGTCACCAAACACTATAAATATTATGAAATACCACAATCTTATGGGACTACTCCTAATCATTTCAATGATGAGATCTATGTCATATATGATCTCCTAGTAACATTGATACATTTAGAAAATAATGTTTGGTTATTGATCTACCTATTTTTTATAAAGCTCAATCCAATATATGGAAACTTTTGGAGCTGACTAATGACATTAAGAGGAAACTTGAGGAAATTTTTGTAAGGTAATATTTCTTGTTGAAGTTGTCTTATAATCCTACTAAACATTTATTAATTATATAAATAAAAGGGAGATGAAAATATGTAAATTAATTTCATACTACCAAGAGAGGTTGAATTGCAAATTAAGGAATCATGTGATTGACCTTGAGAGTTTAAACCAAGTGTTGTTATGTAGAAAATTTACAAATTCTAGAAGATAAATATAGTTCTACATATAGAATTATCAAAATAATTCTTTGCAAATTCTGTTCATAAGAGTATAGTTGGAGTGTTGATTCATTATGCTTGAATATATAATATTTCTTTATATTATTAAAGAATATTTGATATTTTTCATGATAATTATTGTACTTGAGATCTTGATTTGGTGAGATATAAATCTATAAGTGGTTGTGTAGTGTATGGAATACCTGCATTGTGAACCTAACAATGAATAAATCATAAATATAAGATCTCATGTGGTGTGTCTATTTTTAGGAATGGTAATAGATCTAGAAGTGGAAATAAAATCAATTATATTAAAAACATATCATATAATACATGTATTTGTAGTGTACAAATATTTTTACAATTAAGGTATGTTAGATTTGAAAAAGTTTGACTCCAAGGTGTGGAAAGAGACATAAGTGAACAATATTACAATTTTTATTAGATTATATTCCTTTATTTGGAGTAAGGGCTTCATTAGAAGGAAAAGTATGTTTAGTGTCAGTTCTAGAATAATTAACACAATAGTGCCTAGGGCTAGTATATATAAATAACATATGAAACATAAATTTATCATCATATATAGGATTTAAATTTATATTACTCAAGTTATCATAAGATATATTTGTATCATTATCACCACTATCATAGTAATTAATAAATGAACCATATTTTTGTTCTTAATTAACTAATAATGGTAGTAGTTGGATAAATTTTTGTTCTAATGGATTTTGTTTATTATCGATAAAGGAGGTTAAGGGGACCCTAACCCATATAGAGAAGAAAAAAATTCAAATATAAAAGACCAAGGGTATAACCATTGAAGCCCACAAAGAATAGCAACTACAAGGTAAAAACACTAACATTCAAACTAACAACATGATAAGCCAACTAATAAACTAACAAGAGAATACCAAACTAAAAGCATGTAATAGCAGACCAATCAGAACCTATTCATTTACAATATCATCCAACATCTTCATGATTTCAGTCCATTCCTTCACTAATCCAACAATTGTCACTCTCCATCTCTCATAATCAGGCTCTATCATTTCCTTCTTGGGGGTGACACCGGGCTTCTCCATTTTATTTTCCTTTTGTATTACATTTACCAGTTCCGCCATCATTTTCAAATGATCTACCATGATATTCATATTAAAAACATGTGGAATTTTAATTTGAAGCATGATTTCCTTCATGCCTAACATTTCCTTTTCCATAGTCTCGCATCTTTTGTTCATTTTTTCCATTTCTTCATTAACCGGGATGGAGCTAATTTTTCAGTCTGCTCCTGCAGCTCTTTCAACTCTCAAGCTACCATGCTCAACATGTGTCTCATGTTGATATATTTTTGCATCCTACATTTCTCAAACTCTTTTTCAAAGCACTGGATTTAAACACACCATCTTGAGTTGTAAACAAGTCCTTTTGGGTGACTTTCAAATATTTTAGTTTTTCAATTTGCCTCCTTTGTATTTCGTGTTTGAGATTATGAATCCCCTTCCATATCTTGACTGGAGGGGGATCTCGATTTTCTTTTATTTATTCATTATCTTTTAATTTAGGAACTTATCCTCGATCAAGGTTTCACTTCCACTATATGTTTTCCCCTCCATTTATTCCTCCTAATTTATCTTCTCCTTAGAACTAGGATATCTATCGAATTTCCTTTTCTTTCTTGCCCTTACTTCCTTCCCTATTTCTACCTGGATTGGCTCATGTTACTTTTGATTCCTAGGCCTTTTGTTCAGTTTCTTCCCCTCTGTTTGGAGAGAAAGAATTTGAATCTCCTCCACTGAAACTAATTTCTTATCCCTACTCATCATATGAGCCATGTTTATAAACAAAGATGTAATAAGGACCTCATGTAAAGGGAGATTGAACGTCCCTTTCTTTACCTAAACTATATATTTTGAAAGATATTTAAACAAGAAATTGGGAAAACAAAATTTCTTCCCATGCCTAAAATGGTTAAACATTGGAAAGTGGTATGCATATACCACTTTGAATCTTCCTTCTAGAGTAATATAATTTATAAGAAGTAAATTTATTTGGTCATACTGAGAGAAAGAAAAGATTATTGATCATACTCAAGCAAAATATTGTTTCAAGGATTCCTTACCTTCAAGGAATTTTTCCACATTCATATTGCAGAGTCCGTCTTGGTTTTGAAGATCATCCTACCTTCCAAAGGGAGCCACGTGACCTTAACAATAATATTTTTCATTATAGAGAAGGAGAATCCCCGCATGCATACCCTTCCCTCAATCCATTTTTCCATGACCTCTAATCTTAGCTTCTTGTCATGCCCTCTGAATATTTTGAAGAAATCGAGACATACCTATTTTCTCAATTATTTCCTTTGTCTGTTGCTTAAATCCATCATGGTCTCCATCTCCACCCTAATAAGATCCCCTCCCATTTTTAAAATTTGGAAAAAAATTCCTCTACTCTTCATGATAGGGTCTGAAAAAATAAAATTCCAAACCATAGGCTTCTCGTATGTACTAACCACCAGCAGTCTTCTTCTTTCCCAACAAGAACATTTTCTCGTGTTATTGTACAACTTAGACTACTTGTGATTTTCTCAAGCTTCAAATCTAAGGGGTAATTAATAGAAAATTCCACCTCATAATCCCCCACGTAAATTCTTTCTTTAATGATAAAAATCCCATCCATAGTTTCTATTAAGTAACTTTTGGATTTTACATCTCCCTTCCTACCAAGATTATTATTAAACATCATAAAAATCATAAATGAGTTAAAGTTAGGCTATAATGTCAACATTAATTAAATAAATAATGTGATCTTGCATGCCCTCATATTTTACCCAGTATGAAGTTCTATAAAATTCACTCCCTAATTGGAAAATTTACCCGCCACCATATTCCATTCACGGTATACATGTTGGAAGGTGACGGAGTTAAAAAAATGGATACGTTGCTTAGTTCCTTTAATGAAATCTTATATAGTTACCAAAACTACATTTTCCCCATTCATGCATGAAATAATGTTTTGAGAATCACCTTCCACAATTAGAAACTATAACTCTCTTTCCATATCAATCTTAATATCCCAAAACTTGGTAGCCATTTCTACCACATGGTTGGTTTGACTTCAAAGATTGAAAAATAGGCCATAAAGTTTCCGTTACAATCATGGAAAACACTTCTACCCCCATATTTTCCTTGATTTAATTTTTTTCACCATCAAATTTAAGTTTAAAGAACATTTCCATGAGAGGATTCCATCTCACCCCTTCTTTAGGATTCCTTCGACATGGAGTCCTTTCATTGAAAATTCCCAATCTTGAAATATTAACTTTCATATCTAAAATATCAACCTATTTATTTTTTAATATTGAAAATTTGTTCCTAACAACTTAAACACATCTCTTAGTTATATCTTAGTTATATTTTGAGAAGTATCCTTTCTCCACTTAATAATCCTTCTATTTATCTCTTTCTACAGTTCCCACCAAAAGTGGAAAAGACTAAAGATTCAAAGGTTTTTAGGCCTTGACTTGAGAAAGGGCACTGCCATTATGACCATGAATTCTTCACATTTTGAGGACTAACCCACTCAACCATAAATAAGGAGATAAGAGATCTAATGATCACCAAGGAGTAAGTTCATCCTACAAAAAGATGGTTTGTAGTCTCTAGCTTTTTCTCACATGGTACACATTGGTTTACCATGTGAAAACATTTTTTAGTTAAATTGTCATTGTCAATATTTTATTTATCAAAGTTAACCAAAAAAATATTTTATTTTGGAACGATATTTTTATCCCATAACTTCCCACATAAAATGTCCTTAGAAGGATCTTCATCTTTTAAAAACTAGGAATATCGATATTTAATCGAAAAGGTGCATGTCTCCTCTTTATCCTAAATTATTCTATCTTGTTTTCCCGATTACGAGATGAGTTGATTGCTTAAGAATTCATTAAGAGACTCCATTTTTGTTGTAACTCCCTGTTAGTGCAAAATCACAAGCACCACGGACGCACATCAGCTTCTAGGTTGATGTTCGAGCATCCAAAGTGTGATTGCACAACATGGAAACCTCTCTCCAAGCATGGGACTTGTAAAAAGAGAGGAATCTCTAGAGAAGGCTGGTTCCTGCTCCTAAACTACCTGCCACAAGCTATTCCAGTGCAGGCAAGCTAATCTAATCCTAATCTAACCATGCCAAGGAGACAGAGAGAGAGAGAAAGGAAAAACAGCAAAAGCCTACACTAAAACGGTGATACACCAGAGAAGGAGAATGTTGAACATCTATCAAAACTGCCATGGGACAAAGAGAGGTGAGCAATGGGAAGGATGGACAGATGCATCACAGGCCCAAGGATAGATTTCACATAGAAAGTGTCCCAAAACTCCATGAACACAGCTCCAGATCTGCAGTGAACGTTCAAACATGCACAAATACCTGCAATGAAGAGAGGCAAGAAGAAAACAAGCAAAAACGAGAAAGGATGGACAGATGCATCACAAAACATGTTTTGTTGCTTCAGAAGTTTGCACAGAACATCATTCCATTAGTAAAAGGCAAAAAACGCCATTACAGAGCAGGGAGGAGGTTCGAACTCCATTTTTAACCCTAGAGAAGAAAAGAAGGGAGGGCAGAGCAGAAAGAATGAACAACTCTTTTTCAAAATGAGCCAAAACTGGCTTTTTACATTGCATGGGTCGAACCCAGGGGACAGAAACGTAGGAAAACGTGCAAGCCCATTCCTCATTGACTGCAGATGCATTAACTCAGCATGGAGGAATCTTACCAACCCATACCCTGTCACTTTGAGCGATTTTGGAGGAGAATGCGACCCATTTGTATTAATTTGGCCGCTAAAATGTCACTTCTGGCCGTGCAGAAGAAGAATGCGACCCATTAGCATTAAAACGGGTTGTTGAAAGGTCGCTTCTGGCCATTACCACACGTCAGATCCGTTTCTCGATTTTCTCTCTTCAGACTGCACCAAAACTCGAGATTGATCCCAAAATCATGTAGAGCATCTCACTAGCTTTCCGTTGATATAAGGAACATGCAAATCCGAGCTCTGGATCAAAAGATACGACGATTTGAAGAAAACAGCAAAAATGGATTTGAAAAGCTTTTCCCGCGCTTCGCCACCTTGATGACACGTGTCATGTGTTGATTGGATGAGCAAGGTCTTCAGCCTGTCGGGTTCGGGATTCTCCTCTGCATTTGCATCGGGTTTGGGAGGTGGCTCGACATATGTTTGATGCTCGTGTTTTCCCGAAACCCGCTTCCGCCGAGATTATCCAAGTTTTCCTTTGTTGTCGGGCTTTCCGACCCCTCCGACATGTTCTTTGATGTCGGGTTTTCTGAGCCTTCCGGCATGTTCTTGCACCATGTTTCTCCGCCGTGTTTTCCCGACTTCGAAACCCGCTTTCCCTTTGCATCGGGTTTTCCAACCCCTCCAACATGTTCTTGCCTTTGTCAGGTTTTCCTTTCCTCCCGGCACATTTCTTGGTGAGGACACGTGGCACCTTCTGATTGGTCCTCGGCTGATTCGGCTCCTTCGCGTACTTCGCCTCCATTTGTCCCGGATGTCCCATTTGATTTTGGGCCCTTTGTGCTCATTTCGGCCGGTTCGGGCATTTCGCGTCCATTTGTCCCAGACGTCCCATTTGATTTTGGACCCTCTGGACCTTTTTCGGCCGGTTCGGGCATTTTTAGCCCGCTTGTCCCACCAGCGTCTCTCTCTGCAGTTAGCCAATTTTTTCCTCTCGGTCGAACCGGCATTTCGCGTCCACCGCGTACTTTTGTCCCAGATGTCCCTGTTGCTTTTGCGGGCTGTTTGTGCTTACTTGCTTAGAGAGCCGGCCGATTCGGGCCTTTTTGTCCCAAATGTCCCGACTGCCCCTAGGGCTAGGACTTAGTCATTTTTATGATTTTTTCCTGGATCAACCTACTTGCCTTCTGCAACCCTTCTACATTTTCTCAGAGCTTGCTCTTTTCCTCTCAGACAGGGGACTTAGAAAATATTTGAGGGGACTCTAGCAACATGATTTTTGGCCCCGAATCAATCAATCTGCCTGGGACTTGAATACTCTGATGCATGTTATCGAAATTTACCCTGGGGGGGTGAAATTTTGACAACACCTACCTCTCCACCCATAGGGTTTTCCAATTTTTGAATTTTCCTTCTTTGCAAGATTATTTCTAACCAAAGTACCATATTTCATACCTAAGATCCTAGAGAGAGTAGGAAATGTTTATTCCATAGAGAAGCTGTCCAACCCATTTATCTTTCTAACAGGGTCTTGGTTCCATTTCCAATTTTCCATTTACATCCCTTTCCTAAAATATCATTTGACTAGTTGATCACCTTCCATATTCCCGATCCATTAAAGGACGGGTGGCGGGGCTAAAAACCCACCTCTCATCTTGAGCCTCTATTTAGTACTTCATTCTAATGATTTTTGTCTACAAACTTTCTTCTATAGTCAATCTCTAGCCATTTTTTTGACAAGGGATTTAATAATTTTATCCAATCCTTGAACCCAATCCCTCCAATCTCTTGGGTCTAAAAACATTCTTCTAAGCCACAAGTGGTATTTAATCCTTGATTTCAGTGCCACTTCATTAAAAACACTTTTGTATGCTCTCTAATTTATCTTCTACCTTCGTGGGGAGTTGAAAAGTGACATTACATAGACTGGAAGGATTTGTAATGAGCTTTTTAGAAGTGTGATTTTTCCTTCCTAAGAAAGGAGGCTGGCTTTCCATCCAAAGCAAGATTTCTTTCAAATATTTATATTACAAAGTTCCATTCATTGCTTTGGGGTTTTCTATCACCCAATGGCATACCCAAATAAAAGAAGGGGAATGGTTTAGTTTCACGATCTAAGACTCTTGATATTTTCATTCCTCTATTTTTTGATGTGTTAAGGAAAAAACCAAACTCTTTCGGTAATTGACAAGTTGTCCCAAAACTTCCATGTAGTCATCTAACAAAATTTTGAAGGAAAGGGATTCAGAACAAAATATTCTTCCACTAAGATAGTATCATCCACGAAGTGTTGGTGGGAGACATTGTCAAATTCAAAAGTAGGAGAGTTTATAATAATATTTCCATCTGAAGTGGCTTCATTAAGTTTCTTACTGAAGACTTTATCCATTAAAATGAAAAGGAAAGGGTATAACGGATGACATTGTCTTAGACCCTTGGAGCTAGGAAAAAATCCACAAGGCACACCATTGATAAGAATTGAAAAGTGATATGAAGATAAGAAAACATTAACCATACATCTAAAAGAACCGTCGAACCCAAATCTTCCTATCACCTTGTCGTAAAAATCCCATGAAACCCTATTGTAGGATATTTCCATGTGAATTTTGATGATCATATCCATTTTCTTACTCAGTTTGATTGAGTGAATCATTTCCTGAATAGTAATGATTCCATCTTGATTTTTTCTTCCCATAATGAATCCTCCTTATTGTTATGAGATTAAGGATGATAGAAGTAATTGAATACAAAGAGCTAAAATCTTAGTGCATATTTTGTACAAGGTATTATAAATACTTATTGGTTAGAAATATTTGAACTCCTCCACATTTCTAACATTTGGAAAAAGGGACAAAAAAGTGTAGTTAGCATCCTTCAACATCTTGTTTTGATTGAAAATTCATAAACCGCTTTATAGACATCCTTTTTAATGATGTCCTAAAAGTAGTGAAAGAAGAACACCGAAAAGCCATCTGGACCTAAAGTCTTGTCTAGACTTAAAGCCTTAACAACAAAATCCACTTCTTCATGATATGGGGGCTTAGAAAGCATGAGATTGTCCTCCACAGAGATAAGGGATGAGATACACCTCAAGAAGTATTCTTCCTTTCCCAAGTTCTCCATTTTCTAATCTGACAATAGATTTTGAAATAAGAGATAGCTTCCTCCTTTATCTCTTCATTATCCTCCTAGAGGGATCCATTTGCACACCGGATTTTCCCAATTTTATTAAAGCTTATTCTTTTAAGAGTTGTGAGAAAAAAAAAATTGGTATTTTTATCACCCTCTTTTAGCCATGTTAATTTGAATTTTTGATGACTTAAGGTTTTTTCCTTAGATATTATGCTATATGTTATTTTGAAAGTAACAACCCTTCCTTTTCAATATCTAAAGGGTCCATTCCTAGATCAAATTCCTCAATCCTATTTTGTAGGTCAAGTATTTCTTTTTCCAATTCATTTTTCTTATGGAAAATATTGCCAAAATTATTTTTTATTCCATTTTAAAAATTCATTTTGACATAAGATAGTTTTTAAAAAATCTATAAAGAGTTATTCCCTAAACATTAAATATCCACCACTCTTTGACTAATTTAGGTAACTCTTCAATTTGGAGCCATATTTTCTCAAAATAGAATGGATTTTTCCTTCTTATTGTATCCTTAACTATCAATAAAATGAGATTATGACATGATCCAATCTTGTTAGAGGACAAAAAGATCATTTTTAAACCACTCTTCCAAAGAAAGAAACCTATATAATCTATCCTGGATAAGTCGGGTACCATCTCACCTATTCGACAAGGTGAATTTTCTCCCCTTCAATTCAATATCAATTATGTTAGATTTCAATAAAAATTCATTTAGATCCCCATACCTACCACATAATCCATAGATCCCCCATCTTATCCAAAGGTAAAATAGGGGTGTTGAAATCCCTAAAACCAACCAATCAAGATCCGAGATGACGTTCTTAAAGGCTAATAAATTCGGCCGTAGTTTTTTTGTTCCTTTATGCACTATGGGAGCATAAATATTCAATATGACCCACATTTTACCATTTTCTATATTTTTCATCATCAAAGATAAGTGATTCCATATATTTATCAATAGATTTCCTTTTAAATGTTTGTGATTCCATACTAAAGCAATTCCACTAGAATCTCTAAGGGAACTAACAACAAAGGCTTGAGTTTTTCAAAACTTGTCCAAAATACAATGAAAATTGTTGTCAGTCATTTTTTGTTTCTGAATAGCAAGAACAAATAAATTATGTATTTCTACAAGATATTTTAGAATTTTCCATTTAGAAGGGTTGTTTATTCCTCTCGCATTCCACGAAATATAGTTCATTTCTTTTGATTTTTTGTTCTTTCTAAAACCCTTCTAATTCAAACATGCATGCATTCTTGAGTTGATTTATTTATGAGTATTTCTCTTTCTATATTCCTATCTTCTTAGTATTCCACTTTTTTTTTGTTATGTAAGCCTAACTTTATTGGGTTACCACACCCACTTCCTTCATATTTAGGGTAAAATAGTACATATAAAGTAAAATTCCCAATTATAGGGCATATGATGTTATCAAATACTTTAGAAACTATAATGTTATTATCAATAGCACTCATGTAGATACCCATTTGTTAGAATAAATAAATATGAAATACATTTAATTCATATCCATTATCAATCAATATCATTTTAATTATAAACCCTTTAATTTTTGTTATACAAAATAGGGGTTATCATTGATCCCTTATGTGTTTATGAGGTAATTGAATAGGACCGAAAGTAATAGAATTATTCATACATTTAAATGTCTTCATGACAGAAGCAAAGGAAAATAATTAAGTATTAATAGGAAGATATTAGACTATAATTCCTCATATAGAATGTCCTTCTAAGTAGGTTATAACTTGAGTGATTCAAAAATATATATCTTAATAGGTGTATTGCTCAATTGATCCAATATTTTATAACCCTTTGATGGAACACTAGTAGGATACAAAGTGGTGGAGGGAGAATTTGATTTCCCATAGTGGGTGGCCTTCCTCATCTTGTATTGACCTTATGAACGATGGGACCCAATATAACATTAGGGTGAATAGTTGGGTTAGGATAGTGGCTATAACAATATTTAGATAAGGGTACAAAAAGAATACCTACAAGCCTATTGGTGTCAAGTAGTAACATGGATGCTATTAGTTTGAATATTGATACAAGTAGGGGTAGATAGAGGTTGTAAAAAAAGTAGAAAATCATGTATTGTGGAAGGTTTATTCCTTTATATTAAACCAAGAAGAGGAATGGATCCAGTTAAAGGGAAGGTAGCCCAAACTATCTTAATGTAAATGATAAGTATGCCTTGATTAAATATCATCAAATATTTTTTGGATATGGATAAGCCATGGTAAATAGTTATAAATGAAGTGAAGGGCATGTAAAATTTCATAACTATAGATGATAGATATAAAATCCTAATGGGAACTAAGGTTGGAGAAAGAAGGATTGATTTGGAATAGGGTGACCTAATCTAAATAGGTTTGATAAATATGTGGGTTGACCAAATGATTTAACATTTAATAATAAATAAGTTAAAGGAAGGAAGTATAAATGGGATGAGGTTTCTTTATTTAAATTCAAGTTAGGGTTATAACATGATGTGTATTTTATATTATTAGATAAGCATCAACATTCATAAATGAATATACATATAAAGCATCAAAATGATATATCAATTAGAACATGCATTAAATATAGTAAAACATAAGGATATGAGTGTTCTCAACTCTTTGATAAGTAAAGAGGTTGAACTAGGTATTATAGAGGGATAAATTGGTTGGAAGGATATTTTATATGATTCATCTCTGATTTTGGAACTACACTTTACATAGGGACAAAAATATTTTCCATAGACAAAACCATTTTTTCATTTCTTCGTGTTGGATGGTTTGGTATGGATTATAAATAGGGTTATAAAAATTTCAACACTTCTATGAACACCTGGTGCATATTTCCCTTTAGAATATTAGGTCTTAATAATGTGTGAAACCATCTAAAATAAACCACCTTGACCCAAAAACCTGAGATAGGGTAAAACCCTTACATTAATTTTAGTGGTTGGGTTGAGTTACAATTTGTACTCTACCTACATTGGAACTAAATCTAATAGGCCCTAGAATGGATGTAATTATCCACCTAGATATGTGACTATAGACACCTATTTCTCAATACCCTACATTATTTATCCATAGTCATCACACTCAAAATATTAAACCATTTCATTATATTATAAATTATGACCTCAACCTCATAAAATCACATTCTACCCCCATAGATCTAATTTATGAACCATAAACCTACCTCACCACCTATAACCCATCTTAACCCATTTTAACCCTAGCCATCTAACCTCCAAACCTCCTTAACCATATTTACTTGTACCCATACCTAAATCTACCCATTTAGAAGTGGTTAAAACCACTTCCAGCAGGGTTCTCCATTTTTCCCATATCTCCCGGCGATTCTAATGGATCATCGGTGATTATATAAGCAACATCAAACTCCTTGAAATGGGATCCTCAGCACCGAAGTGAAGCTCTTGTTCATTGGAGACTTAGAAAACATAACTACAACCATCTTGATACCTTTAGTGCCCTTGTCACATCCCTGGAAGCTCTAAGAACATTGTAAGGTTCCCACAACATCATTTTCAAGTATTCATTAGCAAAGGTAAGTCTTTATCTTTTGTTTTCACATTCAACTTGTCAATACATCATACTAGAACTCATATCAAGTCATAAATCACTTGTATAATATCCAATTTGCATATTATCAAGGAATAATTATTTTACGTAGTAATCACTATAGATTTATCGAATCACTAGAGATTCCTCTAAATCGCTAGCGATCCCTGTCACTTTAGCATTTTAATCATATTTACCATCAAATATGAATTTTTATTTCTAATATAACTATTTTAAATCTATGAATTTATATATATGATTGTACTAGGTCAGGAAAATCTAATTACAAACATATACAACCTTCCCATCATCCAACAACCCTTCATTTGGGAGAAATTTGACATTGCGCATGAAATCAACCTTTGTGTCATATCCTTAACACCAGAAGTTGAAGACATTGAAGATCAAATTGAATTCATACAAGAAGAATGGGATGCTGTAAGATAAGCCTTGTTTGATTACTTTCATGAGTTTGAGATCGTTGTAGATCTTTCTTGGGCCACCTATCACACCGAGAAGAATATCTTTATTCCTATGGAATTCTATTCATTCCTTCATTGTCAATTATTTCATATCATTATCACTTAATTGTAAAATGAGTTAACACCCTTCAAGGAATCCCATTGGTTACTTGGGATCAACATTTATCCATAAACGTGGCATATCCTTGTCTAATATCCATCTAATTTCATTTACCGAAGGAGCCCCAAGTACGTATTGTAACCATTCATCTTGAAATTTCATTTCAGTATAAGTATCATTAAACCTTTCCATATTATAAGTTTTTGTTGTTTTATTATATAATTTAAAAACCCAAAATCACCTTAAACATTGTGTAGTATACTGGTGGGACCATTGGTCCCTTTTATTTGATTTAAATTTTATATCTTATTGTCTTCATTCTTTTCAAATTACCTAACTTTTTATCTCTAAATTATTTTCTATGAGTCTTTAAAAATGTTTGAAAATGAAAAAAAAAAAAAAATGAATAGCGAACATAGATATGTTTCTTTTCCTTCATTTTCTTTCATCATCATATTTTTAACTGTCTTCATTAAAATCAACATTTCCTTTTGGATCTTAAAATGAACCTTCATTTTTTTTACTCACATATTTTAATTAGGGGTTAAATGATTGCATTCGAAAAATTCCCCTCACACACAACCAAACCACGTAACAAATCAAATTTACATCTAAACAATCCCTTCCAGTTTTACCTAATTAAATTTTATCACCAAGGGGGAAGACGAGTTGGTGTTATGGATGAGTATAAATAATTGGTGGTGGTATATCGACTAATCACCCGACACCCTTATCATTTTGGGACTGTGAAGTGAGGGGGTAGCCCTAAATACCTCACCTCATACCGATACCAACACAAACTTAGGACTCACATACCTTCGGGTATATAAATGACTCTAGCCTTAACTCACCTAAAACCATCCTTATATATCCTTTTTCCTAGTTCCCTTTCATCCATTTTTCATTTCACACTTTTCTTAAGTTAATCAAGATAATCTAAAATGTTCTTGTGATTGTGTGGTTTTTTCTTCCCGTAAACATGTATCTTTCATTTCTTTATTACTTGTTTGTTCAATTTATGGTTTTGAATAGACTATAGTCTTTCCTTTAAAACATCTCAAATATGACAGACTCACTTCAATAATCCTTAGAATCTATCCAGTCTCATATTCAAAACATTCCAAACATGACAGATCCATTATAAACACCCTTAAAAACACATAAGGAAAATTCACACTCTCCAAGCATTCCAAATATGAAGGATATCATGTTGAGGACATTCCTTATGTTCTTAGCTTTCCTTCCCTCGATTTGTGCAATAGTATCCCACAACATTAGTTTTCTCTTTCACACAAATCATGTAGTTATTCCTAGATCACTTCTCCATCAACATCACTCGTAAAATATCCATCACGATTTGTATGCCATTAAGAAATTTGAAGATAATTCCTTTGTTGATTTCATCACCAGGCGAGTGAGGGATTATCAACCAATAATCCTTCTCTCTTCCACAATCTAAGTTTTGCATGTTATTTTCTTGATCATGTCCCAAACACATATCATCAACTCTTCAAATTCAATATTTTCAAAAATTTGACAAGGAATTTACCATAGCCCAAACTAGAGCTCCATTCCCTTAAATATGGAAAATTTAAACTCCAATCTAAGAAACCAAAACTTGAGTCCTATTTTAAAACTTCTTACAATGAAAAATCTAAAGGGTCAGAAAATGCAGTCATTTTGAAAACTATGTCTAAAGGTCATTCAAAATCCAAATGATACAATCCTCAACATAAATACATGCCTTTATAGAATTTTTATAACACTATATTTAATAAACTTGTTGTCTCTTGTATGATTACACTCCCTCCCATTTGTCTTGTTGACATATCCACTTCCAAACCATCATGGTATAGGGACAATGATTATTGTAAATACCATCAAGTTTGAGGACATGACATCAAGAAATTTTGTTCATTCAAAAATTTCCTCCAAGACCTTATTGACCATGGTGAATTACAACTTGACAATCCAAATGCACCTCTGAATCAAAATTTGGATGTATTTAAACACCATTTCTGAATCATACCCCAATCGGATGTCAACCTCAATCCAATGTCATAGGGTCTCATTACACCATCAATATTATCAACAATTCTTCATCCACATATGTAGTACCATCTATTTCCACAGTGGGGGCATCAACCAAAAAAACATCATTCCTTGGATTCCCTCACTACTGAGATCCCAAGCCCATCCACATCACAAAATCCAAACCTTGCCATACCTACCCAAACATAAAATTCCCATATTATTCCTTTGGAATAACTAGAAAAGGAAACCATCATCACAATCTTAAATAGATATTTTTAAGACCATGTCACCCAACATCAAGCCAAAAGTATTGGTGACCTGACACAAAAACATACAAATTGCCTCCTTAAAAAAATAGAAATCTTACAAAATACTCACTAGAAAAACACACAAAAAGGTAACATGTACTTACCTTCCATTTTGGGGCCTCATCCCTCATCTAAATTTATGATCACCATCATAGATTCTAAACTCATCCCATGACCAACACCTAAATTTGCCTCATAAAACACTACTCAAGCATCTCATACTCCTAAAAATCAAATGATATCCCCCATCTATCATCCTCATCATCAGGATATTACACTAACATCCTTGAAAGAATCATCTAATCAATATCCATAACATTGTCATTTATTAATCCCTATGACCCTAGGGGTGGAAACCTTCCTGGTATAACTATGAGGCATTCTATACTTTTAATAAAATACGAGGAAATCATACGAGAGGACTATGAATCCCTCCATGCCATAATATGAAGTCTTATTAATAAAGGACTTCTCCTTACAGATAAAAATCATCCATCTACTGACATCAATGCTACCAAATCCCAATGATGTAGCCTAGAATTTTACCAGATAACACCCTAGTCGCACTGGTACATCACTCAGCCTAGACTAAGCACTCACCCGAAGTGTGAAAAGGTACCAGGTCCCTCTTTGGGGTTAATGTAACAAGATGTTAACATGATGAAGGAAGAAACATATAGATTCATAACTAATCCATCATTCTACAATACATGCTACCGTCAGATCTATGAAAGAACAAGCTTAAACAGTAATCATGATTGAATTAATATCATGCACTATTCAACTACACATAGAATGACACTCATATTCAACTAATATCTACCATCTATTAATAAATATAGAATCTCCTTACAGTATTTTCAATCTATACCAATGCACATATGGAATTGATACAAAGTGATTCAGTCATATGTGTATATTCTCTGTTACACATACATACATCTCTATATATCCATCTACTATGTACCTAGCATTATATATATAGGGTGGGGACTTTCCCTTCACCACTTATCTATTCCAAAAATAGGCCGCATGCTATTGATATCCACACACCATTTACAATCATAGTCACACATGCAAGTGTACTATCTATAGTCCTTTTGTATTTAACTGAAGTGTCAATTCTATTCTCATCTTGTCTCCATGCATAAATGCTTCGAACCGCTTCTCCAAAGATAGAAAATGCATGGCATGCACATCTCTGCATTTTTGTGTGTTCCGCACACCATCTTCTAAAAATAGGTCTTCATGCTCAAAATCAGCTAAGT
The DNA here is from genome assembly GCA_018340775.1 of Taxus wallichiana var. yunnanensis. Classification (NCBI taxonomy): domain Eukaryota; kingdom Viridiplantae; phylum Streptophyta; class Pinopsida; order Cupressales; family Taxaceae; genus Taxus; species Taxus wallichiana. The sequence goes on from CM031244.1 coordinate 170,639,454, forward strand.
CCTGAAATCTAAACTTGCCTTCCATGCGCAGTCCTTCCTATCCTTCCGCACCCTTGGTTTCGGGCCTTCTATCCCATGCGGACTCCTTGTGTGTTATTTGACAAGTATTCTTTGATCAATATTGACTTCTCCTTACAGATAAAATTCATCCATCCACTAACATCAATACTACCAAATCCCAATATCAAATTAAACTAACTTCACAAATCCCTAAACATGTAAGTTATAAACCATCACTCAATATCATATCTAACAAAAATAAGGTTTCTTCTAGTAAAACCCCTCACTTCAAAATAAATTTCATTTGTATAACCACAAGATCATGTGTACATGATTTGAAAGACTGAAATAAGGTAAAAATTCCATCTCTCCTTCCGAGTCACCCAACCCATTAGCTTCTAAAGATGATGCATCTATCTTTGCGGCACCTTAAACTCAATCCACTACATCCATACAAATTTTCGTCATGAAATAATTACATCAACCTCCTGTAAATATGCCTCTTAATGAGCTTGTTGAAAAATCTCCACAACATCACCAAACCATGATTGAAGCTATAAAATCCTTCTCGGTACCATCGATTACACCCAACAGTTTTCCAATATTGTTGGTGCTCTTAAAATTTATATCACTATCACATTTGAATACTTTGAAATCCCTTCTCTATAACCCGAGGACCATGATCTTCCTCTCTTTGTTACCACCCAAATATATGACATTATCTTCAATAGAGTAATGATCAATAACGGTTCTAACATTAACATAATATCATCTCATGCCTTTAAACAAATTCAGCTACCAGACACCATAGTTTCCCAATCACCTATTGTGCTCCATGTTTTCAATGACATTCTTACCCCCACATCGAGTACAATCATATTACCTATAAAAACAGTGTTAAAATCATCCACGACCTTTTATATATTTTAGAAGGAGAGTTTTAATATAATATATTGCTAGGTCATCCTGGATACATGTTATGCATTGTATCCAATCAACACTACATCAATGTCTGAAGTATGAATATGAGGGTAAAATATTTACAATTCCTACTGATCTAAATCCATTAAAATCCTGTCACATGAACTATAGGCCTAATGATGTACTATTTATATCATAAAATCCCACCTCTTTAGACCAAGATTCTATGATATCCTCCATCCCCTCATCCAAATTACCAGATGATCACTCTTTTGAAGGTGTCATGCAATGCATTTTGGTGGGGAGTATCATCTCCTAACCCGCAATACACTCCCTACACCTAACACATATGGGAGACCTTAAAAATAACCACCCTACAAGCTCAACATAAGAAATATCATTTCCTTTTTCCTTATTTTCTCCAAAAATAGTTATTGTATGGAGGCATCGACCACCCATCATCTCACCTTGATGATCAACCACACATAAAATAATTTTCCTTAAAATTTTCCTTCTTAGATAAAACCTCGGTTTTCTGGACTTACCTCAACCATTGTTTATGGAAAGGATTCAATTTTGGTCAATATGAGCGGGGTCTTTACGACTTACCATTTTAATACCTAAGAAAATCTTATGAGAAACATGGCCTTGGATTCAAACTATCTTCTTCTAATATATCACCATCGATATTAGAATCATAGCTACATTCATTATCATCATTAGTCCCATCCCCTGAAGTTGATGACATCATATATATCCCATAGAAAATATTTTAGTTAATGTTATCACACTTGTAATGCTAAGTTATCAAGATGATGGTACAACTAAAACTCTTCCTCTCATATTGCCACATATGATAGATGAATATTCCCCTACTATTGAAATTTTCCATTGCCATGAAAAAAATGGTATCTTGACCTACATGGGTATTGAGGACAACTATCTTTAGAAAACCCTTTCTCCTAACACACCTACTCTTCTTAATGAATCAACCACTGACATTAATATCGGCATACTGTAAGAACCACACATTGTGAAAATCAGCCAATCCTTAGACACACGTGAACTCCAACAATTCAATTATTTCTTATCTAAAAAAATCCAAGCCTTGGTTGGTCCTATAAACCATAACATCATTATACACAACATTATTACCACTCCAGGATGCTAATCCCTGTGAAGAAAATACTTTTAGGATGCATCCTCGCATCACTAATTGTCAAAGAAGAAATTGAAGGTGTCATGCAACACATTTTGGTGGGGAGTATCATCTCCTAACCCGCAATACACTCCCTACACCTAACACATATGGGAGACCTTAAAAATAACCACCCTACAAGCTCAACATAAGAAATATCATTTCCTTTGTCCTTATTTTCTCCAAAAATAGTTATTGTATGGAGGCATTGACCACCCATCATCTCACCTTGATGATCAACCACACATAAAACAATTTTCCTTAAAATTTTCCTTCTTAGATAAACCTCAGTTTTCTGGACTTACCTCAACCATTTTTATGGAAAGGATTCAATTTTGGTCGATATGAGCAGGGTCTTTACGAATTACCATTTTAATACCTAAGAAAATCTTATGAGAAACATGGCCTTGGATTCAAACTATCTTATTTTAATATATCACCATTGATATTAGAATCATAGCCACATTCATTATCATCATTAGTCCCATCTCCTGAAGTTGATGTCATCATATATATCCCATAGAAAATCTTTTAGTTAATGTTATCACACTTGTAATGCTAATTTATCAAGATGATGGTACACCTAAAACTCTTCCTCTCATATTGCCACATATGATAGATGAATATTCCCCTACTATTGAAATTTTCCATTGCCATGAAAAAATGGTATCTTGACCTACATGGGTATTGAAGACAACTATCTTTAGAAAACCCTTTCTCCTAACACACCTACTCTTCTTAATGAATCAACCACTAACGTTAATATCGGCATACTATAAGAACCACACATTGTGAAAATCAGCCAATACTTAGACACACGTGAACTCCAACAATTCAATTATTTCTTATCTAAAAAAATCCAAGCCTTCATTTGGTCCTATAAACCATAACATCATTATACACAACATTATTACCACCCCAGATGCTAATCCGTGAAGAAAAAACTTTGTAGGATGCATCCTCACATCACTAATTGTCAAAGAAGAAATTCAACATCTTCTTCCATCCAACTTCATACTCATTATTGACTACCCAAATTGGATTTGAAACATCATATCCAACACTAAATCCACTATAAAATTTTGCATCTACACATAGTTACGATACTTAAATCTTGCTTTCCCTAAAGATGATTTTCCTCTACCAAACATTGACTAACTCATCCATTTAATAGTAGGCCATCGATGTTATCCCTTATGGATAGTTTCACTAGTTACTGATAAAATCCTTCTTATAATAGATCATCAACAAAAGACATCCTTTATAACCTCAAAAGGAATCTTCGTTAGAAATATAATATTAAGTTTATCATTATATTTAAATAATATATATCCTTATTATTTAAATATAAACTCTATATTAGGTGGTTGGTTAATTTAATTAACTAACAAATTAAATCAGGGTGTGCCCTATCACTTAAGAAGGTCATAACCCTTTGGGTTATTTAAATATGACCATAGGTCATATTTAGGATATTGAATTATAAAATCACACAATAATATTTGAATATCGAATATGAAGGTAAATCTTGGTAAAAACAAGGAATAAAAGTGAGGAGGGAGTTACTGGACTAGTGGTGTAAAAAATTTCTCAATTAGTGGATTTATTCTCCGTGGTTTTTACCCATTTAGGGGTTTTCCATGTTACATGTTGTGTCACTGTGTATTTTGTTTTATGTTGTTATTTACTTTTATTTATATGTGCACATTTACATTTATATTTATTCATAATGTTAACTTAACATTTAATAAAGTTGATTAATGATTATTCCACCCCTCATCCTGACATGGTACCAGAGTGGGATTAATAAATTAATTTAATCCTAATATCCTAAGGTTGTAATGGTTGGGAAGTTAGGTGGTTAAGTTATTTGAAATTCTATTTAACTCCCCTCTTCCCTCTCTGTATGGATGGATTGGATGTTATGTGCACAGGTGGAAATTCATTTAATATTTCAACTACATGTGAAAAGTTCAAGTTTAAGAATTACCCAGGCCCTAGAAACTAAGGTAAGGATGTATGCATTTTAGGAAATATTTTATATATTTTATAAATATGGGTAGGAAATTCAAGAAATAAAAAAGGAAAGTAAAAATTTGAGTAAAACTCAAGTTTACAGGGGGAGACAAGAAGCGAGAAAATAGGTCTTTTGAATTTTTTAATTGGTTGGGTAAAAATTCTTTCCCCTAGTAATGTGTATAATTTACATTCACCATGAATTCCAAACCCTATTCCATGTCCCGGATGGACTCCCATCTTTTTGCACCTATAGTTTAATATAAACTATATTTTTATAGAGTTTGTTTTATTAAATCTTCGTATTTTATAAAAATATAATAAATATGTATAATTTTTTTATATAAACCTAAAACTATAAAACTATGGTTTATATTACCTAAACCTTATATAACCTAAAACTACAAACTATGACATGCATATATCAAAAAAATCATATAATATATATATCTATACATACATACATATATACATACATACGAGTCACACACACACACACACACACACACACACACACACACACACACACACACATAGGGCAACCCCTCAAACCCCCTTCTAAGTTAGTGCCACTTGGCACAAACTATGCAAGTCTTGCATATCCTCCTGCCATGTGTAACATGTTCCACATGAACCCTCCATCCCACACCAACCTCCAAAGAAACCCCTCCACCCTCTCCTTTATGCGTTGGTTTATCCCACATGGGGATGACGAGGTAGTTTGGTAGGATTTATAAGCCTAGGCATGTGGGAATGGTGGTGTGACTACGGTCACACCACCCCATTTTTTCTTTAAGCCCTTACGGGCATAGCTCAATGACCATCTTGGTTTCCTTGTGAGGAAGCTCACTGCTAGTGCATGATTTAGCTCTCTGTGTAGCTCGGATGTGATATCATTGTGGATCGGTTGGTTTGTAATACATAAGTAATTTGGCATATATGTGGCTCATGATGTTAATATAGTTTGGTTTGTAATGAAATATATGGTTTGGAAATTATATTTGGTTAATATGGAAATGGTAACTTGGTGGATAAATCTTGAGTTGGTTAGCCAACTTGGTCGAGTTGATAGAAAATTCTACCTAATAAGGAGCAAGAACTCCAATTTTTTTATAAATCATTTTTTTATTTCAAGAAATATATATATATATATATATTATTTTTATTTTTTCAAAAATATAAATAAATTCTAAAAATTATTTTTGTAAAAAATAGTAAAATAATATCATTTTTTGATATATTCTTATGATATGACGACAAATTTTTGTCGTCATTTTGTTAGAAAACTAAAAAAATCACTTACATTTAAATTTAATTTTTGATATCATTCTAACGTATTTGTGTATAGATTATTCAATTAACAGGACCTCCTTTTTGGCATAAATTGATCATGTTTGATTACAAGGATTAAAATATGACAGGGGGACTTCTATTAAACTCTTATTTTAATCCTTGTTTATTAATTAGCTATATTTTAGTCAAAATGGGATCTAATTAATTTTCAATTCATAAATATCATATGTTGAATGGAAACAACTACAATATTTGGAAGATTAGATTGAAGGAAGAGTTCATGGCTAGTAAATTATGGGCGTTTTGAATGGAACTGCGAGATCTCTTCTTGAAAGACAAAAACTATTACAACGTCGTTGCAGTAACAACAAAAAGTACAAGAAGTGATGTCCATTTATTTTGAAGTGTATAGGATGATTTTCGCTTAATACCAGGAATCAATAAAGTTTGAGTGATGCTTGGGATCAATTAGAATCAATGCATGAAGGTACGCATTTGTAAAAAATATCAAATTAATTTTAGAGCTTATGACAACTCCCATGAAGGGAGATGAAAAAGTGATAAATTATTTAGAAAAAATAAAAAATATTAAGTCATTGTTAGATGGATGTGGAATTAATTTGATTAAGGATAAATTAGTTTATTTTATTATTCAATTTAATATTCATGAAAAATTGAGGAATTTAATTTCAATTTTGAATTCAAAATATCAAATAGAACAAGAAATTTCATATTTTTGAACCCTTACTCTTAGTGCTCTCCTCATATAGGAAGAACAAGTAATGTAAAAATTGGATTCTAAGGAGAATTCCACTTATGAAATGTCGCTTCAAAAATAAAAAGGTAAAAACTCTAGATTCAACAAAAACCAAAAGCCAAATTTTAAACCTCCTAGAAAAGATAAGAAACCTGGAAATCTAAGAGTTAGATTTGATGGTAAATGTCATTATTATGGTAAATTTGGACACAATAAAAAGGATTGTAATTTTTTTTTAAATTTCAAAAGGGTAACAAATCTGACCAAAACCAAAACAAGAATCAAAAAAATAGTCAAAAATCAAATGTAATTTCTTTATATGTTTCCTTTGTCACTGTAAAATAAAATGAGTGGATATTGGATAGTGGTGCCTCTAGGAACATGACCTTTAGATATGATATCCTATATGAACTCAAGTAAATGTAAAGATAGGATTTATTTAGGTCATCATTCCGTTCTTGATGTTTTAGGGTTAGGGAAAAGCAAAAGTTTCAAATGGTTTTATTAACAATGTTTTGTTAGTTCCTAAACTTAAAATGAATTTTTTTTCTTGTTCTCAGTTGAATCAAAATAACTATAGTGTAACATTATTAAAATATAAATGGTTTATAAAAATGAACATAATGTTACTATAGTTGAAGGAATTCAAAGACATGGTTTTATATGTGTTTTCAAGATTTCCTTCTACTTCTTATTTAAAAACTCAAAGAAGTGACATGTAATTGTGGCATGACGAGAGACTAGGTCATACCAATTTCATAAGTATGTATGAAATGTCTTGACTAAACCTAGTGATTGGTGCGCCACCTATTTTCCAAAATCATGAAACATGTGAGATACTTATGTGGTAATCAATCTACTAATCCCTTTCACAGTCATCATGATGATAATTCTTCTGAACCTTTATAAGTTTTCCATAGTGATGTTTGAGGACCCTTAGAAGTTCCATATCTTAATGGTTCTTTGTATGTTGTCACTTTTATTGATGATTTCACTCATATGATTCGGTCTTATTTATTTAAGAATAGATTTGATGTCTTGTCAAAATTCAAGGAATTTAAAGCTTTAGTTGAAAAATATTTTAGTTATAAAATTAAGAGGCTTAGAACTGATAATGGGGGAGAATATGTTAGTCAAACATTTTACTCATTTTGTGTTGAATGTGGCATTCAAAGGGAACTAACTACTCCCTATTCCCTCAAAGAAAATGGGATTATAAAAAGGAAAACCACATCATTCGGGAAATGGCTAGGACCATGATGCATTTTTCTCAAGTTCCTATGGGCTGAAGCAATGAACATTGTTGTTCATATATTAAACAGAGTTCCCACTAAATCTTTAGTAAATTCAACTACTTTTTAAAAATGGTCAAATCAAAAACTACGTGTATCTCATTTGAGAATATTTGGTAGCCATGTTTCCCTCTTCATTCCAAAATTAAAACATGAGAACCTTGATCAAAAATCTTTTCCTTGTATCTTCGTAGGATATGGTCTCAAAACTAAAGGTATTAGGATCTTTGATCCATCAAAAAAGAAGTTATGGAAAATAGGAATGTTAAAATTTTGGGAAAACATTTTTTTCTTCTTCTCCATCTTCGATTATTTATGATGATTCTAATGAAAATAAAAATGAAATTGAAAATTGTGAAAATAATGCATGTGATGAGGAAAAATGTGTTAAACCTATAATTGAAAATGAGATTGTTCCACATCTTCCAATTTTGAAAATGGAGTGTGAAAATTTAAATTTAAATAGCAGAAAATTTAAATTTTGGCTGCTATGGCATTATTCTCGGTGTCATATGAGAGCCTCTGCTTGGATGTAGATCCACTGAAATATTGGTGGCGATAGAGATTCTTGTTGTACATGACCTACTTGAGGAACTTGTGGAGCAAGACAACATAGTTTCCACATCCGATGGGTTACCCAAAGCTGACTCTGTGGTCTCTTTGCTGAAAAGTGTGGGTCACACTAAAGTGGGAACAAATATTACAAATAATCCCAGACATACCATCCCCATACGTACTGAAAAGGCATGTGATTGAGAATCTTCAAAAGGGACTCGGGAAAGGATGTGGACCCTAATACATTGGGAGACCCTGGCCCCCTTTGGTTTCTCATGCTCTAAGGATGATAAAGGCATACACCACATCAATATCCCGGAAAGATGCCTCAATAGAAAAATCTAGAAGAATCAAATAACACTTATGGGTAATTTGTTTGGGTTTTAGAACTAACATATATGTTGTTAGAAAATGGGATTTAAGGAATGGTGTCCTCTCAGGGATATAACTGTTTCTTCAATGTCAAATAGTTTTTTCTTTTTCTTATTCATGGCTCAAGAGGACATATATGTTGTGTTGTAGAGGCACCCTTGGTGCTTGGGAAATATGGGTTTTTTCATCAAACAGTGGTACCTAGGTTTTGATCCCCAAAAAGATAACATTAATATTGTTCCTCTCTGGTGGTGACTTCCTAGCCTTCCTCTTCAGTTTTGGGATGACGAGATAATGTTAAATATTACAAGACTGATTAGTTCTCCCATCGGGTGGCACAACTCAACTAGGAACAGATCATGAATGACATATGACATATTCTATGTCTCTGCGAGATACTAATCAAGAGATATCATATCATGTCATTCTTTAGAAAATATTTGGTCCTTAGACACAAACCATGATCTATGAATCTTTCCAAATGAGGTGTGCTAAATTCCATAAACTAGGACATTTCACTAGAAATTTCCCTAAAAAAATCCCTCAATGAAAAGAATGTGAACAACAAGTGGTTTGAAAATAAGACACCAAGGAAAGGTCAACCAAAGGAAATGGGCTTAAAAATGCCCAATATGAAGCAACCGACTCAAAGGTCTCTCTGGGTCCCCAAGAATCCATCCAAAAAATCTTATCTATAAGATGGATCCTTGAATTACAAGGTGATAGAAGAAAATTAGTTTCCCTTAGCCTTCAGCCCGAGGAAGATTCACAAATTATCAAGGTCCTTTTGTAACCTTGTTATGGTGTGTTCACAAAGGACATTGGCTTATCTACTATCCAAGAGGAAATACCATCTCCAAAGGTCCCTTTCCAAATTGAGTCTCAAGATTAGATTTTTAGCCCTTCTATGCTCCTAAACAACTCATACCTGAAGTTATGTTGTTGACTCCAAAGGGAAGCCCTAGTAAAGACATTGAGCAATCTGGTCAGATCCTTGTCAAAGATATACTTAACATGCAATGCGGAAAATCTTATATCCTACAGACACTGATAGGGGAGAAAATAAGTGCACACCAATCAAAGAATGTTCCATAGCCTGGCTGATTCTCACCCCTCTATATAGGTATTTGATGGATTATTGAAGTCCCCTAGTCTTGTTAAGGAGGATGGGGAACTTACCCCAACATTGAGTCCTATTCTGAAGGATAACACAAACTCTCTTGAGTTTACCCTAGTATGTAGAAAAAAATAAAAAATCTAAGGGGTTTGAAAACATACCCGATGCCCTATTCTTTGATAAGAAGAAATCTCCTAGTAACTGGGCCACTTCCACATCAAGGGTAACCAGGTCCACTATCAGACATGAAAACACAGGTGCTAACACTACAAAGGGTAGACCCTCTAAAATGATCAGAGAAAAAAGGAGATCAACAAAGCTCTAGGCTGATGGCACTCAGTCTTCTCTGGACCATCTGGTCCACTCCTCTCCTCACATTTTTTAATGAAGATCATTTCTTGGAACATTAGAGGCCTTAATGGAAGTGGAAAACAATGTATGCTCAAAGATTTGAGAAGAAGTTGCAACCCTTCTATTATGGTTGTTCAAGAAACTAAAATGAGTTTTGAGAACTTAAAAGTTTGTTGTAAGAAAATTTGGAAAAAGGTTGAATGGGTTGTAGTTGATTCAAAAGGTGCTTCAGGAGGTATAGTAGTTCTCTGGGACCCTTCCAAGGTTACTGGTAATCTTATCCTCTCCTCTCATTCCCATCTAGCACTCTCCTTCCATACTGTTGATAACAAAAGTCATTGGATTTTCTTGGTGATCTATGCACCTAACACTCCATGGTAGAAGACAAATTTGGAAGGATTTGTTAACTTTCCAAAATTCCTTCTCTAGTTAGAACTAGTTTCTCATGGGAGACTTCAACTCCCCTCTCTCCATTACTGAAAAATGAGGGGGAACACAGAACATAATGTTAAAATGGAGGATCTTTCTAATTTTATTGATCAGAAAACTGTTAGATCTAGAACTCAACGAAAATCCATTCTTGGTTTTAAAAAGAGAATTGGTAATAACCTCATCCAGGTATGGATTGATAGAGAACTCATAGACGCTAACTAACTTCTTATTCAAGACTTTCATCTCTCATCTCTTCCTAGAATCACCTCTAACCACAATCCCATTGTCCTAAAATTGGTAAATAATGAGAGACCTACTCAGTCCTCATTCAAATTCCAAAAATGTGGTTCGACCATCCAGATATTCTAGAAAAATCAAAGAGTGGTGGGGGATTCAAGTGGAAGGAACAAATCAATAAAAAATTGTCCAAAACTCAAAAATGTCAAAAGAAAGGTAAGGGTCTAGAACAAAGAAGTTTTCGGCAATATCTTCAATTAGAAAAAAAATCTCAAAGAAGACATTGAAGAATTGGAAAAGAAAGTGGCTGCCTATGGCATGAGTCAAGAGGATTACACTCATGAAAAAATCTCTTAGCAGAGTTCCACACCATTTGTGCAAGGGAATAATCCTACTGGAGGCTTAAATCTAGAGCTATTTGGCTCAAAGATGGAGATAAGAGCATGAAGTTATTTCATATGAAAGCCTTAAAACATAGGGCACACAATAAAATATTTGAAGTTACAAATCAAGTTGGAGTTACAACATCAAATCCCAACTCCATCAAAGAAGAAGTTAATTTTACAAAAACCTGTTGAATGACAGTCCTCCATTGTCTCAAGAAGCTGCTAACAAGTTGCTAGACTCTATTCCTAGCAACTTGGTTAGACCCAAAGAGTTTGGTGCTCTTGCTAAACCTGCTACTTTAGAGGAACTTCAGAAATAAGTCTTCTCCATGGAAGGAGACAAGGCCCCAAGCCTAGATTGTTTCTTTGCTTTATTCTATCAAAAATGCTAGGAGACTTGTGCGGATGACCTACTCAAAGATGTAAATGAATTCTTCAGGACAGGAAGAATTCTCAAGGAAATAAATAACACTTTTATCATCCTAATCCCTAAAAATTTGGGGTAAAGGAATTCAAGCACTTCAGACCCATAAGCCTCTCCAATGTGCTCTATAAAATATTCACCAAAATCCTCACCTCAAGGATACAACCATTTTTCTTGAATATAATCTCAAGCCAACATGGAGGATTTGTAAAAGGAAGACTTATCCAAGATGGAGTAATTATGGTTCATGAAACCATACACTCGATGGAGAAAAGCAAAAATTAGGTATGGTGCTAAAACTTGACATGAACAAATCCTTTGACAGAGTTTCCTAGTCTTTTCTTGATCAAGTGCTGAAAACATTTTTCTTTGACAGGTGGTTTAGAAAAATCATATGGACATGTATTTCATCACCAATATTCTCAAAGTGATTATTAATGGCATCCCGGTGGGATTCTTCCCGAGTAGTCATGGTATCGACAAGGAGACCCTATCTCTCCCATACTTTTCATCATCATGGCGGATAGTCTCAGTTGTACAATCAATAGAGCTATTTCTTTGGGCTACCCTATTCCTTTGATGACATCATGGTCTCACATCAAAATTTCACTGATGACACTATCCTTCTCCTTCTTTCCTCTATCCTCAAAGCCAGAACTATGAAACATATTTTGCAGCTATATGAAGAAGCTTCGGGACAACAAATCAATTTTGATAAAAGATCTTTATACTTCTTCAATACTCCTCCTACAAGATAGAGGAAAATTGCACAAATCATGGGCTATGAAATTAACTCTTTACCTACTACCTACCTAGGTCTTCCTCTTGGCACAAACAAGATCCAAATGAGTGTGTGGAACACCTTGCTGGATAGGTTTTAGAGAAATCTTGTTGGTTGGAAGGGCTCTATCCTTTCAAGTGTTGGGAAATGCCTTCTTATTAAGAGCACGCTTCAAAATTTTCTGATTTACATCATGTCCTTATTCTTTATTCTAGTGGTTGTTGTTGAAAATTTTGAAAGAATCCAAAAAAATCTTTAGACAAGTATTGAAGATAAGAATAGGATACACTTGGTGGCTTGGGATAAAACGTGTAACAACAAAAATGCGGGAGGCTTAGGCATCAAAAAAATTTGCACCATGAATGTTTCTCTCGTCTCTAAAATGGGATGGTGACTGGTGAAGGAGGAACAACCTTGGACCAACCTCATCAAAGCTAAATATCTTAATCAAGGAAGTACTATGGACTACTTTAATAATTCCAATCACCTATTGGGATCTATTTTTGGAACAACTTCATAAAGATCATGAAAGAGCTAGTTATTGGATGCAAATGGGCACTGGGCATGGGTGAGAGCATAAATTTCTAGAAAGATAGCTGGGATGAATTTAGCACTCTTTCAAATAATGAACATTGGGAGTAGCTAAAAGACAACCTTTCTATAACGTTGGGACAACAAGTTTGTGACTACATTCAAAACACTGATGGAAAATTACATTGGAAAAACCTTGAGGCCTTTACATCAGTTCACAAGGAGCTTCTTGGTGAACTTCAAACCACATTGAACCTCATCCCCATTAGTCAAACCCAAAATCAGGATGAGTTTAACTAGGTTTCTTCATTCGATGGAAACTATTCGGTGAGATCAGGATATCAATTGTTTTCCAATGAACCTATCAACAACTTCCCTTGGAACAAGATTTGGTTCAAAGAGCTTACCCGAAAATCAATCAATTCCTTTGGTTCATTCTCAACAAAGGAATATTTACCATAGACAACCTCATCAAAAGAGGGTCTACCATGCCAAATAGATGCTATCATTGTAAGATGGATAATGAAATAATCCAACATCTTTTTCTTCATTTCCCAATTACTAGATAGATCTCTTTGGAAGCTCATCTTTAACAGGTTTGAAGTCAATTGGTCTTTTCCGAGGATATCACACAATCTTGGCTATAATGGAAACCTCCTTTTAAACATGATTTTATTTGTAGGATGTGGAAAATCATATTCCCTCACACCATCTGGAGAATCTGGAAAGCCCAAAATTTGATCATTTTCAGAGATATCAACAGGAGCATTAAAATTATTCTCAACAAAATCATTATGGCTGCCAAAGAAAACATCTTGAAATTCAAACCTTTTAAAAAAGCCACATATCCATAGGAGGAGGTCATATATCTTAAGGCATGGAATATTGATTTACAGTGTATCACCCCATTCAAAGCATTGAGAGGTGTACTGCACAATGGATTCACCCTTCTGAATCTGGTATAAGATGAAATTTGATGGTACCTCCAAAGGAAACCCTAGTCTAGCTGGAGGAGGTGGTCTAATAAGAAATCACAAGGGTCATCTTATTGCAGCATATGCTGGTCCCATGGGTAAGAAAACTAACACTACTTTAAGGCCCTAACAACTCTTTGGGGATCAAAATTGCTAAGAAAATCAACATGGGAAACATCATTATCGAAGGTGACTCAATGAATATTTTCAATACTCTTACTAAATCACTAAATCCTAGTTGGACCATTAGGGATTTCATTAATGAAGCTCACAATTTATGCAATGGTCTTAACATCATTTTCAAGCATGTGTATAGAGAAGGGAACAAATCGTGGATTCACTTGCTAACATTGGAGTTTGTATTAATGATTACAAAGAATGGCATGACTTCAATGAAACTCCTACCAAAGTTAGAGATATCATTTCAAATGAAATGAACACATTCATTAGTACTTCTCAGTTAGTGGTGCCAGCACGTGTGTGATCCCAAAGCTATATCTCCATGGAAATTTGGGCATGCCTGAATTTATTCTTCCATGCTTGCAAAAATTAAGTGATTTTTTCATACTGAACATTTAAGGGAGAAAGAAGAAGATTTTATTCTTGCAACGCATAGGCATATAGGTTTTCAAAGGGTTATTGGGAAGTATACTTTCCATAGCCTCCAGTTCAGATCAAAAAATTCTCAGAGGGTTTTAAAAATGGGTGGTTCCCCTGTCGCATGAACCTATCTTTGATCCCCAATGGAAATAAAAAATTGATCTTTGGGAGACCATAAATATGGAGAGATTCACCGAATTCATCCAACACATTAAAGGGAATGAATAGTATATTTCTTTACAATTTTTGGTGAATTGGATAGATCCTGTAAAGTCTCTTTTGGTGAAAGGGACTTCCAAATCACTGAGGAATTCATCTCTTTTATCACTAGTCTTAGCATGGAGGGGAATAAATTATTTAGGAAGCATAAGAAAATCTTTTTCTAAACGATGGAGAAAAGCTCAAAATTAAAAAATAAGGCATCCTAGTTTCTTCAATCCCAGCGCCTTACGATGAGGTGGCTCGTATGATGGTGTGTTATTTCACACATGAAGGAAGATTTTCTACAGTCCCACAATATCACCTTGTTCTTCTTAACCACTTTAGATGTGAGGTGAAGGTGAGTCTCTCCTAATATAGTTTGTAGTATTCGGAAAAGTCTATTCTTTAAGTTTAGGGTCATAAGAGGACTATCCCCTTACACCATGGTGTCATTTATCTCACTAATTAATACTTGACTAGTGTTGTTTCCAAAGTGACCCTACCCTACCCTTCTCCCCTTCCCAAACAAACTCACATTCAATCCAAAAACCCCATGTACTAGGACTCTATCTCAGAGCCACCCCAAAAAATGGTTCTTTGAGGTAGTAGGAAGGGCAAGGAAGTTGTGAGCTCTCGACCCGAAAGCATGGAGAAGAAATTATGGTGGAATATATCCCTCCCTCTATCCTCCCTATCATGGAAGATGGTTCCAATTTAATAAATAAATTCAACATGTAAGATAATGTGGTTAAAACCCTTGAGGAAAATGTAGACTTCCTTCTTAAGTCTATTGTTAAAGATCAAGCCTCAGACCCTAACACTGGCCTCAAAGAAGAATGTTTTTCTCTGGGTACTAAGATTAAATCTCTTGAGGAAAAACACAAAAATATTTTTCTATGCATAGTGCCATTATGGATCTTATGTAAGTTCATATTCACCAAATTTGTGACTCTAGTGGCATTCCGACATGGCTTGGAAGAATGGAAAGATTACAAGGAACCCACTATTGCCACTTTTCTTTGAAACTATATCAAGATTTTAGGGTGGCTATTAAAGTTTTTAGTAAATATGTTGGGTAGTGTTGTTGGCTCCTTGTTCTTGGTGTAGTTGTTTTTGTGCTATTTTCTAGCTATAGTTTTGATGTCAATGTTTTGTGTTGGGCTCGTTGTAGGCAGATGGCCCCTGCCTTTTTTTCCTGTTCTTTTCTCTTTTGGTTGGGGTGTGGACCCCACAGATCAAAAAACCACATTGTTTTACATTGATTTTCTTGGTTGTTGAATATTTTTTTGTAATCTTGGGTAAGGTCTCGCTAAAACCTTTTAACAATAGTAAAAAAAATGAGATTGTTCCTTGTTCTTCTATAACTAAAATACCTATATGTTACGAGTTTATTATTTAAGACTCTAATCCTGGAAACCTTCAAAAATGACTAGAAGTCATCATACATATCATGATTTTTGACTTTGTATGAACTAGAATCCCAATCTTTCAAAGAAGCTTCTTCTAAAGAAATATGGATAGATGCTATGAAAGTTGATTATTCTACCTTGATTAAAATTCAAAATTAGAATTTAGTCCCTTATAAAAAAATGAAGTATAGTCGAGATCTAGATAATTAAATAAGATTAAATATAAAGCGAGATGGCAATATAGATGAATTTAAAGCCAAATTAGTAGCTTGAGGGTTTAATCAATATAATCAATTGAAACCTTTGCACCAGTTGAAAAAATGAGCATATTAAACATTATTATTACCTTAGTTACTCAAGATGGTTGGGAAATCCATCAAATGGGTGTCAAAAATAGCTTTCATGGTGATTTAAAAGAATAAATCTACATGACTCAACCTAAAGGATTTGAAGAACCAAATAAATAAATGTATGTTTATAAATTAAAAAAATATTTATATGGTTTAAAACAAGCTCTTGCATATTGGTATGTAAAAATTAACAGCTTTTTTCAATGAAGTTGGTTTTGTGAATCGCTGTTCTCCGACAATGATTTATTTGTTAAAATTGAATAAAATGTTATAATTATCATTGTATTTTATGTTGATGGTTTAAATATCAATAGTAATTCTAACAGTTTAATTATGAAAATTAAAGAAAATTTAATGCAATATTTTGAGATGACAGACTTAGGATTATTGCATCATTTTTTAGGCATGGCTATATTTTAGGATAAAAATTCTATTGTAGTATCTCAATCACAATATGCAACTAATTTACTTAAAATATGTAATATTATTGATTATAAACAATTGGTATTACTATATAATTTGGATGTAAAGTTGATCCTAAACTTGCATGGGGAAAAGCTAATCCTACTTTGTATAGGAAACATGTAGGTAGTTTGATTTATCTAGACACGATATTTCCTATGCAGTAGGGATTGCTTCAAGGTTTATGCAGGATCCTTATCAGGATCACTGGAAGTTAGAAAAAATAATTTGTGTTATATTAAGGGCACAATTAATTTTGGTTTACATTATACTTCTAAAAATGCATATTTATATGGATATTGTGATTATGACTTTAGTGGTGATGTGATATATCTCAAGTATACAACCTGGGTATGTATTCAAGTTTGGTGCAAGTGTCATTACTTGGAGTAGTAAAAAGTAGAAAATAGTTTCCATTTCTTCCACTGAGGCAGAATATAGAAGTGCAATGGAAGCAGTAAAAGAATCCATGTGGCTGAAGTGGCTATTGGAAGAGATGCACATGGAAGCTAAAGGAAGTACTTCTATTTTTATGATAGCCAAAGTTGAGTTTCTCTCACTAAAAATATAATTTAACATCAAAGGAAAACCATATCGAGATACATATGCACTTTATCCGAGAGAAGGTTCTATACGGTGATATAGATCTCTAGTACGCTCGACTAAAGATCAAGTTGTTGACTTATTTGCAAAGTCATTGTGTGATGGGAAATTCTATAAGTTCCATACAATGTGTGGCCTTTCGAGTTTCCATTAAGGGAAGTGTGCATGGAAATTCCACCTTCTAAAGGTTGGTCGATTGTTGACTCCTTATCCTCTATAATTAGATTCTGGTTTAAATGCATTGTAAAAAGATCTTATATGATCTATGTAAACTGATAGAGTTTACAAGATAAACTAATATAGTTTATAGAAAATACAATCAGGTGTGCATATATTTATAAACTAGGTCCTTGTGTTATAAAAGGCTCCTAGAGATGTGGTATGAGAATATTTCCATGAGAAACGGTTGTATTTAGTATCACAAATACATATGCTAGCCTAAACCTTTAGGGTTTATAGATTTGTAAATCCTATTGTATAAACGGGTAATTTTGGCATATGGATCCCCACTTAATATTAAGGGGGAGTGTTAGAACTATAATATTAATTGTATCATAATATTTAGTTTATATTTAAATAATATAGAATAATCTATATTCTTATTATTTAAATATAAACTCTATATTAGGTGGTTGGTTAATTTAATTAACTAACAAATTAAATTGGGGCATGCCCCATCACTTAAGAAGGTCACAAACCTTCGGGTTATTTAAATATTACCATAGGTCATATTCATGATATAGAATTGTAAAATCACACAATAATATTCGAGTATCGAATATGAAGGTAAATCCTGGTAAAAATAGGGAATATAAGTGAGGGAGTTATTGGACTGGTGGTGTAAAAAGTTTCTCAATTAGTGGATTTATTCTCCATGGTTTTTACCCATTTAGGGGTTTTCCACATTACATGTTGTGTCATTGTGTATCTTGTTTTATGTTTTTATTTAATTTTATTTATATGTGCACATTTAAATTTATATTTATATTTTTCATAATGTTAACTTAACATTTAATAATTTTGTTTAATGATTATTCTACCCCTCATCCTAACATATTCTTCTATAGATTAATGCCCTTTGGCTTGAAAAATTCATGAATTACTTATCATAGTGTCATGACCTACATCTTTCATGACATCATCCATAAAACTGTAGAGTACTACGTTGATGATCTAATAGGTAAATCCAAACACCAAAGAGATGTCAGGATGAGGGGTGAAAAAGTACATTCACCAAATTAATTAAATTTATTAAATGTTAGGTTAACATACATTAATAAATGGAAATATAAATGTGCACACCATAGTGAAAGTAAATAATAACATAAAATTAAATGCATAGTGACATCGTATGTAACGTTGAAAACTTGTAAATGGGTAAAAAAACACAGAATAATAATCCACTATATGATAAAATTTTATATCCACCAATCCAGTAACTCCCTCCTCACTTCTACTCCATGTATTTACCTGAAATCCATTGATTCACATGATTTTGAATATGACCTAAAGCCATATTTAAATAACTTGAAGGGTTATGTCCATATTAAGTGATGGGGCACAACCTGATTTAATAAATAGTTAGTTAATTAATAACTGACAAACCTAATATACATTTTATATTTAAATAATAAAAATATAAACTATTCTATATTATTTAACTATAAACTAAATATTATGATGCACTTAATATTATTGTTCTAACAAGAGACCACCTAGTTTTCCTTGATGTGATCTTTGCATGCATTTTATAGTTATTTCTCTGTCTTAATCCCGCTAAGTACATTTTTTAAGTTTTCACGGAAAAAATCCTAGGGTTCATTATGTCTATCAGGGGAATTGAATTTGACTCTGATAAATTCAAATCCATCATTGAAATGCCTCCACCATGTAATCTAAAACAACTTTTTAGCCTTCAAGGGAAGCTCTAGTCAATCTATCATTTCATTTCTCAATTATCAAACTATTTTCATCATTTCCCTTAGCTTATTATAAATAATATCCACTTTAAGTGGGATGATACTTTTCAACAAGCCCTCGACACCCTCAAACATTATCTTCTATAATTACAAGTGCTTACACCTCTATGTGAGGGGGAACCATTATATATTTATATCTTATTGATTGACTATGCCTTGGGAGCCATGTTGAAACATCAAGATGAAAAAGGTAAGGAAATAGATGTATATTACATAAGCCACACTCTTTATGAGTATGAAACTTGCTATTTATAAGTCAAAAAGTTGTGTTGTTCCTTATACTTCTACTACGCCCTTAACCTATTGCTTGTATTAGGATATGAGTAGCCAACTTGTGGCTTACCATATAATTTTATTATATCATTTATACTTTCTCATGCTTAATAGGTCAGCCTTGATGATGGCCATAACATATCAATAGTATACATAGGGGATTATAGGAAGTAGTTCATTATCATTTGAGCATTTACGTCTTATTATATGGTTTGGAGGTTGCCCCTCGAAGTGGCGAAGCTATTCTAATTGCATATTGAGATAATTATTATGAAATATTGTGTTTTTTTTGTTCTATTTTTTCTCATAATTTGAATTACATAAGTAATTTCATTACAAGTGGTATCAAAGCTGCGATCTGGGCCAACACTAGGGTAAAAACCCTAATTTTTTGTTTCTGCCATATATTTCGAACCAGAGCGAATAGGTGGGAGATATTTTTACCAAAGTTGGAAAAAATTTCAATTAAGGTTCCCTAAAAATTTCATACTTTTTGAATTTATTTTACAAAAGTTATTAAAAATTTAGGGTTTTTCATAAAATCTCTCCCTAGGGTGCAAATTGTGGAATTTTGTCAATTTCTTTACATTTTTGGAAAGCTCTAAAAAATAGCATTAGTATATTCTCTATAGTTTTTCCTTTTCTACCGAATTTGTATCAAAACCCTCAACCCTAAGGTTTGACATCATGGTAGGGCCTTCCATAAGAGCAAAAAGAATCAGGTTACTTCGGGTAAAACCCCAAATAAAGATGGGGTACCTGATTGAAGAGATGGAGTCGGAAGGGGTAAATACTGATTCCTCATCACTACAGTTTACCTCAATATATCATAAGGTGAGCCAACTTGAGTATGAGCTACAAAATGTACAATCTAAGATGGCCTCTAAAGGAGACATAGCCCAAATCAATCAGCGGTTGGATGATATCATGCAACATGTAAAGGGTAAACAATATGGCCCAAATATGCCCCATATTAACAAAATAACCATGTTGGATCACTTTTCCATCCCAATCATAATCCAACTTATTCACAACCACAGAACATGATGCTGAAAGTGGATATGTAAAAATTTGATGGTAAGGATCCCCTGAATTAGATAAATCAAATGGAGAACTTATTTGAGTTACATCAAACACCATCAAGAAAAAATGTGACATTGGCATCCCTATATCTTGAACTAGACCAATTCGTTTGGTATCGATGGTTATGTGCTCAGAGGCAGAAGAATGGTCTCAGTGTCACTTGGATAGTTTTTACCAAGGAGTTGCAATTGCACTATAGTTCCAATGTTTCAGAGAACTACTTTAGTTAATTAGCAAAGTTACAAAAAATAGGATCATCAAATATTATGTGCATCAATTCCAAAACCTATCCTTAAGGGTGGAGAATATTCCAAGAAGAGAATTTGAATGACTTGTTTCTTGGGGGTCTTAAGGACCACATCGAGCATGAGGTACATATGTTTAATCCACTCAAGCTTTCTGATTCTATTATCATGGCACGTCGAGTAGAGGAAAAAGTTATTTGTAGTAGGAGGCCACCTTTCATTAACACCAGAGACCGTAGTATCTCTTCCCCTTCATTTGCTAGGCCAATTAGACTGACTCCTCAACAAATGGAAGAAAAGAGAGAAAAATGATTATGTTTTAACTGTGATAGAAAATATGGACCGGGACACAAATGTGTTGAGAAGAAGTTGTTCTATATTGACGAAGGTAATGAGGATGATGAGGAAGATGAAATTATAGGAGAGGTTGAGGAACCAGTAGAAGATGAAGTAGAGGATCACCAACCTACAATTTATTTCCATGCATTGTCAGGTATTAGTACTCCTCAAACACTCAAGGTTATTGTCTAACTCAAAAAAGAAGGTGACGATGTTGATTGACTCGGGAGTACTCATAATTTCATAAATAGTAAGTTAGCTACCCTCCTTAATTGTTTTATTTACCTAGCTACGAAATGCAAGTTATGATTGCTGATGGTGAGGCAATCAAGTGCACAGGAAGTTTCCATAGTATCAAGATTTCCATGGGAGACTACATGTTAGACTCATCTATGTTTGTTATTTCTATGGGAGGGGTAGATATTGTTTTGGTTGTCCAATGGCTCACAACCTTAGGTACTTTAGAGATGAAGTTCCAAGAATTTTTCATGCGCTTTCATTCAAATGGAAGGACAATATAATTAAATGGGATGGTGTCTAAGTCTCCATGATTATTAGCTCTCATTAGATGCGAAGGTTCTCAAAAAGGAGTAGATGGATTTATAACAAAGTTATTTTCCATAGAAGTACAAAATATAGAGTCTTTAATGTCACCCAATCTTTAGAAGATTGTTGATGCTCAATCATTTTTTTTAATGCAATTAAAAAGGGACTACCACTAGTTAGGGATCATGATCATGTCACTCGGTTGATTCTAGGGAGCCAAACACCTAACATCGAGACCATATAAAAACCCATATTGCCGAGAAAAGTGAGATCGAGAAAATGGTTTGGGAAATGTTGAAGGAAGGTATCATCAGGCATAGCTAGAGTGCATATTCTTCACCAAAGTGGTCATGGTATCTAAGAAGGATTAAACATGAAGGATGTGTCCAATTACCAATAAATCAACAAATACACCATCAAATATAATTTTCCTATTCTAGTAATTAATGATTTACTTGATGAATTGCATGGTGCTATTTATTTCACAAAATTAGATCTTCATTCGGGGTACCATCAAATTAGAATAAAAGAGGAAGATGTTTATAAAATAGCTTTCAGGACTCATGAGGACCATTATGAGTTTTTGGTAATTCCTTTTGGTCTTAAAAATATGCCCTCAACCTTTCAAAGCTTGATGAACACTATTTTTAGGACATTTAAAGGAAATATGTATTAGTTTTCTTTGATGACATATTGATTTACAGTAAGACATGGGAAGAACTCTTACAACATGTAAATAAAGTGTTGGAAGTTTTGGAGAAACATAATCTCTATGCAAATCCATCCAAATGTTCTTTTGGTGTAGAAGAGGTAGAGTACTTGGGTCAAATTTTATCCCATAAAGGCATTAAAGTTGATCCTCGAAGATCAAAGCTATGGTGGAATGGCCAAGGCCCAAAACTCGTCAAAAATATTCGTGGGTTCCTAGGACTAACAAGCTACTAAAAATATTTTTGCAGGGATATGGTAGAATAACAACCCCACTGCATTTGCATTGCTAAAGGAGGATGCCTTCCATTGGAAAAACATAGCCACTAAATCCTTTGAGAAGTGAAGGAAGCCATGTACAGATGCACGAGTCTTTGTTACTCCCAACTTCTCAAAAACCTTCATTGTTGAATGTGGCACTTTAGGATTAGGATTCAGAGAAATTATAATGCAGGAAGGAAGACCAATTGTATTTGAGAGTAACCAATTCAAAGGAAAAGATCTACTCAAACCTTTATATGAGAAAGAAATGATGGCTATTCTTCATGCGGTCAAGCAATGGAGGCCCTATCTCATGGGTAGACACTACAAGGTAAAAACTAATCATGATAGTCCCAAATAATTTTGGAGCAAAGGTTATCATCCGAGGAACAACAAAAGTGGGTAGCAAAAATTTTGGGTTATGATTTTGAAATCATATACAAAAAGGCTAAAGAAAATGTAGTAGCTGATGCGTTGTCAAGAAGGGATACATCTGTAGATGCCTTACTATGTGGAATGTCCATGTTGACAGCCAATTGGGTGGATGAAGTAAGATAGGAATGGGATCAAGATAAGGATACAAAATATCTAATAAAAAATATCAAGAAAGGATCTATGACATCTAACAAATTTGAATGGAAAGGTAATGCGCTATGGTACAAGGATAGGTTATACTTGAGTAAAGATTCGAGTTGAAGCATAAGATTCTTGCAGAGCTACATGCCTCACCTGTTGGAGGACAATGCAGGTTATTAAAGACATATCATAGAATAAAAAGAGAATTATTTTGGGAAGGAATAAAGGCGGGTGTACAAAAAAATTTATCGATTGTTTAGTGTGCCAACATAACAAAGGGGAAATAATTAAGACACCGGTCTATTCATGCAACCCTTACCAATTCCTAGCTAGAGATGGGAGGAGGTCTCCATGGATTTCATCACCGATTGCCTTCTCGAGAGGGTAAGAATGTTATTTTTATGATTGTGGATAGGATCACAAAATATGACCATTTTTATGCCCTATCACATCCATTTATAGCCGATGACTGATGCGCAACTATTTTTTTAGAGATAGTTCAAAGGCTACATGGAACCCCAAAGATAATTGTAAGTGATTGTGATCCTATTTTCACAAGTAATTTTTGGAAAAATTAGTTTCATGTTTGGGTACTCAGTTATCTCACAGTTCATCTTATCATCCTCAAACTGATGGGCAAACGGAAGTGGTCAACAAATTCTTAGAGGGGTATCTACGTTGTTTTGTATCAGATAAGTAAGAAAGGTGGATTAAATGGCTACCACTTGCAAAATGGTGGTATAATACATATTTTCATACCTCCTCTCAAATGACCCCATTTTTGGTGTTATATGGTTATCATGCACCTTCTATCAGTTCCTCCCTAAGGGTGCAAACTAAGGTCAGAGATGTTGAGGAACACATTCAACATCAATAACAAGTTTTGGCTAGTTTGAAGGAGAATTTAGCATTAGCACAAAATAGGATGAAACAACAAGCAGATCAACACCATAGTGAAAGACATTTAGAAATTGGTGACTTGGTTTTTATACGTCTCCAACCTTACAAATAGATGTCCCTAATGCAAATCAGAAAAAGGATAAAAACTTACTCCTAAATATTATGGCCCTTATCAGGTTCTACAAAAAATTTGTAGTGTTGCTTATAAACTTGAGTTTCCTCCATCTTCACACATACACCCAAAGTATTCCATAGTTCATACCTGAAGAAGGTTATTGGACATAAATTTGAATCCTAGACATAGTTACTAGAACTTGATGAGGAAGGAAGAATAATTTTAGAGCCAGAGAAGATTCTGCAAACATGTACTAAGAGGCTGAGAACTAGAGACATTAAGGAATATCGATCAAGTGGAAGAATCTAAGCATAGAAGATGCAACCATGGGAGGATGAAGTTTTTCTACAACAACATCCAAGATTATTCCACATTGAGGACAATGTTGGTTTGAAGGGGAAGGGTATGCTACGCCCTTAACCTATTTCTTGTATTAGGATATGAGTAGCCGACTTGTGGCTTAACATATCATTTTATTATATCATTTATACTTTCTCATGCTTAATAGGTCATCCTTGGTGATGGCCATAACATAGGAATAATATATATAGGGGATTGTAGGTAGTAGTTCATTATCATTTGATAATTTGAGTCTTATTATATGGTTTGGAGGTTTCCCCCTTGAAGTGACAAAGCTATTATAATTTCATATTGAGATCATTATTCTGAAATATTGTGTTATTTGGTGTTCTATTGTTGCTCATAATCTAAATTATACAAGTAATTTCATTACAACTTCACAACTTTCAAACCCCATCACTACCTCCTCAATCACAAAACCTACATCATTACCAACTTTAATCCACTCAAATCCATGCATTCCAAGCCATATCACAATGATTGTATCACTAGATGGCTCATGCTAATGACTGAATTTGACCTCAAATTTATCTCTCATAAATCCATTAACGGGCTAGTCATTATTTATCGGTTTGTAGGATCTCCCCTTCCTACCAATCATCTACTTTGCAAGCACCTTCCGATGAATCGATTAACACTCTAGATCACAACAACACCCCTCTTAAAATGAAAATTTTCTTACATGGGTCCAAATGTAGGTAGGGGAGCCACCGGAATTGTCATAATACCCCCTTGGGACATTCCTATTTCTTTATCCTTTAAATTTAACTTCAAATACACTAATAACATGGTGGAATATGAGGCTCTCATCATGGGACTTTAGACATTATCCTTGACATCTACAAATATTCATAACTAGTCATAAACCAAATCAAAGGGATCTACCAATATAAAAAGTGAGGTCCTACAAAAATAAAAACCCATCATTTAAGACTTTCTAACACTCTTAGAACACTACGAGATCCAAAGCACCCATTGTTCATTTAACAAATTCATAGACACCATGGATTTACTTTCCTCTCTCATTCATTTATCACTAAATTATTCCAAACTATTCGTTGTCATTCATCAAAATGATCAACCATCGTATACCGAACTAATATTCCAACCATCAATCATTTAGAAAATATCTCATCAAACACTTGGTATACGTAGACATATGACTATATTTCTACTAGAAAACTATCCTCGAGATCCATCCGAAATGGAAAATAACCCTTTCAAAAACGTGCATCTTGATACGTCATAATAACAAGTATCCATTATAAAATAGGATTTTATGGCCTCCTCCTCCATTGTCTTAAAACACCAAATATTTGTCTAGCTATCCAATAATTACATGAAAACATATGTGGTGGACAATTCAATGATTTTTTTATTTTTAAATGCATCTTATGCATGGGATACTATTAGCCACTTAATCAAGACTATTGTTACTATGCCAAGAAATGCTTTAAATTTCTACAACATTCCAATCTCACACATATGCCTAACTACTCTCTTCAACTGGTACAAGATTGTAGCCCTTTTCATGGTGGTTAGACCTTATTAGGTTTATCAACCTATTCTCATCACAATGAAAAAATTCCATCATCATAGAAATTGAATATTTTACAAAATGGGTAGAAGAAATACCCTTTATCTCCATGAAATCAGATAAAATCATTGACTTTATACATAATCACATTATATTTTTCTTTGGTATACTACACATAGTTATCACAGATAATGCAAAATCCTTTGAAAATAAGAAATTTCAAAAAATTTGTGACACTTACAACATCAAGCTTATATTTTTCTCACCTTAATATCCCCAAGATAATGGAAAAACCAAAGCATCCAAAAAAACACTCAATAAAATTCTCACAAAAATGTTGATCAAGATTACAAAAATTTACATCTCAAAATCCCATTTGCATTATGGGAATATTGGACCATCTTTCGAACACCTTTGAATGATAGAACCTTCTCCTTATTTTATGGAACTAAATCCATCCTTCCCCTTAAATTTTAAATCTCAACCCTATGAGTTTCTCTCAAATATATCCTCCAGAGCACAAGGATTATCATTGGGAACACTTATCACAATTTCGGTGGTTAGATAAATACCGTCTAAGCACCCTTGAGTATATCAAAATCTATCACGAACAAATAAAATGATCCTAAAACAAACATCTCAAACAACATGAATTTAACATTGGTGATCATTTTCTCAAATAAGACCAACATATCACTCACATGGAAAAGAGGAAACATGGGAGGTTTTCTCTAAACTGGCTTTGACCATATATTATAACTCATAAATATGGGTTCAAGGCTTATCGTTTATCCTCCCTTGATTTTAAAAATGGAAAGGATCCTCTTAATTCCCTGCACTTATGGTTGTTATATTGTTAACATAATGACTAATGAGACCTTAGTCAAATTATGATCTCTATCCATCATTGCACTCATCTTATCACCCTTGTAATGATTTGGAATTATGTGGCTTCTCGTTAGTATATCTGTCATGACCTTGAATATGGGCACCATGTCTTGGCTCATAGAATATTCCTCATGGATAAGTTCTCTTCATACAATAAGGGAGTGTTACAATCATTAATTTCACCACCCCCTATCTCATCCTATTTTGTGACATGACAAAAACATAAGTGTAACTTGCATGTTTATCTTATTCCCATCTAATTCGTTACTCGGGGTTTCCCTCGACTCAAAAATTAAAATATACATGGTGTGGATCCAATAAAATATAGCTATAAATTTTTTAAAAAGGTCAAATAAATCTACAAACCACTACCTTGAAGGATGGACACCATAAAATTAAAAAAAGTCAATAAAATCATACACCACTCCTCAAAGCATGGTTATCCAATCAAAATACACGAAAAGGGATTCCAACATTGATAATATATCATATCAAAAATTTAAAAATCAACCATCCCAGGAAATCTTCCCGCATTGATTAAATTTCCTATTAAAACATAAGATTCTGCATCGATTAGCTTATGCAATATAAAGTTTGGGAAAAACCAAGGAACTATTAAGAAAAACTCATTTCTTTGTGTTTGCTACATACAAATATTACTCATGTCAGAAAAGGATAGGTATGACTATCCCACACCAATAAATGATCCTAGTATGACTAACCATTGTGATTCATATGCTAACATTATTTCCAAAGTTGTATGTGTAATATCAAACAACTAAATTAGTCTACCATCATACACTATATGTCCATAGTAGAAAGGAAAAAAATCCCACATTCTATTCTTATCCATTGTATAGTGCATTAATCAAACAACAAGATCATAATTTTATCAAAAACATATCCAAAATCATTAAAATCACATCAAACATCTCTAATCTAAAAATATACATTTCACATGCATATCATCAACTATATCTATATCCATCACATTGTAAACATTATAAACTCAAAAACATAACTCAAATAGTAAAATCATATATATATATATATATATATATATATATATATATATATCAACAATGTATGTACATCATCAAGGGCTTCAAAGAAGCCTCATACATCAAAAAAATACACATCAATAATCTATCTAGTAAACTGAATGTCTGTCAATTAGACACTCCCTTGGGAACTACTACCCCGATCATCATATAGTCCTCTTTTGGTCCCTTTCCTATACCCCTAGGCAACTTCCCCATACTCACGGAACTACCGAGAAGGAATCTACTATTATTGAGCTTAAAATATAGTATAGGGAGGCTCATTAAGAAGCCTCTACCTCACTATGTCCTCATAATATTATAGTTCATCACATAAAGCTTGTTAGTTTGTTGTAATCACATCACCAAGTGGCCCCATATGACCACTAGTATAGACTCGGGATTCCTGTATCTCATCCCCTAAGATCAATGTTCATTTCACTCTAAATTTCTTTCACAAGGCCTCTCTATCTCGCCTATATCTATCAATGTCATCTCTATCCTATGTGAACTCTTCCTACACAATAGTGAGTTGTTGGCTCAACCCATTTCTCTCCCTAGTCAAAGTATCTCTCTCACCAATTAAATTATCTCAATAAACTAACCACATGGCCTTCTTGGCCTCAAAAATTTCTATAGTTACCTTTAATAATTCCACCCTATCATCGTCATCTCCACCCTTGCAACCACCACCACCCTCCTAAGGTGTGACCTCTACATGAACCCACACCTACCTCTTAAAACATTTATAATTTTCCCTACCAACATGCAGTATAAGCCTATGTTACTCTAGCATTATCATGGCCCATAAAAAATCAATAGGCATCCACCCTCACCCCTTCGCCTCCTCATCATCCATTTCAACTACCTCCTAGACAATTGGCGGTCACCGCGGATAGGCCGGTGTTACCTCTAGTACATCTTAAATCGAGCCAAAGTGTCATATAACATGAAAAAACCTAATTAAATCCCATTATTCCTCCCTCTAACCCCACACCCATGTATCCTGCTACATGGCCCTCAACTCCCCCATACCAAGACATACACGAAACCTATATAGGCACTCCAAATAGCATCCCTGTCATGTAAGCTAGCTATGAGCTATCTGTGTTGATCCTCGCCTTTGGTAGATGTTGTGGCAGTATGATCTAACATCCAACTCATGAAACCAAATAAATACTCCAAATCTACCCATCTCTCCCATAGTACCCCTCTCTTTCGAGCCACCGTAATGTGCTCATAGTCCCAACACTCTAATAATAATGACACATCCACCCTATAATTGCACCTACTTCGATCCAAGACCACATCTCCCTGTAAACTTGTGTTAATAACACACGGTCCCAAGAAATATATATATTATAAACCATCATATTGACCACTACTTTAGTCAACATCCATGAGAATCAACCTCCATCCGAATCCGGTAGGGCGTGATAACCGACACCCATCATCATCATCATGAATAGGGATGGCCATCCTCATCATCTCTATATAAATCTCCATATGAATAATCCTAGAAGTGTACATCACATTATCCCCATCATCACCATAAAATTCTACATCTAAGTACCCTTTCCTATCTCATTAATCATATATATTATCTCACCCTGTCGATAAGTATAATATCTCGGTGTATATCCTCCAAGGTCACCGTCATCTATCTTGTAGGGTAGCCAAAACATGCATGTGACATGATCTCGTCTCTTAAACAATGTAAAAATAAACCCATGTCTCTATTAATGTTCCTATAATGATGCATCCCACCCATTCTAACCTCCTCAAAGTTATCCCAATAAGCATATGATAATTGATATCAAACATCATTAAGTTTCTTTGGGATCTTATCTCATGTGGTTAATCTCTCTCTCTCTCTCTCTCTCTCTATTATGCATCAACAATAAAACAAAGAACATTAGAAAAAATCCATCAAAAATACTTTAAAATCACAACCTCTTTATAGAATAGTAGAATCATTAGTGACTCTGCTTGAATCACTAGTGACCCTATCCAAATTACTAGCGTCCCATAAATCACTAGTGATTTCATATGAAATTGCTAACGATTTCTACGGTACTTTTAAATTTCTATATTTTTTAAAAATAATAACAAAAATCTAAAAACACCACCTACCTTAGCACGTGTGGGCCTTCGTCACTTCTGCACACCTCTAGCTACCTCCATCTCACTTGAAATAGTGAAAAAATTAAAAATTAGGGTTTTTTGGTTTCTTAGATTCTCAAATCACACTTATACCAATTGAGCCTCCAAAACACATTTTATATCAAATTTTTTTTCTACCCATCAAATCACTAAAAATTGGGTTAATCACTGATGATTTTGTAAAATCATCAATGACCTAGAGTAATCACCAGCACTTACCTCCCCTTTATCTAAAACATCATCAACTAGCCTCCAAGCCTCATTAAACCATTATTTTTATCGTTTCTTTCCAAAATTGTGAATTTTTCAAGTATGTGCTTCCTTTGAGCCCCAAGACCCTCTAAAAATCAAAATCAATCAAACTATACAAATCCTACCTTTATCAAATCCATTTCAAATTTAACATCCATTTGGGAAAATTTTATCTTCCGACCATAAATTCATACATCTATAGGTTGAGAACCCATTGGTTCCCCTATCACTTGACTTCACGATCATGCAATCCCATCTTTACGGCAACATCATTTTTCAATTTTGTGTCTCTCAATACACTGTGGATACTATATGCCTTCGGGAACCTTTTCTTATAGTTTATTCCTTAGAATTCATAAGTTTATAGGTTGAGAACCCATTAGTTCCCCTATCATTTTACTCTCTAGTCACACAAGTCCATATTTTTGGTAATTTTTTTCCATGCCAAGTCTTGGGGCATCTTAAATGAAACATAAGATTATACAATATTATCTCATCCAACAATCTATTTAAACTAGATATCACTGTACTTCTTCGTAATGACCCCCAGTTTGAGGGGTAACCACCTATCCAACACAAATAAGATAATTCTACATGTTTTTATCTAGTGTCTTGTCCATCACAAACCACTTAACAAAAGGGGAAAAAGTAGACACCTATTTTTGGTACCCTACATTGTTTATCCATAGTCCTCACACTCAAAATATTAAACCATTTCATTATCCTATAAATTATGACCTCACCCTCATAAAATCACATTCTACCCCCATAAATCTCATTTACTCACCCTAAACCTCCCTAACCACTTATAACCCATCTTAACCCATTTTAATCCTAACCATCTAACCTTCTAACCTCCTTAATATATTCCCTAACAATTTCAACTCATCCCCATACCAAATCTACCTAGTTGGAAGTGATTTAAACCACTTCCAAGTGGGTTTCTCCACTTTTCCAAAATTTCTAACAATTTTAATGGATCAAAAGCAGTTATATAAGCAACATAAAACTCCTTGAAAAAGGATTCTCAGGCACTACAAAAATCTTTGGTTCATTAGATAATTAGACAAACATCGCTACGACCATCTTAATACTTTCAAGTGTCCTTGTCATGTCCCCATAAGCTTTGAAAATAGTCTAAGGTTCCTACGAAATCATTTTAAAGTATCCATTAGTAACGTGTAAGTCTTTGTATTCTATTTTAAAATTTAGCTTGTCAATACATTGTATTAGAACCCATATCAAGTCATAAATCACTTGTCTTATATCCAATTTACATATTATCAAGGAATTGATCTTTTACACATTAATATTGAGTGATTTATCAAAATCACTAATTTAGACACAAAATCATGCACTTTAGACATTATTTAGTCTCAGTCTCATACTACTATTTAGAAGGTTCTTGAGTGAAGAAAGTACTAATTAACCCCATTTCTTATTCATTTTTATTTGGTTTTTGTTGTCAATCTTGACCTCCACCACATGCATGCCCGGTCAGTTTTTAACATCTTCTATTATTTTATCCTTGATTGGGGCACCCATGGGTGCCCTAGTCCCACCATGGGCACCCTAATCCTTTTTATACTTTCCCACCACTTTTTGGGACCTTTCTAGCTATTTGAGATCTTTATCTTCTAGGTGGTTAGAAATTTTGGGTTTAATTGCAAAATTAGATCAAGAGAACCTTTTAAATATAAAGTTATGAGACCATAATGATGGACCAAAAACTAGTCACTGCTATCATCCATCTATAGTTGCATCCATCTATTACATTGGAGATCACTTGCATCCACATAGCTCCATCACAAGGCACAAGGATAGGTAATCTGCATCACACACAACATAGGGGATGATTATATTCTATTCCATGCATACATTCTATTAAATTTTCTACATCTAGTTATTTCTCAATACTTCATAAAGTGTGACTGACACAAGAGCACCTAGGGCACATTATGCACACACTCACTAGAACTACATTTGGGTTTAAAATGTAGTGCATTACTAAGTTAGTAAGCCTAGCATTATGGTAGCTGAGGTTAATTTGACCCATTCATTTAAATTCTTCTTTTTTAGGGTTTTGATACTCCTTATTGGTCTTTTGCGGGACTTGTCATCATCTTGTAATCTCGGTGACATCCAAAGTAGTGCAACAAAGTTAATGAAATAGATAGCGAGGGTTTGAACCATCTATCAAACTTGTGAAGATCAGTTTTAGAGATTTTGCATAGACCACAATGCCCATTTTATAGACTAGAGCACCTGTAGGCACCCAAGTCCCTCTTCAGGCACTCCAGTCTAGCTAGAAACTACAAATCCATCCTTTTTAGAGCTTCTACATAGTCGTTCATGCTTCCAAATTTTCTAGTCACCTCTGTGACACAATCCCATGAGCATATTCTATTTAGCTAAGTTCTTTCCTCATCTCTCTTGCACATTAGGGTTTTTATTTCCATTATTGTAAGTGATTGGGTCATCTTTAAATTTATTTACATCATCTATTTACTTTATTTATAATTTTTCATAGCTTAGATTAACTATAGTCCCTAAATTACATTTTTAGTTAATCATTTTGGTGAACCCCACATCTTTCATGCTTTGGATCCTCAAATTTTTTCTATCATGGCTACAAAAATTGCTCCAGTTTCTTTATCGATTTACTTAAGAGATATCCCAATTTCGGTTGTTTTGTAACAACGACTAGACACCATGTGTCGGATGAAAATATGTAACCCTACAAAATAATTCCTATATTCAATAATTTATCGACGATCCTATTTATCCTCCATCTAATTAACCATTATTGTACTCAATTCAATCTTTACATGCTTTATTTCAAGAAAATTTATGACTACGAAATCCACAATCACATCTCTAAAATCTGAAATCCAACAACTTAAGGATGTTTCTCAAGCACATGTTTGTTCTCCTTCTCCATCTCCTATTCCATCTATGTTAACTACATGTCATATAGCTAAACCTCAAGACATTTTATTGCCTAAGCCTCTCAAATTTGAGCATAATACTACACAACATGACATTCTTATACAACTCTTTAGTTATCAGTTGATCACTCTACCACCTACTCATTACTATTCTACTTATCATTTAGTAAAATATCAAGGTTGTCTATATTGTAATTATCATCAAATAAATGGACATAATGGCAACGATTATCACACTTTTCCATGCATAATCAGACATCTTGAGCATCAAGGCTTTATTTCATTTGATACACAACATTATAATACACATGATAAGTCCCATTGGGCTCCTAAATTTAATTCATCTATATCTAATATGCATCAGGCCATTGTTACTCAAGCACCTCCTAAGAAAAAACCTTCACACTTAGCTCACCATCTCCTTTTAATCAAACACCTTTGGCATCACCAAGTCAAAATAATCAATAACCTATCAGATTTAGTTCACCACCTCATCCTACTAAGTCGTCTATTGTATTACCAAGTCAACCTAAGCAACCTCCTTTAAAATTCAGTGCAACTTAGCATCCTATCAATTATAATCTATAATCAATCATTTTCATCAAAACATCTAATCCTCCTACTAGTGGTCATGACACATTTCACATTCCACCATAATCGGATGGTAAATCTTTGTTACTTTTGTTAACCATGCTTCCACATCTAAAAACAAAATTGGTTTTTAGTAGATGACAATCCTATTACAAACTCTTTGGGTTAATAACATATAACACATCCCCCTATAATATTAACATCTACGTATATCTTGTCTTTGCATTCCCATACACAAAAATTCTAGCATATGCATACTCATCATTGTTTACATGTAGGCCTAATATGTGTTGTCATTGATGAAAAACCACATTAATGACAAATTTAATGTTGTAGGGTGATTTCATGATATTTTTCATGGTGCTAACATATTGGTTTAGATGATTATCAATTGCTAAAGTGGGATTAAGTGATGATTTCTTTTTATAGCAAGCCTATATAAGTGTTTAGGAGGTGTTTTTGGAAGTGTGAGCTTCTTGAATCCTTGGGAATTATGTTGATATGATGTATAACATGTTTTGAGGGTGTCTACGCACTCACAACAATGGTATAGTGTAGGTACAGGTGGTTCACCATGTTACAAGTGCTCATTGGGAGCAGGTATGCTTGCTTGGAGGTGTGACAAAGTGATTTAGAGATATATGAGCTCATGGAAGCATGCAATCAGGTATATCATGTAATATTAGATATGTTTGGGTCATTTATAGAGGTTTCTTGCTCGTTATTGCAATTATTCAATTGACCCTAGTTGTTACTATGAGGATCTAACATGCAAACATAGGTAAGTCTTAGTGAATGGAGATATTGAACTATGGTGTTATCATTATGATTATTAGAGATGTTAGAAAGATGAGTCACGAGTTCTCTCAAAAAAATTCAGATGCCCATGTTAAGTATTTTGTTAGATATGACTCATTTTGTGGGACAAGGTGAAAAAACGCAAATTCCATCTTAAAGTGAAACTTCAAATGATTGTTGAGAATAGTGTACTATGCATAAGACCTTTTAGATTTCAGAGATGTTTGTAAGGTGAGTTTATAAGGTTTCAAAATAATAATGAGGTTGTTTGATCGTCAGGTTTTTATGAATGAATGTTAAGAAGGTAAAGAGGTCTAAAACCCTATTTAAACCCTAACTAGGAGAAGTTGGTAAAAATTTAAGTTTTTTGACCCAGTTTTGATTGGTTCATCAAAATTGATGATGTTATGTTGTAGAGGACTCCTTAGGACTTCCAGAAATGTATGGTTGAGGTCATGGTGATGAGTGGGCCCCACTTAAAAATAAAATTTTATGGAGAAGAAGGTTTTAGGACAAGATGTTCCAAAGGAGTAGCATGAAAAATTCATGTTTTATGATTATTATAGGTACATGGTGTTTTGAGGTCAAAACAAGTTGACTAGTCAAAGGGCAGTTTTGGGGTCTCAAATAGTAGGGTCTAGTAAAATGGGTATAACTTGAGCTAAAGGTGGAGTTTTGAGATGATTAAAGTTGTGTTGGAAATTATATTCAGATATATTTCCAGTTATATATGGATTTCCTCATGATGAGGTCATATTACATGGTTTCCAGGTCATTCTTTGAGCAAGAATGATTTTGGAAGGTCAGGACAGGATCTATCTTGGTGAAAGTTTAATGTTATTTGAAGCATGATATGGATTTTTTGATGCATCCTATTAACTGTAAAGCAAAGAAGGATTAATGTGGAATCTAATCAATCCATTTGTAGTTATTTAATGTTTTTAGAAATTATTTTATGAGCTAACATTTGCAAACAAAGTTTTTAGAAGGTTTATTTGGTGAAATAAAATGTTGATGTGGTCTTAAGTGAAGGAAGTTTCATGAATTAAAACTTTATTATAAGTGTTCTACAGGTTATTTAATTTCCTCTTATTGGTCACATGATATGGTTTGGTTAAGTAGAATTGATTTTGTGGTATTATGAAGTTTCCAAAGTGTTGAAGGGTGAAAGAAACAACATTTTTTAGAAATACAAAGAGCAATGGGCCTATTAAATGAAATAATTTTATTGTTTGATGTTAATGGTGACCATTTATGATTTTTAAATATTAATTTAAACATGTGTGGTGATTTATGGGTCATTGATAAGGATGTTTTTTAAGTAAGGGCATTTTGTGTCTTTGTGCACATGGGGTTTTGAGCCATTTTTGACACATAAAATGATGGTTTAGGATAGGCCGACCTATTTGGGTCACTTATGGCTGTTATGATTTAAATTTAGAATTTTTATATGATGCATGGGTTGAGCAAAAGGAGGGAATATTTTTATTTTGAATTTGATCCTCGGAGAGGCTATAAAAGTGAAGATATGGGCTTATT
Organism: Taxus wallichiana var. yunnanensis; assembly: GCA_018340775.1. NCBI lineage: Eukaryota > Viridiplantae > Streptophyta > Pinopsida > Cupressales > Taxaceae > Taxus > Taxus wallichiana. The sequence goes on from CM031244.1 coordinate 170,675,857, forward strand.
GTTACTAGCTTTTGAAAAACCCCTTTTATCTTATTTTGAATAACCCTTTTGATGCAAGGAAAAAACATTTGGCCCTATCCCAAAACACATAGAATATCATTATAGGATAGCTTCTGGTTGATTTTTAATGAGGATAATTTTAGCAAGTATAAAGTTGGAGTTGTTTTCTTGAGAGTGAGTTGGAGGAGGGTAAATTTGGGTGCTTGAGTTTAGATGCTATCGTCATAGCATGTTGAGGCTATTTTAAGGTTTACAAGGAGTTTTAAGATCTGATCTTGAACATTGAATACATTCTCATAGTTGTATTTACTCATATGTATTGATGAGACATTGATTGTCTTAAGAGCACTATATTTTATCTTGTGGATCATTGTTGAAGACAATACTCTTTGTGATCTGATTTGAGCATCTATATAAGTGTGTGGATCTGATTTTATTATCAATATATGTATATTTTATATCATATTAAGTTCTTTTAATTTATTCTACTTCATTTAAAATGTGGTATTTTGTTGTTTTGTATATAAGCATGTGTGGTTAGGGTTTGAAGCACACGTGTGTAATAGGTTTTATTGGGAAATTATTCAACCCCCTCATAGTCCTTGTCACCTCCAACAATTGGTATCATAGAAGGCCCTTGGAAGTATCCTAACAAGATAGAGGGATATCTTTGGTGAAAATATGGCACCTCCATCATTGGAGACAATTGAGGGTAACACCTTTGTGATAAGGAGATGGGTAGGTGAGAATGCAGACAAGATTGACAGGTTGGTTGCAGCTCATGAAGAAGTAGTCAAGGTTTTAAGAACTCAACTTGAGGAGGCCCAAGATGAGTTGAAGACCAAGAGAGAAGAATGTATCAAACATGAAGCTGAAAGAGAAGAAATAGTCAATGTTTTAATGAAGCAACTTGAGGAGACACAAGATGAGATGAAGATCAAGAGGAAAGAAATAGATGATTTGAAGAAAGATCTATGAAAATGACAAGAAAAGTACTATATTTTCAATGACGCTTATCAAATCTAAGTAATATGATGTAAAATAAAAAGGCCTATTTTGATAGGGCATTCCTAGGGTTCAATAAGGGCTCATTCAAATTAGGAAATAATGAAGAAGAGTCAATTCAAAGATCAAACGAAAGAAGGAATCGAAGCAAGGATGAAAGTTTAAGGATTCCACCTCCTATAAGATCACATATTAGGCAACCAAGTGCATATAGGTATGGTGTATTTCATTGTAATTATTGCAAATTTGTTTCTTATGGACATAGGGCTAGTTTTTGTAGTCCTAAGGTTGAAAATAAGGATGATGGAAAAGGAAAGGAACATTGTGAAGAGAAGAAGGAAGAAGAATTTCAAGACAAGAAGGAGAAAAATGTAGGTCAAAGATATGGATCTGAATGTTATCATTGCCAAGAAAAGGGATATCATAAAAATATTGCAAAAATGAGCCATCAAACACAAAGAGGTATGTAAGCACATTCAAGGGGTATTACTATGCTTGCAATGGATATGGTCATAGAGCTTATGAGTGAAACAAAAGGAAAGTGGAATTCTTTAGGTATAAAATAGGAAGTTACAAGGTTTTGTAATGCAGGTCAATTGAAGAAAGAGTCACAAAAACCTAAGCCACAAGCTCAAACATACAAAAGGAAGGATGAGACTAGTCAAAGTGCTAAAGAAGACTCCAAGGATGTGACTAAGCTAAAGGAGGGATCTACTAAACCAAATGAGAAATATATAAATGTAAATTCAAGGCTTGGTAGTAAGAATAATTTCTCATTATTGTGATTAGGGGATAGAAGTAGATGCCTTAATCTCAAGGGGAGTGGTGTTTGGTTAATTCTAAGCATGAATGTCTTGTAGATGAATGTTGAAATCAGTCTAATTTGCTCTTAGAAGTTTGTTTTGGTCTCATAATGATGTCTTGATGTGAAGAGTATCTATATGCCTAGTTTTGCAAGTTTTGGGCCTAAGAAAGATGGAAGTTATTCAAGGAAGGATGTAAGTTTATTGATCATCATATTTTTTACATTTTTACATGAATCAGAGGTTGTATGGTTTAGGTCTCTACTGCTACAATGACCTTAAGAAGGCTAAAATAGGGTACAAGAAGAAGATTGATGCCTTTTTTTATCGTCTAGAAGAAGAAGAATGTTATTTTTAAGCCCCTTGCAAGGTGAAGAATATGTTTTTCATGCTGTACAAATGATATTCATATGTTTGAATTTATTTTTCCAGGGGGAGCACGTTGCTTGCATGAAGGAAAAATTAGATTTTTATGCAAAAATCAAGAATTTGAGCTTTTTGAGACCTTTGGTTGATGTTTATAACCAAATAATGAAAATTTGAAGATAACGAAGATGAATAATATGTTGCTACAAGTATGTATTTTTCATTAATGTAAAAAGGGGGAGAAGTTTAGGGTGTTTTTCATCAATGAAAATGGGGAAAATTTTGGCATGTAGGCCTAATAGGTGTTGCCATTGATGAAAAACCACATTAATGAAAGATTTAATCTTTTAGGATGATTTCATGATGTTGTTCATTATGGTGACATACTTGGTTTAGATGATTATCAGCTATTAAAGTGGGTTTATATGATGTGTGCTTGCTCTAACAAGCCTACATACAGTGCCACGAGAGGTGTTATTTGGAAATGTGAGCTTCTTGGATTCTTGGGAAGTATGTTGATATGATGTATAACATGTTTTGAGTGTGTTTGAGAACTCACCTGCGGTGGTATAGTGCAGGTACATGTTTTTCACCATGTTATAGGTGCTCATTGGGGAGGAGACATGCTTGCTTGGAGGTGTGACATAGTGATTTAGAGCTATATGATCTCATGGAAGAATGAAATCAGGAATATCATGTCATATGAGGTATGTTTGGGTCATTTGTAGAGGTTTATTTATCATTTATTACATTTATTCAGTTGTCCCTAGTTGTTACTATGAGGATCTAACATGTAAACATAGGTAAGTCTTAGTGACTGGGGAGACTGAGCTATGTTGATATAATTATGATGATTGGATATGTTATAAGGATGAGTAATAGTCCTATCAAAAACTTTTAGGAGCCCATGTTGAGTATTTTATCAGATATGACTGATTTTGTGAGATAGGGTGAAAGACAAGGAAAATTCCAACTTGAAGTGCAACTTCATATGCTCGTTGTGAATAGTGTGATATACATGAGACATTTTAGATTTCAAGGATGTTTCCAAGGTTATTTTACAAGGTTTCACAAAAATAATGTGGTTTTTTTATTGTCAAGTTTTTATGAACGAATGTTAAGAAGCTAAAGAGGTGTAAAACCCTAGTTAAACCTTAGCTAGGAGCAGTTAGCAGAAAGTGAAGTGTTATGACCCAAATTTTATTGGTTCATAAAAATTTATGATTTTATGTTGTATATGACTCCTCTGGATTTCCATAAATGTATGGTTGAGGTCATGGTGATGAGTGGGCCCCACCTAAAAATAGCAGTTTCTGGAGAAGAAGGTTTTAGGACAAGATGGTCCAAAGGAGTAGCATGAAAAATTCATGTTTAACGATTATTGGAAGATTATATTGATGTTAATGAATTTTCAGAGCAATATATTACAGGTACATTCTTTTTTGACGTCAAAACAGGTTGACTGCTCGAAGGGTAGTTTTGGGGTCTCAAATAGTAGGGTCCTGTAAAATGGGTATAACTTGAGCTAAATGTGGATTTTTAATAGTATTAAAGTTGTTTTGGATACTTGACTCATAGATATTTCCATGATGTATGGTGTTCCTCATGATGAGGTCATACGATAGGGTTTCCAAGTCATTCTTTGAGTAAGAATTTGTTTGGAAGTTCAAGACATGATCTGTTTTGGTGAAAGTTTGATGTTATTTGAAGCATGATATGGATTGGTTGATGCCTAATATTACCTGTAAAGTGAAGAGGGATTAATTTTGAATCCAATTAATCCATTTTTAGGTCTTGAATGTTTTTATAAATGATTTTATGAGCTAAGCTTTGGAAACAATGTTTTTGGCAAGTTGATCTGGTGAAAGAAAATGTTTTTGTGGTTTGAAGTGAACGATGTTTCATGAATTCTAAATTAATTAGAAGTTTTTTAAAATTTATTCCATTTAATTTTATTTTTAAAATGGAATGGTTTTGGTTTAGTAGAATTTATTTGGTTCCATTATGAAGTTTCTAGGGTGCTGAAGGGTGAAGGAAACAACAATTTTGAGAAATATAAAGAGCATTGGGCCCATTAAACAAAATAATTTGATTGGTTGATATTAATTGTGAACATTTATGATGTTTAAATGTTAATTTAAACATGTGTGGTGATTTATGGGTCATGAATAAGGATGTTTTTAAGTAAGGGAATTTTTATCTTTGTGCCCATGGGGTTCTGAACCATTTTGGCACATAAAATGATGGTTTAGGATAGGCCAGCCTACTTGGGTAATTTTTGGCTTTTATGATTTTAATTTAGAATGTTTTATGATGCATGGGTTGATCCAAAGGAAGGAAATTTTTGATTTTTAATTTGATCCTTAGAGAGACTATAAAAGTGAAGATATGGGCTTATTATTACTAGCTTTTGAAAAACCCATTTTATTTTCTTTTGAAGAACCCTTTAGGCCTAGCCCAAAAAAATTAACATCCCATTCTACGATAGTTTCTGGTTGAGTTTTCATGAGGATAATTTGAGAAAATGTAAAGTTATAGCTTTTTCCTTGAGAGTGAGTTGGAGGAGGGAAAATTTGGGTGCTTGAGTTTAGATGTTATATTCATATCATGTTGATGTTATTTTCAAGTTTCTAATGAGTTTTCAGATATAGTATTGAATTTTGAAGAAATTATCATAGTTATATTTCTTCATATGTATTGATGAGACATTGATTGTCTTAAGATCACTTTATTGTATCTTGTGGATCATTATTGAAGACACTACTCTTTGTGATCTGATTTGAGAATCTATATAAGTGTGTGGATATGATTTTATCATCAATATATGTGTGTTTGAGATCATATTATGTTCTTTGCATTGATTTTGCTTCATTGAAAATGTTGCATGCTTTGATGTGTTGTATATTAGCATGTCCGGTTATTCTTTGAAGCAAAAGTGTGTAAAATGTTTTATTGGGGACTGATTCACCCCCATCTCAATCCTTGTCACCTACAACAATAAAAAATTATAGCGTCATCATTACTGATGACACACTCTTATGCTTCCGTTCAAACATGATTGTTGAGGGATTACTACACATGAACACTATAGGACTTACATACTGCATCTACTCACATATTACATATCATAAACCATACATTCTATCTTTCATCTACAACATTTTGACATTCTCACATTTATATATTATACATCATACATATTTAGCATTATATCATCTTACATACTACATTACTAGCCTATTTACATTCATTACATGCCGCTTTATACATTACACTTTACACATTCTACACATCTTACATTACATTTTACACCTCTCATATTTATACATTCTACTCATCGCATGGTCATATTTCATCATTACATTGTCATCTATGCAGTGCATTCACTACCCTATGACCCAATTTAGTTCCTTGGTCCATACTCAATAGCCGAGGGTTTACAAATCAAATGGAACTTACACTCATCACATAGTTACTATTCAAACTTTCATCATGCCATATTTCTATCCTAGTGACATATGCTTTAGGATAAATCATCACATATTCTATCATTTTGTACTGGTATACACCTTAGGTTACATCACCACTCCCTCTTTTCATCTTCTAGTGATATATACTTAAGGATAAATTATCACTCATCCATTCATCTTATAGTGATACATGCTTAGGATAAATAATCACTTATATGTTCAATATGGTTGTGATATATGCTTTGGATATAGGGTTCAATAACATATGATTTCTAGGTCGTATCTCATTAATACACATACACATCGATCACAACATGTTAGACACACAACACACTTCGACCATTTCCCGATGATGCACTCTCATTTACGATTCATTCTTGATTGCTGAGGGGGAAAACCAAATGAACCTCATTGCATAAATATTCATTCACTCAGGGGCACACAGATCCTATCACTACATTTTGCATTCCATTCCATCCATCCACAACATACTACATATTATGGTTTCTCTTACTCTTGCTTACTTTTTCTTGTTCTGACCACTTTATTACACATGCTCATTATCTTACTTGTATGTAATTTATCTATATAATTTGCACATACATGTTCACACATTTTATATTTGTGATCACGATACAAGTGTCTTACGTATAACATGTATGCTCGCCTTCTACCCTTCCTACACTAGTCACTTTGGGTGCATCCAAATTCATCTCTTTTAGGTATTATTGTTTCATTTTGTACTTAGAACTTACATTACTTAGCTAAACATGCTTTTAACATACTAGTCATCTTTCTAACATGATCACGGGTGCTTCATGTGTAGCATTTGTTACGTAGGAATATTTGCTTCCATACTTGTTTGTTACATTGTTTGTATTTGTTTTCTTCTTGTATCAAGGATTTTCACTATGTTGGTGTGCACACTTATTTTTGTTTGCGGCCATAATGGCATTATATGTCTTTCAACATCATGAGTGATGTCCCATGTTTTCCACCCACTTTTTGTGGCTTCCTTATCTTCTTGCATGTTTACACTACTTTGTTTGGTAGCTTATACATTTTTTGCATAGATTATTCACTATTTTATATATACATACTTATTCATACCAACTCTTGTCTTTGGCTAGCCATCCTTGTTTGTGTGTGCCTTGGTTTCTACCAAGCACATTCCCTTCCCCATGCAGGGTAGAGTGGTAGAGTACATGTGGCTGGTCCTCTTTTGGCGGTACATTATCCTATTAGTGACGTCGCATGTGCCCCCAAAGAGGGGGCATCATTTAGGGTTTTATAGTCTACACAACGTGTTTACACCAATTTAGTTTAGTGCACTTTCTACCCTTGGCATTGTGGGTTTACATACATCAAGTGAGTTTATACTAGTATATGAAATACATACATAACATATTTTACAGGACATGGAGTCCTTAGAATGCGGGAATCGATTACGGGCTTGGAGGTTACAGTGGTTGTACCTCCCTACACTACTTTGGCTAGTGGCATTGAATCGCCCACAAAACTAGGATAGTACAAATATCTCTTCACACACAGTTTATGGAAACAATTAAAGGTTGAAGGATATAGAGAATTTCCTCCCTACACTTCTCTAGCCTATGGCATCATATTGCCAAAAACCCCAGTGCAGTACTGGGATATCCTTCTAAACTCTTTCTCTCGACATGGATTAGGTGAACATGTTCCATTTACACTTTTTCATTTTTCATACTTTACCTTTATATGCATCTTTTACATTGCATTTTTACACACATATACATATTTATTTGACTACTTGATCATTTTATCCTTACAGGTTTGGTTGTATGAGAAACAAGAACTCAAATGAAAAAAAAACAATGGCATCAATAACACTTCACAACAACAAAAACTATACTAACCATACAAGTACATCACACACATTATTAAAAATACATGTATTTATACCCTATGGTCACTCTCATCACTTTTTGCACATTTTCATCTTTAGTTTCCACACTCCATCATATTTTTGTCATTTCACGCTTTGTCTAGTCCTTTAACGCATTTTCTACTACAATCTTCATGAACATCGTGTACGTATCTCTATCTAGTTTATGTTATCAAGCTTTTTCTCACCAACATAAAGTGGGAGAAAATGTAGACACAAAATCATGCACTTTAGACATGCCCATTTAGTTTTTATCATATTCCATTATTTTAGCCTTAAATGGGGCACCTAGGCTGGTATTAGGGAGCCTATGGTGCCTTGGTCCCACCATGGGTGCCCCACTCCTTTTTAACTTTCCCTCCACTTTTTGGGCTCTTTCTAGCCATTTGAGATCTTTATCTTCTTGGTGGTTGGCCATTTCAAGTTTAATTATGAAATTAGATCAAGAGAAACCTATAAATATAAAGTTATGAGACCATAATGAGGGACTAAACACTAGTCACTCCTATCATCCATCTAGAGTTGCATTCATCTATTACATTAGAGTTAACTTGCACCCATATAGCTCCATCACAAGGCATGTAGTCATTTTTATACCCTTAGACCAATAGACTAATTCCATAGGTCTTTGGCCTATCACCCAAGAGTAGGCATTGAGAGCTCACCGAGGCACACGCGAGTTCCGAGCCTCTCTTTATGTGTGTCTTATGAGAATGCATCATCTTATGATAGATATTCAAATGGAAATGAATAGAAAATAACCATGCATCATTCTGAGAACCTAGGATGAGTTGTTATCTCATTGCATCCAGAAAAGAGAAATAACAAGAAACATATATAACTGATTCATTCATAAAGGAAATGCATAAGGATTATACTCCGAATATGTAAATGATTTATAACAGAGCCTTATATTCATATTAACATGTTCAATAACCACATTACAATCCTTTAAAGTCATAACAGACCCTCATATAATAACGCAGAGCCAAGTCATGCATCATAACTATACTATGTTCATCATATTATAAATAAGAATGTAGACCCATCCCTCTAGGTGTGCCATCACTCCTAAATTTTCCTAATCCCAACCCATAGAATCTTCCATGAGATCTATGTAGATCTTCACCTATTTCTAGCGCACTACTCTCTCTCAAGATGACTCCATGTATATATCTCCCTACTCTTCACACTCTCTAGTCTAGTCCCCCTTTTTTCTCTCTGCACACCTCAATATATAGCTTTCCTTCCTTCACCGCCATGCCTTCTGAGGTAACAGATTGGCTGCCAAGTGTCTAAGTGGTCCTCCAATGGATCATGCCTCCTTTGATCCGAGCTCTCCACTATGTGTAATGATGTTCTTCTGGAACCTTCCATTGCATACATAGAATATTCTCTTTTGATCCCATAGTCGCAGGCTGGCACCTTATCCACTCCACATGCTAGAAGGGTCACGATTTTCTCGTGTGTTTCCTAGGATGCCAAATATGGATAAGTCCAAAACCTGTCATACTTTACGCACACGTGTCATGTGTTCTCAGTAAAACCATGTTAGAACCCTTCCCTACACACCTTTACCCCTAGTGCCCTTCTTCAAATAGGTCCAACATGCCAACACACCTTCTTATACTTGGCCAAACTATGGGGCCCAACAAGGCATAAGGGTAGGTCATTTGCATCACACATAAAATAGGAGAGGATTATATTCTATGCATACAAACATTCTATTACATTTTCTACGTCTATTTATTTCTCGTTACTTCACAAAGTGTGACTGACACAAGAGCACCTAGGGCACATTATGCACACACTCACCAGAACTACATTTGGGTCTGAAATGTAGTGCAACGCTCAGTTAGTAAGCCCACTGTTGTGGCAAATGAGGTCAATCTAACCCATTCATTTACATTCTTCATTATTTAGGGTTTTGATACTCCTTGGTCTTTTCATCATTTTGGAATATCAGTGACATCTAGAGCAGTGCAACAAAGTTAATGCTATAGACAATGAGGGTTTTAGACAATCGCCAAACCTATGGAGATCAATTTCATAGGTTTTACATAGACTAGGGAACCCATTTTATAGAATAGAGCACTCGTATGCACCTCAGTCCCTCTCTAGGCACTCTATTCTAGCCAAATACTCTAGATCCATTCTTTTTGGAGCTCCTACACAGTCATTCCTGCTTCTAGATTTTCTAGTCACCTCTGTGACATAGTCCCACGAGCATATTATATTCCTCGAGTTCTTTCGTCTTCTCTCTTGCACATTAGGGTTTTTATTTCCATTATTTTGAGTTCTTGGGTCATCTTTACGTTTATTTCAAACATCTATTTACGTTATTTACAATTGTTCATATCTTAGATTAACTATAGTCCTTAAATTACATTTTTAGGTACTAAACTAGAAATTCCCATAAATCGCTAGTGATCCCTATCACTTTATCATTTTAATCATATTTATCATATCTTCCATCAAATATAAATTTTTTCTTCCTAACCTACCTATTTTGAAGTTATGGCTCTTTTGTAGATGATTGTACTAGGTCAGGCACATCTAATTACAAGCATATATGACCTTCCCATCATCCAACATCCCTTCAAATGGGATAAATTCCACACCATACATGAACTCATCCTTTATGTCATTGCCTTAATACCATATGTTTAATATATTGAAGATCAACTCAAAGTCATACAAAAATAATTGGATGTTGAAAAACAAGCTTGGTTTGGCTACGCCAAGAATTTTGAGATCAACCCTTGCTTGGGCCCCCTATCATGAAGATTAGGATCTATTTATCCCTCTATAATTGTGTTCATTCCTTCATTGTCAATTTACATTCATATCATTATCACTTAATTGTAAAATTATTTTAAACCCTTCGAGGAATCCCATTAGTTCCTTGGATCATCCTTTGCTAAGCAACTTGTCATATCTTTGTCTAATATCCATTTATTGGCATGTTTACTGCATAGGTGTTATCATTGATGAAAAACCTCATTAATGACAAATTGGATGATGTATTAGTGTCAAATTATGCTCAAATTTATGAATATTTGGAGATTTAGGTATGTTCATGGTTGTACATGTTGATTTATTGAGGATTGCTTGTTCGCAAGCCTATTTAGGTATCCTAGCTTACCTAAGTGATAGTGCATGGTTGTATGAGATTATTTGTGACTTGAGAAACATGTTATAATAATGGAGAGAATATTTTGAGATTTCTCGGGCACTCTATGATCTTTAGGGTATAGATATAGGTTAGTGATTATATTTTGGAGCTCATTTGGACCAGGTATGGCTATTAGTTAGCATGAGATTGGGTTGTGGAGATATAAGAGCTCATGGATGGATGTTTTTAGTTGTATTATGATGTACCAGGTATTTTTGTAAATTTTAAAGTTTTTCATGATGAGTTATAGTGTTATTTTAGTTGAACTTAGCCTTTACAATCTGCAAAACCTTAAGGGATATCTAAGGAAATGAGATAGGATAGAGAGATGGAGAGATATATTATCTATTATTATGATTGGATATGTTATTAGTGTATAATTATGTTTTTGGAAAACCTTTAGGTTTCCATGATGATAATTTTACAAGCTATGTCAATTTTGGTGAAACAGGGTCAAGAAGAAGAGGATTTCAAGCTCAAATTGGACCTTTTGATGCTCACCTTGAATTTTGTGCTTTACATGGGACATTTTGTCTTTCAACAATTTTTATATATTTAGTTTATAAGGTTTTATAAAAAAATAATGAGGGCTATTCATTGTCAGGTTTTTATGAATGAACGTTAAGAAGGTAAACAATTTGTTATGCTTTTGAAACCCTAGCTTAAAAGTGGTTTGAGATATTTAACTCTTGAGTGTATATTTTTATTGATAATTCCTTGATTATTATTTTAAAATGTAGAGGAATCCTCCATATTTCTATAAAGGTATGTTATAGGTTGTGGTGATGAGTGTACCCCACTCAAACATGTCAGTTTCTAAAGAATTTTAGTTTGGGACAAGGTTGTCAAAAGGAGTTGAAAATTAAATGACCATTGAGTTATTTATGTGTGTTTTTAGTGATTTCCAAAGAGGTTTTAGGTAATTTTCATTCTTTTAAATGGTTAAGTATACTTCATTGAGGTTGACTAGTCAAAGGGTAGTTTTGGGGCAGTCAGAAGTAGTCTTTAGTAAAATGGACATTGCAAGAGCCACAGAAGGTGTTAGGAGGCAACTTGAGTTGTGTTGGAAATATAATTCAGATATATTTCTTTTTATATAATTTTTTATTCATGGTGATGATTTTTTATATGATTTCTAGGTTAATTTGTGGACAAGAAATTTTTGAAGATTTAGGACAAAACTGCTTTGGATGAAAGATTGAGTTGGTTGTATGAAATGGATTGGTTGATGCTTGATATAAATTTTTGTGTGAAGAGGTATTTATTTTTCATCCAATTAATCCATTTTAGGAATTTCATGTTGTAGGTAAGGTAAAAATCAGTTGGATTTTGAAAATAGAGTTTTGTGCTACATGATTTTTCGAAGTAAAAAGTTGTTGTAGTTTAAACCAAAGTGGATGTTTCATGGGATCTAAAAATTTTAAGAGTACTATAAATGTTTTTAAATTTACATATATTTCTCACATTACATATTTTATGTGTTCTTGAGTGACCTTGAGGTCAAAAGATGAAGACAAGGTCTTTGGAAATAGGTATTTGGTGAAGGCGGTGAGCTAGTGGGGCCATTAAAAGAAATAATTTGATTGGTTCATGATAATTGATACCATTTCTGATGTTTAAATTTTATTTTAAACATCTGTAGTTAATTTTATAGGATGAATAAAAATATTTTTGATATTAGGATATTTTTGTCATTTAAATGCATGGGTTTTGAGGATTTTGGCATGGAAGAATGGATTTAACTAGCCGACCCATATGGTTCACTTGTAGATTTTATGGAAAATATATGGGATTTTTTAAATATGTATTATTCGTGTAATAGGAGGGAATTTTTTGAGTTTTAATTTGAATTAAGAAGGAGCTTATAAAATCATAGTTTTGGGTGCTTTTGTGAGCTAGTTGTGTGTGTGCAAGAAGTGTGACCTAGGTGTGGTTGATTTGTAGGTGTGTGATCATGATTTGAGATATGATAAAGTGTGTGATATGTTTAGGATTTTCTGTAAGCATGTGTGTAAGGGTTTTATGCATTTAGAATTGAATAAGGTGTTAGTTTGTACAAGTTTGAAGACCCGGGGCTTAAGCGAGGGTTTGAAGGTGTATGGAGCTAAATATTATGATCACCATCAATCGAGTTATTATAACATATAATCAGTTATATTGTCATAAAAATCTTGTGTGATGTGTCATATTCATGTAAGTATCTTGTTGTGTGTAATATAAACAAGGTTTTAATGGTTGGTGCTCCTTGTGGGGTTGGTGCCTCACTAAAGAAATATCTTGTGATGTGTAATATTCACTTGAGTCTTTGTTGTGTGTAATATCAGAAAAAAAAATCAGTGGGTTTTATTCCCCTTAAGGGTTTCCCACTTATATCTTGTGTCTTGTGTTGATTTTCTTGCTCATGGTTTATAACATGTATGGTATTTGATTATGTGCACACATTAATGGATGGTTAAGTGGTTATGTGTTTTGAATAAGCAATCTGAAATCTGATTTGATTTTTTGTAAGGACTGATTCACCCCCCTCTCAGTCCATTGTTCTTCTAACAATTGGTATCAGAGAAGGTCCTTTAGGATAATTTTTACCACTTTAAAGGAGATCCTTGAAGCACAAAAATGGTGAGTGGTTCAGTTATTGGCAAGGCACCATTGTTTGATGGATCAAACTATGCCTTTTGGAGTCTGAGGATGAAGACCTTTATTATGTCTCAAGTGTTTTATGTTTGGAAAATCATGGTATATGTTTACACTTATACTTCTACTCCACCTACTAGTGATGCAAACAAGAAGGAATATCAAAAATTATAAGGCATTTAATGATATTATACATGGTATTAGAGAATATGTGTTGGGAAAGGTAATGCGTTGAAAGTCAGAAAAAGAGGCATGGGAAAAAAATCAAGAATTGTATGAAGGTGACTCAAATGTAAGGATTACTAAGCTTAAAGATTTTAGAAATAAAGTTGAGTCTCTTAAGATGAATGATGTAGAATCCATTTCTTTAAATCTACTTAGAGTTGATAAGGTTGTCAATAACATGAAAGGGTTAAGAGAAGATGTGAAATAAGAAGTAGTTGTTCATAAGTTTTTGAGATCTCTAACTCCTATATATGATTCAAAAGTTTCTACCATAAAAGAAGCTAATGATTTGACTCAGCTGAAGATGGATGAGTTACATGGGACTTTGACTGCTTATGAGATGAGGATTGTTGACTCTAAACCAGCTAAGAAAGAGGTTTCTTTCAAATTTGACATTAAGACTAAATGCAAGAAGGCGAAGGATATTGGTGTTACTATTGAAATTGAAGATGAAGATCTCTTTGCTATGATGGATATGAGATTGAAGCATGGATCTGGTAATTAAAAAGTTAAGATTCCTTATAAATTCTTCAAATGTGGTAAGGTATTACATTTTGTTGTTAATTTTCCTCATAAGCACAAGAAGGAAGATCACAATGAACATGATTATGCTAGTTATCATGATAACAAGTTTAACAAGCATGATAAGAGAAAGAAAATATTTAGGAATTTTGACTATAAGAAGAAGGAAAAAAGGATTTTTATACAAAGGAAGATGATTACTTGTCTGATGCTAGTAGTGGTGTTTCAGATTCTAAGTCTGAATCTGATTATGAAGATATTAGAAATGAGGCATTGTTTATGACTAAAAAAGGGTATGAGGTCTTCTAGTGATGGATCCTCTTTGTTAGGATATTTTATATCAGGTTATTGTAGTTATTCTGATGAAGATGAAGTGGAGGAAAAATATGATCTTGAAGGAATTCAAAGAGAACTAAAGCATATTGAAAAAGAGAACAAGAAGCTGAGTTTTTAGGTCAAGGAATATGAAAATAAAATTCACAAGCTAGAAGATAAGTACAAGGCTGAGTCAAGCAAGAAAAATGAGTCAATCAGATTGTTAGAAGAAAAGGTAAATTATCTTGTTTCAAGTTTGCAAGATAAATAAAGTGTGTGTTCAAAATTTGAAGAAGATATAGAGTTCTTAAGGGATGAGATACTAGAGGTTAGCAAGAAGACTATGTCCTTTCAGAAGTTTGAGAAAAGTGCAAATGATCTAGATGATCTACTTGGAAAACAAAGATCAGTAGGTGATAGAATTGGTTTGGGTTTCAAAGAGGAATCTAAAGGAAAGGAAGTGAATCAGAAAAACATGATTTCAAGAAAAGAGGAAGGTGAACATAGCATTAAGGAAGATAAGAAGAAGGTGAATCTAAAGGACAATGAAAAATCAAGGCCAATTAGGCAACCTAATGCCTCAAGGTATGAAATAAATTTCAATGGATATTGTTATACTTGTAATGCATTTTTTCATAGGGAAAGAGAGTGTAGAAGGTATTCTATATATACTCATCCATGGAGATACAATAGGAGTTAGTTTTCTAAGAGTGTGGTGTGCTATAATTGCAAAGAACAAGGTCATGTTACTAGATTTTTCTTATATAATCCACCTAGTCAAGATGAAGGCTACAAGAGGAAGAATTCGGTAGTATGTTACAACTGTAATGAGGTTGGTCATGTGGAAAGGGTTTTCTTCCATGGCTAATAAAGAAAAAATCACAAGGCTCAAGGTCCTATAATACAAGGAAGTATCTTTCAAAGGCCCAAAATGCATAACAATAGTCAAGGAAGAGTGTGGGAACAAAGAAGAGATCATGGTGTTTCATCAAATGTTGGTGATGATGGAAGGGAAGGTATAAGTCAGAGATCATATCAGAAGATAGCTAATGAAGGATTCTTTCAGGAGTCCAAGAGGGCTTGAGAAATCTTCAAGACTTTATTTTAGGTCATCATGGTGCTCATATGCCTATATTATGCTTCTTAGAGGTATATTATTCCATATGAAGCATAAGAGTGAGGAGGAGATGTCTTGGTTAGTGTATGAATCTCCTCATTGATGATAAGGTATGTCATTTCATTTTCTTGTGCATGGTTATGTGGGTTATATATGGTTGATTCAGTTGTTGTTGTATATGTCATGGCCCTTGTGTTTCAAGTGTGGTTTGTCTGTGTTCACAAGTGTTTGTTTACATCATCATGGAGTGCTGATAGTATGATTTGTCTTAGAGAGTGTAAGGGTCTTAATGATGTATCTAAGAGGTTTTTTATATCATGATACTCATGTGAAAAGTCTTCTATGATCGAGTCGAGTAGTTAGTCTTGATTGAATATGTGATCCGAGATGTTTCATGGTGAAAAGTTTGAGTCAATTGATGTGTCATAAGGTTTTCATGAGGTGTAAGGGCACAAAAAAATAATGTCAAGGTTCACATGCTGATTGAAGCTATGTATTGGTCCCAAAAGGCAAGTCTTTGGGTGTGTAAGTATCTCAAAGTCGCAAGGTTATTCATTGATGTGTCTCTGTTATTTAAAGGTGTGTTAATTCAAATGGTCCAAGTCATTGACTCTTGTGGTGTGTTCTTCATGACATAAATTTTAAGTTTTTATATAAATATGGTAAGAATCATCAAATGATGACTTGATCAGCTCATTACTTCCAAATTAGACCGTGGAAGTGATATGGTCATCACAGTACATTCATGAGAAAATTGAAGTGAATTGAGGTATGTAGTTGGTGTTTATTGTTTACATTCATGATAAAGGGTTCTTAGAACCATAATTAGTGTTATTTTAATGATGAAAGTCAAGTATAAGATAGTAACAAATAGATATATGTGCATTCAATGCTTTCTTAGTCCTAACTAGTTTTGTGAATATTTAGAGAAGCGACACAAGAGGAAAATTGGATTGGAAGGTGAAGATGGTGGAATATAAAGCTAAAATTTTGTACAAATTGTCTAAGATGGGCGTAATTCAATATTCAAGTTATTTTAGTCTCAAAATATGGCTATAACTATGGGAATATTTGACAATACAGTGAAATTGAATATGAGAATCTGAAGACATAATTGTCAAAAGGAGCTAGGTGCAAAATGGGTATGTTGTTATTAAGTACATGATTCGAGACTTATGAAGAAAGCAATAAGGTCTAATGGGTATCCAAAATTGGTATGATTATTATATGAAATTTAATGATTTGGAAAGTAGATGTGTGTTTCAATATTTCAAGGGCTAGTAGGCGGTATGAGTGTAAATTGATAGTGAAAATAAGGTAAAATGATTTTTTGTTGATTCTCAAAGTTTTTCTATGACATGTATGAATGAATGAAACATATGAATGTATTATAGATGGTGTAACATGGAAAAAATAGGTTGTGCCTTGATATTATGTAATCTTGATATTCTCTAGATAAAGTGCATTGACTTGTTGTAGGTCTACAAACCATAATTTTTATGTGTTTCAAATCTTTTCAAATGAATTTGCATGAGTGTAATGGAGTTATGTATATATTTGGACCAGACATTTGCAAGTATTACACAACAATTACGAATAATATTCAATATGCTCTAATATCCTTCACACAATACAATAGCCTAATATATAGGCAATAGTTTCCCTAAAATATAGGAAACTGACTATCTCATGAACCATATTTGTAAGGTGAATAGAAACTACCTCACAAACAATATAATGCTAATATTATATTATTGTTATTAAGGTGTTTATAACAACTCATAATAATAATAATAATAATAATAATAATAATTACACAAATATACTAACTTAATTAATGCTTACACACAAATAATGGTGCACTAATAAATATATTTCCTAACATTCCCCCCTTAGTGTGAACATGGGGAAAACTTGCCTTTGTACTTGAACCTACTCATGATCTGGTGATTTTCACAGGATGATCACAAACCTCAACGATTGTTTTGTAAACGGTTGACCAAAAAATGACAGTGGTGGTTTTGCAATCAGTTTACCACAAACCAAAAAGTGATGGTTTTACGAATGGATTACCAACAACCAAGAATGATGGTTATACTATTGGTTTACCACAAACCACAAATGAAGGTTTTCAAGTGGTTTACCTACAACCACATCATTATATGCTAGGTAATATTCTCATCTCTCATCACATCTCACTACAGGAATAACATAGGAAATTTTATAGAAATCTCTGCTCGTACATACATAGAAAAACTGACATAATGGAAATGGAACATTAGATCATGTTCCCCCTCAATGTGAAATTTCCACTTATTGAAAAAAAAAGATCACTTGCAAACTGAAGAAAACACACAACTAAAAAAATGCCACCAAATTTGATATGCGACCTCGCGTTGGTGGATCGACAAGAGGTCACTGAATGACCTCCAACCTCCGTTTGCCTCCATCCTCTAGTTTCATGCTCGTAAAATAAGTCTTTAGAGCCATTGTCTTCATGTACTTGTTCTTCTTGATTCTCTTATCCTTCTTGATAATGAAATTGGCCTCAATTCCTTTGAATTTTCTACTAAGTATATCTTGAGCTTGAGATCTTCAAAATGAAGTTATATGTCCCTTTTTCTTACGGTAGAGACATTCTCTTTCCTCGTTATATTTAGAAAAAAATTACTTTATTTTTACATACATTGTTGTTTCTTCTTCTATATCTTCTTTAGTCCATATTTCTTGACTAAGAGAGATGATATCATATCTTCCAATGAGTTTGAAGGCATCGACCAAGTGTGAAGACAACATTACTGTATTTTGGGAGGAAAACTATTCAATAGAATAGATTTTTCATCTTCATCATCAAGCTGGAGCTTTTACTTTTTCCATTCTGTCAGAGGAGAGACCGTAAATCATTAATATGACTAAACATTGTAGCTCCTTCACCAATTTTCAACTTGAACAATTGTAATTTAAGAGAAAATTTTGCGTTCACTGCTTTAGCACCAAAGGTTTTGTTCAATTTTTCCCACATTTCATGAGATGATTTCTCGAGATCAACATAGTGTAGTTCAGTATCTGAGAGAGCAAGATCAATAATGGCTTTGGCTTTATCATCTCTCATTTCCCATTCTGCCAATTTGGTTGGATCTGTAGGTGTTGGTTCTTTTCCATCTACTATCCTCCAAAGATTTTTATTCATTAACTGCATCTGGATCTTCACTTTCCAAGTATGAAAGTTGAGCCCATTGAATTTTTCTAGTGGAACTTCCATTGTGAGATGGAGACAAAGATGAAAAAATAACATTTTTATGACACAACTTTGACAACTTAACTATTGATGATTTTTGACGTTTGTCTTAGGATTTCGGCTTCACCAAAAACTACGTCCATTACAATAAGGGGAAATTTTGACTTTAAGGACTAAATAACATAAATGAATTTTTACATGTGACTAAGGAAGACAATACAATGATGCTAGAATGAAACTCATATAACATGGAATTAAATGATATTATAATCGATAGAATAATTTGACTCAAAATCAATAAAATAATTAAAAAGTAATATAAGATTACTTTTTTTTCATAGTTACATGACACAAATTTGACTAAATAAAATGGACACTTATGTGAATGACAATAACAACAAAACTAATGACAATAGGCACTATTTTTCTTTGGATGGCTATCTAAACCATTAATATGTTAAAAACCTATACCCATAATAGACTTAAAAACAAGTTACTACATAAAACAATGGATAAAATCTGAACCGACTACTATATAAAAAAATGAAAAATGACCATCATGGTTGTGACATTCTAAAGGTAATGATAAAAATATATTCAATGACCTGGATGCAGAGGATTTCTTTTCTAACTGGCTAGGGAAAGAGAAGAAAATGGGCATAGCCGGATCGAGTGATGCACATGCATGTGGACAAATTGCAAGTTTCAACTACCCAAGACTACAATACACAAGTCGTGGTCTCCAAAATAATGAGGTGCGTCTATACCTAGAAGAGCTTTGAATATTAGATAATACAACAGAGGCACTCAGTCTTAATGGGCCACACGGTGGTATGCAATCGAAGAGACTGGATAGCTATGAAGAATGACATTACACTAACATAGCAGTGCGAGAATGAAGCACTAATCCATTGCAAGTGGCACACCATACACAAGGTCGAGCATGTTGTTTTCGTGGAGAAAATATTTCTTCCGAGAAAACCAAAATCACGTAGTTCACTCTCAATGAAAATTATTTGATCAATCAAATGTCAAAAATGAATGAACTTGGAAAAGTTTTACTCCTTTGTGGGATACACGATTTGTATCTTGGAATATTTCAACCGTGTCAACCTGAATCTGATGTTTAAATCAATCTATCAACATTTCCAATAGCTTTCTTTGAAACCTGAGTTAAGCGTATCTAAATTTGGGGATAAATAATAGACACCATTCATCGAACAACAATCACTATCTACTTTTCCCAATGATTCATAGTGATAAGAAAAATCATAGATCTGTAGAAAAATACTCTCATGATAAATGGAAATGGATGCTCTCTTCATAGGTTCATACTTCGGTCTGATACCAAATATATATTTGGATCAGACTGCAAGTATTACACAACAATTACGAATAATATTCAATATGCTCTAATATCCTTCAAAAAATACATTATCCTAATATATAGGCAGTAGTTTCCTAAAATATGGTAAACTGACTATCTCGTGAACCATATTTGTAAGGTGAGTAGAAACCACCTCACAAACATTATAATATTAATATTATATTATTTTTATTAAGTTGTTTATAACAACTCATAATAACAATAATAATAATTACACAAATATACTAACTTAATTAATGATTACACACAAATAATGGAGCACTAATAAATAGATTTACCAACATTATGAATATGTTATGAGAAAGAGTACATTGGTCTACATGATTTATATCATTCTAATGTGCAAATCCAAGTAGGATAAGGTATGTAATACTCCATGACTGTGTTGAAGAAAAGGTGATGAAGGCTACAAGTGCATTCTTTTCTTCATGTAATATTCTTGATAGTGTTGAAGAATTAATGATCATGACTATACAATAGTGACATTATCATTTGGATTTTGAGTTGGAAAAGATAATTATTTGTATATGCTAACTAAGGATAGTGGAATCTGGTCTCTGTGATCTTAGAAGTTTGCAAATGTGCTTTTACATGTATGAAATTTTGGATAACGATATTTTTAAATTGTAATGGATTCATGAGGTAGGTTTAGCCATGAGTGAAGGTATAACAAGTGTTCTATCTGAGTAAATAATTTTATTTCAGTTTTGATATGATTGTGTACACAATATGCTCGAGAGATCAGCTTTGAGCATCTAAAGATGTGGGGTATGCTTTTGGGAGAGAGTATGTTGTATCTATAGGTATAAAGTATATGAAGATGTTTTTGTGCTTGTCTAGTTGATCTAGAAGTAATATCATAAGTATGAAAGGGTGTTTAATTACTCAAAGACTATTATTATGAAGGTACAATGTGCTTAAGGCTTGGTGTCAAGTTTCTACGGGCATATAAGTCATGCTTGAGTATGGAAAAGTCATCCTTGAAGGTTATTATGTGTATTAAGTTATTTTTAAGGCTAGGTAATTCATTTTTCTATTGGAGATGTTCTTGATTTAGTTTATTAGTCATGTATTTGATCAAAGAGATGGATTCTAGGCCTTATATTGGTATGATATAATGATTTTGTGGTATAAAATGGAGCTATAGGCGAGTGTAGATGTTTCAATAGGTATGATGTGCTCATTCAAAGTTTATCCATGATATTTGAGTTCTCTTATCTCAAGATGGTTATAATTAAGCTCAAGAATTATCAATAAAAGGGTAAACTCAAATTACTTGAAAGATCTCATTTAGTCAATAAAAAGTGCTACAATACTAAGAGAAAGGAAGCTATATGTGCATATAGTATGCATGGTCCTATAATGATAGGGGAGCATGAATGTATGATTTTAGAAGGTGGAATTAGTATTATTAAGGCTTTAAGGGTATGTGGTAGTTGTTTCTCATCATGGGTAATTATCTTCAAAGTAAAAATGCTTTATCTCAGTCAAATATGACTTCCGAATACCAAAGAGGAGTCTTAGGGCGTACTGCAAAAAGGACGAGTCATGTTCTTGACTAGTTATCAAGGTTAGATGCTTGAATTTTTGTTTTTATCCTAGATATGGTGGTATTAATCTCAGGGGAGTGGTATTATATCTTGTCATGGTGTGAATGGTACTTGAGGTCTTGACAAAAATTTCTTAAAACTACTAACGAGCTTGAACATGGATCTCAGTTCTAGGGTGATATAAGGAGCAAGATTTCATTATGTCAAGTCAATATGTGTGCTTTGAAAAGTTATCTAGACTCAATAATGAAGGTATGGTGGAAATTTTTCTCTTTTGCATCATTTTTGGCATGTCTTTGAGATGGAAATTTTAGGTACATGTATCCGGTATAGTGACATTTCTTTGGTAGCAAAAATAAAGTTTAAAGGTGAAATGTCTAGTTGTGCATTCCTAGAAGGTAGATGATGATATATCATCTCAAAGAATGGTAATATGATGCTTTCTTCATGATTTATTGACATATTCATATTATTTATATGTTATTCCTAGGGGGAGCTTAGTGTCTACATGCTTGAAAAGAGGCTAAAATCAGTTTTGAGTGAAATTTTAAGATTTTGAGCTTATTTGAGACCTTTGGTTGATGTTTCTAACCAAAGCATGACTCTATGAAGATGATAAATATGAAGAAATTGTTCATACTAGTATGAATTTTTCATTAATGTAAAAAGGGGAGAAGTACATGTGGTTTCCCATCAATGACAAAATGGGAGATTGTTGGCATCTTTGCTTTGCATATGCGTTGTCATTGATTCAAAACATCATTAATGAAAAAGTGTATAATGGATTAGAGTCAAATGATGCTCATAGTGATGATGAAATGGAGATTTAGTTATGTTCATGGTTACACATATTGATTCGGTGAGGATTGTTTATTCTAGCAAGCGTATTGATGTATCTTAGCTTTCCTAAGTGATAGTACATTATTGTATGGTATTCTTGGTGAATTGAGAAGAATGTCAACATAATTGAGAGAATGTTTTAAGAGTTCTTTGGCACTCATATGAGCTTTAGGATGTAGATATAGGTTGGTGACTATGTTTTAGGCGCTCATTTGGACCAAGTATGGTTGTTAGATAGCATGATATTGAGTTATGGAGTTATATGAGATCATGGATGCATGCATTAAGTTGTATCATGATGTACCAGGTATGTTACAACATTTTAAAGTGTTTTCATGATGAGTTATAGTGTTCTTTCAGTTGACCTTAGTCTTTAGAGTACAAAACCCCGAGGGTAGCTAAGAAAATGAGATATTCCAAATATATAGAGAGATATATGAGATATGATGATGATTTGATATGTTAATAGGGTGTATCATGATGCTGTGGGAAAACTTTTAGGTTGTCATGCTGATAATTTTGTAAGTTATGTCGAGTTTTGGTTAAACAGGGTCAAGAAGAAGAGCATTTACAGCTCAAATTAGACCTTCTGATGCCCACCCTAAATTGTGTGATTTTCATGGGACCTTATGTATTTCAAAGATTTTTATATATTGATTTTATAATGTTTCAAAAAAATAGTGAGACTAGTTCACTGTCAGTTTTTATGAACAAATGTTAAGAAGGTAAACAACTTAATATGAGTTTGAAACCCTAGATTGAAAGGGGTTTGAGAGATTTTATTCCTAAGTGGATAGTTTTAATTTCTATTTCCTATATGATGATTTAAAAATTTATATGAATCCTCCATATTTCCATAAATTTATGGTATATGTTGTGGTGATGAGTGGACCCCACTCAAACAGGTCATTTTCTGAAGAAGTTTTGTTTGGGACAAGGTTGTCCAAAGGAGTTGCAAATTAAATGAGAATTTTGTGATGTATGTAATTTTTTGTTGATGTAAAAATATGTTTCGGTCATGTTCATTCTAATAAATGGTCAAGTATGCTTCATTTAGGTTGACTGGTCAAAGGGCAGTTTTGGGGTAATTAGAAGCAGTCTTTAGTAAAATGGACATTCAGTAGAGCCACAAGAGAGAAGTTATGAGGTGATTATAGTGTTTTTAGAAATATAATTCAGATATATTTACATTGATATTATATTTTCTTCATGATTATGATTTTGATATTTTTTCCGGAGTTAATTTGTGGGCAAGAATAGTTTTGACAATTGAGGAAGAACTACTTTTCTTTGAAAGATTGAATTTTTAATGCATGAAATGGATTAGTTGATAATTTATATAACCTAGAATGTAAATAGGGATTATGTTGGACTTAAATGAATCATATTTGAGACCTTTAACATGTCGGGAATGGTGCAAACCAGTTGTATTTTGAAAACTATGTTTTGGGAAACATGATTTGGTGAAGGAAAAAGTTGTTTTAGTTTGAACTAGTGGATTTTTCATGGGATATAACTTGTTTAGGACTATTATAAAGGTTTTAAATTTACATAGAGTTTTCACATGCCATATTTTAGGTGTTATTGAGTGACCTTGAGGCCAAAAGGTGAAGACATGGTGCTAGAAACAGGTGTTGGGTGAAGGTAATAAGCCATTTTGCCCATTAAACAAAATATTTTGATTCTATAATTATAATTTAGACCATTTATGATATTTAAATGTTATTTTAAACATTTTAAGTGAATTTTAGAGGATGAATAAAAATATTTTTGGTGTTAGGAGATTTTTGTCATTCTAATGCAAGGGTTTTTAGGATTTTTGGTGCATGGAAGAAGGGTTTTAGCTAGGCCAACCCATATGAGTCACTTGTAGGTGTTATGAAAAATATATGGGATGTTTTTAAGATGTATTGGTCATGAAAACTAGGAAATTTTTTGAGTTTAAATTTCAATCACAAAGGATCTTATAAAAACATAGTTTTGGGTGCTTTTGTGAGTTAATTGTCTATGTAAAAGAAGTGTGACCTAGGTGTTGTTGATTTACATATGTGTGAGAATGATTTGATAGATGATCAAGTGTATGATAGGTTGATTAATTTCTAGAAGCATGTGTGTAAGGTTTTGATTCATTGAGAAGTGAAGAAGGTGCTAGTTTGTGCAAGTTTGAAAACCTATGGTTTGAGAAAGGGTTTGAAGGCATATGGATCTCAAGATTATGATCGCCATCAACTGATTTGTTTCAGAATATAATAATTTTTATTTTAATAAAAATCATATGTGATGTTTCATATTCATGCGAGTATCTTTTTGTTTGTAATATCAACAAGGGTTTAAGGGTTGGTGCTCCTTGTGCAGTTAATGCCTCACTAAATAAATCTCTCGTGATGTGTAATATTCACTTGATTATTTTTGTGTGTAATATTAGAAAACAATTTAGTGTGTTTTCTTCCCCTTGAGGGTTTCCACTTACATATTTTCTCTTTTATTGATTCTCTTTCTCATGGCTTATAACATGTATGGTATTTGATTATGTTTACACATTAGTGGATGATTAAGCTGGTTACGTGATTTGAATAAGAAATTTGAGATATGATTCGATTTTTTTGTAAGGACTGATTCAACACCTTGCTATTAGCCCATTGTGCTTCCTATTGGTGCTCAATTTGATCTTGACCTGTTTGCTCTCGAAATTCTTCAATCTACGGGCTCTGTCATATTTTCTATTTCCCGAATGGATGCGTGAAAGTTTTTCTTCATTTGTATGCTATTGAAGATCCTTCTCCATGGTTATGGATCACATTTGGGCCTTGTATCATTTCCAAATTCTTTTTCCTTAAAGAAAGATTCAATTGGGTGCAAATGGTGAAGTTCCCTTGCATCTTATTGTTCGACGGGTGTGTTTTCCCCATCAAATTATATCTCAAAGCATCTTCAGATACATGTTCATTCTTGATTGGATGCAGCTCGGTGGGTATTTTTGGTGAAATTTTCCACTTTGGTCACATTTGTAAAAAATATCAAATTGGCCCCACGGCCCCGATAGTCTCTGATTGGCTATCCAAAGCAAATATGAAGAGGTAGGGAAAAGTCTTACTTTGACCCGAAGAAGGACACATGGAATATTTCAAAAGTTAGAAGTGGAAGGTGGGTCGCCGGGGCATTTTGAAGTTTTTTCCCTTTTGTAAAAAGGAGAAAAGTTATAAATTGATCCGCAACCCTACAGGGAAAAATTCTTACTTTGACCCCGAAGAAGGACACGTGGCATATTTCAAAAGTTAGAAGTGGAAGGTGGGTCACTGGGCGTTTTAAAGTTTTTACCCTTTTGTAAAAAGGAGCAAAGTTATAAATTGATCTACAACCACACAGGAAAAAGTCTTACTTTGACCACAAAGATGGACATGTGGCATATTTAAAAAATTAGAAATGGAAGGTGGGTCACCTAGGCGTTTTGAAGTTTTTTTCCCCTTTTATAAAGGAGCAAAATTATAAATTGACTCACAACTCTGTTGAGGCCCACATCAAAATATAAAATCGGCAAGGTGGTTCGACGGAGGAAAACTAGAAATTTTGCCTTTTTGTTAAAAAGGGTAAAATTGTACAAATGATCCTTGACTCCATCAAAGGCCTAGATTAAGCCACATGTCAAGCCCAATTTTCGAAGGCAGAGGGGTAGGGAAAAATGTGAAAATTGCAAATTTTCTCCAAAAGTCATAAAATACAAAAGGAAACCCTAGGCCTTCTTTGAATTAGTTTTTTCCACGTGGACAACTCTAATCTAAAGTTGAGAAAGTGCATAATCAACGGTTGTTGTGCATTGCATCTGATTTTGCTACCTTTTTCTCCGAGACTCCTAGAGATGTGAATACACATTGTTTTTCATCATTTTTGATGAAATTCCTTGTCATTTTTGTCTGCAAAGTGCAATTGAATGGATTTAGAGCTTAATTTGTGAGTCCAAGGAATGTAAAGTTTGATATTTTGAAGTTGGAATTTCTTGAGAACTTGCAAAAAGGTGAATCACCAAAGAAAGCTGGATGTAGAGAAAAATTGCGGGGAAAGAATGGGAAAAGGATGAAATGATGGAGGTTACAGGCACAAAGGATGAAAAACATGTTTCTAGAGGAGATGACTGGGTGCCCTAGTTAAAACAATGATGGAGATATTTGCAATGATTCATATTTTTGAAAAACTGGCAACTTTTTATTGTAAACTGTTAAATGTCATTTTCTAGAAATCATGATCAAACATGTAACAAACAAAGGTTCCTCGAATATTCTTTTCTTGGGGAAATCTTGGATGTAAATTGAGTGTTATAAAAAGCATGATTTAGTCATGTAAATGGTCGGGGGTTGAATTCTTACAAGAAAATTTGAGAAAGCCCATCTTCCTGAGAGACCATCTGAGAAACTTGTTAATCTCTTATGTTTTAGATTTGATCATGTCAAGTTGGTTGCAAGTGTACAACCATTGACAAGCTCTGAGATTGTTCAAGAAACCTTCCCCTACTAATGAATCTAATCAACTTTGAATTAATCTATGTTAATCTTGGGAAAATTTGTGTCTGCTTTATTTCAGAATGTCTGCAAATAATATTTCTTGTTCCTATTGCAATCTTGTGTTAAAATCCCTCTAAATCACACAGGATCTCATCCCTATGATAGTTTAGTGGCATTTGCAATTTCATTATGAGAAGAGCCTTCATCTTGTAATGAGATAAACAATTTAAAATCACTTTACTGTCATTTTGTTGATAAATATTGTCTGTAAGCCTTTGAGTGTATCTTAGGCGTGAGGAACCATGGGTATTTAATGTTTAATTGAGTCTTTAGCTCGATCCTTCATGTTAAATTCTTAGAGATTGTGTGAAACCGTGAAAATATAGGCCTCCATTGATGCACACCTTTTGGTTGAAGGAATATTTTAGCTATTATGAAGAATTCTATCATTTAGTTTTCCAATTGTTGTGAAGGTTCTCAAAGATGCGGAAAATAAAGTTTATCTGTTTAATCTCCCACCAAACATTATTCAAAAACAATGAATCCTATGTAAACTACCCTGTTTTCCCTATATGTCCACAAATGAATAAATTCTCTTTGCCAAAATATGCATAAGTAATCAGGATTTCATAATTTCTTTAGTAACCTTAACCTTGTTTAGAAAATATCACCATTATTTAGAAGTGACAACTCATGAGAGTTAAATTGTGGTGCATTGATCATATTTTCTCAAGGTTTCCTTTCAAATTTGTGCAAAGAAGGATATCTTCATTCTCCTTCACCAACAGAGGTTACAAAATGGGTCCTCTTACCCCGGTTGAAAGGCATAACCTAAATTAGTGAGGATAGATCAAATCCTTTTGAAGGTGCTATTCGTTTCTCCAACTCCTAAGTGACAAAGAGCCAGTTGAATCCCTTCCTCGGCTACAAAATGACTTATGATTCATATGTCTCTGAGTATCTTGTTAAATCTATGATGTTGTTTGGCTTCCAAGGGAGAATCAATTTGGATACCCATTGGTGCCATTTTACGGGGATCTTTAAAGGAATTCTTATATTTATCCTGGTAATGTTTCTTACATGCTCTAAGTGTAAATACATTATTTAAACATCATCCTTTGTTGAGATCTGTAAAATTTGTGAAGTTACAAGTTCCAGTTTTGTTTGTTTTTACACTAAGTTTACATCATCAATGTTAAATATGAGTAAAGGAAGGTTAGATATGTGAATATTTGCATGAATTTAGTGTTGAAAGACATTTGACAGATCAATTTTAGTGCATTTTCACAACTAAGGTGAAAATCCTTAGTGGCGACTCCATGTTAAATTAATTTTTGATAAATGTCAGTGTCTTAACCTCTGTCAATTGAAATTTATCACTAATCTTTGCAAATATGGAAGGAAGAAGATCTTTCTTCACTAAAGACCCTACCTAGAAAGTTGTTTCCAGAATTGGGAAAGACAAATTTTGAAGGAAGAAGAATCTAGAAAGTTGTTGGAGATCAAGAATCAAGAAAAGAGTTATCAATTATGGAAACTGATCAGCCTATCATTGAATATTGCCATACTTCCTCAAGTGATTTTGCATCATGTAGTCTTTTTGTAGATTGGAATTCTCCATCTGGAGAGGGGACTTCATTTGTATTTGAAAATTTTGTGTCTCATTCTATCCTTGTGTTTCCCAATGTTGATAGGATTTTCTAAGAAACAAATTTTTAGAGAACATTCATTCTGAGAATTACATTCATGTGCCCCACAGACTCCTCACTCCTCATCATTCTATTTCTCTTGTAATATCACCTTCCAAAAACAACATGGCCCCTGACCCTTACCCAGACCTCCATTTATTGTGAACAGTTTTGGTCCTATAGATTTCAGAGGTATGGCTGGATATCTAAATGTTGTGCCCCAAGATGTTAGAAATAGACTACCTAAATTTCAAGGAAATAATGTTATTACTAGTGATCAACACTTAAATATTTTTGTCAATATGATGGAAGACTTTGAGATCAAATTTGAGGATGTGTACATAAAATTGTTTATTCATACTCTAGAGGAGGATGCATGGGACTAGTATAAATCTTTGCCAGATAACTCCATTGATTCGTACATAAATGAAAAATGCTTTTAGATTGCAATATGGGGATAAGACAGATCCCAGGTTTATTTTGTCTAAATTTGAAAATATTAAGAAGAATCCAAATGAATCTATTCATGACTTCAATACAAGGTTCAATAAGACCCTAAACAGCTACTGTGATCACGAGGCCAAGTGATGTTTCCTATCTGCTAAAATACTCTGATGCTTTTGATAAGAAGGTTGCCTATTATTTAAGGGATAAGAACCCAACAACATTGAGGCATGCCTTCACCATGGATTTTTAGATTGAAAACAATATCAAAGTAGTTGGTAAGCCTCCTAAGAGGGAAGGTATCAAGCTGATCAATCCAGAGAAGCCTCAGTCAAGTAAGTCTATGGATCTAGAAGAGGTTGTGAAAACATTGGCCGGAGCTGTCAAGGAAATATCCTATAAACTGGCCAGGGTAGAGAAGGGGATTGGACAAGGTTCCTAGGGTCAACATAAGCCACAAGGTCAAGAAATATTTTCCAATCATCCCAGAGGTGATCATAGATCAGATGATAGGGGTAAAGGGCCTGTGGGATCAGGGAATAGATAGCCCCAACCCGGGAAAAAAATGGTGCCTGATCCTTTAGCTGTCAGAGTTGCTATTGTTGAAGAAGCCAATGAAATTGAGTGGTGTGATAGATTTTTCTTGCCACATGCCCCATGTGATGAAGAAAAGAAAGTTGAGGAAGCTGATAATGATGTGTGCATGATGGGTTGCTCTACAAGTTCACAACATGGAGCAAATTCAACTAAATTAGTCAATGCCATAACTACTCGAAGATTTCTAGGATTGCAATCATTGGGTATTACCCCTTCCTCCCTCTCATACTTTTGAAATATATATGGTACAATATTTCGAATTTCCTAGTAATGATTTTGAATACTTAAGGGCATTAATGATTAAAAAGTATGATGGAGGAGTCCCTTATGAGGAGGATAGGAAGTTGTTAATGAATGTTGTGGTTGCCCAAGAAAAAGAATATAACACTAAGAGTAAATTTTTCAAAGGGGCAAGGCCTCAGGAAAACCAAAAAATCCAAATCTCACCAATATCCCAAAAGAGATTCCTAAGAAATATACATCTAGAAAAGGCCTTGTTTCCCCAAATAGAACTGATATCCCTACCCATGCCTAGACCATGAAAAATCCTTTCTTTTGTCGGATGAGTTTATCAAGTATTCCTCCAAATGTTTCCTTGCCAAAATACATTCCTTATGACATTGGCCAAGTCTTGAGTTAGATCAATATTTCTGTTCTAATTATTGAGTTGCTTAGGATTCATGAGCACAAGAAAAGGGCCTTAGAGTATTTGGGATTGAAAGAATAAAAAATTACCCAACGTAGAAATGTAAAAATTGTTGAGACTCCTCATACCCTTGTAGAGTTGGAAAAACCCCAAGTACTGGAAGAACTAGGTGAGCCACCTGAAGTATACTTGGGAACATCCTTGGTTGAGTCCCAGCTAAATGTAGATCCATTTTTCACTACTATGATTATTAAGGACATGATGTTACACAACTGTATGTTTGATTCTAGAGCATCATGCAATGTTATGCCTCTTGAGGTCATTTATGAATTAGATATCAAAGTGACAAGCTTATGGGAAGTGCACTACCATGGATTCCAGAGAGGTGCTAGTGGTTAGATGTGTCAAGGGTTTGATAGTGCAACTTGCAGCCTACCCAAGCAAGAACTTAAAACTAGATTTTGTTATTGTTGATTGCCCTACCAAATGGGGAATGTTGTTATCAAGAAAATGGGCTATTAATGTGGGTGGGAGTGTGTAAATGGATATGTATTTCACCACTATACCTATTAAGGGAAGCCTTGTAAAGTTGTATGGTGAAAAGAAGATGCTACATCTCATTGAGGATCCCAATAATGCTTCCTATGAAGTGTTATACACTGAAATTGATGCTGATAACTTTGTTGGATTTGTTGATGGTAAAGAGCACAAAATTTATCAATGTAAGTCTCTTAATCAAGTAGTTTATCCTTGAATTTTTTTTTTTTTTTTTTTTTTGATGGGGCTTTCTCTAAATTTGGAAATGGTGCTGGTATTGTTCTAATAACTCCAAGCCAAGAAGAGTTTGTTTTTTTCTTTTAAAATCAACTTTGAGTGCGCTAAAAATTATTGGGTTTAAGAATTGCTTGGAAATATGGTGTTAGAGACATCATTGTTAAAGGAGATTCAAAGCTAATTGTTAAGCGAGGTTAGAAAACTATATACAACAAAAATCGATAATGAAGCAAGAGTATAAGCATGCAAATCGATATTTCATTGAAATGTTTGACTCCTTCAACATAATACATCACGATAGGAAGTATAATACTCTAGCAGAAAAATTGGCCGTATTGGGGTCTAGATTTGAAAATTGTACTATATCCCCCTATTATGAGTATAATATTGAGATATTAACTAGGCCATCTGTTCTGAAAATGCTAAACACTACAAGTGTTAGAAGACGATGTCCATGTGAAAATTTTTGTGCGAACCAAGGAGAATTTTTCCGATCAAGGTATAGATTGGGAGCCAATGGTTTATGTGGATGATGGAAAGGAGACTTTATTTGGCAAATACATCATTCAGTTGAAGACTAATATTATTCACAAAGGTTTGGTAGCACTTGAATCAAACTTTGATAATTATTATTGCATTGTCAATAAACACATGTCACCTCAAGGGATGTTGAAAAGAACGACCTAGGAACTAAGGATAAACCACGTAAGATCCGGATACGTAGAAATCTACGCAAGGAAGAAAATCAGTCATATGTCCAATTGTTGAAGAAATACCAGGACTATTTAGCATGGTCTTATTATGAACTGAAAGCATATAGAGAGGATCTTTTCTAGCACACAATTACCTTGGAAGCTTCTGCCAAGCCATTTAGGTAGAAAAAAGGCCGATCAATCCACTCCTTTCCCTGAAGATGCAAGAAAATTTGAAAAAGTTGAGGGATGGAGGAATCATACAACCCACAAGGTACTCATCATGGGTTACAAACTTGGTACCTATCAGAAAGAAGAATGGAGATATAAGGTGTGTGTGGACTTTAAAAACTTGTATAGAGCATCAATGAAGGATAACTACCCTCTTCCAAATATGGACAATATGTTACAATTAGTTACTAGTTCAGAATTGTTATCAACCTTGGATGGTTTTTCTAGATATAACTAGGTAGTTGTGAAGGAATCAAAGTGAATCAAGACTACCTTTACCACTCCTTAGGGAACATATGTATATGTTAGGATGCATTTTGGTCTAATGAATGCTAGAGCCACTTTCCAAAGAGCAATGGATGTAGCTTTCTTTGGCTATTCTAATGATTTCATTGTTTTATGTCAAGATGATGTGACTGTTTTCTCTAGAAAAAGGAGTGACCACCGCAACACTTAGAAAAATGCTGCTAAGATGCAGGGAGTATGGTATTTCACTAAATCCCAAGGAATGCCACTTTGGAGTTCGAAAGTGAAAGCTGCTTGGACACATTATGTAAAAGGAAGGGGTCATGATTGATCCATAAAGGGTAGAAGCCATCAAAAAGTCCCTATTCCAAGAACCAAGAAAGGAATTCAATCCTTTTTGGGGCGATTAATTTTATTAGGATATTTATCTCCGACTTTGTTGAACTAACTATCCCAATCACTAGCATGCTGAAGAAAGATCAAATTATCAAATGGGAAGAAGCAGTTACACAAGATTTTACTGGGATCAAAGAAGCATTAAAGAATGCCCCTATTTTAGTATCTCCGAATTATAAGAAGGCTTTCCAAATGTTTTCTTTTGCTTCAAAAATTACTATTACATCTGTGTTGTTGCAAAAGGATGATGAGGGAGCTGAAAGACCAATTACCTTTTTAGTAAGGCATTACAAGGAGCTGAGCTAAAGTATAATATCATGGAGAAGCAGGAATTTACTTTGGTAAAAGCAATAAAGGTCTTCAAGCCATATATTTTGAGTTCCAAATTCATTGCTTATGTTCCCCACACCATGGTGAAAGATATCCTATCAGAAATGAAGGTTTCAAGCAAGAGATGTCAATGGGTAAACAAATTGAAAGAGTATGATATGGAAATCCAAACAACAAAATTGGTCAGAGGTTTGGTCCTGGAAAAACTTATGGTAGAGAGCAATCTACAGACAATTGAGGTAAATGGAGTTGAAGAAGAAAGGCTAAATGTCCTTGAAAATTTGATAAATTTTGAATGGCACAAGGACATCATTTTTATCTCAAACATCTACAAAGTGCCTTGAACATTTGAGAAAGAATCGAAAAGATCACTTAAGTTAGCTTCCAAAAAAATGCCATTACTGATTTTGGGTTAGCTTGGAAGAACCCTAACGGAGTTCTCTTAAAGTGCATTATTGAAGATGAAGCCCTAAAATAATTTTTGATCTCCATGGAGGATTTTTTGGGGGAATTTTGCTGGAAGAGTCACAGATCATAAGATCTTAAGGTCTGGTTATTGGTGGCCAACTCTTTTCAAAGATACAACTCTTTTGGTAAGAAAATGTGAAATTTGCTAACGCTTTTCTAGAAGACTAAAAGCTTCAGCTCCTTTCCTTTGCAACCTGTATCAATTGAAGCCCCATTTAGGCAATGGGGAATGGACTTCATTGGTGATATTTCAGATCCTTCAAGTGCTGGCCATAAGTGGATTTTAGTAGCCACTAATTACTTCACCAAGTGGGTGGAGGAAATCCCCTCCAAAAGAAAGCAACTCACCAAATTGTCATGGATTTCATTCGAATCATATCATTTGCAGGTTTGGAGTGCCTACTAAGATAGTTGTTGATAATGCCATGAGCTTCTAGGCTAAACCTTTTGGTGGCCATGTGCCATGAATATGGGATCAATTTGACAAATGCTTCTAATTATAATCCCCAAGGAAATGGACAAGCAAAGTCCAACAATAAAAATATATGAAGATAATTAGAAGAACTTTGGAGTTGAACAAAAGGAAGTGGGGTGAGTAGTTGAAGTTTTTGTTTGGGCTGATTGAATCACTGTTAAATGAGCTACTGGAAAAATCCCATTTGAGTTAGTGTATGGAACTCAAGCTCTGCTTCCCTTGCATATGCAATTATCTTCATTTCAAATTCTTCAACAACTGGAAGATCAATAGGTTAGTCCTTATGATGCTTGCATCAATCATTTTGTTGAGTTAGATGAAGGAAGAAGGGCATCCCATCAGAGGAATGTAAAATTCAGAGAGAAATTGAAGAGGAAGCTTTTAGTGTGGGAGATCTTGTGCTATTATGGAATAATGAGCACAAGGATAAGGGAAAACATGGAAAGTTTGATGCATTGTGGATGGGTCCTTATTCAATTAACATTCAAATTGTTAAAAATACCTTCTTCTTAAAAGACCTAGATGGATAATTGTTTGAATTTCCTATTAATGGAAGGCATTTGAAACATTTTCTTGATTGATTTCTCAGAATTGAGGTATGCACCATTGTATAGTGTAAAGTCTTTTGGTTTTTTGTTCTGTTTTTGCCTTTTATCAGTTTTGGTTTGCCCTAGTCCTTGAGGGGCATTTTGTTGGTTTCTCGGTTTGTTTCGGAGGGTTGGCTTGTCACTCCATTTCCCAATGGTTTATTTTTAGCACATGGTATTCTCTTTTTTTCTTGTGGCATTCGCAGGGAGTACCCATCCCCGAGTCGGAGCCGATGTTAGTACTCAATTTGATCTCACCCCATTTTCTCTCAAAATTCTTCAATCTGTGGGCTCTGTCATATTTTTATTTTCCCAAATGGATACGTGAAAGGTTTTCTTCATTTGTATGTTGTTTAAGATCCTTATCCATGGTCATGGATAGCATTGGGGCCTTGTATCATTTCCAATTTCTTTTCCTTAAAGAAAGATTCAATTCTAGGTGCAAATGGTGAAGTTCCCCTGCATCTTACTATTCGACGAGCATGTTTTCCCCATCAAATTATATCTCAGCATCTTCAGATACGTGTTCATTCTTGATTGGATGTGGCTTGGCAGGTATTTTTGGTGAAATTTTCCACTTTGGTCACATTTGTAAAAATATCAAATTGGCCCCACATCCTTGATAGTCTCTGATTAGCTATCCGAAAATATGAAGAGAAAGGGAAAAGTCTTACTTTGACCTCGAAGAAGGACATGTGGCATATTTCAAAAGTTAGAAGCGGAAGGCGGGTCATT
This sequence comes from Taxus wallichiana var. yunnanensis, assembly GCA_018340775.1. NCBI lineage: Eukaryota > Viridiplantae > Streptophyta > Pinopsida > Cupressales > Taxaceae > Taxus > Taxus wallichiana. Next base: position 170,711,233 of record CM031244.1, read on the forward strand.
GGGGCATTTTGAAGTTTTTTCCTTTTGTAAAAAGGAGCAAAGTTATAAATTGATCCGCAACCCCGCAGGGAAAAAGTCTTACTTTGACCCCGAAGATGGACACATGGCATATTTCAAAAGTTATAAGTAGAAGGTGGGTCGCTGAGGTGTTTTGAAGTTTTTGCCCTTTTTTAAATGAGAAAAGTTATAAATTGACCCGCAACTCCACTGGGGCCCACATCAAAAGATAAAATTGGGAAGGTGGGTCGGCAGAGGAAAATTAGAAATTTTGCCTTTTTGTTAAAAAGGGTAAAATTTCATAAATGAGCCATGAATCCATCAAAGGCCCAAATTAAGCCACATGTCAAGCCCAATTTTCAAAGGCAGAGGGTGAGGCAAAATGTGAAAATTGCACATTTTCTCCAAAAGTCATAAAATACAAAAGGTAACCCAGGCCCACTTCGAATCATATTTTTCCACATGGACGGCTCTAATCTAAAGTTGAGAAAGGGTAGAATCAATGGTTGTTGTGCATTGCATCTGATTTTTCCACCATTTTTTCTCCAAGACTCCTAGAGATGTGAATATGCATTGTTTTTCATCATTTTTGATGAAATTCCTTGCTTTTTTGTCTACAAAGTGCAATTGAATAGATTTAGAGCTTAATTTGTGAGTCCAAGGAATGTAAAGGTTGATATTTTGAAGTTGGAATTGCTTGGGCACTTGCAAAAATGTGAATTACCAAAGAAGTGGATGCAGAGCAAAGTTGTAGAGGAAAGAATGGGAAAAGGATGAAATGATGGAGGTTACAGGCGCAAAGGATGAAAAATGTGTTGCTAGAGGAGATGACTAGGTTCCCTAGTTAAAAAAATGATGGAGATATTTGTAATGATTCACCTTTTTGAACAACTAGCAACTTTTTGTTGCAAACCTATTAAACATCATTTTCTAGAAATCATGATCAAACATGTAACAAACAAAGGTTCCTTGAATATTATTTTCTTGGGGGAAAGCTTGGATGTAAATTGAGTGTTATAAAAATCATGCTTTAGTCATGCAAATGGTCGGGGGTTGAATTCTTACGATAAATTTGAGAAATCCCATCTTCCTGAGAGACCATCTGAGAAACTTGTTAATCTCTTATGTTTTAGATTTGATCATGTCAAGTTGGTTGCAAGTGTACAACCATTGAAAAGCTCTCAAATTGTTTAAGAAACCTTCCCCTACTAATGAATCTAATCAACTTAGAATTAATCTATGTTAATCTTGGGAAAATTTGTGTCTACTTTATTTCAGAATGTCTATAAATAGTATTTCTTTTTCTTATTGCAATCTTGTGTTAAAATCCCTCTAAATCACACAGGATCTCATCCTTGTGATAGTTTAGTGGAATTTTCAATTTCATTACGAGAAGAGCCTTCATCCTATAATGATATAGATAATTTAAAATCACTGTATCTTGTCATTTTGTTGATAAAGAATTCCTATAAGCCTTTGAGTGTATCTTAGGCATGAGGAACCAGGGGTCTTTAATGTTTAATTGAGTCTTTAGCTTGAGTCTTCATGTTAAATTCTTAGAGATTGTGTGAAACCGTGCAAATATGGGCCTCCATTGATGCAAACCTTTTGATTGAAGAAATATTTTAGATATTTTGAAGCATTATATCATTTAGTTTTCTAATTGTTGTGAAGGTTCTCAAAGATCTAGAAAAATCAAATTTATCCTGCTTAATCTCCCATAAACCATTATTCAAAAACAATGAATCCTACCTGAACTACCCATGTTTTCCTGTATGTCCACAAATGAATAAATTCTACTACCAAAATATGTAGAAGAAATCGGGATTCCATAATTTCTTTAGTAACCTTAACCTTGTTTAGAGAATATCACCATTCTTTAGAAGTGACAACTCGTGAGAGTTAAATTGTGGTGCATTGATCATATTTTCTCAATGTTTCCTTTCAAATTTGTACAAAGAAGGATATCTTCATTCTCCTTCACCAACAAATGTTACAAATGGGTCCTCTCACCCTGGTTGAAAGGCACAACCTAAAGTAGTGAGGTTAGATCAAATCCTTTTGAAAGTGCTATCCATTTCTCCAGCGCCCAAGTGAAAAGAGCCAACTCGAATCCCCTTCCCAGCCTACAAAATGACTTATGATATGTCTATCTTTGAGTACCTTGTTAAATCTATGATGTTTCTTGGCTTCCAAGGGAGAATCAATTTGGATACCTACACTTCCAACACCATCTTGTTTAGCTTTATTTGCATGAAATTTCTTTCATTCACTGGAAGAAGGATCCTGAGTCCATATTACAACAATTCATCCAAAAAGTACATTATAAATGCATGTATCATTAAAATCTATCATATTCTAAGTTTTTGTGTTTTATTATATAATTCATAAACTAAAAACCACCTTAAATAGTGACATTATATTATATGGATATAGCTACATTTGATAGTTTGAAAAACTTTATAAATGATTTGTATTGATTTATCTTTCTTGTGATTGAATTGGTTTTGATAAATCTATATATGGGAAGTTTGAATCTAAAACCATGTTTGGAGTGTTTTATACCTATATGGGGAGCACCCACAATGTTTTTTGTTTTCATAAGGGAAACTTGGGAGAGGTTTGAATGCCTTTGAGTGATTTTTAATTGAGAAGATATTTAATGTTGCATGTGATTAAATGAGTGTATTATAATATCTTGTATAGGGTTTTTATATATAAATTTTCACCGAATACAACCCTTAGTGAAAATACTGACCCATAAAAGATACCCATATTGATAAAATAACCTTTAGGTGGCCTTGGATTGGACTATTATAAATATGTTAAATACTTTCCTTGAGTTATCCCTTTTCAAATTGTATAACCAGGATGACATGTAATTTAGCACCTAGTAGGGTCCAGGGAATCACCCTAGCTATTGGTTTGTCCATGAAGAAAAAATTTAGGTTTCCTTATAATGTGGAAGAGGAGAGATCATCAAAATTAAAAAAAAAAATAAAAAATGCATACATTTTACGGAAATAATACTAACTTCAAGACTTATTCCTCCCTCTTCAAGGGGGTTAGCCACCTATGGGATGATGAGTGGGAAGAGGGGTGATCTAGGAGTTGATTCTTTAAGAAATTATGGGTTGATAGTTGAGGAAAAAAATGAATTTTTTTAGAGAGTTAGATGATTAGTGTTGAGTTTGTGATTAAGAATACAAGGAAATGATTAGAGAAAGAAAAAAGGGGAAAGTGACTAAAAAAATAGTATACCATGGACTACATAACAAAGGAAAGTGAGAGAAGGGATATTGTAGTATAATGGAGGCCATATAACAAAGGAAAGTGAGAGAAAATATAGTTTAGTATACTAAAATTTTCATAATGAAGGAGAAGTAGAAGTGTATTTAGATTAGTAGAAGATGAAAATTAAAGAAGAGATAATTAGAGAGAGAAAAGTTAAGAAGAGTAGAATGATTGAGAAAGGTACTTAGTAGTATACCATAGACTATGAAAAAATTGAAACAACTAAGAAAAAATATTAGAGAATAGGAATAAAATATGGAAAAGATGATACAAATAAGAAAATTAAAAGGGTGTGATTAGAGAAAATGATTGTAAGGATAGTAGAGCGGTTAGTGAAAAATATAAAAAGGAAGAAGAATAAGTTGGTAGTGGCAGTAGTATTGAGATAAGAATTTATGTCTTGCCCCCTAACTAAAATATATTATATTTGAGGAAATGAACCCCTTGGACCAAATATCAGCCCCACGTAATTTCATAAAATATATATAAGAGAATAATTATGAAATAGTTATAGAAAGTAAGAAGAATAGAGTAAAAAGAGAAAGGAAACTATAAGAAATTTAATCAATTTATGGGGTTAAGTTAAAAGAGAGTTATAAACAGATAATGGAAATAATATAGGAAGAGAGAATTCAATTGGAAAAATAAATGGATTAGTTAACAGAAATCATGGAGAATTAGAGACTAGGAATAGAATATGGAAAATATGAGACAAATAAGAAAATGAAAATGGTGCGATTAGAGAAAGGGATTGTAATGATAGTATAGTAGTTCTGAAAAATATAAAAAGGAAGAAGAAGTTAGTAGCATTAGTAGTAGTGAGATAGGAACCGATTCCTTCCCCTAACTAAAATATATTATTTGAGGAAATGAACCCCTTCGACCAAATATCATCCCCCAAACAATTTCAAAAAAAGATAAAAGATGAATTAAGGAATAGCTATAGAAAGTAAGAATAAGAGAGTAGAAAGAGAAAGGAAACCATAAGAAATTTAATTAATATATGGAGTTAAGTTGAAAAGAGAGTTATAAAGAGATAAAGGAAAGAAAAATTATTTGTGAAAAAAATTAAATAGTGAAGTGGTAGAGAAGGAAAAGGAGGGAAAGTATAAAATACCAAAGAAAAGGGAAAACTACAACGACACATAGGATGAAGTTGCCAATTTTTGGAAAAGATAAAAGGATGCAAATGAACATTTATTTCTATTAGATTCTTATTGGAAGAGATAACATAATAGATGAGCAAGTGAAATTGTTTTATTTTTTGGAACTCGAGAGAGACACCTTTAAAATAATATATGAGGATTATTCTAAACCATATAAAATCATGAGATGAAGTAAAGAAGGAAATTGGGTTTGTTCTCCTTCTTAAGGGATTGGTTGATATAAGTAAACATAGGTCTATTATACAAATGAATAAAATTTCTCCCCTTCAGAAGATACAAATTAGTGACATCTTGGAAGATATTTTTTTTTAATAAGGTAAAAAAACTAGTTTTGAAGGGACCAAAAACCTTGTACATAGAGAGAAGCAAGGTTAAACAGATAACCAACAAGAAGCCAAGGAAGCAAAGTCAAAAAAACTTGACAAAAGGCTGCCTCAAACTAGATTCAAACCAAACCAAGTCTGAAATATTAACCATTACATTTTTATACTTTATAAAAATAGAGACTAACAGAGAAAAGCAGTAGAAACAAGGAACTAAGAAAAACAAAAGGAAAACAAAAGGCCTAGCTATTAGTTCTCCTTGGCACTAGAATCCTTGTTGTGAGTTCTAGCACTCGGCCCGTTATTCTTCATACTAGCCACTTTGATGATCACCCATTTTGGCCTTTTCTTCTCCTTTTCCTCAGGCTAGGGTGTCCACAATCTATGTTTCATCTTTTCCATTAGTCTCATAATCGGTGGCATGTTCACTATAAGAATGGTTGAGGACAAGTTTTATTGGAAGAGATAACTTACAAAAATTAGATGAAAATGTTTGTGGCCTTGAAGATGTAATGGAGAAGGTTGATTTGAACATATAAAAAGTGAGGCTAGAATATGACCCTGATGAAACTTGGTCAATAGTAATAAATTGTGGTGATATCACTATGTGACTTAATTATATATAAAAAATGGGACCAACAAATCCATGATGAGGCTGTGGAAAAATACAAGAATGTCCAATTGGTTTTTATACAAACATAGAATTCAAAGAGAAAAATAAAGATAAAAGAATTAGATGAATTGAGGATAACATTGGGTGATGTGGGTACTTATTTCACCTACTTGGTGGGTTGGTTGACCATCACTTACTAGGATAAAAGGATCTTGATGTCATTAAATAATAATGCATCTACATAATATAACATCAAAAATATATGAATGGGGATGAGGGATAGATGTTTGAAATATTTGGTGATGAGTATCTAAAACATTAATGTGTTAGATCATAAACAATCAATGACATGGATGATTATAGTAGTTGGGTTAGTACATAAATGAAAAAGTTACAAAAGAAGGTAAACAAATTAAATTTTTATGTTATGTCAATTACATCTAGACTAATAATTTCTGACCTAAAAAAGCTAGTAATACAAAATGCACAATTGCTACAAATACAACATAGATCGACCACAAAGATTGCAACTTGGAAGGAATTTGAGAAGTGGCTAACTACCTGATTTTAAAAATACATACAAAACGTGGTAAGTTAATCCTTGTGTAATATATATATTTTGTTTTATTGGAATTATTTTCCCATCCTAACCCAATTGTGAAACTCAAGAAAAGAAGGTACTCTACCTTCTTATGCTAGATGTCTAAGTTTTGGGTGTATGAGTATATAAATTCTCCCATTAATGCTAATAAGTAGAAAATATGAGTAAAACCTATGATTTTTTTAAAAATTGGTGTTCTTCATCCTTAGGTTATATCAAGGATGAGATAATTGGTTTATTTTGGAGATGATATTAGCAAGGTTCTTCATTATATTTATCAGAATACATATACCATGTTCAACATATTGAATACACATTATACCATAGGTTGAGGAAGTCACACATCATAGGAATAATTCTTCATGGGCCATGTTGAAGGATTTGTACATATAATATACATGTATAATAAGTGTGACTATCTATAAATAGAGGTAATATGTACACATACAAATAGGATATGGGTGTACATGGTATATGAGGAGAATATGTGTGTTTTTAGAGTGGAAGAGAGATATGTATGTGAGAAGATAAGGTGGAATATGAAAAGGTAGCGAGGAATATGTTTATATATTGATGGTTGCAATACAAACATTATAATATCTATTTGAATAAATATAAATAAAGGATAAAAGTTAGAGTATGAATTTTGTGTGTGTTATTTTTACTTACAAGTGTTATATGATATATCTATAAATTAATAGACCCACTTCAAAAAATTTCTTGTTATGTTCAATGTTTCATGATTACTTTTTTATCTTCCTTTATTTACATCATCTATATCTAAAAAAAAACCAATTTTATTAATATATGCTTTAAACCAAAGATATAAACCATATATATTAATTATTAAAATATTATTTGTAATAATTATGTTATCATGAGGTTTTCAAACAACAAAAACAAATCATTTTTCAAATAATCACTACTGAAATTTCTTCAAAGATGTAGAAATTCTTTTGTATGGAATTTTTTTCATAGAAGCACCAGTTCTTATGAAACCTAATCACAACACTTCACATTATCCAAAAACCTAACCCATCCCTCATCACCATACAAATGTTTTCCTATAAAGATTCTTCATAGTTTAATATGACATAGTCAATTCCATAGACTTATGTAACTAACCAAAGCACAACAAAGATCCAAAATATTTAGTGCGGTATTTTATAGCAGAAAATATATTCATCCACTTGACCAAAGATTTCTTAGTATGAAATAATCTTCTACAACTTTATAATTGAATATTTTTACCAGAAAGGAGGCCACCAATGGAAAAAGTTTCAAATACCAAGAAACCATTAAACCCAAAGATACTACATTATTTTTGTAACTCAAAAATATTCCTTTTCTAACAAGTCTTCCTCGGCCAAAAAAATATTTTGTAACTTGATATGGTTATATTTCCTTCCAAGATGAAGCTTTCCAATAGAAAGATTCAAATTTCTCTAGTAATAAAGTATATGATTATTGAATAAAATTCATTTCACTATTATTTACAGACATCTAAAATCCAATGCCAAAACATGATATTTAGAGAAACTACATAGATCCAAATAGCCACTAATTTACGAAAGTGAATCCAAAACTTAGTACATATTGGTCAATCATCTTGATATCCTTATTTGAAAAACCATCTCCTACATCCCCTTATATCCTTTCCCTCTTTTAATTTATCATCTTAGGGTTGTCCTTAGCATCCATGTATAGAATCAAAGAGAGTTACTTCCACTACAAAGGGTCAAAGGTAACCATCAAATAATTAAACCACAATGGTGTGACAATATTGAAAAGACAATCCACAGTTTTATTGTATTCCTTAAAAATATCTAAAGGATATTGACTTAAACTAATAGGTCACCTTTAATGCACATTTAATAAAAGTATTTTACTTCCAACAAGAAGTTTGATAGAAACTTATTAAAATAACAATAGTGTCTATTTTATGCCAAAGCATGTTTACATATATTTGGAGATGCAATGGTATAAAATAATTAGGAAATATGTTATTATATGGTAAAATGGTTGAGTTATATAATAAAAAATACAAGTTACTACATTGGGTTTTTTCTCGAAAGGGTTTCTATTTTCACCCTTTTTAAATTTAGCTAAGACTTACACATAAACAAAAAGGAATGAAATATAATCCATAGGAGCTATTCCAATTAATTAACTTCAAACATTAATAATCCAATATCATAACGAGAACATTAATACTTGCAAAAAATTATATGATACATTATAAGACCACAAACACAAGAGATTAATTGCACTTATCTTATTACACATGATTTTTACTGATCTGCATGATATAAATGGTGTAGCAAAATGATCTAGACCTAAGAGTGCCTCATTACTAAAATTATGACCTAAAGATTCTCCTAACAAGAACCGTATAGTAGGGGTAGGAATGTTTGTATGGTCTTGACCTATTTGCAAGGTATTAACCCTACTTAGGACTATGATCTATAAATTTTTGGGTTTGTCACTTATATGGATATCTTCATCACTCTCTATTGGTCACACTATGGAGGCCTCTCCGAATTATTTGATCAATCTTTCAAACCCTAATCATGGATGAGAATTCATTAAAAGTAAACATTAGTTGGGTTATCTGCACCATATGCATTGTTGATGTGGTCACTAATTTAAAGAGGCCTTAAACCATGTATCATTCTCTACCTAACATGTGATAAATAGTTGATCTTTGTAATCAGATTTGACATCCTTTCTTTGAAAAAACTTGACTTGAGTTTTTCTTTTGCAAATCTACTTGAGTGAGTGACTTTGAGTTCTTGAAAATGTGGGAAGTAGTCCTTTATACCTAGTGGTAATATTTAAACTTGTAGTTTGTTCTTATCAATGAATGTGTATAGGTATTTAAAAAGTGTAGGGATATTTGGGTGTCATTTTTGCTAGCTTTTGCAATAGGATTCCATAAAAGTTCTAGGTTCTAAATGAGATAAGTTTCACTACCTTATATATTCTTTTGAAGGTGATTTAAGTTGAAAATTATGATTGAGAAGGAATAAATGACTCAAATAACAATGTAAAACTGAAATTTTTAGATAAAAAAATGAACAAGGGAAAAATCATATAGTAGGGTCATGAATGTATGGAAAGTACTACCCTTATTGTATGTTTTTGACACTAGAGGGACAATATAAAGTTTGAAGTTTTGATTTTGACAAACAAATTTTCTTAATGGATTTCATGCATTCAATTATTAGAAACCATCGATAAATGAGCTTGTATGATCAAGAAATATAGATAAAACACCTATCGATGTACCAGGTGAGAATGGATGAATTGCATTTATTTGAGAAAGAGGGAAATGTTAATACTAATAGTGTCAAAGGAAACAAATACCAAAGTCAAGTTTTTAAATTCCCCCTTTAAGTATGAAATGATATGACATGCTTAAAGGAAAATATACATGAGTGTGTAGACGCACTTTGTCTTTTCTCAATGTTTGTTTTGCAATATCCCATTGTATTGATGTTGGAACAATTTGTGATGAAACCTGAAACACAAAAGTGTAGTCAACTTCGTGATAAATAATTAAACTTCAAATAAAATCTAAAGATGTAATGTAAATGAAATCTAAAATTGTAAATAGTGAAATAAAGAGATGTAAAACATGGAAGGAATACACATGTTTATTTTGCAAAGGAAGAATTTATTATTTTGTGCTTCTACTTGGAGTTTTGGATTGTTGAAGTTTTTGAAGAATCGTGGGTGATCAATCCCCAATTGTACTGCGCAGATATGCCATAGTATTAGGTGTATGGATCCTAACATATGAATGCTAAAGAGAGAGAATAAGAATGAAGATATGAAGCACCCTATGAACAAAGAATACCATGTATCAAAGTCATTCAACAAATTTAATATCTTACCCTTTAAGTGTAAGAGGAGAGGAAGGATTTCCTACAAATAACTTAGCCACATCAATACCTTCCATGCCCCCATGGAGCACACCGTTGTAGATGGATTGAGGCTCAAATTTGTAAATTAGGACATAATTAAAAAGATAATGAATTTATCCCATACTCTCCCCATGTTTCGTATAACCGAGTAGAAAATGAATAAAATTAAATATGCTAAAATGTAGCTAGAGAAAGGAGACCCATACCCCAATATACAGAAATCGAAACTAAAATTGAGTGTTTTGGATAAGGAGTGAAAATTTTCATGCCCCTGAAACTAATATGAACTAAATCATATGAGTTTGAAAATATGCCAAAACTTGTGTCTCTAGGTGAAAATTTAAAACAAGGAGATATTTATTATAGCCATCCATGAGGAAAAACTATATAAATTGATTAGGAATATCCATATGGTGCTAAAGCGTAATGTACATTTTTACCTTATGCTTGCTTTATTATTTTTTTGTGTCTAGTTTTATTTCGAGTTATTTTTACATGTTCTTACTTATGTCTAATCCCAGAATTTTTTTCATGTCTTTTGTAGGTGTATAATATACCTAGATGAATGTTTCCTCTTTTAAAGCATGTGTGATAAAGATTTTGAGTGTGCGAGATCAAAATAATTTATTTGTACCTATGTCCGATAAGTTTGATAATCTATATAGGAAGGTATTATGTGGTGACCACAAAAGATAACATGTACCTACAAAGAGGATGCACATGGTGGATAACATGGCATGCAACAAGAGAAAAATATAAACAAGAGTAATAGTAGCAATAATTTCAATAGTAAAACTAGTAGTAAACAATAATCATAGTGTATATGTAAGTGCAATGATAACAATACAAATGATGTCACACAAAAAGTCATAATTCCTAAAAATGTGACATCCATGGTGTTGTAATAAAATCAAGTCCCTTGGGCCTATAATAATTATATGCAATGTCACACAAGAACATTATTGGTGAAATAATTTTTCGTGTTGCAAATTATGAGTTTCCACCAACGGTCACAGGGCTAAGCCCTTCCTTCTTGGGTATGAGGAGGCTCCCATTATTGAATGTAAACTATCCTAATTATTTAGGGTGGAAAATAGGTTGAGGACCAAAAGGAACACTTCACGATATTGTGGAAAAGTTCTTACATGGAGTAAAAGGGAGGAATTTTCAGCAATGATGGATAAAGGAGAGTTTGGGAAATTAGGAAAGAGAGGGTTATTGTTGTGAGTGCTAAAAATTTCACACACAATAACCATAGTAGGTCCACATTCAATTAGAAGAAAACAAAAATGTAAGAAATTATCAAGACCAACAAACTAGAGATACATAGTTCTTTAGATTCATCAATCAAGGAAACAAAGTTCCTTATTGGTTATTCAAGATCACTATGCTTGCAAAGTTGTAGAATAGAGAGAGAATAGAGGAAAGAATAAGAAAAGTAAATGGAAGAAATACAAATCTTATTTCTTGTGTAGTGGTGATACAAATCTCAACAACCTAAAACAATCCACAATTGCTACCAAAAACTAACTTTCAAGATCCCTTGGAATGGAGAAGCCATTCCAATTTATAGCATTGCAAATTGTCTTCTCATCTACCCCCCACATGACCTTTCAAGTTCTTATTCCACTTTTGACTTTTCATCTTCCTAGGAAGTGAGTAAATAAGTCCCCTTTTTATAAATTAAAATGGACTTTTACAATGCAACATTAGAGAGTCACTTAAGTGAATAAGACCAAATACCATGATCATAGAAAATGTGGAATTAGAAAGGGGAGAAGAAGAATAATAATAAGGAGTTGACTAAATTTTTAAGAAGAAGCTTACTCTAATGAAAATTAAAATCTAGTTGGCTTATGCGGAAGATCCTTGATGATGAAATTTTTTCCCTTAACCTCTTTTCTAAATTAAGCCACTATCAATATTACCTTATCAGAATGTGGGATGTGCACATGTTCTAAAGTACTAAGTTAGTATCAAGAATGCTACTTAGCATTCGTACTATGTGAAAAATTATCATAATATATTTGAACTAGATCTTGAAAAGAAATCAAGAATATTTCAGAGGGTGTGTTCTTATTGAGTGAAGGTGTTCCTAGTTCTTGCACACTTTTTACAAACTCATTCATGATCATAAATACATTTTATTCACATGCCTCAAGATCGGAAATGGCATCATTAAACACATTGTCCCTTATAATCATTGTGTAGGAAACAATGTGGTACAAGTTCTTAGTAGTGGATGAACACACATTATGATTCATAAAGAAGTAAAATTCATGAGAGGTCATCTCAGAGAACAATGGGAGAAGAATTTACCAAATTCCATTTTCTTTCTCAATTTTTGGAAGAAAAATGGACTAAGGGGGGGGTGCGGTTAATCAATCCTATAATTTCAATCCTTCATTTACCCTTAATACAACATCCATCAAACATACATTCAATCATCTACATTCAACAATAGCTTATTAGGTGTGTATCATACATTCACATGAACATGAAACATAAGAGATAACACATAGACACGAGATGTAAGTGGCAAACCATTAATGGGAATAAAACCCACTGAATTTTGTTTTGATATTACAAACAACAAATACTCAAGGGAATATTACACATCACAAGAGATTTCTGTAGTGAGGCACTAACCCCACAAGGATCACCAACCCCTAAACCCTTGTTGATATTACTCATAACAAGATACTTTCATGAATATGAATCATCACATAATATTTTGATGAAGTATACAAAATAAAAATATGTCAATACCACAGTTGATAGTGATCCCAAAATTCAGCTCTAAATTCCTTCAAACCCTCTCTCAAGCACACCTTCAACTCATTCTCTCTAGATCTTCTTGGACTTTTATTTACTCTAAAATATTGCACACATATTATAAATCAGTATTAAACTTGTAAATCATCTTATCATCTCAAAAACTTCCCTCATGCCTACAATTCACTCACCTATGGGTCACACTTTTCACCCATGCAAAACTATCTCAACAAATGAGCTCAAACTTAACTTTTTTTTTTATGAATTTCTTCTTTATAACCAAAGGGATTTAATTACCTCATAAAAATCTACCCATAAAACATTATAAAATGAAAATACATTTATTAAAATGGTCACAAATGACCCATATAGATCATCCATGCCAAAACCTTCATTCTTGCACCAACAAGCCTCAAAACCCTATCACTAGGATGAGAAAAATCACCTCATGTGAAAATATTTTTAGCCAAGATCCCATAATAACCTAAAAATTAGTAATATATCATTTTAACATACATAATGGTCACTATTTACATGAACCAATCGAATTATTTCCTTTAATGGGATCATTGGTTCATTACCTTCACAAAACAACTATTTCCCAGACCATGACTTCACCTTTGGACCTCAAGATAACCCAAGAGCACCTAAAATATGGAATGTGACCACTAAATAAAAATAACATAAAATTTATACCAATTATAGGCAAGTTAGATATTATGAAACAATCATATGTTCAAACAACATCAACGTTTCCCTTCACCAAAACAAGCTTCCTAAAAACTAGTTTTGCAAACTCAACTAATAAACACCCTTGATGATACACTAAATCTCTATAAATTCATTAAATATATAAAAAGTAATCTATCTTCAACTTCTATGTGATGGAAATAATCGACTCAACCATTTCATGCCTCAAACAACTCAATATTTCAATAAAAGAAAAATTGTACCGAAATCCAAACATACAAACTTATTCACAAATTGAACCTAAAGACCAACCAAAACACCTCATCATGATACAATCCATACCTCATTATAACTATATTTTAATTAAATTTCCATAACATATCATAAATCCTTCCAAATCCAATTGTAAGGCATTCAACCAAGATAATCTTTGAACCGACTTCATAACATAACTTAAATAATCTCCGAACTTCTCATGTAGCTCCTGTAATGTCAATTTTACTTTATAGTGCTCCAAACTTTCCCAAAAACCAGTCTTCCTAAAAAGGTCACACTTTTCACCTTTTCAGCATAAACATGACTTGAAACATTTTTGAATATATATAACAACTCCTGGGATATCATAAATGGAAATTTATTCATTACCTCATTTGGAAAACTTATCCTCAAACTAAAACTCTTGAAACAATCATTTTCAAGTGGTTCCCACCTATTTTCACTAACTTTAACTTATATTTCTGAAAATTTGGAAGATTCCTCTATAAAATTCAATCATCACTATTTCACTAGTAATCAAAACCTGAAATTTCATACAATCACTTTTCTCCAGTTTTGTTCCTAGTTAGGGTTTAGTTAGGGTTTCAAACCACTTTAGCTTCTTAACGATCGTTCATAAAAATGTGACTATAAAACCACCTCATTATTTTTTCTACAGCTTCTTAGTTATATTTAAAAACATCCCTTAATAGATATGTGTCCCATGCAAAACATACATCCCGTAATGAATATCGAAAGTCAACTTTTTGCTTCAAAAACACATTCAAACGTACCCAATTTTTCCAAAACATGCATAACTTCAAATTTATTCTTCAAAATTACCTAAAATTTGTCAATAATAATCATGACAACCTACTATAATTTTCCAAACTCACCATCTAGCTCAAATAGCTCTCAAACTCTCCAACCATAGCGACTTACCTATGCCCACATGCCTATTTCTCATTTTTTTCTTCCCAAGGACCTCAAAAGCACCAAACCTCTAAAATTTGACCTAAAATTAACCATACACCTTATGTACACTATCAAAAAAACTTATACCATTTCTCCAACAAGACGTATTTGGTCCAAATATCATACCTCTACCTCATTTTGCATGCTCTAGGGATAGAAACAAGCCTAAAATGACATAACTCAACACATACAACTTATGAACCGAATATGTTGACTCAATGCAGATAGTTAGACACTTTTAACACACCATACCAACAATTTTTTTCCTTATGAAATCAACCAATCACCTCATTAAGACTCATATCATTACTTAGATCACTTAACCATGTTATAGGACAACACTAAACTCACCAAACAAGGACACTACCAATCAACCTTCATGTTTGACCACTGAATAACATCTCATGAAGACTCATACAATTCCATGAAACCATTTTCCATCAATGGAGTTGACATCAATGACAACACTAACACACAATGGCCAAAAATCTCCCCTTTGTCATTGATGGCAACCAACAAGATGAACACACCTACTTTATTCTTTCCCACGTTTTTGATGCTTCTCTCCCCCTTTTCCATCTATGAAAAAGAGTATAATGACACTACTACATGGAAAATGATAACACATAATGGAAACATTGAAAAACTTGACTTACTTGACAAAAAATCTCCCCCTAGGACTAAAATATCTCCTCCTTGACTCCTTCAGAACATAAGAAGATCCATGAACCTATAATGAGCCTCAATAATGGCTCCCACTAAACTAATATTCTCCATATTGTTTCTACAATTATGTTTCTTATGCTCTTCTTGGTATATATCATGCTCAAAAGAAACAATTATGCCTCTATAACTACTAAAACTACATTTTGGGATACTTTCCCTAATGAACATCTTCAGTGTATCTGAGACAAATTTTTCCAATCAATAGAAACCAAATCACAACATGACTCAACTACTTATGAATCCCCCTGGGTTCATACAATCAATCTCTAACTAGAAATGCAAAAACTTGGGCTCTTACCTTGTTTGCATGGCTTGAACATAGATCAAACACTTTACCTTTATCCTGAATCAATACATCAATATTCTTATCCTTCTTTGCATATGGTTATACTTGTTTGAGTCAAAAACCACTTCACCTTTGAAGAGATCCATAATCATTTGTAGTATAACTCTACCAACCTATTTTGCAACTTCCAAACTTAATTTACAACCAAGCATGCTCCCCCTGATCTAATGATATTTTTCAGTCCTTCACAGGCCTATAGATATGCATTTTATATCTCCATACAATTATAGTACCTACAACACAATTGATCATTCAAGATCCTAGTTATCTCATTCAAGCTTTCTCTTCATTCCACTAATACACTTGTTGGAGTACAAACCAACTTCCTCTGACTTGTAGAACCTACTCACACCTGTACCTTATAAGTTTTCTTTATTTTCATATTCATTGAACAACAAACCTAGGTAATTGAATCTTCTTTACTTTTGATCTTGACACCATGCAATAGACTGACATTCAAAACAAACTTAGCCTTACATACCTTCTAGACATTTGAAACTCTTACTAAAGAAGAAACTCAAGCTCCCTTATCTTGGTGAGCATATCAAACCTATAGCATACCATCTTTCCTCATACACAAACATACAACACTCATATGTAGGCTTGAAATATTTCACATCAACTTAGAATCCCAGTTCTATACCCTATTAAAAGTAGCATAATTACAACAAAAACACATCGAATGTCGGTATAATGTTAGCAAATATTCAAGAACACCCCGCATTACTTCAACCTTGATTTCCTCATACATTTATTCCCTGATCATCATGGAACTTGTCTCCCCATACTTCAAAAATCCTTTATGACATGTAACTTTATGTTTCACACCTTTACTCATTCCTTTAGCTAGAACTCTGACTTTAAGACCATCCTCTAGAAACAAACTACGATATGAAGTCTAAATCCCACAGGAGTACACATATAACTCACATACTTTATTTTATTCTTCAAAATCCTTTCTATTTTCACCTTGTAGCTTTAAAGCCATCATACATAGGTCTATCTCTATGAATAATCACAAGAAACTCATCTTATGCTTTCATAGGTTAGACAATTATTTTTCCTCCTTCCTACTACCTTTATGATGCATCATTATTCTATGGACATCTCAAGCATATTCCAAATATTAATAACTTAGTAGGAGTCATGAAAACTATCTTACATACCTAGGAAGCACTTTTACACCTGCTAGACTCAGATCAAGAGAGATAACTCACAAATTCAATGCCATACTTCAGATTTGTACCTTGCTTGCCTTATCACCAAATTTTATGCATTCATGAACTTTGCAATCTCAAACCTCGAATGCTTCATAAACTTGAAATAAAGGTTTAGACTCATACCATATAATGACATGATGTGCATGAGGTACCTAATATAATTGCTCAAGGATATGACCTCATTGGACATTTCAATAACCTTGCAATATGATAAACCTATAGAAAACCACATAATTGTCATATGCCTTATTGATTACATAGAACTGATTGAGGCCGAGGTAAGTACGAGACGCAACTCACAAAATTTTGACATGGAGAGTTGACAAAATATTTGACAATACATGAACATTCTGAGATCATATAAACTCAAGAACACAACATAATCATATACTTTCATACTTATGAAATTGAAAAAAATTGAATCTTTGCAAGACAACATATGCTTCCCCTTTTGGATGACAACTTAACAGAAATATGAATATTACACACACTTACAAGACCACATGACTCATAAAATCAAAGACTAAATTTGAGGACATCCAAGGAATCAAACTCGCCTTACAAAACTTTGACTTAACCATAATGTATGATAACCCAAGAACAAGAATTAAAAACCTTTGACAATCTCTCTAAGGACATTAAACTCGACTCAAACTCTATCATGAGGAGATAAAAATTCAAGACACCTTGACCTTAACTTAAACATATTTGAAAAATATTGACATGCATTCCATGAGAACAAAAACTTATACACCTATAAGCACAAAAGCTAAAAGATTCTTAAGTAGATCATTTGTCATACCTTATTACTATTGATGTGTACCACACACCTAGTATCTTGTACTTGTCATGAATATGTTAATGGATGGCTGAGAGAAACAAATGATATTATCTAACACTTGATTCTTCTACCAAAGAAAACTTGCTTTCTAGATCTATTTTAGGCTTAATGATCTTTACTCCCATTTTTACTAAGTTAGATTCTCCTTTGACATCCTTCATATGATTACTCTCCATATAAAAACCTCTAATTTTGTAGCATCTTTCTTATCTTGACCTCTATGATAATGTCTTTTGACCATTCCTTTAAAATAAGACTTTTGATTAAAATTCATCTTGCTTGAACATAGGTTTTATATGTGACCTGATATTTCAAAATTGAAGCAAACAACACTCCTCTTCCTTCATGTTTCATACACACTAAGATTCCACCCACAATCTTTAGCTTTATGGACATACTTGCAATATGAGTAACACTCACCCTTAAAGAATCCCAAATCATTCCTAGGATACCTTCTCTTGCAATCTCTATCTCTATGGCCAAAACCATGACAAATAAATTAATATCCATGAAATGATGAACCATACCTCATAGAATTAGGTTTTATAATGGAGTTATACCTTACTAAATCAGTTTTCTTGGTCACCATCACATCTGATTTGGTACTTTGACAAGCTTATCCATCACTCTTCACATGTTATCTTGCAAACCCTAGGCATGTTTTGTCACATATGGAATTTTGACCTTCTAAAACTCCATCAAGAGATTTAGAGCTCTTCTCAATCCTCTCATACATCCTTAACCTACTAGATGCATTTTACAAATCTGATTCTAGGGTCTTCAACTTTTCTTCATACCTGAAACAAGATTCTTTCTCCTTTAGGGATTTAGAAAAGATTTCCACTTGATATTTAAAAACTTTAATGTCTTGATCATAATCTATTTCCATATCCTTGATCTAATTTTGGTAGGCATCGATACATGACTGATCTATTTCACTCCTTTTTATTATAGCCTCAATATCGAATACTTACCCATTGCTTGTGCTTATAGGATCTCCTTCAAGTTGTTAGAATTGCTTCACAAGGACCTTCTCTTATACCAATTTTTGGAAGCACAATGGACTGATATGGGGGGTGAATCATTCCTTAAAATAAAATCCTCCATTTACCATTAATACAACATCCATTCAATCATAGAAATTCCACATTAGATTATTAAGTGGCTATCATACATTCACATGAACATGAAATATGAAATAAAACACATAGACACAAGATGTAAGTGGGAAACCCTTAAGGGGATAAAACCATTGAAAAATTTGATGATATTATGCACAAAAAATACTCAAGTGAATATTACACATCACAAGAGATTTCTTTAGTGAGTCACCAACCCCACAATGAGCACCAACCTCTAAGTCCTTATTGATGTTACTCACAACAAGAGACTTGCATAAATATGAATCAACACACAATATTTTTATGTAGTATGACCACTTAAAATATCTTGAAACCGCAGCTAATAGTGATATGAAAATTCAGCTATAGATTCCTTCAAAACCTCTCTCAAACACACCTTTTTAACTCAATCTCTCTAGATCTTCTTAGAATTTTATTTTCTCTAAACTCTTGAAAAAAATCTCAATACATGTTAAACCTATAAATCATTTGACCAGCTCTCAAAACCTTCCCTCAAACCTGAAATTCACTCGGTTATGGGTCAAAATTTTCACCCATGCAAAACTATCTCACCAAATGAGCTCAAATTTCACATTTATATGCGTTTATTCTTTATAACCCAACGGAGGTAGAAGAAGCCCTCAAATTTTACAAGAATCTACTCACCGAGAATAATTCCTACAATAAACAAGTGGCCTCCATTCCTAATAATACAATACCTACTTGAGAGGTTTAAGAGTCTTTCCAAAACTATCACCATTGAGGAATTGAAAAAGGCTGTTTCACTTTAGAAGGGGATAAGGCTCTGGGCCCCAATGGTTTTTGGAAAAATTATACCAAATATGTTGGGGAATATGTTATGAAGATCTATTGAAAGTTGTTAATGAGTTTTATAGAACTGAAAATCTTATCAAAGAATTAAATAATACACATATTGTGCTTGCTCCTAAGAAGTTGGATGCAAAGGACTTCAAAGATTTTAGGCCAATCAGTTTGGTTAATGTAATATATGGATCTTGAAAAGATTCTTACCACTAGGATGCAACCTATTCTTAGGGAGATTATTTCACAATAAGCAGAGCTGATTCATTTAGGGAAGAATTATTCAGGATGGAATTATCATGGTTCATGAAAAATCCATTCTATGGATAAAATTAAAAGGCGAGGATGGATATCAAGTTAGACATGCATAAGGAATTTGACAAAGTCTCCTAGAGATTCATGGATGAGGTCTTATCCAAGTTTGGTTTTCAAAATAAATTCAGGAAAATTATTCACTCTTGTATTTCTACTTCCAGATTCTCAGTGGTTGTTAATGGGGAACTGGTTGGTTTTTTTGCCAAACAATAGAGGAATCCGGCAAGGGGACCCAATTTCCCCTCTATTGTTCATTATAATGGCTGATAGTTTAAGCGAGATCTATCTCCAAAGCTATTAGCATTGGCATGATAAAAGGATTTCCTCCAAACCGCAATCAAGTATCCTCCCACCAACAGGTTTTGATGACACTGCTTCTTCCGATGGCCTCAATAATTGAGGCAAAGGCTATCAAAACTATCCTTAGATTTTATAAGGAAGCCTCGGGAAAAAATTTAATTTTGACAAAAGCTCTATATATTTCTTCAATACTCCTATGGAAAGGAAAAGAAAGATTGCTAATATTCTAGGATGCACTATTAATTCACTTCTTGCTACTTATTTAGGTCTACCTTTGAGTCTTTGGAAAGATTTATAATGAGGTCGGAATGATCTTATTAAGATATTTCAAAAAAACTCACTGGTTGGATGGAAAGGATCTCTACTTTCAAGCGCAGGCAAGTGCTTATTGATAAAAAGCATGCTTCAAAACCTGCCTATTTACATCATGTCAATGTTCAGCATACCAGCAGTAGTGACGAACAGTATTGAAAAAATTCAAAAGAACTTTTTATGGCACGGTACTGAGGACAGGTTCAAGTATCATTTAGTGGCTTGGGAGTAGGTATGTAAACCAAAGAGGCTTGGGGGGTTAGGTATCAAAGATATCAAACATATGAGTGCTGCTCTTATTACAAAGTTAGGTTGGAGACTTATAAAAGAACACAAGCCTTGGATAGAGTTGGTTAAGATCAAGTACCTTTCCAACCAAAGCAAGATTTCCTTTATTTCTGATCAGTCTCTTCCGAATGGTTCTATTTTCTGGAACAATCTTCTTCATAGCAAACATATTATCTCTCAGGGGTGTAGCTGGAAGCTTGGGGATGGGCAAGATATTAACTTCTAGACTGATAAATGGCCTGATTTTAATTGGATTTCTTCTTATGGACACATTAAAGACAACTTAGTTACAAAGTATGGGCACATAATACGAGGATATATTGAGGTGGATGAAAACAAAAGAAAATGGAAATAGTTAAAAGTGGAGAAGGATAATGTACTGATCGATGTTTCATCTTTGTAGAATCAACTTTCTCTAATCCAAATTAGTAATCAAAATCTTAAGGATGAACTCATTTGGAAAGATTATTTTGATGGGGAATACTCAGTTAAATCAGGATACAATTCTTTCTTTGCCTCTATTGAAAGTGAAATTAAGTGGCATAAGCTATGGATGCCAGAGCCAACCCCTAGAGTGAAATTTTTTTGTGGATCATCATTAAAGGCAAGATCATGACTAATGAAAACCTCATTAAGAAGGGATTCATCATGCTGAATAGATGTTGCTTGTGTCAGAAAGAGGCAGAAGACATCAAACATTTATTTCTTCATTGTGAGTACACTTCCAAAATTTGGCATCTTGTTTTTGCAAAATTTAATCAGAAATGGATCTTTCCCCTTGTCTTCGTGCCTAGGAACAATGGGACTCTCTGTATAATCATTGTGTGGTAAGGAGATTTTGGCAACTAGTTTTACCTCACACCATGTGGTGAGTTTGTAAGGCTCGCAATGATGGCATTTTCAGAAATACTAAAAAGGTATGTAACAAAGTCTACAAAGAAATTATCATTGCTGTGCAAGATAATATTGCTAGATTTAAACCTCCTAAAAATAGACTTTGCCATGAGAAAGAAGAATACATTCGAGTGATTAGAGTATTGACACTCTCTTCAAAAAGAACAACAATGATATGGATAGAAACACCATCGATGGACTAAGCCTCCCAATGCTTGGCATAAGTCAAATTTTGATGGGGCCTCAAAAGGCAATCCGGGAGATTCGGAGGTGGAGGAGTCATCAAAGATCAAAGAGGCTGTTTTTGCTGCTTTTTCTGGGAAAATGGGTAGGAAAACTAATCATTAATATGAATCTCTTGCTACTTTATGGGGAATAAGGCTAGCCAGGATTGTAATATTCTCGAATATTATAATTGAGGGTGATTCTCTAAACATTATCAATCTCTTAAACAAATAGCAACACCCCGGATGGTCGATTAGAGATTTTATTGTTGAAGCTCGATATATGCAAGAGTTTTGAAAATGTTAAAATCACTCAAACCTATCGGGAAGGCAATAGGGTCGCAGATGGTTTTGGCAAACTTTAGAGTTAACAATACTTTTCAAACTTGGCTAAGGGGGACATTCTTCCCACTCAAGTTAATAAATACATCATCAATGATTTACATGGCTTGGAAAATCATCACTAATGGCTGTAATGTTGATGATAAAGAGTGGATTCTTAAGTACAAAATGATGACATCATATAAGATTTGTGTGATTTATGAGATTTTTGTGAACTGGATAGCCATCATTACTTGTCATAGGGAGAACGCCAAGGATCGGGTCACTAATTACAAAGTATGGTCTAATAATTACATCTTTTATCACGGAAGGGAAAGATTCAAAAACAAAGCTAAGTCTGATACGTATAGTGCTAAAATCTTTACCGTTGCGGGCAGAGTCACTGGAAAAATGGGGGTCGCCTTACAAAATAGAGCCCACCCATAATCCAGCGTGGAAAGAGGATGTTGTGCTCTGGAACTATCTTCAAATTGGGGGTCTTACAAATTTGATAGAAAGAATTCAAGGTTGTGATCAGGATATTTCTATTAAATTCACTCAGGGATGGAAGAATCGGGTTGTTAAATACATCAACATTGAGATTGAGATCATGGAGGAGCCAATCGCCCAGATCATGGGACTCAGTCTTGATGGCACCAAGTTATTTAATAAGAGGGTGGACAGAGTGGTGGAGGTAAAGAAATTCCTAGATGAAGGGGAAAATCTTGAGTTTGTGACAGCCGACATCAAGCTAACTTCGATTCTTGAGCCTTTTGCTGAGCTCACCAGGATGGTTGTTAGGTATGTAACTCTCGAGGGGAGATTTGTTACTATTCCTCAAAAGCATTTGATATTTCTTAACCACTTTTGTCGAAACATAACCATCAGCTTCCCTCATTACTTGTTAAACTCATGGAGAAATCCATTCGGGAAGTGCAGAGTCATTCTAGGGTAGTTCCTCTGCATCAAGGTATAATTCTTCTTATCCATCATCACTGATCAAACTATCCCCGCATGAATCCTGCTCCACCCTCTTCCTCCATTCCTCCCCCTTCTCACACTACCTCCATTCCCCCCTTCTTGAAAGGAAGATTGAAACTGCTTTGTCTAACAAGAAAAGAAAGGGCATGAAAACTAAGATCCCTGCTTCTCAGAGGGTTATTAGAAGCCACAAAGACCTCGAGCTTTCCAAGAACCTCGTGCACATCAGCCAACTGATGGAGGAGCCTAAGGAGGAGGATTTGATGGTCAGAGTGGGCAGGATGGAAAAGGAAATTCAAGAGCTCAAAAGGGTTATCAAAAATATGGAAAAAGCTAAGGGAAAAGGAATACTTCAAAATGATGATGAGGAGGGTGTTATTGCTGAAGTGTTCAAGAAGCTACAGTCTTTGGATGGCAAAATGGGAAATGCAAAAATCCGTAATGACTACATTCTATCTACACTTAAAAGTATTTACAATTTCATCGAACAACATGTTCATAGTGTATGCAGCCTCAGTGGGATTACTGAAGACATTTGGGGCCCCAAAGAGAAAAGGGATATGGAAATTTCTCAAGCAGATCTGAAAGACCCTTCTCAGGCCACATCCATTACTTTCTTTGTCTTGCTGTAAACGATCAAAACCAAGATTGACAGGGCTATCAAGTAACGTGGTGTTGTGCTATTGTTTACAGGCTGCGAAGTTGTTGATGATTGGTGGATCTAGAGCTATTTTTTGGTGGAGATATTCTATGATAGATATCTATTATTTTTTTGATCTCTTCTACTATTTTTTGGATCATTGTATGACTGGATCCTTTCTATTAATATGTTGTTTTATCTGGTTGATGAGCCCTCTGAGGTTGGTTGTTTTGCCCTTCTCTAGGCTATTTCTCCTACTTATGGTATCTATATTTTGAGCCCTTTTGTATACAGGGTATAGTCCCTTGAAAACTATTTTCCCTTAATAAAAAAATTGGAGGTAGATCCCTCATCAAAAATTATACTCATAAAAGATAATTAAATTAAAATAAATTCATTAAAAAGGTCATAAATGACCCATATATGTTTTTCATGCCAAAAACCTTCATTCTTACACCAACAAGCCTAAAAAACCTATCACTGAGATGAGAAAAATCACCTCATTCCAAAAATATTTTTATTAAAGCTCCCATAATCACAAAAATGAGTAATATATCATTTAAACATCAATCATGGTCATAATTTACATGAAACAATCAAATTATTTCATTTAATGGGCCCACTGACTCATTACCTTCACAAAACACTTGTTTCCAATACATTGACTTCACCTTTGGACCTAAAGATAACCCAAGAACACCTCAAATATTAAATGTGGCCACTAAATGGAAATACCAAAACCTGTAGAACACTTATATGTAAGTTATAGATTATGAAACAATCATATGTTCAAAGCATATCAATGTTTTCCTTCACCAAAACAAGATTATTATAAACAAGTTTTACAAACTCCACCGATAAACACCCTTGTTGATAAATTCAAGATTTATAAATGAATTCAATAGATAAATAACTAACCCCTAGTAAATTTATAGGTGATAGAAAGAATAAAATCAACCATTTCATACCTTAAACAACTCAATCTTTTAGCAAGAACAAAACCGTCATACAATCCAACACACAAACATCTTCACAAATTGACTTGAAAGAAAACCAAAACACATAATAATGAGATAATACATACCTTATTAGAAATATATATTAATTACCTTTCCATATAATATCACAACTCCTTCCAAATCTAAGTGGGAGGCCTTCAACCAACCTAATCTTTCAAACCGCTTCTTAAGTCTTCTAGGACTCAATATGGCGAAAATGAGCCCAATATGCTCCTTAACCCAAAAACACACTTCCATACTCAACAAAATAATATTAAATACTTATAAATTATTTCTAATCCCTCATAAACCCTCACAAATATTGAAAAACTCAGAAACATCACCTTACCTCAAGTAACCACTTACACCGCTTTAGAATGAGCATCTTTCGAATTTTACGTTTAAATAACACGTCATAACCTTTTTATTTCATATTTTAAAAAAATGATATGCCATTATAAATATCTTTGAACCATATTCACAATACAACTTGAATCAACTACCAACTCTTCATGTAGCTCATGCAATGCTAATTTTCCTCCAGATCGCTCCAAACTCTGCCCCAAAAACTAATCTTCCTAAATAGGGAACACTTTGTAATTTTTCATCATAAACATTTCCTAAAAAACTTAATGAACATATAGAAAAATCCTAGGCTATCATAAATGGAAATTTAAGCATCACCTCATTTCGGAAACTTCTCCTCAAACTACAACTCTTCATAAACAAGCCTTTTTGTAAGGCCCACATAATGTCACTTACTCTATCTTACCCTTATGGGAATTTGGAATATTCCTTTACAACATTAAATAATCAATTTTACACTAGAAATCAAAGCTAGGTTGGTACTATAGCTTTTCTCCAAGATGCCCCTAACTAGGGTTTCAAACAACTTTAGCTTATTGACGATCGTTCATAAAAACATGACAATAAAAACATCATTATTTTTCTAAACCTTCTTCATTCCATGAAAACTGGGTCCCATAAAAACATACAACCCACAATGAACACATGAAAGTAAATTTTTTTCTTCAAAACACATTCAAACTTACCAGGTTTATCCAAAACTTACATAACTTCCAATTCCTTCTTCAGAATGACATGAAATATGTCATGAAGCATCATGAAAACTTGTGATAATTGTCCATACTTACCATATAGCTCACATAAATCTCAAACTCTCCAACCATAATGCTGTACCTATGCCCAAATGCTTGTTTCTCACTATTTCTTCCCAAGGACCTCATAAAAGCACCAAATCTATGAATTTTGACCTAAAATTCACCATAAACCTTAGGTACACTATCAAAACACTGATAACATGATCAAAAATGACTTATTCTATGCAAATATCATGCCTCTACCTAATTTTGTGTGCTTCAGAGGGGATAGAAATAAGCCCTGTAATGACTTGACTCAACAAATACAACTTATGAACTGACTATGTTGACTCAATACACACATGTAAGACTCCATACAAACCATATTTAACCTCATGAAATCAAACAATCACCTAAATAAGACTCATATCATCACTTAGCTCACTTGACCATGTTCTAGACAACATTGAACTCACCAAACAAGGACACCCTTCATGTTTGACCACTAAATAACATCTCATGAAGAATCATACAATGCCATGACACCATTTTCCCAATGGAGTTTACATCAATGAAAAAAATAATACACAATGTCCAGCAATCTCTCTCTCTTAGTATCCTTTATCTTTGATACAATAGTCAAGACATATTGAAACAATGAAAGCACATCAAAGCAAAGACTTCCCATTATCAATAATCATGTCCATAAATTTAACATTGTCTCTTCCTTGCATGCTAAACACCTAAGATCTCTTAATTGTCTAGGAATAGAAGATAAAAATGGAATATATTGCTTCACTTAGAGGAAATGATGATGAACCTAGTTCAAGAAAGGATTGTACATATGAAGACAAAGTCCTAACATGCTCCTCCAATTAATCAATGGTTTTCTTGTATTCCTCATTCCATGTAAGGATTCGAGTTGAATACTCCTTGAACAAGTGAGAATCACCCTCATGGGTAGGTTGATGTAAAGATACATTCGTCATTACATAATCATCAAGTCTCATTTCTTTAACTCGCTTATTTACCTTCAAATGTGTCACCTCCACATATTGAGCTCTGGAAGCCTTGATGTAGAAATGGGAAGTTGTTTGTGTTTTATTTCCCTTATTGGTCCTTATGTAATTTGATATGGACTCAAGGTTAGGTTTTACTTATTGTTTCATTTTTCTTGATTCTTCTCCAAATAATTCATTTACCCATGAATAAGGCTCAACAGGTGTGGAAATGAAATGATGCATCTTAGGTGGTTGGTAAGAGACCAAAGCATGACCAAGATGAGCTAATTCAAGTGTTTCAGTAGAAACACTTGGGTCTACTAGATGATTAGGAGACTTATAAGGATCAATATCACCTTTTTCATGTTGGTCAACATGATTCTCTTTGAACTTGGACCTCTTACAAAACTCCATCAAAGGAGATACTTTAGCATAACCAAGTTCCATCCTCTTCTTCTTGAGATAAACTTGCATTCTCATCAGAGACCTTGTAAGATGATGTGAGAGGATATTTCCTAGGAAATTCAAGTGTTTCAATACTTTCAATAATTTATACCCTTTAATTTTGGTACCATTTTTTGGTCCTCTAAATTATAGTCATAGTTCTTTCAACATCCTTGTCGTACATCACTATCTCCCACATTCGGATATTTGATGTCTAGAGTGAAAAACGTCTCAAAGCTGGTGTACTTGATCTTCATGATGGTTAGAGACAATGAGGAAATGGGTAGATGGAGGTGTGTGTGAAATTTGAACTTGATATAGATACTTACTATTTTTAGTCACACCCCACCCTCAGATACTATTTTTAGACAATTTTTCCCAATTTCCTCATTTTTCAATTTGCCGAGTTCTAGACTTGGAGAATTGCACAGAGGTTTCAAAATTATTATTTTTGGTTTTAAAATATTATTATTTTTATAATTTCTCTAGTGATGATTATAAAAAATAGAAGTGTTTCTTAAAAGTGTCGGATTGGTCTGAAATTTTCTTTGTTAGATTAGGATTTTCAACATGGTTTCCTAGTCCAAATTTCAAGTGTTTGTGATCATGGAAACTCTAAGGATCTGAAAAGGAAAATTATTTATCTAAAATTTTCAAGTGGATTCTATAAAAATACAAGGAATAAATTTCAATGAGGTTTTCTTAATTTTTGAGGCATTATAGAATGCAAGCTATATGAAACATTTCAAGGTAATCGGAGCTAGGATCTGAGAGATATGAGAAAAAATGTGGTTTTAAAGCAATGAAAGGTTTCTGAAAATTTTCAAAAAATAACAATATAATAGCATCAATGCATGGAAGGAGATCATGAAAAATGACTTTCAAATGACTAATTATTTTATTTTTACTCACCTCCCTCACTAACCTAGTTAACTCACATCGTAACTCTTTTTTGACCCACCATGTTCAACTCAAGTTAAATGACATGGGAACATGGGTTAAAAACTTACAAAATGGGTCTCAAATGTCCCCATGTCCTGTACCACATTTATAAATAGAAAAAGGGACATCATAGGTGTTAAAATGTGATAAGGTT
The DNA here is from genome assembly GCA_018340775.1 of Taxus wallichiana var. yunnanensis. Lineage (NCBI taxonomy): Eukaryota > Viridiplantae > Streptophyta > Pinopsida > Cupressales > Taxaceae > Taxus > Taxus wallichiana. The sequence continues at coordinate 170,739,838 of CM031244.1, forward strand.
TTGATCATCATGAAAGGAGAGGATGTGGATGCAAGTTGCGAAGTTGAGAAAACATGCCAAGTGAACAACTAAGGATTCTTAAGTAACAAAACTTGATCTCCTCATGTGGTGTCAAATTATAGTGTCCTACATTTCCCCTTATAAAATGGAAAATGGTACATAAAACCCTCGAAATTTCACCTAGGGTATGGCCATCATGAGGAAGGGGCCACGTTACGTTGTGAGTGGAAGACACCTTTCTAACACCTTGAGTGTCACTTTAAGTGATGTACCTTCAAAACATGAATCTCACAACATGGTGGCACTTTATTATGTCCCCAATGTCCCCTTTTACTTTTTTGAAAGGGGAAAATTTACATCATGGGTCTATAACTATGCATTTACCACTTTTGGAAGTTGGATATCACCATTGACCTTTGCTTAAAATAACATGTTAGAGTGTCTCCTTGCCTTAAGAGCTACCTTTGGTGTTTCCTAGGCAAACCTTATATCATTTTGAGTGGAAAAAACATGAAGAAACAATTTTCACAATTTTCAAGACTTGTTTTTACCTCATTTTTAAAATTCACACCCCTTTTCAATTATAACCACGAGCAATTCCGAAAGGTTCAACAACTACCGAAGAATAATTTTTTTTTCATCCAAATCAACCTATGGAACATGTATAGGGTCCTATTCTATTCAGTTTTTCCTTTGAATTAGATTTCCAAACATCCCTAGAACTCCCATAATATTTAGTTAAGTATGCACCAGGATTGAAGGTCTTAATTTTCCCTATCGAGCCAATATCTAAAAATTTTCTCCTCATAATCCATTGAATATTTTTACACTATGAAATAGGAATTCTTATATTTTGGATGATTACATTATTTCCTTCCAAATCCTCCCATGGATCTTGAAATGTCTATAACAAGCTAACTAATTTTTTCAAGTGCTTTCATTTCCTTATACCATGCTAAGAATAGTCTAGTATGACATAACTTGTTCCTAAACCTGATTTTTCTTCTAAAAATTTCCTAAATAAATTCAGTTCATATTTTCTCTCCTATGAAAAACTCTTAGGGGGTTTTACCTCATCAATTATCTTCCAAGAGGTGTCCACTAGTGTGAAAAATCTTGAAAATAGGCCTTTTTGAGCCTCTTGGAGAAATTCCTTCGGAATGGATCTGAATGAATCCATGAAACACATCCTTACACATGAAACACACCTATAAATCATATTATCACATTCATCCTAGCCATTATGAGTGTAACACGGTAAATGAGTTAGCTAGAGGATAAGTTTACATTGACCAGGAGAGGGATTTTCAAATCACGATTAGGTTGTCATGAAATAAATTTTGAATTTTGAATTTTTCATGCTACATATTTTGCATGAAAATATTTGGCTCTAGCTTGGGGACTTGTTTTGGATCAAACATAATAAGGATAAGACAAGTAGGAAATCTAGAATCTCAAGACACTACATGTACCAATGCCTTATCCATTAGGCTATATATTCATTTCTTCACCACAACCACAACCAAACAAACACATTGATGATAGGGAAACACACCAAAAGAGGGAAACAAAAACAAAAGGAAGAGAGAAACTATATTATAGGGGATGGAAATTTACATAGCAAGGAAGAATATACACATATACTTGGTAATGGGTTGGGATGAGTACGTACTTATCATTGAACAATGGGCTGAATTCAAACCTATGAAGCTCGAAGATCATTATCCGATCATGTCATGCTCTTGTGATGGATTTTCATGGTTTGAGATGAAGGAGAAATACCAAGATTCCATCTTTATACTATAATTTCATGGAAAATACTCTTTCATCTAATGACCACTCTCTAAGATGCTTATAGGTCTTTCCTTCGGTAGTCGCCATCCAATGCTTTGTGAGTATGAGAAGTAATTCTTGCATGTTCTCTAAAGTATAATCTATGATTTTTTCTTTAAGGTATTTACCATTACTAGGTGAAGTTTATAACATAGATTCATTATAAGGATTAGCGAAGTACTTAGAAATAGTGAGAAAAATTTTATTCTCTTCCCATTCAAAAGATCCTTCGAGCCTCTCACTTTTTGTTTTGAATAATTACTTTAAAAATGGAGGCTAAATCATTGGTACAAAGGACTTCATCATCCTTGAGTGAATGTCGTGGCATGGATTCATTCTCAAAACTAGCATGGGATTTAGAAACAGTGAAAGCAAGATGATTTTGAATCTATTTGTAAGGCTCTTGCACATCCTCAATTTTTTATTATGAGAAATTACTTTTTATACAAAAATTCTAAACATTGGCCTTAGTATCATTTTAAATTATGGAGGTGTTATCTTTATGACTGAAACTATCCATATGATATTAAAGAAATTAATTTTCTTTCCATTCACCATGAATACAACCTTCTTCATAGAAAGGAAAAGAGGGAGACTCATTTTCACATTCATTATCATCTACCAAGGCTTCAAATAGAACATTGAGCTCATCTGATTGTTCCATCTCATTGATGAGTACTTTTTCATTAAAAGAAGGATCATTACTAAAATCATACTTATCTTTCATAACCATGACATGGATCAATATTTCAAGAATCGATTGAGGGTGATATTTAAGATGTTTTTCATTGAATCCTATTTCAAATATGCCACATAATTACTTTCAATTTCATTTGAAGAGTCTTCAAATTGAGCCTCAAGAAGTTGGTTAGAGGTCTAATCTAAACATGGCTAGAATTCATTTGAAAGTTTCTCCTCCTTACGATACGTACGCTTTTCTATCCATGAGTTACTTTCTTGCAAGATTAGGAATACCTGGTCTTTGTCATTTTCAGACAAAGAGAAGAGATCCATGCTATATGGGAAGGGTGCACCTTTCAGCTCAAGGTCCATTAGATCATTCTCATGACAGGGGGAATAATACAACATTGGGGCTGCAACATGAGAAAAAAATTTCTCCATCTTAATCATTCCTTACAAAATCTTCTTGTTCAAAGGGAAACAGAAAGACTCTATACTTGCTATGGTGATTAGTATTACACCCCTTTGGTGATGATAAAGACATCAGCTTCTTAAAGAGGTATTGGTTAATTTTCTCATCCATGATTGTGTTAAGAAGGAAGTTGGATTCTTTGATATTCTCCATCTCATCATTGGTCATCCATGAATAAAAAGGAGAGACCAAATCAAAAATAAAATCATCAATGATTACCTCAAAGTCATCTTCTTGAATGTATTGAGTTTGAGATGAAGAATTTATTTCTTGAATATATTCTTGGTTTTTGGAATCCTCAATAAGCATTGGTTCATCTGTCATAGGAAAAGAATCTTCATCTCTTGTACATGTTGTTTCTCCAAATGGTTATGCCTCAAGACAAAATGAATTTATGAATGGAGGCTCAACTATCATGATTTATTCATCATCCTCCAAGGTGCTAATTTGAATCTCATTGGAAGGTTCAAGGACAGATCATTCATGAGAAGTGTACAAGAATATTTCAGGAATAAACACCTTATAATATGGACAATCATCAGGATCTTCTTTTGAAATATGAGTTTATTATTTTTCACCATTATGAAGTGCTTCAAGATGATCATATATTTCTTTCATATCCTCAGCATAATTCAAAATTTCAAGGTTGATTTGGGGATCAAAATTTCCTTCTACAACACTCAATTTTTTTACACAAACTCTCTTTTCAAGGATTCTATTTCCTCATCCTCATATGCAAGAAAATCATCTAGAGGAAGGGAGACAAAATACAATGATTTGAGTTTCTTATTCAGTTGTGTAAAGTCAAAAACATTACCTTCAGGAGATTCTTCATCTTCATTCTTTTCATATAACATCATGTATATATTTTACACCTTCTTTATTAAGAATTTGGATTCGTGATCATCACTAAGTTTAATTCCCATTTTATTGTCTTTAGATGTACTCGCTTTTAATTAAATCCACAAGGATTTTATGACAAGATCTTCATATTCAACAATTTTATTCATTCTAGACATTATTTCTATGATTAGTAAATAAATTCCACTAACCTTCTTTCCATTGGCTGATTACATATTTTTGTTTGAAGCAAGAGATCTCTTCGTTATTCTTGAATCCTTACCCTTGCAAGCTCTGGTCTAGAATGATGGATGATGATAAATTTTCAGATATTGGTGGTCATCTTATTCTTCATTGTTGTTTTCACTCATTATTTGATGCTAGACACCATTCTTGAAACTTAATCATTTTGATGTGGGAAAAAAACGTGTCATGGATTAATTCCTCAATGAAGTCACCTTCAAGATCTGATTTTTATTTGAAACCTGATTTTTTTGAAATATATACTATTTTATATTTTCTAGAGATATTTATGGGTGCACAAGGGTAGACATCTCCCCATTATATTCACAAAAAAAGTGTTGGTGAAATAAATTTTCATGATGAAAATTATGAGTTTCAAAGAATGGTCACATGGCTAAGCCCCTCCTTGTGTATGGGTATGCTCCCATTATTGAATATAAAATATCCTAGTTTCTTGGGATGACTAATAGGCTGAGGAACACACAAGAACAATTCACTAGGCATATGGAAAATTTCTTGCATGAAGTACATGTGAGGAATTTGCGGTGATGAGGATAAAGGAGAGTTGGGGAAATTAGGAAAGGGTGAGTTATTGTTGTGAGAAGGTAGCAATAGATTTCACATAAAATAAATAGAGTATGTACACATTAAATTAGAGTAAAGCAACAATGCAAACACTTAACAAAACTAAAAAACTATAAAAACACGAGTTCTTTAGGTTCATCGATCAAGGGCACAAAGTTCCTTCTTGGTTATTGAAGATCGCTATGCTTGCGCATTTAATACTAGAGAGAGGATAGAGGAAAGCATAAGAAAATAAAATTTAAGAAATATAGATCTTATTTCTTATGTAATTTTGATAAAAATATCAATAACTACAACAATCCACAATTGCTACAAAATAACTAACTTTCAAACTCCCTTTCAATGGAGAATCCATCCCAATTGATAACATTTCAAATTATCTTCTTAGCTACCTCCTACATGACCTTTTAAGTTATTATTCCACTAATGACTTTCATCTTCCTAGGAAATGAGTAAATTAGTCCCCTTTTTATAAATCAAAAGGGACTTTTACAATACAACATTAGAGACTTACTTAAGTGAATAAGAAAAAATACCATGATCATGTAAAAATTGTGGAATTAGAAAGGGGGAGAGAAGAAAGGGGATAAGAAGAATAAGAAGGGAGTTGAATAACTAATTGATGAAGAATATTCCTTTGATGAAGAGTCAAATCCAACTGAATTCGCACAACATATTTTGAGATGAATTTTGTTCCCTTTACCTCCTTGTTGAATCAAGTAAGCCTGTAAAATTTACCTTCTCAAAATGTGGGATGCACACATGTTCCAAATCCTGAGCCAAGTCTCAAGAATTCTACCAAGTCTTCTACACTATGTGAACCAATTCTCATGATCTCTTACAATATTATAAATAGATCCTCTAATCTCTGCGAGATATTCGAAAATATTTTCAATGAATGAAGAGAGTTATCATGCAACTATCTGGACCAGCTCTTGAAAGGAAATCAAGATTCTTTCAGAGGATGTGTTCTCATTGAGTGAAGGTGTTCCTAGTTCTTGTAAAATTTTAACAATCTCATCGAGATCCCGGATACATTTTATTTATATTCCTCAAGCTTAGAAATGGAATCATTCAACACATCACACCTTATAATCATTGTGTGGGACCAAATGGGGGACAATTTCTCAGTAATGGATGAAAACACATTATGATTCACTAAGAATTAAGAGTCATGAGAGGTAATATTAGAAACGAATGGGAGAAGAATTTCCTAAATTTACTTTTCTTTCTCAATCTCTCTTAGTAAATTTTATCTCGACATAGTAGTCGAGACATATTGAAAAAATTAAATCACCTCGGGAAGTAAAGACTTCCCTTTTTTAATAATCATGTCCACCCATTTATCATTGGATATTTTCTACATAGTGAACGCTTAAGCTCTCTTGATTTTATGAGAATCAAAGCTACAAATTTAAGAGATTATTTTAATCGAAGGAAAATATTATGAACTGGTTCAAGAAAGGATTGTACATATTAAGACAAATTCCTAGCATGTTCCTCTAATTCATCAATGGTTTGTTTGTATTCCTCATTTCGTGCCAAGATCCGAGTTGAAGACTCCTTGAAAAAATGAACATCAAACTTGTGGGTAGCTTGACCCAAAGATACCTTCATCATTACATAATCATTATGTTTTATTTATTTCACATGATTATTTACCTTTGGATGTTCCATGTCCACATATTGAGATCCAAAATCCTATGTGTAGAAATGAGAAGTTGTTTATGATTTCTCACCCTTCTTGGTCCTTATCTATTTCAACATGGCCTCACGGTTAGGTGAAATTTATTTTTGCAATGTCCTTAATTCTTCTCCAAGTAAGTCATTTACCCATGAAAAAGGCTTAGCAGGTGTGGAAATGAAACTAGGCATCTCAGCTGCTTGGTAAGGGATCAAAGCATGACCGAGATGAGATGATTCAAGTGCTTCAATAGGAACACTTGTGTTTAACAAATGAATAGGAGAATAAGAAGGATCGATATCACATGTTTCAAGTTGTTCAATATGATGTTATTTAACCTTGGAACTTTTACATACCTCCATATAAGGATATACTTAAACATCATCAACTTCCATCCTCTTACTCTTAAGATAAACCCACATTCTCCTCAGAGACCTTGTGAGATGAAGTGAGAAAAAAATTACCTAGGAAATGCAAGTTTTTCACCATATTCAATTCTTAAAACCCTATTTTTTTACCATTTCTTGGTCATCTAAATTACGATCTTGATTATTTCACCATCCTTGTCTTACATCGCTATCTCCCACATTCAGATACTAAGTGGCTAGAGTGAAAATTGTCTTGAAGATGGTGTACTTGATCTTCATGTTGGTAAAAGATAGTGAGGGAATGGGGAGATGGAGATGTGTGTGAAATTTTAACTTGATTTGGATACTTATTGTTTTTAGTAAGTCATACCCCACCCTCGAGATACTATTTTAAGGCAATTTTTCCTAATTTCCCAATTTTTTTATCTGTTGATTTCTAGACTTGGCGAATTGCAAAAATGTTTCAAAATTATTGTTTTTGGTTTTCAAAAATTACTATTTTTAGAATGGATCTAGTTCAACTTACTAAAAATAGAAGCCTCGCTTTCCGAGTGTCATATTGAGCTAAAATTTACTTTGTTAGATTTTTTTTAGATAAGATAAAAAACATTTGGTTTTAATGGGGACCAAAAAAACCCCATACATAGAGAAGAAAGTTTTTCAAAGATAAAAACTATAACAAATCCTTAGAGGTAGATTCAAAACCACTTGACGATAGGCCCCCACACAAATGTGCCAAAATACAAGAGTTTGCAAACTAAAACAAAGTTTGATTTGTTAGATTTTGTTTTTCAACATGGTTTCCTACTCCAAATTTCAAGTGTTTTTTATCACGGGAACTCCAAGGATCTAAAAAGGAAAATTATTTATCTGAAATTTTCAAGTGGTTACTGTAAAAAATTTAGGGCATCAATGGAAATGAGGTTTGTTTCATCTCCAAGGTGTTCTAGAATGCAAGCTACAGGAAAGTTTCAAGGTAAACGGAGCTAGGATCTGAGAGATATGAGAAAAAATGTGGTTTTAGCAATGGAGGGTTTCTAAAAATTTTGGCAGCATAACAACATCCAAGCAGAAATGGAGGGATGTAAACCATTAGAAATGACTAATTATTTTATGTATACTCACCTCCCTCACTAACCTAGCTAACTCACACCTTAACTCATTTTTGACCAACCCTTCTTAATCTGGGTTAAATGACATGAGAGAATGGGGTTATAAAATTTGTTAAGAGAAAAAGAGACATCGGGGGTGTCAAAATGTGCCAAGAGTCTTATCATCATGAAAGGAGGGCATGGGGATGGAAATTGTGAAGTTGAGAAAACATGCCTAGTGAGCAAGTGACGAGTCTTAAGTGATGAAACTTGATCTACTCATGTGGTGGAACATTATAATGTCCCCCATGTCCCATTAGAAAAGTTAAAAAGGTATGTAAAATAATAAAAAGCGTGTTTATGGTCTATCCATCATGAGGAAGGGGCCAAGTTATGTTGTGAGTAGAAGATACCTTTCTAACACCTTTAAGTGACACAAATTCAAAAATGATTATCACACCAAGGTGGAACATCATTTTTCCTCCATTTCCCCTTTAAATATTTTCAAAGGTTAAAATTTGCATCGGGGTCTCAGTGGACATTTTCCACTTTTGGAAGCAAGGTGTCACCATTGCACTGCTAAAAATAGCATGTTAGAGTGTCTTAAGCACCTTTGAGAGTTTCACTTGGTATTTCCCAAGAAAATATTAAATTATTTTTATTGGAAACCACCTAATTAGTCCTTTTCCAAAATTTTCAAGATCTCGTTCTTCCTCCTTTTTAAAGTTCATGCCCTTTTTCAATTCTAGTCACAAGTAGTTCCCCTAAGGTTCAACTACCACCGAAGAAGAATCTACCTTTTTATCCAAATCAGCCTACATAACATGTATAGGGTAACATTTTATTTACTTTTTCCTTTGAATAATATTCCAACTCTCCATGGAACTACCGAATGTTTAGTCAAGTATGCTCTAGGATCAAAGGTCTTGATTTGTGCTACTGGCCAATATCGAATATTTACTCCTCGAATAATTTGAAACCTTTTGTACTACGAATTAGGAATTCTTATATTTACTATGAGAATATTATTTCTATCCAAATCCTCTTGAGGATCCCGATATGTCCGGAATAAGACAACTATCTTTTTACCGCTTTCATTTCCTTATACCATGCTAAGAATATCCCAATATTACATAACTTATTCTTAAACCTTATTTTTATTACAAAAACTTACTAAATAAATTCATTTCATCTTGTATATCCTCTGTAAAACTCCCATGTGGGTTGTTTCTCAATAGTTAGCTTTCGAGGGGTGCTCGATAGTGTGAAAAAACCTAAAAATAGGTCTTTTTAAGCCTCTGGGAGAAATTCTTTCGAATGGATCTAAATGAATCCATGAATCACCTCCTCTCACATGAAACATTCCTTAAAAATTCACATTATTACATTATTTCTAGAAATTATAAGGGTAATATACTAAATGATTTGGTCGGATGATAGGTTTACATCACCAAGAGAGGGAGTTTCAAATGAGGATTAGGTTGTCATGACAATTTTTTTGAATTTTTCATGCTACAAATTTTGCATGAAAATAAATATAATTATGCCACATAAAGGGATACCCATGGTATCATGATAAAAATAAGGTCCTTGGGCCCTAAGAAAAGTATTAAATAAGTAATTATGTATAAACCTAAGTAACTACAAGAAAAGTAACAAATAATGTGATGAAATGACATAGCAAGTGATATATAGGACCATATGAAAAAATAGTTTTCAACACCATATAAGATACATTTTTAGTCTTATTAGTTCAAACTTTAGTAATTACACTACGTATGTAATCAAGTGTAATGAGGAAGTGAAAAAGTACTATAATGAAATAATAGCACCTGGTTTGTGTGGAGGGATGCCCCTAGAAGAAGTATGCAAGGAATGGAAATAAATGGCATAATCATGTATCAATTTGTATGTAATTCATCAAGCTCAATACACCCCATAAATGAATGTTTGTAAAGAATAAAAATGATATATATCAAACTAAAATCATAAACAACATGTATAATGAAAATTTCTAACTATGTATGCTAGATAAACAGGGCCTTACTTTTCCATTATTGAAAATATTTATATGGTTTTTTATTTTTGCAATTCTATCAATGTTTTTGTAATTTGATTACATAGATATGTATAAAAATGGTATAACATAAAATATTCCTAATGATAACCTCTAAATGAGGTGAAGCAACTTCCAAAGATAATGGAGGTCTAGGCCTCAAATGTGCCAACAAATGCAACTCAAGTGCCAATAGAACATTGGTAGTAATATGTGCCACAAAGAGCATAGGAGAAGATAAATGTAAAGTAATACAATGACCAATATGTGATGTATGAGGTCTATATGTTTGAATAGAAGAAATAACACTCCTTAAATACCGATAAGGAGATGTAGAGTGGAATTGTGAATACAAGGATCAATGGGGTATCCAATGAGAATGTAGGCCACTAGAGGAAATATGTGTCAATGAAGGGACAACTGGAGGTTGAGGAAGGTTATATGTGTCAAAATGTGCAACCAATTTCCTAGCAAGAGAACTAGATATATTTGATTCAGTGTGTGAATCCAAAGACTAATTCATAGGTGAACTAGGAGTAGGGATAGAGGCTGTAGGAGAATGACCAAGCATGTTGGGGTAAGGATACTTAAAAGAAAATGTCAAATAATAACAACCTACGATTATGAATGAACTTGATACACTTTGGTGAATAATTGATGGGATAGCCTTAAGAGCATGTAACCAAGGAAGACCAAGGCATAAGTTACAAGAGTTGAGAGAACATAAGAATGAAATTTGTGTGGTAATAGGACAAAAAATGATGGGTAACATGATATGATAATAATAATAAATAGAATAAAATGTAAGCTTCTCTACATATATATTAAGAGATTAAAAAAATGACCAGAACAAACATCATCTTTATTTTCCATGCCAACCAATACACCATGTATATGTACTTAATGAATAGAGACAGGAATAGACAATGTATCATAAATAAACATGTCATGATCACATTCATCAAAAGTAATGCATGGTGTAGAAGGTAGTTTACGAGAAATAGTAATGATCATAACATCTAAGGGATGATTATAAAAGGATGGTTTTGGTACCGCATGATGATCATTATGCACTTCAAAAGTAGAGGTATCACTTTTATGCTTAGGGAGTGGATCATTGAAGATTTTTAATTTATAATTGTTGTTTGTTGGCTTAGAAGATTTAATGGGCTCATCTCATTCAATGACATTAGAGTTAATAAGTCTTGAATAACATGATGAAGATTTATGTATTTATTTATATAATAACCAATACATTTGTGATAATTGCAATGGGATTTGCATCAAAGTTCTTATTTTGAGGTTTACTCACATAAAACTTAGATGGTGGAGATAGAGACACAAGATTGGACTCATGTAATTATTTTAAGAAAATATGAGGAGCACATGGTAAATTTATGAGCTATCATCATGCAAGTTGTAAATGTAACTTATAAGGTTGATTAATAGTATTGACGATGTCTTTAGAAGACTCCTTAACATCCTTATTATTTACCATAAATGTATATTTGCTTTGAAATTTGGCATTAGATGTATTAGGAGTGATAACAACATAATTGTGCTTCTTCATATGTAATAACTTATCTTCATACACTTTTAGTGTATGAAATAGATAGGAAAATGATCTTTATTTGTCAAACATGACTGATTCTTAGAAAGGAGGAAGTAATATTTATGTTAAAATTTCTTACAAGCCACTATCAATCAAGATATTATTCATCTTGGTAAGCATGGTTTGATAATGAAATACATAATCATTGATATATTCATTGGAGGATTGGCATAACTTATAAATTAATGCATAATAAACCTTATCCCCAATTTTGATAGAAAATTTTGCCAAAAATGATTTTCCAATATAGTGAAAGAACACATATAATATGTGGGGAGATCATAAAACCATTGCAATGTAAAGTCCTTAAGACTCCTAGGGAAAAACTTGGTAATAAATATGTCATGAGAGGCATAATTGATGTAAGCCATGTGAAATGACCTAATATGTTCCACAGGTCACCATTTCCATCATATATATTAATCTTAGGTGCAACAAAACCAAACGTAAAAGGGTAAGAGGCCAATTCGAGATCTATTGGATTATGTAATAATTGAGAAGATTCTATATTATGAGGATAATTGGACACACCTTGTTGTAGTTGTAAGATTTGAGCTTGTAACGTGTGAACAAGGGTTTTGAGATATTATGTGCCGATGAAGAAGGATGTGAACCATTAGATATGGGAGGTGTAGTAGCAATAGTGGCTACATGAATAGGCATAGAAAAATTGTGCATTGGAACATTAGGTTCCTCCCAGAATGTGGAAACCTTATATTCATGAATAATATGTCTCTAAGATAGATGATGGAGCATGTTTAAATTTATCTTCTATAATTTATAATAGGATATAGATGTTAGTAGAATTCTCTTGTAAACATTGTGTGAATTTTTAATGTCTCGGTTATGATTTTCAGAGTGAGTATTGGAACCATCACCTTGTGCATGATCAACATTAATAGTAAAAATAGTATTAGCAAATATATCATCATGGACTAGAGAACAAGAGTGGATAGAGGTATCATGGGAATGAGAAGATGTGAGAAAGCTGCATATATATTGATAATGATCCTAGAGAGACTTCATGATAAATAAAAGTAGCTAAATACAACTAAACAACAGAGAAACCATATGACCACTAGGGTTGGAAACACAATGTTCAATTCAAGAGTCGGATTCACCAAATGTTTTCACCCATTTTAGATTTGATTTTTTTCACATAATCAAAAAGGAATGAAATAAGCTACATGGATTTATTAAACTTCCAACATTAATCATTTAATATCAAAACAATGCATTAATACTTGAAATAAATGTACATTATGTAATAAAATTTCACAAACACAAGGGATTGAGTGCACTTAGTTGATTAAAAATGATTTTGGACTCATCCGGGTGATTTGGATGATGGAATAAGGGGATCTAGACATGAGGCGCATTAATACCAAAATTGTGACCTAAAGATTCTCTTAGGGAATACTTTTGTATAGTAGGGGTAAAAAGATCTATATGGTCTTGACCTATTTATATAGTCTTGACACTAATTAGAAATATGATCTATAAATTTTGGGTTTTTCGTTTTTCTAAACATTTTTTGTCCTCCTCTATCACTCACTACGAACACACTGCGGGGGCCTTGAATGATTTGTTTAATATTTAAAACCCTAACCATGGATGAAAATTAATATAAAATAAATATTAGTTGGGTTTACGCACACCATGCACCACAAATGTTAGAAATACTGAAGAGGATTCAAACTAGACATTTTGATCCACCTAGCATGTGTTATCTAGTTGTATTGCAATTAGATTTGACATCCTTTCTTGACTTGATTTTCTCTCTTAAAAATCTATTTGAGTGAGTGAATTTGAGTGCTTCTAAAAGTGGAAAGTAGTCCCCTAGACATATTGGGAATATTTATACTTGAAGGTGGTTTTATCCTAATGAATGTGTAGAGGTATTTACGAAGTGTAGGGAGCTTTAGGGTTTATTTTGTGTTAGATTTTGTAATAGGATTCCATAAGAGTGCTAGGTTCTAAATGAGGTGAGTTTCACTTTCTTATATATGCTTCTAAAGGTGATTTAAGTTACAAAGGCTGATTGAGAAGGATTAAATGACCCAAATAATAATTTACAATTGAAATTTTGGGATCAAAGTGAGTAAGGGAAAAACTATAAACTATGTATGGATGTTTATGCCCATATTGTACATTTTTACCCTATAGAGATAATTTGATGTGTGAAGTTTAGAAGCTAACAAGAAGATTTTTTAATGGGTTTTATGCATCCAATTCTAAGAAACTATCGATATATGAGTGTGTATGATCAAGTAATCTAGACAAGATATCTAGAGATATATCATATGAGAATGGGTAAAGTGCACTTGTTTAAACAAGAGAGCAATTTCAAGACTAAGACTGTCGGATAATATAATTACCAATTTTGAGTATCTATAGTTTCCTAGGATAAATCTTGTGTAATGTGTTATCTTATGTACACCATTTTTCTATTTTCTATCTATCTCAAATATTATGTGAATTATTTCTTCTCTCATATTTGTTATCGGATAAATTTATTTAGGGACTATTATGCCCAGGACTAAATCACTGCACAATTTTTCAAGAGGTGGAGATTGGTGTCATGAAGCTCTATGCACATAGGAGTAATGAAATGTTCTAGTCAATATGAGTATTTCTGTAAGTGTTTGAGCACTATAATAAGAAGAGAAATTTTTGCAATAGGACTAAAAATGGACTACGATATACCAACTAAGCTCATAACAGTGCATAGGTCATGATTTAAGGGATTAAGTTTATAGTGACATTATGAAGTGATAAATTACCAAATTTACATGTATACAATTACTATTATATGTTATGGTATTGTTTTATATGATTAATAGGTTTAAATTATATCTTTATTTTAGTGATGGGTTCATATAAACTCCAAGGTACACAAAATAATGTTACCTTTGGAGCTTGAGAGTTCCCCTTGCTCAACTTAGAGTTTGTCTCCATTAGATTCACATTGAGCTAGACCACCATATCCCTCATGAACATCATATTTTCTCTTCATAGTATAATATTTAGGACCATTTTGTTCTTAGGTCCTTTCCTTATTGCAAGATAAGGGGAAAATTCATTTTCCTCTATAAAGATTCTTTTGGCTCTCTTCAAATATTCATTTTTATAACTATCATAATTATTTATCCCTCTTCTTTCGAGAGATGTCATATATTTGATAATTACTTATAAAAAAATTCTCCATAGGGGTTCATACCAGGTTAATTAAATCCTACTTCTAGCTATTTGATAGCATTGGAAAAAAGGCTATCTAGACACCCTCTAAATTTACATGTTAGACTAGGGAGGTGTCGTAGAATCAATGAATCGTATGGTCTCACACACATTAAACATTTATAGACTAATTTGAGTATTATAAGTGTTTGTATATATAAAAAGGGTTAAATTCACTAGGTATGACACCTCTATTTCTAATTATCTTTATCATATTTATATTAGATTACTACTACTATTATTTTTATGATTTAGTTTCTCTTTTTTATTATTTTAGATGTGTCATGTCGCTACCCTTTGCTTATAATTTTTTTATATTCACATGGGCATATTTGTTAATTTTTAGACATTAATATAAAAATTAAATAATATTTAAAACTAATATTGAAAGTAGTGAATGATTATTATACTTAATTGAAGGGAATATTTTGTAATAAGAATGAAGGAATATCATATTTGGTAACCAATATGGAAGAAGATAAATATATTTTAAGTATTTTTGGATTAAAAATATGTAATTATAAACTATATAATATAAAGAATTCCATATAAAAAAATTATAATAACTTCTTATTGGTTGAAATTATGAAATAATTATAACCAGATTAAGAAAAATCAATTGTTATAGTACCCTTCCTTCAACACAAAGTCAGTTAAACCCAATAAAAATATATTTCTATACTATCTTACCTTTGGTAAGGAATAATAAAGATAATTATGGTTGATGTGATGGATCTAACATATAATAATAAATATTAAAATGTTAGTATGAACCTACTCAATTATTATAATATTACTTTATTTACGTGTTTATATTACATAGTTTTGGAATGTGTATCACCCTAATTTATTTTAATTAATTTTTAGTATGATACTATTAGCTTTCAAACTTGCACCCATGTCTTGGATCTAGAAGAGTTGAGATGTTTGAGATCACAATGGAACCATCTCCAAGTTGTGGGACCTTGCATGCTTGAGACAGATCTCCAGAGAAGTTCGGTTCCTCTATTTATTTCTATTGCTACTATTACTCCTAGTGCTAAAAGGGGAAACTAAGATAATAAATTGCCAAGGGACCAGGATAGAAGGATAACATGAAAATGAACTACACTAAAAGGTGATAGCACCAGAAAAGAGGGATGAATACTATTTTTTATGAGTGGGAATGAAAAGGGAACACGTGAAAGGAGGCTAGGCATGAGTAGTACAAATGAAAAAGTGTTCCTAGATCATTCACATGGAACACAACTAAATAAGGAACTGCAAGGGACGTGAAGTGGTACAAAAACATGCATGCGCAAAAGAAAAGAAAGAAGAATAAATGCAAACACGTTAGGATAGAGAATAGTCACAAAACGATGTTTCTATCACTTCCATAAATGCATAAAGTTGTTACAATGGCGAAAGAGGCTGATATCCACATGCATGAGCCAGATCTAGCGGTATGCAACTCAGAATACATAAAAGATGAAATTCTTAGAAAAAAACACATAAAGATTTAGAGTATCCAATGTTAATAATGAGCCTAACTCTTACATTTATAGATGAATTTATAGAAGGAGAAGAGGAGGGAAAACCTGAATTTGAAATACAACCACCAACAAGAAGCATTCAATGCCTACAAATCTGCCTAAGAATCTATTGAATGTAATTTCCTAGGTCTATTTTGGTGTGTTGGATGAGGAAGTAAGATAGATCATATCAAATCAGGTGGTTGAAGCAATCAGATCTGCTTCATTAATGCTCATAAAGACATTTGTCCATTTCTCACCTACTAGATCCACCAAAATTTGAATTTGAATGTCTAACACTATGGTTGATGTTAGTAGCTCTCTGACAAGTTTGGGAACACACCGATTAGAGGTCTGTAGAAAAATATACGGCTATAAGAGGATGTCATGGCCGTATGTGCATGTAAGAAACGTGGTGTGCATGATTTTGCTGAAAGAATGGCCAACTATGCAAAATGCTTGTCATTTCTACCATGTGTTAGTCACTAATTTGTTGCAATGATTCGGTGCCCTGTTGGTGTGCTTTGGTTGGTTACATGTGGCATACTCAAGTATGTCAGAAGATGACCTGGAACAGAAGGGCACAAATGAGGGCATGAGGGAAGGGCACGCGAAATAAAACAAATAAAGGCACAGAGAAACACACTCGTGATGCATGGGAAATGAGGAAAACTGGTGAGCAGAGAATGCATGGTCAAGGCGCAACCATTACAAGATGATGTGTAGGAATGCGTTAGGGTGAATGTATGCCAGGAAGAAGGAAAATACATAGAAGACTCACGTAAAGGGAAGATGGAACAAAGAAGAAAAGGAAAGGAAGGGAAGAAGGGGAAGCATACAAGGGAACATGAGGAAAAGAAGGGAATGTGCCAAGGGAACTTGAGTGTGTGCAACCTTGTAATGAAGAGCTCAGATCCAGAATATGTATAAAAGTTATCCAAATCACTGGGAGAGTTATTTGGATAACATGTTTGGTGAATTTTGGGGGCATCTGCCTACTAGATGAAGAAGATCAGTAGCCTAAATCATCCATTGGGCATGGATTCTATTATGTGATTATTTGAATAACTACCCCTGAAGTCACTTGAAGGATCATTCTTGAATCGATTCTGAATCTTGCAACTACTGAAAGAAGATATGAATTTTGGAAGCAAAAGAAGATCACTCATAAGAAACACGCGAAAGGAAATAGCGTATGTATTCAAAAAAAATGTGCACACAATGCACTTGGAGGAATTAAAAATACTCTAATATATAAAAAATAATGTAGCAAACTTAATGGAAGGGTTTGAGATAGATCCCATTTACTGGGATTCATAGCACGATTCTGTCAATATGAGTCAAATCAAAAGAGTTATCCTCTTTGCATGAACCGATGATATAAGGGCCAATCCAAAGTGCATCAAACTTTGAATGACACCGTGGTTTAGCTCTGACAATATCCCATTTTAAGAATAAGTCCCCAAATTTGAAATCTTGAGGCCTAGCCTTTCTATCAAACCATTTCTTTGTTGCTTGCTGATGTTATTCTAGCTTGATCATGGTAGAGTTCCTTATTTCTTCAAGATTAACCAGCTCTACCATTCTTATTTCTCTCTTGTCCACGTCTTCAAATTCTAGCTACTGGGTAAGTGCCAATGAGTTAAACTCTAGTTTCAAAGGAATGGTATCCTCCTTACTATAGATAAGTTTGTAAGGAAAAGTTCCTATTGATATTTTTTGTGATTCTATCTTCCCAGAGCGTGCGTGAGACCTTTGTATGCCACTATCTTTGGTTGATGTTCATTATGCGCTTCATGATTCTGATCAGGTTCTTGTTTGTTGACTCTGCCAAACCATTTCCTTGAGGGTAATAGTTGGAATAAGTCTTCAAGTAGATGCTCAGATTTAGTGCCCAATCAATGATTTTAGTACCAAGAAATGATTTTTCATTATTATATATAATGGTTTGAGGGACACCAAACCTTGTGACTATACCTTCAAGAAATTCAAGGATGGTGACCAGTTGATTCCTTGAGTGTGAAAACTTCTGTCCATATGGTGAAATGGTCCATAGTTGTCAGCACAAACTTCTATCTAGTGCTTGAATGTGTATTGATTATACCTATGAAGTCAATACCCCATTGTGCAAAAGGTTGATCCGCTTGGATTGGTTGGAGGGGAAGTGCTGCCAATTGTTTCTTTCCTGTAAAGAAAGTGCACTCTGTGCAATTTTTCACCCACTAATGTGCATCTGCAAATAGGGTAGGCCATAAGATACCTACCATTATGATTTTCATTTTTGTAGTTTTGGTAGAAAAATGTCCACCAGAGAATCCATCGTGAAATTATACTAACACTTTTTCAGTCTACGCGTCGTTGATACATCTTAACAAAACACCATCAAGATTTTTCTTAAAGAGAAGCCCATCAACCAAAATATAAGGGATAGATTTTAACCTCATATGTCTTCTCTTTTCCTTTCTCAATCCAGGAGAGTATGCAATCTCAAAAGGAATGTGATCATATCCTTCATCTAGTCACACATGTCAGATCTTTATTTTGATCAAGCTCGCACTTGAGAAGACCTTCATCCATAAATAATGAAGTCTTAGATGTATTATGCACATTCTTAGAAATCTTCCTATAGAGCGTGCTACCTCTTACCAGTATTATGGCTTCGATAATCACATCATACTCCATTATTTTGGTCACCCATTGTGCTCTCTTTTCACTGATCTCTTCTCCCATGATGAATTCTCCACGTAAGATTGAGAGACTAATACCTTGATATGATTTATGGCGAGAATAATTTTTAATTTCTTGATGGCACACATGATGGAAAAGACCTGATTCTCAGTGTGAGTGTATGTTAATTCATAATCCTTTAGTGTCTGGATGAAGAAAGCCAATGGTTGTTCTAGATCTTGTTCATTTTCTTATGTTAGGACAATGAATAACACTCGGTATCAAGCACCATAATCATAAAGGATGAAATCCTTGGAATAATCTAGATTGATGAGTGTTGGTGTGCAAGAAATTTCTTTCTTGATTTTGTTGAAGATTTCTCTTCCTTATGTTTTCCATCTGAAGGCTATGTTCTTCTTAAGCATTAAGGTGATGGGCCAAACTAGTCCTAGAAAGTTAGGGATAAAATGCCTAAATAATTTGATCTTACCATGGAAGGACCTGCAAGGCCTTTTTGTGAGTTAGCAGGAAATATCTAGGATGGCTGAAACTTGCTTAGGATAAATTGTGATACCTTCCTTTGAAACCACATGGCCCAATATCTTTCCCTACGCCACGAAAAATTACACTTCTTGGGGTTAAGAGACATCTCATACTTTCTGCATCTCTCAAAGACTTTCTCCAGGTGTGCCATATGATCCACACTCTACTTTGAGAAGATTATTATCTCATCAAGGTACACCAAGATGAACTCATTGATGTAACATTTGAAGGCAATGTCCATGGAACGCTGAAATATTGTGCCTGCATTTGACAGAACAAAGGGCATTTTACGATACACATATGTTCCCCACTTGGTTGTAAACATTGTTTTTAATTGATCGTCTTCCCGACTAGGATCTGATTGAAACCCAAATACCCATCTAACATTGATAACCTCTACGTGTGGGCCACATTTTTGGAATTCACTCCATTGGAGGAAAAGGATAATGATCCTTTAGAGATTCCTTATTCAAATCTCTCGAAATCAAACAGAGGAATTTCACCATTCATTTTGCACACACTGGAACTAAATTTGTGACCTAAGTAGAGTACTTGATGGGAAAAATAATCTTCTCCTCAATGAGTTTAGATAACTCCTTTCTCATGAGAGGATCTATCTTTCAATTGACTGACCGTTGCTTTTTTCTAATGGGATTTATACCGAGATCAAGATCAATGGAGTGTTGAGAAACACTTGGATCAAAACCTTTGAGGTCTTCATACTCCCATAAGAATATATCACTGTATTTTTGACACAAATAGATGAAGTCCCATCTTTCTCCATGTGTGCAAGCCTTGCTAAGTAGTAACTCCTTTCCACATGCAATAGTGACTGGGGAGAATTGTTCTTGCGTGATACACATATAATTTTTTTCACTCTTGAACTCATCATCAGGGATAAATATTTTATCTAAGGTGACTAGCCCTTTAGGAAACTTATTTGTCTTTATATGTATTACTTGGTCACCATAGCTATCATACAAGTTAGCTTACATACTTGATGAGATCTCAATTTCATTTTGGATGAATTGGAACATCTGCATATCACTATCAAACACTTGCCAGCTGGTGTTGTTGTCTAGAATGGATGACCGATCACTATCTTAATGTGTTAAGTGTTTCCTTTGTCAAATTTCTTTGCGGGAGAGAATCGGACCAATAGCAACCATTTGGTTAGCCTCCTTGTTCATTTTATGCAACACCACTTGTAGGTTTAGAGCATCAAAGCTCTCAAGGATGTCCCAAAATCTGTGCTTATATGGTTTGAGAAGCTTATTCTTTGTTAAGCACTTGTTGACAACGTGATGGATGACCAAATTTGTATCCCCAAATATTTTTAGTGGCTTAATCTTCTTCTTTTTAGCAGTCAGTATAACTTGCACTAGCGACTCATATTCTACCACATTGTTGGAGCATGTAAATTGTAACTTATGCATGAATAATAATTTCTCATTCTTAGGAGAAATGATAACAACTCCTACTCTCATGTCATTCCTACTTCTGGAACCATTAAAGTATAACTTCCATAGGATAGGTTCAATTTGGTATTTCTTGAGCGTACGCAACACCACATCTTCTTCTTCAAGAATGTAGTAAGTGCCAAACCCAATTTCATAAGCTTCCATCTCTTAAGCATATGGCTCAAATTTATGGTGTCTTTTTGCCCATTCATCAAGTACTAGGTTAGGAATAGAGGATGTAAGAGGTCAGTGTTCTTCAGAATTGAAGCTTGTTCTTGGATTAAATAGTTATCTTGGAGAGGGGATGGGGCATATGACTCTACATGATAAGAAAATATTGGTTCATCTTATATGGTAACTGGGTACCATACCTTATCTTGGGTAACATATGAGACCAATTAGAATACAAGTAACCACCCACTTAAGCATTGAAATATCTTGAAGAAAATGGGGCAAACAAAGGAGGTAATTCAATGATTGATACATCTTGAGTAATTGTTAAACTTGGACATGCATGAAGGGTCAACTCAAGATCCTTAATGAATCCTAAAGTATTGACAGTTGAGCCATCAAGTTACAGGACTCCTTTAGACAAGGGGCTATACTTAAGACCTAGGACATCAACTATCTTCTTGGGCATAACAGAGGTACTAGCACCTGAGTCTATCATGCAATTATGGACAAGATGTTTTCCTATAATCAAGGACATATAAAAGGGAGGGATTTTAACAATCTTACTTAATTTTTTCTCCTCTTCTTGGTAGATGTTGATAGAAGCGCACAACTTCTATATGGCTAGATCGGTGGCACGGGAGTTGTGTCGAGTGTTATGTAATAGATCTCACTAAGATGGAATATTCAAGGCATCCCACATTGTGACATTTATATTTGTCTTCTTCATCTGGTCAACAATGTTGAATGGAAGACCTGCTGACTTGTGTATTTGGGGAACAACATCCCTTTTTGACTACTCAGGTGTAGAAGAAAGAGTTTTAGCTGAAGCAGGAGCTTGACCTACCAAAGGAGGGGCACGTGCCACTTCAAAAGCCTTGTGTGGGGCCTCTTGTGTAGGGACTTGATCACTCTTACTACTGGATTCCTTGGCTACTTCTTTCTACTTTTGAGGGTCGAATTACATTGTTGGGAGTGTGACCTATGTACATGAATCCAAAATTCTCTTCTTATATCTTGTGTTGTCTACAACTTGGACGCGTAGTCTACTTTTATACTCTATCACTTGGTTGATTTTAGAGAAGTCCTCAGTGCCAAAGAATATAAAATTTCACTTAGGAGGAGCTTCTGGTCTTCTTTGGTTTTCTGCCTTAGAGGCACTTGTTGAAGGCTCACAAGCTAAAGCATTCTGGATCATGTAGTCCTGGGAATGCATGACATTTACACAATGATATTGACTATGAGGCATGTTACAAGGGAAACACCATTATGGCTCTTGTGTGAAATTGTTCGAACTGGAATGAGTGTCGACTTGTACTAGGTAATCTTTGGAAGAGAGTGTGTGGGAGAAACAATTTGTAAGGAAGATGTGTTTTAGCATGTCATCTATTACTTTGTTGATTGGGAACATGTTCTTAGTTTCCTTATTGATTTTGCTAAGGTTGATTGTTTTGGCTATGCACCTAATTATAATTTCCTCTATAGGCTTGCACTTGTTGCTTTTCTAATGATATGAACTTGTGTGATAAATTTATGATTAGAACCTTTAGTTTATTATCCTCTTTTTTTTTTTTGGAGAGTAGTGCGTATATGCAATTGGTCGCGCACTTTGCTCAGGAATAGGAATAGGTTCCATAGATGGTTGGGGTGCTTATGAAATTTATGAGAATAAGGGCATAGGAGGTCTAGGAGCTATCTTTCCCACATGAATAAGACTATTTTCTTCCCTTACTTGTAATACTATAAGTAGTCTGGTAAGGTCCTACCTCCCATAGATTGAATCATGAATGAGATATCACTGTTTAATACCTTTAGATAATACAGAAAATCATGTTGGGCTATAGGTCTTACCACAAGAGGGATTCTATCCTAAGTTTTCTGAAATATGATGTTGAAATCAGTCATCTGCTCATTGGGAACCTTTTTGTTGTTGTCAGTTGCTCCACTAGAGATAGGTGATTTGACTTATCTTCAAAGTAATTACAAAGAGTTGTTCCCAGCTCATCCTAGGTGGTAATAGATCCAATTCTTAAGCCTTGGTACCATTAAAGTGCTTTACCTTTAAAAGAGGCTACAAGTAACCTTACTGCTACATCATCATGTGTGATCAAATAGAGTGAACACACGTTTTCTACATCCTAGATATGCTCCTAAGGGGTGACTTGATTCTCACTAGTAAAGTATGGAATAATTTTGAGTGTGCCATTTGGCATGTCATTTTACATGGCCAGCACCAAGGAATTCCTCCTGTGAATTTGGAAAAGTTTCTTAGGGGAGGAGGTGGTTGATGTGCCATTACAGGGCATGTAGGTTGTCTTCTTTGAGGAGGAGTTGAATGGGCATGGCACGCTGGAGATAGAGATGTGCATGTGGGCCTTTTGGAATGAAATATTCTTGGGGATAGTTGGAGGTACTCAAAATAATATTTAGTTGTTGCACTTCTTCTTGTATGCACTCTTCTCATGAAAGGCACTCAAGACTACTAAAATAGAGATCTGGAAATGTTGGGAGTTGTTGGTCGTTAAAATATGGCACTTAGTAAAAACATACGAAGGTTCATAGGGAAGAGCAGAGCACATTCAAAATCAAGAGAGGGTCAGGAAAGGAATCATGTGCTAAGGACAAAGAGAGATTCAAGACTTAGCCATTTTCACGACGATGAGCTATTTTTGGAGATAACGTAAACACACAAACTGGTTAAAGACGTGCGTGACATGCATTGGCTATTTTGGAGAATCGACTATGAAGCGCAAAGCATGGGTACAGGATCATAATATATTTACTACTAATAATGAACTAGATAAGCAAGTGAAGGGAAAGTCCCCACCCTTATAAATATGTAATTAACTACATAGTAGAGGAAGAGATGTAATAGCGAGTTATTATGATTTTATACTACCAAATCTAATGCGCACATAAACTATGGTATTATCTATTGTAATAAGATTTTGTGTATTTATCATGTTTAATTCAATGGAGTGTATTGCCTAAATAAAAGTATCAAATCCTAAGTATAATTGGTTCTTGCATGCTTGATTTCATCATGGTTATCATTTAAGTTTATTATTCTCTAGATCTAGATCTGAACATGCACTGTAGAATGATATATTAGCCATGGATCTAAATGTTTTAAGTCTTCATCATCCTAAAATCCTAAAACAACAACCATAAAGAGGGGCCGGTACCTTTGCCTGATTCGGGTAAGTGCTCGCCTAGGATGTGTGATGTGTCGGTGCACTGGGATTTTATTGTCGAATTCTAGGCTGCATCATTGGTTCCATTACCGGGACCTCTTTTTCATTTTTTTCAGGATGGTTCATGATGAAGACATATTGGTTGACCCTAGCAAGTTTTGAGGAGTGGATACATGATCTGGAAGAAGAATACACATGGAGGTTCAACACTGGATTTGATTTTGACACATGCATGTGGGTGGAGCAGAATCTGTATGACTGTTTGTATGAAAGCTTCTTTACTATTTTTCCACTATAATTGTACAAGTGGATGGTTGATTATGTATCTAAATGGAATTGGAGGTATCACACCCTTGTCTAGATGTAGGAAGAATTTCGGGCTCTCTATGATTCTCGATTTGATTTAGACTCACACCGTGGATACGTGGTTCCATGGTGTTTTGAATAGGTATATCTTAGAGTACTCAATTTATACTTACTCATGCCCAGAGGTAGCTGAATTCCATTATTATGATAGCTAAGAGGAACTTACCTACAAGTAATTCCATTGGTGATAAAAATTTTGATGGTAACCTTCAACTTGGAGAATAAACCGATTCACAACTAAACCCCATCATGTGCAGGGGTAGGGGTAGGTTTGGTGAAAGATGGAAAACGAATGGTAGAAAGGAAGATAGAGGAAAGACAACTTCATTATTATGAGGTGTGTGAGAGGGAGTTAGAGAAGAAATGAGAGGTTACAGAGTGAATGACGTTGTGGAGAGAGATAGTTTAGGAAGGATTTGAAGTTCACACAGAAGACATGGAAACCGAGCATCATGAACTCCCCCATTTAGGAAAGCATGATGGGGAATCCTCCTCAGCCTCATGTAGAAGTGTGCTAGTAGAAATGACCTGGTCCATAGGTACATATTTGAATCCACTTAGAAAATGTTTCCCTTGCACTTGGTCTTCTAGTATCTAGTACAAAAAATAGTCAGCAAGCTAATTCAGGTAGTGGGAGAGCAGGAGTGAGTCATATAAGAAGCACAATGATGACAACACAAAAAAATTCATTGTTATATGGGAGTACCTTTTTAGGTGTATCATCCACACATAATTCAAAATTTTTAGACTCTCTTTTGGGAGTAGTAACACTTCATAGACTGTCAAGGTACAGTTTAGTACTACTTTTGGGACACAAGGAAGTACATATTCTAGTCTAACCCTAACCATAGTTTTAGGATTAGGAGGTATATGTGGATTTATCTTCGGTGGATCTCGTAGTTCGGGAGGTAGAGGAAACATAGGAGGTTCGGATTAGGGGGCAACATCCACACCAACCCCATAATATTTACATGGAGATGTCTCTTCATCTTCCAGAGTATAGAGGCATAGAAGATGTTGTTAAACATGTACACATGTGTGAAATATTGTGGTGTGCAAAAGGAATCATGGCTTATGAGTGTAGGGCAAGCCAATTTTCTACTATGTTACAAGGGCGTACACACACTGGTATAGAAATTTTGAACCCGATCGAGTTACATAGACTATAAATCTTTAAAAGATGCATTCATTAAAGAGTTTTACATCCTAAGTTTGAACATAAGAGTTTAAGTGCACTCAAGGATATTAAGTAGGGCACTATTGAAATTTTCAGAGAGTATAATGCTCATTTCAAAACACTTTGTTATCCAAGATTTCTTATGATATTCATGCAAGCCAACATGCACAAAGTGATTCATTGGAGGTCTGATTACACCTTTTAGAAGGGCACTATCATATAATACATACACTGATCCATGTAAAGAACTTGAAGAATATTTGCGTATTGAGGCAGTTAGAAGTATAGACAATGGGGTGAGCCCATTTTTAGAAGAACATATCATAGATATGGAAAATTAGTTGGAGAAACTATCAGCAAATTCAGCACATGAGATGCACACATGGATTTGGTGCATAGATTACAAAGTGGAAGGTCACACAAAGGATATTTTTCCCCGTAGATTAGTATGCTCATTTTTTTTGGACTTTGAAATATGTCACTTAAACCATGATGCTAGTTGCTGCCCATTTTTACAACATGCAATAAGGAAGAACATATCTTGTTACTGTAAGATTTTCGTGTTCATGACTCATGACATGGAATACTGTTAGCTCATTGGTTATATCCATGATGTTATAGAAATTAGGATAGAAACACCTTTGGTGGGTTGTCCACAAGGATAATCTTGTAGGATGGAATGAAATTAGGATTTCTCTTGCCACTAGGTTCTTTAAGAGCAATGCACCTACTCAAATATGCACTTATCATGGTAATAAACCTATTCAGCACCACTTTTAGTAGTGTGAGATACTCTAGACGGAGAGGGGTGGGAAGCTTTACTACTTTCAATCTAGGTGCACAAGTTTTATTCCACTTTCCATGGCTCTGCGCATGTTTGGTATGTATATGTAGAACTCCATAGAGAGACTGGAAATTGGCAGGATTTAATTATAAGAATGACTTAGACATTTGACTTCTTCTCTACCAAGCCTCTGGTGGAAGAAGCATTAAAATTCATAAAGTGCTTAACTATGGGGGATAGTGCCAAGGTGGAGGAACTCATATAAGATTTATTTGATGAAGGAGACTCAAGAGCACATTTTTTTGAAGAAACAAAGGCCGATGCCACACTACTTCAGTGTGCTTTCCTTGAGAAATAAAAAGGAAAAATGGTCTACTTAGTGGATGATGAAGAAGTAGAAAATCTAGATATAAACCATTCAACAGGTAGGTGTGAGGTGTTGGATAGTGTAGATAAGACCATGCGTGCCTATCATGAACCTATGAAGACAAATAAAGTGAATATTGGATCAGATATTGAGCCTAAGGAGGCCATAATTGGAGACTATTGGTCAGACTCTAAAGTGGAAAAAATCATAGAGTTACTATGGGATTATCAGGACTTATTCCCTTGGGGGTACCATGAGCTTAAAGGCATGCATGACTCATTACGGGAGATGGGGATAAATATTAAAGAGGTTACACACCTAGTTAGAAAGATACCCTAAAGGATGAACCCCAATTTGCGTGAAAAGGTCAAAGAAGAAATTGAGAAAATTTTGAAGTCCTGGAATCATCACGCCCCTTGACGAGTCATACTGGGTTAGTCCAATGGTGATCAATATAAAGAAGGATGGTCAGATTAGGATCTGTGTGGACTATAGGGAGATGAATGTTGCATGTGTGACTGATCCTTTTCCTATGCCATTCACTAAGGAAATACTAGAAGGTATTACAGGGCGTGAAATCTATTTGTTTATAGATGGGTTCTCTAGGTATCATCAAAGTTAGGATTACCTAGAGGATCGGGGAAAACACTACCTTTACTCTTGAATGGGGTAGCTTCACCTATATTGCGATGCCTTTTGGTCAAAAAATGTGTTTGTTTTATTTTCACGCATAGTTGTTCAAGCGTTCAAGGAATTTATTCACAACTTCTTACAGGTCTATTTGGATGATTGGATGTTGTACGGATTATTTAAAGATCATTGTGAAAATATGCACTTAATTTTTGAAAGATGTATACAGTTGAGTATCTCTTTGAACATCAATAAGTACATATTTTCTACATGTATTTTGAATACTATTAGGACACATAATCTGTAAGGAAGGTTTGTCGGTCAATCCAGCTAAGATCGCATTCATTATAGGCCTAAAAGATCCTACCAGTTAGAGTGAGGTGTGTGGATTCTTGGGTCACACAAGATATTATAGAAAATTCATAAAGGGATATGCCAAGGTTGCCACACCTTTGGAGGAGTTACTAAAAGGAAAAGGTACATTCTACTGGGGAGAACCACAATAGCGTGCATTCGAGACATTGAAGGAGAAACTTACTACCGCACCTATTTTGTGCTTTCCTTCATGGGACCAACCATTTCATGTACATGTGGATGCCTTTGGTATGTCCATTAGTGCAGTGTTGGATTAGCCTGGAGAAGGTATTATAGATAATCCTATCTTTTTTTCTAGTAGAAAATTGACTCCTTCATAGTAGAATTACACCACTACAGAGCACAAAGCTTTGTCAACAATTTATGCGCTACATAAATTTAGACAATAACTACTAGCTACAATATTTGTCTTTTATACAGATCACATGGCATTGAAGTATTTGGTAAATAAGACCATTTTATAGGGGCACATATGCAGATGGGTAATCTTATTTCAAGAATTTGATTTCACATTTGTGGTAAAACTAGGGAAAAGTAATTCTGGACTAGACCATTTTTCTAGAATACAGTCAGGAGAAGAAGCACATGTAATTGAAGATACCATGCTAGATGCACAGTTATATAGGTTACAACGAGTGCCATCAAAATGAGAGGATATTTTCATCTTTCTATGGACAAGTATCACACCAAAAGGAATGAAATCCTTTGAGAAGAAACAACTTGCTATATGTGCGACACCCTATATGTTTATTAATAGTGACCTATATAAGTTAGTTCAGGATGAAGTATTACGTCATTGTGTACTAGAAAATGAGCACATGATACAATGGAGGAATCTCATGGTTGTTTGCAGTGGCCACTATGTAGGTGACACCACTGAATGTAAGATTTTACTCATTGGATTATGGTGGGAGACACTATATAAATATTGTAATGATTGTTGTTAGGCTTGTGATGATTGTCGTTGTCTTGGGAAACCAGAAATGAGATGAAATGCCTCTAAGAACAATTAATAGTGTAGAGCCATTTGAGAAATGCGATGTATATTTTGTTGGTCCTATTTCACCAGCCATACCTAGGACCTGGATCATGCAATATCATAACTTTCACATATTATTTGATAAGGTGGGCAGAAGCAACACCTACATAGGATTATACAATGTCTACATCAACCAGTGTTTCTATGGGAAAATATCATTACAAGGTATGGATGTTCATTGAGTTTGACGAGTGATAGGGAGCCCATTTTTGAATGAGACAATCATAATATTATTAGATGAATTCATGATTACACACCATAAGACAACACCCTATCATCCTTAGGATAATAGAACTATTGAGGCATTCAAAAAAATTTGAGCCAGACATTGATAAAAATATGTGATGTTAGAAGAAAGGATTGGGATGATAAATTTTCTGTAGTACTTTAGGCATATCGAACAACATATAAAAGGTTGAAAAAATCCACACCATTTCAGTTAGTGTTTGTCACATAAGTAGTTCTTCCTATGGAATTCATGTTACCATCATTGTGTATTATGCATGCTAGAGGTTAGGTGATGAACAAGCATTAGAAGAAAAAATTAAAAAGTTAATCAAGCTAGATGAGGGAAGAGCAATAGCACGTTGGAGTAAAAATAAAATAAAAGGCTAGGTATAAAGCATGACACGATAGGAACATCAGGGATAAAAAGTTCAAGATTGGACAGACGGTGCTATTTTATAATTCTAAGTTTTTGTGCCATCTAGGAAAGCTCAAGGTACATTGGTTAGCGCTGTATGTTATCACTCACATACTCAAAGTAGGTGCTTGTTAATTAGAGGTGCTTGAAGGAATACACTTACCCATATACTTCAACAGGAGTAGGTTGAAGCCCTACTATAAATAATTCTTCTTGGTGTTTTTAATAAGGTAGTGTTGTCATTTAGATTAGGTTTTCAATTCGTATTTTCCTTCATGTATTTCCTTATTTTTCACTATGATTTGTCAATTTAGTTGGTGTTGTTGTGTAATAAAGCACATTTGTGCACTAGAATATAATTACTATTTTAATTATTTATATGTGTAGAGGACTGCACATACCCATAGCGTGGGGTGGTTCTTAATATCTAGGTACAATATCTGTTAAAAATAATTCCACATGAAAGGAAAAAATTGCTACATGTGTTATTCAAGCTAGAGAATTAAAAAAATTATTGCTTTTGGAAACAAGGACAATATAGGGAGATGAATGAAGAAACAAGTATAATGCAAGGTAAGTAGGGGCCATGGGAACTACCAAGGGAAGGTGTAGTGGCGAGGTACTCGGGTGCATGGAGGTGCACTAAAGATAAGTCTGCAGCTATAAGGTAGGAATGCATGCTAGAGGTTATACCTTGGGCACGAAGATGTACCACATAGGAAGAACATAAATGGTTGATTAATGAGAAGATTTTTGGTAGGTGAAGGAGCAATAAATGCACTAAATTTTTGAAAACCTATATAAGGATGGGATGCGAGTTCATTCTTGCCATAGTAATCATGATAATTTGAAAGATCCAAGTGTGACCGAGCTACGAGAAGAGTATTTATGTGTGAAGATTGTAAATCGATACGTGATGAGAAGATTTTTGCATAGAGGAATCTTGTGTCCCCGGTTTGAAGGGTTTGAGTGAAATAATACATTACAAAAGAGCTAGGAACACTTAATCAAGCTAGAATTTGGGTTTACACGTTGTAGGAGATAAAAGGTAAGTATTTGAAGTTAGAAGATTGCAGGTTATAGATGGCACCAAAGAAAGCACCTACCATAGGAGCTAAGGGGAAGAAGAAAGTGGAAGTAGAGGTTGAAATGACTCCTGAGAGTAATTTCAAAAATTCGATGTCTGGAGGGTGTGATTGTGGGTCAGGAATGGGATTCCCACATCCGTAAGAGAAAGATTAGTGAGTATAGCCATCGTACAACTGAAAATAAGAAGTAGTTGGATGCATTATTAAACATAAAGACAAATAAGCACACAACAAAATACATGCTAGTGTATGATGATGTTGGGGAGAAGTTGTTGAAGAAGATTGGAGTTTACTAGTTGTATGAGCTCCCCTACTTTGGGAAATATGAACCATTGTATCGATGGTTGATGAGAAGGGTACATGAAGACTTAAGCGATAAGGACAAATCTTGGAAACAAGGAAGGAGTTGGGGTATACCAAGGGTTCGTGCGGCATGGACATTGATAATTTAAAGAAGTACCCAATCATACAAGTAGCTTCACACTTAGTGACAAAGTTGAATGACCAAGAAAGATGGTCACAAGTAAACACAATGTGGCTACACATTGTGAAGAAGATGTCACAGGGAGTGACTTACAACATCTCCAGTTACATCATGGAAACTATCATTGAAGAAGTGTGCATTAAGAGAAAATCAATTTTGGGTCTGTTTTATTGTGTCTAGTGTTTATGGGAATCGGGGGTGCCCAATGGGCTAAAGGATAAAATTTGGGAATACCCTATGGAGAAAAAGTCACTTGTGGAAATATTTAGCAAGTACTTGTGTGAAGGATCAATGAGTAGACCATTCAAGAAGAGGGAAGAGAAGTGGTATGATAGACTGTGCATAGCATTTGAAGAAGAATGTCGCATACCCAAGGAGTTACCTTCGGTAGAAGGGAAGGAAGTGAAGTTTAGTATACTAGCACTTTTACATCGTGTCGTTCACCATGAAATATGGGGCTTGGATACCATGGTGTAAATTACCATATGCCTTCATAGCATGATATTTTTAGGCATCGATTCACCAGTTCATAGATGCATGCCGCATAATCTTCAATTGAAATAAGGTATATTATGACTATCATACACTAATAAAGACATATGTATATTCAAGATGGACTACCTACATTGAGAGGCTTATCTCAGATGTATTAAACATGAATCTTGTAAGCTTGGTAGTTGAGGACATCAGAGAAAAACTTGTGTACCTTTAACGCAAGCCCAATCTCGAGAACAATAAGTATGTGGAGAATGATTTTTCTCTCCAGGGCTGCCAAAAGGTAAGCATATAATGGAAATTGTTCCAACCTAAACGCACGAGAGATAATAGAAGTAGAGGATGAAGAAGAGAAGCATGAAGATAGTGGTGGTTTAGAGCACAAAGGCAGAAGGTAGCCTTCAGACAAGGTAGAAATATTTCACACAACTATGCCACCTCAGGGGTATGAAGGAGAATATGAGGATCTATATGTAGTACAAGGAGAGTGCCACTTCAAAAGGGTATTTAGGAGAACAAGAACCCAATTTTCTACACCACAATCATTGTGTAGATCACCTCGACTCTTTCCACATAAGGAGACAATTGAGAAGAGAAGAAGGAATTTGAAGTTGTATGAGGAGGTGGAAAAGTCTAAGGAGAGCACGCTCAAATCCCCCACACCTCCAGAGAACATGGAAGAACCAAAGGAATAAGAAATGAAGGATGGAGAAGAAGGAGAAAAGGAGGAAGATGAGACAACACAAGAGACTGTTTAGGGTACAACTAAACAAAATCCAAATCTTGATGCTCAAGTTCCTAAGGGGATAAGATTGAAAAGAACAGTGGAGAATATGTTGCACCAGTCATGGGCTACGCTAAGGACACAGGTAAAATTTTCTGCACCCATTTTCAAAGCATAGTGACACCAAAGGAGTTGTATGGGTGGGAGATGATGGATGAAGATATGGAAACCATGTGCACAAGGAAGCAGCTATCATGGTCTATGCACACGCACATGGATGAACCAGACTTTGATGTATGTGAAGATTCATGTGTATCAAGGAGGTTGAAGAAGACACCTTAGGCTAGACACATAATAGTAAAGCCTACTGTTATGTTAGATGAACAAGTGAGTAATGCTTTAGTAAAAGTCTCGACAGAGGTGGCATGATGAAATGTGGATAAGGCTGCAATAATTAGGGTGCTAAGAGAAGAACTCAAAACTAAGGATGTAGAAATAGTGCACCTAAAGAAATAAAAAGACTTGGCACAAAAGAAGAACACTATTTTCATCAACATGGCAGAGGAAATTGGGGACAATATCATG
The DNA here is from genome assembly GCA_018340775.1 of Taxus wallichiana var. yunnanensis. Classification (NCBI taxonomy): domain Eukaryota; kingdom Viridiplantae; phylum Streptophyta; class Pinopsida; order Cupressales; family Taxaceae; genus Taxus; species Taxus wallichiana. The sequence goes on from CM031244.1 coordinate 170,772,843, forward strand.
AAAGCAAAGCCACACTTAGAGCCTAAGGTACCCAAAATGTTTCCTTTGGAAATGCATTATGTACTGCACCTTGGTAAATTTGGCGCTTGAGGATGAACCTAAATGTATGTCAACACCAAAGAATCCTAAGGAAGAAGTAGAGAGGGAAAATTTTTGGTGATGAGGAAGATTGCATCATATGAGGCATTGCTCCAAAGCTTACAGGAGGAACTAAAGAAAGAAGATCAAGCGTTGAATATTTATATAACCCTAGAATCCATTGTAAGAACTAGGACCATGGTAGAGGACAATGAATTCTTAAAATTCATGAAGGATGAGACCTTGGGCCCGTGTAGAATGATTAACACTTGTCAAGCAGAAGCATAAGGCCCTTATAGTAGCATAAGAACCACACAAGGAAAGGCTAGATGAGCTTGGGAAAATCATCACGCAAAAGATGGACTTATTAGAAGGAATAATGACTACAATGTCCAACATTGTTTTGGTCTTGTAGAATGAGAAATGATAAATTGAAAAGATGAGCTAGAGTCCATTGTGGTAGATATATGAGAAAAGGAAGAAGTTGTGCTCAATGATTGGTAGACTTTAGAGGTGGAAATAAAAGAAGAATATCCAAAATTTATTCTTCCAATTGAAGCAAAATATGTTGCAGGGTAAAGTCATTATTTTATTCATAAAAATTCTTTCTATTATTCTATTCATATTCTTTGATTCATTTTGGAGACAACCATTGTCATTGAGGCAATGCAATTAGTGTGGGGTAATGTTGGTCAATAAAAATATGGAACTTAGCAAAAATATACGAAGGTTCACATAGAAGAGCAGAGCACATTCAAAAGTGTGAAAAGGTCAAAAAAGGAATCACACGCTAAGGATAGAGACAGATTTGGGACTTATCTATTTTCATGATGATGAGCTATTTTTGGAGATAACGTGCCAAACACAAACCGGTTAAAGACTTGTGTGACACACATTGGATATTTTTGGAGGATCGGCTACGAAGCACTTTGCATGGGTATAGGCTGAGAATAGATTTACTACTGATAGTTAACTAGAAGAAGTCTATTGTTAGTGCACTTGCATGTGTGGCTATTATTGTAACGGTGTGTGGCTAATAATAGCATGTGACCTATTTTGGGATTGGATAAGCGGTGAAGGGAAATTCCCCACCCTTATAAATATGTAATGAACTATGTAGTAGATGAAGAGATGTAAGAACTAAGTTATTATGAGGTTGTGTTGACAAATCTAATGCACACATAAACTATGGTATTATCTATTGTAATAAACTTCTGTGTATTTATTATGTTTAATGCAATAGAGTGTATTGGTTGAATCAGAGTATCAAATCTTGAGTATAATTGGTTCTTGCATGCTTTATTTCATCATGGTTATCATTTAAGTATGTTATTCTCTAGATCTAGATCTAAACATGCACTGTAGAATGATATATTAGTCATGGATCTGAATGTTTTAAGTCTTCATCATGCTAACATCCTACAACAACAACCCTAAAGAGGGGCTTGGTACCTTTGCATGCTTCGGGTGATTTCTTTATCTAGAATGAGTGATGTGTTAGCATTCCTAGGCTTATATTGGTGAATTCTAGTCTACATACTTGGGAGATAGAAATATGCACACGTGGTGCTTCTGGAAAAGACTCTTCTTGGGGATAACTGGATGTACTCAAAATAATCTTCAACTATTGCACTTCTTCTTGTATCCACTCTTCTCATGAAAGGAACTCAATAATTCTAAAATAGAGATCTAGAAATGTTGGGAGTCTTCATATGTGTTGAAATGAGACTATAAAGGCTAAAACACTAAGTCCACACACGAAAACTTAGTAATATGAAATGTAATATTTCATTGTTAGTATCACCAGCATGCGTAAAGCTGTTGGTCTTCAAACTTGCACCCGTGTATTAAATCTAGAAGAGATGAGATGTTTGATATCACAATGGAACCATCTCCAAGTTGTGGAACCTTGAGTGCTTGAGACAGATATCCGAGAGAAGGATGGTTCCTCTATCTATTTCTACTGCTAATGTTACTCCTAGTGCTGAAAGTGGAAACTAAGATAATAAATTCCCAAGAGACCAGTGGATAGAAGGATAACATGAAAATGAACTATACTCAAAGGAGATAGCACCAGACAAAGAGGGATGAATACTATATGTTTGAGTGGGAATGAAAAAGGAATGTGTGAAAGGAGGCTAGACACAAGTAGCACAGTTGAAAACGTGTTACCAGATCATTCTCATAGAACACAACTAAATAAGGAACTACAAGGGACGTGAAGTACCACAAAAAAAACACACTTCAAAAGAAAAGAAAGAAGAAATGCAAACATGTTAAGGAAGAGAATAGTCAAAAAATGATGTTTCTATCACTTCCAGAAATGTACAGAGCTTTTACAATGGCGAAAGAGGACGATATCCAAATGCATGAGCCAGATCTAGAGGTCTACAACTCAGAATACAGAAAATAAGAAGTCCTTAACAAAAAATGCATTTAAGGATTGAGTATCCAATGTTAATAATTATCCTAGCTCTTACATTTATAGATGAATCTGTAGAAGGAGAAGAGAAGGAGGGAAAACCTGAATTTGAAATACAACCACCAACAAGAAGCATTCAATGCCTGTAAATCCACCTAAGAATATGTCAAATGCACTTCCCTAGGTCTATTTTGGCATGTTGGATGAGGAAGGAGGGTGGATCATATCAAATCAGGTGGTTGAAGTAATTAAATCTGCTTCATTAATGCTTAGAAAGATGTTTTCCCATTTCTCACCTACCAGATCCACTAAAATTTGAATTTGAATGTCTAGCAAAGTATGGATTATGTTAGCAGCTCTTTGACAAGTCTAGGCACACGCTGATCGAGAGATCCGTAGAAAATATATGGCTGTCAGAGGATGTTAGGGTCGTCTGCGAATGTAAGACATGTGGTGTGCGTGATTTAGCTAAAATAATTGCCAATTGTGAAAAATGTTTTTCAGCCACTTGTTAGTCACCGATTTGTTACAATGATTCAAAGCACCATGTTGGTGTGCTTTGGCTAGTTATGTGTGGCATACTCAAGTATGTCAGAAGATGACCTAACATAGAAGGGTGCAAAGGAGGGCATGAGGGAAGGGCACGTGGAAGAAAAATAAGGAAGGAACAGAGTAACATGCACATGACACGCATGGGGAAATGAGGAAAACTAGTGAGAAGAGAATGCATGGTCAAGGAACAACCATTACAAGATGATGTGCGGGATGCGCGAGGGTGAATGTCTACAAGAAACAAGACGAATACAGAATACGCGCACATAGGAAAGATGGAACAAAGAATAAAAGGAAAGGAAGGGAAGAAGGGGAAGTGTGCAAGGGCACGTGAGGAAAATAAGGGAATGTGCCAAGGGAACTTGAGTGTGTGCAACCTTACAATGAAGAGCTCAGAGCTAGAAGATGTATACAAGTTATCCAAATCACTAGGAGAGTTATTTGGATAACATATGTACTATAATAAATAAACTTATTAAAACATCCATATTTATACTACATACTAGATGGTAGAAGCATATAACATGGAAATTAATATCGCTAATTGATACATTCAATTTGTAATGTAAACAAGGTGGAAAGTGGCACTTGTTGGTTTAAGAAGTTGTTAGAGTATGTTGGTGAGTGATATAGGTAGGAAAAATTTTGGATACTATTCAAATCAGCTATTGTGTATCTTGAGCTCTATGTTTGGGGATATATAAAGGGCCAAGACCATATAATATGGTATAAACCAAACTATATGGTCTTAATCCTTTGTGGAATAAGTATTTACAACTGGAAATTATTGGTGTGTGTTGATGTTTGTCACTCTTTGGTATTTTAAACTTCACATAAAACCCTATATATCATACTCAAACCTATAAAATAAACCTGTTGTTGCAGGCTCACAGCACCCCTGGATGCAGATCAAGCTTCTAGGTTGATCACTCTAGCATCTAGTGTGATTGCACAACATGGAAACCTCTCTCTAAGCATGGGACTTGTGAAACTGAGAGAGGAATCTCCAGATTAGAGGCTGGTTCCTCAAACTCCTCTGATTTAGATCTAATGCTTGCACAACTACAGAGGTTCAGATCCTAATCCTACTCTAACTTGCAAGGAGACAGGGGTAGAAGTGCAAGAAATTGAAACTAACTAAAGATGGTGATGCACCAAAAGGAGTGGTGAAACATATTTGTCATGCAAATAGACACAGACCAAAGTTCACAACATAAAACATACACAAACTGATAAGGTATAATTTAGGATCTGAAATGAAGCAAATAATACAAACAGAGGTGAAACCCATGTGAGCTTGCATTATCATTTCAGTGTCAAAAACACGCATTACACCCTTAGAGAGGTAAAAGAAAACTATTACAATATTTGGAGAGGTCTGATCCTTACATCAAACACTTGCTGGAGGTGAAAGAAGAAGTCTGCTATGCCCAAAAATGTCCCCCTTTGTTGTGAACCAAATCTACCTTTTACATTACATGGGTCGAGCCTAGGAGACAGAAACGTACAAAAACGTGAGAGCCCATTCCTTCTTGACTACAGGTGCATTAAAATGGCATGGGGGACCTTACAAACCCATACCCTATCATTTTGACCAAATTACAGGAGAATGCGACCCATTCTGCATTAAACTGCAGTCATTTGAAATGTCACTTCTGGCCATGAACACGCGTCAAAGCTGTTTCTCAATTTTCTCCCTCCATATTACACCAAAATTCAAGATTAACCCTAGAATCACGTAGAGAATTTCATAAGCTTTCTGTTGATATAAAGAACATGCAAATCTGAGCTCTAGATCAAAAGATATGGAGATCTGAAGATTTAGGGCACAAAACAGGTGAAACGGATTTTTAAATTTCTTCCCGCGCTCTGCCACCTGGATGACACGTGGCATGCATTGATTGGTCATCAGGGGCACGGGGCAAACCTTTACTTTTAGCTTTTGGGTGAACTTCTTTCCAAATTCTCTAACTCCTCCCGAGCTCCACATTCCTTGCTCCATAGGACACGTGTCCTCTTTTGATTGGCTCGGGCTGACCCCTCAAACCTCGCCCTTTGAATTTTGGACTTTTCTCCTTGTGACACGTGTCATGATTTGGTTGGTCCATGGGTCTACTAGCTCTTTCATGTCCACCACGTCCATTTGTCCCGGATGTCCCAGTGCTGTCTAGGACAAAAACTTCCGATCCACCCGAAATGGGCTTCCCTGTCCCTTTTCTACCGGTGACACGTGGCATGATATGATTGGCTCTTGGCTTTTTTCGGCTATCCGCGTCTTCCGCGTCCCTTTGTCCCAGATGTCCCAGTACAAGAGTTCCCCATTTTTGGCCAAACCGGCTGGTTCACGTCCTTCACGTCTTCTTGTCCCAAATGTCCCAGAGCAGTTAGTCGATTTTCTTCTCCTTCGGCCGAACCGGCTTTCCGCGTCCCGCGCATCCCGATGGCCCGGATGTTCCTTTGCTCTGCAGACTGCCTAGTGGCCTTTCAACCAATTCGTGCCCCGATGTCCCTCACGTCCCGACCGTTGTGAGGACTAGGACTTAGCCATTTTTCATGATTTTTTCCTCACCCAAGCTTGTTTTCTACAACTTTTCACATTTTCTTAGAACTTGCTCTTTTCTTCTTCGGCCAGGGGAGTTAGAAAAAATCTAAGGGGACCCTAGAAACATGATTTTTTGCCCTGAATCAATAAATTTTCCTGGGGCTTGAGAATTCAATGCATGTTATCAAAATTAACTCTGGGGGGTGAATTTTGGATAACAATTGGTGACTCAGCGGGGGTACCTACCTGCTAGGTGAAAAGACCAGTAGCCAGAAGCAGTCCATTGGGCATGGATTTATCAAACATTTAGTTTAGAATCTTAACTGACTAAGAATGTGTAAGGAGGAAGATGGAATATCACCTGATGAAAGCAAAAGACTGCAAAACATCTCCATGAACAACAAGCTGTGCCAAAGCACTTAGGGAAAACAAAACTAACCTACAACAAAACAATGTGCACAAGCACTTGGAGGAAAGAAAATATAATCTAATATTTACAGAGGTAGTGAACTTCCTCTAGAAGCAACACTTGAGATAGATTCCATTGACTGGAATCTGCAGTTCTTCACCATCCAATGAGGCCAATTGGAAAGCATTGCTGTTCTTGCACTTTGTGACCATGTATGGGCCACTCCAAATGGCATCAAATTTTGAATGCCTTCCCGGTTTTGCTCTATCCACATCCCATTTCAACACTAGATCTCCAACTTGAAAAGATCTGTCTTTGGCCTTCCTATCAAAGGTCTTCTTGATCAAAGCTTGATCCTTTTCCATTACTTGGGATGCCTAGTTTCTGATCTCTTGCAGCTCCATCAACTCTGCATACCTCACCTCCATGGGCTCAAACTCTAGCAACTCCAGCTGCTTCATGAGTTCCAACATTGGCAACTCAAGTGACATGGGCAAGATTGCCTCTCTTCCGTAGACAAGCCTAAATGGAGAGTTACCTGTGGATCTTTTGGGAGTTAACCTATCAGCCCATAAGGCTGATTTCAATTTGGTATGCCAAGATCTCTGATTCTCATCAAGAGTCCTCCTAATGATCCTCAACAAGTTCTTGTTTGTAGACTCGGCCTGGCCATTACCCTGAGGGTAATAGTTCGATGAAGTGCTTAGGTAAATACCGTTCTTGACAACCCACTTAGTCACCCTAGATCCAATGAATGCCAATGCATTATCAGAGATTATTGTAGCAGGTACACCGAATCTGGTCATTATTCCCTCATAAAAGTCTAAGATGCTAGACTCATTTGCCTCTTTGAGTGCTACTGCTTCTGTCCATTTGGGGAAGTAGTCATGGGTGTCAAAATCCATTTGTTCCTTGGCTTGAAATAGGATTAATGACTCCGATGAATTCCAAACCCCATGAATGGTTGGTCAACTGAGATTGGATGCAATGGGAGGGCAGCAAGTCTCTCTTTTCCTGTGAAGAATGCACAATTCTTACACCTCTTGATCCATGCATAGCAATCACTGAAGATTTTAGGCCAATAATAACCAGCCTTCATGATTTTTAGAGCTGTCACTCTTGGTGCAAAATGGCCACCAGTTGGTCCACCATGAAACTCTTCCAACACCCTTTGAATCTGATTTGTGCTAATGCATCTCAGCAGCACTCCATTCACATCTTTCTTGAACAAAACTCCATCAACAATGGCATACGGAACAGCCTGCAACCTGAAGTGTCTCCTTTGGGTCTTGTTCATCTCTGGGGGGCACAGGCCTGTACCTAGGAAGTGTATAACACCTTGGGTCCAGCAAGGAGTGGGGGAAGCATTGTCTTCTTCTTGATTGCCACTTGGCTCATGGCTGTCCTGGACTGTCAAAACAGCCTCTTCTTTGTTGCATACTTCTTTTTGCTTCCCCAAAACCAGCTGCTCACACAGTCCTTTCCCTCTTACCAGCTTGGTGACCTTGATCTCAATGTCATATTCCATGACATGGGTGATCCAACCTGCCCTTTTCTCATTCAAATCCTTGTTGAGGAGGAAGTCCTTAACTCCAGCATGTGAGACCAGCAACTGGACCTTGTTGTTTGAGATTAAATGCTTGAATTTCTTCAAGCTTCTGATTACTGCAAGCACATGCTTCTCAATAAAAGAGTACCTCACCTCATAGTCATCTAGGCTCTGGCTGAAGAAGGCAACCGGCTGCTCATCATTATCTTTGTTCTCTTTGTACTAGAATGGCGAAATAGTGTCATCACCTCCAAATGCATAGAGGATGAAATCCTTGGAGAAGTCCAGGTTGATGAGAGTTGGTGCTTGAGAGATAGCTTCTTTGATTGCTTCAAAACTCTCCTTGCCTTCTGTTGTCCACTTAAAAGCCATGCTCTTCTTTAACATTTTGGTGATGGGCTTGACAAGGGCTGCAAAATCTAGGACAAACCTGCAGACAAAATTGATCCTTCCCAAGAAGCTTTGAAGAGCCTTCTTGTGACTTGGCAATGGTAGTGCTCTTATGGCTTCAACCCTCTCTGGATCAATTGCCAGTCCCTCTTTCGAGACAATATGGCCTAGAAGTTTCCCCTCATGAGCCAGGAATATGCATTTTTTGGGATTCAATGATACCCCAAATCTTCTACACCTCTGAAATACCTGCCTCAGATGAAAAAGGTGATCCACTGCATTTTTGGAGAATACAGTGATGTCATCAAGATATATCAAAACTATTTTATTGATCAACCCCTTGAATGCCATATCCATTGCCCTTTGGAAAGTGGCTCCAACATTTGATAGGCCAAATGGCATCTTCTTGTAGGCATATGTTCCCCATTTGGTTGTGAAGGCTGTCTTGAACTGATCTTCCTCCCTCACCATAATATGATTGTAGCCTGAGTAGCCATCAAGTAGTGAAAACCTTTCTGAACCAGCTACAACCTGCAATATTTGCTCCATGGAAGGGAGTGGATAATGATCCTTGAGAGAGGCTCTATTCAAATCTCTGAAGTCGACACACAACCTGATCTCTCCATTCTTCTTTCTGACTGGGACTAAGTTGGTGACCCAACTTGAGTGTTTGATGGGGAAGATGATATTGGCCTCAATAAGCTTGCTTAACTCTTTTCTCATGAGAGGTTCAATATGGGGATTCACTGGCCTTTGCTTTTTGCCTGACAGGCTTGGATTCCGGATCTAGCTCAATAGTATGTTGTGCCAACTTTGGGTTGAAACCTCTTAGATCTTTGTAAGTCCAAGCAAAGACATCTGGGAACTCTTGACAAAGCTGAACAAAATCAGATTTCTCTTGTGAGGTACTTACTTTGCCAATCTACAATGTTTTGCCTTCTTCCACTAAAATAGGCTCTGAATCTTCACCCTTTACTTGAATGTTCGCTTTCTCCTTAGGAATCGATCATTCGGGTTGAAGATTGACTCCAAGGTTATGAGGCCTTTTGGTAATTTGTTAGTTCTCAGCTACACCACTTGGTCACCATACTGCTGATGCAGCTTGTCTTGATTCCTGGCGGAGAACTCAGCTTCTTCTTGTAGGAAATTAACAATTTGTTGATCATTCTCGAAGACTTGCCAACTTGTATTGTTATCCGGAACAGCTGGTCTCACAACCACTTTGATATGAGGCTGAGATTTTTCACTTTTGATATTTTCTACAACGTCAAATGTAGCCCCAATTGCTGCCAGTCTGTCAGCGGCTTCATTCTTTTTTCTTGGGATGGAATTGATGCTAAAAGCTTCAAAATCTTCAATAAGATCCCATACCCGATTTTTGTAGTTCTTCAACAGATCATTTTTGGCAGCATTTTTTCCTTTGACTTGGTTTACGATTAGCTCACTATCACCAAATACTTGTAAATTCGATGCCTTTCTTCTTTTTGCCCAGGCAATCCATGAATTAAGGCTTCATACTCAAATTTGTGTTGTTTGAACAGAAAACTAGAAACGGAAGCCATACCTTATACCTTGCGGTGAAATGAGTATAGCTCCTCCTCCCGCACCTTGTCTACTCCTTGACCCATCAAAGAACAATTTCCATACTTCATTCTTGTCTTTGTGATCCGGCTTGGTGATGTTGGGGAGAGGTTGATTCTCTTCATGTAAACAATAAACTCCTATTGCAGATTCTTCTACTTCTTGATAGGGATCAAAAGCATGTATCTTGTTTTCCCATTCATCAAGAGTTAGATCCGAGATACTTCCAACCTTGGTGTTTAGCCTCATCGGTGCTAGGGTGATCTTCTTGATCAAACGTTGAGCAATTGGCATTAATCGACTTGGAGTGTAAGGCTCAATATGGAAGTTTGCAATAGGTTCGGATCTGATTGTGGCCTTAGTTCCATATCTTGTTCTGAATAGCATGTGTGACCAATCAGCAGACAAATACCCCCCAATCTTGGCTGTGAAGTCCCTTGACAAGCAAAGGGCAAAGAGTGGTGGAAGGTCTATGATTGATACATCTTGTAAAACAACAACATTTGGACATGCGTGCAAGGTAAGACTCAAATTTCTAATCACTCCAACTGTTGCTATTGCTGTCCCATCTAGCTGCACTACCCCTTTAGATGTTATTTCATACTGGAGCCCTAGCTGATCAGCTATCTGTTTAGGCATTACTGAGCTACTTGCCCCGGAGTCTATCATGCAATTATGTACTAGCTGATTTCCAATGATTAATGAAACATAGAAAGGAGGGGGCTTCAACATTTTACCTTGTTGTCCTCCATGACTTCCTTCAGGCTGGGCAGCATTTGTAAGCACTTTGTCTTGCATCTGAACCTGCTGATTCGAAGTTGGCCAATCCTTCATGGCAGCTTGCAGCAGATCTCTTTGGCCTGGGATAGATAGGGATTCCCACATTGATATGTTGACGTTTGTCTTCTTCATCTGATCAATGATACTGAATGGTGATGAAGGATCTCTCTGCTGTCCCTTGGTTTGCACATTTACTCCTTGCACATGGGCAGCAACAGCTGGCATTTGAGTTGGCCTAGGGGTTGTTCTTGGCTGCCCTTGTGCATTTGAAACTGGACTTTGCTTGCCAATCATTTGTGGAGCCGTGGAAGGTTGTGGATTGGCTGGGGCTAATGGCTGTTCTTCACCCAAATTTCTCCTCTTTGACCTTGTGTTGGCTGCAACACCTTGAGAAACTGCTTGATTCATGCCACAGAAATCTTCTGCTTGCCAGTTCACCAATGTGGTGTCATTTGGGGCTGATTGCTGTTGGAATGTTTCTTGTTGTTGACTGTTTCCTTGACTGCCCTCGCCCTCCACACCAGTAGTTGTCACCATTAGTGCTTGATTGAGAGCACCATTGAAACACATGGATTGGTTATGAGGCTCATTGCATGGAAAACACCAATCATATTCCTGAGCAATGTTGTTCTGTGTTGGCACTAATGCCTTAGAGGCAGATATGGCATTTAGATTATAGGGCTGGAATGGTATATTGGCAGGAGGCCTTATTTGATTCATATTTGCAGCTGGATTAGGTGGTCTTTGTGGTTGGTATGGCTACCTATTAGGCTGAGCTTGGGGTTGATAAGAAGGTCTGAAACCTTGGGCTTGTTGCCTCTTGAGAGTAACTAGCTCTGTTGCCTAGGTTTTGCAATTGCTTCATGACCTCTTGAAGCTCATTTGGGGCACTTGAAGATGAATTGGAAGCTTCATTTGAACTCTGATTTCTAGGAGTGGGAGAGGGAGCCAAATTAGGTGCTTGACTAGTGTTTGGGCTCTCTAAACTTGGAAACAATGGCATCGGAGGTCTAGGGGCAAGTTTGCCAGCTTGGATTAAACAATTTTCAGCCCTAATGGCAATGCTATAAGCCATAGGGATAGTTATGCCTCCCATGGACTGAATCAACATAGAAATATCAGAATTTAAAGCTTTGGGATAGTAGAGAAAAGCACCTTCTGCTGTTGGCTTGACTACTCTGGAATCCTCTCCCAAGTTTTTTGAAATCTGAAGTTGAAATCATCGTTGCTCATTGGGAGCCCTCTTGATGGTTGTTAGCTACTCCAAAAGAGACAAGTTGTCTCCCTTCTCTCTAAATTGCTCATGAAGTGCAATACACAGCTGATTCCAGTTTGTGATAGAACCAGCCAAGGATCCTAAACCATTGTAATTGTAACATCCTCATTTTAGACAATAGAACAAGTCAAAAATTTTTTTGATAATTACATCCTAGTTCTAAATACATAATTTAGAACTCACAAATCAAATAACCATTCATATAACAGATAACCATATGCAGCTGTAATGACTCGGAGTACCTCCGATCTATTCATTCCATGACTCGGTAATCTACCGATCTATTCATGAGTAATAAGAGTTGGCGTTATTATTTAACACTTCACTCTTGCGGTTCTCTTCCCTATTCTGGGATTCAGAATGCTCTGTCCAAGGAACCTAACTGAATAATTGTTACCATTATTCATCGGCATCTCATCCCTTAGACTAGGTGAATTAGGACAACGCAATCAGCAGCTTGCGATACTTTGGCCAAAGATTTGAAACATACTGCTTATGTCTCGTATTCCTTAACGGCATACTCGTCAATCTGGAATACGTCCTTCACCCCATTCCTATGTTATGTAGAATGTCTTATACCGACTTCTGTCAGTCCCTTTTATCCCAGTTAATCACTCGGGAATGGATTAGTAAGGTAACCACGTTATATGGATGCTCCCGAAGACTAGGGATAAGATGACATACTGGGTCAATCCTAATTAAACCAGTGTGTCAAGATACCCCGAGTCTCCTAGGCAGCCATATAATGTGACCACATACCTAATCGGTCCAAAAGTAACTTGTACGAGATCAAAGTGTAAATCTTAGCGATCAATGCAAAGGGTGTCGTCATAAGTCACCTGCATTGTTGTAACTTCGAGAAGATCCTAATCTTCTCGGAGGTACAACCCTGCAGTTGACTTGTGCCGTCAACCTTTAAATCCGCCTCGAAAAGATCTACTTAATAATATACGTTAAGCACGTTGAGTTTAAATTACATTAAAGACGTTCCCTTAAGGTTAGCCTTTCCCAATCCCTGGATTCCTCATCCTAGGATGACCTTTCTCAATAAAACCCATTACTCAGAGGAGTTATCAAGGCCAAGGTCTCATCAAGGAGTTCATAGAATATACATAATTCTAAAACAACGGAATTGGTCAATATCTCATAAATTTCTCACGAGATAGCCATCTGAACCCCATTAGATTTATATCAGTTCTCATAACTGAATTTATATCATACTTATTAGCATCAAATATAAATGATTCAGAATCCAATTAAATGTTGTCCTGTCATAATCAGGACTAGGGATTAATAATTTAATTCAATTTGTTTAGCGTTCTGTTTAGGTATATTTTAACCCTATCTTCCAAAAAGACAGTTACCTAAATTTCAATTTAGCTTTTGATAGAACATACCAGAACTGCTAAACAATCATAAGAATTCAGTCTTATATTCATGCAAAGCTTACATTGTTAATCACAAAAGTCTCCAAATTATATAATAATAACAATGCTCTTTAGATCATTTGAACCGAAGAAGGTCAAACTATCAAGATAAGGATATAGACACATAAGTAACAATATCAATTTCCATTCCTTTCAGAACTAATCAAATACATTTTATGCATTCAGCATACTTGATACAATACTCAACGGAAGAAGAACATCTTTCCTCTTATAGTACATTTAAAGAAATTCAAACTGAAATTCTACTTAAAATCAAATCTAAACAATCTGATCATCCTATCAGATCTGCATGCTTTTACCACTCACGGCAACCATCTGCAAAAATAGTCAACATGGGTCAGTTCGATGAACTGAGCATGATAAGCACTAACCTTTAAAACAATTGCAAAACATCAATTGTTTTCATTAAACACCCTGTTTAAATGAAATCAAATCATTAAAACGTTAGTGATCAAGAAGACAAATGCATCTAACCAACTATCCATCTGAATCCCAAGGACAACAACATCAGACGGATTATATACTCAACATAATACAAAAATAACCTATCATGATTCCATCAGCATGATAGAACAATTCCAAAGGTTAGATAAACAATTATTTCAACCTATACTTTATATCGAGAGAAAGAAATAAACAAATTGTACATGTTTCCCTCTGAATTAGCTCATGACTGTACCGTCTTTTCAAAAGCAAGGCATTCACCTAATACTCATGCAAATAAATCAGTCGAGTCCCTCAATCAGCACTCTATTTTGTTAAAACTTAAAGTAAAGCAACTACAGATCAAGTAACCCTCTTGCCAAACAACGGTGTCTATCTACCAAGCAGACTCAGTATGACCTTGCGCAAGAAGCGATAGACAAGAAGATAAACACTGAAAGGCTTTTAGACACAAGGTCGAATTCAAAAGATCTCCTTTGTTATCGCAGTCGACCAAAGACTCATGATCATTTAAGCAATGACATTTCCCTAAGACTATGCGGAGGGATTTTTAAACGAAATCCAAGCAACATGCACATCCATATCCAACTGGAATGTAGTCAGAAAGAAAACATAACATAACATAACTTAGTCACTTCTGAACGCATCCAGAGTTGAAAGTATGGTATTCACGACCTACTTCATAGAAGCCAAAATTCATGAAGTCAAGCTTATTAAAGAAAACCAACAAAGCCAAGAACGTTACATGTTCATACTCAGGCTTATACAGAAAACAGTGACATAGATTACCATTCGAGGATTTAAAACTAAGTCCGGAAACAGTATTCACAGTTTAGCTTTTCAAGAAGCCGATATACAAGATATCTTCCCATACTCATGGAACCCAACGGTGTCGAAAACAATAGAAAACCCAACAGTCTTTATTTGAAGCGATTACCTTTGTTTATCTATGAAGAATTCAATTTGAGTCCCAACAATAGTATACAGGATAAAAATAGTTAATGATTCTATCTATGCCAACTATGGTAAGCATTCAAAAATCAGGTGTAAGCAAATCAAAATACTGATTTCATAAAAAGGAATTCAACTGAACCTCTTCAAAATTCTCGAACAAGCTTACACAGAAGGAAACATAAATGTATACCCAGGAAGTCTGTACCAAATTTCATTACAAATAACAGAGGTCGTATGACCTGTTACTTCTACAAGATTCCTATGGAATTCAGATTATCAAAACTCAAGGATGAATCTATATCCTCAACAGTGGACCATAATATACGATTCATTCAGAGGACTCCAGAGTCGTTTCAATACAATAATCATATATATATATATATATATATATCAATACTATCAATGGGTTGAATCCCCATAACCTCCACGCAAGGGAAAAACAACTTCCACAAGGTCGTAATGACTACTGTAACACAGTAGTTACCTCTTCCCAAACAACTATAAAATTTCATAACGAAACCTTACCAGAATCCATAACCACCGCTAAATAACAACCACGACAGAGCTTCCGAAAGAAAAGGTCAATTAACTGAACAATCAAACAAATGTCCTTGGTATCCTTCCGACATGCGGTTCCACAACAAGAATTAACGAAAAGTATCCATCAACAAGCATCTCAAAGTAGTACTGTACCCATCGAGAGAACAATCTACGGACTCACACAAAGCAGGCCTATCACATATACTTGCAATAATTTTGCATATAAAAGCCGAGATGCAAAACCCCAAAAAAAATATAGCCTGTGATTCGAATTTAATAAACACCCATCAAGGGATAAAAGAAAAATCGAACCAGCATGAAGATACTGATACCAAAATCACACAAGACAACCATAGAAAATCATCTATTTCCATAAATCATTTGAAACGAGTTGTTCTAATGAAATCATTTGAAGAAGAGCAAGATATTTAAAAGTTAGGGCCTAACATGCAGGTATTTGCTCAAATTTCCGAAGCGAGACCCTTTGAAAGAGCTCGGAATTTCTTTTCCTTTTCAAGTTAGAGCCACCAACAAAATTTTGCTATTGCCATGACATATATATTTTCCTTGCGGAGGAAAGAGCTAGATACGCTCATGCTCGCCATGCAACACCAAGAAGGCTGAGTGCGAAGAACCGGTGAGCGAGCAGAGGAAAACCGAATTCACGATAAGCCAAACAAAACATTAACTTTCCAATTTGCATGCCTTCTCATGAAATCCGAGCTCGACTACCGAGCTCATTAATCGCATTTACTCCCAATTTCCGCTCAAACTCCACTTGCCACCGACCGCCATAGTTGGCGATAGACAAATAAATTCAAGACCATTTCTAATTTTGGCGACTGCCACGCGTCGGCTCAAATTAGCCGTTTCTAAAACTTCTACCAATTACCTGTCCTTCATACTTATCCTTTGCATTTAATGACATAGAAAAAGCTGCCCATGGTTCGCATCCCTCCATAGGTCCCCTTACATCCTTGTTCAATAGTTAGGTTAGTAACTTAGGTTAGAATTTAGCATAACACCTAGTCTAACTTCATAGAACATAGTTACTAACTTAGGACATTAGCTCTTAGCCTAGGTCTAGGTTATATTAACACTAACCCCTAGGTTAAGTTTAGTTTTAGGTTACTAACATTAATAATTCGAGTTAGGTCTACATTCCGTATGCTCGAGAAAAAGACCTATAACATGCATTCTCGAGCGGGGTTAACTCTGTCTTGCCATTAGGCTAAAGAATTGGTATGCAATGAATTATTACGGTCCACGTCAAGACCTTCCAGATATACTTCGATATCGGGAACCATTCCATTTCACACGATCAACCTCGAGTTAGACTCGGATTGGCTTATCCAATGAATTTAGACCTTGCTGACTTGTGAAAGGTTTATAATTTTAATTCATCACGAAAAACTTAAAGCACCACTTGGATCAATACCAATGATCCAAGGCTAGGTCTTATAGATGAATAACTTCATAATTCATTAGAGATCAGATTAAACTCGGATGTAAAATGAAATAAATAAAAGAGTCTAATCAAATTCGACTCGAGTCAAAGATCTGCATATTATCTGCAAAGAAAATTCAAGTACATATCAAGCATGACTTCTCAATCAAAGGAACACATCCTTTTACTAAAGAAATCACATATCAACACTTGTATGCTTAGGAGGAAGTAACAACGAGTTCGGGTGTTACATGCTTCCCTCTAAAAAGATTCATCATCCCGATGATTACATATTCAATTAACCTTGAGTCAACCAATTTATCAATTACACAATCAATGTGACTATTTCCAATTTGAATAGTTCCAGAATTCAATGTCACAGCAAATTTTATTCAACTTGAATAATGTTTGCCTTCATCGGCTTTCATAAATACTTAAAACAATAAGTTCATAAAAGAATGTTTTGTCAATGATTTCATTCTATTGAAAAAGAGAAGGAAAAGCAATTTTCATCTCTTCCAGATTTTCCCAAGTTGCACTTTCTTTGTTAAATTGGTCCCCTTTGGACCTTACATTCTTTGTATTTCACGATTTCTTAAATGCAATTGGCGAGTTTCCAGCACTCGTGTGGGTTTAACCATGATTATTCCCGGGTCTTGGACCTACTGAGGAATTCAATTTAAAACATGTGACAGATCTGAAACGTATTTCTTAAGCAAAGAAATATGGAAAACATCATGCATGGGAGATAAAGCAGGTGGTAATGCTAAGCGATAAGCTACGGGATTGATTATTTGACAATTTGAAAGGTCCCACGAATCGAGGTGACAACTTGGCAGCCTTGCCAAAAGTTATATAACTCTTCTGGGTTTAACATGAAGAAAAACCTTTCACCAAGCTCAAACCTTCTATCAACCCGCTTAAGGTCAGCATAGCTCTTACGCCTATCCATTTGCTTCCTTTAATCTTTCACGAATCAGCTTAACTTACTTTGTTCCATTTCGTGAGAATCTCTGGTCCAATTACCACTCTATCCTCAACACTTTGTCCCAACTAACGAGAGTTACGCACTTTCTTCCATAAAGTGCTTAAAAGGGTGCCATTTTGAGAGATGAATGATAAGTGTTGTTGTATGCGAACTCAACTAATGGAAGATACTCTTCCCATTTATCTTTGTTGATCCATGCAATACATCCGCAACATGTCCTCCAACACTTGATTTACCCTTTCGGTTTGTCCATCCGTTTCGGATGATATGCGAAGCGAAGTTTAGTTTTGTTCCAAGAGCTGCGTTAAGCGTTTGCCAAAACCTTGACATCATTCTTGGATCCCACATCGATATAATCAACTCGGTACACCATGCAATCTGAAAATTTCGTGTACAAATCTTTTGGCCAGCACTTGGTGAATCATCCTTTAGATTTCCAGTGATGAAATGAGCTACCTTAGTCGGTTTATCTCTGACAACTACCGAGGATAACATCATGTTTATTCCTGGACATGGGTAATCCTTGTACAAAATCCATGGTTATTACTTGCCATTTGTCTTTGCGGTATGCTATGAGGATATAATGATCCGGCCCAGAGGTGCATGTGTTATTGCCTTAACCCGTGACACTCCAAACAATGGGTCACAAAATTTATGACATCCTTTTTCATACCTTTCCAAAAGTATTGTTGTTTGAGATCAGCAAGCATCTTTGTGATACCGGGTGTCCGAGAGAAAGGTGAATTATGAAATTCCACTAACAACTTCTTCCTCAAGTCATTCAAACATAGGTACATATACCCTGTTTTCATAATGCAAGATTCCTTCATTATCAAAATGAAAACCTTTATACCTTTCATCCTTTGGTTACTGCAGCAAGTGCTTGCCTTCACTGCAGAAAGTAATTATCAGATTCTGAGGCACTCTTTACCTCCTCCTTGAACTGAGTTCTTAATGTTATAAGAGCAGAAATGTGCCTCCTTCGACTTAGAGCATCAGCTACTCTATTCTCCTTCCCTTTGATATAACTAATATCAAAGTCATATTGTGATAAAAATTCTAACCACCTTCTTTGTCGGCATTGATTAGGTGAGTAAAAATATATTTCAGCCCTAAGTGATCAGTTTTCAACTCAAAAGGTTTCCCAAGTAAATAGTGTCTCCAGACTTGAAGTGCATGAACAATGGCAGCAAGCTCCAAATCATGAGGGGCATAGTTCAGCTCATGTAACTTGAGTTTTCTACTTTCATATGCAATGAATTGATCATTTTGTAGCAAAACACCTCCAAGGCCTTCCCCGGAAGCATCCGTTACAACAGATAAAATTCCCATTAGAAGTGCAGTACTGAGCTAATATAGGTGCAGAAGTCAAGCTGGTCTTCGGACTTGAAAGCCGCTTCACACTTGTCGTTCCATAAGAATTTCTTATCCTTCTTCTGCAATGAAGTTATTGGTGCAGCTACCTTAGAAAAGTCCTTTACAAATTTTCTATAGTAACCTGCAAGACCCATGAAGCTTCTTACTTCATGCACATTCTTTAGCGCAGGCCACTCAGTTATTGCCACTATTTTTGAAGGATCTACAGACAATTCCTTCTTTACTTATGACATGACCCAAATAGTGAACTTCTGAATCAAAGAAAGAACATTTGGATAACTTACCATACAACCTTCTTTTTCTCAGAATTTCCAAAACTATCTTCAAATGCTCATTATGCTCCTCAACGCTTTTAGAATAAATGAGAATATCGTCCAAGAATACAAGTACAAACTTGTCCAGATATTCTTGAAAAATATTATTCATTAAGTTCATAAAGGCTGCGGGTGCATTAGTTAATCCAAAGGGTAGAACTGTGAATTCATAATGTTCGTACCTTGTTCGGAAAGCTGTTTTATGAATGTCTTCTTCTTTAATCCTTAACTGATGATAACCAGATCGAAGATCTATCTTAGAATAAACTGCTGCTCCACGCATCTGATCAAATAGATCGTCGATCCTTGGAAGTGGATATCGGTTCTTGATTGTTGCTTTATTCAACATCCGATAATCAATACACAGCCTAAGTGTTCCATCCTTCTTTTTCACAAATATCACAGGTGCACCCCAAGGTGAAACACTTGGTCTAATCAAACCTTTTGTCAAAAGTTCTTGCAACTGTGCCTTAAGCTCGACTAACTCTGTAGTAGTCATCCTATAAGGTGCTTTGGAAATAGGTTCAGTTCCCGGTTTGATTTCAATGGTGAAGTCAAATTCTCTCTTGGGTGGTAACCCTGGTAATTCTTCAGGAAAAACATCCCTGAAACTTTGTATCAGAGGAATTTGCTTCATGTAATCACCATCTTCTTCTGAAGATTCAGATATCTTTACCGCATAAAGAGTACATCCTTTATTCTTAGCCTTTTTAAGCTGCATAGCTGACAGTTTTCTAACTGAAATTTCCCGTTTCACCCCTTGAATCTCTGCTGCTTCCAGCTGATCATCTAAACATTTTATGTTCTTTTCATAGCAATCTACCTTTGCCTTATGGTCAGCTAACCAATTGACACCAATGATAATGTCATACGATCCTAAAGGTGTAACATAGAGATCAACTTCCGTGGAAAAGTTAGGTAAGTCAAGGACTGCCCCAAAAAGACACATACTCACTGTATGAACAAAGTTATTACCATACTATACAGTCCAAGATTTATCCATTTTCCCAGCTTTTCTTTTAAGTTTAGAAGCAAGTTTATTAGAAATAAAACATTCAGTAGCTCCTGTATCAAAAAGAATAGTGACAGGTATGCCAAATAACTTACCCGGAACTTCTATAGGTGTTACTTGCTTTTCAGCTTGCTTGTCTGCTACTGCAGCATGTATCTTATGCTACTGATTACGATCATCCTTCTTCAAAGGGCATTGATTAGCATAGTGGTCTTTGCCACAATTGTAGCAGCCTCCTACAGGTCCCTTTTTAGGCTCAGAATTACCTCCAGCCTTGTAATTGTCACGTTGTCCTCCATAGGGCTTCTGCCCATTATTGTAATTTTAAACAAAATTATCCCTTACATTTCCAGCAGGCTTATTTACTACTGCTTTCTTATTGTTATCTCCTGGAAACTTACTCTTGTTTCCAAACTTTTTCCATGGCCCTTTTCTAGGTGCAAGAGAGGTTGAAGAAGGGTTTGCAGTCTTCTTCCGCACTTCCTCTTTATGAGCAGAAATAGCCTTTAATTTCTGTTCTTGCCTTATGGCCTTTTCAACAACTCCTTCCATAGTGGTTGGGTGTGAACATCGACCTCTCCCCCTATCACGGGATTCAATCCCATGATGAATTTCTGAATTCTGAACTTCTCGTCAGTTTGATACTGCGGTACATACTTGAGGAGTTTTGTAAACCACTCCCAGAATTCAGTTACCGTTAGCTTCCCTTGAGCTAAGTTCTGAAATTCTGTCATTTTCTGATCATAGAAAAGTTGTGGCAGCCAACGTTGCCTAAAATAGCCTTTAAATTGATCCCAAGTAATATTGGTCTCATCAATGTTTAGTTCAGCTTTACGGCTATCCCACCACGAAGATGCTTCGTGGGAAAGCTGATAGGCTCCCCAAATAGCTTTGGTTTCCTCTGAGAAGTTCCTTATTGCAAAGTACTTCTCCATTTCGCTGAGCCAGTTCTCAGCTCCATCTCCTAATGTGGTGCCATCATACTTAGGTGGGCTTATCCTTTTTATATCATTAGTGAGTTCTGCTGCCAATCTGGCCTTTTTGTTTTCTGGTTGGACAGGTGCATTTACAGCATTAACATCAACACCCATATTGGGGTTGTCCTCAGGAGGTGGCTGATTGTCATTTCCAGCTTCTTCATCCTCCTCATTCCCCATCACCTGCTGCTCAAGTACAGCTAAACGATCTCTTGTGTCCAACAGGGCAGCAAGGATCTCATCAAGTTTCTGGGTTGTTGCCGCCCCTCCTTCAGGTGGAGCATTATTCACAACGTTCCCCCTTGTTCTAACCATTTTCTGTTACAAGAAAATTCAGGTTTTTATCGGATTATAGACACAATAGGTCCAAGAGCTGCTGACCTTGACTCACGATACCAAGATGTAACATCCTCATTTTAGACAATAGAACAAGTCAAATTTTTTTTTTTTGATAATTACATCCTGGTTCTAAATACATAATTTAGAACTCACAAATCAAATAACCATTCATATAACAGATAACCATATGCAGTTGTAATGACTCGGAGTACCTCCGATCTATTCATTCCATGACTCGGTAATCTACCGATCTATTCATGAGTAATAAGAGTTGGCGTTATTATTTAACACTTCACTCTTGCGGTTCTCTTCCCTATTCTAGGATTCAGAATGCTCTGTCCAAGGAACCTAACTGAATAATTGTTACCATTATTCATCGGCATCTCATCCCTTAGACTAGGTGAATTAGGACAACGCAATCAGCAGCTTGCGATACTTTGGCCAAAGATTTGAAACATCCTTGCTTATGTCTCGTATTCCTTAATGGCATACTCGTCAATCTGGAATACGTCCTTCACCCCATTCCTATGTTATGTAGAATGTCTTATACCGACTTCTGTCAGTCCCTTTTATCCCAGTTAATCACTCGGGAACGGATTAGTAAGGTAACCACGTTATATGGATGCTCCCGAAGACTAGGGATAAGATGACATACTGGGTCAATCCTAATTAAACCAGTGTGTCAAGATACCCCGAGTCTCCTAGGCAGCCATATAATGTGACCACATACCTAATCGGTCCAAAAGTAACTTGTACGAGATCAAAGTGTAAATCTTAGCGATCAATGCAAAGGGTGTCATCATAAGTCACTGCATTGTTGTAACCGAGAAGATCCTAATCTTCTCGGAGGTACAACCCTGCTGTTGACTTGTGCCGTCAACCTTTAAATCCTCCTCGAAAAGATCTACTTAATAATATACGTTAAGCACGTTGAGTTTAAATTACATTAAAGACGTTCCCTTAAGGTTAGCCTTTCCCAATCCCTGGATTCCTCATCCTAGGATGACCTTTCTCAATAAAACCCATTACTCAGAGGAGTTATCAAGGCCAAGGTCTCATCAAGGAGTTCATAGAATATACATAATTCTAAAACAACGGAATTGGTCAATATCTCATAAATTTCTCACGAGATAGCCATCTGAACCCCATTAGATTTATATCAGTTCTCATAACTGAATTTATATCATACTTATTAGCATCAAATATAAATGATTCAGAATCCAATTAAATGTTGTCCTGTCATAATCAGGACTAGGGATTAATAATTTAATTCAATTTGTTTAGCGTTCTATTTAGGTATATTTTAACCCTATCTTCCAAAAAGACAGTTACCTAAATTTCAATTTAGCTTTTGATAGAACATACCAAAACTGCTAAACAATCATAAGAATTCAGTCTTATATTCATGCAAAGCTTACATTGTTAATCACAAAAGTCTCCAAATTATATAATAATAACAATGCTCTTTAGATCATTTGAACCGAAGAAGGTCAAACTATCAAGATAAGGATATAGACACATAAGTAACAATATCAATTTCCATTCCTTTTAGAACTAATCAAATACATTTTATGCATTCAGCATACTTGATACAATACTCAACGGAAGAAGAACATCTTTCCTCTTATAGTACATTTAAATAAATTCAAACTGAAATTCTACTTAAAATAAAATCTAAACAATCTGATCATCCTATCAGATCTGCATGCTTTTACCACTCAAGGCAACCATCTACAAAAATAGTCAACATGGGTCAGTTCGATGAACTGAGCATGATAAGCACTAACCTTTAAAACAATTGCAAAACATCAATTGTTTTCATTAAACACCCTGTTTAAATGAAATCAAATCATTAAAACGTTAGTGATCAAGAAGACAAATGCATCTAACCAACTATCCATCTGAATCCCAAGGACAGCAACATCAGATGGATTATATATTCAACATAATACAAAAATAACCTATCATGATTCCATCAGCATGATAGAACAATTCCAAAGGTTAGATAAACAATTATTTCAACCTATACTTTATATCAGAAGAGAAATAAACAAATTGTACATGTTTCCCTCTGAATTAGCTCATGACTGTACCGTCTTTTCAAAAGCAAGGCATTCACCTAATACTCATGCAAATAAATCAGTCGAGTCCCTCAATCAGCACTCTGTTTTGTTAAAACTTAAAGTAAAGCAACTACAGTACAGTAACCCTCTTGCCAAACAACGGTGTCTATCTACCAAGCAGACTCAGTATGACCTTGCGCAAGAAGCGACAGACAAGAAGATAAACACTGAAAGGCTTTTAGACACAAGGTTGAATTCAAAAGATCTCCTTTGTTATCGCAGTCGACCAAAGACTCATGATCATTTAAGCAATGACATTTCCCTAAGACTATGCGGAGGGATTTTTAAACGAAATCCAAGCAACATGCACATCCATATCCAACTGGAATGTAGTCAGAAAGAAAACATAACATAACATAACTTAGTCACTTCTGAACGCATCCAGAGTTGAAAGTATGGTATTCACGACCTACTTCATAGAAGCCAAAATTCATGAAGTCAAGCTTATTAAAGAAAACCAACAAAGCCAAGAACGTTACATGTTCATACTCAGGCTTATACAGAAAACAGTGACATAGATTACCATTCGAGGATTTAAAACTAAGTCTGGAAACAGTATTCACAGTTTAGCTTTTCAAGAAGCCGATATACAAGATATCTTCCCATACTCATGGAACCCAACGGTGTCGAAAACAATAGAAAACCCAACAGTCTTTATTTGAAGCAGTTACACTGTTTATCTATCAAGAATTCAACTGAGTCCCAACAACAGTATACAGGATAAAAATAGTTAATGATTCTATCTATGCCAACTATGGTAAGCATTCAAAAATCAGGTGTAAGCAAATCAAAATACTGATTTCATAAAAAGGAATTCAACTGAACCTCTTCAAAATTCTCGAACAAGCTTACACAGAAGGAAACATAAATGTATACCCAGGAAGTCTGTACCAAATTTCATTACAAATAACAGAGGTCGTATGACCTGTTACTTCTACAAGATTCCTACGGAATTCAGATTATCAAAACTCAAGGATGAATCTATATCCTCAACAGTGGACCATAATATACGATTCATTCAGAGGACTCCACAGAGTCGTTTCAATACAATAATCATATATATATATATATATATATATATATATATATATCAATACTATCAATGGGTTGAATCCCCATAACCTCCACGCAAGGGAAAAACAACTTCCACAGGGTCGTAATGACTACTGTAACACTGTAGTTACCTCTTCACAAATAACTATAAAATTTCATAACGAAACCTTACCAGAATCCATAACCACCGCTAAATAACAACCACGACAGAGCTTCCGAAAGAAAAGGTCAATTAACTGAACAATCAAACAAATGTCCTTCAGTATCCTTTCCGACAGTTCCACAACAAGAATTAACGAAAAGTATCCATCAACAAGCATCTCAATAGTCTGTACCCATCGAGAGAACAATCTACGGACTCACACAGAGCAGGCCTATCACATATACTTGCAATAATTTCGCATACAAAAGCTGAGATGCAAAACCCCAAAGAAATATAGCAACAGTTCGAATTTAATAAACACCCATCAAGGGATAAAAGAAAAATCGAACCAGCATGAAGATACAGTACCAAAATCACACAAGACAACCATAGAAAATCATCTATTTCCATAAATCATTTGAACAGAGTTGTTCTAATGAAATCATTTGAAGAAGAGCAAGATATTTAAAAGTTAGGGCCTAACATGCCTGGGTATTTGCTCAAATTTCCGAAGCAGACCACTGAAAGAGCTCGGACTTTCTTTTCCTTTTCCAAGTTAGAGCGACCAACAAAATTTTGCTATCTCCATGACATATATATTTTCCTTGCCAGAGAAAAGAGCTAGATACGCTCATGCTCGCCATGCAACACCAAGAATACTGGTGCAAAGAACCAGTGAACAGGCAGAGGAAAAACCGAGAATTCGCGATAAGCCAAACAAAACATTAACTTTCCAATTTGCATGCCTTCTCGTGAAATCCGAGCTCGACTACCGAGCTCATTAATCGCATTTACTCCCAATTCCCGCTCAAACTCCCTTTGCCACCGACCGCCATAGTTGGCGATAGACAAGAGGAATTTCAAGACCATTTCTAATTTTGCGACCGCCACGTCGGCTCAAATTAGTTGTTTCTAAAACTTCTACCAATTACTGTCCTTCATACTTATCCTTTGCATTTAATGACATAGAAAAAGCCGCCCATGGTTCGCATCCCTCCATAGGTCCCCTTACATCCTTGTTCAATAGTTAGGTTAGTAACTTAGGTTAGAATTTAGGATAACACCTAGTCTAACTTCATAGAACATAGATACTAACTTAGGACATTAGCTCTTAGCCTAGGTCTAGGTTAGATTAACACTAACCCCTAGGTTAAGTTTAGTTTTAGGTTACTAACATTAATAATTCCAGTTAGGTCTACATTCCGTATGCTCAGAAAAAGACCTACAACATGCATTCTCGAACAGGGTTAACTCCTGTACTGCCATTAGGCTAAAGAATTGGTATGCAACTGAATTATTACCTGGTCCACGTCCAAGACCTTCCAGATATACTTCGCTATCGGGAACCATTCCATTTCACACGATCAACCTCGTTAGACTCGAGATTGGCTTATCCAATGAATTGAGACCTTACTGACTTGTGAAAGGTTTATAATTTTTTTTAATTCATCATGAAAAACTTAAAGCACCACTTGGATCAATACCACTGATCCAAGGCTAGGTCTTATAGATGAATAACTTCATAATTCGTTCCGAGATCAGATTAAACTCAGATGTAAAATGAAATAAATAAAAGAGTCTAATCAAATTCTGACTCAGTCAAAGATCTGCTATCTGCAAAGAAGATTCAGTACATATCAAGCATGACTTCTCAATCAAAGGAACACATCCTTTTTACTAAAGAAATCACATATCAACACTTGTATGCTTAGGAGGAAGTAACAATGATTCGTGGTTTTACAAGTAATGCTTTACCCTTGAAGGAAGATGCGATAACTTGATGACCACCACTTGCATTTCATTGATTTCATGAATTGCACAAAGGTTAGCAATATCTTTAACATGATCACCTAGAGTAGTCTAATTTTCTCCAGTGAAGTAGGGAATGTTCTTCAAGGCTGCAATAGGAACTGGATGTTGTGCATTGAGAGCAAGTGGGCTACTACCTGTGAAGTTGACGTAGGGATTGTTCTGAGCCATTCTAATTGGTCTTAAAACCCTTGTTGACTGAATGAAAGGCCTACCAGGTGGAGGAGTTGAGAGAGTTCTGTTTGGTGGAGATGGAGACCTTTGAATCCTTCTTCCTCTTTGCCTTCTTCTTGGAGATAATTGCAGGTATTCAAACAAAGCACTTCTTCTTCTCCAACTCTTGACCTTGTGGTGATTCTTCTCATGAGTTTTTAGGCCTGCACTTGGAACCAGCTGGTTCTTCCCCTTGGAGTCACCAGATATGCAAATAATAGCTCTTTTAAGCAAGAAAAATGTAGCAGATGCACATCAACCCTGCTACAATAAAAATGAGACCTCTAGGTCCCACCGGGTGTGCCAAAACTGTTGTTGTAGGCTCACAGCACCCCTGGATGCAGATCAGGCTTCTAGGTTGATCACTCTAGCATCTAGTGTGATTTCACAACATGGAAACCTCTCTCCAAGCATGGGACTTGTGAGACGAAAAAGGAATCCCCAGATTAGAGGTTGGTTCCTCAAACTCCTCTGATTTAGATCTAATGCTTACACAACTACAGAGGTTCAGATCCTAATCCTACTCTAACTTACAAGGAGACAGGGGTAGAAGTGCAAGAAATTGAAACTAACTAAAGATGGTGATACACCAAAAGGAGTGGTGAAACATATTTGTCATGTAAATAGACACAGACCAAAGTTCACAACATAAAACATACACAGACTGATAAGGTATAATTTAGGATCTGAAATGAAGCAAATAATACAAACAGAGGACTGAAACCCATTCACAGAGCTTGCATTATCATTTCAGTGTCAAAAACACACATTACACCCTTAGAGAGGTAAAAGAAAACTGTTACAATATTTGGAGAGGTCTGATCCTTGCATCAATCACTTGCTGGAGGTGAAAGAAGAAGTCTGCTATGCCCAAAAATGTCCCCCTTGGTTGTGAACCAAATCTGCCTTTTACATTACAAGGGTCGAGCCTAGGAGACAGAAACATACAAAAAACGTGAGAGCCCATTCCTTCTTGACTGCAGGTGCATTAAAACAGCATGGGGGACCTTACAAACCCATACCCTGTCATTTTGACTGAATTACAGGAGAATGCGACCCATTCTGCATTAAATCTGGTCGCTGAAATGTCACTTCTGGCCATGAACACGTGTCAGAGCCGTTTCTCAATTTTCTCTCTCTAGACTACACCAAAATTCAATATTAACCCTGGAATCACGTAGAGAATTTCATAAGATTTCCATTGATATAAAGAATGTGCAAATCCGAGCTCTGGATCAAAAGATATGGAGATCTGAATATTTAGGGCACAAAACAGGTGAAATGGATTTTTAAATTTCTTCCCATGCTCTGCCACCTGGATGACACGTGGCATGCATTGATTGGTCATCAGGGGCGCGGGGTAGACCTTTACTTTTAGATTTTGGGTGAACTTCTTGCCAAATTCTCTAACTCCTCCCCGAGCTTTGCATTCCTTGCTCCATAGGACACGTGTCCTCTTTTGATTATCTCGGGCTGACCCCTCAAACCTCGCCCTTTGAATTTTAGACTTTTCTCCTTGTGACACATGTCATGATTTGGTTGGTCCATGGGTTTGTTGGCTCTTTGGCATCCACCGCATCCATTTGTCTCGGATGTCCCAGTGTTGTCTGGGACAAAAAATTCTGATCCGCCTGAAATGGGATTCCCTGTCCCTTTTCTGCCGGTGACACATGGCGTGATATGATTGGCTCTCAGCTTTTTCAGCTATCTGCGTCTTCCGCATCCCTTTGTCCTGGATGTCCCAGTACAAGAGTTCCCCATTTCGGCTGAACCGGCTAGTTCGCGTCCTTCGCGTCTTCTTGTCCCAAATGTCCCAGAGCAGTTAGTCGATTTTCTTCTCCTTCGGCCGAACCGGCTTTTTTCGCGCGTCCCGACGGCCCGGATGTTCCTTTGCTCTGCAGACTACCTGGCGGCCTTTCGGCTGATTCGCGCCCAATGTCCCTCACGTCCCGACCATTGCGAGGACTAGGACTTAGCCATTTTTCATGATTTTTCCTGGCCCAAGCTTGTTTTCTGCAACTTTTCACATTTTCTCAGAACTTGCTCTTTTCTTCTTCGGCCAGGGGAGTTAGAAAAAATCTGAGGGGACCCTAGAAACATGATTTTTTGCCCTGAATCAATCAATTTTCCTGGGGCTTGAGAATTCAATGCATGTTATCAAAATTTACTCTGGGGGGTGAATTTTGGATAATGAACCCTATATATCCTGTAAAGCACTCAAGAAATCATTAAATTTAAAAATAAAGATGCAAATGTTTGATTCAGATCGACCTCGAAGGTTACCCCATATGCGAGTCACCAAGCACTACACTACATTTCAGACTCAATGTAGTTCTAATCTTTGACAATTTTGTTCTTAACATTACTCTTTTCTCAAATAACTACACTCTACCCATTCTCATTTGGTACATCCCTAGGTACCTTTTTTACCTTGCTTGATCTTACACACTCACATGTCGATAGTTTTTGACGAGTGAATGCATGAATCATAGTAAGAAACTCCACTTGTTAGGATTCCAAAGTTCACATTATATATTTCCACTCTTAATTCAAAAATGTACAATATGGGCAAGAACATTTATACAGTCTTGACCCTAGTGTACAATCTTGAACTATTTTTCTTTGTTCCCAAACTTTCCATTGCACATTGTTATTTGGGTCACTTGCTTCCTTTCATTTATCCTTTCCAAAGTAAATCACCTTTAGAATCATCTACAATCAAGTGAAACACACCTCATTTGAACTAGGAAGCACTCCTATGGACTCCTATTGCAAAATCTAGTAAAAAAGGAACTCAAAGCTCCTAGACTCCAAAATACCTTTGCACATACATTAGGAAGTACTATCTACAGCTATAAAGATTCCCACTAGGTATAAGGAAATAATTCACACATTTGTAATCACTCAAAGTCTCCCACATAATTATATTGGTAAGAGATAAACTCTATTCAAGATTTGTAAAGAAAGGATGTCAAATTTGATTGCACTACAACTAGATATCACATGTTAGGTGGAGAATGACGTGTGGTATGAGGAATCTTCAAAGTAGTGTTAATGTCAGTAGTGCACATGGGTGCCCACAACCCAAATAAGGTGTTTTTGTAGGAATTCATACATGGTTAGGGTTTGAAGCATTGAGTAGAGTATTCAAAAACCCTTGCAATGTGATTGGGAGTGACTGATAAACACCGAGTAAGTGAATCATACAAGTGGAAAACCTATAAATTCACATACCACAATTTTAAGTAGGTGCAAAACCATAAAAAGAGTTAAAAACCATATAGACATTCCTTCCCCTACTATACAGCCCTACCCTAAGATATCTTCAATTCACATTCTCATATTTGAAGCACAATAAGGTCTAAAAATCATGTTACAACAAATAGATCATCTAGCTCATCCTAAATTCACTTGCAATTATCTAAGTGCACTCAATCCCATATATTTGTGAGTTTTTATTATATCATGTACATTTTTTACAAGTATTAATGTGTTATTTTGATATTTAATGGTAAATTTTGGAGGTTAATTAGTCATTAAAAACCCTACGTAGCTCATATTTCATTCCTTATTTGATTATATAAAAACCCTAATAAAAATGGGTGAAAACATTTAGTGAACCCAACTCTTGAATCATACATTGTGTCTTAAACCCCTAGTTTCCATGGGGCTAATTTATGTATTATATTTATATCCACACATGATTTCTATCTATTATGTTTTCTAAACTTGTTTTGTGCAAATTTTCCTAGTGTTACATGGTTGGTTCTACCCTTTTGTTCACTTTCTAGCGCTTATAATTTCCAAATCACCTTTTATTTCATATCACAATCATAAAAACCCTATTTTCAAATTCCTTTGAGGTTCTTATTTTTATATCTTTAATGGAAACCTCTTTTTGTTTTCCCTAATTTTTAGCACACTTTTTAGAAATTCAAAATTACTATTTTTAGTAATTAGGGCATAATCGAAAAAATACACACTTTTGGAAAAATCCCTTGGAGGTTTTTATTTCCCATCATTAGATTAAAAAAACTCTTTTTCTTTTGTAAAATTCAAATTCTATTTTAAGATATGGTCATTTTATTCATTTGATGACTGATGCATTTTATTACCATCACTTTTGGGTCTTATATCTCTAATGATCTTTCCACTATTGGATCTCTATGGTTTTATTCTCATTCTTTCTTATATGATTGTATTTTTTATAGATATATATTGCATATAAAAATCATTCTAACCATTAATTTCATTCAAATTCCTTACATGATACATGTGCTCATATAAATGAAGTAAAAGTCCTACATAAAGGCAATAATGTGGGTGTGTATTCCATGAGATCAGTCTCAACCACAACAAAAGGAGCATCTCTTCTTTGATAAGAATTATAAACAACATGATATCCTATTTGAGATACTCTATAATTACTTAATAAATTTTCTATTGACTCATTACTACCCATACTATTAGCTTGAAAGACTCAAAGCACAACCATTTTTAAATTATCATGGAATTAATGTACTTCACAATAATGATTTCTATGATTTACAACAAACAATCCAACAACCTGAGCATAAATAGTTTATTTCATTTGCTACACGACATTTTACTACACATTCATCTCAAGTTTGCAAATCTCAATGGGTTCCTAAATTTGATCCATCTATGTCTGGTGAACATAATGCAATATCTAATGATGTAACTTCTATAATAATACAATAGTCACCTATTAAAGAAAATGATAAGAATGAAATACTTCCTTTCAAATCACAAATATTATTTTTATCCTTATATCCTACTATTGTACAAACTACCATGGAATTATTACCAATCGAACATGACCAATTACACATGGCCTCATAGCACATAGAGCATACAAAGGAAAATATCAAGGCTAGCACCATATTACCAAAACATATCCATTTGAACAAAGATGATAGATAGGTCGATGATTGGGATCATGATACAAAAAAATGATGATGAAATTGATACACCAAGTGATTTTTGTGGATATCTCTACTTCTCCACCACAAGTTATGATATTTTCTAATCCAACTATCAATATCATTTGTAATAATAATACAAAGGATTCTACGCTTGTAAGTAGAATGGTGGCACATATTATATATACATATAAATATTTTGCTCCAATTATTATTACTAATGATGATATGCATATCTATATAGGAATGGGAAACTATAGGCTAAATCCTAAGTATTCCTTGAAAAAATCTTCTGGAGGACATGCAAAATAATCTCATGGATATCGTTGATTCATCACTACTACTCAATTATGACATTAGAGATGATTTTGATCCTACCTACTATTGTGATGACTATAAACACCCTGATGAGCACTTACCAAGTCTTAAGCCTATTGATGAAGAAGAGGACACTATTTCACTAGAAGCATTACATATTTCTCAACATCTAGCTACTAAGATTAAAGCTTCCCAAATGAGCAACTATAACACGCCATCGAATCTACCTCCTCATCATCTTGATAAATACTTATGGTAGAACCCATGTGTCATTATTTTACACGTCCAACATATGAAGAATCCATGCAAATATCATTATATTCTCATTCATAACATGTTATTATTAACTAATCCTACTAATTTTCATTCAATCTTAATCCAAATGCACTAATGTTTGACACCTTCTCCAATATTCCGGGGCATATCGAGATCTCCATTTCTTCTTTTTCAAGAATATGTTTCCCTACATACCCCTACGTACTTATGTAAGGGTCACATTTCCAATATGTTTTATATTCCTTTTATGTCATACCTCTTCTATCACAATGGCTTCCACACATCCACCAAAATCAGCACCAAATGATATCAATCTTTTCGAGACACAATATTCTACTCACAAATCTCAATTCAAAGTCTTCTACTACACACAATGTTCCTAGAGATAGTTCACCTATTGCTCTTCTCCTAGGCCCTCTTTGGCACATATTATTACCATTGTTTGATACATATGTAGACACCCTAAAAATACAGTTATATTTCTAGCCTACATCCATCTAATTAGAATTAAATAAATTAATTATATCTTGATATAATAAACCTTTTAGAATTAATTAAATTAATTCTATTATGCTCTTGGAATTAATTAAATTAATTCCTAACACCCCTTAGCTAATATAATTAAACATTTTTTATTTAAATGGTTAATTATCTCTTAAAAATTAATAAATAATTAAATTAGTTATTTAATTAATCCTATTCTCTAGTAAAATCCAATTGGACTCCAATTCTAGAATCCTAGAAAGGTGGGGTAAATTTAATTGTACATGCAACCACCTTCCTAGATGTACCTTTTTCTAATCCAAATGTCAGTTGCCCCTTTAAAGCTACAATTCCATAGACCAAGTCTACTTGTTATTCAAGGTAATTACAATTATTAACCTGGAGCTTAGTCAAAATATGATCCAATTTTCATGACATCACCCTCAACTATAAAATGTTGGCCATTCCTTTGAAAATTCATTCCTATCATCTTATGCAAATTATAACCAACTTCTACTAATTTGACATTGACATCCTTATGTATCCAAGCTCATAGCATTGCATTCCACATTTGGAGAATTGATCAAGAGCACCCACAATCATACAAATCCAAAATATTAAGCAAGCCTAAGTGCTTCAACAATATTATTTGAGGTTTGCATTGAGAACTTACAGAGAGGTATATTGTTTTTTTTTCATTTATCTTTCATTTTCTAGTAATTTTTCATCGCTTACATTCTATCATGCCCGATGGGACATCCCACATGCCATTTCACACTTTTAGTTTATCTTTTTATAATCTAACATTGTTTATGTGTTCTTAGTATTCTTCTAACCTTATCGAGTTTTAGGCTCTCAACTGAAGTATAGAAGTAGAAAATCCAAAAATTATCTTTTTGGCTATATTTTTCATGTTAAAACTTTCCCAAAAGTCCCTGTGCTAATGCTCCCGATCTCTACGCTAGTGTATATGTGTATGCACTAGGTTTCACCTATACACATTTCTATTTTAGTTTCTATTCTACCATTCACTTGTATTCATTTCTATTTCTATGATTATGGTACTGCATACAATAGAAAATCAACATGTGGCCTTCTTCGCACTCAACCTCCCAAGGTCGTCTTTGAGAGAGCCGGTGTGGAATTGAAACGGGAGCTAAAGTGATGATGGTGATCAAGCTAATTGGGAAACCTTATGTCCTCAACACATAATACTAGAATCTATGAATCTAAGGCAAGGAATGCTCTCGTAACTTGAAGGTGTGTGATGGTACGATCTGTTACGATAGCTACTTGGAGACTCCAATCGATTTCTAGTTCTGTCGAGATTCTATTGAGTGGTTAAGGAATACATGGAAAGTAACCTGTAGGTGCCTTGTATGGGTTTCCAGATAAGGTCATGAAAGTGGAGACAAGAGGTGTAGTGGAGCTGCAAGAACTATGGGTGATTTTTGGTCTTGTCTAGAAAGTCTTAGCTTGATCGGTGATATATTCAATAACAAAAGTTGCGTAACTATATCGGGTGGAAGAAGTGAAGATATGAATAACAATGTGCATACACTAGTGCCAATATCTAGCTAACTAGCAAGCCCGTTGGGTTGTGAGACATGTGGATCACAACCAAAGAATCGTTAGGTGAGGCCCCTTGATGGTCATACATGTAATCAAACCCTAGTTCCCAATAGTCGTAGGCTTGATTAGCAGTGATATTCAATGTATTTAGCTGTCCTATTTTCTCATCATATGTTGTAGGTGTGTGCAAGACTGTTAAACACAAGCTTGTGTCAATGTCAGTTATTAGCTCTGGCCCATTGGGTTGTGGAACTAGGGGATCAAAACCATAAGTATTTTCTTGTTGTGGACCATTGATGGTCATGAAATATGAACTGACTTGCTTTCAATAAAAAAACTATCTATCGAAGGAGGTTTAACCTATGTTTTTAGTATTTTCTTAATATATCAGAACAAAGAAGTAAAACAAGCTAATCTATGGAAAGTAAATGTTTTTTTCTTTTCTAACTTTTTAGACAATGCATCTAATCTAATAAACAAATTAAATAAAAAAAATTATCCAAATGTAGCTAACTATTTGCGCAGATGTGTGAATCTAAATCTAAAACCTATTCTAACTCAATCAAAGATCTTTCCAACCCCATCTCAGAAGTGAAGAACAAATCATAACTCTAACAAAGCTATTATTCTCCATAGCTTCCCGACAATTTTAAAGAAACAACTTCCTATTGATTTGATCTACTTGAAATTGTCTAGCTAATTTGGAATGAACTATTTCTCTACTCTATTTGATATGCAATTAAAATTAACAATTCTTATTTGATAATTTGATAAACAAAGCAAACAAATAAACAACTCCAACCTAGAAGATAAAGAACCTTAGCAAATCTAGTAGTATCGTATCTATGCCCTCGGTTATTTCCTTTCTTTCTCTGAGTTTTCATGTGAGTCCAAGGGATTGGGAATGTAAAGAACAACAACAAGAGGATGACGCTTGAGAAATGGAAGCTTGGAACTAGTCTAGATGTAATGCATGTAGAAGAGAGATAGAACAAGAGATCTGAGCTTGGCTATGCAATTCCTAGCAAGATTATGGTAGTAAAACAATACAAGATACACAAAGTTCTTAGGAAATTTTCTTGAATACAAGCATGTAATATATAGGAATGGAGGCTAGGAAGTTACTTCAAGCACAAGGCAAGAAGAAGGAGTTGCAACTAATTAAATATATTTAAAATAGAAGGAGAAAGGAGAACCAAGTAAACAAAGCTATTTTAGACACTCGGCTCATAGATGCATGCAAAAACAAAGTTAAGTGAATTGTCACGTGTTTAAAACACACATGAAGAATATAGAAAAAATGGGTAGGACCGCCACCTGTGAGTAAGGCGAGAGGTCTTGGCACTTTGAAGGAAAAAACAAGCTCAAAAAGAAGAAGGGAGATGGAAAAATGCATGGAAAAGTTAAGTAAGGATATATAGGCTACAAATATAAACTACGAATGGGTTTTGGATCTCGAACACCTTTTTGAAAATGATCTTGAATCATCATTGGGGAATATTGTAACCATTTTCCTGATAATGTAGCACGTGAAATTTTGGGTGTGTACATATTGCCCCCTCAGAGAAGTGTCTTAGCCATGAACAAGTGTAAAACGTAGAGTCCAAGTATGGAGTTCCCGGAATAGGGAATTAGAAGCTTTACCTAACATGCCTGTGTTTTGAAATCTTGCCATCCAAGCTCTCACTTACTATAACAAGGAGAAGAGAATCAAGTGTAGATAGATAAAGTATTGGCAAATAAACATTAAACCAACATGACAAGAGGACTTACCATCTGCGCGGGGATGTAGAAATATACCTACACAAATGCTCTAGCCCTATAACACATACACTCGAAAACAAGTTTAAAATAATATATATAGAAAAACGAACTCATTTTTCAATTCATTTTTGCATTGTTGTTTTGGTGAATTGGGCTATGGACATACGTTGATCATTTATGATGGGGATATAGCTGAAATGACCGTTGTTAGATAACGATCATGTCTCTATGAGCGGGAAATCAACCGGTGCGTTCCTAGGTTAGTTATCTCCTCTTTTGTCTTTTTGTGCCCTAGATATTAAAATGTTGAAAAGTTCACCTAGGGGGACAATTTCAATTTTTCTTGTTTTAAATGATTCCTTAGGGGGGCTCCCTTAGGGAATTATTTTATTTTGCTAGAAATGGTCAATTTTTTCATTTTTGGGAATTTTTGGGGTTAAGGGCATGTTATGGGAAATCATATTAGGATCGATGCCCAAGACAGAGTGGTGGTCATGGGACCGCCGCCTTGATAAGGTGATGGTTCTAAACAAAATGTCTAAAATGCACCTTAACTTGAATTTATTTGTGTTTTCAATGTTTTTCTATGTTTTTGATGAGCTTATCATGTGATGTATGTTACTAACTTGCTCTTTTTTCATGTTTTACTGAATGCGAAGAAGGTGGAATACATACATTGGAGTAGAGAGAGAGTGTGTGTGATTGGCTCCCTAGGATTCTAGATCAGCTGACCCAAGATGAGATGGATCTTCTACAATGAGTGGGAATCTAGTAGATAACACAAGTGCCCCATGTCACTCTTGCTAGTCACATTCTATGTGACCTATTCTCTTACTAGGATGCAGACCAGAACACCTTCTAGTTTCTAGGCATTAGGGGTGAGTGGACCATCACCCTGGAGGATGTATACCACATCCTTAGACTCCTAGTACTTGGTAGGAGGCTGACATTGGAGATAATGGGGTCCAGGGCTGTGATGATGTAGTGGGCCACATACATGGGAGATGTCATTGTCTCATCTGGCTCGAAGAAGGGAATGAAGGTTTGGTCCATTACCACTGCTCCCATTCCTATCCTTTGGAGAGCCATCATGGGTATCCTGTCCTCAAGACTAGTTGGGGACAAAGGAGGAGATACACTCTTATACTATTGGTCCCCCATCATTGTATAGATCGAGGATCATGGCCAAAAGTATGCTTGGGGGAAGATATTCTAGGGACTACATACCATGATTTTTATAGAGTTTTCAGATTGTAGGAACATTCTTTAAGCCACCCTACTCTAGTTATGAGTTTGTTCTACGAGAGTTTTATCCCCTATGGTAGGGGGTACTAGTATCGATCCGAGAGGTTGTTCAGAAACTAGATGGACAAGCATGCGAGTGCTCTAGATACTACATCGTTAGTGGCCTCCCTAACTACAGCAGACATGACTACCACACCCTACTAGGAAATGATATGGGTGTGGGGTGAGGAGGTTACGATAATGGTAGCTTTTAATTCCACGAGCTAGTTAGTTGACAGGATCGGGAGATTAGAGATTCACCCATTTTACTAGGTACCTCAGCAGTTCGGCCTTCCATACCCTATCATGATTCCTCTAGTGGAGCTATTTATAGGAAAATTCGGGAGGCTCAGAGGGGTCCTAGAGGGGATCCTGGTTAGACATTTGTTATTCCTGGTGTGCCTATTATAGTTAGGCATGTATTCTAGGCTCAGAGGGTAGCTGGTACATCTCAAACACCCTTACTTCAGATTGGGGCTGCTCCTTCTCATAGTGGGGAGGAGGATGAACTGATTTATTTAGACTTTGAATCTAAGGAGGATGTCGAGAGATGATGTGGAGGAGGATTTTTTGGAGAGGATGATGAGGAGGAAGGACCATTAGAGGGAGAGAAGAGCCACCCCGAGTGGCATGACACTCGAGAAGATCCTCGGATCAGTACACAAGGAGGTGAGCGCGGAGAGAGATAGATACTTTGGTCTCAGAGGAGACACTTAGAGAGGATGATGATGAGTCTGTGATAAGATAGTGTCGCACCTCTAGATTTGGTGAGGCTCTACTGACCACTAAGCAAAGACCTGTAATAGTAGCCATTGATCCCACATGGATTCCTAGAGACCCAAGTATGTTTGATACTCCTTTCTCAATTTTATCTATTGATTTTTGTATGTTTAGCTTAGCATTCTCCTTTTGATTTGCATTTTGTGATTTTCTAGCTCACTCTCTCTCTCTTTTGTTCTTTTCTATAGCTTCTACATGAGTGGTGAGAACTCATTCATTAGGTATGTGTGGACACCCTTTTGATCCCCTCGGGGAAGACCTAGGCCAAGTTTTCTACAGATTTAGGACAACCCTTAGCCGTTGGCCAACATGCTGACGTGTTCACCCCTTCTAGAAGGTGGTGGAGATAGTGACCTCCCTTCATACCCAGGTAGCTAGATACGAGACTATTGAGCACCTGATGAGGTGGATCCATTCTCATAGTGAGGCTATGGGTAGTGGGTACCACCATGAGCACTCACACCATTCATTCCATTCACAGTGCTATCACAGCCATAGTAGGAGCCCTAAACATGGTCGTGCACCCTCCAAGGGATCCCATAGGGATTGGTAGGTCATTGATCCTTTATTTCTTTTATACTATTTTTGATACTATATAATTTTTTGTATATTTCAGGCTCCATTGTGAGCATTTTGACCATGCCTAGTGCATGATGACATTGTATACAAAATGATCTAATACGATATATACTGAGACTCTATTTTTGGTTCAAGTATTCCATTGTATCTCGAGTTGACTCTCTTTTGGCTTATCTCTCATGTGTAACCTAGATATTTATAATTTATACTTTTCAATGCTTTTGAGAATGTATGAAATGGATGTGAATGATAAAAAAATGATTTCTCTCTTGTATTTGTATTTTATGTTCTTTGATATATGATGATGCAAACACAATGTGATCTTAAACTTATTTTCTTTTGTAATCTTTGGTACTTCATATTTTATTGATAAAATGTGATGATACAATGATATGATAAATAGATGTACTTGCCCCACTCCTAACTCCACGTAACTAGTAAGATGTGAGGGCTCCATGCCAAGAGTTAAGGCACAAGTTATGAAAAATTTTGAATGGCAAGTGATGAGAGAATGACAGAGGTTTGATAGAACCAAATTGGGGCGCTACAACCTTACTCTAATCAAGATAATTCATGGTTTAGAATGTGAATTTCTTTGCATTTCATCTAGAATTGGATCCATAGATGGCCACTTGGTTAACAAAATGTGGTTTTTGGGTGTTAAGATCTCTTGGAACTTTGGACATCTAACTCATTTTGTTTTCGATTTATGATTTCACAATGTTTGACTAATTTGTAACTTTCAATTTTATCATAGAGACCCCTTACATCTTGCCCCATGCTACTAGTAGGAAGCATGGGCTTATCACAATGGACAAGGCACATATGAGTAAGGGAATTTCCCTCCTTTCCCAACCCTACGTCACTAGTAAGAGGTGTAGGCTCAACACCAAAGGTTGGTAGGGAAAAGAAATGTGTAAAAATAAAATTTTTTTTGGAGTTGCATTTGATTTATTTATTTGGGGAAAATGTTTAGAATGTTCTTATTTCCAAGGAGATGTATATGGGATAGATGTGACACCATGAAGCTTCTAGAACAGACCATGGGCAAAGACACCCAACCTAGGAAGAGACCAAAAGTAGAACCAAGTATGCAGGCCTTGGTATGGTTACCGTCAAAACTTTGTCTTATCTTGTTTGGATTGATAAATGATTTAGAAATAGTTGATGATATTATGAAGGTATGAAGAGACATGATTTGAATGTTTTTCCAATGTTTTCAGAAGTTTTTAGGAATTTCTA
Organism: Taxus wallichiana var. yunnanensis; assembly: GCA_018340775.1. Taxonomy (NCBI): domain Eukaryota; kingdom Viridiplantae; phylum Streptophyta; class Pinopsida; order Cupressales; family Taxaceae; genus Taxus; species Taxus wallichiana. The sequence goes on from CM031244.1 coordinate 170,812,843, forward strand.
TAAGAATAAGCTCCTTGATCAAACTTTTTACAAAATGAATGGACAAATGAAAATGAAATGTAAATGTAATAATGTACATATGAAAATATTGATGGATCATGTGTAGTATCTCTTTAGGTGAAGAGATTTTATGGATTAAAAAAACTCCTCACCTTCTAGTGTACACAAGAGAAATGCACCATTTTGTAGTCTTCCACTACTCGATATGGACCTAAAAACCTAGGTCTAAATTACCTTCCCTCACCGGTACTTTTGTCTATCGGCTATCAAGTCTTAATACCAAATCTCATTCGTATATCTCATGTTTGTATACCTTATTATTATATTGTCAAGCCATCTGGTCATCATAAACTTTGTGCCATTGTGCAGCATTCAGTCAATCCTTGTCAATAATTTCTAACTGGGAGTGTCGTGCTTCTTGATAATCCTCCTTTACCAGTAACCCATGTAGTGAAATATAGAGACTAGATATTTTGACTTCAAGTGGAAGAACCGCCTCAACATCAAACACTAAAGAAAAGGGGGTTTCCCCTATTGGTGTTCTAACCGACATTCGGTAAGCCCACAAGGCCGGAAAAATATTTAGGTGCCAATCTCATTTATTCTCCTTAATGGTTTTTAAGAGAATGGAATTTAAAGTCTTATTGGTAGCCTCAGCTTGTCCATTAGCCTGAGGATAGTAGAGAGAAGCTATGTGATGACTTATTTTGAACTTTGTACACAACTCACGCACCTCGTCATTTTTGAAAGATGTGTCATTATTAGAAATAATGACTTGTGGCACCCCGTACCTACAAATGATCAATTTATGGATGAATTTAGTGATTATAGAGCCAGGTATGGTGGTAAGGGGCATGACTTCTACCCACTTGGTAAAGTACTCCATGGATGTGATTATGAAGTTATGGCCATCTGTTGACGAGGGAGAGAACTTCCCTATCAAATCCAGGCCCCACGTGGAGAAGGGATATGGGGTTATGATTGGTTGCAAATATTGTGCCGGTATGTGAATCTCATGGGAGAAATCTAGACATTTGTGACATCGTACACAAACTATCTTGTATCATGTTCTAGGGTGGGACAGAAATAGCCCATCCGATGTATCTTACGGGTAGCGGTGTAGTTACCAAAGTGACCTCTACATGCCCCACTATGTGACTCATAAATAATATTTTCAAATTCTTCGGTGTCGATACATCTCAAAGCAACATTATGTTAAAGGCTTTGCGATAGAGCACCTACTCCAAACTAACGTATTTAGTAGTTATGACACATAATTTCCTTATTTGTTGTGACATTGCCCCTTCTGGGTATGTGTGGTCCATGATGAAGTTGATAATGTCGGTATACCAAGGACATATAGAGATAGGGGACCTAGTTTTGATAAAGTACACACACTCATTGGGAAATTCTAGATCTATCAAATCACCCCCATCTAATGGATTATCAGCTAACTAGTCGGCAAATATTTGACCGAACGGAATTTTTATTTACAAATGTTAATTCAAACTCACCCATCAATGTTATGAAACCCCCAACCTTTTTAGGCAAGGATCCTTGCATGATAAGCTGTTCGTAAGTGGTATGTCTTAACAATAACCCTTGTTTCTTGATTGAGCATGTAATGCCTTAAACACTTTGTTGCAAAAAATATGGCAAGGAATTCCTTTTCTTCCTGTGTGTAGCATGTCTCATAATCAAGTAGCATCCGAATAATGAAGTAAATTACACGTTCCCATTTATCGTCATCCTCTTGAGCCAACATGTAGGCTAACAAAACATCTGTAGCTCATGAATATAAGATCAAAGGGTGATCTGATCTAGGCGGCATTAGCGTAGGAGGGGATAACAAAAATCGTTTAACTACCTCAAAGGCCTCATTAAATTCTTCTATCCAATCAATGCTATAATCTTTTTCAACAAATTATTGATTGGATGAATGACGAAGGTCAAGTTAGGGACGAAACTTCAGATTACACCGAGTTTCCCAAGAAAAGATCTAATACCAGACTCATCTAGTGGAGGAACCATTTCTAACATAGCCTATATTTTGGTTGGGTCAACATCAATCCCTCGTGAAGATATAATGTAACCTAGAAGCTTACCTCCTGTTACAATGAATACACACTTCTCTAGATTTAACATGACACTGTACTTAATTAAGTGTGAGAGGATGATGTGAAGTACCTCTGGGTGATCACAATGCTTCTGGACTTGGCCAGTAGGTCATCTACGTAGGATTCCATAATCTTATGAATAAGATCATGAAATATGTAGGTCATTACTCATTATTATGTAGTGCCATCATTCTTAAGACCAAATGGCTTGACGACATAACAATAAGTTCCCCAAGGAGTTATAAATGTAGTTTTAGCTTGATCCTCTGTGGATATTTTAATTTGATTTTATCCCAAAAATCCATCCTTGAGAGATAACAACTCAAATCTAGCAGTTGCATCAACAATAATGTCAATGGATGGTAGTGTGAAATCATCCTTGGGACAAGCCTTGCTAATGTCTCATAATTCTATATAAATACAAATCTTTCCATTCTTTTTTAGAACGGGGACAATGTTAGATACCCATTGTGAATAATTGATTGGCTTGATGAATCCTACCTGGAGAAGCTTCATTACTTCTTCTTTTACCATAAGGGCCACCTTTGGCTTCATAGGTCTTGACTTCTACTTAATTGGTTTGGCATCCGGCTTGGTGACAAGATTGTGAAATGCAATGTGTGGTGCAATCCCTGTCATTTCCTTTTAGCTAAATGTGAAGGATTTTGATGTTCCTGCGCAGGATTTGGGTATGAATTTCTGCCTCCTTCTGAGTTAAAGAGGACCCTAGTTTTAAGATTTTTGGCTCCTCCTTCGTTCTAATGTTTATATCAATCATTCCTTCAATTAAGGAGGTGTTACCCTCCTCACAATCAAGCAGGGATAGAGGCAACTCCAAGTCCCCTTCTTCTTCTACCTTGTAAATCTCAAGATCCTTTCCTAGAGAAGACTCAATCGTGGGATTCCCAAAATAATAAGAGGATCATGGGATTAGGCAAAGGTCTATCTCGTGACTAGTAAGATGTAGTTTTGCCAAAGTGTTTAAATAACTTAAAGTTGACTCATCACCATCAACAAGGTCCAAAAATTCAAGCTAATCCTCAGCTTCGATGTATGTCAACATTGGTGTTGCTGGCCTTTGTGTGAATTAAGGATTCAACATAGATTGAAACCGTGAAGTTGGTGTCCTCTAGGTCACTACTTGGGGTAAAGCGTGAGGCGGAAGTTGCTATAGAGTCTTCCAGGAATGTTTTTTTCACGTGGAACTACCTCAATTGATATAAAGTCAAACCCCTTTGTTAGGCCCAACACGGCTATTTTGTAGAGTTGTAGGTGTTCAGCCCTAGTCTTGTATACCTCGGATATCTAATTTGTGACTAGTTATGAGTCACCCAACACCCTAATATTGAAGATGCCCATTCTCTTAGCTACAATGAGACCTAATAGGATATCCTTATACTTAGCTCCTTTATTTGTGCATTTGAAATTCAATTTGAAAGCAAAAGATAAAATCCTTCCTTCGGGTGAAGTAAGGATCGTGCCTGCCCCGGCGCCAAAGTGACACTTGGCTCCATCAAAATGGAGAGTCTAGCAACTACTCAGAAATATGGATGTTGAGCCATCCTTTATAAGTTTGGTTACCTCCACCATGCAAACCTCATCTAATGGAAGGGAGATAAGTCCCAAGGCATGTCCCATACCCATGGAATCAAAGGGAGAAGGATAGGAAAATCCTTTTCTAATAGCTCGACAATATTTCTCTGTAGTTCCTAACGATACTATCTCTACAACAATGTTTTCATCCTTGACCGCTGGAATACCCTCGATCAAACCCATAACTTCTAACTCTGTTATGGGAACTAAATTTTCTTTTGGTATCTTGCTTATCAATTTTTTTAACTTGTTTGTAAGAAGTTTGAATTTAAAGTGGACCCCTAGATTTTTCTTCAAGTTAGCCAAACATATATCAAAGGGTTTTAGATCACCTTGATCCACAAAGAATTTCCCTAAATGCAAGAATCTGACCTCTTGGAATAGAGTGGAGGGGATTTCCTTCATGTGGTGGATCCAAGGATAGCCAAGGATCATGTTATAGTTGGTTTCCTGATCTATAGTATAAAACTCAGTGAGTATCATCTTAGGCCCAAGAGTAACTAGTAATACTATGGTTCCGATCGAGGTCACCTTGAGGCTGTCATAACCTCTCAGTGTGTTTATTGTCGAGGAGTAATTGGTCTCCCCATTCCCTATCTTCTAAAGAAAAGAGAAGTAGACTATGTTAACTGATGCCCCATCATCGACCATTGCACATTTTACGTAGTTTTTGTAGATCCAAACTTGTAAAAACAAGGTCATATCACCTCTACGAGCTATTTCAACATCCGTAGGCATCTTACTTATGTCAAACATGAACCCAATATCTCTCTCAGGATGCCTTTGAGGACTAACGTCGAACTCTATGTGATTTATCTATGCTTTCGATGGAGGGGTAACGTTAATCAAATGGTCAAGACCTAGCGCTTCTAATGAGTGGCTCGATGAGCATGGGAATTCTTTAGTAGGTCCAAGAAGGAAATATGTGAAAAGGTCTTGGTTAGATCATTGATTAGATCATAAGCCCCTACTAGCTTGCTTAATGTATCATCAACATTTTCTATAAAAAACCAGATAAATCGGGATTGGTTACAAAGAATAATCCTTGGTTCTTATAGCAACATTAATTTTGGGTTCAACGTCTAATTCAACCAAGCCCACGATCTTCGTTTGCTAGCGACCATCCAAAGGAGGTGCCACCTGTGGGTTAAACAAAGTTGAGGCTTCATGATCATGAGTCCCTATTACAATACCCTTATTCAAACCATTGGGATCTAGTCTACCATCCTTTGGATGCATGGGGAGAGGATCATTGAAGATCCCTAGTGGTGTGTTCTATGGAGACACTAGTCCCATATAGGCATTTTGATTGGGTGCAGTTGGGTTTGCCAAAAACATGTCAATAAACAACTATCTTTGGTCTTCTGGAAAACATTGTAAAAACTTATTACAATCATGACAAGTTCTTGCGTCATGCCCATGGACCCTATGGAAACTATAGTATAAGTCAAGATCGTAATCTTGAGGCCTTTGGTTTGTTCCTTGTTGTTGTGTTCGAAACTATGGTTATTTTTTGGTTGTTGATTATTATAATTATCACTTTGGAACCCTTACCCTTGGCTCTGGAATTAGTTGGATTATTGACTAGGGCTTGGGGTCGGCATTTTCCTTTGTTATTGCTGAGGTTATTGCTGTTGTTAGGGATGACTAAAATCCACAACATTTACCGAGGGTGATAAATTGTTGTTTCTCTAATTGTTACCATTATTTTTGTTATTATTTTGCTTTTTGTACTAGTAGAATTAACAACATTAGGCTTCTTGGGCTGATCAGTCACACCGTCAGTCATGAATCCATGATTCTTATTAAGGATTTTTGGTCCTTGATTGTTATTTGTGTTGTTGGAGTAATCGGGAGTGTTTTGAGCAGGAGTGACTAACTTCCCATTTTCCCCATAGGTCTTATGACCACTGTCAATGGCCACTTGGTCGATCCGAAGAGCACCCTCTAGCACCTCTTCATAGCTCATTAGTGGGAAATTTTGAACCTCTTCTTTCATTTCTCTGTTGAGAGAGTGAAGGAACAAATCACAAAGTTCCGTTTGATCCATGTTTGGAGCACTTGCGGAAGAGTAGAGAACCTATCACCACCTCTAGATGAAGTGGGCTGCAAATTCATTATGTTCTTGTTTGATATGAAGGAATTCCTTGAATCTGTTTGCAAAAGCTTTTTCATATAAAAATCTTTGATAAAATATGATACGAGTTGCTTAAATGAATGTGTTGAAGCCTCGGTATCCTATAATACTAGTCACGAGTGATGCATTCTAACATCTTAGGGAAAATGTTCACAACGACTATGTCCCATGGAAGCAGCTCTCAAATGGCTATTGTGTAGGCTTTAATATGAGAATTTGGGTCACCTTCCCCTTTAAACTTTGGAAGATCGGGAAATGGCCTTAGGAGAGCATGTTTCTGGATGGAAAAGTCTAGAGGCTCCTTTAGGTACTCAGATTAAGTTCCCATTGTGTAAATTTCAACCATTGAAGATCCTTGTTGGGAATCAAAGGTTGCATTGGTTTCTAAAATGACATGGCGTAGGTGTTAGGCGGGAATATGGTATTCCTTTTCAGATAACCATAAGGAACTAGATAGGTGTACGCATCTCCTTATGATTTTTTAGAGTACATGTACATATAGGGGGTTGACCATTTTGATATGGAGCTGAAGGTGTGAAGCCAAGGAACGTCACATTTTCAGCTGGTATAGTGTTTAAGAATGCACTTCTAGCTGACACCTTTTATAGGTATCCATATGTGGCTTGAGGAGGCATACCCAAGGTACCCATCCTAGTTAATAAATCCCTAGGATTGGGAGTATTCATGTATACTAGAGGATTTTGTACAGTCTATATTTTCTTATAGTTCTATGGGTAGGAATGAGTTTGACCTTGCCCTACATACGAATTCTACATTTTCTAGGTAATCTCTAACTCTTTAACCTTGTCTACCAAATCTGAAATGACATCTCCCATTGACAGGAGGTGTCTTGCTTAGGTACCTTTTTGAACCATTGGAGGTTTTTGAGGAGTATGATATCTTGCTATGAATTCTTCACGATGTTGCCACCCCTCACTAGTTGTATTTTCATTTGGTGATGGGGTAGCATTATTATGTTAAAGTAGGACATCACCTTTTCCTTTGCAACCTATCGAAATATTGGTTCATGTGTTATAATTTTTATTCACTCCTATCATATCATGTTAAATACTCCTCATCTAGATGGGGGATTTGGTTAGATTTCACACTAATGGGCATGTCGAAACAACACCCGAGGAGATGAACTTGCTTCACCGGTGAATGTCATGTTATTTGAACTTGATTGTTTGAGGGGATAGATTTGAGTGACCTGATCAAGTTCCTCTATGCATATAGAAGAACCAACATTGGTTCCCTAAAGCGAGATATTTTTGAGTGGATGAGAGGTGTGCGCCCATGTCTAAAGTGAAGGTGATTGTTGTGGTATATTCAATTGGTAATGGTAAATATCAAAACTTGGTATGGGCCGACCATACTCATCATATCTTGACATATTCGGGGTATAAGAATACTGCAGAATAAATGATGGATGAAGAAAGTGGAAACGCTTAGAGACTAGGTCTTCACGTCGGGTTCACCAATTTGTATGATAGAAAATCAACACGTGACATTCTTCGCACCCGACCTCCCAAGGTCATGCCAAGACAACCGGTGTGGAATTGAAATGGGAGCTAAAGTGATGATGAAAATCAAGCTAATTGGGAAACCTTATGTCCTTGACATGTAATAATGGAATTTGCAAATCTAAGGAAAGGAATGCTCTCATAACCTGAAGGTGTGTGATGGTACAGTTTGTTATGATAGCTACTCGGAGACTCCAATCAATGTCTAGTTCTGTTGAGATTCTATTGAGTGTTCATGGAATATGTGGAAATTAACCTACAGGTGCCTTGTATGGGTTTCAAGATAATTTTATGGAAGTGGAGACAAGAGGTGTAGTGGAGTTGCAGGAACTATGGGTGATTTTCTGGTCTTATCTAGAAAGTCTTAGCTTGATCAACTGATATATTCAACAAAAAAAGTTGTGTAATAATTCTAGGTGGAAGCGGTGAAGATATGAATACCAATGTGTATGAACTAGTGTCAATAACTAGCTGATTGGCAGGCCCGTTGGGTTGCGTCACCTAGGGATCACAACCAAAGACTCATTTAGGCTGAGGCCCTTGTATGGTCATGCATGCAATCAAACCCTGTTTCCCAATAGTCGTATGATTGATTACCAATGATATTCAGTGTATTTAGTTGTCTTATTTTCTCAATGTATGTTGTAGGTGTGTGCAAGACTGTTAAACACAAGCTTGTGTCAAAGTCAGTTATTAGCTCTGGCCCATTGGGTTGTGGAACCAGGGGATCATAACCGTAAGTCTTTTCTTGTTGTGGATCATAACCGTAAGTCTTTTAGTAAAAAAACTTTTCTTGTTGTGGATCATTGATGGTCATGAAATATGAACTGACTTACTTTTAGTAAAAAAACTATCTATCAAAGGAGATCTAACCTATGTTTTTGGTATTTTCTCAATATATCAAAACAAAGAAGTAAAAAAAGCTAATCTATGGAAAGTAAATATTTTTGTTCTTTTCTAAATTTTTAAACAAGGCATCTAATCTAATAAACAAAACAAATTAAATACAAACAATTATCCGGATGTAGCTAACTATTTGTGTAGATGTGTGAATCTAAATCTAAAACCTATTCTAACTCAATCAAAGATCTTTCCAACCCTACCTCGAAGTGAAGAACAAATCATAACCCTAACAGAGTTATTGTTCTCCACAACTTCCAGCAATGTTGAAGTGACAAGTTTCTATTGATTTGATCTACTTGAAATTGTCTAGCTAATTTGGAATGAACTATTTCTCTACTCTATTTGATATGCAATTGAAATTAAAAATTCTTAATTTATGATTTGATAAACAAAGAAAACAAATACACAACTCCAACCGGAAGATAAAGAACCTTAACAAATCCAGTAAGTAGTATTAGTATCTATCAAATCAATTCTTTCCTTTCTTTCTCTAAGTGTTCATGTGAGTCAAGGGATTGGGAATGTAAAGAACAACAACAAGAGGATGGATTGAAAGCATGTATGGATGCAATGCATGTATAAGATAGATAGCACAAGATATACAGAGCTTGGTTATGCAATTCCTAGTAAGATTATGATAGTAAAACAATACAAGATACACAAAATTCTCGGTACTTTTTCTTGAATACAAGCATGTAATATATAGGAATGGAGGCTAGGAAGTTACTTCAAGCACAAGGCAAGAAGAAGCGATTGTAACTAATTAAATCTATTTAAAATAGGAGCAAGGAGAACCAAGCAAACAAAATGAAAATTTAAGTGAATCATCTCATGTTTAAAACACGTGTGAAGAATATGGAAAAAGTGGGCAATACCGCCACCTGCAAAGGGCGGCAGTTTTAGAACCATTGCCAGGCAGAGTGGAGGTTTGTGAACCACCACCTAGGTAAGGCTGCGGTCTTGGCACTGAAGGAAAAAATAAGCATAGAAAGAAGTGGGGAGATGGAAAAATGCATGGAAAATTTAAGGCTATCTAGGCTACAAACATACACTATGAATGGGTTTTGGAGCTTGAACACCTTCTTGAAAGGATCTTGAATCATCATTGGGGACTTTTGAAACCATTTTCTTGATAATGTAGCACGTGAAATTTTGGGTGCGTACAGTACCGTTCATTTGTACATGTTTCTATTCAAGTTTCGTGTTACCATTTATCTATACACATTTCCATTCTTGTCTATTTGCTACCATCCACCTCTCTGTGTTAGTGTCTCATTGAACGTGTCGACATTATTTTTTTCCTCTAATTAACATTTATGTTTTGTAGGTCTTTGTGTAATGCTTACTCATTCATTTACACTTGCTAGAATTCTCTATAATGATAGCACATTCACATATGTATGTGCTAGCATCGTTCTATACACACTAGCATACCCTTTCTATATTTATCTATTTTTTTTAAAATTCTAGTGTACCATTTTATTCTAATTTTTTTTAGGATACTTTATTATTCTATTTCTATAGATTTATTTTTATTTATTTCACGTTTTCTTTAATCAAAGTAAGCTCATGTGTATGCTCTTTCCTCACACTTTTTAAGTGATCTTGGAAATCAAAAACATGGGCTTACTTCTTGTGTCTTTTCCTTTCCACCTACCTCAGGAAAACTTACTAATCCTTGTTTGCAGGAATCTCTATAAAGGAGGTTATTCTGAAAAAAATCAAACTATTAATGCGCAGGTTGTCATTGATCGATTCAAGAAAACCCCTTTATCACCTTTTTAATTTTTTATAAAATTAACTTTATTAATTTTTTGGAGTTGGGATTATTCGCTTCTTTCGATTGTAACTGTGGGAAGTGCATGGATATGGGCTAGAAACTCACCATGAGGAGTACCATAAGAACCCCAAAGTAGTCAATGCCTTGAGTAAACTGGCTAAAAAAATAGGTACCCCCACCCAGTGACTAGTGTTCCTTTGTGAGAGATTATAGTCGGGGATGTCCATAGTGGCGATCCTAGTGTGATCCTTTGAGTCATATATTTTCTCATTCTATCAAAGGGGTAGATTAAATCTGGAAACTACCAATAGTATTGCACTCACTTGGATATACTACTAACACACAAAGACAACTTATTTTAGGAAGTTAAGCCAATTTATGGTAGAGGCCCAAACATCCATAAATAAAAATTTACTTTCACATTTTCTCTTCTTTCTTTTTGTATTGGTGAGTTGTGTTCCACACTTGTATCGTACATTCTTATTTAATATTTCCAAATACTCCTTCTTTGGATTAATTATTGTACCTTCTCCACTCTTCCAAATACACCTTATTTGGATTCACATTTGTATCTTTTTCAATATTTTCAAATAATCCTCTTCGGATTCATTATCTCTCTTTTTCCAATTTACCAAACACTCCTTATTTGGATTCATCTTCATATATTTTCCAATTTCCCAAATAATCCTTATTTGGGCTCATTTTCCTCTTTCCAAATCTCCAAATTTTCCTTATTTGGACTTATTTTCATCTCTTTTCTTATCTTTCTTCTCCTTCATTTGAAATCATTCACTATCTCTCTTTTACACTTTTCCAAATATTCTTTTGATCCTTTGTCTCTTTTCCATCCTTTCCAAATTTTCCTTCATTTGGAATCATTCTTTCATTCTTGTCACACTTTCCAAATATCCCTTATTTGGATCTATCATTATCTTTTCTTCACGATATCCAAATATTCTTTATTTGGGTCCTTTCTTTCATCTCTTCTCAAAATCCATATATCCCTTATTTGTATTTTTCGTCATTTTATTTCATCCCTTTCCAAATATCCTTATTTGGACCTTGCATCCTTTCTTTGGAATTTTCATTCTCTCTTTTTAAATATTTCATTCACCTCTTGTTTCTTTTTAGAATCATCAAATTCATATTGTCATATTTTTCTCATCTCAAATTTCTTCCTATCTTATCTTAGTCTTAAATCTTTGGATCAAATTTTCCAAAGTTTAGTTTTGTATATCCACTTCCTCACTTGATAATTTTCATCTCGTGACTTACGTCTTGACATTGTCATATCCACTTTGCCATGATCAAGTCCTTCTCATATTATATTTCTTTAGGATTTCATCTTTTGATCTCCTTTTCCATTCTAGCATTCATGTTGTTAGATCAAAGTACGTACTAATATTTTCATCCCCTCCTCCATTCTAGCATTCACTTTTCTAGAGGTTGAGTACATTCAAATCATTTCATTCTCTCCTCCTTTCTAGAATTCCATTTTCTAGAGGTCAATTTCATTCTAACATAATTTCTAAAACCTTCTCAATCCTAGCATTCACTTTTCTACAGGATGAGGATGTTCAATGAAATTGGATCCTTATTCCATCTTAGTATTCACTTTTATAAGGGTTGAGTTTATATTCACATTCAATTTTTCTCACTTTTACCTTATCATTCATATTATAAAGGGTCACGTTGTTCACATCTTCAAAACCCTCTTCCATCTTAGCATTCACTTTAATAAGGGTTTTGTTATATTCAAACTTAATCACTAAAATATCTTCAATCATAGCATTCAATTTGTTAAGGGTTGAGTGATCTATCACATCAAATTTGATCCCTACCTCTTTTTAAAATGGTGGGAATAAGACACAAATACTATAGTCCCTTTGTAAGAGGAAACAAAAATCCTTTTCACAAATCTGATGATGGATATGAGGATCATCTTGAGGATCATCAAAATTATATGTCTCTTGAGGAAAAAACCTAAATTGAAATATCTCTTATAAAAAAACAAGGAATGATTTTTTCTTTGTCCTCTTGAGATGGGAGAAAAATTACCTTTTGAATTTTACAAGAACATTTTGAGAACCTTACTTGGTGAAATTGAGAATAAAAAGGATATATCATTCACATAAAATAACAATGATGATTCTAGACCAAGAAAAATGAATGCCGAGGAAAAAGGAAAATATACTACTTCAGCTCCCAATCCCAATCAAGCCATAATTGATTAAATTAATGTGATGGAAAATTTTCTAGCTCTCCTATATTCTAAATTCATTACTGAACCTAATTATAAAGATCCATTAAAGAAAAGTGATGTTCCATATAAAACCTATATTACGCCAAATAAAGAGAACAACAATCCGAAGAATGATAATACTTCCTTTATCCCACAAAATAACTCACCATTTTCTCAAGAATGGAAAATGATGAAAGACACAATTTTAGGTATGCAACACCAACGCAAACAATTCAAATTTGATGAATTATGTCCTTACCCCTTTGATAAGGATATCTTACATATACCCTTTCCAAAATATTTTGAGATGCCCAAATTTGATAAATATAAGGGAAAGAACGACCCATGAGAGCACATTAAGGAGTTTTTCATGGCATGCCAAGAAGTGACATATAACTATATCTTATTATTACATCTCTTCCCATGTAGTATAAGAAAACAAGCTTTGGATTTGTTCCTACACCTTCCCAAGGGTTAAATAACCACTTTCATATACCTCTTAGAGAAGTTCATTAAACACTTTTCCTTCAATATAGACTCTGAGATCACCATGATGGATTTTTACTATGCTAAGAAACAATCAAATAAAAAATTCAAATAATTCCTATAATGATGGGAAGGGATTTCTAGACAATTCCCTTATTCTATCCTAGAAAAAAACTAGTGAACATCTTTTTCTAAACCTTACCAACAAATTATACTTTCATATGAAAATAGCCTACCTTAATAGCTTTGAGAAAGTCATCGAAAAAGGATCCCACATCAAAAATTCCCTCATCACTAAAGGTTTAATCAAACCTCATTCAAAAGATAGTAGGCGGGGTTCATTTTAAGAAGGTCCCTTTGAAAAATTAGTTTAGAAATTTTGGCGAATCTCAAAAATCAACTTTCGAATCATTTGGAAAATTTATGAAAATATGTTTCGTGGCAAAGGTGATTTCACAGAGAGAAATTTTCCCCTGGTTTTACAAATTATGTCGGGAAGTTTAGCAATTAGCATGCAGGTTGGGTGGGAAGGTTGGTCGGTGGGTTGGTTAGGTAGGTTGGGTAGTTGGAAATTGAGGGGTTGGGTGATCAAGGGTTGGATGGGTGGGTTGGATGGAAAAGGGTTGGATGGGAAGGTTGGATGACTAAGGTTTGTATGAATGGGTTGGATGGGGTTAGACATGTTGGTTGGATGGTTAAGGGTTGGACGGTTGGGTAGGATAGGTTGATTGTATGGAGAAGGGTTGGATGGGTGGGTTAGATGGGTAAGGGGTTAAACGAGTGGGTTGGATGGGTAAGGGGTTGGATGAGTGGGTTGGATGGGCAGGTTGAATGACTAAGAGTGGGTTGAAAAAGGTTTGGACAGGGAAAGGGTTGGATGAGTGGATTAGATGGGTAAGGGTTGGACGGGTGGGTTTGGAGGCATGGGGTTGGATGGGATGGTTGGTCGAGTTAGGGGTTGGATGACTAAGAGTTGGATGACCAAGGGTTGGATGGGTGGGTAGGATGGTTGGGAGTTGGATGACTTAGGGTTGGATGGGTGGGATGGATGGTTAAATGCATTGGATGGTAGAGGGGTTGGATGGCTATGGGTTGGGCTGGTGGGTTGGATGGTTAAGGAGTTGGATGGAAAAGGGTTGGATGGTAGGTTGGTCGGTTGAAGGATTGGATGGCTAATGGTTGGATGACTAAGTATTGGATGAGTTCATTAATTATGGGTTAGGTAGCCACCTTGGCTAGCCAATACTTTTTAGTCACATGTCCTTTGACCCATTTAGAACCCTATAAATACCCCTACAAGGTTCATTTCTTCACTTTTCTATGAAAATTTCCAGTGCTCTAAGCTCTCCAATTTTCAAAGTTCTTCCAAATTTCAACAATGGAAAGCACCACATCTACTCCTACACAAAAATTCCAATACAAAAACCTCATGTTCCCACAGATTGTATCCCTTCTGAAAGAAAAATATGCACAAAATGATTGGCTAAAAAAATCAAAATTTACTAGGATTATGGAGATGCCCCAATTCGATACTGATACTTCAGTGTTTGATTACCTTCTCACCTCTTATAATGAGAATGATGGAAAATTTTCTGTTCTCTTGGTGCATCCGACACGTCATCAAATTTCATTCATAATTGAGCTCACAGACGTACATTGGTTAACTGGTTTACCATTCAAAAATAAGCCGCTTGTTACTACAAAGGTTTTCCTCATAGAGGAAGACAGTTTTGGAGTCTCATTACAGTGTGTAGGTTAATGGTAAGTTTATTAGTTTCAAATTATTTTTCTCTTAAAACTTGTCCACAACCAAATCCTCTAACATTTTTTCTGTTATTGCAGCTCCTCTTAATCATTCATCAAACAACCTACTTCTTCAAGGTAATACAAACCAATTCTTTCTTGTAGTTGCATCACTTTTTCAGGCTAGGAATGTATTAGAGGTAAGATCTGTAGACATTTTGTATTGGGAAGTTCAATATTTATTGTGAACACTAGCAGGTCAACAATTCGATTGGTGCACCTATTTGTCTGTTTGAATAAAAATAGATGTCTCTTGTGCCCGCAATGCCAATCAATTTGATAAATCCAAGACTGTATTCTCTTGTTGTAATTTTATTATTGCTTTCTATCAAGAAGTGTTCTATGAATTTTAGAAAGCTAAAATTCCAACTATAATCAATGATAAAATGATTGGTCTAACTCTTGAAGAACAACAGGTAATTGTTACTTTTATAGTTTTCTTGTTATAATAATTTCAAATTCAATTTTTTTCAATAAAATAATAATTGTAATATTTTCTATTGCAGAGAAGAATTATTGCTGCAACAACTCATAAGGAGGTAATTTCTCAAGGAAAATCCCCTACAGAGGTCTCTGCTTGATTCGACATGGATTCAATAGAATCAACACCAGTAAGACCACCTCGTCAAAAGTGACCTAGGGGGTCACTATGTCCATCATGTCTACCATCACATTTAACTACAAGTATGAAGTTTTCTATTGATATAATTAACTAATTCAAACAACTAATATAGATTATGTAATTAGTACTGTATTTTAATATTTCTACTGTTCTTTTTTACATTTATTGTATTCAAAAACTACTGAAACGTTTGATGATGATCAAACTCATTTTGACACACAAGATTGAAATGTTACACTTGCGTCTCCAAACATGTAAGGTAAATTGTAATATTTAATTTAGGGTGTTTTATTACATTACTACTTATTAGAATTTACAAGGCCTAACTGTATAAGGGCTTTTAACAATTTTTGTTTGCATCTTATAGGTAATATATATTCTGAGCACATTCCACTTGTAAGGAGGCCACAAATACCGCCAACACATTCAGTGCAAACAAAAATAAGAACATCAGAAATAATATCGGGTTTCCTACGAATCACCATTTGGAACAACTCATCCTGCAACAACATAATTTCCTGGACTCTCGCTAGGAAGTGTTTTAAGTGTAATGGTCTCATAGATTTTCAACAACATCACCCTTGACGAGGAGTATTTGGGGTTTGATACTAGTAATGCTGACAAGGGAAACTATTTTTACACTCATGATATGATTCAATCTACTCCGCCTCAACCACAATAACAACAAAATGTGCATGATGTATTGGATAGTGACTCTCCTCCTCCTCCATCAAACACTCCACAAAAAGATGATGAAAAGACACATTTTATATTAGAAAATATGACAGCAGATAGTATGGGGGAAAAATTCAAGAGGTTTTCATGTATGATGTGGATTTGGTGCGGTCTTGGGAGAGGAGATCAAAAATTTTGATAAAAGAAATAAATACAAGATACCATAATCACACTCAAAGGCATTCATTGTTCACTGCCGTAGAGAGCCAACCGGAAAGGGAGGACATTTTTCTAAATAAATCTCAATCAGGGACAATTTCCTATGCTAATAATTACAACAATGAAATTATAGACATAATGTTAAACATGTTGGAGAACCTGAATGCTGAAGCACATGCTTACTAAAAAAATGGGCAAAAGACAAGACAAATGTTTTAATAGCAAATGCCGAAAAAGAAAAAGCTGTGGTGAATGGGATTAATGTTTTACATGCAAAATTCTAATATTATAAGCATTGTAATATATATTTTTAACTTATCTAATAAATTAAATTTTGTTATTTTTATTTTGCAGGAAAAATATGAAAATTTAAAGAAAGAAGTAGCTGTTTTTGAAGCACATTTAAAGAATGCTTGCAAAATCCAAAAAAAATTTGTACGAGTTGAAGGAAAAATTGATAGTAATAAATAAACAAAATAATACATTGAGAAGAATAATCAAGAGAATAAGATGGATCTATAAATCTTCTTGTTGGAAAATAAAGATGTATATGCAACACTTTGGACAATAGAAGACATATCGAGGAGGAACTGAATATTCTTGAAAATATCAATACCGTTGCATGAGATTTGTAGGCATCAAGAGTTATAACAGATAGCTCTTTACAAACACAACAGATTCCTCCACCTCTAACGCAAGAAAATATCAAGCTTCTCCTTCTACATAAGAAATTCAATATGTTAGTGAAGTTCACCATGTGATAGGTGTGTTGTCAAAATTCGACACTGGCGTAGGAATTAAAAGATAGTGGCCAGCCAATTTTTTTTTTTTATTCCGTGAGGCATACGTAAGGAAAACTATGATTCAGAATCATAGGAAGAAAAGAGGATGACCTTGTAATGTGTCCTTATATGACAAAACTTGTCCAGAAGATTTGACAATATGTTAGTGATGTTCACCATGTGACAGGTGTGTTGTCACAATTCGACACTGGCATAGGAATTAAAAGATAGTGGCCAGCCAAAAATTTTGTTTTTATTCCGTGAGGCGAGACATAATGACAACTATGATTTAGAATCATAGGTAGAAAAGAGGATGACCTCATAATGTTTCCTTGTATTACAAAACTTGTCCAGGAAGCTTTGAAAATGTATCAACAACCCCCTTTTTGTAATTTTATTGGCCGAAAATGCTTTATGAATTTGTACTTTTCTTCATAAAGTAATCTACCACATGAGAGAACCATTTCAATAGTACTTTGGGAATTGGAATTGTAACTATATATTATTATTCGATTTCTACATAATACAAATGATGTTTTTGTCTCTTTGTTTACGTAAATGTTTCTTAAATTTACTTGATTTTGTTTGTTTAAAATATTTACGTTTTTGATTTCTTGCAGATGTAAAATAAATCAATTAACAAATATAAAAGACAAATATTTTCTTATTTCAGTTTAAAAACCAAATATAAAAAAACAAATATTTAATATTGCATTTATTGAAAGTTGTAATCTCTGTATGAAATACATCAATAGTTATAATTCATTACATTAAATAATTGTAATGAAATCTATGTGAATTGAAATAGTCCTGGATCAACACTTTCATTCATGTCTTGGAAATCAACTGTAGCATGATCTTTGGATGTGTCTCCATCCCCAGGTCGGAAGAATGTTAATAACTCCTCTTCTTTCTACTAGTGAATTTCATAATGTGAGTCCTTTATCATAAGGGAGAGACTCCACTGAGTAACGTGATACATACAACCTTAGACAACTTTCTAGATTCCTATCCAATCTGTTTTGAACTTTCGATTTAAAAATGATAGTGCACTGAAAACCCTCTCATCTTCCACAGAACCTAGAATCATAGTTTGAAAGAGTTCATACAAATTAATATACTCACTCAAATATTCACTTAGAATACTACTGAAACAAATATCCTTCCAAATACTTTTGATGACACCATAATCCTATTGGTTTTGTAGAAGTTGAACTTGTCTTATCATAGTATTAGCAAAATTAATTGATTTGGGAACTAAGTATTTTTATTTGTAAAATACCTTTAACAAAAACTTCATTTATCTCTTCTTTCTTAGAGAAATGGTCAATTAGAACACCCATGTTTTTGACAAATAAAGTACTAATAGATGTATAAGGTTTGCCCCGGACAAATTCCAAAGCGTGGATTTACAACTCCTATTACTTCAAGAATTTTATCATTTTTGAATCTTTTCCGGATCTCTTTACCTAAAGATTCAGATATCTTTCTCAACTTATTCCTGGTTTCCATTAATACTGCATCATATAAATTCGTGTCACTTTTACTTCTTCTATTTCCGAGACAGCCATATCAACTCTTTTTTGGAACGTATGAAGTGGAATCTCCTTTCCATGTGTTGTAATACACAGATGATCATGTATATTGTATTTTAAGAAGCACCTAGGATTTTTCAAATATGTTAATGCATTCCAATTTTCAAAAGCAGCACCATGAAAAATACCATCAGAAATTTATAAACTTTTAAGACTCCAAAGGTAAACACGTCTTCTATGTCTTATGAAGTTTTTATGTAGAAAGAATGATCTTGTTCATGCTTCTCTAAGATATTAAGCTCCTCAACATGGGAAAAATACCACGAGTGTGATTAAAGTTTATTTCTAATAGACGACACAATATATCTTTAGCTTTATCTACATCCTGCAGTATTTATACATAAATCCTTTCAATGAAGGATATTCATCAAATATTCTATAGGAAGGTTCATACATAGATATCCATTTGGTATCTACATCTTTGAGAAGCTTTTTTCCCTCTGTCAGTCCAATTGCAAATTTTTGAAATTCCAAAAATCTCTTTGGATTGCTAGAATAATAAGCATGTAACTCACGTATCAATTCCTCCACTCTAGCTACATTTTCAAATGTGCTCACAATTTTGTAAGCCAAATTCATTTTATGGGCCATACAATGGACAACAACCATATACAAAGCAACAGTTGTTTGAATTCTAATGCAGAGACCATTTCTAGCTCCCTACATTATAGTTGCACCATCGGTTCGACACAAACTAATTTTGTTGCAATGGCAAAGTCATCCATTCCAGCAACATCCTTCAGATTTGAGACCACCAATTTATAAATATTTTCAGAATTGCAATTCTCAGTCATTTTATGAATTGCTAAGAGGTGTGGAGTTCTTATTTCATTAGAAAATGTATAAACATGAATACAAATCCATGAAGTATTATCAATTGCAATAACCTCATCTATTGAAAGGGAAATATACTTAGCCTTTTGAACACAGTTTCAAATCCTCCTTTTCTACTAGAGATAGACATTTTGCAATTTCCCAGCCACTTGTATCTGACCAATGAGATTGAGGAACATTCTATAGACCAATAACCTGATACAAAATTTTATTTTCTCCAAAATCTGACATTGGTCTTCCCCTTTTCAATATATGGAATACGACTAACAAACTGAATACTTTTTGCATGCATTTCTGCCTCCATAGCTTTGTTCAATCTTGCTACTATGGTCCCACCTTTTTCATTCACATATTTCATATGTTTTTGTTCCTTTTCATATTCTTCTGTGTATTTGACATGTAGACAATCTTTTGCATCTTTCCATTTATATGTTCTGACTATGTTGCCATCCTTTTACTTTTGGGAAATGTATATTTTCCCACAATGCTTTTCAATTGTGTCAATTTGAGCTGCATCATGTGATCCTTCCCTTATTTCCAACCACATATTTTACATCAACATTGTGTTGGAACATCATTACCATTTTCAGTGTACACAGGTTCAATAAACATATATTTTACAGCCCATTCGAACTGGAATTTCCTTCCAATTGTCAGTTTGTCCTCTTTCTTTTGACATATTTTTTTCTTGGGGTTTAACTTCTACATTTGGGATCTCAGTAGGAATTTCTTGATTCTCATGTCTTTTTTTCTTGAAATAGACCTTGGAGTAGAAGCTTCCTCTGCTGGTGTATCATGAGAATTTGATGAATTTTATTATACTTTTATGTCATCAAGGGGCATAATATTTTCCTCAACATAGAATAGATCAATTATATCTTTAAATTGATTATTTTGTGAAGGAATTTCTGAAACATCGCATATAATTCTATAAAATTGTTACAAATATAGTATTAATTTTTTTTATATTTAAATTTTTACATAGTACAAAGAGTTCCAAGAGCGGTATGAAAAACATAAAAATTAAATCTTTGTAAGATTAAATAACCTATAAATAGAATATGCCACATATGCGATATTTTCAAGGTGATGTAAAAATCCTCTTCATTTTTGTGATTTTCCAAAATAACCAAGAAAAGTATTTCTTGTATCCATGGTTGAATTAGTTACCTTCTTACCCTGATTTCTAGTATCCATGAATTCTTAGGGATGAATCTTATGTTCAAAGGCTCTAAGATTGGATGGTTTAGGGTTAGATGGTAGTGGTTGGATGGTAAAGGGTTGGACAGAAAAGGCTTGGAAAACTCTGTGGTTGAATGGAAAAGGTTTGGAAAAAGCGGCGGTTAGAATGCTCTCGGATGAGGGGTTGGATGGATGATTGGTTGGACGGATGAGGTATTGGAATAATGAGGGGTTAGATGGATGAGGGGTTGGATAGATGAGAGGTTGGACATATTAGGGGTTAGATGGATGACGGGTTGGATGACTCAAGGTTAGATGAATAGGGGTTGGATGGCTCAGGGTTGGATGGCTCAATGTTGGACAACTCAAAGTTGGACGGCTCAGGGTTAGATGGCTTAGGGTTAGACGGCTAAGGGTTGGATGGCTGAGGGTTTGATGACTAAGGTTTTGGATGAGTTAGGCCCTAGGGGTTGGATGGTCAAGGGTTTTATAGCTCATGTGTTGGATGGATTAGGGTTAGATAGCCCTGACTTAGATGGCTGAGAGGTTACTTATGTTTACTTCGGTGAATATGCGTATGAAATGATTCGAAATGGTGGTAAATTACATTCATAAGATCTTATATGTGTAAAATATAGGTTAAATGAATAGTATAATGGACATGTCATTTGAATGTTTTGGAAAATAAGAAGGCTACAAATCAGAATATTCGCTAATTTGAATTTCCATAATCCTTGATTTTTCATGAGATTACGAAATTTTTTCACTAAACATTTCCGTGATAGTAGGAATCATAGTGGTAATTATAGTTTTCCTCATCATGAAAAACCTACAATCATAAAAAAACCACAAATTTGTTAACGATGGTGTCACTGAATAACCGTAATGTGTATAATATCTAATACATTCAAAAGTATAATAACTAAAAGCAAAAAAACTATCGTTGTTCCCGGTAGAGAGAAACCCCCTTCTCAAGACTAAAAAAATTTGATTCCCACCTTTAGGATACCCCTCTCTAATGTATTTTTCTAACTACTCAATAAAAATATGGTCACATACCCTATTACGAAACCTTTCATTGAAGGGGAACCTAAACCCACTTGGTATAAAGCTAAAACATATTGTGATTTTCATCACATTGATGGTCACCAAATAGATAGATGTATCCAACTTTGTAATTACATTCAAGACCTTATTGATAACGGAGATATAACAGTTAAAGACCCTACATCAAATAAAACACCCAATGATAATCTTAAAGTGTTTTCCAATCCGTTCCCTAAACATGGTGCAGATAACAAAACTACTGAACAAGGCCAATCTTCAAATAATGTTGATTTTAAATCGATTATTTCATTTTTCAAAGAAGTGCCTCCTACAATATCCACCATCATGTGTAAACCTAAAAACAATGTGATTTCCACATGCTAAAATAATATTTAGGTTCCCACATGAGAAAACCAACAATACACGTCATCCACCAATCTTCAAGTGTCTAACCCTATGGCTTCATCAAACCAAAAGTCAACCTCAAATGCTAAATCATTTGTTGCTGGTCCATATGATCTATTAAAATAGTTAGTGACAACACCTACACATATATCTCTTATGGAGTTATTAAAAGCATCACCTAAGACATTTTTACTCATTCTCGTCATGAAGCGTGTGTTCTTGAGAACCTCAATGTCCAACAGTTCCAAGCCATGATTGCTAACCTTTCACTTGAAACTCACATCTTTTCATTCGGTCCTCAAGACCTGTTGAACCCAAACCTTCACAATAATAAATCTTTATACATTGAAGCATATATAACCAGCCATAAAGTTAAAAGAGTTCTCATCAATAATGGAGTATCCCTAAACATTTGTTCCATGAAAATGTTACGTTGTCTTGGTCATACAGAGGAAAACTTGGAAGCCAATGTTATCACCATTTGTGGTTATGAAAATAATGAGTGACAATATTCGGCACCATTACCCTTCCCATACAAGTGGGCCCTTAACTTCTTGAAACCCTCTATCATGTAGTGGATGCGTAAATTTCAGATAATCTCCTTCTAGGTAGACCTTGAATACACATGATGTAAGTTGTTCCCTCCACCTTCCATCAATGCATTAAATTCCCGCATAATGGAAAAGATTTCACCTTTCTTTCCGATGTAAAACCCTTCAAGTACTACAAACTCTTAGAAGAAAGGTAGAATGGTGATAACTATTATCCATCTACTGATAACTACATTAAACCTCGATTTATTTCTATTGTTGATACTCTTATTGACCCTAAAAAATTTTATACTTACATGCTTCTACATCTACTTCACAACCATCTACGTCCAAGACATCGCCTGAATTTAAATTCTCCCATCAAGATCAAAGTGAGTATATCCTTGACAATAATTTTCATGTTGTCCAACTCCCATCATTCCCTCATAGTTTTGGATGACATAATGCCCCCATTTATGGGAACTTCTAGCTTATTATCTTGGAAGTACTCTTTGGAGGCGTTACAAATTTTTGGAGGATGAACATATTCAAGGATATGATAACTCTTGGTTGTATGAAGATAGGATGGTTGAATGATTTGAATCCACAGATTATACCAAGGTGTACAAAATAATGAAAAATATGAACTAGAAAGGTATAGAAATTGGCCCATAAGAACAAGGTAGTCTCAAATTTGTCTTATAAAATCAAATCTCTACCAACATGGTCTAGGATATGAGACATTTGAAAAGAGGCATGTAATATTCAATGTATTGACTAGTGATGAGGACTCGGACTCTGAAGTTGAGACCGATTCCACACATAGCCTCTTCAAGAACCTTATTGAAACTACCCTCTTTCTTAAATAATTATCCATATGTACCCTTGATATTGTCTACCCTTCCCTCATTAATCAGGATCAACAATGTCATATTTCCATGCACCTCTTTTAGAGTGATGAGG
The DNA here is from genome assembly GCA_018340775.1 of Taxus wallichiana var. yunnanensis. Taxonomy (NCBI): domain Eukaryota; kingdom Viridiplantae; phylum Streptophyta; class Pinopsida; order Cupressales; family Taxaceae; genus Taxus; species Taxus wallichiana. The sequence continues at coordinate 170,836,281 of CM031244.1, forward strand.
TCATTCAAGAGTTTCTCCGGACTCAAGACCATTTTCCCTTGTTAGATCACAAGAATGGTTTCAATATAAATATTGATGCTACTGCATACTTGAAGAATAACTTGATTTATGTAGTCCACAAATCAAAAAAATAGAAAATAGAAAAAGAAAAATCAAATCTCGCATAGTGAAAACCTTTCTGAGGCTTTATGAGAGAAGTAAAATTTGAAAAAGAAAGAAAAATAAAAGGATACATCTCTTAGTGAAAACATTTATGAGGCACTAGAGAGAGGAGAATCTAATCCAAAAATATAAGAAGATCTACACAAACCTATGGCATCATTTTAGGAAAATGATACTTCTAAGCTATTGGTAGAAGAGACCACCACTATCAACATTGGGACAAATGATCAACCTAGATTGCTGCAACTTGGTGCTAGCCTATCAAAGATAGAAATTAAGGGATTTAGAGATATTTTCATAGAATTGTAAGATGTTTTTCTTGGTTTTAAATATATATGCCAAGTTGGACCCTTCTATTGTGGTGTGCCTAGATGTAAAACCTATCAAAAAAAAGTTATGAAAAATTCATCCTAAGGTTGTTTTAATTGTCAAGGAAGAACTTCAAAAACTACTAGAGGTTGGTTTCATATGGTCCATAGACTATTCTGAGTGGATATCCAACATGGTACCGGTTTCTAATAAAACTCATAGAATTTGAATTTGTATTGATTTTCACATCAACAAGGCTTTTCCTAAATATGACTTCCCTCTTCCTAATATCGATATGATTGTTGATTTTATGGCTAACCATGAGATGTTATCTTTGATGGATGGTTTTCTAGGGTATAATCAAATTCATATTGTTGAGGAAGATCAACACAAAATGAAATTCAAAACCCCTTGGGATAATTTTTATTACAAGGGCATGTCTTTTGGCCTTAAAAACACTTTGGTGCTACATACCATCACGTAATGAATATCATATTTCATGAACTTTTTCATAATATAATGGAGGACTACGCTAATTAAAATACTTGCCAAGTTAAAACTAGAGTCAGTCATATAACCATTCTTTGGTGTATCTTACAATGGCTAAGGGAATATAAGGTTCACCTTAATCTTTAAAAGTGTGTCTTTGGTGTCACTTTGAGAAAAAATATAGGATTCACTTTGTCTCAAGATAAAGGTGGAACCTATCAAAGTTAAAGCAATAATGGATATGCCACCTTTGTAGAATCTCCATCAGCTATGAGCGTTACAAGGAAATATTCATTCTATTCTTAACTTCATTTCTCAGCTTCAGAAAAGTATCATCATTTTAATCAATTTATCAAAAGGATGTCCAATTTAAATGGACGAGGATTTTCAATACTCTTTCACCAATATGAAAGAGTACATGTCCACTCTATCGGTACTCATGCCACCAATCTAAGATAAACCTATGTTATTTTACACTTATGCAACTAAACATGCCATTGTGGCATTACTAGCACAACAAAATGATAAGGGACAAGAGAAAACATTGTATTACTTAAGTAGAACTCTCCTCAAACATGAAAGAAAGTACTCATAGTTGATTTATTTTTTGGAAATCGCATTCACTTTTCAAAATTATGACACTATGTTTTAATCCATACTACCAAGCTTATCACAAAAATCAGCCCTCTCAAGTATCTACTATCAATACCAATTGTAATATGATGGATGTCTAGTTGGATCATGCTCTAGCCATATCTTACATACACTTGATGGGGATCTTGTTCCTAAATCATCTTGCATTGGATTTCCATGTACAAATAACATTTTCAAGTATGAATCACTAATAATAGGCTTAGGATTTGTTATTTCCTAAAGACTACAAGAGTTGACAATATTCGGTGAATCTATGCTCATCATCAAGTAGGTCAATGGGGAATATCAAGTTAAATATCATAATATCCTCCCATATAAGTGCATGCTTGATATTCTAAATGGGTACTTTGAATAATCATATTTGAGAAAGTTCCTCGTTTGTAGAATAAAATAGTAGATGCCATGAAAACTATTGCATTATTGTATTTGACACAAACCAAACTCAAAATGAGTTTCTTATAGAACATATTTTGGTTCCCACATAAAATTTTCTATAGTTTACCATGGTCTGTGAGATTTTTGGTCTTGACCATCCTTGGTATCATGATATTTATACCTTTATCCAAACCAAAGCCTACCCTCCCAATATAAAATCAATAAACAAAATATCCTTAGCACAACGTTCTTTTTACGCTATACTATCCTTGTTGATACCTTATATCAAAGAGGGTATGATAGTACTCTCCTAGTATGTCTCAACTAAAACAAAGATAATCAAACACTATTTAGAGTACATTCAGTTATTTTTGTGTGCACACTAGTGGAAGGGTTACAACTAAGAAGATATTGAGCGTTGGTTATTATTGGCCTACTATGAATTTCTTGAAGCATCTAACTTTTAAAAAACAAAATCAAACATGCCAAAGGCATGGTAACTGATTCATGCACCTTCCCAAGCACTATAAACCATCACTTCACCTTGGCATTTTTCTAAATGGGGCTTGACTTGATTGAAAAATAAAATCCACCTCCTCTCGATGGCCATACCTTTATAATAAATGCCACTTTGAATATGCACCAAGTTGATCAAAGCTATGCCTCTTACCTATGTCACTAGATGTAATATTTCAAAATTCATATTCAATCATATAATTTTTCGTTTTGGTATTTCCACAACCATTTTCACTTAAACTAGTACCTCATTTAAAAATAAAAATGTCAAAGCCTTAGCCAAGAAATATCATATCTTCCTACAATGGTAAACTCTCTATTACCCACAATGTAATGGCCATTCTGAAGCTTCTAATAAGACTATCAAATCTTTATTGGAAAAGATAGTTGATAAATATGGTCACAACTAGTATACATAACTATATCCCACCCTCTAGGCCTACCATATATCTGTCCACACTCTAATTGGAGCCACCCATTTTTCCCTTGTATATGGCTCTAAATCCATATTAACTATGGAAGTTGAAATTCCTTTCATTTTAGTATCCCTCAAATACCTAGTGCGTGAAGAGTATTACCGCCACGTGTACCTTATAGAGCTTGAAATTCTAGATGAAAGAAAAGTTCCTATCTTGGATCATCTACAAGTATATCAGAATTAACTGCGTTGTAACTACAATAGAAATATCAAACCTCGGTAGTTTGAGATCAGCAATCTAGTATTAAAATAAAATCAAAATAATACTATAAAGCTATGTGATAAGAAGGGAAAATTTGAACTTAATTGGTTAGGGCCCTACATCATCACTGCTAAGTATGGATACGGAGGGTAAATGTTTTTTTAATGACAATGGAAAAGAGATTAAAGAGCATATGAATTTTATTCATATGAAAAAGTTATATTCATGAGCTTCGAAAGAGTATCCCATACATCGGGTCCATATCAACGCAATCACTTGTTTCTCCTTTTCACCTTGTCTCATATTTGTATCATTCCCTCTCACCTTATGTCTCATGTTTTCTTGGTCAAGTCATCATTCTCATGGTTTTCCGCTATTTTAACCTTCTTCTATGTTTCCTTAAACTTGTTAATTTGTAGCATGTTGGATATATGTAGGAATCCCTTTTCGCTTCTTTTTCGGCATGTTTTTAAAATTAAAAAAAAATCCAAAACATTGAAATATGTCCAAAAACCCAAAAAAAATTGTAAAAATGGTAAAAACAAAAAAAAATCACAACATTTTAAAATAAAAAATAAAACATTCAAAAATGATTGAAAAAATCTTAGCGAGATATATAACCTAGTTCACTAATTTTGACATTAGATTGCTCAGATCATTTTCACTTTTGAAACCAGTCATGTAAACCTTCACAATATAAATTTTCTTGGGGGAACACTTGGCTTCAACCCGAGGTAGATTAACTCAAATCTTATTACATTTCTAAGCCATCACTTGAGGGCATTTGACTCTATCTATTCTTGACTATGGAACACATTAGGGGTGTCTTCGGACATTGTTATTGCGAATTGTGTTATATTGTTGCTTTTTTTTAACTTTGATATAATTAATTTTGTTGGATTTTTGTTCATAACTACCTTTGTTTGTTTTTGATGTGTGTAAGATCTTATTTTACATATTCCTTTCTCAATATCTTGGTGAGATAGCTAGTTTAATCAATGTTCTTTGTATCTAGAATTTTGTTGTGTTTATAGACCAATTGCAAATAAATTATTAACATCTTAGTTCACATATAAATTTGGTGTGGATAATTCATGTTCATATTGGGTTTTTTTACTTTTCGTTTTTACATTTGGTATTACCATTTTGGGTTATTACATAAGCCATGATTTTTTTACTTATTTATCATGTGTGTGTATTAGATTTGTTAAATTTTCTTTGTACTTGTGTTGATTGTATGTGCTTTATTTGTTATCATTTTTTCATCATCATCAAAAATAAAATCATCATCATTACATCATAACATATAATCACTACAAAAATGACACTAAAACATCTCATCATAAAATGATGTGTCCGATATGGCCATCATATACGAAAAAAATATATATAATAATGTCCATATACACTAATGTATCTCAAGAAAAATCATATGTATCTCGAGTATTCCATCATGGACATTGATAAAAATAATGTTCCTTCATCATGATGCATATAAAAAAATAAATGTACAATCACATATAACATGAGTCATCCCTAACTCTCTCCTATTTCAAGACTTCCCATACTACCTCTAGGTCGGGAATCTTCACTTACCTCATCGATCTCAATGGCCTTTATGACCTTATCGATCGGCTACCTAAACATTAGTTGTAAGTTGGTGGTTTCTGACTCTCTTATACTATTTCCTGATATAATGCTCTGTATTACCCAACCTCCCTAGACACCGCTAAAATTTCTAGAATCACATCACCAATGTCACTAGTTGCTTCTACATGGTGTAAAACATCTCACTTTACCATAACCTACTATAGTTGTATCCTTAGTTGATCCCTCTCGCAGCCACATGATCCTATATGCAGTCCTCTCTACTATACCTATTACCTCAGGCTACCATAATTTGTTTACCTTTAGTCTAGTGACATTGTAGAGTTTACACGGTGATAAAAGCAACAAAACCCTAAAGCCACTACCTATGGTAGTACCTATAATCCATATCCTCCCCACCCTATTGCATCACTTGGAATAGCTGGTCTAGGTGGTGATGGTGGCATCTATAATTATACTTGTCAGGTACTGGATTGGCCCTTGTTTCATAACATGATGTAACATCTTTTGTGCCACCTATACTATGAGCACCTGTTATAAAAGCGAGTGCTTTGGAACTTGTGAAACCTATGTAGCTAGAATGTGTGCACCCTATACCTATACTGGTGGTCCATGTGCCACCTGAACCTATGGACCTTGTGCTGTACTTTTCCCTAGCCCTCTTCCTCTTCCTTGTCATGTCCTAGTCTACCTCTGTCTCTCATTCACTATGTCCCCCATCTCCATATCCACTATGCCTACCACTATAGCTAATTATAGAATAGTAATCCACCTCAACATGATCCATGCATACCATGAAATGTAATTGGGAGTGGTACCTAGATATACTACCTATTCTCAAGCATCCCTCGGTTATGGTATAACCTAAAGATGCTCTACATGACCATGTACACTTTGATCTATGTCCTAAAAGAAAATATCTCATGAACCACATGTGCATACCACTAGTCTCAACCCGGTATACCTGTATCATGCCTAGTTGTCGCTAGATTCTATCCAACCTATACTTCTCTATGATGTGTCTTTGCCATTACCTATGATAAAGTGGTTAATATTTGCGGTGCATAGCTATATGAAATCTCTCACCCATTGATATCATTTGTATGGCTTCCAAGTCACCATACATATCTATAAGTCACTTAGTGCTTATCGGTAAAAGGTGATGTCACCCATGTGGTCTCTATAGCCTGCGCTTACTATCTCCCATCTGATGGATGAAGGCTCATCTAGAACTCTAAATATCAGAATCCCTAGTGGTTTTCTAATAGCTATGTGGTCCCATGCCCATATCTGTAATAGTGTGGTTGGACTCAGAATCCTCATCCCTTTGTACACAATCAAGTGTAGATATTTATACAAGTGTACTATGACTACTTTACCCATGCAAATACCTCTTCCTCAATCAACTGCACCAAGACTCCTAACATTCCAAGCTGAAAATGTGTCCCTGTCTTATTAGGAAACAAGTATCTCTGTGACACAAGAACCATCAAATAGACAGTGTGTGTGTTCTTATCATGTCCTCAAAATACTCATATAAGTGGTCTATCATCCCCTCTCTGGGTATATCCTTCAAATATAATACATCTTATATGTGTCCCTGTATATGCATCGCATTCCCATCATATTCCACCAAACTTCTCTATATTGGTTCCCAAAGGATATGATACACATATTCTATCATCAAATTCATCTCTCCTATGGGTATCTGATTATTTTTCTCTCACTATGCCACAAATTAGCTAGTGCGGTCAATAAATAATGATTTAGAGTAATATGTGATAAATTTTAAATGTAAGCCAATCCTATAGCCTCCGATATTGTGACTATCCCTCTCTCCTCTCAGAAAATTTCCTCTAAAATGCATGTAGTCATCCATGATGCTCATGCACATCTAGTGTTAGCATTATCTCCTACAAATCATCTAATAACATTAGTAAAATATTTTTCTTCCATTCTAACCTTCAAAATTCCTACTAAAACTCACCCAAACACACTAGAAAACTCTTTGGTATGCTATTACGTACACATAAACACCATTATACTTACGCTAGTGCACCTAAATGGACTCTAGCCCTCTCATACTAGCTCACTCACATTGGTGCTCTTTCTCTTAATGACATGTTAGCACATTTTATGGTTAATGCATATTAACTTATAAGCACGTTAGCATGTGCATATACACACTATTTCATTTGTTAGGATATGTCAAAGCACACTCAAGTGTGTGTGCTAGAATTCAAAATCATTTTATTCTACAAAAGTTAATTATTAAATGAACTAAAAATTATTATTTTTAGTTGCTTTACCGTGACCCCTAGTATGGTATTCGTCCATACTCTTGCACCACGATCGACACGGTGTTTCCTATGCTCTCTTCGGGACATCTCTCCACTAACTCAAAGCTTAAATATCTCTTAAATAGAAAAAAATGGTATGATAGCACAAATTTTTCACGATGTATTTATGTTGGGGTTAGACCATACAGGTTGTACATATATAAATCAGATCTAAGCATATAAGCAATGAACACAAAAATAAAACCATAAGAAACAATACACAAGATATAACATGGTTCACCCAGTGTGGGCTACATCCACCAAGAAATAACCAATATATTATTCCAGAGGATATATAATTGAAGATTTGTAATCTTCCACACCTCACACGATGTACAATACTTTTCCTCTTACAAGCTTCTCTGAGCTCTCTCCAAGAATTATTTCTTACAATTCATTCAATCTTCTTAATTTCATATTCTAACCTAGTTTTCTAGTTTATATAAGCATATACAAACTTAGGCCACTTTAGCTATACAATTACAACCCTTAGATCACCTTTTAATCAAAGTTTAAATCTAATCCCATGTTCTAATTAAAAAAATTCACGCATAGGTAACTGATGTCGGTTACCTCAACTGATGTTTGTTTGTCACAACCAATGACAGTTGGTTTGCAAGGTGATTGATGTTAGTTAGCTGACCGATGCCGGTTACTGTGTAAACCTGCTAGTTTTAAATAAGCTATTTGTGAAGCAAATCAGTTTCACATCTCAAAAATCTCCCACTTAGAGATAAATTGATGCACTATAACGTACAACTCCATCCTTGGATCCTCTTCCTTGGATTTTTTTCTCCCTCTTCAAGTCTTAAACACAAAGACCAATAGAATTGGAGAGTAGCTTGAACTTCTCCTTTTCCAATGGCTTCATTAGAATATCCACAGGGTTATCATTTGTATGCATTTTCTCTAACTTCAGCTGCCCATCTTCCAACACCTTCCGTATGAAGCGATATCTCAACTAAACGTGTTTCATTCTTGAATGAAACACTTTGAGTTATTTACTAGATGAATCAAACTTTGAATATCACTTTTGTTCAAATCTGTAATCCTCTTGCTTCTTTCCCAACTCTTCCATGAACTTGATCATCCATATCATCTCTTTGCTAGCGAATGTAGTTGCAACATACTCGGCCTCTGTAGTAGACAAGGCTATAACCTTTTGCAATCTCAAAATCTAGCTAAGCTGTCATCCCACCTTGTTAATACATATCCGGTGGTGCTCCTACCATCAATTATCCATCCATATATAAATCAACATAGCCACATAAAAAGTATCTTATCCTCCATAGCATAAGCTGCATGCAAGAAGTCCCTCTCAAATATCTGAGTATCCATTGGAGTGCTTTCCAATGCTCTTTACCTGGATTGGCCATATCTTCTCACAACTCCCACTACTTGTGTAATGTATGGTCTGGTACAAACCATAACATACATAAGACTTCTAACTAACGAAGCATATATAACTCATGCCATGTACCCAAAATCCTCGTGTGATGTATGAAAATGATCTTTTCTCAATTTAAAGTGTCTAGCCATAGTTGTACTTACAAGTTTTGAATTCTACATATTAAAATTTTCCAACACCTTATTGATATAATGTTCTTGAGAAAAATACAATTTCTTGTCCTTCACTGTCTCTGTGAATTTGCATGTCAAGGATTTTATTTACAAGTCCTAAATCCTTCATTGCAAATGTGTGAGATAAAATTTCTTTAAGCTCACCAATGTCCTGCATACTAGATCTGTAATAAGCATATCATCCACATACAGTAACAAAATAATATAGCTCCCATTTTCAAGCTTCTTGAAATAAACACAATGGTTAGATTCACATCTCATATAACCATGCTCATGCATGAAACTATAAAACCTCATATACCATTTCCTTGGATCTTGTTTGATCCCATAAAATCTCTTTTTCAACCTACACAAAAATTTCTCCTTACCCCTAACTTCATACCCAAACGGTTGTTGCATATAAATCTCTTCCTCCAAATCACCGTGAAGGAAAGCCATCTTAACATCAAGCTGTTCTAAATGAAAATATTCTACTGCAACTAAACTTAGAATAGTACGAATGGAATTCATCTTAACTATAGGAGAAAATATTTCATGAAATCTAATACCTACTTTCTGTGCAAATCCTTTTACCACAAGCCTTTCTTTGTATCTTTTCTATCCACCCTCTTCCTCCTTGATTATGTAAACCCATTTGTTCTACAATGATCTCTTACCTGCTGGAAACTTGACTAAATCCCATTTCTGATTCTTTTACAAGGAATTTGTCTCCTCATTCATGTCATGCTCCCACTCCACGTGGGTATCCTGTTGCATTTCTTCTTCAAAACTCTCGGGTTCACCACTATTAGTCAATAATAAATAAAATAATGGAGTAAAGATTTTTACATGTTTAATGACCTTTTGGGACCTTCTCACAAAAATTGGTGTGCCTAGGGCTCAATCTATTCTTGTTGCACATTTATATCAATTTTAGACGGTGACCGATGTTAGTCACTGTATCCAATGATGGTTCTGTTATAGCCAACGTTGGTTCACTCAAGCGACACCAGTCCTTCTCCTCTTCGACACCGATTACCCCAACCAACACGAGTTCCTATAAATCACGACACCGATACCTATGTGTGATTGCTTTAAATCAGAGAATGCATTTTCTTCAACAAAATTTACACTTGGTTTATTCTTGGGTATCAAAACCTGATCCTTGTACATTCTCTTTTCATTTCAATCAATGTTATGACTCCTAAAAATATTAGCATCCTCTAAATCCCAAAAATAGAATCTGAAATCACCATAACCAATGAAAGTGCATCTCTTGGATTTAGCATTAAATTTAATCCTATTTTCTTTATCAACATGCACAAAAGCTTTGAACCAAATACTCTAAGAAAATGAAGATCTACCTATTTTCCAATCCAATTTTCTTACGGTACTCCACCATCCAAAGGTGCATTTGAAGGCCCACGGTTAATTAAATATATCATCGTATCTCTTGCTTCTACCCAAAATTGCAAGTGTAAAATAACATGTATCCTCATGCTTCTCATAAGTTCCATGATATCTCTATTCATTCTTTCAGCCACTCCATCCTCTCTGTGGAGTTTTAGGAATCATTCATTCTCTGTGTATTCCATTCTTTGAATAGTAATCATTGAAAACCTTGCTACAATACTCATCACCATTGTTAGATCTAAGGAGCTTTATATTCAAATTTGTTTCAGTTTTCATAAGGGATTTCCATCTCTTAAAATTCTCAAAAACATCATATTTATGCTTAATACAATAAATCCATACCTTTGTTGTGCCATCATCAATGAAAGTCACATAGTATTGGGTTCCTCCATTAGAAGCTACCTAGGCTAGTCCCCACACATCTGAGTGCACAAGTTCTAATTTATTCTCCATATTTACTGACCCAATTTTGAGAAATATCACTCTCTTTTGTTTTCCAAATATACAATGCTCACAAAAATCAAGATCTACATCTTTCAACTATGATAACTTACCCTTAGCCTTTAAGATTTACATTCCCTTTTTACTCATATGGCCTAGCCAATTATACCAAATGCTTGCATTTGAATCTAAAGTAGATAAAACATAAAAGGAATTAGTAATAAAGGTAGAAAAATAAAACTTTCCTACCTTCTTGCCTCTTGCAACAATAAGAGATCCCTTGGAAACTTTCTAAGAATCATCTGTGAATGTAACCATGACCATCTTCACGTAGTTGTCTTGCAAAAATAATATTTCTCCTGAGGCTTGACACATGCCTCACATATTTCAATATCCATTTATTTCCATTCTATAGTTTAATATGAACTTCACCTTTACTTGTAATTATGTATGGTTCATCATCTCCTAAATAAACATGCCTAAATTACCTGGACATAATTTTTGAAATAACCCTTATGAGGGGTAGCATGGAAAGAAGCTCTTGAATCTAAACCCATGATTCCATTTTACTATGCAAGTAGAGAATAAGGTCATCTTACATTACATCAAAAGATGTAACATTTGCCTCTTTACCTTTCTTTGGTACATTCTCTTTGTTTTCCTTGAACCAACAATCCTTCTTTGCATGTCCTTTCTTTCCACAATTCCAATAGGTTATTCCTCTACCTCTGGATTTATATATGCCATTCTTCGGCTTTGATTTCTAATTATTATTGCTCTTGGATTTATCCTTTTGTCTCCCCCTAATTTTTACATTCAAATCATTTCTAGATGATGACTCTCTGTACATTACTGCATATTTCTTCATTCAGGATTATACCAATCACATCATCAAACTTCAAAATATTAGTAGCAGATGTTGTATTACTAATAGCCATTACCAAATTATCCCAACTATCTAGCAAAGAACACAAGAATAACAATGCTTTCACTTCATCCTCAAAAGGGATATTAACCAATTTTAATTGATTTACAATAGAATGGAAATCATTCAAATGATTAGACACAAATCCACCTTCTAGCATTTTAGAATTAAATAATTTCTTCATCAAATAAACTTTATTCGATGCACTTGGTTTTTCATATAAATTAGCTAAATATTTCATCAAATCTATTGTGGTTGCTTCTTTTGTTATATTCAAAGCTATAGATGCTGCTAGACTCAATCTTATAGATCTCAGAGCCTTTTTGTCAAGAATATTCCATTCTTCATTAGTCATCTTTGTAGGCCTTTCCTTCTCATCCAACGGTAAGTATAAATATCTCTAATACAGATAATCCTCCACCTGCATCTTCCATAATTGATAATTACAACTGTCAAACTTCTCCACTTTGTATTTACTATCTTCTGCCATTGTTGTGCTCCCACTCAATCAGAAATCCCTCTGTGAGTAAATTTGTCAACACACAAAACCCTCAAAAAAATATCTGATACCAGTTGTTGGGGTTAGACCATATAGGTTGTACAAATATAAATCAGATCTAAGCATACAAGAAATGAACATGAAAATTAAACCATAAGAAACAATACATAAGATATAACATGGTTCACGCGATTGTGGTATATGTCCACCAAGAAACAACCAATATATTATTCCAGAGAATATACGAGTTAAAGATCTATATACTTCCACACCTCACATGATGTATAATATTTTTACTCTTACAATATTCTCATATCTCTCTCCAAGAATTCTTTCTTAAAATTCATTTAATCTTCTTAATTTTGCATTATAACCCTAGTTTTCTAGCTTATATAATCATATACAAACTTAGGGCACTTTATCTATGCAATTACAACCCTTAGATCACCTTTTAATTAAAGGTTAAATCTAATCCCACGTTCTAGACAATAAAAAAAAATCACACATAGGTAAGCGATGCTAGTTACCCAAATCGATGTCGAGTTTTTCACAAATGATGTCATTTGGTTTGCAAGGTGATCGACTCCGGTTATTTGATCGACACCGATTCTTTGTGTAAACCTGCAAGTTGTAAATAAGCTATTTGTGAAGCAATTCCACTCCACATCTCAACATTTTAACCCTCACGAACCTTCTAATTAGACCCTTCACAATCCCGATTCTTTTCTTTTCTTGGCTTTCTTGATCAAAAACACCACTTTTTCCTCTTTTCTTTCATATAATTAACTTTTGTTTCCTCACGATGCTCCCTCATTTGAGAGAATTTTTTTCCCGTAACTATTTTATCTCGCGAGGGCATACCAATGCTTCTTTAGGGAAAATATGGTGTACCCAACACATCACTTCCTTCTTTGACCCAACTCTTTCAAAAAATCATATATTCAAAAATTAAAAAAATTAAATACTTCCATAAATTCAAAAAAAAATTAAAAAATTATTAAAATTCATACAAACATTCACTTATCACAGAAATCCTATAATTAGAAAACCCATGCAAGTAATACTTCAAAAATTGGCAAAATCTTGATAAAGCCATATTTTTATCTACTACCCTAGTGATCGTTCCAATCTTATGACTATCACTCCATGTTATTCCATTTGTACGATTACTAACTCTACTTGGGGCAAGTCACAAATTTTTTTCTTCACGATATAACTTCACCGGGTATATTTCTCTCAAACCATTTACAAAATGGATCCAACAAGAGTATATTTTGGAGTATCTAAGCATCACTCCACTCTTTAGTTGATAATTTTCACACACATTTCATAATTTTAGTTCTTGGGGTAATTTACATATGCTTAATCATAATTGGGGCACACATTAGGGAATAGTTTATTGTATTCTTTTTCGACATTGTGTTGCATTGTTGATGGTTACTTTTTGGACCAATTATAAGTAGTGTAATAACATCTTGGTTCATTTATAACCATGATTCCTGCACCTCTTATGTATATTGGGTTCGTTTTCATTTTTATCTTTTATTTCCTATGTTTGTTTGTTTACAAGCATCTAGGTTAAACATCTTGAAATTTTCATATTCATGGTGACAAATGTATTATGCAACAAAATAAAGGTTGTTCTTATATTCATACTCTCCAAATGATGCTCATTCAACGAGCACGAGTTTCTTCCCTCCTTGTTCAAATCCCTTATTTTCCTCCTATCAAGTAGATGTCTAATACTTTGTTACATCACCCACCCTCTTGAGGTGGCATTCCCTTACCATTCTACTCACCGAGGCATCCAAATACTTCATTGTTTTCCTCTCACTAATCAGTAGGTGTTTATTATCTTTAAAATGATATTACTTTGCAATAACGGTTTAAATAGGAGAAAATGTAGAGACCCTAAAAACACATTCATATTTCTAGCTTGCTTCTATCTAATTAGAATTAATTAAATTAATTTATCTTTCTATAATACACCATTTTATAATTAATTAAATTAATTCTATTACTTAAGGCGTATTCTACCCTTTATAATTAATTAATTTAATTATGTTCTTGAAATAAATTAAATTAATTCATAACACCCTTAGCTAATATAATTAAACATTTATTTATTAAATGGTTAATTATCTCCTCATAATTAATAACTAATTAAATTATTTATTTAATTAATCTCATTCTCTAGTCAACTCCAATTGGAATACACTTCAAGAATCCTATAAAGGTGGGGACAATTGAATTACATGTGCAACAACCTTCCAAGATGTAAATTCAGCCAATCCAAATGTCCATTGCCCCTTCAAATATGTAATCCCACTGACCAAGGCTACTTGTTATGCGAGGTAATTACAATTATTAAAATAGAGCATAATCAAACTCTGATCCACTTTTCATGGCCTTTCCCTCAACTATAAAATGTTGGCCATTCATTTGCAAAATTATCCTTGGAATATCATGTAAATTTTAGCCAACTTCTACCAATTTGACATCCACATCCTTGTGTATCTAAGCTCGTATCATTTGCATTCATCCTTTGGATTATTGATCAAGAGAACCCACAATCATAAAAATCTAGAAGAATAGGAAAGCCCATTGCTTTAATAATATTCTTTGAGGTTTGCATTGAGAAGCTATAGATAGGTATATTTCCGTTTTTTCATTTATCTTTCATTTTCGGTAATTTTTCACCAATTACAATATATTAGGCTTGGGCCTCCATCATCTACACTTTGGTTGATTCACCTCCTCTGGAGGTTATCATTGGGTATATTTCATGCTATCCATTTATTCTGTACATAGTTATGCACTAGAAAATTCCAAAAACAATGATATAATCACAAAAAAGAAAAAACATTCACATATTTTCAAAAACACAAAACTCATGATTTGTTTCTTTAGTATATATTTCTTTCACTTTTCATTTTATATGTTATTATATTTTTGGTTTGATATATAGGACATTTATTCAATACACACATGAATTCATGGGGTATATTGATCATGATGCAGGATATACATATTGATACATATTTATGGTGGCTATGATTGTTCCTTGCATAATTTCATTGGGGTATCCCTCCACACAAACCAAGTGTTATTATTTCATTATAGTACCTTTTCACTTCCTCATTACGCTTGATTACATACACATGAATAACACATGTGTCTTGTGTAGTGTTAGCTTTTGTTATTTTTATATGCTCTTCTATATCACTTGTTATGTCATTTCATCATATTATGATACTCAATTGTTGTATACGTGCTTGCTAGTTGTGTGTGTAGTTCCTTATTTACTACTATGATTGTGGCCTAAGTTCCTTTTTTGTCTTGTGACACTGTGTGTCACATGTTTGCAGCATCATGCATTGCATGTGTGACATTACATCTCTTGTTTATAGGCCTAAGGAACTTTATTGTCTTCTGCAACACCGTGGGTGTCCCATGTTCACGGGTGTTAAGCCTTTAGTGTGATGTTTTTACACTATTATATTTTTACTTACATTTGCACTACTATTGCGATTACTAATATCTCCCTTGTTGACCTTGTTGTTAATATTCTTACTATTGCTATTATTGTTCTTGATTATGCATCATGGTCTCCACCATGCATATCCTATCTATAGGTACATGTTCTTCTTGGTGACCACTACATCAACCCTTCATGTGTTTTCTACATAGATTATCAAGCTAATCAAACATGGTTACACGTCTATTTTTTTATATGTACATTCCAACTCTTTACCACATGTTCCTCAAAAGAGGGTGCATGAACCTAGGTATATTGTATTCCTATAGTAGAAACAGATAGGTTTTCGAGACTAAAACACAAGAAAAAAGGAAAAATCACTCAAAAACAACATCAAACACAGAAACTCAAAAAATAAAGCACAAGGTAAAATCCATATAATAGGGCCAGGACCGTATAGATGTTCCTAACCCATTTCTACATTTTCCCCTATGGGTAGTTGTAACACTTTTCTCAACAGTTCATAATTTAACCTACGGGAACAAGTTTTTGCACAGTTTGAGACTCTAATGAATCAATTCAGATCATGTTAGGAATTAGTCCTAACATGGGTGCATTAGTTAGTTTCCCACATTATTATCATGGAGGTTAGTATATTTATATTATTGTTATTATGTGTGGAATATTGTAAGTGAGTTGTTAAAACAACTCACGTAGGGTTTTAGGTGAGAGATATTTTAGGGGAGAGAATAAAGGTTGTTGAGAAACCTACCTAGAATTAGTGTGAGAGGTTTGTGGAGTTGTTAAAGGTGTTAGAGATTCAGTCCTATATCTATGTAACATGTCTTATGGAATAATAATTGAATATGATTGAATTAATTTGTGCTTCTACACATTTGAGCCTTTGGCTCTTCCCAGAAATGGGGTTCCATTTACATGTGGTATCAGAGCAGGTTCTGAACCTCTCTGTTCACCCTCCATTCAATTTTTTTGCCTCAAAATGGTTTAATGGCTATGTAGTGTAGCCCACGTGAAAATTCCTTTATCCAAAATCACCTTTTCTTGTATATTTCTAGTAGTTTTATAGTGTAAACCACATAAAAAATTATGTCATTCATCATTCATTTGTATGTTTCTCACTCTCCATCCTTTCCATTCTATTCACATTTTATTCACTCCATCCTATTCCTTTTTCATTCAAAAATTAGAAAATAAAAAATAAATATAGATATAGATATTTAATGTTGTATATATTTTTGTAGATGTTTTGGGTGTTGGTTTTTGTGCATGCTTTAGATGTATATGAAATAAAAAAATTGGCTACATATTACACATCTACATTTGTATTTTTATTTGAATCTTCTCAAATTTGGAATGGGAATTCATTTTTAGTTTAGTTTTAAAGATCAAGATCATTTTTATACTACAGATCCTTTGTTTTATCTTGGCTCAACATAACCCTTAATAGATCAATGAGATTATATACCATAAGATTTTAAATGCATATGGATCGGCCATTTTATTGTGATTGTATTGATCATTCTTCAATCTTCAGCTCGAGCCACTAAGAATATTGATCTACACGGGAAAGGAAAATGGAGACCCCTAAAAATGGTTCCTCGATTGACTTCCATGAGCTCATATTATATAAAATTTATCCTTACATATAGAACATTATTATCCTACTCGATGAATTCAAATGGTCAACTTAACACTCGGCTTCAACAAAAATATATTATCCTCACTTTAAAGGTACATCTAGACCCATTTAACTCTTTTTGATGGCATATCCCTTCATGTCATTGATTATATATGCCTATTACTAAGGAAGATCTGTGTTATCTTAAATTTATTTCTATAGAGGAGAGAAAATAATTCTGAGAATGAGAATCTACATAACTCATAGAGACGTGATATTTGGAATAAAAAATTGTTGGGAATGCATTCACTGAAGCACTTAGCCAAATCTATCAAATTCCGAGTAGTAAATATCTTGATATTGAGGAATAACCTATGATGGTGCCCAAAAAAGGAAAAAAAAATGGTATCATATTTTGAGTTAATGTAAGGTTCACCAAAAGTCATTTTGGAGATACCAACTTTCAATGCGAGATTCAAATCACTAGATTTGAAATCACACGATTACCTCTATAGTCGACCCTCCAATGGTTTTACCTTGAAATATTATCATTGCGGCTCACTTCATTAGGCACGTGCATGATATTTTCCTCTTCTGGTTTGAGGAATGCAGGCCCTCATATGGTCTCCATGGCCCTCAAAATCGGCCCTTAATGGCTAGGAGGCGTATGAGGGCCTACATTCCTCAAACTAGGAAGAGGAAAAGATCTTGCACGTGGAGACTGAAGTGAGCTATAATGAGGAAATTACAAGGTAAATCCATTGGAGGGTTAACTACAGAGGTAACTATTTGGTTTCAGATCTGGTGATTTGAATCTCAGATTGGACATTTGGTATCTCCAAACTAACTCTGTGGCGAACCTTGCATTAACTCCAAAAACATCTCACACTAATTATAGGTAGATAATTGAATATGATTGACTAAATTTGTACTTTTGCACATTTAATTCTTGGCTCTTCCTAGAAGTGGGGTTACATTTACATATCAATTTTGGGGGCATGAAAGGTTTCATTCCTTCTTTTCCGAACACTCAATTTTGGTTTTATTTTAAGGGATATTGGTGTTATGGGTCTCCTTTTTCCAAGCTATATTTCAGCATATTTTAATTATATTCAATTTCTACTAAGTTGTGCAGCACATGGGGAGATTATGGGAGTAATTCATTCTCTTTTGTATCGTGTATCCTAATCTACAAAATTGGGTCTAGATCCATCTACAATGGTGTGGTCCATGAAATCATAGAAGATAGGAAAGTAGTTAATTTCTTCATAGGTAATACTTCCACTCCTCTTACACCTAAGGGGAAATATAGTTGAGTTGTTGAATGAATTTGATATGTGGTTTTCTTCCTTCACTGGGTGCTTCATCTCCTCATTCTTCTTCTCTCTTCTCAATATTTGTATATTGGGATCCATACACCCAATACTTTGGCATTTCCTAAATGTAATTGGGTACTTATCACCCTAATCCTTGAAACAAACAAGAAATTCTTCCCTCCACAAAACAAATAGGTGTATTCTTTCCATGTTTTACATCTTTTGATTTCACTCTTTATAGTTTTAGATTTCATCTAAATTACATATTTACATTTTATTTACAGTTAAATTCTTTATCATGGACATTTACTAAAATCTATGTGTGAGGTTTCATTATGTATTTTTCCAACACTAAAACAATAAGATCTTGAAAAACAACATTGATCAAAGAAAAGTGTGTATACACACTCAATTATCTTCTCCTTTAAGAATGTAATTTCATTTGATACTTAAAGGGGGAAATATAGACACTCAAATTTGGTAATTTTACTATTTGAAATTGTTGTTCTTGACAATGCTCTCTTTCTCAAATAACTACACTCTACCCATTCTCATTTGGTACAACCCTAGGTCTCGTGTCTATTTTTATTGATGTTACACACTCAACTACTGAAATTTTATGAGAAGTGAATGTTTGAAACAAAATAAGAAACTCCACTTGTAAAATTACAAACTTCACATTGCATATTGCCACTCTTCGGTGAAAAGCGTATAGTCAAGTAGGAACATTTGTATAGTCTTGACCTAGTTCACTTTGGTCCCAAAATTCCCATTGCACATTATTCTTTGGGTCACTTAATTCATCTCTATCATCCTTTCAAACTTAAATCACCTTTGGAAGTATAAAGAAAGTGAATATCATATCATTTGAAATAGGAAGCACTCTTATGGACACTTACTCCAAAAACTATCACAAAAGGCACCTAAATCTTCCTACACTCCAAAATACCTCTACACATTCATTATGATAGCACTATTTACATGTATGAAGCTTCCAAATAGGTATATGGAATGGGTTACCATGTTTACAAGCACTTAAAGACACCCACTCAATTATATTGGTAAGAGAGAACCTCAAGTCAAACATTGTCAAAGAAAGGATGTCAAATGTGTTTGCACTAGAACTAGGTATCACATATTAGGTGGAGAATGATGTGTGGTTTGTGTAAACAAAAAATCATGCACTTGGGTACATTTCTAGGTCATAATCATATAATACTATTCATATGATTCATAGGAAAGAAAACTAGTAATTTATTACTTCCTTTGGCCTTTTACTTTGCTTCTTGTCTTATTTCTAGTCTTCTACACCCTACTTCCTAGTCTGACCTTCACTTCTTTATCTTTTTTGGCTCTGGACACAAGCATCCAACCAAGATGCCAGCACCTAGGTGCCCTTGTCCCCTATGGTCTCCCTTAACCTCTTTGTATATTTTCCACCCCTTTGGGCCTCTTTTATATTTTGGGCATCTATTTTTCTTATGGGTCAGCCTTTTAGTGGTTAATTACAATATTCAAACAAGGGAATCATATAAATATAAATCTATGTGACCAAAATGAAGGACCAAGCTCTAAACATCTACTATCACCACCTAAGGTTTCATCTAAAGGCATTATAAGAGCATTAAAGGCATTCATCTAGCACTTTTAGACCCAAAATCACACACTTTGGGTAATTATCTAGTCCCGATTGCATATTACTATTCATATTACTCCTAAGTAAGAAAAGTACTAATCAACCCATGTCTTTGGCCATATTTGCTTTCTTTCTATTACTACTTTTGGTCTTACACCCTTTCTAGCTCAGTCTATCATTTCATACCTCATTATTTCTCATTATGGGCGCCGGCCCCCATCTAGGATTTCAGCGTCAAGTGCACCCATCCCCACCTGGCCACCCCTGACCTCTTTATACTTTAATCACATATTTTAGGTCCTTTCTAGTCATTTAAGCATCTTATATTTTTGGTAGTCAGACTTTTTGGGGTTAATTATGAAATCCACGTAGGGGAATCATATAAATATAAAGTTATGTAATAATAATGAGTAGCCAGACACTAAGCATTAGTTATCACCACATAAGGTTACATCAAAGGATATTCAATATCATCCAAGCATCCATTCAAGGGTAAGGGACTGCATTATTTTCATATATTTCATGGGAGGGGATTCTATTCTATTCCATTAACACATCTATTACATTTCTTTACATATATCTACTTGCTCATTATCCAAGTACGACACACACAAGAGCCACCTAGGGCATGATTCAACACACACACACATAGAACTACATTGGTCTAAAATGTAGTGCAATGCTCATGTGCTCATGTATAATTAAATATACTAGATGAATTAAAAATAACACCTAATAGTTCCAAATCAAAGCTAACTAAACAAAAACCATCAAGATAAGAGCTTATGGAGACTAAAATTCTTCAAATGCATGCAAATTTGAACAAAATCAAACTAACATACTAAGATAATCTCTACTCTTTAGATTGCTAAACTACAAATGAACCTAGATAGATCCATAGCAATCAAAGTTGATTGTTTGATCTCAAGGTTTGAGAATGGAATCTCATCAAGAATGGCTACAAGGCCATTTTGATTCTTCCCATATTACTCAAGCTTTGAGTGATTAGATGCAAGATGAAGATGTTAGCTCAATACTAATGGATAATGCTCAAGATAAAAATTCATGTCGTTTATGCTATATGCATGTAAGGTGTAAGAAGAAAGGTAGGAAGATGGGTTTCTTATATAGCTTGCTAGTTGGGAAAGGCTATGGATTTGGTAAATGTGGGATAAAGGGAAAAGTAACTTTAGTTTAGTTTACTAAAGCTAGGTGAGTTAGTATGTGGGTTAGTACTTTAGTTAGCACTTTATGGGAGTTGGGGTGCATATAATTAATCAAAGGTGATTAATTAATAGGCTAGGAGTAAGCCTTTTAAGGATTTTTAGAGGAATATTAGTATGATTTAGGGGATTTAATAGAGGAAAATGGATCAATAAATGGTAATTTATTGATTTAGGCTAGCGTTGTAATTAATTAATAATAATTAATTGACCCGGTATAAGTGGACATTAATTAACGAAAGGTCATTAATTGGCATCCTGAATGATAAGATGGTTAATTAATTAGAAGAACATAATTAATTAACAGTGATAGAAGAGAAATGGTGCATTATTAATGAAATGTCATTAATGTGTGGGAAAGGGATAAATACTACAATTTAGCTATTAAAATTTCTTGATCCAAATTCTAGGTGTCTATATTTTCCCCTCTTTGGGGTGGCGTAAGCAATGCCACTTTACAAATAGTAGAAAAAAATCTTGACAATCAAATTTTGAAGGGATAGAAGAAAAATTAGTAGAGTGAAGGATGCCCCCTTGAGTGTCGATGGGGTGATGAAAGAGGTCGTCGACGATCGAAAAGATGAAGGAAAATGGATAGAAGAATAAGGAGGGGAAAGATGCCCCAAGTTAGTTGGCATAATAGTGTGGATAGAAGAAAATGATATAGAAGAGAAAATGATGATGGAGGGATTGAACTAGCATTCATCCAGTTTTCACTCAAAACAACTTTATTTCATCATATTGCTTATGATCTACATCATCGGTCCTTATTAAAATATGTAAGCATACAACAAAAGTGTATAATGACATGAAAAGCCATAATATGAACAATTGTTCATTGCTAAAACACAAAATCCATGCAACATACAGAGTGCAATGCAATATGAGAAATTAAACAAGCTGACCTAATAGGGAAATAAGTACAAACACACATACTCAAACCAACAACATTCAAGATGGTTGCACAAATGTTTTGTTATCAAGCTATAGATCCCAAATGTTCATGATTAAAAAAAGGGTTAAAAGTGGTTTCCAAAGTAAGGATACATGTACGGGAGTAATGATGGAAGAAGGAGTCCAAAAATAAAGCATTCGTGTACCATGCAAAAGTATTTAGGTAACTCGTTCTGCGCAAAGATAGTATAGACAGAGCAAGCAAACAAACTTTGTTAATTGGGGTAGATCCAAATGATCCGTGAGTTGTTGTGAAAGAAACAAGTGAAAACATAAGCAAGATATGATTGGAATACCATGCACTTGACACAAGATTCAGATGTGTTCCATTATTTTACCAATTTTTACCAATTTTTGAATTTTAACAAATTTTTGGATTTTGGAAAAACAATTAATTTGTTTTTATTGTTTGAAAAAAAATTACAATTTTTTATTTTTGCCAATGTTTGCAAGTTTTTATGATTTTGAATTTTTTTAGAAGAATTTATAGGGTGGAATATTTCATGAAAGTAAGAGAAATGCTTCGGGGAGAAGAGCTAGTTGCCAAGTAACAAAAAGATGTCAAGACTGGATGAAAACGAACAAAAATGATTATTTACTAAAAATTAATATTGCGGAAGGTGGTAGAAGAAATTAGAATGATTGTGGCAGTCAAATCATGCCTCTCAACCATCGTGGCAAGTGAAAATGTTCTTCATATGGGTCAAAATGTTCATATATATATATATATATATACCCTACCAGGGGGATAAAATATCACGAGAAGTTCATTTATTACCAAACCCTTGCTGATTTTCCATTGATTTTTGCTCTGACCCTTGAGAGATATGACACAATTTGTGAACCATAGGAGGCATGCAGACACACTTTGGTAGTATGCGCAGTATCATGAAGAAGGTCCCCACATAAGTACACCTTATATTTTTAATTTAGTGGCATTTATTAGTATTTATTAACATTAGAAAAGGTTGCAAAAATGTATGCATGCACCTTGGGGTTTGCATTCACTTTGTTGGGGTTGTGTAGGTGTGGGGGTAGGTTTAGGGCATATGCACCAAAGCATGCATGTGTAAGTAGGAGCGCATGTGCACTAGGGGTGGGGTTAGGGCATGCACTAGCACGCATGTGCAATCAAGGGCACGTATGTACCAAGGTATAATCTTAGGCATAAGTGTGGACATGTAGGTGTTAGTATGAGAACATAGGTGTCCTCAAGTGAAAAAATGTGCCTAGGGGATGTAAGCATATGGGTGTGTGCACATATGCTTTAATAAGTGTGTGGGTGCAAAGAAGGGGTGCATGCGCTAGGGAATGCATACACCAGGAAGAGATCATATATGCTCGAAGAAGGTGTATGCACTAGGGGAGGTTGTTGGTGAACCTTAAAATAATTTTGGGGAATTTCTAGAGGAATATAGGGATGAGTAGGATAATGTTAGATAGAAGAAAATGAATCTAATGAGTTCCTTTTTGATCTTACAGATCAAGCTACCTATCTTGTAGACTCGAGAGCGACATGGCAGGTTGGCCACCTTTGAGGTGACCTTCTCTCAACATGAGAGGGTCTTTCTAGAGATTTCCTTGGATGTTATGGGGCTTTCGGACTTAGCGTGGATGCCATAGATCACCCTTGATCATAGCCTTCTCACAACCTTGGTTGAGAGGTGGCACAATGAGAGTCAGTGTTTCAGGTTTCCCACTAGAAAGATGACTGTGACTCTTGAGGTCATCTAGGGGATACTCAGAGTACCAATTTAGGGCCAATTGATAGAGTATGATGGGGACCTTGTTCAGATCATAAATTGTTTGATTGAGGTTTTTGTGTAGATGAGATACCATGAGAGGGGATGTCGGTAGCGATTCTTGCAACCATTCTTCGAGAGACCTAAGATTATCTCATGTTACGGTGTATCTCATGGATCTTGTAAGTGGCATCTTGTTTCCTAACAAGACTTGTGCTTCATTTCCACTGGGCCTGATTGGATTTATTCATGGCTTAATCTATGGGGAGAGGTATTTTTGGGGTCAGTGCTTGCTCACACATTTATATTGGGACCTACATCTTATCACTTACCATGGTCAGAAGACCATGGGATTGACAACCCTATTATAGATATGGGCATGGGACCACATTTCTATTGGTCTCCCTTCAGGATTATTACAAGGTCGGGCCCTAGATGAGCCCCCATTATTTGGTTGGGAACTTGTTGGAGATGATGTTCATGGTCACATAGGGGACACTTAATATATCATTGTGCTTTTAATGATATACGATTCTACGGATGACTACTTGGTACCCATATAGAGCATATCGGTGTTTGAGGATGCATTTAAGCTCAACATTGCATTACTTGTGAATTTTCTCATTGGTATCCATAGCTATATCACATAGTGGTATAAGATTGATTATGCTCATAAACAACTTTATATTATTTACGAGACATTCCTGTAAATAAGTTGTAGTATGAC
This sequence comes from Taxus wallichiana var. yunnanensis, assembly GCA_018340775.1. Classification (NCBI taxonomy): domain Eukaryota; kingdom Viridiplantae; phylum Streptophyta; class Pinopsida; order Cupressales; family Taxaceae; genus Taxus; species Taxus wallichiana. The sequence continues at coordinate 170,860,966 of CM031244.1, forward strand.
CACCACTCTTGGGAGACTTTTGATATTGGGTCATTGATTAGGACTCAACGAGCCTAAGATAGTTTTGAGTAGATGGTTCCACATCCTTAGATACAGTTAGGACATATTTTAGATCTAGGAGTGATGGAAGCCTATCTGGTATGGTATGCTATAGTACTACCTAGGTAGCTAACCATTTCACAGTCGTCTTTGGATGCAAGGAGGTACCAATGTAGAGGACTGATCCTATAGAAGGAGAGTGCGGTCAAGAGCACAATAGGGTGGAGACGATGATGGCTTCTATGGTGATGGGGGAGATAGTGGCGCAATGGCCAATGAGTGCAGGGGAAAGGAAAAGGACAAACATAGGTACCACCACATTCACGGGTGCCCTAGTTTGGTATACGAGGTTGGGATTCATGTGACATTACATCAAGATCCTCCTTAAGGACCATTATAGTAGGTTCCTCCGTAGGAACCATTACATCAGGATACTATCATTATTCCACCAAATAGTCTACTAGGAGGTAGAGGGGTGGGGGTGGAGGAGGTGGAGGAGATGGGGGTGACTTGGCATTTTTGAGGTACCAGGTCACAACGGTGCTACATTAGTCTACAACCTAGTTACAACAAGTCAAACTAGAGCTAGATCAACTTCAAACAAAGTGAGATCAGCTACGGGGAGAGTGAATGTAATTTGTTGTTGAGAAGACTCGAGCTTAGATAGATGTGGTGAGACTCACATCGAGCTCACCGTGCTCGAGACAGCGGCCACTGCATCATCTACCCTAGATGTTTTTTTGACTTAGCCACATCTAGTGGCAAGACAATATATTACATGTATTTGTATCATTACATTGTCCTAGAGGGACAGAAAGACATTCCATTCAGTTAATTGGTCATTAGTAGGTCGTAATTGATATCACGAGACCATTTCAGTCCATAAGATCAATATAGGGTCCTTTGGTATAGTAGGAAACTTCATGCCATCAGATGCCAGCTCCACATGGTCAACTACAAATGCCACCACCTAGTGGCAAACCTGTTATTCTACATATGGGAGAGATTCGTAGTTGACTCGCTTTTATTTATATATATGTGTAGATGTATCTTTTTGATGTATGCCTTGATATGAAGGAACAATTTTTTGACATGATGTATATGTATTGTTTTTGTTCATGCCTCGATATGAAGGCACATTTTTTATCGATGCTCATGATGGCATACCATGTATCCGATGAATTGTATAGAGATACATTGTATAAGTACATTAATATTTTGACATATATATACATGATGATGGAAATGATTATGGATTATGATGATGTTGGATTTTTATTATGATGTATCACATGTGTTTTATGTATGAGATAACATTACATGATATCAAATTTAATTTGATGAGATACTTGTGATTGTCCACATTCTTAATTTTTTATATTGGGGAGGAAGGACAAAAGGTGGTTCCTTTTGTGACATTGATGATATGGTAGGATGATAGTAGCTTAGCATACATGTTGGATGTTTATTTTCATGATGATGTAGCTTAGTTGTTATTGATGTTATATATGATATATGTGATGTTAGATGTGATGATATAGATGATGATGTGATAACAAACAATGTACAAGTAATAAACAAACACAAGAAAAAGTTAACAAATCTAACAAATATACACACTTAAACAAACTAAACAACATAACTATGTATAAATATAAATAAGCATGTAGAAACACACTGAATATAAACAAGAATGAATCTAATCAAGAAAAGAATAGACCAATCACAAGAATTATGTTAAGAAACACACTATACAAATTTACAAACAAGCAAGGAAAGCTACACAATAATGTACAAATAAACAAGCAAAGAAAGAAACAAACAAATAAATAATCAAGCAAAGTGGTACTATGTTGCTATGAGATAATTTTTCAATACGTTTTACTTTTTTGTTATTTTGGAGTTTTAGAAACAATGTTCTATTGTTTTTGTATTTTCTATGAGATGTTTTCTAATGTTTTGTATTTTTCTAACCATTTTGAGTGTTACTTTTTAAAAAAAAAAATTCCTAACCTATGTACGAAAAAAACAAAGAAGCGTGGATGCCCCAACATTAGATGGGAATGTACAAGGAAAAATGTCACACATATGTGCAAGAAAGTGAAGATGTGAAACTAGCTCCACCGTTAGACAAGAATATACAAGGATGAGTCTCTCACACACACACACACACACACACACACACAAGAGTAAATCAATCAAATCAAGGCCACGAAGGATAGGCTCAAAAGGAATCTCAGATTCAAGAAAAAATATCCCTAGATTAAAGCAAGTGTACCCCTTTAGATGCAATATTTCTTGTGAAAAATGAATCCTCCCAAGGTGTCGGAAATTAGTTTTCACCTCAGGACTTGTCCAAAGTTCCAAAATTGTGTGGTTTTCAGACTTGGACGACTGTTTTCTCTTTGATCTTTTTTCTTTATTTTTTTTATTTTGATTTTGATTTTTTTTATCTTTTATACATTTTTGGTTTTTTGATGATATTTTCCCCCATGATTAAGCATATAACTACTTGATATGTATGGTATTAATTTGTTCAAGGATCTCTTCTCCATTAGGATAAGCAAGCTTGTACGCTCCTAACCCATATTTCTCTATCACCATGTAAGGTCCTAACTAGTTTGGCTCAAATTTTCCTTTCTTTTCTCTTTCCTTAACAATGTTAAATTGGTTAGATTTGCGTACAAGATCCCCTACTTCGAATTGGTAAGGTATGATACGTTTATTATATCCCCTTTGCACTCAATTCTAATACACTATTTAAATGATTAAGTGCACACATGCATTTATCATCTAGCAGCTCCAATTCTACCAGTCTATCTACTTGGTAGTCTTCATCTTTATCCAGATAGTCTCTGAGATATATTCTTAGGGAAGGAAGCTCAATCTCCAATGGTATGATGGCCTTAGTTCCAAAGACTAGTGAGTAGGGCATAACACTAGTAGGGGTATAGATGGAGGTTCTATAAGCCCAGAGGGAGGGATGGATTTGTAAGTGCTAGTTACGGCCTATTTTGCTTACCATATTTTCCATAATATGAACAAGTGTTTTGTTAGTGGCCTCTTCTTTTCCATTACCTTGATGGTAATAGGGGTGGACCACTTTAAACAAATTTGGAAGCATTGGCTTGATGATTTGAATCTCTTGTTCTTGAAAGGCTTACCATTATCATTGACAATGGAAGAGGGGATGTCATAATGATAGATGAGGTGGTTCATGATGAATTTTGAAATTTATGCACCAGTAACATATGTAAGAGGCACAACCTCTACCCATTTAGTGAAATACTCGGTGGTGGTGATGATATGGGTATGGCCATCTGAGGAAGTAGGAGTGAGCTTCCCTATGAGATCTAGTCCCCATTTTGAAAATGGTCATGATGTTGTGATTGGTTGCAAGGATTGTGTTGGTGCATGAATTAAGTTTCCATACTTCTGACATAGTTCACACTTCTTGACATAGTTGCAACAATCTGATTCCATGGTAGGCCAATAGTAACCTACTCTTAACAATTTCTTAGTGAGCACCATTCTGCTTGTGTGTGCCCCATAGATACCTTCATGTACCTCTTTGATCACTTGGATTGACTCATCCAAATTAAGACAATGTAATAGATTCCCATCATAGCCATGATGATAGAGGGTTCCTCCTAGAGGGTATAACGAGCTATGCATCTGATAAATTTTCTTTTCTCAAGGTGGGAAATATACTGGGGGAAAGGTATAATATTATAAGTAATTGAATATGGTTTTGTATTAGGGGATAAATGACCAATAAATTCACATACCAGACATGATTCTAGCATGTCATATGCTAGCACTCGCAAATGTTCAACAAAGAAAGGAATTTTATTTTCTGAGGTGGAATGTGAAGAAAAGCTCCGATTGTGGCCATGTCGTCTACTGATTGATTTTGTTCCCTTACCGTTGTTTCAAAAGTAACACGTATAAAATATTATTTTATATTATTGACGATCTTATTGTATGGTATGATCATGTAATCCTTGACCTTATAGTCATCATTGACTTGTTTAATGATCAATTGTGAATCACCAATGAATCTTAATTATCTGATATTCCATTTGATAGCAAATTTCAACCTAGAAATGAGTGCTTCATACTTTGCTATGTTATTGGTACATGGGGAAACTCAACTGAAAAGTGTGTGGGATGAATTCTCCTATTGGAGTGATAAGTACCACATCGGATCCTAAACCATGGTAAGTGAATGATCCATCAAAGTGCATTTTCCATACGATGAGACTCTTCAATATACATCATGGAGGCATCTAGTAGATCCAGACACAATGGTCTCATTCTTGGTAGGGGAGATTCAGCTAGTTGATCATTTGGTATTTTTCCTTTAAGTTATTTTTGAATGAAAAATTCAATATCAAACTCACTTAGGAGGATGATCCAATTATCCATCTATCTAGTAAGTGTTGGTTTAGATAAAAGGTACTTCAAAGGATCAACTTTAGAGATAATCTTGGTCTTGTTATTCAAGTAGGTAATGGTGAAGTTTTTGGAAGGAAAAAACCACAACTAAGAAATATTTTTCAATTTGGGGATAATTTATCTCATAAGAAATTAAAGTGCGGCTAAGGTAATAGACTTCTCTTTTTTTGGCTTAGATCATATTGGGCTAGCAGTGCACCAATAACACATTAGGTGGCTAAAATGTATAATAACAAAGGCTTTCCGGGGTAGGCAAAGCATGAGGATAGGAGGACTAGCTAGATATTGCTTAAGTAACTCAAAGGCCTATTGGCATTCTGGGCCCCAATGGAATGTAACATATTTCTTAAGTAGGTGGGTGAAAGGATGACACTTATCCACAAGCTGAGAAATGAAGTGGCAGATTTCTTGAATTTTTCTTTATAAGATGCATAAGCTGTTCAAGGTTCTTAGGTGGAGGCATCTTAGTAATAGCGACAACCTTAGCAAGATCTACCTCAATCCCTCTTCTTGAGATAATGAATCCCAATAATTATCTGATTGTACTTCAAACAAAAACTTCTCTAGATTCATTCTAAATTTTTAGTCTCGGAAGCGTTGAAAGATACATTCTTCTCTCTGGTCTTGGATTTTCCTAGGATATTGTCAACATAGTCTTCCATGATGTCATTCATCATGTCATGGAAGATTACTGTCATTTCTCTTTGATACGTTTCCCTGACATTCTTGAGACCGAAAGGCATCACTTGATAGCAAAAATTCCCCCAAGGGGTGGTAAAGGAAGTTTTATGTTGATCCTCCTCTGCAATCTTGATTTGGTTATAACTAGAAAATCCATCCATGAGGGACAACATTTTGTAACCTACAGTTGAATTGACAATCATGTCGATGTTGGGTAGAGGAAAATCATCTTTAGGACATGCCTTATTGATGTCTCTGAAATCAGTGCATACTCTGATACCAACTAGTTTCTTCTATACCAACACTATGTTGGATATCCATTCTGAATAATTGATAGGTCTGATAAAACATATTTCTAATAACCTCTCTAGTTCTTCTTTGACTAGAAGTGCAACACATGGGTACATATTCTTTAGCTTCTTTTTTATATGTTTGATATCGAATGAACAAAAAGGTTGTGCACAAATAAGGTTGGGTTCAAACATAGCATTTCTACATAATACCACATAAATATGTCTACAAATTATCATAGTAGCATGAAAAACATTTTCTACTCTGTCTTTGAGAGTGCAACTCCTAGCTTTATCATTCTTGTGTTATCTTCTAACCCAATATTGACATCTATGGTCTCTTCTACCAACATTTTGGATGCATCCTCCATGCACGTGGGATCAAGAGGGAGATTAAGGTCTTCTTCCAAGGGTGTCTCAATGATATTTTCACCTTGGGTGTGGTCACTTTTTATGTCCTTTAATTTTTCCATTTTTTTTTCCACAAGCACCTCAAAGAGGTTTTCACTATGCATTTTGGACTTTCATTTTTCCGAGGATTTTTAGAAGTAATTTTCCTTCGATTTTTTATGTTTTTCTGACCACACATTTCAGCCTCCTCTCAAAATACCTACACGCATCTAAATTGATGTAAAAACCCTTTTTGTGATCGTCGATCGGAATAGTATCACGAATACCCATGAAATCTATGATTGCCTCATTATTTTCAAAGAGATAAATTGGTGCATGAAGTTGTTGGTCCCAATCAATGAGAGTGGGATATACAAGGTTTAGTTGGGAATAAAATTTGGAATTGGAGTGGTATTTGGATTGGGAAAGGGTAAAGACATTAGAATCTAGGAAAATTTTTGTGGAAGAAAGATCCTTTCATACGATAAAAAAATAATCTATATCATTATCCAAATGAGATGAGATATCATCACATTATTAAGAGGTACCATCTATTTCTAATGGTGGAGCACCATGAGGCCTAATGCTAAGACCATGTTTATTTGATTTCTAATGGGGAATGGGACAGGCTCCAATCTGCCTTGTTCATTCGCACCAAATCCTTGTCTATGATAGCCCATGGCATACATCATCCTATGAGCTTTGGTATATTCAATAGGTTCATAACATGAGGGTTTTATACCTTCAAGAATCTATTTTGTAGGTGAATCCATCATTTTCTCATTTGATAAGAGGCCACGTAGAACAAATTTACGAAAAGGACTATCATAGCTATCCGAGAACTCTTGAATTGGAAACCTAGCATACCACACGTTTTGGGTGATAGTGAAAGGTCAGATACCAAAAGGGAATGTTAGAGGTCATATTATTTAATTGGACACTTATACATGACCTTTTCTCCCATGCAGGAAAAGAAGAAACAAATGTCGAAGGCCCTCTATCATTAGCACTCAAAGTTTTTTGGATCAATGTGAGATTTTCGAGCTTCGGTATTTAATGGTACGATAATGTCAACGAGAAGGAAATACATATGCCACACGAGGAAAACTATGAAAATATCTTCAATGCACAAACATCTTTAGATCTCCTAATATGGTGGTCATCTGTCCTCTATGATACAATTTAATACATCGAGGAAAGTGGATGGTACAACTTGCATGACATGGATCCATGGGCGGCCTAGGAGCATGTTATAGGGAAGATCCAAGTCAAAGACATGGAAATTTTGTCATGATATGTCAACCCTACTTCCATAGGAAATACTATTATCCCAGTTGGTTCTTTTTCTGCATTATCATAGGTTGTAATTGTGATGATATGAGAATCTAAGTCTACCTCTATTCATCCCAATTGTTTGACTAGATTCAAGGAATAGATATTTAAACCTGTCTTGATCTTTCTATGATTCCAAAAGAACTATTTTGATCTTTCTACAAGTAAAAAATACATTTATCTACAACGTAAATTTATGCGTGTGATTATTAAGTGGAATTTCAATTTGGTCAAAGGAAATACATTCATTATGAGCAAGGTTCGCGACCACCACTTGGAGGTGCGAAGGATCAATATTTGTTGACACTCCTAACCCCTAAAGTGTTTTGTAAAGAATGTATTTATGAATGTTTGATATCTTGAGAAGATCCAAGATTGAAATATTAGTTGTGGTCTTCTCGAGTTGATCTAACAGATCATATTGACCTTCCTGAGGGGTAGGTAAAGGAGGTTCTGGAATCACTAGATGAGCGCATCATGTTTCCATGGTGCAATCATTGCCAATAATTATAATGGTGTTTACATGCTCATCAGATGAATGAACATAGCCTATGAGTGAATTGAATGGATTATCAGCTTGAGTATACACGTAGTTTGTAGCTTTGTAGTCATTAGAAGATTGACCTTGATCCGGATTTTTGGTCCTCATCTATTGTTTTTAAGGAAGGGTTGTTTAAAGATTCCCATTTTTCATTAGGTCCTTGTCTTGATTCAGGTGAGTCTACTTCAATCTTCCCATCGTCAATGAGGTCTTGGATGAAGTGTCTCAGTTTTAAACATCTATTTGTTTTGTGTCCCTTAATGTGATGAAAATCACAATAGTCATGATCTTTATACCATCTTGGTCTTGGTGTGTCATCTACATAAGGCACCGTGGTCAAATACTAAACCATGTTCACTACATCTAATTGTCTTAGAATTGTGGACAATGAGTCTGTAAGGGGAGTGAAAACTCATCATTTGATTGGGTTCTGATTAGGTCATTTGGTAAGTTTTAGAAGAGGACCACTTTGAACTATCTAGACTCATTTAGAGTTGGTGATGCCGTCTCCTATGATGTTTTTGTTTTTTTAATAATTTAGGCTTGTCCGTAGGTTTTGATTCATGTCTGTCTTTTGAAAATGGTTTTAGTGTTCCCTTTTCTATCAAAGCCTTCTCAATTTGGCTTCCTTTTTGATAACTTCTTCAAAGTTAGTGACACAATGCATCTATAGGTGAAAAGAAATGTCTAGATTTAAGTTTGGTATGAAAATATTGACAAATTGTTCTTTGTGACTAAACAAAGCAAGCGGCTAGCTAACCCTCACCATCATTGTAAGAAATTGGAAAAGGTCTCATTTGGTCATTGTTTGGCACTACAAAAACCATCATAGTTATGTCATTTTCCATATTAAATGAGAAATGATGTACAAATTTCTCTACTAATGCAGGCCATGTGACGATCATCCCCTTTGGTATATGAAGGAACCATTCTAACACTTGTCCTCCTAAACTATGAGGGAAAAAATGTATAAGGTAATTTTCACTAAAGGATACTTCTTGGCAAGCCATGTAAAATTATTTGATGTGATCACAAGGATCACCTTTTCCTTTGTATTTATCAAATTTTGGACAATCAAAGTTTTTTTGGAATGGTATACGTAGCATGTCTCTTTCAAAAGGGTAAGGGCATAACTCTTCATATTGATACTTCTTACTATGTCCCACATTGCTTTCTTGAAGGGTCATGAGCATAATTTTCATTGATTATAACTCTTATGTGAAGAGTTGCTCTTTTATAGGGGAAGATGGTATGTGCACTCAACTACTCTTCAATGCTTCACCTTCTTGACATTTGGTACAAAGTTCACTAGTTTTTCTCTTAGGTTTTTCTTGACGTGTTCCCTTGTCTATGTCCCTATTTACATAGGAAGTTAAGTTTGCTAATTATTGACTAAGGTATTTTATTTGACATTGTATAGTGACTTATTCATTTTTAGGGTCTTCTTGTTTGTCATTAAGAGGAGGAGGTAACTCTTTATGTTCATGTTCTATCCTAACTTTGCGAGGGACTCTAAGGGGTGGCAATCGAGAACTATCCTCATTGTTATCATTTTGGACACCCAAAGTAGAAGTGTGTCCTCCCTCAAAGATGTCATCCATGTTAATGAGGGGAGGTCTTTGTGGTTCTTCCTCTTCCTCATTGACATTGTAAATAGGTGTTTCTCATTCTTGTGGCATTTTTACACCTAACTCTAAGACTCGTGTAAGCACTTTATCTCTATTAAGATATAGGAGGTCATCAAAGCGAGTGATATCAAAGTTTTGTTATCTTGAGGTGAATCATTCTCATCTCCACTATGATCAATCAATTCATCCATTTATTTTTCCATGGAGAAGAGGGGACCTAAATTGTGACCTATAAAAGGATTTGTCTCCTACTTCTTGGATGCCATTCTCATGATAGGTGGCATTGAGAGGTTTTGTTTACTAAAGTTTTTGTCTAATATGATCAAGGATTCAATCAAACCTAAGTAAGTCTTGTGTCAATTTTTCAATGTTTCAAAGTATGTCCACAATGGTTTAATGAATCAAGGAATCAATGGATTTTCCTAGAAAACAATTTTTCATAATATATAATCACAAGGAACAATCACATAAGTTTTGGTAAATCAATCAATAAAAAAATTACTACCTATGTGTTTCAATGATAGTTTGACATAAAATGATCAACACAATGTCAATACTTATGTCAAGTTTAAGATAAACAAGGGCTTGATGTGATTTCTGATCAAATTATACTATAGCGATTTTAGATTCAAGCAAGACCTAAATCTCAAAAATTGGAGGTTATGAATGTGAGCAACACAACAATACGGCTAAGAGACGTTAACCAAGATTTGTGAAAAATTAAGGTATTAATATTTAAATAATATTGGCAAAAACTTTGTAAATGGAAAATAATAGATTTGGCTAGACACAACAACAATGAGATCAATTCTATTAACAACAAATTAAGTGGAGTTGTTAAAAAAGAGTTTAGAGGATGATAACTTATCTTTGGTCTAGGGAGGAAAGTTGAATCTTCTCGGTTAAAAGTGCCTATAATTTTTTTTATTAGAGGAAGATGATCCTGAAATATTTAAATGGGAAAGAGTGTGGCTTAAAGAACTTACTCCTAAAGTTGACATGTTCTGGTGGTTGGTCCTCCATGATAAAATCCTTCGTGGGAAATCTTAATAAGAGGAATTTTCATATGGTGAATATGTGTGTTCTTTGTGAAAAAGATACTGAAGACTCTTTACACCTATTCCTCCATTGCCCCTTTTTGGAAATGGTTAGAAACACCCTTCTTAATCTATTTGAGATTAAGTGGATTTTCCCATGCTCCATTAAGAAACTTTGGTCCCAATGGTTCAATCCTTTCAAGAGTCAAGGACTCAAACATCTTTGGACCCTTACTATTATGCACCTGGCATGGGAAATTTGGAAAGAGAGAAATAGGAGAATTTTTAAAGGGAAGAAGGAATTGGAAAAGAGAGTTGGGGATCGTTGTTTTAACGCTATCAATGCAAAATTTTCTACTATAGCCCCACATAAGAAAAAAATTCTCTAGAATGAGAGAAATTTATCTAAGAATTGGGGTTTAAGTCCCAATCAAATAAACCTTCCAATACATAATCCTAGGCTTCAAGGTTGGGTGAAACCTAAAAATATTGGATAAAGTTAAATTTTCATGGTGCATCCAAAGGAAACCCTAGAAAAGCTGGTTGTGGAGGGGTATTCCATGATTATCAAGGAAAATTCATTCTTGGGTATCATTGTAACCTTGGAATTCAATCGAATCATGTTCTTTGAAGTGGTTTCTACCTATTGGGGTGTCTCTATATCTTGTCAACACATTTTTTTTAGATTGGAAGTCAAAGATGATTCTCTCAAAATTATTAACAACATTACTGGAAAAGGTACTACTTCTACTTCTATTCAAAACTCTATAACTAGCATCAAAGGAATGTCTAACTTGTTTGAAGAAATCACTTTTAAACATGTCTATAGAGAGGCAAATTGTATTGCAGATTATTTTTCCAATAAGGAGGTTATATGTCATGGTATGACATTAATCACTAATGAGGAAGCTATAGATACTAAGGTGCGAGCACACCTCCAAAAAGAACAACATGGACACATCACCACCGAGATAATTATTACAGGTCATGGTATAACAGGCTTTGATGAATAAGAGCTGTAAGACATGTGTGATTATAAGTTGGGGTTATGCAAAGCTTTGGGACTGGGTTCGCTCATGCTACCTCAGTGTCATTATTTCCTCCTTTGCTTGTAATTTCAACATTGCTGGGATTTCTCATAACAATATGGTTAACCTAAATTTTGGAGTTTCTACAAATTTTTTCTCATATAATCAGATGGGGGTGATCTTGTGCAAACTTATTAATATGACCTAGAAAGAGTTAAGCTTGAGGCCATGGAAGTTTTTGAGAGAATGGGTTTTTCTCCTTTTCTCAAAAATTTTGAGGGTCATTACAAAAATATGAGTAAGGATTTTTCCAGAGCCTAGAAGTCGACCAAAAAAGGTGGAGTTTTGGAACTAAAAGGAGTGCACATTGAGATTACTGTTGAGACTATTAATAAGGTCATGGGATTACCGGCTGAAGGGAGGGAGGTGTACAAGCCAAAAAAGGAGGTTATAGATGAATTGAAGCTATTCTTGTAAGGTAATGAAAAACTTACCACTCATTTTGTTGGTTTTTTACACTCGTCCTTACCATGCCCTTTTGATGAAGTGGCCTTAACCCTTATTCAGTTTCTTACCCTTGAAGGCCATCAAAAGTGCATCTATGCTTACCATTTTCCTATGCTTAATTATCTTAGACATGGCCATAGTTTTAGTTTTCCATATTTTCTATTCCGCTCTCTATGTGCATTAATTGCCCAATTTAAAAATAACAGAGTTGATGTCCCACTTCACCAAGGTTTTATTCTAGCCCTGGTCAAAAGAGAAGCTCTCAACATTGATAAAATTGGTACTCTTACTAAGGCTCTTGAGGATTATGCTGAGGAAGAGGACTCAGACTTGGAGGAGGAGGAATCTAGTGAAGAATCGGAGTCTCAAGAAGGTGATTCTTCAGGGGATGAAAAGGATGTGGTGGAAATAGATGCACCTTAGAATCTTAGTGAGCTTAAGTCAAAGGGTTTTCAAAATTTATCTACTAATACTAATGGGGAGTCGAGTATGCAAGGGAATCAGGTTCTTGTGAATGCCCAGTTGGAGCAGTAGATTGAAGCATTGGGTCAAATGGGACCCAAGAGGCATTGGGTCAAATGGGACCCAAGAAGGAGATAATCATCTAGCCAAGATGGCGATGGATATTGAAGAACTAAAAGGAGACATGAGGCTAATGAATATTTATTTTCAGTTTCTCTTTAATGACTGACATACTATGAAAATGCAGGTTGAAGATGTGGCCAAAATCACTAGTGGGGGCAGTCTTGAAATTATGAAAGCTAACTGCAACAACCTCTCTAATGAGGTGGATCACATTAGAGCCATATTACACAGTTATATGGAATGGAGTGTTGTTACTGTGAAATCCACTCTGCAACATCTTCAAACCCTTGGTCAATTGGCTAATGCTTACAAGAAAGTGGATGAGTACGGAAATATGAAGAAAAGGAAAGGGGAATCTATTGAATGTGACATGGATTCATTAGGTACCAACACCGAGTCTCTATCAAAGGAATGGTAAAAAGTTATAGATGGTCTAGACAAAGGTAAAAAGTAACGTTTTTCTAGGTGGTTGTTTGTTTAATTTTATGTTATTTAAATTTGATGTTAGTAAGACTTTGGTTCAATAGGTGTTATTATTACTCTTTTACTATGTTTGAACTATATTATACACTCATAGAGGAGCTCGGATGAGATAGTCATTCTATATGTATCTTTTTGTATGCTTTGTAATGTATTATCTGCTCACGTTAGAGCTCTTATATTTAAGAGGTAGGGTCCCCTCAAACCCAAAAAAAAAATTGACATAGCGTGAACAAAGTAACGACAAAAACCTTTCAAGGTTGAGGTAATGTTTGAAAACAAACAAGGCCAAAGTATACCAAGGAATTGTTAAGATGCAAGTAGCATAACGTTACAATCTAGACACTTAGGTCAATTTTATGAGAAACAAGACGTAAGTATTTATATTTTTTCAATATGATACAAGCAACATAACACTTCAAAGGAAAATAAATGAAGAATCAAGCCTAACTATGATGAAAATATTGACTTGGGTATCAAGATCAAATGGCTATCAAGATATGAAGACATACTAACACACTTTCAACATTTACCATCTAGTCTCAAGAAAGGATGAATGTAAATGGGTGAAAAGTGGTGGACACAATCGATTAATAACACACATATGTTGCTCCTCTTTTGATCCAAAATATCAACAAGAGAGAAAAGGAGTAGATCAAGTGGGGTTGAAAAATACTTGGCCTCACTTCAACAAAGTTTTGCCTCACCTTAGGGTGAGTGAAAAACTAAGACAAAGTAATGCTTCACAAATTTCATGATGAATGACACTTAGTTCAAACTTTTATGGACTCTCCCCTTATTCGAAAATAAGGTTTTGACTCTAAAAAAGTTATTACTTTGCAAAAGCTCTATGAAACATGATTGGTTTTGAGATGGTCAAGTTGGCTCCAAGACAAAATGGCTTCCTATTTGTTTCTCTCAACTAGGTGTCATAAATTATCCCTACGAGCGTGGTTTTCTAAGGAAGTCACACTAACTAAACCTTGGAGTATCCCAATTTTACTTTACCCCCTTCGATAAAATGATCAATAAATACATTTAGTTGTATTTTCAATGGGGTCGTGTTACATATAATTTTGAATCTAAATCTCACAAGTGTATACTAGACAAGTAGGTAAGCGAAGCACTTCCTATTTCATCTAAAATATTCCCTCTTGCATGGACTACTTTGGGGTTCTTAGGAGAATCCCTCTTGTTATCTTAAGGCTTATGCCAAAGGTAGTTTCTCCTAGTTCAAATTGGACGAGTTGTAGCTCTTAACTAAAACCTGCATATACAATGTTTTGAATGTGGTGTATTTTCTTATCTTTAAACTTAATGTGGTTTTTGTTTACACCATTTGGCAACCTGTATCAAACGGTATTAATAGTTTTGTTTAGATCTTGATTCTTTGAAAAATATATTTAGGTCCTATATGCAAAGTTTAGTAGTTTTCCAAATGATAAAAACATCATAAAAAGAGGATAAACCATTGTTTCTAATTCTCAAGATCATCCTGATACGCAAGAGAAATGCATACAAAATGAGAAATCCAACTAGTTAGCAAATAATGGAAAATATTAACTCAAATGCACAAATCATTCATTTTAGCCAAATTGAAGTTTGTTCCCTTAACAAAAAAATTTAATGAAATGTCTTTGAAATCATGAAAAAGGTGTAGAATAGTTTTGATTCCCAATATCACCTAGAAGGTGTGAGGGAAGAGCATATGTGATCCTAGCCTCATTAAAAATGCAACATTCATTAACTTAACTAAGAAAATTAACATAAAGCATGATCAAATATACCCTGCAAATTAGTAGTTAGCCTCAAGAAGGCCCTCTAAGGTGTTATAAAATCAAGTAAATAAAATTTTGAAATTTTTAAACATGGTTCAAATCTATACTACAATGCATGTGCACCCCTTAGAGCATATGTGTTCCCCTAGAGTGTATGCATGCCTCAAACAACAAGTGCGTGGCTCTGTCCACAAACATAGTGAACCCAACATATGCACATACTTTCAAGTGTATGTGCGATTCTAGCAACAAGTGCATGTGTCTGTCAAACAGAGTAAAACAAAGGTATAACAAGTGTATATAAAACTAGATAAGTACCTACATGCCCCTTACAACATATGTGTGGACTAGTAAAATGCAACACATGGTGAAAACATACTATGACAAGTGAGAAGACAGAGAAGCATATGCATGAGTATGAATAAATCTGACATAGATAACAAAGCAAATGTGTGACCTTGAGGGTGTATGTGTGTCCTTCACAACACATGTGCCTTATTTACAACATATACACACCCCCCAAATACTGCGCTTGTACAGACGGAAATGATGTCATAATACATAAATATGACCTCAACAATCTCAAAAAGGTTAAAACTTTGATCCCTTAGCCCAAATTTAGCAACAACCCATCTAAATTAAACCCCTAAGCAAGAATCAACACATGTAAAGTGAGAAAAACATCTTAAGGGATTCAACTTATTTCATAATGTGCATAATCAAGGGTTAGCAAAAATGAGATAAACATATCAAAGCTTGAATCAACTTCTACGGACCATGGAATAAGGTCCCACTAGGCGTGCCATATGTGCTCATGTCTAATTAACTATACTAGATGAATTGAAAGTAACCTTTGAATAGTTCCAAAGCAAAGCTAACTACACAATCCATCAAGAAAAGAGCTTATGGAGACTAAACTTCTTCAATATGTATGCAACTTTGAAAAAAATAAAACTAATATACTAATATAATCTCTACTCTTTAGATTGCTAAACTACAAATGAACCTAGATAGATCCATAGTAATCAAGTTTGATTTTTGATCTCAAGGTTTGAGAATGGAATCTCATCAAGAACAACTACAAGGCCATTTTGATTCTTCCCATATTACTCAAGCTTTGAGTGATTAGCTATGTGTGCAAGAATTAGTTAGCCATGTTAGTGAAATTGAAACTAACACCTAGTAACTTCAAAACAATGCTAAAATAACATCTATGCACCATCATGCTAAGTGATAAACAAGTAATAAACATCAACACTATTTATTCAAACTTTGAAAAAAAAACTTCAAGATAAACATGTTAACATTTATTAATCTACTCTTTAGAAATCTAAATCAATGGAATGGACCTATGTAGATCCTTTAGCTATCAAAGGGTTGATATTTGTTTCTTGATCCAAGAGGCTTGAGCATGGAGGTTCATCAAGTCATGGCAATAATGCCTTTCTTGATTAACTCTATTGATCTTCTTAAAATAGCTCGGATGATTGAATGCAAAGGGATGATGTTTAGCTCCACTCTAATGGAGAATTATCTAAGATGATAAAATGGCTATAGCTTAGGATCTATGCTCATTTAGGTGTGTAGGTGTAAATAGAAAGGTAGGAGGAGGGATCCTTATATAGCCCAATGGATAAAAGAATCTCTACATCCCTTTACATGTGGGATAATAGAGAGGTTGAGTTAGTTGTGGATAAGGAAGGTTTAGAAGAGGTTGAGTTTTCTTTAGGAGAGTTTAATTTGTCCTCTAGTGACTCATGGGGATTGAGGGGGTTTATTAATTAACCAAAGTGATTAATTAATAGGTGTGCAAGCTTATAGAAGATTTTTAGAGGAATAGTTAGTATGATTTATGTTATGAGAGGATTTTAATCAAATAAATGATGATTTATTGATTAAATAAAAGAGAGAATTAATTAATTAATTAATTAATCTAGATAGAAAGGGAGCTGATTAACGAAGGTTAATTGGTGTCATTGTTGGATAGAAGAGTTAATTAACTAACGTAATGTAATTAATTAATGACGATAGAAGAGAAAATGTGTGATATTGACGATATGTCATCAATTTGTGAGAAATAGTATAAATCATGTAATTTAAGTATTTAAATTGCTCAGAGCTAAATTATAGGTATCTACATTTTCCCCTCTTTGGGGTGGTGTAAGTGATGCCACTTCAAAGATAGTAGATAGATAAAATTTTGAAGGGGTAGAAGAAAAATTAGTAGAAGTGAGAGATTCCCCCTCAAGTGTCGATGGGGTGATGAAATAAGGTGATCGACGATCAAAAATGTGAGAGAAATGGATAGAAGAATGGGTAGGGGTAGGATGCCCCAGGTGAATAAGAAGAATAGTGTTGATAGGAGAATGATGTAGAAGATGAATGAAGACAGAAATAAAAGATAAATCTTTCATCTAGTGTATTGAAACAACTTTAGTGTCATCATATTGCCAAAGATCTATGTCATCATTCCTTATTAAAAATATATACATACGACAAAAGTGTAGAACGACATGAAAAGCCATAATACAAAAAATTGTCCATTGCTGAAAATACCAACTCCATGCAAACATAAAAATGTAATGCAATACGAGAAAGTAAAATATGCCTAACTCCTTGCAACATACATAATGCAATGCAATACGAGAAAGTAAACAAGCTAACCTAACAGAGAAACATAATGCAATGTTTTTGTTATCAAGATTTGATTCCAACCTGTGTGAATTAACGAAAAGGGTTAAAAGATGGTGCCCCAAGAAAGGATACATGCAAGGGGAATAATGGAGGAAACTTGGGTCCTATAAAAAGTAATCGTGCACTATGAAATAATACCAAGCAACTCATTGTTCCCAGAGTATAGACATAGTAAGTAAACCAACTTTGTTGATGGAGGTAGATCAAGATGATTCGTGAGTCGCACACAAGAATAGGTGAGAACCAAAGAGTGATGTTTTTTAGGATGATTTTTATTATTTTTTATTTTTTAGAAACATATTTGAATGTTTTTTATTTTGAAAGTTTTCGAAACTATGTACAAGAAGACAAAGAAGCGTGGATTCCCAGCAATAGATGAGATGTACAAGGGTAGAATGCCATGTGTATGCACAAGAAAGTGAAGATGTGAAAATGCCCTAGTGATTAGGTGGGAGTATTCAAAGGAAAACTATTCACACACTGAAGGGGGATCAAGGCCAATATAAAATAGGTTCAATCATGAGGGAGCAAGGATGCCCCCAAAGTGTAAGCTGGCTAATAAACACATGAGAGAAAAGAAAAAAATTGTCTTATTAAAAGGGGACGAAAGTGCCTACAAATATGGAATAGAGGAAATTTGATACACATGGATGTTCTGAATGATTTTTAGAAAATAAAGGATGTTATGAAAATATTTAGAAGGTGGTCGAT
Source organism: Taxus wallichiana var. yunnanensis (assembly GCA_018340775.1). Lineage (NCBI taxonomy): Eukaryota > Viridiplantae > Streptophyta > Pinopsida > Cupressales > Taxaceae > Taxus > Taxus wallichiana. Next base: position 170,879,145 of record CM031244.1, read on the forward strand.
GAAAAAGTGATTAGCCTAAGGCAAAAATCATGAGACAAGACATGTGCTAAAGCAAGATTTTGAACAAGGTCCAAAAAGTAACACTTGATAACATACTAATCTTGTTTACTCATCGATATCCTGTGTGTGCACGTGGAAATGAATTACCTCTTGAAGGAAATATTTGATAGACAAGTAAGTGAAGAAACTATCCAATGTGTAGGAATGATTTAGTTTGAAAGGTGATTTGTGAATGGATTATGGAAGGACAATCATTCATTGCTCCACTACCAGCTAGGCATCCATAGCCTCGATGGAGATGAATTTGATTATAATCACAACATTTCTCTACTGCCAGTCATGCATCCATAGCCTCGGTAGAGATTATTGGAAATACCCCAAGAGAGAGTTATATATCAATTTTCCTTTTCTTTTTAATTGATTGATTTTGATTCACTTTCTTTACGAAAAATTATTTCAGCTCTCTTGTTTTATAAGGGTTAAGAACCATTGATTGCTTGATGAAATGATATGAAAGTGATTTTGATGATGACATTGACTAGTGTCAAAAAATATATCCAAAATTTCTTCGCAACAATTTTATTAAATGTGAATTGTGATAAGATATCTAAGAGGTCAGTTGTTCTTTAATTTACCAAAGGTGATAAAAGACCAGGTCAAATAGATACCATTGATAAAAATGTCACAAAATGCATGTGAATAAGATAATCATAATAACATCGAAGGGATGAAAATGGTGGATGACTTGGAAAGGAATATCAAATAAAGGGAAGAAAGAACATCCATCTGTATGCAATACCTGATTGCAATGTTTGATCTTTGTACCTTTGATTTTGATTTTGTAATGTTTTCTCATTTTTGTATTTTTGAACTGTTTTATGATTTTTTTAATTTTTTGATGGTTATCGGAATGAAACATGTCACTTTGTGTGATAGGATCCAACAATGATGTTCATGATTTCTTTGATAAGAGAGACTAAGTGTGTTTGCTTATCAAGTGTAATATTATCCCTAATCTTGATGATCATGGTGAGATCACACTCAACAAATGATTGTGATTTGTTTTGAAACATGGGTTTTGTATGTGGGAGCTTGATTTCCCTATCCATAGGTTTACGTAATTTTTCCATACTTGATGGGTACGTTGGTTTGCATTATGGAATTGTGTTTGATTTTGAATTTTATAATCATTTGAGTTGTTGGAAGCTTTATAGCTCTTTAGTGTTTTGGTCTTAGCTTGGTAAAAAAATTGTCGAGGTTTCTTATAAGCTAATTCTTGACTTGTTTGATCCCAAGAAGTGGGAGAAGAATGTGGATGTTTAGAATTGATGTGAGAAATGATGGTGGGCTTGCCACAATATTTGGTAGAAGAATAATGTGATGGATGAAAAGGATATGGTATAAGGATTGAAAAAGATGGGCTACTAGGAGGTGAGACACGAGATAGAAGATAAGGGATACTAAGATGTTGCCTTATAATAGAAGGAGAAGGGATGTTAGGGCGTGACCCATAGCTAGAAGATAATGGGCTACTAGTATGTGGCCCAAGAATAGAAGATGATGGAATACCCAGGGATGACCCATACATGGAAGATAAGGGGCTAGTTGGACGTGCCCCAAGAATAAAAGTTAGTGGACTACTCAAAAATGTCCTAGAAATAACATAGGGAGGGCTACTAGATGGTGACCCACACCTAGATGAAGATGAAGGGCTACTTGGCATTGAACCCATAAGAGATTGTGATTGAGGAATTGTGATAGACAAAGAGTGATTGGTTGATGACAAGATAGGCCATGGATCAATGCAAGACCTAGGAGTTTCATCACATAATAAAGAATGTGAATATGGAATAATAAGAGGAGGATCAAGTTGCATAATCTGGGGCTCTTCCTCTATTTCATGATAAAAGGAATGATATTTTTCCTCACAATACATAGACATAGTGAAGTCTAAAGAGAATCCTTTCTTATAATTTGGTAGATGGATATATTCATGTGCCCTTATAAAGGCCATGATCACTCCTTCGTTGTGAAAGAAATAAATTGGTATGGGTTGTCGATCAACCACAAGGGTTTGATTGGACAAAAAAGTGCCAACTAGTGTGAAATATTGATAAGATGTTTGACAATGATTTATAGAAGAAGGTGACATGGGGGATGAAGTATACATGGAGCTAGATGTCTTGGGAGTAGAAGAAGGTGGTGTGGACCTACCTATATGATGGTATATCATCTGTAAACTAGTAGGATTAAGTCCAAAGTCCAAAGATTGCAATGTAAGAGTCGATTCAAATGTTTGACTAGAAGGACTTTGAGTCACACACATCTTCATAGAAGGAAGACTTCATGGGGGTGATTGATGAAGAAGGTCCTATGAATAAGGGGAGGACCATGATTCAAGAATCACATTGGATGAATAATAATAAGGGTCCTGTGAAGAAAGAGAGTACCATAGTTCAAGAATTGTATTAGATGTTTTATTGGAGGTATTTTAAGTCACACATATCTTTAAAGGAAGAATATGTCATTGAGGTGACTAATAAAAGGGGTCCTACGAAGAAAGGGAGGACCGCAACATAGAGTCATATTAAATAGATGATGAATAGGATCCCATGAAGAAAGGGGGTCTCAAGAATCATAGTATAAGTATGATAAAGGAGATCCTACAAAGAAGGAGGACTGTGACTTAGGATTCGAATTAGATGAATCTAAATAGTAGTTTGGATTTGAATCATCAAAAGAATTGGAGGAAATATTTGGATTGGAATCCTCAGAAGAAGAGGAAATTTTTGGATTGGAATCATAGGAAGAGTGGGTGGAACCTGATTAATAATTTTGATCAAAAGTTTCCAAACCATACCACCGACTATGGTGAAGGTGGGGAATGGGTTGCTGAGTGGTTTCTCTATCGCAAAGAACCAAACATGGTTTAGTCATGATGGGAATCTTTTGATGTGAACACTTAAATTTTGATTCTTTATGGTTGTACGTATAAGGAACCCTATGATTAATAAGTCATTGTTGGCGTGTGTTGGGTTCAAAGGACTAGAACTAGATTGTATGATCTAACTTCTTCAAAGTGAATAAGGTTTCATGTTGATTTGAGTAGAATAACGACAACCAACTAGACATTTTGTAAAGATGGGGATGCTTGTATGATTTTCCAAAAGATAAGCTAAGGAAAACATACATCATAATGACTCAAGATTGATAATCGCGATGTTTGGAAAAAAATTTTGGAGGCGTAAATGTCAAAGGATTGATCAAATTTTTATCAACATAAGGGACACAAAGGAAATATTTCAGTGTTAGATTGATGAAAAAGTTGCTTGATAGGAAAAAATTTTCGCTAAGGTTTGAATGATATGTTCAAAAATGACCATGAACTTAGGCAAAAAAAAAAAGATCAAGAGGATAAAAGACCAAAAGGATTGTCCTAGAAATGAGTTTATAAGATGGATAAACACAAGGAACAATCATGCAAGTTCAAAACACAAAGCCAAATTAATGACCAAAGAATAATGAATGATAAAGAATCAATGGATCAAAGTGATTTTCCTAAATGGATAAGTCAATATGACGAATGAGACACAATCACACAATTTTTTTATAAACCAATCAATCAAATGGAGTAATTCCTAAGTGTCTGATCAATCAATAGTTTGATGCATAAGATGACCAACAAAATGTCACCACTTATGCCAAGTTCAAAAACGAACAAGATGTAAGTAATAACAAAAGGTTGATATGATTTCCAAAAAAGGTATACTAAAAGTGAGTTTAGATCCAATCAATACCTAAATCTCAAAAAGTAGAAGTTACAAACATGAAATATGCAACAATACCACTAAGATATGTTAACCAAACTTTATGGAAAAGTAAGGTATTAGTATCGAAATAATATTATTATGATGCACACAAAGGTAACAACAAAACTTTTCAAAATCAAGGTAATGTTTGAAGGAAAACTAAGGCTAGAGTATACTAAGGAATTTTTACTATGCGCGTAACATAACGTTATAATCTAGACACTTAGGTCAAGTTTTCAAGAAACAAGATGTAAGTATCAAAAATGTGGCGATATGATACAAACAAGATAACACCTCAAAAGAGAATCAAGTGATGAATCAATCCTAACTATGATGATGATCTTGACTTGGGTATCAAGATCAAATGGTTACCAATGATACGAGTATGTTCCCACACACTTTAGACATTTAACAACCCAGCCAAAAACATGGATGAGCATAAATAGACATAAAAGTGGTGACACCATTAGTTGGAAACACACGTGTGGTCACTCCTCTTTTGATCAACAAAGTGTCAAAAGAAAGTGAAGGAAGTAGTACAAGTGAGGATGAAAAATGTTGGCCTCACTTGGTAGAGTTTCACCTTGCCTTAGGGAGAGTGAAAAAATAAGAAAAAGTAATGCTTCACATGTTTCATGATGAATGATGGCTATTTACAACAATGATTTGGTTAAGTTGGATCCAAAGACTGAATGGCCTTCGTAGGTGGTTCACTCAAATAGGTTTCAAAATTTATCTATATGCGAGCTTGATTTACTAAGAAAATTCACACTGAATAGTTCTTATAGTATCTCAGATTTAATTTTCCCCCTTCAAGTACATTGAGGAATAAATGTGTCCATCATGTACTCTCATTGGGGTTGCGATATGGATAAATTTGATACTAAATCTCACAAATGGTAAAAATAGTCAAGTAGGTTATGCGGAGCACTTCCCATTTCATCCACAAGTTTCCCTCTTACGTGGACTAATTTAGGGTTCCTAGAACCACCCCCATTGTTGTATCTTAAGGCATTATGCCAAAGGGGTTATGTTGTAGTTGAGAGGATAGGGACGTACCCTTTTCTAAAACACTGTAAATACAAAGTGTGACTTTTATGGTGTGTTTTTATCTTGTTTCATTTAATGTGGTTTTATTGAATACCTTTTGACAACCTACATGAAAAGCTCTGTATTAGTAGTTTTGTTTTGTCTTGATTCCTCCTTTATTTGACAAGTGTTTTTAGCTCTACACAATGGATTAGTAATCTTCCATACACATAAAGAGGAAAAACATAATATTTGATTCTCAACATCATCCTAGGATGTAAGATGTTGAGAAGGCAAAGTGTGACACTTAGCGGAGGACACATAAAAGGTTCATGCGTGAAAATAGGGTAAATTCAAAGGCGTGAAAGACTAGGGAAGATTTTGGACTTAGTTGTTTTCACATGTACGGGATATTTTTAGATATAGAGTAACGGGCACAAAAACCGAGGTAAAGAATTGTGTGACATCCATACATTATTTTTGGAAGAGTGGTTACTAAGCACTTTGCATGGGTGCAGGATAAGAATAGAATTACTAATTTCATTTAACTAGAAGAGGTATGTTGTTAGCGCACTTACATGTGTGGCTGTGATTGTAAAGGTGCATGGCTATTTTCAGCATGTGACCTATTTTTAGAGTTATCCAAGCGGTGAAGGGTAAGTCCCCACCCTTATAAATATATAATTATTTGTATAGAATAGAGGGGTTGTGTGAAAACTAAATTCTTTGTGAAGTTATTTGCTAGATATGATGCACACATAAGTTATGGTATTATCTATTGTAATGAGATTCTATGTATTTATTATGTTTAATATAATGGAGTGTATTGGTTGAACCAAAGTATTAATCCTGAGTATAATTGGTTCTTACATGCTTGAATTCATTATGGTTATCATTTAAACCTATTATTCTTTAGATCTAGATCTGAACATGCTCTATAGAATGTTGTATTAATTTCATATTTGAATGCATTAAGTATTCATCATTCTAACATCCTACAATAAAAACCCTAAAGAGGGGTATGGTATATTTGTGTGCTTCAGGTGAGTGATTAGTCTAGGCTGAGTGATGTGCTAGTGTGCCTAGGTTTGTAATAGTAAATTCTAGAATGCATCATTGGTTCCATTGTCGGGACCTCTTTTCCATTTTTTTAGGATGGTTCACAATGAAGACATATCGGTTGACCCTAGCAAGTGTTGAGGAGTGGATACATGATCTAGAAGAAGAATAGGCTGAGCTTCAAAGCTGGATCGAGTTTAACGCATGTGCATGGGTGGAATAGAATCTGTATGATAGTTTGTATGAGAGATTCTTCACTATTTTTCTATTAGAGCTATACTAGTGGCTGATTTCTTATGCATTTAAACAAAATTGGAGGTATGACACAATTTTTTTGATGTAGGAAGAATTACAGGACCTCTATGATGTATATCTAATTTGGACATGCATTATGGATACTTGGTTTCATGGTGTTCTAAACAATTTATATTCTGGAGTAGTCAATTTCCACCTATTATTGCCTAGAGGTAGTAGAATTCAAATTTTTATGATATCCGATGGGAACGTGCACTGTAAGGAATTGCACTTTGGTGATGAAAATCTTAATGGTAACCCCGAACTTGGAAAGTAAACCAATGGCTAACTAAACCCCACCATGCATGGGGGGGGAGCGGAGTTTTGTGAAATATGACAGACCTAGCGACAAAAAGGTAGAGAGAGGAAAGATGGTTTAAGTATAATGAGGCACGTGAGAGGGAGATAGAGAAGTAGTGGGATGTTGCGAGATAGAATGACATTATGGACAGAGATGAATCATGAAGGATTTTAAGTTCATGCGAGAGGACATGGAACTAGAGCATCAAGCGCCCCATTTGGGAAAGCATGATAGGAACCCCCTTGGCGTCACATGGAAGCGTGATAGGAGAGACAACCAGGGCCTTGGGAACACATCTCAATCTACCGACAACCTTTCCCTTACGCTTGGTCTTCTAGCATCTAATACAACAAAACAGATTAGCAAACTAGTTTAGGCGGTGGTAGAGAGAGCGGGAGTAAGTCATATAACAAGCACATCGATGGTAGTGCAAACACCTTTGTTGTTGTTTAGAGGTAACTTTTTAGGTGTATCTTCTGCATAAAATTCAAGCGCACAAAATTTTGGAATCACTTCGAGAGTAGTAGCACTTCATAGAATGTAGGGGTGTAGTTCAGTACTATTTTTGGGACACATGGAAGTACATCTTCTTGTCCAACTCGCTCTGAGGTTTAGGATCAAAAGGTATCGGAGGTTCTAGTTCCAGTTGATCTAGTGGTTTTAGAGGTAGAGGAAACACATGTGGTTCTAGATCAGGTGGGAAAGGTCCACACCAACCTAAGAATATTTACATGGAGATGTATCTTCATCTTCCAGAGTATAGGGGCATAGAATATGCTACTGAACATGTGCACATGTGTGAAATCTTGTGGCGCGCAAACGGAATCACAACTTCTAAGTGCAAGGAATTTAATTTTCCACTACATTATAAGGGTGCACACACAGCTGGTACAGAAAGTTTGACCTTGATAAGAGTTGTGTAGATATGTAGCTTTAAAAGATGCTTTCCTTATAGAGTTTCACATCCTTAAGTTTGAGAAAAATAGTATAAGTGAACTCAAGGATATTAAGCAAGGCACTACTGAGAGTGTCGAAAGTATGATACTCATTTTTAAATGGTGTTATATAAGCTTTCTTATGATATTCATGCAAGTTAACATGCGTAATGGTTTGTTGGAGGTTTTATTACACCTTTTAGAAGGGAACTATTACATAAGACATACACTGATCCATGTGAAGCACTTGAAGTAGCTTCATGCGGCCGAGGCATTCGAAAGTATAAACATTGGGGTGAGCCCATTTTGGAGGCATAGATCACAGCCATGGTGAAGCGAGTTGGATAAGCTATCGAAAATTCAAGTACATGAGATGTGCACTTTGGGATTTGGTGTAAAAATTATGAGGTGGAAGGTCACACCAAGGATAGTTTTCCCCATATATCAATACGCTCCTTTCTGTTAGATTGTGAAATATGTCATTTAAACCATGATGTTAGCCATTTCCCATTATTACAACAACATGTAAGTAAGGAAGAATGTCTCATGATCTATTTGTAAAATTTGTAGGTCCATGAATCATGACATGGAAGACTATCGGCTGATTTTTTAGATCTATGCTGCTATAGATATTGGTGTATGAAAGATAGGAGTATCGAGATAACTCTAAAGGAAAGAACGAGCATCATGATCAAGATCACAATCAATCGCGCTATGATTGAAATGAAGGGAGTTTTGAAGGAGGTCATGGTAGAGTTCAAGGATACCGTAGTGGATTCAAAGGATGAGGTTGTGGTGGTGGAGGAGGTGAGTTTATTTACGGAACATTTTATACATGTAGATCTCTCGACCACTACAGGCACAAATGTTCACAAAATATTACATGATCTTTCTGTGGAAAGAATCATAGTTATGAGGAATTCTGGACTTGTATGAGCATCTTAGTAAGTAACATAAACAAGAAAAAAAGGTGCAAGGATGGTTAGGATACAACGACGCCTTTGTGGAAATTTAGTGGATGCCCAAATTAGAACCAGAATATGAGATATTTCTGTAAAGATCACTACCCATGCTTTGAGCGGCATGTGCCAAAGAAGCATTACGAGAAAAAGTGTACCATCACTAAGAAGGAGGTTCTACATGTATGGTACCCAGATCCTATCCATTAGAAGGAGTTTTATCAGAAACCATGGAGGTACTTAGAAATATTTAGGGTGAAATATAGTATTTAAAGGAGAAATCATGGAAGATGGAGAAAAAGAAAGCATCGAAATGGTCTAATCTAATATGGATGACTTGAAAGAAGTGTGCAAGATGTTGCACCAAGAGAATATCATTCCACTGTTAGGGAATTGGTTAAAGGAAACACTTTGCACGTAAGTATTGATACTTGGATGGCAGATCCTCGCATATAAATCTTCCCCCTCATAGCCTATATTATGAAAAGGAAATCACTCTGAATGTTATTATGGATGGGTGGATTTTGAGTAATATATTGATTGATACAGGTGCAAAAGTCAATGTTCTTACTTTAGATGCATGGGTACAAATGGGGAGACCTCCATTACATCCATCTTTGAATGTATTGTTCATGGCTAACCGGACTAAGGCCACTCCCATCGGAGTTTTAAAATATGCATCCATTACCATATAAGGAGCCAATTTCACTAGAGATTTTGAGGTTTTAGCATTGGCAGAGGAAAATATCTTCCCAAATATACTGGGGCATCCTTGGTGATATGAAAATAATGTTGATCTTCAGTTCAACAAGGGTTATATCAGCTTTGAAAACAAGGAGGAAAGAGTTATCATCCCTTTAATAGATGGAAAATGCCATGTGCCCTATGTTGAGGAAGACCTGAATAGGATTTATGTACGTGTCATCCGGGACCCAGAGGTATTTGAGCCATCTAAAGAAGGAATCCTTCAGTGGGAAGATGCATAGTCTATTAGTGATACTACAAGTGTTGCTTGTGATAATTAGGCTGATAGTACTTATGAGTTGGTAGGGTGGGAAGTAAAAGGTATATTTGCTAGCGACAACATACCTCGTCATATCAGAAGAATAGGTAGCAACTCAGTACCTCGTTACACTAGAGAAGGAGATCCTACGATATTTCTATGCACCATGGAGGCATAATGGATAGACCAGTTAGAGAGACAAAATATTATAGTAGATACCCATGTGCGGGACAAAAATGCATTGATGGGTGGTTCACAAGAATAATTTGGTAGGATGGAATGAAATTGGGATTTCTCTTGCTACTAGGTTCTTCCAGAGAAATGCACCTACTCAAATTTGTGCTTATCATGGTAATCAACCTGTTGAGAAACCACGTTCAATAGTGTGAGAGACTACGGACGAGTGTGGTAGGAAGCTTTACCACCTTCGCTCTAGGTGCACAAGTTTTATTCCACTCTACAAGTTGTACGTGTGCTTAGTATGTATATGTGGAACTCCATAAAGAGACTAGAAATTGGAATGATTTAATTGTAGGGATGATCCGGATGTTTGAATTTTCTCTACTAAACCTCTGGTATAAGAGGAATTAAATGTTATAAAGTGCTTAACTATGGGGGATAGTGCCAAGGTGGAAGAACTCATTTAGGATTTATTTGATGAAGGAGACTCAAGAATGCATTTCTTTGGAGAAGCATGACAGATGCCACACTACATAAGCATTATTTCCTTGAGAAAGAAAAAGGAAAAATAGTCTACTTAATGGATGATGAAGAATTATAAAATCTGGATGTAGACCATTTAACAGGTAGGCGTGAGGTTTTGGACAATGTAGATAAGACCACGTGCACCTATCATGAACCTATGAGGATGAAGAAAGTGAATATTGGATTAGATGTTGATCCTAAGGAGGCCATAATTGGGGACTATTGTTCTGACTCTAAAGTGGCAAAAATCATCGATTTACTACGAGATTATCAAGACTTATTCCCTTATGGATACGATGAACTTAAATGCATGCATTAATCATTTGGAGAGATGAAGATAAAACTTAAGGAAGGTGTGCACCCAATGGAGAAAGAGACCCTACAGGATGAACTCCAACTTTCGTGAAAAGGTCAAATAAGAAATTGAAAAAATGTTGAAGTCTAGAATCATCAAGCCCCTAGACGAGTTGGAATGGTTTAGCTAAATGGTGATCAATATCAAGAAGTATGGTCGGATTATAATGCTGTGTGGACTACGGGGAGTGAACGGTGCATGTGTGGTGATTCCTTTACTATGCCTCACTGAGGAAATACTAGAAGGTGTTGCGAGGTGTGAAATCTATTCATTTACAAATGGATTCTCTAGGTATATCAGGTTAGGATTGCACAGGAGGATAAGGAAAAGACTACCTTTACTACTAAATGGGGCATCTTTTCCTATACTATGATGCCTTTTGGTCTGAAAAATGTGCCTACTATATTTTCGTGCATAGTTTTTCAAGCATTCAAAGATTTTATTGACAACTTATTACAAGTTTATTTAGATGATTGGATGGTGTATAGACTTGTTAAGGATCATTGTGACAATATGCGCTTAATGTTTGAAAGATGTAGATAGTTGATTATTTCCTTGAACATCAAGAAATGTGTATTTGTTACACCATTTGGAATATTGTTAGGGCACATCATCTGCAAAGATGGTTTGTTGGTTGATCCAGCTAAGGTGGCAATCATTATCACCTAGAGAAGCCTACCAATCAAAGTGAGGGTGCGATTCTTGGGTCATAGTAGGTATTATCAAAAATTCATAAAGGGGTATGTTAATGTTGTCACACCTTTGGAGGAGTTACTAAAAGGAAAAGGGACATTCTACTTGGGAGAACCGCATCAACGTGTGTTCGAGACATTGAAGGAGAAAATTACTACCATGCATATTCTATGCTTTCCTTCATGGGACCAACCATTTCATGTACATGTGGATGCTTCTGACATGACCATTAGCATGGTGTTGGCTCATCCTAGAGAAGGTATTATAGATTATCCTATATGTTTTTCTAATAGAAATTTGACTCCTGCGGAGCGAAATTATACAAGAGTGTAAAGCTTTGTCGATGATATATGTGCTCCAAAAATTGAGACAGTACCTTCTCACCACACCATTTGTATTTTATACCGATCACATGGCATTGAAGTATTTGGTAAACAAGCCCATTTTATAGGGTTGCATATGCAAATGGGTACTCTTATTCCAAGAATTTTATTTCATAGTTATGGTAAAACTAGGAGAAGTAATTCTAGATTGGATCATCTATCTAGAATATAGTTGGGAGAAGAAGAACAGGTAATTGAAGATACCATGCCCAATGCATAGTTATACAGGTTACAACGTGTGCCATCAGAATTAGAGGACATTTTTGTCTTTCTATAAAAATAGGTATGACACTAGAAGGAATGAAATCCTTAGAGAATAAACAACTCACCATTCACATGGCACTATTTATGTTGATTAGTGGTGACCTATACAAGTTAGGTTGGGATGAAGTATTACGTCATTGTGTACTAGAACATGAGTGCACAAATATCATGGAGGAGGCTCATGGTGGTATTGTAGGTGGCCACTATATAGGTGACGCCAGCGTATGCAAGATTCTACTCACTGGATTATGGTGGGAGACCCTGTATAAAGATTATAAGGCATATTGCAAGGCTTGTGATCATTTTCAGTACCTTGGGAAACCAGGTCAACGAGATGAAATGCCTCTAAGACCTATTACTAGTGCAGAACTATTTGAGAAATGGGCTATAGACTTTGTGGGTCCTATTTCACCCATTGTGGGTAGGAATGGAGCACATTATATCATTACTTACACAAACTATCGACAAGGTGGATATAAGCCATGCCTATAAAGGATTATATAGCGCTATAGTAGCCAAGTTTATATGGGAAAATATTATTACAAGGTATGGATTCTCATTGATTTTGATTAGTGATAGGGCACACATTTTCTAAATGAGACAATCAGAATTTTATTGGATGAATTAATGATTGTACACCATAAGACTACACCATATCATCCTCACACAAATGGAACTGCTAAGGCTTTGAACAAGATTTTAAGCCAAACATTGACAAACATTTTTGAAGTTGGAAGAAAGGATTGGGATGACAAAGTTTCTATAGTACTTTGGGCGAGATAGAACAACATACAAGTGGTTTAACAAGGCCACACCTTTTCAATTGGTATTTGGCACGTAAGCGAGTTCTTCATATAGAATTCATGTTACCTTCTTTATGTATTGCACATGCTAGAGGTCTAGCTAATGAGAAAGCATTAGAAGAATAGATTGACAAGTTAATTAAGTTGGATGAATGATGAGAAATAACATGCTGGAGTCAGAAGCAAGAAAAATCCAGGTAAAAAGCATGGCATGATAGGAACATTAGGGACAAGAAGTTTGAGATAGGATAGATGGTGCTTCTCTATGATTCTAAGTTTTTGTGCCATCCAGGAAAACTCAAAGTACATTGGTTAGGACCATATGTTATCACTTACATACTTGAAACATGAGCTTGTTAGTTAGAAATGCTTGATGGAATACGATTACTTGGTTACTTCAATGGGAGTAGGCTGAAGCCCTACTATAAATAAGTCTTCTTGGTGTTTGTAACAAGGCAATGTATCCATTTAGATTAGGTTTTTAATTATGTATTCCCTTAATTTATTCCCTTCTTCGTTGCTATGATTTTTCATTTTAGTTTTTGTTTTGTGAAATAAGCTAGATTCTTTTAAGCTAATTATCATTTGCATTATTTTTATGTACAGAGGACTACACATACCATTTGTGTGGGGTGGTTATTGAGAAATGGGTACACATAAAGGAACAAATTGCTACAGGTGTTATTCAAATTTTGAAGAGTTGGTGAACAGAAGATTGCTTCCAAATGAGGACCATAGATGGAGATAAATGAAGGAAAAATATAACATGAGGTAAGCGGCGGTCGTGGAGACTACCAGGAGAAGGTACAATGATGAGGTAGTCAGGCACATGGAAGTGCATGAAGGTAAAATTGAATCCATAAATTAGGAAGGTGTGCTAAAAGGTTATAGACGAGGCACGAAGATGTAATGTATGGAAAATTGTGAAAAAGGTCAATTAATGAGGAATGTTGGTAGGTGAAGGAGTAATAAATGCACCAAAGTTTTGAAATCTATATAAGGAATGGATACGAGTTCATTTTTACCATTGTAAATCATAAAAATTTGAAAGATCTAAGTGCGACGGAGCTAAGTAAAGAGTGTGAAACGAGATGTGAGGAGAAGATTTGTGCATAGGAGAAGCTTACGTCCCCATTGGTGAAGGGTTTGAGCAAAGCATAGAATTCAAAAGAGCTAGGGCACGTGATTTCAACTAGGGCATATGGATTCAAGCTAGGGTTTGAGTTTACACATTACAGAAGATAGAAGATGGTCATTTGAGGATAGAGAGTTGCAATTTATAGATGGAACCAAAGAAAGCACCTGCCGTAGGAGCCAAAGGGAAAAATAAGGTGGAAGCGGAGGTTGAAATTGCTCCTAAGAGAAATTTTTCAGAGATGCAATACCCAAAAGGCATGATAGTAGGACAAGAATGGGATTATCACGTCTGAAAATGCAAGATTAGTGACTACAACCACCACACCTTGGATAACAAAAAGGAATTGGACGTTTTGTTGATGATAAAAAAACAAGTGCACAACCAAGGACATGCCGATGTATGATGATTCGGAGAGAAGCTACTAACGTAGATTGGTATTTATCAATTGTACAAGATTCCATACTTGGAAATTATGAATCTTTGTACATGGTTGATGAGTAGGGTACATGAAGATTTCTTCTATTTCATCGAGCAGCAGGTAAGGATTACATCCACTCTGATTTCAACTATAACAGGATTGAGGGACATAGGAGTGGACCTAAATAGTGACTTGAAAGATAAAGTATACATCTTTGAGACACGTGAGGAGTTAGGGTACACCAAAGGTGCACGTGGAATAGATATCGATAGACCGAAGAAGTACATAGTGGTACAGGAAGTTGCACATCTGGTCACCAAATTAAATGATCAAGAGAGATGGTCCCAGGTGAACACAATGTGGTTACACATTACAAGGAGAATTTCATAGGGAACAATATATAACATAGTAGGCTACATTATAGACACTATCATCGAGGAAGTGCACACAGGTGAGAAAATTAGTTTTGGCGCTATCCTATTATCCTTGGTATTTTTGGAAATCAGAGTGCCCGATGGGTCAAAGAACAAGATCTGAGAGTACCCCATGTAGAATAAGTCCCTAGTGGAAATATTTGAGAAGTACTTATGTGAAGGGTAAATGAGTGGGTCGTTCAAGCAGAGAGGGAAGAGATTTGGTATGAAAAGATTCGTGTGGTGTTTGAAGAGAAATAACGCATCCCAAAGGAGTAACCTTTGGTGGTGGGCAAGGCACCCATTTCGTAGTATATCAGTAGTTTTACATCACACAATTTGTAATGAAGGATAGTAATTAGAGACCCTAATGTAATCTACCATATGCCTTCATAGCGCACTACTTCCAAGCATTAGTCCATTGGTTCAACAATGCATGACACCTAAATTTTGTTGCAAACAAGGTAGACTACGACTACCACATGTTGTGTAAGACTTATGTCTATCCAAGGTAGACTACCTACATAGAGAGGCTAATTTCATACATGATAAGCATGAATCCCATGAGTTTGGTGATTGGAGATAGTGGGGCCGCACTTATCTACCTTCATCTCAAGCCTAAGTTGGAGGGAAACAAATATGTGGAGAATGATTTCATGCTCCCAAGGCCGCTTAAGGGAAAACATATAGTGGAGAATGTACCATCTCTAAAGCCCACTGAAACTATAGAAGTAGATGATGAGGAGGAAGAGTGTGAAGACAGTGGTGGCTTGGTGCATAGAGGATGAAGGCAACCCTTAGACAAGGTAGAATCTGAGTACGCAAGTACTCCACCCCAAACATAATAAGAAGGGGATGAATAATTGGAGGTAGAAGTAGACCTTGAAGAACACCACTTTAAGAGGGTGTTCGGGAAAACAATAACTTAAGGAACTAATCCCGGTCAATGAAAATATCACCACAACTCTCTGTCCATAGAAGGAGGTAGAGAGGGAAAAGGCTGTAGTAATTAGAAATATTTCATCATACGAGGCATTACTTCAAACCCTACGGGAGGAGCTGAAGAAAGTGGATCAAGCATTGAATATCTCAGTATATCTCTCGGAGGTATACATCTACGGATAAGGAAAATGGTAGAGGACAATGAAGTCCTAAAATAAATGAAGGATGAAACCTTAGGACACATGGAGAAACTGGTATTAGTGAAGTAAAGCATGAGGCCCTTGCAGTGGCCCAAGAGCCCCATAAGAATAGGTTGGATGAACTTGGAAAACTTATAGCACAGAAGATGGATCTTCTAGAAGGGAGAATGTATGCAATGTCTAACATTATGTTAGTATTACAAAATGAAAAGGGATAAATTACCCAGGATGAATTGGAATCTATTGCAGTAAATATTCCTAGAAAAGGAAGAGGTCATGTTGAGTGAGTGATAGACATTAGAGGCAGAAATAAAAGAAGAATATCCAGAACTCATTCTTCCAGTTGAAGTAGAGGGTGATGCAAAGTAAATACTTATTCTTTGTATAATAAATTCTTTACATTCATCCATTCCTTATTCTTTATTCATTCCATATTGAAAGGAAACCATTTTCGGGTGGCAATGTAGTTTAGTGTGGGGTAATGTTGAGAAGGTGAAGTGTAACACTTAGCGAGAGGACACAAATAAGGTTCACACATTAAAACAGGTGCATTAAAAGGTGTAGAATGATAGGGAAGGACACATGCACGAAATACTAAGGAAGATTCAAGACTTAGTCATTTTCACATGTACAGAGCTATTTTGGAGATAGCGTGTTGAGCACACAAACTAGGTAAAGACTTGCGTGACACGCATTGACTATTTTTGGAAGAGCGGTTACTAAGTGCCTTGTATGTGTGTGGGATAAGAATAGAATTTCTATTATCAGTTAACTAGAAGAGGTATGTTGTTAGGGAACTTGCATGTGTGGTTGTGATTGTAAAGGCACATGGCTATTTTCAACATGCGACCTATTTTTAGAGTTATGCAAGTGGTGAAGGGCAAGTCCCCACCCTTATAAATATGTAATGATCTGCATAGAATAGAGGGTTGTGTGAGAATTGAATTACTATGAAGTTATGCTACGGATCGATGCGCGCATAAGCTATGGTATTATCTATTGTAATGAGATTATGTGTATTTATTATGTTTAATATAATGGAGTGTATTGGCTGAATTAGAGTATTAATCCTGAGTATAATTGGTTCTTGCATGCTTGAATTCATTATGGTTATCATTTATGCTTGTTATTATTTAGATCTAGATCTGAACGTGCTCTATACAATGTTGTATTAATTTCATATCTCGAATGCATTAAGTCTTCATCATTATAACATCCTACAACAACAACCCTAAATAGGGGCCTCGATACCTTTGCATGCTTGGATGATCACTTAGTCTAGGATGAGTGATGTGCCAGCATGCCTAGTTTTGTATTATTAAATTCTAGAATACATCATAAGATAAGAGCATACATGACGTAAAATCCAATTAAGAAATCAACAAATAGAAAATATTTAACTTAAATGAAAAATACATGCATCTTGACCCATTTCAGACATTCTAAATGTTTTTCAAAGCAATGAAAGAGACAAAATCATTTATGATTCCTAATATCACTCCAAAAGACACAAGGGAAGAGTATACACAACCTTACTCTTATGATTAAACATTCAAGGTTTACCCAAGTTTAATACAATTTAACAAAAGCATGTAAACATACCCTGCAAAATAAAAATTAATTAGATTAAACATGTGTAATTGGAAAAACTTTTTGTAGGGGATTTACATTCCTTGGGGTACTCCCATATCTTATCATTGGGTCCATCTGGTACCCTAATCTCAAAAATACTATACGTAGAAAAATATTCCCAAAAGTGATTTTGTCACCTACGTGGGCCTCTTCAATAATCTCTTCAACTATAAATCCCATGAGGTTGTAGATTGTTCCCTATGTAATTTTCTTGTAAATGTACAACCATCATTTGTTCACTTTCCCCCATCACTCCTATCCATTCAACTTAGTAAGTAGGTGTGTTGTTATTCTGATAACGGGGTCATCAAGTTTCAAAATGTCCATTACACGACTCTGTCATTGATAGTTAAAATCTTTTGTGGTATTCTTTACTTCATCAACATCATCCAAGTCTAAGGGGAGTTCTAAAATTGTGTTTTGAAGTCTAGTAAACTTGTAAATCATTGCCACAGTTAAGCACATCCTCCTTCTAGCAAAGTATACAAATTCTTTATGAGCGCGTGACATTAACCATTGGTACAGTCACTCAGGCTTTCCAAAATATGAGAGCGTATACAACTGGAGTAACCCTACATTCTGTAAAAAAAATCTTCCTCTTCATCATATATAGGATTTCCCTCTAGCATCCTTTCTTTAGTCTTCTAGACAAGCTCTCTTTCAATCTGGCATGCATCATTTTCTCGTGTGATGGTTGTAATTAATTAAAACCATTTTTGGATATGGGATATCCATTCCTTTCCCATCAGCACTCCATCAGGGTACTACATCTCGAATAACACTCTTCCTACAAGTATTCCATGAAGGGATTTTCCTTATTCTTTCCCTTTCCTTTTCCCTTTTGTGAATTGGTTTCGACTTCTTGGGTGTCATTCCAAAGCATGTAAATTAAAACTTATACCTTACCCCTTTGTTGTGTTTTAATTATCTCAAACTTTCTATTACTGATCATTTGCACACCGATATTTTTACACTAATTTCTCTTTCCTTTGAGTCATGCCATAATCTTATAAACCCTAACCAGAGCCCTCAATACCTCTCGAAAATAAGTTTTCACGCCACCCCAAACTCTAATTATTCTTCCAAATTAGTTTTTCACTTGGTTGTGTCGTAATTCAACCAGGTTCACAAATTCTCTTTCTTTTCAATCGATTTCACAAGATCTCACACAATAATTTCTCTAAAAATGAATAAGTTTTTTCACAAGGTAAAGTAAAAATGAATTTACCCGACACCTTTTTATAGGTTTTAAAATTTTTACCACATTAAATGCTCACCACCTACCACCATACAACAACTTTATATATGTTTTCCTACTTTTTATCATTCCTTTTATGTTTTTTTACACCGTGTGCTATATTCATAACCATTCGGTTTGATTTAATACTTTAGAGGCCATAGACCTCCTTACGTGTGCTTCCCTATGCTAAAGTACATAACCCATTACACCTCTTAAGTAGTTCACCATCCCAATTCCTACCTTGTGTTATATTGCGCATCCAATATTCATGCGTGGTTTTTCTTCTGAGCATCATCCTTATTATCATCATCCTTCTTATGACCTTTTCCTTCTTTCTTACCACTCACCCTACAACCTGTACACCCTTCCTCTAGCCTTGTGTGCTCATCTTTATCCACTTTTTCTTGGATCCAAGCATCTCGAGGTTTCTATGTCTTGCATTTTCACTGGTTTAACCCACACTAAAAATATGAGTAGTCCTCTATGCATGAACTCAATAGATAGTAATCATCTTCTTGCACGTAAGTGTGCTTATTTCAAAAAAACACAAAAATAAATTGACAAAGCATAGAAATGATTGAAATGAAACACATAAAAAGGTAAATATAATCTTTGTGGCAATATTGCCTTATTAAAAATACCAAGAAAACTTATTTATAGTATGGATTCATCCTACCCTCATTGAATTAACCGAGAAACATGGTGGCATATAGCACTTACAACTCGACTCAATTATTTTGGTTACTAAAAATGGTCCTAACCAATGTACTTTCAATCTCCCGGGTGGCACACAAACTTGGAGTCATAGAGAATAACCATCTTTCCCACTTCAAATTTCTTATTCTTGATGTTCCTATCATGTCATGATTTTTATATGTCCCTCTCAATCTTTGTCTCTAATGCATAATTGTTCATTGTTAAATCTAACTACATCAGTTCATTAATGCACTCTTCAACAACTTCCTCATCAACTAGTCCTCCTACACACGTAATACACATGGATGGTGATGAATTCAATAGGTAGTATAACCTCTGCACTAAACACCACCTGAAAAGGTGTGGCCATATTCAACCTATTATAAATGGTCATATATGCCAAAATTACATTTGATACTTTATCATCCTAAGTTTTTCTTCCAACATCACATATTTTTGTCAAATTTTGTCCCAAAATCTTGTTGAAATATTTTGTAGTACCATTAACATGTGGGTGATAAGGAGTAGTCTTATGGTGTGCCACCATAAAATATGCTAGAAGAATTTGGATTGTCTCATTAAGGAAATGAGTTCCTCTAACACTTGTTAGGATTAATGGACAACCATACCTACTAATAATATTCACCCATAATAATCTTGTTTTTGGCTATTGTACAATCCTTTGTAGGTGATTCCTCTTCCCACCATGTTAGATAATTTGTGCAAGTAATAATATAATGCATGCTAGTCTTATGTGTGGGTGGTGAAATAAGACCTATAAATTCAATATCCCACTTCTCAAAAGGTTCAGCACTTGCAATAAGCCACAATGACATCTCATCTCTTGTTCTAGGCTTCCCAAGGCACTAAAAATGATCACACACCTTAACATATTTTTAGTATCCTTTTATAAAGTTTCACATAAAATTCGACCATTAGAATATTACACATTATAACATCACCGGCATAATGACCTCCTATTATCCCCCATGAGATTATTCCATAATAGCCTCGTGCTCATGCTCTAGAATACACTTTGGTGTGCAAAATTTCATCATGGCCTAACTTGTTAAAATCTCCACCAATCAACTAGTAAGGTGTTGTGTGTATTGCAAGTTGATTCTTCTATAAGGTATTCATTCCTTTAGGATCCTTTCCAATGTAAAACAAGATTTTAATATCCTCTAGTTCTATGGGCATGTGGTTTAACCAAAAAAATTGTACATCTGGCATTATGTCCTTAATGCTATGTACATCCTTGCTAGAATTAATCCTTGACAAATGATCAGACCCTGAATTATTTTTTCCTAGTTTCACAATAACTGTAAACTTAAAATCCTAAAATAGAAGTGTCCACCTACAAATGTGCCCTTGAAAAATAGGATTTTTGACCAATTACTTGAGTTCCATATGATCTGTATAGAAGATGAACCGGGTCACCAACAATTATTTACTAAAATTGTGAAGCGCGTAGATCATAGACAAAGCTTCATGCTTAGTAGTTGTGTAATTATGCTCCACATGTGTCAACTTACTGCTTACAAAGAGAATAGGATGATCCCCAATTCCTTCCCCTAGTTGTACCAACATTGTGCCAATCTCCATGTTAGAGGCATCAACATGAATATGAAATGGTTTGTCCCATGAAGTAATGTACAAAAAATGTGTAGTGGTCATCCTTTCCTTCAATGTTTCAAACGACTGTTGTCGTGTGTCACCCCACTAGAATTCTCCCTTAGTCTTCAATAATTACTCCAAGGGAATGGAAATATTTTCATATCCTTTAATGAATTTCCTATAATACCCTATATTTCCCGTAAATCTCAGACTTCACTTTGATTGTTAGGCTCTTCCAAACCCAAGATTGCAACTATCTTGGTTAGGTCTACCAACAATCCTTCCTTACAAATTATGTTCCAAACTAGAGATACAAAATGTGTTACAAGGATGCACTTCTTAATGTTGAGAGAGATGATTAATTTCCTACACCTCTCAAACATAAGTCTTAGATTTTCGCAATGGTGCTTGACTAAGCCATACACTATCTAATCATCTAGATATACCTATAAGAACTTGTGAATGAAATCCTAAAAATGTTACACCACAATGCGTGAGAATATTATAGGCACATTCTTCAATCCAAATGGTATAATTGTATATGAAAAACTTCCCCACTCAGTGGTGAAATTTTTCTTTTCTTGATTTTCCTTCATGATGCACACCTAGTGATAACGTGAAAAACCCATCTATAAAATAATATATCTCACACCCAAAAACTCCCTCAAGGATTTCCTCTTTGAATGGGGTGGAAAATAATAAATAACACGTGAAGCATTGAGCTCTCTTTAGTCCACAAAAATATTTATCCTTTCATCCTTCTTAATGCTTATTACCATGGAGCTGACCCACTTAGATTATTCAATAGACTCAATGATTTTAGACTTGATCATTTTGTCAATTTCTTCCATTACCTTCACACGCATATTAGGATTCATCCTATAAGGCCTCTTCCTAACCGGGCGCACACCTTCTTTCAATTTTATTTTCATATCTCCTAATGAAGGGTATACTCCCTTCAATTCATGATAGCCCTACATAAAAAAGTCTTGAAAGTCACGTAATAGTTCAATAATTTTATCCACTTCTTTCTATAACTATTAATCACCAATAATGGCCTCCTTAGGTTATTCCTCTGTACCAATGTTAACTTTTTTATCTTCATGGGTACGTGATATACACATGCCTTATCATCACGTAGTGTCCATAACCTCGTGCGCACCTTCTATGTGGTCATCATACAAGTTATCAACCTTATCATCATTAATCACGTACACCAGTTTACCCTTTTCTTTTTCTTTCTAGGTGTAAACCATCTCTTCTTCATCTGTTTCTTCAAGGTCAAGGAACACCTCAAGATTTATTTCCCCAAACAATTCTAGCATAAGTTCTTCATCCTTCACACTATCTCCCAACGTAAGGTGCTTCATAATCTATAATACTTCATGCATTAGAGGCTTGGTATAAAAGTAATCAAAGGTTTGAATCATACCTGAAGTCATCTCTTTCCAATTGTTAGTCTCCTTTTTAGTTCTATATGAACAAACCATGTGTGCGTGTAATTGCATAAGGTGGAGTAGAAATTATGTACTCGAGTGATGGCGTAATGTCTCCTTTCCCTAAACCAAAGATATCTCACACTCCTAGATGTGATGAGAGGCATGAGACTTCCCATGAAAGCCACATGTTTATGTAGGTACATTTCTATAAGTAACCTAGTGGAGAAAATAATTCTCACTTCTCACCACTTCAAAATCCCATCCCTATGTGTTACCCACCAACACACCATTGTCCCATGTAAAGTACAAACCAATATATTTCTTCCATCCCTTTGTTCTACCACTAAGTATCCATGGCATATAGAAATACATCGGGGTTCCCTTCACTAGTATACAATGGTACTTAGTTACATCCCAATTGCCTCACCATGCACGACCTAATTATTCTAGTAACTCTTCCTATAACCTCGCACATAACCATGTCATATGTTCCATGAGCCAAGTCATCACAAGAAACACAAGTATTGTCACTCACAGATTACACATCTTCCTAATGAAGCACGCCTTCCTTGGATGGCTCTAAATTCTTTAGATCACGCAATGACTACACATATATTATTTTGAGCTCCTCCTCACTCAATTTTTCAACATAGGGATCAACCTTCTTTTCAAACAAATGTATAATCACATGTTCCTCATCATTCTCAAAACTGATGTATCTTTTGTTAAAACACAAATACTGCTTCGCATAACACTAGGGTCACCCAAGTAATGCTGGAAAGTTATCAGCTTCAAAGCAAGTTCCAATACCTCAAATTATCCAATAATGTTTTCCCCCTAAATAGTAATAGATGCATCCTTCACTACCCCAATCAGCATATCCCTATTTTTAATCACCATATACAACATATTCAAGGATGACTCAATTATGTTCTACCCATATGATTCCAAGAATCCAGATTTAGCACATTCACTTTCATGTTGGTATCAATAATAATGTTGTACAATAACCACCCATCAATTACTACATCAAGTTTAATTTATTTATCAAATTCATGATTCTGAGGTGGTAGGTTTGCATGAAGTATCTTCCTCTCACACTCAGACCCATCACATAGTACTTTTTCTCGCAACCATTCCCTAACAAAGGAATGATGTTCTCCTGGCGCAACATCCTATATACCTCCTTTAATCCATCCACATTATTATATGGGAGATCAAATCTCTCTCTCTCTCTATCTCTCACCTTGTAATTATCTAATGACCCCCATAGTCTCTGGTAGACTTCCTTCTGGTCCACAACATCTCGATACTTCGTATGTACTACTTATTCCCTTCTAATTAGTGGCTTATCCTTTAGAGGCTCATGTGCACGTGCAACCTCGGTGTGTGTAGTAACCATTGCTATCTCAGTAACTCGGGATTAGGTTTCTTCTTAGGCATCCATTGATCAGAAACAATGTGTTGTACCTTTATCATTTGTGTTATATTTTCCTTCTCGAGTTTTGCACATATGCTCATATAGCTCCAGACAATCTTATAACTTGTGTTGCTTCTCACACCTTGATTGAATATTATTATAAGGGCACTCATGTTGATAATGATCAGGATATCCACAAGTATAACAAGTTCCCTGTAGAAAATCCTCCCCTACCACCTCTACGACCTCTTCCTCTATATCCTCAATGGAATCCTCTATTCCTATTATCCCCATGGTTATTCCCTTCATGAGTATTATAAACAAGGAAAAATCATAGTAATGAAAGATATACAAATTTTTTTTTCAAACATCCCTATAATCCTTAAAATTCATTTGTGAACCTTGTAAATAGATGTGGGTGCTCTTGAATGTTCTCCAAAATTGGGATTCAATTGTTATGATCAATTAGAAATATTCAGAATGTGAATTAACAAAATTTACTTGCAAATAATTCTGGAGGATTTGGGATAAGAAAAGCCTACATTTTATAGAGGTAAAGTGGTTAGAAATTGGTTGAATATTTTTGAATGCACCTGCTAAAAATAGCATTGGAGGAAGTTGCTTGGTGTAGTTGAGGGGATTTAAGGGAACTGCGAAAGGTGGTTGTACATGTAATTTAATTTCCCCCACCTTTATAGGATTCTAGAAGTGTAGTTAACTAGGATGAGGATGTGGAGTCCAAGTGGTTGTTGACTGAGTGGTAGTTGACTAGGATGTACACACTTAATTAATTAATCATTTAATTAATAAATGGTAATTAACTTAGCACAAAGGGTGACAAAGGGTACTAGGGATTAATTTAATTAATCCAAAGGGTGCAATGTGTATGAATTAATTGATTTAATCAATTAATCACAAATGAGTGAATAACATGGTGTATTAGGATAGCACTAGGAACACGTGATTAATTTTGGGGTGTCTACATTTTTCCGCTCTTTAAAGTGCTATTACAAAGTAATAGTGCTTTAAATATAGTATACACAAGTAAATCAACGATTGGAAAATTATGAATCATTAGGATGCCCTAGCAAGAAATAAAGCATTAAGATGCCTCAGCAAGTAGGATAATAGAGGAATTCCCCTCAATTAGGTGGATGACGTAACAAGGTGGTAGAAAATTGCTTGACATGAAGGAAAACAAGGGATTGGAACAAGGATGACAACATGATGGTGCTCGTAGCATGAGCTTCATTTGGAGAATAATTTTAGAGCAACCTTATTTTTGTTGTTGCACAATAGAGTTGTCACCATGATTATGAAAGAATCAAGATGGTTAACCTAGATGCACGTAAACAAACACACACAACAAAGAAAAGATAAAAATGAAAACAAACCCAATATACAAAGTAGGTGTAAGAATTAGGGTTATAAAGGAACTAAGATGTAATCACACTACTTGCAAGTGGTCCAAAAAGTAAACATCAACAATGCAACACAAAGTCAAAAAATAAGACAATCAACTATGCCCCTAATGCATGCCACAATGATGATTAAGTAGATGTAAATTCTCCCAAGTGGGAATAGGATTATACTAGAAGATCTGAGATAAAGTGACTCCTTATGAAACTCTTGTTGGATCCAATTTGTAAATTATCGAGTTGAAATTTCCCCAAGTGAAGTTATATCACAAAGGAAAAACAATTTTGTGACTTTCCCCAAGCAGAGTTAGCATATAATGCAAAGCGAAGAGAGTGATAGTTGTAAGATTGGAATGATCACTAAGGTAATGGATAAAGGTATGATGTTTATCAATATTTTATTGAAATGTTAAAAGATTCACTTCAAAGTTTTTCCAATTATAGGATTTCTATGATAAGTGAATGCTTGTTTGCAGATTTTGTAAATTTTTGTGATTTTTTAGATTTTTGAAATATTTAATTTTTTTGGATTTTGAAATATTAGATTTTTTTGTATTTTTGTGAGTTTTGAAAAGAAAATGCAAAAAATATATGAATAAGGAAAACATTAGTGGCTTAAATAAAACGGAGGAAAACAAAACATGTGCAAGCAATAAGAAAACATGAAACAAGAAATGAAAACGAACCCAATATGAACAGGAAGGAACCAAACCAAAGTTATATGTGAACTAAGATGTAAGTAAATTTCTTGTAATTGGTCTACAACAAAGGTAAACAAAGTACACCAAAAAAAAAAACTGAAAGAAGCAAAAGCATCGTCACAATGTTGAAAAACTACAACACTACAACACAACATGTAAAAATGATGTCTAATGACACTCTGAATGTGTTCCACATTAAATAACTAGACATATTTGAATGCCCCTAAGCAATATCTTAGAACACGAGAGGATTGGATTAGGATGAAGATCGGAGTGATACTTAGATCTCCAAAAATACTCTTGTCGATTCCATTGAATTTTGATTTGTAATTGAGTTAAAATGTAAAATCCAAATATGCTCCAAGAAAAGTTATATTGCGAAAAGGTAAATGACTTCCTTGAGTAGAGATATACACCACAGGAAATAAAGATGATCTATAATGATCATAAGGAGTGTTGTCAAAAGGTGAAATTGTCAAAAGCTGAAAGTAGGTCAAACATTATTTGAAATGATTTGATTCGATAGTTTTAAATTTTTTTGTTTTTTTGGAACAACTTTATATTGTTTTTGGTATTTTACAACTCATTAAAAAGGAAAACTTCTTCAAATCAGGTGCAAATAATTAAAATCATTATGTTCCATTGGCAGAAATGTAGATAATAAGATGATAGGATGTTTCAATCTACTTGTGGCTCCATGTAACTAGGAAGATGCGAGGGCTCATCACCAAGAGCCAAGAAGGACGTGAAAACAAGGTGAAAAGTGGTATGAAAGTTGAAGATAAAGGATGCGATGACAAAAAGTGTAACAATGATCCATGTAAGAAGAGTGTAACTCATCTCTAGTCAATATTAGTTTCTGATTCCAAGATGATTCCACTTTATAGGTTTTGACTTGACTTAGATCCTTAGATGGCCTATAGATTGGAAAAATCTGGTTGAAGTACTTGTTGTCTCTTTTTAGCATGAGTAACTAAATTACTTCTAGGGATTTTATTTGATTAAGAACTTTGATTAAGATTTCATAAAGGCTTTATTGACTAATTATTTATGGATTTTTTTGAAGGACCCCTACATGTTTCCCCATGCCATCAGTAAAAGGCAAGGACTCAACACCAAAGACAAAATGTAGGTGAGTAAGGTATTTCTCCATTCTCAATCTCATATTGCCAGTAAGAAGTATGGGCTTATCACTAAAGACTATGAAGGATGAAAGGTGTATTTATTTTATAATTTTTGTATTTTTTATTGATTTAATTTGCCTTATATGTTGATAGCGTGCTTTTTGGGAAGAAACATTCTTCCCCCAAGTCTTAACCTCATGTAACTAGTAAGACACAAGGTTTCAACACTATAGATTGAGATGGCATTCAAAAAGGACTGGGAAAAGAAGAATAATACTTTATGTTAAAGAAGGAACTTATTTGAAAGGAGTTTCCATCAGTAAGCTTCAAGATAAAACCATATGTAAAAATATCGAAAATGGTAAGGACCATTACAAAAACGAGATGCACAATGCCCAAGAGGAATAATGTCAATTTTTGTTGTGATAGCTGAAGAAGACAACTATATGATAATGGTATGATTAAAATATATGTCAATAGATGGAATGCTTAACATTATTTGTATGCACTTTTCCATTTCCGATTAGCAAATAGTTCTCTAATCTGAGTTTTGTTTTCTTTTTATAATTTTTTAAGTTTTCTAAATTTTGGTGGGTGAGGATTTAAAATGGACTCATCAAGAAAGAATTCTATGTTTATTTAAGTTGAAGATTCTTGAAATGTGAGACTTGTGTGGAAAAAATCCAAGTAAAGAGAGGGAATCGAAAGATTCGATAAGTCTTGAAAGATGAGACTTGGGTGGACAAGGTCCAAGTCAAAGGAGGAAATTTGAAGATTTGATAAGTCTTGAAAGATGAGACTTGGGTGGATAAGGTCCAAGTCAAAGGAGAAAATCCAAAGATTTGATAAGTCTTAAAATATGAGACTTGGGTGGAAAAGATCCAAGTCAAAGGAGGAAATCAAAATATTTTATAAGTCCTGCAATATAAGACATGGGTGGACATGATCCAAGTTAAATGAAGGAATCAACTAATTCAATGGGTCTGAAGTACTAGACTTGGGTAGACAGGTTCCAAGTCAAAGGATTCAATAAGTGATTAGATAAGTCTTGATGAGATCAAAATACCTATGCGATGTTAGAAGAATATTGTCAATACGGGAATATGTTGAGATTCATATTCACCTATGAATGAAAGAGTGTGAGGAAAGAAGGATGGATCTCTAGATGTATACCCGGGGTTCCTTAGATGCCGTAGAGAGGAAATAGTCAATGTTACTTCTTCTAGGTTGTGAATTAATTGATTAGACAAAATATTTACAATTAACACTTAAAAAAGGTTTGATAAGGATATTCCAAAGTATACGCACCTCATAAAGTGTTCTCATGTAGAATTTGTGATAAGTAAGAATCTTCCTTAATGATATTCCTCCAATATTAATTAGTTAAGGTGTAACGGACATTGAAGGTTGCATTGCTGCAAGTGTCCAAGATTGTTGTGGTTGCATTTCAACAACCAGACTAGAGATGTTAGGAATAAGAGCTAGAATGGAAAGAATAGAACTAGACTCAATGGTGCTTAATGATGGAACCTCTTATGTAATTTCAAGGGATGAAAGAGAGTCTTTAAGAAATTTTTATCTCTTGTTAGGTATTATAATATTTTAAAACAGGTTCAATGTATGTTTCGACTATAGGAATAAAATATGTAGAAGATATGGATTGGTTGGAAGGGAGAGATAATTGAATTTCTGCGTTATATCATTGATTTTAGTATGTAAAGAAGTGGGGAAAATATTCAACTCTTTAGTAGAAGTGGAAATTGACATGTCATCGGTTATGAGAGCTTCGTTGTCAAGCTCTACAAAGATCTCTTTGTCATTGATTAAGTCTTGGATGTAGTTCTTAAAATGTGCACATTTATTGGTTGAGTGGCCATCAATGCGATGAAAATCACAATATGTGTGAGTTTTGTACCAATATGGCTTAGGTTATCCTTCAATCCAAGGTCTTGTAAGGGGATATTTTATCATCCCAACCACTTTGAGTTGATGAAAGACACTAGAGAGACTTTTGCCAAGGGGTGTAAACTTACGTTTAAATTTGCGCGGCATAGTGTCTTCGCTAGGTTGTATGATTGGATTTTTGATTGATTGGTCATGTATTTTGGGCATATTACGATTATCCATGACACTAGTAATGATGACATTATGATTTTTGTGGATGTACCAAGATTCATCGTGAGAAGTTCTAATATGGTGATTATTATGAGTGAGATTGAAAGAAAAATGTTTGACGAACTTTCTCGAGAGGTCCACGAAGGTGGTGATAGATCCCTTTGGAAGGTGTAAGAACCAATCCAAATCTTTTCCTCCTAGACTTCTAGGAAAAAGGCACAAGAGAAATCTATCGTTATATGCCACTTCATGGCATGCTATGGAAAATTCTTTGATATGTTGTCTCGGATCAATTTTTCCCTTGTATTTTTTGAATTTGGGCATCTCAAAAGAGTGTGGGAAGGGTATGTGTAATATGTCCATATTAAAAGGGTATGGACATAATTCATCAAAATTGAATTATTTACGTTGTTTTTACATACCCATAATGGTGTCTTTCATCATTTTCCATTCTTGGGAAAAGGATGAATTGTATAAATCCACCATTGTAATGAAAAATGAGGGAGAGTGAAGAAAGGTATGATGAATAACTCAACCCTTAGAAAATTGAATGCTAATATGGAAGTGACAAAAAGGTTTGAAAATATCAACCCTTAGCAAAGTGAATGCTAAGATGGAAGTGACAAAAAGGTTTGAAAATCTCGACTCCTAGCAAAGTGAATGCTAAGATGGAAGAGGGAAGAAGATGGGAAAATCTCAACCTTAGCAAAATGAATGTGAAGAGGGAAGAAATGAAAAGGGTTAGTTGATTACCTGAATCTTAATCAAAATGAGAGTTAAGAGAAAAGGGATGAAAAGAGGTTAGACATGTTCTACTCATTAACAAAAATGAATGTTAAGGGAGAAAAGATGTGACAAGGTGAGTGTGGTCAACTCTTAATCAAATGAGTGATAAGAGTAACGAAAAAGGTGAAAAAGGGTAACTCTTAACAAGATGAGTGTTAAGAGGTACGACAAAGGGGTGAAAAGTGAAATGTGCTCAACACGTAACAAAATGAATGTTAAGGGAGACAAAACTTAACAAAGATGAAGATGATCAACTCTTAACAAAATGAGTGATAAGAGTGACGACAAGAGGGACTTTGCAACACTTAACAAAATGAGTGATGTTAAGGTGGAAGATGGGTTGAAATGTTAGTTTAGATGATTCTTAACAAAGTGAGTGTTAAGAAATATGAAGAGGTTTGAAATGACTTTACGATCCTTTACAAAATTGAACGTAAAGAGGGGAGAGACAAAATAAGTTAGTGTGCTTGACTTGTGACAAAGTGCTACAAGAGGAGACTTAAAACACAATGGACGATGCTCAAATCTTAACAAAAATGTGTTAAAGGAAGAGACTTAGGAAAAATGATGATTTTCTTGACTTTTAACAAGATGGATGTTAAAAAGGAATCTTTGAAGAATATAATGAAGGATTTTAACCCTTAATAAAAAGTGTGTCAAAAGAGAAGACTTAAGAAGATGATGAAAGAGGTTTACTCTTAACAAAATTATGTTGAAAGAGGAAACACAACAAAGAAAGGGGATCAAAAAGAACAAAAAAGTGAATGTCGCCAATTCAACAAAGTGAACGTGAAATGCAACGAGGTAAGAATGTGGAATTCTTAGAGTTCAATAAGATAATGTTAAAATTAATATTTACAACAATGAAATACCAAGATGATCAAGAGGGTGCTTGAATGTGATAAAGTGAGTATCACGTTGTCAAGACTTAGATGAAAATGAAAGTGCTTGAGTGTAGATATGGATGTCCATAACCCAAGACTTGGACATATTTAAAAAGTGAAAAGGTGGATGAGAGAGAAATGTGAATGAAAAAAGTGAAAAAAGTGTGTAAAACGTGATAAAAATGAAAAATGATGTAGTGAAAGTTTTGGCCTCTACCTTAGATTTTTTACGGACAAAGAGTGGCTTCTTGGTGGGTTCTCTCAACTAGGTGTCGAAATATATCTTTGAAAGCGTGATGTTATTGCTAGATAACAACTTTAATTTACCCCCTTTTAAACCCTAAGAAAGATATTTCTCGAGAATGAATCACACCTTTGTGGTCACCACTCTTTGGATATCGTGACTCTAACTCATAAGGCTTTACTAGTCGGAGTAGAAAAAAAGGTTCTTGTTTCATCCATAAGGTTCCCTCTTTGTTGGACTACTTTGCGGTTTGTAGAAGTATCCCTCTTATTTTATTAAGGCTTATTCCAAAGGGAACTTCTCCCAATTCAAATCAAACGATCCGTAGCTCTTAACCGAAACCAGCATATACAGTGTTTTGAATATGGTTTTTTTTCTTATTTTTGAACTTAATGTGGTTTGGATGTACACCATTTGGCAATCTGCAGCTAGTATTTTTAATTTTTTTATTTTCATTCTTCATGAGAGCAGGTCTTGCAAGTAAGGATAAGAGATTTCTCATGTGGTAGGTAGAGGACAAGACAACAGAAGCAAGTTCATGCTTTTGATTTCCAAGATCACTTTAAAAAATTTGAGGAAATAGCATACACGTAAAAAAAGATTTGATTAAAAAAGAAAATAAAGGTTAATTCCCAAAAATATAAAAATCACATTTCGATTTCTAATATCACTTTGAAAGTGTGAGGAAAGAGCATACACATGAGGTTGTTACATTAAAAAAACTACAATATTTTTGTTTTTAAAAAAATAGGAAAAGTGTTAAGAGAAATGAAATCATTAATTTTCTATAAGTCTAAATCAGAAAATTATTTTTGTATTAAATATATATTCTCAAAAAAAAAAATTCAAAAACACAAAAGTCATTCCAAGTTTGAGATCAAAATTTATGGCTTAGGAAGATGGGTTACGATAGCGCTCTCAGTGAAAAATTTGAACGTGAGAAAACGTCCGACAATTGGTTTTTTTAATTTTTTTTGTCATTATACTTCACTCGAGAAGCTAAAATTTTTGAGAAAGGTTAAAAAATTACAATAAACATAAATAAAGAGTTATATCACAAAATGATTAAATAAAATGAAATAAAAAAATGTGGGGAGTCCCATCGGGCATGCCAAAATGTAAACAAGGAAAAATCATAGTAATGAAAGATACACAAATAATTTTGCAAACCTCCCTATAATCCTTTAGTGCAAACCTTAGTAAGGTTGTAGAAAAATTGTTTTTAACCTTGTAAATAGATTTAGGTGTTATAAAATGTTCTCCAAACTTGGGATGAAATTACTACAGGTTGTTGGAAAGCTTAAGAATGTAAATTGATAGAATTTAATTACAAATAATTAGGAGGATTTGGAATAAAACAAGCCTACATTTTATAGAGGCAAAGTGGTTGGAAGTTAGTTGAATATTGTTGAATGCACATGCTAAAAATAAAATTATATGAGGTTGCAGTAGTTTTGGGGTATTTAGAGGTATTCGAAAGGTGGCTGTACATGCAATTCAATTGCCCCCACCTTTCTAGGATTCTATAAGTGCATTTAACTAGGATGAGAATGTGGATTCCAAGTGGTTGTTGACTGAGTGGTAGTTGACTAGGATGTGCACACTTAATTAATTAATAATTTAATTAATAAATGGTAATTAAATTATCATAAGGGGTGACAAAAGGTACTAGGGATTAATTTAATTAATCCAAAGGGTGCAATGTCCATGAATTAATCGATTTAATTAATTAATCACAAATGGATGAATAACAAGGTGTATTAGGATAACACTAGGAACAAGTGAGTAATTTTGGTGTGTCTATAAGTATCGCATTATTTTTCCTTTTATCCACTCACCATAGTAGTCTAACACACTCTTGTCTCAATGGATTCGTGAATATCATCAATCAATTTGCAATCGAGTGTTTCATGAGTGTGGGACTTGCAAATATTTCAATACATGGAAACCTTCTTCGTGAGCATGTGCTACAAAAGAGGGAAATATCAAACATCATGATTCAAGTGGAAAAATTCATAATTTAATAGTAACGTGTGCACCGACCTTCATGGGAAATTATCTTTAGTGTGTCCCTCTACTTCACAATCTGTACACCATATTCCACTTCGCGTCTCATGTGCGAGTTGGCAGAAATCTTCTCCAACTATTTCACCATAGTTGTAATTTGTGCCTCTAAGAATGGGCTTACACTAGTATTAAAGCTTCTAATAGCCTCGGTGTGTAGATCGGCTTCCAAATCCTTATGTGGATCCACACATGTCTTATGAGAGAGTGCTCTTTGAAATAGAGTCAACAATCCTCCAACAAACCACTAAGCATGCTGACTAGGATGAATGTCATAAGATAATTTAGACAACAGAGTCTTAAAACATGTGTCATACTCCCTCACGCTTTTAGATAAACCCTACTTAATGTCCTTAAGCACAATTATACTTTGTTTCTCAAATTATGGAATATGAAACTCTACAAGAAACATAGAGTGTAAAGCATCGTAGTCAACCACAATCTAATGTGGGTCATACTTTTGTACCAACTATGTGCACACCCTTGTAGTGTAGTTACAAACTAACTAACATTTCAGTTTGAAGTTGTAATTCCCTTGGTACACCATAGTAATTCACACTTATGCACATACTTAGCTACATTTTCAATACCTCTAGAGCATGGCAGATGGACAAACATCTCATAATAGACCTACTGAGGTTGATGTGGGGGATGTTAGGGATGTGGAACTTGTCTACCAGATTTAGAACCAGAACCTCCACTAGTATTTCCACCTCTTGATCTTCCCAATCCTCTTGATCCTCTTGCAGTAAGAAGCACACTAGTTGACATGATTCCTTGTTTTCTAGTTGTGGTACTATACTAAAAACCAACGATCTATGTGGTTGTATCTTCTCTCAAAAGTACTCCCAATGGTCTTATCACCAATTTTTTTCCCTAATTATGTGCCTAGAAACAATCCTACCATAACACTACTAAACAATAGTGTTAAATGCGATGTCATGGGTGCGCTACTAACTTTATCTCCTAAATTTAACTAAAAATTATATCCACTCAACTCTACCTGCTTACTTGCACTAGCCTTCTTCTCAATGACTAATTTTGTATTTGGAACACCAAGTACAAAGGATAGGTGGCTAGGTCATATTAGATGTGCACATGTGGTCCTCATGCTCTCCTCTGACATGCTCACATCTAAAGCTAAAGAGGATTCTCTATTGTGATTTCCTAATGTTGGGAGAAACAGATGATGTGTCTCCTTGTCTTCCACAAGAGCTTCAAATCCTTTGCAAGCCATATCTCTCCTCAACTCTAAAGATTCTTGAACCTCCCTCTATTTCACCATTTCCCTCTCTCATGGTTGATTAAACTTGAGTTATCTTTCCTCTCTCTTTCTTGTTTCTGCTAGGTCTGTAATCCTTTTCCACACCTACCCCCACACATGGTGGGGGTTTATATATCCATGTGTAGGCACTCTAAATCTAGTTCTACCATCAAAATCTTGATCGATAGTGGTATATTGGAAAAACTAAGATCCTTTGGTCTCACACACAAACTAGAACTCAGCCTCTTCAAGACAAAGATACATAGAAATAGTGTACTCCAAAATATAACTACGTAATATTCTAGCCCACCAAAGATCTATAGCTCTAGTCTACTCCACATCAACATCAATAAGTGTTTTGCAATCTTACGTATCTGAAGTCTTGGCCTATAACTCCAACACTTCCCTACTACATATGTTTCTAGCCACTCATACAATTCTACTAGAAATAAGTTGAAGAACATCTCATAGAGCACATCATAAAGGTTATTTTCCATCCACTGACATGCATTGAAATCAGTTCCAGTGCTATATTTTTGTACAAATTAGTATTGTATGTCATCTATCCAACCTTCAATACTCTCCAGAGTCAATCAATACGCCATCTACAAGCAACATCCTGACAGATAGTTTGAAAAGAGGTCCTAACAACAGAACCAAAATGTAGTCTTGTTTTCTATACCCAATACCCTAGGCATGTTGGCACTTCATATAGTTAGAAATGAGCACTTACCTAAAGTGCGAAGCTACCAGTGCCTCTCTTATGCTATCTTGTCAAGATGTTAGCATACATATTCATGATTACCATTATCAATGCATACATTCAAATGTAAATAATTATAGACATCATAAGGAAAAATAACAGATCAAATAAGAACTAAGATCAATTGCACCATGTGAACACCATAATCAAATACATCAATTACCAAAATCCATCCACATTGATCCATTCATAACATAAGCATTACATAACATAGTTGATTACGGGACAGTAGTATCACAAAGTCATGCGCGTAAAATATTAGAGTGGCATAACCCTATCACATCACACACAGTCACTTAAAAATGTAGTATAACACACACACACACACACACACACACACACACACACACACACACACACACACACACACACACACACACATATAGGAGTGGGTAATTTCCCTTCATCTCCTATATGTTCTCAAAATAGACATTATGCATGCTTTCCTAACAAGTTTAATAATAGACTATCATAAAGATAAAATTCACCTTAATCATATTATTAGCTTCCATGCATGTGTTCGAATTACAAGTTCCTTCTCCAAAAATAGACCTTGCGTGGTCGCCAAGTCTTCATGTCCTTATCTTCTATTTGAGTGGCACTTCCTTTGTTTTTCCTATTTTTAGACCACTTCTGGAAAATGGCTAAGTATTTGGTCAAAATTCATAGTCCCATTTGTAATCCATTATTATTCTTCCTATGTTCTCATTCTTCTCTCATTTACACACACTTTAGTCTTCTTTGGTGTTGGCCTAAGACCCAACACAATTGTGGGTCTTATAAGTTTTGTTTTTCAGCTAGAGCTAACATCACAAAGAAGGGTAGTTATCTCTTATAAAATAAATATTTATCCTTTATTAAACATGAATAAACATATTACTTAACACATCAATGCTTTAAACCACATACATCACATATATATTGATCAAAATTACATAAAATTAAGAAATATATACTCAACAATAGCGTGAGGGTTAAGTAGCTCATTTTACCCAAATTTGAGCTAACATCTCACGAAGGGTAGATATATCTTTTAAAATAATTATTTATTCTTTATTAAACATGAATAAACATATTACTCAACACATCAATGGTTTAAACCACCAATATCACACATATATTGATCATAATTTCATATAATTTAGAAATATATGTTTATATCAATTATATTCATATCCCTCACTTTTTACATTGATTTATCTCTTTATTCTTCATGTTTATATTAACTCTTCTCACTCATTTTCATGATATTATCTTACCCCCTCATTTTACATCATTATATAGCCTTTAAAAGGAAAAATTTATGTCTTTTCACTCATAATGACTCGTGGTAACCATTGGTTAACTCTTATTTACATTCTTAACTAGTAATTAGTGGATATTTACATATATATCATGGTATTTATGCATTTTCCTTGTGTAAATATTATATATTCTTCATTATTATCATTTTAATATGTTTCTAGCTTCCATAGTATATTATAATGCTCATATAAATCCCATAAACATCATAAAGTAACTTTTTAATATGAATATCCTGTCAACCTTTGGTACTTAGTCATTTTTCCCCATTCAACACTAGCATGTTTCTCAATGACTATTTCTGGATATAGAACACCATGCACAAGGGCTAGGTGGCTAGGTGGGTTTATATGTGCACCTGCAATCCTCATTCTCTCCTCTAATGGTCTCTCATCCAAAGCTGAAGGGGAGTCTCTATTATGCTTGCCTAAAGTTGGGAGAGCATGATGATGCAGCTCCTCATCTTCCATGAGATATTAAAAACCTTCATGATCCATCATCCTCCTCAACTCTAGCACATTCTAAATATCTCATGTGTGTTTCGTGTCCCTCTCTCATGATTCATTAAAATTGAGCCTTATTTCCTCTCTCTTCTTTTACGCGCCAAGTTTGTCATCTTTCTCCACACTGCTCCTACCCATACATGTGATGGAAGTTTAGTTAGCCATGGGTAGGCACTTTAAATCCAATTCTTTAATCAAAATATTGATTGACAATGGTATAGTGCAAAGTTAAGATCCATTTGGCTTGCACAAGAACATAAACTCATCTTCCTCTGGACAAAAATAAGTAGAAATAACATACTCTAATATATAGCGCACAACACTCCAACCCAAAAATGATCTACACATCGAGTCCACTTGACATCAGTATCAATAAGATTTTTTTAATCCTTTTCCATAAAAATTCTCGGCCTATATCCCCAACACTTTTATCTGCATATGTGGTCAACCACTCATACAATTCTACTAGGAAGAATTTGAAAAATTTCTCATAGAGCTCGTGATAAAGATTACCTTCCACCCACCGTCGTGCATTAAAATTAGGTCCGGTCATGCGATATATTTGTGCAAACCGATCTTGAATATTCTCTATCCAAATTTTAATGTTCTAAAAAATCAACTAATACACCATCTGCAAGCCAAATCCTATAAAATAACTTGAAAAGAGGTCATGACAATGAAACCAAAATTTAGTCTCTTATTTCCCTAAATTACTTATGCACACTGACACCTCATTCAGATAGATCTGAATGCTCATCTAAATCAAGTGAAGCTACCAGATCCATCCTTTGTGTTGCTTGTCAAGATGTTAGCATGTAGATACATGATTATATATAACTAAGTGTCCATTCATTCATAAGAACTCATTGCATACATTCAATTGGAAACACATGTAATAAGGAAACATATAGATCATATAACAATTAATATCATATGCACCATGTAATCACCATATTCAGACACATCACTTACTAGAATCCATCCAAAAATATCCATAAATAACATAGTCTTATGTAATTGAAGTTGAACACATCATCATAACTAAACGCTGGAACATGTGCAACATCAAACTCTAAGCCATAAATCCTCTCGGTGCTCGGACATGAACAATAGTATCTAGTCATGGTAGCTAATAAAAGAACATAAAATAGATATATATAGGGGTGGGACTTTCCCTTCACTACCTATGTACTCTCAAAATAGACTGCATGCTCAAAATAGCCATGTTGTAGACATAAAATCATGCACTTTAGACAATATTTAGCTCGGTCTTATACTACTATTTAGAAGTTTCTCAAGTGTATAAAGTACTAATTAATCCCACCTTTTGGCCACCTTTTTACTATCTTTTATTTCATCTTTCCCACTTCATTTCTAATTATTATCACCCCATTTTATAACTTTCTGAGTTTCTACCCCTAAATCGAGGCGCCCGGGCTATCTTGGAGCACCCTGGTCCCACCCAAGGTGCCATGGTTTATGCACAACCTCTTTATTTTTTTCTAGCTCAATTCTAGTTGTTGGTCATCTTTATCATCTTCTCAGTCAACTTTGTCGAGATTAATTACAAAATTAAACTTGAGAACCCTATAAATATAAATCTTATAAGACCATAATGAGGGTCCCAAGTCTTTGCATCCTATCACTATCTAGGGCTACATTTATTGCATCACTTGCATCCACATAGTACCATAAATTAAAGCTAGGAATTATACATCAAACACATTCTTAGAGGAGGATGGATTATATTTATTCTATTCTACTATCTACATCTTCTATAGCTACTATAACTTGTTATTTCAAAAAGTGTAACTGGAACAAGAGCACCTAGGGCACGACATACACACACTCACTAGAAGTACATAAGGTTCCATAATGTAGTGTAACACTCAGTGATAAGTCTTCCATTTTAGTAGTTGAGGTCATTCCAAACCCTTATTCTTCTTTTGTAGGGAATCATCCAATTCATTTGGTGAATCCGAGTGTGACAAATAGGTAGGGTTTTAAATCTCCTTGTGACACTACCGAACATAGGTCTTGATATTTTTCATAGTTAATAGTGCCTAGAATCTAGACCAGGGTGCCTCAGGTGCCCCAAAGACACACCCAAGTTCCTATGTCATCTTATACGATCTGAATCTTCCCTTCGTAGGGCCCCTGAGTGTTTGTCTGCACTATTGAGTGCAAGTTCCAAATCTATGACAACCGCGACAATCTCATGTTATCAACTAAATATATTCCTTACTCTTCTCTTACATATTAGGGTTTGATTTCACTTAGAATAGTTTATTTACATTTAATTCATACTACTTTAATTAATTTATAACATTTTAGTCCTATTTAAATGAACACTAAAACCCAAAATACCCCACTTAGGTCCTTATTTTTATTAATCATTTGGTGAACCCGATCTCTCTATCTTATTTCCCCTTTTAGGGTTTCGAATCCACACTTTCCATCATGGGTAAGCATCATAGAAAGCTTTGCCTCTCTTAATTCTTCAATTATTGTGTAATTTGATAGTCATGGCCATACTTTCACTAATACCCCCACTTTGCTTCTTATGGTTTTAGCCCTTGTCCTTTGTTTATTGACCTTTCATCTTCTGGAATGGATCCTCAGGCTATTATGGATGTTGTTACCTCTTACTTATGAACTATTAATCCTAATACCTTAGCCCATATCATTCTTTAAAGTTCAAGATCTTCCTCCTAATCCTATCATTCTCTCTCCTACCTTGGGCATAACTGAATCTAACCCTACACCTCCTTCTTCTCTGCCCACCATCAAGTCTCCACCCTTACCAAATCCACCTACCTTATTCCCTGTTGTTTTCATGGTCGATCTATTCCCTTCCACTTTTTTTATTACTTCGACACCATCCACTAAACCCACCCTGCACTACTCAGTTTCTTTTCCTATTCCTCCCATGTCCCCTTTTCTATATGACATGCCTTTCACAATAACTCTTCACATGTTTAGTATTGTTTCTTCCCCACCACTTGTCACTACTACTGCTATTGTGCCATACCAAGATTTCTCACCACCTCTCAATATCATTCCATTCTTGCCACCATCTCCCACCTCCTTAGTATGCCCATCATTCACTTGCACTCTCTTCATCAAAAAATTCATATTGGGAGAACATACCACTCAACACCTCATGTCCTCCCACTATTTATTCATATGATGGTCTCCATCCACTAGGATTTTTTTGTCGACACTAAAATTTTCCTCCGTAATTTCTATTTCATTAATGTATGATGTTGTTAAGTATAATTAGTAGTAGCGTCTGATAGAAGATAACGGCGCCGTCAGTATGGTGCCGCCAATAATGTGGAGTACGGTAACAGTCAAAGTACAATAGGAATGTTGTAAAAAGTAAATATTTGTCGTAAGTGGTCCGGTAATGTTAAAATGTCAAAGTTTGGGTAATTAGAGAAGTAGGGTCTACATGATTAGGAATTAGAAATATTATATTGGTAATAAGGACAAGGAGTGAGGTCATAAATATTTTGTGTATTTTATTTGTAAAAAGTCTAAAAATGTGGAACCCATGTAAAATGATAAGGTTTATCTTATCTTAAGAGATAAGCTTACATGTACATATAAGAGTTAAGGTATGGAATATGATTCGTCAGAGTGGATTTCTTATCCTATCTTAGAGATAAGATGGATAATCCTGGAAGTTCTATAAATAGAGAGACCACCCCCCTCATTTAGCATAGAAGGAAGTAGTGAGAAATATTGTAGGAAGTGTGTGAAGGAAGCCATTAGTTTAAAGGTGTGTTGAAGAAGCCATTAAGAAGTGTAATTGTAAAGTTTCTCCCATAGTCTTGGTGAAAGGCAAGTGAAGTCAATAACACTTGAAGTATCTCATGGGTGAGATTGTAACAATTTCATGTTAATATTATAATTTACTTTGATATTTCAGATTTGTCATCATTCGTCTTATCATAGTCGATGGTATTCTTGTGTTATGTTGTTGTTTTGTTTCCAGATTACATCCACCAAACTAAAGGATGTGCATTAGTAAATAATCATAGCACGAGGAGTTCCGGTGAAGAATTATCATAGTGCCGGATTGGTGATGACATTTTGGTTCCGTTGCTGGGACCATTCCTCGTTGGTGGATTTTCTGGAGAGATATTCTCACTTAGTCAAAAATCAATTGGAGGGTAACCTTGTTTTTTTATGCATAGCATAGTAGTTACCATGGTAAAGTCATTTTTGCCATGAATAGTAGTTACCATGACAAAGTTATTTTTGCTTTGGGAATAGTATTTACCGCAGTAAAGTCACTTTTTACCGTGAATAGTATTTACCGCAGTAACTTCACTTTTTACCATGAATAGTGTTTACCACAGTAAAGTCGAGTTTTACATGATAAGTCAAGTTTTACCATAGTTTACCGTGGTCATTTCTATTTTTCTTTTGTAGAAAGGTGTAAAGTCACTTTCTAGTATAGTGATTCCAATTATTTGTGCACATAAGTCTTCTTGATTGTACTTGTGGGTTGGTATTTCATGGTGGTTACTTTTGAAAATGGGAAAGATTCCTATTTTTTCAGCTCAATCTAATGAAGATGCTTCTTCTCTCATTCAAGAGTTTAAATGATCTTG
This sequence comes from Taxus wallichiana var. yunnanensis, assembly GCA_018340775.1. Taxonomy (NCBI): domain Eukaryota; kingdom Viridiplantae; phylum Streptophyta; class Pinopsida; order Cupressales; family Taxaceae; genus Taxus; species Taxus wallichiana. Next base: position 170,920,682 of record CM031244.1, read on the forward strand.
TATTTGTAATAGCCTCATAAGAAGGGAACAATGGACTGAATTTTTCCTACCTTTTTGGATGGTTCAACACTTAGGTGGTTTGAAACACTAGGTGATAATGTGAAAAATTCATGGGATTTATTAACTGAAAGTTTTCTTGAAGAATTTGGTGAACAATAGAAATATGCAGATCTCATGATCGAGATCACAAAGCTATCCCAAGGAGAGAAGGAGAAGATAAGGGATTATCATGCTCGTGTTCTAGAGCTAAGGAGGAAGCTCGATGCCCAGATCCGGAAGGAAGGATTAGCGGATGGGTTGATGAATGGCATGGATAATCTCCTCTGTAAGCACTTCATTCTTGGGATGAAGCCAGAGATCAAACAATGAGTGAAGTATGACCGCCCAACTACCATTGAACAAGTAAAGGAGATTGCAAGAAGGCAAGAAGAAAGCATGGAAGAGGAGCCCAAAGAAATTGTTGCTAAAGTAGAGCCTACACCAGCACCTTTGGTCCAGAATCCACAACCACTCCCGGTGAGCACAAATATTTCTCCTAGTACATCTACTGAGTATGAAGATCTGCTCAAAAAGATGGGTCAGTTAACTATTAATCTTCTTCAAGGAAAAGAATTTAGTTCTCAGGGAGGAGATAGAGGTCCAAAAAGAAATATTTCTAAAGTTATATGTTATGGTTGTTATAAAAAGGGTCATTATAAGTATAATTGTCTAGATAGAGCTTCTACATATGGTAAAGGAGATAATGATAAAGGAAAAGCACCTGTGAATTCTTTTGATGTAGTAGATAAGAGTAGAAATAATGAAGTAGATGTGTTTGTAACAAAAAGAAAGAAAGAAAAAGATAATCAAAATGGAAATGATCCTAAGAAGATGAAAGAAGAAACTAGTAAGAAACATAGGAGAAGAAAGTTGGGTGTGCAGGATTTTCTGATTTCACAGGGGCAAGGACCATACTCTATCTTGGAAGATCTGTCCAAAAGGCTTGCAAATATTACATATGATCAACTGTTGGCTATGTCTTCTGAGAAGAGGCGGGAGTTGCGAAGTGGACTCAATGCTCGACGAAGGAAGGAGGTTGAGGTCCCTGTTTTGGAGGCAGAGGTAGATCCCTATGCTCCACAAGCTGAGGTATTATGTAATGGTATTTCAATTCATGATGTCTTAGTTGATGGAGGTGCTGCAGTTAATGTAATGACCGAGTCTGTAATGAATATGTTGGGTTTAAAAATTGATCGCCCTTCAACACTTATGTTAAGGTCATTAAATAAAGGAAAAACTAAACCAGAAGGTGTAGTTTCAAATGTGGTAATATCTGTTATGGGTGTTGTATGTGTGGTAGACTTTCAGGTGATGAAAAATGGTATGCATTGCATACCCAATTTGCTTTGGGAAGACCATGGCTAATGAGAGTTCATGCAAGAAACTACTGGAATGAAGGTTTCATGACACTTGGACGTGGTAGAGAGAGGGTGAAGATAAATGTGATCCCTCGACATCATAAGGTAGAACCTATGGATTCAAGTGATGAAACTGATGATTATACATCCTCTGATTACTCTAGTACCAATGAAGTGGACACTGAAGATGAAGAAAGCGAGGTGGATGTTTCAGTCATGGATATCCTTCCAGTCACACCAACTCATGACCCCATAAAATTATCTGAAGAAGAAGTTGATGATCGTCTCCAACAAATAAAGATTGGTGATCTTTGTGATGGAGAGTGAGAAGGAATCCTACCTCCAGCTCTTTCGAAGGTACATACACCTATTCACTTTTGATTACAAGGAACTCCGTCAAGTAAGTTGGGTAGAACATTGTATTGAGTTGGTAGATGGTGCTAAGCCCATAAAGCAAATGCCATATAGAATGAATCCTAATTTTTCCAAGACCATAAAAGAAGAAATAGATAAGTTGCTTGATGTAAGATTCATATTTCTTTGTGGAGAATTGAGAATGGGTTTCTCCCATTGTGATCTCAATAAAAAAAAATGGAAAGCTACGCATTTGTGTTGATTACGGGAAGCTCAATAAGGCAACAAAGAAGGATCATTACCCTCTTCCGTTTCGAGATCAAATCTTGGGCGAAGTAGGCTGCCAGAGTGCTATAGTTTCTTTGATGGATATAGCGGCTACAACCAAGTTCGTATAGCAAAGAAAAATCAGTTGAAGACCACGTTCACCACTCCTTGGGGAACGTTTGCTTATAGAGTTATGCCTTTTGGGTTGTGTAATGCTCCAGCAACATTCCAGCGTTTGATGAATAGGGTGTTCGAACCCTACATTGGGACCTTCATCAGAGTATTTCTGGATGATTTTTGCATCTATGGGAGCAAGTTGGACCACCTGCACCAAATGGAGACAACATTTCAAAGGTTAGATGAAGCACAAGCCTCACTAAACCCTACAAAGTGTGTCTTTGGATGTTCTAAAGGTGTTTTGTTAGGGCATGTTGTATCCAGAGATGGTATTGGTGCGATCCGATAAAATTTCAAAAATCAAAGATTTACCATTTCCTATGAATAGAAGTAAGTTGAGATCATTTTTAGGCCATGTGGGTTACTATAGAAGGTTCATCAAGAATTTATCAAAGATTGCATAGCCACTAACCTAGTTCTTGAAGAAGGATGTTACTTATGAACCAGGAAATAAGGCGCATGAAGCTTTTGGACAACTGAAGGAAGCCCTGGTGTCTTCACCTATTTTGAAGAATCCAGATTGGAGCAAGCCATTCATTGTGTACACTGATGCCTCAGATGCAGCACTAGGAAGTACTTTGAGCCAAAAGGATGAAAATGGGAATGAACATCCAATTTACTTTGGGAGCAAACAAATGAGCAAAGATCTTTGAGGTAAATTATCTTATGAATCGAAAAAGAGGCTCTGGCTATCATTTTTGCTATAAAGAAGTTTAGAATTACTTGCTAGGGAAAAAATTTCTAGTTGTAACAGATCATCAGGCTCTAAAATATATTGTAAATAAGCCTAACCCATCAGGGAGGATAGCAAGATGGATAATTTTGCTACAAGAATTTAGATAGGCCAAGAAAGAAGCATGTCAATGCAGATGCACTCTCTCGAGCCTATGATGGTTTAGGATCATCTTGTGATGATGATGATTTCCCCGATGCAGCATTTTTATCCCTTGACACAATCCCTAGTGAATACATAGATATTTGGAATTATCTGAATGAATGTAAGTTTCCTGATGGTGCCAATGCAAAGACTAAGAGAAAGATTACTCAAGCCAGTCATCCATATTCTATTCTGCATGGAGTATTATTTCGAATAGGACCTAATGGATAGTACAAGAGAGCAGTTGGACGTGATCAAGGGAAGGAGCTGCTAGAAGAATTCCACAATGGTACATGTGGAGGGCACTTCTCTGGACAACTTACAGCAAGAAGGATCTTGGATGCAGGTTATCACTGGCCCACTCTTTTTAGAGATTGTTATAATTATTGTAAGACATGTGATATTTGTCAAACACATGGTAACTGTAAGACTTCATCAGCTCCATTATGCCCTATTCTTCCACTTGGTCCCTTTGAAAAATGGGGAATAGACATTGTAGGTCCACTTCCAACTACCTCACGCCAAAATAAGTATATTGTAGTTGCCCATGCATTATTTAACCAAGTGGGTTGAAGCTAGGCCATTGAAAACAACTTCCATGGATGAGGTGGAAAGGTTCATATATGACGCATTGTCACCGATTTGGTTGCCCATTAGAAATTGTAACAGATCAAGGAAGCCACTTCATTAATGAGGTGGTAGAAGCCCTAGTCAATAAGTTTTCTATTAAGCACAGGAAGGCAACAACATACAAGCCAAGCACAAATGGACAAGTGGAACGAACAAATTTTGTGTTGTGTCAAATTCTAGCAAAAGATGCAACCTTGCAGGTACATAAATGGGATAAGAGGATTCATGTAGCATTATGGGCATCTAGGGCAACATCAAAGTCAGCAATAGGATACTCCCCATTTCAGTTGGCCTATGGCATTGATCCAGTTCTTCCTATTGAGTTTGATATTCCCACTGTGAGAGTTATGAAAAATGAAAGGATGGATGAAAGTGATTAAGTAAAAGAAAGGTTGGTACATCTTCATTTGCTAGAGGAAATGAGGGAAATAGCAAAGGATACAAGCCATAAGAAGAAAATGAAGCATAATGAATACTTTGATCAAAAGATCCGGTGGTCTCACTTTCATGTGAATGACTTGGTTCTAGTATATGATTCCAGATACAAAAAAAGAAGACAGAGAAAATTTCTTCCAAAATGGATGGGGCCCTACAAAATAGCAGCTGTGCATGAAAATGGTACGTACCGACTGGAGGAATTAGATGACACTCCCATTGCGAAATGGGTCAACCCACGACAAGTTGAAGATTTTCCAAGCACGAGAATAGTCTACTCGAGGACGAAGTAGAAGCTAGGAAGGGGGAAGATGTCGACACTAAAATTTTCCTCCGTAATTTCTATTTCATTAATGTATAGGATGTTGTTAAGTATAATTAGTAGTAGCGTCTGATAGAAGATAACGGCACCGTCAGTACGGTGCCGCCAATAATGTGGAGTACGGTAACAGTCAAAGTACAATAGGAATGTTGTAAAAAGTAAATATTTGTCATAAGTGGTCCGGTAATGTTAAAATGTCAAAGTTTGGGTAATTAGAGAAGTAGGGTCTACATGATTAGGAATTAGAAATATTATATTGGTAATAAGGACAAGGAGTGAGGTCATAAATATTTTGTGTATTTTATTTGTAAAAAGTCTAAAAATGTGGAACCCATGTAAAATGATAAGGTTTATCTTATCTTAAGAGATAAGCTTACATGTACGAGATAAGAGTTAAGGTATGGAATATGATTCGTCAGTGGATTTCTTATCCTATCTTAGAGATAAGATGGATAACCCCTGGAAGTTCTATAAATAGAGAGACCACCCCCTCATTTAGCATAGAAGGAAGTAGTGAGAAATATTGTAGGAAGTGTGCGAAGGAAGCCATCAGTTTAAAGGTGTGTTGAAGAAGCCATTAAGAAGTGTAATTGTAAAGTTTCTCCCATAGTCTTGGTGAAAGGCAAGTGAAGTCAATAACACTTTAAGTATCTCATGGGTGAGATTGTAACAATTTCATGTTAATATTATAAGTTACTTTGATATTTCAGATTTGTCATCATTCCGTCTTATCATAGTCGATGGTATTCTTGTGTTATGTTGTTGTTTTGTTTCCATATTACATCCACCAAACTAAAGGCTGTGCATTAGTAAATAATCATAGCACGAGGAGTTCCGGTGAAGAATTATCATAGTGCCAGATTGGTGATGACAGGTTCCACCTTGATGACCTTCATACTCCTTTGTGCGATCTGCATTTGTATCATGGTTCTATTATTTTTACTATCACTTATTTTTTGCATGTTTTCACCTTTTGGTTTATCTCGCATGCCATCTTACTGCCTATTCAATCACACTAGGCCAATTCTAGTTAGATTATATTGGAGGAACCCTTGATTCTAATCATATTTATATCACCTTCCCCATGCCATTTGGCACTGCTAGCATTTGTAGTAGTTCTTTTTCTTGTTATACACCCAACCTTACTACTTGGTATGCTCAAGGATGCCCATTACCCACCTTTATAGATGAACAATACGCCATGGTCATGTACATTTTACACATTCATGGTTATCTAGATGACCTCCCACATACAATTTCCTATCAAGTATCTTGAGTGGTCTAGTATGACTTTGACACTTCTACTGATGATCCCTCTGATGCTCTTACCCCACCATTACTTTCATGCGATCCACTTCAACCTGTACCCTCTTCTATATCCACCACCACAATTGATGAATCTCACCCTAATCATCCTCCATCTCCCACCCACTTCTTCAACATTATATAATTACTTCAAACATAGTGTTAGTATAGGAAGGCAACAATTGCATCTCTCGTGCTAAGATCACATACTTCCACTACTACTATAGACCTACATGATCTTTATCCCTTACCTCCTCCCCTACTACCCCGATAGTTGTACCATTACCTTCACCCCTTATTATTCCTTCCATTTTTACACCAGTAAGAAATTCTTGGCCACCGCTTCATCATAAACTTATTGATCTACCATCTAATCACCGCTCTCCACCACCTCAACTAATCCACTATCGCGACACATCATTTTGTTGCTACCACCGCATTCAAGGAATCATATTAACTCTTAACATGTATTGAGCCATATTATTCAAGAACTCTAAAAATTTGGTATCCTTTCATTTAAGACATGCCCTTCTTCTATGTTACTCTCTGTTCACTTGGTTTTCCCACATCGTAGGGGAAAACACATGCTACTGCATCTCACCTCAACCACAACCTTTCCTGCACTCTTCATTCTCAATTTCCAATCCAACTACTTTTACATCCTCTACTCTTCCCCACACAACTACTACATGGTTATCTCCATTACCTCATATGCCTCTTCCACCTTTTTACCCCTACTCCATCCCGTTAGTCCTATGCATTGGCATAGGCCTCTTACTCAGACCACTACAACACCTCGCCACCGTCACCACCTCGTTTTATCCCATGATGATCATCTTCATCTCTATGCACAACATATCCTCAGTCTCCCTCACCTATACACTTAAATACAACCCAAAGTGTGTATTATATCCACCCTCGCATGCATATCAACTTCATTCTCTTACACAATGTTTATCTCCTATACTACCATTATTAAAACATCCTTCTATGACATCCTGATCTCATGTATGAGTCGATGGAAATTCGTCCCTCGATATTATTAGGTGATTCCTATTTCCTAACCAACCGAGGGGGCTTAGCCATTACATACCCCCATCCTATCGTACTCTTGTATTAATACCTCTCACATCTATACATTTTCATTTCTTCACATATCAACATTTTCATCATCTATTATCACACCCTCACTACTGATGATGACGCACCCTAGTCCTTTGGTTCACACTTTGGAGTATTGAGGATTACCATTACAATGAACCCCACACAAAACAATGCAGAACCTATACATTTACATTTTACTATGCTACACAAATGCATCATGTATCTTCATAGTGTTCATCATCCATATGCTATACCAGCTATCATTACATATGTGTCTAGTTTTTCTATTCCATATCTACATTCTACACCTATGCTAGGAGTACATTATATCTGAGTCTATCTTTATATCTTACCACTACACATTCCATTATCTACCTATGTTTATTACTACATATTTCACACCCATACCACATCCATACATCCTATCTATTCTACATGCTACACTAGATTTACTTATACTTGTGTCTAGTTTTATCTATTATCATTACACATTCTATTCATGTCCACACACTTCTTACATTACACATTCCATCCCCTACTACACATTCTACATTATATTACCTTCAACACACGGTCCCTTGGTTTTTACACTACGTTGTCTTTTACGTTCTTCTCTCACCAACCTATGTCTCCCTCTAGTTACACAGTCCTTACTCGACTGCCAAGGGTTTACCAATCAAAGAGACCTTCCCTACATGAAACATGTCATATCAAATTCATTAGAATAGTGACCAACATTATCGGATATATCATCACCCACACTCATCATCATATCATGTAGTGGTATACCCCTTAGGTTAAACCACCACTCATTTCCTTATTCTATATTATCCTCTTACATAAAATCATCACATATTCTATTACCCTATCATACATCATTCTATTACATCATCATTTATTCTACTCATCACTTAAGTGTATATGTTTTATGCTAAATAACCTCCCTCACCTTATTCATCACATAGTGGTCTATGCTTAGTGCTAAAATCACCAACTTTCACTACCCACCACCTACTCCTCTGCGCTTCATACACCCTCATCACCCATCTCATAGTGACATACGTTATAGGTTAGATCATCACCTTCTTCTACCATCATATAGTGATATACGCTTAGGGTTAAATCATCACTCCTCTATTCAACCAAGTTTTGGTATACACTTAGACTATAGGGTCCACGAAAATATTTCCATACATATCATTCTCATCTAATCATTTTATAGTGATATAAACTTAGGGATATATAATCACCTACACATTCTATAAGTCATGGTATACGCTTAGGATATAGGGTCCATACACACCTTTCTATTTGAAAAATTTGCACACACTCCTTCTATGATGATATACACTTAGGGATAAATCATCACTCTTCCTATAAAAAGAGTTGTGATATACACTTAGGCTATGAGGTTCAAGCACATCAGCCCCCATGTCACATTACATCACCTCTCCCCATACACACTCACCATAGTGCGCTAGACACAACGAACACTACTCAACCATTTACCAATGTCACACTCTCATTTATGGTTCATTCTTGACTATTGAGGGGGAAAAAATGAGCCTCATTGTATACACTTCCATACACTCGGGGCATATTACTCCTATCATTCCATCTTGCATTCCATTCCATCCATCCACAACATATTGCATTGTCTTGGTAGCATTTACTTTTGCTTACTAGTGTTTTACATGCTCATTCTATTACACATGTTAGCTTGATTTCCTATATGTCATTATCATACACACATACGCACTCACACCCTTTTTAGTGTGATCGCAAATACAGGACATTTATATGTGGCATGGATGCTCACCTTATACCCTTACTATACTAGTCACTAGGGGCATCCACATTCATCTCATACAGGTTTTATTGTTTTGTTTTGTACTTAGCATCGTATACTATTGGTTCATTCACGTTTTTACATATTGTTTTTCACTCTAACATACTAATGGGTGTTCCATGTGTAGCACTTGTTTTGCAGGATTACATGTTTCCATGAATACATGTTTTTTTACTTTTCTACATTATTTTCCATTGTTTACGGGATTTTCCCTTTGCTTGTGTGCACACTTGACTATTGTTTGTGGCCATGATGGCCTTGTGTGTCTTGTGACATCATGAGTGATGTCCCATGTTTGAAACCTACTTTGTGTGGTCTACTTGTTTTCTTGCATGTTTACACTACTGTGTTTGGTAGTTTTTCTACATTGCCTATGTATTTTATACTTATTTGCATGCATGTGTTCAGACTAACACTTGTATTGGCTAGTCATCCCCTCTTGTGCATGCCTTGGTTTCTACCTAGTGTTTTCCTTTCCCTCTAGCGGGGCAGAGTTCTATAGGTTAGAGTGCGGTTGGTCCCCTTTTGGGGCTGCATTCTCCTTCCAAGGTCATCACATGTGCCCCTGAAGAGGGGGCATAATTGAGGGTTTATACTAACACATCGTATCTACACCGTTTTATACACAGCGAGTGAGTTTAGACCATTCTATGAACTCCATACACATTTTCCTTAACAGGACATGGTGTCCTTTGGTAATTCTATAGAGCGGTTACAGGATCTTGGGTTATAGTGGGTAGCCTCTCTACACTTATCTATCAAATAGTGTAGGATCACCCAAAAAACCAGCACAATATAAAGATCTCTTTGAATAATTTCAGTAGAAGAAGTTAGAGTTGGAGTACACCTGAACATTTCCTTTCTACACTTCATTAGCCACGGTGGCGTGAGATCTCCCAAAAAACTCGTGACATTATAGGATATCCTTCTACACCATTTTTCTTGACATGGATTATGTGCACATGTTCCATTTACACTTTTTTAGCATACTTTATATTTTCATACTTTACACAACATTTTTACATACATACATATTTGACTACTTGATCATTTTATCCTTGTAGGTCTGCCATATGAGAAACAAGTAGTCAAATTAGGGGCAATAACAACAACAATGACAATGAAAATGATAACACACCACCTTTACACTCTGCAACTACACACGTGTTTCACCATAGGTTCACTCTCATCATGTTTTATACATTTTTCATCTTTAGAATCCACACTCCTCCACATTTTTATTTTTTTCATTCCACGCTTCTAGTCCATCGACACATTTTCTTCTACACTCTACACGAACATCAGGTACACTTTTCTATCTACTTTATGTTACCAAGTTGTTCACTCACCAACATAAAGTGGGGAAAAATGTAGACATAAAATCATGCACTTCATAAAATATTTATCTCGATCTCATACTACAATAAAGAAGGTTCTCAAGTGTACTAAGAATTGATTACTCCCACCTTTTGACCACCTTTTTCCTATCTTTTATTTCATCTTTCCCAAGTCATTTCTAATACTTAACACCCCATTTTCTAACTTCCCTAAGTTTCTAGCCCTAAATCAAGGTTCCTGGGTTGTCTTTGGGACACCCCGAGGCACCCTAGTCCCACCCCTGGGTGCCTCAATCATGCATAACCTCTTTCGCTCCTTTATGGGTCACTTCTAGTTGTTAGTAATCCTTATCTTCTTCTTAGTTTTAATTATTGAGATTAATTATGAAATTAAACTTGATAGCCCTATAAATATAAAGCTTATAAGACCATAATGAGGGTCCTAGGTCTTTGCATCCTATCACTACTATCACTCCATCCAGGGCTACATCTATTGCATCACTTGCATCTACATAGTACCATACATTAAAGCTAGGAAGTCAGAATCACACACATTCTTAGAGGAGGAGGGATTCTATGCATTCTATTCTAATATCTACATCTTCTATAGCTATTATAGCTTGCTATTTCACAAAGTACAACCGACACGAGAGCAATTATGGAGCGGCTTACACACACTCACCAGAATTACATCAGGGTAAGTAATGTAGTGTAGCACTCAGTGATAAGTCCACCAATTTGGTGGTTGAGGTCAGTATGACCCCTTATTCTTCTTCTTGTGTAGGGTGTCATCCAGTTCATTCAAAGCAAATCCAGTATAAAAATAAGATTTCAGATCTCCTTAGAGAACTACCAAAAATAGGTCTTGAGATTTTTCACGGTTCCGGTGCCCAAAATCTATAATAGGGCACCCCAAAGTACACTCCCAAGCGCATATATCATCTCAAAAATTCTAGATCTACCGTTTTCATTGCCCCGAGTGTTCATCTCGCATTGCCAAGTCCGAGCCCAAATTTGCAACAACTGCGATAGTCTCCTATTATCAATTGAGTTTATTCCTTACTCTCTTGCATATTAGGGTTTGATTTCACTCATAATAGTTTATTTAAATTTATTTCATATGAATTTAATTCATTTACAATTTTTATCCCTCCTATTTAGATTAAAATCAAAACCTAAATACCCCACTTAGGCCATTTTGTTTTTAATCACATGTGTAAATCAATAAAGGAGTGCATGCTTTTCTATCAATCCTAATAATAGATTAATCTATAAATAAACTCTTCTTTAATCCTATTATTAAATTTATTCTTACATAACATTTTATCTCCACCTCATATGTGCTTTATCCTAAAAATAACCCTTGTTTTATTGTCAAGGTACCCTTTACATGCTCCACACTCTAACGTGTTTTTTCTATTTTTAACTTGAGTCGCAAAATCAGATAAGTCTTGAATCATACCTTCTTATGTGTATTCCATTTCAACTACACCTTTGCATGCACACATGTGTCCCTCTTGTGCACCCCACTCCTTTTCACACTCTCCATACTTAGTTATTTCTCCCAATCGAACACCCTTGAACCATCTATCATAATAAATAGGAAGATTTCGTGACTGTAGGGTTGCATATTCATCCTTCATAGATTCAACTCCCCCTAAAAGTGTATATTTATAACCTATAAGATACAATACAACTCTAAGAAGTAATCAAAATACCTAAAGCATGATTTTGAGGCCTTCTCTACCATTTTTTAGTTAACCATCCTTTGAGCTTATCAATGAACTAGGATTACTCCTTGTTACATTCTCAAACCTATCCTTTGTTCTTTATCAGTCATATCCTTGTTTTAGCCTTCAACAAGGAGCATAAGGAACATTAAAGGGATCACTACTTAGATTTATTACTTGCAAATCATGATTTCAAACGCAAGTGACACTTCACACTCATTGAGAATGACCAACCATTTCTTGGTCATGAAATTAAATCAAACTACAAGCTTATGATATTGTAGCATATCTAACACACTCTTCCATGTAACTTCATACTTTTCTTCCTTTTCATAATCATTGATTCCAATAGGTTTGTAAAAACTTGGGTAACACCTTTTACTTCACCTTTTTCTTATCTTCACTCACTAGACACACTTGAATACCTAATCTTTATAGACCTTGTCAACTTCTTCACAAGTACTTATTGAACCAAGACCTCATTAAAACTCTTTAGAGATATCTGAAACCTTGAATGAGGTTATGCATCTTTGTATAGATGTATAGAACCATGATAACACTAAATACATCTTCTCCTTAGGATGATACACCTACTAACTAAAAATTCATTATGGATACATAAGTTGGCAACATTATACCATTATCTTAAGATCATTTTCATGGAGGATGAAACTCATAACACTTAATAACATAGTTCTTATAAAGATACCCCTTCAAGATATCTAACTACACTCTAAATTTTTGAAACTCTTTTAGAGACATTACATTAGACTGCAAATATTATGGTGGCATATCATAGTTGATGATACAACAAACATAAACTCAGAACTTTATAGTAGGTGATACTTCTTTGATATTGAAATTGTGACATAACAGACATTATTGGAACATACTGAGACAAAAATCTTCTTTGATGACACATTTTGAACATTTACAAAAGATGGAGCATGATGAAATTCTTAATAGGCCAATCAGAGACTACACACTCACTACTTTATTCTTATATGAGACTCTTTTCATGTTATTTGTACCTTGCTATTTTTGATGAAATAGTCTCGGAGATACAAATACTACAAACAAAAACTTTGACATGGTCAATACTAATGACCACAATTGAAAGTACATAATTAAACTCACTCATAACATAACATTATTTCTTAAATTTGATGAACATGACCTTGAACTCAGACCTCAACAATCTCATACCTTTGACTTAAGGTACATTCCTTGATACACTACTTAACAATAACATAGACCATGATCATGTATGTTTTCACAACTCAGACACCTACTAATGACAAGAACTCAAAAACATATGGATATTTCACATTGCATACCTTATCAAAATTGAAGTGTTCTAAACACCTATCTCCTTCAACTTCTCATTTACTAAAGAATTGAGACATGTATGATATTCTTAACTTTTGAGCCCTTCAACTAAGGAAAAAATACCTCCTTGATATGATTTAAAGCCTTATTTGGAAAACTTCATTGGATTAGGCTTCATGATGTGCATTTCATACTTTGAACTAGCTTCTTTGACATATTTAGCTTTAAAACCTCCTTCTTGATCATAGGAGTAGACCCTATAATGAACCTCTTCTTGTTTTGACAAAATCTTTCTATATGGCATGATTTGTAAAAAATTGAAGAAATCAACATCCTTCTTTATTCTTATCTCATAAACACTTAGATTCCAACCACAATCCTTGGCTATATGGCCATACTCACAACATGACTAGTATTCACCTTTGAAGAGACCTAAATCACTCTTAGGAGACCTAATTTTGCAATCTATAGATTTATGAACAAAAATATGACAAACATAGAAATATCCATTGAATGAAGAACCATACCTCATAGCATTAAGTTGTCTAACTAAGTTAGAAATTCTCAAATCAGTATTCTTAGTCACCTTCTCATCTTATTTTGAAGTTGAACTAGCTTCACCATCACTTTCCTTTTTCTTCCCCTTGAACCCTAGGGAAATATTGTCATTTATATCTCTTTAACATTCTAAAATCCCATCAAGATATTTATAGCTCTTCTCAATCCTCTCATACAACCTAAACCTACTAGATGCACTCTCCAAATCTGATTCTTAAGATTTCAATTTTTCCTCATACCTAGAGTAAGTGTATTATTTCTTCTTTAGGTATTTAGCCATATTCTTCACCTGAGATTTAAAAACCTTGATGGATAGATCATGATATTTCTCCATATCCTTGATCTGAACTTGTAAGCAATCAATAGTTGATTGAGCTACTTCATTCCTCTTCCTTGATATTTCTTAAACATATTAATACTTACCCATTGTTTGTACTTAAAAGGATCTCCTTCAAGTTACTAAACTTACTTCATAAGGAAATTCTCTGATACCAATTGTTAGAAGTAAAATGGAATAACAGGGGATGAATCATTCCTACAATTAGTTTTACTTCATTAACCAAACAATACATTCATCAATTAGATTGTCCATCCATCATTCATAACCATGTGTGCTTATTAAGATATATAATATCAATCACAAGAAAATGAAACAAAGTACACCACATAAGAACACCATATGTAAGTGGGAAACCCTCATGGGGAAGAAAAATCATTGAAACTTTTCTTATATTACACAAAACAAAGTAATTTAGTGAAGCACCAACTTCACAAGAAGCATTAACCCCTAGTTTAGTAGAGCACCAACCCTACAAGGAGAACCAACCCCTAATTTAGTGAAGCACCCTCTCCAAAAGGAGGATACAACCCCTAAGATGACTAAGTACCAAATAATCCACCTAATGATGATTATATATTTTTTTCTACCACAAATTATGGAGATATCTAATTCATCTCACACATTCATCTTCAAACCCTCATTCACACAACTCACTCTTTCTTCTTATTCTTGTAATTATATTGGCTGTAATCAATTTATCACATTTTCCTAATCACTCTTCATATTTTAAAACTCTTCTTCATCTTTGAATTCATATCCTTGATCAGCCTTTACACTCTCATGTAGGTTACATTTTACCTCTAGGAGCACTAGTTCAAAATTGAACCCACTTGCTTTATAGTATTATCTTCCTTCGGACACAAGATAGGTGTTTCCTACATCATAATTTATACCAATAAATCATAATAACATCCCATTACATTCATTATAAATGTCACATATGACCCATATAGGTCGGTCATGCCCAAAACTTCCATATAAGCACAAAAATGTCTCAAAACCCCATCATAATGAAGAGATAAAACCAAAAATCACAAAACCATACTTATTAAAGATCCCATATTTTCCATACATGATTAATATAATTTATAATAATCATACATGGTCACACATTTATGTGAACCAATCAAATAAGTCATTAAATGGTCCCCTTTGGATCATATCCTTCTCAAAAAAAAGATGTTTCTAATACCTTGATTTTACCTTTGGGCCTTAAGATGAACTCAAACATTTCATGTGACCACTATATGGAATTACTAGGACGTCTAAATCACTTATATGAAATTTATAACTCATGAAAACTCCACATTTGTAAACCACAACAACTTTTCCCTTCACCAAAAACCTATTTTTCTAACTAAGTTAGTTTGCACCTTTTTGACACTACCAAGACCTCCAAATGCCTTCAATAGTAAAAAAATTAATACCTCTTCACTTTACAGGTAGTATAAATCATAAATTCAATCATTGCATGCTTCATTCACTTTATTCTTTCATCTTTAACATTCATGTCCTAAATACCAAGAAACCTTCATCTCCACAAACCGACATGGATGGCCCATCATATCAATTCACCATGAGACAAGCCATACACAAATAGAAATATCTCTAAATAAAATTTCTAGAAAATATTATAACTCCTTTCAAATCCAATTGGAAAGCCTTCACCGAATCCAATCTCTATAAACTAATTTTTATGCCTTTTTGGACTCAAGAACGAACCATTGGCCCAACTTGCTCCATAACACCAAAAAACTTTCCACACTCAACAAAATAATTAAACATCCTTATAAATTATTTATAAGCACTCATAAAACTTAAATAATCTTTTAAAAATTAGAAACATAACCTTACCTCATGAAGCCATTTTACACCTTGCTAGAAAAACATCCTTCATATTTGACCCTCAAAGAAAAGATCAAAAATTTTGCATACCATATAAAAAAAATTGATATAAAAATGGAAATATATTCTAACATCATTCACAACACAAATTTAATGGATTCCTTACTCCTCTTATAGCTCCTACAATGTCACTTTTACTGAAATCTCCTCCAAACTACCCCAAAAACTAGTCTATAAAAATAGGGCACTTGTACATCGGAAAAGCGACAAAGCAGCGTGAGAATCAACAAGTAACTCTTCCACGCACCCGACCTCCCGAGGTCGTGCCGAGACAGTTGGTGGGGATGGAATATGCAAAAAAACTAGTTAGGCAGTCTAATGTCTTCGACACGCACTAGTGGAATTTACGAATCTAAGGCAAAGAAGGCCCTTCTAACTTGGACTGGTGTGATAGATCGATCAGCGAGGATGACTGCTCGAAGGCTCCAATCAATATCGAGCTCTAGTGTGATTCGATCTATGGGTTGTGGAATACGTGGAAAATGACCTGGGATTGTTTCGTGTATATCTCCCGATAAGGTCATATAGTGGATGATGAATATAATTGACTCTACGGATGATTTTCTGGCCTAGTCCAGAATTCCCTAGCTTCGTTAGCCGCTATATCTAGTAAGGACAGTTGTTCGATGATGATAGGTGGAAGTGGAGTGGACTGAAATACTAGTGTGCGTAGGCCAGTGTCTATATCTAACTGACTTGTGGATTCGTTGGGCTGTGGGATCTGTGGGTCACAACCGTAGACTCTTGGTTGTTGCGGTCCTGTTATGGTCATACGCGAGATCAAGTTCTAATCCCTAGTATCCAGTAATCGTATGCTTTCTCAGCTTCTATGTTTAGAACCAATAGTTGTGTGATCTTCTCAGAATACCTTACAGACGTTCTCGCAACCTGGATTCTTAAGCTGGTATCTATATCTACGAGGGTGTCTCCAGCGTCTGGCTGTGGAACTAGAGGATCGCACCCGAATGTTTGTTCTCTTTCGAGCCCTTCTACAGTCATGTGGATGTTTTCTAGAGTAATCTGTAGTTTGGCTGACTTGACCAAAACGCATGTGCTTGGTCGTCTTCTATGTTTAATCCTCTTAACTGAGAACTGATCAGTTGTAAATCTGTGGTTGTTCGGAATACTTGTATCCTGAGATTTTGGTCTATGTCAACTATCGCTGTGACGAGGTTTGGTTGAGGCACGATTGGCTCAAATATATATTCCCTGGGCTCTTGAGGTCCCGTAATTGTCATAAAAGGAAAAACTAACTGTAATGAAGCAAATTCTAATTACGTGAAATAAATCTAACTGCATATAACTTTTATTCTTCTCTGAAATATTTAACAATTTTAAGGAAAGCAAACTATTTTAAGCATATCTAGAAATAATAACTAAACAATAATTAAAAACAGACAAGATAACCGAGTGTGGTTATTTGCCTGTGCGATTTGTAGAATTATTCTAAATGAATAAAATAACCTGTCTAATCTACCTGCAAGATTCTCGATCCTACCTCAGAAGTGAGGAGTGAATCATAGTTTCTCAGAAACTATCAATCCCCACAGCTTCCCTGGCAATATCGAGAATAGAATGAAATGAAATAAAGCGATTAACTACTCTATTTGATATGAGTCTGACTAGAACTTTGAAATTTAAAACCTAGATTCCGCAGAATAGTGGCGAATCCGATGGTGTGTGTATGATCTCGTCCCCTCAGTATGATCTTCTCGTTCTTTCATGTTCACTTGGATCCAGAAAAGCGTGTAATGCTAGCACCGATAGGAGAAGATTTTGGGACAAGGACAGCTCAGAATACAGACCGAGAATGCAAGTAGGAGAGGGATTGCGCAAGAGTACAGAGCTTGGCTTATGCGATTCCTAGCGGGATTTTACTGCGAGTCATGCAACATGGAGTGACCAGAACCTACAACTATCCTATACGAAGAGCAAAACCTGTAACTTTAATGGCTTCCCAAGCTATTCTATTCCAAAATAAAGACACTGCTTGCACAAGTTGGATATGTGGCTTACCAACAGCTGAATAAAGCTAACCAGGTATATAATGAATTGAACTAAGAACTCCAAGACACAGTAAAAATAAATCTACAGCAAAGAGGAATTCAGGGGCAAGCTTCTAACTGGACTGGATGAAACAACAACACTGCCTGCACAAGATGGGTCTGTGGCTTACCAACAGCTGAGCAATACTAACCAAGTATGAAATAAGCTATGCTATCAATCCTAAGCAAGCTAACCAAAACACTAAAAATCAGAAGACTCTAACAAGGAAAAATGGTGACCAAAAGCTCCAGCTCAAATTCTTCACCAAATTCTTCACCAAAATCAGACCAAATTCAGAAAAATTCTCCTTACTTGCATGTACACAAACCATGCATTTATAGGAATTCCAACTCTCAAAAACCAAAACCAAATTGAACTCCTAAACAATAAACAAAGGAAAAACACTGTTCCAGGGGACCAAAAACATTAATGTATGCTCAAGTTGGCAAAGAAAAGCTGGTGAAACATGATATTTCACGCGAGTCGTGTCAAAAGAGTGTTCTGGAAAACGCGCACAGGACCGCCACGCACTCGAGCGGGCGGCGGTTACTGAGGATCGCCGCCTGTTTAGGCGGCGGTCACGAGACCGCCGCCGCCCTTCGTGGTGGCGGTTTAAATCCTTTGAAGGTCAAGAGGCCAAGGAAAGAGGGAAAAAGGGGAAAATAAAGGGCGTGGGGGCTAGGTGGGGCATGCAGGATGTTAACATATACTCCGAGGGCTTTTCCGGATCCCGAACACCTTGCGAGGAGACTGTATCATCATCGGGGCAATTGTTACACTTTATTACGGCAAAGATGCAGTACCTTATAATTTTGGGTACGTACATATTGCCCCCTCGGAGAAGCATTTTAGCCATGAAGAGGCATAAAACGGTGGGTCCGAGTATGGTAGTCCCGAAATGGGGAGTTAGAAGCTATACCTTACTCGCCTGCGTGTGTTGAGATGATGCCATCGAAATTCCCGCTACTGCAAAATGAAAAGAGAACTCAAGTGCAGATAGATGCAATAACTTGGAAGATAAACGCTAAAATAATAGGGAAGGAGAACGTACCATTCGTGCGGGGATAGAAACTTACCTCCAACTGCGCTCCAAACCTGCGAAAAAGTCATTTTAAAACGAAACAGAACGATATATATATGAAAGTGGGCCCATTTTCCTATTCATTTGTGCTAGTCGATTTGATTGATTTTGAGCTCTGGGACCCACGGTGATGGTTTCTCACGCGAGTAGAGTCGAAACGTTCGCAGCGAGATCATGATCATGCCTCCACGAGCGGAACACCGACCTCAGCGATCACAGGTTGGTTTTCTTCCATTTTGTGTTTTTCCCTCTTCAAATTTGAAATGGAAAATTCTTTGCAATGGGGGGATTATTTTTGAAAATGTTAGGTTCAAAAGGTCCATCTAGGGGGGGCGCCTACTGGGTAGGCTTTGTTTTTAGTTAAAATGGTCTATTTTTTACGCTTTTGGGCTTTTTGGGGTTAACAACCCGCGCGGGTTTTTAGACCGCGACCGCCGCCCTGGCCAGGGCGGCGGTTACATGACCGCCGCCCTGTTCAGGGTGGTGGTTACACAACCACCGCCCTTAAGGCGGTGGTTACAAAACCGCCCCTGCTCAGGGTGGCGGTTTTGCACAGAATGCAAAAGAGCTTAACTTTTGAGATTGCACTTGTATTTTTATCATTTCTATATGCTTTTATGACTCTCTCGATATTGATTAGATACTAACTTGCCCTGTTTTGTGTGTTTTTGGGTGCATGCAGGCGAGGGAGGAGTATATCAGATGGAGCCGAGAGAGAGAGTGTGATTGGCTTTCGGGGGTATTGGATGCCCTTTCTCAGGATGAGGAGGATACATTACAGAGGGCCGGCATATTGCGTATATCACGCGTGCCCCATGTCACGCCATCTAGTCACATTCTTTGTGACTTATTCTCATATTGGGATGCAGATCGGAACACTTTCGATTGCAAGGGTCCGCGGTGAGTGGACCATCACTTTGGAGGATGTCTCACCGTATCCTGGGGTCCCGATCATCGGGAGGAGACTCACACTAGAGACGGCAGGGTCTCGAGCACAGATTGCATAGTGGTCAGGTTACATGGGAGATGCAGCTATCTCCACGGGGTTGAAGAAGGGAGTGAGAGTTCGATCCATCCCTTCTTTGCCTATCCCCATATTTTGACAGGCCATCATGGGGATCCTTGCCTCGAGATTGATTGGGGACAAGGGAGAGGACACTTTACTATCTTCTTTGGGCCCCCATCATTGCACGAGATAGAGGGCATGGCCGGATATATGCAGGGCACGAGATATTCAGGGACCACCTACCACGATTTATACAGGGTGGTCCGTTTGCAGGGACAGTCATTGAGCCACCCGACTCTAGTCATGAGTTGGGTGTATGAGCATTTTATTCCTTATGGCAGAGGCGTAGAGGTGGCAGATCCAGGGGCTGTGAGGGCAGCCAGATGGTCAGATATGTCGGTGCTTAGAGCACCTCACCAGCCAGTTACCTCCCTTACCACAACAGATATGGAGGTGACACCGTACCGGCTTATGGCCGGCATATGGGGCGAGGAGACCCTTACATTGATCTCCTGCTCCACCACAGGGCAGCTTATCGACCGCGTGGGACGGGTGGAGGTACACCCTTTTGGAAGAGTTCCTCAGCAGTTCAGCCTTCCATATGTGGGCATGCTTCCCCCAGTGGCACCAGTTTATAGATCAGTCTGCGAGGCTAGAGGGGGGCCTAGAGGCCGTGGTTGGACAGTGATCACTCCTGGCACTCCCATTGCAGCTAGGAGGGTAGTTTGGGCTAGAGGGAGAGCTGGTGCACCCCGGGCACCTTTGCTTCAGATTGCTGCGGGTCCTGCTCACAGCAGCGATGACCCCATAGATATTGACTCTGATTCTAAGGAGTTTACAGAGGGAGGGTCGGAGGAGCAGATGGATGATAGCGATCCTGAGTGGCATGACACTCAGGATATTTTGTAGGCAGAGAGGGCCGAGCAGAGTGCAGAGAGAGAGACTCTAGCTTCAGAGGAGCCACTCTCCCAGGGCCATGGTGGAGAGGATGAGTTAGTTGCGGGGCGTCATATTGCTCCTACTACAGGAGTAGCCCCTCAGTCGGTAGCGGCATCTGCGGTGGGTGCTAGCCCCAGTGACCCATCTTGGAGGCCCGGTGATCTGAGTAAGTTATCCTCTCATCTTTTCCATGTTTGTTTAATTTAGGATTTTTAATTGCTATCTCTCCTTACGTTTTGATATTGTATCTTTTAGTCTCTTGCCTAGCTTCTAATTCATTTTTCTTCTTTGTTCTGTAGAGGCTTGATGAGTGGCGGGATCTAATCCGTAGGGTATGCACCGATTCTCTCGATGATCCCTATGGATAAGACCGTGCGGAGCTATATGTGGATGCCGAGGATCCCTCGGCTGCAGTGGTAGGCATACCGACGTCTTCGCTCTGTTTGGCACGTGGCCGGGATGGTGTTGACTCTCCGTACGAGTTGGCGAGGCTATAGGATAGCCGAGTGTCTTATGAGGATCCATTCTCGTGGTGAGACCGCGGCTGCCCCTCGGGACCCTGAGCCCTTTGTGCATTCAGAGCACCGGCATAGCCGGAGCCCTAGGTGAGGGTGCGCACCCTCGGAGGGGTCGCGTAGGGGTTGAGAGGTGAATTGGCCCTGTATGCTTTGTACTGTAGATTCTTTTGTACATCACGGGCTCTTTGAGCATTTTGACCATGCCCAGAGCATGATGGCATTGTATATAAACATTGATTATTTATATATATGCATTCGTTTTGGATCAAAACTTTGTCACTCGTGTTTTCCCTTTCTGTTTCCAGCTTCCTCGTGTATACTACGATGTATGTTTTATATGCTTTCTAGAATGTATGCAATGGAAAACAGATGATGCAAATGTTTTCTTTCTTTTGTGTTTCATGATGCTGATGCATGATATTGTAGATATATTGTGATCTTAAATCTTAGTTTCTGTGAGCAATTTGGATACCTCATGTTTGTTTTGGCAAAGTGATGAAAATAACCAGTATGATGAACAGATTAACTTGCCCCACTCCTAACTCCACGCAACTAGTAAGCTGCGAGGGCTCATCACCAAGAGCTAAGAAGGGCGCAAGTTATGAAATATGGTGAAATGATAGTGATGAAAGACAGACGAAGCTTTGGTGGAACCAAGTTGAGAACTACAAGCTTACTCTACCTGAATGACTTCATAGTTTTGGGTGCGACTTGCTTTGCGGTTTATCCAGACTTAGACCCGTAGATGGCCACATAGTAGACAAAATCTGGTTTTTAGGATTTTTAACTCTCTTGGAATTTTGAACATCTGATTCATTCGTTTTTGACTCAAAGTTTGAATAGTTTGTTTATGACCTTTTAACGTTTGCATTGTCTAGAGGACCCCCTACACCTTGCCCCATGCTACCTGTAAGAAGCATGGGTTTATCACCGTGGGCAAGGCATAGGTGAGTAAGGGCATTTCCATCCTTTCCCAACCCTACGTCACTAGTAAGAGACGCAAGCTCATCACCGAAGGTTGGTAGGGCAAGGAAATGTGTAAAAATAAAATTTTCTGTTTAATCACTTTTTGACTTGTCTTTTTGAGTAAAATGTCAGTATATGCTTGTTTCCAAAGAGATGTGTATATGGGATAGATGTGACACCATGAAGCTTCTAACAGGACCATAGGCAAGACACCAATCTTAAGAAGAAATCAAAGTGAGAACAAACTTGCAGATCTTGGTATGGTTACCGTTAAGACTTCATCATGTTTGATTTTATTTGATAAAAGATTCTGAAGTGATTGATGATATCGTGAAAATGGAGAGATATGATTAGAAATTTTGTGCCAACATCATGAGTTTGTAATGAATTGCTTTGAGAATAGACTCCTTGATCACAATCACTGTGTAAGAAACGAATGGACAAAATGATCCTAATTTATATGAAAATGCAATGTAGATAGCTATATAGGTAGCGCTAGGCTGCTTATGCGTAGAAAATCTTGAGGTGCAGGGAATTGACTGTTTCGCCAAACTCCTCACCTTCTAACATACATAAGAGGTATGCACCATTTCCATAGTCCTTCATGACTCGGTATGGGCCCAACCATTTGGGCCGGAATTTCCTTCCTTCACCGGTCTTCTTGTCGATCCGACTGTCTAGTCTTAGAACTAGATCACCTTCGTATATATCGCGTTCATAAACCTTCTTGTTATATTGCCGGCACATTCGGTCAGCATAAGCTCTATGCCACTACTCAGCATCTAACCTAGTTTCATCTAGGCTTTCTAGTTGGGAAAGACGTGCTTCTCTGTAAGCGTCTTCATCCAGAATCCCTTGTAGTGAAATGCGGAGACTGGGTATTTCGACCTCAAGCGGGAGAACTGCTTCTGCCCCAAATACCAGTGAGAAAGGAGTTGCTCCCATTGGTGTTCTTATTGAGGTTTGGTGGGCCCACAAGGCCGGATATAACTTCAAATGCCAATCTCGCTTGTTTTCTTTCACCGTTTTAAGGAGAATGGCTTTCAGCGTTTTGTTTGTTGCTTCAGCCTGCCCATTGGCTTGGGGATAATACAAGGAAGCCGTATGATGGCTTATTTTAAATTTGTTGCATAGTTCATGAACTTCCTCATTCTTGAAAGAAGTTCCATTATTTGAGATAATGATTTGTGGGATACCGTACCTACAAATGATTTGATTTAAAATGAACTTAGCGATTACAGAACCAGGTACAGTAGTAAGAGGCATGGCCTCCACCCATTTGGTAAAATATTCAGTGGCCGTGATTATAAAATTATGGCCGTCTATGGATGAGGGAGAGAACTTCCCTATCAAGTCCAGGCCCCATGTAGAAAAGGGCCATGGAGTTACGATTGGTTGTAGAGCTTGTGCTAGCATGTGGATCTCGTGGGAGAATTCTTGGCACTTATGACACCTGCATGCAAACTCTATCGTGTCATGCTCTAGAGTGGGCCAAAAATAGCCCATTCGATGTATTTTTCGAGCAGTGGCATGGCCACCGAAGTGGCCTCCACATATACCGCTGTGGGATTCATGGAGAATCCTCTTGGACTCTTCTGTGTCGACACACCTTAAGAGCATTCCATCGAATGCTTTTCGATAGAGCACCTACTCTATAATGACATATTTGGCTACGATTATGCGTAATCGCCTTCTTTGTTGCGGTGTAACTGCATCCGGGTACGTATGGTCCATGATATAATTAATGATATCAGTGTACCAAGGGCACTCAGAGATAGCAGGTTGAGTTTCGATGTAGTATACGCATTCATCTGGAAAATCCAAATCTACTAGATTGCCTCCATCTAATGGGTTGTCAGCTAACCAATCCGTGATGATTTGTCCTTTAACTAACTTCTGATTTACAAATGTTAATTCAAACTCTCCCATTAAGGTTATAAAACGTCCAACCTTTTTGGATAAGGAACCTTGTGTGAGAAAATTTCGTAAATGGTCCATCTTTACCATGACCTTTGTTTCTTGATTCAGCATGTAATGTCTTAGACGTTTAGTAGCAAAGACTATGGCAAGACATTCTCACTCTGCTTGTGTATAGCGTGTTTCATAGTCGAGCAGTGTTCGGCTAATGAAATAAATCACACATTCTCTCTTGTCATCGTCTTCTTGGGCCAACATACAGGCCAACGAGACATTGGTAGCTCATGAATATAGGATTAACGGGCGATCCAGCTTAGGTGGCATTAGCGTAGGTGGTGACAGCAAGAAACGTTTAACTGCGTTGAAAGCTTCGTTGCAGTCTTCGGTCCAATCAATGCTATAGTCTTTCTTGAGTAAATTGTTGATTGGATGAATAGCGAAGCTTAAGTCCGGGATGAATCTTCGGATTGCACCTAGCTTTCCGAGAAATGACCTGATTCCAGATTCGTCCGAAGGTGGGACCATTTCGAGTACAGCCGAATTTTGGTTGGATCAACATCAATCCCTCGTGATGATATGATGTAACCTAGGAGCTTTCCTCCTGTTACACCAAAGACACATTTCTCTGGGTTTAGTGTGACTCCGTATTCTATTAAACGTGAAAGAATGACGCGGAGTACTTCGGGATGGTCACAACGCTTCTTGGCCTTAGCCAACAAGTCATCTACGTAGGATTCCATGATTTTATGAATTAAATCGTGAAATATATAAGTCATAGCCCGCTGGTATGTAGCACCAGCGTTTTTGAGACCGAAAGGCATGACAGCATAGCAATAGGTTCCCCAAGGAGTTATAAATGTGGTTTTAGCTTGATCTTGCTCGGATATTCTGATTTGATTGTATCCCGAGAATCCATCCATGAGAGACAAGAGTTCAAAACCAGTTGTTGCATCAACAATAACATCTATGGATGGTAATGGGAAGTCGTCCTTAGGGCAAGCTTTGTTGATATCTCAAAAATCTATGCAGATGCGTATCTTTCCATTCTTCTTGAGAACGGGAATGATGTTAGATACCCATTGGGAGTAGTCAACTGGCTTGATGAATCCTACCTGAAGGAGTTTTATTACCTCCTCTTTTACCATGAGAGCTACTTTGGGCTTCATGGGTCTTGATTTTTGTTTGATTGGCTTTGCATCCGATCTAGTGACGAGGTTGTGTACCATGTAATGTGGGGTGCGACTCCGTCATTTCCTTGTAATTAAATGTAAACACCTTCGATGTTCTTTGAGAACACGAGTATGTATTTCCACTTCTTACCAGGTGTCAACAAAGAACCTAGTTTCAAGTATTCTTGGTTCATCTTGTCCCAATGTTGACATCGATTGTTTCTTCTATTAAAGAGGCGTTACCCTCTTCGAACTCGAGGTGGTCTTTGGAGGTAAATCTAAATCATCCCCATTTTCTATTGCGTATATGTTAGGTTCCCTTTGTGACGGAAGATCCGTTACTGGATTTCCGAAGTAGGAGGATGAATGTGGGATCAGGGATAAATCTAGCATGTGATAGGAGAGATGTAATGCTGCATAGGCATTTAAATAATCCAAAGTAGCCGCATCATTTCCAACATGGTCTAGGACGGTAGATTCACTTCCGCTTAAAAGAGGATTTGTCATTGTTTTTATTAATGGTTCGTCACGAATGGATACTGTGAAGTGAGTATCTTCTAGCTCATTGCTTGGAGTAAAACGTGATGTTGAGGTTGCTATTGAATCGGCGAGAAGATTTTTCTCTCGCGGGATCGCTTCAATGGATATGAAGTTAAACGCCTTGCTTAAATCTAATACAGTGTTTTTGTAGAGTTGTAAATGTTCGGCTTTAGTTTCATATACTTCAGCAACTTGGTTTGTCACTAATTGTGAGTCTCCCAAGACTCTGATGTTATCAATACCAATTCTTCTGGCTAAGGTGAGGCCAAGAAGGAGGGCTTCGTACTCAGCGCCATTGTTTGTGCATTCAAAGTTTAACTTAAAAGAGAATGGGAGGACCTTCTCCTCAGGCGAAGTAAGAATTATACCTGCCCCCGCTCCATAACAACATTTAGCTCCATCGAAATGGAGAGTCCAATACTTAGCCGGGAGTGTAGATGTTGAGGCATCTGCTGTGTTTGCGCACTCTACTTCTACCATACAAAGATCCTCTGCTGGCAAGGAACCAACACCTAGGGAAAATCCTATGCCTACTGAATCGAATGGTAAGAACATTGGTGAATCTTGTTCTATCAACTCAACGATTTTCGCAGTAGTCCCTAATGATACTGTTTCTTTAGTTTTACCTTTAGGGGTTGGAATTGTTTTGGATATGCTGGTAGTTTCAAGATCCGTCGTAGGTATCAACTTTTCCTCTGGCTTTGGGTCAGAGGGTTTATTAAGTTGGTTTGTTGGCAGTTCAAATTCTGAGTGCACCCCTGGTCTTTTCTTTAAATCAGCTAGGTGCAAATCGAAAGGTTTTGGATCGCCTTTGGCTACAAACACCTTTCCTAGATGCAAGAATCTTACTTCTTGAAATAGCGTAGAAGGGATTGCCTTCATTCGATGTATCCAAGGTCGGCCGAGGATCATATTATAGTTAGTTTCCCGATCTATAATATAAAACTCAGTCAAGATGGTTTTGGGCCCTAAGGTGACCGGCAGTATTATAGTTCCTATCGAAGTGGCTTTAAGGCTATCATAGCCTCTCAAGGTATTTCATGTAGTGGAACAGTTTGTTTCTCCATATCCAAGTTTTTGGAGGAAAGAGAAAGGGACTATGTTAACTGCAGCCCCATCATCAACCATTTCCCATTTTACATAGTTATTATAAACCCACACTTGCAAGTGTAAGGCTGGGTCACCTCGGCGTGCGATCTCAGCATCTGTGGGCATTTTACTTATTTCGAAGATGAATTCGACATCCTTGTCCGGCTGCCCCGGAGGGTGGATATCAAAATCTACGTGATTTACTTGTGTTTCGGGAGGTGGAGTGATGTTAATTAGATGGCCTAGACCTAATGCTTCTAAAAGAGCAGCTCTGTGAGGGGGAGAGTTCTTTAGTAAGTCTAAAAATGAAATGTGTGAGAAGGTCTTTGTTAGGTCACTAATTAAATCATAAACACCGATGGGTTTTTCAACTATTTGCTGACTCTTATCTGTCTCTGGTAGATGACTTGGGCTTGGTTGAGAGAAATACTCTCGTGTTCTTGTTATAGCTTCGATAGGTAGTTCAGCGTCTAATTCTACCAAACTGACTATCTTAGGTCTCGGTTGAGCTCCCAACTATGGCGCGACTGACGGATTTAATGAAGTCGAGGCTTCATGGTCATTGTTTCCCGTCACTGCACCTTTGTTTGTTCCAGTTGCTGTCATGATTTGGGAGTGGATC
This sequence comes from Taxus wallichiana var. yunnanensis, assembly GCA_018340775.1. Taxonomy (NCBI): domain Eukaryota; kingdom Viridiplantae; phylum Streptophyta; class Pinopsida; order Cupressales; family Taxaceae; genus Taxus; species Taxus wallichiana. The sequence goes on from CM031244.1 coordinate 170,948,491, forward strand.
ATTAAAGATCTTGAGAGGAGCATTCTGAAGAGAAACTTCCCCTGTGAGAGTATTTGGTGATGATGAGACGGGATCGCCAAGAGCAGTGCAGTGAAGAACTGTCTTTGTTCTTCTGGCAAACGTTGCATAAATTTATTGTAGTCACGGCACGTTCTAGTGTTGTGACCATGAATTTTATGGAAACCACAATAAGAATTGGGATTATAATTCCCGTTTTGTTGGTTTGGTGTGTATTGTGGCCTAAAATTCCGATCAAACTGTTGCCTATTAGGACCAAAGTTTTGGAATTGTTGTTTCTGGTTTTGACTTTGGTTTTGGTAACCAAATGAGTTTTGGCTTGGCCCTTGTATGGGATTTCGCCGTTGTTGTTGTTGTTGTTGTTGTGGATGGTTAAAATCCACTGTATTGACCGTCGGGGTAAAGTTGTTGTTTCGTTGGTTATTTGTTTGTGACGGAGTATTAACAACATTTACCCTCTTGGGCTGGTCGGTTACCCCATCCGTTGTTACCCCATGATTTTTGTTAAGGATTTTGGGTCCTTGATTGACATTTGTGGTAGTTGTAGTGTTTTGAGTGGAGGTGATTAACCTCCCGTTTGTTCCATATGTCTTACGACCACTATCTATTGCTGCTTGATCTATTCGCAAAGCGCTCTCGAGTACTTCATCATAAGTCCTTAGTGGGAACTTCTGGACTTCTTCCTTCACTTCTCTACTGAGAGAATGAAGGAATAAATCACATAGTTCCATCTGATCCATGTTTGGAACACTTCGATGAATAAGGACAAAAGCACGCCACCTTTGGATAAAGTGGGCGACAGACTTGTTATGCTCTTGTTTGATGTGTAAGAACTCCCTGATTCCTGTTCTTAATAGTTTGTTCATGTCGAAGGCCTTGATGAACTCAGACACAAGTTGTTTGAATGAATGTATGGAAGCCTCAGGTATTCTGTAATACCAATCGAGAGCAATGCCTTCCAAGGTTTTGGGAAATATTTTAGCAACAACCCCATCCCAAGGGAGTAATTCTCGTATGGCTGTAGCGTAAGCTTTGATATGCGTGTTTGGATCTCCCTCACCCTTGAACTTAGGCAAATCAGGGAGAGGTCTTGGAAGCATGACGCTTCGTATGGTGAAATCTAAGGGTTCCTTTAGGTATTCTGAATAAGTCCCTATTGCATAGCTTTCGACCATTGATGGTGTTTGCTGAGGGAGTGGTGGTGGGATAGGTTGTTGATACGGTGCAGCGTATGCGTTAGCAGGGGCATAAGGAGGTCCCTGCGTTTGAGCAAACATGCCGGGAGAGGAGAACATATCTCCTTGTGGTGATTTAGAGTATATGTTTAAGTAGGACGGGGTATTGTCAAGGAACGGATTGTTCGACACTAGACCGGGAGGAATAGTGTTAGAGATGATAGGCCTTGTTGGCGTTTGTTGTGGATATTGAGGAGGCATGCCTAACGTGCCTACTCCCATAAGGAGATCTACCTGGCCAGAGTGGTATGGAGAATTGGAACTTCCTGTTTGTATGAACGGAGAATTTTGACTTGCTTGAGCTAGTTCTAACCCTCTCACTCTTTCTACTAACATTGAAATGACTTCATTTGGTGAAGTCATGGTACTTTCTGAGCGGCGTTTGTTGTATACCTTGGTGTTGTAAAGGTACATGATATCCTGTCATAAAATGATCGCTATCTTGCCAAGTTTCTCCCGGAATATTTCTGTATGCGGTGGTATAGAGGTATTTTCTTGAAAAGAGATTTCGGGTTGTATTTGTAAACCTCCTATAGATGGGTACATTCCCCGAGAGTGTTGTTCACTCCTAGGATAACGTGTTGACTATCCATCATCTAAGACCAGGTATGGATCTAATTGCCTACTAATTTGTGGTCTGAGTAACATTTGAGGAGATGAACCAGATTCTCCTGTAAACGTCATATTGTTTGAACCTGAAGGCTCTGTTTGTTGGGTTCGAAGGGGTTGATCTAACTCTTCAGTTTGAAAAGATGAACTATATCTGATTCTTGGGGTTTGTGTTGACAACTGATTAGTTGAATAGTTGTCACCCCATACTGAGAGCGAGGGTGATGATTCCCTATTCTGTTGGGCGTAGTATGCCTCAAGACCCGAGAGAGTGCACATGCATCGAATCGACATATTCGGGGGGTATATGAATACCCAGAGAATAATGGGAAGGAGCGAAGGTGGATGAGAGAAGATTTGAAAACTTCTCAAAGAGAAGGTGAAACAATTGTTTGTTTCACGTCGGGTTCACCAATTTTGTACGTCGGAAAAGTGACAGGCGAGCGTGAGAATCAACAAGTAACTCTTCCGCGTACCCGACCTCCCGAGGTCGTGCCGAGACAGCCGGTGGGGATGGAATATGCAGACAAACTAGTTAGGCAGTCTAATGTCTTCGACACGCACTAGTGGAATTTGTGAATCTAAGGCAAAGAAGGCCCTTCTAACTTGGACTGGTGTGATAGATCGATCAGCGAGGATGACTGCTCGAAGGCTCCAATCAATATCGAGCTCTGGCATGATTCGATCTATGGGTTGCGGAATACATGGAAAATGACCTGGGATTGTTTCGTGTATATCTCCCGATAAGGTCATATAGTGGATGATGAATATAATTGACTCTACGGATGATTTTCTGGCCTAGTCCAGAATTCCCTAGCTTCATTAGCCGCTATATCTAGTAAGGACAGTTGTTCGATGATGATAGGTGGAAGTGGAGTGGATTGAAATACTAGTGTGCGTAGGTAGGCTAGTGTCTATATCTAAGCCGACTTGTGGATTTGTTGGGTGTGGGATCGTCAGGTCACAACAGTAGACTCTTGGTTGTTACGGTCTGTTATGGTCATACGCGAGATCAAGTTCTAATTCCTAGTATCCAAGTAATCATATGCTTTCTCAAACTTCATGTTTAGAACCAATAGTTGTGTGATCTTCTTAGAATACCTTACGGATGTTCTCGCAACCTAGATTCTTAAGCTAGTATCTATATCTACGAGGGTGTCTCCGTGTCCATCATTTGTGGAACTAGAGGATCGCACCCGAATGTTTGTTCTCTTTTGAGCCCTTCTACAGTCATGTGGATGTTTTCTAGAGTAATCTGTAGTTTGGCTTACTTGACCAAAATGCATGTGCTTAGTCGTCTTCTATGTTTAATCCTCTTAGCGAGAACCGATCGGTTGTAAAATGTGGTTGTTCGGAATACTTGTATCTGAGATTTTGGTCTATGTCAACTATCGTTGTGACGAGGTTTGGTTGAGGCACGATGGCTCAAATATATATTCCCAGGCTCTTGAGGTCCCGTAATTATCATAAAAGGAAAAACTAACTATAATGAAGCAAATTCTAATTACGTGAAATAAATCTAAGCGCATATAACTTTTATTCTTTTCGAAATATTTAACAATTTTAAGGAAAGTAAAACTATTTTAAGCATATCTAGAAATAATAACTAAACAATAATTAAAAATAGACAAGATAACCGAGTGTGGTTATTTGCCTATGCGATTTGTAGAATTATTCTAAATGAATAAAATAACCTATCTAATCTACCTGCAAGATTCTCGATCCTACCTCAGAAGTGAGGAGTGAATCATAGTTTCTCAGAAACTATCAATCCCCACAGCTTCCCTGGCAATATCGAGAATAGAATGAAATGAAATAAAGTGATTAACTACTCTATTTGATATGAGTCTGACTAGAACTTTGAAATTTAAAACCTGGATTCCGCAGAACAGTGGTGAATCCGATGGTGTGTGTATGATCTCGTCCCCTCAGTATGATCTTCTCGTTCTTTCGTGTTCACTTGGATCCAGAAAAGCGTGTAATGCTAGCACCGATAGGAGTAGATTTTGGGACAAGGACAGCTCAGAATACAGACCGAGAATGCGAGTAGGAGAGGGATAGCGCAAGAGTACAGAGCTTGGCTTATGTGATTCCTAGCGGGATTTTCTGCGCGAGTCATGCAACATGGAGTGACAGAACCTACAACTATCCTATACGAAGAGAAAAACCGGCAACATTAATGGCTTCCCAAGCTATTCTATTCCAAAATAAAGACACTTTCTTGCTTGCACAAGTTGGATATGTGGCTTACCAACAAGTTGAATAAAGCTAACCGGGTATATAATGAATTGAACTAAGAACTCCAAGACATAGTAAAAATAAATCTACAGCAAAGAGGAATTCAGGGGCAAGCTTCTAACCGGAATTTGGATGAAACAACAACACCTTTGCCGCACAAGATGGGTCGTGGCTTACCAACGGTGAGCAATACTAACCAAGTATGAAATAAGCTATGCTTTATCAATCCGAGCAAGCTAACCAAAACACTAAAAATCAGAAGACTCTAACAAGGAAAAATGGTGACCAAAAGCTCCAACTCAAATTCTTCACCAAATTCTTCACCAAAATCGGACAAAATTGAGACAAATTCTCCTTTCTTGCATGTACACAAAACATGCATTTATAGGAATTCCAACTCTCAAAAACCAAAACCAAATTGAACTCCTAAACAATAAACAAAGGAAAAACACTGTTCCAGGGGACCAAAAACATTAATGCATGCTCAAGTCGGCAAAGAAAAGCTGGTGAAACGTGATATTTCATGTGAGTCGCGTCAAAAGAGTGTTCTGGAAAACGTGCATAGGACCGCCGCTCTGAGCAGGGCGGTGGTTACAGGACCGCCGCCCTGTTTAGGGTGGCGGTCATGAGACCGCCGCCCTTCAGGGTGGCGGTTTCATCACTGAAGGTCAAGAGGCCAAGGAAAGAGGGAAAAAGGGGAAAATAAAGGGCATGGGGGCTAAGCGGGGCACGCGGGATGTTAACGTATACTCCGAGGGCTTTTCCGGATCCCGAACACCTTGCAAGGAGACCTATATCATCATCGGGGCACTTGTTACACTGCTGCAGCGATCAATACCTTACAATTTTGGGTACGTACAAGCACACTTTGCACTTTTTCACATCAAACATGACCTGAAAATATCATTGAAATCTAGAAAACATCAAGGTATAAAGTAAATGTAAATTTATTCATCACCTTCTTTGAATAAATTTTCTAGAAACTAAACTTCTTCATAAACAATAATTTTCTGGTGATGCCCACATAATTTCGCATGCATTATCTTACTTTTATGAAAATATGGAAGAGTCCTATATAATATCCAATCATCACTTTTGTAAAAGGAATAAAAATAGACTCTGTATACTTACTTTTCTTCAAGCTACTCTTAGTTAGGGTTTAGTTAGGGTTTCAAACCAACTTACCTTCTTAACGATTGTTCATAAAAATGTGACAATCAAACCACTTCATTATTTTTTTGAAATATTCATAACTAACCTAAGAAATTATTCCAAACAGCTCAGGTCCTCATGAAAATCATACAATTCATAGCAAGCATCATTATCTCCATATTTACTACAAAACCACACTTGTAAGTTACCTAGTTTTTCCAAAACTTTCATATCTTCAAAATATTCTTCACAATGACCATAAACTTGTCATTAAGCATAATTATAACATCCTCTAACTTTCCATTCTCACAATATATCCCAAATATCTCTCTAACTCTCCAGCCATTAAGACTTACATTTACTATCATGTTTGTTTCTCAATGTTTTCTTCACAAGGACTTCAAATATGCATAATACCTCGATTTCTGACCTAAAAGTCACCATACACCATAGGTAAACTATCACAACACTTTTCACATGCTTGGAAAATACTTATCATCTCCAAAAATCACATCTCTACCTCATTTTACATGCTCCAAGGTTAGGAATAGGCGTGGAATGACCTAAATCAACCATGAACTTACCATCCCGGCCTCATGCAGATTCATAGACACCCATGACACATTATATGGACCATGCTTGACCTCATGAAATACTCCAACCAGCTCAATAGAGCTCATACCATGAATTATCTCACACAACCATGCATTAAGGCCTCTTAGAATATCACCACCAAACATGACACTACCAACCAACCTTCATGTTTGACCATTGAATAACACCACATGGAGACTCATATTACACCATGAGGCCCTTTTCCATCAATTGAATTGACATAAATGAAAAAAAAACACATAATGGCCAAAATTATCCTAATTTGATTCTCACTAAGCACAACTGCACTACATTTCCAAATCAATATAGTTTGGTGTGTGTGTGTGTTTGATAAATTGGTCCTTGAAGCTAGGTTTCCATTTTTCTAGTTACACCAAGATATAAGGCTACAAATAATTTACCCCAAAGATGAATTTGTGTGATGGAAATCAGAATTTACCCTTCCTATGTAATGAATGATGTAACCCAAATGTAGTACTTTAATGTTTCTCTTTTGCTAAGTAGTAGATAAGAAGTAATAGCCAAAATTGCATAACCCCTTAGAATAATAAGTCATATATATGTTTCCTTTATTTGATTTTTTTCATTAACAACCCTAAAATATGACCCAAATTGATAATAGAAGTTTTAGAAAAGATAATGGTTGGTGTGACATTTTAAAACATAATAGAAGAGGAGAATAGGAAAAAAGTGCCTAAAGGGGACACTAGTGCCTATGAACTCTTGTCCCTACTAGGTGTTAAAGTCCAAAATTATTTGAGAATAAAATAATAAATATTGAGTCAGGTAACATATTGTGTAATGTCCAAAAGTAAAGGGATAGTTCCAAAAAGCAAAGGATGAAAGTATAAAAAGATAAAATAATGTAAATGTAAAGTAAAACAAGTGTTGTTAATGTCTAGTTTTCTTGCTTAGGAATCATACATATAATGACATACTAGAGGCATGATGTAATAGTACTAAGTGCATAATTTTATGTCTATATTTCCCCCACTTTATGTTGGTGAATGAATATTTGGTAGCATAAAGTAGATAGGAAGAAAATTCCTTGTAGAGAGTCGAAGGACATTGTAACCAATAGCATGTCAAATGAAGATTATAGCGATAGCGTGTTGAATGGATTATAGGATATGTATTATTGACTCAAAGAGGGGATTATAATCCTATGGGTGACATTATTTGCATAGTGTAAATTATGCTTGCATTTGTAACTTGGATATTACCTTTGCCTAAACATCTTTTTCTTGAGATTTCTCTTCATTTCATTTGTGTTGTATTTTATTGAGATAAGGACAGGACCTACAAAATAAGATAAGTGTATTCAATTCTCATGATAAATGAAATTTAAATTTAACTTATTGTATATGAAAATAGAAATGTGTGTGCAAAACAAGTGAGACAAGGATAAAATACACCTGAATGTCATGAGAGAAAGGATACAATTTTTCATGTGTTTTTATTGCCTTAGAGATTATTGGAAGAGCCAAGAGTGATTAATTCCTAAACTTATGTGAATATATTGATGATTTCGGCATCTTGGCACTAGAGGAAGAGTGTTGGGAGAGTTATTGGATTTGTCCTCCACCCATTGATGCTTCCTCATGAATAAATGTCATTATATATGGTCATAAACCCAATGGAAACTAGTTATAGATGACACTTTTTTATAAGCATATCAGTCTCCTGCATATTCCCCATGTGCCACTCCTTATTTAATACCAATAGAAAATATGTAAACCATGAAAGAAGAGTAATTAGTTCCCTTGCTCAAAGTATGAAACTTACCACTAATTTTGTTCTTGTGTACTAAATACTAAACTATATTTTGTTATTTCAATTTGTTATAATTTCTATGTTTTTGGAGAATGTATGTTAGTTTTTGGTAGTTTTAAATTTTCTTTACAAGTATAAAGGAGGCAAAGTGCTATCAAACTTTGATCTTGGTGGGAAAATTTCAAGTTTTCTATATGTTTTCCATTTAAAAGCTTCATTTTTCATCATTTTACATGCAATGTTCTTACAATTTGTTGGAATTTATTATTTTTGAGAATGTATGTTAGTGTTTGGTAGTATTGCATATACGTTACACTTATAAAGGAGGTGGGTTTCTTTGGTGAAAAATCAAAAATCAAGCTTTCTTTATTTTTTCATTTAAAAAGCTTCATTTTTCATCATTTTACGTGCTAGTTATTTAAATTTGTTAGAATTTATTTGTTTTCAAAGTATGTATGTTAGTGTTTGGTATTTTTGATTGTCATTTAAATTTATAAATGAGGTGGGTTACTATAAAAATTGGATCTTGGTGGGAAAAATTTAAGCTTTTCGTTGTTTAGGGACTTTTTTTACATTTTTAGTACAAGTTAAGTGCATTCCTATGACTATAATATGGTATGCATAACCTATCTTTTGGAGGACATAAATTTTGATCCCAAAATTAAAAAAACTCCATTATTTGTGATGAAAAGGTCTTGAGATTAATATGCAATGAACATATAAATTTGGGATTTCATTTTACATAAAATTTAGGGTTTCCTTTCTCCTAAAACTTGTCATTTTCTTTGCATATTAGATTCATTTTTTTACTCCAAAATACTAAATCTTATGTGTATGTTTCCATATTCACTTGATAAAGAAAAATTTCTCAAAATAGTTATAACATTTGAAGTATTTGTTTAAAATATCCATATGCTATAATTTAACCAAAGCTGCATATGATCTTCTCTTGCGCTTTCAAGTGACCTTGAGAATCAAAAACAACTATGATTATGGATGTTTTTTCTAAAATTTTGGTTATCATTTATTTGAAAATGGGGCTAACACTTGATGTCTTGTTTTTAAAATTCCATTTTATTTTGATTTTATCAACACCGCATATGCTCTTCTCTTGCACTTTCGGCGATAATGAGAATAAAAATGGTTGTGATCCTTGGTATTTTTCTAACGTTGTGATTTTATGGAAAAATACTAATCATTTGAGTGTAGGACCTTTTACACTTTCCAAATCCAAAACAAAATAAATTACTTATACTTTGTGTGTAGGTTGCCTTGGCCAAAGAAAGGTGTTAAAAACAATCACACTTTGATAAATCAGATAAAATTGAAAAAATCACATTATATTTGTAGGTTTGAATAAGGGTAAAACCCATCTTCTTTAATTTTTTGGAAGTGCATGGGCCTAAGCCTAGAAAATATTTATTAAGGAGTACCACTGGAATCCCAAATTATTTGGAAAGGGAACCAACCAACGAAACAAGAAGTGCCCCATATTCTACTTGAATACTAAAACCCGTGAGAAATACCAAATATTATATGCGGTAACCACCCCATTCATATAGATTGTGGGGCATAGTCTATATTTAGGATTTATTCTAATACACGTATTGGTTTAGACAAATATTTGTGAGTGTTGAGTCTTAAATCCTTAGGAAGCTATTTGGCATCAGGGCCAACTTTATCCTTATATCATTTGTGCGTATCAAACCCTTACAAATAAAAACTTTGTCTTAGTTTCCACTTTATTGTAGAACAAGGAAAAACTTTTCCAAATTTATGCCATGTAATTTTATCACGAAACATATCCCCTTCACAAATTTTGGCTCCCCTTTTATCAAAGAAAACTATCTGAAGTGTTGTTAAATTGTATCAACATTTTTTCAACACTTAAACCTTTTTTATTAAAACTTTTTTAAGTTTTGAAATTGTGTTGTTACTCTATCCAAGTTATCCTAGTTTCCTTAAAAAAATCTTGTGACATTAACACCTAGGAAAATCTTCCTTTATAGTCATTACTCTGCCAAAATTTCATCAACCATTTTGACTTTCACACTTGCAACTTGTTTTCCAAAAATTGCTTTATTATCAAAATTATATCATTATGTTGTTTGTCTTCCTTAGATTCCCTTTAGAAAATCCCAAAATCATCCCCATATTTGCAACATGTCTAGTTTTCACCTATTATGCTACTCGAATTGACATGGAAATTCTTTCACTATGAAGAATTTCAATGACATAATATAGGTATAGGAATTCACATAAAACAATGCTAACCATGACTAGATATCAGATGGTTCCTCATTTTATTTACAACAGGTAACTTGTTCTATATTTCACTTACCTACCTACATCTCCTAATCATTTCTATTCTTCCAAATATCCTTAGACTCCTCAACCTCATACAATCAATTTTATTCTATAGAATAATAAATCTCCTTTTCAATTTATTCCTCTATTAAATATCTTTGTTAATCTAAATTCCTCTAGTCAAACATCCAATTCAACCCCTAAGTCATGATCCACTCTCTTTCCACAAGACGCCGTCTTCTATCTCGCACTATGAAAAATTCTATGTAACCCAATTCTAACTTTTCCCAAATTCACATCTAATTCAAATCTCAAGACAAATTCATCTTTTGATTCATATTATTTTATTGATCCAAATACAATCTCTCTTTAGTCCTTGATCCTTTTCAACCATATCCTTATCAATATTCTAAAGATTGATGTTTATGTCCATGTTGAAAAATTCACAAGAAACAATGTGCTAAGATATCTTTTAAAATAGCTATCAAGGTCCTTTTTGAAACAATAAGGTCAAAACCTCCCAATCTCATCATCTCCATCATCAAACATATTCTAAATATTCAACACTTGTTGGACCTCTTCCATCAAATCAAACTTTTATCATCGACCAACAATGACCCATACCGATCTATTTCTTTCAAAATGAAGAATCAATCAGAGAATTCATGGGGCTACATGATGAAATTCCTATAGAAGATCACATGACAATATTTGTAATTGAACTCAATGCATACGTATATTTTAGGGAAGACGTCGAGTCTTATAGTCGAAAAAGCAGAGGAAGATCCTAAGATCATCAAAATTGATCCTCCTCTTATTCTTCCATCTTCTCATTTCCCATTACATGGTGAAATGATGGGGTTTATCCTTGATTCCCCTCTTATATTCTCATCACCCAATCATTCCTTACATATCACAATTCCTCAATCACAATCTACCCTTGGGCCACATCCTAGTAGTTGATCATCTTTTATATATGGGCCACCTCCTAGTTTCCCATCATCTTCTATCTATAGGACACCTCCCCTTAGCCTATTACCATCCATTCTTGGTCCACATCCTTTCCAATTACCTTCTATCCTTAGGCCACCTCCTGCTTGTTAGGAAATAAGGGATAAAATATGTGGAATAATCCCTCACAAAATTGCAATAGTAGAAACTAATATGTAGAAAATATTACAGATCTCAAATAAAATTGCAGAATAAAATAACACAACACAAAGAGACAGTATTTAATGTGGTTCACCCAATTTGGGCTACATCCACCAAGAATCACTTTCTCAAATTTTATTACAAGCCACCACTCTCTCAATACAATACCCAGATCTGTTTGGAGCTTTGCTCAACAAAATCTCTGAGAATTCACACCCGAATTCAAAACGCATCTACAATATTACATAATACCTACCATAAGCATAAAACCATATAGGTAGATAACTACTTAAGTAGTTTTATAAAACCATGGGTATTAAAACCATGGGCCAAAACCATCCCATAAACCTATGAGTCAAAAATCCCACCCATATGAGAAAAGCATGCTTCCCGGTATATCGGGCACGTTTTAAGGCCAAAAACAATTCGGGGCTACGCCCCCAAACCCTAGTGAGAAAACTGTGGAAAGTGTACAGTACTCTTAGTGTACAATCTTCAACACTTTCTCACATGAAAATAGGCTCTAGAACCTAAAAATCTCCCACATGGAGACTAGTCTTCCTCTAAGCAAGTTTCTCAACCCTTCACTAGTTTCCATGAAGAATAACCAAAGCTAAACACAACTTCAGTTTTTCCCTTGTGACCACCTTGGTCATCATGTCTACAGGATTATGACTGGTATGAATCTTCTCCAGCTTCAACTTCTCTTCCTCTAAAGTGGTCTTGATGAAATGGTACCTTAAATGCATATGCTTCATCCTAGAGTGAAAAGAAGAGTTCTTAGCTAGGTGTATAACACTTTGACTATCACTATGTATCTTTCCTTCCTCCTTATGCCCAAAATCCTCAAGCAATTACTATAACCAAATCATTTATTTGCTTTCTCTCTGCTGTAGTAACACATACTCGGGCGTCTATGGTTGAAAAAGCCACCAGCTTATGTAGTTGTGAAATCCAGCTCACTGTTGTCCCACCTATAGTGTAAACATAACCTGTAATACTCCTCCTTCTGTCTACATCTCTAGCCATATTTGAATCTACATAACCACACAAAGTGGTTTCTGATCCACTTTAGCACAAAATTTTCCCCATGATCCCTCTCAAATCTTTGAAGGATCCAATTTACTACCTATCAGTAATATCTACCTAGATCACTCATAAATCTACTCACCACTCCCACTGCATACGAAATATCAGGCCTGGTACACACCATGGCATACATCAAACTGCCAACTGCTGATGAGTAAGGTACCTTGGACATCTAGTTTCTCTTCTTCTCTGTCTTGGGACACTGCTACTTTGATAACTTGAAATGATATGCCAAAGGAGTCCCACCCGATTTAGCATCCTGCATATTAAACCTCTCCAAGACCTTCTTAATGTACTCTTCCTAAGATAAAGTCAGCTTCCATTCCTTCCTATCCCAAGATATCCTCATACCAAGGATTTTTTTGGCTTCCCCAAATCCTTCATAGCAAAGGATTCACTTAGCTACTTCTTGAGTACTTTTATTTCCTACATGTTTTTACCTACAACCAACATGTCATCCACATATAGACACAGGATAATATAAATTCCATCCTCAAATTTATTTGTATACACGCAATGGTTAGAATTACATCTAATATAACCTTACTCCATCATGAAGCTATCAAATTTATTATACCATTTACATGGAGCTTGTTTCAAGCCATACAAGCTCTTCTTCAGTTTACACCTCATCTCCTCTTTACCTTTGACCTCATAGCCCTCTGGTTGTTGCATATATAGTTCCTCCTCCAAATCACCATGGAGAAATGTAGTCTTTACATCAAGCTATTCTAAGTGCAAGTCTTCTTCTGTAACTATTCCTAGATCAATTCTAATGGAAGTCATTTTTACTACTGGAGAAAAAATCTCTCTTCAAAATCTATACCTTTTTCTGTGTAAACCCTTGACCACTAATCGGGCCTTGTATCTTTTCTTTCCTCCTTCCTCTTTGACTCTAAACACCCACTTATTTTTTAATGTTCTTTTTCCTTGGGTAGCTTCTCCAAATCCCATGTCCGGTTCTCCACGAGATCCTAATGCTCCTCATCCATGGCTTTGTCCCCTTTGCTTCTGGCATCTACTTGAATTACTTCATCAAATCTCTCTAGCTCTCCACTATCAATGAGTAATAAATAATAAAGAGAAGGAGAAAAATGTTCAGGTTCTCTTCTTACCCTAGAATACCTCCTCAATATATGAGTTTGGGGTTCTTGTTGAGGAGGTTCCTGAACTGATTCATGTTTCACTTTCTCATTCGAAGATCCTCTACCACTACATATTCTTCTTTGGATTCTTCCCTATTTTCCTGCAATGTTGCTTCTTATACATGAATTTCTCATTAAGAGTAAAGACCACATCCCTAGATTGAATGATTTTCTTATTCTTAATACTCCAAAATTTATATCCAAAGTCATCACCATCATACCCAATGAAATTACATTTTACGATTTAGCCTCTAGCTTGGTCCCATCATCCTTGTCTATATGGAAAAACACCACACATGCAAAGACTCTAAGAAATGAATAATCAACTTTCTTACCATACCAAGCCTCCTCGGGTATGCCTCCATCCACGGAACTTGAGGGTCCTATATTTATCAAGTATACAATTGTTCTCACTACTTCTTCCCAAAAATAAAGAGGCGATCCTGCATGTAACCTCATGCTCCTAACATGTTCCATTATTTTTCTATTCATCCTTTCGACACCCCATTCTCTGCGGAGTTCCGGAACCATATTTTGCCTATGGATTCTATACTTATAACAATATTCATGAAATTCATTGTTTTAATACTCCCCTCCATTATCGACTGAGACATTTTAGCTTAAGACCTATTTCATTCTCTACCAAGGCTTTCCATTTAACAAAAGTCTCAAATACATCAATTTTTTTATAATACAATAAACTCAAACTTTCCTTGTTGCATCATCAATAAAAGTAACATAATAAATTGAAGCCCCAAGAGATGATACCTGAGCCACCCCCCACACATCAGAGTGCACCAACTCTAACTTACTCTCTTTCTTTGTAGGTCCAACCTTGAGAAACCTTACTTGCTTCTATTTCCCATATATGCAGTCCTCACAGAACTCCAAACATATTTATGTATATCCAAGAAAATCCTTCTTTATGATCTCCATGCTCTTATGGTTCATATGACCGAGCTTATAGTGCCACAATGTTGTATCTACTTCTGTAGCCACAAGATTACAAACATTAGTACTATAAGTGGGTAAAAACAAGGTTCCAACCTTCTTACCTCTTGCCACCACAAGAGCACCCTTGGTAACCTTCCAAGAGTCCATTGTAAATATCACAATACAACCATCACTTCCCAACTGGCCTGCCGATATCAGATTTCATTTTAAAGTAGGCACATGTTTGACATCCTTTAATAGCCATGTATTCCCATTCTGCATCTTAACCTAAACAGATCATTTTCCAACTATACTGCAAGGCTCATCATCACCAAGAAAAACATGCCCAAAATCCCCTTGAACATAATCAACAAAATAATGCCTATGTGGAGTAGCATGGAAAGAAGCCCCTGAATCTAAAACCCAAGATTCAATAATATTGTGCAAAGAAAGAATCAAAGCATCCTGACATACATTACCCATTGCCACATTTTCCTCCTTGTTTTTCTCTTGTTGTTTCTTCTTGTCCTAAAGTTCCCAATAGTCCTTCTTTGCATGTTCAGACTTTCCACAGTGCCAACATACTATCTTTCTTTTGGATTTTGACCTTTCCTGATTCTTTGATTTTCCATGGCTTCCTCTAATCTTCTGTCTCCTTCTAGTTTCCACTGTGAAAGCATTCCCTAAAGTAAAATATTCCCTAGAGATTTTTCTTCACATTTCCTCTCTTAGAATCACCCCTAAAACATCCTCAAACTTCAACTTTGAGTTAGCTAGAATTGAGTTTCTTACCGCCATTACCAGGTTATTCTAACTCTCAAGTAAAGAGCAAAAAACTAATAAATCCCTAACTTCTTCATCAAATTCTATTGTAACCGAAGATAGAATATTTACAATTGTATTAAAAACATTTAAATGATCTAATACTGAATCATTCTCATACATCTTCATATTAAACAACTTTTTCATTAAAAGTATCTTATTTGAGCGGAGGGTTTTTCATAAAACTTCCCTAATGCATCCATCAGTTCTTTTGTAGTCTTTTAATTTGAAACATTAAATAATACCAAAGATGCAAGACACAGTCAGATTATTCCAAGTGCCTTCCTATCTAACAAATCCCATTCCGCATCTATCATGTTCGAGGGTTTGTTCACCTTCTCACACAGTGGAATATAAATATCCTTTCGATAAAGGTAATCTTCCAAAGACTGAAATTCTACCCGTTAAATTTATCAACCCTAGATCTTCCATCATCTGCCATAGCTCCCACTCAAGAGAAAACTTTCCCTATAATTCAACACTTCAGCAAACCAAACCAGGCTCGATAACAATTGTTAGGAAATAAGGGATAAAATATGTGGAATATTCCCTTACAGAATCACAACAAAGAGAAACTAATATGCGAGAAAATATTACAAATCTCAAATAAAATTGTAGAATAAAATAAGACAACACAAAGAGATAGTATTTAACGTGGTTCACCTAATTTGGGATACATCCACCAAGAATCACTTGCTCATATTTTATTATAAGCCACTTCTCTCTCAATACAATACCCAGATCTGTTTGGAGCTATGCTCAAAAAAATCTACAGAATTCACACATGAATTCAAAACACATCTACAATGTTACATAATACCTACCATATGCATAAAACCATATAAGTAGACAACTGCTTAAGTAGTTTTACAAAACCGTGGGTATTAAAACCATGGGCCAAAACCGTCCCATAAACCTATGGGTCAAAAATCCCACCCATATGAGAAAAGCACATTTCCTAGTATATCGGGCACGTTTTAAGGCCAAAAACAAAATTTGGGGGGTTGTGCCCCTGAACCTTGGCAAGACAACTGTGGAAAGTGTACAATACTCTTAGTGTACAATATTCAACACTTTCTCACATGAAAATAGGCTCCACAACCTAACACCTTTGGTCCATTTCCATTAATATTTGGACCATATTTTATTCATCCATTGTATTATCCCTCTATCAATAGTTGTGGAAATCCCACCATAAATCCTAGAAATCCTATCATCAATCCCAAGCATCCACTTTCTTCTCCCACTTCTCGGGACCAAAAAATCATACATTAGCTTGTAAGAAGTATTAATAGTTTCTTCATCAAGCTAAAATAAAAAATCCAAAGAGCTCCAAATCTCCCAAAAAATCAAACAATGAAAAATACAAAAACCAAAAACGATTAAAAAATGACCACCAATGCAACTACCAATTTTGGCACAAAGTGTAAAAATATATGGATATGGAACTCAAGCTCCCACATACAAAATTCATGTTGCAAGATAAGTCACAATCACTTATCGAGTATGATCTCACAACGATCATCAAGATTGGAGATAATATCACTCTTGATAAGTAAAAATCCTAGTATCCCTCATCAAATAAATCACAAACATTGTTGTTGGATCCTATCACATGGAGTGAAATTGTTTGTCCCAACCTCCCAATCCATCTTATCATATTCTTCCTACCCTATCATGGATATTTTTCCTCCATCCTATCTCATAAATTTCCATTGTCTCTCTTAACACTTAAGAAATTCCTCTATTTATGGTTTTCCCTTCACAAAACCATCAAAAACCTTCTTAAAAATCAACAATCATCCAAAAAAATTAAAACATTAAAACATTACAAAATCAAAGGTATAACCATCAGAAATCACAATCACAAATTGCGTACACATGGATGTTATTTCCTTTCTTCTTATCCTCTACAAATATCTCACCATTTTCATCCCTTCGATGATCTTTTGGTTAGTCTGTTCACACTTGCTATGTGGAATTTATCTCTATTGTATATGTTGACCTTGTTCCTTCATTACCTTGGTAAATTAAAGAATGAATTACCTCTTAGAGATCCTATCACTATCATATATTTAATAATCTTATTGCAAATACCTAATTTTTGACACTATCCAATGTCATCATAATAATCACTTCCACATCCTTCCATCAAGCCATTAGTGGTTCTTAATCCCTTATCAAAACAATTAAGAAAGCTGAAATAAGTTTTCATAAAGAAAACATCAATCAAAAATAAAAAATAAAAAGTAAAAAGCAAATAAATAAACTCTCTCTAGGGGTATTTCTAGTATCTCTATCAAGGCTATAGATGCATGGCTAGAAGTAGAGTGACGTTGTGACTAGAATTAGATATATCTCCTTCGAGGGCTATAGACACCTAGCTAGTAGCAGAGCAATGTACGACTCACCTTCCACCCTCCATTCACTAATAAAATTTCAAAATAAATCATTCATACACATTGGCTAATGTGTCTTCACTTATTGCCTATTAAATCTTCACTTCGAGAAGTAATTAATTTTCATGTGCACACACTGGATCTCAATGAGAAACATGACTAGTATGTTACCAATTGTTATTTGGAACTCACTTAGACTCTTACTTTAGTCCATGTTTTTCTCACGATTTTTTCCTTTAGCTCATCAATTTTTCATCACAAGTATTCTAGTTACATTTTCCATATCCTTCCATAGCATTCACATTGTTCTTCTACTTCGTTTAGAACATCCATGTGTATAAGATATCCTTTTACCATGTTTTAGGGAAACTTTGTCCCCATTTCAATAAATAATCTTATCCTTCTTTCTATCATATGTTTCTTGGCCATCTTACACTGGGGGCATGCTCACTCCTTCCTAGCACTTCATTAGTTTGATTTCATCATCATGTTGATCATATCTGTCTTGCCCTTTATCCAACTTATTCTTTCCTTGTATATGAATGGTATTTTCCTTGTATATTATTTCCTCCGATTGGGGCATATTTGCATCTTTGTTTTCCTGTACATAGATTTAGAAAACTTCTAAAACACTGTAAAATTTAGAAAACCCTAAAATCCAAAAACATTAGTAAAACATCAAAATCCAAAAACATTCAAAAATACAAAAACATTCACAAAACCCTTGAAAATCCTAAACATTCAAAATCACAAAATCCAAAAAAGTTGAAAATACTCATGCACACTAATAATTGGAAACTATACTACAAAACATCCTACTTAAGTGCTTTTTGTCCTACAAGTGTACGACATGTGGACCATCTTGTTATCTTCCTTCATGGACAAAGTTGGTTTGCTTGTTATTTTTGTATTCTCAACATATATTATTGCTCAGGGAACTTTCATAATGCATGTTTCTTTTCATGGGAATTCTATGTCCTCCATCTACTCCCTTGCATGTATCTTTACTTGGGGCATCATTTCAACCCTTGTCATATAACTCAAACATGTGGGTACTAAAGTTAGATAATAAAACATTGGTACAATTTTCTTGAACATTTCTTGTTTGAGTGTGTTTATTTGTGCTTGTTTGTTTATTGGTCTACTTGTTTATTTACTTTCTCTTATTGTATTTTTATTTGATTCGGTCCTCTAGCATCGCATTGAAATCAATATTATGGATATCCATGTCATATTACCCTTTTTTATGCTTAAATCAATTAAAAGTTACTTTTTGAGCCGGAATAGTGTCTACATTATGTTACAATCTTCCCTTTTATCAGATTATCTTACCCTCCATTCTAACTAAATTTCTACCTATCACTCTCCATTTCTTCTACGTCTTCCTCTCGAGACATAGGTATCACCATGAATCATTTCTTCCCCCTCCCTTTTTTCTTCGACTTGAGGCACATGTTCCACCTCATTTAATCAATTTGAACAATGAGCGGCTGATCCAAGCTCAAATCCACGACATCGAACTTGGGTATTGTTCTTGACAAGTTATACATATCACTCTTTCGCATCAAACAATGGACAACCAAGCCAAGTTCGAATCCCTTCCATCATGATATTTTTCTTCCACATTATTTGTTAATAAAAACATATCTCATAATCGACAACAATGACTATGTGACATTACCAATAAAATATTTCATACCGGTATTATGCGGGGATCATTGTTCATATCTCCTCTATATAATCATATTCATTATAGTGTCACCTATCTCACCATCGTGATGGGATTTTCTATCAATGTGGTTAATTATATTCTTCTCTTTAAGCATCAATCACCCTCTTCTATCACCGCATCAACACTCAAGGGGGCATCACCGTTCATCCTACTAATTTTCTTATACTCAATAAAATTATCTAATTTTTTTATTATCTATGAAATTGCATTGCATGTATTATACCACATCAAAGAGGGGAAAATTCGGACACCTAAATCTGACTATGTAGTTTTAATACTAAAATTTCACTATTTATCCTCTTTCCCATCATCTCGTTATAATTAGTGGTTTCTTGCTAATTAGCTAACATTCCCCTTCATCTTGGTTGATTAATAACACTTCGTTAATTAACTAGTTTCGTACCTCATCCTGGATGTTAATTAACGTTGCTTCGTTAGTTATAATCCTCTTTTAATTAATTAATTAACCATTATTAATTAATTAGCCTTTTAATCTCCTATTTAATCAATAAACCCTCTTATTTGTTAAATCCTCCTCTCAAATCCTTCACATTCTACTAATTTCCCTATAAATCATTTCCAAATGGAATTTATAAGCTTAATTTGTCTTATTAATTAATCCTAGTTGATTAATTAAATCACCCCTAACTAGCATGAGTTGTTAATCTTGTATTAATCTCTTCTAATCATATTTTTCACTTTCTAATCCTACTTTACCCTTATCTTGCATTCAATAGGTTGCAATATTATCCCAAATTGGAAAGTTATATAAAGAGCCTAGTATACCATATTTCAACTTACACCATGTCCTTGCAATACATTTACACTTGAAAAGAGAATTTTCATGTTATTGGAAATCTTGTTCAATCCCCATTTCTACTTGGAAAAGAGTAGTAAGAGAAGAACCAAAAATGGTAATCAAGACATATTGGTGAGATATTTTCCTCTTCCTTGGATAAATCCTTTGATCATGCATAGTTGTTCTCGGCTCATAAAGTAAGTATCTACAATCTAAATCTCATACGAAAAATCAAAGGAGAGGTTTGCATTTTTATGTAGATTCATGTTTTTATGCATATTAATTTATATTTTCCTTCCATGGATTTATCATGATTTTTTACTTAAATTAACTAGGTTATGAATCTACTTGGTGTTAGGTTCTTTTCAATAACTTAGTATGTATGCATGAAAAATTAATCTAAGTTAATGATTTAAGAACCTAACACCAAGTAGATTAATAACTTAGTTAATTATACTAAGACATCAAGATAAAGCCATGAAAGGAAAGCTAATTAAATTCCATAAACATGAATCTAATATTAAATACAAACCTCCCTTTGATATTTTTGGATGTTATTTTGATTATAGATACTATGTTTATGATTCAAATGCAACTATGCACGATCAAAGGATTTATCCAAAAAGACGAAGATATCTCACCAATATGGCTTGATTGCAATTTTGGTTCTTCTATTACTACTCTTTTCCAAGTAGAAAGGGATATTTGCTTGATTCAATAAGCTTTCCACATGAAATTCTCTTCTTGAGTGTAAATGTCTTACAAGGACATGGTGTACTAGGTTTCTAATATAGATTTCCATTTTTGGAGAAGCTTTGCAACCTATTGAATGTGGGATAATGGTAAAGTAGAATTAGAAAGGGATAAGTATGATTATAGGAGATTAATTAAAGATTAGTAACTCATTAGAGTTGGGGTGATTTAATTAATGAACTATGATTAATTATTAGAATATTTAAGCTTATTGAAGCCATTGGATTTGATTTAGAGGGAAATTACTAGAGTTTGAAGGATTTACAAGGGGGATTTAAGTAATAAAATGTTTATTAATTAAATCCTAGATTTAAAGGCTTAATTAACTAATACTAGTTAATTAATTAATTAAAAGAGGATTATAACTAACAAAGTGACGTTAATTGGCATCCGAGATGGGAGATGAGGCTAGTTAATTAAAGAAGTTTCATTAATTGACCAAGATGAAGAGGAATTTCAAATAATTAGAAAAAAACCACTAATTATAACAAAATCACAGAAAGAGGAGAAAAGTGTAATTTTAGTATTAAAATTGTGTGGTTGAATTTAGGTGTCTACATTTACCCTCTTTGATGTGGTGTAGCACAAGTGATGCCATTTCAAAGGTAGTAGACAATTTTAGACAATATTATTTTGAAATAATAGAAGAAATATTAGTATAATGGATGATGATGCCCCTTGAGTGTTGATGGGGTGATAGAAGAGGTCAATTGATGCTCAAAAATAAGAAGAGAAAATGACCACATCAGCAGAAAATTTCATCGTGGTGGCGAGACCTTTGGCACTATACCAAATATTGATCCTCTCATAATGCAAGTACGAACTCTTTTATAGGTAATGTCACACGGTTATTTTTCATTGATGAGGGATATGATTTTCTGAATAGATCATGTGGAAGAGAAGGTCATAGTGATGGAAGGGATTCAAACTATTGTTCGATTCAAGTGGATTTGGTGCACATTCCTCAAGCGTAGGAAGAAAAGGAGGGGGAGAGGGAGAAATGAGTCACAAGGGTAATCATGTCTTAGAGAAATACATAAAAGAAATGGAAAATTATAGGCAGAAAATTATAGACAAAAAATCATGCACTTGTGTATATTTCTTGGTCCTAAAAACATACTAGCATTTATATAATTCCTAAGAAATAAAAAATAGTAATTGACGATTGTCTTTATCCTCTTTTCTATGTTTCTTGTTTTATATTTTGTCTTGCACACCCTACAACACAGTCAAAACTTAACTCATTTATATTCCATGGCTTCAGACACCAATGCCCATCTAGGACAAAATTTCCAAGACACCCTTGTCCCCTCTGGGTTTCCCTAAACCTTTCTTACCTTAATCACTCTTTTTTGGTCTCTTTTAGCTTTTGGGAATATTTTTCACTTATGGGTTGGCCTTCCAAATGTTAATTATGAAATTCAAACAAGGGAATTATATAAATACATAGTTATGTGTTCAAAATGAAGGACCAAGAACTAAGTATTACTATCATCACCTAACCTTGCATCTAAAATGCACCTAAATCACTCTTAAGCATCCATCTAGTGTTCTTTCAAGGGACAAGAGACTGCATATTATGCATACATAGCATATGAAGGGAAATTTTATTCTCTTCCATCCACACATTTGCATCTTAGATAAAATCTATCCTGCTATCAAGTGCAACTTACACAAGGGCATCCTAGCGCATAAATTATACACACACTCATACAAACTACATGGATTCTAATATGTAGTACAACACTCAATTGTAAGTTCACTCTCAAGGTGATTGTCAATTTAAATCCAAATCCCCATTATGTATTTTCCTTTTTAGGTTTTGGAATTGTGCGGGTGAACATCGCTTTATAGGTCATAAGTACCTTCAACGATCATAGTGCAATCAATAGGAAATCAATGGAGAATAGTTATGAAACCTAATGACACAACATACGAAAATATAGAGCTTTTGCATAATTATGGATGCCCGGATCTAGTTATCGTGCTACTGGTGCCCCTATCCATCCTTGTTCATGAGCTCCAAAATTTATAGAGATTAATAACAATGTTTCTTGCATCATGGTCATCACTTCTCCCTAATCGGACCAATTCTAGATTGCGCACGAATACCATCTAAGTTATCCTTTCTTTATATTTTGCATAGAGTTTCATATTTACATCTTATTTTACTTGTGTTATTTCTATATTAATTGACTTAAGGAAATGGATCATAGAGTTATAGGGAATGATATTCAATATGCTCCAATATTTTAAATTTATAATAGATAGGCTAATATATAGCCAAGGATATAGAAAAAAAATCCTAGTAAATAGTAACGTATACCCCGGAATAGTCACGGGTAACATAATAACAAACTATATTGTTATAACTACATAACAATTATGTGAGCACTAGAATAATTTCCTAACATTCCCCCCCTTAGTGTGAACATGGGGAAAACTTTCCTTGTACTACAACCTCTGGATGGTTTTCCAAGCGGTTAACCAAAAACCACACAACGTGTGGATTTTTAGGAAAGTACTAACAACCTCTAGATGGTTTTCCAAATGGTTAACCAAAAACCAAAAAATAGATGGTTTTTTAGGATAGTACCAACAACCTCTAGATAGTCTGTCCATTGGATAAGTAACAACCACAATATCATGATGTTTCCGTAGTATCATCAACTCTCATTGCAAGGAAGAACATAGGAAAATTTGTTGATTTCTGCAGCTCACTTAATACTAATTTGAAAAATAAAGAAAAGGAAATGAAACATTGATACCATGTTCCCCTCCTCAATGTGAATTTTCCACTTATTCACATAAATCAAGACCTAAAAATTATTCACTTGCATTTAACTGAAATTAGAACTCTAAAAAATAAGCACACTTAGAAATCAAATATTGAAAGTAAACTCACACCACAAAATGTGTGACCAAAGATGATATGCAGGCCTCATCGTAGGTGGTGATGAAAGGTTGTTGAATGAAATCCTTCCTCTATTGCCTCGACCTCTAGTTTAATGCTGCTAGCTCAACTAAATTTGAATTGAGGCTCAACTACATGCCTAAATCGAATGTCAAATTCAACCAAAAATGCTTTCGTAAGGAATTTTTTTAAATTTTTTTGAACTTTTATAATGACTCAATTAACACTATGAACCTATACACAAATGATTATTTTGACTTGGATCATGATATTTGACAAGTACAATACTTTACACCAATGATACATAATTTTTATATTAAGAAAATAAAAATCTAGACAAAAATAATATTTTAATTACATGACATGAATATAAACAATACAAACTCTTTGAAGACCGACACATTAGTGACTATGATGAAACAAATGAAAAATTTGTTTACTCAATAAAAATAATACATGACACGAGACTAACCTTCATGACACGAGACTACTAAATGGTGAATTATTGCAATAGAATCTAAAAAGAATGTAATGGTTATGTGAAAATAACAAAATTTAAACTAAACCTAAATACCTATCCTTGATAAAAAAAATGACAAGATGTATTTGTTTGAAGAAAATATTGTGCATCACCGCCAATTATATTGAGGACAAGTGGAATGAAATTAATGCAAGAGGAGAAATAGACACTTCACCAAGTCGTCATCTTACACCTGAGACTTCCAAATGATAAGTACATACTCATTTTACAAGATGGAAGATAATGACCTCAGTGTTAAGACTACTTAGTGCACGTAATTTGGATCTAGTGATATGTATTTGTAATTGGTTGGCCAGAGATTCAATGCAATGGATGAAGCTTCAAAATATGTCGTATATCTACCTAGGTTATCTAAAAATGTATCCATCTAAACAACCAACTCAAATCCTTTTATTATGTCCACCAATAGTGATGCATAGGATAAATCCACAAAATATTAATATATTTTCACACCTTATTGTATCATATATATAGCAATTTCATTTTATTTCTAGGTTGAATGCAAACAATGCTCTCTCAATCCTTTATTGAAAAATAATACAGTCCTAAAGTGTATGATAATTCTTGTTCACATTTACCTCAAGGAAAAATAACCCTTGTATAATGTGGTTTGATTCAACACTTGGAACAGAGTGCACATTGATTGAGCACAACTAGGCCATCAATCTCAAAATTAAAACACTTTGATGAAGTCATTTCTCTTCTTATTTTTAGTGATGAAAGTAAGGGGTAGGAAATTTTGTTAGTATCTCGAACCAAGACCAAATCAAATTCCCCAAGAACAATTAAAAAATACACACATAGTTTTCCATTAGGAACCCCTCTCGCTCTGATACCAAATGAAGGAAATGGATCATAGAGTTGTAGGGAATGATATTCAATATGCTCCAATATTTTAAACGTATAATAGATAGGCTATTATATAGCCAAGGAAATAGCAAAACAACCTCCTAGTAAATAGGAACGAATACCCCGAAATAGTCATGGGTAACACAATAACAAAGTATATTGTTATAACTATATAACAATTATCGTGAGCACTAGAATAATTTCCTAACATTGACTCTACAATACCTATATTTAATTAATTCAAACTAAATTAAATCATTTAGTGAACCCAAATTTTGATACTTTTGGATCCTTCCTTATTTCATAATCTCAATACCCTAGGATCCTCCCATCATGAGTATCTCCATCCCTACCTTCTTGCAGGAAAATACTGATTTTGAGAATAAAATCAAATATTTTTTGGCTAATACTCACATTCCTCCCAATACTCCTCCTGACTATGTATATCATCAATTCTTAGTAGCATTTTATTTCCATAAAAAGCATATTACTTTCACATCTAATGCAATCACCCCACCTTCTATTTTTGATAATGATCCTCCCCTTTATATCCATGTTTGTATCAATAACGAATGAGTCAAGCGAGCCCTCATCAATAATGCATTGGAGCTCAATATTTGTAATGTTGAATTTATTCAAAAAAAAATTGGCCTTTCCTCAATTGATTCCAACCCTCTTCTATTTCTATTTGTGGCTATGATTCTACTACACAATCATGCATTGGTACTATCATTCTACCTCTGTAAGCTGGGCCCAAAACCATCCCCACTATATTCTACATCATGGATACACCATTTCAATTCAATTACTTACTTGGGTGACCATGGCTCCATACTATGCACATAATTCCTTTTACAATTCATCGATGTGTGAAATTTATACATAATGGATTCACGCTGACCCCAACTCATTCAAGTATTGTTTCCTCAACCCAATACCTACACTATCTATACCCTTATCTACCCCAATTCTATATTGTTATTTCATTCATTCTAGTACTCATTTTCAATGTACCACCCCCACACCTCCCTTTATTGCCACCTGGGAATTCATCTCAAGGAATGTTTTTCACATTAAACATCATACCATATATTTACATCATAAGAATCATGTATGAAGAGCGTGCATGTACTAGGTTTCTTACATGAACTCTCTTTATACATGATTCTTATTGGCCTCATATTCTATTCGAACCAGTTTCCACGATACTATTTGCATGTATTATGACTTGGCTTAGCTAGGATTCACAATTGTTTATATCCTTCCTCCACCTTACTTTCCTCACATTAATCATGGATGTGTACTCATTAATGTTACTTATGGCCTCTACATCTTCCATTTGAAAGTATTTCTTACATGCACTCCTTGTTCCTCTCCACTCACACTTGGACAGTCTTGGCTTGATTACATTGGTGGCACACTGGATCCCAATCATAATGATATTACATTTCCCATGCCTTTCAGCCACATCTCTATTTGTAATGAATCCTTGGGCTATACTCAAAATCTAACTCATTGGTATGCGCACAATTTTCCTCAACCTCATTTTAAGAATGAAGAATATGCTATGGGTATGTATACTTGATGCCATGTAAACTATTTATATGATCAACCTCATATTATTTCTTACCAAATATCTAATCCAAATCCCTATCGGTTACAACCCTAACACCGAGTATCTTATAGATGAGTTTACTTGACCTTTCTCTACATCATACACACAAGGGCATTACGCTTTCTTCCCCCTTCCATTCTTGTAAGTTTTCCTTAACATCTACTCTCACACTTAACGCTCCATTATTCATGACTCATATTTCTACTCACTTTCAAACCTTTTTGATAAACACATTGTATCATTATTACCCTATGACACACTCTAGTTCCACGATTCATACTCGACTACCAAGGGTCTAAATCTGAAATTAGCCTCTCCGCATTCACTTTTTTATGCTCTATACTTCATGATCTATCTTCCTAGCACACATGCTCAAATCATTTCTCGATGGTGCACTCTTTTTATATGGTTCATTCTTGGTTGTTGAGGGGTCTTTTAGAAATGAACCTCATCTCATACACATCTATTGGGAGGCACGTTGCTCCTTTCATCTTCATATATTGCATGTCATTCCACCACACTCATACATTTCATTTTCATAACTTGTTTGCACTTACTCTTTCTTTCTTATACTACTTACATGATGCACTTTTCTTAGTATACTAGTCGATACTCAAAGCATGCCATTATCTTTCTAAATACACACATGCGTGTTCATTTGGTAGTTTTGAGTGAATATAGATATCTTAAATATTTTCACATGTTGCAATGATGCTCATCACTATATCTTTTTCTATTCCCATCAAGGCTTCGGGGCATCTAATTTTACCACTCTCACTCATTATAGGTGCTATTGTTTCATCATTTACTAATTCTACTTACTATCACATTACTTTCCATTGATACATATATGTCTTGACATACTTTTTATCTTTCCAAAATGTTAACGAGTGCTTCATGTGTAGCATTTTATTTGTAGGACTATATGCCACCATGATTGTCTGATACACTTTGTTTTCCATTTTTTCTATTTTTTGCGGGCTATGCCCTATGTCTTGTATGATTTTTGTATGCGTTTTGCCACTTCATCCCTAATTTTATTGTGAAATTATGAGTGATTTCCCATGTTTGAAACCCATTTTTTTATATCTTGTTCACACACTTTCTTGATTGAATTATCTTCTAATGCATGTTTGTTACTTTTTCTAACACATGTTACTAGCCACTTTTTTTGCATGTGCCTTAGTCTCTACCAAACACATCCCCTACCCCATACGCAGTGTCGATTTAGATCAACATCAGGTCCTCTCCTTTTTACTACACATTCCTATAGTCATCGCATGCACCCCAAATGGGGGTATATATGGGGTGAAAAAATCACACCTATAATATCTCGAGATTCGGATTCGGGTAAGCACATAGACAAGAACAACATAGGAACATAGTCACAGAATGACCCAGAATCTGACTTGGGTCTTCAACACAACATATACACCAACACTTAGACTCATATAGTAGTGCCTAAGCATCTGTGTCCTCCCCTTTGCATTAATGTCTCCGGGGTCACACGAGACTCATCTTCTCGAGATCAACACGAGTTCATATAATCCATCGATAAGTTTCACGATTATAGAACAATCCTCTAATTATAGAATACATGAAATCTCCTTCAATAGGTATAACTTGGAACTAATTCAAACAATAAGGATAATAGGAAGAAAAAAGAGATGTACCACCTGTAGTGGTGTTTATCGAGAAAATTTATGGAAGGAGAGTAACACTAGACCTCTCTCCCCACCACTTGCTCTTTGACGTGGGATTTCCCAAAAAAGTTGCACTTGGCATGAGATCACCAAAAAACTCACTCTTAGTGTGAGATAACTCAAAAAAATCCCTCTTAGCATGAGATCACCTAAAAACTTGCTATTGGCATGAGATCACCCAAAAAACTCACTCTTCACAACAATTCGGCCATTTTTCTATCCTTTTACACTCTTTTGCACACTTTCCTTTACTATTACTTTTACATACTTATACACATTTTTCTCTAATTTATCATATACCAAACTTTGACTACTCTTTTCTCTTCTTTTGCAGTTCCATTCTTAATACACAATAAGAAGTATCCTATAATAGAAAGTACAAATATAAAAATAGGTACAACAAAATGCATATGCTTCACCCCTAGGGTCACTTTCCTTTCCTAATCTCCACACTTCACTTTACATCATTCCATGCTTCACTTGTCCACTCGACACGTTATTCACTACACGCTCTATAAGATCATAAGGTACACATCTCTTATCTACTTTATGTTATCAAGTATTCACTCAACAACATAAAGTTGGGGAAAATGTAGACACAAAATCATGCACTTAAAAAAATTTCGAGGTGTTAAAATCATACTAGCATTTATATGATTCCTAAGAAAGAAAACTAGTAATTAAAGAATGTCTTTAGCCTCTTTTATATGTTTCTTGTTTTCTATTTGGTCTTACACACCCTACAACCCAGTGGTAACTTAACTCATTTTTCTTCCATGGCTTCAGAAACCAATGCCCAACCAAAATAGAAGCACCCATGCACCCCTCTCCCCTCTAGGTACCGCTTGACCCTTTCACTTGATTTTTTTGGATATCTTTTATCTTTTGGACATATTTTTCACTTATGATTTGTCCTTCCAGCTGTCAATTATGAATTCAAACAAGGGAATCATATAAATACATAGTTATGTGCTAAAAATAAAAAGCAAAGCATTAAGCATTAGTCTTGTTTTTCCACTTGAATGCCTAGGCATGCTGGCACTTCATCCAGATAAATCTAAATGCTCACCTGAAATGTGTGAAGCTACTAGGTCCCTCTTTTATGAAAAATTGTCAATATGTTAGCATGTATGTTCATAGTAACCATTAACAATTCATAATCTCAAGTATAAGTCATTACATTCATCATATGGAAACACATGTAATAAGGAAACATAATAGATCAAACCATTACTAAGATCAAATTCACCATGTAAATACCATGATCAGATATATCAATTACCAGAATCCATCCATAATTATCCATTGCATTAATTCATTAAGTAACAAAAATTGAATACATAACAATACCAATCTCCAAGAGTTATGCGCACTAAAACATAAAGCAACATAATAATACAATACACATGGTCTACTAAAACTATGTAGATAAACTAACATATATAGTGGTGAATACTTTCCCTTCACACTCCATGCATCTCAAAAATAGATTGTGTGCTCAAAATAACCATGTACCAACAACCGTGGATGATTTTACAAAATGGCTAATAATAGATAAATCTATAAATAAACTCTACTTTAATCCTATTATTAGCGTGAACCATATATGACCCTTGATCTTCTAATTCAATCCAAAAATATATCTTTCTTAGCTGCAAATTCTTCTTTCTCTTTTCTTTACTTGGGCTACACTCAACCGCTTTTCTTATTTTTATCTTTTTCCATGCAAAATAAGGTAAGTCCTGAGTGATTTCTTCTCGAGGGCACCCTTTTCATCTAAGCACTTGCGCGTGCGTACGTGCCCCCTTTGCACACCCTCTCAATACTTAGGAAATTTTTTCAACCCAATGTTTCCCCAAACTACATTCATTGCCATCCTTGGTAATGGGATTGCACAACTTATCTCTCCAAATAATAAATAATAAAGAACATCCATACACAAATCAAAGAATGAATAGAAGGAAGGATGATCACCGCACCTTACTCCTCGCCTAGTAAAAGAGTTCAAGGTACTCATTATTTATTTCAGCCTCAACTTCATTCAACTTCCCCAATCCCTTTCTCACTTTACTAGGGTTTTCGCCAAGTATTTTCTCCATCTCCTCTAGAGTCATATATTCCCCTTTACTTTTAAGCTCCCTTGTGACCCCAACAAGGCATGAGATCATACCCTCCATAAAATCCATCTTTCACGCTATGAGGTAACCAAACTCATTCTATTTTTCTTCATGGGGCTGTTGATTTTATTTTAAGCACGTCGCACTTCTTTACTACCACCTCCAATTTCTCTTCTCTTCCTAGAGACCCATCCTTTTTATCTATCGGGACATCTTTTTCCTCCTACACCATATAATCCTTGATTATATTATCATGATCCATGCGATTACTCGGTGCCAAATTTTCCTTCTTTAATTCATCTTTCAACATCTAGAGTATTGCATCATACTTTGTAATCCGGCATGATATACTTTCTTGGTCCTTTCTTTCTTAGTTGTAGCATCTATCTATTTCTTCAGATTATATCTTCTTCACTTGGCACATGTGCATGTGTCTTCTCTACTAACATTAAATGAACTGAATTTTGTAAATAGTGCATCACAGAGGGAAAAGTTCCGATACCTTATCTTCACATTACGGACATGCCTCAAAATTTCTTCCCAATCTCGTCGGCCATATCTAGAAAAGCCAATAAAGCTCGAGATTATACCATCCATAAAATCCATCTTTCACACTATGAGGGAACCAAACTCATTTATTCTTTCTTCATGGGGTTGTCTAGTTGCTTTCATCACATCGTGCTTCTTTACTACCACCTCTAATTTCTCTTCTCTTCCCAGACTCGTCCTTTTTGGCTATCAAGATGTATTTTTCTTCATGTGTTGTATAATCCTTGATTATCTTCTTAGGATCCATGCAGTTACTCGTGCCCAATTTTCCATCTTTAATTCATCTTTTAGCATATGGAGTATGGAATCATACTCTATAATTCAGTGTGTTATAACTTTCTTGGTCCTTTATTTCTCGGTTGTAACAACTATATGTTTCTTCGTAGTTATATCTTCTTCACTTGGTGCATGCACAATTTTCTTATTTTATAATAGTAAATGGAACAAACTATGTAAATAGTGCATCATAGAGGGAAAATTTCTAGATACTTTATCTTCATATCATAGGCATTTTGGATTTGATCATAGTTTATGTTCATAGAAAAGCCAAATCAACATAAAGAAACATCAACAATTTATTCAATATTAATTCTACTAGATATGAAGAAAATATATATAGGGAGAGTTTCATATAAAATAGGAAACTTCATATAACAACTCTTCAAAAACTCACTATATACATGAAGTTGTTTTAATAACTTCACTTACAAACCATATTACATTTATTAAAATTATGAGTTATTTCTCAACAACTCATAATATAATAATAAACAATTTCACACACATAAATATTAATTATAAATAATGTTTACACTATCAATATTCCTAACATTCACCCCCTTAGTGTGAACATTATTAACTACGATATCACCTCCTTAAGGTTTACATGGGAAGAAATCACATCTAAATAACTAGAAAAAAATCATATGCCTTCACATACTTTTAGGTCGTATATTGTTGGCTTGGATCTTGTTGCACATGAAAAATCCTCTTCACCACAATGAATCCCATACTAGATGATCACACTTATATCAATTTACCTATATACGATAACTCAACAATTCCCAATTTCACTTCCAATGAACTCCCTTTCACCAAACGATCGATGTTAGAAGAAAAAAATTCAAAGAATCTCTATAGAAAAAGGATCACTCTAGTTAAACTACCCTCCTATATAACTATTATCAACATCTACAATACACATGCTCATCATTTCAATCAAAACAATGGAAGGAAACCACACACCCGTTTATTATTCAAGACACACTACACAACTGAAATAATATATAAAAAGGTGTCACCAAGGTGTTGTGCGGGACCCCTTCGTTGGTGATTTGGTGAGAGGTGATGATTTTCCTCCATCCTCTATTGACTCTTACTTCCATTAGGTTAATTATGTACCATAATAATTCCTCATCACTAGAACAATAAATTTATTTATCTTTAGATTATTCATCCCAATTAGTTTCTTCTTTAACCAAAATGTCTTTTTGATCTTTGATATTCCATTTTTCCAATTCATTCAGATCTATAGGTTTATTGAGCTTGATTACATCCAATAGATCCTTCTCTATCAGGTGCAACTACATTTGAATCTACCAAGTATGAAAATCAAGACCATTTAATTTCTCTATGACTTGTGGGAATATAGAGGCTACCTTGACACTATTGCCATAAAAATATTCTCCTTATGACCATTACAATTGGATGCAGTTTGACACAATGTCGACCTTGGCAATATAAGGTGACTCAACAAAAATTTAACCTTATTGAATTGACACACATGAAACTAATATTTCTCACACATTTACATGGAAATTAACATGGATGGAATAAATACACAGGCGATAGAAAAAATAAAGATTCAAGCAAAAAACTATAGACTACGGCATATGAATTATTACAAATCTGTTTCACCTAAAAGATGCAAACTAACTCAACTAGTCAAATGGTATGAGTATGGCAAGTGAGAATCTGGATCTGGATGATTGGAATCCAAGATAGGAAGTAATTTGTGGGTCATCGATCATCTATGTATTGAATTGGCAATAATGCATCATGCCTTCGTCGGAAGAGAGGATGGGGTTAGATCTCAAAGCCACAAAACTATCTTCTAGATATTTAATTGCACTTATTCATCACGTCCTCCTTGAAGCACTTAGATATGCAGTCCAAAAAGTGTTGTTTTATAATATGCCCCAGAAATATGATGAAGACTCAAACTCTTCTCAAACTTCACATCAATCTGATGTTGACAATGGTGGCCCAATCGTTCAGATGTCAGTATGCTAGAATCCCTTTCCAACAACTATCATGTAGAGAAGGTCATAGTATCCACATTCAAACAATATTAGATATGCATTGCAATCATTCTCTACGTAATCCTTAAGAATATATTCATTTCACAGGACTCTCAATCATGAAACAAATTTGGATCTTGGTTTGGTCAATGAGGTAGATAGGAGACCATTATATATTGATCAGTGTCAAATGCTCCACACAATTCTCCGAGATCTCATCATGTAGAGGAAAGAATGACTGCTTTGATACCAAATATTATACTTGATCAAATTTTATGTTATAGGAAAGCCAAATCAACATAAAAACACATTCAACAATATATTCAATATTAATTCTACTGGATACAAAGAAAATATATAGAGGGAGAGTTTCTTATAAAATAGGAAACCTCCTACAACAAGTCTCTGAAAATTCACTATATACGTGAATTTGTTTAACAACTTCACTTACAAACCATATTACGTTTATTATAATTATGAGTTTTTTCTCAACAACTCATAATATAATAATAAAAAAGTTCACACACACAAATATTGATTACAAATAATGTTTACACTATCAATATCCCTAACATGACATGCCTACAAAATGTTTCCCCCAATCTCCTCAACCATATCTAGAAAATACTTTTCCTTGCACTCCACTCTATCATGTGCTTCTATCAAATGTTGGACCTCTCCCTCCTTATTATTTTTGTCCTTCAAACAAGGTTTTAAGGGTAGGCATCTTATAAACATTTTTATGAGTGAGATCTACTACTATCTTGGCTAGGAATTGCTCTCTGTTTATCTAAAAACTTTCTAGGATTGATTTTCATATGTGTTTCATATGGTATCTTTTCATTAGTCATTTGACACACACCTCCTCACTCACGTCTAATTCTAGTTCATCTCGTGTGATTCTACATATTCCATGAGATATGTTTTCTAGTATGCACATTTTCACCTTCTAGATCCATCAATTTCCAACCATATAATTGTTACGTGGAAAGAGTGCTTCGAACTGGCATGAATAATATTAGTAGGGTCATTGGCATACCCAAGGTTCAAAATTTGTACCATTTCTTCTTTCTTTTGTGGACTAGTGTGTCTCTTTGTAAGTACTTGTGTCATGGTGATTTGCAGGTATCCCTTCTCCCATTTCACTTGAACCACCCTCATGTTCACCTATTTGTTCCTCCTCACTCTCTTCCTTTTCTGTGTCACCTCTAGTGGTAATTTCCTCTTCATGCTCATTGGGTACTTACTTATCATGTTGAATATCTTCACCCTTGAGCCCTTATTCTTTATGTACCTATGCACTAGGTGGGGAAATGTTGTCATGCACATCCTCATCTGATGACCCTTCTTCATCATTTTTGCGTGAATTAATGAGCTTGCACCTCCTCTTATTATCTCTTTTACCCGATTTTATGGGTGTTTTTCTTAGGAACCTCTTAACAAGTTGTGAAGTCTCGGCACCCTCATTTGGATTCTTGTGTTGCATTCATAGTATCATTCTTCCCTGGTCCAATGTGCCACTATCTCCTTTCTTTGTTTCATCAACCTTGAGGTCAATCCTTAATTATTCCTCTTCTCATCTAGGAGGTGTAACTTAGCGTGAACTTTTTATACTTACCCTTAGGAGGATATGGAAGTGGTAAGTCTTCACCAGCAACATACTTATTATCATGAAATCCTAGTCTCATATATACATATATGCGTGGAGGATCTATCTACCCAATTGTCATAGTTTTAGGAGTAATATCAATATTATCGATTCCATTTTTATTCATAGGCCTCCTTATTGGGGTAGGCATAACTCTTGCATAGAATATGAATATCCGTGTCTAATTTTTTTCATCAAACTTTAGCTTCGTTGCATTCTATAACCTATTCACATTATCCTTAAAATAACACATGGTAAATGCGAAGGGTAACTTACACCAAGATATATTCTCTCTAACCTTCATGTAGAATCTACCTAAAAAAAGTGCTTTGATAAGTTGTAAACTCAACTTTCCCATCCAAAACACTAGGCAACTCCCATGGGATGCACCACTCTCCCTCAAATGCGTCATGTATTCTCCTATATAATTTATCTGAGCATTACTTGTAGGTGCCCAAAATACTACCTGGGCATGTAAATTTGGTGAAACTCATGGCCAGGGAATTATGCTCCATAGGGTATACCCACATTTTCTCCTTAGGCCCATCAAGTACACCAATCTCACAAAATACCAATAGAAGCAAGATTACACCCTATTTATTTTTCACACCTTTCTCTGTATTTACATGTGCTTCCTTGACAATTCTCTCTACAATATACTACATAATATTGTAATATGTTTTTTTCACCATATTATGCACTATGTGCATCCAAAATTTGTTTTCCTCCTTCCATCTCTCATACACGCTAAGTTTTCATCTCATGAGTCATGTATCCACTATTGTAGCATGGGCCTCAATATTGGTTACATCAATGGCTAGGCCCCTTTATTGTAATTCGGTGTGACCGTTGTAGATTCTACTCCCTCATCACCGACTAAGTCTAGTTCAATATCTACCCTTGAACTACATAAACTATTAAATTTTCTTATCATCCGGCATGTGAGTCTCATTCTTCTACCTGAAAAGTAGTAGTCCTTATAGAATCACGATACCAACCATTGGTACAAGCTTTCTGGTTTTCCAAAGAAAGGTAGTGCATAGATCTAAAGTACCCACAACTTTCCAGAAGTTTGTACACAAAATTATCATAGACCATCTTCCCATATACCATCCTCCAATTAGTCTTAAGAATGGTATCCTATTTAATATCCTTCAGGGTCTTATGTGTAAGATTATTGATAACACTAATCTTACGCTTAGTCGATTGAGACTTCTACACTCTCCCTTTAATGACCTCTTTCGGGAATTACATCTCTCGTGAACCACTTTGTTCCTATGCTTCCTCTCGTGATGGGTTCCTTTTCCTTATTCACGTCTCTCCTTTGTGTTATTTCCAAATAATACTATGTTCTTAACCGATAAAGTTCCCTAAAATCAAGTGTCTTACCACCACTTACTTATTTGTGACCCTCAACCTATGTTTCTTTTATCTCTTTAAATTTTGTGTGCCCTATCTGTGATTCCTTTCCTTCAAACCATGTCCCTTGAATAGAACCCTCAATCCATGATTTTATTCTTCCCACACCTTTCTCTCACTCTAAAACATTGCATGAAGGATATTCCTCATAGGACGCACCAAATTCTCATCGGGATTGATCAATTCTCTTATGTACTTCATGTTGTGCACTTTCTCTCTCTCTAATTTACTCTTAGGGTTCAAAAACTTAAACATGCAAGGTAAGAATGGGGTCACTTGTACTCCTTTTATAGGATTTTCAAAAAATTTCCACATTAATTTCTCCTCACCTACCATTGTATTATGTTTTAATTACACTTTTTCCATGTTTTAGGATTCTTTCTTTTGTGCCTAGTCATAACCTTCTCACGGCTTGCCCACTACTTATCGGTGATAGACCTCCTTACGTATGCCTCCATACACCAAAGTACATTACCCTCTACATCTCATTCTAAGTAGTTTCCCATGTTACTTCCTATCTCACTTTACATTGCTTGACCATCCTTCTACATGTGGTCTTTAATCTGACCAAATTTCCTTAAAAATGCTTTCAATCCAAGTACCTATAACATCTTTCTTCTATGTGCATCAATATTTTAGAGGATGTTCCTATTGCAACCCATGTATATACCTATATGAAAACCTGCACTTTGAATTTCATTTCTAATAAATCCATTTTACTTATATCTTTTCCACCCCAGACTAAAAGTATGTACGGTCCTCTATGCATGAACTCAAAAGATAATATTAATCTTTCAGCATGCAAACGCACTTATTACAACAAAAAATTAAAGTAAATTGAAAAGGCATATCAATGATGAAAGAAAATACTTAAAAAGGAAAATATAAGTTATGTGGAAATACAACCTTATTACAAACACCAAGAAGCTTTATTTATAGTAGCGCTTCAACCTACTCCCATTGAAGTAACCAAGAAACATAATGCCATCTAACTCTTGATTCAAATATCTTTGTTACTATAAAAGGTCCTAACCAATGAACTTTCAATTTCCTTGGGTGGCACACAAACTTAGAATCATACAGAAGAACAATATTTCCCACCTCAAATGTTTTATTCCTTATGTTCCTATCGTATCAAGCCTTATGCCTCACCTTATCTATATTCTAACTCCATCATGTAATAACACACCTCTCATATAACTACATCAGTTTTTCAATATGTTCCTCAACATCTTTCTCATCATCTATTCCTCCTACACACACAATATGTAGGGAAGGTAACATAAATTCAACATGCAATACAGTCTCTACACCAAACACCAACTAAAAGGGTGTGGCCTTATTCAACCTCTTGTAGGTGGTCCTATATTCCCATAGTATAGCATATAATATATCATCCCATTTTTTTCTACCAACATCACATATTTTTGTCAAGTATTTGTCCCAGAATCTTTTGAAATATTCATCCATATCATTTTCCTATGGGTGATAAGGATTATTCTTATGGTGTTCCATCATAAACTCTACCAAAAGAATTCTGATCATATCATTAAAGAAATGAGTTCCTCTACCACTTCTTAAACTCAATGGACATCCATACCTAATGATAGTGTTTTCCCATAAAAATAATGTTGTTGTAGTTATTGTGTAATCCTTTGTAGGTACTACTTCCATCCACCTTGTCAAAAACTTTTTAGAAGTTATAATATATCATATACCAGTCCTTTGCATTGGTGGTGAAATATGACCTATAAAGTCAATAGCCCATTTCCCAAAAGGTTAAACACTTGTAATAAGAATCAAAGGAATCTCATCTCTGGTCTCAAGATTTCCAAGGCACTTGGTAATGGTCACATGCCTTAACATATTCTTAAGTATCCTTGTACAAAGTTTCCCACCACAATCCACCCATCAAAATATTACACGTAGTGGAAACCCTAGAATAATGACCTCCTGCAATTCCACCATGAGCTTCTTCCGTAATAGCCTCATGCTCATGCTCCAAAACACACTAATGTAAAATTTCATCATGGCCTAACTTATACAAATCTCTTCCTATCAATTGATAGTGTGCCACATGTATTACAAGTTACTTCTTCTCTAATTTCTTCATTCCCTCAGGGACCTTCCTAGTGCACAAGAATACTACAACATCCTCTAAATCTATTAGCACGCAGTTTAACATAAAAATATGTGCATCAAGCATTGTATATTCAATGATCTGTGCATCCTCACCAAAATTAATTCTTGAAAATTTTTCAGGCGTTGAATTACTTTTTCCTGGTTTGACAACCAATGTAAATTCAAACTACTGAAATAGTAGTATCCACCTGTAAAAATGCCCTTACAAAATAGGCTTGTTGATAAAATCCTTAATTTCCATATGATTGGCAAAGAAGATAAATGGTGTTTCCGATAAGTATTGTTTGAATTTGTGCAGCATGTAGATCATGGAAAAACTCTCACACTCGCAGTAGTTTTATAATTATGATCCACGGGTGTCAAATTCCTTCTTACAAAGAAAATGGGGTGGTCTACAATTCCTTCTCCTGGTTATACCAACACTACACCAATTTCCATCCCAGAAGCATCAACATGAACATGAAATGGTTTTTCCCACAAAGGAAAGCACAAAATAGGTGCAGTAGTAAGCTTTTCCTTCAATGTTTCAAATTCTGTTGTTGCACATCATACCAATAGAATTTTCCTTTAGCCTTCAACAATTATTCTAAGGGCATGGCAATATTTGCATAGCCTTTAATGAATTATTTTCATACCATGTATGTCCTAGAGATTTGTGCACTTCAATTTGATTTTTAGGTTCTTCCAAACCCAAGATCATAGCTATCTTGGTTGGATCTACCAACAAGCCTTCTTTACAAATAATATGCCCCAAGTAAAGTGCCAAAAGGTGTTACAAATATGCACTTATTAATATTAAGGGAGAGGTTTAATTTATTACACCTCTAAACATGAGTCTTATATTCTCACAATGTTCCTTAACTAATCCATAGATGGTCCAATCATCTAGATACACTGTAAAAAATTATGGATGAAATCCTAAAAATCCTCCGCAAGAATACCATTGGTGCATTCTTCAATCCAAAGGGCAACACTGTATATGAAAAATTCCCCACTCAGTGGTGAAAGTTGCTTTTTCTTGATCTTCCTTTCGATGCACACTTGATTATACCTTGAAAACCCATCTGTAAAATATTAGATCTCGTGCTCAAAAAATCCTTCAAGGATCTCCTCTGTGAATGGGGTAGGAAAAGGATAAATAACACATGAAGCATTTAATTCTCTATAGTCCACACAAATTCTTATCCTCCCATCCTTCTTAATTCTTATGACCATGGGGCTAACCCATTTAGATTCCTCAATAGGCTCAATTATACCAGACTTGATAATTTTATCAATTTCTTCCTTTACTTTCATGCATATATTAGGATTCATCATGTAAGGTCGCTTCCTAACCACGTGTTCACATTATTTAAGATTGATTTTCATCTCACCTAAAGAGGGGTGTACTCCCTTTAACTCATGATAGCCCCATGGAAATAAGTCCTAGAAGTTACGTAGGATTTTAATAATCTTAGCCACTTCCTACTCCAACTAGTAATCACCAATAATGGCCTTCTTAGGATCTGCATCTATTCCAATATTAACCTTTTTTTTCATAGGCACATGATATACACATGCCTTTTCATCTATTATTTTCATCACCTCACGCATACCTTAAGTGTTCTTATCATCCAAGTTATTTTCGTAGTCATCCTCATTGTTTATCATGCATACTAGTTTACCCTTTCCTTTTTCTTCTCAAGTGCAGACCATCTCTTCCTCTTCTATCTCTTCAAGGTCAAGTCGTGTCTATAGATCAAGCTCCCCAAACATCTCTAATAGGAGTTCCATAGATTTCACACTATATCCCAAAGTAAGGAACTTCATAATATGCAGTGCTTCATTAACTAAAGGCTTAGTAGAAAAATAATAAAAAAGTATGGATCATACCTTAGGTCATCTCTTTCCAATTAGTTATTTCTCTTGTTACCTCTACATGTACATACCATGTGCATGCACAATGACTTAGTGTGGTGTATAATTTATGTACCCAAAGTGATAGTGACAAGGCCTCCTACCTTTCCATCCAAAGTTTCTCATACTTCTTAATGTGGTGCGAGGAAGGGGTCCTCCCTTGAAACTCACATATTTGAGAAGGTACATTTCTCCTTAGGAACCTAGTAGAAAAGGTGATTCTAACTTCTTATCATTCTAGTAAGTTGCCTCTGTGTGTATCCCACTAGCGCGATGATGTCCCATGCAGAGTATAGACCATAATGTTTCTGCTATCTCCTTTATTCATATACTTTGGGCTTCCATGGCACATAGAAATACATCATGGTTCCCCTCACTAGTGTACCTAAGTACCGGTTATACCCCAACTACCTAACCATGCGTGCCTCGATCATGCAAGTCAATGTGTTCTTCATTTATTTCCTAACTACTTAATACATTCAATGTGCCTAGTTATCACAAGCAATACTTGTGGTATCGAATCGATCGAGCATAATCCCACGGTATCACTCCTTCCCTAAATTTATCGGTTACATCAAGGTCTCTAATTATGCACAAATATATCTTGTTAAAGTCCTCTTCACTTAAAGGCTCAACATATGGGGAAGCCCTTGCATCTGTAAAAGGTATAATGATGTGCTCTTCCTTATTCTAAAATCTATTGTACCCCTTTTGAAGCACAAAAATGCATTATTGGCATAGCACCAAGGTCACCCAGAGTAGTGTTGGGAAGTTATCTACTTTACCAAGCTCTAATACTTCAACATCCCTAGTAAACTTGGCTCCATAAATTATAATGGATGCATCCTTTAGTACCCAATAGGTATAGCCTTAGTTATATTTGTCATATACAACACATTCGAAGAAGGATACAATGGTGGTTTTCTTCCCATCTTATTCCAAGAATCTAACGAGATTACATTAACTTCCACACCTTTATCGATTGTAATATTGCTTAGATTTCATCCATATATGAATGCATTTAGTGTAATCTCCTTATAATACTCATAATTATGTGGGGGAAGATTCACATGGAGTATTAACCTCTCGCTCGGTACCTTCGTGTGGTACATTTTCTCACAACCATTCTTCTA
Organism: Taxus wallichiana var. yunnanensis; assembly: GCA_018340775.1. Lineage (NCBI taxonomy): Eukaryota > Viridiplantae > Streptophyta > Pinopsida > Cupressales > Taxaceae > Taxus > Taxus wallichiana. The sequence goes on from CM031244.1 coordinate 170,990,088, forward strand.
ACAAATGGATTATGTTCTCCTAGTGTAACACTCGACATACCTCCTTCAAGTAATCTACATCCTTATATGGGAGTTTGACATTATTTTCTCAATCCATCACATGTGCCTACTCCTTCAGGCTCTAAATCTCTCCTTGCAGATCCCTGATGACATCCATAGTCTCTGGTAAAACTCTTTCTGATGTGCAACATCGGGATATTTTTCTTTCATCACTTATTTCTTTGTTATAATTGGTTTATAATTTAGGGGTTCACATGTATGCGTAGTCTTAACACATGTGGTAACTCAGACTAGGTGTTACCTTTAGAATCCATTGATCTTGAAATGTGTGTTGTACCTTTATCATTCTTACACCCTTATCTTGCTTGTGTTTCTTGCTCATGTGCTCATATAAGTCAGGGCATTCTTCAAACTTGTGTTTTTTTCCACACCATGAGCAAACCACATTCTGAGGGAACTCACGTTGATAATGATCAAGAGATCCACAAGTATAAAAAGTTCCTCTAGGAAATCCTCCTCTACCACCACTACAACCTCGACCTCTATATCCTCCATAAAATCCTTTATTCCTGTTATCCCCATTGTTGTGCCCTTTATTATGTTGCTCTCTATGTTCTTTAGACCCACTTGCTACACTAGTCTAGTGCACAATAGTCTCAATGGATTCATGGATATGATTAATCAATCTATAGTCAATGGTGTCATGGGTATGGGTTTTGTAATCTTACAATGCATAGACACATTCTTCTAGATCACGCATTATAAGAGAGGACATATACTCACATCATGGTCCAAATGAAAAATTCACAATCCAACAAGCATGGTGCACACCGACTTGCAAGGGCATATATCCTTAGTATGTCCTTCAACCTCACAATTTGTACACCATATTCCACTACACATCTCATGAGTTGAATTAACAGAGATATTTTCCAACTACTCTATCATGGCTATAATTTATGCCTCTAAAAATGGGCTTACTCTAGTTTCCACACTTCTAACTACCTCAAGCACATATATTTTCTTCCAAGGCATCACACAGATGTACAAATATCTTATGAGATAGTGTCCTTCTAAAAGGAGTCAACAATCCTCAAAAAAACCATAGTGCATGTTGATTGGGATGTATGTCATAAGACAAATTTGACAACAAATTTTTAAAATGTGTGTCATAGTCCCGAACGCTCTCATATAAACCTGTTTAATGTCTTTAAGTGTGCTAATACTTTTCGATCAAAATTTTGAATATGGAACTTGGATTGAAACACAAAGTGCAAAGCATTATTATCCACCGCATCTAATGTGGGTCATACTTTCTATACTAGCTATGCGTGTGCCCTTAAAGAGTAGTAATAAACTGACTTGCTTTTCTATTAGAAACTATGATTCCTTTAGCATGTCATAATAGCTCACACTTGTGCACATGCTTTCTATCATCTTCAATACCCCTATACTCTAGTAAGTGAAGAGACATCTCGTAGTAAAATTTATGTGGTTGATGAGGGTGTGGACCTTGCCCACCAGATCTAGAACCAGAGCCCCCACTAGTATTTCCTCCGCCTCCATAACCACCTTATTATCTTAATCCTCTAGATCCTCCCGTAGTAGGAAAAAGACTAGTAGATTTACTTCCTTGCGTCCCAACAATAGTGCTAAACTTAACTCTCATATTCTACAAATTTTTCATTCATCAAGATGTATTCCCAACATTCTGCACACCCACACTCTATCTTGATGACATGTCTGTAAATATTCCTCCAATCGGACCCCAAAAAGATAATGTCGTTTCCACCGCCATAGGTGTATGTGTTGTTTGATGTACTTATGTATTCAAAGAAAAATTATATCTACTTGTAGCTACTTGATCACTTACATTATCTTGCTTCTCAATGATTACTACGGAACTAGAATACCAAGCATAAGGGCTAAGTCACCGCCTAGGATCAAATACATTCGTACGGTCCTCAATATTTCCTCCTTTGATGTGTTCTCATTATAATTTGAAGGGGATTCTCTACTCCACTTTCCTAAGTGGGGGAGATTCTAATTCTCTAGATCCATGTCTTCCACATGAGCTTCAAATACTTTATGAGACATCATCTTCCCCAACTCCACAAACTCCTTAATATCACACTTCTTCCCTAATTCCCTCTCCTTTTATTCATTATACTTGAGTTAGCTTTCCTCTCGCTGCCTTTTTAGCACTAGGTATGCCATCCTTCACCACACCTACTCCTTCCCCGTGTACGATGGTGGGTTTTTCTATCCATAGGTAATTTTTCCAAACTCAATAGTACCATCAAGATCTTAATTTTCAATGTAACATTCCCATTTTAAGACTTTAGAAACAAAGGATTTTTTTTTACATAATGTTCTCTATTCTAAATAAATCCCTATTTAGAACAAATATTTCATGCCAATAAATCTCAAAAGATAACCATATGCAGCTATAAATGACTCGGTGATCCACCGATCTATTCATTTCATAACTCAATAATCTACCGATCTATTTATTTCATAACTCGGTGATCTACCAATCTATTTATGTTAACTTTAAGTATTGATTATTTATCGTATACTTTGTATACTTGGTTTTCCTACCCTAAATCTGGGTATTGAATGATTTGTTTAAAGAACATATCTGAATATTTGTTACTAATATTCATCTGATATCATTGTGCTTTAAACTTGGTGACATAGGACAATGCAACCAGTAGCTTGCGATACTTTGGCCAAATATTTCCAACATATTGTGTATGTCACTATTCCTAGATGGCATACTCATCATTTCGGAATATGTCCTTCACCTCACTCCTCTGTTATCAAGAATGGTCTTTATTGAATACCATCAGTCCACTTGTCCTAGGTTTAACCCTAACCCAGTAAGAAACATAATTTACTATAGGAAGATGCTCATAATGACTTAGGGTAAATGGGCATACTCGGTTGACCTAAGTCAACCGGATGTGCCAAGGTACCCTGAGCCCTTGGAAGCTAATTCCTATCCTAAATATGCCACTAACTTGACCTAGAGAGAAACTAAGTTCAAGTCCCTATTAGTGTGTAGATCTAGATGATTAATGCAGAAGGGTGTTGCCGCATGTCAACTGCAGCATTGTATTCTCAAGAAGACCCAAGTCTTCTCGAAAGTACAGCCCTATAGTTGGCATGTGCCAACATCCTACAAAAACTACCTCATCAAGATGTACATACCCCTAGGAGGTTATTAATACATTGTTAATTTGGATTATGTCTTGATTACAACAACCCTGCTAAACCCTAATCCAACACTCCATAAGTTCTTTTTTAAAATTTAGTCATTGAAGAACTTCCTTAACTTATGATTTCTTTTAATGTTTGTTTACTTAGTTTAACAAGCAGTTAACCAAAATAGGACAACAATATCATAAGTTTCAATAAAATGTACTTTAACATTCAGGAAGGTTTAACAACCGCATAGGTCCAACTAAAGTAGACTTCATACAAAATGAAGTCTAATGATTAATAATCATATCTCCAATCCTTTTTGGTTTACATTCATTTGAGAGAGGAAGAGTCTTCCTCTACATGATTAAGTGTTAGGGTTTATCATTCACAATATCCATAGTTCTTACTACATGTTCATTACACATCACATTACTATGTTAAATTGTTTAGATAATGCACATCATCTTATGCAACTCAAAAAGTCACATCATTATAAGGGAAATTGAACTAATTCCCTTTATCCATCTTATCAAAGATAACAAGATAAGCATAATATAATATGAAGAATATCAACAAGATAGAACTTCCATCTCCTTCATAAAAGTATGAGATAATTTACACAACCAATGCAAATAAATCACAACTCGTAATTCATCATTATAACTTATAAATTTACAAGACTATGCACTTTAGGCATACTGCATAACAACAACCTTCATTCTATAAAGTATACAACTTTTCTTTTCAATACAACTAAAGAATGAATCAAAATTCTTTACAAAGAATCAGACTTATATCAGCCAATGCATCATATAAGTTTTTTCCTTCTTTTATCACTTACAATGTCCATCTGCAAAAATTTCTAGCACAAGTCAGTTCAATGAACTAAGCATGATAAACACTAAGCATTAAAACGAAGTGCATTCCACTAATTGTTTCATTAAAGCAACACTGCTTTAATGAGATAATTAATATATCATACAATAAGCATAAGTGATACCAAATAGAAAAGAAGTACAATAATAAATCTAGATCCACTTTTAAGAGAAGAGTAGAATATAATCCACAACATCTGCCTAAAAACTTAAAGTTTAATTGATCCTATCAATAACTTTTAAACAAACAATAGATCTTGCCATCCCATTATTTCATAATTCTATCCTAATAGAATACAACATTTATCTTTTCTATAAGACAAAAGAAGTGTTTACAACATGGTTCATTCTAGGATGATTCATCTAAATCTTAAGCAAGAATAAGAAGAACCATTACGTACCATACCCAAACTCATAACATCTGAAAAACAGATCAAGTTCATAACATGAATTATCTGTTTCCTTTCCAGGATAACAATCTTATAAATTCAACATTAAAGATATACATCTAAACAGAATTTCATAACAATCCAAGAAGGTATAGAAAATCGAACAATCTAACTACAATTCTAATTCTAATTCTGCATGTTAGAAGTTATCAATCAAAGATCTAAAACCAACATTCACAATCAAAGTAGCCCCATAAAGGAGTTAATCTCTACTCGAGTTCACCCAAAAAGATAGAGTACAAGAGACAAAACCTACTCCTATCCATCCAAATAAGGCAAGGCTTAGTCAACAATAGTCAATCCCACAAGTATGCATTCACTTATCAAGTAGAACTAACTTAGCTACTATCTTTCTACATCATTACAAAAATGATTCGAACAAAGTAGACCAACAAGCCATAAAGAAATCACCATCTCGTAAGAGAATCGAGTGCAGAGAAGTTCAATCAATGAGCTTATCCAAAAGATAGAGAAAAGGAAACTCTATAAGGAAAGGTCCAATAATCAATCATTTCATTAAACTGAACAAATGAATTTCCAGTTTCAAATCAAATCAGAATGAAAAACATATTATAGTTCCAAAAATAGCATATTGATCCCAAGAGAATATATATTTTCTCTCTTTAAAAGAAGTCCAAGGACTCATTCACTGTATCCAACAAGAATATAATCCTGAAATAGAAAACTAACAAGTTTATAATTATTCACGAACTCAAAACTGAAGACTCACAAATGCTTCACCACTTAGTACAAAGAGTAAGTAGTCCGTGATTCAAAATAACTATGCACAAAACAACTAAATGGAAAAAGTATCCTTCCCATATAAATTCAGTGTCCAAGGGTAATAACTCAACCTTCCACTGAGACCCAAAATATTTTAAAGAATCAGAAGAGAGAGTAAGAACCCAAAACTTTTAAGTCAGAAGGTGTCCCATTCTATCTCTAATGCAACAAAAACAAAATCCAAAACAAATCTTCACAACCATAAAATTTTGTGAGGTGACTTAGTTTCAACAAAATAGTCAACCCTGTAATGCAGGTTTCCTTAGAACAATGGGGAAATAACACCCTCCAAATCTCATGCCATTACCATCTCAGAGAAGATGATACAGTCATAAAAAAAAAGTTCCACATTCTTTTAAACAAGACGTTTCCAGTTCCAAATCTCGAAGAGATTTCAAAATGACTCAATCAAGCTATCACCCAATTTTCTAGTGAGTAAGTTTCTCAATAAAATAATTATAAGCTTAAAATTTTATTACAAGTGAAACCCAACACTAAAATACTAGAACAAAATCGAATACATCAATCCAAATAAAAGCTCATAACACTCAAGTGTCAAATAAGAGTACAATGTCAAACACGAGCTTCATACAAAGTTCAAAACTTCACAAGTAATAAAATACAAGTACAGTGCCAAATATGAACTTCAAGAAACAACTTAGCATTGCATAAGTTTCCAAACACTGGTTCCGAACAACACGAAGCTCCAACACAAGTTTATATCAAAACACGAAGCCCAAAACAAGATCAAACGGAACTCAAGTTTCCCATAAAATTAAAAACCCTATATTGCAACAAAGTTCAGTTCAAAGCAAAATAACCTTGAAAACAAGTTCCAGAATGAAAACTAGAGCTACACAAACAAGTTTTGCATACAAGCTTCACATGCATGTTGTCATAGAACTTGCACAGAGAGAAAGTTTCCAAAACAATCATTATTTGTGTCATGGATTCATATCCAAACATCAAAGAGATTCATAAAACCTAGCAAGAAAATAACCATTGAAACATGAAAACATGAATCTCATGAAAGTAGAGTTGTTCTAATGAATCATTTAGAAGAAAGCAAAGAATCTTAATGGTTAGAGCCTATCATGCCTGATAGTGCTTCTGCCAAATTAAAGGAGACTTCCAGTTGAGCTTCCAACTCTTTTTCTCCTCCACAAAAGATCAACAATCAAACATCTTTTCTTCCTATGCCTCATATACTTTCCTTCGATCAAAAATAGACCGTAGAAACCAAAAATAGCTTTGAAGTGAAGGTCAAACTGCTGGTTCAAAGAACCAGATAGCTCCATGTAGAGAAAAATCTGCAATGCATGCAAAACCAAATAACCTCCTACAAACCCACCTTCCAAGTTTCCAAGACGGTTTGCACACAAAGACCGAGGCCCATTAATGCCATTAATTCCAAATTTCCCACTTATCTTTCCTTGCCACCACCTCCTAAATATGGCGAATGCCAATTCCATCCAAAATAAAATTTCATCTTTAGTGGAGCTTCCATGTATGCCTCCACTAAAGTTAACTAGCCCCTGTCAAAACTGGTTGTACCACTATCCATTAAACCCTATCAACTCACTTAAATGCCATTAGAACCATTGCCTTAGAGACATGCGACCCTAGGTTCCCTTTTTAATAGTTTAGGATGGATCCCATTAAAATTTAGGTTAGTCTAGTAATTACCACCTTAGGTCTTACAACCATTTTCCAATAGTAATTCCCACCTTAGGTTAGATTCAATTCATAACCATTTAGTATTAGGTATTAATTAAAAATATCCTAACATTACTTTAGTAATCCTTCCCTTATTCATTTAGCACAATGCTTAGGTTAGGACGCCAACCCAACAAAATAGAATAAGAGGCTTAGGTTAGAATAAAATCCAAATGAGTAAACGTAGCTAGAACATAGGTGTTCTTACCTAGCTTAGGATATTGTTAGGATAATCCTTAGGTTTTAGGACTCCAAATCCTCCTCTGTCATGAATTGAATTTTTCTTACGTCCTTAATGTCCTGCCAAGATCAATCACCAAAGACCCGAGCACAAACATACAGCTGAACGAAAACACGTTCACATAAGACCAAAGAATTTGTAACATACAAAGTTCAGTCTTCTATGTCCCTCAAACTACTGAATGTCAATTTACCATTCAGTCTATGAAGAAGATTTGAAACATTCCTTGGATCACTAAAATTGATCCAAGGATGAGTTAGAAGAAGGAATAAGTCTACAACTCTTAAAGCCAGATTACAACTCACCTTTCCAAAGTGAAAATGAATTTTTGATAACCATTTTATTTTAGTATAATGATTTTTAAGAATAGAAATGATTTATCGTTATCAAGAAAGATCTTCAACAATAAAAAGAACACATCTTTATCTAGAAAATCACATGTCAACACTTGAAATGCAAAAGAGGAATATAACAGTTGTCGAGGGTGTTACATCCAAAGGAATAGAGCGTATGTAAGATCCTCTAGGCTCATGCAAAAATTCAAAAATAGCAACTTTCAGACAATAATATGTATAAATAGTGTACTCCAAAGTATAAATACGCATAACACTAGCCTACCAATGATATAAAGTATGTGTATAAGCTTCATTTGCATCAAAACAAGTATGGTAATCTTCTTGCATCCAAACCCTTGGTATTTAATTATATCTTTTCTTTGATGTGTATATTTATAAACACTCGTATAACTCTATAGGAAAAAGGATGAAAAATATCTCATAGAGCTCATGATATAGATGTTCTTCTACCCACTAACATGCATTGAAATCAAGTCCAAAAAATGTGTCTTTGTGGTACTTTTAGGAAACTCCTAGGTTTCATCGCTTTGCGTGACATAGAATTTGATCCTTCTAAATTCAAGGCTATCATTCAAATCACGCCACCAAATAATCTCCATCAACTTTGTATCCTACAAGGATCATTGCAATTAGTTCATCATTTTATCTCCCAACTTTCGACCGCTATCAACCATTCTATCGCCTTCTCAGAAAAATGTTTCATTCAAATGGGATGATGACTTCCATAAAGCCTTCAAAGCCTTGAAAAAATACCTACTTCAACCATGAGTGCTCATTCCTCCTAAGGATGACCAGCCCTTCTACCTATATATTTCCACCACTGACCATTCTCTAGGTTCCATGCTCGCTCATCACGATGAGAAACACCGAGAGCAAGCAGTTTATTACATAATTTGTACCCTTCTTGACTACAAAACTAGATATACCCATTATAAAAAACTTTTCCTAGCCTTAGTTTTTTGTCACCACAAAACTCTGCCATTACCTACTCAACCAAAAACATTCAAAATAAATGTGCTTCACATCGGCTTATGCTTATGGCCAACCTTGACCTCAAATTAATCCATAAAAAGTTCATCAAAGGCCAAAAATTGCCAACCAATTGGCCGATGCACCCATTTCTATGGATTAACCCTCTAACTTTGACTTTCTAGATCATTCTATTGTTACCCTTTCCCTAGATGAACTCACTTACCAAATGATACTCTTCTTTGATGGCTCCAAGTGTCAACGTGGGATTGGGCTGGTGTTATCCTCATTCCATGTGATGGTGAACCTATTCCTTTTTCTTTCAAAATTAATTTTGATTCAGACAAATAATATAGCTTAATATGAAGCCCTCATATTGGGTCTCCAGGCTACTTATACCTTATATGTTAAGTCAATCAACATCTTCGATGATTCTCAATTGGTCATAAACCAAGTCAATTGTATATACCAATGTCGTAATGAGATACTTCAAAAGTATAAGCATCATGTGGACATACTTTTGACCACCTTTTAGCCTTGTCTTCAATATGAGTACCATGGCTCTGCTCATAGAATGATTCTTATCGATACTTTTTATCTTCTTCAATATGGAACCCCATGGTCACTCATCACTCGAAACCACCTCTTTCATAGTTAATCTTTGTGTACTATGATCTTGTCTTCTAAAACAGGAACCTAATCATCCTCTATAATCTTTTCCATGACTTAAACATCTAAAAATAAAAAGGGATACAACTCCTTGAGTCAAACTTCCAGCAAAATATGACTCCCTCAAAAGGGACATCTCTTCTCCATATTCTACCACTATCAATAGATTGCTCCCTCAAAGGATAGCTATATATGGTCATTACAAAAATATAATAAATATTCAGAAGCTTCCCACATCGATCAAATTCATGAAGACCTCAAGGAGATAATATATTCATCCCATATAGACTTCCCGCATTGACCGGTTTATTAAAAACAAACAAATCAAGAAAAAATGAAATTTTCATCATGGAATTTCCTATTTTAGATTATGGGTTTCTTGTTTCAAATACACGTCATCGTACACTAAGTTACGCTAAACCTCTCATTCTCACCTCCTTGTCTTTCTCACCTAAATTCCTCGTTACTCAAGGGACTTGCCACAAATGTGAAATTTTATGATCATGTGACTTTTCTTCACCCTTAAAATAGTCCATTATGCAAGGCCTGTAGGGTCTTATGTTCATAAGCCCATCTAGGGTATGGTAGACTCATCAGGGTTCTTATCAATTAAGCAACTCTTTTACCACCTCTTACCATTTACCTTCCTCATTACCTATTGATTATCCCATACAAGACCAGATCCTCAAAGCACATGTATTTAAAAATCAATCAACCATACCTACAACCTAAACTCAATCATGCCTATGACCTACATCACCCATTCCTATCACCTAGTAGGCCATTCCACTATTTCACCCTAATCTTCCATAGCTTATGGGAGAACTACATTTACGAGGTCCCTTTTTTCTGGGAATATCTAGGCAAAGCACTCCAAGGGCGGTGGGCCCTTGGAGGTTAGCTCGACCACTCTCTACCCTAACCAATTCCCTCTCCCCCTTTCTTAGTCACATTCAACCCTAGTTAGTTTCCTTTTTATATTAATAATTGGAACTTAAACCAAACAAACAAAAATTTATTCACATCTTTACCATCATCACTCATGCATTCATTATGTCTACCATTTCTTTACCATTATCATGAATTTTACTACAACACATCTTAACATGATCTAAATCATCATTAATTACACAAATTAATGAATTAAAAACTCAACTAAACTCAAATCAACCATACCTAAACCAACCTAAACTCAATCATACCTAAGTCAACATGAATCAATCCATGCCTATTACTCGACTCAATCCATGCATATGACTCCGACTCAATCCATGCCATGACTTGACTCCACCATGCCTACACAACCCTGACTCCATCAGACTTAATTCACCTAGTTTCCATCACATACACAAATAATAATGGAAATTAAAACAAGTACACCATCCATAATATAAATATCATCATCTATAAATCATGACGTCTTTGGATACATACATATGTACATCGATACAAATGAATACAAAAATCTCAAAAACCCTCAAGCACATCCTCACCATCTTGGCACACAGCCAATATATCATCAAAACAAATATACAAAACCCTCATGTACATCATCACCATCTTCGGCACATAGGTTGGTATATGATCAAAATCAATCAACTCTCATATACATCCTCACTCTCTTCGGCACACAGGCCAATATATATCAAAAATAAATAACTATACAAAACAAGAGGTACATACAGCTATCAGATATCACCCTGTTGGATATCCTCCATATCTATCTCACATGTCTCCTCCTCCTCCTCAACTCCGTATGATGGCCTACTAACATCTCACCACCCATCATGGGTCGTGGTTGGGTCCTTGCTGGTACTACACCTAGAATTGGCCTACATGAACTGGTGGCCTCGCCTTGATCCTGTCTTGGGGCTCTTTGGCCCCATGTGCTCTCCAAACTATGGGTACACAACCTAGTCCTCTCACTCGAGGCTTGTTGTGCCATGTACTCTCCATAGGATAGAAAATATATCCTTTCCGCCATCAAAATATCCTGATAATACCTAGCCTCACCTAGGGCATCCCGTAATCTGGCTATGGGTACTGTCTGTGGTGGCCCCATTGGCCTCTAACCTTTTCCATGTGCTTGTGCCTGTCCTAAGGGACCTTGTCCCACTTCTTCCTATGTCTAGGTCTAAATAGTCACAACCTGCACTTGTGTAGTGGCCAACTGGCCCTGCAAACCTATAACCTATGCCTATAAGGTGGCCACCTGTATCCCATCACCATCGCCACATGACGGGTACTCCGTCCCAAGTGTTATCTAGGCCTATAATCTGACCACCTATACCTGTAAAGTGGCCACATGTGCCTCTGCACCTATCAACTGCCCCTGCAGCATCCCCACTATGTAATCAAGGTAGCCACCTACCCCTGTAGGGCATCCCTCTAGAGAGTGATGATGGCTAAATCTGGCTGCCGCGACCTCGACTTGGTATTTACTCGTAGGTGTGTAGCCCACCACTGTCTATATCTGTTAGTCACCCCAACATCATCGATCCGCCGGTCTCTCACCTACTCCTCCTACCTGTAGGTACTTTCGGCTGGGGCAGAGGTAATGGCCTCTCCACATCATCCCTCTTGTCTTGTGGGAAGGGTGGAGGTATATCCTACAATAGCCCAAACTATCACCTAACCCTGTTAACGGGTATCACTCATACTCTCGGCATGTCACCTCTCTATCCATCTAAGTAGCTATAATCCATCTAGCTCCATGGCCATCTACCCATATGATGGATAACCCACATAGGGCCTCCAAATGATGTCTACACCGGACAACCCCTCTAGTAAACACCTATAGTAGGTGACATCATGTGTCACCCTACCCACTCGACACTCTCCAATAATAGGCACCCATCACCTGTAGCCCACTCGAACAAAACCTGGCTTGAATGCATCAACTTGGGGCATACCAACTAGGTGCACACACACAATGTGCTCATATGCCCAATAATGAAGTAGGAAAGTACAACATAAGCTGAACCTCCGTAGCCACCCATACACCCATAACTCCTGTATAGCTGCACTAGGAATGTTGGTGCCTATGCAAAATGGGTCCTCTCCATCACCATATCATGCAGGACCCCCATCAAGGATCATGGGAATATCCCACCCTCTACATCTGGCAGTGAAAAATAGTAGACTGCCTCCATCCACAATGCTACTATCCTAGTCTCCTCTGGACAAGCCAAGTACATCTCTCCATAGCTCATGCTGGCACTATGAAACCTCATCTCTGCCAACCCCTCACAAAAGACTGTTAGCATCAACTTCTTAGATACCTCTGAGGAGATTGAATATACTTGCATCCCTAATATCAATAATCATATGATCTTGTACACATCCTCTAGGGTGACCATGATCTCACCTGTCGGTAGATGGAATGTGTTGGTCACCGAATCCCATCTGTCGATGAGGGTGACCATCAAACTATGATGTTGGACTATGTCTTTGGTAGCATCTGACCCCAATTAGGCCAACCTCTACAACATGCCACCAATCCTCGGCTGTCACACCTCCTCAAACCATCACGAGTAGGGGTGGCACCCTATCTCGCATCCGTAGCTGGTCTCTCACCTGCATCCAACAAAACATCACATTAATACACCTTGATCATACCCACAATCACTCTTGACACTTCACCTACACCTATTACCCTCCCTCTTTTTCCCCTCATAACTTACCTTCTTATCACATATTCTATCTACCCACCCCAACCCTAACCCACTATCGATCATACCATACCTCTTTCAACCTCTTACCCATGCTCTATTTTTCATCAACAACATCTTCTTTGCCCACTATCTATCCCACCCAACCACCCTAGGGCTCTTTTGGCCCCTTTTTCTCCACATGATGACTAGTACCGAGTTACTTCTAACCGACCACGGTCTATCCCAAATTGGCATCATCACCTTATCTATGACTGGTACCGGCTCAACACCACCGACGTCAGCCACCCCTTGATCGACGCCGGTCACTATCACGCAGAAATGTGACACCCAAACCCCCTTTTCCTAAAACACTCCCTTCTTCTCACCCATTCCTACCTAACTCTACCCTCATCTCCTCCCCACCCCTCATACACCTAACCACACCTCTACCCATTCCTATTTTACCCAATTTCCTTCCCAAATTCAAATCCCTTTTCCCCCAAAATCATGTATTCCCTCCCTAACCTATATACCCAATCTACCTCCCAAACCAATGTAAGATATTGAATCTTACCTCATCACGTTATTATCTCCATCGTGGCACATGGGGCCACTGCACTAGTGGTCAACCTGATCCCTCTCCTACCTCTGCCATGCCTAATCACCAAATCCAATCCTCATGACCTCCACCCAATCACAATCGATCCCCCTGTATTTGTGAACCCGTCTACCTTGCTCCTCTACCCAACCGGACCCCTCCACCTCAGCAGGATATCATCCCTCATGTTTTTCTCCCAACAAAGCACAACTCATTTAATGCTATGTCATTTTCACAAAATCCAAAACATAGAAATGAATCCGTATTATGCATATTTTTTTATATACCCACGTCGACTCCTAACCGACGTCGGCTATACCTAAACCAACATCGATCCCGTGACCTAGATCACCATGGTCAATTATGCCGAGACCAACATAGATCATCTGCACCCAATAAAATGATCGGCTTACCTAGACCGTCACCGGTTACGTATGACCGGCATCGGTTACCTGTCATATTCTTGCCCGTACCCTTTCCCCATTGTTGACCCCACTTTACCAACCCAGCCACCGTTTGACCTTACCAACCCTTATTATAACCAACCTCCATGCCTAACTTACCTATACTTGTCCTTAATTACATTTTGGGACTTGTTATTTTACCCATACCTCGGCCCTACCATCTTTGTGACATAGCTACTTGGACCAGAACATTGTTAGTGACCTATAAACTCATGTGCTCTCTATACCTGGTGACACTGTTACCCATGTTGTTTGACCTAATGACCTTACCTTACCTCTTATCATGACCATTTATCTCGACTCCAACCTTTGGTGTACTGAAACAAACCTAAACATTCTTACACGACTGCAAAGTGCTTCCACACCATATCCTATACCTTGGATACCGGAATCATCTCAACCTAGTTTGGATAAACCTATCAACCTTAGACAATGTAGAGTTTGTATGCTCTTCAACTGGTATGGTTCTACAATTTATACATATGCATGCATTATACTATCACGTCCTTTGACCCTAGCCCATTACCTGGATTACCCGATTGGACCTTTACCCCCTTACCCCTATTTTCCACCTTCCTCTTCATCACATTCACCTTTTATCAAACCACTCACCGATTTTGTCTTCTACCACATCAGTTCCTTGTTTGAGGGGGATCACCTTCACCCACACATGGGGCAACCACATCTTATTTTTGTTAACGTCGCTTACCAATAAAAGCTACACAACAAAAGGGGAAAATGTAGACAACAAAATTGGGTCACACTCTCCTTGACCCCTCGTTAAATAATCAACTTGAACACACTCACCTAACCATGGCCCCTTGCACCCCACACTAATATTAATTTAATTAATTTAATTAAATTAATCCATGTCCTCACAATATTTATTATTTAATTATCCTAATTAGGATATTTCCCACCCCACCACCTCACCTAGACACCTCACCTAGCCCCCTACCCCTAAGTCTATTCTTATTATGTGGCCATAACTAACTAAGACCTAACTAAACCCTAAATCAAAGCCTACATCCCTTATAACCACATTCCCACATAAGAAAAGGTAACTCCCACTCTTGCCCGGATGAATAGAGAAATCGCGGAAATCATTTCCATGATCTCCTACTTTTAGTAAACCTAGGGAATCCCACCCTAACTGATGTCAATCACCCCTGAACCAGTGTCGATTACCTTTTATTCACTTTGGTAACCTTGTTTCAAGGTTGGCACATTCTGAGAGAAAAAAGAATGAGACCAGAGCTGCATGCAAGTGAAAAAAGCATCCTTTTATGCATCCAGACATCCGAACCATCACCAGGATCAATCATAGAGACATTGTATTCACGGGAGCACTGGGAAAGCACCACTATAGGACCATACACGTATTCTCTAATCAACCACCTCCACCACTCAGCCATTAGATCCTTAACACAATAAGTATGGCCCTAACCAATATGGTTTATTTTAGTTAGTAATCTTTATTACTCCTATTATTAATCTATTCTTTGCATGCTTATTACTTCATCACCCACTTGCCTATGAACTCAAAAATCCCTTCACCCATATCACCAAATCACCTATCCTCACCTGTTGTATACTTATGAGCATACCTAAGATCTCTACAGACCTTCCCATTCACTCGCCCAAACTTTATTTGACCTCAGATCACCCCTGCCATTTAATCTATTTTGATTTTCTTTTACCTCGACCATACTCGACACTTGATTATCCACAACCGTTGTTGAAACTACTCAAACCGGTATCATTCCCATTTAGTCGATGTCGGTCTCTATGTTTTACACCTTGACCAAGAACAGACTCAATAATCACCCTTCTAATTGACCTAAATAACCCATTATCGACGACTAGTCCCCAAGACCTTAATGAGACACCTCACCTCTTAGATCCAACTATAGCCTAGCCTATTGTGATTGGATTTTCTTATTGTATTTGAATGAGATACCTAAATCATATCAAATACAGTAGGAATTTGTTTATTTCTCAAATTGAATTATTTTAAACAATGGATTGACAACTATCTAAAGATTATCACACTTCTCGGAACTAGCATACGCTAGGTAGTCCAATGCCATATATCATTTAACTATCTTTTTGTGGTCTTGTTTTCTTTTACAGGTAGTTCCTCCTAGCCAAAAGGAATATATCACATTTAGTTATGGATCAAGAAATCAGAACGCATGCAACAACCATCAACCAACTAGCATTTAATGTATTCCTCCTTGGCCCTTACCCTTATCTTCTTTTTCATTTCGAAAAGATAAAGAAAATGGTGAAACATTTTGGCGCGCACGGTGGGACCCATCAGGGGTTCTTTTGCATTTATTCATTCCTCGGTGAAATTTGTGTGTTTGTTTCCCTTCAAAAATCTTCCACATTAATTTTTCTTCTTTGGAATCATTCTCCTTCTTTCTATTATCTAAAAATAATCGTGTTTTTGGTGCTTTAAAAAGAACACATCTTCCTTTCTTTTGCATTGCATTAATGAAAGAGCATCCCTCTTTCTGTTCATCTCTTTCTACATCAAATATCACACATTGATTTGGGTTTAAAACACTTACATTGCATTCGATTTATTACATTATTAGCTCACATTAAAAGCGAGGGAAAGCAGTATCTTTGGAAGTAATGCCCACTAATGGTTGACACAAAGAATCATTGTAAGAACATTTTCTCTCTCTCTCTGTCATACCAAACTTACACAAAATAAAATATACACATCTTTCTTAAACAACATCTTACCTGGGAACATATGTCAGTGATCACACGATCCGGTTGGTAGGTACTCCCCATCTCGTTGCCTCTGTCGAGTCATCATCTCAAAGGACGGCCCGCCCCTGCCATAACATACCGAAACCTCTCCTTTTAGATATCCTTCTTTTTAGGATGCCTTCCCAACAAAAATAATCTGTTTTAAATATACACAGTCGGCTCCTAAATAGCATAAGGTAAACAAACATAAGAAAATCACTGTTAGGATCATGCTTTTTCTTAGCATTCTTCTTGGCTTTTGTTTTGAGGTGTGAGACTATGAATCTCCATTTTTCTTCTTCCTTGCACACTCCACCATCATAGTTGGAGTATTATGACTTTTTCTAAGTGTGTCAGGGCCCCATCTCCTCATTCTCAGGTTTTTGAGTTTGATTCTTCACTTAATTTAATTCACAAAACCAATTTTCTTCATTTCTTTCTAATTTCATAGTCACCGACATTAGTCCAACGACCATCACCAATTCACATCTAACCATCATTAGTTAAACCCTAACCGGTGTTGGCTTCTAGCTTTCTAGTTACTTTACCTAGAATAGCTTTCATCACTACTTCTATTCTATTTCGGCCCTCAGGGCATCATCATATTTCTCCCCTATTGATATTTACTATCATACATAGTTTCACCAAGTAAAAATCCAACATTCCCACTTCATTTTTTAGAGACTGGTTTCTTCCATAGTGACCGGTATCAGTTTTAGAAATCATCATCGGTGTTGTCCCAACCATCACCAATCATCCTGACCATCATCGGTTTTCCCATAACCATCACCGGTCAACATGACCGTTATCGATTTCTTATGTTTGATTTTTAAAAATATAGACATTGACTAGATTCACCTCTCGGACCCCATTATTCTTTGTTTCTATTGTTTTCTATGTCATCTATAGAATACATTCTTACCAAGTCAGCACTTGTTCACATGGTGTTGACTCGTAGCTAGAAAAACGCCCTCATATTCCACACTAGTCATCAACCACTCCCAGTTTGTCCCTCACCACCTTCCATCCTATCACCCATGGATCCAACCTTACCTACCACCATTGTTGCCAATAACAAAGAGTTTTCATGACTCCTTTATTAGAATCCAGGGGCCTCAAAATTTCTACCTTTCCCACTCTTCCACATGAGACTCCTCTAGTCAGTTGATATACGACATGCTTGTATCAATCTCTCCTTCCTTTATTCTTGTTGCTATATCAGCCCCTAATAATGTGGCATTACCCTCACTTGCTTCACCCCTAGTAGTTTCACAACTAGGACCCATACCCGCCATGACCGTTGCATCGGTAGTTTCCCTCACACCTGTCGTATCTGTTGTCCCCTCATCCACCACCCAGACCATAACATAATCCACACCCATTATCTCACAAATACCCATTACAACACAACTACCCGTGGTGTCGGTGACCCCTACTCCATTCCAAAATCTCGTCCTCTCCATCCTACAAACATTTCCCCAATCGCTACTAGAGTCACGACAACCATCCCACCTACATACACCTACTATCAACAACCCCCTATCTCGTTTGTCACCCATTCTAGATATGTACCTTCTATGTTAGTTCCTTATTCTCAACCTCCCTATCAGGTTTAGTATCTACCTCCTTATGCCACAAGAGGTGTCCCTCCATCACAACCTACCAATGACCTCATCAAGTTGATGAGGGAAAGATGTAGACACTAGAAGCATCGGGCGGCTCACGTAATTCCCTCACCTATGATGAAATTTGTAATAACCCTATTCACCCATCCATTTCTATTTGACCATACCATCGTACATTGGGATATGCCAAAATTCAACTGCTTCAATATAAAATAATATCTGCAACAACATTTTTGGTCCTTTAAACATGGGTGTTACCTAATTGCCCATAATGACTCTTTACTTTTGAGGACTTTCCCAATGTCCCTAACAGGACCCACATTGGACTGGTACAGTGGGCTACCAAGACACTCCATTTACTCATTCAATCAAGTATCCCAAGCCTTCCTAGATCATTTCTCCATCAACATTGTTAAGAAGGTTACCATGATAGATCTTTATTCCACATGACAGTATGATGATGAGTCTATCGTTGACTTCATCGCTCATTGGCACAACCTCATTAACCAACTCACATTCCAATTACCTCAAATCGAGCTTATATAACTATTTACTTGGGCATGTGCTAGACACATCTCACCAACCCTACAGGTGCAAACTTTTCACACTTTTGACGAGGCATTCACCATGGCACAAAAATTGGAAATTCATGCTATCAAAGAAAAGAAGATTCACTTCATAACAAGAACATCACGTTCAAATCAAATGATACTTCTTCATCTTCAAAGCCCCAAAGCAACTATTCAAAGCCTAAAGGGTCTCATTAATTCCATAGTTCCTAAAGTGGTCCCCCTCATCAATCAAAACCAGCCAAACCCCCTTCTAATCTCTCTCTTTTTGAAGCTTTGGTTCAAATGAGAACAACGAAAGTACACTTCCCTAAGAGAATCGTATTCTTCTCGTTTTGAAAAATCTTGTTAAATTTGGTGCCATTACCCTTCCACCTATAAAACCACATACTGGTTTCAACCTTGAGCGACCCATGCCCGCGTGGTATAAGGAACATGAATTTTACAACTATCATCATGTCAAAGGTCACGTAAGTGACAATAATTCATCACCTTCAAATATCTTGTTCAAGAAATGATAGATAATGGAGATCTAGTCATAGATAGCTCGAATGCACCTGCTAACCAAAACTTGCACATCTTCAAGAAGCCATTCCCTAATCATGCCCCATCTTTTGACCAAGGGGGTGATACCTCAAATAATGATAGCAATGTCTGTGAGGTCCACGCTATTTTCAATGATGTACCAGTTACTTCCCAATTACCTCATGTTCCTTCCATAGATGAAATCTTAGCCCACGCTCTCCTACATGCACTAGAACTTATTTCATCTACTTCTCTTCCCACAGAGGAACCCCCTTCATCTTCTCCTTCACCCGTGAAAGAGACTATAATCAACACACCACCTTTGACCCCTCAAAATTGCAGTGAAGTTGTCAGTGGCACCTATCCTACTCATAGAAGATGCAGGTCCACTACCTACACCAATGCAAGGAGAGCCCACTTCATCCTGCCCATCCTCTCCTCTACCCATGGAGGATACTATATAAGTACCACCACCTGTAGATGACCATTCACCATTAGACCTTTAAGATCTCGTTAATATGCTTTCAGCTCTCTTACCAAAGGAGTGCGAGGCCAGCCATTTCCTTGTATCTCAAACACGTTTTAGGGGATTACCACTCGGTCCACGTCAACTCCATTTACAACAATACCATTATCACACTTGGCCGCTCACCTAGACTATGTCGATAGAGCCTTACTTTGGGGACATCTTCTACTTACTATCTTAACACAAATGTAGTTGTCACTCACCGACACCTCCACTATCTATCCAAAAGTGTTTTGGTGAACAAATGGAACACAACCAAAACTATCGCAATACCTCGCATTACACCATGCATGACTCAACTCACACCTCTTCCCATAACCCAAAATTCATCTACACCCAAACCCATGCCTATATCATCTCCCTTGGATAAACCTATCACTACCTTAAGGGGTCATACCAATAGCTAGCCTTATTCACCCACCCATCAAATTAGATTTAGCTACATCTTCCAAAACTAACACCAAACTTAACATGAGCCCTAAAAAGAAGATCCAATCTCCTAGATCTCATAGCCCAACCTCACCAACCACACCCTTATAACCTTCACCCTTTCTCGTCGATCCTAGGACATCACCCCTCGACCCTGGCCATGAAACCCCCATCCACCAGTAAACCAAGAATGCAGAAACCCATTTCCCCATCACAGACCTCTAATATACCCAAGCGACCCACACAACCTCCACCCTCACCGTGTTGGGTTTCAAATTTTCACTCTAGGTGAAACCATAGTCAGGGGACAAAAAATTCCCTCCTCTTATATGGGAGAGGTTCCCTTATTGAAAGCTAGAAACAAGATTATTTACAAATCTACAATTTTCATCAATTGGTGGGCTTCTGATACATTCAAAATGCATTTTTAATAGAGAAAAACATCAGCACAAGAGAATAGAGGAATGTAGGGGAGGAAAGTGGAAGAAGGAGGAAATACTTTCAGGGAGAATAGATTATAGAGAAATCCCCTAATTTCATTGAATATATGAAACACAGAGAAAAACCATTCACATTTTACTAGGTGTAATCACACAGACACAAAGTTCTTTGAGATTGAATTCATAAGAACACAAAGTTTCCTAGCACGTTATTAATTGAATGATTCACAAATCAGAACAGAGGGAGAAGGAGAAATAGAGGAAAGCATGAAAAGCTCTTGCATTGATTTTTGATCCAAAATTACAGTCTCGACATTTCAGAAATCCAACCCCAACAATGGCTTCCAAAACCCATCAAATAGCTCATGAAAAGTGGTTATAACTTCCTCTGTGAGAAAAATGGTTTGCAAACAGATTTCATCCTTCGTGCCCTTCAAAATCATCCATTCATGAAGAAAAACCATGGCAGAAAACCAATTTACGTGAATACACAGACATTTCATTTTATTTTCCAGTTTCAATATGAACCATTGATTTGTTGTTCAAAAACTCAAATCGGACCGTCCACATGGAAGGAGAATATTGGAGTGGGTGTGGGGAAGCCCCTTTCATTTTCATGAATTTTTTGTGTTTTGGCACTTTGGAAAAAATTTCCCCGCAACCCCGCCTTGACTTTTTGACTTGGACACGTGGCGGGCTATGATTGGAAATAGGATCACCATTCAATTCTAAGAATTTTGACCTTTTTTGCAAAAAGTCACAAAATCTCATTTACCTATGTTGGTCCACAGCTCGATTGATACGGACACGTGGTGCAATCTGGTTGGAAATGGGTGCGCGGCTCTCGTTGTAACATTTTCACCTTTTTGGAAAAAAAGGCACAAAAACTTGTTTTCCCATTTGACTCGATGATCCGCTTGGACACATGGAATTGTTTGATTGGCTACGAGGTTGAGGGAAAATTGATCCTCTTAACACCTTTTAATCTTTTGGTCAAAAGGTTAAAAAGCATGAAGTCTTCCATGGCTTTGCCGAACCAATTTAAATATGATATGTGGCAAAAACCTATTCGTGGTGGGCCTCGGGAAAATTTCCTTTCATCTTCTCCCGTGGCCTCACGGGTAAAACTTCACCAACTTAACATTTGTTCAAAAGATCAATGTTCACAAATACCTCCACTAGTCTGCGATCCGCCAAGAGAAAATTTTACCATTTAGCTCTGTTGAGCCATAACTTAAAAAGTACAAGGAGTTAGGAGGAATTCTTTACCTTTTTGGAAAGGGGAAGAAATTTCTGTCGATGAAGTGATTTTCATAAGCCCTCAAATTATTAGAAAGTTATTAATTCAAAATAACCTCTTTTTAAGTATACTTTAAGGGCACCAACTCAAAATTTTTACAATTTTAGACTTAGTAATTAAAGGGAAATTTGAGGGTGACAACAACTAACTCTTTCTGGGGATGAGTTGACTTGAAACAAAGACATAAGGAAAGATCAAGAACAATAGACCAACTCATGGGAAATGAATACTAGTGCCTTATCCATTGGGTGAAAGAGTCAAAAGGAAAAACCAATACAAGACAACACACACAAGGCAAGAAAGGAAACAAACCAAAAACAAAGACTATACACAATGTACAAAGGGACTCCCTAATCACCTAGGAATTTACACAACTCTAGAGACAGGCTAGGAAAAATAAGTACCTTTGTGGAACAACCAAGTAAAGGTATGAGATACCCATGACTGGAAAATGAGCAATTGAGCACACCAAAACCTCATGTGGATACTATGTGGCTTGAAAAGAAAAACTGAGACAAGAAGGCCACCCAAATAATGATACCTAAGACTGAAAACATCCAATTCTTGTGAAAATTTGAATACCTTCCCAAAGCTCCTCTTTTGTGAAAGAATGATGCCATCCAAAATCTCATAAAATGCATGGCTGCTTCCAAACTGATCTCTGTACTCAACCGAAGTATGACAATTAGATTCAAGACAAGATCCAATCTTTGCAACACCAACTCCTTGCTTCAGTGAACTGCTGATCACATCTATGTGATAAGTTTGACAACTATCATGACATAGATCTTGAAACCCATGTATTTCCAAAAACAATCCTTGTAACAACCTTCAAGAAGAATTGGGAAAGAAGCACCAAATGACTCATCATTATCATTTCCTTCAACCTGAATATTTGTTGTTTTATCCTTAGAGAACATGCCTTCTTCATTCTTCCAACACTCCATAGAATATGCTGAAACAGAGATATTAAAATCAGAATTTTGAAGAGAAGATTCCAAGCATGAAGTTCCATCTTCTATCCATTTTGGGAGACTACCAAAAGATCCATGTGCACATATTTTATCAGCAAAAATAATAGGAGAATTAATGCCTTCGCTGATTTCATTTTTTGTAGGTACAAACATTTGTTTATCATGGAAAGAATTCGAAACAACAAGAGGATGATTGACAACAATATTCATCTCTGCAAATTGCAATTCTTCAACCATGGGAAAGAGAGAAGTATGATCCATCTTGTTATGAAAAACATCCACCTCCACAAGCATAGGATCATTTCTTTCAAAACAAAAACATTCAACCTCAGCACATGACATATCTTTCACAAACTCTATTGCAGATTGGAAAGGAGTTTCGAGTTGTTTATCTTCTTCATTGTTGGAAGAAGTGTTACATTTGCATACCTCAGATGGAGCAAAAAGAAGGCATTCATTGCTGGAATGGAGATAATGCAGAGGGATGAATACCTGAAAATGTGAGGAGTCATAATGAGCAGCATTAAGAAATGGAACATTCTCTTTTTTGTTGCAAGGAATTCTACATTCATTGTCCAAAGAGTTTGGGAGAGGAAACAACAAAGATTCTGGAGCAGCGAAAAGATCAGCCTTAGCAGTCTTTCTTCTTGGCACAAATTCAATGGAGAAAGCATCCAACAATCCAATAGAATCCCAAACAAGATCTCTGTAACACCTCAGCCTTCTATTCTTCACTTGACAAATATTTCTAACTTGTTTTACAACCATCTCGAATCTCCATGGGCAAGAAGATTTCTCACTCCCATTTCCTTTGCACTTTTCAAACCAAGGATGAGAGATTTATAACCAGCTATATCATTTGCATTTTCAAAATAGAGTTCAGGCAAGAAAGAATGAACCTTGCCTTTAGGAGAGATTAGCACCATGCAAGCTTCAGAACTAACTGAAGAGCAGCCTCTATCAAATTCCAAGATCCAGACACCATTAGAATCAAGCCAAAATTCCTTTGGTGGACTTACCTCATCGTTGACATGACCATGTAATTACTATGCCCAATGTCTGCATACAATATTTGTGCTTTTGGATCATCTGTTTTTACACAATATATTTAGCCTGCTTCTCAAGCAGCAACTTCCTCATCTTACCATTAACTAGGATAATGGCATGTGACCAATCCATTTGGATTTCTCCTCCCACATCCTTGCAAAAATTTCTACTCAACAACATGTCATAGGAAGGAGGAATGTCAACAACTAAGATGGTTGCCAAAACCTTTTTCTCTAAGCTAAGCAAAGCTACTTATATCCTTGATTCTCCCAACTAAAGGCACTTCCCTACTCTCCATATAATAGAAAGAGCCATATGTGTGGGTAAGAGTGAGGCCCAAGGCATGAGCTACTTTAGTAGACATTACATTGTCAGATGCTCCAGAGTCAATAACACAATTACTAAGCTTGTGGCTGCTATAAGGAGAGTCACATAGAAAGGTCTGATTTTATAGTTGGGTGATGTGACAACATCTACAAGATTTGGTTGGGAAGGGGAAGAAGGAGTTGGAAAAAGACCTTTGGAAAAATGGGATGGGATTTTAGATTTGGAGTTGACAAAATCAACCATTTTGGCAAAGGCTTTGGGATGGGTTTGATAAAACTTGTCCTCAAAAATATGAACCTTAGTTCTCTTTATGTGATCAATAATATGAAAGGATCCAGATGTGGATGGGGTATCATTACAAGAAATGGAAGAGACCTTAGCCCTATTAGATTTATCATTGACATAGCAGTTGAGAAGATTTAAAAGAAGAATTTGAGGGATAAAAACTAGCGAGATCTTACCTTTTGTGTGGAGGTGGTGGGGATAGGATAACCTCTCTTTTCAAGCACTAGAAAGGTATTGGAAGACTCCTTTGATTTCTTTATATTCTCGAGTCATGACAGCATATGACTGATTGTTCATGTCAGTCACTATATCATTATAATCATCCTCATCATCAACACCTTCAGTGGTGAGGAATTTGACTCTAGAATCATCAGGCTACTCCAACTCTTCATCAACATCTTCTTCTTGATCATCATACAATTCATTCTCTTCTTCATCATCAGGTTCAAGGACTTCACATGTTGTGTTGATAGGAACTTTGAGAGGTGAAGGTTCAATTTCCAACCTGGTTTAAGAAGAAGGTAGTCTATTCCTAGGCTGAAAATTCTTCCTTGGAGCATCCTGGTATGGAGCATCGTTGAGCCAATTTTTTTATTGCAATGAGGTCATCGGCTAGATTTTGTACCAACTGATCCGAATTACATCTAGGAGAAGAGGGAGAAGATGATGTCTTGGATTTCTAGGATTTTCTTTTTAGTTTTCCTGACATGATCAAGTCATCTTCCATGCTGACTACCAGCCTTTGATCCTCATCCAAAGTTGCTAGATTGGATCTCCTCAAAGCATAGCTTACTTCACGTAGTTGTGCATTAAAAAAGAAACATTTTTGGATCTGATCAATGGGCTAGATGTCTTGTGGGATCTTCTTGATTAGTTTATTGAATTTAGCTACAAATTCCCTCATGGGCTCTTGTGGTTCCTTTTTGATTTGAGAAATTTGGGAAAGAAGAGATTGTACATCTTCTACAGGTTTGAAACGGCTCTCAAATCTTGTTCTAATCATGGTCCAATTGGTGATTGCTCTAGCAAGGAGATGGTAAAACTAGTCTATTGCATTGTCTTGCAAGGTTTCCACAAAACAGCATAACAGATAAATCTTCGTGTTCCACCCGAGGACTACATGTAACAATGAAGGTTGCAATATGTTCATCAAGGTGCACTTTCCCATCACCCCTGAATTTGGGAAAATTATTTCTGTTTCCTTGGGGTAAGTCATGCAAAGGTTGTGGAAGAGCCAAGGGACCAACTCAGTGGCCCCAAGGTAATGGAATTACCATCCTTGGAAAAAATTCTTGAAGAGGAATCAAACACGGTAAGAATCAAAGCACAGAGATTAGGGCTGAGTTGCTCTTGAGGGATTCCACTCCCAAGGGTTCTATCTTAAACAAGGGGTTTTCTTGTAGAACGATCTCTTTTATTTCTCCCTATTGAAGGAAGAAGAAAACCTTGCTAATCTAGAAGTTAAAATTGAGAATCTTTAGCTCAAGAGCTCTTACGCCATGTGTGTATCTCAGAGTCACCAGATCAATGGAATGATTAAATTGTTGTTCTTCTTAGAAAGGAATCTATTGAAAGCATTCCCCAGTAGAGTCACCAAAAATTGTTGGGTTTCAAATTTGCACTTTAGGTGAAACCACAGTCAGGGGACAAACAAGTCCCTCCTCTTTGATGGGAGAGGTTCCCTTATTGAAAGCCAGAAACAAGATTATTTACAAATCTATAGTTTTCATCAATTGGTGGGCTTCTGATACATTGAAAATGCATTTTTAATAGAGAAAAACATTAGCACAAGAGAATAGAGGAATGCAGGGGAGGAAAGTGGAAGGAGGCAATACTTTTAGGGAGAATAGATTGCAGAGAAATCCCCTAATTGCATTGAATATATGAAACACAAAGAAAAACCATTCACATTTTACCAGGTGCAATCACACAGACACAAAGTTCTTTGAGATTGAATTCATAAGAACACAAAGTTTCCTAGCATGTTATTAATTGAACAATTCACAAATTAGAATAGAGGGAGAATGAGAAATAGAGGAAAGTATGAAAAGCTTTTGCATTTATTTTTTGATCCAAAATTACAATCTCGACATTTCATAAATCCAACCCCGACAATGGCTTCCGTAACCCATCAAATAGATTGAAAAAGTGGTTATAACTTCCTCAGGGCGATTTAGAAAAATGGTTTGAAAACACATTTCATCCTTTGTGCCTTTCAAAAATCATCCATTCACATAGAAAAACCATGGTGGAAAACCAATTTACGTGAATACACAGACATTTCATTTTATTTACCAGTTTTAATATGAACCATTGATTTGTTGTTTAAAATGCTCAAATTGACTGTCCACATGGAAGGAGAAGATTGGAGTGGGAGTGGGGGAATCCTTTCGTTTTCATGATTTTTTTGTGTTTTGGAACTTTGGAAAAAAATTTCCCGCATCCTCACCTTGATTTTTGACTTGGACATGTGGTGGACTATGATTGGAAATAGGTTCACCATTCAATTCGAGAATTTTGACATTTTCTACAAAAATTCACAAAATATCATTTATCTCCTTTGTCCCACAGCTCCAACTTCATCTCGGACACATGGCGCAATCTGGTTGGAATGGGTGTGCGGCTCTCATTGTAACATTTTCACCTTTTTGGAACAAAAGGCACAAAAATTGTTTTCCTCCTCGACTGCTGCTCCACTTGGACACATGGCATCATTTGATTGGATGATGGGTGAGGGAAAATGGATCATCTTAACACTTTTTAACCTTTTGGTCAAAAGGTTAAAAAACATGAAGTCTTCCATGGCTCCACCGACCCGATTCAAAGATGATACGTGGCAGCAACCTATTCGCGGTGGGCCTCGGGAAATTTTCCTTTCATCTTCTCCACGGGCTCATGGGTCAAACTTTTCCAACTTAAAATTTTGTCAAAAAGAGAAATGTTCGCAAATACCTCTACCACTCCACCAGTTCTCTAAGGGAAAATTTGACCATTTAGCTCCGCCGAGCGATAACTTAAAAAGTACAAGGAGTTAGGAGGACTTATTTACCTTTTTGGAAAGGGGAAGAAATTTCCCATCTGATGAAGTGATTTTCATGATCCCTCTAATTCTTAGAAAGTTCCAAATTCCAAAATACCTATTTTTAAGTATACTTTAAGGGCACTAACTCAAAATTTTTGCAATTTTAGACTTAGTAATTAAAGGGAAATTTGAGGGTGACAACAACCCGTAACCTTCTTACAACCCATACCTCCAATCTGTCAATAAATTATTCACTACCCATTACACTTCCTTGTCTTTCACTCACGCCTCCTACCCAACCCACACCACCTACCTCCATAGTACCTCGGTTACCCCATGGGTAACCCACCCTCTTCCACCATCCGCTTTTCCCTCCACATCTCGTGCACACGTATCACCTTTACCCAAAAAGATGTAACCTAAAGCTAAAAATATACTATCCTCCAATAAGGCAGTTAAACCAACCACACCTTCTATTACCGGTTCATCTACTGGGCCCCTACCCAAGTAGATACGACCAACACCTAAGACCACACCACACACCAAACTAGTAGGCCAACCTACTCCCCCTCTTGTAAAGACTCTTCCTACACAATCAGCCACACTGTACCCAAACCCACATTCACCTCCCATTATGATCCATTAGCAGGGTCCTACACAAAAATCCTAACCAACCTCCTCAAAAAAAATTTCATCACATTACCACCTCTTAGACCTTACAACCTACTCAAACCCAAACCAAAAGGGTTTGATAAAACCAAAATTTTGCCTACCATCGTGTGTCGGACACAATGTAGAGAGTTGTATGGATTTGAAATCCACTCTTGTCCAATTGTGTCCTATTGAAGAAAACTTTGACGATGATGATCTTTTTTATGAGGACCCCATTTCACCGTCACCAATTTCCACATATCTTCCCTCATTTCCTACTCAGTGACAAAAATCTCGACCCCCATAACTCTTAGATCTGTCCCCGAGATTCAAAATTAACATGGTTTGCATAAGTAAGTTGGCCAAACCACCACTCAAATGCCAATGTGCCCTACTCATCTCATAAGGCTCATGTCCACCACTAGG
Organism: Taxus wallichiana var. yunnanensis; assembly: GCA_018340775.1. Classification (NCBI taxonomy): domain Eukaryota; kingdom Viridiplantae; phylum Streptophyta; class Pinopsida; order Cupressales; family Taxaceae; genus Taxus; species Taxus wallichiana. The sequence continues at coordinate 171,018,980 of CM031244.1, forward strand.
GTTTTGTCCCTCTTGCCGCTATACCTTCCATGACACACCCTCTTCATCCACCTCCCCTTAGACTAACATGATACACAATGCCACTTGTGCTCGAGAAAGACAAGGGCAAGGAGAAATCAAGTGGCTTATTAACCAACCCGGTACCAAACATACCATCCACACCCACACCCAAAGTCATCATTCGAGGTCTTGCATATCCCATTTCGACGGGGTCACACATCACACAATGCTAAAACAACTACACCAATCCCCCCTCAAAATGTCTTTATATGACCTCATCCAGACCTTGGAGTCACATCGTCAAGCCCTCATGGAGGTCCTTCAATCTATCAAAGTCTTACCAAATGACCCCACACTCGTATCCTCCATCATTACCCCTTACCACGTAGCCTCTCTCACTAGGCATTTTCCTTCCTCTACACCTTCACTAACTCACCAAGTGGCTGCCTCCATTTTTGTAGATGAAAAGATCACTCCCCTCCAGGTCCAATGACCCCAACCCCACTCTTTTCATCTCTTTATTTATCAATAATATACGCATACGATGCGTTATGATCGATGGTGGTTCTAGCATTAACATCATATCTTCCCATGCTTACAACCAAATGCAAATACCTACACATTACATACATATTAACCTTGTTATGTTGCATTATCCATGTCCGCGTAGGTCCCCACACTACCCAGAACTTTTATATGTTTTAGAAGGGGAGTTCCAATATAACTTGTTGTTTGGCAAATCTTGGATTTGTGTTATGGGTTGTGTCCCTTTGACGTTACATCGATGCATCAAATTTGAACACGAGGGACATAATTACACCATCCCTACCGACCCCTCACCTTTCAAGACCTGTAACATGCTATATCAACTGAATGATGTGCTTGTACCGGTCAAGGCATCTACCACCAAAACCACTTCACCTCCACCCATGAGCCCATCCACCAAAATTGCCACTACTTCTGTTGTGTCTAACCTCGCTATCCCTACTATAGCTGTAGCCTCTACTGCTAGCGCCCTTGTCTCCCCTTTGTCTAGTGAGCCATCTATACTTGATACACATACTAAATACGATCCCTTATAAGGTGTTTTTAGCACCTCACTGCGGGGAATACTACCTATACAATATTGATACGTTCCTCACCCCACAAGAGTACGGGAATCTGCGTCAACACCCCATCTACAACATTCATATTAGTGACGGTTTCCCTTATGGCCCTCTCCACCTTCACACCAATCTAATGTATGGGGGACTTGATATGGCCACCTATAAACCCAAACCTCCATCCCAAATCCAACCATTTTCCTCCGACCTACACTCCCTCATTAACCACCATTTTTCTCACACTTTCCTCCACTGGTGCATGTAGAAAGGATTTGGCTTTGGTTTTTATGAACAAGGCCGCCACATTGTCATCTCTTGTACCTCTCGTAAACACAATGACTGTAGTGGCATTGGTTTTGACACTCCATCTTCTAAGAAGGTTCACATCGACCTTATTCAGGATGAGAAATCTCCCACTCTCATTCACCCACATTACCAACCTCACCCACGGAGTCCATAGATCCTGAATCTATACCTCCTAACTCTTTTTTTTTGTAAACACCATTTCCCTGGGACCACTGACCTATCAACATGATGGAAAGGCTCCCTCTTCTCTCCCATTCCTATATACTAACATGATCAATGATGATACGCCTTCAATTAATGGTGTAAATGTCAAGACGATGAGTCTATCCTCACCTACCTTGATGTAGAAGACTCTTATATTCACCGATCTTTACCCTCTAAAATGTGAACCATGTTGAATGAATCAACCATCGAAATTAAAATTAATACTCAAGACGACCCACACATTCTAAAGATCATCCAATCTTTAGACACTACTAAACAGGAAGCCTTCACCTCTTTCCTTCGGGACCATAGCAATGCATTTTCTTGGTCCTATGTTGATATGCCTAGTATCGATCCTAAAATTGTGGTTCACAATATCATGACCATTCCTGATGCCAAACCTATCAAACAAAAGTTGTGGAAAATGCATCCTCGCATTACTCTTTTGGTCAAAGAAGAGCTTCAACACCTTCTCTCGGTTTCCTTCATTCTACCCATTGATTATCCCCAATGGATTTCTAACATCATTCCTATCATGAAAGCAACAAGGGGACTCCACATTTGCATAGATTTCTATGACCTCAACCTCGCATGTCCCAAAGATGATTTCCCACTACCAAGCATTGACCAACTAGTTGATCTCACTGCTGGCCATGAAATGTTATCACTCATGGATGGTTTCTCGGGCTACAATCAAATATTACTAGCTCCCGAGGATCAACACAAGACTACCTTCATCACCCCTTGGGGGACTTTCTGCTATCGAGTCATGCCCTTTGGTCTCAAAAACACTAGTGCTACATATCAGCGAGCCATGACTTACATCTTCCATGACATCATGCATCACATATTGGAGGATTACGTAGATGATTTGCTTTCCAAATCCAAACATTGAACCGAACACCTACCTGTTCTTAAAGTCATCTTTGACCACCTCATCAAATATTGTGTTCGTCTTCAACCAAAAAAATGTGTCTTTACGGTACTTTTAGGGAAACTCCTAGGTTTCATCATTTCTTTGTGTGGCATAGAATTTGATCCTACTAAAGTCAAGGCTATCCTTGAAATGTCACCACCCACTAATCTCTGTCAACTTCGTATCCTACAAGGAAAATTGTAATCAATTCATCATTTTATCTCCTAGCTCTCTGACCATTATCAACCATTCCATCATCTTCTCAAGAAATATTTTTCATTCAAATGGGATGATGATTTCCATAAAGCCTTTGAAACCTTGAAACAATACCTACTTTAACCACCAGTATTCATTCCTCCTAAGGCTGACCAGCCCTTCTACCTATATATTTCTACCACTGACCATTCTATAGGTGCCATGTTCACTCATCGCGACGACCAACAATGATAGCAAGTGGTTTATTACATAATACGTACCCTTCTTGACTACGAAATTAGATATACCCATGCCAAAAAAATTCCTACCCTTAGTTTTTGTCACCACCAAACTCTGTCATTACCTACTCAACCACAAAATATTCATCATTACTAATGCTGACCCATTACACTACATGTATGCCAAACCTTATCAAAATCAATGTGTCACACAATGGCTTATGCTTCCGGCCAACCTTAACCTCGAATTCATCCATCAAAAGCCATTAAAGGCCAAAATATCATCGATGAATTGGGTGACACACCCATTTCGGGGATCAACCCTCTAACTTTGAATTTCTAGATGAGTCTATTACTACCCTTTCCCTAAACAAACCCACTTACCAAATGACATTCTTCTTCGATGGCTCTAAGTGTTAGCATGGGGATGGGGCTGGTGTTATCCTCATTTTGCATGATGGCGAACCTATGCCTTTGTCTTTCAAAATAAATTTTTATTATACAAACAATATTGCTTAATACGAAGCACTCGTATTGGGTCTCAGGAGTTGTTTATACCTTAGATGTTAAGTCAATCAACATCTTTGGTGATTCTCGTTGGTCATAAACCAAGTTAATGGTATATACCAATATTGTAATGAGATACTTCAAAAGTATAAGTATAATGTGGACATAATTTTGATGACCTTTGACCATTATGCCCTTCAAACCACCCCACGTTCTACCAATAAATTTGTAGATACCATTGCCTCCTTGGCTTCTCAGATACCTACTTTGCCCACTGACTCTAAAATTTTTGTCACCATAAAAAGACTACAATCACTCTCTTATTTGCCTCATGAAGTTTACTCTATCAGAACCGTTGTTTTTTACCCAAATGACCTTTGGTATAAGTAATACACAAACTATCTTTCTCGCTCCATTTTACCCTCTAATCTCACTCGTAATGGACAACGTAAAGTGTCTCGTGTTATGTCATCATGGGTGATCTTCTATACAAATGTGGTTTCGAGAGCATTCTCTTGCGATGCCTTACCAGTTCTGAAATTCCTTACACCATTAAGGAAGTCCATGCCATGCGATTTATGGAGGCCACTTTAGTGGTCTTGCATCACAAAACACATTCTTTACCTAGGCTATTACTAGCCAACTCACGAAATGTGATTTATTGCGATTATGTCAAACACCGCATAAAATTCCAGTAACATGATAATCTACATCACACCCCTAGTCATGCCTTATAGGTCACGTGAGACCTTGTCCCTTTCTCAATGGGATTTCGATCTTGTCGGTGATATCAACCCCATTCTTCACAATGCCACCAATGGATCATAACCACTACTGAATATTACACTAAATGGGTAGAAGCCATTCCCCTCATTTCCACAAAATCTAAGAAAATATGTGAATTCATCAACCATCACATCATCTGTCACTTTGGTGTCCCTCACCACATTATCATGGATAATGGAAAACAATTCAAAAACAAAACCCTACGTAAACTATGCGATGCTTTTAGCATCCAACTCATTTTCTCATCACCTTATTACCCGCAAACCAATGGTCAAGCTGAATCAACCAATAAAACCTTGAACAAAATTCTTATGAAGGTGGTCAATGATATTGGGAAGGATTGGCATATGCACATTCCTTTCACCTTGTGGGCTTACCGCACTAGTATTCGCACTTTGAATGTTGCCACCCCCTTTTCTCTGGTCTATGGTACTAAGGTTGTCTTACCTCTTGAAGTCCATATTCCATCCCTCCGCATCTCACTACAAGACATGCTCAACGATGATGACTTTCACCAGGATCATTTGGCGTAACTTGAATTATTAGATGAACGTCATCTCAACACCTGGACCATCTCCAAATCTACCAAAATGGCATCAAAGTTCCTATGATAAACATTTTCATGAATGAACCTTTTAAGTCAGTGACCTCGTCTTGAACTAAAATCAACATGTAACCAAGGAGGAGAAAAGTAAACATGGAAAATTTTCTCCTAATTGGCTTAGACCCTATATCGTCACCCATGCCTATGGATCAGGTGCTTATCATTTGTCTTCACTTGAAGGTAAACCTGAGCCTAAGCCCCTTAATGCCTTACATCTTCAACCATTTCTATTTTTAATATCAAGTCCTATATCACTTTTTGTTAATTGGTTTCTCATCCCTTGAGCATTGTTCACCTTCCATTTTTACCCATTTTGAGGATCCACGACTAAACAAGAATCATGTGATTACCCATCACATTTTAGCCTTGTCTTGAATATGAGTACCATGGCTCTACTCATAGCATGATACTCATGGATACTTTTCATCTTCTTCAATATGGAATCCCATGGTCATTCATCACTCAAAACCACCTCTTTCATAGTTAATATTTGTGTACTATGATCTTGTCTTCTAAAATAGGAACCTAATCATCCTCTATAATCTTGTCCATGACTTAAACATCTAAAAACAAAAAGGGATACAACTCCTTGATTCAAACTTCTAGCAAAAGATGACTCCCTCAAAAGGGACATCTCTTCTCCATATTATACCACTATCAATAGACTTCTCCCTTGAAGGATAGCTATATACGGTCATTACAAAAATATAATAAATATTTAGAAGCTTCCCACATTGATCAACTTCATGAAGACCTCAAGGAGATAATATATTCATCCCATATAGACTTCCTGCATCGATCAATCTATTAAAAACAAACAAATCAAGAAAAAGATGAAATTTTCGTCATGGAATTACCTATTTTGGATTCTGGGTTTCTTGTTCCAAAATACACCTTGTCGTACACTAAGTTACACTAAACCTCGCATTCTCACCTATTTATATTTCTCACCTAAATTCCTCATTACTTAAGGGACTTAAAGCAAAATCAACATTTCATGATCATGTGATTTTTCTTCACCCTTAAAACAGTCCATTATGTAAGGCTGTAGGGTCTCATGTTCATAAGTCCATCTAGGGTATGGTAGACTCATTAGGGTTCTTATCAATTAAGCATCTCTTTTACCACCTCTTACCATTCGCCTTCCTCATTACCTATTGATTATCCCATACAAGACCAAATCCTTAGCACATGTATTTAAAAATCAATCAACCATACCTATAACCTAAACTCAATCATGCCTATGACCTACATCACCCATGCCTAACACCTATCAGACCATTCCACTATTTCACCCTAATCTTCCCTAGCTTATGGGAGAACTACATCAGCTTGAGGTCCCTTTTTGTCGGGACTATGTAGGCAACACTCCGAGGGCATGGGGCCCTTGGAGGTTAGCTCGGCCACTCTCTACCCTAACCAATTCCCTCTCCCCTTTCCTAGTCACATTCTACCCTAGTTAGTTTCCTTTTTATATCAATAATTGGAAATTAAACCAAAAAAACAACAATTGCTTCACATCTTTACCATCATCACTCATACATTCATTATGTCTACCATTTCTTTACCATTATCATACATTTTACTACAACACATCTTAACATGATCCAAATCATCATTAATTACACAAATTAATGAATTAAAAACTCAACCAACCTCAACTCAACCATACCTAAACCAACCTAAACTCAATCATACCTAAGTCAACCTAACTCAATCCATGCCTATGACCTGACTCAATCCATGCCTATGACTGACTCCACCATGCCTACATGACCCTGACTCCATCATACTTAATTCACCTAGTTTCCATCACATACACAAATAATAATGGAAATTAAAACAAGTACACCATCCATAGTATAAATATCATCATCTATATATCATGACGAATGTGTATACATACATATGTACACAGATACAAATGAATACAAAAATACCAAAACCCTCAAGTACATCCTCACCATCTTCGGCATGCAGGCCGGTATATTGTCAAAACAAATATACAAAACCCTCATGTACATCCTCACCATCTTCGGCACACAGGCCGGTATATGATCAAAATCAATCAACTCTCGTATACATCCTCACTCTCTTCAGCATGCAGTGGTATATTTCAAAAATAAATAACTATACAAAATAGAAGGTACATACAACTATCATATATCATCTTGTTGGATATCCTCCATATCTATCTAACATATCTACTCCTCATCCTCAGCTCCTATACGGAGGCTTGCTAACATCTCACCACCCATCATGGGTCATGGTTGGGTCCCTATTGGTCTTGCACCTTGAACTTGCTTCTGTGAATTGGTGGCCTCACCTTGACCTTGTCTCGGGGCTCGTTGGCCCCATGTGCTCTCCACACTATGGGTGCAAGAATTAGTCCTCTCACTTGCAGCTTATTTTCAATTATACTCTCCATAGGATAGAAAATATATCTCTCATTCCATCAAAATATCTTGATAATATGTGGCCTCACCTAGGGCATCCTGTAATCAGGCTACGGGTACTGTCTGTGGTTTCCCCATTGGCCTTTGACCCTGTCCCTGTGCCTGTGCCTATCCTAAGGGACCCTATCCTACTTCTACCTATATGTGGGTCTGAAGAGTCACAACTAGCACATGTGCGATGGATAAGCTGTCCCTGTGAACCTGTAACATGCACCTGTAGGGACGACACATGTATCCCATCACCATCACCACCCTGTGTGGGTGCCTCTACCTATGTTATCTGGGCCTGTAAATTTGCCACCTGTTCCTGTAAAGTGGCCACTTGTGCATCTGTACCTGTCAACTACCCTTGCACCATCCCCAGTGTGTAATCAAGGTAGCCACCTACCCCTATAGGGCATCCCTCTAAACAGTGATGGTGGCTAAATCCAGATTGCCTCTGGCCTGGTGGTATTGCTTGTAGGTTTATAGCCCCCACTTTGTCTATATCTGTCAATCACCACGGCATCATTGATTTATTGGTCTCTCACCTGCTCCTCCTACCCTATAGACACTTTGTTGGTTAGAGGCGAGAGAGGCAATGACCTTTACACATCATCCCTCTTGTACTATGGGAAGGGTGGAGGTATATCCTGCGGTAGCCCAAACTATCGTCTAACCCTATCTATGGGTATCATCTTGTGCTCTTCGACACATCACCCCTCTATCCATCTGAGTAGTTATAATCTATCTAGCTCCACGGCCATCTACCCATATGATGGATAACCCACATAGGGCCTCCAAATGATGTCTACAACAAATAACCCCTCCAGTAAACACCTGTAGTTGGTGACATCATGTGTCGCTCTGCCCACTCGACACTCTCCAATAATAGGCACCCATCACATGTAGCCCACTTGAAACAAAAATATCTCGAATACATCAACCTGGGGCATGCCCACTGGGTGTGCACACACAATGTGCTCATATACCCAACAATGAAGTAGAAAAGTGTAGCATAAGTTAAACCTCTGTAGCCGCCCATAACTCCATGTATAGCTGCACTACGAATCTGGAACCCTGTAAAATGTGTCCTCTCCACCACCATATCATGCAGGACCCCCATCAAGGATCATGGGAATCTCCCACCATTTGCATCTGAAAGTGAAAAACAGCAGACAACCTCCATCAACAACACCACTAGCCTAGTCTCCTCTAGACGAGCCAAGTACATCTCTCCATAGCTCATGCTGGTGCTATGAAACCTCATCTCCACCAACCCCTTGCCAAATACTATCATAATTAACTCCTCAGATGCCTTTGAGGAGATTGAATATACCTACATCCCTAATATCGGTAACCACAGGATCCTATACACATCCTCAGGGTGACCGTGATCTCACCTGTCAGTAGATGGAATGTGTTTGTCACCGAATCCCATCTATTGATGAGGTCGACCATCAAATTAGGCTACCAGATTACATGCTAGTAGTGTCTGACCCCAATCAGGCCAACCTCTGCAACATGCCAAAGCAATCCTTGGTGTGCCGCACCTCCTCAAACAATCACGAGTAGGGGTAGCACCCTATCTCACATCCACACTGGTGTCTCACCTACATCCAACAAAACATCACATTAATACACCTTAAATCATACACACAATCACTCTTGACACTTCACCTACACCTATTACCCTCCCTCTTTTTCTCCTCACAATTATCACATATTCTATCTAACCACCCAACCCTAACCAACTATCGATCATACCATACCTCTTTCAACCTCTTACACATGCTCTATTTTTCATCAATAGCATATTATTTACCCACTATCTATCCCACCCAATCACCCTAAGGATCTTTTGGCCCCCTTTTGTCCACATGATGACCGGCAGTCTTGGTTACTTCTAATCAACCACAATCTATCCCAAACTAACATCAGCCACCTTATATGTGACTAGTACCGAGGTCAACACCGACGTTTTCCACCCCTTGGTGATGTCGGTCACTCGTGTAGAAATACGTGACACCCAAACCCCTTTTTCCTAAAACACACCCTTATTCTCACCCATTCCTACCTAACTCTACCCTCATCTCCTCCCCACCCCTCATACACCTAACCACACCTCTACCCATTCCTATTTTACCCAATTTTCCTTCCCAAATTCAAATCCCCTTTCCCCCCCAAAAGCTTGTATTCCCTCCCTAACCTATATACCCAATCTACCTCCCAAACCAATGCAAGATATTGAATCTTACCTCATCATGCTATCATCTCCGTGGTGGCACATCAAGCCACTGCACTGGTGGTCCACCCAATCTCTCTCCCACCTCTACCATGTCCAATCACCGAATCCAATCCTCCTGGCCTCCACCCAATCACAATCTATCCCCCTGTGATTGTGAACCCATCTACCTAGCTCCTATAAAAAACTGGATCCCTCCACCTCAACAAAATATTGTCCCTCATCTTTTTCTCTTGAAAAAGCACAACTCATTCAATGCTCTTTCATTTTCACAAAATCCAAAATGTATAAATGAATATGTATTATATGGATTTTTATTTTTATATACCCATGTCGACCTGACCAACATCAGTTATACCTAAACCAAAATCATTCTTGTGCCCTAGCTCACCATGGTTGGTTATACTAATTCTAACATCGATCATCTACCCCTAATAAAGCGTGATCACTTACCAAGACCATCACCTGTTACATATGACCGACATCAGTTACCACTCATATTCTTGCCCATACCCTTTCTCCATTGTTGAACCCACTTAACCAACCCAACCGCCATTTGACCTTACCCACCCTTATTGCAACCAACCTCCATGCCTACCTTACCTATACTTGTCCTTAATTATGTTTTGGGACTTGTTATTTTACCCATACCTCGCCCTACCCGTGCTGTGACCTAGCTACTTGGACCCAAAACATTGTTAGTGACCTATAAACTCATGTGCTCGCTATACCTTGTGACATTGTTACCCGTGTTGTTTGACCTAATGACCTTACCTTACCTCTTGCCATGACCATTTATCCTGACCCAACCTTTGGTGTACTAGAACATACCTAAATGTTCCTACACCTGACCTGCAAAGTGCTTCCACACCATATCCTATACCTTGGATACCAGAATCACCTCAAACCTGTTTGGATAAACCTATCAACCTTAGACAATGTAGAGTTTACATGTTCTTCAACCTAGTACTATGCTGCAGTTTATACGTGTGTGTGCATTTGACTATCACTACCTTTGACCCTGGTCCATTACCTAGATTACCTAATTGGAACTTTACCCCATTACCCATGTTTTACACCTTCCTCTTCATCACATTAACCTTTTATCAAATGACTCACCGATTTGTCTTCTACCACATCGGTTCCTAGTTTGAGGGGATCACCTTCACCCACACATGGGGCAACCACATCTTATTTTTATCAAATTTCACTTACCAATGCAAGCTACACAATAAAAATGGGTAAAATGTAGACACCAAAATTGGGTCACACTCTCCTTGACCCCTCATTAAATAATCAACTTGAACACACTCACCTAACCATGGCCCCTTGCACCCCACACTAATATTAATTTAATTCATTTAATTAAATTAATCCATGCCCTCACAATGTTTATTATTTAATTATCCTAATTAGGATAATTCCCACCCCACCACCTCACCTAGACACCTCACCTAGCCACCTCACCCTAAGTTTATTCTTAGTATGTTTCCATAACTAAATAAGACCTAACTAAACCCTAAAAATCAAAGCCTACATCCCCTCTAACCACATTCCCACATAAGAAAAGGTAACTCTTGCTCTTGCCCGGATGAATAGAGAGATCTAGTGGAAATCATTGCCATGATCTCCTATTTTTAGTAAACCTAGGGAATCTCACCATAACCGACGTCGGTCACCCATAAACCATCATCGGTTACCTTTTATTCCCTTTGGTAACCTTATTTCAAGGTTGGCACATTTTGAGAGAAAAAAGGAGACTAGAGCTACATGCAAGTGAAAAAAGCATCCTTTTACGCATCCAGACATCCAGAACCATCACTAGGATCAATAATAGAGCCATTGTATTCACGGGAGCACTTCGAGAAAGCACCACTACAAGACCATACATGTATTCTCTAATCAACCACCTCCACCACTCAGCCATCAGATCCTTAACACAGTAAGTATGGCCCTAACAGTATGGTTTATTTTAGTTAGTAATCTTTATTACTCCTGTTATTAATCTATTCTTTGCATGCTTATTGCTTCATCACCCACTTTCTGTGAACTCAAAAATCCCTTCACCCATATCACCAAATCACCTATCCTCACCTATTGTATACTTTTGAGCATACCTAATATCTCTATAGACCTCCCCATTCACTCTCCCAAACTTTATTTGACCTCAGATCACCCCTTCCATTTAATCTATTTTGAGTTTCTTTTACCTTGACCATACTAACGCCGGTTATCCACAACCATCGTCGGTTCTACCTAAACCAGCATCGGTCACATTTAGCCAATGTCAGTCTCTATGTTTTACACCTTGACCAAGAACAGACCCAACAATCACCCTACTAGTTGACCTAAATAACCCAGAATTTGACACCGACTATTCCCGGTACCTTGACAGACAACTCACCTCTTAGATCCAACTATAGCCTAGCCTGTTGTGATTGAATTTTCTTATTGTATTTGAATGAGATACCTAAATCATATCAACTACAGTAGGACTTTTTTTATTTATCACATTAACTTGTTTTAAATAGTGGATTGACAGCCATCTAGGAAGTATCACACTTCCTAGAACTAGCATACGCTAGGCAGTCCATTGTCATATATCATTTAACTATCTTTTGTGGTCTTGTTTTCTATTACAGGTAGTTCCTCCTAGCCAAAAGGAAGCTCTCACATTCAGTTATGGATCAAGAAGTCAGAATGCATGCAACAACCATCAACTGACCAACATTTAACAGGTATTCCTCCTTGGCCCTTACCCTTATCTATTTCATCATTTTGAAAAGGTAAAAAATAGTGAAATATTTTGGCACACCGGTGGGACCCATCAGGGGTTATTTTGCATTTATTCATTCCTAGGTGAAATTTTTGTGTTTGTTTCCCTTCAAAAATATTCCACATTAATTTTTCTTCTTTGGAATCATTCTCCTTATTTCTATTGTCTAAAAACAATCGTGTTTTTGGTGTTTTAAAAAGAACACATCTTCCTTTATTTTACATTGCATTAGTGAAAGAGCATCCCTCTTCATGTTCATCTCTTACTACATCAAATATCACACTTTGATTTGGCTTTAAAAAACTTGCATTACATTCTGATTTGTTGCATTATTAGCTCACATTAAAATTGATGGCAACCTATATGCTGGAAGTCATACCCAGCTAATGGTTGACACAAAGAATTATAGAAAGCACATTTTTCTTTCTCTCTATGTCATACCAAACTTGCACAAAATAAAATATACACATCTTTCTTAAACAACATCTTACCCAAGAACATCTCATCATGATCACATGATTTTCTTGGAAGGTACTACCCATCTCATTGCCTATGTCAAGTCATCATCTCAAAGGATGGCCCTGCCCCGCCATAACATACCTAAAACCTCTCCTTTTAGATATATTTCTTCATAGGATGCCTTCCCAACCAAACAATACTATTCTAAATACACACGATCAAAGTCCTAAATAGCATAAGCTAAACAAACATAAGAAAATCACTGTTAGGATTGTGCTTTTTCTTAACATTCTTCTTGGCTTGTGTTTTGAGGTGTGAGACTATGAATCTCCATTTTTCTTCTTCCTTGCACACTCCACCATCATAGTTGGAGTATTATGAATTTTTCTGAGTGTTTCAGGACCCCATATCCTCATTCTCAGGCTTTTGAGTTTGATTCTTCACTTAATTTAATTCAAAAACTAATTTTCTTCATTTCTTTCTAATTTTACAGTCACCGATATTGGTCCAGCGACCGTCATTGGTTCACATTTAACCGTCCTCAGTCAAACCCTAACCGATGTCGGGCTTATATTTCTAGTTACTTTACCTAGAATAGCTTTCAGCACTGCTTTTGTTCTATTTTTGGCCCTCAGGGCATCATCATATTTCTCCCTGTTGATATTTACTGTCATACATAGTTTCACCAATACAAATCCAACATTCCCACTTCATTTTTAGAGACTAGTTTCTTCCATAGTGACTAGTATCGGTTTCAGAAACTATCATTGGTGTTGTCCCAACTGTCACCGGTCATCCTGACCATCATCATTTTTCCCATAACCATCACTGGTCAACCTGACCGTCATCAATTTCCTGTGTTTGATTTTTTCAAAATATATACATTGACCAGATTCACCTCTCGGACCCCATTATTCTCTGTTTCTACTATTTTTTGTGTCATCTACAGAATACTAGTCTTACCAGTCAACACTTGTTCACATGGTGCTGACTCGCAGCTAGACTAACACCCTCATATTCCATGCTAGTCATCAACCACTCCCACCTAGTCTGTCACCACCTTCCATCCTATCACCCATGTATCTAACCTTACCTACCACCATTGCTACCAGCGATAAAGAGTTTGTATAACTCCTTGATCGAGAATCCCATTGCTTTAGAGATCTACCTTCCCACTCTTCCACACAAGACTCCTCTGGTTAATTGATATATGACATGCCTATATCAATCTCTCCTACCTTTATTCCTATTGTTGCATCATCCCTAATAATGTGGAATTACCCTCACCTACTTTTTCCTGGTAGTTTCCCAATTAGGACCCATACCCGCCATGACCATTGCATCAATAGTTTCCCTCACACCTTTCGTGTATCTGTTGTCCCCTCATCCACCACCCAAACCATAGCACAATCCACACCCATTGCCTCACAAATACCAATTACAACACAATTGCTTGTGGTGTTGGTGACCCTACTCCATTCCAAAATCTCATCCTCTCCATCTTGAAAACACTACCCCCAATCACTACTGCGAGTCACGACAACAATCCCACCTACATACACCTACTATCAATAACTCCCTATCTCATATGTCACCCATTCTAGATATTTACCTTCTATGTTGGTTCCTTATTCTCAACCTCTTTATCAGCTTCAAGTATATGCCTCCTTATGCCACGGGAGGTGTCCCTCCATCACAACCTACCAATGACCTCATCAAGTTGATGATGAAAAAGATGTAGATACTAGAAGCATCGGTTTCGCTCATGTAATTCCCGCCTATGACAAAATTTGTAACGAGGCTATTCACCCATCCATTCCTATTCAAACATACCCTGTACATTAGGAGATGCTAAAATTCAACCATTCCATTAGAAAAGAAGATCTATTTGACCTCAGATCACCCCTGCCGTTTAATCTATTTTGAGTTTCTTTTACCTCGACCATACCGACGATTGGTTATCCACAACCGTCATCGAGTTCTACCTAAAGTGGCATCAATCACATTTAGTCGATGTTGATCTCTGTGTTTTACACCTTGACCAAGAAAATACCCAACAATCACCTTACTAGTTGACCTAAATAACCTAGAATCGACCACGGCGACCGGTCCCATTACCTTGACGCAGACACCTCACCTCTCGATCCAACTATAGCCTAGCTTTGTTGTGATTTGATTTTCTTATTGTATTTGAATGAGATACCTAAATCATATCAACTATAGTTGGAATTTTTTATTCCTCACATTAACTTGTTTTAAACAGTGGATTGACATTTGTTTAGGGAGTATCACACTTCCTAGAACTAGCATACGCTAGGCAATCCACTATCATATATCATTTAACTATCTTTTTTGGTCTTGTTTTCTATTATAGGTAGTTCCTCCTAGATAAAAGGAAGCTCTCACATTCATCTATGGATCAAGAAGTTAGAACACATGCAACAACCATCAACCGAACAACATTTAACAAGTATTCATCCTTGTCCCTTACCCTTATCTGTTTCATCATTTCGAAAAGGTAAAGAAAATGGTGAAACAGTGTGCGAGATGGAGGAGTGCATGGAAGAGGTTTTCAAGGAGGATTTCATTGTCTCAAGTAACTACATTGGAGGATGAAGTGAATTACCATGAGAAACTGTTATAAGCTGTGGATCTACAAAGAACTACAAACGTGAGTATCATGATTTGTTACAATGCTCATGGTATGGGAAGAAACATAAGTACGAAGAGTGTCCATAGATTTATGAGCATATGAACTAGTAGAACTAGAAGATAAAGGTTTTAGGATAGTAAGCATCAAGAAGGATGATTCAAAATGGATGCCAAGAATGGCACGTGAGTTAGGGCTAGAACTTATATTGGTAACGATGTGAGTAGAATCCATGTGTGCAAGGAGATTCCAAGACAAATGAAACTAGTTTCAAGAGAGGAAGTGGTACATGGAAAGTATTTGGACCCTGCTCATTAGAAGGAGGTGTATCAAGAGACTATGGATGTGATTTAGAGTTTGCAAGAGGAAATCCAATGTCTAAAGGAAGAATGACAAGGCTCGAAGGAGGACTGGATGAAGCTAAGGAAGTATGCGGGATTTTAAGGTAAGAGAATATTATTCCCTTTCTAGGAAAATGGTTGAGGGAGAATGTACCATGCATCAAAGAGAGCACAAAAGGTAGGTTTTACATGCAAACCTTCCTCCTCATAGCCTTGACTATGATAAGGAGATTACATTGAATGTAGTTGTTGATGGGTGGCTTCTAAGTAATATCCTCATCAACACGGAAGCGCAGAGGTCAATGTTCCCACCTTAGATGTTTCACATCAAATGAGAAGGCCTGCATTACAGCCATCTTCAAATGTGTTGTATATGGAAAATAAGACAAAGGTAATTTCCATTGGAGTCTTGAAGGATGTGGTTATCACTATTCAAGGGGATAAATTCACAGGGGACTTTAAGGTCTTAAATCTCACCGACGTGGATAATTTCCCAACATTAATTGGGCATCATTGGTGTTATAAGAACATTGATGACCTATGGTTTAACAAAGGATACATAAGTTTTGAGAACAAGGAAGAAAGGGTGATTATCCAATTTGAACATCTAATTTGAACATTCTTAGTCCTTGAGTGATACCCCTAGGATGGCATGTGACAATTGTGTGCATGAGACTTATGATTTGATTAGGAGATAGTGGAGAGGATCGTCAAAAAGGGTAACAAAGGCCTATTTTCTCAAGCACCTAGGAGGGAAGAAGTTACCAAGTTATTCTGGAGGAGCATACCCTGAAATTTTCTTGCGATAAATGGAGGCTCAGTGGAAGAATGAGGATGAGAGAAGGGGAATTCTTAGTTATAACCTACTCAAAAATGTAGTGCTCGGTGGGCTATACATCGGAGATCCTCCTAGAATGGCGTGAGGTAAGAATCACATTTTCTATAAGGTTCTCCAAGAGCAATGCACCCACTATCATACAAGATTACCATGGTAAAGATACCACCTCATTTCATGTCCAAGCATGTGAGAAGGCTTGGATGGGAAGCGCAAAAGCATTACCACCTTCGTTATGGGTGCATAAGTTGTATTCCACCTTACAAGGTTGTGTGTGCACATGGTATATTCATTCGGAGATGCATCATCAAATAAGTAATTAGCAGGATTTGGTAGCTAATCTCATTCAATATTTTCAGTATAGGAGTACTAAGCCATCATTGGATAAGGAGTTGCAAGTAATCAAGCGCCTTACAATGGGAGATAGTGTTATGGTAGAAGATATGCTACTATAGTTGTTGGGTGAACCTTATTTGGAGATGCTGTTTGTTATCACCAAATCACAGCACCCTTCTATGGTTTATACAAGCACATATATTTGAACTCACGGTGTGATTGGATAACATGGGTACTATCTCCAAGTTGTGGGACTTGCTACTTGAGATAGACCTCTAGAGAAAGCTGGTTCTTGCTCCTAAACTACCTGCCACAATCTACTCTAATGCAGGGGAAACTAACTATTCTAATCTAAATTTCCAAGAGACTAGGGAGAGAGAATGCATGAAATGAAAGCCTACACTAAAGTGGTGATACACCAGAAAAGGAGGGTGTGAGAGTAGTCTTCAAATGCGTGAAATACAGAAGCAAAGTGCACACTAGAAGAGGTGATGACAGTTCTCCATAATCTAGCAAAACGCATTCACAACAATATTTCAAACATACACAATGATAATGGATCCCTGCATGAACATAATAATAGACACAATATTCTTGTAATCAAGGTTGAAGGGGCAAGAAGAATGCAAGAAAACACAGCAGGGGAAGATATATCCACAAACTTATATTTTATTGCTTCATGATATGCACAGTTCAATCTATTACAAGATAAGGGCCTGGATCACCATGCAAGGAGTCCAAAACAAGGGCCTATAACACATCAGCTTCACAAAGCAATTTTGGTAGAGCTCTGCTACAAAAAACTACCTCCCCTTTACAATGAGCCCAACACTCCAATTTATAGAAAAATGAGAAGGGAAAGAGAAGGGAAAATGGAAATCCTGAAATCTATCCTTCAACCACTTATAAGAGGCATTAAATGGAGTAAAATGATTATATATTACTTGCAAAAGGCTCCCATACTGTCAGTCTCAAAAAGCGAGAGAAAGAATGATGACCATGCCTCTTAATTGCACTCCCAACCACCAAATAAAACACTGTTATGAACCCGGCCACGTTTTATAAAAATATCCATCGATATCTCATTAAATATGGAATTTCTTGATTTTTGTGCATCGGGCTCAGAACCATGATTCCAATGGTACCAATTTTGTGTGATTTCACTGAGAAATGCAAAAGTTATGGCCTTCTGAGTGCGGGCAACTATTTTGGGTCTGGCAGGCGTTTTTTCTCTGTCATTTGACGGGAATGAGCATTAACTGACTTTTGTGACAATCGGAGCTCGGAGTCAAAAGTTATGGCCGTTTGAAGTTTCATGGGTCAAATTTTGACTTTTATTCTTTGCCTTCGGCCATTTTGGCTTTTCGCGTCCCCGCGCGTACCTTTTCTGGTTTGTCCCGGATGAAAATCTCCTGCTTCGACCGATTCGGGCTTCTTGCGTCCCAGCGCCCTAACGTCCCAACTATCCCATGGACCTTTGAGACAATTCTTTGACTTAGCCAATTTTCTTTGTTTTTGGCCCCAAGCTTGGTACGACGAACCTTAGTATGACCTAAACTGCAGTACGACCCTTTTTCTATTTGTTTATTATGTATCTTTTGCAGGACACTGAAATGCTTTAAGCAGTCCATGCAACCTTATTTTTTGCATTGTTTCCATTTTTTCTAACTCGTTGGGATTTCTTCTTGGATGGGAGAGTTAGAAAAAGCCGAGGGGACCCTGAAAAACATGATTTTGGGCCTCAAATCAATCTACTTGCTTAGGACTGAATAATTTGATGCATGTTATCAAAATTACCTTGAGGGTGAATTTTGGATAACAACAACTTAATGAAGAAGAATCGGAGGAAGTACAACTTGAGTACGTGTGCATGGAAAAAGAAAAAGGAAAAATGGTCTATGTAATAGAAGGTGAAGAGATGCAAATTTTGGAAGTTAACCATTATGAAGGTATGCACAAAGTCATAGATAGCACTGATGAGAGAGCACGCACCTACGATGAGCCCTTGAAAAATAATAATATTAACATTAGGACAAAGAAAGAACCTAAGGAATCTATCATTGGGGATTTGTTGGTCGAAAAAGAAGTTTCAAAGGAAATTGATCTATTGCGTGAGTTCGAGATTTTTCCCTCGCATGTACCATGAACTCAAAGGAATCTAGCATTCCTTGGGGAAATGAAGATCAAGTTGAAGGAAGGTGCACGCCCAATCTAGAAGAGGCCTTATCAGATGAATCTGAATTTGTGTGTATGGGTCAAGGAAGAAATAGACAAAATGATAGCATATGGTATCATTGAGGTTGTGGAGGAATCAGAATGGATAAGCCTAATGGTCATGATTATCAAGAAGTATGGGAGGATAAGGATCTATGTGAACAATAGGGACCTAAATGTAGTATGTGTAATCAATCCTTTTCCAACCCCCTTTACTGAATAAATTTTGGAGGTAGTAGCTGGGCATGAAGTCTACTCTTTCACGGATGGGTTCTCAAGGTATCACTAAGTTAGGATTGCAAAGGAAGACTAGAGAAAGACAAATTTCACCACTGAATGGGGAAGTTTTTCCTACATAGTTATGCCTTTTGGATTGAAGAATGCACCTATTGTGTTCTTGTACATTGTGGTACAAGAATTTCAAGACTTCATCCATAAATTTCTTCAATTTTACCTAGATGACTAGACTGTATATGGATTGGTAAAAGACCATTGCGACAATTTGAGGTTGATGTTTGAACGATGTCAGCAATTGAGGATATCCCTCAACATTAAGAAATGTGTCTTTGCTACTCCATTTGGAACCTTGTTAGGACATATTATATGTAAAGAAGGCTTACTAGTGGATCTTGCCAAAGTTGCAATTATTGTGGGATTAGGGGAGCCTACTAGTCAAAGCGCAGTGCGTGGATTCCTTGGGCATACAGGGTACTATAGGAAATTCATCAAGGGGTATGCCAAGATCACCGTGCCCTTGGAAGAATTTTTGAAACAAAAGAGTTCCTTTCATTGGGGAGAGGTGCATGTGAAGGCATTTGACATTTTAAAGGATATGCTTGTCTGATTCCCATACTACGCTTGCATTCTTAGGATAAGCCTTTCCATGTGCATGTTGATGCCTCGGGGACAACTATGGGAGCAGAGTACTAGAACAACCCGATGAGGGGATTATTGATCACCCCTTCTTTTTAACTAGTAGAAATTTGACACCACAGTAATGAATTACACAACTACTGAGCGTGAGGCATTGTCTATGATCTATGTGTTGAATAAGTTCAGGAAGTATCTATTGGCAACACCATTTATATTCTACACAAACCACATGGCATTGAATTACTTCATGAATAATCCCATTTTAGAAGGGTGCATATTCCATTGGGCCTTATTATTCCAAGAGTTTGAGTTCATAGTGGTTGTAAAACTAGGAAAAATTAATT
Organism: Taxus wallichiana var. yunnanensis; assembly: GCA_018340775.1. Taxonomy (NCBI): domain Eukaryota; kingdom Viridiplantae; phylum Streptophyta; class Pinopsida; order Cupressales; family Taxaceae; genus Taxus; species Taxus wallichiana. Next base: position 171,039,348 of record CM031244.1, read on the forward strand.
CAGGACCTGACCACTTATCATGGATTAACTAAGGGGACGACATGTAATGCATTGAGGATACCATGCTAGATGCACAACTATTTAGGTTACGACACACACCATTATACTTATAAGATATCATGATATTCTTGAAAACAAGTGTGGCACCAAAAGGGATGAAGGCTCTGGAGAGGAAGTAGTTAGCAATATGCATCGCACCCTACATGTTGATTAGTGGATATCTATATAAGTTAGGACATGATGAGGTTCTGCGCCGATGCATATTAGAACATGAGCGCATGGAAATTATGGAGGAAGCACATGGTGGGATTATAGGAGGACACTATGTAGGGAATGCTACCATATGGAAGATTTTACTAGTAAGGTTTTGGTGGGAAATAATATACCAAGATTTTATTGAGTTTTACAAGGCTGTGACCATTGTCGGTGCCTTGACAAGCCTAGAAAGAGGGATGAAATTCCCTTGCGACTAATAACCAACGATGGACCATTTGAAAAATAGTAAATTGAATTTGTAGGGCCAATTTTACCAGCCCACACAAAGGACTTGTTCATAGTATATCATTACTTACACTGATTACTTGAGATGATGGGTAGAGGCATCACCTTTCAAGGATTACACTGCATGCGATGAACTGCTATATTTTTATGGGAGAAAATAATAAACAAGTATGGTTGTCCTTTAATCTTACTAAGTGATATAGGTACACATTTCCTAAATGAAATGCTCAAGATTATACTAGTGGAATTTATGGTGGCCCATCACAAGACTACCCCTTATCACCCTCAACCAAATGGAACTCCGAGCATTTAATAAAATACTTAGTCACACATTAACCAAGATTTGTGACACTGGAATACAAGATTGGGATGAAAATGTGTCGGTCATTCTATGGGAATACAAGATAACCTACAAAAGGTTGAATAAGTCCACACCATTTCAATTGGTGTTTGGTGCGGAGGATATTTTATTAGTTGAATTCACTACCATCGTTGCGTATAGTGCGCGTGGGAGGATTGGATGATGAACAAGTGCTGGAAGAGAGGATTGATAAGTTGATGCAGTTAGACGAAAGGTGATCACTTGTTAGATGGAGTTAGAAGACATAAAAATCAAGACAAAAGGCATGGTATAATCGTCACATAAAAAACAAGTAGTTTGATATGGGGCAGATGGTATTGTTATATGATTCCAAGTATCTGTGCCATCTTAGGAAGTTGAAATTCCTTTTCTTGGGACCTTGCGGAATCTCGTACATCCTTGATTCAGTGCTTTCTATTTACAAGTACTAGATGGGATGAGATTACCAGGTCATTTTAATGGGAGTAGGCTAAAGCCCTACTATAAATAAGTCTTCTTAGTGTTTGTAAATAAGGTAGTATTGTCAATTAGCTTAGAATTTTCCTTTATTGCTTTTTTCTTTTCTTGTGTTTCCATTTCCCATTTCTTGTTCCTTTCTTTGTTTTGTTTTGCACCTTATGCATTAGTAACCACATTAATTTTCTATAGTTACGTATGTGCAAAGTGGATCCATATCTGTTTTAGTGTGGGGTGGAGTAATGCAAAGAAAATTATAAGCTAGTAGTAAAGGTTGAGTTTCCCAATAGAAGGAAGCATGTAAGAGTGATAAATCCTATGGGGAAATCGTGGATAATGAATTATGGTGTCAAGAAGGTTGTTATAAATATCACGTACAAAGGATGAAGAACACAGGAACAACATGAGGTAGGCGAGGGAAAAAATTAGGTAAAGGACAGAAGAAGTTCCTTTGGTGTTGTAGACGCGTGTGTAAGAGTCTTTAGTTAGATTGGATTTTTGCATGCCTAGAAGGTTGTAGAAGGTTTTTCACACAAGATTGGGTGCATGGGTAAGGGCACTTAAGGTTAGCCTAGTGGAAAAAGCCACATTTAATGTTAAGTATGTTGGTAGGTGGTATAGCATTTATTGTTGGAGAGGAGAAAAAACTATAAATATGAGGTTGGGCAAGTCATTATTTTACCTTGCTATTACAAAGTTGAAGTGCTCTTGCAAACTAGGGCATCTAGAGAGATTTGTGCAAAGGAAGAAGAATCATAGAAATTTAAGTGCATAACCAGAGTAGATCTACAAACCAAAGTGGAAGGAGTACACGGGTGTGAGAAAAGGTTGTTTGAAGTGCATCATCTTGTGGAAGGATTTCCCTAGTTAGGCTTTGCAGCTAGGGCACAAAGATAGATTGATTTCTTCTAGGATTTGAGTTTTGGGATTGACAAGAGTAGTAGAGAAGAGAAAGGAGTTTTAAACCAACAGAAAGAATGACACCAAAGAAGGTGATTGTTTCACCAAAGAAACAAAGGGAAAGGGCAAAGGAAAACAAACTGCTATCATTGTGAGCTCCAATGAGGAATGGTATGTAGAAATGTAGTACCCAGATGGAGTGTTGCTAGGAAATGAGTGGGTGTTGCACTTGAGACAGATGATTGTGAGCGATTATAACCATCACATGAGAACTATAAAGAAATGAATGGCGTTGGAGCTGGTTCATCTAACTAACAAAAGGACACTAGATGGAATGCCAATATACAACGACAAGGTGAAAGTTAATTTGGAAAAGGCGGGGATATTGTAAGTATATGAGTTTCCTTAGTTTGGCTAGCTCGAGTGAATTTATCAATGGTTTATGTCATGCGTGTATGAAGACCATTTATACTTTTAGGCCTTGAAGATACATATAACATCATAGGTGATATCCAAATTCACTTGTCCTAAATTATGAATGGGAATCGTAGATGATGATTTGAGTGATAAGGAGGCTATCAAGGATAAATTAACACTTATGACTATAAAAATGGTTCGTGATACTTTGACATCGTGGAAATTCTATACCCTATCTTGATAATGGTTGTGTGCATGGTCACCAAGCTTAACGATCAAGAAAGATGGATGCAAGTGAATAAGGAATGGTTGAATGTATGCCGGAAAATATCATAAGGGACCATCTATAAATTTTCTACCTTTATTGTGGATGAAATCATAAGTAGCACATAGGAAGGAGAGAAAATACTATTTGGAAACATCCTCCTCACCATTATCTTCTCAGAGATTGGAGTACTAGATGGGCTGGAAAATTTTGTTTGGGAGTATCTAGAAGAGAACTCCTTTCCCATGAAAATATTTGAGAAGTACACTTGTGAAACCATGATGGTCACTCAGAAGGTGCACCTAGAGAAGTGGTATAAATGAATGCATGATGCATTCGGGGTAGAGTGGAGGATCCCAAAGACGTTACCCGCACTCATGTATGGAGAGGCAGAGTTTACAGTTTACCAAAATTTCTGCATTAGTAGGTTTACATTGATAAATGGGACTAAGATCCCATGGTGCAAGCTGCCCTTCTCCTTCACCACACAATACTTCCAAGCATGGTTCAATAGGTTCAAGGAGGCCAAAAGGATAAGGTTTGACCTTAGTTAAGTCGACAATGACCGTTGTGAGCTCTGCCAAAAGATCATGTACCCTAAGAAGCGTGTGTACATGGAGAATTATGTCTCCCATCAAGTACAAATGATGAAGCTGATAATGTTGTCGATCACCGAAAGGGTTGCAGCTAGGGTATATCTACACATAAGGCCAAATTTTGAAAAATGTGCCTATTTGGAGAGTGATTTATCCATTCTAGAAGACCCCAAAGGTCATAAAAATTCCATGCCAAAGAAGATGGAAAGAGAAGAGGTGCATGAGAAAAAGGCACCAAGTGTGCAAACTACACAATCGGTGGGTGAGTCGGAATAGTCGCGAACCCTAGAACTTACACATGTAGAAAGAAGTCCCCAGTCAAGGTGAAGACCCTAGAAGAAGATGCACCGGAGCATGAAGATCCCCTCACCCATGAAGAATCACCAAAGAATATATCGCTTGTTAAGGAAAAGGAGAAAGAAGAATATCCTATACTGGAATCTCTAGTTAGGAAGAAGCATAAGGTGGCTAGAAGAGGCAGACTCAAAGGAAATAAAAATCTTAGATGCCTACATTGGTGACAAGGATGATGATGATCTTAAAGGAGGGTAAGACCACCTGGTATATGATATACATGACTCGGAGGAGGAGGAAGGTGAAGAGAAGTATAATAAGGAAGATGAAGAGGAGAAAATCGATGAGGAAGTAGAGGATCAAGACAAGGGGTAAGAAAAGAGGTAAGCACTAGAAACCAAGGAACCCAAAGCCTCACCAAGGAAAAAGTGGAGAAATCCATAGAGAGAGAAGTGGTGGGAATCATGAAGGATTTGGTGGAATAGGAGTTGGAGTGGAGCGCAGATGAAATTTTGAAGGAGATGGAAGAAGAAAGCGTTGGGAAAGAATATGGCAGCATGGGTGGAAATCCCAATTTGGTGGTAAGCTTCCCAAAAGTTGTGCAAATAGGTGGGAAAGGTGTAGTGGTGGCACAAGAGAAAGGAATGGGATACATTAATGATCCTAGCAAGGTTCTACATGCGCACTTCCAAAGCATTATACCAACATAAAAACTCTTGGCTATGTCTTCATTTGATGAAGAAGGCGCATATCCCTGAACTAGGAAGATGTTATCTTGGGCATTCGAGTCCCACGTGGATGAACCTGAGTTTGAAGTAAGTCAAAGAGCATTGATGAAGGTTCCAGAAACAAAAGGATTAAATCCCTTGGTGAATTCTCGATAATTATCAGATGATCAGGTTTGTAATGCGCTCAACAAAGTTTCAGTTGAGAATGAGGCCAAACTGTTTAGAAGGAATGAGAGTGATATTCCTGGAGGAGGAATTAGAGAAGGAGAAGAAGGATCTTGCTAAGAAAAGAAAGGACTTGAATCAGAAAGAGCTTATCAATGCATAGTTAAGGTGCGAACTGAAAGAGGAGAAGGCAAGGGTACACGAGTTGCATAAGAATATTGAAATGATTACGGGTGTTATTGTTCTAAAACATCCTAAATTAGCACTACCCAAGAAAAATATGAATCAACCTTGTAGTTTCTGGAGGATTTGACACGCATCCTCATGATGGAAAGGTGGCCACTTGCCTTAGATTCTATAGAATAAGCGTTAGCACACCAGAGAGAAAGAAGATAATATGAAGGTTATCAAGATTGGTGCTCGATATACTAAACTCCTTATAGAAGGTAAATGTTTCCATGCAAGTCGCAGAAGCTGCATATGACAACTGTGTTGATAGAGATAGAGTGGCAAGCATCCTGGTTACCACACATGAAATGGAACTCAAGGAGTTTTAAGAAAAGAATAAGGGGAATAGGGTAGAAAGAGATAAAATCCTATCAAGGTAGAAAATAAGTCGAAGTTATCGAGACCTTACTGAGGCTCTATTAAGATCGGCTAAAGGAGTTATACCCCCAAATCACCCACAAGATGGATACACTTCGGGACTTGGGAAAACAATTGGAAATTATTGTTGAGACCATGAGTGCTAAAGGGGAGGAATTAAGTTTTGAGGAGGTGAGCACCTTAGTTAGAGACCTCTACCAATAAGTAAAAATAAGGTTGACGCTTGGGAAAAGCTAGAGGTAGAAATAGGAAGGATTTCCCTCTTCTCCTTCAAAAATAAGAATTTTTCTCATTCATTCTCCCCATTCTTTCATTCTTTCTCCCAATTCTTCATTCCTTCATTATTTTTCCCCTATTCTGAGACTACCATTCTTTATTCTTTGAAGAGAAGTGTTTCTAAGGATGGATAACAGGCGTAGTGTGGGGTGATGTTGGGCCCCTGAATATTGGCTAAGTAAAAGAAGGCACATGGGCATGTGGGACCTATTTGAAGAAGGGTGTGTGGGTTAAAGGCACGTAGGGTAGGGTTCTAGCAAGGTTTATAATAACACACGGCACGTGCGTAAGACAATATGGTGTTGGTACTTAACCATATTCAGAGTTCCAAGTAGTACACAAGAAAAACATGACCCATCTAGCATGTAAAGTGGATAAGGTCCCATCCTAGCAGCTCTAGGATTAGGTATGGAATATTCCATGTATGTGATGGAAGGATCTAGAAGAAAATCATTTCAAAGAGTGGAGATCTCATATCAAAGGAGGCATGCTCCATTAGAGGACAACTTGGACACTTGGAAACTGATCTATTACCACATAAGGCATGTCGGTGAAGGAAAAAGATATATATAGAGTGCGCGAGTCTAAGAAGGGATGAATCTTGAGAGAGAAGTGGTGGTGAAAGAGAGGTGAAGCTTTGTAGAAATATTATGGAGGATTCTATGGGTTGGGATTAGAGGAAACATAGGATTGATGACATATTTAGAGGGATGGGTCTATGTTTATCCTTGTAATGTGAAGGATGTAGTATAGTTTCTGATGCATGACCTTGCTCTGCATTATTATATGGGTTTTTTATGGCCTCAATGAATGTAATATGGTTACTAAACTCATCAATATGAATAGAAGGTTATGTTCTAAAGCATATATGTGTTCATGAGCATAAGTCTAGTGCATTTCCTTTGTGTTATGAATCAATTCTATATGTTGTTATGATACTTCTTGATTTTGCTATATGAATGGATACATTAATATGATAACTCATCCTAAGTCTATGAATGAATGCATGGTTCTTTTCCATTATTTTACACTTAAGTATCTATCATAGATGATGTATTCTCACAAGACTCACATAAAGGAGGGGCTCGGCTCCTACGCGTGCCTCGAGTGAGTACCCAACACCCATTTGGGTGATAGGCTAGTGTGCATGGGATTAAACTATTGTTCTAAGTGTATTAAAAACACTACAGAAATGTTAAATAATTAGTGTAAAACCACTAATTATAAAAAAATGATAGGAAAGAGGAAAAAAAGATCAATTTTAGTATTAAAATTACATAATTCAATTTAGGTGTCTACATATAAGTTTCATTCTAGATGGTCACGAACCCAATAGAAACTAGTCATATATGACACATTGTTCCAAAATATTATTGTCTTGCATATGTCATAGGTGCCACTCCTTATTTAATACTAGTAGAAAAGATGTAATCTAAGAAACAATAGTAATTAGTTCCCTTTCTCAAAGTATGAAACTTGCCACTAATTTTGTTCCTGCATACTAAATAGTTAACTATATTTGATTATATGTTGTTGGATTCTAAGAAAACCTATCACCGAGAACTTTTTTAGCATGTTAAATATTTTTTGTTCCCCAAGACAAAATCACCTATGTGGGACACTAGCACCCACCATTCCCATCTACATTGGGCACTTTTGTCCCTATGATGTTTTTGGCCTAAGTTTGATTCTAAACCATTTTTAGCACTTTTTGGCTAAATTTTGTTGTGTACCATTTTTTGTTTGGTTTATGGATTGTTAATAGGGTGAAATACTCATTTGATGATTTCCCCCACTTTTTTGCAGTGTGTGAGATGAATCAATGTGAGCACAACCCAAATGAGGAAATTTTAAGTTAATGTGTACATATGAAGAAGGAATCATGTACGGGAATATGGAATGTGCATGGTAACAACCATGACACATGAAAAACAAGGGGAATAATCTACAAAAAGTATTAATAACAAACAAACATGACATAATGTGATATAAAATAGTCAAACATGTAAACCCATATCAAAATAACAACATAGAAGTTGGTAGAAAACATGGGATACCACTCAGGATGTCATAAGACATGCAAGGACATAGAAGAAAAAAATTAATAAATCATAGGAAAATCCCGCAAACAATGATAAACAATACACAAGCATAAAAGAAAAGATACAAATAAATCAAATAACCATGGTTATAAGTGAGCCTACAAGATAAACGTTACGCATGAATCACTCATTATCATGTTAGAATAATTAATTGTATGTCACGGTGTATAGAGATAAATATAGAAGAAAGTAATAGATATTACAATGACATCACCTGAATATGAAAGAGGTGTGAAAAGGTAGACACCCCCAAGAGCCTCAATGGGACTAGTACAGAACATTTTCAAACATCATGCATCATGTAATATCATGTAGATAGTCTACATTTACCTCAAAGTACCATGTGAACACGCATGTGTATAGATAAAAGGATATAACATACTATGAATCGAGCTAACATTATGGGAAAAATGCAACATGGAATAGTATAAGAAACCAAGGACACAAGAAACCAAAATCTATGCCAATATTTTCTATTTTTGTCAGTATTTGAATGTTTAGAACATGAAAAACTATGACTAGGGGAGGGGATCAAGGTTTACCCTAAATGTATTTGTACAAAGTGAGGTTCATGAAGGTAAGTGTGCTCTAAGCAATCACGTTTGAACTGGAACAAGATTACATCATTAGGTAGTGAGGGATAACACTAAACCTACCAAATAACATTATCAACATGGTGAGGGGAGAATCATATGGAGTTCAAGATCCCAATTGGATGAGTAATAAGAATAATGACATAAAAAATAAGAGTGTGGTCATTGGAATAAAATATAATAATTGGAACATTGATAAGTAATAGGTGCAATTTGGGAAGATTGAAAATAGTAAATTTGTATGTACTAGCCCCTATGTGTAGACACAAAATCACATACTTGGGTACATTTCTAGGTCCTAAAATCATAATAGCATCTACACGATTCCTAAGTAAGAAAACTAGTAATTGATAGCTATCATTTTCCTTTTGTTTTTGTTTCTTATTTTCTATTTGGTCTTACACACCCTACAACCCAGTCATTATTTTACTTATTTATCTTTTATGGCTTCAAACACCGGTGCCCGGGAACCCTCATCCCTTATGGATGCCCTTGACCTCTTTCTACCTTACTCACTCTTTTTGGCCTCTTTTATCTTTTGGGCATCTTATTTTCTTATGGGTCATCCTTCCAGTTGTTGATTACAAAATTCAAACAAGGGAATCATATAAATACATAGATATGTGACTAAAATAAAGGACCAAGCTCTAAGTATTACTATCTATCACCTAAGCTTGCATCCAAAGTCATATAAAGCACTCAAAGGAAAAAGGACTACATTTTTTCATACACACTACATAGGAAAGGGAAGTTCAATATTCCATCTATACATGTTATAAATTATTACATACTATATCTAGCCCACTATCAAGTGCAACTTACACTAGGGAATCCTAGGGCACAATCCTCACACACACTCATAAGAACTACGGGGAGTCCGAGATGTAGTGTAGTGCTTTAGTCATAATTTCACTCTGTTGGGTGACCTTTGGGGTCATTCGACTCCTCATGCTAAATCTTTCTTTTTTATATTTTATGCATTTTTACAAGTGAACATCTATTTTGTAAGTTATAGTGACACTCAGTGATCAAGGTGTAACATATAGGTGAGCAACGGTGAATATTAGAGATACTTGTATGATATGAAAAAGCAAAATCTTGACTATTTCCACATTCATGGGTGCCTAGAAATAGACTTTAACATCAAGGCACCCTTGACCTAAACTAGGTACCCTAGTCTAGCTCTATCCGATAGTTCCATATTTTACAGTGCACAGTTGTGACAATCTACCCTTTCTGTTCATCATTTTTATAGTCTAGATCAGTTCGAGGAATAACACAATTTAGCTAAGTCATTATTTCCCTATCTTGCACTTAGGTTTTCATATTTTATTAGCGTATTACTTGTGTCATAGTGTATCTACTAGTTGTACTTCATTTTTCTATTAGTTACTCTAAAATTAGGGTTTGAAAAAAACCTATTTTTGTTAAATCATTTAGTGAACCCCTCATTTGAATATTACTTCTTATACATGTTACCCATAGTGGTCGGTTTGGATCTTTTGAATTCCAGAGATTCTTCCATTTACCCTTAGGTATTCTAAATTCTTGGTTAAATATGATAATCCATCTCTTAACTTAAGGAATATTGATTTAGAAGACATTCAACCATATGATATTAAGCAATCATATGATGAGGATACTGATGTTGATAATGAAAAATTAGAAAATATTACTCATTTTCTTCGAGCTTTATGTGACAATCCTACACATTTTCCACATATTCTCAATGCTTTACTTGTTTCCAAATGCTCTCGATAATTTTCTTCTATACCTCTTGCATTCTCTTATTCAGTTGTCATGGCCTCTACCCAACCCCTTCACATTCCTACCTCCATTCCTACTTTCATTCCTATTTCTACCACCCTCTCATTCAAACCAATGATTTGATTGCAGACAACCTAGTTCTTATTCAAATACTCATTATCTAGATTCTTTATACCAAGATCTATAAAATCAGATCCATCAACTTCAGCTAGTTACTTCCCATGCATTTCCATCTCTTGATTCCACCTTGTTGGTGCTTGATTCGAGGCTCTTAATCAACCTTGTTTAACTTCCAATCTCCATTAGTTTAAAAATAAATTCTTCATACCATCTCGCTTGACATTAAATTCTAGTATGAATGAAAGGGAATTATGACTAGTAATGATATCACATATTTTTAAACTAAAGCAAGTATGTCTTATGGTGCCCCATGACTCTGCGTTGTAATTTTCACACCTTCGGTATACAATGGCATTGTTTTGTGAAGAAATGTATATTTTTAAGGGCTTCCCCAAGTTCATAAAATAAGACGAATAAATTTCATAAATGGCGGGTCCTTAATTATAATAGTAGGGCATGTGGAATGTAAACATATCTCCGCGTCCCAGCTAGTGAAATATTCAACTAAGATGTAAAAGAAAGACCCACGGATCCTCAGGATCAATCCACACCTTACACAAAGATTGATAATATGTATTCAAAATCCCACTTCCTAGAACGGAAATATAGCTAAGGAAATCACTCTTATGGGGTTCTTAATCAAATGAACAATTCACAACTTATGTTACACAAATGAAAAAATGTTCCCCAGGCGTGAAGGAAATAAATTCCCCGAGTCTTTAATGTACTAGCATTCTTGCATAGAAAGCATGCAACCTAGATAATAATTACAAAAGTACAAGAAAGACCATATAACCTAATACAATGAATATTCAAGGAATAACAATAAGGAGGAATTATCTTCTATATAACATTATATCATGCAAAGATGTTTGAATGTTACCATATCCCCATGACTCAATATATGGTATGAGGAGCACGTGGCACAATGGAAAATTTTTAGGAGGGGGTTGTAATCGGTAGATGTTGCTATTGTTGTATCCAATCATGATGTTCCTCATTCCATGAATCCAAAACTAAAAAGACACGTGTAATAAAAGAAAATAAAGTCCCCAAAGGCTCGAAATATAAATAAGGAAATAATGGAGAAAGTTTCAAGTGTCTTTTGTCCCATTAATGTGATTTGTAGGGAATATATTATTTGAATGAAGGATACAAAAGTTTCATTTTAATTTCAAATTGTCCGACATTAGTTAAGCTCTCTAAATCCTGGTCAATTTTTAGAAGTAGAAATACAACATGAAGAAATCGATCAATTTGTTCCTCTAACCACGAGTCAAGAAGTAAATCATCAAAAATAAGTAAGTACAATAGTTCATTGGTTATCCAAACTACACATATACTTTTGCAATGGTAATTAGTTATTAATAAGCCTTTGGGAAAGAAATTATAGTTTTTATTTTTCCCTCTAACTACTAAAATCATTTCAAAAACAAGATGAAGAGCACTTCAATCCCTACACCAATGATTTCATGTGTGACATTTTTCCTTGATTCAATCATGGATACATATTTATGCGAGGAAAACTTGAAAGAGTTAAATTCAAGATTAAATAGAAGTAACACAATGAGGTTGTTTGATGAGGGTGGGACATTAGTGAATTTTTCCCCCATCAGTATTGTATCAAGAGTTAGTATGGACATGTGCTAGAAATTACAATCCTACAAACTGAGAAGTAATGGATGGGAGTGGTTCTTTAGTTTTTTCTTTAACGGTCACATCCCTTAACCAAATGTTAGGTCTCTAGACTTGACCAAAATAGAAACATAAGTATCATGGGAGGTGAATAATATTAGGTGCAGAACTCGGTGATTTTTTTTTATAATAGGTAAAGGAGGGTTGAGGGGGCCCTACCCCACAAATTTTTCTAGAAAAATAGAGAAGGTTCAAGGGGATGGCCATTGAAACCCTCTCAGAGCCACAGATCCACACAAAGAAACAACTCCAAAAAATAAAAGCCTAAAGGCCTATAACATAATAACTAACAGTAGAAGACAAGGAACTAACAAAAAGACCAAAAATACATTAAAAACATCCACCAAAAAAGAAACCACCATCATTCATTGATCAGTTCACCCACCATGTGCATGCATCCATTCCATTCCTTAACCAGACTAGCAATAGTTGATTTCCAGAATTTGTAATCTAGTTCAGCTATCTCCACTTTTGGACCAGACCCTTCTTTTTCTTTGTTCTTCGTAATTTCCATGGAGTGGATCATCTCAACAAGTAGTTTAAGATGGTGGATAGTAATTTTGACATTTAGGATGTGAACATCTCGATATGAAGAATAATCCCCTTCATCTTCAAAGCATATCATTCTCCATGGCCAGGCATCTTTCATTGGCATTTTTAAGTTGTTCACTAAGAACAATAGAAGTGAGCTTCTAAAAATTTTCCTACATCTCCCTTAGATCAATTGTTACCATGATTATCCTTTTTCTATTGATATTAATTTCTAATCTTCAATTCTCAAACTCCTGCATGAAAACATTGGATTTTACCACAATATCCTAGGCATTAAACAATTTATTTTGGGTAGTTTTAAGATCATGCAAACTTTCAATGGCTTCCTCAGTGTTTTAGATCTTATTCCCTCAGAGGATTCATGGTCATGCCCGAATGCCTTCTCCTCACTACTTTCCTCTTGAAAAGCATCCACTTCATGTTTTTCACCTGAATCATCATGACCCAAGTCGTCCGCCTACTACTCCCCTGAGTTTAAGATAACCTCAAAATTCTCCCAATGTTAAGAAGCACTACTCTCCCGATGTTTCTTCTTAATGCTTTCCTTGGCTTGATGTGATCTAGTTCTTTTTTCCACCAACTTCCACACATCCTCCCTGCTAGCATGATCCCCTCAGTGTCCAAATTCTTAGTTTTCCCCTTAACACTGGTAGAAGTCCATTTAGCAGAAGCCCCAAATATTTCATTTTTTCCAATGAGGGGGGTACCTAACTTGATCATGGCTTTGATGAGGCCTTGATGCAGAGGTAGGGAGAAAGTTCCTTTCGACCTGAGCGACTGATTTTGCTAGAGAAAGGAACAAAAATTTGGGAAATTAAAGGGTCTATAATTCCTAACATGATTCAACATGGGAAAATGATACCCATAAATGAATTTATAATTCCCTTTAAGGGTAATGTATGCCATGATAAGATGAGAAATTTCACTGAAAGGATGGGGCAGATCCCCTCTTGCATAACCATTATGGAGAATTTTAGGCATCCCCTTACCTTGCATGAAGCAATCAATCTCTTGGTTGTAGTCCGATTTGGGCTTGAAAGAACTTTTTCCTTCCTGAGGTAGACCAAATATTTTAGCTATGAAATTCAGAGAGAACTCTAGTTAATTACTAAAGGTAGTGTTAACTACTTTTGCGCCCCCTATAAGATGAATTAAAGCGAAGATCTGGGCATTGATAGTTAATGGGATTAGTTAGCAGGGAATTTCACAAAGAGCTGGCAAGACACAACAAGGTTTTGGACCCACATATTATTTACGTGGGTCAACCATGTGTCATCCATATTATCTTTGTCACACATCAATTCCTTTCTTGACAAATGTTAACCGCATCCTCCTTGACACACGTCAACACCTTTCTTGATGCATGTCATCCGCATCCTTTCTTATGTGCTTCAACACATTTCTTGACTACATCCTCCCCGACGCATGTCAATAACTTTCTTGATGTGCATCAACCGCATCCTCCCTAACGTACATCAATGCATTTCTTGACGATACGCCAACCATACCCTCCTCAAGCATGTCAACTCCTTTCTTGACATGTGTCAACCTCTTCCTCCACGACACACACTAGCCATTTCTTCTTGATGTGCGTCACCACTTTCCTCTTTTTATGTGACAACATAATTTTCCATCACATGATATCTCCCCTAATTTTCACACACCATTATACTTTTCCCATCATCATTGTCTTCTCTTCATGCATCAACGTCACTTCCTATCATGCAGCAATCACCTTTTTCGATGCACGTCATCCTCCCCTCACTATCACGTGATAAAATTTCTACTTATCATGCAACAATCATTTCCTCATCAGTGGTGACTCTTCTTTTCCTATTAGGAATCATCTAGTGGTTCCTTTTGGGTGACACCAAGGAGTTTCAAATACGGCTAGGCATTAATGGCACCATACAGGGTAGCTCAACAACTGGATTAATGAGGTATGACACCCATGTTCACCGTGTAAGAAAAGTACCATTGGAAAGTGAATCTGGTATGGTTCCCATACCTCTGTATGGGAAATTAATGAAAGATGTTAGTTGGTAGCTCCTTTTCTCTATATATATGTATTTTCCCCTTCATTTAGAGAGGAGACATTTTGAAATTGTAAAGGAACTCTGCCAAAATTGTTCCAGCACTTTTGTGAGTTACATGCCTCAAATTTATGCATTTTATGAAGGATTTTTTCCTTGTGTCGATATTTTAATGGATTGTGCATCATTTTAAGCCATAAAATTAGTATTTTGTGGCTCTTCTTTCCCTAGCTTGATTTACATTGCATTTCTTTCCTTCTATTATATTTTACAGGTATATTATGCATATTGTGTTCCTTTATAGGGTTTAAATTTGTTGTGATCCACGAAATTGGAGGTTTGAATGTGTTTTGGCACTTTCTCTACCCTCTTCTTACCCATTCTCCCCACTTTCACTCACTAGGAATCTCTCTAGCCTTGTTTTGGTGTTATCACCTCCCTTAGTTTAGGATTTACATTTTATGTATTTCTCTCTCTCTTTGGTCCCTTGGAATTGGTAGTTTAGGAGTAGGTTAGCATTAGAATAGGTCAAGAACCAACCTTCTCTGGAGGTTTTTCTCAATTTCAAGGGTCCCACACCTTGATACAATCCCATGTTAGTCAAAAGTAGGGTTTTGTAATGTGAAAATACTAGGGTGCTACTTTTCTGACATAACAATTTTGGTATGCCCGGTGGGATAGAAGTCAATATTTTCATTTTTATCAAGATTGGTTATGTATCTTGGTGAATTTCCAGCCTTTAGAGGCTTTTCAATAACACATATGGTGACTCCATTCAAATCTATTTGTTTTAGCATCCCAAGTTTATAAAGTTCATGAGAAGAGTGCAAACCCAGTCTAGAGCAAGAGAAGAAGGTATCTTTGAATACTTACAGTTATCTCTAGGCAGAGGAAGGAGAGGAAGAAGAGTACAAAGGTCTCTATCTCCATCAAATGGAACATTATCTACACCTACACCTGGTAGACTCTTTCTTTAATCGACTAGCGTTATCGGCCGGGATGGCTCATCAATAACCACCAAATCAGCCACCTCCAAACCCCTATGCAAATTTCACGGGTAGCAGTCCATTTGCCCTTAATGCACAAAACCCGATCCCGATAGTAGCATTAAATAATATCCCATACTTCACTGGAGAAAATCACACAACTCCCATTGACCACTTTTAAGACATTGAAAATGTTTATGTCATACATGAGATCACTAAGATGGATGTTGGGGCAATTTTTTCACTTCTTATTTCAAAGCAAAAGTGTTGTAGTGGTTCAAAGGCTTAGGAGCAGGATCAATTTATAATTTTGATCAATAGTGCATAGCTCTCTGTGGCAAGTTTGGGGTTGGAATCTCTTCTTTCTTCATCGAATTCAATAATTTGATTTATCCTTACAAAGATACGAGTGACTTCTTGATCCTAAAGTTTTCAAATAAATTTGTGGGAAGATAGTTTCATGTGCAGGGGAAGGAGGGCTTGAGTTCCATATACCAATTTAAAAGGAATTTCTCCAAAGTAGATCTCTTAGTAACGATTCTATCAGCCCAAATAGAAAACTTCAATTATTCACCCCATCTTCGTTTATTTATCTCCAATGTCCTCCTAATTATCTTCAACAAATTTTTATTTCTTGACTCAGCTTGTCCATTACCTTGGGGATTGTAATTAGATGCATATGTGAGATTTATTCCATACTCCTGACACATAGAAACCAAGGGTTTAGCTCAAAACTTATAGGATTGTCAGCAATTATTTTGGATGGCACTTCAAACCTCGAAAATTATGTGATGCAAGATAAAATCCACAATAATCTGGTGGGTTTCTTTCTTAGTAGGTATTGCCTCAACCTATTTGGTGAAATAATCAGTAGCCACCAATATCCATCTGTGTCCTGCACTTGAAGGATATGAAATTCCCCCAATGAATTCCATACCCCATTACTTAAAAGGGGCTTCAATTGATACTAGCTATAAATGGAGGGCTTCTGAAGATTTCAATCTTCCTAAAAATCATTGGCAAATTTCACATTTTCTTACTAACAAAGTTACATGTTTAAAATGTGTGGGCCACTAATAACCATCCCTTAAGATTTTTTGGTTAGTTATTGTTCCAACAAAATGCCCCCCACAAACTCCTCCATGAAAATATGCAATTAATTTAGGGGCTTCATCCTCAATAATGCATCTTAGGATAATCCCTTTAGGATTCTTCCATTCCAATCCATAATCAATGATAATATATTTCTAGGAAGCTAACCTGAGTGCCCTCTTTTGATTTTTACTTAGATGTCAGGACATTTCAAATGTTTAAGATAAAACATGATGTCCTTGTACCATGCCGAATTGATCAATCTTTCATGGACATTCATATCTCCTTCCTCAACTTCATTTATCTCCATTACTTGCAGGTTTCTCTCTTCCATTAGCTTCGCCAACCCTAAACCCCTAAATAAATTGGTGGTTTGAATATCCATGTCATATTCTTGTAATTTGTTTACCCATCGACATATTTTACTTGAGATTTCCATTTCTGATAAGATTTCCTTGACCATAGTATGGGGAACATATGTTGTGATCTTAGAACTCAAGATATATGGTCTGAAAAATTTTGTAGCTCTAACCAAAGAAAAATCATTTTTTCCATGATATTGTATTTCAAATCCGCCCCTTGGAGTTCTTTACTAAAGAAATAAATTATCCTTTCATTTCCTTATTTGTCTTTTTGCAATAATACGGATGCAATAGTGTTTTTCAGAAGAAAAATAAAACATGTGAAAATCCTTCTTGTAATCAGGAGATTCCAAAACATGAGCATTCTTCAGTGCTTCCTTAATTCCAGTAAAAGATCTAACAACTTCCTCCTCCCATTTGATAATCTAATCCTTTTTAGCATACTCGTGATAGGGATAGTCATTTTAGCAAAGTTAGAAATGAATCTCCTAATAGGAATTTATTCCTTTCTTATTTTTGGGAATAGGAATTTTTTTATAGCCTCCACTCTTTTAGGGTCAATCATGACCCCCTCCTTTGATACAATATGTCCCAACAGCTTTGTCTTTTGAAGCCCAAAGTGGCACCTTTTAGGGTTTAATGAAATACCATATTCTCTGTATCTTAACAACATCTTCTCCAAGTGTTGCAGGTGTTCATTTCTCTTTCTTGAAAATATTGTTACATCATCCTGATATACAACAAAGAAATAATTTATGTATCCTGAGAATGCTACATCCATAGCTCTTTGAAATATTTCTCTAGCATTCATCAGGCCAAATGGCATTCTCACATACACATAAGTACCCCATGGAGTGGTGAAAGTGGTTTTGATTCATCCTGATTGTTTCACTACTACTTGGTTATATCCTAAGAATCCATCCAAGAGTAGATAATAACTCAGAGCCAGTAACTAACTGCAACATGTTATCCATATTAGGAAGGGGATAATTATCTTTAATTGATGCCTTATTCAAATTCCTAAAATCCACACACAACCTTATATCTCCATTCTTCTTTCAAACTGGTACTATATTTTCCACCCATGAAGAATACCTTGTGGGTTGTATGATGCCTCCATCCCTTAACTTCTTTAATTCTTCTTGCATTTTGAGGGAAAGAAGTGGATTAATTGGTCTTTGTTTTTCCTGAATGGTTTGGCATTAGCTTCCAATGGTATCTCATGCTGGAAAAGGTCTTCCCTATATGCCTTCAATTCTGAATATGACCATGCCAAGCAATCCTGGTACTTTTTCAACAACTGGACATATGATTGCTTTTCTTCTTTACTCAGGTTACTACCTAGCCATATTTTTCTAGGTTTATCATCTATCCCCAAGTTTTGTTCCTCAACATCTCTTGAAACTGACATATGTCTATTAACAATGTGATCAACATTATCAAATTTTGACTCTAATGCAACCAATCCTCTTGGAATAGTATTGGTTTTTAATTAAATAATATCCATACCAAATAAGGTCTCCTTACCCTCATTAACACAAAAAAATGGATCCTAGTCCACATTCCAATTTATAAATTCTCCCTCACTTTGTAAAAACCTCTAAATCTTGGCATCATCTTCAAAAACCTACCAATGTTTGATGTTATCAGGGACAAATGGTCTTGTGATTATTTCAATGTTGTACTCACAATAAGGGGATCTTGTGTAATTTTTAAATTTAGATCCCAATACTATTAATCTGTCTACTATAATATTCTACTTTCTTTCATGGTATACTATGTTGAAGGAATCAAACATTTCAATAAAATCCCAAACTACATGCTTATATTGTTTCATTCTTTGATTTTTGTTGCATACAGTTTCTAAACTTTCTTGACTACTAGTTTTAAATCCCCTTTAACAATAATGTCCCTAATACCATACCTCCAAGAAATCCTTAAACCCAAAAGCAATGCCTCATATTCTATAATATTATTTGTGCATTTAAACTTGAGTTTAAAATAAAAATTGAATTCTTCCTTATTTAGAGATATCAAGACAACACCAGCACCATTCCCAAATTTAGAACAAGCTCCATCAAACATCAAAGTCCAAGGGGAACCAAGTTTCTCAAGATATTTACATTTGTCAATTTCATGCTCCTTAAAATCTGCATAACCAACAAAATTATCAACATCTACATCTACATATAATACTTCATAAGAAGCATTGTTAGGATCTTCAATCAGATGTAACATCTTCTTTTCACCATACAATTTTACAAGGTTTCCTTCTACTGGTATGGTCGCATATGACATATCCATCTGTACACTTCCCCCACACTAGTAGCCCATTTTCTTGACAATAACATTCCCCATTTGGCTAGGAAATCCATAATGACCACATTCATGGTTAAGTACTTACCTGGGTAAGCTTCTAACTACACTATCAATACTTTAACATATCCAATCACCGGAATTTCTCTTGAATCCATGGCAGTGCACTTTCAAAAATTTTTGTTACCTTGATATTTAATTCATTCATTACCTCAAGAGGCATCACATTACATGAGGCTCCTGAATCGAACATACAATTGTGCACCAACCTATCCTTGATGATTAGATTAGTATAAAAAGGATCTACATCAAGCTAGGACTCAACAAGTGAAGTACCCAAATATACCTTAGGTGATTCTCTAAATTCTTCCAAGGCTTGTGGTACTTCCAACTCTGTGATGATAGGGGGAACATCCACACCATTCACATTTTTTCCTTGGGTTATCATTTCCTCTTTAAATCCCAAATATTTAAATGCCCTTTTTCTATGCTCAGGGATCCTATGAAATTCAACAATAGGCACAGTAACTTTTATCTAACTCAAAATCTAGGCTATATCACAGGGAACATATTTGGGCAAGACTGTGTTAGGAGGGATATTTATGGCTCCTTTTGGTGGTATGAGAGTCTTTACAGTTTGGGCATGAGTGGGGGTACAAGCCTTATTTGGAGTAACAGGGCCTTTGTTAAGTGTATCCTTTTTAAGGGGTTCCTTTGGGATATTAGTGAGAAGTGGAGTTTTTGGTTTAGCTTGAGGACCTCCCCTTTGACAAATCTACTTTTGGTATTATATTATTTTTCCTGAGTAACTACTGCATTCATCAAAAGTTACCTATCTTCCTCGCAGTAGGTATTCCCCATCATATTTTTTAATCATTAGAGCCCTCAAATATTTTAATTCATGATTAGGCAAGTCAAATGCCTGCACAATATCAATTTTAACATCATCATTAGGAGGGAGAGGTAATACCCGGTGAATGAAATACAAAAAACCTTGAACAATTCAGGAACTTATTAACTCAGTTGAAGTGGATCTTTGTTGTGATTTTTCAAGGCATTCCATTATATGTACATCACCATAAGATTCATCATCATTTGTTTCTTCAACTTCATTACTTAAATCACATGAGGAATGTGGAAAAAAACACTTATCAGACTAGTCAATAACATGGTCCTCTTCTACTGTAGCAACCCTAGCAGTCAGAGGATCAGGGACCAACCTATTCTCTCTAGATTGTGGTTGTTTATTACCTGATCCCATGGGCCCCTTTCCTTTATCATCTAATCTGTGATCACTCCTAGTGTGATTCCCATTAAAACAACCCATTTGAGACCCAAGAAACAACCTAGGGTTAGTCAGGAGAATTATGGAATAATTTTTTTATTTTTTATTAGAAGTGTCTACAACCAAGTTACAAGACAACAATTGACACTATCAGGTTCCGAACAAGTTTAATCTAATAGAACATACTTTACTTTTATTAACAATTATCAGAGGTCACAAGGTCCAAATTTTTAGGGTTAGAAGTTTTAGTTAGGTTCAGGGGGTAAATTATCACCATACCCAATCTCTAACAAGTTTAGAGTTTCAACTTGATTTTTCTCACACTTAACGCATTCAAAATTTCCCTAAATCATTCTCATTGGATAGGAATTTTTCTAACCTTTCCAATGATATAAATAAGTCCTCCGAACTCCTTGTAAAACTCCATTTATGGACCGATGGACTTTAGGGGTCAAATTTTCCCAAAAGGGACACATGTCGAGTGGGGAAGGAAGCTCGTTTTCGGGGGGAGTCGTGGGGCGATGTTTAACAATTTTTCCCTACGCGGGTGTAAATTCCACAATTTTCTCATGCCTCTCGTGGGTCCTCCAAGAACACTTGTTGGCTCTAAGCTAAAGCAGGAGAGGATGAGGGAAGAGCAGGGCGGCGGAGGCATTTAAGACATTTCACCAAAAGGAGGAAAAATTCCAATTAGCACTTTTGTGGGTCCACCAGAACACATGGCGCTCCACTAACCCACATGGAGAGAAGAGAGAGGGATGGATGGGCTGGTGGGGTTATATAGGAAATTTCACCGAGGGGAGGGACAAAGGAAAAGTTTTATGCACAAGTCCACATGTCCACGAAAGGGTTTTCTCCAAGGCGTAGGCGGGTGTGCGGGGCCACAGAGGTTTTAAGGGAAACTTTCCCAAAATGAAATTTTACAAAACCAAAGTTTATCCCCCCTCCCCTCTGTCACCCCAAGGTGCCACATGGTAGCCTCTAGTTGGCTACGGGGAAATTTTAAAAAAATCCCCAAAAATTTTTCAAAATTTTTCTAAGGATTTTTAACGGGATTTTTTTTTTCAAGCCGCTGGCCGCCAGTGGAAAATTTTCCCAAATTTTCACACCAAGGAAGGAAAACTTCAGAGGGCCATAAATCTAGCTAGAAATCTCAGTTTTGGGAAAACGAGGAATTTCTGGAAAGCTCTCAATGCCCTCTTTGCACAAGAATCATAAAATTTACATTTTGATAAAGTTTAAGGGGTCAATTTTACGGAAACGGCCTGCAGGATTTTAAACAGCCAACTGGTAAATTTTAACTTATAAAATTTATTCAATTTGGTCTCCTCCTTCACTCAACATGGAAAACCAACATGGAGGATTGTTCTAGGAAGAATTTAGGATGTTTTAGGAAGGTAATTTTACTCGTTTGATTTCTAATTTGCATTTTTCCAACAATTGATAGAAAAAGGCTACAAAATGACTATGAACGGTTTGGGCTTGGATTTTGCAATGTTCTAAATTAATTCTTATGTGTTCTTTGTCAATTTGAGTTTCTTGATAATACAAAATACTAAATTTTAAAATTTCCAAGTTGATTATTATGTGCAGGCCCGAACTGTGCATTTTAATTAAATTTATTTGCCAATTTTAAATTTACAATAGAGATCCATTTCTAGAAAATTTGTATATCAATTTCATCATTCAAGTGTGGTATTTCATTTCTAATATAATCTAATACATTCATTTGTTTAAAACAAACCATTCTAAATCAAAATGTAATACTAAATTCCATTTTACACATTTCCAAAGATACAAAATACTGCATTATTTCCACGTGCATTTCTTCTTTTCAAACAGAGATCTAACTATCTCTTTTTCCATACAATGAAACATTTAATTCAATCCATGGTAGACTTAAGTGTTTTCCTTCTTCAAGAAATCATTAAAACAAGAATCTAGTTTCTATCTTTCCCAAAATCATATATTTGAAAACAAGGCAAAATAATACAATTACATCTCATGTGTTTCTTCCTTTTTTCATTTTCCAAAATAGGGATTTCAAATCACAATTTTATATTCCAATTCAACACAACAATGCAAATGAGGGAAAGTCTTGCAATTCTTTATTAATTCAAAAAGAAATACATCTTTACATTCTTCCATTCCTTGAATGCAATTAATGATTTCACTCTCTTTCTTTCAAATGTACAGAATAGAATATAAATATCTTTCACAATTCGAATAAGTAACTTTCATAACCAATTACAACATCTTTTCTTCACAAATATATATATATATATATATATATATATATATATTACAATTTCATCCACTTCAAGTGGGAAAGGTTATAAAATAATTTGTTTCACAAGGGGTTGGAAAAACTGTCTTCTTCTGCTCCAGAACAACAACATGCAAGTTTTCTTTTTCTTCCAAATTGATCACAACAAAAGTGGGGGAAAGGCAACACTCTCCACCCAACCAAGACATCTAATGAAAGGATAAGTCGTCCTCCATCATTGGCTCCCGAGCCCTAACCATAATACAATAAGAGGTGTGATTCAACCCATGGCAACAACTGGCTTCCATAAAACACACAACATTCTTTTAACATGCATATTTCAATATAAAACACAGTCCATACAAAAACAACAGTTTACAATTGAATTTGAAAACATTCAAATAGAACTCAAGCTTGATCATGTAAGCCAAAGGAGAAAGGACTATGGGAAGCTACTTATGCCTCCTAATGGGAATTGGGCATCCACCTGTAACAAACCACCAATAAATTTCACCAAACATATCCTTATGCCCCCCACATATTTCCTTATGCCCCCCACAAAGTAAGAAATACAAGATATTTCTTTTCCATGGTGGATCCCAAACCCAAACTCCCTCCACAAGAATTCTGATGCCACTAGAATTCCCTTATTCCCCCCCACATGAATTCCTCATATCCTTCTCGTACACCATCCCTATGGAAGCCTACCCAACCAACCAAAAAATACACAAAAACATTCACCATTCACACAACACAACAAGAAAATAACAGCATAAAAGAACAGTTAAACTCCTACCTCTCCATGGTAGATTTTGTTTCCAAACAACAAGATTTAATGCCAAAAACAGTCCCAAAACAACAATGCCAAGTATGAAATTATTTCCAAATTCCTCCAAAATCCATAAGAGCTCCAAATATCAAAAATGCGCCCCCAAAGAAGTTTTCAAAATGATTCAACAACCCAAAACAAACAAAGAGTTTAATTTTTATAGAAGAGGGAAGAGAAGATGATGATGTGGATCCATGTAGGATGCCACATCACACATCCTCAACTCCTACACAAAAGACAAATTTTCATTCTCCAAGGCACAATAAAGAGGTGGGTGAAAATATGACAAGTTTACTTGCACACTCTAAAGAGCCCACACCCCAAAGGACTGAATTAAATAAAAATGTAAGAGGGTGCAATCAAAACTTGCAACATGATTTATAAAAATGCATAAAAAGGTCTAAAATTAGCCTTCCAACCATAGGTATTTTTGGTAAATTAAATTTAGAGGTATGGGACACATTTTAATTGTCCCATAAGCTCTCAAAACAACCTCCAAGGACAAATTCTAATTTCAAGGAGGTGGAGTGCTTCATACTCCAAAATCTAACTTACACAAATCTTACACAAACTTACACATTTAATACAAACAACCAACTTCCATTATTACTTTCCATATCCCAATTTGATTTATTTAACTTTTAACCATATGTTTTCTCACATTAATCTACCACAATTTAATTAAATAAAAGAAAGGAACACATCACTAATAAAATACATACAACAATAATAAAAAGTAACCACATTAATAAAATACACAAAACCCATGGTCACATATATAGGTGATCCCCCCCATGGGAATCACTAACAAAAAACAAACACAACACAATAAAACAAGTTGCCATGGTGACCTTATCGAACTCACCTAGAATTCCATTGTGGATGGTCTCCAATCCCCCGATGTTTGTTGTGATATTTAACCTGCAAAACACAAATACCTCCTTTGGCCTCATGGTCATATCATAACATTGAACATGATATAAATATAATCATAAAATCATTTAAATATGTGAATCACAACAACATCAAAGCAATTTAACAAAATCACTTACAATTTATATCAACAACATCAAAGTAACAACTATATCATCATCATATAATGTCCCTTTTCTAAGTCTATTCACAATATCCATGTCAAATGGTATATCATCATCCACATATGAAGTGTATCCAATAATAATCATGCATCATAACCAAATCAAGATCAACAATAATCCATGACCAATGTCAAACATCATACTAAATCAAAACATAATAATGTTCATAATATAATCACAACATCAAAATAGGTATCAAAAGGTGTCAAAGGGAAGTGGGCACTACACCTAGGATGATTTCCAAATCTATCATGGCCTTGTGGTTTATGTTGACCCTAAGAACTTTTTCCTATTCCTTTTTCTACTCTATCCAACTTGTAAGATATTTCTTTAACTACCCTAGCCAAAGTCTTCACAACTTCCTCTAGATCGATTGCTTTGTTTGACTGAGGTCTATCAAGATTAATCAATTTGACACCCTCTCTCTTAGGGGGTTTCCCAACTGCCTTGATATTATTTTTAATTTGCAAGGCCATGGTGAAATCCTACCTTAATGTTCCATGGTTCTTATCTCTTAAGTAGTAAGAAAATTTCTTGTCAACTGCATCAAAATATTTGATTAGGTAAGACTCGTCACTAGGCCTCAAAATTATGGGTAATCTATTTAAAGTCTTATTGAATCTGGTATTGAAATCTTGGATAGACTCATTAGGATTATTTTTATATTCTCAAAATCAGATAAGAGGAATATTGGGTTATTCTTATCACCATATTATAACCTGAAAGCATTCTTTATCTCAATCCATGAGTCTATTGAGTTATTCGGTAATGATTTGTACTAATCACATGCATCTTCTTCGAGAGTATGAATGAATAATTTTATATACACATCCTCATATTCAATTTCAAAATATTCCATCATATTAATGAAGAGTCTCAAATGTTGATCACCAGTGATGGCATTATTTCCTTGAAATTTAGGAAACCTATTTCTCACATCTTGAGGTACAACATTAGGATACCCAACCATTCCTCTAAAATTTATTGGTCCAAATGTATTGACAACAAAAGGAGGTCTAGGTGGAGGATGAGCCATGTTATTTTGGGAAGGTGATCCTATAGGAGAATTAAAATGGTGTGGGATAAGGGATATTTGGGACACAGGTGTATGATCTTCAAAGTAAATATCCTCTAGTGACTTGGTTTCACAAACTACCCTATCAGTTTTTAAAGTGATAAAGGAAAGAAATGAGGAACACTTATCCCAGATACAAATGATGGCCCCTCACTAGCTAGAGTAGAAATTTATACGAGGGCTACTTGGACTCGAATTATTTGAAGATATTGGACAATCCTCAACTATAGGTTGGTCACTTTCCATAACTGGTACTTCTCTCTCACTTGACTCTTGATCCCCCAATGCTTTCTAGACTTGTCTTCCCTTTATATTTGTTCTCCCAAGCTCTAGAAACAATCTTCTAGTAGGATCTTTATTAAATAAATACCTTCTTCCTTCCAGATTTACAAATATCAATGACAAAACTTACTTGACAAATATTAAGACACTAGTAATTACCAAAAATTTCAAACTAACACGGAGTCGCCACCAAGGATTTTCACCTTAGATATGCTAAATCACTGTAAGTAATTTTTCAAATGTCTATCAATACTCAATTTCTACAAATCTCAATGTATCTGATCATCCTTTCTCAATATTTATCCGTATCAATATGATCTAATGCAACATTTACTAAAACCAGAAATATTGCATAATGAACCTCAAATCTTACATAATCTTTACAAATCTTAGAAAAAGATAATGTTTAAAAATGTATTTGCACTTGAATCATGTAATAATGGTTACCAAAGGTCAATATGCATATGTATTTACACAAATAGTCCTTGATAATGGTACCATATTGGTTTTGGTAACAAAATTGATTCATCCTTGGAAATCGAGCTACATCACAAGTTGATCGGGATTCTTAGAGACAAAAAAATCATAACATATTTTTTTTTGTATCGGGGATGGATTTAAATGACTCTTTATTACGTGGGATTGGAAAGGAGTGGATAGCACTATGCAAAGGTTTCAACCTACCCTCACTACTTTAGGTTGTTCCTTCAACCAAGGTGAGAGGACCCATTTTGTAACCTATGTTGGTGAAGAATATCAATGGATCAAAAATATTTGACTCTCCCTTTGCAATGTTTGAAGGAGACCTTGAGAAAACATGGTAAATGCAACATAATCTAACTCTCACAAGTTTTCACCCTAGAGAATGAAGATGTCTTCTAGAAAAGGTCCAAGTTACTAAAGACAACAATATAAACTGATTGCACCTACATATTTTGGTAAGGATGGGAAAACTCGATGAGTTTCCTTGGCATTTATGGATACATAGTGCAAGAAGGGGTGGTTCTTATAGGATTAATCACTTAATGTATAATTTTTTGTTGGGAAGTTAAGCAGGATAAAGTTTATTATACCAAATTCTTGATAACTTTTAACAAATGTTGGAACATCTACAAAGCAAAATGAAAAAATGTTTAAGTAGTCAGAATGAACCTTCAACTAGAAGATGTGCATCCATGAAAGCCCAAAGATACACATTTTCACACATTATTCAAGGATTTAACACAAAATATCATGTTAAAGACTTAATTAAACATTAGAAATCCTTTATTCATCATGCCTAAGATACACTCATAGACTAACAAACAATTTGTATCATCATAATGAAAGTAGAGTGAATTTAAATTGTTTATTGCATCATGAAATGAAATCTCTCTTCATGATGTAATTGCAAATGCCACAATACTATCACAAGGATGAGATCTTGTGTGATTCATAGGAACTCCTAACATAAGATTACAACAGGAACATGGATAACTACTTGAAGATATCTCAAAATGAAAGCAGACACAACTATGCTCATGATTAACATGATTTACTCAAGGTTCTTCAAATTGATCAGCAAGGGAAAGTTTATTTACAATCTCAAAGCTTTTCAATGGCTACTAGGGATGAAGAAGTAGTCATGTTAAGAAATTTCTCTAGAATGACTCTTGTACAGGTCATAGATTTCAAAATTGTAGTTATCCCAGAGGGAATTATGGATGATCCACATACAATAAGTAAATATTACCTTGATTAGAAGGTGGAAGGAAAACTATAGCCCCTATGAATTGGAATGAAATAGAATATGATGATTCTTAAATATGGATAATTGATGTAATGAGGACTATAAATTGGTTAGCCCAAAAGAATCTTGATCTGTCAATCCAGAGTATAAAAGTTCTAAATGATTTCAAAGACTTAGGTTGCTACTCGAGCTACAATAAAATTGTGGTGAAAGAGGAAGACCAATTCAAGACACCCTTCACTATGAAATGGGGCACATATACTTATAGGAAGATGTCATTTGGACTATCAAATGTCAAAGACACTTTCCAAAGGGTAGTGGATCTAGCATTCAAATGAGTGATCAATAAGACAGTTCTTGTTTATCTAAATAACATTATTGTATTCTCCAAGAATGCAACAAGTCATCTCTTTCACCTCAGACAAATACTCCAATGATGCAGCAGATTTAGAGTGTCTTTGAATCCAAAAAATTGCATATTCTTATCTCATGAAGGTAATCTCTTATGCCATGTCATGTTTAAGAATGAGTTGGTAATTGATCTTGAATGAGTTGAAGCTATTCGAGCATTTCCATTTCTAAGACACAAGAAGGTTCTCCACAACTTTTTGGGAAAATTAATTTTTTTAGGAGATTTGTTCCTAACTTTTATCATATTTTCAATCCACTCTTCACACTGATGATGAAAAATAACATGATTTTCAAATGGAATCCTGAAGGAAAAGAAAGATTTGAAGATATAATGTAGGTCATTACATAGGCTCCAACCCTCATAAGTCTAGATCTTTGAATGACTTCATCTTATACAATTTTTGGAGGCATAGATGCAATATCTTCCATACTGGTACAGCCAAATCAAGAAGGAATAGAGCAGCCTATTGCATTTTTCAGTTGACATCTTCAGGATTATGAGGTGAGATATTCATTCATTGAGAATCATGTACTTATTATGATTATAAGTTTAAAGAAATTCAGAAATGTAGTGTAAAACAATAGAATTCATCTATTAGTTTCATATGTTGGTGTAAAAGATATTATTTTGAACAAGGACCTTAATGAAAAGAGAGTTGGTTGAATAGCCAAGTTCATGGAGTATGATATTGATATAAAAGTGACCAAATTATTTAGGGGGAAAGGGTTGTGTGTGTAGCTAGCATCTAACTAGCGTGCTAAATCAAGAGAGAAGGTAGAAGTTGTTATGGTGTTGTAAGATAATCAAGAGAAGATTACAAGTAGCATACTCGTTCCTTGTTGGACACAGGATATTCTATATTTTCTTCAAATTGATCAAAGTCCTCGTGGATTGAATAAATCCAAAATGAGGTGTTCTTGACTTCATTTCATCCCATATGTGTTTGTAGATAATATCTTGTTCAAAAGGGATGTGAATGGTGTCCTCCTAAGGTTCATCAAGATAGATTAGATAGAAATGGTATTGCATGAGTTTCATGATGGAGAGGAAAGTGGTCATTTTTCCCCAAAAGAAACAATTATTAGAATCATGAGGGATGGTTATTACTTGGCCTAATATTTTCAATGATTTCTACTCATGGATCAAGAAATGCAAGAAGTGTGCCTTCTTCACAGGTAAAGAGAAGCTAGTAGCCCTCCCACCCATCCTATCTCAGTTAAACAACCTTTCATGCAATGGGGTTAGATTTTATCGAGGTGATCAATCCAAGTTCCATCCTAGGTCACAAATGGATTCTTACAGCCACAGAATACTTCACTAAGTTGATATAAGCAATTTCACTTAAGGAAGCAAATGAAGCTAGCATTCTGGATTTATACGAAGGTATTGTAACAAGGTTTGGTGTTCATTACACTATAATATCATATAATTCTTTATATTTCATTAGAGTAAAGATATCTAATTGGGTTGTTAGAAATGGAATATATTTGATAAATTATTCTAATTAATACCCCTAGGGTAACAAGTAAGCAGAGTCCATAAATAGGAAGTTGTTGAGAATCATAAGGACCCTTGATGAAAATTAGAGGACTTCGCATACCAAATTGAAATCAGCCTTGTGGATTGATAGAATCACTCCCAAGAATTCAACTGGTTATTCTCCTTTCAAGTTTTTTTATGGAAGGGAAGCAGGATGCTAATATCTCTTGAATTACCAACCTTGGATCTTATCGAGCAACCGGAGTTGTTCTAGTTTCCAGCTATGGAAGTCAGCACGCAGAGCTCATGGAGCTGGAAGATCTAAGAAACTAGGCCATGAAAACAATGGAGAAGGACCAAGATCAAATCAAGATGAGCTTTAATGAAAGGCCAAAGACATAAAATTTCGTGAAGGAGACTTGGTTCTAAAATGGGATGTAGACAAATCCAAACTAGGAAGGCACTCCAAGTTTGATGCAATATGGAGTGGCCCTTACCTGATCTCAGGGTGCAAAGAAAATAATTCTTTCCAATTGAAAAAGTTAGACAAAGAAGAATTGTAGATCCTAGTCAATGGCATCTATCTCAAGAATTATTACTGATGGGAGTATCTTTCTTGTACATATTATCTTAGATTTTGTAATTCCTCAAAGTTCTTGTAACACATTTTTTTGTTGTAGTTAGGTTTGCTTTCAGATAAGTGCTTGTGCACTCTCTGCATGTTCCATTTGGGATATGTATGATTTTTTTATTTGTACATAGTTGTGCTTTGTTTTTATTGCACTTTCCAGTTTTAGGAAGGGTCTAGTGATGAAGTAATGTCCTAGAAGTGTTCCAGAGAAACAAGAGGTTTTAGACATCATACCAATTTCAGCAATCAAAATTACCCCATGCCCAATGGATAAAAACTCTTTGGTCTTTCAAATCTAGTAAGCGAGATCAACCCGTAAGTCACCAAATTGTTATCCATATTTTCACCCCCTGCAAGATGGATTAACCTAAAGGTCTAGGCATTGATAGTTAATGGGATCAATTTGTAGGGAATTTTGCGGTGAGATGGCGAGCTATGGAAAGGTTTTGGAGCCACATCTTCTTGACTTGTGTCAACCATGCGTCGACCATCTTCTCTTTGTTGCATGTCAATGCATTTCTTGATGCATGTCAACCATGTCCTCCCGATGTGTGTCAATTCATTTTTGACATGTCTCAACCATGGCCTCCCTAATTTGCATCAATGCATTTATTGACGCATGTCAACCACACCCTCCCCCGACAAACACCAATTCCTTTCTTAATGTGCGTCAACGCGTCCTCCATGACACATGTCAATGCCTTTCTTAACATGTCTCAACCACTTCCTCCCGACATGTGCCGGTCATTTTACTTGACATGTATCCCCACTTTCCTCTTATCATGCGATAATGTGCTTTTCCATCGTGTGATATCTCCCTCCTTTTCGAGACATCGTTTTAATTTCCCATATCATTTCCTCATCGTGGCAACTCTTCCTATTCCTTTCGGGTGTCATCCGGTGGTTCTTTTCAGTGATAGTAAGAATTTTTAAATATGACCAGGCATTAATGGCACCATATAGGGTAGCTCAACAAATGGATTAATTAGGTATGTGTTATCCAAAATAAGCCCCTTGCTTATTTTAGACTAACTTCCTTTCATTCCTTCCTTCCTTGTGCCTCAGTAAATTTTTTCTAGTTTTCAAGCACTTAGAATTTTCTAGAAATGGCTTCATCAGATAGAGGATTTTCTCACCTTTCCAGAAAGGTAATATTTTCCTTCTAACTCCTTG
Source organism: Taxus wallichiana var. yunnanensis (assembly GCA_018340775.1). NCBI lineage: Eukaryota > Viridiplantae > Streptophyta > Pinopsida > Cupressales > Taxaceae > Taxus > Taxus wallichiana. Next base: position 171,070,789 of record CM031244.1, read on the forward strand.
TATTTTGCAAGTTATGGCTCAGCAGAGTTTTTGAGGGAAATTTTCCCTATGAAGGTCCGCGGACCAATCAAAACGTGCCACGTGGTGGTGGAATGGCGGGGAGTGGAGGTAAGTTAGGAATTTTAACCAAGGGCTCGGCAGGGGGTGTAAATAAAATTTTCAGTCTGAAACCCCGTGAACCAATGGGAGAGTGACACGTGTCCATCAGTAGCCGGTGGGAGGCGAGAGGCGGAGTGAATTTGGCAATTTTGCCAAAGTGTTGCAAATGGCGCAATGAAACTTTTGAGCCTGAAGGCCCACACCAATCAAAATGTGCCACATGTCCATGTGGCTGGCATAAGTCAAAAGGGTTAGTGGTGTCAAAGGAAAAATTTGGAATTAAGGCCCGCGTCCATTCGAGAGCACCACGTGGTGGCAGAGTAGCGGGCGCAGAGCGATTTTGGAATTTTTTCCAAAAATTCAAAAGGGCGTAAAATGGCCGTTCGGACACTGTGGACTAATAGAAATGTGTCACATGGCATCAAAGTAGTGGGGGTTGATTTTTTGAGAAAATTTTCCCAAATTAAAAAAAAGGGGAAATTTTTTGGGTTTCGGCCCATGACCCTGATTTTGCCCTATTTTGCCCTAAATCTTCAGAGGGGCATATATTTCAATCCAGAGCTCATTTTTTCTCAATTTTGGTGTCATTGGAAAGATATTGAAGTCCTCTACACGATGGAATCTTAAATTTCATTTTTATGGAGGTTGGTGAGATAAAAATCAAAAACACCTTTAGCATGGGGAAAAGAGCAGAACCGACATTCAACCACCATTTTTAATGCAGTATGGCTTCCATTCTTCTCCAGCATGGTCAAAAATCTTGGGGAATGAAATTTTAAGGGTACCCATGCTATTTTGATGGATCTAGTTGGTGGTTGAATGATTCCTTTCATTTTTCTCGTGTTTCTCCTTCCTAAGCTCGAGTTTTCATTGTTAAAAGCAAAATTTGGCTCATTTGTAAAGGGTTGGACATTTTTATGAACTGTAGGCTCCCTTCTTCACCTTGGAAAGTGAATTTGTGGAATATCATACCTCTTTTAGGACTGCAACATGTTTTCTACCTCTTTGTTGTTGTAATGCACTATATTTAAAAATGGAAATGACAATGCAAGCTCTATGAATGAGTTTTCAATCCTTTCTTGTGTTGTTTTCTTCATTCTAATCCTTCATTACAATTTTAGCAATTTGTGCATGATTTGTGTTGCATTTTATAATCTGTGTCAATCTACAGAAGTAGATTTTCACCACTCCTTTGGTGTATCACCTTGTTAGTTTAGTTTTATCTTCTTTTCTCTCTTCTATCTTTGTCTCCTTGGCAAAAATAGAGTAGTATTTTGAGTTTAAACCTCTGAAAATTTCATGCATACATCTGATTAGAGGAGTAGAGGAGTCAACCTTTAATCTAGAGAGTTTTTCCCATTTTACAAGTCCCACACTTGGGGAAAAGATTCAATGTTGTGCAATCACACTGGATGCCCATTATCAAACTAGAAATCGAGAAAACATTCGGGGTGCTTTGTGAATTTGCGCTAACATGATATGTCACCCATGTTTTCCATGCAAGGAAAGTACCATTGGAAATCAAACTAGTATGGTTGCTCATATCTCCATATGGTATATTAATGAAAGATGTCAGTTGGTATCACCTTTTCTATATATATATATATATATATATATATATTCCCCTTCATTTAAAGAGGAGAGATTTCAAAATTGTAAAGGAACTCGCCAATATTGTTCCAACACTTTTGTGAGTTGAATGCCTCAAATTTATGCATTTTGTGAAGGATTATTGCCTCATGCCTATATTGTAATGTATTGTGCATTATTTTAAGCAATAAAATTAGTGTTTTGTGGCTCTTCTTGCCCTAGCTCTATTTATATTGTATTTTTGGCTTCGTTATATTTTGCGGGTATATTATGTACATTGTGTTCCTTTATAGGGTTTAAATTTGTTTTTCTCCACAAAATTGGAGGTTTAAATGTGTTTTGGGACTGTGGCACTTTGTCTGCCCTCTTCTTACCCATTTTCCCCACTTTCACTCACTAAGAATCTCTCTAGCCTTGTTTTGGTGTTATCACCTCCCTTAGTTTAGGATTTACATTTTATGTATTTATCTCTCTCTGCTCCTTGGAATTGATATTTTAGGAGTAGGTTAGCATTAGAATAAGTTAGGAACTAGCCTTCTCTAGAGGTTTTTCTCAATCACAAGAGTCCCACACCTTAAGACAATCCCATGTAAGTCAAAAGTAGGTTTTTGTAATGTGCAAATCCTAGGGTTCTAATTTTCCAATATAACATGTAGTAAATGAATAATGATTGCTAAACCTAAGGCATCAATCAATTGATTCCCAAAATGATAGTCTAGACATAATTCAAAGAGGAATTCAGGGATTGTATAACATTATTGAATGAACTGATTGGAAACAAATCTTCTCATATACTTTTAGGAATGGATGTGCATGTTCATTTTTCTTATATTATCACCACAAAATCCCATCCATTGGGGAACTTAATCAGTGACTCCATCCATGACAAGATGATGCAAGTAAGTGACATAAAAAGAGGAGATTTTATTGTTTTCTTTGTGTTTTATATGGCATCTTACTTGTGTATAATATTGCATTCCACAGAGTATTTCCAAGGTTAAGTTATGAAAGGGATCCCAACAATCATAGAGTTTATGATATGTACCCCATTGAATCTTGCAAGCTATGGAGCTCATTTTAGGAGAGTAATTGTTGCCTTCTTTGCCCCATTAATATCTCTATTTTCCCCAACTAGGAAATATGAGAGTTTAACCCTAAAATCTCAATGAAGCATTCTAGGATGGGGATGTTATTTAATCTAATTTCCTACTTTCGCATATATCACAATAAGTGAATTCACTGGATCCCCATTCCTACTACCATGACACATGGATGAAAAATGGGTATTACTAGAAATGGCCAACAAACTGATTTACTTACACAATTTTTGGTTGCTAAACACAATCCCACTATCAAGTTTCTAATAATAGTGGGTAGATTCACATGCCCAACTTTGGTTAAGGCCAAGCAGGTTGAGACAGAGATGAAAGGTCACACAATGGAATAATTTTCTCCAAGGACCAATTACGATATCAAGTAGTTGTTACATGAAGTTGGGACATCCTCTTTAGAACATGAGTATCATTAAGAATATTATTAGATGGACTATAGGGGAGAGGAGGATGTTAGGTTGAGAAATTGCTTTCAATTGAATTTGACACAAATCATTGATAATAAGTTGGAAATTATCCCAAAGTGGATTATTGATAATGAAGACATAGCTAGCCCTAGATATGCCCAAAATGATATTGCACAAACACCATTTCCCCTTGCAAACTATGCAGTCAAGAAATGAAGTCTCTAAATCACAAGACTACAAATGTTATGAGGAGAACCCTCATTTTGTTATTTGATAAAAAGGTGGACCTCAATCAAAAATATTTCTTAAATTAATACAGGATCAGTGGTATATTTGATGATGTATTACAACCTTTTAAAAAGGACATAGGGAAATATCAAGGTACTACCTAAATCTCTTTTAAAACACCTCTCACTCCCCAAACAAGATATGATTTGAGTTCTTATGTGAGAAAAGCTGGAACATTTGTATCACGAGTTAGCACAAAGGGCTAAAGACATCATGAGGAGAATAACTCCTCTTAGTATCACCCCCACCCAATCTGTACCATCTACTTCATAAATCACCCAAGTTTATTCTTATAAAGGATTGGGTAAAAGGTCAAGTATTAGTCAAACATCCAGCTAATACATTGAAACGAAAAAGGAAAAGGATCAAGATTCATTAGTTGGCACAATCCAGGAGTTACGGTTCAAGATCCAACACTTTGAGACGATATCTCTCTTTTAAGGAGGAAAATAAGAAATTTTACTTCAAATATACATGAGGGAACACCATGGGTTGAAGGAAAGAAGGATATAATAGAAATTTATGTAGCAAGAGGAATTTAGTTTTCCCCTTTTCTATTAATCCCTTCACACCCAAAGGATTTGATAAGATCGGGGATAATTGTACCTTTGGCCCATCTTGCCAAGACCATCACTCAAGAAAAATTTGTTCCCCCAATTGGTAGTTTTGGGGTCCCAACACTTGAGGAGGGTCAAAAAGAGGATCATATTGAAAATATCAGTCATCCAGAGATTAGTATGGAAAAGATGAAGGATTCTACTCCAGAATTAAAACATGAGCATCACAATGTAGAAAGGGTAGAAGAGGTCACAGAGTATCCCATGGGTGAACAAGGGATAGGGGACTTGTCACTAAATTTTTATAAGCCCTAGGCCACCGAGGAAACCCCGTTCTTGAAATTGTAAGTTTTGAAGAGATGGAAGCAACTAAGATAACAAAAGGTGTAGAGGTGTGTATAAAAGACCCTAAACTAGTTATAGAACCAATATCCCCTAACCAAAATGAAGGAGGGTCATCACCTCCCACTAAAATAGATGAAAACATCTCTAAAATTGTTGCAATTAAATAATTCTAGTGACACATACCCCCAAATTAGACATTGTACAAATCCAGGGATAATAGTCTAACCCATATATGTAGTGTTACTGACTTGCCATTGAGAAAGGAACATAAGACATAAAAATAGTTGAAGTGGAAACAATGTCTAGATTAATACATAAATAGTCCCTTATGTTCCTCAAAAAATGGTTTTGCACCAACTAGGCCATCCATACTTGGTGAGGAACTACCTCTTGGGGGATGGTTGGTTGAGGCACTCCCTATCAAGAAAAATATAAATGTACAAATAAATACAAATGAACTTATAAGTGCTGCAAATGAGGGTTCATATAGCCACCCAATAAGGCCTTTACCATGTCTATAATTCTAATTAGTAATTAGAGAAAAATATATTTAGAGATAGTTACTCCACAACATGAAGTGTTGAAAGGAGAAGAAACCCTATCAGACTACTAGGTCACCTGGATCCCCTTAGGAAACAGTCCACATAAGGGTTAAAATATGGCCTATAAGTGGTATTCCAAGATGTGGTGCAAAATATTGATAAAGAAAAGGAAACCAAAGAACAATTAAAGGAAAATGTGGAAGCCTTGTCTAACATTGTAAGGAAGTTTGTTCAGCTTCCTACAAGCACACAATCACTCACCTATGAGGTAACAAACAATACTCTAAAAAATGTTGAATATGTTCATGCTAGGGATGTTGCTACCAAGGAGTGGGAGAAAAAATTTATTTAGAAGGGAATTCAAGACTTGACCAAAACCATAACATGATATACGTATATCAATGATCTTATTGAAAATGGTAAGGAACAAGCCAAGAAATTTTATGAGTAGTGTGAATGACGGAAGGAATGTTTCCCAAGATTGAAGGCATAAACACCATCGGTGAAGAAGTATTGGAAAATAAAGGGGTCATTCCCTAGATGGAAATGGAGAACACTTATTGTATGAAGAAGGAATTAAGATGTGAATATAAGTATTTGAAAATGAAGTACATAAAATACAAGAGGCAAGGAAAAAATCATAGGATTATCTTTGATGACATCAAATCTGTATAGAGAAGATGTTTTTGTTCAAAGGTATGTTCACCCCTAAAAATGAAGATATAGAGAAATGAATTGAAAACATCAAAGGGAATATAGTAATAGGGATTGAAACCAAAAGATGTTTGATTATTCCTTCATCCAAAGGCTCATGCACACAAAGAAATATATTGGAAAACTAACAAAGATCATAAGGAAAAAGGAAGGAATATCTGCATAATGCATAAATGTTTTTTCTAGAAAGGAAACAATATACCATACATGCAAGCCTTGATGAAGAATATATCCTAAACGTTTTCAATAAATATAGTTCCTACATGGATAGGACAAAAGAAACAAACGAAGATGAAATTTTTATCTTGATCAAACTTAGGCTTGTTTCTATCCTTCTCTTCTTTCTCAAGTTTTTCTTATCTTGTACTTTCCAAATTTTGTGTTTTCAAAATAGTAGAGTGAAAATTTCAATTCAAAGGATTAAATAATGAATTATTTGGATTAAAAACATGCATGAAAAACAACTCAATATTGGGTATGTAAAAATCAAAATGGTGTTTATATAGGGTCCCCGCCCTTGGAATCTATATTAACAATTTTTGTATACATTTACAAAAACATTTTGTAACTTGCATAGGATCAATCAATAACTATGAATTCCTCTCTAAATGTAGGAATACAAGCTAATAAATTTTTCTTCCTGAACTCAAAATCCTTGTGGTCTTGAGATTTGTATACATATTGTATATCTTTTTCCAACTCTTTGGGACATGCCCATATCCATAAGCTCCTTAATATTTTCCCTTGGGTTTATGAGAATCCTAATCAATTATGATTTATTTATGTAAGAGGAGGCCCATTCAAGAAGATTGAGTCCTCCTGATAGGAACATCTTAGTACCCTGATAAGCACAAGTATTAGAAGATGTTGAAGGCTAGGATGCATCGATTGGTTTTTCCGAAATAGGATTTGGACGCATCAACAAGAATTGATGGGACCCTTCTACACTTATTCAATAGAGGTAAGGGCATGGGATAATTCAATTGAGAAAAAGGAATTATGTACGCTTTCTTAGAAGAAGACTTTCTATAAGTATTTTTAAGGACAATTAGCCTTTGCTCCAAATCAGCTAATTTGCTAGAAATTGATGGTATATCCTCTAATGACTTTGAATCGATTCTACTGAAACATCAAAGGGAATTTATTTCCATGCTAATTTCTCGGTGAAGAATGTTGGAGAGATATGAGTAGTCTCCAAATTGATGGTTTTCTTGCAATGAAGACAAAACCTCTTCAATTTATTGGGAGCTTCAATATCTCGTTATCCAAAATTCACCCCCTAGGGTAATTTTGATAACATGCATCAGAATATTCAAGTCCCAGGCAAGTAGGTTGATCCAGGAAAAATTGTGAAAATCGACTAAGTCCTAGTCCTTGGGGAGTAGGGACTGTGGGGACAGAAAAAGACGCAGATCGGCCGAAAAGCCTCCGGGCGGCCCGCTAAGCATTCGGGACATCGGGACAAAAAGACCCGAAGCTTTGGATCGGCTGAAATGGGAAGAAAAATGGTCTAGAAAAGCATTCGGGACATCTGGGACAAAAAGACCCGAACCGGCCGGATCGGCCAAAATGGGAACAAACAGTCCACTAAGCATTCGGGACATCTGGGACAAAAAGATCCGAACCGCCGGATCGGCGAAATGGGAACAAACAATCTAAAAAGCATTTGGGACATGGGACAAAAAGGTATGCGAACCGGCAGTTCGGCGAAATCAGCACAAGGAGCACAAGGAAAAATGGGACACAGGGGACGCGTGGGATGCAGATCGTTTGAAGGAGCCGAAAGCCAATCAATGCATGCCACATCTAGTCGGCCAAATATGGGACAAGGAAGCCCATTTCGGGCGGATCGGAGGTTTATGTCCCAAATGGTTTGGGACATCCAGGACAAAAAGACGTGAAGGGCGCGAGAGAGCTGGTAGACCCGTCGACCCAACCAAATCATGACACATGTCACAAGGGGAAAGGTCCAGAAAAGTCAAAGGGTGAGTTTTCGAGCAGCGATCGAACCAATGAAATAGCGCCACGTGTCCCAGCTAGGGCCCACAAGGAAATTTCAAATGAAAGCCCGCCGAAAGGCAGAGGAGAGAGAATCACGTGACCAATCAATGCGTGCCACGTGTCATCCAGGTGGCGAAGCGCGGGAAATATTTCAAAATCCGTTTTGGTGCATTAGTGCCCTAAATCTTTAGATCGCCATATCTTTTGATCTAGAGCTCGGATTTGCACGTTCTTATATAAAGCGGAAAGCTTGTGAGATACTCTACATGATTCTAGGATCAATCTCAAGTTTTGGTGTAGTCTGGAGAGAGAAAATCGAAAAATGGCTCGGCGTGTGGTAATGGCCAAAAGTGATGTTTCAACAACCTTTGTTTTAATGCTACATGGGTCGCATTCTTTTTGACGGCGAAGTGACATTTCAGCGGCCAAATTAATGCAGAATGGGTGCATTCTCCTCCAAATCGGTCAAGGATGGCACGGTATGGGTTGGTAAGGTCCTCCATGCTGATTTAATGCATTGGCATTCAATGAGGAATGGGCTGCACGTTTTCCACGTTTCTCTCTCCAGGCTCGACCCATGCAATGTAAAAAGCCAGATTTGGCTGAAAATAGAAGTGGTTCATCTTTTCTACTCTCCCTCCCTTCTTTTCTTCTCTAGGGTTGAAAATGGAGTTGAGCCTCCTCCCTTGCTCTGTAATGGCGTTTTTGCCTCTTATTAATGGAATGATGTTCTGTGCAAACTTTAGGAGCAACAAAACGTGTTTTTGTGATGCATCTGTCCATCCTTCCTCGTTTTTGCTTGTTCTCTTCTTGCCTCTCTTCATTGTAGGTATTTGTGCATGTTTGAATGTTCATTGCAGGTCTAGAGAGGCTGTGTTCATGGAGTTTTGGGACATTTTACGTGTGAAATCTATCCTTGGGCTGTGATGCATCTGTCCATCCTTCCCATTGCTCACCTCTCCTTGTCCCATGGCAGTTTTGATAGATGTCCAACATTTCTCCTTCTACGGTGTATCACCGTTTTAGTGTAGGCTTTTGTTCTTTTTCCCTTTCTCTCTCTCTCTCTGTCTCCTTGGTGGTTAGATTAGGATTAGATTAGCTTGCCTTGCTTTGGAATAGCTTGTGGCGGGTAGTTTAGGAGCGGGAACCAGCCTTCTCTGGAGATTCCTCTCTCGGTTTCACAAGTCCCACACTTGGAGAGAGGTTTCCATGTTGTGCAATCACTGCTGGATGCGAACATCAACCTAGAAGCCTGATGTGCGTCCAAGGGTGCTGTGATTTTGCACTAACAGTTTTGGCACGCCCGATGGGACATCACAGAAGTTAGAGTTTCATCTTGAAGAGGTGTCTCATTATCAAATAGAAAATCTTAAGCCACCGTGTGACCTCAACAGTTTTGGCACGCCCGGTGGGACCTTAGAGGTCTTTCACTTCATCTTTTGTAGGTTGGTGTGTTCCTGTGAAGATTTCAGCCTTTGGAGGCACTTACAAACACATCTGGCGACTCCATCTGATCAGCAACCCATTTCTCTGAGCTTGCAGACCCGTTTCCATCCATTTTCATCCATCTTCTTTCCATCCCTTTCATTCTTTTCCATTCCATGAAGTTGTGCAATCATGACTTCATTTCCATCATGGAATTCACATCAACAACAGCAGTATATTCCACCTCCAACACATTTTACAAATCTTCCAGATCAGCATGCATACTCATATGAGCAGCAGTGCCAAAGTCAGTTTGGCTATGGAGCTTTCCAAGAGCAAGAGTATGCATACAATGAAGACCATCAGATCCAAGATGCTGGTCTGTTGGAGAAAATCCAAAAGATGGAGGTGGGGATGGTGCAGTCCAGGGCTCAAGCACAAATGAAAGCTTTTGGAATCGGTTGTGGAGCACCCTGTCCATGGGTGGGACCTTTTCCAAGGCATTACAGCCCTCAGGAGAAGCTTGACTTCATGATTGCAACGCTGCCTTTGCTTGCAAAGTGGATTGAAGAAATAGAGGTGTATGAGAGAAGTATTCAGCAACCTTGTCAACGGGTAAGCACATCTTCTCATGCCTTTTCTTTTCCTCTTTCCCAATCTGTTTCATTTCAGCAGTGTCAAGTTTCAAACCCTCCATCTGCTGTCCCAAGTGTTGAATCCATCCCTCCATCCCCTAGTCTTCCACCCCATCTTAATTCTTCTTTCCTTTTTCCTTCTAGACAGTCATCCCCTCCACAAGAGCTAACAGAAACACCCCCTCCTCCAAAGAAACAAGAGGTTTCACCACCTCCACCACCACACAAAATTGTAAAATCAGTTGAGTTACAACCCATCCCTCCTCTTGCATTCCCAAATCCATGTTGGGAGGATGAAAATCAGAATGCCAGTCAAGGAAAACAACAGCAAAAAGAGAGGCCAAACAAAGATGAAGAAATTCAAAGTCTGAAGAGTTGGGCTCTCAAATTTGGGATAACAAAGATCCCCTTGATGGTTAAACCTACAGAAGAGGCTAGGGTTGGAGAACAGGTGGTGGTTAGGACTGATTTTGTTGCAGCAGAAGAAGAAGATCTTGCAGTCCCAACTTGCCCTCTAGAGCAGCAGAATGAAGAGTTTGACTTGACAAACTTCATGCTAGAGGAAGAGTTTTATCAAGAGCAAGATTCTCTTCAAGTAGTAGAGGAAGGAGAAGCTGCTCCAAATCAAAAAAAAAGAGGAGCACAATCTAGGCTGTGGAGGAGAATAGTGCAGATCCAAAGGCTTTGAGCACAAAGCGAGGCTACGGGAGAACCTTGAGTTCTTCTTTCCACTTCATCTCTCTCAAGTTCTAGTACTGAAGAAGAGTTTGATCTCTCAAACTCAATATTGGAGAGTGAAGGAAACCATGGTGGTCAAGTTGTAGATCAAGAGGACACCATGGAAGAAGTTGAAAATGAGCGGCGGGGACAATGCAATGAGGCAGTTTACCTATCAGATTTGGGCTGTTTTGATGGAGAAGAGCCGGTTGAGCTTTCACCTTTCTCTCTTTCATCACCCACATCCCAAACACCAGAGCCTGCTGCCATGAAGGAGAGCATTCAATTTGCAGCAGCCTGCATCTTATAGCAGCCCTTTGGAATCAAAATTGGAAGATTCTAATCTTCCTGTTCTTCATTGGAGGAAGAGAAAGGACAGAAGAATTTCACCATTTCTTCCACATCATCCATTCAGGTGGGTCTACAAGAGGACTCCATTCTTGGAGTTGAAAATCACAGCAATGGGCATATCAAACGGATCAGACCTTGCCTAATCGGGTATTTGGCTTCATTGGAGCCAAAGGGAAGCCACAACCGGTCATGCTCACTTGGGCATGAGGATGAGCTCAAAGTACCAAGGATCAGCTGCCATACCTCTTGATCAAATGCGAGCAACTAAAAAGAGGTATTGGATTTTTTTGATTGATACCTTGATGATTTGGGTGGAAGACCAGCTTCTTGTTGATTTTCCATCCATCTAATAGCCATGATCGGTGCAAATCAATTGCATGGCTGCGATTTTGAAGAAAGAAGCTATTTTGCACAACCGATTGCGGGGTTTGTTTAGCTTGCCTTTGCTTCGATTAGAGTAAGTAGCTAGGTTTGCTTTCAGCGAAGAAGTGCTTGTGCACACTCTGCATGTTCCATTTGGGGCATGTATGATTTTTAGTTTTGTACATAGTTTTTGGTGTTGCTGGTTTTGCTCTTGCATAGTTCATTCCAGTGGTTTTTGGTGAGAACAACTCCATGCCCGGTGGGTTTCCAAGTGGCTCAGAGGGAGGTTTTCAAAGTTCAGATCAGTTTTCAGGCTACTACTCATGACTCCATGCCCAATGGATTGCTTCAAGCTACTGATCATTCATCTAGCGAGCAAATGACCCCATTGAGTCGTCAGCTGTTATCCAAAATTCACCCCCCCAGGGTAATTTTGATAACATGCATCAGAATATTCAAGTCCCAGGCAAGTAGGTTGATCCAGGAAAAATTGTGAAAATCGACTAAGTCCTAGTCCTTGGGACAGTAGGGACGTGTGGGACAGAAAGACGCGGATCGGCCGAAAAGCCTCAAGCGGCCCGCTAAGCATTTTGGGACATCTCGGGACAAAGACAAAAAGGCCAACCGGCCGGATCGGCCGAAATGGGAACAAGCTAAGATCGAAAAGCATTCGGGACATAGGACAAAAAGACCCGAATCGGCCGGATCGGCGAAATGGGAACAAATGGATCCGCTAAGCATTCGGGACATCTGGGACAAAAAGACCCGAACAACTTTGGCGCGATCGGGAAATGGGAACAAGCAGTCAGAAAAGCATTTGGGACATCTGGGACAAAGGTACGCGAACCGCTGGTTCGGCCGAAATCAGCACAAGAAGCACAAGGAAAAATGGGACACTGGGACGCGCGGGACGTGGATCGCCGAAGGAGCCGAAAGCCAATCAATGCATGCCACGTGTAGTCGGCCAAATATGGGACAAGGAAGCCCATTTCAGGCGGATTGGAGGTTTATGTCCCAAATGGTTTGGGAAATCTGGGACAAAAAGACGTGAAGGGTGCGAGAGAGCCGCGGCGGACCGTCGGACCAACCAAATCATGACACGTGTCACGAGGGAAAGGTCGAAGAAAAGTCAAAAGGCGAGTTTTGAGCAGCGATCGAACAATGAAATAGTGCCACGTGTCGGCTAGGGCCCACAAGGAAATTTCAAATGAAAGCCCACCGAAAGGTAGAGGAGAGAGAATCACGCGACCAATCAATGCATGCCACGTGTCATCCAGGTGGCGAAGCACGGGAAATATTTCAAAATCCGTTTTAGTGCATTGTGCCCTAAATCTTGAGATCACCATATCTTTTGATCAGAGCTCGGATTTGCACGTTCTTTATATCAATGGAAAGCTTGTGAGATGCTCTACATGATTCTAGGATCAATCTCGAGTTTTGGTGCAGTATGGAGAGAGAAAATCGAAAAATGGCTATGACGTGTGGTAATGGCGAGCGGCGTTCAACAACTTTGTTTTAATGCTACATGGGTCGCATTCTTCTTCTTGACACGGCCAGAAGTGACATTTCAGCGGCCAAATTAATGCAGAATGGGTCGTATTCTCCTCCAAATTGGTCAAGGATGGTAGGGTATGGGTTGGTAAGGTCCTCCATGCTGATTTAATGCATTGGCATTTAATGAGGAATGGGTGGCACGTTTTCCTATGTTTTCTCTCCCTGGGCTCGACCCATGCAATGTAAAAAGCCAGATTTGGCTAAAAATAGAAGTGGTTCATCTTTTCTGCTCTGCCCTCCCTTCATTTCTTCTCTAGGGTTGAAAATGGAGTTCGAGCCTCCTCCCTTGCTCTGTAATGGTGTTTTGCCTCTTATTAATGGAATGATGTTCTGTGCAAACTTTAGGAGCAACAAAACGTGTTTTGTGATGCATCTGTCCATCCTTCCTCATTTTTGCTTGTTCTCTTCTTACCTCTCTTCATTGTAGGTATTTGTGAATGTTTGAATGTTCATTGCAGGTCTGGAGCTGTGTTCATGGAGTTTTGGGACATTTTCTGTGTGAAATCTATCCTTGGGCCTGTGATGCATCTGTCCATCCTTCCCATTGCTCACCTCTCCTTGTCCCATGGCAGTTTTGATAGATGTCCAACATTTCTCCTTCTCTGGTGTATCACCGTTTTAGTGTAGGCTTTTGTTCTTTTTCCCTTTTCTCTCTCTCCCTGTCTCCTTGGTGGTTAGATTAGGATTAGATTAGCTTGCCTGCACTGGAATAGCTTGTGGCAGGTAGTTTAGGAGCAGGAACCAGCCTTCTCTGGAGATTCCTCTCTCGGTTTCACAAGTCCCACGCTTGGAGAGAGGTTTCCATGTTGTGCAATCACACTTTGGGTGCACGAACATCAACCTAGAAGCGATGTGCGTCCGGGGTCTTTGTGATTTTCAAAGAATAACAATATCTTTGGTCAAAACAAGTGGTGAAACAGAACTGGAACACGAGAAGAAAGGGGTCATTTTGGCAAGTTTTATCCTCAAATTCACTTAAATTATACAAGAAGATAGTTTTCCTATAGGCTCATATTGGTATTCAATTGAGAACAACATCCAGATGAATGCCTTGTCTAGACTAGAAAGATTAAAAAGTGAATGTAGAGTTTCGAAGATAGATTCTTCAAATATCCTTCTAGCTCTATGTCTACCATTTCTCAAGTAGAAGGATGTAACTAAGTATTTCATAGATAATTTTACTTAGTCTCACAAATAATTAAATAATTTATATCTAGTAAGTAATAATTTATAGGAAAATAAGTCTCGGGAATTTTGTGTGAAGTATCATGGCGGGATTAAATGCGAGATCATTTTGGATGCTCAACACACTTTGAATAAAGAGAGAACTGAATAATATCTAATGAAAAGGAATTCCTTTGGTTTGATTTAAGATCTTAAACAAATAAGACATTACATTCAAATAGATACCCATAATTAATTATTTCTCAAGGTATGTTTTCCAAAAAAGGTAAAAATAAAATTAACTAAGGGAATGACATCGGGGAAAATGGTTATGACTAAGAAGATGAGTGATTGAGATAAGATGAAAGAGATAGGAAGAAATGGTGACATAATCTAACTACTTTTTTCACATCCACATATGCAACAGAAAAGTGAAGGCTAATTGCCAAGAGTTGATAATTGAAAAGAGAATCTTTTCATTGGAAAAATTCCTTCCCACTCGATGAAAGATCAAACTCCTTTTCTAAGAAGAGAAGAATATTATCTTGCTATTTTTAGGGGGTAATAAATGTAAATCCATGAATTTGAATATAAATATGGGGGCGTATCCTCGTATCAAAGGGGGTTATTTTTCTACTTGAAAATTTGAAAGAGAAGTACTATAACTCTATGATGTTTCCATTTTCTTTTTTAAAACACATATGAACTTTGAGTTTTAAAGCTTTTGTTCCAAGGTGGTTACATCAGTACACCATTGAAATTTTTGGGTCATTTAATTCATGTCCCCTTGTTAAAAAATTTAAGGTTTAAATGGCATATGCCCACTTATGATTCTAGCATTTTATTATGGACCTTGTATGTTGAAATTTGGTTAATGATTTAACATTGCTACTGCAATTTTGTGTTCATTATTTTTGTATGTAACACACTAGATTAGTCCTTGGTTGTTACATTTTGGTTACTAAATCAATATTTTTTTATGAGAACTTACTCTGCAATATTTTATATAATTCTAAAATCCTTATTTCAACCATCTTTTTGAGTGATTTTTTTCATCCTTGTAGTGTATATTTATCGTGTGAAAATAAGGAGAAATGAATACTTCACTATAATGCTTGCATGATTTATTTGTGTTAATTTTTTTAGAGATTGTGTTGAAAATATTTTCATCTATTGAGTATCAATGAATGAAAATATTTTTGTGTAGGATTTTTTCACTACTTAATCATATGTTCTTTACTTTCTAGGATAGCATGTTGTCATGGTAGTTGTTATAGATTTGTTCCAAGAAATTAATCATTATTCCCTCCCCTTCTTTTACAAAATCAAAACTAGTATACATTTCCTCACACCACCACACTTGTAAGAAATTCATTCACTACCCCAGTTGTTCTATTTCCAAGACTCATTGAAGACAATTATTCACACCTATATTCCCATACAAAAATGATGCAAGTACAAACCAAATTTGTTGTCTTTAGTAACTTGTGTCTAATGCACTAAATATATGTAATACTCTTGTGAAAAATCTTATGAGTGGGTATTACATTCATGGCCATATTTATCTCAGATTGACCCACCATTTTCTAGATTAGAAAGAATATATGCAAATTATCTTCCCTTCATTCAAGTTACCCCATGGGTTCTCTCACCCTGGTCTAGGAAGGACCAAAAGTAGCAGGATCAGGCCATCCCCTTTGTGTGTGCCTCTCAATCATCCCAAATCTTGGTTCTAAAAGAGGATGTTAGGAATCTCCCTGGATGAAAATGACATAAAAATCACATTCTAACATCTCCTTAAGCTATCCTACCCTCTACAAGCTTGGTGTCAAGCCCAGGGGATTTAAAATGAGATCCAACATGCTTCGGTGCCATTATTTGGTGACCCTTTATTCTAGGTAAGGTTAAGAATACTTCCACTTAAAAACCTTTGTTTAAAATTATGAAAATAGAAACTAGTATTTTAGTATTATATCTCATTTTCCTTTTAATAAGAAGGTTTTACATAAAGCTTGTGCTTCTATGAGTGTAATGGAAGATGGATATCAAGGCTATTTTGAAAACCATAAAAAAATTACAAAGCCTTTGGCCCACTAGGTTGTGAAGTAATTTTTCTAAACATATTTAGTTAATCTATATCTCTAGGGCACAAGGCCTTAGTGGCGACTCCACCTTAAAAAAAATTGGGTTTGACCTATGTAATATATTTTACTTTTTTACACACCTTGTTGATTAAATATCCCCTTTGAAAAACTGTAAGGACAAAGATCCTTTTTCAAACCTAACCCTACGAGAAGGTTTATCCCAGAATTGGAAAGTGCATATTTAAGAAGAAAAATAATTGGAAACCTATGGGTGGTAAAATTTCAGAAGGAAGAGAAGTTAAAACCCCTAAATTTTATCCTCCTTTGATATAATATTACTCTAGTACAATAGCTAGTTTTGATACAGAGAATCCTCCAACTTGTTTACATTTTTTAAGAAGGTTCATCTTACGTAAACAAAAGAGTTATTCCTCAGCTCCCATATTTTATGACCCATGAGAATAAAATATTTTGTGATAATAATTCCACAAAAGGTTTCCATTGTGTGGATCATACCCTCTACCCGAGATACCTCCATTTCCCCACCATTTTAACCCTCCATTTGAGAATTTACCACTAAATATTATACAACACCCTCCACCAAGATCTCATTTTGTAGTCACTACATAGAGACCAATAAGGTTCAATAGAATGGTGGTATATTCTACTAAAGTATAAAATGTGATCCCAAGTAGATTGCCTTGGTTTCAAGGGGAAAATTCCATGAGTGGGGACCAACATCTTAAATTCTTCAAAAATTTCATGGATGATTATGAAGTTGAATTTGAAGATGTTTATGTTAAATTGTTTATACATACATTAGAAGAAGATGTTAGGGAATGGTATAATTCATTACCTACAAATTCAATTGATTCTTGGGCTGAAATGAAGAATGCTTTTAGATTATAATATGGTGATAGAAATGACCTCCCAGGTTTCTTCTATCAGAATTTGAAAACATTAAGAATAATCCTAATGAATGTGTACATGATTTTAACACCAGGTTCAACAAAACCTTGACTATATTACCAACTAATATAAGTCCCAATGATGAGTCTTGTTTAATTAAATACTTTGATGCTTTTGAAAAAAAAACAACTTATTATTTGAGAGACAAGGCCCCTCAAAATCTAAGGAAATATTTCTCTATGGAAATCCAGATAGAAAATAATATCAAAGTAGTTGGGAAGCCTCCCAAGAGAGAAGGTGTCAAGTTGGTGAATCCATAAAATCCACAAGAAAGTAAATTTGTTGATTTAGAAGAGGTAGTTAAAACCTTAGGTTGGGGAATTCAAAGAGATATCATACAAAACTTTTATAGTATAGAAAGGGTTGGCCCTAAATACTCAAGTTTAACATCAATCCCCTAGACATAATAGATTTGGGAATCATCCCAAAGAGTATCACCAAGAAGATGATAGAGGAAAAGGACTCATGGGTTTAGGAAATAAACATCAAGCCTTTAGAGACAACAAGACAGTCACAGCCCATTAACAACAATAATTTCTAAGGTTGAGGATGAGCATACTATTTGTGGTGTGATTAGCCTCACCCTCCCGTGAGAGCCTCATCTTGAACATGATGGAAAAAATTATGAAGCTTATATTGGTGATATTTGCATGATGGAATGCCCAAAATATTCAATGTAAGGGGACACATCTACTGATCTCTTGTATCCTAAAACTGTGGAATAATTTTGGGCTTGCACAAATTAGGTATTCTCCCTCCCTTATATAGTTAATGTTGATATTGATATGGCTCAATCATTTGAGCTCCCAAATCATGAATTTGAATATCTAAGAGCATTAATGATTAAAAATTATGATGGTGGAATCCTTCATAAGAGGATAGGAAATTATTGATGAATGTTGTAGTTTCCAAAGAGAAAGAATATAACCTTTATAGAAAACAAGTTAAAGGACCTATCCCTACCCCCAAGACAAAGATGCCTCTCTTGAATAATATCCCCAAATATATCCCTAAAATAACCATGACAAATAAAGGATTTATTAATACATCAAGACCAAGCACTTATACCTCCTCCTAAACAATAAGGGATAATATCCCATCAGAAAAGATAGTCACCCTTGCCCCTAATATAGCCTTTCCCAAGTATATTGCATATGACATGTCTCAAATTCTAAGTCAAAATAAAAATCATTGTCCCTATTATATAGGTTCTTAGGATTCTATAGCATAGAAAGAGGTAATTTTAGTATTTGGGGTTTAAGGAGGATGTGGTTATCAAATAAAGGAGTGAAAATAATGAGGTAACTCCCCCCACTATTGTTGAAGTTAAAATGAAAGAATACCAAGAGAAAACTATAGAAACACCATAAGTTTATTTAGGTACATTCTTGGTGGAGTCACAATTAGATGTGGATCCTTTCTTTAACACTTTTATTTTCAATGGGAAGATTATCCATAATTACATGTTTTATTCAGGGTCTCCTGTAACATCATGCCATTAGAAGTCATGAATGAGTTGAACATCAAAATAAGAGTTGTATTTGGGAGGTGCTTTATCATGGAATCTAGATAGGTACTTGTTGTTGGATATGTCAAAGGTTTAGTAGTGTAGCTTTCTCCTTATCCTAGCAAATATTTAACTATGAATGTGGTTATAGTTGATTGTCCTGCTAAATGGGGCATGTTGTTATCAATAAAATGGGTTGTCTAGTGTAGGTTTTAGTGTTTAAATGGATATTTATTATGCTTATATGCCCTTGGAAGGAAATCTAGTCAAGCTACATAGAGAAGATAAGATGTTTCACCTTATTGAGGACCCTTTGAATGCTTCTTATGAAGTATTATTTGTTGATACAAACTTAGGTAACTTTATAGGTTGTGTTGATTTTGAAGATAAATGTATGGATATAAATACACACCTTGAAGATATCAATTTCCCATGGACTATGAATTTTTATGGAGCATGTTCTAGTATTGGAAATGGAGCTGGAGTGATTTTTACTTCTCCAAACCATGTTTATTTTAATTTCTTTCAAATTGAAGTTTGAATGTACCAACAATATAGTTGAATATGAAGCATTTATCCTTGGTTTAAGAGTTGCATGGAGACATGGGATTAAATATCTCATTGTCAAAGGATATTTTGAGTTAGTTGTAAAACAAGTTAGAAAGATATATGCAACAAAAAACTAGAGGTTAAAAAAATATAAACATGTGGTTTGGGACCTCATTGAATTGTTTGATTCCTTCAATCTCCTCTACCATAAGAGAACTCATAATGCAAAAGTAGCTAAGAAATTAGTAGTCCTATATTCTCATTATGATAATGAAGTAGTGTCTCTATATTGCAATTATTATGTGGAAGTGTTGGTTAGACATTTATTCCATGATAACATTCAACATTGGCATGTTTTTGAAGATGATGCTCATATTCAAAGGTTCTTAAATTATAAAGGTGAGTTCACAAATCAACTCATTGACCTAGAACCTATGGTGGTGCTATGTGAAGGAAAGGAGACCCTCTTTGGAAAATATATAATTCATTTGAAGACAAATACTATTCCTAGAGGACTTGTTAGCCTTGAATCAAATTTTGATAGTGCAAACAAGTTATGAGAAAGCCTATCCATACACCTAGAGATGTTGTGAAATGAAATATGGGAATTCCTTATAACCCAAGAAAGGTATGGTTAGAAAGAAACATGAATTAAGAATAAAGTTAATTTTATACCATATTGTTGAGGAAATATCAAGATTGTCTTGCATGGTTTTATTCTGATCTAAAAGCTTATAGGGAAAATTTTTTCAACATGAGATATCATTAGAACCTCATACTAATCCCTTTAGGAAAAATCAAAGGCATATCAACCCCATTCTTGAAACTAATATGTAAGAGGAATTAAAAAAGTTTCAAAATGGTGGGATAATCCAACCCTGCTAGGTACTCCTCATGGGTGGAAAACTTGGTACCAATTAGAAAGAAAAATGGGGATATTAGGATTTGTGTGGATTTTAAAAATTTAAACAAAGCATCACTAAAATATAATTACCCATTACCCAACATGGAAAATATGCTACAAAAGGTAACATGATCTAAGTTATTATCTACATTGGATGGTTTCTCAAGTTTTACTAGGTTGTGGTGAAACAATCAAAAAGTTAAAAATTGTGTTCACCACCCCTTAGGAACATATGTCTATGTTAGGATGCATTTTGGGTTTATGAATATTGAAGAAACCTTTCAATTATCCATGGATTTGGACTTCTATGATTTCATTAATGACTTAATTTTAGTTTGTCAAGGTGATATAATTGTCTTCTCTATGAAAAGGGGTGACCATTTGGAGTACCTCGAAGATATATTGATCAGATGGAGAGAATATGAGATCTCATTTAACCCAAATAAGTTTCATTTTAGAGTGTAAAAGGAACAATTATTTGGACACAAAGTATCACAAGAAGGAGCATGATATACCTCAAGAGGGTGGAGGAAATTAGTAAAGTCACCATCCCCATGTCTAAGAAAGGCATCCAGACTTTCTTTGGACAAATAAATTTTGTGAGAAGGTTTATGTCTAACTTTGATAATATTTCCTCCTTGTCACAATCATGTCAAAAAGGTATCAATCCTTCAAGTGGGAAGAATTTTTCAAGCATTTGATGGAATAAAGAGGAACTCAAGACTGCCCCCATATTGACCACCCTTGATTATAAAAAATCAAATGTTCTCGTTTTCCTCAAAAATACAATTACATATGTGTTATTATAGAATGATGAAGAAGGTAATGAGAAACCCATTTTATTTTTTAGTAAATCCTTGTAGGGTTTTATTTGAAATATTCCATTATGGAGAAACAAGCTTTTCCTTGGTGAAATCTACTAAAATTTTCAAACCTTATATTCTGAGTTCTAAAAGTTGTGGCCTATATGTCTCACAAAATTATTAAATACATTCTATCATAAATGGAAATGTCAAGAAAGAGGTTTAGGTGTGAACCAGCTCCAAGAATATGACATGGAGAATCAGACCACAAAGGTAGTTAGAGGCTTAGGCTTAACAAGGCTGATGGAAAAGAACAATTTATAGGTAGTTGAGATACACAATTTTGAATAATATTAACATAACCATCATGAGAAAGTAAGTACCTTAGCTTGGTAAAAATGCATGGTCTATTACCTAAGGATCTTGAATTTACCTGATCACTTGGAAAAAAATCAAAGGAGGACACTCAAACTAGTTTCTAAAAATACATTCGACTAATCATGACTAGATTGGAAAATGTGGAAGGAATCTTGTTAAGATGTATTATAGAGGATGAGGCCCCTAAAATAATTATTGAGTTTCATGGAGGATTTTTGGTGGTCATTTTGTTGGAAGATTTACTGCCCATAAAATATTAAGAGTAGGTTATTGGTGGCCTTCCCTTTTCAAATATGTATCCCTTTTGGTTTGAAAATGTGAGAGTTTCCAACGTTTCTCAGGAAGGATGAAAGATTCTAGAGCTCTTCCCTTACAACATGTTTTAGTGGAGGCTCCATTCAAATAGTGGGGACTATATTTTATAGGTGAGATATTAGATTCCTCAAGTATTGGCCACAAATGGATATTGGTGGCCACTGATTATTTCACCAAATGGGTTGAATCTATCCCTACCAAGAAGGTAACTCATCAAGTGGTTATGGATTTCATCCTTAATCACATAATTTATAGGTTTGGGGTCCCCACTAAGATAGTTACTAATAATGCTATGATTTTTAGAGTAAAACCATTGGAAACAATGTGTTAGGAGTGTGGCATAAACTTGTCCTATGCATCAAACTACAATCCCCAAGAAAATAGAAAAGAAAAATTAAGCAACAAGAACCTGCTTAAAATCATCATGAGGACATTAGAAATAAATAAGAAGAAATGGAGTAAACAAATCAAGTTTTCATTATGGGAAGATAGAGTTACCACTAAAGAGAAACCTATAGGATCCCTTTTGAATTAGTCATATGGGGTTAAAACTCTTTCCCCCTTCACTTGCAACTCTCTACTTATTGGTTCATGTAACAATTCAAAGATGGGAGAGAGTAAGCCATTATAAATCCAGTATCAACTAGATCATTGAATTGGATGAAGCAAGAAGTGAATCTCATTAGAGACATGTCAAGTTCAAGGAGAATCTCAAGAAAATATTTACCAAGAAGGTTACTCTAAGAACTTTCCATATGAGACACCCCGTTCTATTATGGAATAACAAACATTAAGACAAGGGAAAGCATAGGAAATTTGATTCCCTATGGATGGGCCCTTACTCCATCGACACAAGGATTGGAGAGCACACATTTTTCCTAAGATATTTCGATGGAAAATTTCTCAATTTGCCTTTCATTAGTAGGAATCTAAAGCACTTCTTGGACTGAAATAAATATTCAAGTATGTCCTTTATATATTGTACAACTCTTTGTTTTGTTTTTTTATTTCCTTTTTATGCTCTAGTCTACAGTGACTAGGTTTCATTAGTTATCCTATACCCATGAGATGTTATGTATCAGTTTAAAGGGCCATGTTTTTACCCATGACTCCTTATCCAATGGATTAGGCACTTGGTTTTTGTTTTGAGAAATTTTGTTTGGGGTTCTTATTACACCCGTAGGGGTTCCCATCCTTAAGTAAGAGCCATTATTGTTACTTGATCCAGGGCTCTGAATCAACCTTGTTTAACGTCCCCTAGATTCTCCATTAGTTTAAAATTTTTGTGCTTCGTACCATCTAATCCACATTAAATTCTAGTATGAATGAAAGGGAATTATGAATAGTAAGGATTTCACATCTTTTCAAGCTAAAATCTTATGTCTTATGGTGCCTCATGACTCTTCCCTATAATTTTTTCACCTTCATTATAAAATTACGTCATTTTTGAATAAAGGTATGTTTGTTAAAGGTTTTCCCAAGAGAAAAAAGTAGGATATATCAATTTCCTAAAGGGTGGATCCTTTTATAATAGCAGAGCATGTGGAATGTAAACATATCCCCACATACCAGCTAGTGAAATGTTCAAATAAGGTGTAAAATAAAGACACGTGGTTCCTTCGGATAAATCCACACCTTGTACAAATATTTATAAGATGTAGTCAAAACCTCACTTCCAGGTAAATAAATATAACCAAGCACAATCGTGTGTGAGGGGTTATCAATAAAATAACCAACTCATAACTTATGTTACACAAATTAAAAATATACCCCCTGGACTTAAAGGAAAGAAATTACCTGGGTCTTTAATGAACTAGCGAGCTTGCAAAGAAATCATGCAACCCAGACAAGAATTTAAAAAGTTCAAGAAATCCCTTCACAACTCGATGGAAGGAATATTCAGGGAATAACAGAAAGTCAGCATTATTTTCCATATAAAATTATATCATACAAAGATGTTTGAATGTTACCATATATCGTCTCCTTGATATATGGTATGAGGAGCATGACACACAATGTAATATGTTTGGGAGGGGGTTATAAGTAGTAGATGTTGTTATTTTTATATCAAAGCATGATGTTCCACATTCCTCGAATCTCGAACTAAAAATACACATGGTATAAAAGAAAATAAAATCCCCAACAGATCAAAATATAAATAAGGGAATAATGGAGAAAATGCCAAGTGGATTTCACACCATTAATTTGGCTATAGGGCATATATGATTTAAATGAAGGATAAAAAAGAGTCATTTTAATTTTAAATTGTCCAACTAGTTAATATCTTTAAATCCCTGGTCCATTTTCAAAAGTATAAATATGGCACAAAGAACTCGATTGATTTGTTCCTCTATCCCCGAGTAAAGAAGAAAAACATCAAAAAATAAGTATAAAATTTTGTTAGTTATCTAAATTACGCATATAATTTTGTAGCTGGTAATTAGTTATTAAGAATCCTATGGGAAATAAATCATAGTTTTTATTTTTCCCTTTGACTACTAAAAATGCTGCAAAAAAACAAGATGAAGACTACCCCAAGACCTACACAAATGATTTCCTGTATAACATCTTGCCTCAATTCAATCATGGATACAAATTTATGTGGGGAAAACTTGATAGAGTTTAATTCAAGATATGAAAACCTAGAGAGAAGTAACACAATGAGGTTGATTGATGAGAGTTGGGATAGCATTAACAAATTCTATTTTCCCCATAAGTATTATATATAGAATTAGTATGGCCATGTGCCAAAAATTACAATCATGTAACCTGAGAAGTAAGGGATGGGAGTGGTGCTTTATTTTTATCTTTAACAACCACATCCCTCGACCAAATGTTAGGTCTCCTAATTTTAAACAAAGTGGCCAACATAAGTATCAAGGGAGGGGAAGAATATTGGGTGTCGAACTCGTTGAATTGTTGAATATATTAAATGAAAAATTGTTGTTAAAAATTAAGGCATCAATCACTTGATTCCTAAAAAAGGTGGCCTCGATAAATTCAAAGAGGAATTTGGGGATTTTATAACACTATTGAACCAAATGATTGGAGATGAGTCTCTAATTGTACTTTCAAGAATGGATGTGCATGTTCATTTTCTTATATTATCACCACAAACTCCCATCCATGGGGAACTTAATCAGTGACTCCATCCATTACCAAATTATGTAAGTGACATAGCAAGAGAGAGACTATTTTACCTATGTTTTATATGACATCTTACTTGGTGTATAATATTTCATCCCAAAGACTCTTTCTAGGGTTAAGTTGTGAAAGGGATCCTAACAATCTTAGATTTTATGATATGTACCCATAACTAAATATATAAAGATATGGAGCTCAATTAGGAGAGTAATTGATGCCTTCTTTGCCCCAATCATGTCTATTTTCCCCTACTTGGCAATATGAGAGATTAACCCTAGAATCCCAACAAATCATTGTAAGATGATGGTGTTATTTCATCTATTTCCTACTTTCTCATATATCAAAGTAAGTGGATTCACTGGAGCCCCATTCCTAATACCATCACACATGGATGAAAAATGGGTATTACTAGAAAGGGTTAGGTAACAAATTTATGTCCATGAAATTTTGGTTGTTAAAAATAATCCCACTATCAATTTTCCAATCATAGTGGGTAGATACACATGCCCAACCTTGGTCAAGGCAAAATCTTGTTGAGATAGAGATGAAATGTTACACAATGAAAATATTTTATCCAAGGGTAAATTATGATATCAAGTAGTTATTACACTAATTTGAGACATCCTCAAACCATTAGTATCATTAAGGATATTATTGGATGGAATTTAGGGGAGAGGAGGATGTGAGGCTGAGAGATCACGCCCAAATGAAATTAACACAAATCATTACTTATAAGGAGGTAATTATCCCATAGGGGAATTTTTGATAATGAAGACATGGACAACCCCATATATGCCCAATGATATTGCACAACATTATTTCCCATATAAAATGGGAAGTCCAAGAAATGAAATATCTACATTAGAGGACTATAAATTTTATGAGGATAACCCTCATTTGGTTTTTTGATAAAAAGGTGGACCTTAGTCAACTAAGAAATCTTGTCTTAAATGAATACATGATCAGTGGTATACTTGATGTTGTATTACCACCTTTTAGAAAGCACACATGGATAGTTCAAGGGAATCCCCAAATATCTTTTAAAACACCTCTCACTCCCAAAACAAGATATGATTTGAGTGCTTATGTGAGAAAAACTAGAACATATATCTCACAATTAGTATAAAGGGATAAATACATCATGAGGAGAATAACCCCTCTTATTTTTACCCCATCCAATCTGTACCAAATACTTCATGAATCCTTTATCTAGGCTTGATTTAGATTGCATAAGTCCATAGAGATTCTTATCTCTCCACTTTTCTTTTGCATCGAACAATATTTTCTACCCACATGGAATGGTAGATAGGGAAGATGATTCTAGCATTCAACATTTTCAAAACTTCCTCTTTTATTTTGTCTACAATTTTGGGATTATAGGGCCTTTTATTTTTCCTAAAATTCTTAGCTTTGGGCTTCATAGGAATGGAGTGGTGCATCTCCTTCAGCTGGAAGGATTTTAGTTCATCATAAGAATAAGCAAGAACATCAAAATACTTTCTCAGTAATGAAACAAATCTGCTTTTATCTTCCGGTGAATAATACTTGAAAATTTTAACCATTATTGGCTGCTCGGTGTTACCAATATTCTCCTTCTAAAAATTAGATGGGCACCGTGAAGACTATTTGGATCTTTCTTTAACAAACCTATCATGCTTATCAAACAAATATTCTAGAGACACAGTCCTTTTGGGATCTTGTTTCCCTTTAGCTTGATGAAACCTTCATAATCAACTCCTTAAATACCTTATTTTTCTTCATCCGTGGTGGAATCCCAATTCAGATTACCATTTCCCTCAAAGAAAAGTTTTTGAAATTATATTTTTCTCTAGGAAAGCAAGAATTTGACTTCCATCATTGAAAAATTGCCAATGCTTTATGTTGTCTGGTACACTCGGCCTAAACACTTCAAATATTAAATTTTTCCTTATCAAAGGAAGGATGGGGATTCATCAAGGAAGATGAGACCAGGAGGGAATCAAATTATTTTTGTTCACGAGGGATGGATTGAATTGAGAAAACATCGAAATATTCAATGCAATTCCATACCTAAATTTTGTAATGTCTAAGTCTTAGATTTTTCACTTCGTATTTATTTCTTACTTTATTCACAATTACCTCAACATTTCCAAGACATTAGATTTTCTTTATTCCCATATAACTAGAAACATCCATCCCAAGAAGGAGAGCCTCATATTTTTTAGTGTTTTTGTATTGTTAAACTTTAATTTCTAAACAAATGAGTATAGCTCACCTGAAGGAGATATCAACATAATGTCTACTTTGGATCCTACACTAGAGTGGATCCCATCAAATTCCATTATCCATAGTTGATCCTCCTCATCCTTAGTGAGAAGAGGTAGGTTCTCATATTTTTTGATGTGAAGAAATAGTTTCCAAGTCCACTATCTTGAAATAAGATATCATCCTTGGGATCTTCATACTTTTAGATAGTATATTTCATTTTCTGTATTGGTAGCAATTTCTTCATTTCACCCCTTACCAAAATGGTTGTAGAGGACTAATGCATCTAAATATCATCACAAAAATCATTACAGAATCTCCTTCTCAAAAACTTACCAAATGATGCGGGATATTTGCCACTAGAAAATTAAGCAACACTTTCTTGTCTGGGTAATCTTCTAGAGCTACTTGGGCATCCTTGATTCTTCCTACCAGTGGTACCTCCTTTTATTCCATAGAGTAGCATGATCAATTTTCTCAGTTCAAGGTGAGGCCTATAGAATTGGAAATCTTGATGGGAATCACTTTTTCTAAGGCATCGAGTTTATTATGTGGTTATTCGGTTGGTTCCCTATAATCAAGAGATATGGGTAGAAAGTTTCTACTTTTTTTCGATGTGCTTAATGAAATCATATTTTATGATGGTCCAATGGGTGGTATTGGTAATAACCCTTTGGGATTGGAATTTACATTTTTGGACTTTTAGTTACCACCCTTGATGTAATTGAGTAGCCTTTGAAATTACTCAAGGTGTGTTTGTAAGAATTTAGATCGAAACTGCCTTTGATTTATTCACATGCTCAATGATATCAAAATATGTGGAAGTAGATGGACTTAATTTTTTAGGAGTATTAGTTTCTTTTGAGGAGGAGTTCATGCTACTTTAGAATATTTGGCATTCTTGGTGAATGGAGTGGCATGTTGGGAAGGAACAACTATTTTTTCTTGAGCGGGGATGGAAGATTTTGTAGGATTGTCTTTTGATACAGAATTAGATTTAGAATTAGGAGAGGTATTATTGTAATTACTTGGTTCAAAAACTTGTTTCTTACTCCCTACTAAGTCTGGATTTTCTTTTGTAGATGCCATCAAGGCTGGGAGCTAATATCCTCTCTTGATTATATTATTTTGTTGATTTTTCACTTGAAGCTCATATTTCTTCTTTTTCTTCTCAGTAGGTGTAGAGGAAGAGGCTCCTTTGGGAGTGAGTAAATAATACACATGAGAATATTGGTTCTTCTTCATCATTATCATTGTATTCCCCTGATTCATACTAAAAAAAAATAACTTGTGTATCATTCTCAATATCTTCAATTTTGAGGATGTTGCCATCTTCACCATCTTCTTTTGGTTATTCAATCTCTTCTTCTCCTTCTTCTTCTTCTTCTACTTCATAGGCTACATTTATTGGCGGTGCCTCAAATACAAGCCTACAAAGAGGTGGGACAATCCTTGGTCTGTTTGGAAAATTTCTCTTTTTCTTTGGAGCATCCCTCAAAGTGCTTTGTGCAAACTGCTTCTTAAGTGAAATCATATCATTTTCTAACTTATGTAGCAGATTATTTATGGAAGTAGAGATATAGCTTTGAAATTTTTGTTTACCATTTGGATTTTTAGTTTTTTGGACAAAATCAGATCATCCTCTCTGTCTCTATGGCATAATCTTAATCTTCTTTTAAAGTTTTGGGCTTAGACCTTCGGAGAATGAAACTAGCTTCAGGTAGTTAATCACTTATGAAGAATATTTTCAAATTATTATCTACGGGCATGACATCAATAGGAATCCTCTTGAGCACTCTTTTTTATTTTTCTATAAAATCCCTCATGCCTTCATTGGATTCATTTTTTATGTGTACTAGTTGAACATGGAGATCTTGATAATATTCTATAGAATTGAATCTATCTTCAAAGCATGTTTTTTTGTCATCCCAAAAAGTGATAGACCTTGATGGTTGAAGGTATAACCACTCTGTCACTTTTTCCTGTAAGGAATCCAAAAAAACCTAATGAGATACATCTTCATGCTCAAGACCTAACACACTGCAAGTAGTGATGAAATTTGTTACATGTTCTTCAGGGAGTTGGGAACCATCTCCTCTAAACTTAGAAAATATTTTCCTTGAACCTCATGACATCTCTTGAAGAGGTTGTGGAAGTGCAAGCAAGCCTTTATTTCTACCCCAAAGTACAATTGGTTACAGTATTTCTTTGTCTTCCATATTTGTTTTGGCCTCTTCTTCGATTCTTGCTCTTTTTTTCTTCCATTTATCTGTTGGTGAAGTTCTTAAATGTTTTCATTTATATATATAAACTTGATGTCCAATGGATTAACACCAATTGAACTACCAAAGTGAGATAAATTTGTGGACGAAGGGGAGGCCTTGATTTTCTTATTAGTTCATACATTCATTGAATTTCTTCAAAAATTAAGTTAATATTTCCTCCTTATCTTTATGATTGCCCATACATTCTATTTGTCACCTTAGAGATTTAAGCTCTTATTTGTTGAGCTTGTGCTTGTCTTTTTCTCTCCAAATCTGTGGCACCTTTTTTTTACAAATCTAACACTCTTGTGGCAATGAAGTATTATGTAAAGCTTTGTCTATTGTGCCAAATGGCTTCCCTCAAGTCAAATGTGATATCTTCTTGAATGTGGAACAACAGTTTGGGTCTTTCAATAGGAGGGTTACTAGGTATAGCCATTGGTTAGAGACATAAGGCTTGGAGACTTTTCAAAGAAGCTACACTTTATTTTGAATGAAAAAATGGAAAAAATTTGATGCCCAAGAGCGCAAGGATCCAACAAAAACACTCCAATGTATCCGCAAAAATTCTTGCAATGAATTGTAAGGGAGGAATTTTTCAAACATAGGGGAAAGGGAGTGAGAAGTTAGGTAGGAGGGATTAACTCTACAAGTAGAAAATCATATTCTTGCCAAATTTAACCAAAAGTTTCACATTCACAACTTATAGTAAAGAAACAACCATGTTTAGAACATCAACAATTAGAAGAGACCATGTACGAAAAGTTGCACACATTCATGCATCATGAAAAGAAGAAACTCCTTTCTTTATTGACATCTTCACAAGTTTTACAATGATAGAGAATGGAGGGAAATAGATATAGAAAGTACAAGAATGTTATATCTTTTTCCTTGCTTAAATAGATATCTCTCTTGAGTACATAAAATTGAAAACCCTTAAGAAAGATTGTGTCTTTACATTATATAGGCCAATAAATAACTCTTCCTCTACCCCCATGAGTATTTTCACTTGCCTTTTCCACATGCGACTTTTGGTATTCCTAAAAAAGAGCATTAAGTCCCATTTTATAAAATAAGGGTGACTTATTACATTTTTGGACTATACTCACATTAGTGAATTAGAAAAAGTGAATAAGATGAAAAAAAAGTGCAACCCGCCAACGAAGAATTAGAAAATGAAGGAAAGAGGGGGAAAGAAAGGAAAGAGAGAAAGAAGGAAGAAGAGAGAGTGAACTACTCGATGAAGATCCTACCACCGAAAGACTCCTGGAAAGATATACAACTAAAATATCAATGCCTTTAAATTCTTTACTAAATCTCTCCACCATAGATGCCACTTTTCACTCCCGAGGGATATGAATGAACCCCAATGACTTGAATCAGTTCTCTACAAGAGAGTTAATGTTCCTACACTCGAGTACCAAGCTTGATGGTTATCCACGGTGTTGGAAATGATTTCCCTTATCTCTACTAGAGATTCTAATGTGTTTTCGTTGAATGAGAATGGATCTTTGACATCCCTCTTGACTCGGTCATTGAACTCATTCAACATATCATCTATTGTAGTATCCAAGTTCATGGCTGGTACCCCAAGCTTCTACACTTAAGCATCGACATTATTTTGCATTTTATCAACTTCCTTGTTTGGTTGGCCAAACTTCCTAAGTATTGAGAGGGTGTGAAAAGGTTGTGTAAAGGTGCACTCAAGTGTCAATTGAAGAGGGAGATTCCTTGGAAAATTAGCTCCAAGACTTAGCCAATTTTGCATGTCACAAGCTAAAATTAGGAGAAGTGGTTGGAGTGCGGCCCAAGTAAATATAAACGTAATAAGACTTCGCGAATAAGCAAGAGATATTTTGGGACTAGAGTGGAGATCAAAGGTCATGCATGAATCATGCTAATAATAGGATTAAAGTAGATTTTATTTATAGATTAATATATTATTATCCCTTTTATAAAAGCATGCAGTTGCTAGTGCATGAATATTTTGAGCATGCAATCTATTGTGAGATTCATGGGAAGTGAAAGGAAATTACCCACCCCTATATATATATATAATTTGATCTACATAGTTTTGTACACTATGTATTAGAAACCAGTTATGTATTGTATTATTATGTTGCTCTGTTCTAGCGTGCACAACTCTTTGGAGACTGGTATAAGTATTATTATGTATTCAGCTTCAACTATGTAACCTTTTTGTTATTAATGGATCATTTTAGATGGATTATGGTAATTGATGTATATAAGTATGGTGATCACATGATGTAATTGATATTAGTAATGGTTTGATTTGTTATGTTTCCTTATTACATGTGTTTCATTATGATGTTTATAATAGATGCTTTGATAGTGGTGAATATGAACATGAATGCTAACATCTTGATAATATTTCATAAATGAGGGACCTAGTAGCTTCACGTGCTTCGGGTGAGCATTTAGATCCTTTTGGATGATGTGACATGGTGCTTAGGTAATTGAGGGGAAATAAGAGACTACATTTTGGTTCCATTACTAGGACCTCTTTTCAAACTGTTTGTTAGGATGTTACATGCAGATGGCATATTGAATGAATCTTGAGAGCATTAAAAGTTGGGTAGAAGATGGACAATATCAATTTACACAGAGATATGGTTCTAGACCTTATTTTAATGAACATAAGTGGATGGAAAATCATTTATATCATGACCTCTATGATACATTTTTAGCCATTTTCCAATAGAATTATACGAGTGGTTGTCAGCATACACATCAAATAAAATATGGGGATACAAGCCAAGGGTTTGGACGTAGGAAGATTACCAAACTTTTTTAATGTAGATGAAGCTTGAAATCATGTTGTATATCATTGGTGGGCTGGTGTATTTCTCAGTTATACTTTAGATTATGTTATCTCTATGTATTAATGTCCAGTAAAATTGTTGATTTTGAATTATTACATGATCCCAGAGGGTCTTACTTATGAGTTATTCCTTTAGTAATTAAGATCTTGATGGTGCTATTGAGTTTAGAGCAACTACCCATCGCTAGCTAAACCCACTTACACGCATAGGGGAAAGAGAGGGTGTGGTGAAATATGGAATACCTGGTGGTAGAAAGGTACAGAGAGTAAAGGAAGCTCAATTATAATGAAGTGCGAGAGAGGGAATTGGAAAATAAGCGTGATATTGAGGAGTTTGTGGAGTTTCAAAGGATGATGTCTTGAAAACTATTTAAAGCTCACATGGACTTCGTGGAGCTAGAGAATTAGAATATCCCTCACTTAAGAAAGCACAGAGAGGATCCCCTTCAACTTCGATGAGAGTGCATGAGAGGAGGAAAGATTAAGGACTATATGCTTACATTTGATCCCACCTAGAGACCTAGCCCTTGCACTTGGTATTCTAGTTCCAGAAGTAATCATTGAGAAGTAGATGACTATAGGTAATCCAATAGCTATGGGTAGATATCATTTTCATTTGAATACAAAATTGCATCAAACAACACATACACCTATGATAGTGCAGATTTACGTCATTATTTGGGGTTCGATTGGAGGAATATTTTCTAGTGTGTCATCAGGATAGAGTGTGGGTGCGCAAAATATTAGGAATACATCTGGAAGTACTACAAATTTGTATACTATGGGAGTTTAGTTTAGCACTACAGATGGGACATAAGGAAGTATATATATTAGTCTAGTTCCCACCGAAAGAGAGTTATGAGGATCGGTGGATAAGGAGGATCGGGATCAAGTGGATCAAGTGGTTTTAGATGTGGAGTAAATAATAGTGGGGACTTTGGTTCTGGATCTGGTGGGAAAGGTCCACACCTTCATCAACCACAACAAGTTTACTATGAGATGTCTCTTCACTTTCTAGAATATAGGGGTATTGAAGATGCAGAGAGCATGTGCACAAGTGTGAGCTCATATGGTGCATTGAAGGAGTGACAACCTCAGATAGAAAAGCAATTCATTTTGTTTTTACTCTTCAAGGGCATGCACATAATTGGTAGAGAAAGTATGACCCACATCATACTCCGATAGATTATGATGCTTTGCACTCTACATTTATAACTAAGTTCCATATTTCAGATTTTGAGTAGAAGAGTATCAAAGCACTTAAGGAAATTAATTAAGGTTTATCTAAAGGCATTTAAAATTTTATTTTCAAATTTATCTTATGATATCCATCTCATTCAACATGCACAATTGTTTGTTGGTGGATAGTTGACTCCTTTTAGAAGGGTACTATCTCAAAAGACATTTTTATATCCACGCGATGCCTTAGAAGCATCTCTACATGATGAGTCATTTAGAAGTGTGAATACTAGAGTAAGTCCATTTTTAGAGGTTTATATTATAGCCATGGAGAATCGGTTGGAAAATCTCTCTACTAATTCATCTCATGAGACACATAGTGGCATATGATGCACAAATGGTGAATTTGAAGGACATATTAAGGATAACTACCCTCACAAGTCGGGGCTCTACTTTTGGATCTAGTGGGAAATGTCCACACCTTCATCAACCACAAAAATTTTACTACGAGATGTCTCTTCACTTTCTATAATATAGAGGTATTGAAGATGCAGTAGAGCATGTGCACAAGTGTGAGCTGATATGGTGAGTTAAAGGAGTGACAACCTCAGATAGAAAATCAATTCAGTTTGTTGTTACTCTTCAAGGGAACACACATAGTTGGTACAGAAACTATGACCCACATCAGAATCCAGTAGATTATGATGCTTTGTACTTTGTATTTATAATTAAGTTCCATATTTCAGATTTTGAGCAGAAGAGTATCATCTCACTTAAGGAAATTAAGTAAGGTTTATCTAAGAGAATTTAAAATTTTATTTTCAAAGTTATCTTATGATATCTATCTCATTCAAACCTGCATAGTGGTTTGTTGGTGGATAGTTGAATCCTTTTAGAAGAGCATTATCTCATAAGACTTTTGTATATCCATGTGATGCCTTGGAAACATCTCTACGTGATGAGTCATTTAGAAGTTTGGATACCTGGAGTAATTCCATTTTTAGAGGTGTAAATTACAGCCATGGAGAATCGGTTGGAAAATATCTCTACTAATTCAGCTCATGAGATGCATAGTGGCATATGGTGCACAGATTGTGAAGTTGAAGGACATACTAAGGATAAATTCCCTCTTAAGTCGGTACACACCATGTTGCTAGATTGTGAGATATGTAACTTGGACCATGATGCTAGTATATTTCCTCTCTTACAACGTGTGATCTGGAAGAATGTGTCTATGTATTGTAAGATTTGCAAAACCCATACACATGACACTATTAATTATATATTGATTGATCATATTCATGAATCCATCAAGAGTGGTGTGTGCCGACTAGTGTGTAAATTGGATCTATGGAATAGGATGGAAGAATAATGAAGGACGCACAAATGGGGATAACAAGAATAGAGGATCTCATGGAAGATATAGAGGTCAAGGTCACGGCGGTGATAGAGGAGGATTTCTATGAGGAACTTGTTATACTTGTTGATCTCCTAATCATTATCAGAGCTAGTGCTCTCAAAATGTGGTTTTCTCATGGTGTGGAAAGAAATGAAAATTTGAAGAATTTATAGACTTATATGAGTACGTGATCAACCACCATAAGGGTGAAGGAATGATTAAGGTACGCTTTACGAGTTCAAGACCAATGGATGTCAAAGGTAGAACCTAGTCCCGAGTTACAACCTATTTTAGTTACTACATGTATTGAGGTTACATGGCATGTGAACCTCTGAAGTATAATCTAGCTATAACAAAGAAAGAAGTGATAAATTCCAAGTATCCAAATTTTGCACATTAGAAAGAGGTTTACCAAGAGACTATGGATGTCATCAAGGATCCGCGGGGAGATGTTCGTGAGCTCCGAAAGAGAAGGTGCATGTTATTGATTGAGAAAAGAAGGTTGAAATCCCATAGAAGGATGTATATGACTTGAAGTAGGTATGTCAAATGTTGTGCTAGGAGAACATCATCCCTTTGTTAGGAGAATGGTTATGAGAAAAGGTACTACACGTAGGTTCTGAGTGTGAGTAGAAGATACTCCATGTAAATATACCCCCATATAATCATGAATTTTACAAGGATATTACACTTAATTCATTCATCAATGAATGGATTTTATGTAACATTCTGATATATACATGTGTGGAGGTTAATGTACTCACGTTGGATGCATGGAATCAGATGGGAAGACCACCATTACGAGCCTTCTTTGAATGTGTTGTATATGGAAAATAGAACTAGGGCTATGCCTATTGGAGTACTAAAGGATGCATCTATTACAATTCAGGGAGCCAAGTTTTCGAGGACTTTGAAGTATTAGAGCTTGCTGAAGTAGATAACTTCCCAACACTACTTGGGTGACCCTAGTGTTATGCCAATAATAAAAATTTGTGCTTCAAAAGGGGTACACTAGCTTTGAGAATAAGAAAGAGCACATCATTATATCTCGACTAATGCAAAGGTTTCCCGTATGTTGAGACCTTGAGTAAAGAAGACTTGAACATGATATATGTGTGCACAATCAGATACCCTAAGGTAACTAAGCCATCTAAGGAAGGATTGATACAGTGGGATGATGCTCCATCGTTAGTAATCCTACAAGTATTGTTTATAGAAACTAGGTGCATGTAACATATGAAGTGGTTGGGTGAGAAATTAAGAACACAGTGACTCACATGATCAAGCCGCACATGGTTAGGCATTTGGGGTACAACTAGGTACTTAGGTACACTAGTGAGGGGAACCTTGATGTATTTCTTCATGCCATGAAATCCCAATAGATGAATAAATGAGATAGAATAAAAAATTGTCTATGTTCTCGCATGGGAAAACATTGCACTAGTGGGATAACACATAGGCAACTTACTAGAATGGCGAGAAGTGAGAATCACCTTTTCTACTAGGTTCCTAAGGAGCAATGTACCTTCTCAAATATGTGAATTTCATGGGAAGTCCCCTGCCTCACATCACATCCAAAATTGTGAGAGAATTTGAATGAAGGTGCAGGAGGCCTTTCCACCATCACTCTGGGTGCATAATTTATTTTCCACCTTACATAACTACATGCGTGCATGGTATAGTCATGATTAATTAACAAGATAAATAGTTAATTGGTAGGAGATGATATCAGGTATAATTCATACTTTAAATTATTTTATACTAAGCCTTCACTCAATGAAGCCTTATAGATTATGAAGAGCCTTACTTTGGGAGATAGTGCAAAGGATGAGGAACTTATGATAGAAGTTTTGAAGATATTTATTTAGAGGTCCACCTTAATCTTGAAGAAATATAAGAAGAAGAGATGGTTCATGCATGTGAAGAAAAAGAAAAAGTAAATAGGGGTACATGATAGATGATGATGATGAGGGTAATAACCTGGATCTTAACCACATTGAAGGTACACACAAGGTGATGGACATAGTAGATGAAAACGCATGTGCATATCATGGCCCTATGAAAATAAATAAGGTTAACATTAGGACAGAGGAAGAGCTTAAGGAGGCCATTACTGGTGATTAATAGTCATAGCGAGAAGTGGCTAAGATTATTGAATTTTTTCACAACTTCTAGGACTTATTCCCTCGAGGATATCATGAGTTAAAGGGAGTACACCCTTCTTAAGGTGAGATGACAATAATGCTTACATAAGGTGTACTCCCGAGTTAGGAAGAGGCCTTATAGGATGAATCCTAATTTACGTGTAAAAGTAAAGGAAGAAATTGATAAAATGCTCAGGTTTGGAAAAATTGAGCCTATTAAGGAATCTGGATGGGTTAGCCCCATGGTCATCAAAGCATTAAAAAGGATGGGTGGATAAGGATCTGTGGACTAAAAATAATTAAATGATTCATGTGTTATTGATCCTTTTCCTACCCCATTCATAGAGTAGATCCTTAAGGGAGTTGTTGGGTGTGAGATATACTCTTTTACAGATGGGTTTTCAAGTTATCATCAAGTGCGTATCACAAAGGAAGATCAGGAAAAGACAAATTTCACCACCAAGTGGGGAATTTTTTCATATATAGTGATGCCCTTTGGATTGAAAAATGCACCGGCGGTGTTCGTACACATTATTATACGAGCCATTCGGGACTTCATTCTTAAGTTCTTGCAGGTTTATCTAGATGATTAGACAGTCTATGGCTTAGTCAAGGACCATTTTGAAAATATAAGGCTCATGTTTGAGAGGTATAGGTAGGTGAGCATATCTTTTACCATTAATAAATTCATCTTTGCAACACCTTTTTGAACTTTACATGGGCATATAATTAGTAATGAATGATTGTTGGTATATCCGCCCAAGGTAGTTGTGATCTTGGGTTTGGAAGAGTGTAATAATCAAATTGAATTGTATGGATTTTAGGGACATACGGGGTATTACAATAAATTCATCAAAGGCTATACAAATATTATTGCACCCTTGGAAGAATTGTTAAAAACTAAAATAAATTTCTATTGGGATGATGTGCAATAGCAAGCATTTGAAACATTGAATAATAGGATTACTACGACACCTATTTTATGCTTTCCTTCATGGGACAAACCCTTTCATGTTCATCTTGATGCTTCTGGAATGGAAATTGGTGCATTTTTTGCACAACCAAGAGAAGGAATTATAGACCACCCCATTTGCTTTACAAGCATGAAGTTAACACCAACAAAATATAATTATACAAATACTCGAGTGTGATTTTTCCATGATCTACATGCTACACAAGTTCGAAAATACTTTTTGGAAACACCATTTATGTAACATTACCATTTTAAGACTTTAGAAACAAGGGGAAAAAATTATATATAATGTTCTCTGTTCTAAATAAAGCATTATTTAGAACAAACATTCCATGCCAATCAAATTCAAATAGATAACCATATACAATCTGTAAATGACTCGGTGATCCACCAATCTATTCATTTCATAACTTGGTAATCTACCGATCTATTTATGTTATCTTAAGTATTGAATACATATTGTATACTTCGTATACTTGGTTTTCCTACCCTACACCGGGTACTAAGTGATCTATTTAAAGAACATATCTAAATATTTATTACCAATATTCATCTGATATCACGTTGTTTTAAACTTTGTGACATAGGAAAACGTAACCACCAACTTACTTTGGCCAAAGTATTACAACATAATGTATATTTTTCTATTCTTAGATGACATACTCATCATTTTGGAATACGTCCTTCACCTCACTCCTCTATTATCATGATTGGTCTTTACCGACTACTGTCAGTCAAGGTAGTCAATTTTACTCCCACTATAAAAGGAAGGAATCCCATGCACGTTGACCTATCACCTAGTAGAAGTTGAGCACTCACCCGAGGCATGCACAGGTGCTAAGTCTCTCTTTTATGTGATTTTTAGTGGGAAGAATTTATCTATGATTAGTGTAAGAGTATTCAGGAAATAAGTTTAGACATACAAGAATCATAGGGCTTAGAACGGCCTCCAGATCCTTGTAGCTTCTTTAGACTGGATGTTTTAACAAACTCCATAACATATATTATAACAAAAAGAAAGATACAATCATTCATTCATAGCATGCAAGGAAAGAAAACTCCTATGAATGAAATACACATTAAAGCTACTGATATCCATGTCTATTTGCAATAGGTAACCTCATTATATTTATTGTTTCATTACAAAGAGCCATAGAGGGTAGACCGCAGTCATGCACATCACTAGGCTTGTATAACTATGCCAAAAGAATAAGAAATTACAATACTAAGCCTAGTACATTCCTTTTTACATTAAAGTTCCACTCGTAGCAATCCTACGTGAGCTTCACCCATGTTATTTTGTGTGTGTGTGTGTGTATCTCTTCCTCTATCTATATATCTCCATCGTATGTTATCTCGGTCTCTGTGTATATATTTTCCCGCCGCAGGAACTTGTATTTATCACTTTCATGGGCTGCCAACTCACCTTGTTGCACCCTCAGATCTGTCACCAAGTGTTGAATGTGGTCCTCCAAGTGAGCATGTTCCTTCAAGCTTGAGCTCTCCACTCCATCTCATGATGATCTTCTAGAAGATCCCATCACTGGCATGCTCTTTCCTGGGCCACCTGTTGCCAGGATGACATCTTATCCACGTGCAACCGATCATGCTTTTCACGTGTTCTACCTTTGTTGCATAAATTAGCTAAGTCCCGAACCTCCTTTCACATGCCACGTGAACCATGTGCCTTCTTAACTCTTCCTCCTACACACTTTTTCCTTGTGTGCCCTTCTATAACTGGGATCCTACGTGCCCATGCGCCTTCATACTTGGCCAATATTCCAGGGGCCCAACATCACCCCACACTACACCTATTCTCCATCCTCAAAACATTCTACTTGACCAAGGTGCAAGTTGGTTCAATGGAACCAAGATGTAGACATATATTTTACAAAATGAATAAGGAATGAAAGAATAGGGGAAAGAATGAAGAATGGGGGGAAATTAATTCAAAAGGCTAGGAAAGTCCCGTCGCAGATCTACCTCCAGCTTGTTCCACACCTCGACCTCACCCTTCACCTTCTGGCATAGGTCACCCACCAGGGTGCTCACTTCATCAAAGCTTAGGCTAGCTCCCTAGGCACCCAAAGTGTCCACAATTTGTTCCATTTCCTTACCCAGTCCACAAGCTTCTCCATTCTCCCGGTAACTGGGAACAATTCCTTGATCGGGCCTTAATTGAGCTTCTTAAAGCCTCAATCACCTCTGATTTCTTTTCTACCTTGGCCAGAACCTTGTCCCTCTCTACCTTGTTCCCCTTGTTCTTTTCCTAGAAATCTTTCAGCTCTGCTTCAAGCATGGCAACCAAGGAGCTTGCCACCTTATCTCAATTTTTTTGCATGTGTCATATGTGGCTTTTGCAGACTAAGAAATGACCTTAATCTCCGTGAGTACTTGGTTATACTCAGCAATAAGTGCTATCACCTTTAACCGGTCCTCCTCCTTCAAGCGCGCAGCCACTTCCTCCACATATTCCAATGCCAAGGGTCATCTCTCCATGGTGAGGATTCACATTAAGTCTTCTAGGAATTCTAGCATTGATGCATACCTTTGGGGCATTGGTGTTAGATCTAGGTGTTTTAAAATGATGGAACTTTTTAACGATTCTACTTTTTGTAGACCTCCCCCACTTTGCATTTTCCTCCTTAAGCTCACGCCTGATTTGCACGTTGATTAATTCCTCCTGTTTTAAGTTTTTGGCCACCTTAGCCAACTCCTCTTCCTTCTTGGCCAATTTTCCCTCTAAAGCCCTTATGCTATCGTTCCGTGTGAATAGCCTCACCTCTGTTTCAACCGTGACCTTGTTTAGAGCATTGCACACTTGCTCGTCTAAGAGCTCCTAAGAATTTACCAAGGGGTTGTCTCCCTTAGACTCTGGCAACATGATAAGTGCCTTTTGGTAGACCTCAAAGTCTGGCTCATCAATGTGGGACTTAAATGCCCAAGAAAGCATCTTCTTGGTCCTGGGGTACGCGCCCTCCTTCTCAAATGATCCCATGGCTATAAGTCTCTCAGTGGGTATCATGCTCTGGAACCTTGCACATAGCACCTTCCTTGAATCATCCACATAGCCCATTATCTACCTCTATTCTACATCCAGAGTTCTTCTACCGAGCGCGTGCCTTTGGGGAAGCTAATCTGCAGAGTGGGGCCTCCTAGGTTGTCATGTCCCTTTTCAACACTCTCCTCCTTCCCTTCCTTAAGTACTATGTTTGTGCTATGCTCTAACTCTTGGTCTACAAGGGCCTTGAGAATCTTCTTCGCTTCTCACTCTGCCACTTTGGTTATCTACTCCTTGGTAAAACTTATGTCTCCCTACTTCTCCATGGCATCCTTCTCATCTATCTTTGTATCTTCAAGTAACCATTGTTACTTTCTCCTTCACATTAAAGTGTTGATATGTGATTTTTCTATTTGATGATATGTTCTTTTGATTTCGGGAAATCATGCTTGAATTGGTTGTGTCCTTTCTGCTCTCAAGATCTGGATTGAACGGGAATATGCTTGGATTTATTTTCTTTCATTTCTCACATATGAGTACAATCTGATTTCTAGGAGATCGTAGACTTACCTATCTCTATGACTCATCCTTGGATTAATTGTATTGATCCAAGGAATGTTTTAATTATCTTCGGGATGAAAAATTATGTATTGACATTTTGTGAATTATTAAGTCTAACTAAACTTAGAAAGTATAAGTTCTTTTAAAATCTTCTTCATATGAAAATATTTCCATAGTGGAAGTTTTGTTGGATTCTTGAAATTAATCTTGGTAGGTCATTACAATCGGAATCTGGTCTCAATCATTTTGGCATCAGAAAGGACCTAGACCTTAAGCCAGATAGGATATGTAAGTTTTCCATCAAAAGTTAATTACTTGATGCAAATCTAGAATCTGATCTGGGAATGTTGTATTCTATTTGAATTCGGAATGATGATTTCATCCTATTAAAGTAGACCTAAACTAGAATCAGTAAGGTTAATAGTTTTGAACCTAAACTATAACCTATTGTTGCTAGGGTTAGTTGATCTAACCTAGTCCTAAACTATGTACTTGATATTCCTAAGGGTTATCTAAACCTAAAACTAAGGTGGGTGACAAATGTTATAACCTAAGTTGTTAAGATTAAACTTACCTATGATCTAACCTAAGTCACTAACCTATCCTAAACTAATGCTATGGAAAGGAACCTAAGGGGTCGCAAGTTTTGGGGTGGTGATTTCAATGGAATTTAAGGAGAGGATAAGGATGAAAGGGTAGGGAGTACTACCAAGGTTAGCAGAGGTTAATTTGGTAAGAGGGAAGCTTATGTGGCAGCATCTCTAAAATGGAAAGTTTTATTATTTGCAATGTGGAACTCGTGCAACTTTGAGGCATTTGTGGCAATGGAAAACGGGTGGGAGAAAAGAATTTAATGTAATTAAATTGCATGGGTTCTCAAGCTCGGGCCGCCTTGAGAGACATGAAAAGGGAAATTTTTTTGTTGTTTCTTTTGTTATGCCTCTGCTTTTTTCTCTACATAAGCACTTGGTTTTTCGAACCAATAGTTTACTCTTTTTACTGAGGCAAATTTGAAAGTTTCAAATTTACTTCTATGTTGTGGGGAATATATAAGGCATGGAGGAATAATTTTTTTTTTTTTAATCTTTCATGGAAAGGAAGAGAAAGGGAGAGCTCAACCAGAGGTCTTCTTCGACTTTTTAGCGACACTATCAGGCATGATATGCCCTAACTATTAAAATCTTGCTTTCCTTTAAATGTTTTCATTAAAACAACTCTGTTTTGATGATATTTGTGCATTTTTACTTAGCTAGTAAAAATGATTTGTGGGTTTTATGTAAGCTTGGGTTCTGGATTGAACATGGAAATGTTAGTTCAAAAGGAAACTTGTTTTCATTGTTTTCTTGTTCCCTTGCTGTGGTTTAAGCTTGGAGTTCTTTATCCGGTTAGAACTGTCACATTGCTTTTCTTTGCTGTGTATTTGTAACTAGAAACCTGTACCAAATTTCGTAGGGTTTTTTGGGTGATGAATTGATAAATGTGTTTGATTTCTTAAGATCCTTATTGATGTTAATGATTTGGTTGTATTCGTTGATTTGGGTTTTTGGGAACTGTTGTGTTTTCATACCCATTTGGGTAAACAGCTAGTAGTGACTGCTATAAGCTTCTGTCTAATTGATTTACTACATTAAAAACTTGCTCCATGGAAGATTTTTTTTTAAAGACTATGTGTTTTCTTTTGCTATGGTAATCTCTTTTGCTTCAGCTGTGAATGGAGTAATAG
This sequence comes from Taxus wallichiana var. yunnanensis, assembly GCA_018340775.1. Taxonomy (NCBI): domain Eukaryota; kingdom Viridiplantae; phylum Streptophyta; class Pinopsida; order Cupressales; family Taxaceae; genus Taxus; species Taxus wallichiana. The sequence goes on from CM031244.1 coordinate 171,113,636, forward strand.
ATTGTTGCTTGCCATGAGAAACTCTGACTGCAACAATTTTTTGATCTAGAGAACTGGAAAATGATTTCGAGATTGGGCTACTTGTAAACTCAGTAAAAGAAAAATTGATTGTTACATGTTGTGTGTTTTGGAAATATGGAATGATTGAATCCTTATCACCTCTTGTGAAGGTGTTTGGTTGCTTTTTAATTTTCACGGTATCTGCGAGTAATACAGTGTATGGCTTAGTTGTTTATTTTATGGTGTCCATGTATGTTGGCAATATGAGTTATATGGAAAGATTAGTTTTTGAATGGGTTTCATGTTCTTCTTGCAAATTATTGTTTGCTTTTTGGAAGAGTTATAACAAGAAATTGTGTTCATCAAAAAAATTTTAGCTTTGTTCCTTTGGATCAGGTTTATATCAAGTTCAATAGGATGTAATGTGTCTACGTCAAATGTTGATTTTGGTTTTACTGGAAGTATAGTTATAGATTCCGTAGGGATCTATTGACAAACCAATAAGATAGTTCTACCTGACCCGAGCTAATGGGTGAACTTAGGTGTTAGAATTACTCGTCTTCTCCTTCTTTGATTGGACTAATGAATGTTTATCACTTCATGAAAGTTGATATCATTCGGAACTCGATTATAGTGGTGTTTTGATCTTCTCTTTTTTCTCTCTCTGAGCTAAAAAGGAAAATTTGAAAGGGTTTTAAAAATAAGAAAGTTTTAATACTCTCTTTTTTTTATGTTAGTGTGCTCTTCTTTAGAATTCTATAAGGAACTCAAACAACAAGGTTATGAGATGATAGGACTATAATATTAAGTTGAAAGGAATAGTAGGAAGTGGGATCCTAATTTGGAAGACTCCTTTCATCTTACAAAGCATGTTAAGATCTTGTTTCAAACTTACTGTTTGTTATTTATTTTTGTAAAGTAATTCAAGTATTTATTGCTTGTATTCTGGATATGGAATGAAAATCTAGTATAATGAGATGAAGGACAGATTGGTAGGGGAACTTGAAAGTGGCAGTAATCCATTTCTTCGGTTTTAATTACTTTTGTATGAACCTGTTGGAATGAATACTTCAAGTGGTTAGTGTTAAATAAAGATGAACAAATCATATATACGTTGTTTCAGCTTTTTTGGATGATTAGGTGCATAATAAACAAAATGTTCCTTCTTACTTTCTAGCAAGAAATGAGATGAATCATCCAAAATAGATTAAGTTGAAATTACTTCTATCATTCAAGTTATAATATGAAGTTGTATTATAATAGGTAGGAAGAAATCTCATGGTGTATTATGATTTTGAATAGTGAAGGTAATTGTTGGATTCAATTATACTTTAAATTTAGGACAAGTAGAATGGAATATTCTTTCTGTCCTTTTGGTTTTAATAGTGTACTAAGACTCTCTTTATATTGACTTCATTTTAGGATATAAAGTATGAATTAAGTGAAGTCATTTTAATAGGGTTGTTTAATTGAAACAATTAGAGGAATGCAATTGTTTTAAGGATTAGTGCTTATCATGCTTAGTTCATTGAACTGACCCATGCTAGCAATTTTGCAGATGGTCTTCGTAAGTGGCAAAGGAAGACAAAATCTGATATGATGCATTGATTGTTCTAAATTGGTTCTTATGAAGAATTCTGATTTGATTTCTAAACTGTATTGTGAAAAGAAGAGTTATCTCTTTTGTTGAAGGCTATTGTCTTAAAGTATGCCAGAAGTGCATAAGTTGTAATTGTATGGTTTTGGAAACGAATGAAATAGTGAGAAAATTACCTATTTAGAATGTGTATCTTATCTTGTTGGGATGATCTTCTTATTGGCTATATGAATGAGTGTGCATTCTTATTGTTTTAAACAATGGATTATAGATGATCTTCTTAAGTAAGCCATAGCTAATTATGTGGTTGATTACTACATTCTTAATTAGTGACTCATTATAACTTATGATTGTGATAAAAAAAAATGTAAATAAGATCACTACATTTATAGGGAACATCGAGAGTGGGTTATGCCCTAAAATGTATCTATAAGAAGAGGTGGACCTTCCCCTCTTGCAATGCACTAATTATAAAAGGAACAAATGACTATAAATCACTAAGACTTAACAGTAGAAAGTCTGATATATCTCAGCCTATTAGGTTGATGCATTTCCCTCGTTGGATAAGTTATTTCTAAATAATGGAACTTAAATTGTTGTAGTCCTATTTTTGTGGATAAAAGGTTGTTAGGTCTCAACCAACAACTAGGAAACAATCTTAAGTTAATCAAAGTTCCTTTTTGTAAAACTGAACCCTAATTACAAAAAGGTAATTTAAAGAGTATTGGACTCGGGGTTAGGGAAGGCTACCTAAATATGTAGTCTTGCAACCCAAATATAACTTAACATAAGTAATTGTCTGGGGATATGTACATCTTTCGAGGCTATTCTATAGGATGTTGACACACATCAACTGCAAGGTCGTACCTTTGTGAAGATTAGGATCTTCTCAAGGATACAACAATGCAGATGACATGTGGCAACACCCTTTTGCATTGATCGTTAAGATTTACACACCTAGAATTTGATCAAGATTTCTCTCCAGGACTGGTTAGGACCATAATCAGGTTATGAGGAAGCCCTTTGAGATTCAGGGTACCTTGGCACACAGGGATAACTTTGGTTGACCCTGTATGCCAATTTATCCTTAGTCTTTAAGAGTCTCTTCATAACGTGAACTATGATGTTAACCCAATCTAGAGTGAAACCTTGGGTCAAGGGGACTGACAGAAGTCAGTATAAGACGTTCTATATAACAATAGAGTGGGGTGAAGGACATATTCCAGATTGATGAGTATGCCATCAAGGAATAAATAATACGAACAATATGTTATAAAACTTTGGCCAAAGTATCGCAAGTTGTTGATTGCATTGTCCTATGTCACCTAGTCTAAGGATCATGATGCCAATGAATAGTGGTAACAATTATTCAGATAGGTTCCTTGGGAAGATCACTCAGAACCTAGAATAGGGAAGAAGAGCCATGAGTATGAAGTATTCAGTAGAAAACTCCATGCTCAATGTTACACATGAATAGATCGGTAGTTCACCGAGTCATGGAATGAATAGATCGGTGGTACACTAAGTCATTATAGCTGCATATGGTTATCTTTTATAAGAATGATTGTTGAGATGTGTGTTCTAAATTATGTATTTAGAAAAGAGAACATTAATCATGCAAAAAAATAAAAAAATCCTTGTTTCTAAAAGTATTAAAATGGGAATGTTATGACCTTCATCACCTTGTGCACCTTTTGTCGTGCAAATAAGAAATCTTGATTTTCAACCCCACTCTCTTCCTCCGAGTCATAGACACTAAATACATGAGGTTCCAAAGGTTCCTTTTCTTTCTCTAGCTCTTCCTCCTCGTCACCACCTCCTTCACTCTCATCCTCTCCTTCTCCCAAATATCTCTCCAAGCTGTCGGTCACCTCTGAGTCAGCTTCTTCATCCACCCTCTGCTTCTTCCTGAGAGGTGTCTTTTGGTCAGGAGATTTTTCCTTCTCTTCTTCCTCTTGTGACTCCTCCATGGTGGTGGATCATTCAGGTGCCTCTAATTCTAGTGTCTTCTCCTTTACTGGAGACTTCTTTCTTTGAACATAGGTGCTTGGCTTGGCGCTTGTGGAAGGCATGCTCATTCTATGAGTAGTCAACACACTTAGTGCTCCTTCCTCTCCTCTGCCTCTCTTCTTAGATGCTAGCTTCTTCTTTCCCAAGGGGTCCTTAGGTATTGAGATCTCATCCACCATGTGTGTACCCTTTTCGAATTTCATCCTTGTGCACATTTATACATGCGCCACGGATCCTCTAGCGATGGGAAGTGTTATTGGCCTAGTCATATGGATTTCATGCGACATGTACTTCTCCACGTACGCATGCTTACCTCTGGGGTAGTTTAGTTTCTTCCTCATATCCCTATGCTCCTGGTCCAACTTTCCTAGCTCTAGCCTTAGCTTCTTTGATTCTTTAAATTTATTCACTCCCACTTGGAAGTATTGGGTAGTGAACATGAAAGGTAATTTGCACCAAGGGCTCCATGATTCGTCAATAAGTTTGAACCTGCCCAAGTAGTAGTGCTAGTACATCATGAACTCATCTTCTCCCTGTGTGGCTGTTGGGAGTTGTTCAAGGATCCTCCACTCCACCCCGAATGCATTTCTCAAGCGTGTATACCATTTTTCAAGTCGTTCTTTGTGGGGAACCGTCATTGTATCACATGCATATTTTTCAAACCTCTTTGTAGGTGAAGGGTCTTCGGTTGGGTACTCCCACACAAACTTGTCTAGTGCATCCGCACTCCAATTTCTGCAAACACTATGGTGAGCAGGACATTGCCAAAGAGGATCCTATCCCCTTCCTTCATGCATTTAACTATCTCCTTTGTAATGTATGCGGACAATTTGTAAATAGTCCTCTCTACAATCTTCCTGCAGACATGTAGCCATGGCTTATTGACTTACATCCATCTTTATTGACCATTCAGCTTCATTACTAGGTGTGCGGCCATCTTCATAATGGGGTCCTTGATATCTAAAATATCATAGTACCATGACCCTTTCTTGCAGGCATACTCAGTGATGGTCTCTTGAATAGCCTCCTTATCGCCAAGGTCATCTTCCGTGCTATCTCCCTAACATATGAGGCACGTAAACTATGAAATCAATCGGGATTTAGGCACATCTTGCGTGTAATAAAGTGGAAGTAGTCCTTGTGCACTTGAGACATCAACCACTGGTACAAGTGATTTGGCTTCCCAAAATAAGGCAACTCATAGAGTTGCAATAACCCTACCTTTTCCATCTTGACCTTTACGTCATCATTATAGATAGGAAAACCTTCAGGTGTTCGCTTGTTGGTTGGGCGTACCAATTCTAATGCCATTTATTTCTCTATAGTGTTAGTGTGGTGATTATAGTCACTGACCAGTATGCTTCTCAAATGGGATTCCCATTCCTTCCCCATCATCACTCTGTTTGGGTACTGCATCTCTACATACCATTCTTCATTTGTATCTACCTCGGGTTCTGGTTGTTTAGCCTTAGCTTTTCCCTTTCCTTTCTTGGGTGCCATGGTCGAGGTAATTTTATCACTCCAATCCTCTCCTTGTTACTCTGCTTTCCTTCTCCCAACCTTCGATCTCAGATCCACGATACAATTCTTCTAAACCCGTGCCCTAGTTTGTTGAACCCTAACTTTGATAAATTCTTCACAAGACAAAGATCTTTTTACTTCTTTCCACGCCCATGTAATTCCTTCCTTCTGGTTCACAATCTCAAATTGGCTCTTCACATTTTTAATCACACAGATCTTCCACTTGATCGAATCTAAAAAACCTAGCTGATAACACTCACTTATATCTCCAACTCTTCATTTTCGTAAAGTAAAATGAGAGTGCCCGACCCTCTATTTATAGTTTTTCCTTTTTCTAGTCATTAAAGGATACTTTACCTACCCCCATACTTTTTTCATTTAATGCATATTTTTAAAACAAATCCCATCTTCAATGCCTTCACTCATGTGCCCTTCCTACACAAAAACCCTCTTTAACTCGCGTGCCCTTCCTACACGAAAATGCCTCCAACCTTCTGGCACACAAACCAACCTGACAAGAGACTCTTACGCATGCTCAACACACGCCGAAGGCACTTCTTCTGTCCAAATTCTTTCTTTCACCTACCTCATGTTTCTTTAACTGTGCTTCCTTTTCCTTTGTACATGGGATCTACAAGTAGCTTTACCCTGGCACCATTCTATCTTTTCTCTTCATTTCTCTTTTAACCGGGCTACTCAACAAGGCTCTTCAACACAACTTCCTTGGTACTTTTCACTTTTCTCCACCCCACACTTATACGATGTATGGTCCTCGCACACTCATAAATTCTACAAAAATAGCAATAAGGTTACTTGGTGCCCAAGGTGCAAAACAAAACAACAACACAAAAGGGTAACACAAGGAAAGGAAAATACATAAAGGAAAACTTCTAAACTAACTCTGGAAAAACTAATTTATTTACAAACACCAAGAAGACTTATTTATAGTAGGGCCGTAGAGCTTCATCGCCATGAAGTGTCCAGCAACTTCATTCTATCTAGCGCAGAATCGACATGTGCCTAAATCAAGGATGTATGAGATTGTGTAGGGACCTAACCAATGGACTTTCAACTTTCCGGGATGGTGCGAAATCTAGAATCATACAAAGAATACCATTTGCCTAACCTCAAACTTCTTATTTCTAATATGGTGACCATGCCAAGCCTTTTGATTTGCCTTTTCCTTTGTTTGGCTCCAACAGGCAAGTGATCGTCTCTCATCCAGTTTCATTAGTTCATCAATTCTTTCTTCCAGTGCTTTCTCATCGACTAATCCTCCTGCGCATGCTATTCATAGAGAAGGTAACATAAATTCAACCAAGTAAAATAGCTTCCACACCAAACACCAATTAAAAAGGTTAGGCTTTATTTAGTCTTTTATGCATAGTCCTGTAAGCCCATAAAACTATTGATACCTTTTCATCCCAATCCTGTCTTCCAACATCATAGATTTTGGTCAAGGTATGACTCAGTATTTTGTTGAATGCTTATGAAGTTCCATTTGCTTATGGGTGATAGGGCATAGTATTATGATGAGCCACCATGAACTCGGATAAAAAAATCCTCATGTTCTCATTCGAGAAAATGCATGCCCCTATCACTTTGGTCAAACTCAAAGGGCATCCATACCTTGTGATAATGTTCTCCCATAGGAACCTTTCCATTTTTGCTGATATGCAATCTTTAGTTGGGGCTTCCTCCGCCCACCTTGTGAGATAATTCATGTAAGTGATGACATAATGTGACCCAGTCCTACATGTTGCTAGTGCAATAGGTCCTACAAAATCTATCACCCATTTTTCAAAAGGCTCTGCGCTAGGAATAGGATGGAAAGGCATTTAATCCCTCCTTCCTAGTTTTCCAATGCGTTAACAGTGGTCACATGCTTTAAAATAATCCCTACAATCTCTATACAAGTTTTCCCACCATAAACTTGCCATTAATATTTTACACGTGGTGGCGTCACCTACATAATGCCCACCCACACTTCCTTCATGTGCTTCCTCCATGATGGCCAGGCACTCATGCTCTAACACACATCTGCACAAAACTTCATCACATCCCAATTTGTATAAGTATCCACAAATCAACATGTAGGGCAGTCAGTGCATATGGCCAACTGATTCTTTTCTAATGCCTTCATCCCATCCGGTGCCACACCTTCTTTTAAAAATACAACAATCTCTTCCAAATCCAAGGGCACGCGCCGCAATCTAAATAGTTGTGTGTCTGGCATTGCTTCCTTAATACTTTGCACGTCCTCTCCTGAATCAATTCTTGAAAGATGATCAGGTCCACAATTACTTTTTCCGGGCTTCACTACAACGGTGAATTCAAACTCTTGAAACAACAACACCCATCGACATATGTGCCCTTGAAGAATGGGCTTGTTCACTAAATACTTTAATGCCATATGGTCAGTGTAGAATACAAAGGGTGTCACCAACAGATACTGTCTAAATTTGAAAAGTGCATAGATCATTGACAATGCCTCGCTCTGGTCGGGGTATAATTCTACTCTACTGGTGTTAAATTCATACTCACAAAATAGAGAGGATGATCAACAATCCCCTCACCTGGTTATACAAGTATTGCTCCAATGGCGAGTTCTTGAGGCATCTACATGGACATGGAAGGGCTTGTCCCAAGAGGGAAATCATAAAATAGGTGCAGGTAAAAGCCTATCTTTTAATGTATCAAACGCCCTCTACTGTGCCTTTCCCTAATGGAAGGTACTTTTGTGTCTAAGTAGCTCTTCTAAGGGCATGGCGATCTTGGCATACCCCTTAATGAATTTTTTCAATACCCTATATGCTCAAGGAATCCGCACACTACGCTCTCGGCTAGTAGGATCCCTTAACCCCACAATGACTATAACTTTAGCGGGATCTACCAGCAAGACCTCCTTACATATGATATGCCCCAATAAAGTCCAAAAGGGTGTAGAAAACACACACTTCTTAATGTTGCGGGATATCCTCAACTACCTACACCTTTCAAACATTAAGCTCAAGTTGTCACAGTGGTCCTTAACTAGACCATATATTGTCCAATCATCCAAATAAACCGGAGAAACTTATGAATGAAGTCCTGGAATGCTTACAATACTATACATGAAAAGATAGTAGGCACATTCTTCAACCCAAAGGGCATGACCGTATATACAAAACTTCCCCACTCGGTGGTGAAATTTTTCTTCTCCTAGTCCTCCTTTGCAATCCGGACTTGGTGGTATCTTGAAAATCCATCCGTAAAGGAATAGATTTCACACCCAGCAACTCCTTCCAAAATTTCTTCAGTGAAGGGGGTTGGAAATGGATCAATGACACAAACTACATTCAATTCCCTATAATCCACACAAATTCTAATCCATCCATCCTTCTTGATGCTGATTACCATCGGACTTATCCATTCGATTCTTCCACTACCTCAATGATCCCATAAGCTATCATCTTGTCTATTTCCTCCTTAACCTTCACACGTAAGTTGGGATTCATCCGGTAGGGCCTTTTTCTAACCGGGTGTGCACCTTCCTTCAATTTTATCCTCATCTCCCCAAGGAATGGTGAATACATTTTAGCTCATGGTACCCACGTGGGAATAAATCCTCAAATTTGCACAATAGATCAATGATCTTTGATACTTCCTTCTCCATCCAATAATCTCCAATAATAGCTTCCTTAGGTTCTTCTCCTAAACCAATGTTAACTTTCTTTGTCTTTAATGGCTCATGGTAAGCACACGCATGGGCATCTACACTATCCACAACTTTGCGCGTCCCTATAGAATGGTTAACATCTAAACTTTCCAATTCCTCTCCATCGATCACATATACTAACTTTCCCTTCTCCTTTTCCAAACACACGTGCTCAAGCTATAACTCTTTTGTTTCTTCAATCTCTTTGAAGTGTGGCTCCAATCCTGGTTCACCTAGTAATTCCAACAGCCTATCTTCTATTCTAGAAATATCCCCCATGGTAAGGCACTTGATACCTTGCAAGGCCTTATCAACCGATGGTTTGGTACTCCAATACTCAAAGGCTTGAATAAGATCAGCCACGAGCTCTTTCCAATTCCTTGTCTGGAGGTGTGTCTCCGAATGAATGCACCATGCGCGTGCACAACCCTACAATGTAGAATATAACTTGTGAACCCAGAGGGATGGTGGCAAGGCTTCCGTTCCTTCTCTCTAGACTCGTTCACATTCTTGGATATGGAAGGAGGTGGGATCCTTCCCATGGTACTCCCTGATGATGGTGGGTATATTACTTCTATAAAATATGATAGAGAGAGCAATTCTTACCTTGTGTCACTATAAAAGGCTCTCTGATGTGTGGCCCACCAATGAGTTGTTGTGCCGAGAAATATGTAACTCAAAGAAATCCCTCCATTCCTTTTTCATTCTTCCACTGAGCTTCTATCTCCTATAGAAATATCTCAGGGAAAGCTCCTCCGGAGTACTTGGGCATTTCTTTTCCTCCAAGGCACCGAACCATGCATACCTTTGTTACCTTGGTCACCAATCCTCTCAACTACCATCCCATTAATTTGTAAGTCCCATGCGCCCAATTTTCACATGCCAAACTGGTGGTATCACTCACTGATTGAGCATCTTCAAACTGGATAACCCTGTTAATAGGGTGTACCATCTTAGGGTCTCTGATTAAGCACACATAAATATTGTCTAGAACTTCTTCTCCCAATAGTTCAATGTAGGGCACTGACTTCCCATCAACTAGGGGTATAATGACCCACTCCTCTTTGTTATCAAAACTGATGTACCCTTTTTTGAACCGAAGGTCTGCATTGTTCTTGTAACACTAAGGGCACCCAAGTAATGCTGGGAAATTGTCCACCTCGGTGAGTGCCAAGACTTCAAAGTCCCTAGTAAACTTGGCTCCTGAATAGTAATAGTTGCATCCTTCAAGACACCGATGGGCATTACCTTAGTTTTGTTTTCCATATACAACACATTTGAAGATGGATGTAATGCAAGTCTCCCCATCTGATGTCATGCATCCAAAGTTAGAACATTAACCTTCACGCCAAGGTCAATGAGTATATTGCTGAGGAGGGATCCATTTACAACTACATTCAATGTAATCTCCTTGTCATAGTCGAGGTTGTGAGGGGGAAGGTTCACGTGCAATACCTATCTCTCACACTCTTCTCTAATGCATGGTACCTTCTCTCTCAACTAGGATCCTAGAAAAGGAATGATGTTCTCTCGCCTTAGTAATTTACACACCTCCTTGACCTCGCCCAGTCATCTTTACGTGCCTCGATTCTCCTTCGTTGTTCGTCCTTTTGGATTAATAATTTAGACACTATATCTCTACTTACAAGCTTTGAATAACATCCATGGTGTCCTGATATATCTCCTTTTGATGCGTGGGGTCTAGATACTTTCCATGAATGATCTCTTCCCTTGAAACCAAGTTCTTCTATCTTGGTATCTCCCTTACACATGCAGCTTCTACCACTTTTGTTACCAAGACAAGCTCCAAACCTTCATCCCATGTTACCCGAGGCATCCACTGTATGTCTGCCTTCTTGATGTTGACCATCGTAGTGCCTTTTTCCTTCCGGTGCTGTTGATTCATATGCTCAAATAATTTTGGGAACTCCTCATACTTATGCTTGTAATGTTCTGTAGATCCACAGTTAAAACATGTTCCTCATGAGAACTCACTCCTTCCTCCATGGTTACATCATCCATGAAATCCTCCTCGAAAACCTCTTCCATGCGCGCCTCCATCTGCGCGCTCTTCATAAAATGATCATCATTTTTAGACCAATTGGCAATGCTAGTTTGGTGCACCCCATTATCAATGGCCTCATGTATTTGATCAATTAGCCTACATTATTTAGTATCATGGGTCGTGGAGGTGCAAATCTTGTAATAACAAGATAAAATCTTCCCGATCACGTCTTTGCAGAAGGGACATATACTTACATCATGGTCCCCTTGACAAATTTCATAGTCTAACGTCACAAAGGTGTACCATCCTCCTCGGGGAAATCATCCTTAACGTGCCCTCTATTTCAAAATATTTACACCATAAACCATTGCAAGTCTCATGGGTGAGTTTGCAGATAACTTTTCTAACTGCTTAGCCAAAGTAAAAGCAATCTGAGCCTCCAAGAATGGGCTAATGCTAGTATCAATTCTACTAATAGCTTTGGTGTGTAAGGTAGCCTCCAATGCTTTGCATGAATCTGTAAAAGTTTTATGAGACAAGGCCCTTCTAAAAGGGGTGATCAATCCTCCAACAAACCACTATGCATGCTGAGAAGGATGTATATCATATGATAATTTAGACAAGAGAGTCTTAAAGCATGCATCATACTCCCGCACACTCTCTTCCATTCCTTGTTATATCTCCTTCAAAGTGCTAATGATTTTTTGCTTGAACTCAGGAATGTGGAACTTTGTCAGGAATGCATTCTTTAAGGTAGTGTAATCCACCACTGTTTGATGAGGGTCATACTTTCTATACCAGCTATGCACACGCCCTTGCAATGTGGTTACAAATTGACTATCCTTTCATTTTGGGGTTATGATACCTTTCACATGCCATAGCAGTTCACACTTATGAACATGTTCTACAGCATCCTCAATGCCCATGTAATCTAGTAAATGTAGAGACATCTCAAAGAAAACCCGAGGTGGTGGTGGGGTCCTTGTTTCCGAACCGAGCCTTAGTTCCCTTCGGTATTTCCTCCACCTGCGTGATCCACCAGTCCACTAGGTCCTATACCTCCAAATCCACCAAATCGACCGAACTATCGGGTCCAATAGGCCTGTAGGAGCTATGTCGAGCACCCCATGGTCCCACCGATTGTACACCGATGGTCTGTGATAGTGCCCCACTACCACTCCTTTTCCCATGCCACTCCCTGATGTGAGACCAAAATCTTGTACACTTTCCCCTTGTCCAAAAACTCCTCTCGAATACTAGAATATGTGCAGCCATAGAAGAAGGGAATGTAAAATTGTATCTCCTAGGTGTGGATCTATCTCTTCCACTAGTTTCAACTAGATTAATACTTCTTCCTGGTTCAGGAAAACCAAGTGTCAGGGCTTGGTCACTGGGTGGGTTCAAATATGTGCCAATGACTCTCCTTTCTCCATGTGAAAACTCTCACCAGAAGCCAAAGGGGTCTCCCTCATGCACTTTCCAAGATGGGGTAGCACAGACTACTCAGTTCCACGTCCTCCACGTGAACCTCAACTCCTTCCTGCAACATCTGTCTCCATAGATCCATCACACTAGCAGCCTCACATCACCTAGTAATCTCCCTTTCACGTGCTTCACCATACTTGAGCCATATTTCTTCCCTCTCCCTTTCTGTCATATCATCTACCATCTTCCTCCACCCGAGCTTCCTTACCCAACACTCAGAATAGTTTATCCAGCCATTGGGAGCACCTCTAAACTCATGGTAACCATCAATATCTTCATAGCTAGAGGAATAACACATAGAAATGTTCCTCTAGGTTCTCATAGAAACTCAAACTTAGTAATCTTTGGGCAAGAATACATGGAAATGGCATATTCCAGAGTGTAGCTAGCTAGTACTCCTCCCACCAGTGATCTATAGCATGGGTCCACGTCAGATCTGCATCCTACAACCTCTTGTAGTCTTCTTTGGTCCATATCCACGATCCATAATGCCAACTTGATCTAGATGCATAGGCTGAAAGCCATCCATATAAATCTATTGGGAAGCAGCAGAAAAAATTCACCTACAGATCATGGTAGAGATTCTCTTCTACCCATCTACGTGTATTGAACTTAGGTCCGTTGAATCTCTGGGAAAATTCATCTTCCATGCTCTTAAACCACGACTCAACATTTTCCAATGTTAACCGATCCGTCATTACTCTTTACACAAATAATGATGCATGTTATATCCACTACAACTTTGAAAAGAGATCCTAGCAGCGGAACCAAGATGTAGTCAATTTTACTCCTAGTATAAAAGGAAGGAATCCCATGTGCATTGTCCTATCACCCAAGAGAAGCTAAGCACTCACCGAGCCATGAATGGGTCGAGTCTCTCTTTTATGTGAGTTTTAGTGGGAAACATTTATCTATGATTAGTGTAAGAGTATTCAGAAAGAGGTTTAGACATACAAGAATCATAGGGCTCATAATGACCTCCGGATCTTTGTAACTTCTTCAGACCGGATTTTTAATAGACTTCATTCATAGCATGCAAGGAAAGAGAACTCCTATGAATGAAATATACATTAAAGCTATTGATATCCATGTCTATTTGCAACAGGTAACCTCATTGTATTCATTGTTTCATTACAAAGAGCCATAGAGGGTAGACCATAGTCATGCACATCACTAGGCTTGTATAACTATGCCAAAAGAAAAAGAAATTACAATACTAAGCCTAGTACATTCCTTTCTGCATCAAAGTTCCACTCGCAACAATCCTGCAGAGCTTCACCCATGTTATCTCTCTCTGTGTATATCTCTTCCTCTATCTCTATATCCCCATTTGTATGTTATCTCGGTCTTTAGATATATTTTCCCACTACAAGCACTTGTATTTATCACTTTCCTGGGCTACCAGCTCGCATTTTCGTGCCCTTAGATCCATCACCAAGTGTCAAATGTGGTCCTCCAAGCGAGCATGTTCCTTCAGGCCTGAGCTCTCCACTCCATCTCATGATGATATTCTAGAAGATCCCATCACTGGCATGCTCTTTCTTGGGCCACCTATTTCTAGGATGGCATCTTATCCATGTGTAACCAATCACGCTTTTCATGTGTTTTACCTTTGTTGCATAAATTGGCTAAGTCCCAAACCTCCTTTCACGCACTGCGTGAACCATGTGCCTTCTTAACTCTTCCTCCTACGTAATTTTTCCTTGTGCACCCTTCTATAACTGGGATCCTGCATGCCCACATGCCTTCATACTTGGCCAATATTCTAGGGTCCCAACAGTCCACTTGTCCCAAGTTTAATCCTAGCCCTAGTTAGAAACATAAATTATTATAGGAAGAGACTCGGAATGACTTAGGGTAAATGCGAATACTCGGTTGACCTCAAGTCAACAGGGTGTGCAAAGGTACCTGAGCCATTGGAAGATACTTCCTATCCTAAATATGCCACTAACCTAACCTAGAGAGAAACTAAGTTCAAGTTCTTATTGTGTGTAGATCTGGATGATCAATGCGGAAGGGTGATGCCACATGTCAACTACAATGTTGTATTCTCAAGAAGACCCAAGTATTCTCAAAAGTATAGCCCTGCAGTTGGCATGTGCCAACATCCTACAGAAACTGCCTCATCGAGATGTACATACCCCAAGGAGATTGTTAATACATTGTTAATTTGGATTAATACACTGGTTTTAGTAACCCTGTTAAACCCTAATCCAACTCTCCTTAAGTTCTTATTGTATACTTGTATCAATCAAGTATTAAAGAACTTCGTTAAACTCATGGTTGCTTTTAATGTTCATTTTCATGGTGTAACCAATAGTTAACCAAAACAGGATAATGATATCATAAGTTTCATTAAAATGTACTTTAACTTTCAGGAAGGTTTAACAACCGCATAAATCCAACTAAAGTAGACTTCATACAAAATGAAGTCTAATGATTATTAATCATCTCTCCAAACCTTTTTGGTTTACATTCATTTGAGAGAGAATGAATCTTCCTCTACATGATTAAGTGTTAGGGTTAAACATTCACAATATCCATATTTCTTAATGCATGTTCATTATGCATCACATTATTATGTTAAATTGTTTAGATAAAACACATCATTTTATGCAACTTAACAAGTTGCATCATTATAAGGGAAATTGAACTAATTCCCTTTATCCATCTTATCAAAGATAACAAGATAAGCATAATATAATATAAAGAATATCAACAAGATAGAACTTTCATCTTCTTTATAAAAGTACGAGATAAATTACACAACCAATGCAAATAAATCACAACTCATAATTCATCATTACAATTTATAAATTTACAAGACTATGCACTTTAGGCATACTACATAACAACAACCCTCATTCTATAAAGTATACAACTTTTCTTTTACAATACAACAAAAGAATGAATCAGAATTCTTTACTAAGAATTAGACATATATCAGCCAATGCATCATATAAGTTTTCTTCTTTTACCACTTACGTCATCCATCTACAAAAATTGCTAGTATGGGTCAATTCATTGAACTGAGCATGATAAGCACTAAACATTAAAACGAAGTGCATTCCACTAATTGTTTCATTAAAGCAACACTACTTTAATGAGATAATTAAAACATCATACAATAAGCATAAGTGATACCAAACAGAAAAGAAGTACATTAATAAATCTAGATCAACTTTTAAGAGAAGAGAAGAATATAATAAACAATATATGCCTAAGAACTTAAAGTTCTATTGATCCTATCAATGGCTTGTAAACAAACAATAGATCTTTCCATCCCATTGTCTCATAATTCTATCCTAATAGAATACCACATTTATCTTCTCTATGAGACAAAAGAAGTGTAAACAACATGGTTCATTCTAGGATTATTCATCTATATCCTAAGCAAGAATAAGAAGAACCATTATGTACCATGCCCAACCTATAACATCTAAAAAATAGACCAGATTCATAACATGAATTACCTGTTCCTTTCCAGGATAACAATCTTGTAAATTCAACATTAAGATATACATCCAAACATAATTTCATAACCATACAAGAAGGTATAGAAAACCGTAAGCAGTTTAATTGTAATTCTAAATCCGATTATGCATGTTAGAAATTATTAATCAAAGATCTGAAACCAACATACAAAATTAAGTAGTTCCATAAAGGAGTTAATCTCTACTCAAGTTCATCCCAAATGATAAAAAGTACAAGAGACAAACCTACTTCTATCCATTTAAACTAGGAAATACTAGTCAACAACAATTGAATCCATAAGTATAGATTAACTTGTTAGCAAAACCCTTTTGGCTAGCAACTTTCTACATTATTGCAACAATAATTTGAACAAGGTAGACCAATAGGTCACAAGAAATCACCATCTCAAAATGGAATCGAGTACAGAGAAGTTCAAATAATGAGCTTATCCAAAGACAAAGAAAAGGTAACTCTAATAAGGAAAGGACCAATAATAAATCGTTTCATTCCACTGAACAAAAGAAGTTCTAGTTTCAAATCAAATCAGGATGAAAGCATATTACAGACCCAAAATAACATATTGATCCCAAGAGAATACTTGAATAATTTCTTTCTCAAAAATAAGCCTAAGGACTCATTCATCGAATCGAGACAACCATAAAATATCAAAACAACAAAATATCAAGTTAAGAATTATCCACAAACCAAATATTGAAGACTCACAATGCTTCACCACCTAATATAAAAGGTATGTAGTTCATGATTCAAAAGAATTAAACACAAAACAACTGAACAAAGAAGGTATCCTTCCTGATTATTTCAGTGTCCAAGGGTAGTAACCCAAATCTTCCACTAAGACCTAGATTTACTTAAAGAGACAGAAGAGAGGGAGAAAGAACCCAAAACATCTAATATAGAATATGTCTCAGTCTTAACTCCAAAGCAATAGGAATGAAATATCAAAACAAAACTTCACAACCACAAAATTGCAACAGAGGTGACTTGGTACAAAACAATACAGTCAACCTAGAACGCGGGTTCCCTCAAAACAGAGGGGAAAGAACACTTCCTTCTATTCCCACGCCAATACCATCTCGATATAGTCATAGAACTGAAGTTCTATGTTCCTTAAGCAAGACGTTTCTAGTTCCAATTCTCAAAGAGATTTTTAAATGACTCAAGAAATTTTTCACCCAATTCCTTGGGGATTAAGTTGCTCAAATAAAGAGTTATAAGCTTAATCATCTAATAAAGAATTACCCAATAAAAAAATACCAGAAAAAAATCAAATGCTTCGACCCAAATAGAAGCTCCTAACACTCAAGTGTTAAATAATAGTACAGTGTTGAACCTGAGCTTCACACAAACATTCAAAACTTCACAAGAAAAATAATGCAAATACAGTGCCAAATATGAACTCCAAGCAACTGTTCAGCAATGCATAAGTTTTCCAAACACTAGTTCTGATCAACACGAAGCTCCAACACAAGTTTAATCAAAACACAAAGTTCCAACACAAGTCTACATCCAAAATGCAACCCAAAAGTAACATCAAACAGAACTCAAGTTTCCCCTAAGATCGATTCCTATTCTACCATGAATATCAGTTCAAAGCACAACAACTTTGATAACAAGATCTAGAGTGTAAAAATAGAGATACATAACAAGTTTCGCATACCATTTTCACTTGCATGCTGGTCATAAAACTTGCACAGAAAGACAGTTTCCAAAACAACACTATTTTAGCCATGGTTTCATATCAAACACCACAAGGATTCGTAAAACCCATCAAGAAAAATAACTAGACATACATGAAAACATGAATCTCATGAGAGTAGAGTTGTTCTAATGAATCATTTAGAAGAAAGCAAAAAGTCTTAATAGTTAGAGCCTATCACATCGATAGTGCTTACGCAAATCGAAGGAGACTTCAAATTTGAGCTTCCAACTCTTTTTCTCCTCCATGAAAGATCAAAAATCAAACATCTCTTCCTCCTATGCCTCATATACTTTCCTTCGATCAAAAATAGGCCGAAGAAACCAAAAATAGCTTTGAAGTGAAGGTTGAACTACTAGTTCGAAGAACCAGATTAGCTCTATTCGAGTAAAATCCACCATGCATGCAAAACTAAATAACCTCTTATAAACCCACCTTCTAAGTTTCCAAGATAGTTTACACATAAAGACCGAGGCTCATTAATGCCATAAATTCCATTCAATCCAAAATTATCGCTTATCTTTCCTTGTCACCGCCTTCTAAATCTGGAAAATTCCAATTCCACACAAAAATACAATTCCATCTTTTAGTGGGGCTTCCATGTATGCCTCCACCAAGTCTACTATCCCCTACCAAATCTAGTAGTACTTCCATCATTTAAACCCTTTCAACTCATTTAAATTCCATTGGAACCATCGCCCTTGTGACATGTGACCCCTCGTTTCCCTTTAATAGTTTAGGATGGATCCCAAATAGAACTTAGGTTAGTCTAGAAATAACCAACTTAGGTATTAAAAACATTTTCCAATAGAATTCCCACCTTAGGTTAGGTTCAATTCATAACCCTTTAGTATTAGGTATTAGTTAAAATATCCTAGTATTACTTTAGTAACCCCTTCCCTTATTCATTTAGCACAATGCTTAGGTTAGGACGCCAACCCAACAAATAGAATAAGAGGCTTAGGTTAGAATAGAATTCAAATAAGTAAACGTAGCTAGAACATAGGTGTTCTTACCTAGCTTAGGATACCATTAGGATAATCCTTAGGTTTTAGGACTCGAACTCCTCCTCAGAGAATTTAATTTTTTCTTACGTCCTTTATGTCCTGCCAAGATCAATCACCAAAGACCGAGCACAACATACAACTGAACGAAAACATATTCACATAAGACCACAAAATTTGTATCATACAAAGTTCAGTCTTCAATGTCCCTTAAACTACTGAATGTCAATTTATCATTCAGTCTATGAAGAGGATTTGAAACATTCCTTAGATCACTGAAATTGATCCAAGGATGAGTCAGAAGAAGAAATAAGTCTGCAACTCCTAAAGCCAGATTGCAGCTCATCTTTCCAAAGTGAAAATGAATTCTTGATAACCATACAATTTTAGTTTAATGATTTTTAAGAACAGAAAAGATTTATCCTTATCAAGCATGATCTTCAACAGTCAAAAGAACACATCTTTATCCAGAAAATCACATGTCAACACTTGACTGTAAAAGAGGAATATATCAGTTTTCAAGGTTGTTACATGCTTCCCTCCTAAAAAGAATCATTTTCCCAATGATTATCTCATTTTTAACAGATTACATCAAGGAAAAATCATCTTATTCACTTTTCTTACCATATGTCAAAAACATATCAACATTATTAAGTTCTAGAAATCAGCATTACATAGTTGTTTATTCAAAATAAATAAATATTTTTCCCAAACTGGCATACTTATTGTATTATAATGATAAAATCACACGTTTTTATTAATCAACAGAATAAATTTTGTTTAAATAAATAAGGAAAGGTAGTTTTCATATCGTCTAGGTTTTCCCATGTTACACTTTCTTCATTAAACTGGTCCCATTGGACCTTGCATTGACTTATCTCATGATTTCTCAAATGCAACTGGTGAGTTTCAAGCACTCATATGGGTTTAACCACGATTATTCTTGGGTCCTAGACCTACAAGAAATTCTAATTTAACACATGATAAATCTAAAATGTATTTCTTAAGCAAAGAAATATGGAAAACATCATGCATTCGTGACAAAGCAGGAGGTAATGCTAAACGATAAGCTACAGGGTTGATTACTTCAACTATCTCAAAAGGTCCCACATAATGAGGTGATAACTTGGCAGCCTTGCCAAAAGTTATAGAACTCTTTTTCAGTTTAACCCAAAGAAAGACCTTCTCACTAAGTTCAAATTTCCTATCAACCCTCTTTAAGTCAGCATAACTCTTTTTCCTATCTGCTGCTTCTTTCAAGCGTTCACGAATCAATTTAACTTGTTGTTCCATTTTAGTAAGAATTTCAGGTCCAATTACCTCTCTATCCTCCATGTTATCCTAACTAATAGGGGTTCTGCATTTTCTTCCGTATAACACTTCAAAAGGTGTCATCTTAAGAGAAGCATGATATGTATTATTTTATGTAAATTCAACTAATGGAATATACTCTTCCCACTTATATTGTTGATCCATGCAATACATCTATAACATATCTTCTAAAACTTGATTTACTCTTTCAGTCTGTCCATCCGTTTCTGGATGATACACAGAACTGAAATTCAGCTTAGTTCCTAAAGCTACATTAAGTGTTTGCCAAAATCTTGATGTCATTCTAGGATCTCTATCTGAACTGATTAATTCAAGTACTCAATGTAATCTAAAAAATTCATGTACAAATCTTTTAGCCAAAATAGGAGAATCAACATTCAGATTCCCAGTAATAAAATGTGCTACCTTTGTTAGTTTATCCACAACTACAAAAATAGCATCATGTTTATTTCTTAACATAGGTAACCCTTGTATAAAATCCATGCTTATTACTTGCCACTTGTACTACAATATGCTATGAGGATACAACAAAATGTGTGGGTGCATATGTTCCGCTTTAACATGTTGACATTCAAGGCAATGTGTCACAAAGTCTATAACATCCTTTTTCATTCCTTTCTAGAAATATTGTTGTTTTATAACAGTAAGCATTTTTGTAATGCCAGGTGTCCAGAAGAGGTGAATTGTGAAATTCTGCTAACAATTTCTTTCTCAAATCATTTAGAAGAAAGGTATATAGACTCTATTTTCAAATCGTAAGATTCTTTCGTTATCAAATTGAAAACCTTTATACCTCAAATCATTTGAATGTGCAAAAAGTGCTACTTTTACTTGCTGAAAGTAAGAGTCAGATTCCATAACACTTTTTACTTCATCCTTAAACTGAGTTCTTAACATCATAAGAGGATAAAAGTGCTTCCTACAACTTAGAGCATTAGCCACTCTATTTTCTTTACCCTTTATATAACTGATGTCAAAATCATATTGAGACAAAAACTCTAACCACCTTCGTTGTCTTGCATTAAGATTTAGCTGAGTGAAGATATACTTCAATCCAAGGTGATCGGTTTTAATTCAAAATGTTTACCAAGTAGGTAATGTCTCCAAACTTGTAGTGCATGAACAATGGCAGTAAGCTCTAAATCATGTGGAACATAATTCAACTCATGTAACTTTAGTTTTCTACTTTTGTAAGCTATGACATGTCCATTTTGTAACAAAATACCTCCTAGACCTTCACATGATGCATCAGTTACCACCATAAAATCTCCATTAGGATCTGGTACTGCAAGAATAGGTGTTGAAGTTAACTGTTCCTTCAAGTTTTTGAATGCAATTTCACATTTCTCACTCCAAACAAACTTTTTATCTTTCTTCTGTAAGGAAGTTATTGGGGCAGCTATCTTAGAAAAATCTTTTACAAATTTCCTATAATAGCCAGCAAGTCCCATGAAGCTTCTAACTTCATGTACATTCTTAGGTGCAGGCCACTCTGTTATAGCTACAATTTTTGAAGGATCTATAGAAATTCCATTCTTACTTATTACATGTCCCAAATAGTGTACTTTTGTGTCATAGAAAGAACATTTAGACAGCTTACCAAATAACCGTCTCTTTCTTAATATTCCCAAAACTATCTTCAAATTCTCATGGTGTTCCTCAATACTTTTTGAATATATGAGAATGTCGTCCAAGAATATGAGCACAAATTTTTCCAAGTATTCTTGAAATATATTGTTCATTAAATTCATAAATGTTACAGGTGCATTAGTTAATCCAAAAGGTAAAACCGTGAACTTGTAATGTCCATACCTTGTTCTGAAAGTTGTTTTATGAATATCCTCATCCTTAATTCTCAATTGATGATATCCAGATCAAAGATCTAGCTTAGAATATACCGATGCTCCATGCATCTGATCAAATAAATCATCAATCCTAGGGAGTGGAAATCTATTCTTAATTGTTGCTTTATTTAACATTATGTAATCAATGCACAATCTAAGGGTTCCATCCTTATTTTTCACAAAAATTACAGAGTGCTATCCAAGGTGAAACACTTGGTCTAATCAAACATTTAGAAAAAATTCATACAACCGAGCCTTAAGCTCTACTAATTCTGTAGTAGTCATTTGATATGGTGCTTTAGAAATGGGTTCAGTTCCAGGCTTGATCTCAATCATGAAATCAAAATCCCTTTTGGGTGGAAGACCTAACAATTCTTCTAGGAATACATCATGAAGTATTTTAACAGCAAATATTGTTCCATAACATCGCTGCTCTGTTTTATTGATTTAGTAATTTTTACTGCATATAAGGTACAACCTTTATTTTTGGCCTTTTAAAGTTGTATAGCTGATAGTTTTCTAACAGAAATCTCACGTTTCACACCCTAAATCTCTATTGTTTTTTATAGGTCATCTAAATAATTAATGTGTTTTTCAAAACATTCCACTTTAGCCTTATGTTCTACTAACCAATTAAAACCTATGATTACATCATAAGACCCAAAAGGTGTAACATAAAGATCAACCTCAAGTGGAAAATTTAGGTAAATCAAGGACTGCTCCAAAAAGACACATGCTAACAATATGAATAACATTTTTCCCATACTGTATAGTCCATTTTTTATCCATGTTTCTAGCTTTTCTTTTTAGTTTTGATGTTAATTTACTAGAAATAAAACATTCAGTAGCTCCAGTATCAAAAATAATGGTTATAGGTAAGCCAAATAACTTACCGGAACTTCTATGGGCATGGTGTGTATCTTGTGCTATTAATTATGATCATCCTTCTTCAAAGGACATTGATTCACATAATGATCTTTGCCATAGTTATAACAGCCTCCTACAGGTCCCTTCCTAGGCTCAAGTTTATTTCCATCCTTAGAGTTATCATTCTGACCCCCATAGGACTTTTGTCCATTATTATTGTTCTTAGCAAAGTTGTTCCATGCATTACTAGCAAACTTGTTTGTTACTTCTTTCTTATTAGTATCAGATGAAAACTTACTTTTCATTCCAAATTTCTTCCATGGTCCTTTCTTAGGTGCAAGAGATGATGAAGAGGAGTTGGGATTTTTCTTCCTTACTTCCTCCTTGTGAGTAAAAATTGCCTTTAATTTATGTTCCTACCTTATGGATTTTTCAACAACCCCTTCCATCATGGTTGGGATGTGAACATCCACCTCTCCCCTATAATAGGATTCAATCCCATGATTAATTTTTGTATCCTAAACTTCTCATCAGTTTGGTATTGAGGTACATACTTAAGGAGTTTCTTAAATCACTCCCAAGTGCTTGGTTACAATTAGCTTACCTTGAGCTAGGTTTTGGAATTCAGTCATTTTCGATCATAGTAAAATTATGGCGAGACATCATTGCCTAAAGTAACCTTTAAATTGATCCCATGTGATATTAGCTTCATCAATATTCAACTCAACCTTACGGTTGTCCCACCATGAAGATGCTTCGTGAGAAATCTAATATGCTCCCCATATCGCCTTTGTTTCTTATGAGAAATTCCTTATTGCAAATTATTTCTCTATTTTGTTGTGCCAATTCTTATCCCCATCTCCTAATGCGGTGCCATCAAACTTGGGTGGACTTATCCTTTTTATGTCATTAGTGAGTTCAGCTACCAGCCTAGCCTTTTTTTTCTCAGGCTAAATAGGTATGTTCACATTGTTATTATCAACACCCACATTGGCATTGTCCCCGAAGGTGGCTGATTATTGTTATCAGCTTCTTATTCCTCCTCATTACCCATTACTTGTTGTTCAAGTACAACCAAATGATCTCTTGTGTCTAACAGGGTAGCAAGGATCTCATCAAGTTTCTGGGCAGTTGCTACTCCTTCCTCAGGCGGAGGGTTATTTGCAACATTTCCTCTTGTTCTAACCATTTTCTGTTACAAGAAAATTTAATTTTCATCATATTATGGACACAATAGGTCCAAGAGATGTAGCCTTCATCTTTGATACTAAGATGTAACATTCCCATTTTAGGACTTTCAGAAACAAGGGAAAAAAATTTATATATATAATGTTCTATGTTCTAAATAAAGCATTATTTAGAAAAACATTCAATTCCAATCAAATTCAAATAGATAACCATATGTAGCTGTAAATGACTCGGTGATCCACCGATCTATTCATTTCATAACTCGGTAATCTACTAATCTATTTATGTTATCTTAAGTATTGAATACATATTGTATACTTTGTATACTTGGTTTTCCTACCCTACATCAGTATTGAGTGATCTGTTTAAAGAACATATCTAAATATTTGTTACCAATATTCATCTGATATCACGTTGTTTTAAACTTGGTGACATAGGACAACGCAACCAGCAGCTTCCGATACTTTGGCCAAAGTTTTACAACATATTGTGTATGTCTCTACTCCTAGACAACATACTCATCATTTTGGAATACGTCCTTCACCTCACTCCTCTATTATCATGATTGGTCTTTACTGACTACCGTCAGTCCACTTGTCCTAGGTTTAACCCTAGCCCTAGTTAGAAACATAAATTATTATAGGAAGATGCTCACAATTACTTAGGGTAAATGAGCATACTCAGTTGACCTCAAGTCAACTAGGTGTGCCAAGGTACCCTGAGCCATTAGAAGCTACTTCCTATCCTAAATATGCCACTAACCGACCTAGAGAGAAACTAATTTCAAGTTCTTATTGTGTGTAGATCTAGATGATCAATGTGGAAGGGCGATGCCACATGTCAACTATAACACTATATTCTCAAGAAGACCCAAGTCTTCTCAAAAGTATAGCCCTGCAGTTGGCATGTGCCAACATCCTACAGAAACTACCTCATCGAGATGTACATACCCCAAGGAGATTGTTAATACATTGTTAATTTGGATTAATACATTGGTTTTAGTAACCCTGCTAAACCCTAATCCAACTCTCCTTAAGTTCTTATTGTATACTTGTATCAATCGAGTATTAAAGAACTTCATTAAACTCATGGTTTTTTTAATGTTCATTTTCATGGTGTAACTAGCAGTTAACCAAAACAGGATAGTGATATCATAAGTTTCATTAAAATGTACTTTAACTTTTAGGAGAGTTTAACAACATCATATCCAACTAAAGTAGACTTCATACAAAATGAAGTCTAATGATTATTAATCATATCTCCAATCCCTTTTGGATTAAATTCATTTGAGAGAGAACGAATCTTCCTCTACATGATTAAGTGTTAGGGTTTATCATTCACAATATCCATTTTTCTTATTTCATGTTCATTATGTGACACATTACTATGTTAAATTCTTTAGATAAAACACATCATTTTATGGAACTTAACAAGTAGCATCATTATAAGGGAAATTGAACTAATTCCCTTTATCCATCTTATCAAAGATAACAAGATACAAATAATATAATATAAATACTATCAACAAGATAGAACTTTCATCTTCTTTATAAAAGTATGAGATAAATTACACAACCAATGCAAATAAATCACAACTCGCAATTCATCATTAAAATTTATAAATTTACAAGACTATGCACTTTAGGCATACTACCTAACATGAGGCCTCATTCTATAAAGTATACAACTTTTCTTTTACAATACAACAAAAGAATGAATCAATTCTTTACTAAGAATTAGACATATATCAGCCAATGCATCATATAAGTTTTTGCCTTCTTTTACCACTTACGTTGTCCATCCGAAACAAATTTATAGCATAGATTAGTTCAATTAATCGAGCATGATAAGCACTAAACATTAAAACAAATTGCATTCCACTAATTATTTCATTAAAGCAACACTTCTTTAATGAGATAATTAATACATCATACTATAAGCATAAGTAATACCAAACAGAAAGAAGTACATTAATAAATCTAGATCAAATTTTAAGAGAAGAGCATAAGATAATAAACAATATATGCCTAAGAACTTAAAGTTCTATTGATCCTATCAATGGCTTGTAAACAAACAATAGATCTTGCCATCCCATTATCTCATAATTCTATCCTAATAGAATACCACATTTATCTTCTCTATGAGACAAAAGAAGTGTAAACAGCATGGTTCATTCTAGGATTATTCATCTATATCCTAAGAAAGAATAAGAAGAACCATTACATACCATGCCCAACCTATAACATCTAAAAAATAGACCGATTCATAACATGAATTACCTATTCCTTTCGGGATAACAATCTTGTAAATTCAACATTAAGATATACATCCAAATAGAATTTCATAACCATACAAGAAGGTATAGAAAACCATAACAGTCTAACTGTAATTCTAAATCCAATTCTGCATGTTAGAAATTATCAATCAAAGATCTAAAAACAACATACACACAATCAGGTAGTTCCATAAAGGAGTTAATCTCTACTCAAGTTCATCCCCAAATGATAAAGAGTACAAGACAAAAACCTACTTCTATCCATTTAAACTAGGCAAGACTAGTCAACATTGTCAAATCCATAAGTATGCATTCACTTGTCAGTAGAACCCTCTTGGCTACTAACTTTCTACATTATTGCAACAATAGTTTGAACAAGGAAGACCAACCTTGAAATGGAATCGAGTACGAGAGAAGTTCAAAAAATGAGCTTATCCAAAGACGGATAAAAGATAACTCTAATAAGGAAGGGACCAATAATAAATTTTTTCATTCCACTAAACAAAAGAAGTTCCAATTTCAAATAAAATTAGGATGAAAGCATATTGCAGTCCCAAAACAACATATTGATCCCAATAGAATACTTATATAATTTCTTTCTCAAAAAGAAGCGCAAGGACTCATTCAACTTGAATTAGACAAGCATAAAATCTTGAAACTGCAAACTATCAAGTTCAGAATTATCCACGAACCCAATATTGAAGACTCAAAATGCTTCACCACCTAATATAAAAGGTATGTAGTTCGTGATTTAAAAGAATTAAACACAAAACAATATGAATGGAGAAGGTATCCTTCCTGATTATTTTAGTGTCTAAGGGTAATAACCCAAATCTTCCACTAAGACCGAGATTTATTTAAAGAGACAGAAGAGAGGAGCAAGAACCCAAAACATCTAATACAGAAGATGTCTCAGTCTTAACTCCAAAGCAACAGGTATGGAATATCAAAACAAAACTTCACAAGCACAATATTACGGTGAGTTGATTTGTTACAAAACAATCTGATCAACCCACAATGTGGGTTCCCTCAAAACAGAGGGGAAATAACACTTCCTTCTATTCCCATGCCAATACCATCTCGATACAGTCATAGAACTGAAGTTCTATGTTCCTTAAGCAAGACGTTTCAGTTCCAAATCTTGAAGAGATTTTTAAATGACTCAAACAAGCTTTCACCTAGTTCCCTGGTGAGTAAGTTGCTCAAATAAAGAGTTATAAGCTTAATCATTTAATAAAAGAATAACCCAATACAAAAATACCAAAACATAATTGAATGCATCGACCCAAATAAAATCTCCTAACACTCAAGTGTTAAATAAGAGTACTGATGTCAAACCCAAGCTTCACACACAAATGTTCAAAACTTCACAAGAAAAATAATGCGAATACAGTGCCAAATACGAACTCCAAGCAATAGTTCAGCAATGCATAAGTTTTCCAAACACTGGTTCCAATCAAAACAAAGCTCCAACACAAGTTTAATCAAAACACAAAGCTCCAACACAAGTCTACATCCAAAAATGCAACCCATAAGAAACATCAAATGAAACTCAAGTTTCCCCTAAGCTCAGATTCCTATACTGCCACAAAGATCAGTTCAAAGCACAAAAACTTTGATAACAAGATCTAGAGTGCAAAAATAGAGATACAGAACAAGTTTCACATACCATTTTCACTTGCATGTTGGTCATAAAACTTGCACAGAAAGACAGTTTCCAAAACAACACTATTTTAGCCATGGTTTCATATCAAACACCACAAGGATTCATAAAACCTAGCAAGAAAAATAACCAGACAGACATGAAAACATGAATCTCATGAGAGCAGAGTTGTTCTAATGAATCATTTAGAAGAAAGCAAAGAGTCTTAATATATAGAGCCTATCATGCCTCATAGTGCTTCTACCAAATCGAAGGAGACTCCTAGTGAAGCTTCCAACTCTTTTTCTCCTCCATGAAAGATCAAAAATCAAACATCTCTTCTTCCTATGCCTCATATACTTTCCTTCAATCAAAAATAGATAGAAGAAACCAAAAATAGCTTTGAAGTGAAGGTCGAACTGCTGGTTCGAAGAACCAGTTAGCTCCATGCAGAGCAAAATCTGCCATGCATGCAAAACCAAATAACCTCCTACAAACCTGCCTTCTAAGTTTCCAAGACGGTTTGCACACAAAGACCGAGGCTCATTAATGCCATAAATTCCATTCAATCTAAAATTCCCACTTATCTTTCCTTGCCACCGCCTCCTAAATCTAGTGAATGCCAATTCCACACAAAAATACAATTCCATCTTTTAGTGGGGCTTCCACATATGACTCCACCATTCTCATGAGCCCCTGAAAAATATGGCAATACTTCCATCATTTAACCCTTCCAACTCATTTAAATGCCATTAGAACCATCACCTTTGTGACATGCGACACCTTAGTTTCCCTTTAATAGTTTATGTTGGATCCCAATAGAACTTAGGTTAGTCTAGAAATAACCAACTTAGGTATTAAAAACCTTTACCAATAGAATTCCCACCTTAGGTTAGGTTCAATTCATAACCCTTTAGTATTAGGTATTAGTTAAAATAGCTTGGTATTACTTTAGTAACCCAACAAATAGAATAAGAGGCTTGGGTTAGAACAGAATTCAAATAAGTAAACGTAGCTAGAACATAGGTGTTATTACCTAGCTTAGGCTCTTTGTTAGGATAATCCTTAGGTTCTTCGGACTCGAACTCCTCCTCAAAGAATTGAATTTTTTTCTTACATACTTTATGTCCTGCTAAGATCAATCACCAAAGACCTAAGCACAACATACAACTAAACAAAAACATATTCACATAAGACCACATAATTTGTATCATACAAAGTTTAGTCTTCAATGTCCCTTAAATTATTGAATGTCAATTTTTCATTCAGCCTAGAAGAGGATTTGAAACATTCCTTGGATCAGTGAAATTGATCCAAGGATGAGTCAAAAGAAGAAATAAGTTTCGCAACTCCTAAATCTAGATTACTGACTCATCTTTCCAAAGTGAAAATGAATTCTTGATAACCATACAACTTTAGTTTAATGATTTTTAAGAATAGAAAAAATTTATCCTTATCTAGCATGATCTTCAATAGTCAAAGAACACATCTTTATCCAGAAAATCACATGTTAACACTTGAATGCAAAAGAGGAATATATCGGTTGTCGAGGGTGTTACAATTTATCTTATTTACAAATCATATGGTGCTTAATTATTTGGTCAACAAGCCTATTTTGCAAGGGTGCATTTGTAGATGGATACTACTATTTTAGGAGTTTGAATTCATAGTTGTTGTAAAACTAGGAAAGAGCAATTCAGGTCCTTACCATTTTCAAGGATTAATTATGGAGAGGATGCATACAAAATTGAGGACGGGATGCCGAGATGCACATATTTTTAGGTTTAACCATGCACCCATAGATTTAGAGGATATTGTAATATTCTTGCGCACTAGACAAGTGCCTGAAGGAATGAAGACATTAGAGAAGAATAAGCTCGCAATACACATGGCACCTTACCAATTGATAGGTGGATATTTGTATAAACTAGGTCATGATGAAGTTTTGTGTCATTGTGTACTAGAGCATGAGTGTGAAGCTATTAAGGAAGAAGGGCGTGGTGGAATAGTAGGAGGTCATTACGTTGGGGATGATACCATGCACAATATTCGATTATTAGAATTTGGTGATAAACTTTGTACAAGGATATTAAAGAATGTTTCAATGTATGTGATCATTGTCAGCACCTTGAGAAACCGAAAACAGGAGATGAGATGCTTTTGAGGCATACTTTGCAAATGTTTAACCTTTTGAGAAGTGGGATATTGAATTTGTAGGAACTATTTCACCACCCACGCGTAGGATTGATGTGTGTTATATTATTACTTATACATATTATTTGTTAAGGTGGGTAGAATAAGAACCTAAAAACTATTTCACAATAGCTATAGCAATAAGATTTTTATGAGAAAACATTATCAGTAAGTATGGATGTCCACTAAGTTTAACTACGATAGAGGCACTCATTTCTTAAATGAGACAATCAAAATCATTTTGGCAATGTTTATGGTGGCACATCATAAAACTACACCCTATCAACACAAGTTAGTGGTACTATTGAATCTTTCAACAAGGTTCTAGGTCACACATTAACAAAAAAATATGATGTTGTAAGGAAATATTGGGATGCTAAAGTCTATGTTGTACTTTGGGCATATATGACCACCTATAAGAGGTTGAATAAGGCCACACCCTTTCATTTGGTGTTTGGCGTAGAGGCTATATTTCCTATTGAATTTATGTTACCATCCCTACATATTACACATGTAGTAGGACTAACTGCATTGAACAAACTATTGAGGAGTGGATTTCTAAATTAATGTAGTTAAATGAGTGGTGTGTCATTACTAAATGGAGAGAAAAGACTTAAAAGGCTAGATAGAAGGCCTAGTATTATAGACATATAAGGAATAAAAAATTTGAGGTGGGAAAGGATGTCCTTCTATATGATTCCAAGTTTTTGTGCCACCCAAGGAAATTGAAAGTGCATTGGTTGGGACCTTTTGTGGTAACAAATATACTTGAATCAAGTGCTTTTCATTTGCAGGTGTTGGATTATTGCTCAATTACTTTAATGGGAGTAGGTTGAAGCCCTACTATAAATAATATTTCTTTATGTTTGTAATAAGGAAGTATTTCCACTTAGATTAGATTTCCCTTTTATGTGTTTCATTTCATCATTTCTATGATTTGTCAATTTAGTTCAGTGTTTTGTTGTAATAAGTATGCTTTGCGTGTAGGAAATTGATTACTATCTTTTGAGTTCACGCGTGAAGGACTACACATACTTTTAGTGTGGGGTGGAACAGAGACATGAAAGGTGTTATAGGTTCTCAAGTTGAAGGTGTTTTTATAGAAATTTTCCCATATTAAATACCACAAGTAGAAGGATGATTGCGCAGTGTAACACGAGGTAAGAAACATCATGGGAAACTAATTAGTATGAGGCACAGAGGGTTATATACTTTTCCACATGGAGGAACATCTAAGGAGGTATATTCTTTGAGAAGTAGTAGGCGTGCCGAAAGTTTATGACTAGGGCACATAAGAAAGCATTGAAAAGTGTAGAAAAGTAGAAAAATGTAATTAAAGATGAGTATGGTGGTAGGTGAAGAGAAATTAATGCGGGAAAATTGGAAAAATCTATAAAAGGGGTGTATGCGACTTCATTCTTACCTTGCATAATTGAGTTTTTGATCCTTGGAAGAGTGAATTGGAGTGCGAATGAGTGTGAAGTGTGATTTCAATCGATAAGATCATCGAACTAGCTGAATTTTTTCATGGTCATAGTGAACATTCTGCATAGTTAGTTTGAGAACGAGGAAAGAAGCTAGGGTTTGAATTACAACTAGGGAACACAAATTCGTGGTTTTATAATCAAAAGAATGCAAGAAAAAACATTTAAGGTTAGAACGGAACCCAAAGAGAGCACCTAGATAAACCACGGGGGTAAAAAAGAAGAATGAACTATAAGTAGAGGTCAAAGACACACCAAAGGAACAATTCTCTAAGATGCAGTACCAGAGGGAGTCATTATGGGGCATGTATGGGAGTCTCACATTCATAAGAGCAAGGTGAGTGACTACAATCACCACACCCAAGAAAATAAAGACTAGATTGATAAAGATCTGGTGAAGAAGATAGATTTGAGAACTGAAGACAATAAACCAATTTATGATGACATTTGAAAAAGACTTTGGAGAAAGTTGGAGTCTTGCAGATATACGAGTTTACATACTTTAGCAAACCAGAGAGACTTTACAAGTGGTTTGTGTCTAGATTCCATGAGGATTTCTTTTATTTTGCAGGAAGGTGGGTATGCATCACCATGCCCTTAATTGGGAGAATCGTAGGATTGCGCAGAGCTTAGTAGCAAAAATTACTACGACCTTGATGATGAAGTGGGTGTATAAGTGACTTTTGTTAAGTTTTCATTCCAGAAAGGAGGGTGTGTAATGGACATAGAAAATATAGATGACCCTATAGTCAAAATTTCCATGCACCTTCTAACAAAATTTAATAACTAGGAGTGATGGGGCCAAGTGAACAATAAATGGCTCCACCTTGCAAATAAAATGGTGGAGGGGGTAGATAAACCACAGGGGCCTCCTTAATATAACTTATATGAATTCATAGCATAAAGTATTATTGAAGAGGAACACAAGGGAGATAAGATAATTTGGATCACTATTCTTCCGTCTCATTGTCTTTACAAATATTGGGGTTCCATAAGGTCCTAAGGATAAAATATGGTAGTTCCCAGAAGAAAAGAATTCTTTGGCTGAGAGGTTTGAAAAATACACTTGTGAAGGAACTGTGAGTAGCCCATAAAATTAAATTCTAGAGATTTGGTACAAGAATATACACAAGGCCTTTGAACATGAATGGCAAATACATAAGGACTTTCTGCCATGGTGGATGGGAATACGAGTTTACGGCATTCCAACACTACTACATTGGTAGGTTCATAATGAAGGATGATAAATGGATCCATTGCTGCAAGCTCCCTTATATATTCACTGTGCGTTATTTCCAAGCCTTTATCAACAAATTTTTAGACATGTGAAAGCTTAGATTGATGCGAGACAAATTTTATTATGAGTATTATACTCTCCAAAAGACCTATTCTTATATAGTAAGTCTGCATACATCGAGACAAAGATATATGATGACATTGTTATCAATTATATGAATTAGGTAGTTGGAAAAGTTTATGCAGATAAGGTGTACCTCAACCTTAAGCCCAAATTCGTGAATGGGAAATATATTGAAAATAAGTTCAAACTCCCTAGAGCACCCAAGGGTAAACACATAGTTGGAACCATGCAAGAGAATGAGCCCACTCCTCCTAAAATAGGTGAAGAATAATATGTTGCATGATGAGGTGAGGAGGAGATGCAATATATTGGCATGTTAAATCATGGCACGAGGAGGAAACCAATTATGGGTAACAAGAGGCAACACAAGAGTACTCCTCCCAGGTAGGAAGAAGAAGAGGAAGTAAGAATGGAGACTAGTTCAAGGAGACAAAGAAAGAGGAAGGCGGCATGGTGGACCAAGGATTCTAGAGAGTGTTGAGAAGAAATAGGACACGGGGCACTATTATAGGTTCCTCTCAGCCATTAAGGAGGTCACCAAGGATATCTCCTATCAAACCAATCCCGAGGGAGAAAACTAAGAGAAAGAAAAAATATGTGCCTAGGAATGAAAGTGAGGAAGAAATTTAAGATGAGGATGCACACACCCTGGGTGATACACCAGTGATTGAGGTGGAAGGAGGAGAGTAAGTTTGAGAAGAAGAATCCTATATTGACACAAAGGCACATGTTGAGTGTGAGGAGGAAGGCCCCATGGGAGGAGTGAAAAGAAAGAAAATAGTGTTGGTGAGCTATTAGGTGAGCCTTCTGGAGTGCATGGGGGTGAAACAAGTGAAGGCCCAATCTTGGGTACAATGACACATATCCCTAAATGAAGGTAGTCTAGTAGGAGTAAGGGAGAAGAAATTTTAAAGACGTTGTACTATGGATATATCTATGATCCTTAAAATCTCATCTGCACAAGGTTCCAAATCACACTTGCACCTAAGAAATTATATGGATGGGAGTTGATAGATCCCAAGGGTATGAATATGTGCACTAGAAAGTAGATTTCCTAGAGCATGTAAATTCACATGGAAAAATGTGATTTCAACATTAAGAAGGAATCTTAGATTAAGCGCAAGATGAAGAAACCTCTGCAAACACCCCATATGACAATAAAGGTGATTGAGTTCATGGATGATAAGGATAGTAATTCCTTAAAGAAGATGGTGGTAGAGGTGGCACAAAGGAACTTGGATAAAGTGGTCATGCTCAAGATGTTTCTTGAGGATAATCGAAGAATAAGAAAAATTAAATTGATCAACAAACCGAGGTGTGCGAAGGCTAAGAAATGAAAGAATGAGATTCTAGACTTTTCTGTGGATATTAGAGGTGAAATTTTAGAGGCGTGTCAATAATTTTATGAACAGATATAGAAGACTTACCCTTCAACCTTTCATTTTCTCCAATATTACGTCCATCTTCTACTTAAGGAGAATTCAGTCATATGAGAGAAGAGTAAGGAATAAGTGAAGGAAAAGAAAGAAAGTACTAATAAGGCCATAGCATGTCGATTGTAGAGTATGGTGCCATGAATTTGAGATACATGGTACAGGTCAGGTAGGTGAAATGAATCTAGATCTTCTCGATATCAAATTTCACTCTAGTAGTGTATGAGTGCATATTGATAGGGGCTAGGGAATCTTCAACATTAGAGGCATCATGGGCACTCTTACATGTGAAAACCCCTAGTGATATAGGGAAAGAAACATGTTTCTTCTTCATGTTTTCAGCTTGTTGTTTACATGCACCAATTGTCTGCATAGTTCCATCAACAAGATCTTGTCACTTGCATAACAAGGCAACCTCCTTTGAGCAAGATCAAATTTAGGCACCCTTAGGTAAGATAACATTAGAAATTGAATGAAGCATGATCTATACCTCTTGACTAGGGTAGCGGCGAAGACATACTCAAATGCTAACTTCATCCAATTAACTTGACTACATACATTATTAATGTATCATTCACCCTAGAAAAATATTGATTACTTTATTTCAAGACCAATTTCGGGTACTTTTTGAATGCAGGACATTTTTGAGAGACATTTTGATTAGGTGTAACCCCTGAATGGTCTTTTGTTCTCCAAGGTGTATACAAGGTATGAGGTCATGAAGAATTTCTTTGAAGAAGGTAATTAGAGAAATTGGTAGTGAAAATTGTCTCTAATGATCTGCTCCCAATCAATCACCTTCTTTCCTTCGAGGATCATGAGAATGAAGAGTGTCATCCAGTCATGAAAATTATTTTTTCTCTTCTCCCATTACCTGTCTTAAGAGAATGATGGCATCAGAGAAAGCTTCATGGAACTCACTATGGGAAAGAGTTTTTGGTGTATGAGAGGGCTTTCTCTCATGCTTCAACAAGGATCTAAGAGTGAGGCCTTGAAGATAGGATTCATTCTTGGACCATTCTCTAGATGTGAACTCCTTAGTGATAATAATCATGTCTTCTGTAATGGGGATTTGCATTCCTTGAGATATGGATTTTGGAGTGAGCATAGCTAAGGCTAAATTATCATCATCCCTGATTTTCTTAGTGTCTAAATTTTAGTGTTGGGATCATGCCAAAACTAACTCATTGTTTTAAAAATACATGGGATGGCCACCTACTACATACAATCCACTAGTGAAGATCTTTTCCTCAATAGGTTCTCTTGGTCCACCCAACATTTTGTGTTTGAGATCCTCTAGGTCCATGTGAATAACATTGTTATCACGCACACTCATCAACTCTAATGTGAGATTCGAAATAGGATCCAAGCTAGTGAACTATAAATTCTCTATGAAAAAAGAAATGATATAAGTCACCATAGAGGTGATAGCAACTTCTTGCACTTGAAGCCAAAACTTTTTATTTTTAGACACTGGGCTTCAGAGGCTGCTATTTTAGGCGCGTTTTTCTTTATCATGTTATCAACGCATGAGGGGTTCTCACTATGTTCAAAGAATGTTAACTTATTTTTTATGGCCAGCTTTTAAGAACTTTATATTTTAAAAAAATTCTTTTTGCCTTTTTAATTTTTTTATTTTTTCACTTTTTTTTGCTGTGCACCCTAGTTTTCTATTTCAGTGATTTTTATTGTTTGTTTCTTTAGGGGTTTTTAGTGTTTTAGGGAAATTACTATGAATAGTAATTGAAAAATAATGACACTTACTATTTTTATAACTTGACCTTCCCCTTTTTGGTTTGATGTAAATTCAATGTCTTTGTTCTAGGTTTTTATTTTGGATGCTCTATGTAAAATTTCAGCTCTACACCGCTTCTGAGTCAACAAAAAATTATAGAAGAATGGTTTAGTGAAAAAAATTCAAATGGATGACATAAAAATTATTAGGCACATTTATAAATTTTGTTTTTACAGAATCAAGGCAAATGGGAGAGGAATATATGCTCTAAGTTTCATTGAAATTCACCTTGGGGTTTGCGAAGATACAAATGTTTCTTCATTTTTGCTCATGAGGGTTTCTCAAAAAACCTAGGCATGGTAAAAGCTAGAAAGAGATATTTTTAGGTGGTAATAGTGGTGGAGGATTACGAAAGGATTATAATTTGAATGTAAAAGTAATATAATTAGCATCAATGGAGGAAAATTCATGTTATCAGTAGCAAGGGTTTCTTGTATGCATGCGCGGAAGAAGCGGAATCAACAAGAAGCAGCACCAAAAACTTAAAACTTAAAAAATCTCAAAATTAAGCATGGGAACACTTTTTTGTCCCAACCATCCCAATTTTTGGGACAATTGGCCTAAAAAATTTCACACTCTTCCCATTGGTCCACATGTCAAATCATGATTTACCAAGGTGGAAGAGAGGGAGGCTAGAAAAAATTGGCTTAGAACTTCTCGGGGTCATGTAAGTGACCAAGAGAAAAAATGGGAGGGGGAATTTTTTTATCCCAACCTTCCCAAACATTTGGGATAGTAAGTGCACAAAATTTTTCCCTCGTATTGTTCCATGTGGCACTCTTTGATTAGATGAGGTTGGGGGCTAGAAATCGGTGCACATGGGATTAACTTGACAAGTTGGGCTCCAAGACGGTCGTATTAGGGTCCATGGGCCTATATGGGGGCTGGGAACACTTTTTTTTCCCAAACCTTCTTAAAATTTGGGATGGTTGGTGCACAAAATTCTATCACCTTCTAGTCTTGGCATGTGTCCACCTAAGAATTTGGCTAACTCCTACACCATACCTTGGGGAGTAACTTGGCGGAGGCGTAACTTGAGTTCCTAGATGATTTTTCTACACTTATTTTTATTAAATTGAATATAAAATACCTTTTTGAA
Source organism: Taxus wallichiana var. yunnanensis (assembly GCA_018340775.1). Taxonomy (NCBI): domain Eukaryota; kingdom Viridiplantae; phylum Streptophyta; class Pinopsida; order Cupressales; family Taxaceae; genus Taxus; species Taxus wallichiana. Next base: position 171,150,658 of record CM031244.1, read on the forward strand.
ATAATGGTAGGGAACTCATACCTTTATTCTACCTATAACCTCGAGAAAAAATAGGCTTTTCCATCGATCTCATAAGTTGTTCATGTTGAAATCGGGATGTGGGCATAATTTCTTAATTCTTGTAAAAATGTGAGACCAAATTCTTATAGATCTCTTAAATACCTTTTCGATGATTATTTTTTTTTGCTTTCAACTCTTTACGAGCTCGAGAATCACATCCTAAAACTCGGGGGTGTTTTTGAATTGTAATTTATTTCACCCTCCGGGATCCACTTTTGCTAAAATTGTGCCAAAACCTTCAAAACTTACGAGAATCTTCCAAAACTAGTTTTAAAACATTATTATCTCTATAATTCACCTCTTCTATGATTTTTATTCTTTCATTCGACTCGGGAGGTTTTTCATCCTTAGGAGGATCATAAAATAGCCTTTCAGTAGCTTCTCAAAGAGCATGCATTGAAGGTTCTTGTCTTAAAAGTGTTTAAATAGACTTGATGTCCCTAAATCACCTATAGACATGATGACACAACACATTGGACTGATTGAAAGGATGGGATAGGACTCATATGGGGGTTAGGATTACTTGGAGGATGACTCGGGATGACTTTCAAGTAAAACATTTCATAGTAGGGTATGGTTGTCATGCTTTCAAGTATGAATTTTTCCCCTGTAAAAACTCATGACAACAAACTCTAAATCAGATGCTACGGGAACATCAACCAATTTATTTCCCTACCAATCCCTAGTGAAGAATTTTGGAGACATATTAACAGTTTCCAAATTGATGGTTGGCACTGTAATGAAGCCAAAACCTCTTCAATTGATCGAGAGCTTAATGATATTCTGGTCGAAATAAGTGGGGAAACATAATCTAGAAAACTGAGAAGAAAAGGGTCATTTTGGTAATTTTCTCATAAAATTCACTTAAATTATATGAGAAGATAACGGTCCTCCAGGATCATGTTGATCTTCAATTGAGAATAACATCCGGATGAATGCCTCGTCTGGACCAGAAAGATTAAAAAGTGAATGTAGTGTTTGTGAAAATATATTCTTCAAATCTCCTTCTAGATCTATTTCTACCATTTCTCGAGTATAAGGATGTCACTACGTATTTCACAGATAATTTTACTTACAAGAGTATCACAAATAATTTGTAAATTTATATTTGGTAAGAAAGAATTTTTAGGAAAATAAGTCTTGGGGAATTATGTGCAAAGTATCATTATGGGATCAAATATGAGATCATCTTTGATGCTCAAAGCACGAGTTGAATAAAGAGAGAGATAAATAATATTTAACAAAAAGGAATTCCTTTGGTTTTATTTAAGATATTATATGAAGAAGAAATTAAATGCAAATAGTTACCCATAATTATTTCTTTCTCAAGGTATGTTTTCCAAAAAGGTAATATTAAAATTAATTGAGGGAATGGCATTAGGGGAAAAGCTGTTATGACTAAGAAAATGAGTGATTAACACAAGATGAAAGAGACGAGAAGATGTCGGGTGACATAAGATAACCAATTTTTGCATTTCCACATCTGCAACATAAAATTGAAGGCCAATTCTCAAGATTTGATGGCTGAAAAAGGGAATCTTTGTAGTTGGAAAAATGCCTTCATGCTCAGATGAAAGATCAAGATCCTTTAATACAAAGAGAATAATATTCTCTTGCTAATTTAAGGTGAAATTGAAATGTAAATCCATAAAAAAATTATAAATTTGGGGCTTGTCCTCATATCAAAGGGGGTTAGTTTTCTACTTTAAAATTTGAAAGAGAAGTATTGTAACTTTGTTATGTTTCTATTTTCTTCTTTATAACACATATGAACTTTGAGTTTTCAATCTTTTGCGTCAAATTGGTTGTAATGTACATCCATTGGAAAAATTTGAGGGCATTTAATTCATGTCCCCTTGTTAAAAATTTGAATGATTGAATGGCATATGCCTACTTATGATTCTAGCATTGTGTTCTGGATCTTGTATGTTAAAATTTGATTAATGAGTTATAATTTCTACTACAATTTTGTGTTCATTATTTCTGTATGTAACACAATAGATCATTCCTTGGTTTTTACATTTTGGTTACTAAATAAATATTGTTTTTTGAGAACTTACTATGTAATATTTGATATAATTATAAAATCTATATTATATCCATCTTGTTGAGTGATTTTTGTCATCCTCTAAGTTTATCTTTGGTATGTGAAAACAGGATCAATGAATACTTAACTAGAAATTTTGCATGAGATTTTGTATTAATTTTTTTAGAGATTGTGTTGAAAATATTTACAACTATTGAGTATCAATGAATGCAAATATTTTTGTGTAGGAATTTGTCACTACTTAATCATATGTTCTTTACTTTCTAGGATATCATGTTGGCATGGTAGTTGTTGTAGCTTTGTTACAGGAAATCAATCATCCTTCCCTCCCCTATTTTATAAAATATAAGCTAGTATAACTTTCCCTACACCACTAAACTTCTAATAAATCCATTCAATACCCCAGTTGTTTTATTTCCAATCCTCTTTGAATACACTTTTTCATACCCATATTCCCATAAAAATGATGCAAAAACAAACCAAATTTATTGTCTTTAGTAACTCTTGTCTGATGCACTAAATATATGTAATACCCTTGTGCTTAACTCTTACAAGTGTGTGTTACATTTGTGGCCATATTTAGTTCAGATTGACCCTCCCTTTTCCCAATTATAAGGAATTAAGTGTAAATTATCTTCCCTTCCTTAAATTTACCCCATGGGTTCTCTCACCACGGAGGCGGGACTAAAATCAACAGGATCATGCCATCTCCTTTGTATGTGCCTCTCAATCATCCCAAAGCTCGATTCTAAAAGAGGATGTTACATATCTCTCCAGATGGAAATGACATAAAATCACAATCTAACATCTTCTTAAGTTTTCCTACCCCCTACAAGTACTTTTAGGACCGAGGGGCTGTAAAATTGGGACCTAACATACCTTACTCATTCATGCTCCTTTCACACCCACCATTTCTTCTTATGCCCTTCCTCCAAAAAAATTCACCCCTAAGATTCCCACCTTCAATGGCCTTAGTTACCCTCAATAGAATCTTATATTATTCATGTGGCATGTCTAGATTATGTGGATGATCATACTTTACTAGTAAAGCTATTTGCTATAAGTCTCTAAGATTATACTATGCATTGGTTCTACGATCTACCCATTCATTTGGTAACATCATTTATAAATTTAACCAATTTTTTTCCTTGCACATTTATCAATCATTATCGGTTCTAAGATATCCTATGCTCAACTTATACAAATCAAACAAGGATCCAATGAGCATCTAGTAGACTATGTATTATGATATAAGAACAACTTAGCTAAGATGGCCAATATACTCGCTGATTCAGAATTGCAAGATCTTTTTGTCTAAAGTATTTTATCTCCATTGCAAGAGAGTGTTATCTTTGAAACCTCTCCATAATTTTATCAACTATTTCATACTCTTAAGTTACACAAAATAAAACTCCTATCTATGGGCAAACTCAAGTATCATGATCATGCTTCATCATCTTCTAATCAGTTTCAAAGAAAATCTACTTTCAATCCATCTCCTAAGCCCACTAAAGAAAAATTTATTGTTAACATTGTCTCTACTCTTAAAATCTTCAATGGAAACCTCCAAAGCATACATTCACAAAATTTCCTTATGCTTTGTGCCTTATATTGCCACAACTTATTGAAATAAATATTATTACACTTCCACCACCACTCAATCTTGATCCATCTCGCCCTAAAGGCCACAATTATGATGAAAATGATAGATGTGACTATCATCAATGTGTTGGGAATTCAACTGATCGATGTTTCAAAATTAAACATCTTATTCAAGATCTTATTGAAAACAATGCAATCAAGCTCCTGAAGCCTTTAGAATCTAAGTCAATCTTTGTTAATCAAAATCTCAAAATCTTTAAAGATCCATTACCTAAACATGATAAGAAAGTTGTGGATTCTTTTTCTAATCATACATACCATGTTGTGCCTCGTCCTTCATCGGGGCCTCTTGATTTTCTAGTTTCTAATGTTGATGCATATCCAACACTCATTACATTCTATGATCATGTTTATCATGCTACATTTTCTTTTATTACACTACACATTCATGCTCTTATCGGGAATCATACTATCAATAACATGATGATCGATCCATCGGTTCCTATGGGTGTGCACTCTATTTCACTCCTCATCACTATAAACTATCCACTATCTAATATTTCATATCACATTCCCAAATCTTATGGCTATGCCAAACTCCCAATTACTATTGGGCCTCTCACCATGTTTATTCCATTCGTTGTGACACCTGTAATAAAAGGTTGTGACATGATCTTAGGTCTTCCTTAGCTCCATGCCGCCAAAGATATCGTTTCCATGAACCACTTGTTTCTCAAATTCATTCACAATAAGAAAGTTTTCATTTTCAAAGGTGTTCCACCATCCATGACATTGCCTCAGCCTCCTCTTGAGTATGTCTTTGCACTAGCTAAAACATATAGACCCCATCAACCTCTCAAATCTAAGGCATACTTTACACCTAGTTCTCCTCTTCACACACAACCTACCCATTCTCATCGGTCCACTATTCCATCTCATCGGCCTAGGTCCCCTACTCAAGAAACCCCTTCACATATGTGTTCATCACCTCCTAGGTCTACTTCACATAGGTTCTCATCACCTCCATGGTCTCCTTCACACACACATTGTCATTCTCATATATCACCGATATTAGAGCATGATCACATAACTTTATCTCCTCAAACATTAGGTGGAGGACCATTTCCCTTCACTTTCATCAGAAATCTTACTTGTCGTCATACACTTGGGGGCATCATACTCATTCACCCCTAGCATCCTTCATACTTTCCATTTCTAAGTAATGTCACACAACTTTATACATGGTGTATCATCATTTCCCTATGACACACTCCATTTCCATGATTCATTCTCAATAGATGAGGGTATAAATCTAAACTGAATCTCTTTACATTCACTCTTCATGATCTATTCTTCATGATCTATCTTTCTAGCATCTCACTTTCAAACCATTTCCCGATGATGCACTCTTTTTATATGGTTCATTATTTATTATTGAGGGGAATTTTATAAATAAACCTCATCTCATACATACACATCTACTAGGGGAATATTGTACCTATCAAATAAACAAATTACATTCCATTCCATTCCACTCATACAATCATATTGCATATCTTGGTCGCACATAACATGCCTTATACTTACATGATGCACTTTGCTTACTATACTAGTAAGACATTTAGTATGTCATTATCTTTTCTATATACACTTACATGTTTAGTTGGTTTTTAGTTGTGAATGCAAATCTTGTACATCTCTCTAAACATAGAAATGATGTTTGGTAGAGTACCTTTTACCAGTCTTGTTAGGAAATAAGGGATAAAATATGCAGAATAATCCCACATAGAATCACAATAGTAGATACCAATATGCAAAGAATATAACAAATCTGAAATAAAAGTGTATAAAATTAAATAACACAATACAAAGATAATATTTAACGTGGTTCACCAAATTTTGACTAATTCTACCAAGAAAGACTTTCTCATATTTTATTACAAGCCACCTCTTTCTCTTAATACAATACCTAGCTCTATTTGAAGTTGTGCTCAACGAACTCTCTTGAATTCACCTTTGAACTCACACATCTACAATGTTATGTCTACCCTACCATATGCACAAAAGCACATCACTAGGCAAATTCTTAAGAATTTTTACAATATTGTGGGTACTAAAACCATGGGTCAAAACTATCCCATAAACCTATAGGTAGAAATAACACCAATATGAGAAGAGCATATTTCCAAGGTAGCAGGAACATGTTTTGAGGCTAAAACCATAGTAAGAAAACCATGGAGAGTGTACAATACTAAACAGACTCCACAACATAACAGTCTCTCCCACTTGGAGACCCGGTTTTCATGTTAGAAAGTTTCTAAACCCTTCACTTTCATCGTGAAGACCAACCAAAGCTTAACATAGCTTTAAGTTCTACCTTATGATGACCTTGGTCATCATGTCTATAGGATTCTACCTATTATGAATCTTCTCCAGCTTCAACTACTCCAAATTTTTCCTAATAAAATGTTACCTTAATTATATATGCTTTATCCTAGAGTTGAAAGCGAGTTTTTAGTTAGGTGTATAACACTTCAACTATCACTATGTAGCTTCCTTCCTCTTACTTATTCCCCAACTCTTCAAGAAATTGATGTAACTAAATCATCTATTTTTTTTTCTATAGTAGCAACATACTTAGCCTCCATGGTTGAAAAATACAAAAGCTTATGTAGTCATGAGATCCAACTCATCGATGTCCCACCTACGGTGAAAATATAATATGTCATGTTCCTCATCTTTTCTACATCTTTAACCATGTATGAATCTACATAACCATGTAAAGTGGTGTCGATCCACTATATCACAAAACTATCCCCATGGTCCCTCTCAAGTACCGAAGGATCTACTTTAGTGCTTGTCGTGCCGATCTTTACCTAGATAACTCATAAATATAATCATTGCTCCCATTGCATGGGAAAAATTAGGCATAGTACATACCATGGTGTTGGATATCACAAGCATTGAGAGGGGGTGAATCATTCTAGATCAATTTTACCTCCTTTAAAAAATTTAGAACTCAAACCATAAACAAGCTAAAGCACAAACAAAAAGACAAGTACACAAGACACACCAAATTTAGTGTGGGAAACACTTAAAAGGATAAAACTCACTTGAAATCAATTCCTTTTATTAGGAACTCCAATTTCATATTTACAATGATTTCTAGTTTGGTTGAGCACCCACTCAACATGAGAAGTACCCACTTCCCAAACCCTCACAGCACACACTAGAAGGTTTCCAAGCACCCACTAGACTAGTTTAGCAAGCTGCAAATTGCAAGGAGTTCCTACCCTTGTAAACCGAGCACCCACTCGGGAAAACACACTTATAATGTTCAAGTTGATAATTTAGTTTCTTACTACTTCATACAACTGATTATGACCCCTTACTAGCACACTTCACTCAATTTCTTTTTCTATATCTTGTTCACTAATTTTAGTTTCTACTTCACAGTCATTTTCTCCATTCAGTTGTTCTCATTACTGTCAACTTTTTAGGATCCTATTGGTGTCACTTTTTACCTTCAATATCACTGTATTTTGAGGACTTATTTCAACACATTATCTTCCTTCTATATCTACCCTTTGTTTTCAACCTTTTTTCTTTTCCTTTTCTCTTCACTAAGTTCATCACCTATACCTGATATGTCTTCAATTTTCATTTGAAACTCTTCAAGCAACAACCCCTTTTCATTCACATTATAATCTCGGTGGTTTGTACATATTTTGATTTATCTTTTCAAATTATGAATTCAAGAATTTCATAAACATTTTATACTCTTCTACTCATTTCATTTTTACACTCCTTCAACCTGCACTACAAGAAGTTTTTCACTGTTTCAACACACTTGAATTTTCAAAATACACCTTATGCATGAATGTATACTTGGTCCATGTCAATACTTCATCATTCTGTCATACTTTTTTTTAGTAATCCATATCATGCAGACTTGATTTTAGTCTTTTTGCTTCATTCATTTTATGCTTTTTCTATTTCTTATTGTATCAGTCTTACCCCAAAGCCTATATACCTTCATTAAGAAGATAACACAATTTTTTGTGTTCCCACCTTTTCAAGTTCACCTAATTTTGCACTTATTTTTTTAATTTTATATTAACCCTTCATATTCTCATTCAAGGATTCGACCATGTGACTCTTCAATGTCCTCTCACTTTGATCTAGAGCTCTTCACAAGGAGACAATAATAACCTTCACTTCTTGACACAAGAATTTTAAAATCTCAAGATCTTGGAATTCATTTTCATTTGCACTTCTTTAGGATAGAATGTGCACTTTTATTGTCTTATCAAACATGGAGTGGGCCTTATACTTAATTTAGACTCATTCAGAAATCTTTAACTTCACATTGCATCTTAGAAATAGGTTCACAACATCATTGAAAAAATACTAAGTTGATTGTTTTGAGAGCCAATCTTGCATTCAACATATGTACACTAGAACGTTAAATCATCTTCAGAAGGAAAACGGTTTAATCATGCTTTGAAAGATTATTTAAACATACACACCATCTTTAACCCATACATTGACCCTAGTAAATTTCCCACTATGCGGGTTTCTCGAGATGCGAGAGAGTTAAATTTGCATTCACACATGAGTTCCACTAAAATACTACCTTCTTGTTCATTTATGGAGATTAAGTTCTATGAAAGAAAGACAATAATCAACCATTTTCTTCAACTTCACCTTATACAGAAACCGACAACGATACGAAACCTTTTGAAGAAAATATTTTCATTTGAAGAGGTTTAACCCCATTCAATCATCAAGAAGGTTTTATGCCTCTTTTTTACCTTCTTTAGATCATGAATCAACTAAAAATTTTATTTGAGCTCCAAGAATTTTGTGAAAAAGCGAAGAAACCCTCAATTTTCAGTTGAGCACATTTTTTGGAAGTTACGCTAAACACCGCTTGCTCTCTCCATACGTAATGATTTGGCTTCAATTTTTGTAAACATTTTATGATTCCCATAAAGAGATAATCCTAGATCTTTTTGAATTTTCCTTGGTGAAATTGTGAGTTTCAAGCATGTGAAAATTGTGGAAACTGTAAATAAGGGTATTATAGTCTATGGACCCCAAGACCTTAGAAAAATTGATTCCCTCCTCATTATTTGATGAAATGGATAAATTTATAATTCTGTGAGTTTTGGAAAATATATCTTTTCTGTCATGTGGTTTGGGAACTTGAAATTCCACCATTTGTTCACAGGATTCACCTGTGCCTTCAAGACTGAAATAATGGTCCTTAAAAATTTTCAACATTCTTGAGACTCAAACTTTGACAAAATAGCACTTTTCTCTTTATAACCACTAAATTTGAAATTGAATGAGAATGACTCTCCATACCATACCTTAAAATGACTAGGCAATTACTTTGAATGCTTCTAGACATGAAGAATGATCAATTAAATTTACATAGAGTAAGTGATAGAGTTGCACTAAGAGGAAGGAGATCTTTCAACAACAAATATTTGCATTCAAGAAATTGTGTTCATGATTGAGATTCTAAAACACCTTTATTTGAGGGATTTTTTACAAATTTGAGATCAAATTTTCTATTTGGATGAATAAAATATCAGTTGCATACTTGTGTAAGGAAAATCATGACTCCAAGTGTCTTAACAATAAGCAAATAGACTACCAACCTCAAGATTTTTCTCAAATTATCCATACCTAATATGAAAAGAGTTGTTTTAATCTCTTACCATGATGTCAATATTGATTGATAGAAAGAAATGAAAGCAGACACCTCAGGTCAATGGTTTTAGACAACAATATTTTTAGACATCTTCTCTAGGACAGCATAAAGCATGTAATATTACAATAGGATCTTCAAATGGTGACCATTAAAACTGATTAAGAATCTTGAGAATTACTTGTGGAGGAACTCTAAGCCCTTATTGTAACAACTTTTACCAATTTCACCCTTTTTTCTTTTGTCAATTCAGAATCTTGTTTGGACACCAAGAGAACCTGCTCATAAGATTACTCATAAATTTCTCGAAACAATTCCAAATGACTTGAGGATTTTTGCACTAGCTCAGGATTGGAATCCTCTTCAAAAATTACTTATATGATTTATCTGAAGGAGATACTATATTTTTCTTGAAACCTAAGAAGCTAGAGGCCTCAAAATGCATTTTCCAAGAAGGTTGTTTTAGAAAAACTTGAATAACTCAAAATCCCCATTACATAATCTGATGAAATTTGACATGGAGCATTACAAGACATCCCTCTACATTTAAAAAAAAATTAGCCATATATTTTCTTGTGAAGCGTTGACCAATCCCATTTTCATGCAAGAAAAATTTGGTTCCTCAAGGGAAACTTTGGCTGACTATTGAATTTTTCCTTCAAGACCTAAACCAAGCCTTATTTTTGCTCAAATATGACCTAGAAAACATTACTAGGCTGATTCCATGCTCTCATGGTCTTTTCATGACCTGTACTAGCCTTTCATACCTCATCAGGGTTAAGAACTAGGCCTAGATGAATCACTTTGACTGAGACTTCCATCAATTGACCTGATACTCACTGTAAGAGCTTGTTATCATGCTTATAACATCATACCTAACTTGTATCACATATGAACTAGACATGCCTACCATATCCATACTTCCCTTTGGACTTATACCTCACCAACCATCCTAAACTTCCTTACAAGTTCTCACTTCACCTTTCACTACTTTTCTATCAATGACACTTGGCATCAATGAAAACACCAATGACCAAGGTTCAACACATGGCATACATGAAACTACCAATAGCTGATGAGTAAGGTACCTTGGACATCTGGTTTCTCTAATGACTTGTCTTGGGACACATCTCCTTTGATAACTTGAAATAGCATGTTGAAGGATTCCCAACCGGTTTAGCATCCTACATATTAAACCTCTCCAAGACCTTCTTAATGTACTCTTCCTTATATAAATTAAACTTTCATTCCTTCCTATCTGATATATCCTCATATCAAGGATTTTTCTAGATGCCCTCAAATCCTTCATAGCAAATGAGTCACTTAGCTGCTTCTTGAGTACTTTTATTTCTTGCATGTTTTTTCCTACAACCAACATGTCATCCACATACAAGCATAGGATAATATAAATTCCATCCTAAAATTTATTTATATACATGCAATGGTTAGAATGGCATCTAATATAACCTTGCTCCATCATGAATCTATCAAATTTCTTATACCATTTACGTGGAGATTATTTTAGGACATACAAGATCCTCTTCAGTTTACACACCATCTCCTCTTTACCTTTGATTGCATATCCCTCTATTTCTTACATTTATAGATCCTCCTCCAAATCACCATGGAGAAATGTAGTCTTTACATCTAGCTTCTCTAAGTGCAAGTATTATACTACCACTATTCCAAGAACAATTCTAATAGAAGTCATTTTTACTACAGGAGAAAAAATCTCATCAAAATCTATACCTTTTTTATTTTTACGAACCCCTTGACCACCAATCGGACCTTGTATCTTTTATTTCTTGATTTTTCCTCTTTAACTTTGTACTCCCACTTGTTCTACAATGCTCTTTTTCCTTCATGTAGCTTCACCAAATCCCAACTTTGGTTATCCATGAGAGACTAATGTTCCTCATCCATGGCTTGTTTCCACTTCTTCCTGGAATTTACCTACATTACTTCATCAATTCTCTCGGATCTCCAATGTCGGTGAGTAATAAATAATTAAGAGAAGGATAAAAAAGTTTAGGATATCTTCTTACCCTATAATACCTACTCAATATAGGATTTTGGGGTTCCTCTTGAATAGGTTCCTGAATTGATTCATGTGTCACTTTCCCATCTGGAAGATCCTCTACCATTGCATATTATTTCTTGGGTTATTCCCTATTTTCTAGAAATTGTTTCTTATACATAACTTTCTCATTAAAGAGCACATCCCTAGATCAAATGATTTTCTTATCTTTGATACTCCAATATTTATATCAAAATTCATCACCACCATAACCAATGAAAGTGTTTTTTTCTGATTTAGCCTCTACCTTGGTCCTATCATCCTCATCAATATGGACAAACACCTCAAATCAAAAGACTCTAAGAAATAAATAATAAACCTTATTACTAGACCAAGCCTCCTCATGTATGCCTCTATCTAAGGAACTTGAAGGTCCTCTATTTATCAAGTACACATCTGTGTTCACCGTTTCTACCCAAAAATAAAGAGGTAGTCTCGCATGTAACCTTATGCTCCTATTTCGTTCTATTATTTTCTTGTTCATCATTTTCGACACCCCATTCTCTTGTGAAGTTCTGAACCATATTTTTCCTATGGATTCCATTCTTAGAATAATAATCATCAAAATCATTTTTTAAATACTCCCCTCCATTATCGACCTTAGACATTTTACCTTAATAATTGTTTCATTCTCTACTAAGGATTTCCATTTAACAAAAGTGTCAAATACATAAAATTTATTTCTAATACTTTATACCCAAACTTTTATTGTTGCATCATCAATAAAAGTGACATAATAATCTAAACCCTAAGAGATGATATATGATTCGGATCCCACACATCGAATGTACCAACTCTAACTTACTCTCTTTCTTCATATGTCCAACCTTGAGAAAATTTTCTCTCTTTTGTTTCCCATATACATAGTTCTCACATAAATCCAAACTCATTTCTGTATATTCAAGAAAATTCTTCTTTATGATATGCATGCCCTTATGGCTCATATGACTGGTTGTATAGTTCCATGGTGTTGTATCTATACTTAAAGCCACAATATTACAAGTATTAGTACTATCGGTGGTTGAATACAAGGTTCTAACCTTCCTACGCTTGCCACCACAAGATCACCCTTTGGTACCTTCCAATATTCTGTAAATATCACAATACATTCTTCATTTCCCAACTTCCCACCAATACCAAGTTTTATCTTAATGTAAGCACATGTCCGACATCCTTTAATAGCCATGTATTCTCATTCGCATCTTAACCTAATCACAAAATTTTCCAACTATGTTGTAATGATCATCATAACCAAGATAAACATGACCAAAATCCCCTTGAATATAATAAAAAAAAAAATTCTTATATGGAGTAGCATGGAAAGAATCCCCCAAATCTAAAACCCAAGATTCAACAATATTTTCCAAAGAGAAAATCAAAGCATCCTGACAGACATTACATATTGCCATATTCACCTCCATGTTTTCTTCCTATTTTTTCTTCTTGTCTGAAGGTCCCAATAGTCCTTTACATGCCCAAGCTTTCTACGGTGCGAGTATACCATCTTGCTTTTGGATTTTAACCTTTCCCAATATTTCAATTTTCTATGGATTCCTCTATCCTTCTATCTCCCTCTAGTTTCCACCGTCAAATAATTCCCTAAAGTAGAATATTCCCAGGATCTTTTCTTCATATTTCCTTTCCTAGAATTACCCCTACAACATCCTCAAACTTTAACTTTGATTTAGTTATAAACGAGTCGCTTACCACCATTACCATGTTATTCCAACTCTCGGGTAAGGAGAACAAAATTAATAAATCCCTAACTTGTTCTTCAAAATATATCAGAATGAAGCTAGAATATTCACAAACATATTAAATTCATTCAAATGTTCTACTACTAAAACATTCTTAGACATATTCATATTAAACATATTTTTCATTAAAAATTATGTTAGAGGCGAGAGGGTTTTTAGATAACTTCCTAATGCATCCAAATTTTATTTTGTAGTTTTTACCTTTTCAGACAATGGAATATAAATATCCTTCGATAAAGGTAATCTTCCATTTGTGTATTCCAAAGACTAAAATTATGCCCATGAAATTTATCAACCTTTGATATTCCATCATTTGTCATAGCTCCCACACAATCTAAAACTTTCCCTAAGATTCAAAACTTCAACAAACCAATCTAGGCTACGATACCAATTGTTAGGAAATAAGGGATAAAATATGTGGAACAATCCCACAGAATTGCAATAGTAGAAACTAATATGTAGAAAATATTACAGATCTGAAATAAAAGTGAAAAAAAAAGAACACAACATAGAGACAATATTTATCTTGGTTCACCCAATTTAGGCTATGTCCACCAAGAATCACTTGCTCAAATTTTATTACAAACCACCTCTTTCTCTCAATACAATACCCATATCTATTTGGATTTGTGCTCAACAAACTCTCCTAAATTCACACTTGAACTCACACATCTACAATGTTATGTCTACCCTACCATATGCACAAAATCACATCAATAAGAAAATTCTTAAGCATTTTTACAATACCATGGGTCAAAATCACCCCATAAACCTATATGTCAAAATACCACCCATATGAGAAGAGCATGTTTCCTGAGGTATCAAGCACATCATTTGAGTCCAAAACCCGGTGATAAAATTGTGGAGAGTGTACAATAATTTTATTGTATAGTCTTCAACACTTCCACACATGAAAAAGGATCCATAACATAACAAGTCCCATCAAGGATCCTGGGGCATCTACTTTCTCACACATCATAGGTGTATTCTTTGTTACATTATCTACTACTTTCTATTATTACTAGAAAATAAATTTACATTGATACATACATATCTTGACATACTTTTTAATATTTCTAATATGATAACGGGTGATTCATGTGTAAAATTTACTTTGCAAGACTATTTTCCACCATGTTTTTGTCGAGTTACCCTTTTCTTTAGAATTATATGGTATTTTTGTGGGCTATGCCCTTTGTCTTGTATGTAAATTGTATTTTTTTGGCCACTTTGGCCTTGATTGTCTTGTGACATTATGAGCAATGTCCCATGTTTGAAACCTTGTTTTCGTAGTCTATCTTTTCTTCTTACTTGATTGTATATTTTCTTCTACTTACACACTAGCTTTGACTACACTAACACATGTTTCTAATGATCTTGTTTACATGTGCCTTGGTTTCTACAATACACATTACCTCCCCTACACCATATCTACTTTAGATCAGTTTTAGGTCCTCTCCTTTAGACCACATGATCTTATCGGTGTTACGGGAACCCAAAACAAGGAGGCATACATTGGGTGAATAAGTCACACCATATAGCATCTCGAGTTATAGTATAGGCCTACACAATACAAGAACAACACATTCGTACAATCACATAATGGCCCAGAATATGACTTGGGTCCTTAGCAAAGTATAGACACCAGTGCCTAGGCTAATATAGGAGTTCCTAGGCACCTGTTTCCTCCCCTGGGCACTAATGTCCGAGAGGAACATACATAAAATTTCTCGAGAATGGCATAGTTTACATCAGTTCATAGAGAAGTTTCACAGATTAGGCATTGGCCTCGAGAAAATAGAATACAGTCAATCACCTATAATATCCTTCAATTAGAACAATTAGGAACAATTTGGTACAACTCAGAACAATACATGATAATACGAGATGTACCATCCATAGTAGTTCTTATTCAAGGAGAAGTTATGGAAGGAGATTAATATTATACCTCTCTCCCCAACACTCTTTTGTCGTGGTGTGAGATTTCCCAAAGACTCATACTTGGTGTGATATTTCCCAAAAAAAATCATTCTTGGCATGAGATCGCATAAAAAAATCACTCTTGGGGTGCAATCACCCAAAAAAATCACTCTATACAACATTTTTAGGACACTTCCTATCCTTTAGACTTCTATACATCATGCGTACACTTTACTTTTTACATACTTTTCTAGAGTTTTCATCATACATGACTTTGACTACTCTCTTTCTCTTCTTTTATAGGTCTTTCCTTAATACACAACAAGAAAAAACCCTACATCAAGAACAAAAATAGTTAAAACACAATATAACACAACACGCTTTACCCCTAGGGTCGTTTTCTCTTTCTTAGCTTTCATGCTTCATTTTTATCACTTCAAACTTTCACTTGTCCACTTGGCACATTCTTCTCCGGACGCTCTACATGGTTATGTGTATGCATCTCTTATCTATTTTATGTTATCGAGTATTAACTCAAAAAAATAAAGTGGGGGGAAATGTAGACATAAAATCAATCACGTGGGTAAATTTATAGGTACTAAAAGCATACTAGCATTTACATGATTCCTAAGTGAGAAAACTAGTAATTGAAAGCTATCTTTGGCATTTTGTCTATGTTTCTTATTTTCTATTTGGTCTTACACACCCTACATCCCATTCAAGTATTTTACTTTTTTATCCTTTATGTATCTATACACCAATGCCTAGCCAAGACGCCAACACCTGTGCACCCTCGTCCCCTTTGGGCATCACGACCTCTTTCTACGTTACTCTTTTAGGCCTTTTTAATCTTTTGGGAATCTTATTTTCTTATGGGTATGCCTTCCAATTGTCAATTACAAAATTCAAATAATAGAATCATATAAATGCATAGCTATGTGTTCAAAATAAGGGACCAAGCTCTAAGCATTACTATCTATCACATAATCTTGCATCCAAAGGAATCTAAAGCACTCAAATGCATCCATCTAGCATCCATAAAAGGGAAAAAGGACTATATTTTTACATGCACTATACACGGGAAAGGGAAGCTCATTATTCCATCCACACATGTTATAAATTATTTCATTCTATATCTAGCCCACTATCAAGTTAAATTTGTACTAGGGAACCCTAGGTCACAATCCTCACACACACTCACAAGAACTATATGGATTCTGAGATGTAGTGTAGCACTTGGTCGTAAGTTCACTTTTTTGGGTGACCATCAAGGTTTTTTCGACTCCCCATATTGCATCTTTCATTTATTATTTGATATGGCTTTGTGGGTTTTATAGGTTAACATATATTTTGTAGGTTACAGTGACACTCGGTGATCAAGGTGTGACATATAGGTGACCAATAGTGAATATCAGTGACACTTGTGTGACACAAAAAAATCAAGTTCTAATCATTTCCACAGTTGCGGGTACTTGGCAATAGACTCTAACATCTAGGTTCCCCTGACCTAATCTAGATGCCCTAGTCTGACACTATCTAAAATTTCTAAATTTTATAGTGCATAGTTACGAGTCTTCCTTTCTATTCATAAATTTTGCATTTCATATCAGTTCTAAGAAGAGATGAATTTGGCTAAGTAATTCTTTCCCTCTCTTGTACTTAGGGTTTCATATTTTATTAGCTTATTACTTGTGTCATAGTTTATCTAGTAAATTTACTTCATTTTTTTTATTAGTTACTCAATAATTACAGTTTTACAAAAAGCTTATTTTTGTTAAATCAATATGACTATAAAAGAAACCATTGACATAAATTTTGAAAGAGGGGAATTGATTGCCCCCATGGATGTAACAATATGAGGTGTAGCCATAACATATTCATCATGCATAGAAGTTTGGAAAGTAAGTGAGTGAAGAGCATCAGGAATCATTATCAAATCAGTACATTGTGTTCTTACTTGTGGTGAGGAAGTTGCAACAAGTGATTTAAATTTAGATTAAGTAAACATATAATCATTAGAATTACATCGAGAGGTGTTCCAAGAAAAAAATTTGAAATCCATGGTCATGGTGACATTTTGAAGGAGGGTATGAGTGTCTCCCAACACCTTAGGTATGGTAGACATAGAAACCACCATAAGGGAAAAATTTGTACACATATGTAAATGTGCAACATTATGCATCAAGTATCATGCACCATTTGAATGATATTGATACATAGTGGGAGGAGTATCATTGGCGCTAATATAAATTTCATCATGTAAACCAATAGTATTGTAGTCCATCACAAGAGGATAATGATGTGCAATGCAAGTAGTGTCTTCATTATCATAAATGATAGAAGATTAGAAACATGAGATGTTGAATCTATTGTAGCATTATCCATATAACAAGGTGTTGCAAGGGCATTTTTTCTATGACATGGGTATAAAGGATTGCATACATAATATGTAACCAAGTATGACCTAGAAGGTTATTATAAGTGAGATTGTTAAGTATGACATGACATAGAACATTCAGAGTGCAAGGTCTTACAGTAATGGGTAGAGTGACTTCTCTCAACACTTGCTTAGGTGTATTATCAAAACCATGAATACATAGAGTAGAGGGAGTTAGATCAGCAACATACCATATTTGATGGATAAAAGAGATGTTACATATATTAAGACCACATCCATTATCAAGAAAAGTGCACTTAACAAACGCATTATGAATGCTAACCTAAATATACAATGGGAAGCATTTTCAAAACCTGTATGGTAAGCCTTAAAATAGTTTTACACAAGCAAGCCAAGAAGATAAATAGATTTGTATTAAAAGTGATGTTGAGCAAAAAGTGATCATCATCAAATGAATAAAATGACCATATCTTGAAATAAAATTTGAATTGTATAAAACAAAAATAGGTTTTTTTGAATCTAATTATGTGAAATAAAAACCTCAAAGGGATTTTCTCAAAAGTGTGTATTTTCTAATTATTCCTTAATTACTAGAAAGTGTAATTTTGAATTTCTAAAAATTGTGCTAAAAATATGGAAAAAAGAGATTTTCATTAACTATGTAAAAATTAAAAATAACCTCAAAGGAATTTGAAAATAGAGTCATTATGCTCGATATATGAAACAAAAGGTACTTAAAAATTAGGATCCTTGGCCTGATCCAAAGAGTAAAGCTAACCCCTGAAACCCTAGCATTTTCTTAGTAGGTCATATTTATGGTGGTATATGAAAATTAGGTGTGAATCTAAAGTTAGGATGCAAATATCAACCCTAATGCAGCTAGGGTTTAGGTTTGGATAAGAATAGATCGATAAAGAACATGTAAGAGTCAGGTTCACCAAATGATTCAACTAAAATTAAATCTTATATAATGGGACTAAGATCAAATTGATAATATTAAGAATACACAAGTTCTAACATGTAATGGAAAATAAGTACAAGTAACAAGAGGATGTGTTTTCGTCCTCAAAATTCCCCTCTTTTGAAGTCAAGTTTCAAAAATTTTGAGTCTGTACCTTGGAGTATTGGATCACGTCGAGCCTAGCATTGTTTGCAATTTTCCCATTCATGGAGAAAAATTTGAAATTCAAGCGTAATGGTGAAGTTTCTTCCCTTCTTTTTATTTTCTTCCCACAGTCGGGAATGACAGGCGTATCTTCCCCATTAATTTTTGCCCCAGAATCCATGGGTAGTACGTGGGCATCTCTGATTGGATGTGGTTTGGCCATGTTTCAAGTGATAATGAAAGCCTCCATGCGTCCAAATGGCACAACTCTCAGGGGTAGGGCCCAAGGGACAGTCCTCAAATAAGCGTAGGCTTTCCGCATGTCCCAAGTTCAAAATTCAATTAAAACAAGCTCAAATCGGCTAAGTATGGAAGGTTCAGCAGACGGCACCACGTGCCTCATCGGCGCAACTTCAAGAGTCAAATCTGGGGTAATTCTCAAACTTGCACCAATCCTCCACATGTCCCAGGTCCAAAAAAGAGAAGGAGCTGATCATTAAAATTGACTAAGTATGGGCGGGTTGGCAGAAGTCTCCATGTGCCTTAACGACACAATTTGAAGTGAAATCAAAGGGTCAATCTCCAAGTAGTGGTAGCTTGCCACATGATTAAATTCAATGCGGAGATAGAGTTGGCCATTGAAAATTCCAAGACCGGTGGAAGGAGACACACGTCAGTCAACGTAATTTTAGGAGGCATTTCCAAAACGGAAACTCAAATGAGTGTCATCCCTCCACATGTCTAGGGGTCAACATAGGTCAAGCAGGAAATACGCCTAAATTGGCTAAGTATAAAGGAACCGGCATATCTCTCCACGTGTCATCTTGGTGCAGCTTTAAAGGAAAAAAATGAAAAATGCATCTGCAGGCCCGCTTCAATCATTTCCTTTCATGTGGGTGGCCCAAATTTAAAGTTCTAGAAGAAAATCAAATGGCCCATGTTTTAATTGGAGAAATAATGAAATGGCCGTATATTTAAAACCCTAGTTTTTCCACCATTAACTTTTCTTTACAAATCAAGAATTCAAAAGGGCATGGATGATTAGAATAAGTTGTAAATTTGTCTTGCTTGCTCGAGGAATTTGTAACCATCTCTTATGAGCTATATAAGGGGATTTCAAATCCATTATGTGGGGTTGGAATTTTGATATTTCGGAACTATAATTTCTAATCGAAACAAATCAATACAAAGTTTTTCCCCTTTTTCTTTTGCTTTCTCTTTCCTTCTTTCTCTGATCTGTGAATCATTTAATCCTTGCATGCTTAGAAAATTTGTGTTCTAGTTTATACAATCTCAAGAACTTTGAGTCTATGGATTGTGCCCGTTATAAATGTGAATGGTTCTACTCTATATCTCATTTTCTCAATACATATAAGGGTTTTCTCTGCCATCTCTTTTCCTTGAAAGTATTGTCTTCTTTTGCCTCCCTCCTCTCTTCAATGTCTT
This sequence comes from Taxus wallichiana var. yunnanensis, assembly GCA_018340775.1. Lineage (NCBI taxonomy): Eukaryota > Viridiplantae > Streptophyta > Pinopsida > Cupressales > Taxaceae > Taxus > Taxus wallichiana. The sequence goes on from CM031244.1 coordinate 171,170,789, forward strand.
CTATCCTCATGTATTGATAACTTTCTAGGAATAAAACACATTTCAAGATATCGGGAAACCACCATTGAATGAAAGATTGTGTATTTATACATAGGTTTTGCCCCTTCTTTCAATAAGGGAACCTATCCCATTAAAGAGGAGGGACTTGCTTGTCCCCTGACTGTGGTTTCATTCCAAGTGCAAATCTAAAACCCAATAGGATGAAAATGACTTGACTTGTATATGACTATTTGTGATAATTCTAGGCTAGAACTATGATGAAAAAGGTTGGATCTGATTTCTATATGCATCATCAGGAAAACATATATCTAAAAATATTCTTGATATAAATTCTCATAAGATGATAAGACTTCCCAGATGCTAGTAACTAGAGGTACTAGTGTCATGGTAGTAGTTCCAAATTTGGCTTTTAAGGATCCGATCATGTCTTCCTTACTTCACCCCTTGTCACTTTGAATTCATTATAGGGATTCACAGTTGCATCTATACCCAAAAATAAAACCTAACTACATGCACAAGGATCAAGAACACATTATATGGAATAAAATATGCATATTTTGTAGTCACCCCAATGTAATTGTCACTAACCGAGTGCACTAAATTTAAAATTCATTGCAGGTTATAGTGTGCGTGTGATAAAATTATGTCCTCTTGAAGCTATGTTACCCTTTTTCCAATTGCATCAAGATAATGGGATGTAACTACTTTTCACCAAAGATGAATGTGTGTGCTGGAACTTATAATTTTCCCTTCCTATATAGTGAGTGATGTAGGAAAAATTCAGTCCTTGAATGTTGCTCTTTACCCAAGTAGTAGATAAGAAGTAATAGCCCAAATTACCCAACCCTTTAGAATAGTAAGTCATATATATATATATATATATATATATATATATATATATAGATATATATAATATATGATTTATTTTACTTGAATTTCATCACTAACAATCCTAAAAGTTGACCCAAAGTGATAATAGAAGTTTTTAAAAATATCATGGTTGATGTGACATTTTAAAACATAAGAGAAGAGGAGAAAAAGAAAAACCACCCAAAGGGTACAGTAGCTCTATGCACTCTTATCCATATAGAAAGATAGTGTCGAAAGACTCTCAAGATAAAACAAGAAATACTAAGTTAGGTAACATATTATGCAATGTCTAAAGGTAAAGGGATATTTCCAAAAATTAAATGATGTAAGTATAAAAATATAAAACAATGTAAATGTAAAGAAAAACAAGTGTTGTTAATGTCTAGTTTTCTCGCTTAGGAATCATGCATATGATGACATACTAGAGGTGTGATGTAATATTACTAACTACATAATTTCATGTCTACACACATGATAAGGTGTCATATTGTAAGGGAGATTGATTGTGTGCACTAGGTTTGTGAGAGTATCTCTACATGTTGGGTGTCGTTGAATGAAATGATACAAGGAGACTTGATAAATGATGGCATGGGCCATGATGAATAAGAAATATTGAAGACCAAAAGCAAATACTAAAACCCTAATGTCACTAGGGTTAGAGATATGATGTTAAATTAGAGAGGGTTGAGTTCACCAAATGATTTCACTTTTTATGAATTACTATTTCATTCCCTTTTAATTTTTAATGTGTTTCTAATTAACATACATAAAAAGGATGAAATAATGTAATATGTGGATATTTTGATTTAATTAACTTCTAACATTAATTACATAAATCATAATAACAATTTTCAAAGTGAATATTGATCTAGAAACTATTAAAAACACAAGGGAGGATTGTACTTAGTTGATTTTGTGTGGATCTAGGAGAGTCTTGAGTTATTTGAATATAGGAATAGGCTAATATGAAACTGAAAATGCTTCGTTAAAGGAATTAACACTAGAAACTAAAACTAGTTAAAATTATACAACTAGGTCATGGGTGTTTTTATATTCATGACCCTTTTATATGATCTTATACATGTTTGGAATATGGGTCTACAAATTCTTGAGTGCTTCACCTACCTATAAATTAATATCATTGTGCGTTGGTATTCTTTTCTCACCTTCATATTGGCTCGTAAACTTTTCTCAAACCCCAACGCAAGAAGGAGTTTATTCATAACAAATTTAGGTGGGTTATGGACATCCTTGTGCACCATTGATGTTGCCACTACTTTGAAGAGGATTAAACCACACAAAGTATTCTCCTAGCATGTGATATCTATGATAATTCAATCATAACTTAACAATAGTTCTTTGAAATTTATTCAAATTGAGTTTAACACTTTCTCAAATACTTGGGAAGGGTCACTTTTTTTATTTTTGGAATGAAGATAGAGGCTTCTAAACTTATAATGAGACTCCAAAACTGTAGAGGATGTTTCCCTAATGGATGTGTATGAGTTATTTTGCAGTTTAGGGAGCTTAAAGTGACTTTTTTGCTTACTTTTACAAGAGGAGTTCTTAAATTTCTAGGTTATATTGTCATGAAAATGTCTACCATGCAAAATTTAAATTTTAACAATCACAACTTATCCCACACTTGAAAATTCTCTATCCCGGTCATTATAAACCTTTCCTCTAGTTATCCTATGGCAGTTTCATCCTCATTGTAGATTCTAGGATTGCGCTAACAATTTTTTCAAGTGTGTTTCATGTGTTAGGATGTTTTCTCAAGTATATTTGTAGAGTCACTAAGATTCATGGAAGAATAAATATCCTTGGAGACCTAGAAAGGTCTATTTTTGCCATCTTGTAACATATGGACACCCTCCCGAAGTTAGCGGGAAAAATTATACCACATGGAAATTATATAGGAGAGACATGATTTTATCTAAGGTACTTTAGGGATAATTTGTGGAAGAAAGTGACCTCATGAACAACTTGGGAAAAATAAGGTCATGTTGGTGTTGTGCAGTGATCAAGACTCATGAAAAAAAAAAAATGATCAATGGTTTACATACATTTTTACGGCCATGGGAAAAAAACTCAATGTTTTAGTCCTTGTACCCCTCTTACTAAGCCTTGCAATCTAAGAGGTGGCCAAATTTTGTAATTTTAGGGGCAATCTAGGAAAATTTGGCTTTTAGAGGAACAAGTGGAATTGTTCCTCCATTCCACCTATTCTCTACATCTTTACCTTATCTAACCCATTAGCATAAAGTAACATTGAATTGGTGAGAGCGGTAAGCTTTGGAGCTGAGGGAATAGCTCTTATGTTTATGGCATTCCCAAAACTCTGCAAGTGTTGATGACAAATGAAAAGGTAGCAAGAGTCAGTTAAGTCGATTTGGCTAAACTCACGAAATAGTTCACAAGTTCAACCGTTATGCCAAAACCATACAACGCCAAAAAGAAGAAGGAAGGTGAAAATCGGAAATATCAGTCATGAAATGAATGGAGGGAAATATTCCCTCATTTATTAAGTTTTATGGTTGCCCACCATAATCGCCTTGAAGCCTATCAAGCATTATCTACCATGGAACTTGTTAAACTGTTCCATTTTGTAAATTGTGCCCGAATCCCCAAAGGAGATGATAAGAGGAAAGTGGTGCACCGATCGGATATATCGATTGAATGAAGAACAAAGGGAATTGGTCATGTTGTCCAAAATAAGATCATGCTTTATTTTAGTCAACTAACACCATTTTTCTCCTTTAGTGCTTCAAATATGATTTTTCATATATTTTAAGTACTTGAGGATCATTGAAAGCATCTTCATCAAATAGGAAATTTCTCCCTATTTCTGAAAATATAAAGAATTCCTTCTAACTCTACATTATTTTCAAATTTCGGGCCTTGGGAAGTTTTTTGCATCTTTGTAATTTCAGGCCATTGAAGATTTTTTGCATCTTCGCAATTTCGGGCCATGGTAGATTTTTATATCTTTACAATTTTGGGCCTTGGGGGATTTTTTGCATCTTTCCAATTTCAGGCCTTGGGAGGTTTTTTAAACCTTTGTAATTTTGCAATTTTTGCAAATTGTGCAATTTGCAATTTTGGGCCCTAGGGGATTTTTTGCAAATTTGTATTTTTGCCATCTCTTGTGCAAATTAATGAAGATTTTCAAATAGGCATAACTTTTGATCTGTTTCTCAAAATTTGACAAAATTTATATCATTGGAAAGGTATTGACATCCTATATACCATGGAAATTGGAAATTTTAATTTTAGTGAGTTTAGGTGGGTAAAAAAATAAGAAAACGTACTCAGCTCCAAAAAGTGTAGTTCTAGGCATCCCAACCACCATAATTAATGAAGTATGGCACCCATTTCTTCTCCAAAAAGCAAGACATCATGAAGGAATGGCCTTGATAGGATTCCCATGCCCCTTTTCAAAAATTTAATGTATCTTGTTTATGGGTGGGAGCATAATTTTGAGTTTCCTTTTCTCTCTCTCACATTCTTCTATATATTGTAAACACTTATCATTTGGAGGAGGAATTTTTGGGCATGGGGAAACTCGCAATTTGTTTTCTCAAAATTTTGAGTGGAAATATTTCACATTGACTCTAAAAATGTAAACATTCCTTTATTTTACAAATGTAATAGACTCATGCAACATTATGGAGCAATAAAATTTGTGTTTTTGGTGTTCTCTCGACCCTTGCATTGATTTTCATGCATTCTCTTGCCTCTCCTTTGTTGTTGTTTGATTATGTGCATTTTTATTTCATTTGCAGGTGCATGTAGTTGTGTTTCATTGATATTTATTGGTGTATGGAGTTTGGTTTTGTGTCTCAGTTGTCTGGCCTTCCCTTGTTGCATTTTCCACTTCCATTCTCCCTCAAGAAAGATATTCCAACCCCTCTTTTGGTGCTATCACCTCTTTAGTGTAGGATTTATTTATTTTCATGCTCTTTCCCCTTGTTTTTCCCTTGGAAATCATAGGTTAGGAGTAGATAGAAGATTTTCTCTTCATTAGGAATAAATTTAGCATTAGTTTAGGAAGAGGAACCAACCTTCTCTAGAGAGTTATCTCAAATTACAATGTATCACACCTTGATATGATTCAATGTTTCCCAATTACACTAGTATCTCATGCACACACACATGAAAAATTAGAAGGTACTATAATTTGGTGATAATGGTTATGGCACGCTTGGTGGGACGGGTTTGAAGCACCTTACTCCTTTATTTCAACAAGTTGGTGAGTTCTTTTTGCAATTTTATTATTTGGAGGAGCATTCTAAGCACATCTGGAAACTCCACTAATCTAAACAACCCATTTTCTAAGTTACAAACCTTTCTTTCCATCCATTTTTCTTTCCATACCTTCTATTTCTTCCATTCATGAAGTTATGCAATAATGACTTCATTTCCATCACGGGTTCCCATTTGCAAAAGTAGTATTATTATTCAAATTCATCTCCATGTTATTACAATCCACCTTTGGATCATTTCTATGATCAAAATCAACAATATGCATATTCCCATGAGCAATATACAAGTCAGTTTGGTTATCCATCAAACTATGGAGCTGTCCAAGAGTAGGAGTATGCAGATTTTGGAGGTCATCCTACACCGGAGATGTCTATTTGTAGAGAAAGGTTCAAGAGTTGGAGTTGAGCATGGTGCTGATAAGGACTAAGGAGACACAGAAGGTAGCCCAAATTGGTTTCAACATTCCATATCCATGGACTAGCTCTATACCAAGTAAGTTTAATCCTCAAGAAAAGTTGTATTTTATAATAAAAACATTGACTCAAGTTGGAGAGTGGATCAAAAGAGAGAGGCTTATGAATCTAATGCTAGACAATCCTATCAATGGGAAAACCCTGCATTACCATCTCATAGCCCTCTCATTCCCCAACCCATACCACCTCAACCTAAACATTATTTTGCTAAATTTTTACCTATTTCACCCATTGTGTATTCCACTTCTTCATCTTCTTCCCTTCCATCCCACCTTCAATCTTCTACCCTTTTCTCTTCTAAAACTCCATCTCCTCCATAGAAAGAAGAAATTAAACCTTCCCTTCCACCACCAACATTGAAAACATCAGTTGAATCCCAACCCACCCCTCCTCTTACATTCCCAAATCCATTTTGGGAAGAACAAAATCATAAAATCAATCAAGGAGGGAAGAAAAATGAAGATCCTAGAAAAGAGGAGCTTGCAAGAAACTTGAAAGAGTGGGCTGCAAGATTCAATATCACTCAAATTCCATTAATGACTAAGCCTTCAGTTGAAATTGAGGTTTAAGGACAAGTGGTGAAGGGTGATTTTGCAAAGGAACAAGAGAAAACATAAGATACAGATGACCAATAGTCTATTTATTCTAAATGCAGTGTTCATATTGACACTATAATCCCAGAGGTTGTTGATCCATCACAGGATGTAAAGTCACAAAAGGAGAAGCATGTGCAAACAAAGGAAAAAAAGATCCCAAATGTGCAAGATGTTTCAGTGGAATGTGGTGACCCTCATTATCCCACATGTTTTAAGCTTGTTGCATTATTTGGAGGTTTCATTGATACACCAAGACCATCATCATCAACTGCAACAATTCAGGAAGAGATTCATGTTATGGAGGAAGAAAATACAAATTTAGAGGTCTTGAGTGATAAATGGGTCATGGAGAAAATTGTAATCTATTCTCCTACTTCATCATTCCAAAATTCTGATTTTTTGGATGAGTTTGAACTCTCAAGCTTCAAGTTTGAGGATGAAGTGAATCATGGTGAACTGATTGAAGATTCAAAAGTCGTTGTGGAAGAAGGAGAATCCTTGGAACATTTGGAAAGTGAGGAGGTTGAATACTTATCATATTTAGAGGATTTCATTGATGGAGAATGATCCATAGAAATCACCACTCTTGTTTCCCCATCATCTATCCTTCAACAACAAGAGCCTCTTGACATGGATGAGAGCACTCAAGAACAACCTGTTGCTCACAATAGTCCTCTTGAATAAATTTTGGAGGATTTTGATCTTCCAAGATTTATGTTGGGAGAAATGGAGGAAGAGAACAAGGATGACACCATTCCCATATCATTCATCAAGGCAAAGGATCAGTTGTTTGTAGATGAAGCACAAGAGAAAAATCAGCTTGCAAACAATCACCTTTTCTAGGAATGTCTGAAATAAGACTTCATTATTGAAGTTGGGCTTCCAAGAAATGGGAAAACTTCATGGATCATCCCATTCCCAATCAAGTACTTGGCTTCATTAGAGCCAAAAGAGGAGTCACAACCATTCATGTTTACTTTCGAGCATGAGGATGAGTTTCAAAGTTCCAAGGATCAGCTGCAATTCCTCTCTAAACCAAATGCAAAGCAACTAAAAGAGGTATTTTCATTGTTTCCAATTTATACCTTGTTGATTAGAGTGAAGAATCAACATCATTTTGGTTTTTCACTCTCATGCAAAACCATGTTTAGTGCTCAATAAATCACATGGTATCAGTTTAAGAGGAAGGGAATCTACTTATCCTTTCCAGTGTCAGGATTTGTTTGAGTTTTCCAATCCTTGGGTTAGAGTAGAGTAGGTAGGTTTATTTTCATCAGAATAAGTGCTTTTGTACACTCTTCATGCTTTCACTTGGAGTATGTATGATCTTTCTATTTCATACATATATTGTGTGGTTTTTTTCTCTTGCATGCATGGTACATTTCGGTGGAAGGAAGTGTTCATGGGTGAAATTAGTTTTTAACAAAGTAATCCTAAGTGCATTCTAGATCAACATGTGTTCCACAAACTTCTACATGTTTCATACTTGCCAAGAAATCATCAGTTTCAGTCCTTCATACTTGGAAAGAAATCAGATTTTGGGACAAATTCAGAGGTTCATCCTTCATCCCATTAGATCAAATTACAGAGAAAAGAAAATTTTACATTCAAAACAATTTTCTACTTGATCAATACTTTAAGATTTTCGATAAACATTGGAAAATTTGAGAAAAAGGATCATCTTTAGGCTCAACAAAGTGTTTAAGTGTCTTAGGGACATGATTTCAAAGTTTCAAATAAATTTCATGTTTATTAGACTGAATCCATGCCCAATAGATGCTTTAAGGCCACTGATCAACTCATCTAGAGAATCGGCCCCTACGAGTCACCAAAATGTTGTCCAAAATAAGCTCACACTTTATTTTAGTCAACTAACACCATTTTCCCCCTTTAGTGCTTAAAATATGATTTTTCATATATTTTAAGTACTTGAGGATCCTCGAAAGCATCTTCATTAGATAGGAAATTTCTCCCTCTTTTCGAAAATATAAAGAAGTCCTTCTAACTCTTCATATTTTTAAAATTTCAAGCCTTGGGAGGTTTTTTGCATCTTTGCAATTTTGGGCCATGGGAGATTTTTTGTACCTTTGCAATTTCGGGCCTTGGGGGAATTTTTACACTTTTGCAATTTTGGGCCATGGGAGATTTTTTGCATCTTTGCAATTTCAAGCCATGGGAGATTTTTTGCATCTTTGCAATTTCAGGCCTTAGGGTATTTTTTGCATCTTTACAATTTCGGGCCTTGGGAAGTTTTTTACACTTTTGAAATTTTACAATTTTTGTAAATTGTTCGATTTGTAATTTCCGACCCTAGGGGATTTTTTTGCAAATTTTCATTTTTGCCATCTCTTGTGCATATTAATGCAAATTTTCAAATGGGCATAAATTTTTATCCGCTACTCAAAATTTGACAAACTTTATATCGTTGGAAAGGTATCAACATCCTCTATGCCATGGAAATTCGAATTTTTAATTTTGGTGAGGTTAGGTGGGTAAAAAATAATAAAAATTACTCAGTTCCAAAAAGTACGATTCTACGGGCATTCCAACCACCAGAATTAATGAAGTATAGTGCCCATTTCTTCTCCAAAGCAAGCAAGACATCATGAAGGAATGGCCTTGAAAGGATTCCCATGCCCCTTTTTAGAAATTTAATGCATCTTTTTGTGGGTGGGAGAAGAATTTTGAGTTTCCTTTTCTCTCTCTCCCACATTCTTCTATATATTGTAAACACTTCTCATTTGGAGGAGGAATGTTCTAGGCATAGGTAAACTCGCTAATTTGTTTTCTCAAATTTTTGAGTGGCAAGCTTTCACATGGATTACAGTAAATGTAATTGTGCCTCTATTTTGCAAATGTAGTGGAATGTGTAACTTTATGGAGCAATAAAATTTGTGTTTGTGGTATTCTCTCAACCCTTGCATTTATTTTCTTTCATTCTCTTGCCTCTCCTTTTTTCTTTCATTTACAGGTGCATGTAGTTGTGTTTTATGGATATTTAGTGGTGGATGGATTTTGGTTTTGTGTCTCAACTTGTCTAGCCTTTTATATTTGCATTTTCCACTTCCATTCTCCCTCAAGTAGGATATTCCAACCCCTTTTGGTGTTATCACCTCTTTAGTGTAGGATTTGTTCATTTTCATACTCTCTCCCCCTCCTTGGTCCCTTGGAAATCATAGATTATGAGTAGTTACTAGATTTTCCTTCATTAGATTTAGTTTTTGCATTATATTAGGAAGAGGAATTGGCCTTCTATGGAGAGTTATCTCAAATTGCAAGGTCCCACACCTTGAGATAATTCCATGTTTCCCAATTACACTGATAGCTCATGCACACACACATGAAAAATTAGAGGGTGTTGTAATTTGGTGATAACAAGTCCTTTGTTTGCTTGCTTTGTTCCCCAATTTTTCACCCCACCCACAAAGCAAAGAGAAATTAGTGTTTGAAGGCCCAATAGGAACTATTCTTAAGCTCCCAGTTCTCTGCCAACCCTCTTGGATCATTTTTTTGACATTTTCTTAGATTTTTCCATGATTTCTACCAAGAAGAGGAATATGAAGGGTCTTAAACTCAAGTTTTAGAATGTAATATTGTATTTGTGCCCAAATTGAATGTATTAACTCAATTTTAGAAGATGGAAGGTCACAAGTGATAAGAAAGTGAAAGGTCATGTGGGAGGAAGATGAAAAGTCATGTTGTAAATTTATAAATTGGAATGGATTCTCCATTCCAAAAGATTGGAAAATTTTATTATTGTAAGTTTTTGGATTTCATTACTACATCAAGCAATAAAAGCTAAATTTCCTCTATCTCCTTGTTTATGCTCCTCTATCCTCTCTACTCTACAATGTTACAAGAATTGTGATCTTGTATAACTAAGAAGGAAATTTGGGTCCTTGATTAATGGATCTATAGAATTTAGTGTTTCTAGTTTATTAGTCTTGTTGATTACTTATATTATTGTGTTCTTCTAATTCAATTTGGACCTACTCTAGCTAATGTGTGTGAATTTTGTAAGTCTACTCACAGTATGAACCCTCTCTCCTTATTTCTCCTACTCTTTTTTACTTCTCCTCAAAGAAAATTCATCCCTTATATATTGTACAAGTGTTTTCAATAGGTTTAATGGAGTATTCCTTTGTGATCCCTAGCCTAACAGCCGCCCATAATTCTTGGTAATTTATATTCAATAATGGGATCCTCCCCATACCCAAGAATGAGGGGCTTAGCCCCATGACCATTGGTGAAAACCAATAATCTGCAATGCAACAAATTATTTCATAAATAATTTTTGGTGACTTTTCTAGGAAGATCTTCTCTTGTGTACCTATAAATATCTCTAAACTCTAAAAAACTTATATTCCAAAAAAATAATAAAATTATAAAGGAAGATCTATTAAGGAATTAATCCACGCCACATTTTTTCCCGCATCACAATGATGAATTTTTGAGTTTGGTGTTTGACACCAATAAGTGATAGAAAAATGAAGAAGAAGATGACCATCAAGTTATTTAAATTTCAAATCAACCATCATCCTAGGATAGCTCTTACAAAATATTGTATCTCGATATAGTGAAGAAGTCTATTTTTTCAACTAAAATTCTAGAGTTAGAAAAAGGAAATAAAATTAGTGACATTCTTGCACATGTTATGAAGAGGATATCAAGAACAAATAAAAAAATTGTATCTCGAAGATCCTACAATCAAATCATTGTGGCTTCAATTCAAATAGAGTGTTGCTAGAGGAATTAAAATGAGGAATGTACGGGTTAATGATCAAGAATCTAAGAGCCTGATGAGAATAATGTAGAAAAAATATAAAATGTTATATGAACAACATGAAGATTAATTTCTAGATGAAGTAAGAAAACAATAATCTCCTTAAGGTAATTTTATCACCAAAAACAACACCCTCTTTTTTGTTCTTGAATCGTGAATTAGCAACCGGTGTTTTTAGGTAACATGGGATTGTCTCTTAGTTCGGGACTGCTAATTGAGACAAACCTCTAGAGAAGGTCGAATTCCTCTACCTTATCTTATTGTTAAACTACTCCTAGAAGGGAAATTATGTTATCTACTTCTATCCTAAGCTTCCAAGGGACAAGAGAGAGATATTGCATAAAAATGGAAATCCTAAGAAACATAGGTAATTGCACCAAGAAAATGGTGGAAAAATATCTAGATGAGTGTGAGATGAAGAATGGGAAAGAGAGAGGTCAGACACAAGTGACACAATCCCTAACTACATTTTTCAACATCATTTCCATAGAGCACAACAAATTTGAACCTGCAAGAAGAATATAGAATGCACAAAACCTGGAATATGCAATGAAAGGAAAGGAAAATGTAATAAAACATAGCTAGGGTAGAGAATAGCCACAAAACATGGATTTATTGATTAAATGGATGCACAATTCATTACAATTGTAAAAGAAGGAAAGGATCTTCTTCCATAAATTCAGATCAGAGGCTTGTAACTCAATACTAATCTAGAACAATTTTGATAGAGTTCCATTACATGAACATTCCCCCAAAAAAATTTCCTCTAAGACTTACATTTATAATCCTAGAGAGAATAGAGAGAGAGAGAGAATTCTAAGCTTGTTTTGGTGGTCCCATCCCTTCAGAAGCTCAAAAATGATTACCAAAAGCAGATGATTGACACTTGGCTAGGTTTTTATGATATAGAGCATGGAAAAATTATTCTATTGATATAAATTTTATTAAATTTGGAGTCCGTAGGAGAAGTTTGTAGTTGTGCTAGTTTTGTGGTGGCTCTACTTCATTGCTCTAATTTGTGGGTTTACGACCCCCCATTGCTTTGTAGTAAAGGCCCATCATATTTCCCCAACACTACTTCACTATTTTTGCGTGTTTTTGAATTGATTTACTCACATTTTGAGTTGAGAATTACTTTGAAGTAGGTGAGGGTCATACTTAAGCATAAATCCCCTTTCTCTTTATTTGACGGGTTTACATAATGACTTATCTTGGGTCTCCAAGCCTCTATTACTTCTAACTTATTCCATGTCACAACCCCGCATTACTCCAACCCACCTACCTCAACTTCGTATGGTTTTTTAACTACTTTACTCGCGAGGTTTTGGAGATCTTTACTTATTTTATTTTAAGAAGTAAAGCATTCTTATATTTGCACATAACTTCACTTACCCTTTGCATTACGGAGATTTTGACCCTACTTGACTCAGGATTTTTATTATGCTTTGATTCAAAGTAGTGGCACACCGCATCCATACAAATATCCTCTTGTTTTCCTTATTTCACGGTTTTGGAACTTCTTTACTTGTGTTATTACTTGGCCTTTTATTTGAAGTAGTGGCACCACAAATCACTAAGCTACCTTCCCACTTTGTGGGTTTTTAAAAGTGCTTTGATGATGCTTTATGAAGTAAAGTAACTTTATTTCTCCACATTACTCCCCTTGCCCCTCTCTCGTATGTTTATCAAAGTTCCTTACTTAAAATTTTAAAAGTACATTACTTCAAGTAATGCAAGCATCAAATTTCCACAAAATTTCTCCTTTTATCCAACTTTTGGAGGTGTTTTGCTTAGTCTATTTTAAGAAGTAGAGCAACTATATAAACCCACAAACTTCCCAATTTTAACCATTTTTGCAAATTTTTGGCTAAGTATTGAGTTCTTAAACATATGGAGAAGATGTGAAGTTCTTAAAATAATTCCAAGTGCCCAAGATCATAAAAATTACGAATTCTATATATTTTCCACCAAAATCCCATGAAACTTCCCAAGTCCTATTTTTTCAAGTTATCTAATTTTGCATAGGTACAAAAATGGATAAAAATTTGGTGACATCTAAGTGAAATATTCCTAATTTATTGAAAGATTAGTGGCCTTGAAGTATCCATTTGGAATGGATTCTGCTAGATAAACTAAAAACTGATTTAGAACTGAAGAACAAACCCCGAGACCACTTGAATCACTTAACTTGAACCTAAAACTATCCCAAAATATGATTTCTACCAAGTATGAAGAACTAAAATGATTTCTTGGCAAGGATGAAGCTTGGAATTTTCCCAACTTAGCTGATTGGATCTAAAATGAACTGTGCAAAGCAATAAAATTGTAAAACTATATACAAACATGAAAATACATACATGTTCCAAGTGGAACATGCTAGAGTGTGCACAAGCACTTAGGAGAACATAAACTACTCTACTAACAAGAAAATGTGTTGAAAAGCACTTGGAGGAATGGAAACTACTCTAATATGTACAAGGAAGGAAAATTTACTTCAGTAGCAATGTTTTAAATAGATCCCATTAACTGGAATTTATAACTCTTCTCCATCCAATCTTGACAATTGGAAAGCATTGCTTCACTTGCAACCTGAAATGATATAAGGATACATTCTAGATTACATTAAATTTTGAGTGTTTATGTGGTTTATCTTAGTCTACATCCCATTTTATGACAAAGCCTCCTTCTTGGATGTTTCAAGCCTTGGCGTTTTGTCAAATTGCTTTTAATCTGAGATTTTTCTTTCTCCATTGCTTGCATTGCTTGGTTCCTTCTCCAATGTTGGTAACTCAAGAGATACTAGTAGTTTTTCTTCTCTACCATAGACTAACTTGTAAGGAGAGTTACCAGTTGATCTTTTGGGAGTAATCCTATCTACCCACAATGCTGATTTCAATCTTGTATGCCAAGTCCTTTGGTTTTCATCCAAAGTTCTCCTTATGATCCTTAACAAGTTTTTTTGGACTCAGTCATTCCATTACCCCGGGGGTAATAGTTTGAATATGTTCTTACATATATCACATTTATTACATCCCACTCGAGACCTTGGTGCTAATAAATTCCAATTTATTATCGAGATATAATAGTATAACGAACACCAAATCTAATGACAATACCTTCATAAAAATCTATAATGTTGGTTTCATTTGCTTCCTTAAGTGCAACTGCCTCTGTCCACTTGGTGAAATAATTTGTGGCTGTTAGAATCCACTTGTGGCCTAAACTTAAATTTGTATTGATTACTCCAATGAAGTCCAAACCCCATTGCATGAACAGGTTGATCAACTGATATTAGGTGGAGTGGAAGGGTTTCTAACCTTTCCTTTCCTGAAAAGAAGGAACACCTTTTGCATTTCTTAACCAATGAAAAGCATTCATTCAAAATATTAGGCCAATAGTAACAAATATTCATGATTTTGAGAGTGTGACACGGGATCAAAGTGGCCTTCGACTTCCCCATCACAGAATTCATGCATTATCCTCTCAATATGACTTGTTTTGATGCACCTTAAGAGAACACCATTCACATCTATTTTGAATAAAATGTCATCTACAAAAACATATGGAATAGCTTGAAGTATTAAATATCTTCTCTTAGCCTTAATTAATTTTGGAGGGAACTGACTTGTTTGGAAGAGGTTTACCATGTCTTGAGTCCGAAGCAATAGGTAAAGCATCAGCTAGTTATTCTTAATCATTCTGAAGCACTAAGATGGATTCATCCTCAATTTTCTGACTTGAAACAAGTTTTTCACATAACCCCTTTCCCCTAACTAGCTTGGTTACTTTAATATCAATTTCATACTCCATTACTTTTGTTATCTTCCTAGTTATTTTCTCATTCAGGTCTTTGTCTAATAGGAAGTCCTTTATACCAGAATGTGAAATTAATAGATGAATCTTGTGATTTGAGACTAGATTCTTGAAATTCTTCAAAATTCTTATAGTAGCTAGCACGTTCCTTTCAATGAATGATTATTTTACCTCATAGTCTTCAATATTATGACTAAATAAGGCAATAGGTTGTTCTAAATCATATTTTTTCAACTGCATCAATATGGTAGATATGGTTTCAACACCTCCAAAATCATATAAGATGAAATCCTTAGATAAATCTAGATTTATGAGGTTCATTGCTTTTGCAATGGCCTTCTTTATAACTTCAAAAATTTCTCTTCCTTTAGCAGTCCACTTGAAAATCTTGTTTTTCTTTAACATCAATGTCAGTGGCTTGACGAGATTTATAAAATTAGAGACAAATCTTCTACCAAATTTAATTCTTCCCAATAAACTTTGAATATATTTCAATGGTGGGCAATGAAAAAGAAATAATAGCCTTAATTCTTTTTAGATCAATAGTCAATCCTTTCTTAGAGAAAATATGTCCAAGGATTTTACCTTCATGAGCCAAGAAAATGTATTTTTTGGGGTTAAGAGAAACTCCAAACTCTCTACATCTCTCAAATACTTTCCTGAGATGAAAAATATGCTTAGTTGAATTCTTGGATAACATTATTATGTCATCAAGGTAAATAAGAACCATCTTTTTAATCAGCCCTCTAAATGCCATATCCATGGCTCTTTGTAACATTTCTCCAAAGCATTTGACATGCCAAATGGCATTTTTCTATAAGTAAAAGTTCCCATTTTGTGGTAAAGGTTGTTTTAAACTGATCCTCTTCCTTTATGTAGACACTGAAATATGCTTACACTTAGCATTTCATCTAATCCATTCAATTGACAACACTTTGTTAAACAACCATTCTTCGCTCCATTCTTGGATTCCCATTCATGACACCTTCTTGGTCATATTCTTCCCATATTCAACTTAATTTGGCTAATATCTCTCTCGATTAGCTTTCCATTCCTCCTTTCGACCATTCAGAACCTCCCTAGTTATCTCTAGACCACTTCTATTGGCTTCATAGGCTATCTATCGTCCACAATTGGTTATCCAAACCCCTCCCAACTCTAAATGAGTCTCTAATCACTTTCTAATCAGGTTTAACTAGCCTAAATCATTTTTATCCTAATCTAATCCTAAAGTGCTTTTTGAGCTTTAGTCCCACATGCACCCAAAGTTCAAACTCTTCCATTTGGAAAACTATAAATACAAGGCTAAGCCTACCCATTCAAAGACACAACTTTACATAAGCTAAAGCCAAAACAAGCCTAAGAAAGCTTAAGAGCTCATTTGCATTAGCCAAGCTAATAAGGCATTTGATCTTGGTTAGCCTCCATTGTTGAAGCTCCTCCATCTTGCATCCATAACATCGTAGTAGGTTAGTAGGAGGGTATCTAACTTGGTCTTGTAGTAATTTTAGAAAGACCTCTTCACCTCCATTGAAGAAACAACAAATATAATTTGATTTCTCATAGGTTTAACTAGGTTCAATTTATGTTTTTAAAGTAATCATAGAGTAGTAGAGATAAAATGATAGTTTTTATTTTAATTCATTATTATATAAGTTATCTTGTTTAGCACTCATCGCATGATGCATGGATGAGTTACAAAGCTTTGAGGTTCTGTATCCTCATTCCATAGCTTTTGCAACTTTCCATTGCATACACTTTATAATGATCTGGTTGTATCCTAAGTATCCATCCAAAAGGGAAAACCTCGTAGAACCTACTACCATTTGTAAATTCTATTCCATAGAGGGAATTGAATAATGAAATCTTATAGATGTTTTGTTTAAGTCTTTAAAATACACACATGGCCACGATCTCTCAATTCTTTTTCCATACTAGAACTAAGTTAGAAATCCATGATGAGTGCTTGATTAGAAAAATTATTCTTGCCTCTATCAATTTTATCAGCTCCTTCTTCATTAGAGGTTCAATATGTAAATTTACAAGCCTTTGTTTCTTCCTAATAGGTTTGGCATTTGGATCCAATTATATATTATGTTGAGCTAAACTAGGTTCAAATCCTCTAATATCTTCATAGCACCATGAAAAGATATCAACAAACTCTTGACAAAGTTCTAAAAAATCATGTTTTTCTTGTGAAGTACTTAATTTTCCAATTTGAAGGAACTTGTCTCCACCAACTGCAATAGGCTCTGAGTATTCACCTTTGACCGTTATATTTTCTTTCTCCTTTCTAAACTGGTCATTTGGGTTAAATATGGATTCCAAAGTTAATAAACCCTTGGGCATCTTGTTTGATCTGAGCTGGATAATCTGATCACCATACTGTCTTTCCAATTTGTCCTAGTTTTTTTAAGAGAATCCATCTTCTTCTTGAGGTAAATTCACAATTTGTTGATCACTCTCAAATACCATCAACTTGTGACGTTCTCTCGGTATGGTAGGCCTTACCACCACCTTGATATGTGGTTGCACCTTGTCTCTTATAATATTTTCAACAACATCAAACCTTTCTTCAATGGTAGCAATTCTATCAATGCAGCTTCATTCTCCTTCCTTAGGATGGCCTTGATATTAAAAAACTCAAAATCCTGCAATATATCCAACACTTAATGCTTGTAGGCTTTGAGTAGATCATTTTTGGCCACATTTTCTCCTTTGATTTGGCTCACAATCATCTCGCTATCTCTAAAGGTTTTCAATTCCTTGATATTATTCTTCGTCGCCCATTTCAAGCCATGAACAAGATACTCATACTCTTTTGTGTTGTTGGAGCAACTAAACTGGAACATAAAAGATGAGTAATATTTGCTACCTTTGGGAGATATGAGTACTACGCCCCCTCTTGCACCCTTTTTACATCTTGATCCATCAAAAACATCTCTGCTAAATGTCATCATCATCTTCATTATCTAGTTTGATAACATTAGGCAGGGGTACATTTTCTTCATGTAGCCAATAGACACCAAGACTAGCTTCTTCAATATCTTCCATTTCTCTGTACGGATCAAAGTTGTAACACTTATGTTTCCATTCATCAAGTAGAAGATCAGGAATGTCCCCAATCTGATTTTTGCTTCTTTGGTACTTGGACAATATTTTTGATCTAATATTATGCAATTGGAATTGATAGGAATTTGTACATAAGTATCTATGTGGTAAGTAGCAATTGGTTGAGATTTTATAGTATCTTTAGCACCATAAGTTGTCCTAAAGAGCATATGGGACTATTCTTCGACAAATATCCTCTAATTTTATCGGTGAGATCTCTAGACACACATATAGAAAAAGTGGAGGTAAATCGATTATGGATATGTATGTAATGTGAGGATTATACCTCTCGATAAATCCTACAGTCCTCACTAATTTCCCATTTAAATTTAACACAAATTTAGATATAGGCTCGTACATAAGTCCGACTTGTCTAAAATTTGTTTTGGCATCACCAAGTTATTTTCTCCAAAGTTAATCATACAATTGTGTACTAGGTTGTTACCTATGATCAAATACATATAGAAGGGTGGAGGTTTCTTGTTTTTACTTGGTTGTACCTCTCCTTGTTGCATTGCATTGGTAATAACCTTATCTTTCTCTTTAGATGACTCATTTGGATTAGACAAACTAGCCATAGTTGTTTGCAAGAGATCCCTTTGGCTTAGAATTTCCAATGATTCCCACATAGATATGTTCACATTGGTTTTCTTCATTTGTTTGAGTATATTGAAAGGAGTTAAAGGATCTTTTTGTTGCACTTTACTCACAACAATTTTCTCTTGCACTTGAGTTAGAATGGAAGGTTTTCTAGGCTGATCTTGTCCATTTGGAGTTATTTTTGAACTACCACCTTCTTGAAGTGTCAAGGAAGGTTAAGGAGAGATTGTACTCATACATTTTGTTTTCTTCAATAGCTATCTTCTTAGACCTGGTGTTTACTACCACTCATTGTGGAAGAGTCTTATTTATTCCATAGAAGTCTTCCACTTGCCAATTTACAAGCAAAGTGTCATTTTGAGGTGTTTCTTGACGACAATTTACTATTAATTTTATTTTGCATGTGTTTCTTGGGAAGAAAATGCACTTTTACCATCATAGCTTAGTTCGGGATGCCATTCGGGCATGTTTCTTAGCTATGTGGATGATTACAAGGAAACACCCATCATAATCTTGTGTAAGATTATTTTGGATAGGAACCAGAGCTTGACATGAAGAGGTTGCCTTCGGATTATGGTTGAAAAGGCCTAGTATAAGAGAATTGGATTTGATTATGACTTACACTTGGCCATGAGGTCTATTGGTTGATATGGAGGCTTGTTTTATTGGTATGGAAGACTAGTAAGGTTTAGAATTTTGGACTTGTTGTCTCTTAAGTGATAACAAATCATTCTCAAACTTTTCAATTGTGTCATTACCTCTTGTAGTTTAGTAGAGGTTTTAGAAGAAGTGGAGGATTCATTAGAGTTTTAATTTCATGGGGTAGGTATAGGTACTAACTCAGGTGTCTGATTAGAGTTAGGATTCTCAATTTGATTATATAAATGCATTGGAGGCCTAGAAGAAAGCTTCCCATCCTTGATTAGACTATTCTCAAATATAATAGAAATATTATATGCAATTGGTAATGTCCTACCCCCCATGGATTAGATCACAACTGAAATATCAATATTCAAGGCCTTTAGATAATAAAGGAAATAATATTGAGGTTTATGTTTTACTGCTTGAGGAATAGGATCCTAGGTCCTTCGAAATCTTGTGTTGAAATTAGCCATCTGCTCATTAGGTGCTCTCTTTATTGTTGTAAGTTGCTCCACCAAGGACAGGTGATCTAATTTTTCTTCAAAATAATTACACAAGGTTGTGCCAAGTTCATCCCAACTAGGAATGGATCTAGGTCTCAGGATTCTATACCATTGAAGTGCCTTACCCTTGAAATAATATGTTAGTATCCTAACTGCTACGTCGTTATGTGTAACAAGATGGAGAGCACACACATTAACAACATCCTAGATATGCTCAATAGGAGTGACTTGATTTTCACTAGTGAAATATGGAATGCTCTTGAGTTCAGCCATTGGAATATCATATTGTGTATTGAGAACAAGAGGGTTGCAACCTGTGAAATTAGAAAATGGTATATTTATTTGTGGTATTTCCATGAGAGGTCTCAAAATTCTAGTAGATTGTAATAAGGGTATACCAAGAGGTGGGTTAGAGAGATTCCTATTTGGTGGTGAAGGTGACCTCTGAATTGTTCTTCCCCTTCTTCCTCTCCTTGTGATAGATGTATAATTTTATAAATTCCTTCCTCTCTTTCTCTTGACCTTGTTTGGATCCTTCTTATGAAATTCAGGCTCTTAGACTATTAAACTAGTAAATATAATGCTTGGAGTCACCATATGTGTTGCGGGTTTTGGATCCTCAATCGCTTTACCTACATATTTTTGAACCATTGTTACTTAACCCGTGGATTTCCGAACCACTGTTACTACCTTTTCTTTACCTAGGATTTCGAACCTACATTACTTCTCACTTTCCTCAAGTCACATTCCCATATAACTTTCCTTAGTCCTCTTTTCTTTATTGTGTTTTTGGGTTATTTTACTTGACCTACGGGATTATGAGACTGCTTTAATTTGTAGTTGGTAAGAGTCACATCCTTTAGTTATTCCCAACTCATTTTCCTTATTCTCGTAGGATCTCAAGGTTCCTTTGTTTCGTAAGCTTGTCTTTTCTTCTTTGCTACTGAGCCTCCAAAGGCTAGAATTTTACCAAGAACACATCAACTTGGAAAATGATGACAATTACACACAAGGGATGGTAATGGAACCCCATCTAAAATAACTTGTATGTACACCTTTGAAGTATAGAGCCTTCAAATCTTATCCCATTGGGCGTGCCAGAAAATTTTATCACAAAAAAGAAACCTTTGGTTGTGTTCTTGAATGTGTGAATGAGCAACCAGTTCTTTTGGGTAATATTGCACCAAGAAAATGGTGCGAAAATATCCAGATGAGTGAAAATGAGATGAAGAATGACAAAGAGAGAGGTCAGATACAAGTGACACAATCCCTAATTAAATTTTTAACATCATTTCCATGGACCACAACAAATCTAAACCTACAAGAAGAGTATAGAATGCACAAAACCTAGAATATGCAATGAAATGTAAGGAAAATACAATAAAACACATCTATGGCATAAGATAGCCTCAAAACATGGATTTATTAATTAAGTGGATGCACGATTCATTATAATTACAAAATAAGGTAATAAATATTCTTCCAAAATTAAAATCAAAGGCCTATAACTCATTACTTTGCTTTGGAAAAATTTTGGTAGAGTTCTGTTACATGAACATTCCCTCCCCCAAAAAAATTTCCTTAGCACTTATATATATAATCCCAAAGAGAAGAGAGATAGAGAGAGAAAATTCCCAAGCTCATTTCAATGGTCCCACCTTCTACATGCTCAAAAATTATTACCAATAGTAGATGATTGACACTTAATTGGGTTTTAATGATATAGAGTGTGAAAAAATGATTTTGTTGATATAAATTTAATAATATTTGGAGTCCATGGGAGAAATTTATGGTTGTGCAGATTTTTGGGGTATTTGTGCTTCATTTCTTTAATCTTTGGGTTTGCAACCCCTTTGCTTTGTAGTAAAGGCCCACCACATTTTTGTAACACTACTTCACCTTTTTTATGTGTTTTTGAATTGCTTTACTCACATTTTGAGTTGAGAATTGCTTTTAAGTAGGCGAGGTCATACTTCCACATAACCCCCTTTCTATTTTCTTTATTGGTTTGTGCAATGACTTAGCTTGGGTCTCGAGCCTCAATTACTTCTAAGTTATTTCATGTTGCAACCCCACATTACTCCAAATTTCCTACCTTAGATTTGTGGGGTTTTTAACTTCTTAACTTGTGGGTTTTGGAGAGCTTTACTTATTTTTTTTTAAGAAGTAAAGCGAGTCTCATATCTCGTACATAGCTCCACTCCCCCTTTGCATTACAGGATTTTGATCCTACTTGACTTAGTCTTTCTATTGTACTTTTCTTCTCAGAAGTGGCACACCACATCTACATAAATCTCCTCTTGTTTTTCCTTGTTTCACGGTTTTGGAACTACTTTACTCACATTTTTACTTGGCCTTTTTTTTAAAGTAGTGCCACCACGAATCCTCTGGGCTACCTTCTAACTTTTTAGGATTTTGAAAGTGCTTTACCCATGTTTTATAAAGTAAAGAAACTTCATTTCTCTGCATTTACTCCCCTCACCTCTTCTCTGTAGGTTTATGGAAGTGCTTTACTTCGGACTTTTGAAAGTGTATTACTTTGAACTAATGCATCATGAAATTTCTGCAAAGTTGATCTTTTTATTATAATTTCGAGTTTTTTAATTAGTCTCTTTTAATAAGTAGAGCAACTATACAAACCCACCAACTTCCCAATTTTAACCATTTTTACAAATTTTTGGCTAAGTGTTGGACTCTGAAGCCGAGGGAGAAAATGTGAAGTGACTGAAATAATTCCAAGTGCCCATGATCATGAAAATTTCCTGAATTATTCATATTTCCCTCCAAGATCCCATGACACTTCCTAAGTCTATTTTTTTCAATTTGTCCAATTTTATAGGTGTGCAAAAATGGATAACAATGTTTGGAATCATACACTGATGACAGAAAAAATCAAAACATTTTCTTTTGTTTCTCTTCCTTTGGATTATTTTATTGCTTATGGAGATGAAGAAATGACATCCTTGAAAAGGAGTATGTGAAAAGAATTTTTAGAGTTACAGAAGGAAGTTTTGACCCTCAAACCAATATTGAAATATTGAACTATGTTGTGGATATAAAATAAAAATACAAAAAAATTGAAGCACTCCATAGTGAGGAGGAGGATAGCCATCTTCTGGGAAAAAAATCTACTAATTCGAATCACATGTAAAGTTTTTATTCTAGGAAGACTCTTTCATGACGCTCATGATGTCCTCTTCTTGAGCATTCTAATGAATTTCAACTCAACACCTTAGTAGATGATGAAGAAATCATAGAATTTGAGTCTCCATCCATATTTTCTCTTTGTTATGAAACACAGTCCTTTGGAGAAGTAATTTACACCAAGGGAAATGATAATTATTGTCTCCTAATATATGATCCAATGCTTGTTGAAATTTCCATAGATTGTGAATACATCCAAGAGATGAATCCTCCTTATCCACCACAAGTTCTTTAGGAGAATGATTTTGAGGTAATTATTGATAATTTCCTTTCTAATTTTAGCTCTTCATTTGATGCACAAATTCCCAATAATGAGATATAACAAGTGAAAGAGCTCAATGTACCTCTAGAGACATTTTTTATGGGCAAAGAGTACATGGAATTTCTGATGAGTTGTGATTTAATATAATTTGAATTAAATCTTATTTCAGAGTAACTTATTGTAATAAATGATATTTATATGATTAAATACAGTAATGTGCAAGCACTAAGCATTCAACAATGTAAAAACCTAAGAAAATGAGAGAGGGGCGATGGTTTAGCTGATTTTGTACTACCTGGGAATGATCGAGACTATGTATATACTAGAGCAGGTTGGAAACAGTGTCAAAATGGATTAATGAGGGTTTAGAACCCTAGGAATGTACTCAAAAAAGTTCTCGGAGGAGGATAGGAGCTCCCCAGGTGCTAATGACTAATCTAGGAACCTGTGTCTGCTAAAATTCTCATAACCTGATCTTTTCCAAGTAACGTCTTTGTTTTTACTCGTTATTTGTCACTCTGGTTTCATTTTTGGGGTTCTCGAACATACCTATTACCTAAAAACAAATGACTACATACACATGCCCATAAACCACATCAAATATAATAAAAATATGGATAACTGGAGTTGTCATGACGACCTGTAAGTCACTCAAAGTGTGAACTTACAACTAAGCAATGTATTATATATCAAACTCCATGTAGTTCTCTTTGTGTGTGTATGTGTGTTACATGCCTTAGGCTTCCCTTGAGTTGCATGATGATAGAAGGCTAGATCTATATTTTCCCAAATATAAAAAATGTGTGTGATGGAGTAGAATGAACTCCCCTCCTATGTAATGTATGTATATTAATGCAACCCTTGTCAGTTATGTG
Organism: Taxus wallichiana var. yunnanensis; assembly: GCA_018340775.1. Classification (NCBI taxonomy): domain Eukaryota; kingdom Viridiplantae; phylum Streptophyta; class Pinopsida; order Cupressales; family Taxaceae; genus Taxus; species Taxus wallichiana. Next base: position 171,194,787 of record CM031244.1, read on the forward strand.
AATATGCTAGATGTATGTGTAGACACAAAATCTATGCACTTGGGTACATTTTTAGGTCCTAGAGCATACTAATATATATATGATTCCTAAGAAAGAAAACTAGTGGTTAACAACTTCTTTTGGTCCTTTTTCATTTTTCTCTTATATTTTTATCAACCTTACACACCTTATAGCCTATTGGTACTTTGATGATTTATATTTTATGGCCTTAGATACTAGTTCCCATTTAGGACAATAACACCCAGGTGCTCATGTCTCTTATGGGAGCTCATGACCCTCTTTTCCTTCCTCTTACTCTTTTTGGTCTCTTTTACTTTTGGTCATCTTTTACAAATTTGGGTCAGCCTTTTAGTTTTCAATTACAAAATTCAAATAAGGGAATCATATATATACATAGTTATAGCTCTCAAATAAGGGTCCAAGCACTAAGCATTACCTATCATCACCTAATCTTGCATTCAAAGGCACAAGATCACTTCAAAGGAATTCATCTGGCACACTCATAAAAGCAAAAAGGATTGCATCACTCGCATACATAGCATAGGAGGGGAAGTTCATTCTATTCCATCACACACATTCTATACATTGCTACATTCTATATCTAGACTGTTATCATTGTGAAACTTACAAAAGGGAAACCTAGAACATTGTTATACACACATTCACTCGTAACGACATCTATTCTAAAATTTAGTGAAATGTTTGGTACTAAGTTCACTGTTTGGGTGACCATTGAAGTCAATCCAACTCCACATTCTGCATCTTTTTTATTAGATTTTATGTGGTTTACGGACATGTGTAGATAGATAATTGTTTTATAAGTTATAAGTACAACCGAATATCTAGTAGTGAAACCTGGAGTGAAAAAAGTAAACTAATAACAAATCTCCTCCTGCACAAAAAAGGACATAATCTCAACTCCTAACTAGACACTACTACCTATATCAATTACTATTTCTTGAGTGCTCTTATCCTCCTATGGGTGCTTTTTTCCTACACATATGTAAGTCTCGTAACCTTAAGTGAGCCTTGATGACACTACTTATAGGTGGTTTCAACATTTCTCATACCTAGATCATCTCCAGTTGTGTGAAATCAGCTAATTCACCATCTCTCTCCCTCTTTCTTAGGGTTTCATATTATTTCTTGCTTATTACTTGTGTCTCATTGTATATCATTAAGTACTGAGTAAAATTTACTCATAAATTGGATTTAATTCAATTTAAATTAAATCATTTGTAAACACATTCCTTACATTCCTAATATTATATCCTTCATGGATTCTCATCCCTTTGATTCCAATGCTTCCCTATTGTATATCTAGGTTCAAATTCATAATATATTTGTTAAGTGTGTCCTAGTTGATCCTAGATCTAGTCTTAACATATGCACTTTGTCCTTTCTCCATCAATAGGACTTTCTTCCACTCATCTTAATCTATATACTCTTTGTATCTATGGATTTGATAATACACCTAAATAAGTATTGGGCACAATCTCTCTTCCCCTTACTATGGTATCTTGCACTCTTAATGTTTTATGTTACGTTATGCCTCATGATGTTCCTTATACCATCCTTCTAGGTATTTTTTTGTTACATACTATGGATATGCTTCTTTCTACCCTTCTCATAACACACAATCACTTATTTATTGGTACCCATGATATTCCTCCCATTGTGTCTCACTCTCGATACACTTCTATTGATCATATGCTTAGTGATTCAAGTGTTACATATCTCTCTACACCTTCCCCATCACAATTTAGAGAATTGTATGTTAGTTTTACAATGATTCCTAATCCTCACACTTTCAAAGATCCTATGCATAATTCATTTACTATGGTTTCACATTATCTTGTTACATCCATGGGGAAATCAATTCCCCTTCTTCCCGCCTTTCTGTCTATGGTCATATGGGTTAATGATTTAATATAAATTGAATTAAATCTTATTTTAGAGTAACTACTATAATGAATGATATACAAGTAATAAAATACAGTAAATGGACAAGCAACAAGCAAGTAATGATATGAAACCCTAAGCAAGAGAGAGAGAGAGAGGATGATATAGATAGTTTCGTATGATATGAAGATAATATGAGTGGATGGATAGCTAGAATAGACAAGAAGAAGCATCTTTAGTTTTCATTGGAGGTTATGAGACCCGAGATATATGCGAGGACAAAATCACATAAGGAATACATGAGTTTTGGGGTGCTAGTGACTGGATATGGGTGCTAGTATCCACCAGATGCTTAGGTTTTGATCTTTTATGTGCATGAGGAGCTTCACTATTAACCTTTGCTTATCACTCTATATTTTTCCAAATGTCATGTTTTGCACTGTAACCTAAAAAGAGAGATACCTAGCTACACATACCCACAAACCACATCAAACCTAATAAATAATATGTAGAATGGGGAGATAGATTGACCCCAATGGTCACCCAAAGAGTGAACTTAGTATTGAGCACTACACTACATTTCATAATCCATGTAGTTCTATGTGAATGTGTGTGTAATGATGCCCTATGATGCCCTTGTGCAAGTTGCACAATGATAGTGGGCTAGATCTAGAATATAGAAAATGTATAGAATGTGTGAGATGGAATAGAATGAACTTCACCCTCCTATGTTGTGTATGTAAAGTGATGCAACCCTTTTCCCTTGTATGGATGTGTTAGATGAATGATTTGTAATGATCTTGTGCCTTTGAATGTAAGCTTAGTGTTATTCAAAATTACCCCCAGTTATTATTTTCTTTAACAAGATTTAAAAATGGACTTAGCCATTTTTACATGTCTATGACATATAAATGGCCATCAAATTCCATTTCCCAAAAGCATCGACCATTGGCATTTGAAAATCCATGGATACTAATTTTTAAATAATTTGCGGGTTCCTATTAATAAACCGCAGTACAAAGAAATTGGAAACCCGCAGAACAAAGGATAAAAGGGTTAGTGTTGTGTGGAAAAGATTAAAGTCATGGTACGAGAGGGAGCACCTCATAGTATTACGTAAAAAATTTCAAATCCATGACACAAAAGAAATCAAAATGACACACAACATAGATCAAAGGCGTTAGAATAGACCATGTGGTGGCATTCTAGCATTTCTTAAGGAGATTGGATCATCCAGACTCCAAGTCCCTAGATTTAATCACAATTCATATTTCATCGGGTCCATCAAGTTAGATAAATTTAATAGTCTGAAACCCCAAAGCAACGTGGAGCCTTTCTATTGGCTTGAATTTTAAAAGGGGAAGAAGGGGAGATAAGGATATTTTTTTAGTGCAAAGGAATTTGGTAAGGACTTATCGGTCCATATTTTTAAATATAGTGGATCTTTTGAAATCCAAAGAAAAATATCAAGAAAATAAAGGAAGATAGGGAAGTAAAATCTCAAAACCTAGGTTAATGAGGAGATGAACACATTTGAAATGTATGAAATGATGCACACGTGAGAAGAGGGAAATCCCGAGTAAATAAAAGGCTACCACATGTCGATTCATGTGCATCCCAGCGTGAAAAATATTCAAATGATGATATGTTTCGATCCCTTACTCCAAATTGCAAAAAATTGGTCTCGTTTGAAATCTTTCCTCAAGAAATTTGATTTGGTATCATGACAATCATATTTTGGGGTCTAAATGGGTAAAAAAGAAAAATTATTTAGGCTATCTATAATTACGGGTGATATATTTTAATCATAAAAGTAGCATGTTTTATTGGGCTCCAAATTTACATTAACATATCAAAACATGTCATATGTCAATAATCTTATGAAGAGTAATATTTTTGATCTTTTGGATGGTTGGGATCATTAAAAACATGCTATGAAAGTCAGATATCTCTCCTCTTGCTGAAATAAATAAATGTAAGTTCTTACGCACATTTTTGGGGGAAATGATCTAAAAAGATAAAGAACTCTGTAAAATTTGTTACGTAGTCTTTTCCGAATGGCGAGCCTCCGATCTAGGTGTTTTGGGAGAAGATATTTTCCTTTATTTTACAATTGTAATGAATTATGCATCCAATTAAGTAATAAATCCATGTTTCTTGGCTCTTTCTTCCCTATCTTGTATTACATTGTGTTTCTTGCCTTTAATTACAATTGTAGATGTATTGTGTATGTTTTTTTCTTCTTGCAGGATTTAGATTTTTGTGCTCCATGGAAATGATGTTGGTAAATGCAGTTAGGGACTATGTCACTTGTGTCGACCTCTCTCTTTCCCATTCTTCATCTCATTTTCACTCACTTGAATTTTTTTCATCCCTTTTCTTTGTGCAATCACCTCTATAGTTTAGGATTTCCATTTTCATGCAATTTCTCTATGGTCCCTTGGAAGCTTAGGATAGAAGTAATTTGTTGTATTTCCTTTTCTATGAGTATTTTAGCATTAGATAAGGTAGATGAAGTTTACATTCTATAGAGGTTTGTCTTGAAATCAAGGTCTGACACTTAGAGACAATCTATGTTACCCAAGAAAATGGGTTGCTCTTTCACTAATTCATGATCAAATCAGAGGGTGTTGTTTTTTTATAACAATTAGGTGATAGTAGATAATGCTCATGTTTGGCCCTTTAATTTTTTATTAATCTCTAAGTATATATGATTCCCTTGTATGATATTTGTAATTAATAACTAGAAGGCCAACCCAAAAGTACAAAAGATGCCCAAGAAGTAAAAGAGACCCAAAAGAGTGAGAAAAGGATAGAGAGATTTAAGAGTGCCCATTTGGGAAATAAGCACATAGGTGTTATTTTCCTAACTAGGTGACTGTGTCAAGGCCATAAAATATAAATAAATCAAATGCAACCGACAGGGGTTGTAGGGTGTTTAAGGTCAATAAAACTATAAGAGAAAAATAAAATGCCTAAATGATTAACTAAAATAGGAAATTATATCTATCTGAGTTAATCTAAGCAAGTACAACAAATATAATAACTGATATGAACTAAAATATGAATGTTAATTAATTTTATTTGATATTTAAATGGAATTAAATAATTGAAATAGGATAGATAAGGTACTAACCTAAAAATGACTTACCTTACTAAGATTCTCAACTAAATCGGATGATGTGTGGATGAGTAGAGTATGATGATAAAACCCATGAAATTGCATAAAACTAAGATTTTACCAAACTAGGGCACATGTGGGTGCCCTAGTCTACAATATGGGTGCTCTAGTCTGGTAATGACTCAAGACCCGAATCTAGAAATGTCGATATATCTTCCCAATTTCTTTATCTTTGTCACATGATTTTCACAGTAACTTTACTGATGATGTCGTAATATTGTAATGAAGATTCACCTGCAAGACCCCACACAAAGCATCAAACCCCTAAAAAATAAAGATGCATATGACGGGGTTAAACTATCGTTATTGTCCACAATGGTGGACTTAAAACTAAGTGATGCACTACATTCCATACCCAATGTAATTCTATGTGATTTTTGTGTGTAATTGTGCGCCTAGGGTTCCCTAGCGTCAATGTTGAAGAGATAGTGGGAAATATCTAGATGTAATGTAAAATGGTGGATGGAATAGAATAGACTTCCCTTTCTTATGTAGTGTGTGTGATGTAATGATTCCAAAATGCAATCCCTTGCCTTAGTAGATAGCTATCCATTACTAGTAGGTTTTTTCCCCATAAGATAGTAAGTATGTTATGTTTATATAGGTATATATTTCTCAAATTTTGACACTAATGACCTAACACGTTGACTAGTACCTAGGGTAATGAGAGGGAAAATTATAAAGACAAACCTCGAAACTTTAAATTAGACCCAACTATTGTGGGGACTAGGGCGCTTAAAATTAAGGACCGAGGCACCCATGGGAACCCTAATCCTACCCTAGGAACCCTATACAAATACTAGAGACAACAAATAACTAAATAATGACACATGAGACTCCCTGAGATAACTGAGATCTATGTAAAAACTAACGACTATGTAAGACAAATGGCAATAAAACCAACTACCGACAATGGGACTAAGGGATAGGTAATTTTTGAATACTTTTCTTATGTGAGATCCATATATGTAATAGTAAGTGCATGATTTTGTGACTAAATTTTCCCCCACTTTATGTTGGTGAGTGGAATGCTCGGTAACATAAAGTAGATAGAGATGCGTACCTGAGAGAGATGTATAGAATCCCATGTTGTAGTAGAATGCACAGATGTGGTAGTAAGAGCATGCCGAAAGAACCATATAGAATTATGAACCATGGATCAATGGGTTGATCCATGCAACATAGGAAAAATGTGATATCATGATGAAGTGCACTAAATGAGAGTGATGATTATAATGTTGGATGATTGATGATTTTAAACACATATGAAAACGATAATATGGGGAAGGGAGTGATCAGTTCCCAACCTGATTGCGTATATACAAAAAATTGACCGGAGGATTTGTGTGTCATGCCACCAAAGGAAAAGTTTAGCAGAAAAGGTGTGTTATTCTCCAACCTATAAATACATCCTCAAGATCTAGCTACTACAAATGGACTCAAATCAACTATTTGTAGTTTTTGGATCCAAATAATTTCAATCCAACACTTGACCCATATAGGAGTGGTATAGGAAAGGAACTCTTGTCCCCACTCTATGAGTTTCACTACAATATGATGGCTTCCAAGTTAGGTCATCTGGAAGAAAGCACAAAATGTGTGATGGCTTCCAAGTTAGGTCATTTGGAAGTAAACGCCAAATAGATAGAATAGTTTCCCAAGTTAGATCATCTGGGAAAGAAATGGATGTAATATCATAAATTAGGTCATCTGGGAGGTCACACATAACTCCCAATTTAGGTCATCTAGGAGGCCAATTGTGTTGAATTTTTATTAATTGAATGATATGATTTCAATTGTTAGAGATTTGAACATGTTGATTAATTGATTAATTGATTAGTTATTTGTAGAGATATTTTATGCTAGTTGCCCCCATGTTAGGTCATTACAGAGAATTGATATAAATTGATGTATGAAAATATTTTAATGCTTGTTTCCCCAAGTTAGGTCATTAAGGGGAAGTGATGAAATGTTGCATATGTACTTTGCACATTTGTTTCCCCTAGGTTAGGTCATTAGGGGGAATTGATGGTGAAATGTCACACAATAAATTAGTAATTGTTTGAAACTAACAAATTGATAGTATAAATTCATAGTGATATAAGGGGATTTATAGGATGAACCCAATGATATACTTCCCCTTTCGGTGAAAGGATAATTGATGATAAGAATGAACACTAAACTGAAAGTAAGCATGAGATAGATAGAAAGTGATAGAAATCACAAAAATGTGTACAAATTGGATGGAAGACAACGTCAAGGAAAGATAATGCATGCGTAATGTATATGATACAGTGGTATGAAGAATTTTTTAAAAATTCCACAAATGGGGTGTAAATCAAAGTAATAAACTTTAAGATATGACAAAAACAATGTGTTTTGTATTATTTGTGAGAATAAGCACAAAATAATGACTATAGTAAAGTGGGTGATGAAAAGTACCTATAAGTAGTGAAGTGAAAAAGTGATTAGTCACTTCATTTGTCTTTGATGTGATTGTGATATTAAGCTCGAGTGAGTGAAGATTTCACAAGTGAGAGTAGTACGTCCTAGCTAGTTTTAGAGGGTGGCAACTATCATGGCATCATGTATGACGGTGGAATTAGTAAGTGTGGTGTTTTTTTAAATGTATTGTATAATAGTTATGTCTATTGAATTTTTGTAAATTTGATATTTTTAATTTTCTTATCTTTTAGACCTGGACAATAGTGGTGAGGGTGCTAGTGACCCTTAGGACATGAGTGCCCAGATCTCGGGCCCTAGTGTCCTGCTCCTAGATGCCCCAGTCTTGCATCTAGGTGCCCTAGTCTAGAATGTGTGTATTTGGTGTATAATGATGAAAATCATATTTATAATGTAAATTAATGTGATAAGATAGGTATATGTACTTCTAATGTGTTATAACATTGCGTTCATTGTTGGTTTGTAGTTTGTAGAGGGATATTCACTTGAGGGAGTTATGTTGTGGGTGCCACATGAGTACTTTGCTTGGATTGGGCCTATCAGATTATGATTAGAATGTTATGGAATTTTCCATTCTGTGGCACATAAAGCAGATGATGGATGTTACCCAAAATATTCCTATGTTTTTGTACTATGCAAGAGATGGTGTGTAAATATGTGTACATTTTATTTTCCTAGAGGGAGATGATTGTGACTTTGGAGGATGTGTATCACATATTGTGATTACCAATTGTTGGAGAGAGAGTACAGGTGATGCCATTAGAGATAATGGAGAGGAATATGTGAGCTACTAGATGGTATTTTATGGGGACTCAAGTACCTACCGAGGCCCATATTATTCTAGATGTTATCTTACAAACTGGAAATCTGCACTTATGGAATTTCATAGCAGTTATGATTTCTTCATCAGTAGTGAGTGGATGGAGGAGGTATAGGCATCTTGTATAAGATACACGATATATTCCAGTGGAGGGAGGAGGTATAGGAATCTTGTATAAGGAGGAGGGTACTAGATACACGTGGGTACGGTGTGTGTTGGCCCACTTATACAGAGACCTATACCAATTTACTCACGATGAGCATGATGGTGGGATAGGATCCACTACGCTCTTGCATGCATGGGAATATGAGCACATAGTAGTGTTGAGACCAGTTGGAGGTCCTTGAGGAGAGTGGGTGAGGCCAAATATATATGCGCAGGAGGTTGATTAATATTTGTGGGCATAGAATGGACACAAATACCTATAAAGGGACCTATAGATGAGATGGGGCTCGAGGAAGTTACATGGAGGCCATACCATAACTATGGAGGATGACATGATGATGCTCTAGAGTTGTGGTGTATTTGTAGGACTATTTGGTTGGAGGATCCATTCCCATGTGTGGTCAATATATTTCAAGTAGAAAGAGTATTGTGAAAGTTTGGCATGGCTCAAGACATGCCCTAGAGCCATATATATGGTTGAGAGCTATCAGAGCACCTAGGACGGTCGGAGCTAGACTAAGGGCCACAACAGAGTAGATAGTACCTCCCAGGAAAGATGAGGTAGATGTGGTGATAGAGTTGATAGACTAAGGTGATGAGGATTTAAAAAAGGAGTACCGCGTATGGTGGGTGGCACATTGATGGGTATTCTTTCTCCCATTATTTATAGGTCCAACGAGGTTACCGCATGGAGGAGGGGGAGAAGGGGAATCCCATGCCCCTAAAGATGTGATAGTTGTAGGTGAGCGTGAGTACTTGTATAAGTGTGTTGTCTATTTAATTTTTGGGATATAATTTAGTGATGATAATATAACACATTGTGCTATTTATTTTGTAGGTGATGCGTATTGGTCCCTAATAGTTGACATAGCGATCCACACATTGATGTAGAATGTGTCGATGGATGTACTTGGTGGAGATATTCTTAAGCATGTGGATGATATCTTGGGTGAGCATTCCCATTTATTTGAGCCAGTGGCCATAGTAGCGGCAACATGTACTATGTTGCTAGGCGAAAGGGATGAGGCACACAAGGAGACTCAACGAGCTAGAGAGGCATTGGGTGGTGGTCCCTTAGCATAAGATGTATTTGCATGATATATGGATTTATAGCATCATTTTTCATAGTAGTCTATGGAGAAAACCTTATTACGTAGGCAAGTGGAGAGGTATCGAGGCCATGAATAGCGATGCAGAGTTATTGGGAGGCATATAGTTTTAGGGCTCTCTTATTACCCAAGAGTGATAGTGATGATGAGGTTTGATTGGTATTATTATATATGATGTAGGGGAGTTACCCCGGTGATGAAATGTTTTTGTAATGATGATTGTATTCACTATATATGTATGGACATATGTGATTTATACATGATGAGCTTATTTTGTGGTGTATTAATGTCATAATGTGATTGATGATGTATGATTTGGTGATTAGTGTTGGAATGTATGTGATGCTTTTGTATATTGTTAGTGTTTATTGATGTAATAGATAACATATGTAATGTGATTGATGAGCTAAGTGAAATTTTTATTCAATGGAATTTGTAATGCGTAGCTAGTGTGATGATTATATAAGAAGGAAGGTAAAAATAGATGATGTATGATTATCGAAAGAATATGTTGTGATGAATGTGTGTCATGATAATGTAATCGTAATATGTTAGTGTGATAAATGGGGGTAATTTACAATTCCCCTCAGCTTGTGGCTGATTATGTTCATTTAATTAATACCCCTCGGCATATAAGAATGAACCATGGAAAGCTAGAGTGTGTCATCAAGAAATGATTGGATAGAATGTGCTAGATGAAGTGATAGAGTGCATGAAGAGAGGTTTTTATTATAATATATCCCTCAAAAATCATGTAAGAATCATAAGAACATGAGTGTGCCATCGGGGCTAAGGTGATAAGTTTTGGGGTGATAATGTCAAGTGGGATCAAACACTTGGGCATGCTCCAACATTATTAAAGTTTTTTTAATCAAAATTTAATGTGTGAAGTATTTCACACTCAAAGAGTGAAGTGGTTTGACTAGAAACGTGTCCGACTGATTTACCCACCCACATTCAGTAGGTGATCCCTCTTGGGATTGAGATTTGAGAAATGAATAGATAGTACAAACTGCCAGCTATGTGCAGATTAGATCTAGCTTAAGATCAACAAAGAGAAATATATAAAAGAGAAGAGAAGTTGTCAAAAGAAAGAGGACCGAGATGAAAAAGTATTGCATTGTATTATATCAAATGAACAAGAAATAGAGATCTACAGTTGTTGTGAAAAATCTATGGAGCTAAGTGGAAGTGTTGGGTTAAAATCTTGTATTAAATTCTTAATAAAAGATAGTGCTTTTACAGTGGATTTTTTCCTTCAGGTTTCTCCACTTAAATCTGGTGTAATGTGTCTTTGTTCTTGTCTATTGTTTTCTTTCATCTCTTGCTCATTATTTACTCATTTAAGCTCTGTTATTTGCTATCTATTTTAGCTATTTTATATAGATTGGACTGCATGCCATAATCTATAATCTTTGATAGCATTAATGGTGGATCTATGATCTATGGATTACATTTCACCTGCTAAATCTAACATGGTATCAGATCGTCGTGATTGTGCGTGTGCACGATTGATCTAGAAGATTTTTGACTTGAAGAGGTGAAGAAAATTTAAGTTTATTGATGGATCTATGAGACCCAAAAGTTTCATAGTTGTGTTCAAGCTAACCAGTTTAAAATTCCAATTCCCACTCAATATTTCTTGAAATATTGATTAAATATGGGCTAAATAGTTGTTTAGATCATGTTTAAGCTATTGAATGCTTATATCTTTGTGTTTATGTCTGGTTTTAGTCATTTACGGATTGAATTCATCATCTGTGAGCTATTTTTCCAATTTTTCCCCTGTAAATAGTCGTTATAGTTGTTTCTTGAGTGTGGATATAAAATATCTATTTAGATCCAATTTGTTTGGGCTTTTAAGTTCTGCCGTTTTAATGGTAAAAATCTTCATTTTTCACCATTTTTGCTTTTACAAATCTACATCCAATCATTTGGTGCCGTCATTTTTTATTTTGTAAATATTAGACCAATAATATTTCTCCATGTATCTTCCCTACTCTTCTTTCCATATTTGTGAAGCCGTAACCACTCTTAGAGTTCCAAATGGCTTGAATCTGACATCTTTCTATCTTTGCGAAGCTTGATCCAATCTTCTAGTGCTACCTTGCTTCGCCCTAGCATATTTTTTGACTTCCTTTGTTTGCAAAGCTCGAACCAATCATATTGCTTCATTTAGCATCACATTTGTTAGTTTTTACGAAGCCCGAGCTAATCAAAATGCTCAATCTTACTTCTTGGTGTCGAATAATGTTTATCCGATTGTCGGTTTAAATTTGTGATCCAATAAGGGCTTTATGCATGTATTTGCATTGTCATACTTAGATTAGCTATTTCTAACATTTATGAAACTTGAGCCAATAATATTGCTCCAAGTGGCTCCGTATTTCACTTTGTCAGTCTTCTTTTAACTTGTTTCTAACAATTGCGAAGGGAAAACCAATAAAATTTCTCCAAGTGTCTTTTCCATCGCATTTGTCGATTTGAGAAATGTGATCCAATTAAAATTATCCACCTTGTCACATTTGTCAGATTTTTTGAAATGAAAGTCATTTAAAAGGATCTGTGTGTCTTCATTTTTCTTTAATCTTTATAGGTGTCCTGTGAAGTGTAATCTATAAGCATTTGGACATGTATATATCTGTCAAACTTTGGCAGACTTGCAAAGTGCGAGCTAATAGAAAAATGACACATATATTCATTTTTTGCGGTGTTAGACTTTAGTTTTTTTTTTTCATGGGTTTATTAACTTTTCTTTGTAACTCGAATTCTAAAAATTTTGTCATTACGTGGGATTTTTTTAAGTCTATGAACTACAAAATGCAAGAAAATTAAAAATTGACACGTAATCTTTCTTTTCACATTTGTTAAACTTGCATAATGCGGTCTAGTTTTTCGACATGTTTTCTAATTATGTCAAGGTGTCAATATTTACTTTGAATCTACTAATTAAATAGTAACACTTGTCTTATTTTTTCCTAGTCCTGAACTTTATTTCAATTTTAGTTTATAAAGTGTTTAAAGCCATTTTTTTTTACAAGTGGCTTGTTTGACTTTGACTTTGCTATCGCATTATTTTAAAATGTGAAATGTGATCCAATTAATTTAAGACACATGTATACGGCTCTGTATTTTAATTAATTTTCAGTCTATCTTATTAGTTGCATCCGCGAAATGTGAGCTAATTAAAAGGAGACACGTGTATTTGCTTTATTTTAAAGATACGCATATTGACACATGTTTGTTTGTCTTTCATCATAGTGTTTTATCGATTTCATACCTAAAAAGGCTTTGACTTTAATCTATAAAGTTTCACATCTGCCCGAGGATCAATGGCATAATAAAGATCAAAGTAAGCATAATAAAAATCATAAAGAGCCATAATAGAATTAGATGTATGTGGAGGGTCAATGGCATTTGCTGAAATAACATCTTTCTCTAGATCTAGGACTTTGTAGCATAGAAGAATGAATTACTCATATGTATCATATTGTAATCTTTGTTTGAGCGCAGGAATAAAACCATGATAGAAATTGAATTGCTTCTCAAGGTCTATAGGATGGAATACCAGTTGGTGCATACAAGCGTTAAATCATAAGATATAATCCTTAATAGATTCTGATGAGCCTTGATGTAAAGTAGGTATGCAGTCATAAGTAACCTTAGGGCCATTGTTTAGGATGAAATGACAGAGGAAATCATCCTCCATGTCATAGTAAGTATTAATGGACCCAAAGGTAAGATGAGTGTACCATAACAATGTCACATCAGTAAGATTATATAAAAAAATCCTTAAGTAATATCCTATCATTAGAATAAGATGTCATAGTCATGTAGTAATGTAGAAGATGAGCATGAGGATCACCAGTACCATCAAAGCAAGTGAATTTAGGCATAATAAATTCCTTATGGAATGCCAAATTATGAATCTTCTTAGGAATAGGGTTACCATGTAATGAGTTGTTATCAATAGAAGCATAGTAAGCCCTACTTTCTAGAGTAAGAGTCTGGCGAGATTGTAATTAACCTATGGCATACATGAGAGAGATGATATCTTGTGAAGGCATAGTGGAAGATGGAAATAATGTGTTAAGAGGTTGTAATTTTTCATTATGAATGATCATAGGAATATCAAGATATGATAGAAGTATATTCCAATGCTAAGGGCACACTAGGAGTAGGAACCGACGAAGCTATATTATATTATATAGATGGAATGACCATAACAATGGTAGGAGTAGCATCATAAACATCCCTAGGTGGTAAAGTGATTGATGGAGACACATCTATAGGAGAGGATGGATTAAGATATGTAGATGATGTAACAAGAGGAGGTGAAATGGTAGGAGAAGAAGAATTAATAGATGGAGATGACTCATGCACTATGTTAGATGTAACCTCAAGAGAAGGTGGTGATGGAGATTCATAGTCAGTAAAATAAAAAGTAGAAGAATAATTTATATCAACCATGTCATCATATAAGGACTTAGAGATGAGAATGTCACTAAGAATGATATTAATAGGATCATCAACATAATATGAAGGTATATGAGAACTAGTATGTGATGAATGATGAGAAGAAATATCAGAAGTAGAAGAATCATGAGAAGGAACTATAGTTGGCCTGAATAGAAGAAGAATCAAGTATGCACATGTGAGTGATTATCAATACCAAACAAGTAATCGATAATAGAATCATCTAAAATTTCCTTTAAAAGATCAGAAGGAGGATCACTAGTATTCGTATAGCATGGTGTACAATGAGTAAAGGATATCAAATCCTCAGTAATACTAATTCTAATGGGAGAATCTTTAAAATGAGTAGGCACATATTGTTGACCATCTAGAAGTTGTTATTTGATATGAGTTGGCATAGGAGTAGGATTACCATAGAGAGTTGTGAGCTCAGTGATGGCAACCTCATCATAGATAGGGTTAACACTAAAATGAGACATGATGGGTGAATAAGATGAAATATCCTTAGCCATTAGGGTTTGAAGTGGATCCTAGGGAAAAATATTCTAAAGCATGATTCACCAAAATAATTAACTAAGATAGGAAATTATATCTATCTAAGTTAATATAAGAAAGTACAACAAATATAATAACTTATATGAACTGAAATATGAATGCTAAGTAATTTTATTTGATATTTAAATGAAATGAAATAATTAAAATAGGAGGGATAAGGTACTAACCTAAAAATGACTTACCTCACCGAGATTCAAGGTCGAAAGAGATTATGTGTGGTCAAAGCATAGTATGATGGTACGACCCAAGAAATTTCAGCAAGTGAAGATTTGACAAGACCGGGGTGTCTTGAAGAGGATTAGGATGCCTATGGGTGCCTTGAGTAGTAGTATGCGTGCTCTGTCCTGCGTAACAACTCAGGACCTGAATTTGGAAGTGTCACTAGATATTTGCAATGTCTCGATATTTGTCACGTGATTGTCACAATAACTTTGTGGATGACGTTGTAAACTGTAACGAAGATTCAGATATAAAACCCCACACAAAGAATCAAACATTAAAAAGAAAGATGTATATGAAGGTTTTAGATTGTCCTTAGCTTCCACAATGGTGGAATTATAACTAAGTGGTGCACTACATTCTAGACCCAATGTAGTTCAATCTTATTTGTTTTTGAAATTGTGTTTCTAGGGTGCCCTAATGTCAATGATGTAGAGATAGCAGGAAATATGTAGATGTAATGAAAAATGGTGGATGGAATAGAATAGACTTCCCTCTCCTATGTAGTGTGTGTGATGCAATGATGCCCAAATTTAATCTCTTTCTTCAAGTAGATAGCTAGAATTTAATATTAGATAATCCTCCCATAAGATAGCAAGTGTGTTATGTTTATATAGGGATTTTTTCTCAAATTTTGACAATAATCACACGACATGCCTTTGACTAGTACCTGTGGGAATGAGAGGTAAAATTATAATAACTTATATGAACTGAAATATGAATGCTTAGTAATTTTATTTGATATTTAAATGGAATGAAATCATTAAAATAGGAGGGATAAGGTATTAACCTAAAAATGACTTACCTCGCTGAGATTCGGGATGAAAGAGATTATGTGTGGTCAAAGCATAGTATGATGGTACGACCCAAGAAATTTCAGCAGTGAAGATTTGACAAGACTGGGGTGTCTTGAAGAGGATTAGGATATATGCGGGTGCTTTGATCTGCAAAGTATGGGTGCTCTAGTCTGCAGAACAACTCAGGACCTGAATCTGGAAGTGTCGCTAGATCTTCGCAATGTCTCGATATTTGTCACGTGATTGTCACAATAACTTTGTGGATGACGTTGTAAACCGTGAACGAAGATTCAGCTATAAAACCCCACACAAAGAATTAAACCTTAAAAAAGAAAGATGTATATGAAGGGTTTAGATTGTCCTTAGCTTCCACAATGGTGGAATTATAACTAAGTGGTGCACTACATTCTAGACCCAATGTAGTTCAATGTGATTTGTTTTTGCAATTGTGTTCCTAGGGTGCCCTAACGTCAATGATGTAGAGATAGTGGGAAATATGTAGATGCAATGAAAAATGGTGGATGGAATAGAATAGACTTCCCTCTACTATGTAGTGTGTGTGATGCAATGATGCCCAAATTTAATCCCTTTCTTTAGTAGATAGATAGCATTTAATATTAGATAATCCTCCCATAAGATAGCAAGTGTGTTATGTTTATATAGGGATGTATTTCTCAAATTTTGACAATAATCACTTGACATGCTTTGACTAGTACCTGGGGAATGAGAGGTAAAATTATAATGACCAACCTCGAAACTCTAAATTAGACCCAAGTGCTACGGGGACCAGGGAACCTAAAATTAAGGACCAGGGCACCCATGGGCACCCTAATCCTACCCTAGGTGCCCTAGTTAAAGACTAGAGATGAAAAATGAATAAATAACGACACTTGAGACTCCCTAAGAGACAACCATAAATGCATAAAAACTAATGACTTTGTGTAAGAAAAATGACAATGCCAACCAACTACTAATGACAAGACTAGGGGATAGGTCATTAGTGAATACTTTTCTTACGTGAGATCCATATATAAAACAACATACTTTACAAGTATAAATTTAATATTAAATGTGTCATTTTGTGACTACACCAAAATACATCGTCGATTACTATTTTTATTTCTTAGGAATCATGTATATAATAGTACCCTCTAGGACCTAGAAATATACCCAAGTGCATAAATTGTTTGTCTACATTTTCCCCCACTTTATGTTGTTGAGTGAATACTAGATATTATAAAGTAGATAGAAGATGTGTACCTTATGATCCTATAGAGAAGAGTGTAGTTGATAATGTGCTAAGTGGACAAGTGAAGCATGAAGTGATCACAATGTGAATTGTGGAGTGTAACACCTTGAACAAACTGTTATATTTCTCTTTGCATTACAAGCATTGGCATGTGATTTTCTTGAATGAGGTGTGTTTCCTTGATTTTTGAAAATCATGCTTGTTATGGATAAATCATCTCTGCTCTTGGATTCATTGGACTAAAATGATATGGCTTTCAGGAATCCATTTTCACTTCTTGTTGATAAGCTGCAATCAGATTTTTAGAGTTGCAAACTTATCTCTTTTTACTGACTCATCCTTGGATCAATTTCAGTGATCCAAGGAATGTTTTAAATATTCTTAACAGACTGAATGGTAAACTGACATTCATTGGTTAAGAGACATAATGGACTAAACTTGTGTTTGTTACAAATTCTTTATTATCTTGAAAGACCATGCCTGCATTCTGTTGTGTGTTGTGCTCGGCTCTTCTTGATTGACCCTTGCAAGGTGCTTAATGGTGTTAAGGGAAATAGAAACATGCTTCAAGATTCTTGAGAAAGAGAGAATATAAATGTGTCCTATATCTAATAAGGTCTATCCTAATAGGATTCAAGACTTGGGTAAATTTTCCTAACTCTTTCTACGCCACTCTACGTGGGATGACATCCTAACCTAAGTTGTTAATACTAAATTAGTATGAAGGGAAATAACCTAAGGGATGCTAAGTTATTTCTAACCTATTGCCTACACTATTTGGTTAAGCTATGTTATAACCTAAGGTGGCAATCTATTTGAAGGTTATATCCTAAGGTTATACTTTTAAATTAACCTAAGATCTAACCTAAGAAAATTGTATCTATCCTAAGCTAATGGGGTATGAAAGGGAACCTATGGGTTGATTGGTAAGTGGGAGATAAGTGGTGGTTCCTAAGTTATTATTGAGATGTGATTTTGATTTAATAGGGAGTAATCGCTGGACTTGGTAATTACACGGAAATTTAGTGGAACCTATGTGGAGGCATCACTAAGTTTTGAAATGCATGTGGAAGTTCGATTTGGTCTTGCCAACTTTGGATGGAAGTGGCAAGGAGAGATAGGCAGGAATATGCAATTTAATGTCATTAATTTGCCTCATTTTTGTGAGAAAACCGTCTTAGAAGGCATGTTGGTGGATTTGTTGGGGGTTGTTTTGTTTTGCATGCTTCACAATTTTTTCTCTGCATGGAGCTATCTAGTTCTTCGAACCAGCAGTTTGATCTACACTTTGTGGCTATTTTTGATTTCTCTGATCTATTTTCAATTTGAGGAAAGTATATGAGGCATTGTGGAAAAATATTATTGTTGGTTGATCTTGCTTGGAGAAGAAGAGTGTTAGAAACTCAGCTAGAAGTATTCTTTGAATTGGCAGATGCACTATCAGGCATGATAGGCTCTACCCATTAAGATTTCTTGCTTTCTTCTAATTGATTCATTAAAATAATTCTGCTCACTTGGGATATATTTTTGCATGATGTGCCTGGTTATTTACTTACATGTTTTCATGAAATCTATGTGGGTTTTGGAATGTGAATCCTTTGTTGTTAATGGTAGTTTTTGGGAACTTTCTCTGTACTAGTTATTAGTGGTATTCATGCGAATTTGTATTGAAGCTCTGTAACTTGTACTTGAAGCTCTAAAATTTGTATTTGAAGCTCTGTAGCTTGTATTCGAAGCTTTGTTTCTTGCATTCGAGACTAATGTTGAATGAACTGGCTTGTTGCTTGTTTGGTTCTGAATCTTTGTTTAGTCTTGTGTTTTGTTGAGCTTATAGTGGAGCTTCGTGGTTGTTCTAAGCTTGCGTTGAAGCTTCATGATTTGCTTTGAGCTTTTAATGGGACTTCGTGTAGTTCTAGACTGAGCTGGAACTTGGTATAGATCTGAACCTTTGGTTGAATCTTCGTATTCAACACTGTACTCTTATTCAGTTCTTACGAATACTAAACTTACTATTGAGTTGTTGAGTTTTGATCGGTACTTACGCTCTGAACTGGAGTTTTATTCTTCTTTATGGAATTAAAAATGCTTGAACTGTAATAGAGCATTGGTGTATATTCTTAGCTTGTATTAGGGCCTTGGGTTTCATTTGGCTTGTATTTTATCTTGTGTTTATCTAAGCATCTACTAGAGCCTTGTGGGGTTCTGAACTTATGTTCAAAGCTTGTATTTGACATTGTACATGTATTCCATTTTTGTGAAGTTTTTAACTCATTTTGGAATTGACGTGTTAATTATTTACTTATAATGCAAGCTGGGTTTTGTTGGTTTTAAGGAGTTGTAAAGTTTAAATCCATCTTTGCATTATACATTCGATAAGGTCTTGAGAGTTTTGTTATGGTCAGAAGTAGACTATTTAACTTCTTGTCAAAATTGTTGTGGTACTTCTATTTTAGAGACTGTACTACCCTCTTCGAGCATGACAGGGCGTGTGAAAATGAAGTGTTTTCTTTTCTTCTCTACCCTGAGCAAACCCATGACCTGTGGAAGGCTTGACTATTGTTGTAGAAGGATTAAGGGACTGTAATTATATCTTGTTATGGGTATTGATGATTTTAGTTCGTTTGGAATAGTGAATTGTTTTTAAAAGGGTTTATGGAATGTATTATTTACTTTCCTTCTTGTTTTTGATGTTGAACAAATACTTCCCTGTCATAAGCCTTTAACTGGAACTTGAGAGGCTTGTGGTGAATCTGTTCAGTCGAGTTGGAAGAAGTTTGGGATAGTGCTTGTCTTAAATGAATTGTTTAGTTTTCTTTACTCTCTTCTGATCTTTCATCTGATTCGTGGGTTTTAATAGAATGTTGAATATAAACCTATTATATTGTGTGTTGTACAAAAGGATTCAAAAGGATTCAGTATCACCGATCGAATGCTTGGAAATTTAGTCTTTGGGTCCATGAGTTGTATTGACCCTTATCTATCTTACGTTGTTTACGTATTTCTGTTCCTTGTAGGATTCATTGATTGAACCTCCAAGTTTTATAGAGAAAGAATTGTGTTCTCTTGGGGATAGTTCTTTGTTAGGGATTGATCTTGTGAATTTTGTTCTAAGTTTTAAATAAAAATTGAGTTTGGAGAATGGAAACAGAAACCATTTGTAAGATTTGTGATGAAATTATGTAGTGTGAATTCTTTTCTTTGTACATTGGTTTTGTGTTCTCTTTTGGGAACTAGCTAAATAATTTCTAAGTTTGTATTAGATAAGGGATTTCATTTCATAGTATAAATGAAATGAAATATGGATTGGGTATTTTCTATTTGAGATCTTTTTTTCTATTGACTGTATAAGTTCATTGACTAAAATTCTCTTTAAATGATTCTCTTCTGAGATGGGAACTCCTTGTGGATTGGTTAAGAGATTTGTTTTGCTTAAGTATAGCTTGGATTTGTGGAAAGTCGGTTTTAGACCTTGTAATATAAACTACTAACATACGAGAAGTTAGTGAGACTTTTAGTTAGACTATTTTAATCTTCTTGGATTGAATTGGAATTCATGTTTAGATGTTTCCTCTTTATTTATGGACTCCTTATCTTATCATCTTTGAACTGAGGTAGTGTTGTGTGTACTAAACTTGATTCTTTCCTTCAGATGAATTGTGTTTGAAGAATAGGTATGTATTGATTCTCTTCTTTGGTTAATATGGAAAGATGAAGCATACTAATATGAGCTATGATGTAGCTAACTTCTCTTGTTGCTGGGAAAAGATAAATGTGTATTTCTATTCTTATGGAATTATGAAATAATTGAATGACAAGACTTGTTGACTGTTTTAAAGTAATTGATAGGATCAATTAAATCTTGTGATATAATTTTGATGTTGCAGATTATATTATGCTCTTTTCTTAAAAGTGAATTCATATTCTCTTAATTGTACTTCTTTTTAGATGTTATTACTTATTATTGTTTGTATGATGTATATTAATTATTTCATTAAATCGAGTTGTTTAATGAAACAATTAGTGGAATGCACTTTACTTTAATGCTTAGTGATTATCATGCTCAGTTCATTGAACTGACCCATGCTAGTAATTTTTTGCAGATGGACATCATAAGTGATAAAAGAAGACAAGAAATTTCATGATGTATTAGTTTATTTAATTCTGGATCTTATGTAAAGAGTTTGAATCATTCTTGAGTTGTATTGGAAAAGAAAAGTGATGTTATTTTAAGATCTTAATTATGATTGACATGCAGAATGTTTGAATTGCATTGTCTTGTAAATGTACATTTTAAATCATGAATTGAAGGGTTTGTGTTGGACTTCAATTTGTAATGTGAATTATTTTGAACTTGTATGCTGGAAATAATAGTGATATCTTTACGGTATTCTTTATATCTATTTATATACTATTGTTGTTAACAGATATTGAGTAGGATTAAGGAGATAGTATAATCTCCCCTATTATAATGAACTTGTTAAATTGCAAAATATGTCATTCTTTAACTACACAACTATAGTTTAATAATGAAATATGCATGGGACATACAATTAAACTATATGTGTAATGAATGATAAAAAGGTTATGAGGAACCTAACATTTAACCATGTAGAGGAAGACTCTTCCTCTCCAAAAGAATGAAAGATAAAAAGAATAGTGGTTGTGATTCTTAATCTTTATAACTTTGTTTATAAAGTAAATACTAGCTGAACCTAGGTGGATGTCACACTTGATTTGGACAGCTAAGTTGCATTAGGAATTAAACGTTGATGTTTGTTGTCCTATTTTTGGGATAATTGCTTGTTATGCCACGTTAATGAACAATAATGCAACAAGGATTAATGAAGTTCTCCTTATCTAATTAAGATAAGTATGGGTAAAGAACTTAATAAATGTTAGAATTAGGGTTAGGCATGGTTGTTGTAATCTGAATCTTAATCCAATTTAATTATTATTAATGACCACTAAGGGGGTATGTACATCTTGATGAACTAGTTCTAATGGATGTTGGCACACGCCAACCGCTGAGCTATGTACCCACAAGAAGTCCTAGGGAATTCTCAAGGATACGAGTGTTGTAGTTTACATGTGGCAACACCCTTCCATATTTGTTCATCTAGATTTACACACATCTGGACTTGAACTTGTTTCTCTCTAGGTTGAGTTAGTAACATGTTTAAGATAGGTAGTAGTGTTCAATTACTCAGGGTACCTTGGCACATCCAGTTGACTTAGGTCAACCGAGTATGCCCATATACCCTAAGTCATCATAAGTGCCTTCCTATAATAAATTATGTTTCTAACCCGGGAGAGGGTTAAACCTTGGACAAGTGGACTGATGGTAGTCAGTAAAGACCATTCTAGATAATAGAAGAGTGAGGTGAAGGACGTATTCCAGAATGACAAGTATGTCATCTAGGAATAGTAACAAGAACAGTATGTTGGAAATATTTGGCCAAAGTATCACAAGTTGCTGGTTATGTTGTCCTATGTCACCTAGTTTAAAGAAATGTGATGTCAGATGAATATTGGTAACAAATATTTAGATAGGTTCTTTAAACAAATCACTTAGTACCCAGAATAGGGTAGAAGAACCAAGTATACGTGGTATACATAAATTATTCTATAATTTAAGTTAACATGAGAGATCAATTGAGAATCGAGTCATGGAATAATAGATTGGTAGCATACTGAGTCATTATAACTGCATATGGTTATCTGTTATGAGATTGATCGGCATGGAATGTGTGTTCTAAATGATGTTTCATTTAGAATAGAGAACATTGTGTTTCAAAAAAAAATTCCCTTGTTTCTAAAGTCTTAAAATGGGAATGTTACATGGAGACTAGGAAAGGGAAGTAGACCCTAGGTGTGAAGTTTACATATAGTAGCGTGTTGTGTTTTCTAATGTTATTTGCTTCTTGTTATGTATAAAGATAGACCTAAAAATAAGAGTAAGAAATTATTCAAATTTATGTATATTAAACATTAGAGTAATGCATGTATAAGTAAGTAAAGATTATTAAAGTATGTAAAATAAAAGTGTGAACCTGATATGTAAGAGAGTATGAGATAGAAAAATGTCTTATTTGCTTGGAGTTGTTAGATTTGGATGCCAATAGTGAGGTTTTTAGGAAATCTCACTAGGAGAGATATTTTATTGGGAAATATTGTGTAGTCTCTAATCACTACTTTCCTCAACAACCATTCCTAAACACGTCAAAGCATATCATGTAGTTTATCCTGGAAGCTCACCCGAGGCGTGTGCGAGCATCAAGACCCTCCTTTATGCAAGCTTCATGAGAACATTATTTCTTAACACGAGGATGTAATACAACTAAAAATAAGTGCATCCATTCATGGAAATTAAGATATAAGCATTAACTCCTAGCCTAATGCACCTGATCATAGAACAACATGATCAACTTAATGAAAGTAGAATCAACCATGAAATAACATCAAGAAAACTCATAACATGCATATGAACATAAGGAAAATATGAAGATCAAGATCCATCACATGAGTGTTTTAGAATCACTTCATTATATTTATTAGCCAAAATATGGTAGCCAAGATTACATCAAAAGAGTCCCATTCATGGAAATGTTCACACTAGTAGAGCTTTCTTTACATCATAGAGCTCACCATTACACCTTACACAATATCACTCTATCTCTCACTCCCTATATGAAAACCCTCCATTTTTACTTATCTCTCCTTTTCTTATATGAAAACCATCCATTATTTTAGAATAATCATCCTCCTTCCCTCTTAACTACTCATCATTATCACCTGCGAAAGCCTGAAGGAATTGTTTTATGATTTCTCTACCACTACCTTGGAATCTATCAAGTGTTGCCATGCATTTCCCTTAATCAACTTCCTTTTAGCATGTATGTGTCAAATAATCCTTAACAACCTTGAA
Source organism: Taxus wallichiana var. yunnanensis (assembly GCA_018340775.1). Taxonomy (NCBI): domain Eukaryota; kingdom Viridiplantae; phylum Streptophyta; class Pinopsida; order Cupressales; family Taxaceae; genus Taxus; species Taxus wallichiana. The sequence goes on from CM031244.1 coordinate 171,218,648, forward strand.
TCCTTATCCTTTCATGATAACTATATTGATGCCCTAGAATATCCTTTCCTTGAGTCGCAAGTCTCCATGACTTATCCACATCTATATCTAGTCACTTGTCTGTTTGATCCCTACATATGTCTTCTCCTGTTTTCCAAAACTTACTAAGTCCCAAATCCATCATGCCTAGGCATGATCCTTTGTGCCTCTCCAATAATTAATTTTTTGTATGCCTTCGTACCCTACTTTTGCATGCCACAAGGCTTCGCACCTTAGGTACTTAGCTACTTTAGGGGCCCAAAATCACCCCATACTAAATTGGTTATCGTCCCGAAATCCTCCATGCTTCCTTAACAAATATCTTGTCGACAGAATACTACTCCAAAGAATAAAGAATAGTGTTTGGGATAGAATCTGAATAAATAATTGAGGAATGAGGGGAATGATACATGACTAATTGGAGGAGTTTGGGGAATTCCACATCTATATTGTCCTTCAATTTCTCCCAGGCCTTCAATTATGATAAGGCCTTCCTAGCACTTCACCTATGACATTTGCCACCTAGTCTGGGATGATCTCTTCCACCCTCCCCTTCAATGTGTTGATAGCCACCCCCAACTCCATGCAGACACCCTCAAACTCATCCATCCATTCAGTGATGGAGTCTCGAGTTTTCTAATTTTGAAGTCCAACTTCTTATGCTTTGTCTTGATTTTCTCCTTTTGGGTCGTGGTGTTAACAACCAATTATGCACACTCCACCTTGTTGGTGGGGATGGTCTCCTATAAAACTTTGAGGACTTCCTCTTCCTCTATTACCCATGTGTCAATAATTGGCTTACATTTTTATATTTTTTAAGCCCCTATCTGCCAGTATATTTTCCTCCTTGAGTTGGGAGAGAAATTCTTCCAACTCAGTGATCTAGGATTCAATGGCAACCTTGTTCTCTTCTTTTTCCTTTGTGAGCTCTACAACTATGGGGTCCGCACCATCCTTTATTTTAACATGTAACATCCCTACAAGGTCCTCGAGGTGTTCCATATCATCCTTGTAATCTGTATTGGCATGGATCACCAATGCCATACATTATCCTAGGATGCTCTTTTATATGGGTGTCAACTTGGTCATATGTCTCCTTTGTTCGTGCATGTTCTCCCCTTACCCTTTGGTGTAATATATCTATTTTTCTCCTTATGTTTCTTCTCTGTGATCGTGGTTTTAGTAGTGGCCCTTGTATCTAAACTATGCCAGATCACCTCTGAACAAATCTTCTATAATGTATTGCATTCCTACTCATCTATTAGGTGGTTAGGATCCACCACTGTGTATACTTCTCCTCTATTATTCTTCAAATGAACTGTCTTGATTTCATGATCATTGACCTCAAACTTCAGCTCTTTGGAGTGGCAGTTATGATCTAATTAAGCATCTTTCTAGTTTTGGGAACACCCCCTTATTGATCCATCAAATCTCATCCATAAATTTTCTCTAGTGGGAGGGTGTCCTAGAATCTCACATGCAGGACCTTCATGGGGTCATCCACGAAGTCCATATGTGGGGACATGGGTTTTTACCTCTTCCTTGTAGATTTTTTCTATGTCCTTTGTTTCTTCTCCTTAGGGGTGAATCCATTATCCTCCTTTATAAAAAAGGAGTCCCCTTTATCTTCCCTTTGGCTGGTGGTCTAAGGTATAGAGGCCTCACGCGATGTACTCTTCTTTTCCCCTTCAAAATATTCCTCCCCTTCTCACACCTTTCCCACATCCATGGCCTCTGCATCAACTTCCCGCCCCCCTCTAGCTCCACTTCTAGTTCTGCCTTGAAAGTGGCGGGGTATTCTTCCTCTCCTTCCTTTAAGCCTATTGTGGGACTTAATGTGTCATGTGTCTCCTATCTCTTTTATCTAGGATCTTCCTCCTCTTCCTTCCCTTCCGTCACTCCCTTACACCTTGGCACCATCCTGTACCAAAATGTTGGCACTCCTACTACAATTTTGTCATGTGTAGTACTTCCTCTTCCTAGAAGTATCTAACTTCCCTTCATCATTCTCTTCTTCTTCTTCTTCTTCTTCTTCTTCTTCTTGTCTTTTGCTTTCATGGGTGGGATTGGCATTTCCCATGGCTTTGGAAAGGGGGATTCTATAACCTCCACCTCAATTCCCCCATGTGTTTTGGGGGCGCATATGTATAAACACCGATGGATGTATCCATTAATGGTAACGTTGACCTGGGGGTACAAGTCCAAAAGGTCTAGCTCCAAAAATTCAATATAGGCAAGGTCGAGTGTCATACTTGTATGTAGCACATAATGTGTGGACATCAGTATCCACCTTTTCTACATCAAAAATCAACTTCTATGCATCCTTGATCTGGTTAATGGCGTACTTCATATATTTGGCCATGAAAGTGAAGGGGAGCTTGCACCATGGCCCCATCTCTCCCTTGGCCATCATAAACTTTGCTAGAAAAAAATGTTGTGTAACAAAAAATTTTACCTGGTCCCCAACAACCTATGGTAGCTCATGGGGAATGTGCCACTCATTCTCAAAATCTCCACGCAATCACTCGAACCACATTTTTATCTAAGCCTTGTAAGTGCTCGAGATGGTCTCATCGTAGGTGAACTTCATGAATTGGACTATAGGGGATGTGTGCACGGGTGATTGAACCCAAATGATCCCATCTGGTCCATCTGGGACACTAATCTCCTTGAAAAAAATCAATAGCAGGATGAAGCCCCATGTGATCTTTACTCCTTCCTTATTTTACACCCTCGCCTCTTTGATAATGCCATTTGAAATAAATTGGGCAACATTGTATTGTGCCCTCTTAAACACCCTATAGGCCACGTACAAGAACCTCTGGTTAATGTCCTTTCACCAATCTGATGTGCCAATTTTGCTTGAATGAGACAGGAGGAAACTCTTAATGTTGGTTCTAGAATATCTACAATTACATGTGCCCTACCTCCCTTCTTATAGTTCAATTTCTTTTCTAGCTCCTCAATCTCGAAGTGGCACATAAATCAAGTACCATATCCTCTCTAGTGTTCTACGAGCCTGTAACCATCTAAATTAAATGGCCTATGATCCTTATTCTTCTTCCCAAAAATTATAAGAAGTCTTCATGTACCTGCAACATTAATCACCTGAACAGCAAGGCAGGTTTTACAGAGAAAAGCACCTTCCATAGCTATAAAACTCTAGTCTTTTGCAACTCCTGTTGCACTGGGTTAAAGACCTTAGGGTTTCTAAGCTCATCCACCATTGGAGTGTCTAATACTAGGTTCTCCCACATCATATTTTCATTATCGGATGTTATGTGGTTGTATTCATTAATATTGCATTTGTATAGCTTCAATCTCTACTTTTCTACCTTAATAACTCTATGAGGGTATTGCATTTTTGAGTAAATTTCCACGGGATCCTCCTTTTCCACCACCATTGGTCTCTTTGTTTGAGCCTTCTTTCATGTCATCTTCCTCCTTCTTTCCCTCATGCCCTAGGTGCATTGATCCCCTCTTTTGTCTGCCCTAACTCAATAGCTTCCCTGCTTCTCTTTCACACAACCTCCTTCCTTCTCTGTTATCTTCTCTCCTCCTTGCTATGCCACAAGATTACACTATAACTTGCACAAGTCCACTAGTTTGTGATAGTGCTTTACGTCATTCTTCTTTGTAAAACCCTCATCATACTTCAAGCTTGGGAGCACAAAATTAATTCTCTTAAAGAAAAGTAGTTGAAATGACTATTCTTACCTCTTATTTATACTTTATCGATGCCTTAGAGTTCCTTCGACCACATGTCCTAATGTTTCTTTTTGATAAATCACTTTATTTCACTTAAATCAACTTCTGTGACTTCCCTCATGCTTTTCATCTATAACCTTTTGGTGCTCCAATACCACTAAACTACCACAAACCTCCTTTGCGTGTGTCACCATGCCAAAGTACATAACCTTTGTGTTGTCTACTAAGTAGTTCCCCATGGTGTTTCCTACCTTATGTTATACCATGTGATCCTTCCCTTCTTGTGGTCTTCAGAATTCTCTCAACCCACCTTCATAACCACATGAATTTACACACCTTAGCCATCACATTTCTCATTCTTGTCTTTGCGTTAATTTTCCCAAAAGTCCATTGTCGAAGGATTTTGTTTTCAACCGTGTTCAATATATCTACTACTTCACCTCACACAAAAATGTATGATCGGTCTCATGTGCATATAACCTATTATAATGTAATAAGCTACCAATGCACCAACGTATAAAACCAAACTGAAAATGATGAAAAGGAAATAACCAAAAGAAAAAAGTACAAGAAGGAAATCTAATCTAATTAGCAATATTGCCTTATTTTTTACTACATAGAAACCTTATTTATAGTAGGGATTCAACCTACTCCCATTGAAGTAACCTGGTAACCTCATCCCATCAAGTGCTTATAACTAGCATGTGCTAGAATCAAGGATGTACGAGATGATGTATGGTCCTAACCAATGGACTTTCAGTTTCCCAGGGTGGCATAGAAATTTAGAGTCATAAAGCAAGACCATCTGCCCAACCTCGAACTATTTTTTTTTGATATGACGATCATGTCATGCTTTTGTCATGCCTTCTCAGTCTTTTGACTCCACCTAGCAAGTGATTTCCTTTCATCCAACTACATTAACTTCTCCATGCACTCTTATAGTTCTTATTCACAATTAATCCTCCTACGCATGTTATTCTCAGAGATGGTAGCATATATTCTACTGGTAAAATAGCTTATGCACCAAACACCAATTGAAACAGTGTGGTCTTGTTCAATATCTTGTAGGTTGTCCTATATGCCCATAGTATGGCTAAGACTTTTTATCCCAATCTTGTCTCCCCACATCACAAATTTTGGTCAACGTGTGACTCAATATCTTGTTAAATGCCTCAATGGTTCCATTATCTTGAGGGTGATAAGGGGTGTTCTTGTGATGGGCCACCATGAACTCTACTAACAAAATCATGATTATCTCATTCAAAGTGTGTGCCTATGTCACTATTCAAGCTTAAAGGACACCCATACCTACTAATTATGTTTTCCCATAATAATCTTGCTTTTTTGGTCATTGTGCAATCCTTCGTAGGCATTTTCTCTTCCCACCTTGTTAAGTAATCAGTGCAATTAATGATATAGCGTGAACCAATCCTTTGTGTGGTAGGTAAAATTGGTCCTAAAAAATTAATCTCCTACTTCTCAAATGGTTTTGCGCTAGCTATTGGTCTCAAGGTCATTTCATCTCTTCTTACTTGGTTTTCCAAGGCGCTGTAAATGGTCACAGGCCTTGCAAAACTCAATGCAATCCTGGTTGATTCTTTCCCATTAAAACCTTACCAGTAGAATCTTCCACACTATCTAATTCCCTACATAGTGTCCTCCTGCAATCCCACTATGTGTTTCCTCCATGATTGTAATGTTCTCATGTTCTAGCACGCACTGGAACAGAATCTCATCATGGCCTAATTTGTATAAATCTCCACCAATAAATATGTAGGCCACGATGCGTATAACAAATTGTTTTCTTTCCAACATCTTCATTTCCTCTGGCACCATACTTTTTTTGAGAAACACAACAATATCCTCTAATTCAGAGGGTGCACATCAAAGTATAAATAGTTGTGCATCCAAAATTGTATCCTTAATGCTTTTTGTGTCCTCCCCTGAGTCAATTCTTGATAAATGGTATATTGAGTGGATGAAAGTGGGATACTTAGCAGAAGGCACATAGAAGGTTCACATATGAGAACAGGGCACAGTCAAAGGCATGAAAGGATAGGGAAGAACACATGCGTGAAATATAAGGGCGGATTTAGGACTTAGCCATTTTCACATGTACGGACTATTTTTGGAGATAACATGCCGAGCACACAAACCGAGGTAAAGACTTGTGTGACACACATCAGATATTTTTGGAAGAGCGGATACTAAGCATTTTGCATGGGTGCAGTGAAGATATAATTTCTACTACCAGTTAACTTGAAGAGATCTATTGTTAGTGCACTCGCATGTGTGGCTATGATTGTAAAGGTACGTGGCTATTTTCATCATGTAACCTATTTTTGGAGTTATGCAAGTGGTGAAGGGAAATTCCCCACCCTTATAAATATGTAATGATCTACGTAGTATAGAGAGACAGTGTGAGAACTAAATTATTGTGAAGTTATGCTGCCAAATTTGATGCACGCATAATCTATGGTATTATCTAATGTAATGAGCTTTTGTGTATTTATCATGTTTAATATAATGGAGTGTATTGTCTGAATCAGAGTATTAATCCTGAGTATAATTAGGTCTTTCATGCTTGACTTCATTATGGTTATCATTTAAATTTGTTACTCTTTATATCTAGATCTGAACATGCACTGTAAAATGATATATTAATTGTGGATCTGAATGTATTAAGTATTCATCATGATAACATCTTGCAATAGCAACCCTAAAGAGGGGCATGGTACCTTTTCACACTTTGGGTGAGCACTTAGTGTAAATTTGAGTGATGTGCCACGCGCCCTGGGTTTTACTAGTAAATTCTAGGAAATTTGTATCATTGGTTCCATTATCGGTACCTCTTTTTTAGTTATTTTCAAGATGGTTCATGATGAGGACCTACCATTTGACCCTAGCAAGTTATGAGGAGTGAATACATGATCTAGAAGAAGAATACACATGGAGGTTTAGCATCGATCTAAGTTTACACACTTGTATGGGTGGAATATAATCTGTATGACAATCAGTATGAGAGCTTCTTTGCTATTTTTCTAGTAGAGTTGTACGAGTGGCTGATTTCTTATGTGTCTAAAAGGAATTGGAGGTATCGCGCACTTTTTTAGACGCAGGAAAAATTTCAAACCCTATATGATGTTGATCTAATCTAGACTTGTGTTGTGGATACTTAGTTTCATGGTGTTCTAAATAGTTATACTTTGGAGTACTCAATTTCCACCTATTCTTTTCCAGAGGTAGCATAATTCTAATTTTTACGATATCCTAGGGGAACTTACCTACAAGGCATTCAACTAGCGATCAAAATCTTAATGGTAACCCTGAACTTGGAGTTAAAATTGATGGCTAACTAAACCCCACCATGCGTGGGGTAGGAGCAAGTTTGGTGAAAGATGGCAGACCTAGCGATAGAAAGGAAGAGAGAGGAAAGGCAGCTTGAGTATAATGAGGCATGCAAGAGGGAGATAGAGAAGCAATGAGATGTTGCAGAGTGAATGGCATTGTGGAGAGAGATGTCTCGTGAAGGATTTAAAGTTCACGCGAGAAGATGTGCAACCCGAGCATCAATAACTCCCCATTTGGGAAATCATGACAAGTAACCCCCTCGGCCTCACATAGAAGCATGCCAGTGAGAGACAACATGGGTTGTAACATCACATATGAATCCACCTTGAAACCTTGCCCTTGCATTTGGTCTTAGGTATCTAGTATGACAAACAACAATGAAGCTAATTTAGGTAGTGGGAGAGAAGGAGTGAGTCAAATAACAATCACATCGATGGTAGCGCAAATGTCTTCATTGTTGTTTGGAGGTACCTTTTTAGGTGTATCATGCACTGCATTAATTCAAGCACGCTTGAGAACTTTTAACTCACTTCAAGGAGTGGTAATACTTCACAAACTGTAGGGGTGTAATTCAAGTACTCTTTGTTGGGACATAAGGAAGTGCATCTTGGTTTGACTTCAGCTACGGAGTTCGGGATTAGGATGTAATAATTACTCGATCTAATACATAGAATACATGAAATAGCTCCACAGGACAATAAATAAAATTAGCAACACTATATTATTCTCACACTAATTTTTCCATTGCAATACTTACATATATATAGGAATATAATTCCTATATTTTAGGATGTAGGTATAACTACACCTCCATGAATATCTCTCCCAAACTCTATACACGTGAGTGGTTAAACTCATACAACAATATTTGTTATAGTTGTTTAATATAACAACTAATAACAAATATTCACTAACTTACCATTTATATAATAATTACCAATGTAATTATTATTCACCCATACATATGAATGGAGCACTAAGATATATTTCCTAACATTCCCCCTTAGTGTGAACATGGGGAAAACTTTCCTTTGTACTTGCACTTACTTTCATGATCTGATGATTTTATAGGATGATCATAAAACTAATAGATGGTTTTTCATAGGGTTGACCATAAACCGAAAATGATGGTTTTGCAACTGGTTTACCACAAACCAAAAGGGTGATGGTTTTGCATAGGGTTTACCAACAACCAAAAATGGTGGTTTTACAAGTGGTGTACCACAAACCAAAAATGAAGGTTTTCAAGTGGTTTACCTACAACCACATCATGATGTGTCAAATACAATTATCAGCTCTCATCACATTTCATTGCATGGAAAAACATATGAAATATAGCTACTCACATATAGAAAATACTAGAAATGTAGAAAACTAGAAATGGAGCATTGAGATCATGTTCCCCCCTCAATGTGAAATTTCCTTTATTTTGTAAACCACAATAGGAACACTGAAACTAAACACTCTGTCAGACACAAAATAATCACCATAGCTGATACGGCCCTGTCGTTTGCCAGGATCAAGAGAGGTCGATGAATGACCTCCAACCTCTCGATGCCTCCTTCCTCCAAGAACTTCACTTAGTATAGAAAGTCTTCAGAATTATAGTCAATTTCATCTGTTATTTTTTCATCTTCATTGTCTGAGCCTTCTTCAGTGACTATATTTGCTTCATTTTTAAGATTTCCATTGAGCAAGTCTTTAGCTCAATCTCTACAAAAAGACTTAGTATGACCCTTTTTCTTGCAATAGAAACATTCAATTTCATCCTTTTTTTGAGAAATTTTTGTATTTCTTTTTAACATACAAAGCAGTTTCCTCTTCTATATCTTCTTTAGTTCTTTTCTCTTCAGCTAGGAGAGCTGAAATCATGCCCTCTAATGACTGAGAAGACATTTTCCCTAGAGTAAAGACAACATTATTGTACTTGGATGGAAAACTATTTAATAATATGGATTTTTCATCTTCATCATCAACAGGAGCTTTAACTTCTGCTAGTTGTCTAAGAAGAGATCTCAATTCATTTATATGACTTGACATTGTGACTTCTTCATTCATTTTCAATTTGAATAATTGCAACTTTAAAGAGAATTTTACATTATTCACTTTAGCCCCAAAAGTTTTGTTTAGTAAATCCCATATTTCTGTAGAAGATTTTTCTAAATCTACATGATGTAATTCAGAATCTGAAATACCAAGTCCAATTATTGCTTTGGCTTTGTCATCTCTAGTTTCCCATTCTACAATTTTTCTTACATCTGTAGGTACTTTTTCTTTTCCATCTACTATCCTCCATAGGTTTTTATTCATTAACTACATCTGGATTTTTACTCTCCATGTATGGAAGTTCAACCCATTAAATTTATCTAATGGTGTATCCATTTCTTGAATCTAAATATCCAAAAAAATTGAATGTAGATTTGAATTACCTTTAATTCTCTTATTTCTTCAAAAATCAGCAATGATCAATGTCTTTGTATAGTAAACTACACATTTCTCCCAAATGACAAACTAGGTTTGGCTGAAATTTCTCTTTGTAGTGTTTTGTATAGCAGAGATCGTTCCACATGCAAACTTTTGGAGAAACCATATATCGCAAAACAAAAGTTACAAGATATTCTTCGAGACATATTTAACCTACTTTGGTACCAAATTTAATAATTACTCGACCTAATACACATAATACATGAAATAGCTACACAGATAATAAATAAAATCAGCAACAATATATTATTCTCACATTGATTTTTCTATTGCAATACTTACATATATATAGGAATATAATTCCTATATTTTAGGACGTAGGTATAACTACACCTCCATGAATATCTCTCCCAAACTCTATACACGTAAGTGGTTAAACTCATACAACAATATTTGTTATAGTTGTTTAATATAATAACTAATAACAAATATTCACTAACTTACTATTTATATGATAATTACCAATGTGATTATTATTCATCCATACATACAAGTGGAGCGCTAAGATATATTTCCTAACACAGAAGGTATAGGTGGTTCTAGTTCCAGTGGATCTAGTGGTTCTGGAGGTAAAGGAAATACAAGAGGTTCTGGATCAGGTGGGTAAGGTCCGCACCAACCCCATAATATTTACATGGAGATGTCTCTTCATCTTTCAGAGTATAGGGACATAGAATATGTTATTGAACATGTGCACATGTGTGAAATAATGTGGTGTGCAAAAGGGATCATGGCTTCTGATAAGGCAAGTCAACTCGCTACTATGTTACAAGGGCATGCACACAGTTGGTACAGAAATTTTGACCCTGATCAGACTTGCGTAGACTACGTAGCTTTGAAATATGTTTTCCTTAAAGAGTTTCACATCCCTAAGTTTGATCAGAAGAGTATAAGTAAACTCAAGGATATTAAGCAAGGCACTATTAAGAGTGTTAGAGAGTATGATGCCCATTTCAAAACACTTTTATATAAGCTTTATTATGGAATTCATGCAAGCCAATATGCGCAATGGTTTGTTGGAGGTCTGATTACACCTTTTAAGTGTGCACTATCACATAAGACATACATTGACCCGCGTGAAGAAGCGGAAGTAGCTTTACGCACTAAGGTAGTTGGAAGTATAGAAACTGGGGTGAGACCATTTTTAGAAGCACAAATCACAGCTATGGCGAAACATTTGAGGAATCTATCGGTAAATTCAGCACATGAGATACACACGGGGATTTGGTGCACAGATTGTGAAGTGGAAGGTCACACAAGGATATTTTTCCCCATAGATCAATACGCTCCTTATTGCTAGACTATGAGATATGTCATTTAAACCATGATGTTAGTCGCTACCCATTATTACAATGCACGATAAGGAAGAACATCTCATGCTCTTTGTAAAATTTATAGGTCCACAACTCACGACATGGAAGACTACTAGCTGATTGGTCAGATCCATGATGTTATAGATATTGGTGTATGACAGACATGAGTATGAGATAACTCTAAAGGAAAGAATGAGCATCAAGATTAGGATCACAATCAATCATGCTATGGTCGGAATGAAGGGGTTTTAAAGGAGATCATGGTAGAGGTCGAGGATCTTTGTGGTGGATTTAAAGGATGAGGTCGTGGTGGTGGACAAGGTGAGTTCCCTCATAGAACATGTTATACATGTGGATCTCCTTACCACTACAGGCGTGAATGTCCTTAGAATATTACATGTTATTTCTATGGAAAGAATCATAGTTATGAGGAATGCCCATACTTGTATGAGCATCTTAGTAAGCTAGCATAAACAAGAAAACAAAGGTGCAAGGATGGTTAGGATATAGTGCGTTGTGGAAAATCATTAGATGCTCAAATTGGAACCATAATTCAAGGCATTATAGGTAAAGATCACTACCCACGCTGAAGTAGCACACGCAAAGAAGCATTACAATAGAATCCTACCATCACTAAGGAGGAGGTTCTATATGCACGGTACCCAGATCATGCCCATCAAAAGGAGGCTTATTAGGAAACCATGGAGGTACTCAGAAATATTTAGGGTGAAATAAAATATTTAAAGGAGCAATCATGAAAGATGGAGTAAAATAAAGCATCAGAAATGGTCTAATCTGATATGGATGACTTGAAAGAAGTGTGCAAGATGTTGTGCCAGGAGAATATCATTCCCTTTGTTAGGTAATTGATTAAAGGAAACACTCCTGCATAATTATTGAGATGGGATGGCAAATCCTGCATGTAAATATTCACCCTCATAGCTTAGATTATGACAAGGAAATCACTCTAAATGTTTTTATGGATGGATGGCTTTTGAGTAATATATTGATTGATACATGCACGGAATTCAATGTTCTTACTTTAGATGCATGGGTATAAATGGGGAGACCTCCATTATAGCGATCTTTGAATATATTGTTCATGGCTAACCGGACTAAGGCCACTCCCATCATAGTTTTGAAAGATGCATCCATTACCATACAGGGAGCCAAGTTCACTAGATATTTTTAGGTTTTAGCATTGGCATAGGCAAATAGCTTCCCAAATCTACTAGGGAATCCTTTTTTCTATGAAAATAATGTAGATCTTTAGTTCAAAAAGGGTTATATCAGTTTTGAAAACAAGGAGGAAATAGTTATTATCCCTTTAACAGATGGAAAATATGCACCCTATGTTGAGCCTTTGAGTGAGGAAGACCTGAATAGGATTTATGTATGTGTCATCCAGGACCCAGAGGTGCTTGATCCATCTAAAGAAGGAATTATTTATTGGGAAGATGCATAGTCTATTAGCGATACTACAAGTGTTTCTTGTGACAATTGGGCTCATAGTACTTATGATTTGGTAGGGCATGAAGTAAAGAGCACATTTGTGCGGGACAACAGAACCTCATTGTATCAGAGAGAATAGGTAACAACTCGGTACCTCATTACACTGGAGAAGGAGATCCTATGGTATTTCTATGTGCCATGGAGGAACAATGGATAGACTAGTTGGAGAGAAGGAATATGCTAGTATATACCCTATGCGAAAGAAGCACACTAGTGGGTGGTTCATAAGGATAATCTTGTAGGATGGAATGAAATTAGGATTGCTCTTTCTACTAGGTTCTTCAGGAGCAATGCACCTACTCAAATATGCACTTATCATGGTAATCAACTTGTTCAGCACCATGTTTAGCGGTGTGATAGACACCTTTGGACGGAGGGCAAGAATCTTTACCACCTTCGCTCTGGGTGCAAAAATTTTATTCCACTGGTTACGTGTGTTTGGTATGTATATGCGAACTCCACGGTGGCGGGTTTAATTACGGGAATAACCCATATGTTTAAACTCTTCTCTGAACTAAACCTCAGTAGAAGAGGCATTAAAGGTTATAAAGCACTTAATTAGTGCGGGATTTAATTTCTTTAAAAAGCAAAAATGGTCTACTTAGTGGATGATGAAGTTAGAAATTATAGATCATTGTGTGTGCTAATTATCTCCTTTCTCACAAATTGACGACATATCATCAAAAGCGCTCATCTTCCCTCTTATTGTCATTAATTAATTACAATATGCTAATTAATTAAGTCACCTATCCAACTAACATCCTGATTAACGACCTTCCATTAATTATTCACCCCTTCTATCTAGACTAATTAATTATTATTAATTAATTAGCCTTCCCTTCCATTTATCTAATAAATCAATATTTAATTGATTTAATCCCCTTCTAATAGCCTAAATCATACTAATATTCCTCTAATTAGCTTCTATAAGCTTACATCTACCTATTATTTAATCACCTTTGATTAATTAAAACACCCCCAACTCCCATGACTTGCTAATTATAAATTAAACCCTTCTAAAGTAAGGTTACCTTTTATAAAGCAACCTTATCCATTCCTAATCATGTTTTACCTTTATCCCACATGCAAAGGGATGAAGTGTTTCCTTTATCCATTGGGCTATATAAGGAGCCCTCCTTCTACCTTTATACCTACACCTAAACTTCTTGAGAAAGCAAATGCAAAGCATATAGCAAAATAGACTAAGAGCTTGCCTTTTGTTTTCTTGAGAGTTCATCATCTTGAAGAGTTAAGCCTCTTTCCTAAGTGCTTAGGTCATATGGGAGGTGTCAAAAGGGTCTTGTAGCCCAACTTTGACAAGCCCTCATTCCTAGGTTCTTGGAACACCAAGGAAAACCATTTTTGATTGCCATGGAGCCTACCTAGGTCCCTTCATTTATTTGTTGTTAGAGAATAGAGGATTTTAGATGTTTAACATTGTTAGTTTCAAAGTTTTGTATATTGATGAATGTTAGCATCTAACCCTTGTTTAATTCTTATCATGATGGTGCTTAGTATGTTGTTTAATTTGCTAATTAAGGCTATTTAGGTGTTAGTCTTTACTTGTATTAGCATTAGTTTAAAAACAACACATGCACACATTTGGCACACCCGGTGGGACACTAGTCCCTTGGCATTTTAGTTTAAATTTCATTGTTTTGGCTAACTTTTGATATGCACATGTAGTAATTAATGTCCATTTTCTTGGAATTTTTACTAATTTTATATGTGTAAGTTCTTGTTCATAGCCATCATTTTAATGGGTTGTTGCCATTTTAAAACTAACTTGTCAAAATTTGAAATATTGTGAGTTTTCTTGTGTTTTTTTCCATATTTTGGTTGCAGGTGTGGTGCAGGCACATTTTTAGGAGTGCAGGTACATTATTTTGGTATGGCACACCTCTGGGTGGTGCGAGTGCACTTTGTCAGAACCTAGTTCTCTATTTATTAACCCTGGCGCATACACACTAACCCGGCGCACATGCCTAACCAGCACGCAAATGCACTAACCTAGGCACAGATATTATTTCATATTGTACCTTCACTACAAATAAAAATCTATTAGATCGATGTGTACACCCTAACCTGAGTGCACACATTCTTTTTGTGCGCAGACACTTTTCGGTGGCGGTGTTCTGTCAGAATCTAGGACTATTTTACAAAGTGGTGGCACACACACTTTTTCGGTGGCGCACACACTTTTTCGGTAATGCAAGAATTATGTCTAAATTTTACACTATTTTTATCGAAGGTGGCGCATATGCTCTTTTTTGGTGCACACGCCTCTCTGGGTGGCGCAGGTACATGGTAAGCCAAAATCACATAGAGTAGCGCACACATCTTTTTTGTAGCACACATGCCTCTCGGGTGGCATAGGTGCACTGTAAATTAGAAAAACACAAAGTGGCATAGCCACCTAAACTTTGTATGTAGATGCAAAAATAGGGGCCCAGTGTCCTTTTGTTTTCTTGAAATTAATGTGTTGAGGTGCTAACATTCTTGTAGGTTTTATCTAATCACATACTTGTTTTTGTAGGCTATTTTTACATGCTTTTACTTGATTAGATAAGCTTTACGTGTTTACTTATAGGAATAAGATCACGTATGCTCTTCCCTCGCATCCCTTGGGGTGATCTTGGGAATCAAAAATGATTCTTAAGTCCTTTTTGATGCTTTGAGGTTGTTAGGAATATTTGAGTTGGAATTGGTTAACTTGGTGTATTTGAATTAAAGTTTTTTTCCATTTGATATCTTTTTGGATTTTGGAAACATCATGTATGCTCTTCTCTTGTGTCCTTGGATGATCTGGAGAATCAGAAATGGTGTTTTCTCTTTTGATGGAAAACTACTAAAAATTGTCATACAGGACCAAAACGCCATCACTTGTCAAAGAATGAAGGAATCAAAATGAAGTCAAAAACTACTAATATAGTTGTTATACAGGTTTCCAAAAGGTGTTTGAGCAAACCACACCTAATTAAACAAGATAAAACGAACAACATATTCAAAACATTGTATTGCAAGTTTTGGAAAAGGGTATGTCCCTCTCCGCTCAACTGGAACATAACCCCTTTGGCATAACACCTTAAGCTACAACAATGGGGGTGGTTCCAGGAACCCCAAAGTAGTCCACACAAGAGGGAACCTTGTGGATGAAACGGGAAGTGCTCCGCACTACCTATCTGACTAGTGATTCCTTTATGAGATAGAGTTACAAGTTGTCCCTATGCGACCCTTTTAAGTACATGATGGATGCATTTACTTGCCCATTGTGCTTGAAGGGGAAATTGAGATACTCCCAAGATAGTCGGGACTATTTGGGTAAATCATCCCACTCGTGGATAATTTTTGTAACACCTAGGATGAGAGAACCACCTAGGAAAATATACTTTGGCCAGGAGCCCACTTTGACCATTCTAAAATAGTGTTGAGTTGTGAACCATCTTTTCATTGTGAAACATGTGACACATTACTTTCACTTAGTTTTTACTTGCCTTAGGGTGAGGTGAAACTCTGCCGAAGTGAAGCCAGCATTTTTCATCCCCATTTTGAGTTGCTTCCTTCACATTCTTTTGACACTTTGTTGATTAGAAGAAGAAGGGTGACTACCTTTTGTTACCAATCGATTGTTTCTACCACTTTTTTGTCCGTTTACGCCCATCCATGTTTACGGTTGGGTAAGTTAAACGTCTAAAGTGTGCAGAGATGTATTCATATCATTGGTGGCCATTGTGATCTTGATACCCATGTCAAGATTATCATTGTAGTTAGGCGTGGTTCATCATCTTGAACTTCCTTAGAAGGGTTACCTTGTTTGTATCGTATCACTACAATTTTGATATTTACATCTTGTTTCTTGTAAACTTGACATAAATATCTATATTGTAAGGTTATGCTGCACACATTTTAACTATTCCTAGCTATACTTTGAGATTTTGGTTCGATTCTATTATTACCTCGATTTTGAAGAGTGCTAGGTGTTACCACTTGTGCGTGTTATATCAATAGCATCTTGATATCAATACCTTACTTTCTCACAAATTTTGGTTAACATATCTTGGTGATATTGTTGTGTCACTCATGAATTGTAATTGGCACTTTTTGGGATATAGGTCTTAATGGATTTGAACTCACTTTTAGTATATCTTGTTAGGAGGTCACATTAACTTTTTGTATTTACTTACGTCTTGTTCATTCTCTTGAACTTGGCATAAGTGAGAACATCTTGTTAATTATCTTGCGACACTAAACTACTTTTTGAGATGTAGTCTAGGAAGTACTTCATTTGATAGGTTTAGATACCAAACATTTGTGTCACTGGTGATTTATCACTCTATCACATTGGTATTCTCACATTGTTATTCATTCATATTCTTGACAATTTATCTTGCATTTCACTTAGGTGTGGTCACAAAGTTTTGAACACATTTACAACTTACCCTAGTGAAACTATCACAAAACATGGCTCCTAAAACATGATTAGGACTCAAGAAACAAACATATGAGGAACAACAAGCACAAGCTTGGGAAGCCTCTAACAGATAAGGGTCAAACCCTTTCATTGGACATGATCTAGGGCCTCTATTTTGTGGAAAAAGAGATAGAAGATATGGTTGATCATAGTGGTAATGAAATGGAATCTCCACACATAGAATTTGAATTTGATCCCACTTTATTAGATGAGTTTATTTTCAGAAATAAGGATAGAGTGCTAGCACGGGTCATAGAATTAGGGGCCAAAATGCCCACTAAAAGTGAAACAATCCCACCTGTGAATAACACTAATGAGGAAGAATGACCCCTTATCAATATGGAGGATATTTTGATGCATGGACATGCTTCTACCTCCAACACAGGAAATAATAAGATAGTGGGACATAGAATACCCTTTATCAAAGTGCCATGTAAAAACACGATGGGACATGAGAATGGTGAAGAACCTCCACAAAAAGAGGAGGAACCTTTAGAAGAAGAAACCACAATTCAACAACAGATTAGTAGCCTAAGCTGACAATTAGCTTTGTTAACCTCTCATGTATAAAAGGAAGCAAAAAAAATGTTCAAAAGTCAAGGCCAAAGGTTAAGATCAATGAACTCCATAGAGAAAACCAAGGAGAAGATGATATAGGGTATCATCGAGTATATATCCCCACTTCTCCCACTAGAGAACAATTTCTCGCACAAGAGGTATAGTCTATGAAATCAACACTCACAAGCCTATAAGAGAACAATATAGGGAGCATTAGAAAGTATCAATATGAAGAATTATGCCCCTATCCTTTTGACAAGACTATGACCCTTCAACCCTTTCCCAAGAAATTTGATATGCCAAAATTTGAAAAATATAAAGGGAAAGGAGATCCACGGGATCATGTCAAATATTTCTATATGGCATGTCAAGAGGTGTCTTATAGTGACAATTATCTCATAAGATTTTTCCCAAGAGTCTAGGAGGTCAAGATTTGGAGTGGTTTACACGTTTACCTCGGGGATCAATTTTCACTTGGCCAGAATTGGTAGAAAGGTTTGTGCGTCACTTCTCATACAACATAGAGAGTGATGTCACCATGGCAGATTTATGTGGCACCAAACAATGCCCTAATGAGACTTTCACCAGACTTCCTCCAATGGTGGAGAGGGATAGCTAGCCACTTCCCTTACACTTTCCTAAAAAACATCTGGTTAGTATTTTTGTACCCAACCTCAATCCGGATATAGCTTTCCACCTCCAAATGCATTGTGTTTGCACTTTTGAGGAGGTCATCGAAAAAGGGGTTCAAATAGAGAAATCTCTCATTACAAAAGGAACTCTCAAGTCCCAATCTAGAGATAATCAAAATGTTAAACCCATGGAAAAGCCTGAAGGTTTTTAACAAAAACAAAAATGTGGTGGGAGACGGGATCACTGATTCCAAACATGTACAAATGGTCCAAACTAGTCAACCTTTTAAACTAACCAAAGGACCAATTCAACCACCACCAAAGTGAAGAACATTCACCTCTCTTAATGAACCTTTGTCGGTTATACTAAAACAATTGGATGCGGCCCACATGATGACATATCCTACGACATGTAACCATTTGATGACAATGCTCCAAAACCTTCATGGTACAAGGAGCATGAATATTGTGAAATGCATCAGTGTCAAAGGACATAAGATAGACAAATTCTTACAACTCTACCATTATATCCAAGACCTCATTGACAATGGGGAGATAGAGGTGGACAACCAGGAAAAATGTAAACACCTAACGAGAAAATGGGGATATATAAAGAGCCATTCCCTAATCATGATAAATCAGAAAAGTCAAATCCGGATCGGGAGAGTCATCCCAAGGTTATAAAGTAGTGAATTACTTGTACACCAAAAAAGACAACAATCATTATGATTCACTTATTGGATGTATTCGCTCTCCTACTGACCATGTCAACACCATCGAATCAAGGGAAAGGATTGTTGTGGTACAAGGCATGCCCACCTCGTGATTCTAGAACCTTCTCCATCAACCCCACAAACTAGTAAATATAACCTCTTAGAGCAACTTGAGAAGACATCTGCTAAGATTTCGATCTTAGATCTTCTTAAGATATCCAATGTACACAAATACATTCTATACCAAACTCTTCAGGGGTCGGGAGTAGTGCCATTAGAGGTCGATCCTACACATCTGCAAGTTGTAAGTGGCAAACATCATACCAAATGAACATATTGCCTTCAACCATAGGGAGATCCCTACTAAGAATCCAACACATAATCTTCCTTTGTATATTGAGGTAGTTGTTACCCACAGGAAGATCAAATGGGTGCTTGTGGATAACGGATTAGGGTTGAATATCTACACACTCAAGTTGGTTAAATAAGTTAGGACATATTGAGGCAGATCTTGAGTCAATATCATCACTATCACCACATACGACAATGTGGAAAGGGAGTCAGTGGGCACAATCACATTGCCCATGGAGGTGGGTCCCACTTGCCATCAAACAAAGTTTCATGTCCTGGACTTGGAACTTCTGTATAATATGCTTCTAGGCCGACCATGGATTCATGCCATGCAGGCTGTGCCATTAATGTTCCATCAGTGCATTAAATTGAAGCATGAGGGACACACCATTACAATACAAGGAGATTTAGAGCCCTTCACTCACTGTAGAGCTCTTAATAGCTTTGCACGAAAGGGCACATATGCATGTCCCTCCACCGATATAGTTGTCCCTCTCAATATGAGGCCATGGAATCTCTGGATAGATTTGGATTCTCTCAGTTCTTGCACCCATGGTGCGTCTACATCAACATCTCCTTTTGATTCATGGGAGATGAAAATCCTTGAATATGGTTATGGAGAATATAATGTACAACAAGCCTCTTGGTTTCAGACCTCTCATTTTCACCCAAGACTAGAGGTCGACCCAACTATCACTTCAGAAGACCTAGAAATGAACACACTATTGGGTCATTCTTACCTGAGAGGCTTGTTGGCTGAGGAAAAATTGTTAGATCCACCTACAACTTGGGTCCCAGAGGATACTCAGCCATCTTGTTATCAAACCCCAGAATACGAGAAATCTAGTAAAATGATGTACTCCATGGGCTACAAGGGCCTAGGATGTGGAAGAAACAAACAAGGACAGAGAGAACCAGTGCCTCTTCCACATTTTAAAATAGAAAGATACGGCATTGGGATTTGCCCTTATGGAGCACACCCAATGATCAAGATGCTACTTGTTTTGAATGTGAGGATAGCTCTGACTATCTAGATAGTGATACAGATTCCCATTGTAGCCAATATGAGGATCTTGCCTCCACAAACCTATTCATGAACAATGTTGTCCTAACCATAACCCCTATGAAACCAACCCTTGACCTTGTTTACCCTTCCCTTGTTGAATGGGACCAACAACATCACATGTCACTAGATTTATTTGAGAATGATGAAGGCATATGTAGAGTTCATGGGCATTCGGGATACAATTCCCATTGGAGACCACAAGAAGGGTTTCTTTATTGACTTGGATACCTGTGCCTACTTTGGTGAGGAGGTTGAGCTTCGTGGTCAGCAAAACTTAAGAAAAAGTGAGGGAAAAAGTTCCAACGTAAAGCCTCGGCAAAAATCAAAGTCCAAGTGCACAGTGAAAACCTCTTTGAGGCACTAGCCAACAAACAAGTAAAAAAATCAAAGGAAAAATAAAAGGATGAAAATCTCGTGGAGACATCCTTGGATGAAGATCTCAACCTTCCTCCGATCCTACGCATATGGAGGACTTATCCAAATTACTAGTCGAGGAAACCATTGATGTGAATATTGGTAGAAGAAGACCCCAAGATAGTAAAATTGGGAGCATCACTCTCGGCTAGAGAACATAAGACATTCACTATGTTGTTGTGAGAGTTTATAGACGTGTTCGCATGGTCTTATAAAGACATGTCAGGCTTAGATCCAACTTTGGTCGTGCACAACCTAGTTGTGCATGCAGACGCTAAGCCTATTAAATAAAAGCTTAGAAAGATGCACCCAAGGGTAGCCTTACTGGTTAAAGAGGAATTAGAAATATTTCTTGTGGTAGGGATTCATCGGCCTATTGATTATTCTGAATGGATATCCAACATTGTCCTTGTCCAGAAAAATCCTGTCGGTATTAAAATTTGCACATGGATTTTAGAGACATTAATAAGGCTTGCCCTAAAGATGATTTTCCACTACCAAATATTGACATGATTGTCGATTCAATAGCAGGGTATGAGATGCTATCTCTCATGGATGGCTTTTTAGGATACAACCAAATCAAGATAGCTGAAGAAGATCACACAAAACAGATTTCACGACTCCTTGGGGTACCTTTTGTTATCAAGTGATGCCATTTGGTCTCAAAAATGTAGGAGCTACTTATCAGTGGGAAATGATAGTAATTTTTCATGATATGATTCATGATATCATGGAGGACTACGTGGATGACATCCTCGAGAAAGTATAAGACAAGAGAGGATCACCCTGTCATTTTGTAGCGTATCTTTGAGTGCCTACGAGAGTACAAGGTTAGGTTAAATCCAAAGAAGTGTGTATTGGTGTGCTATCAGGAAAACTATTGGGCTTCATTGTATCAAGATGAGGAATTGAGGTAGACCCTGCTAAAGTGTCTGCTATTATTACTAAAATTCCTCCACCTAAGAATATTAAGCAACTACGTAGCTTACAGGGGAAAAAATCAGGCCATTTTCTGCTTCATCTCCTAGCTCACAGATAAGTGCCACTCATTCACCCACTTGCTTAAAAAGGATGTCACCTTCATCTAGGGACCTAGAGCAACAACAAGCCTTTGCTTTGCTTAAACAATACTTGGCTAATCCACCTGTCCTCATGCCTCCAACTCTGGGAACCACTCTTGCTCTATATCTCTACTACATAATTTGCTATTGGTGTGCTGCTCACCCAATACGACCTTGGTCATAAGGAAAAAGTGGTGTATTATCTCAGTCACACTCTCATCACCTATGAGCTCAACTATCCCCCTTGGCTATTGTTTTTACTTTTCAAAAACTTCACCATTATCTATTGAATACCAAAACCAAGCTAATATCCAAAGTTGACCCACTCAAGTACTTGTTATCTAAACCAGCCCTCATAGGTAGAATGGCTAATTGGATCATTCTACTAAGTGAGTTTGACATAGAATTTATACATCAGAAGTTGGTTAAAGGACAAGTACTTGCTAACCAGCTAGCAGAAGCACCTTTGTAAGGCACTAAACCTTTGAATCTGGATCTACTAGATGCCTCATTACTATACATTGAAGAATTTGTCATGTGGCAGTACATTTTGATGGGTCCTTTACTTTTCACGGTTTAGGTGCAGGGGTAGTCCTTATTACTCCTTCTGGTGACCCTATACCACAAGATTTTCACCTAGGCTTTCCTTGCACAAACAATATCGCTGAGTATGAGGCACTTATCGTAGGGATGAAGCTAGCTATCAAGTGGAACATTCATCATGTCAAGGTTGTGGGTGATTCTCAGTTAATTATCAAACAGGTTAATGATGAATACAAGGTTAAGGATGACAAGCTCATACCTTACAAAAATTTGGTCGAAACTCTAAAGGATTACTTTGTGCGCATTACCTTTGAACAAATTCCAAGAGCATAAAACAGATTGGTAGATGCTATGGTGACAGTGGGTTTTATGCTTCGTATTCCACTAGGGAATAATGACATGCCATTCTTTGTAGAAAATTTATGCCAGCCCACATATGACATGCCAGAATCTTTATCTGGCTTGTGATGTTTTTGGTCCTAATTCCCCATGGTATGAGCCCATTTTTACCTATCTCAAGGACAACACGTTCCCTCCCGATATATCCCATTTTGAAAAACAAAACTTGATTTTCCAAATATCTGTTACACCCTTTTAGGAGGTGTACTTTATCATCGTGGCTACGATGGGAATCTATTATGTTGTCTTGATATGACGAAGTTGATTCATGTGATCAAATAATTACATGAAGGGGTGTGTGGAGAACATACAAATGGAATGGTTTTGGCCAAGAAATTGTTAAGAGTAGGTTACTATTGGCCTACCATGGAAACCGATTGTTGCAATTATGTTAGGAAGTGTGTACTCTACCAGAAGTATGGAAAATTCATCCATGCTCCATCATAACCATTGCAACCTATCACTACCCCATGGCCATTCTCTAAATGGGGACTTGACTTGATAGGGAAACTTACCCCTACCTCATTTGATGGTCATACCCACATCATCACGGCTACTACGAATACTTTACAAAGTGGGTGGAGGCCGTTCCCTTAACCTATGTAACAGGAGCTCATATTTCCAAATTTATCATGAATCATATCATTTGTCGATATGGCATTCCCATGGCCATTGTTACGGATAATGGGAAGTCATTCAATAATAAAATAATGAAATGTATTTGTCAACAGTTCTAAATCTGGTTAAAATGGTCTACACCATATTACCCTCAAGGTAATGGATAGGCCAAAGCCACAAACAAAACTTTGGTGAGAATAATGGAGAAGATGGTCAAAAAAGCAGGTCGTAATTGGCACTTGCAAATCCACCCAACCCTTTGGGCTTACAGGACCTCCATTTGCACTCCTACAGGTGTGACACCATATTCTCTAGTATTTAGGATAGAATCCATCATCCCATTAGAAATTGAACTTCCTTCCCTGAGAATTTCTCTTAGGGACTATCTAGATAAAGATGAGGATTCTTGGGTAGTGAAAGACTAGCTAAGAAGTGCATTCACACTCTTAATCACCTTAAAGTGTATTAGAATAGAGTCTCCAGAAACTACAACAAGAGAATCATACCTCGTCAATTTGAGGTTGGAAATTTAGTCATGAAGGAGAACTAGTTCAACACAAGAGTGGAATGAGAAAAGAAAGGAAAGTTCAAACCACATTGGTAAGGACCCTACGTCATTGTGGCCAAGTATGGCACAGGGGCATACAAACTTTCTCACCCCAATGGTGATTAGCTCTCGTGAGCCCATGAATGCCATGCATATTAAGCACTTCTATGCTTAAACATGCAAAATCAAAAGCACAGGAAAATCAAAAACATGGTAAAATGATCAAAAATACAAAAAAATCAAAAAAGAAAAAGAAAAAGAAAAAGAGAAAATAAGTCATCCACAAGTGAAAACCACGCAATTTTGGCACTTTGGATAAGTCCTTGGGTGAAAACTGGTTTTCGGCACCTTGGGAGGATTTGTTGTTCACAAGCATCTTGCATTTGGAGGGTAGTTTCACTTGGCCTAGCCCTAGTTCTACCTTTGAGATTCCCTATGAGCCCAATCATGTCGAGCCTTGATCCGACTTTGTCTTCTTTTATTCATCTATGAGGGGCATGGTCTTTTGCTATTCCTCATCTTATGCTGGGGGCAATTCAATGACTTCACCTTCTTATTCATACGTGTGTGGCCTTTGCCCTTGTACATTCCCCATCTAACACTAGGGGCATCCACACTTTCTTGGTTACCTATGCATAACTTTGGAAAACTATTAGAAAATAACCAAAAACATTAGAAAATTGTTTCAAAAAACTGTAAAAACATTCAAAATATCCAAAAAAACCTAAACAATAGAAAATTGTTTTGAAAACAAAAAAATAATAGAAAATTGTTTGAAAACACTAAACAATAGAAAATTGTTTCAAAGGCCATAAAAACTAGAAAAATTTTACACGAAAACAAACTTACAAAAACATTTCCTTACATTTACTTGCATTGTCTTATTTCTTGCTTTTCTTGTTGCTTGTATAGTTGCTTCATGTTTTTTATTTTGGGTTGTTTGTTTCTTGGATGTACTTTATTAGAATTTATCTTTTCTTGTTTAGATTATATTTATTCTTGCTTGTGTATATTGTGGTGTGTTTTTGTATGGTAGTGAATCATGGTGCATTATAATATTAATTCATTATGTTCTTTGTTAGCATTTGATTGTGTTTATTGCATGTGCATTGTTTTGTTATCACAACATCACATTACCATCATTATCATCACATCTAACATCATCTATACATCATATATCAAGGAAAAGCTAAGTATACATCATACATGAATGTTAAGATAATCATCACATATTGTATCATCAAATGGGGGCAAGAGGGATCACAAATATCAAAATATATCCCCCATACCCTTATCATCATATCATCCCATCCACTAAGTATGACACATCTCATAAACAAAACACATTTGATATATTCTACAAGATCACATCATCTAGAAATCAAAACACATGTGGTACATCAACAAGATCATCGATACATATACATGTCAAATCAAATTAGAATGCATCATAAACACATCTATCTATCCATGAGAAATAATAAACAAGTGTCCATCTCATATACACATATGTCATGTCACAAATGTCCAAATCATACATGTGTGGTATATCTATATCAAAAATGGATATACATCATGCAATACATCATAAAAGCCTTCATTTCATCTGAGGCATACAAAAGAATGGTACATGTAGTAAAGGAATAAAATCCTTCATCAAAGGCATGTATCAAAACTAATCTATATCAAAAATGCCTTCATCTGAGGCGTACAAAGGTGATACATCTATAACAAAATAAAATCCTTCATCAAAGGCATGTGTCAAAACTAGTTGTACAAATACAAAATGATATACATGGAGCACAATCTGCTCATAGCCTTCATAAAGAGGTGTATGTGGATATACAAAATCTCAGGGCTGACTCGAGCCCTCTAAAGGTGTGGCTGGCCTGTCTCATGGAGGTCGCATGGCATGAGCATTGCCAGCTCTCTCTAGTTGTGGCTGCTCCATTGAGGCCTGAGGCCTCTCCAATCTAGTGCCCCTGCTAGACTATTGGCTATAAGATGGCACCTGTCAATCAAGAGCAACTACCTCAAAGTATAAATATCTATAGTATGAGGCCCTGCCCTCTGTTGTAGCCAAATCTCTATGTCTCCGGGAAGTCACTACGGTACCCTCCATGCATCTGTAGGATGTTATCTTTGTTGTGGCTCAAGCCCGACTTGGCTGCCCCTACTACTCGCTCTCCCTAGGCCCGTCTCGCTCTAATATCATAGGCTACAACTGAGCTTGTGTCTGTTGGTGTAATCCTGTAACCTGGGCCATCTGAGTGGCCATCTATCAAATATGCTAGAAGAGCACATCACTATCCCCTCCTAGGCTAGCCTGGGCCTGAGCTTGATCGCACTCTGATAATAATGTCACGATCTGGGCCCAAGCCTATTCACTCTCATCTGTCACTGTCACACACCAACCTTGGGCCTCATCTCTCTCTACTCTAGCCATGTCTCTCTCGACTAAAGCCTATTGTAGTTGCTACTGCAATGTGGCTATATGCCACTACCGTTTGTGCCACTGAGACTGGTCCCTAAGGTGCTCTTAATGACTAGCCCTACTTAAGGACCATGACTCTCGGAATCTGTACTAGTGCCTTTATTAGGCCCTATGGCCTCGGTCCCTGTGCCTTTGGGGCACCCTACTCATCATGCAGAAGGGCTAGCAAATGGATCCTCTAGATTAGGACCTACTACTCTCTCTCTATGCTCTAAACCATGCCAGATATCTATGGTTGGATGAGTGTCTGCTGCCCAGGCCTCCTTAGGGATGGTAAGATGCCAAGGTAGGAGAGTGGCATACTAGGTCACATAATCTACTATCATCCCTGGGTCCCACACCTATTGTGCTAGGTCCCATGCCTATGGGACCACCTATGAAAATCTCACCCTAGCTCGGGCCACCGGTATGCGAGGCCCCATAGTATGCCTCTCTGAATCTCTACGGGCATACCAAATATCTAGTTGTGGGACCCCTGTACTATGCCAAGATGCCGCATGGCACATGTCAACTCTATATAGCTCTATAATATAGCTACAATGCCGATGATAAAGTGCTCTACTAAGCACACACTGAGCTTTGTGGCATCCTCTGGCCACTGGATATGTCTGTAAGGTCACCATATAATATCTATCTTGGGTAGCTCATCAAACTCTCACCTATATCTGAATAGGCTACCTAGGTGGCCTCATGCATCGCCACCTACTGATACCCATGCCATGTAAGATGGCTCCTCTGGGTCTCGGACACGCAAAGTTCCCATAGGGCGTCTCGATCGCAATATGGTCCCATGACCAAATCTGTAATAAAGAAGTTGGCCCCATGGTCTTCTGACCATGGTATGTAATCAAATGTAGATCCCAATATAAGTGGGCAGTATGCATTGTCCCCAATAATATCACTCGCCACTGAAAATACCATGTACCAATGGTAATAACCCTCTCGGGAATGACGTCCCTATCTTATCAGTGAGAAAAAACCCATTGATAAGTGACATAATGTAGATGGGCCCCGATGCAGTGTTGGGTCAAAAATTTACTCGTGTAAGGTGGTGGTCATACCATCATGCAGTATGTCATCTATATCAAACAAATCACTGCATGCTACTCTAATCAGCCCTACATTAGAGTTGTACTCAATCAAAGTGCCTATGATCAGCACTCAAAGGATCCGCCATACATCCTCTAGGGTCACATTCATCTCCCCCGTAGGTAATCTGAAAGCACTAGTTCTTGCTATGCCATCGCTCGGCTAGCGCAGTCAGTAGGCCATGGTCAAAGGTAACGGACAGCATCCGAGACATGGGGCTAGCCCCATCACCTCAAGAAGTATAGACATAACTCGCCAGTATCACCGATACATGCTCCCCTCTACCTCATCTATCCGAGTGTGCCACTTCCGCATCTGTAATCCTGGTAGACATCTCTACAAAATATCAAATCACTCATCAGGTACTAACATTTCTTCTAAAAATCTATCTATCATTTTAGGTTTAACCTAAAAATCCTAAGATTTCTTCTAAGTGCCATCTTTTTGGCATTTTTTGTCTATCTTCCGTTAGCCTGGGATGCCTATGCACCCTTTTGAATGTGTGTGCCTCTATTTCAGCATGTGCGCATGCGTGCATCTATCTTAGGGTGCTTGCGCCTTCATTTGTGTGCATGTGCACCCTATTTGGCACTTGTGCCATCATTTTTGTGCCTGCACTTACACACGTGTACCCCCATGTGTGTGCCTTCATTTTTGTGTGTGCGCCCCCTTCTGGTGTGTATGCATGTGTGCACATGTGTAGTGTGTGCACATGTGTATGGGTGTGTGCAGCTTGTGCCTGCGCATGCACGCATGTGTTTTGTGATGCATGTGCTCCCAAAGAGACACATGTGCCCCCGACTCAACACTTGCACTGTGTGCATGCACACCGATGTGACTTCCTAGCCCTAATTACTAAATTTGGGACATTAATGACAAAATTTACAAGCAAAGTTTCAATACTCATGAAGGGGCCATCGTTTGCATGTCGTTGGTACCCTTGGACTACATCTGCTCACCTCACTTGGTCCCATGCAATCACCATTGTCCTCATTGCTGTCAGAGCCTCATGGTAAAAACTCAATAGTGCTCGGTAAGAAATGAATTGGTCGCGATGATTTTACCCCCTAGGTGGGGTATATTAACTTTTTTCACTACCGTGAAGGCATGGAGACCCGTTTGACCATTGTTTTTCTCCTCTGTTCACCGTGGAATAATTATTTTTATTAAATAATTATTTTTCACCATATTGGGGCATTTTTTTTTGTCATCCAATACCCCTTTCTTCTCCCTAGGGCAATTTTATTTCTCCTAGGCAATTTTTCTTCTTATTCACTCTCGTAAATAATTATTTTTTCAAAATTAATTATTTTTATCAATTTTCCACTAAACAAGGACGGTATTTGTCGCTTTATTATTTCTTCACCTAGGGCACATTTTGTTGCACCTAGGCCCTTCATTCTATTTCTTCTATTTTTTTCTACTATCCACCACATTTTAGAAAACAAAAACAAAAACAATATATATATCAAGTCAAAAATCCAAAAAAGGGCAAAAAAATTCACAAAATCCTAAAAAGAAAAAAAAAACCTACAAAAATGGTAACTTGCTTATTATGGCTGAAACTTGTGTCTTGTGCATGGTATTTTCTCCATATCCTATTGGTTTGTTTCACATCTTCCCTAATTAATATGACTCACGGATCGCTAGATTCAAAACCATTCACAAAGCTCGCTACTTGCTTCATTTGTACTCTGGGGCACATTTGTTGCCTGGTGTTGTTTGATGGTGCACAATGCTTTTGCTTGGACCTCATGCCCATTATCATTTCCCGTTGCATATATCCTTTCTCAAGGCCTCATTTTTAACCCTTATCATCAATCACGAACATGTGGATCTCTTCAGCTTGATAAAAAAACATTTGTACAACTGTCTTGACCATTGTTGGGTTGGATATGTGTGTTTGTACTTGTTTTCCCTATTAAATGAGCTTGTTTCCTTCTCGTATTGCATTGCATTGTTGTATGTTTCATGGAGTTGTTATTTTCAGCAATGGAGAATTGTTTCGTAGTATGGATTTTTATGTCATTCTACCTTTTTCATATGCTTATATTTTTCATAAGGATCGATGACGTAGCTCTTATGGCAATATGATGACAAGAAATTATTCCAATAAATAGTGGCTAGAGGCTAAGCTCTTCTCTCCCCTCCTCCATATCTCTTCTATATTTCTTATCTTTCACCCCTAATCCTCTGTCTCACCTTTGGGCATCCTTCCCCTTCCCATTCTTCTATCTATCTCTCACTTTTTCGATCATCAATCATCTTCTTTCATCACCCCATCGACACTCGAGGGGGCATCTCTCCCTCCTACTAATTTTTCTTCTATCCCTTCAAAATTTCTTCTGTCTACTATCTTTGAAGTCACGTCAATTACGCCACCCCAAAGAGGGGAAAACGTAGACACCCATAATTGCACCCAAGTAATTTAAATACTTAAATTGCGCTAATTATCTCCTTTCTTGCAAATTGATGATATATCATCAAAAGTTTTCATCTTCCCTCTTATTGTCCTTAATTAATTACAATATGCTAATTAATTAAGTCACCTATCCAACTAACATCGAAATTAATGACCTTCCATTAATTATTCACCCCTTCTATCTAGACTAATTAATTATTGTTAATTAATTAACTTTCCCTTCCATTTATCTAATAAATCAATATTTAATTGATTTAATCCCCTTTTAATAGCCTAAATCCTACTAATATTCCTCTAATTAGCTGTTATAATCTTACATCTAGATATTAGTTAATCACCTTTGATTAATTAAAACATCCCCCAACTCCCATGACTTGTTAATTATAAATTAGACCCTTCTAAAGTAAGGTTACCTTTTATAAAGCAACCTTATCCATTCCTAATCATGTTTTACCTTTATCCCACATGCAAAGGTATGAAGTGTTTCCTTTATCCATTGGGCTATATAAGGAGCCATCCTTCTACCTTTATACCTACACCTAAACTCCTTAAGAAAGAAAATGCAAAGCATATAACAAAATAGACTAAGAGCTTGCCTTTTGTTTCTTAAGAGTTCATCATCTTTAG
The DNA here is from genome assembly GCA_018340775.1 of Taxus wallichiana var. yunnanensis. NCBI lineage: Eukaryota > Viridiplantae > Streptophyta > Pinopsida > Cupressales > Taxaceae > Taxus > Taxus wallichiana. The sequence goes on from CM031244.1 coordinate 171,249,039, forward strand.
GAGTTAAGCCTCTTTCCTAAGTGCTTAGGTCATATAGGAGGTGTCAAAAGAGTATTGTAGCCCAACTTTGACAAGCCCTCATTCCTAGGTTCTTAGAACACCAAGGACTACCATTTTTGATTGCCATGGAGCCTACCTAGGTCCCTTCATTTATTTTTTGTTAGAGAATAGAGGGTTTTAGATGTTTAACATTGTTAGTTTCATAGTTTTGTATTGATGAATGTTAGAATCTAACCCTTGTTTAATTCTTATCATGATGGTGCTTAGTATGTTGTTTAATTCTTTGTAATTAAGGCATATTTAGGTGTTAGTCTTTTACTTGTATTAGCATTAGTTTAAAACAACACATGCACACAAAAATCATTGAGTTACTACGGGATTATCATGATTTATTCCATTGGGGATACCATGAACTTAAATTCATGAATGAATCATTAGGAGAGATGAAGATAAAGCTTAAGGAAGGTGCGTGTCGGGTCAGAAATAGACCTACGGGATGAACCCCAACTTCCGTGAAGCAGTCAAAAACAAAATTGAAAAAATGTTGAAGTATGGAATCATCAAGCCCTGGATGAGTCGGGAATGGGTTAGTCCAATGCTGATCAAGTATCAAGAAGTATGTTTAGATTCGGATCTTTTTGGACTATAAGGAGTTGAATGTTGCATGTGTGACTGATCCCTTTCCTACGCTATTCACTAAGGAAATACTAGAAGGCATTGTAGGGCATGAAATCTATTCATTTACAGATGGATTCTTTAGGTATCATCAAGTTAGGATTGCACAAGAGGATTAGGAAAAGACTACTTTTACTACTGAATGGGGCATATTTTCCTATACTATGATGCCTTTTGGTCTGAAAAACATACCTGTTGTATTTTTCGTGCATAGTTGTTCAAGCATTCAAAGATTTTATTCACAACTTCTTGCATGTTTATTTAGATGATTGGACGAGTGTATGGACTTGTTAAGGATCATTGTGACAATATTTTCTTGATGTTTGAAAGATGTAGACAGTTGATTATCTCTTTGAACATCAAGAAATGTGTATTTACTACACCATTTCGAATACTGTGAGGGCACATCATCTACAAGAAAGGCTTCTTGGTTGATCTAGCTAAGGTTGCAATCATTATCGGCTTGAAAGAGCCTACCGGTTAAAGTGAGGTACGTGGATTCTTTGGTCACACCTTTGGGTATTATAGAAAATTTATACGGGGGTATGATAAGATTTCCACACCTTCGAGAGGAGTTACTAAAATGAAATGGTACGTTCTCTTGGGAAAACCAGCAGGCGCACGTTCGAGACATTGAAGGAGAAACTTACTACCGAGCCTATTCTACACTTTCCTTCATCGGACCAAACATTTCATGTACATGTGGATGCCTTTAGCACGGCCATTGGCACAGTGTTGTCTCATCATGGAGAAGGTATTATAGATCATCCTATATATTTTGCTAGTAGGAAGTTGACTCCTGCATAACATAATTATACAATTCTAGAGCACGAAGCTTTGTTGATGATCTATGCGCTCCACAAATTTAGAAAGTACATGCTCATAACCCCATTTATATTTTATACCGATAACATGGAATTGAAGTATTTGGTAAACAATCCCATTTTATAGGGGCACATATTCAAATGGGTACTCTTATTCCAAGAATTTGATTTTACAGTTATGGTAAAACTAGGGAAAAATAATTCTGGACCAAACCATTTATCCATAATACAATCAAGAGAAGAGGCACAGGTAATTGAATATACCATGCCCGATGCATAGTTATGCAGGTTACAACATGCACTATCGAAATTAGAGGACATTGTTGTCTTTCTACAAATAGGTATGGTACCAGAAGGAATGAAATCCTTAGAGAAGAAACAACTTTTATACGTTTGGCACCCTTTATGTTGATTAGCGGTGACATGTTTAAGTTAGGTTAGGATGAAGTATTGTGTTGTTGTGTACTAGAACATGAGGGCACATATATCATGGAGGAGGCTCATGGTGGCATTGCAGGTGGGCACTATATAGGTGACGTCACTACGCACAAGATTCTACTCACTAGATTATGGTGGGAGACCCTTTATAAAGATTGTAAGGCATATTGCAAGGCTTGTGATAAGTGTAAACACCTTGGGAAACTAGGTCAACAAGATCAAATACCTCTAATACCTATTACTAGTGCGAGAACCATTTGAGAAATGGGATATAGATTTTGTGGGTCCTATTTTGCTAGCCGCGCACAGGACTAGATCGTGCTATATAATTACTTACAGACTATCGACAAGGTGGGTAAAAATAGTTCCTATGAAGGATTTTATAGTGGCTATAGTAGCTAGGTTTATATGGGAAAATATTATTACAAGGTATGGATGCCTGTTGAGTATGACCAGTGATAAAGGCACACATTTTCTGAATGAGACAATCAGAATTTTATTGGATGAATTCATGATTACACACCATAAGACTACACCATATCATCCTTAGGAAAATGGGATTGTTGAGGCTTTCAACAAGATTTTGAGCCAGACATTGACAAAAATTTGTGATGTTGGAAGAAAGGATTGGGATGATAAATTTTCTACAATAATTTGGGCATATAGAACAACATACAAGTGGTTAAACAAGGCCACACCTTTTCAATTGGTGTTTGGTGTAGAAGCAGTTCTTCCTATGGAATTTATGTTACCTTCTTTATGTATTACACACGCTGGAGGTCTAGCTAATGAGAAATCATTAGAATAATGGATTAAAAATTTGATTAAGTTGGATGAGCGATGAGAAATAGCATGTTGGAGTCAGAAGAAAGAAAAATCCAGGAAGAAAACATGGCATGATAGGCACATTAGGGACAAAAAGCTTGAGATAAGACATGGTTCTTCTCTATGATTCTAAGTTTCTACGCCATCTAGGAAAACTCAAAGTACATTGGTTAGGACCATATGTTATCAAGCACATACTTGAAATAGGAGCTTGTCAGTTAGAAACACTTGATGGACTATGGTTACCCGGTTACTTCAATGTGAGTAAGTTGAATTTGTACTATAAATAAGTCTTCTTGGTGTTTGTAATAAGGCAGTATTGCCATTTAGATTAGGTTTTCAATTATGTATTCCCTTAATGTATTTCCTTCTTTGTTGATATGCTTTGTCAATTTATTTGGTTTTTGTGAAATAAGCATGTTTGCACGTCAGAAGCTAATTACCATTTGCAGTATTTTTATGCGTAGAGGACTACACATACCATTTGTGTGGGGTGGTTATTGAGAACTGGGTACACATAAAGGAATAACTTGCTACAAATTTTATTCAAAGTTTGAATAATTGATTAACGAGAATATTGCTTCCAAACGAGGACCATGGATGGATATAAATGAAGGAATAGTATGATGTGATGTATGTGGTGGCCATGGAGACTACTAGGAGTAGATGCGGTGATGAGGTACTCGGAGTGCATGGAAGCGCTGAAGAGAAGCTTGTAACCGAGAAGGTAGGAAGGTGCACTAAAAGTTTATAGCTAAGGCACGAAGATGTACGGCATGGAAAATTGTGAAAAAAGCTCAATTAATGAGGAATATTGGTAGGTGAAGGAGCAATAAATGTCTTGACTTTTTGAAAATATATATAAGGAATGGATACGAGTTAATTTTTACCATTTTAAATCATAAAAATTGGAAAGAGTTCGGTCCGAAATTTGGTGAGCGAAGAGTATTGAAGTGTGAAGAGTGTGAAACCAGACGTGAGGAGAAAATTTGTGCACAGGAGAAGCTTACGTCCCCATTGGTGAATGGTTTGAGTGAAGTAGAGCGTTTGAAATATCTAGGGCACATGATTTCAACTAGGGAACATGGGTTCAAGCTAGGGTTTCAGTTTTTACGTTGCGAAGTTAAAAGGTGAGCATTTGAGGAAAAAGAGTTGTGATTTACATATGAAACCAAATAAAGCACCTTACCGTAGGAGCCAAAGGGAAGAAGAAGGTAGAAGCGAGAGGTTGAAATTTCTCCAGAGAGTAATTTTTAGAAATGTAATACCCAAAAAGCATAATAGCGAGGATAAGAATGGAATTCTCATATCTGAAAATTCAATATCGTGACTATAACCACCGCACATCGAGAGAGTAAAAAGGAATTGGATGCGTTATTGAATACAAAGACAAATAAGCACATAGCCAAGGACATGCGGTGTATGATGACATTTGAGATAAGTTGCTAAAGCAGATTTGAGTTTATCACTTGTACGAGCTTTCATAACTCATAAAGTATGACCCTTTGTACCAGTGGCTAATGAGAAGGGTACATAAATATTTCTTCTATTTTGTCAAACACATGGTAAGGATTACAACCACTCTAATTTTAACTATAACAGGATTGAGGGGCACATGAGTGGACCTGAATAATGACTTGATAGATAAAGCAACCATCTTGGAGATGCGGAAGGAGTTAGGGTACACCAAAGGTCCATGCGAGAATAGATATCAAAAGCGAAGAAGTACCAGTGGTACAGGCAATTGCACATCTAGTCACCAAATTAAATGATCAAGAGAGATGGTCCCAGGTGAACACAATGTGGTTACACATTGTAAGGAGAATGTCACAGGGAACAATCTACAACATAGCAGGATACATTGCAAACACTATCATCAAGGAAGCGCACATAGGTGTAAGAATCGGTTTCGGGAATGTCCTATTGTCATTATTATTTTTAGATATTGGGGTGCTCAATGGGCCAAAGAACAAGATCTAGGAGTACCCCATGCGAAAAATTCCTTGGAGGAAATATTTGAGAAGTACTTGTGTGAAGGTTCAATGAGTGGTCCATTCAAGCAGAGGGCAGAGATGTGGTATGAAAGGCTCCACGTGACATTTGAAGAGGAGTGGTGTATCCTCAAGGAGTTACCTTGGTGGTGGGCAAGGCATTCCAGTTCACAGTATATCAGCACTTTTGCATCACACGGTTTGTGATGAAGGATGGTACTTGGAGCCCCTAGTGTAAAATTCCATATTCCTTCACAACACCCTACTTCTAGACATCAATCCATCGGTTCAAAAATGCGTGACACCTGAAATTTGTTGTAGATAAGGTAGATTGCGACTACCATACATTGCGTAATAATTATGTGTATCTAGGGCAGAGTACCTACATAGAGAGGATAATTTTAGATGTGATAAGCATGAATCATATGAGTTTGGTGATTGGAGATAGTGGGGCCATGCTTATCTACCTTCATCTCAAGCCTAAGTTAGAGGGTAATGAATATGTGGAGAATGATTTCATGCTTCCAAGGTTGTCTATGGGGAAGCATATAGTAGAGAATGTACCAGCTCCAATGCCCACAAAAACTAAAGAAGTAGATAATGAGGAGGAAGAGCGCGAAGACAGTGGTGGCTTCGTGCATAGAGGACTAAGGAAACCCTTGGATAAGGTATAATCTAAGCACGCAAGTACTCCCCCTGACAGAAGAAGCGAATGAAGAATTGGAGGTAGGAGTAGACCCTGAAGAGTTCCACTTTAAGAGGGTATTTAGGAAAATAAGGACTCAAGACACTACTCCCCAATCGGTGCGAAGATGACCACAACTCTCTCCATAGAAGGAGACAAATGAGAAGAGGAGGAGAAATTTGAAGCCTAGCGAGGAGGTGGAAGATTCTAAAGAGAGTGCACCCGAATCTCCTACACCACAAGAGGACGTGGAAGAGCCAAAAGATGAAGAAATGAAAGATGAATATGTGAATAATGAAGGAGAAGGGGTAAAGGAAGAAGAAGCAGGACCAGATAATTCTCAAGACATAGAAGATCTAGCTCCAAATCTTAGCATGCCAGTTCCTAAGGGGCCAAGAAGTAAAAGGACAAGTGGAGAATTTATTGTTCCATCTTTGGGCTATGCTGAGGACATAAGTAAAATTATCTGCAACTGTTTTCAAAGTATGGTGAGCTTTAAGGAGTTATATGGATGGGAGCTGATGGATGAGGACATGGCTACCACGCGCACAAGGAAGCAACTATCTTGGTCTATGCACACACACATGGATGAGTCAGAATTTGATGTATGTGAATAATCCTATGTGTCAAGAAGGTTTAAGAAGGAACCTCAGAGCAGGACATATAACCGTGAAAACCATTTTTATGTCGATGAGAAGGTAAGTAATGTCTAGTTGAAAGTGTCTACAGAGGTGGCACGAAGGAACATAGACAAATATTCCACTACCAAGGCGCTAAGGGAAGAGATCAAGGCCAAGGATACAGAGATCGTGTGCTTGAAATGAGAAAATGACTTGGATTAGAAGAAGAATGTGGTTCTTATCGGCATGGAAGAGGAGATTGGGGATCATGTCCTCTAAGAAATACCACACTTAGAACCCAAGGTACCCAAAAATTTCCCTTCGGCTATGCATGATGTGTGTACTTTAGTTGATATGTTTCTTGAAGAGGGACCAATTTAGATACCATCACCAAAGGACCTTGATCATGAGGAAGAGAGGTAAAAGGTTGTAGTGATTAGAAATATTTCATCATATGAGGCACTGCTTCAAACTCTATGGGAGGAGCTAAATAAAGTGGGTCAAACATTGAATATATACACAGCTTTGGAGGAATTCATCAGAATAAGGAAAATGGTAGAGGACAATGAAGTCCTAAAATCTATGAAGGATGAAACCTTGGGGTGCATAGAGAGACTTTCACTAGTTAAGAAAAATCACAAGGCTCTTGTAGCGGCCTAGGAGCCCCATAAGAAGAGGTTGGATGAACTCGAGAAAACTTATAGTGTAGAAGATGGATCTGCTAGAGGGTAGAATGTCTGCGATGTCTAACTTTATGTTAGTATTATAGAATGAAAAGGGATAAATTTCCCGGGATAAGCTGGAGTCTATTGCAGTGAATATTCCAGAAAAGGTAGAGACCACGTTAAGTGAGTGGTAGACATTAGTGGCAAAAATAAAAGAAGAATATCTAGAACTAATTCTTCCAGTTGAAACAGAGGGTGATACGTAGTAAATACTTATTCTTTTTATAGAAATTCTTTTACATTCTTTCCATTTCCTTATTCTTTATTGTTCAAGGAGTAGTCATTTTCGGGCGTGCAATACATTTTAGTGTGGGGTAATGTTGAGCTAGATGAAAGTGGGATACTTAGTAGAAGGTACACAGAAGGTTCGCACATGAGAACAGGGCATAGTCAAAAGCATGAAAGGATAGGGAAGAACACACATGTGAAAGATAAGGGTGGATTTGGGACTTAGCTATTTTCACATGTATGAGCTATTTTTGGAGATAGCATGTCGAGCACACAAACCAGTAAATACTTACGCAACACGCATCAGCTATTTTTGGAAGAACGGCTACTAATAATTTTTCATGGGTATGAGCTAAGGAAACAATTACTACTGCCATTTAAATAGAACAATTCTACTAGTAGCGCACTTGCATGTGTGGCTGTGATTGTAAAGGTGCATGGTTATTTTCATCATGCGACCTATTTTTGAAGTTATGCAAGCGATGAAGGGAAATTCCCCACCCTTATAAATATGTAATGATCTACGTAGTATAGAGAGATGGTGTGAGAACTAAATTATTGTGAAGTTATGCTACCAAATCTGATGCACACATAAGCTATGGTATTATCTATTGTAATGAGATTCTATGTATTTATCATGTTTAATATAATGGAGTGTATTGGCTGAATCAGAGTATTAATCCTAAGTATAATTGGTTCTTGCATGCTTGACTTCATTATGGTTATCATTTAAATTTGTTACTCTTTAGATCTAGATCTGAACATGCATTGTAGAATGATATATTAATTATGGATCTGAATGCATTAAGTATTCATCATGATAACATCTTAAAACAACAACCCTAAAGAGGGTCTGGTACCTTTACACACTTTGGGTGAGTGCTCAATCTAGGCTGAGTGATGTATTAACGTGCCTAGGATTTTACTGGTAAATTCTAGGTTACATCATGGTCAAGTCCCAAGTTACCCTTACCTATTTTTACAATTGTAAACTCAAATTTTTGAAATAATAGGACCCATCTGCATATGTTTCCTTGTAAAATGGGCTTGTTTACCAAGTATTTCAACGCCATGTGGTATGTGTAGAATATAAAGGGTGTTTCCAATAGATACTACCTGAATTTGTGTAGCATGTAGATAATTGATAATGCCTCATGCTTGGTAGTAGTATAGTTCTACTCTACTAGTGTCAACTTCCTACTTACAAAACAAAGAGGGTGATCAATAGTCCCTTCACCAGGTTGTGCTAACACTACTCGATGGCCATCCCTGAGGCATCAACATACACATGGAAAGGCTTATCCCAAGAAGGAAAGCGTAATATGGGTGTGCAATGATAATTATGTTCTTCAATGTTTCAAACGCATATATGTTGTGCCTCTCCCCAATGGAATGTACATTTGTGCTTCGTAATCCCTTGATGGTATTTTGATTTTGGCATTCCCCTAATAAAATTTTGGTAGTACCCCATATGCGAGGAATCGCACACGGTGCTTATGGCTAATGGGTTCTTCCAATCCTACAATAATAGAAACTTTGACAAGATCCCCCATCAAGAGTTCCTTACTTATGAAGAGCCCCAACAAGGTTCGAAATGGAGTAGCAAAGAGACATTTCTTGATATTGAGGGATATGCGTAAATGTCAAGCATCTCTCGAACATCAACCAAAAATTATCACAATGGTCCTTCACACTAGTCCACACCGACCAGTAATCTAGGTAGACTTGAAGAAACTTATGGATGAAGTCTAGAAATTCTGCACCACAATCCGTGAAAACACAGCAGGAGCGTTCTTCAGTCCAAAATGCATGACCGTGTAGGAAAAACTTCCCCATTCTATGGTGAAATTTGTCTTTTCTTGCTCCTCCTTTGCAATCCTAACTTGATGATATCCTGAGAAGCCATCCATGAATTAATAGATCTTGTGTCGACTACTCCTAGGATGTCCTTAGTGAAAGGGGTTTGAAAGGGATCAAATACACATACCATATTCAAATCCTTGTAATCAACATAGATTCTTATCCCCCCGTCATTTTTAATGTTAATGACCATTGGTTTTATCCATTCTGATTCCTCAATATCTTTAATGATACCTGAAGTGATCATCTTGTCTATCTCTTCCTTGACCTAGACACATATATTTGGAGTCATTCGGTAAGGTCTCTTCCAAATAGGGTGTCTCCCTCCTTTAGTTTGATCCGCATTTCTCCTAAAGAGTGATGAAATCCCTTAATTTCATGGTACCCATGTGGAAATAAATCTTGGAACTCATGTAATATATCAATGATCTTTGAAACCTCCTTTTCTGACCAGTAATCCCTTATAGTAGCCTATTTAGGTTTTTTATCGATTCAATTTTAACCTTATTCATTTTGAGAGGTTCATGGTAGGTGTACATTTTCTCATCAGCACTATCTGTTACCTCATGTGTACCCATAGTATGGTTAACATCCAATTTCTCCACTTCCTTACCATCTATCACATAGACCAACTTTCCCTTCTCTTTCTCCATGTAGGCATGCTCAAGCTATAGTTCCTCTAGTTCCTCCACATCAAAATGTGCCTCCAAATCAGGTTCTCCCAATAATTCCAAAATTCTATCCTCAACCATGGCACTATCTCCCATAGTTAGGTGCTTAACAACTTGTAACACCTTGTTCACCAATGGCTTAGTAATTTGATATTCAAAGGTTTGAATCAAGTCCTCATTTAACTCTCGCTAGTTCCATGTATACGATAAAATGCGTAATTCCAAAGAAATGTACCATGTGTGCACACATCCATGTACTAAGGAATAAAAATTGTGCACCCAAAGGGAAGGGGGTAAAGCTTCGCACCTCCCATCCATGTTCTCTCACATTCTTGAACATGTTCTGAGGTGAGTGCCCCTCCATCATAGCCAAAAATTTAATAGGCACATTACTTCAGAAGAATCTAATAAAGAGTGTGTTCCTTACCTCACGAAATTCTAGAAGATTATCGTGGTGCGTCTCCCACCATTTTGTTACGGTCCCACACAACATGTAGAAAAGCATGCTTCACCTTTTTATCTCTCATCTCCACTATGTTTCCATGGCTAGTAGGAAAATAGCGGGGTTGCCTTTCTAGTGTAGCTCGGAAACTACTTTCCTCTCAAATGCATAAGTGGTCCCGCCTTCATCACCCTTATAACAGATCCTCACAATTGTCACCCAATTAACCCAATTAACTCATATGTACCATATGCCAAATTTTCCCATGCTACACTAGTGGTATTACTCATAGATTTAGTGTCTTCCTTTGAATAACTCCTTACGTAGGGTGTATAACCTTACGGTCCCACGATGATAGCAGGCGTATAGATTCTATTTAGGATTCTTCTCCCAAGGGATCATTATAGGGTGTTAACTTCCCATCGATCAAGGGGATGATAACATATTCTTCATTTTTCTCAAAACTTATGTATCCCTTATTGAACCTTAGGTCCACATTATTCTTATAGCACTAGGTGTGTTGAAGTAATGCTGAAAAGTTGTCTGCCTCAGCTAGCACCAATACTTTGAGGCATCTAATGAATTTCACCCCTTGGATAGTGATAGCAACGTCCTTTAAGACACTAATGGGCATCACCTTTGTCTTGTTATCCATATATAGCACGTTTTAGGATGGCTATAATGGGGGCCTTCCAATTTGATGTCATACATCTAGGGTGAGAACATTAACCTCCTCACCATGTCTATCAGAATATTGTTTAGAATTCATCAGTTGACTACTGCATTCAAGGTAATCTCCTTATCATAATCAATGGTGTGAGGGGGAAGGTTAGCATGTAAGACTGTCACTCACGCTCTCCTTTGGCGCGTGGTACTTTCTCCCATAACCATTCCCCTAGCAAAGGGATGATATTCTCTTACCTCAACATTTTGCATACTTCCTTGACTTCATCCATATCCTTCTGTGGATCCTCATTACATTTCCTTTTCTCTAACTTCCGCAACTTCTCCTTTAGGCACTGGATCTCTCCTTGTAGGCTTCGAATCACATCCATGGTCTCCTAATAAACCTCTTTTTGATGAGTAGGATCCGGATACTTCCTATGCACCACCTCTTCTCTTGTGACCAGTGGTCTCTAATTTGGTATTTCCCTAGCACGTGCAACCTCAGATCACGTTGTCACCATTACAAGTTCTAACTTTGACTCACATGCCACCCTTGGCATTGACTGTGATTCGGCCTACTTCATGCTTACCATTCTGGTGCCTTTATCCTTTTGTTGTTGGATCATATGCTCAAATAACTTTGGGAACTCCTCATACTTGTGCTTCTTTCTACACTAAGATAATTGTAGTAGGTCAGGGCATTTGTGCTTGTAATGTTTTGTGGACCCATAGTTATAACATATCCCATGGGGAAATTCACTTCTTCCACCTCTACATATTATATGGCCTCTAAATCCTCCACGAAATCCTCACCCGTGAGCTCCTCCATCCGTGCACTCTTTATAGTGATGACCATTATCCTTATAAGTGTTTGCAACATTGTTTTGGTGCACACCAATATCAATGGCATCATGTATCTAGTCAATCAGTTTACAATCCTTTTTGCCATGAGTATTAGAAGTGAAAATCTTGCAATAACAATACACATTCTTATGGATTGAGTGTTTTAGCAGCGGACACCTACTTACATCATGATCCCATTAGAAAATCTCATAGTCTATCGTTATCACGTGTACCAATCTCTTAGGAAAATTTTCCTTTTAATGCCCCTCTAACCCATAATCCATGCACCATAGGCCACTGTGAGTCTCATGTGCCGAGTTCAAAGATAGCTTCTCTAGTTGCGTTTCCATGGAAACAATCGAGCTTTAGGAAAATACTAACACTAGTATCCACGCTTCCCATAGCCTCAGTGCATAGGGCATCCTCTAAGGCCTCGTGTAATTTTGTGAAAGTATTATGCAAAATCACTCTCTTGAAGGGCGTTATTATTCCTCCAATGAACCATTGAGCATGTTGAGAAGGATGAATATCATAAGAAATTTTTATAAGAGATTTTTAAAATATGCATCATACTCCCACACACTCTCTGCCATACCTTGTTAAATCTCCTTCAAGCATGCTAATGCTCTTCTGTTCAAACTTAGGAATATTGAATTTATCTAAGAAGGCATTACAAGCACAGTATAATTAACTACTTTCTTGTGGGGGTCATACTTTGGGTACCAACTATGTGTGCACCCTTACTAATGTTGTTCCAAACTAACTTGCCTTCCATTATAAGGTAGTGATCCTCTTCACATGCCATATCATCTCACATTTTTGTACATGTTCTACAGCATCCTCAACACCTTTGTAATCTAGTAGATGCAAATACATTTCAAAAAATAATTTTTGAGGTGGTTGAGGCCCTTGCCTCGCCTGATCCAAAACCTTGATTCCCTCCGATGTTTCCTCCACCACCAAATCCACAAAGTGCCTATTCCTCTTGACCCACCAAATATACCGGTGTACACAGTCCACTAGCTCCTACTCCATCGACCCACCGAGATCCACCTCCCATAGATTACAAGGGTCCTAAAGTGGTCAGGCCTTGTGTCCCCATTGTTGCGCTAAACTACACGCCGAAAGTTTGTGATATTACATCACTACTATATGTGTGCATCACACCACTTCTAGACACAATACCTAGATTTTGTGTACCCGTAATTTTCCCAAATTTTTTTCCAAACAATATACCTCCAAACAAAGGAAATGATTATATAGCCATAGATGTTCTAATTAAAATTTATACCTCCTAGGTGTTGATCGGTTACCTCCACCAATACCAACTGGGTTAGTAATTCTTATCTCTAGATTTGGAAAACTAAATGACATGGATTGGTCACAAGGATGAGTCAAATTTGTGCTAATGACTCTTCTCATTTCTTCATATGACAAGCTCTCTCTAGAAGCTGAGGGGGTTTCTCTTCCATTCTTATCAAGATGGGGTAGCACAGACTTCTTAGGTTCCATGTCTTCCATGTGAACCTCAAATCCTTCCCATAATGTTTGCCTCCATAAATCCATCACTCCTACACCTTTGTGGTGTTTGAATAATTCCCTTTCATGAGATTTATTGTACTTCATTCATCTCTCTTCCCTCTCTGTTTTAGCCGCAAGATCCACCATCTTCCTCCAATCTAGCTTCCTTGCCTAACACTCAAAATAAGCTTAGTCAGCCATAGGAAATTCTTCCAAACTTAGTTTAATGATCAAGATCTTTATAGCTAAAGGGATATCATGCAAGAACAACCCTCTTAGCTCCCTCAAGAACTCAAACTCGGTAATCTTTGGATACGGATACGTAGAAATCTCATACTCTAAGGTGTAACTAGTCAACACTCTACTCCACTAGTGATCAACAAAGCACACATCCAAGTCAGATCAGCATCATGCAGCCTCTAATACTCATCTTGGGTCCATACACGGGGTCTATAGTACCAACTCAACCTAGACACATATGTTAAAATCCATTCATACAACTCCTTTGGAAAGCAACTAAAGGTCTCGGACATCTCATGATACAAGTGCTCTTCTACCCATTTACATGCATCAAACTCAAGTCCATTATTAAATATTTGAGAAAACTCATCCTCTATGATTTTAAACCATGCTTCGATATTTTCTAACGTCAAACACTCTATCATCACATACCATTATTGTAATAGTTTGAAAATAGGTCCTAGAAATGAAGCCAAAATGTAGTCTCTAATCACTACTTTCCTCAAAACCATTTCCAATGTGTCGGCATATCATCCAATTTATCCTGGAAGCTCACTTGAGGCATGCACAGGCAAAGATCCCCTCCTTTATGTGAGATTCGTGAGAACGTTCTTTCTTAACATGAGGATGTAATACAACCAAAAAATAAGTGCATCCATTCATGGAATTTAAGATGTAAGCATTAACTCCTATCCTAATGCACCCGAGCATAGAACAACATGATCAACTTAATGAAAGTAGAATCAACCATGAAATAACATAAAGAAAACTTGTAACATGCATATGAACATAAGGAAAATGCACATATCAAGATCCATCACATGAGTGTTTCAGAATCACTTCATTATATTTATTATCCAAAATATGGTAGCCAAGATTACATCAAAAGAGTCTCATTCATGGAAATGTTCACACTAGCAAATCTTTCTTTACATCACAGAGCTCGCCATTACACCTTACATAATATCACTCTATCTCTCACTCCATATATGAAAACCCTCCATTTTTACTTATCTATCCTTCTCTTCTCCAAAAATCATCCATTCTTTTAGAATAATCATCCTCCTTCCCTCTTAACCACTCATCATTATCACCTGCAAAATCTTGAAGGAATCGGTTTATGATTTCTCTACCACTACCCAGGAATATGTCAAGTGTCATCATGTGTTTCCCTCAATTGAGTTCCTTTTAGCATGCATGTGCCAGCTAATCCTTAACAACCTCAACTCCTTATCCTTTCATGATAACCATATTGATGCCCTAGAATATCCTTTCCTTGAGTCGTAAGTCTCCATGGCTTATCCACATTTGTATCTGGTCACTTTTCCATTTTCTCCTACGTGTGTCTTTTCCTGTTGTCCAAAACTTACTAAGTCCCGAATCCATCCTACCTAGGTGTGAGCCTTTGCACCTCTCTAAGAATTACTTTTGTGTGTTCCTTCATGCCCTACTTTCGCGCACCATAATGATTCGTGCCTTATGTACTTAGTTACTTTAAGGGCCCAACAAATATCACGCCAAAAGTGACTTTTTAGGATATCTCATGTCAAAGGCAAGTTTTTGGGTGATTTCATACCAAGAGAAGAGTGTTGGGGATAAAGTTAGAACTTTTCTCTCCTTCCACAACACTTCTGAATAAGAACCAATACACATGGTATGTCCCCGATTTGTTCATATTGTTCTAATTGTTCGAGTTTATTCCATTTATCCCTGATTTTTCCAATTATAACTCAAATGTAACTAAGAATTTTCTTAATGAGGAGAGAATCTATATTTTGTGATAGGTGGCATCAAGCTTACATTCTAGAGCCTTTTGCTTTGAGATCGCCGGGATGGTGGTAAGGTATGTTACCTTAGAGGGGCATTTTGTCACTATTCCCCAAAAGCACGTGATCTTCCTTAATCACTTCTGTAAAGACCTCACCATAAACTTTCCCCATTACTTGTTGAATTCTTTGGAAAAATCTTTCTGGAAGTGTAAAACCACACTAGGCTGTTCCCCTTCATCAAGGGTTAATTCTACTCATTCACCGCCACTTCTCAGCTTGCCCCCACTCGGATCCTACTCCTCCCCCTGCCTCCATCCCCGCCCTTCCTGATAGGAAACTTGATATTGCTACCACTAGCTGGAAAAGGAAAGAGATGAAAACTAAGGTCCTTACTTCTCAGAGGGTTCTTAGAAGCCATAAAGACCTGGAGCTTGCTGCGAATTTACTGCACATTAGTAATCCAGGTGGAGAAGCCTAAAGATGAAGACTTGCTAGTCAGAGTAGAAAAGATGGAAAAGGAGATTCAAGACCTTAAGAGTGTTATTAAGGATATGGAGAAAACTCAGGGCAAAAGGAAACTAAAAAATGATGAAGATGAAGATATTATTGCTAAAATTTTCAAGAAGCTGCTATCTCTAGATGTCGGGCTTGTCATCAATGCAAAAGGGAGAAATGAATGTATCTCTCTCTGAAAAGCATCTACAATTTCATCGAGCAAAGCATGTGTGTAGTGTTTGTAATCTCAGCGGTATTACCGAGGATATTTGGGGTTCCAAGGAGAACAGAGATCTTGTAATTTCCCAAGTGGATTTGAAAGATCCATCCTAGGCCACCGCCATTGCATTCTTTGTCTCACTCCAAACGATTAAAGCCAAGATTGACCGGGTTGTCAAGTGATGTGGGAACCGCTTGTTGTGGTTCAAGCTATGAAGTTCTTTGTTGACTAGTATTTTTGGTGCTGCTTTTATTTGAGATGACCAGTGGTGGTTATCTCTTGTTCATTTTTTGTCTCTTCTACTTTTGTTTGGATCACTGTCTATCTTGATCTTGTTTTGTTTCTATATTGTATTATCTGGCTGTTGAGCCCCCTGATGTTGGATGTTTTGCAATGTTAGGGTTGGTTTTTCCTCTTTTGGTATCTGGCTTTTGAGCCTTTTTGTACACAGGGTATAGTCCCTTCAAAACTATTTACCCATAATAAAAACTCAAATGTAACCGATAGACTGAATTCTTTAAATGGAGGCAAGTGCTTGCTACTAGAGAGTTGATCTGAAAATTAGTGTAATTTTTTTTAACTAATAAATTGACTATTTTTTCCCCCATGACATTAGCACCCAGGGGGGACACAAGTTCCCACCACTATTTTTGAGGACTGGGTGCAAATTTCTATTGGAAGCACAATGGACTAATGGGGGTGAATCATTCCTACAAATATTTCAATTTATTTACCATGACATACATTCATTGATTCATTCATCTATTTACCATTCATAACCATATGTGTGCATTAGATGTGTATTAAGCATTCACAACAACATGAAACAAAGAAAAAGACACATGAACACCATATTTAAGTGGGAAACCCTCATGGGGAAGAAAACCCACTAAAACTTTTCTGGTATTACACACAATAAATAAATTTAGTGAAGCACCAACTTCACAAGGAGAACAAATCCCTAGTTTATTAGAGCATAAACCCTATAAGGAGAACCAACCCCAATTTAGTGAAGCCCCAACTCTATAAAGAGGTTACAACCCCTAGGTTTACTAAGCACTAATCATCCAGTTGATTATTTTTATCTCTAATTTTTTTGACACTACAAACGGTGATGGAGATCACTTATTCACTCATGACCCTTTCTTAAACCCTACGTATTCAAACTTGTTTGATATTCTTCCTTCTCAACTTATCTTACCTCTAAACACTTTATCTCATGTTTTAAAACCTTCCAAAACCTGAAACACATCTTATCAAATTTCAAATCATGTCTTCATACCTACAAAATGCTCTCCTCTAGGTCACACTTTTCAGCCATGCAAGACTAACTCACAAAATGACCTCAAACACTAGCTTTATATTGTTTTCTTCATCTAAACATGAGATACGTAGGTCCCAAACCTTTTTCACGACCAATTCATCATAATAAAATCCCAATAACTTCATTAAAATGGTCACATATGACCCATATAGGCTGGCCATGCCAAAAACCACTCATCATGCACCAAAAATCCTCAAAACCCCATCAATGGAATGGAAAGAATCCCCTCATGCCAAAAATATTTTTATTCAAGATCTAAAAATCACCACACATGTGTAATATGACATTTGAACATAATAAATGGTCAAATTTTACTTTAACTAGTCAAATTATTTCATTTAATGGGCTCATTGGGTCATTTCCTTCACAAAATAATAGCTTCTATCAACCTGATTTCACATTTGGGCCTCAAGATCACCCAAGAACACCTTGTCTATGGCATGTGACCACTCTATGTAAATCCTATAACCTTTAGAACACATATATTCATGTTGGATCTCATGAAAAGTCATATGTTCAAATACGTGAAACTTTACCCTTTACCAAAACAAGTTTCCCAAAAACTAGATTTGCAAAATTAGCTTATTAACACTCTTGCTCTCACTTTCAAGACCTCAAAAATCCTTAAATAGTAAAAAAATTCATACCTCTTCACATTTCAGGTGATATCAAGAATCAACCAATCCATTTTATTCCTCAACCAACTCAATCTTTCATAAACAATAAACTTGTCATGAAAATGTAGTTACCTTCTTCTTCACAAATCAACCTGAAAGAGATATAAAATCAACTCATCATGACTCAATTCATACCTCATTATAAATATTTTTAATCATATTTCTATAACATGTTTTAACTCCTTCTAAATCCAAGTTTAAATCCTTCAACCAAGTCTATCTCTACAAACCTTTTTTATCCTTCTAGGACTCAATGAGCCCAACATACCGCATCACTTCAAAAACACACTTCCAAACTCAAAAAAATCATGTATCATCCTTATAAATTATTTATTATCACTCATCAACCTTCACCAATCATGAAAAACTCAAAATCATCAATCTTACCTCATCAAACTACTTGGCACCTTGCTAGAACAAGCATCCTTCAATCTTGACCCTCAAAGAACAAATCATAAATTTTGCATACCTTATCCAATCATCAATTTTTATATACCATTGGAAATATCTCTTAATTAGATTCACATCATAACTTTAATGTAGTCCTAACTTTCCTTGTAGCTCTCACAATGTCAATTTTACAGAAGGCTTCTCCAAATTGCCCCAAAACCTGGCCTTCACAAATATGGCACACTTTGCACATTTTCACCTTTATCATAACCTTAAACTATCTTGAACATCTATAAAAATTATGTCTATCATAAATTGCATTTTAGTCTTTACCTTCTTTGTAGAACTTAGCCACAAACTGGAACTCTTTATAAATAAGACTTATTAGGTGGGGCTTACATAGTCTCACCTACTCTATCTTACCTTTATGAAAATATGGAAGATTCCTCTACAACATAAAGTCATTACTTTTTCAAAACCAATCAAAACAAGCTTTTATACTCACTTTTTGCAAACTTCTCCTAACTAGGGTTTTAAACCACTTTACCTTCTTAACGATTGTTCATAAAAATGTGACGATAAAACCACCTCATTATTTTTTTAAAACTTCATAACTGACCTTAGAATATATCCCAAAGATCTCATGTCCCCATGAAAAGTATACAATTCATAATAAACACTAGAAGGTCCGTATTTACTTTAAAAACACACTCCAACTTACCCGGTTTCACAAAAACTTGGATATCTTCAAAATTATTCAAAAATTTACCTAAAACTTGTCATGAAGCATCATGAAAACATACTATAACTTTCCATACTCACCATCTATCCCAAATGCATCTCAAACTCACTATACATTAAGACTTATTTGTGTTTACTTGTTTGTTTCTCAGGGTTTGCTTCCCAAGGACCTCATAAATGCTTCATACCTTTGAATCCTAACTAGAATCTCACCATACATATCTTTTATATCATCATAATGTTTCTTCTATGATCCAACAAGAATTATCAGCTCCAAATCTCATGCCACTATACCATTCTACATGCTCGAGGGCTAGGAATAGGCCTGGAATGACCTAACTCAGCCATAACACACCATGAATTGATAATGATGACTCAATAAAAACACTTAGACACATGTAACACACCTTATGGACCATTAATTACCTCATTACAACCTCCAACTAACTCTAGAGAGCTTAAATAGTGACTTAGATCACTCAACCATGCCCCAAGACTAGACTGAACTCACCAAAACTTGACACTACTAATAAAACTTCATGCTTAATATCTGAAAACACCATATAGAGACTCAATGACACCATGAAACTCTTTTCCATAAATTTAGTTGACATCAATGACAACACAAACACACAATGGTTAGAGTTTCTTCTTTTTCTTTTAGAACCAAGTTTGATTGAGCCAATCTATAATCATGTTTCTATGTTGATTATGTATATTGTTGTGTTGTACTATAGCTCGAGATGTTGTAGGAGTGTTTTTTCACCCAAATATTCCCCCTCATTTTTATTGAATGTGATGATTGTAGGAGAGTGCAATCCAAAGGAGAGGACATGAAGTTGATATGCATATCTGAGTGTGGATACCTATAGAGGGTAGGGGATGTGCATGGTAAAAACAAATGCACATACAAACAAAGTATGTTGCTAACAAGAGTTACTAAAAATAAGCTCGTATGTAATAGAATACAATGTAACAAGCAAGTAGGAAGACAAGATGAATTATGAAAAGTGGGTTTCAAACATGGGACATCACTCATAATGTCACAAGACAATCAGGTCCGAAGTGGTCAAAAGCATATAATGATCAAGAAGACATAGAGCATATCCTGCAAATAATAGTAAACAATATCAAGAAAAGAGTGATAGATAGCCATGGTTATATTGATCCTGTAAGGTAAAATCTACACATGAAGCACTTGTTAGTGTGTTAGAAATATAAATATCATTTCAAAGTGTTATTATAGCAGAAAAAAGTAAAGTGAAAGTAATGAGAAATGGTAAAGAATGTGACAATAGAGACTATGATATGTGGAGTGTGAGAGTAGTAAATCTAGATGCCCCCAAGAGCCTCGGTGGGAGTGGTAAAGAGCGATGTCAAATATCATGCATTATGTATGAATCTTTTATATGTCCTACATTCACCTCAAGATACCAAGTGAACACACTAGTTTGTATATAAAATATAATGACATACTAAGAATTTGTTTAACATAGGAAACAAAGTGTAGCATGTAAGTAGAATAAGCCTAAGAAGAGTAAATACAACCAAGATATGTAAATTTTTGTGAGTGTGATAGTGTGCAAGATGTGAAGATGAAAATATCATAATTTCCCCTAGCGGATGTGTATGAGATGAGGTTCATTTAGAAATTCCCCTCAACATTCAAGAATGAACCATAGAATAAGAGTGTTTCATTGGGAAATGAGTGTATTGCGTGAGATTAGATGCTAGAAAATATGTATCATGAAGCACCGAGTGTGAAGCGTAGATAATGTGAGGTTCATTTAATAATTGGACCCTCAATAGTCAAATATGAACCGTGGAACTAGAGTGTGTCATCAGGTAATGAAAGAGTATTTTAACCCAACGATGTGGTGATGCTCGGAAAGATAGTCATGAAGCGTGGAGCGAGAGAGAGTAGTAGATGTTATGAAAGATGTATCATGAAGTATTGAGCTCAAAGTGTAGCAAGAGTAGAGGATGTGAGGTTCATGGATGAAGTGTGCCCTCAACAGTCAAGTGTGAATCATTGTACTAGAATGTGTCATCAGTGTAATGATGGTATAATGTGTGTACTAAAGGTGTAGGAGTGTTGAGAAATATTATACATGTTCATGGAGCGTGAATCGTAGTAGTAGACACTAGAGACAAATGATAGTGTTGTAAGGGATGAGAAAGTGTGATGCCCCCCAAGTGTGTCTTTGGATAGAATACTATTCAATGATAATGAAGGGAAAGGTCCCCCACCGATGTATGAGGAGAAAAAATCATGTGACCATGATCTAGGATCGGTGGTGTAGGAGAATAACTATGTGCACATGAATGAGACCAATGTGGAGGAGGAGGTGGGGAACACCTTTAAGAGGGGGATTCCTAAGTAGGGTACTTAGGTCAGTGGGGTAGACTAATGGATCGATGAGGATGAAAATTTTGTAATGTAGGTCGTGTGTGAATGGGAGAGATAGGTGCAGAAAAAGCGTTAAACTTAAGAGGCGCAGGAGGTCTAGATGTCATAAATAGTGTATAAATATCAGCAATAGTGGGCCAAGGCAATGGTATACATGGTGAAATACCTTGGATAGTGACAACTTATTTTTATGGATGAACTTGAGACATAAGTGATGCATGGAAGGCATGGCCTGGGTAGTGCGGAGCCAAGAGGAGACCTAATAGCATGTCACAAACAAATAATTTCAAAGGTAACAAGGAATGGTGTAAACATAGTAAGAGACCAACAATAATAGGAAGAACAACATGACCATAAGAATTAGGAATTGGAAATGTGATTAGAGAGGTGGGACATTTTATATCTAAAATAAGTTCCATAGAGCATGTATTGGTAAGTTTTGATGGATAGACCATAGTATTGTTAATGGTATAAGTACCAATAGAATCATTGATATGCAATGAATCAGAAGAAAATGTAGCATGATAATCATGATCTAAGAATGTGATTACTTTCATTGGCACATCATCGGAAGTGATAAGAAAGTCGAGATGCCTTAAGGAAGGAGGGAGCGTACTGCATATATATGGTTTGTAGAAGAATTGGTAGCTTTCTTGTCATGCTTTGGTAAAGGGTCATTGAATATTTTTAGCTTTTGATTATCATTGACTAGTTTGGAAGTAGATGGCTTAGGGAGCTCAATTGCATTGTTATCAATAAGATCTTGAATAAGATGTTTAATTTTAAATAATTGATTTGTAGAATGCCTAATTCATTGGTCATAGTCACACGTGTATTTTCATCGTGGTTGGGGCCATGGGGGCGAGAAGGATTTAGATTGAGTAGTGGAGGAAGAGTAATAAGATTGATTTTGATAAGTTGTGGTAATAGGAGCCAAGGTGCATAAGGTAGTTTAGTAAAAGTATGTCTCATGGGTTGTAATTGAAGCTTTTCATGTGTAGAAACAACGTTAACAATGGCCTTAGCTTTAGTGGGCTTAGGAGATGGTTTGAAGGTAGATTTAGCTTGAAACCTATTAGAGGATGAGGATGAAGTAACATCATAGTATTTCAATTTTCCCATAGATAAAATTTTTCTTTCACATAGTTTGAGTGTATGGAACAATTAATCAAAGGAGGGAGAGGTCTCAAAGATAAAAATATCTTTAAGTGGAGGTAAGAGAATTTGAATAAAGAGATCTTGCAGTTTTTAATCAGCTAGTACATTGTCTTAGCAAGATTGTTCTTATAGTGTAAAACATAGTTAGCTAGATGTTCATTGGATCCTTGTTTGAGTTGAGAAATTTGTGCATAAGATATCTTGGTGCCGATATTGATAGAAAAGTGAGAAAGGAAAACATCGGCTAATGATGTAAAGGAGGTTACCAAATGAACAGGTAGATCGTAAAACCATCACATAGTGTAATCTTGTAAACTTCTAGGAAATAATTTAGCCAGTAATGTAAGGTCATCCGCATAGTCAAGACATGCCACATGAAAATATTGAAGATGATTCTGATGATTTTCATGGCCATTGAAAATAAAAATCTCGGGTGCAATGAAGTTAGGAGGAAGTTTATAAGAGGATGTGGCCAGTACAAAAGGGCTATTAAGGAGTAGTGAGGAATCTAGAGATGGATAGGAATGTGAAGTGGCTTGTTGTAATTGACATATTTCAAGTTTTAGATCATGGTATAAAGAATCTAGGTCATGAGTTCTTGAAGAGGAACCCGGTTGTGTGTGGGAAGTATTAGGAGGACAAAGAAGAGTTGTAGTTATAGCTATAGAAATGGGAATATTGGAGGGTGGTTTGGAGTCCATCGTAACCAAGGAGGAACCCATGAGAGTGTGAGAGGCAGCATCTCAAGCATGTTTGGAAGTAAGTAGAGCATTTAGGACATCCGAAATATACGTAGGGTGGTCACATAAAGCGTAACCAAAGTTAGTGAGCTTGTCTAATTGTTCTTGATCAACATTAGTGTCCTCGTCATATGATTATTCACTATCATAAGTTTCAATATTTTCAAGAGGATATTTTGTTAGTTGATAAAAGGATTAGAAGATTCAACCATTGATTTAGAGAAATCGTGGATAGATGGAGGAAGCTCAATGTGCTTAAAGGAAGAAAAACAAACACTACATGTGATGGGCATAAAAATAAGACCTTGAAGGAAGGTAGAGTTCATGCGAGTGGGTTCACCAAATGATTTAATATAAATTGAATTAAATATTATTTCAAATTAAAAATTGTAATGAATGATATACAAGTAATAAAATATAGTAAATGGAAAAACAACAAACAAGTAATGATATAAAACATTAAGCAAGAGAGAGAGGATGACTTAGCTGGTTTTACACCATCTGGAGATGAACTGGGTAGGTGATTAGCTAGAATAAACTAGAAGAAACATCTTCAGGGTTCACTAGAGGTTTTGAGACCTAGAGATGTGCAGGAAAAAATCACCCAAAGGAGGACAATACTACGGTTGATAGTGACTAGATATGGGTACTAGTATCCACCTAGATGCTCAAGTTCTAATTCTTTCGTAAGAGGAGCTTCATTGTTAACCTTTATTTGTCACTCTACATTTGTCCCAATGTTGTTGTTCACACTTGTAACCTACAAAGAGATATACCTAGTTACACATACTCATAAACTACATCAAACCTAAAAAATAAGATGCATAATGGGGAGTCGAACTGACCCCAAAAGTCACCCAAAGAGTTAACTTGGTATCAAATGCTACACTACATTTAAGACTCCATGTAGTTCGTGTGTAAATTTGTGTGTAATGATGCCTTACGATGAGATAGATCTAGAATATAGCAAATGTATAGAATGTGTGAGATGGAATAGAATGAACTTCCCCTCCTATGATGTGTATGCAAAGTGATACATCCCTTGTCCCTTTAATGGATGTGCTAGATGAATGCTTTATAATTCTCTTATGTCTTTGAATTTAAGCTTAGGTGATAGTAGATAATGCTCATTCTTGGACCCTTCATTTGAGATAAATAACTAAGTATATATATGATTCCCTTGTTTGAATTTCATAATTGATAGCTAGAAGGCTAGCCCAAAAGTATAAAAGATGTCCAAGAAATAAAAGGAAACAAAAAGAGTGAGAAAAGGATATAGAGGGTCATAGGATCATAGGAGGGATATGAGCACCTAAGCACTATTGTTCTAACTCGGGAACTAGTATATAAAACCATAAAATATAAATCAGTCAAATATTGATAGGGTTGTAGGGTGTGTAAGGTCAATAAAAGTATAAGAGATAAAGAAAAATTCCCAAAATATATTTTCAATTACTATTTTTCTTACTTAGGAATCATGTATATATTAGTATGCTCTAGGACCTAGATATGTATCCAAGTGCATAGATGTTTTATCTACAGATTGATTCATACCGCTTTATTTCTTATACTCTTCCCAAATTACACGTATTTCTTCTTGTAAGTATTGTTTCTCTACCTCCATTACTTGACATTCATATTGATGAGCCTCTTAGAATTACATATGTTACACATCTTTTGACTCACATATTGATCCTTATGTTTTCACTTAATTTTTCCACTATTTCTAACATGCAAAATGCTACACCTATTCTATTTTCTCCTAATGGGTACATTCTTATTGCTTATACACTTCCTATTCATCTAGTTGGGATCTTGGAATCTATAGGGTTTTCCCCTCACCATGTTGACATTATTCTTTGGTAGCTCTTGTATTTACCAATGTTCTACATATTCTAGTTTCGCCACATGCATGGCACAATCCTACTCCACATGTTATGATACATGCACTTTCACATGATATATGTTTATCCTCTTTAGCATATCATGGGCTCTTTCCTACTACTATCATTTTATACATATCCATCACTCATACACTTAGGGGACATTCAACTTGCCCCCATAGTCACATGTTCTAATCAGTAGTTACTTATCCATACATTAATCTGGTTTTGCAATTCACGTCAATATTTCTAACAAGATGCACATCTACACTATCTTCACACCTTGCTACATTTATCTATGCTTCTATGTTACTAGATACACATATTGCTACTCATGCTTATTTATGGATCCGTCTACTCATGGTACACATACTACTTTCTATATAGGGTATACATCCTTTCATGCACTATACATACTTTGGTTATTCTTACTCACAATGATCACATATATTTGCCAACAACTCTTGATATACACACTTAGGGGCATTGTACTTCCCCATCATTATTCGATGTCTATATTTTCTACTCTTTATCTCCATTGATAAATTTCACACTTTCGATTCACAATAAAATAATTCTTAGTTTACAATCCCAAACGCATGCAACACATACCACTATCGATGACACACTCTAGCTCCATGGTTCGGACTGACTGTTAAGGTTCCAATTCTTAAATGAACCTCACATAATCTACACTCCACACTCAGTGTTTCATGATACATCTTTTCTAACATCTCCTCTCAATCACACACATAATACTCATTACCCAATTACACACTCTTGTTTTATAAATCAAACTTGGGTCACAAACACAAACCATACACTAACACCGAGATCAAACAAGAATGGTGACCATTTTTTTCCCACATGGCCACTTATATCATGGGGGTAAAAATATTCAATTTATTAGTTCAAAGACAGTTTCCAATAGCTCACAACACATTTTTGATGAGAGTCACTTGACTCCAGTTTCAAAATTATGTTTACATATAGCTATAAATAGCTACATAAAGTGACATGCCATCTATTGTGGCACTTATTTGGGAATGTCATAGATGGAGAGTAAAACATGCCTCTCTCCCCAACACTCTTCTCTTAGCGTGAGATCACTTTAAAAATGTGTTCTTGGTGTGAGATCACAAAAAAATCGTCCTTGGTGTGAGATCTCCCAAAAAATCATTTTTGGTATGAGATCAGCCAAAAACCTCACCCATTCAAAAACAAATTCAATGGTATCTCCCATGCAAAATTAGGATAATTTTCTATCGTTTACTCTCTTATACATCATATGCACACTTTCCTTTTACAAACTTTTACACTTTTCCTTACTTATACACATGTTAATTAAATTTTTCAAATATAGAATTTGACTACTTTCTTTTCCTTATTTTGTAGTTCCATCCTTATACGTAATAAGAATCAGCTCACATAAATAAGCACAAGCTACAACACACACACTCCACCCTTAGGGTCTACTTCCCCTTCCTAGTTTCCACATTTTACTTTACAATCACTTCGCGCTTCACTTGTCCACTTGGTAAGCTATCATCTACACTCTTCTCTACAGGATCACAAGGTATGCATCTTCTATCTACTTTATACTATCGAGTATTCACTCAAAAACATAAAGTGAGGGAAAAATGTAGACACAAAATATATGCACTTGGGTACATTTTTAGGTCTTAGAGCGTACTAATATATACATGATTACTAAGCAAGAAAACTAGTGGTTAACAACCTCTTTTAGGACTTTTTTCATTTTGTCTCTTATATTTTTATCAACCTTACACACCTTACATCCTATTGGTACTTTTATGTTTTAAATTTTATGGCCTTGGAAACTATCACCCATTTAGGTTTGAAGCAACCAGGGCTCATGTCCCTTTTGGGCTCTTCTAACCCTCTTTATCTTCCTCTTACTCTTTTTGGTATCTTTTACTTTTGGTCATCTTTTACAACTTTGGGTCAGCCTTTTAGTTGTTAATTACGAAATTAAAATAAGGGAATCATATATATACATAGTTATAGCTCTCAAATAAAGGGCCCAAAGATTAAGCATTACCTATCATCACTTAATCTTGCATTGAAAGGCATTCATCTCGGCACACTCATACAAGGGAAAAGAGTTACATCACTCTACATGCACAACATAGGATGGGGAATTTCATTTTATTCCATCACACATATTTTATACATTAATACATTCTAGATCTAGAACATTATCAACATGCAAATTACACGTGGGAAACCTAGGGCATAATTACACACACATTCACATAGAACTACATGGAGTCTGAAATGTAGTACAACTCTCGATACTAAGTTCACTCTTCAGTGACCCTCGTGGTCAACCTGACTCCACATTCGACATATATTTTATTAAATTTCATGTGGTTTATGGACATGTGCAAATAGACAATTATTTTATAGGTTACAGGTACAATCGACGATCTAGGAGTGAAACCAGAGTGATAAAGGAAAACTAATAATAGAGCTCCTCTTGCACAAAAAAGGACATAATCTAAGCTCCTAGCTAGACACTAGTTCCCAAATCATTCACTAGCACTGAGAACTCCTATACTCCTATGGGTGTTGTTGTCCAAAATAACTCTCCTAGTTGTTTTTGTAACTTACATCTCCATTCGGCTTTAAAGTTCCCTGTTGTAGGGTGGGCACACTTTAGTGGTTAATTTTGGTACAATTCCTTGGTTGTAAATATTCGCATGCTTATGCATGTTCCTCCTTTTTTGCCTTCCATCTTCCCTTCATTTTCCTCTTTGTTCCATTTTTCACTCACGTCAATTCTCTACTCATTATTCTTCCTCCCAATAGTTCATACATCCTTCGCGCATGCCTTGGACTTGCCTCCCAAAATTATCTAATTCCCTAACATTCATGTGTATCCCTTCCTCACCACCATGCATCATCATCTAGATGTTCACACCTCATCTACATAGTTATCTCTTATAAGTATGTTCATGATCCTCCCGCATGTGTTACTCTTGCATGCCCTCTCTTTACTTTCCTTTTATGTGCTTCTTCTCTCATGCACGCCTTTGTATCCTCTTGGTTCAATTATTGTACCATGTGGCATATGTCATGCATTAAGTGAGCTACATGCAACCAATCAAAGCATTTCAATGTGTGTTAAATCCTTTTGCAATGAACCACTATGTGACACGTGGCAGAAATGACAAAACAATTGTATACTTAGCCTCTCTTCAGCCATTCCACACATGTCATGTGTCATTGCATATCAGATCAGCCTATAGATATCATAACATCATAAATTTTACTACGGGGGCTTGGATTAGGGCATCATTTTTCTTATTTAAAAGATGTTGAAGTGGGCTACAGTGTAGAACATTCAAATTCAAATGTTGGAAAGAATGGGTTGGTGAGAAGTAGGGAAATGATTTTTAGCCATTAATACAAATTCAACTACCATATTTTCTACAAATCTTGTCTCCTTCCTTCTTCCACAAGCTAAATAAAACATGGGGAGGCATATTTTTCAACTCTATAGGTCGATTTGTAGGCATTTAATGTTGTTATTGGTGGTTGAAATTTGAAAGTGGAGTTCCCTCCTCTTTCTCTTCCTTTTCTCTTCATCCTTCTAAAAATGTAAGAGCATCGCTCATTATAAACGGTTGGAATCTTTCAGTTTGTATAGGTATTGCCTTGAATTTTGAGTTACAAACATTTAGATCTAGTCTTTTCATGTGGATATCAGCCTCATACACCATTGTAATAGATTGTGCATTTTTGGAAGTAATAGAAGCATTATTTTATGGCTATCTTCTACCTTAACCTATTTTTATTCTTCTTCCTTACCTCTCCCTTACATTGTGTTCTTATTGTGCCTTCCCACATCCCTTACATCTCTTTTTCACATTTCCCATGGAAATGATTATGCGATTATGTTCGGTTTGTGCTACACATGTCTATCCTTCCTCTACACATTTTCCTTCACTTTTGCTTAAATATAATCATGTTCATCCCCTTTTTCTAGTGTTATCACCTTCTTTAGTTTTAATTTTCCCTTTCTGCGTATCTTTCTATCCCTAGTCCCTTGGTATGTCCAGCTCAAGATTTCATTTCCACCATCGGGAGTAGTAGGAGTAGAAATAGGTAGAGGAACCAGCCTTCTCCGAAGGTCTGTCTCAAGCACGCAAGGTCCCACAACTTGGAGATAGTCCCATTGTTTCCTTAACGACTCAGTTCAATCTGATCTAAGATGGGTGTAAGTTTGAGCTCCAATAGTTTTGTGACACACCTAGTGGGACAAGCATTGAAATATTAATTTTCATCATTGCTAAGTTTTGGTATATCACATAGTCATTTCCAGCCTTTAGAGGTTTATTTTAACACATCTAGTGACTCTCAAAGACTCAGATCTATTATTTCCAATAATCCACGTGTTTTTCATGAGAAGAGTACATATCATACACTGTGGCAATAGTTGAAGAGTTATTTGAATACCTCCATTATCTCTAAGAAAAATATGTAGCAGAACTACCACAATTTCATCTCCATCTCTAGCGCATTGTGTACTTTCCACTCCTCCTCTCAGTAGAGCTATGTAAGATACTATGGTGAATCTACCACCTTCGAGAAACTTTTCCAACTTTACTATTGGAAGTCTGCTTATTCTCAATGTACAACATGATATGCCATTAGTCACACTCATAAGTATTCCATACTTTACCAGTGAAAATCAATTCACCCCTATTGAGCACATCTAAGATGTATCCAAAGTTTGATCTATCTATTTAATCACACATAATGATGTATCAGTTAGACTGGTTGTAGCCTTGCTCAAGGGAAAAGCACTTCACCGGTATAGAATCCTGAGACCTATATTTATTGCCAACTAGGATGAACTTGGAACAACTATTTGTAACTACTTTGAAGATAATTCAAATCACATGTCTTTGGTGGAGCAACTGACAACAGCAAAAAGAGCACCCAATGAGCAAATAATTGATTTCAATATCATATTTCAGAAGACTTGGGACAGAATCCCTCAAGTGGTAAGGCCTACAACCCAACATGCTTTCCGTATTATCTTAAGGCTTTGAATAGTGACATTTCAGTCATGATTCAGTCCATGGGGGTTAGAACCTTACATGTTGCTTATAACATTGCAATAAGGGAAGAGAATAGCCTCATTTAGGTGAGAAAGTTAGCTCCCGTGCCACTTGTGCCCTTATTCCTTGAAATTCCTCACACACCCCAAACCCTCTATTGCCCTGGCTTCTAGGGTATATTACTCAACCCACTGCATCCACATCCTATTCTCCCATGCAACAAAAGGAAGATGAAGAAATTAAGGCCCTGATTAGGAATTTATCTAATAAATTCATATCATTAGATAAATAATAGGCATAATCCTTCAAAAATAGTTCTAATCAGGGGTATAATCATAGCCATTAGACTTTTAGAAATCAATATGCAAATCAAATATTTGGGAA
Organism: Taxus wallichiana var. yunnanensis; assembly: GCA_018340775.1. Lineage (NCBI taxonomy): Eukaryota > Viridiplantae > Streptophyta > Pinopsida > Cupressales > Taxaceae > Taxus > Taxus wallichiana. The sequence continues at coordinate 171,279,574 of CM031244.1, forward strand.
GAACCATCAAAATTATAGATGGTATGCTAACGTGCACCTCCCATTGAAAGTAGTTCCTCCTACAAAGCCACTTCTAATGCCCAATGGAATCCAAGCATTAGTTCCAGTTAAGAATAATTTGGCACAAGATTCATAATGGTGATTCTCTTATAATAATCCTCACATCCGAACTACTTGTTTCACCTGATTCTTAGATGTTTCTTTGAAATATTGACGAAACAAATAGGGTAACAGGCGTAGGAGGAATACCTATTTAAATGATGGTTGGTTGGTTGTTACGCGCGTATAACTTCTGAATCCACAGCTGATCGTGAGAGCTTCCTTTTAGCTAGGAGGAACTACCTATAATGGAAAGAAAGACCACTAAAAAGAGTTAAACAATATGTGCAGTGAACTACCTAACGTGTGCTAGATCTAGGAAGTGTGATACTTCCTAGGCGGCTATCACCCAATCGTTTAAAATAATTTAATTTGGGTAATGAAGTAAATCCTATTATAATTGAAATGATTTATGTATCTCATTAAAAACAATAATAAATATATAATCTAACAAAGCTAGGTTAAAATAAGATCCGAAGGTCCAGTAGTTAGTTCTAGTTCTCTATAGGTCTGACAGAGGTCTCAGGAAGATCACAGGTGAATAAGGGTGATGTGGGAATAGGTGGATAAGTCATTGTTCTGGGTTGTATTGGTGAATACAGAGACCGATGTCAAGTTAAGGGTGACCAACACCGGTTGGGGAGAAGGCTGGGTGTCGGTTATTCAGGAAAACCGGGAATGCCACTGAATGAGATTTGGATCTCCTTGTGATTTCACAAAGGACTTGGTTAACTGAATGAGGTATTAGGATGTTTGGGTGGGATTTCACGAGGATTTAATGGGTATGTGGAGGGGTGAGTATGAATGGAGGTCAATGGGTGGCTAAGGAAACAAAGGATGACAATATAATGATGAAACCAATGAACCAAAGGAGTACAACATTCTACTTACTTGCAACCTGGTTCGAAACTCGTGAGTGAGGAATGAAGGTGCTTTGGTAAGAGGTTGAAGGCTGCATAGGATCACCAATCATAGGAAAGCTTCTATATGGGCTGCATGTGCATTCCTTTTTCTTGGTTGGAGAAAATCCTTGCTAGGGTGAGTGTTGGATGGTCAGACAGAGAAAATGCTTGATCTCCTTCATTTGCATGCATGTCCTTGCTGAAATTCATTCTCGAATATGTGATATCTCTCAGAATGTGCCAATGTTTTCCAAAAACTCCAAAATAAGGTTTTTTTGGAGTTAAAAGGTGATCAACAAGTGGTTCTAGCTTAACTGAGACGGTTAGGGGTTACCGTGTGGGTCCAAGGCAAGATTTCCTAGGTTTTACTAAACTACGAGAGATCCTCTTGATTTTCTAGGATCTCGTGTCATTAACCCATGGATTAGACTGGAAGCTTCTTGTAAGAATGTGGGAATGTGGCTAGAGGTAATGTAGGCATTGATTTTTAGGGTTTGGGTAAGTCTTAGTTAGTTATGGCAACTTACTAAGAATAGGTCTTAGGGTGAGTTGGCTTGATTAGGTATCTAGGTGAGATGTATGTGGACATTATCCCTAATTAAGATATTTAAATAATAAATATGGTGAGGATAATGAATTAATTTAATTAAATTAATATTATTGGAGTGAAGGGGGCCATGGCTAGGTTAATGTGATGAAGGGTGTTTATTTGTCGAGGGCCAAAGGGGAGTGTGACCTACTGTTAGTGTCTACACTACTACGTCAATGTTGTACATGCGTAGGATTACATGATTCAAGATGCTTCTATCTATGAACCTTCCAAAAGCGCAAGAAAATCATAAAATCAAGAAAAATTAGAAGTTGATAAGGACAACCTTATGTTCTTTGGCTTTGAATACTTTGTTATCCCGTAAAATTGACAAGGGAAATTTTATGGATAACCATACCAAAATTTTGTCCCGATCCCTCGTTAGGGATCCCTTGCATTCGAAACGTTGTAAAATCCCTTCCCGGGAAATCTGGTTTTTGAACTTAGTCTTTTGAGCCTTTTTTGGTTGGGCGCATGAAATTGCTATGTAACACCAACTTTTGGTGCGCCCCCTTTAAAACCTTTGGCGCATCATTTTCAGTGTCAACACACCTTTTGGTGCGCCAAAGTATGTTGAGCCTTCCCTGCGTGCGCCAAGGCGCATGCGCCTTTGTATTGGCACAACTTTTGTTGTGCCATGTTTTGGTGCGCCAAAGGGCGCACATAACTTCATGTCGACATAGCTTTTGGTGCGCCAAAGGCGCTTAATTTCCTGCTCGAAAACATTTCCATGCGCCAAAGGGCGCACGCTTTTCCCTGTCGACAGCAATTTTCATGCGCTTTTCAAAAAGTGGGTGGCGCATTTATGACCAGCTCACCTATATATATGTGTTTGCGCGCCCAAAATGTCATTTTCACTATTCGCTGAGCACGTGATTTTTCTGAGCCTGTCAGCCTCTGCCTCATCGTTTTCAACGCGTTGTGGACCCGTTTTCCAGGTTTTCTCTATTTATCCAGGGTAAGTGCTCTCTTATCTCTTCCATGTGATTTGTTTTTGGTTCTTCGTGCTTGCTGGTTGGTTTTTGAATGCATCTTTTGAGCTAGCCCCCCATGCTTTCTTTCCTTATTTTCATCTTTCCAGATCTGCTGGAGGAAGATGTTATTTTGAGGGCATAGTCTGAACCCCTTTTGATTGAACCATTGTATATTCCAAAACAACCTTGGAACTTAAAAGAAAGAAGGGTTGAACCATGTGAAAAACTCTGTTTTTCCCTTTTGGCGCACCAATGCGTCATGCAACATTATAAACAATGAGCGCCCCATGGCGCATCTGTTCCCCCTGCAGATAACTAAAACCCACGCCAATGGCTCACCCACCTTGTGTGTTGCATCGTAAACACTTGCGCCCCTTTGACGCACAATCCTTCTCTGCTGCATCACTTTTCCATGCGCCAATGGCGCACCCAGCATCCATGCAACACAAGCTTTATCTGCGCCAAGTAAAAGCGCAGGCGCGTCCCTCCTTACAGTAACATTCGTGTTGTGCAAACCCTCCGTGCGCCGCGCCATATTTCCTTTGGCACACGAAAATTTCCTGTTACACACTTTTCCCATGCGCCAAAGGGCGCACCAAATCCCAATGTAACATGAAAAACCCATGCGCCTTTGGCGCATCCTGTCTCCATGCAACACGCAATTTTCATGCGCCCTTTACTAAAATGCACTCTGCACTATGCATGCGCCATGCGCCTTTGGCGCCAGTTTAACCTTTGCAACATCCTCTTCCTGTGCGCCTTACCTATTTTAGCCCTGTAAGCTGCAATTTTCATGCGCCCTGCGCCCTGAGCCTAAAAATCTCTAACTCTTTCTTCTGCTAACATTCCAATGGAAGATCAAATGGCTAATTCAACCTTTTCGGATTGGGTCTCGCTTCTTCTTCATGCAGATCAGCAACTGAGTTCGAAAGGACATATGTCTACATCCAGCAAGAGACCCACCAAACCGAAAGGAAAGGCTAAGCTTACAGAGGAAGAGATGAAGTATAAATATCAAAGGGTCAGAATGCCCGAGTCACAGGCCGAATGCAGCATGGACGTCAGAGACTCAGAATTGGGGCATATCGATATGGAGGAATTCTGGGCCAGAACTCAGAAAGTTACAAGGAGTCCATGGATGGACAAACTAATAGGCAGTGCCCTGCACTTCACCGGAGGAATCCCCGTCAGTGCCATCAACAATGAATTTATGATGGTGGTTGCTCAGTGTTACAACAAAGACACAAGGTGTGTCGAAAACAGCAAGGGCGAGGTAGTCATTAACCTCACTGCCCATCATTTTGAGATCATACTCGGCATCCCTCACCACCGGCACTTTGTGGCCGTTAGCCAAGCAGAGTGCATCAAGGCCTGGGAAGACAATGAAGACCAATGTATGTAGCTAATGAATGAAGTATATCGAAAAATAAGAAGGTGGTAACCCGGTGGCCCCAAATCATCCACCGCAGTGACTTCTCAGAAGAGCTCAGTGATACCATTACCTTCCTGAGCAGGGTCTTCGGACTTTCTGACGCCCATTACTTCCATAAATGGATGATGCGCTACTTGGAAACAATGAACAAGAATTTTCCCGATCGGGCGCTTTTCTTTGGGTGGAAATTATAAGCGCACCATCTCCGAGCAAAGCCTACAACAATTCAAAGACAACGGAGTATTCCATATGAAATCCTACATGGTCTACGCTGCAGCGTCGGAGAGGTATTATCCAGGCCTAACGAGGAGTGGAGTTTGGCCTAAGGTCAAGATATACGAGTACTACCTAGAGTTGAAGCGGGAGAATAGCATCGCCCAATTCACCAAAATCAACGATGCATTCTTTTACCACGTCATCTGCCTGCTGAGGCCGAATATGACTCATAGTCGTATGACCAAAAACATAGTGGCAGCCACGAGAGAATGGGGGCCCTGTTCACCCAATTTCCCACATTCACCTATCTGAGGGCTGCCAACTTTTTGGGAGAGCCAACCAGCTACCAAGGTATGCTTGGGCCTAAGCGATTCTCACTGAACTATCAAGGCAAATTTGGTCACATACCACGAAAAATACGAAAAGGAAGAAGGGTGGAACTCCTTTCCCCTCACGGTGGCCGATACACATGCTCTACCCACCATAAGGAAAAGGAAATGTTCGCAGAGCTGGAGTTACTCAATTTGAAGCATGACTTCCCAGCCAAGCCTACCTTCGACCCAAGGAGCTGCCTGCCAAGGGCAAAGCTTGATCCAATCCATGTCCCTCAGATCGAGGATATTTATATTGACGTCCTCCATGAGGTAGAGCTCAGAAGAAAGGATCATTCTCACCTAGCATTGGCAGAAATTATCCAATATGGGGTAGCCATTGTCCCCAAAGGCTTCCAAACTACGGAAGATGAAGTAGACAAGGTATATACTGATACAGAGGGGGATGATTGGCCCTTTCCGGCCATTGATAGAACTAAAGCTCCTCAGACAATTGAGGAGAGGGTCAAGGAGACTTTGCGGAGGATAGAACATTGGTGCCGGATGAACGGCCTAATCTACCTCGGGGTTGATTTCACAACATCCCCATTGGGCAACGCGCCTCCACGATCCAAGAAGCAGCTTAAAGGCAAAGGTGTAGAAGGTGAATCCAGCACCATTCAGGGAGAAGCCCCCGAGAGTCCTCTTTCCACAGTGCCAGAATAGGTAATAACTCTGGATTCGCCAGAGAAAGAAGCAGCAGAGGATAGTCCCATAGGCCCATCCACTCAGGATGTCGGCATTGCTACCACAACAGAGGTCCCTTCTATCCCTTCTTCTTCTCTTCCTTCCCCTCCTCGAGTGACTCAAGCGACCATCCCTTTGGTCGTGTCCTCTGTCCCTTCTTCTACTCTTTCCCCTGCTTCTTCATCTATCTTCTCCTCCCTCGCTGATCTGTCCTCCTCCATTTCTTCCCTCATCTCTGGGCTCCCTTCCCTTCCTATGTCTTCCGCAGCTGCAGTTTCCCTTCCTCCCGTGGACACTTCTTCGGCTATTCTCTCAATGCGCTGCCGCGTGTCTCCACATTTTTCCCCTCTTCTACTGTAGCTACCTCCTCCTCTCTGTCTCGGGTCCTTCTTCCATAGGACCAGCCTGGATCTCTTAGCAGCTAAGCCAACAAAAGAGGAAAGTTCCCATCGCTCCGATGGACTTTTTAGTGATCCCACCAAAGGGGCAAAGAAGCGAAGTCATTACACGCTTCTCTAAAAGTGTTGCAGGTGAGAGAATCATGGAAATTGCATACCCCGATCCCCTCAAAGAGAAAAAGGATCTGTCTCCGACAGATTTTACTGTGACCCAAGTCACAATGGGGACATCTTCTGAAAGTCTCCAGGGGGAAGCTCTTTCCACGGTTGACGCCCTCTGTCAAAAGCTTCAAGAAACAAAAGAAGAGAAAAGGCTACTAAAAGAGCAAAACAAATATCTGCTCCAAGCCTTACAGAAGATGGGTAGTGCGCCTCCCACAACTGCCGCCGAGACTTCTGAGCTTCTCAGCCAGGAGAAAATCAACGAATATGCAAAGATCGGTGAGCAAGGTATGGCCGTTTCCGCATGGAGGAGCCAAATCCTCAAAGACAGCGAAAAAGTGATCGCCGAGTTCTCTGACTTATACCTGAATATCAGTAAGGCGAATAAAGAACTCCAAGCGTTAGCAGGGCCCATATCAGAAGAGCTAGAACATGCTAGACTGTAGCACGAGGCCTTCCAACAAATGTTTGACTGCTCGACCGAAGATCGGTCAAGTTCGGCATCTTGACCACCCAAGGGCTCTCAACAAAATCATGTCCACTCTGGACTATCGGGTGGATCAGCTAGAATTTATTCTAGAAAAGATTGACAAAGTCAAGGAAGAATCCCTGGATGCGATGCATCAAATGGAGTGAATTGTTCTCAACATGTCGCCAGGGTTGCTCACTCCTTCCTTTACCTTAAGGTCAGCTGATGAAACCATCCGGATCTTCAAGGAGATCGCTTCTCAAGGAACGGGGCCAGAGGTCACATTTGACACTGAATCTATCAACAACCTGCTGGCCTGTAGGGACTTCGTCGGGTTCCTCATTGAGGTGGAAAAGGAATTTTCCAAACTCCCAGAGAAGCTCATAGATGAGTAGGAGACTTGTGAGGCAATAAGTGATAGGCACAAGGATCCTTCTCAGGATCAACTTGGGCCAATAATTAACAAGTTTTTGGAATACCGCGCTCAGTTCCATATCTCATCACCTGAGCAGCATCAAAAGCAGGCTACCCCCTTTCGGCCGCAGGATGATGACGACGAGTAGCTGCTTCTTCTTCTTCTTCTTCTTCTTCTCTCTCTTCTCCGACTTTCTTGTTGGAATGTCTAAAGTATGTTGGCACAAATGATGACATCATCCATGTTGCGTCATGGGATGATGTCACCCATCAAGTTGTAAAAGTCAACATGACTTTTAGATATTTTGTAAATATCTTTGTAAATAGTTGTTGGCTCCCTTTTGCCTTCTTTCCTTCTCCTCTTCTATATATATTGGAATACTGGTTGTATTCAAAAAGGTGGACATTTTTTAGATGAAAATAGAAGTGAGGAGAGAAAGACTTTGGGCTTTCTTGTAACAAGAAGAAAACAATAATACAAATATTGAGACTTTGTGTTTGAATACTGTGTTATGTGCCAAAACTTTCTTATGTTAGATCTGCACGTGTTTATTCTGTTAGATTCATATCTACTTTTCTGTCATTTGCTCATCAGTATTGCTTTGTTTATTTATGCAAGTAGGTTTGGCTCCATTTACTACCAACCCAAAAACATAAATCTTCTGACCTTTCTGCTTTGGAATTCATTTCTTTTCTCCCTTCGGACCTGTTCCTTCTTCCTCCTCTCTTTCATTCCTTTCTTTTCGCAGTCGGAAAAACCTCTACTGGGATGAGATCCCAAACCCCCAAAGGCAGAATCTGTGAGACTTGCATAGATTCCTATTTGGTAGAATAGCAATTAACCGGCCGCTTGCTTTGACTCAAAGAGGGGCTATGCCCTGCACACTGTTGGCTCGTTTATCCATAGATCCGCAGGCGACAGATTTTCGGACCAACAGTTTTTGGCGACTCCGCTGGGGAACGAATAGATCTGTCAGATCTATGATGGTGGTAAGATAGAAAAATCAGAAAAAATAAGAAAATCGCTGCCTGTTTGCAAATCTGAACTTTTTGATAAAAATCCAAAAATTTGCAAATTTTGCTCTGAATTGAAAATTTTCTTCTGAGATCCATAGATCTGGCCTAGTTACAAATCTTTAGTTCGCTGAGTTTTTATAAAAATTAGTATTTTGCCGTAGATCTGGATTTTTGGCTGTTTGCTAAAAGTTTGAAACCCTCTGAAAAAAGTCAAAATCAGATCCGAAAATCAGCTTGCTATTCTTCCCTGCCATCTTATCCTCGTTGTTATTTGTCATTAACCGCAATCGGTTTCCTGAAGAGGATAGTTTTAAATATTTAGAAAAGTATTTGCTGCTGGTTTTTATCAGAAAAACCAGAAAATCAGCAAGTATAACCAAAAAGAAAGTTTGAATCTGTGCCATAACGTTACAGATCTGGAAGGTACACTGGCGAGTGAACCTTTTACGCAAGCAGGAGAGCCCGTGGAGAAGCTGATCCTACTTTCGATCTGCTTCAAAGGCACAATTTCAGCGTGACACCGGCACATTTTTCAGTGCTAAGCTCGGCTAGCCGGACATCCAGGAGTGTCTCACCTTCACGAAGAAAAAGTCTTTCACAGGGGGCATCCGCGTCCCTTTGTAGTGCCTTGCTACTCAGCGGAACCACACTTCCAGCTCGTGTTCTCTTTCCGGCTTTTCAGATGGCGGTACCATGGGGAAACGCGATGGGTCCTTTGGCCTTACCGCATCCAGTTCACGCGCTCCCTCACGGAAATCGAAAGAATTTTCCCAAATTCGACGGGAGCGGAAATCAAAGCACGGATTCCCACATATCTGCATTCATCATGTCATGCAGTATTTTGGATGTGACTCATGAAGATGTGTCGGTTCGCCTTTTTCTGGAAACCCTACAAGGACCTGCAGCTGAATGGTTTCAGCATTTGCCGGCCGGGTCTATTACCAGTTGGGCCACCTTACGGGATGCTTTCGAAGACAGATACAAGCCTTCAGAGGATGCATTTGCATTATTATCACGAATCACTCACCTGAAGAAAGAGGCAAATGAGACCATGCGTGATTTTGTCACCCGGTTCAATGCACTAATCAACCGTGTCCCCGTTGCCATGCTTCCAACGCCGGAAAATCAAAAGTGTTTCTTCGTAAATGCTATGAGTTCGAAAGTTAGTTTCTTACTCCTTCAAGAGCGAGTGGCTACCTTGATTCTCGCCCAAGCCGCTGCCATTCGGATAGAGGATAATCTGATAATATCTGGTGAATTGAAAAAGGAATCAGCCAAGCCTAAATCTTTGGGCCCTTCGCCCACTACTTCGTCTGATCCAGCCTTTCAAAAGATGGCGAATGACTTGCTTGCATTGAAGAAGCAGTTGGCCCAGGCCTCCCCCAGTTCCTCGTACCAAGATATTCCGTGGAGGAATTTCATTCCCAACAATGTTTCACAAAGGCCGCGCCTACCTACAGCTGCTCCGCGGTTGGTGCTTGAGGCTCCTCCGGTCAATGCTTTGGCCGAGATTGAAGAAGAAGAGTAGTATTATGAAGAACCTTCGTCTCAAGGCGAAGATGATCAAGATGTCGGTGAACCGACTGGTGACTCTACTATCGGGTATATGGAATTTGATGAGGAAGAATCTGATGAAGAAGAGGGTACCCAGGGATATGCTAGCGGACAGTCATATGCTGTTTTTACTCGCTCGCAAGGAAAAGAGGCGGAAGTTGCTGCCCATGTCCAGCAGGAGAAGGCCGTGTCAAACGCGCCTCCGATCATTGCTAAAAGAGGTAATCCTCTTCCTACTCAACTCCCTGGCAAATCTTTTACAAGGAAATATTTTCCCCCTACCTCTCCTCCAAATCAATCCTCTCACGTTCCTACCAAGGCCAGTAATCCTATTCCATCATCGCGAGGTGAGGGACTCATTCCTTTACCAACGCAACCCTTGGCCGCATTTGATATCATAGATCATGCAAAAAAGACCAAGATCCAAATGTCTGAAGCTGAGTACCTTCAGTCAAACCCCGAACAGCTTGTAAGATTGACCAAATATATTCAGAGTCAAGCTGTTACATCTAAACAGGTTTCCCCAAAAGGAATCCTTTCCACTCCCCCTGAATCCCACATAAATGTTGCTTCAACGTCTGCGTCAGGCAAGATAGAGCCTTTCTATCTCTCTCTCCTAATCAATGGCCATAAGTTGAGTAACTGCATAATTGATTCCGGAGCTTCCGATAACGTCATGCCGGCAAAAGTCGCCCATGCTTTGGGCCTCACTCTTACCAAGCCTTTCGGCAGATGTTATTCATTGGAAACCAAGCAGGTTCCATTGGTTGGCCAAATCAAAGATGCGCAATTCGCATTTGCAGCTTTCCCAGATAAAAGAGTAAAAATGACAGTCCTCGTTGCTGACATTCCGGCAGCCTATGGAATTTTGCTGGGAAGAAGTTTTTGCAGCGAAGTTGGTGGAGAAATTCATATGGACTGGTCTAAAGCTAGAATTCCAGTCAAAGGCGTAATGCAGACTTTGGAGCCGGAATCACAAAAGAAATACTTGGTTACCAGCTCTGAAGACCCCAAGGCCCAAATCCTTTTTGAATCATCAGGGATGGGGAACTACTTCTTATCTACCGAGACGGATAAAACGGGTGTTCTCATTCAGGAAAAGGATCTTAATGAGATCTGGACCTTGCAGTTTGATGGAAGTTGCGCGACTAGTGGATGTGGCGCTGGGGCTGTGCTGATATCTCCCGAAGAGGAGGTAATTCCTCTCGCTTTCAAATTGTAGTTTTTCAACACAAACAATACTGCTGAGTATGAATCTCTCTTACTCGGTATGCAAGCCGCAAGGGAAAGAGGGATTAAAAATCTAAAAGTACAAGGTGATGCAGAGCTAGTTGTAAATCAGGTCAAAAGGATTTACCAAGTAAAAAATGAGAGGCTCAGGCATTACCGTAATGCGGTATGGGACAGCATTGAAGAATTCGATGCTTTTTCAATAGAATCCATACCAAGGGCTCAGAATGACATGGCCGATTCATTGGCCGTTTCAGCGTCCCTCATGCTCCCACACCCAGGTTTGAAAACAAACAAGTACACCATTGAGGTGGTTTTCCGCCCGAGCGTGCCAGATAATTCTCAGCATTGGCAGGTGTTCAACGACGATAATCAACTCATTGCTTTTCTGGAAAAGGCAGAAAATTTTAAAGAATTGCACTTTGAAGGATCTACTTCCACTTGCCGTGAATCAGTCACCGATCAAGGTGATGAATCCGAAGGGAACGATGGCATATGTCAGCTCAAAGGAAATAAAATTCCGAAGGGCCTGGTTTCTCTGGAGCGCCTGTTCGACAGGCATGACCGTTTTGTGAAAAAGAAGAGGCGAGATGACCCTAACTCATCCCCAGAAACCGAACCGGTCAATATAGGTTCGATAGAGCACCCGCAATTTGTGAACATTGGCAAATGTTGCACGCCTGAGGAGAAACAGAAATTTGTCAAGTTGCTAAAAAAATATATGGACGTGTTGGCATGGTCCTATGCCGATCTAAAATCTTTCAAGCCAAAGGACGTTCAGCATGACATTCCGTTGAAAGAAGATGTCAAAGCCTTCCGCCAGAAGCAGAGGCACTATAATCCTAAGATCTCGGGTACCATCCAGGCCGAAATTCAGAAGATGTTGGATGCAAGGATCATCTTTCCTATCCATCACAGTACTTGGGTAGCAAATATTGTGCCAGTGCGCAAGAAAAATGGCGAGATACGCATATGCGTAGACTTTCGCAATTTGAATCAAGCTTCCTTGAAAGACAACTACCCTCTTCCGATAATGGATCAAGTTCTGCAAGCAGTAACTGGATCAGAGATGCTGTCCATGCTTGACGGTTTTTCAGGTTACAATCAGATTGAAGTTTCACCTGAAGATCAGTTTAAAACAAAGCATTCACTACTCCCTGGGGTACATTTGCCTACAGCAGGATGCCTTTTGGCCTAACTAATGCTGGTGCCACTTTTCAGCGGGCCATGGATTTTGCATTCAAAGGTATGATGGGGAAAGTCATTGTGGTTTATCTAGATGACTTAACCGTGTTCTCTAAACAACGAAATGATCATTGTGATCATTTGGAGCAAGTGTTGGCCAGGTGCCGAGAACATGGGATTTCCCTAAACCCAAAAAAGTCTGTTTTTGGAGTCACGGAAGGGAAGTTGCTAGGGCATGTGGTTAGCAAAGAAGGAACAAAGATAGATGCCGAAAGAGTCAAGGCTATTCAAAGCCTTACTCTACCTACAAGCAAGACTGGTGTTCATTCTTTCTTTGGAAAGGTGAACTTCCTCAGGCGTTTTGTTCCTGACTTTGCCGAAAAGACCCGTCACATATTGAACATGATGAAAGGGTCACCAACTTTCAGATGGAGTGAAGAGGGAAAAAGGTCATTTGAAGAAATAAAAGCTTCCGTTGCTCATGCACCAGTCCTGGTATGTCCCGATTTCTCCAAGGACTTCATCATGTATAGTTACGCATCTGAGCATACTGTGTCCGCAATCTTGATGCAAAAGAACTCGGAGGATGTTGAATCTCCAATCGCGTTCATGAGTTCTCCCCTCAAGCCTCACGAACTAAAAATGACTCAACTAGAAAAGCATGCCTTCGCCGTTGTCAAAGCAGTGAAGAATTTCAGGTATTACATTCTAAACTCGCATACGGTGGTGCTGGTCCCTGACACGGCGGTGAAATCAATTCTAACTCAGCAGGAGTTAGGAAGCTTGCGAGGAAATTGGATCGCAAAGGTCCAGGAGTATGACCTGGATATTAAACCAACCAAGCTGGTGAGGGGCAAGGGCCTGTGTCAGCTAATGGCTGAAAACAAAGATTCAGAAAACCCTGATGACAGGGGTGACTACACCGACGAAACACAGGACCGACAGGAAGGGCCTGATTCTCTGCCTCTGGTTCTATTTGTTGCAACTAGTGATGAATGGTACTCCGACATCGCTTTCTTCCTTACCTACGGCGAATGCCCAATGCACCTAACTGCAAAGGAGAAGTGCACTATAAAGCTCAGAGCGGCTAAATATGTCATCTGGGATGACGGCTTATATAAACGTGGGATAGATGGCATCTTTTTGCGATGTGTTGACAAACCCCAGCAAGTAAAACTATTAGAAAGTTTTCACAATTCAGCCTGTGGAGGGCATTTCTCTTCCTCCGTGACTGCACACAAGATCATTCGAGCTAGGTACTATTGGCCGACGCTCTTTCAAGATACAGCCATCTGGGTGGCGAAGTGTGAACCCTGCCAACAATTCGTTGGCAAGCCCAAGTTGGCTGCCTTTCCCCTGAGGCCGGTCATTATCAATGAACCATTCAGGCAATGGGGAATTGATTTTATTGGCGCACTAATCCTCAATCAAGTGCCGACATAGCTATGTCCTTACAAAGAACAGACATTACTTCACAAGTGGGTGGAAGCCATACCTGTCAAGCATGCCACTTCTGAGGTGGTTTGCAATTTCATTAAAGAAAATATCATTGTCAGGTTCGGCGTTCCAAACAAAATCATTGCTGATAATGCTTCTAACTTCTCCTCATGAGAAGTTATTAGTTTTTGCTATGAATATGGGATAACTTTGGCTCACGCCTCAGACTATTACCCTCGGGAAATGGTTAGGCGGAATCCAAGAATAAGAACTTGGTGACCATCATATGGAAGTTAGTAGATGAGAGTTAGCGAATGTGGCACAAGTCTTTCAGACGACGCTCTGTGGGCCGATCGTATTACTCCCAAAAGATATCTCGGCATGTCACCTTTTCAAGTGTTATATGGCACTGATGCCGAACTTCCCATTTCTGTGGAACTTCCTGCTGTGTGTTTGGCATGAGCCATCGAAGACGAAACTTTCCAAAATTCTCTTGAAAAGAGAATCATGTATCTGGCAGAACTTGAAGAAAAGAGAGTAAGGGTGGTCGACAGGATCACTGAACATCAGAATCAAGTTAAAAGGCTTTTTGATAAGAAGGCCAAGCAAAGAGATTTTCAAGTGGGAGATCTCGTCCTTTTGTGGGACAAGCGAAGAGAGCCAAAGGGCATGCACGGAAATTTTGATTCCCTGTGGAGAGGGCCCTTCAAGATCAACCAGCTCAGCAGAGAGAATAGCTTCTATCTCTCATATCTGGATGGAACCGAGCTCCCGCTTCCTTATAGCGGGCAACATCTGAAAATTTTCAGGAAGTAGAGCTTGCTCTCTTCTTTGTACAGTTTGCTTTATGTTGTGTGTTTTCTTTCGTCGTGTGTTTTCTTTCGGTTTGTTGTGTGTTTCTTTTGCTCCCCCTCCGGTCGCCCTTGTTTTTGACTCCGTTACCCAATGGATAGGCACATGAAAACTGGGATTCTCTACCCCCGAGTTTGCTCAGGGGTAGTCCCAGAAAGAGCCAGCTGTTATCCCGTAAAATTGACAAGGGCAATTTTACCGATAACCATACCGAAATTTTGTCCCAATCCCTCGTTAGGGATCCCTTGCGTTCGAAACGTTGTAAAATCCCTTCCCAGAAATCTGGTTTTTCAAACTTAGTCTTTTGAGCCTTTTTTGGCTGGGCGCATGAAACTGCTATGTAACACCAACTTTTGGTACGCCCCCTTTAAAACCTTTGGCGCATCATTTTCAAGGTGTCAACACACCTTTTGGTGTGCCAAAGTATGTTGAGCCTTCCTGCGTAAGGCAAGCATGCGCATGCGCCTTTGTATTGGCACAACTTTTGTTGTGCCATGTTTTGGTGCGCCAAAGGGTGCACATAACTTCATGTCGACATAGCTTTTGGTGCGCCAAAGGCGCGCTTAATTTCCTGCTCGAAAACGTTTCCATGCGCCAAAGGGCGCACGCTTTTCCCTGTCGACAGCAATTTTCATGCGCTTTTCAAAAAGTGGGTGGTGCATTTATGACCAGCTCACCTATATATATGTGTTTGCACACCCAAAATGTCATTTTCACTATTCACTGAGCACGTGATTTTTCTGAGCCTGTCAACCTCTGCCTCGTCGTTTTCAACGCGTTGTGGACCCGTTTTCCGTTTTCTCTATTTATCCGGGTAAGTGCTCTCTTATCTCTTCCATGTGATTTGTTTTTGGTTCTTCGTGCTTGCTGGTTGGTTTTTGAATGCATCTTTTGAGCTAGCCCCCCGTGCTTTCTTTCCTTATTTTCATCTTTCCAGATCTGCTGGAGGAAGATGTTATTTTGAGGGCATAGTCTGAACCCCTTTTGATTGAACCATTGTATATTCCAAAACAACCTTGGAACTTAAAAGAAAGAAGGGTTGAACCATGTGAAAAACTCTGTTTTTCCCTTTTGGCGCACCAGCGCGTCATGCAACATTATAAATAGTTGCGCCCCCATGGCGCATCTGTTCCCCCTGCAGCATAACTAAAACCCGCGCCAATGGCGCACCCACCTTGCGTGCTGCATCGTAAACACTTGCGCCCCTTTGACGCACAATCCTTCTCTGCTGCATCACTTTTCCATGCGCCAATGGCGCACCCAGCATCCATGCAACACAAGCTTTATCTGCGCCAAGTAAAAGCGCAGGCGTGTCCCTCCTTACAAGAAACATTCGTGTTGTGCAAACCCTCCGTGCGCCGCGCCATATTTCCTTTGGCGCATGAAAATTTCTGTTTTACACTTTTTCCATGCACCAAAGGGCGCACCAAATCCCAATGTAACATGAAAAACCCATGCGCCTTTGGCGCATCCTGTCTCCATGCAACACGCAATTTTCATGCACCCTTTACTAAAATGCACTCTGCACTATGCATGTGCCATGCACCTTTGCGCGCCGATTTAACCTTTCGCAACATCCTCCTCCCGTGGGCCTTACCTATTTTAGCCCTGTAAGCTGCAATTTTCATGCGCCCTGCGCCCTGAGCCTAAAAATCTCTAACTCTTTCTTCTGCTAACATTCCAATGGAAGATCAAATGGCTAATTCAACCTTTTCGGATTGGGTCTCGCTTCTTCTTCATGCAGATCAGCAACTGAGTTCGAAAGGACATATGTCTACATCCAGCAAGAGACCCACCAAACCGAAAGGAAAGGCTAAGCTTACAGAGGAAGAGATGAAGTATAAATATCAAAGGGTCAGAATGCCCGAGTCATAGGCCGAATGCAGCATGGATGTCAGAGACTCAGAATTGGGGCATATCGATATGGAGGAATTCTGGGCCAGAACTCAGAAAGTTACAAGGAGTCCATGGATGGACAAACTAATTGGCAGTGCCCTGCACTTCACCGGAGGAATCCCCGTTAGCGCCATCAATAATGAATTTATGATGGTGGTTGCTCAGTGTTAAAACAAAGACACAAGGTGTGTCGAAAACAACAAGGGCGAGGTAGTCATTAACCTCACCGCCCATCATTTTGAGATCATACTGCATCCTCCCACCAAAGCACTTTGTGGCCGTTAAGCAGAGTGCATCAAGGCCTGGGAAGACAATGAAGACCAATGTATGCAGCTAATGAACAAAGTATATCTGAAAAATAAGAAGGTGGTAACCCGGTGGCCCCAAATCATCCACCGCAGTGACTTCTCAGAAGAGCTCAGTGATACCATTACCTTCCTGAGCAGGGTCTTCGGGCTTTCTGACGCCCATTACTTCCATAAATGGATGCTGCGCTACTTGGAAACAATGAACAAGAATTTGCTTGATCAGCGCTTTTGCTGGGGGGAAATTATAAGCAGCACCATCTCCGAGCAGCTACAACAATTCAACACAACGGGAGTATTCCATATGAACTCCTACATGGTCTACGCTGCAGCATCGGAGAGGGATTATCCAGGCCTAACGAGGAGTGGAGTTTGGCCTCAGGTCAAGATATATGAGTACTACCCAGAGTTGAAGCTGGAGAATAGCATCGCCCAATTCACCAAAATCAACGATGCATTCTTTTACCACGTCATCTGCCTGCTGAGGCCGAATATGACTCATAGTCGTACGACCAAAAACATAGTGGCAGCCACGGAGAAATGGGGGGCCCTGTTCACCCAATTTCCCACATTCACCTATCTGAGGGCTGCCAACTTTTTGGGAGAGCCAACCAGGCTACCAAGGTATGCTGGGCCTAAGCTGATTCTGCTGGAACTATCAAGGCAGCTGGTCACATACCACGAAAAATGCCTGAAAAGGAAGAAGGGTGGAACTCCTTTCCCCCTCACAGTGGGCCGATACACATGCTCTACCCACCACAAGGCGAAGGAAATGTTCGCAGAGCTGGAGTTACTCAATTTGAAGCATGACTTCCCAGCCAGGCCTACCTTCGACCCAAGGAGCTGCCTGCCAAGGGCAAAGCTTGATCCAATCCATGTCCCTCAGATCGAGGATATTTATATTGACGTCCTCCATGAGGTAGAGCTCAGAAGAAAGGATCATTCTCGCCTAGCATTGGCAGAAATTATCCAATATGGGGTAGCCATTGTCCCCAAAGGCTTCCAAACTACGGAAGATGAAGTAGACAAGGTATATAATGATACAGAGGGGGATGATTGGCCCTTTCCGGCCATTGATAGAACTAAAGCTCCTCAGACAATTGAGGAGAGGGTCAAGGAGACTTTGCGGAGGACAGAACATTGGTGCCGGATGAATGGCCTAATCTACCTCGGGGTTGATTTCACAACATCCCCATTGGGCAACGCACCTCCACGATCCAAGAAGCAGCTTAAAGGCAAAGGTGTAGAAGGTGAATCCAGCACCATTCAGGGAGAAGCCCCCGAGAGTCCTCTTTCCACACGCGTAAGCACATGTAATAACTCTGGATTCGCCAGAGAAAGAAGCAGCAGAGGATAGTCCCATAGGCCCATCCACTCAGGATGTCGGCATTGCTACCACAACAGAGGTCCCTTCTATCCCTTCTTCTTCTCTTCCTTCCCCTCCTCGAGTGACTCAAGCGACCATCCCTTTGGTCGTGTCCTCTCGTCCCTTCTTCTACTCTTTCCCCGCTTCTTCGTCTATCTTCTCCTCCCTCGCTAATCTGTCCTCCTCCATTTCTTCCCTCATCTCTGGGCTCCCTTCCCTTCCTATGTCTTCCGCAGCTGCAGTTTCCCTTCCTCCCGTGGACACTTCTTCGGCTATTCTCTCAATGCCGCCGCCGCGTGTCTCCACGTTTTTCCCCTCTTCTGCTGTAGCTGCCTCCTCCTCTATCTCGGGTCCTTCTTCCATAGGACCAGCCTGGATCTCTCAGCAGCTAAGCCAGCAAAAGAGGAAAGTTCCCATCGCTCCGATGGACTTTTCAGTGATCCCAGCCAAAGGGGCGAAGCGAAGCCTGTTACATGCTTCTCTAAAAGTGTCTGTAGGTGAGAGAATCATGGAAATTGCATACCCCGATCCCCTCAAAGAGAAAAAGGATCTGTCTCCGACAGATTTTACTATGACCCAAGTCACAATGGGGACATCTTCTGAAAGTCTCCAGGGGGAAGCTCTTTCCACGGTTGACGCCCTCTGTCAAAAGCTTCAAGAAACAAAAGAAGAGAAAAGGCTACTAAAAGAGCAAAACAAATATCTGCTCCAAGCCTTACAGAAGATGGGTAGTGCGCCTCCCACAACTGCCGCCGAGACTTCTGAGCTTCTCAGCCAGGAGAAAATCAATGAATATGCAAAGATCGGTGAGCAAGGTATGGCCGTTTCCGCATGGAGGAGCCAAATCCTCAAAGACAGCGAAAAAGTGATCGCCGAGTTCTCTGACTTATACCTGAATATCAGTAAGGTGAATAAAGAACTCCAAGCGTTAGCAGGGCCCATATCAGAAGAGCTGGAACATGCTAGACTGCAGCACGAGGCCTTCCAACAAATGTTCGACTGTTCAGTCGAAGATCTGGTCAAGTTCGGCGTCTTCGGCCACCCAAGGGCTCTCAACAAAATCATGTCCACTCTGGACTATCGGGTGGATCAGCTAGAATTTATTCTAGAAAAGATTGACAAAGTCAAGGAAGAAGCCCTGGATGCGATGCATCAAATGGAGCGAATTGTTCTCAACATGTCGCCAGGGTTGCTCACTCCTTCCTTTACCTTAAGGTCAGCTGATGAAACCATCCGGATCTTCAAGGAGATCGCTTCTCAAGGAACGGGGCCAGAGGTCACATTTGACACTGAATCTATCAACAACCTGCTGGCCTGTAGGGACTTCGTCGGGTTCCTCATTGAGGTGGAAAAGGACTTTTCCAAACTCCCAGAGAAGCTCATAGATGAGCGGGAGACTTGTGAGGCAATAAGTGATAGGCACAAGGATCCTTCTCAGGATCAACTTGGGCCAATAATTAACAAGTTTTTGGAATACCGCGCTCAGTTCCATATCTCATCACCTGAGCAGCATCAAAAGCAGGCTACCCCCTTTCGGCCGCAGGATGATGACGACGAGTAGCTGCTTCTTCTTCTTCTTCTTCTTCTTCTCTCTCTTCTCCGACTTTCTTGTTGGAATGTCTAAAGTATGTTGGCACAAATGATGACATCATCCATGTTGCGTCATGGGATGATGTCACCCATCAAGTTGTAAAAAGTCAACATGACTTTTAGATATTTTGTAAATATCTTTGTAAATAGTTGTTGGCTCCCTTTTGCCTTCTTTCCTTCTCCTCTTCTATATATATTGGAATACTTGTTGTATTCAAAAAGGTGGACATTTTTTAGATGAAAATAGAAGTGAGGAGAGAAAGACTTTGGGCTTTCTTGTAACAGAAGAAAACAGTAATACAAATATTGAGACTTTGTGCTGAATACCTGTGTTATGTGTCAGAACTTTCTTATGTTAGATCTGCACGTGTTTATTCTGTTAGATTCATATCTACTTTTCTGTCATTTGCTCATCAGTATTGCTTTGTTTATTTATGCAAGTAGGTTTGGCTCGTTTACTACCAACCCAAAAACATAAATCTTCTGACCTTTCTGCTTTGGAATTCATTTCTTTTCTCCCTTCGGACCTGTTCCTTCTTCCTCCTCTCTTTCATTCCTTTCTTTTCGCAGTCGGAAAAACCTCTACTGGGATGAGATCCCAAACCCCCGAAGGCAGAATCTGTGAGACTTGCATAGATTCCTGCTGGTAGAATAGCAATAAACCGGGCCGCTTCTTTGACTCAAAGAGGGGATATGCCCCGCACATGTTGGCTCGTTTATCGATAGATCTACCCAAGTGATGATTTTCGGACCAACATACTGTTGTCAAAATTTCACCCCCCCAGGGTAAATTTCGATAACATGCATCAAAAGTTGCAGAAAGGCAAATAGGTCAATCCAGGAAAAATCGTGAAAATCGGCTAAGTCCTAGTCCTAGGGGCAGTCGGGACATTTGGAACAAAAGTACGCGGAGGGCGCGAAAAGCCGATCCGGCCGAAAGAGAGGAAAAATTGGCCAACTGCTGAGAGGGACGCCTTTGGGACAAGCGGGCCAAAAAGGCGCGAACCGGCCGAACCGGGTGAAAAAGGTCCAGCATACCCAAAGCATGGCCTGGGACAAGCGGGCCAAAAAGGCGCGAACCGGCCGAACCGGGTGAAAAAGGTCCAGACAGTCCAAAGCAAACTGAGACAAGCGGGCCAAAAAGGTGCGAACCGGCCGAACCGGGCGAAAAAGGTCCAGACAGTCCAAAGCAAACTGGGACAAGCGGGCCAAAAAGACGCAAACCGGCCGGTTCACCCGAAATCAGCACAAAGAGCACAAAGCAAAATGGGACAAAGGGACGCGTGGGACGCGGATCACCGGTAGACCCATCGACCAACCAGAAGCTGCCACGTGTCCTCACAAGAGAAAAGTCAAAAAGTCAGAGGGGGAGTTTTCGAGCACCGAGCCGAACCAATAGGATCGTGCCACGTGTCCCATTTAAGGGCCCACGAGGAAATTTCAAAGGAAAGCCCACCGAAAAGCAGAGGAGAGAGAATTATTCAGCAAATCAGAGCCTGCCACGTGTCATCTAGGTGGCAGAGCGCGAGAAGAATTTCAAAAATCCATTTTCACCTGTTCCGTGCCCTAAATCTTCAGATCGCCATAACTTTTGATCCAGAGCTCGATTTGCATGTTCTTTATATCAATGGAAAGTGGTAAAATTTTCTACACGTTTCCAAGGTCAATCTTGCATTTTGGTTCAGTTTAGAGGATGAAAATCAAGAAACGCCTCTAGCGCGAATAACCAAACAAGTGATGTGTCAACAAACAATTTTAATGCAGCAGATTCGCCACTCTTAGGCAGCCCGCCGTTTCGCCAGATCCGCCGCTTCTGCCATGATGAGATGAGTTAAGTGCATTCTGGAGGTGGTTGGAGCAGATTTCGAATTCCTCTCTCTTTTCTCTCTTTCTTCCTATAAATTGTAAGGAGGGGCTTCTTTCTAAGGGTTGGACATTCTTGTTTTGACCCCTCCCTTCTTCTCTTTGGCAGTGGAGTTGTGGAGCTCAAACCTCCCATTTGAAACTGTAATGCACCTTTGCCTCTTGGCATTTTTTGCAGTGTATTGTATCAAACCTTCGGAGCAAATAAACGCATGACTGTGGATGTTTCTCAACCCTCTATGTGTTTCATCTTGCATCCTCCTGACCTTTCACTGTGAATATGTTTATCGTGCATGATATTACATTGCATTTCGTGGTCTCGTGTTTAATTGGCAAAACATGTGTTCTTCATTCCTCGGTGCATCACCTCCTTAGCTTAGGTTTATTTTTATGTATTTCTCTCTCCCTGTCTCCTTAGTAGTTAGATTAGGTTTTTTTGGGTAAACCTCTACGTTTTATTGGTGCATCTGAACAGAGGAATAGGAACCACCTCTAACTGAGATTCCTCTCTCGTTTTCACAAGTCCCACACTTGGAGAAAGGATTCAATGTTTGTAATCACACCGGGTGCCTAAGTGATCAACCTAGAAACTCGATCTGCATCGGGGGTTCCGTGATTTTGCATCAACAGCGATTTTGGCACGCCCGGTGGGACCTTAGAGGTCTTTCACTTCATCTTTTGTAGGTTGATGTTTTCCTGCGAAGATTTTAGCCTTTGGAGGCACTTGCAAACACAACTGGCGACTCCATCTGGTCAACAACCCATCTCTAAAGTTGCAGACCTTCCTTTCCATTCATTTTCATCCATCTTTCTTTCCATCCCCTTCATTGTTTTCCATTCCATGAAGTTGTGCAATCATGAGTTCATTTCCATCATGGAATTCACATCAACAACAAAGCAGATATTCCACCTCCAACACTTTTTACAAATCCTCCAAATCAGCATTTTGAAAGTGATTCAAGATCGTATGCATACCCATATGAGAGCAAGCAGTGCAAAGTCGGGTGGCTATGGAGCTTTCCAAGAGCAAGAGTGTGCATACAATGAAGACCATCAGATCCAAGATGCTGGTCTGTTGGAGAAAATCCAAAAGATGGAGGTAAACATAGTGCAGTCCAGGGCTCAAGCACAAATGAAAGCTTTTGGAATCGGTTATGGAGCACCCTGTCCATGGGTGGGACCTTTTCCAAGGCACTACAGCCCTCAGGAGAAGCTGGACTTCATGATAAAGATGCTGCCCCAACTTGCACAATGGACAACAGAGATAGAGGCCTACAGACTTGTTGTTGAACAACCTTGTCAATGGGTAAGTTCTACACCATCATCTGGTTTTTCTCTTTCCATTACTCAAGCAGCACCATCTCATTTAAACTCCCCATCTGCTGTCCCATGTGTTGAATCCATCCCTCCATCCCCTAGTCTTCCACCCCATCTCGATTCTTCTTTCCTTTTCCCTTCCAAACAGTCATCCCCTCCACAAGAGCTAACAGAAATACCCCCTCCTCCAAAGAAACAAGAGGTTTCACCGCCTCCACCACCACACAAAATTGTCAAATCAGTTGAGTTTCAACCTATCCCTCCTTTTGCATTCCCAATTCCATGGGGAAGAAGAAATTGAAAAAATCAGTCATCAAGGACAACAAGAGGAAGAGCCAAAAAGAAAAGAAGTGACAGACAGTCTGAAGAGTTGGGCTCTTAGATTTGGGATGACAAAGATCCCCTTGATGGTTAAGCCTACAAAAGAGGCTGAGGTTGAACAAATGGTGGTGAGGACTGATTTTGTTGGAGAAGAAGATCTTGCAGTCCCAACTTGTCCTCTAGAGCAACAAATTGAAGAGTTTGACTTGACAAACTTCATGCTGGAGGAGGAGTTCAATCAAGAGCAAGATTCTCTTCAAACATTGGAGGAAGGAGAAGCTGCTCCAAATCCAAAAGAAGAGGAGCACAATCTAGCTGTGGAGGAGAAAAGTGCAGATCCAAGGGCTTTGAGCACAAAGCAGGTTACAGAAGAACCTTCAGTTCTTCTTTCCACTTCATCTCTCTCAAGTTCTAGTACTGAAAAGGAGTTTGATCTCTCAAACTCAATATTGGAGAGTGAAGCAAACCATGGTGGTCAGGTTGCACATCAAGAGGACACCACGGAGGAAGTTGAATACGAGCAGCAGCACAGCAATGAGGTAGTTTACCTGTCAGATTTGGAGGACTGTTTTGATGGAGAAGAGCCGGTTGAGTTTTCACCATTCTCTCTTTCATCATCCACATTCCAAACACGAGCCTCATTGCGTCATGGAGGACAACATTCATTTGCAGCAGCCTGCATCTTATAGCAGCCCTTTGGAATCAAAATTGGAAGACTTTAATCTTCCATGTTCTTCATCGGAGGAAAAGAAAGGACAGAAGGATTCCACCATTTCTTCCACACCATCCATCCAAGGTCTACAAGAAGACTCCATCCTTGGAGTAGAAAATCAGAGCTATGGGCATATCAGACGAATCAGACCTTGCCCAATCAGGTATTTGGCTTCATTGGAGCCAAAGGAGAAGCCACAACCAATCATGCTCACTTCTGGGCATGAGGATGAGCTACAAAGTACCAAGGATCAACTGCCATACCTCTTCAATCCAAATACAGAGAAACTAAAAGAGGTATTGAAATTTTCAGTTGATACCTTGATGATTTGGATAGAAGACCAGCTTCTTGTTGATTTTCCATCCATCCAAACAGCCATGATCAGTGCCAAATCAATTACATGGCTGCCAATTTTGAAGAAAGGAAGCTATTTCTCACAACCAGTTGCAGGGTTTGTTTAGCTTGCCTTTGGTTCCAGTTAGAGTAGAGTAGGTAGATTTGCTTTCAGCAGAAAAAGTGCTTGTGCACACTCTGCATGTTCCATTTCGGGCATGTATGATTTTCAGTTCTGTACATAGTTTTTGATGTTGTTGGAGAAGAAGTTGCGATATCGATTGTGCTCTTTTCAGGTTATTGCTTATAACCCCATGCCCAATGGATCGCTAAAAGGCCACTGATCTTCTACCTAGCAGGCAGGTAACCCCGCTGAGTCGTCAAAACTGTTGTCAAAATTTCACCCCCCAGGGTAAATTTCGATAACATGCATCAAAAGTTGCAGAAAGGCAAATAGGTCAATCCAGGAAAAATCACGAAAATCGGCTAAGTCCTAGTCCTAGGGGCAGTCGGGACATTTGGAACAAAAGTACGCAGAGGGCGTGAAAAGTCGATCCGGCCAAAAGAGAGGAAAAATTGGCCAATTGATGAGAGGGACGCCTTTGGGACAAGCGGGCCAAAAAGGTGCGAACCGGCCGAACCGGGTGAAAAAGGTCCAGAC
The DNA here is from genome assembly GCA_018340775.1 of Taxus wallichiana var. yunnanensis. Taxonomy (NCBI): domain Eukaryota; kingdom Viridiplantae; phylum Streptophyta; class Pinopsida; order Cupressales; family Taxaceae; genus Taxus; species Taxus wallichiana. Next base: position 171,303,926 of record CM031244.1, read on the forward strand.
AGTCCAAAGCAAACTGGGACAAGTAGGCCAAAAAGGCGCGAACCGGCCGAACCGGGCGAAAAAGGTCCAGACAGTCCAAAGCAAACTGGGACAAGCGGGCCAAAAAGACGCAAACCGGCCGAACCGCCGAAATCAGCACAAAGAGCACAAAGCAAAATGGGACAAAGGGACGCGCGGGACGCGGATCGCCGACAGACCCGTCGACCAACCAGAAGCTGCCACGTGTCCTCACAAGAGAAAAGTCAAAAAGTCAGAGGGGGAGTTTTCGAGCACCGAGCCGAACCAATAGGATCGTGCCACGTGTCCCATTTAAGGGCCCACGAGAAAATTTCAAAGGAAAGCCCACCGAAAAGTAGAGGAGAGAGAATTATTCAGCAAATCAGAGCCTGCCACGTGTCATCCAGGTGGCAGAGCGCGGGAAGAATTTCAAAAATCCGTTTTCGCCTGTTCCGTGCCCTAAATCTTCAGATCGCCATAACTTTTGATCCAGAGCTCGGATTTGCGCGTTCTTTATATCAATGGAAAGCTGGTAAAATTCTCTACACGTTTCCAAGGTCAATCTTGCATTTTGGTTCAGTTTGGAGGATGAAAATCAAGAAACGCCTCTAGCGCGAATAACCAAACAGAAGTGATGCGTCAACAAACAATTTTAATGCAGCAGACAGTTCGCCGCTCCTGTTAGGCAGCCCGCCGTTTCGCCAGGATCCGCCACTTCTGCCATGATGAGATGAGTTAAGTGCATTCTGGAGGTGGTTGGGGCAGATTTTGAATTCCTCTCTCTTTTCTCTCTTTCTTCCTATAAATTGTAAGGAGGGGCTTCTTTCTAAGGGTTGGACATTCTTGTTTTGACCCCTCCCTTCTTCTCTTTGGCAGGTGGAGTTGTGGAGCTCAAACCTCCCATTTGAAACTGTAATGCACCTTTACCTCTTGGCATTTTTTGCAGTGTATTATATCAAACCTTCGGAGCAAATAAACGCATGATTTGTGGATGTTTCTCAACCCTCTATGTGTTTCATCTTGCATCCTCCTGACCTTTCACTGTGAATATGTTTATCTGTGCATGATATTGCATTGCATTTCTGTGGTCTGTGTTTAATTGGCAAAACATGTGTTCTTCATTCCTTGGTGCATCACCTCCTTAGCTTAGGTTTATTTTTATGCATTTCTCTCTCCCTGTCTCCTTAGTAGTTAGATTAGGTTTTTTTGGGTAAACCTCTGCATTTTATTGGTGCATCTGAACAGAGGAATAGGAACCGACCTCTAATCTAGAGATTCCTCTCTCGTTTTCACAAGTCCCACACTTGGAGAAAGGATTCAATGTTATGCAATCACACCGGGTGCCTAAGTGATCAACCTAGAAACTCGATTTGCATCCAGGGGTGCTGTGATTTTGCATCAACACATACTTCTACGCAATCAATCAAGTGCGGCAGTGACACAAACAAACCACGTGCCGTGTTTTTGACAACACTAGGTACAAGAAAAGAATACTCAATTCCGGTGTGTAACCCTCGGTTCCTCGCAACACATGTTGATCCTTAAAATTAAAAATGTGTAGCTAAGTCATCCAGCAGAATGGCGCGCAAGTTCCTATGTGTGAGGTTCTCGCGCAATGCTCCAATACAAGTGGTGTTTCATCTCAAATTAATGTGATAAAATAGATACGGGTAATGGGTGTAGGAGGAATACCTGTGATTATGTAGACGGTGTGCGCACATAAAATTTTGACTAATTTGATTGTGAGAGCTTCCTTTGGCTAGGAGGAACAACCTGTAAGAAACACAACAAGACCACAAAATAAAATTAACAATATAGGTTGGTGGACTACCTAGCAAGAGCTAGATCCAGGAAAGTAAGGTGCTTCCTAGAAGGTTGTCAATCCACTTTCAAATACAATTTAATGCAACAAATAACATGAAATAAGTAAATCCTATTGTAATGGTACAATTTAGGTGTCTCATGCTAATACAATAAGTAAATTTAATCTAACAAGAAAATTTATGACCAAATTCGGGTGGCTAGTAGGTTGGTTTAGGTTTGAAGGTGTGGCAAAGGCTATGAAAGAGGCCTAGAGAATATTTTGTTAGGTTCCGGTGCTATTTGGGTGAAGTTATGAGCTCGGTGCAAAACAAAAGCTTAGAAAATAAGAGTGAATTACTTATCTAGAATCCTATAGATCTAAAGATGATTTTTGGTGATGAGCATTCATGGGAGATACGGTAATATGTCTAGTTTCATGACAACGAAGCCTGTGTTCTCTATTGTGAAGATATGAAGCTATGGATGAGATGACTGAACACCGGTGAAGGTATAATGGGCTTTGGTTTGTCTTCTCAGTAACTTGAATTCTCGAGAGTTAGAATGTCAAATCTAAGGTGAATAAATGAATTGGATAACCTATGCAAAGAATTAGATACTTTTATTTAATGGCAACCAATGGTGGTCAAGGAATTGGCGTCGGTCAAGGGATAACCAAAGCATTGGTTAAGGAGAATTGGTCTAACTTGCCAAAAATAGGGTTTCTCTCCCAAATTTGGCATGGTCTTTGGCTTAGTCCTGGGTCTGGAGTGTTGAATGGCATAAATTAGAGTGTGGAATTAGTTAGAGGATTAATAGGTCATGAATAGTTAGGGTTGGAAAGAGTCCTAGTTGGTTAGGATAAGTGGGGACTTGGTCTAAGGAAATTAATAGGTTTAGAATGGGTCTAGGGTGAGGTGGAAAGGGTGAGGTGGATAAGTGAGGTGGCTAGGTGAGTTAGATAATTAATCTTAATTGTGATAATTAAATTAATTACAATGTGTGCAAGTGGGCATGGTGGGGGAATAATATTAAATTAATTAGTCAAAGGTGATTAAAAGGGGTGTGACCCAATTTTGGGTGTCTACCTTTGCTCCTTATTTAGCGTAGCTTGTATTGGTAAACAATGTTGACAAAAACAGAGTGGTTTCCCAGGTATGGTTTGATGTGATCCTCCTCTAACTCGTATTTGATGAATGAGAAAGTTGAATCATTGATGAGTTTGATAAAATGGTAGGTGAAGAAGAAAAGTAAGGTAGGTCTCAAGTGCGCAGGCAAGGGCTATTATGGGTGTAGGTAATAGATAGGTCCATTCAAATGCATGTACATGTATAGAATGTGAAAATGCATTGGGCTAAAGAGTTCACTAATTCTACATCCTCAAAGGTTGATAGTTTATCCAAAAAGTTTGATATGATATAGGTATCCAAGGTATATGATATGGTCTCAAAACATAACTAGGCTAGGTGTAGCAACGAGCATTAGGTAAGCTCCATAGAACTAATAGGTTTGGGTTGGTCAAGATAAATATCATGGAATTAGGGAAGACAAGGTTGGTAGACTGAATAATATGAGTAGCATCATTGCAAGGTATAGCAAGTAGGTGAATTCGAGTGTCAAATAGGTGTGGGAAGGCTGGGTAAATAGGTAAGGCCGTAGGCAAGGCCGAGGTAGACTTAGGATTTGGTTGATATTATTTGTGAAATGAAATAATTTTATGGTGAATTATTTAAATTTCCAATGTATTGATATTATGGAAACTAGAGGATAGGTATGGTTGAGTGTAATTGTGTTTTGATTTAATTTCCAAGTGATTGATTTGATGGAAAGTAAATGATGATGTCCATAGGTGATGTATATTTTTGGTTTTAAGTTAACTTCCAAATTATTATTTTTATGAAAACTAACTAAGTTTTTGTTTGATGGGGGAAAATATGAAGGGGTAAAAGAGTGGTCGAGATGACCTCAAAGGCCTCTATGCTCTATGAGTTCTTCCTATATATCCCTTGTGAAATGAGCTTCAAAGCTAATGTATTTCTCCCATACATATAAGGAAAAATAAGATGAGGTGAGTGAGTAGGCTGGTGAGTTTATGTATGGTTAAATAGGCAAGGTAAGTTAAGCATAGGCGTGTCTAGATTATTTAGGGATGGTTGTGTCTAGGTTGATTAGGCGTGATTATGTTTAGTTTGTCTAGTCATGGTTGTGTCTAGGTTGTTTATGCATGGTTGTGTCTAGTTTGTTTAGGCATGTTTGGTTCTACTTCATTTATGCATGGTTGTGTCTAGTTTGTTTAGGCCTAGTTATGTCTAGGTTATTTAGGCATGGTTATGTCTAGTTTGTTTAGGCATGGTTGGTTATAGTTTGTTTAGGCATGGTTATGTCTAGGTTGTTTAATAAAAGATTGAATGTGTAAGATGAGTTGATTGAAGTACGTGATGAATGTAAATGTAGGTGAAAGGAGAAGAAATCCCAGAAACTAAGTGTTGAAGGTCTTGTTCTATGTAGAAGAGTCACTAAGTAAGCAAAGGGGTGAACAGTACAAGTGGCAAAAATTTTCCATAAGTGGAAAGAACCATTATGAGCATACCAAAGATAGGCTTATGAATAAAAACTCCTAAAGGTATTGCATGATTGAACTTTCTAGTGGTGAAAGAAGTTGCATGATCATGAAGTGTCACATGTGCACCATGTCCCTTGAGTAGGTAGAAGAAAATAAAAGAAGGTAAGGTGGAGTGGTTTGTGTAGTGTACCCTTATTGTGGGACAGGATGTCCCTTTTGCAATATACCCAAAACCGGAATAAGCAAGTCCATGACCAAAAGTGTGTACTTTTTCTAACTTTTTCTTTTCATTTTGCTTTTTTATATGTATAGAATGATCAGTGCAGGAAGTCTAGAATGGGATATATATGTTCTCCTTGAGGTATTCGTGAAGTTTATCGATGCAGAAACTTCGGGATAATAATTTTTCTTTTTCTTTTTTAGAAAAAGTCATCTTTTTTATAGACTTTGTACAGTATAGCTAACTTTTAATAGATGTCCTTTAAGGGAGCATTCTACTTATAGCAGCAAGAAAGAGAGGTAGATGTCATTTTGAGGGATTCATCTATTTGCGAGAAGTTTGACTCAAGGAGTAGAGTTTTTGGTTATCCCATGTATATATTTTCTTGTTTTTTATTTTTGAACTTGAAGTCATGGACAAGACTATAAAAGGAGTATAAGCCTCTTGTATGAAGGAAAAACCATAGCACAAGAGAGGTTAGCTATGCAAGAGAGGTTTCAAGTGACGAAAAACCATGGGATTCCATCCTAAAAAGGATGAAAAGTATCCATGAGAATCATGCCATGAGTAGAGCCGTGATACTCATGTTGAAGATAAGGTTGAACGGTGATGGATAATCACATAATTTTGTTTGAGTCATTGGTCCTTGAAATAGGTAAGTGGAAGGAGAGGTTCGCTCAAGGGATAAGCATGTAAGTGACATAAATTGATATTGTACTTTATTCAACAATAGAATGAAGATGCAAGTCATAAAGGGGCTCAGTTTAGGTTTACCTTTAAGAGAAGGTAAATGATAGGCACCTAATCCATAGGTATGGGTAACAATGTAGGGTCTAATTCAATTAGGAGAAAAATTTCCTCGTTTACTTTTCTTCACTTTGGTTATATGTTGATTTTATTTTAGGGTAATATCACTAACCTTGAAGGTTAGTTCATGAACTCATTTTTCATAGGCACGTTTGATACATTTCTGGTAGATTTACAGGTGGTTGAGAGAATTTAAAAATGTTCATCTAATAACTCAAGTTGTTCCAAATGGTCTTGGAAAAAGTCATCATCATTGAGCATATCTTTAAGTGAGATACAAAGAGATGGAATTTTTACTTCAAGAGGTAAGATGGCCTCTTTATCATAGACCAAAGAGAAAGGTGTGGCAGCGGTTGAGGTACGGATGCTAGTGCGATAAGCCCATAAGGCGAAAGGAATGTGTGTATGCCAATCCTTACCAATATCATCAACAAATTTCATGAGAATTTTGTTGAGGGTTTTGTTAGTTGATTTGGCTTGACCATTGGTTTGAGGATAATATGGTGAAGATAAACTGAGTTGAATACCTAATTTATCATGGAGTTTGCGTAGAGTCCTATTTTTGAATTGTTTACCGTTGTCAGTGATGAGGTGATGAGGAACACCAAAATGAAAATGATGTGATGGTTAATGAATTCACATATTTTCTCAACTTTGGTAGAAATGAGAGGGATAGCTTCCATCCATTTAGTATATTATTTGGTTGTTGTGATGATCCATTAATTACATTGAGAAGAATGAGGGTTGATCTCTCTAACAAGATCTAAATCCCATTGGGAGAAAGAACAAAAGTCCCTGACAACTTGTAAGGCGTAACTTGGGATGTGGTGAAGGTTAGCATGCTTGTGACACTTCACGCAATATTTTCATATTCACAACAATTAAGGGTTAGACAGTAATAGTTGAGTCAACGAATACGTTTGGCAACAGCATGACCACTGAAATTTCCACCACAAGTCCCATCATGGATTTCATTAATGGTGTAAGGAATTTTAGAACTAGTGAGGCACCGTAGGAGGATACCATCAAAACCACATTCATAAAAAAATACCCCCATGATGACATAATGAGAGACCTTTTGGAGGAAGGCTCACCTACCATTATGAGTGAGATCTGGAGGTAGGATTGAAAGGGAGAGGTAGTCAACGTACTTCTTATACCAAATGTCGCATGGATTGGTTTCGAATTGTCCCACAAAGTTTACATCATGGAAGAGATAAGAAGGTGTCTGCAATCATTGTACTATGACAAATATTTTAGAGTCTAAAGGTGAGGTAGGTATTTTTGAGGCTAGACAATCCATGGTATCTACAAATTTGTTAGTGGATCATGGAACAGTTTGAATGTCATAATTATCAAAGGTAGTCAAAATCATGTCAATGTGATGCTTATACTTTTAAGTATTTCATTATGACACTAGTATAAACCATTGACTTGGTTAACGACCAGTTGAGAATCACCAAAGATATTAATGGTTTTAATATCTAGGGAAATGGCAGTTTGGAGACCTAACATGAGTGCTTCATATTCAGCCATGTTATTGGTACAATCGAATTCAAGTTTGAAAGATAAAGGCATAGGCTTGTTGTCAAGAGGAATGAGAATAACCCCTACACCACCCCACGTTGACATTTAGAACCAACGAAGAAGACGTTCATTTACTAAATTGTTTCATCCATGAACAAAGTGTAGATAGATTCATCAGGAAAATCAAAGTTAGAAGATTGAATTCTAGAAAGAGGTGCGTCCTCAAGCTGATCCAAAATGGTTTGTCCCTTAAAAACTTTTGATGAATTAATTCTAGGTCTAGGTCTGCAAGGAGCATGAGCCAACGTGAAGCACGTTGGTTTTGATAAGGTTTAGCATACATGTAATGTAGGGGGTCGGTGTTGGTGATGAAAAAAATTTTATGGTTGAGTAGGTAGTGGAAAATTTTAGTGGCGACAAATACTAGTGCTAATAAAAGCTTCTCGGGAGGATTATATTGAGTCTCATAGTATAAAAGAGTGTGGCTTATGTAATAAAATATTTTCTCCCTGTGTTGCTAGTCGTGATGAGCGAGCATGGCACCCAAGGAATGGTCAGTGGCATAAATGTAGAGGTAAAAAGGTTGGTCATCTTTAGGTGGGATGAGCACATGTGGTTAAAGAAGGTATTTCTTTAATGCTTCAAAGGATTTATGGCACTCATCATTACAATTGAAGGAGACATCCTTTTAAGAAGATGATGAAAATGGTGACATTAGTCATAAATTTTGGAAATAAAAATCGAATGGATTGTAATTTTTCTTGTAAACTACAAATTTTTCAAAGGTTAGTAAGTGGAGGAATCTCTAGAATAGCCTTGATTTTAGTAGGATCGACTTCGATGCCCCACAAAGAAATAATGAAACCAAGAATTTTTCTAGAGATAACTACAAAGACACACTTCTTTGGTTAAAGGTGAATGTAATATTTGATGAGACAATCAAAGATGATTTTGAGAACATGGAGATGTTCGGCATGACTTTTGGATTTACCTAGAAATTCATCAACGTAGTCTTCCAATATGTCATGCATGATGTTTTGGAATATATAGGTCATCACACACTAATAAGTGGCACCAGCATTTTTTAAGCCAAAGCACATGATGCAATAACAGAAGGTTACCCAAGGGGTGATGAAGGCAGTTTTGTGTTAATCCTCCAATGCCAATAATATTTGGTTATAACCTAAGAATTCATCCATGAGAGATAGCATTTCATGGCCAGCTGTAAGATCAACAAGTTGGTCAATGCTAGGAAAAATAAATTAGTCCTTAGCACATGCAAGGTTAAGGTTAGAGAAATCCATGTAGATGCAGAGTCCCCTGTCACTTTTGTGACAAGAACAATGTTAGAAATCCATTACAGATAGTCAATAGGTAAAATTAAAGAATTAGAAAGAAGGTGTTGGATTTCATCTTTGCTAAGAAGGGAAATTGTGGGTGCATTTTTCGTAGCTTCTATTTCATAGGTTTGGCATTTCTAATGGTAATGATATTATGTACCATGATATTTGGTTCTATACCGGGCATATCAGTGTAAGACCAAGAAAATTTGTTGCTATGCTCTTGGAGTAAAGAGGTGAAGGCTTCATGTTCAAGTAGAATCCAAATATTGGCCTATCTTTAGAATTTGAGGGTCATCCTGAGTGTGAATGTTGATCTCGATGGTCGATTCATTCAAAGATAGTTTTTGTCGTAGAAGGTAATGACCAAAGTGAATGTAATAATCCTCCGCACCCATATAGGTGAGAATGGAATCATCATCTTGACATTGAATGATGTTTATAGAAGGTGTTTCATCGTCGATCATGTCAGGATAAAGGAAAGGAAGAGAATAGGGATCCTCACGATCGCAATGATAGGATAGAGCCCCAAGGAAATGGTGTTCACAAAAAAATAGGAGGGATTGATTCTCAGTATCCATGGACTCGTGGATGAAGGTAGTGTGGGAGATGAAGAAGGTGACAAATTATTCCTTTACGAGTTTAAGTATAGCCTTCTTAGGACCAAGTGGTTTAGCAAATCTAATACCACGGTGGTCTTTATGTTTTTAGGTAGTGTAAGGAATAACCATATGATGACCTTATTCATAAAGACAAAATCCAAATCCCTTCTAAGCACATCAATGAAGAAAGGTGTGAGTGAAGTGGCGGTTGGTGAGGTAACGAGAAATTAGATGAAAATAGTTTTGTTTGAGTGGGTGGTTCGGGAGAATAAGAAGAAGTATCAAGTCCATCGAATGTCAAGTTGGTGCGAAGGTGGGGAGGACCATATGGAAACACTTCTCCTATATGATGATCATAATGTGGGTGTTAATGAAGGTTTCCATACTCTTGAGGAGTTTGGAATGTGTCGATGTTGTATAGGTGATACTCCCCTAAGGTAAGGCATTGAAAAAAACCTTCCAAAGGGTCGAGAAGTTGGTACTTGGGTGGAGGGAATAAATGAGCTATTTAGAGTTTGAGAAGAAGAATTGGTAGATGGGTTAACTTTGGAAGTTGTGGTGGTAGTGGGGAGAGATGAGCTAGTTGATGAAGGTGCAAAGATAGCGAAGTAGTAGAAGAACCAATGACAAGATGAGGGCAAAGAAAGTGGTTAAAGATGAATTAGCAATTGTAGTAGATGAGGCAACACCAAAGTAGTAAATGAGGCACTTGTGGTAGTAGATGAGGTAGAAGTGGTAATAGATACCTTAATTGGGCTAAGGACATCATTGGCTCGATATAACATGTTGTAGGTTTTAAAAAGTGAAGGATCTTTGATAATATTGTAAGGATTTCATTCATATTCAAACTTGACGTAGAAGTGAATATTCGAAGGTGCACACCCCATGCCATGGATCCAGGGTCAGCCAAGTAGCATGTTATATTGGAATTCCCCTTTGAGAACATAAAATAATTCAGAATGGTACAAGGACCCGGGAATGTGGAGGATGATGGTTCCAAGAGTTAAAGTCAAAGCATAGTTGAAAGAATGTAGCATAATTAGGTTATTATGCATGCAATTGGTAGGTATGTGCATTTTTTTATATACACGAGAAGAAATAATATTAATACTCACACCACCATTGATCATAACGTGTTGGGTGTGAGTATCCTCAATATGGATGAAGATGAAGAGGATGGGCTTAGGATCATCTACATGGTAAGTAGTGATCTCCAAGGCAGAGAAACCGACAAAGAAAAATTTGGTGAGTGGTAGCAGCAATATAGGTTTTTGGTGGATCAGTGAGAGTGGCCACATGATGAGGTGTGAATATAGCGACAATGGGCATAGGTCATTTTGTAGAACCTTAATAGTTTACAGGATCTTTAGCAAGGCTTGGCTATGAGACTCAGAGGTTTTAATGAGGTCATACAAAGACATTTTTAGAGGAGATTGGTGGATTTGTTTGATCATGGTATGATGTGTAACTCCATCAGAAATTGGATAGGTCAGCCCATGAATGGTTACCTTGGGGGCCGTGTAGATGGAATGGTAGGTATGGGTGCACTAAATGGGTTATCAATTTTCTCTTGTTATTTTTGTGCTCGAGTGGTAACATGAACCATATTAATCTGAGGAAAAGAGGAGGGTGTGTCGTGAAAGGTATAACGGTAGGAGGGAAAAAACCTAGCACGGGATAAGATCCTTGTGAAATGAGTATGGCACATTGGCATTTTGGAGGGGGTTGGGCTAGCTCTCTAATCTAGACCATATTGATCTCAAAGGTCAAAGGAGGAAAAGAGGGTTGTGGAGGTGGAGGTAAAGGTTGTTGAATAGATATAGGGCAAGGTTGTGTGGCAACAGTGGAGGTGGAATGGGCTCTTCATCCAAAAGGTCATCTTTGTCAAAGAGAGCTTCGGGAGAACACATTTGAAGAAGAATATTTTTAAGGGCCTTACAATTTTCAACATCATGCCTTGGCACATGATGATAAGCAAAAATCATGGTATCGTCAAACCCTTCTGGTTTAGGTTTGAGTGGGTCATAAGGCCTGAGAGGTTGCAATGTAATGGTAGAGGTTTCTAATAACTGAGTGAGGATGTTAGCGTAAGATCTTGCTAAGGGATTGTAATGATAAGTGAGAGTGGGTTTGGATGGAATTTTGGGTGACTTCTGTGGAAGAGGTACTATTGGAGGGGGAGTTAGAGGTTGAGTAGGTTTGAATACCATTTTGGTAGGTAGTGTGGTTTTAGGCTTGGGTTGCACCTTCTTGGGTAAAGGTGTTGGGGTAGTGCATGAAGTAGAAGGTAATGTAGAAGATGGAAGTGGATGGGTCAGCCATAGTGAGAGTGGAGGTGTGGTAAAGATAGTGGTAGGAGGCACTACATAATGTGTAGGTGGAAGAGAAGGTAATGGACTGGGTAGTGGGAGCAGCAGGGCAATGTAGAAGGCTTAGGTGGAATGGGAGGTTGTGGTAAGGATGTAGGTTACTTTGTTTTAGTTTTACCTTGGGTAGGAGGTTGTTTGACCAAGGTTGATGGATAGGAACCGAAGATGGATGGAAGTAGTGAAGGTGAAAGAGGAAGAGTGGAAGATACTAGTGTATGATGCCTAAGAGGTTGGGTCTTCCTCATAGGTGGGGGAATAGATTTGGTGATATTTTGGGAAGAGGTGGCTAAATCAATCTTGACAGGAGGATGGATTAGACTCGGTGTCGGTGTAACCCCTAATGTAGTGATAGGTTTGGGCATAGGTGAAGGTATAGGTATAGGTAGATTTTTTTGTGCATGTCAGTGTTGGGGTAACGGTTAAGGTTTAGGCATAGGCGAGGCCAACGTAGAAGAAGCTACTATAACCAGCTCAAGCATGCCAAATTTATTTGTCTTTAACACTTAAGGATAAATCATTCAAGTGTCTATGGAAAACATTTGCATTTGAGTTGCTACAGAAGTCAAATGTGTCCCTAAAGTGTGGATTAGTCAACATACTCCAAGCGATTGGCCAAATGGGAGAATGGCATAGAAGTAGAGGAAGATGGCGACAACTTGGTGGTGATCCCTATAAAATGTTTTGAGGTTTGTGAAAGAAGGAAGTTTTGGCTTCGACTCTACAGCAGTATGATGAGAGAATATTGACAGATCCTAGTAGGCCCTAGGAGATGCATCACTGACCGGAAGAGAATATAAAATTGGATCCTCTATGGGTCGAGGAGGGGGAAAATTAGGTGATGTAGACTCTTCCTTAGGTGGAGAAGAGGATAAAATAGACTCTTCTTTGGGTAAAAGTGTGGGTAATACGGGCTCCTTGATAGGTAACGAAATGAGTGGGGTAAGTTCCTTTGTAGATGACGGGGTAGGCAAGGTAAGCTCCTTCATGGGTAGAGGAGTAGGTGAAATAAGATCCTCTCTAGGTAGAGGATCTCGCGTTATAATATCATCAATAGAAGGGATGGAAGGCAATCTGTTTAGAAGGGACCTGGTATTGTGTCAAAGATGGCATGGACCTCATGGACATGGGTGTTATTGCTAGAAGTCTCACCGGCCTGATTTGATGAATGGGTATGGTTTGGAAAAGGTTTCCTAAAGACTAGCATATTTTGATTTATCGGCACGTTAAGGTTATCCAACATGAGATCTCCATTGTCTAAAATTTCATGTACAATGTTTTTTAATGTTTTACACTTTTCATTACTATTAACATGGTGATAGTTAAAGTAATCATTCTTCTTATACAATGTAGTTATAGGACTGGAAGGGTTGAATCCAATATGTGGTTTGATCAAGTGGAAGAGTGATGATGTCAACTTTGAGAATATTTTCCAATAAAGACAAATAAGGTTTTCCTATAGGGGTATATCTTCATTGTTCCTACTTGTATTGGAAGTTTTGAATAGGAGAAATATTAGAAGGAGGTTTCGATTGGTTTGATGGATGAGATGGGCCAGCTTTCAAGACCACCACATTGGCAGATTGCTTTGCTTTAGTGTGGGTATTTTATGGTTTAGAAGAAATATAATATTCATTCGATTTAAATGAAGCACTCTTGTTGTGTAATTATAGCTTCTTCTCTTTGATATCACAGATTTCTAGCTTCCGAGACATAGTGAATGCCTCATCAAACATCCGAAATGTTTAGACCTAAAGATTTGGAGAGATTTTCTTGGTACAAGCCATAGTGAACAACTCTATTAACTTGGTTTATAGAATTTGAAAGGTGGTCTGATTGGTAAGACTCCGCCAATGTGCAACAAAATCTATGATAGATTCATCTTCATATTGATGCATCGAATATAAATTAGTCATGGTGACCTTCTTAGTGATGTTGATGGAGAAATGGTCAAGGAAGGCTTGAGCCAATTGATTGAATGAAAAGATTAAGTGCTTAGGTAAATAATTGTACCAATATAAAGTAGGTCATGTCAAAGACATGGGGAAATTCCTAAGTAAGGCATCATCATGGGAGATCAGATAACATACGTGTTTGAACGATTGCAAATGTTGTTGCGGATCTTCCTTGTTAATAAATCGGTTAAATTTAGGCATCTCCCAATGTGGGGGATAAGGATGAATAGGTATGGAAGGATGAATAGGATCATTACAAATTTTAACGTAATTCAATATATTTCGTTAGCTAGAGACAGATGCTTCCATGGTTTACATCTTTTCCATCATCATTTTTATTAGATCCATGGTCAGATTAGATTGATTCAAACATATCGTGGTATAAGGAGGCCAATACGATGTAGAAGGTAGACTAGTATATGGAGGTGTTGAGTAATCAAACTATAAGGGGAACATAAGTAGTGGTAGATGATGATGGCATATACCTTGAATGGGAGATATAAGTGACAGTGGTGGCTGAGACAAGGTATAAGTGGGAGGGACCTATGTAGAGACCCTCGTAGTAATAGGTGGTAGAGTAGTAGGTATAGACATGACCAAACTCTGAAAAGGGTTCAACGCAATTGGAGGTTGTAAGGTAATGGCGACAAATAATGTTTGAATCCCTATACTAGGAGCTATAGATAATGGCACCATGGATGTCATAAGGCGTGATAGATTTTGAAGCTACGATTGATACCGAAGATGTGGTTTTAATCTAAGAGACGACAACAGTTATGATTTGGAAGTGGGTAACACTACACTAGTAGTAGTTGATACAGAAGTGGGGGTGAGAGTGGGAGAAATGGAGATAGGCATCCGTATCTCGAGTTGTCCCGACGAGTCATGGGTAGATGAATGGGAGAGGTAATACTGTAATGTGGCGAGATTGTGATCAAGGAGTTTTTCAAACTCCTCGTCACTTGTGTGTATAGAAATAGGAGAGGTGGGGTCCATGGGTGAAGAGATAGAAGGTGGTAAAGGAATCATAGGAAGTGGTTGGAAGTTAGTGTAAAAACTAGAGTGTTGGCTTATCTATGAGTCAAAACCATGTGAATGGATGTAGAACAGGTAATATGAGTTCTACAGATGGTACAGAAACATAGAAATAGAAGATAAAAGGGACCTAGTAAATGGAAATTGGTTGTTATTTTTATAGAAAAATCAAAACATAGAGACCAATGTAGGCAGGAGTAGACACTCAAAATTAGGTCACACTCCCCTTTCGTACCTCGACCATTAAGCACCCTTTATTACATTTACATAGCCATGACCCCTTCACACCACTAATATTAATTTAATTAATTAAATTAAATTAATTCATTATCCTCACTATATTTATTATTTAAATATCTTATTTAAATAATATCCACAAATACAGATTCACTTAGACACCTCACCAAGCTAACTCAACCTAAGACTTATTCTTAGTAAGTTTCCATAACTAACTAAGACTTACCCAAACCCTAAAAATCAATGCCCACATTCCCTCTAACCACATTCCCACATGCTCACAAGAATCTTCTAGTCTAATCCATGGGATAATGACATGAGATCCAAGGAAATCGGGATGATCTCCTAGTTTAGTAAACCTAAGAAATCCCACCTTGATCGACATCGGCTACCCCTAACCATCGTTGGTTAAGCCGTAACCGTCGCCAATTACCCTTTAACCCCAAAACAACCTTATTCTCAAGGTTGGAAAACATTGGGAGAAGGTTGATGAGCAAGAACACATCTCGAGAGATAATGCATCTTCAGAGAGTGAATTCCAGTGAAAAACCCGCATGCAAGGGAGGAGATCAAGCATTTTCTCCTACATGTACCATCTCAAAGAAAGACCTGATTTGACCCAAAGAAAGAGGAGGCCACATGCAGCCCATGCAGAAGCTTTCCTAAGATTGGTGATCACTGCAACCTTCAATCTCTCATTAGCACCTCCATCCCTCACACACAGCATTCAGACGTAATCCAAGTAATTATAGCATCATACTTGCTTGGTTTATCTCATTTCATCACCATTTTATCATCTATTGTTTACCTATCCACCTATTGACCTCCTCCAACATTTCCACCTCCGTATACTCACTAAAACCTCACCAAATCTTACCCAAATCACCCAATACCTCATCCTGACCAACCAAAGTTCTTTGTGCAATCACAAAAGAGACCCAAATCTTGTTCTTTGACATTTCTAGATCTCACAATAATCGCACCGGTTACACCAAACCACCGTCGTCACCCCTAACCGACACCGGTCTCTCGTATTTGTTCATACATCCCGACAGAGACCTACCCACCTAATTTCATCTCACCCTCATTCACTCCGTGATCTACCCGAGACCTCTATCAAACCTCGCAGAGACCCGTAACCAATCATTTGACCTTTGGATTCCATTCTAGCTTAACCTATTAGATTAGATCTATTTCTTATTGTATTTTAAGTGAGATACCTAAATCATTTTAAATAACAATATGATTTACTTTTTTACAGCATTAAATTTTTTAAAACAAGAGATCGACATCCATCTAGGAAGTATCACACTTCCCGGATCTAGTGATACGCTAGGTAGTTCACTACGCATATGGTTTAATTCCTTTTGTGGTCTTTTTTTAAATTATAGGTAGTTCCTCCTAGCCAAAGGGAAGCTCTCACGATCAATCAGGATTTCTAAGTCATACGCGTGCAACAACCCATCAACCAACATTTGAACAGTATCCCTCCTATGCCCATTACCCTATCTATTTCATCAAGATTTTTAAAGAAACGATCTAAGAATCGGGTGAAACATTTTGGCACATACCTAAAAATTTCTACACCTAACCTACGTTGTGTTTCGACCATATCCTATACCTTGATACCGGATTCACTTCAACCTTGTCTAGATAAACTTATCGACCTTAGACAATGTAGACTTTTCCTACTCTTCAACCCAAGAGAGCGTGTTGCAATTTATACGTGTGCGTGTATTTGATCTTCATTGCTACCTTTGATCTTGACCCATTACCTAGATTGCCCAAGTAGACCTTTCACCCTTTTCCCTCATGCCAACCTACCTTCTCCTCACATTTACGTTTTATCAAACCACTCACCACTTCACTTACTACCTCATCGGCCTCTGGTTTTAGGTGGATCACCCACACATGGGGCAACCAAATCTTATTTTTGTTAGCGTTGCTTACCAATATAAGCTATGTAACAAAAAGGGGAAAAATATAGACAATAAAATTAGGTCACACTCCCTTTCGTACCTCAACCAACAAGCACCCTTTATTACATTTACCTAGGCATGAACCCTTCACCCCACTAATATTAATTTAATTAATTAAATTAAATTAATTCATTATCCTCACTATATTTATTATTTAAATATCTTATTTAAATAATATCCACACATGCAGTTCACTTAGACACCTCACCAAGCCAACTTAACCTAAGACTTATTCTTAGTAAGTTGTCATAACTAACTAAGACTTATCCAAACCCTAAACATCAATGCCTACATTCCCTCTAACCACATTCCCGTATGCTCACAAGAAGCTTCCGGACTAATCTCTATGGGAAAATGACACGAGTTCCAAGGAAATCAAGAGGATCTCCTAGTTAATTAAACCTAGGAAATCCCTCCTCGACAGCACGCGGTTACCCCTAATCGTCACCTAAGGTTAAGCCGTAATCACCATTGGTTATCCTTTTAACCCCAAAACAACCTTATTCTCAAGGTTGGAAAACATTGGGAGAAGGTTGATGAGAAAGAACACATCTCAGAGAGATAATGCATCTTCAGAGATTGAATTCCAATAAAAAACCCACATGCAAGGGAGGAGATCAAGCATTTTATCCCGCATAGCCATCCTAGCAAAGACCGATCTAACCAAGTAAAGAGGAGGCACATACATCCCATGCAGAATCTTTCCTAAGATTGGTGATCACTTTTAGCCTTCAATCTCTCACCAAAGACCTCCATCCCTCACACACAGGTATTCAAGACCAGAATCCAATTAAGTATAACATCATACTTCCCTGGTTTATCTCATTTCATCACCATTTTATCATCTATTGTTTACCTAGCCACCTATTGATCTCCTCTAACATTTCCACCTCCGTATACTCACTAAAACCTTGCCAAATCTTACCCAAATCACCCAATACCTCATCCCTACTAACCAAAGTCCTTTGTGCAATCACAAAGGAGACCCAAATCTTGTTCTCGTGACATTTCCAGATCTCACAATAACCAAAGATCATTACACCGAAACGCCATCGGTCACCCCGACCGACGCCGGTCTCTCGTATTTTTCATAAAGCCCGACAGAGACCTACCCACCTAATTTCATCTCACCCTCATTCACCTGTGATCTACCCGAGACCTCTATCAAACCTGCAGAGACCCAGAACCAATCATTTGACCTTTGGATTCTATTCTAGCTTAGCCTCGCTAGATTAGATCTATTTATTATTATATTTTAAGTGAGATACCTAAATCATTTTAAATAACAATAGGATTTACTTTATTTGTAGCATTAAATTGTTTAAAATAGTGGACTGATAGCCATCTAAGAAGTATCACACTTCCCAGATCCAAGATACGCCAGCGCGGGTTCACCGCCCATATGGTTTAATTCCTTCCGGTGGTCTTGTTTTCATTACAGGTAGTTCCTCCTAGCCAAAGGAAAGCTCTCACGATCAGCCGCAGATTCAAAATTCATACGCGTGCAACAACCCATCAACCAAAATTTGAACAGTATTCCTCCTACACCGTTACCCTATCTATTTCATCAACACTTTAAAGAAATGATCTAAGAATCGAGTGAAAAATAGGATAACCGATGCCAATAGAAAGGGCTAATCGATACCGGTTGTTAGACCGATGTTGGTTACTATGATTGAATGGTAGATTTGTAAATTTGGAGATGACGAATGTAAATTGGGTGGACCTAAACTCGTTAATGGTAACAGAGACTCTGAAATGTGATAAATGACATAAAAAGGGTACACAAAATATTTGGATGTGAATTGAATACTATTTTCAAAAAAATAACCAACATAGTAGGGAACCGAGCATCTTGGTTAGTCAACCGATGTTGGTATGAAGAGGTAATTGATGTCATTCACTAGACCAATGTCGATTAGTGTTAAATCTAAGAAGATGATGGAAATTTGAATTTTAGCTTATTAAGTCAAATGAAAACTATTATCCAAATAATTCTCCTAGTTATTTAGATAACTTAAATTTTATTTTGACTTTGATGTTTCACATTTCAAGTTGCATGTACTCAAGCTTGCTCCTTGGTACAAATTTATTTTTGTAGTTCTTCCACATGCCCTGGGGCTTTTTTTCCTTCCTTTCTTATGTTCCCCTTCTCTCTCGTATTCTATTATTAGCTAAGTCCCTTGCATCCCTTTACGCTTGTACACACCTTGCACTTCCTATTTTCCTTGTGCTCCTTCATGTGCCCCTTATCTATCTGCCACCGCACACCCTTCCTTAGTTGAATACTTTCACCCCGCTTCCATACTTTCCTTCGTAAGTATGTCTTATTTCCTATCGTATGCATTAGGTTCACGTGCCTATCTCTCCCATGCACATGCCTCTTACTTTGAGGCCTTATGAATTCTTCGCACCATTCTTTGTGCTAAGTCATATTTTATACTTGAGTGTGCTACATGCAACCTATCAAAGTGTGTCAACAGGGTACCGAATCTGGACAACCAACTCGATGCATGACACGTGGTAGAAATGATAAAACAAATGAACAGTTGGCTGAATCCTTCATTCAATCTATGTGTGCTACGTTTCATAACATGTTAGAGCTCTAACATCTTCTAATAGCCATATCTTTTGCTACAAAGCCTGATCAGCCAGCGCACATCTAGACTTATCGAGAACCGCTGGCGACACAAGCTACATGTTGGACTATTCAAATTCAAATTTAGGTGGGATTTGGTAGGTAGAAAATAGGGAAACATATTTCTGATCATCAATGCACACATCTAATTGATCCCAACCACCATATTTCTTTGGATCTTTCCTTATTCCTTCTTCTACATGCCAAACAGACATGGATAAGCACATATAATAGCCTTACATGTGGTTTAGCAGGAATTTATCACTTATTGTTGGTGGTTGAAGATTTGAATCCAAGTTTCCCTCTTTTTCTTCTCCTCTTCTCTCCTTCTTCTATAAATAACAGAGTTCTACTTTGTAAAAATGATCCCTCCTTATTGTAATGACACCATGCCAAAATGGTGGTTGACTTCCCATGGGTCTCAAACCATGGCATGGTCTCTACAATGTATTCTCACCTCATGTTGTGAATGTAAATGATTATGCATCCCTTAAGCAATAAAATCATGTTTTATGGAATTGGTGTCTTCCCTTTCTCGCTTTCATTGCATCTTGCCTCTCCGGCTATGTTTTTCGGCATGTGTGTATATTCCCGCTTACATTCCTTGTGTTCATGTGTTATGTGTGTTAGAAGGCCAAGCCCGCATTTTGATCTCGTGGCATGTGTCATCTTCCCTCTTCTCCCACACCCTCTCTATTTCCTTTGCCACTCATGGAGAGATATTGACCCTTTCCTTGGTGCTATCACCTTCCTTTGCTTAGGATTTCCCCTTTCCACACATCTTTTTATCCCTGGTCCCTTTGCATGTTTAGTCTAGGATTTTCTTTCAACATTAGGATTAGAGTAGAATGCGTTAAAGGTTGGTAGAGGAACCAGCTTTATTTGAAGATTTTCCCAAGCACGTAAGGTCCCACAACTTGGGGACGGTTCCATTGTGGTCTCAAACAACTCAACTCTTTCGGATCGAGATGCGGGTGTATGTTTGACAACCAATAGTTTCTAGCATGCTGGTGGGACCAAAGTGAAGAGATTTACATCTTCATCTCAAGCAAGTTTGATGTGTTATTACTAAGATCCAGCCTTTGGAGGCATCTTTCAATACATCTGGTGACTCCACTGATCCAAACACACCCATTATTTCATTTGCAGACTAGTCTCCCCTCCTTTCATTCATTTCTCCCTTTTTCCATCATTCCACCTTCCTCTTTTGAAGTTGTACAATCATGACTTCTTTCCCTTCATGGAATTCTCATTTGCAGTAGAAAATCTATTTTTCTCCATCCACACAGTTCCAAAATCCTCCTCCAAATCAGTTTTATAAGTCCCATCATCCTGGATATGCATACAACCCACCTTTTTCTAACCAAAATGTTTATAAAGAACAAGTTTATGCAGATGATAGTGGTGACTCCTTGGCCAAATCTGATTTTGAGAGGTAGTTGCAGAAGATAGAGATGGACATGATGCAGCTCAGAGTTAAGTGCTCCATAAAGGTAGCTAAAGTTGGCTACAAGGTCCCTTGTCCATGGGTCGGCCTTATACCAGGCTAGTTTAGCACCTAGTAGAAGTTACACTTTATCACTGAGATGCTACCCTAGATTATAGAGTGGGCGGAAGAAATAGAGGCTCAAAAATCTAGCACATGGAAACCCTATCAATGGGGCAACCCTGCACTACCATCTTACATCCCTCCCACTCCTTTGCACCAACTTACATCATCTCGGCCATTGTGCATGTTCCCATCTTCTTGTGCCTTGCACCCCCCATTGATAATTCCCCTCCTCCATCCTCTCACCTTCACTTATTTTCCATCCCTTCTTCCGTGTGTGCCTCTATTCCTTCAATGCATGTACCCTCCATCCCTTCCATGCCCATCCTCCCATTTCCTTCGAGTCCCCTCTGCCTAGTTGTACCATAAATGAGTAGCCCCTTTCCAACTTGCCTTTCCCAACCAACGTCATCATGTTCGATGACTATAAAATAGTTTAATAATGGAATGAATCATGCAACTCCGATTGGGAAGAGGAAATCATACAAGCACATGTTCTAGAAGAAAAGTAGTTAGTCTTAGAGGGCATGCTCCCAAAGGAGACTGAGTTACTTGTAGAGGTAGAACCTCATGTGTCCCGCTCTCCGCATGACCCCTCCTGCAAGCAGTCACCTTCAGAAGGAGAGTCTGCAAGAAAATCCTATTTGTGTGATTAAGATTCAAATTAATGGACAAATCACAAGGATCAAATCGTGCCCAATCAAATATATTGTTATTCTAGAGCCAAAGATAGAGTTTCTATCGGTCATTCTCATTTCAGAGCATGAGGTAGAGCTTCAACGTGCCAAAGGTCAGCAGCAATGCCTCCCAAATCCAAATGCATAACAACTTCAGGAGGTATATATTTTGTTTTTTAATACTTTGAGGAGGGTGAAACACCATCTGTAAGTTAGTTTTTCACTCTTGTTCCATATCATGTTTAGTGCCAAATCAATTACATGGTCACAATTTTTGAGGAAGGAAGCTACTTCCCTCGCCGGTTATAGGTTTTGCTTGAGAACCATTTGCCTCTAGTAAGATTAGGTTAGTTTAGGTTGGCTTTCAGCAACACAAGTTCTCACACACACTATACATTTTCCTTTGGGACATGTATGATTTTCAGCTTTTGTACATAGTGTTGTGCTTTTGTTTTAGTGTGCTCCCTCTGCGCATTTCCTTTCCTTTCCTGTTGCACCCGTGTGCCCCTTTTTGTTACTTCCTAGTAGTGAATTTCAATTTTAGTAGAGGTAGTTCCAAGGGTAAGTGCATAGCTTTCACTCTCATGAATCTAATTTAGAATATCTTCATATGAGAGAAACAGTTTAGTTCAGAGTTCAGACAGTGTTGTAAGTGACTTCAGGGATGTTACAAATTTGTAGATCATATCTTCAAGTGTAGAACTAGACATCATGCCCAATGGACTTCTAAGGCTACTAGTCTCTTCATCTAGCAAGTAGATGGCCCCTGAAAGTCACAAAAATTTTATCCAAATAACTCTCCTAGTTATTTGGATAACTTATATTTTATTCTGACTCTGATGTTTCACATTTCAAGTTGCGCGCACTCAAGATTGCTCCCTTGGCATAATTTTCTTGGCTGTAGTTCTTCCACACGCCCTACGTGCCTTTCTTCCTTCCTTCTTTCTTTTTTTCCCCTTCTCTTTACATTCTACTATCTCCTTCTATTTCCCCTTTACACCCAGCTTTCTTTCCTATCCTCTCATGTATTCCTTGCACACACTTCTATAGACTTACCTTCCAAATCAGCTAAGTCCATTGCATTCCTTGCACACTTTTACACCTTACACTTCCTATTTTCCTTACACTCCTTTATGTGCCCCTTCTCTATCTACCACCACTCACCCTTCCTTGGTTTAATTCTCGCAACCTACTTCCATACTTACCTTCTGTAAGTATGCATTATTTCCTATCATGTGAGTTGGGTTCATGCACCTATCTCTCCCACACACATGCCTCTTTATTTCACGCCTTACAAATTATTCCACACCATTCATTGTGCTAAGTCATCTATCGACTTGATTGTGCTACATGCAACCTATCAAAGTGTTCCAATAGGGTGCCGAACGGACAACGAACCGATGAGTGACACATTGTAGAAATGATAAAACAAATGAATAGTTGGATAAATCCTTTAATCAATCTATGTGTGCCATGTTTCATTACATGTTAGAGTGGCTCGACATCTTCCAATAGCCATATCTTCTGCTATAGAGCCCTAATTAGCACACGCCTAGACTTGTCGAGAACTACCGACACAAGCTATGCATTGGACTATTCAAATTCAAATTTGAATGGGATTTGGTAGGCATAAAATAAGGAAATGTCTTTTTGTCATTAATGTACACATCTAATTGATCACAACCACCATATTTATTCATATCTTACCTTATTCTTTATTCTACATGCCAAACAGACATGGATAAGCACATCTAACAGCCTTGCAAGTGATTTTAGCAGAATTTATCACTTGATGTTAGTGGTTAAAGATTTGAATATGAGTTTCCTTCTCTTTCTCCTCCTCTTCTTTCCTTCTTCTTCTATAAATAGTAGAGTTCTTCTTTGTAAAAAGGATCCCTCCTTGTTGTAACAGCACCATGCAAAAATGGTGGCCAACTTCCCATGGGTCTCAAACCTTGACATGGTCTCTACAATGTATTATCACCTCATGTCATGAATGTAAATGGTTGTGCATCCCTTAAGCAATAAAATCATGTTTTATGAAACTCTTATCTTACCCTTCTCATTTTCATTGCATCTCACCTCTCTCTGTCTAAATTTTTGGCATGTTGTGTGTATTCCCACTTGCAGTCCCCGTGTTTATGTGTTGTGCATGCTGGAAGGTCAAGCCCACATGTTGATATGTGGCATGTGTCATTCGCCCTCTTCTCTCATTCCCTCTCTATTTCCTTCACCATTCATGGAGATAGATCGACCCTTTCCCTAGCACTATCACTTTCCTTAGCTTAGGATTTCCCCTTTCTGCACATCTTTTTATCCCTGGTCCCTTGGCATGTTTAGTCTAGGATTTTCTTTCACAATTAGGAGTAGCAGTAGCGCCAAACGTAGGTAGAGGAACCGGCTTTCTCTCGGAGATATGTCCTAAGTTTGGAAGGTCCCACAACTTGGGGACAATTCCATTGTGGTCTCAAATAACTCATCTCTTCTAGATCTAAGATGTAGGTACACATTTGATGACCAACAAAAACACCAACCCAAAAGCGAGAATGGTAGTGATGATTCCTAACACACCCAAAATGAACTGGAATACACCGGTTATGATGATGGGGCATGAAGGATAAGAAAAACAAGAGGAAATTGCCTCACACCTCAAAACACAATTCAGGAAAAAACTAACAAACACATAAAATCCTATGCTTTATATTTTAATGTTATGTGGCTTATGCCATTTAAAACTAACTATGAGTATAATAGAGTTTTTTGTTAACGAGGGTTCCCTATAAGTAGTCTATGGTTGGTTTCATGTGATTTTTGTATAAAGGGAACCAATATACCTTTTGTTACATGTGGTACAACTCTGATATGATGAGTGGCCAGAACACCAACTGGATCCACCGCCAATCTAATTGTTAATCATTGATGAAAATTTTCGGGAAGGAATATGTTTAAGAAGTGTGTAAATTGTTCAATTTATTTGGACAGGATGTGTGTGTACAAAGTGTGAACTACGCTTAATTCCCACCAATCATCAACTAGTCATGACCTCCAAGTATATAGATTGCAAATAAATTTAGGTGATCTAAATGCAACATACAAAGGATGAAATGTAGAGATTTTTAAGCCCAAATTGAAAGTGAAATTGGATGTAGAAAATAGAGAATAGGTCAAGAGGATGATCTTTCACTAAATGTAAGTGCAAAAGAAAGTGATAAGAATTATTTTTAAACACCAAATCACAAATTTCCTTTAGACAAGTAGAAGAAGAGAATATTGACCAAAGAGAGATTTAATGTGAATTTTTCAAAAAGAAAGAAACACACAATTCCCTATATGAAGAAATGCAAAGAACTCACAAAAAGGGGTCTCACTGGGTGTGCCAAAATGTTTCACCTCAAATTAATGCAAGTAAATGACTAATTTTAATATTATATTTCGAAGACTTGGGATAGAATCCATCAAGTGGTAAGGCCTACAACCCAAACATGTTTTCTCGGTATTATCTTAGGGCTTTGAATAATGACATTTCAGTCATGATTTAGTCCATGGGGTGTAGAACCTACCTATTTCTTATAACATTGCAATAAGGGAAGAGAATAGCCTCATTCAGTGAGAAGGTTAGCTCTCAAGCTGCACATTCCCTTATTCCCAAAAATGACTCAAGTGCCCCAACCTTTTATTTCTCGGTTCCCTGTGTAGAGTGCTCAAACCGTTGCATCTACATCATATTCTCCCACATAACAAAAGGAAGATGAAGAAATGAAGCCCATAATTAGGAATTTTTCTAATAAAGTCATATAATTAGAAAAGTAGTAGGAATAAGGCTTCAAAATAGTTCTAATCAAGGGTATAACCATAGGCATCATACTTTCAAAAATCAATATACAAATCAAATATTTGGGCAGTAACTAGCAAAATGATAGATGGCATACTAACATGCAACTCCCATTAAAATTATTTCCTCCTTCATAGCCACTTCAAAGTGCAAGCAAAGCATTAGCTCTTGTTCATACTAATTTGACGTAAGAGTCATAATGGTGTTACCCTTAAAATATTCCTCACAACCGTAACCACTTTGTCAATTTTGTGCATGTGTAGGCTTACATGATTCAAGCTGCTTTATTTATGAACCTTACACAAGTGTAAGAAAAATAGAAAATTAAGAAAATCGAAGTTCGTGAGGCCAACGTTATGTTCTTTGGTGCTGAATACTTTTATGTAATGAATCAAGCTGCAGATGACACAAATGACCACACGCCTACGTTTTTGATAACACAAGGTACAAGAAAAGAATGCTCAAGTTTAGCACATAACCTTCGGCCTCGTAACACATCTCAATCCTCAAAAGAAAAAAATATGCAGCTAAGTCATCCAACGGTAATGGTGTACAAGTTCCTACATGTGAGGTTCCACATAATTCTCAAATACAAGTGGTGTGTTTCACCTCAAATTAATGTGATAAAATAGATAAGGGTAATGGGCATAGGAAGAATACCTATGATTATGTAGATGTTATGCATGCGTAGAATGTTGACCAAGATGATTGTGAGAGCTTCCCTTTGGCTATGAGGAATGGCCTATAAGAAACATAACAAGACCACAAAATAGCATTAACAATCTAGGTTAGTGGACTACCTAGCAAGAGCTATATTCGAGAAGCGAGGTTCTTCCTAGAAGGTTGTCAATCCACTTTCAAATACAATTTAATACAAAAATAACATGAAATAAGTAAATCATATTGTAATGGTACGATTTGGGTATCTCATGCTAATACAATAAGTAAATTTAATTTAACGGGAAAAGTTACGATCGAATACGGGTGGCTAGTAGGTTGGTTTGGGTCCGCAGTGTGGTAGAGGTGATGAAATAGGTCCGGAGAAGATTTGGTTAGGTTCGGGTTGTTTGAGCGAAGTTATGAGCTTGTTGTTATAAGAAAAGTTACCAGTCATAGAGACCGGTATCGGTTAGGCAACTAATGTTGGTACTAGAAAATGATTGACATCAATTGGGTGGCGGTCTTTGCTTGGTAGGGGAAATATGGTAGAAATATAAAAATGGGTATTTTGGGACTCTCTGTGATTGCACAGATATTTTTGGGGTTCAAGAAGGATGATGTGATTTTTGTTAGGGCTCAGTAAGGGTGGTAGAGGTGTTAGGATGGGTGAAATGGTTCAGGTTGATGGAATAAGTGGTAAACAGGTGAAAGGTGGTATTCAAGATAGAGAGGGATCGGATGAAAGAAGTAAATGAAAGACTTAAGATTAAAAACAAAAGCTTAGAAAATAAGAGTGAATTACTTATCTGGTAGCCTATAGATCTGAAGATGGTTTTTGGTGATGAGTGTTTGTGGGAGATACGGAAATGTGTCTAGTTTAGTGGCAATGAGACCTGTGTGCTCTGTTGTTATGATCTGAAGTTGTGGATGAGATGATTGGATGTTGGTTAAGTTCTAATGGGCCCTGGTTTTCATCCTGGTAACTTGAAAGCTCTAGAGTTATAATTCCAAAGCTAAAAACTGAATCAATAAATTAGAGAACATGTGCAAGAGTTAGAAACTCTTATTTAAGGGTAACTGATAGTGGTTATGGAAACATGATTGGTCCGAGAGATAACCAGCGTTGGTTAAGGATAATTGGTCTAACTTGCCAAAAATAGGGTTTCTCTCCCAAATTTGGTGTGGTCTTTGGCTTAGTCCAGGTCCTGGAGTGTTGAATGGTGTAAATTAGAGTCGAGAAATTAGTTAGAGGATTAATATCTCATGAATAGTTAGGGTTGGAAAGAATCCTAGTTGGTTAGGATGAGTGGGAACTTGGTCTAAGCCAATTAATAGGTTTAGAATGGTTTTATGGTGAGATGGAAAGGGTGAGCTTGATAAGTGAGGTGGCTAGGTGAGTTAGATAATTAATCTTAATTGTGATAACTAAATTAATTACAATGTGTGCAAGTGTGCATGGTGGGGAAATAATATTAAATTAATTATTTAAAGGTGATTAAAAGGGGTGTGACCCAATTTTGGGTTTCTACATTGTACATGCCCCTCCTTTGATAGGTCAAGCCTTTGCATCAGTTAAGGCTCTTCCTTTGTGCCCTGAGCAATAAAGAAGAGGTTTTGTTTTTCCTCAAATTCACAAGTCCATTTTCCTTCCATTCAACATTGTGGACCACGTGAAGAAGACAAATGTAAATTTCATAATATTGGACACCCTAGCCATTCCATCTTAGCGTGACCTATTGCATGAAGCTCTAGTGCAACTTCCATGTGTTGATTATGTCATCAATCTCATGTTGTTGTCAATACCTATCAAGCAGAGGAGAATAAAGTAAACAAATTTGTCAAAAACCCACCCTTTTATATGTTTTTAATCATAGGTAAACACCTTTTTCACAATTGTATGATTGACTCAAGCACTATTACTTCTATCATGCCTAAGAAAATTGTTGATGTCCTAGGTCTTAAGTACAACCCTTTGTCCAAAGTAGTTTTGTAGCTTGATGGCTCAACTATTATCACTCTAGGAGTCATAAAGGATCTTGATTTAACCCTACATGCATGTCTAAGCCTTACAATAACTCAATATGTGTCAATCATTGACCTACCTCCTCTATTTTCCTTGTGTATATCAAAATACTTTACTACTAAAGTGGGTTGTTAATTGTCTTCGGATTGGTCCAATATCTTACTAAAGACAAGGTATGGTACCTGGTTTACCATACAATTTGAGCCAATATTTTCTTATCATGTTGATTCATATGACCCATTCCCTCTCCAAACTACTTTCTTGATTCGAGAAGGCCAAGAAAAGTTTTAGTTTCGAAGAGAAACCTATTCCCCTTATGTACCTAACTTAGTGTTAGATGAGTGGGCAGAAAGGCACTACAAATTTGATCCATAAATTGAAGAACTTAAAGCCTTTGAAACCGAGCTTGGTACCTACTACATCTTTGAAGAAAATTTTTGCTACCACGCACACTCAAGAAAAATGATGAAATTTTTAGTCTGTGGAAGTTATACTTTGATGGTTCCAAAAGTAGAAATGGCGCAGGTGTAGGTGTTGTTCTCATTTCTCCCAAGGATGAGAGTTTTTCTTTGTGCATAGATTACGGTTTGCATGCTCCAACAACATGGTAGAATATGAAGTGTCAGTGCATGGTCTCATTATTGTTGATAAGAAAAAGATCAAGGCACTGCAGATCTTTAGGGACACAAAAGCGGTCATCCACTAAGTCACAAATAAGTGTGCAACAAAGAATAAGATTTTTAAGGCTTATAAACATAAATTTTGGGACCTCCTTAAGATATTTGATTCTATGAGTCTACAAGTTGTGCAAAGAAAGATGAAAAAGAAGCAGATCAAATAGTCACGCTTGGTTTGCAGTTTTCTCCTATGGAGGACTTTGTCAAAGGAAACATGTGGCATGTCAAAATGGTAACTATGCCATATATCCCGATAACAATACCAGCTAGAACGTGTTTGACAGTGGTGCAAAAATTATCCAGTTCATTTAGAATGAAGTTGATTTCTCTTTAATAATGCAAGATGACTTACATGACAGCTATAGTGACCAAGTGATCCAACTTAATACAAATAAGTTTCCTAAAGGGTTGGTCACCTTAGAGAAAATATTTAGCCATGATGATGAGTTCAAGGGTGAAGAAAATTATATGTTTTTTTGCACAAGAATACTACTCCCCACCACTATCATGTGTGGAAAGGAATTAGTGCTAAGTAAAGCTTTCATGCATGATGAAAAGTAGGCCTTCATTTCTCTATGTCCTGAAATACAGTGATATCTTCTATGGGAGTACGAATACCTCAAAGGATTTGATCCAAGTGTTTCTCAACACTCCATTGACCTTGATCCTAGTATCAATCCCATCAAACAAAAACAAAGGCCATTTAATTCAAGGATAGAGCCCTCATGAGGAAGGAGTTGTCTAAAATCATCAAGGAAAAGATAATATTTCTCATCAAGTACACTACTTAGGTTGTGAATCTGGTTCCCATGTGTAATAATAATGGTGAAATCAGACTCTACATCAATTTTAGATATTTGAATAAGGCATCCTTGAAGGATCACTATCCTTTACCTTCTATGGAGCATATTTTTAGACTAGTTGGCGCACAAATATTTTCCATGTTGGATGGGTATTCTGGTTTTAATCAGATAATAGTCAAGGAAGAGGATCAATTCAAAATGGTGTTTACAACCAAATAGGGAATGCATGCATATAAAAATATTCCCTTTGTTATTTTAAATGTGAGCATAGCCTTTCAGCGTGCCATGTACATTTCCTTTAAAGGATATATCAATGAATTCATCCTAGTCTACTTGGATGACATAATTATCTTCTCAAAGCGAGCATGGATCATATGGCGCATATGGAAAGGGTCTTTGAGAGATGCAAAAAAATTGGGGTGTCCCTTAACCCCAAGAAGTGTAATTTTTTTGTGGTGCAAGGAAATATTTTAGGCCATGTGGTCTCAAAGGATGGTATCTCTATTGATCCTAAGCACATTTCCTCCATTCTTACCCTCTTCTTGTCAAGACACAAGAAATCCTTACAGTCATTCCTAGGAAAAATCAACTTTGTTAGGCACTTCATCCCTAACTTTACAGGACTGGTAAGTCCCATCACCCTCATGCTCAAAAATATCACAGTCTTGGTGGACGGTAGAAGGAAAGGAGAGCTTCAAAAATATCAAGAAAGATATTTCTTGCATGCCAACACTCATCAATCTAGACTATTCTAAGGATTTCATCCTCTATGCTTATGGAGTTGATACGAGTGTTGTTGTTGTCTTAACACAAGATAATACATAAGTACTAGAGCAGTGAGTGGATTTCTTCAGTCTAACACAAAAGGATTATGAATTGAAATATAGTCACATGGAGAAATAGTTCTATGCCATCATGTGCATGCTTAAGAAATTAAAAATTATGCTCACCACAAGTCATGTTAAGGTGCTAGTTTCACACTCAGGTGTGAGATACTTCATCATGGGGTAAAAATTAGTGAGAAAAGAGAAATATGGGTGATAAAAATCATAGAGTATGATTTGACTATCAAAGCCACAAATATGGTTAGAGGTAATGCGCTCTATAAGCAGCTCACTAAGGATGCACAAAATGAACCTAAGAATTAATTATTTTTGGATGAAGGTCTCTCATGCGCAGAACCTAAATAGAGGGAATATCCTGGCACATACATACCGATGAAGGACATGATCACATTCTTTTCCTCTCGGTGTATATCCTTCTAGTTTAAACAAAGAAAAGAGGCAATATCGAGGCTACATTTTATTCCATATGCACTAGTTAATCGCACCTACTTCAAAAGAAATATTGATGGCATGTTGCTAAGGTGTATTGATGGTGTGCAGATTGACAAAGTGTTAACAAAATTTCATGATGGATTATCTAGTGGAAACTTCTCTTCCAAAGCAATAGCAATGAAGATCATCAAGGTAGGATACTTTTTCCTACCCTATACATGGATACACACAAATGGGTCATAAAATGTAAATAATGCACTTTCTTTATAGGAAAAAGAAATTGGAACCACTTCCCCTCCGACCAATCCAAGCAGATCATCCTTTTTTGCAATGGGGTCTTCACCTCATAGGCATGATCAATCCTCCTTCAAATGTTGAGCACAAATGGGTGTTTATGGCTATAGATTACTTCACTAGATGGACAGAAGCTATCGCACTCAAGGGATGAACCGAGTTAGTCATCCTTAACTTTCTTGAAGGTATTATAACAAGGTTTGGCATTCCTCATACCATTATCTATGATAATGCAAAATCCTTCCTTGGTACCAAAATTTCTAATTGGGCTCTTAGTCTCGATATCTATTTGAAGACGTTTTCCAACTACTACCCCCAAGGTAATGGCCTAGTAGAGTTGACAAACATAAACTGATCGAGAATCATGAAGTGGAAAATGAAAATAAAATAGAGGTAGTAGCACACAAAGGTCTCACACACACAATAGGTAGATAGAATCATGATGAAGAAGGCAATAGGTACTTCACCATATAAACTTGTTTATGGAAAGGAAGCTCGACTTCCTTTATCTCTTGAGTTTCCTTCATTAGAGCTTGCCCAACAACTGGAGTTTGAGGGCGCAGATCAAAGAGAGATTAGAATGGAAAAGCTGATTAAACTTTAAGAATTAAGGAATCGACATAATCAAGTTAGAAAAACATCAGCAATCAACAAAGAAGTGATTAGATAGAAGAGCTAGGCCTCAATATTTCAAGGTTGGTGACTTAGTCTTAAAGTGGGATGTTGACAGAGAAAAACCAGGGTTCCATTCAAAGTTTGATGCATTTTAGAGTGGCCTATATATCATTCGTTTGTGTAAAGAGGCTAACTCTTTTGAGCTATCTTATCTTAATGAAGGAGCGTTATTAATCTGAGTTAATGGAATTTATCTCAAACCCTTCCATTAAGTCTTTTTCATCATTGTATATATTAGAGTAGTTTCAATTCATCCAAGTACATTGTGTGGACATTGTTTTATTTGTGTATAGTTATTTATTCTTACATTCTCTTCACATGTGCTCTTTTGTTGCTTCTAGGATGTTAGTTATCTTTTAACAGCTTTTAGAAGTTTTGTAGGATTTAGAATAGAGCTCATAAATTACTTAAAGTGACTTCAATGGGTGGATTTTCAAAGTTACGGATCATAAATTTATGTCTCTAAAAACTCCATGCCTAAAGGATGCTCTAGGATACTAATCTCCTTCATCTAGCAAGTAGATGGCCTTGAAAGTCACCAAAATGTTGTCCAAAATAACTCCCCTATTTATTTTTACAACTTACATCCCCATTCTGGCTCATAAGTTCCTTGTTGCAAGCTACATGCACTTTAGTGGTTCACTTTGGTACAATTCCTTGGCTACAATTCCTCGCATGCTTATGCACACTCCTCCTTTCTGTACCTTCCATATTCTCTTAATTTTCCTCTCTATTCCATCTTTCCTCACACCAACTCTCCGAGAATTTTTATTCCTCCAAAATTTCATACACCCTTTGTGCACGCCTGGACTTGCTTCCCAAAATTAACTAAGTCCCTAACATTCCGTGCACCCCTTCCTTGCCTTCATGCATCACCTTCTATATTTTCATGCCCCATCTACATACTTATCTCCTATAATTATGTTCCCATTCCTCCCATGTGCGTTAATCTTCACAAGCGTCATCTATTTGATTTATTTTTCCATGCTTATTCTCTCACGCATGCCTTCACGCCATCTTCCACGCCATTTATTGTGCCACATGGAATATTTCATATATTGAGTGAACTATACACAACCAATCAAAGTGCAACATATGGGCAAGAATCCCTATAATGAACTATTATGTGATGTGTGGAAAAAATGACAAAATAGGTGTATAGTTTGCCGCCCTTCATCCACTCTATGTGTGCCACATGTCATTGTGTGACAGAGAGACCTATATCTATCGTAACATCATATATTTTTCTACAGGCTCGATAGGGTGCGGTTTGCCTTATTCAAAAAAATTTGATGTGGGATATAGTGCAGTAACATTAAAATTCAAATGTTTGTAGTACTAGCTAGGTGAGAAGCAGGGAAACAATTTTTAGCCATTAATGCAAACTCAACCACCATATTTTCTGTAGATCTTGTCTCCTTCCTATTGGTGCAAAATCACAGCACCCCTGGATGTTGATCAGATTTCTAGGTTGATCACTCTAGCATCCAATGTGATTGCACAACATTGAAACCTTTCTCCAAGTGTGGGACTTGCAGAAATGAGAAAGGAATCTCCAGAGAAGGCTGGTTCCTACTCCTAAACTACCTGCCACAAGCTATTCCAGTGCAGGCAAGCTAATCTAAACCTAATCTAACCATGCCAAGGAGACAGAGAGAGAGAAAAGGGAAAAATAGCAAAAGCCTACACTAAAACAGTGATACACCAGAGAAGGAGAATGTTGAACATATATCAAAACTGCCATGGAACAAGGAGAGGTGAGCAATGGGAAGGATGGACAGATGCATCACAGCCCAAGGATAGTTTTCACACAAAAATGTCCCAAAACTCCATGAACATAGCTCCAAACCTACAATGAACATTCAAACGTGCACAAATACACTGCAATGAAGAGAGGCAAGAAGAAAACAAGCAAAAATGAGCAAGGATGGATGATGCATCACAAAACACGTTTTTGTTGCTCGCAGGTTTGCATGTAACATCATTTCAATAGAAAAGGCAAAAACACCATTACAGAGCAAGGGAGGAGGTTCAAACTCCATTTTTAACCCGGAGAAGAAAAGAAGGGAGAGCAGAGTAGAAAAGATGAACAACTTCTAATCATCCTAAAAATGAGCCAAATCGCCTTTTATAATGCATGGGTCGAGACTAGAGAGAGAAACGTGGGAAAACGTAAAAGAGCCCAACCATTGACCAAAATGCATTCTTCATTAAAATTGGTGGTTGAAACATCACTTCGCCATGTTGAAAATAATTTGACCCATGTGCATTAAAACAGGTTGTTGAAACGTCACTTCTGGCCGTGGTGAAGAAGAATGCGACCCATGTGCATTAAACTGGTTGTTGAAACATCGTTCTAGCCATTAAAGACGCCGAGACATTTCTTGATTTTTCTCTCTAAACTAAACCAAAATGCAATATTGACCTAGGAATCATACAGAGAATCTCACCAGCTTTCCATTGATATAAAGATCGTGGAAATCGAGCTCAATTGAAAGTTATGGCGATCTAAAGATTTAGGGGAAAAAAAGGCCAAAATGGATTTTGAATTTTTCCCGCTTTGCCACACTGGATGACACGTGTCAGGAACTGATTGGCCGTGTAATTCTCTCTCTTCCACCTTTTCGCGGGTTTCCCTTTGAAATTTTGATTTTTTTATCACTTTGGGAAATTTTCCATTTTTTCCCCGCGCCCTCACCATTTGGGACACGTGGCGTGATCTCGGTTGGAGGACAACGGGCGCAAGGGGGCTTCTTTGTCTTTTAATTTTTGGGCCCAAGACTTTTGTCAAACTCTCTAAGTCCTCCCTGAGGTCTGAACTCCCCTGCTCCTTAGGACACGTGGCATGTTCTGATTCATTGGCGGCTTTTCCGGGTCTTCGCGTCCCTCGCGTATTTTTGGCCCAGATGTCCCAAACCTTCTGGGACAAATTTCTCTGATCCACCCGATTCAGCTTCCCTGTCCCTCTTTGAGGTGAAGACACGTGGAACATTTCTATTGGCTCTCTGCTCCTTCAGCTTTTCACGTCCCATGCGTCCCTTTGTCCCAAATGTCCTGCATTTAAAGTTTCTTGTTTCGGTTGAATCGGGCGGTTCGTGTCCTCCACCTACATTTGTTCCAACCGGCCCCCATTATGCTGGGACAAATTCTTCCAAACCGCCCGAAATGGGCTTCCTTTGCTCTCGGCCGCTTCACCTTTTCGTGTCCTTCACGTCCTTCGCATCCTCATGGCCCAGATGTCCCAGCCTTATCTGCACAATAGTTAGTCAATTTTTTCACCTTCGGCCGGTTCGCCCTTTCGCGTCCCACGCATCCCCATGGCCCAGATGTCCCTTTACTGCACGGACCACCTGGAGGCTTTTCGGCTGGTTCACGCCCCGACGTCCCAACTGTTCCAAGGACCACTTGGACTAGGACTTAGCCAATTTTCATGATTTTTTCTGCCCCAAGCTTAGTTTTCTGCATTTCTTCCATTTTCTTGACCTGTTGGGATTCCTTCTTTGATGGGAGAGTTTGGGAGAAGCTAAGGGAACCCCAGAAACAGGATTTTTGCCTTGAATCAATCTACTTGCCTGGGACTAAATATTCGATGCATGTTATCAAAATTACCCTGGGGGGGTGAATTTTGGACAACAGCTTTGACGACTCGAGAGGGTCATCTTCCCGCTAGATGAATGATCGGTAGTTCGAAGCAATCCATTGGGCATGGAGTCATGAGTTATAGCCTGCAAACTGATCGAACTTTAAAAACCTCCTCTCTCGAGCCACTTGGAAACCCACCGAAATGGATTTGTTCTCACCAAAATGCCACCTGAAAAGGATTTGTGCAAGAGCAAAAACCAGCACCACAAAAATATGTACAGAACTGAAAATCATACATGCTCCAAATGGAACATGCAGAGTGTGCACAAGCACTTCTTCTGCTGAAAGCAAACCTACCTACTCTATTCTAACTGGAAGCAAAGGCAAGCTAAACAAACCCTGCAATTGGTTGTGAGAAATAGCTTCCCTTTCTCAAAAGTGGCAGCCATGCAATTGATTTGGAGCTGAACATGGCTGATTGGATGGATGGAAAATCAACAAGAAGCTGGTCTTCCACCCAAATCATCAAGGTATCAGCTGAAGGAAAATTCAATACCTCTTTTAGTTGCTCTACATTTGGATTGAAGAGGTATGACAGCTGATCCTTGGTACTTTGTAGCTCACCCTCATGCTCAGAAGCAAGCATGACTAGTTGTGACTTCTCCTTTGGCTCCAATGAAGCCAAATACCTGATTAGGCAAGGTTTGATCCGTTTGATATGCCCATAGCTCTGATTTTCAACTCCAAAAATGGAGTCTTCTTGGAGACCTTCTTGAATGGATGGTGTGGAAGAAATGGTGAAATTCCTCTGTCCTTTCTCTTCCTCTAATGAAGAACATGAAAGATTAAAATCTTCCAATCTTGGTTCCAAAGAGTCTGCTATAAGATGCAAAGTGCTGCTGCAAATGAATGTTCTCCTTCATGATAGCAGACTCAAGTGTTTGGAATGTGGATGATGAAAGAGAGAAAGGTGGAAACTCAACCGGCTCTTCTCCATCAAAACAATTCCTCCAAATCGGCGCAGATAAACTACCTCATGGCTATCCCGCTGCAAATGCTCCACTTCCTCCATGGTGTCTTCTTGTTACGTAACTTGACCACCATGGTTTCTTTCTCCCTCCAACATTGAGTTTGAGAGATCAAACTCCTCTTCAAGACTAGAACTTGAGAGGGGTGAAGTAGAAGAAGAAGAATCGAAGGTTCTCCCTGTAGCCTGCTTTGTGCTCAAAGCCTTTGGATCTACACTTTTCTCCTTCACAACTAGAATGTGCTCTGTTCTTTTAGATTTGGAGCAGCTTCTCCTTCCTCCAATGTTTGAAGACAATCTTGCTCTTGATTGAACTCTTCCTCTAGTATGAAGTTTGTCAAGTCAAACTCTTCAATCTGCTACTCTAGAGGACAAGTTGGGACTACAAGAACTTCTTCCGTTGTAACAAAATCAGTCCTAACCACCATTTGTTCAAC
Organism: Taxus wallichiana var. yunnanensis; assembly: GCA_018340775.1. Taxonomy (NCBI): domain Eukaryota; kingdom Viridiplantae; phylum Streptophyta; class Pinopsida; order Cupressales; family Taxaceae; genus Taxus; species Taxus wallichiana. The sequence continues at coordinate 171,340,505 of CM031244.1, forward strand.
CTTAGCCTCTTCTTCGTAGGTTTAACCATTAAGGGATCTTTGTCATCCCAAATTTGGCAGCCCAAACCCTCAAGTTGTCTATCATTTCTGCTCGTTGAGCTTCTCTTCTTGTTATCCTTCATGACTAATTTTTGCAATTTCTTCTTCCCCACATGGAATTGGGAATGCAAGAGGAGGGATGGGTTATAACTCAATTGATTTGGAAATTTTTCATGGTGGTGGAGGTAGAAACTCTTGTTTATTTGGAGGAGGGGGTATTTCTGTTAGCTCTTGTGGAGGGGATAACTGTTTGGAAGGAAAAAGGAAAGAAGAATTGAGGTGTGGTGGAAGACTGAGAGGTGGAGACATGGAATCAACATTTGGGACAGCAGATGGAGAGTTTAAAACTTGACACTGCTGAGATAAAATAGATTGGGAAAGAGGAAAAAGAAAGGCATGAGATGGTGTGCTTACCCGTTGACAAGGTTGCTGAATACTCCTCTCATACACCTCTATTTCTTCAATCCACTTTGCAAGCAATGGCAGCGTTGCAATCATGAAGTCAAGCTTCTCTTGAGGGCTGTAATGCCTTGGAAAAGGTCCCACCCATGGACAGGGTGCTCCACAACCGATTCCAAATGCTTTCATTTGTGCTTGAGCCCTGGACTGCACCATCTTTACCTCCATCTTTTGGATTTTCTCCAACAGACCAGCATCTTGCATCTGATGGTCTTCATTATATGCATACTCTTGCTCTTGATGTGCTTCATATCCAAACTGACTTTGGCACTGCTGCTCATATGGGTATGCATACTGATCTTGAATCTGCTCAAAATGTTGATTTGGAGGATTTGTAAAACATGTTGGAGGTGGAATATACTGCTGTTGTAAATGTGAGTTCCATGATGGAAATGAAGTCATGATTGCACAACTTCATGGAATGGAAAAGAATGAAAGGGATGGAAAGAAGGATGGATGGGAATGGATGAAAAATAGGTCTGCAACTTCAGAAATGGGTTGTTGATCAGATGGAGTCGCCAGATGTGTTTGCAAGTGCCTCCAAAGGCTGAAATCTTCACAGAAAACACCAACCTACAAAAGATGAAGTGAAAGACCTCTAAGGTCCCACCGGGCGTGCCAAAACTGTTGGTGTAAAATCACAGCACCCCTGGATGTTGATCAGATTTCTAGGTTAATCACTCTAGCATCCAGTGTGATTACACAACATTGAAACCTTTCTCCAAGTGTGGGACTTGCAGAAATGAGAAAGGAATCTCCAGAGAAGGCTGGTTCCTACTCCTAAACTACCTGCCACAAGCTATTCCAGTGCAGGCAAGCTAATCTAAACCTAATCTAACCATGCCAAGGAGACAGAGAGAGAGAGAGAGAAAAGGGAAAAATAGCAAAAGCCTACACTAAAATGGTGATACACCAGAGAAGGAGAATGTTGAACATCTATCAAAACTACCATGGAACAAGGAGAGGTGAGCAATGGGAAGGATGGATAGATGCATCACAGGCCCAAGGATAGATTTCACAACAGAAAATGTCCCAAAACTCCATGAACACAGCTCCAAACCTGTAATGAACATTCAAACGTGCACAAATCCTCGTAATGAAGAGAGGCAAGAAGAAAACAAGCAAAAACAAGCAAGGATGGACAGATGCATCACAAAACACATTTTTGTTGCTCCCAGAGGTTTTGCACGAACATCATTTCAATAGTAAAAGGAAAACGCCATTACAGCAAGGGAGGAGGTTGAACTCCATTTTCAACCCCGGAGAAGAAAAGAAGGGAGGCCGAGTAGAAAATATGAACAACTTCTAATCATCCTAAAAAATGAGCCAAATCTGGCCTTTTACAATGCATGGGTCGAGCCAAGAAGAGAGAAACACGGGAAAACATGCAAGCAGCCTAACCATTGACCAAAATGCATTCTTCATTAAAATCGGTGGTTGAAACATCACTTCTAGCCATGTTGAAGAAGAATGCGACCCATGTGCATTAAAACAGGTTGTTGAAACGTCGCTTCTGGCCATACTGAAGAAGAATGCGACCCATGTGCATTAAAACTGGTTGTTGAAACGTCGGTTCTAGCCATTACCGCGTGCCAGAGATGTTTCTTGATTTTCTCTCTCCAAACTAAACCAAAATGCAATATTGACCCAAGAATCGTGCAGAGAATCTCACCAGCTTTCCATTGATATAAAGATCGTGGAAATCTGAGCTCTGAATCGAAAGTTATGGCGATTTGAAGATTTAGGGCAAAAAAAGGCCAAAACGGATTTTGAATTTTTTCCCACACTCTGTCACCTGGATGACATGTGTCAGGCACTGATTGGCCGTGTAATTCTCTCTCTTCCACCTTTTCGTGGGTTTCCCTTTGAAATTTTGATGTTTTTATCACTTTGGGAAATTTTCCATTTTTTTCCCGCGCCCCGCAATTTGGGACATGTGGCGTGATCTCGGTTGGAGGACAAGTGCGAGGGCTTCTTTGTCTTTTAATTTTTGGGCCCAAGACTTTTGTCAAATTCTCTAAGTCCTCCCCGAGCTCCGAACTCCCCGCTCCTTAGGACACGTGGCATGTTCCGATTCATTGGCGCTTTTAGGGTCTTTCGCCCCTCACGTATTTTTGGCCCGGATGTCCCAAACCTTCTCGGGACAAATTTCTCCGATCCGCCCCCGATTCGGGCTTCCTATCCCTGTCGACAGTAAAATTTTCCTCCGTAATTTATATTTCATTAATGTATAGGATGTTGTTAAGTATAATTAGTAGCGTCGATGAAGATAACGGCTCCGTCGATAAAGATAAGTGCCCGCCAATAATGTGGAGTACGGTAGAGTCAAAGTACAATAGGAATGTTGTAAAAGTAAATATTTGTAAGTAAGTGGTCCAAAGTAATGTTAAAATGTCAAAGTTTGGGTAATTAGAGAAGTAGGGTCTACATGATTAGGAATTAGAAATATTATATTGGTAATAAGGACAAGGAGTGAGGTCATAAATATTTTGTGTATTTTATTTGTAAAAAGTCTAAAAATGTGGAACCCATGTAAAATGATAAGGTTTATCTTATCTTAAGAGATAAACTTACATGTATAAATAAGAGTTAAGGTATGGAATATGATTCGTCAGAGTGGATTTCTTATCCTATCTTAGAGATAAGATGGATAAGCACGGAAGTTCTATAAATAGAGAGGCCACCCCCTCATTTAGCATAGAAGGAAGTAGTGAGAAATATTGTAGGAATTGTGCGAAGGAAGCCATCGGTTTAAAGGTGTGTTGAAGAAGCCATTAAGAAGTGTAATTGTAAAGTTTCTCCATAGTCTTGGTGAAAGGCAAGTGAAGTCAATAACACTTGAAGTATCTCATGGGTGAGATTGTAACAATTTCATGTTAATATTATAATTTACTTTGATATTTCAGATTTGTCATCATTAGTCTTATCATAGTCGATGGTATTCTTGTGTTATGTTGTTGTTTTGTTTCAGATTACATCCACCAAACTAAAGGCTGTGCATTAGTAAATAATCATAGCACGATGAGTTCCGGTGAAGAATTATCATAGTGCGGATTGGTGATGACATTTTGGTTCCATTTTAGGGACCATTCCTCGTTGGTGGATTTTTTGGAGAGATATTCCCACTTAGTCAAAAATCATTTGGAGGGTAACCTTGTTTTTTGTGCATAGTAGTTACCATGGTAAAGTCATTTTTGCCATGAATACTAGTTACCATGGTAAAGTCATTTTTCTTTGGGAATAGTATTTACCGTAGTAAAGTCACTTTTTACCGTGAATAGTATTTACCGCATGATAACTTCACCTTTTACCATGAATAGTGTTTACCACAAGTAAAGTCAGGTTTTTACATGATAAGTCAAGTTTTACCATAGTTTACCGTGGTCATTTCTATTTTACTGTAGAAAGGTGTAAAGTCACTTTCTAGTATAGTGATTCTAATTATTTGTGCACATAAGTCTTGTTGATTGTACTTGTGGGTTGGTATTTCACGGTGGTTACTTTTGAAAATGGGAAAGATTCCTATTTTTTCAGCTCAATCTAATGAAGATGCTTCTTCTTTCATTCAAGAGTTTAAACGATCTTGTATTTGTAATGGCCTCATAAGAAGGGAACAATGGACTAAATTTTTTCCTACCTTTTTGGATGGTTCAACACTTAGGTGGTTTGAAACACTAGGTGATAATGTGAAAAATTCATGGGATTTATTAACTGAAAGTTTTCTTGAAGAATTTAGTGAACAACAGAAATATGCAGATCTCATGATCGAGATCACAAAGCTATCCCAAGGAGAGAAGGAGAAGATAAGGGATTATCATGCTTGTGTTCTAGAGCTAAGGAGGAAGCTCGATGCCCAGATCGGAAGGAAGGATTAGTGGATGGGTTGATGAATGGCATGGATAATCTCCTCTGTAAGCACTTCATTCTTGGGATGAAGCCAGAGATCAAACAACGAGTGAAGTATGACCGCCCAACTACCATTGAACAAGCAAAGGAGATTGCAAGAAGGCAAGAAGAAAGCATGGAAGAGGATCCCAAAGAAATTGTTGCTAAAGTAGAGCCTACACCAAGCACCTTTGGTCAGAATCCACAACCACTCTCGGTGAGCACAAATATTTCTCCTAGTACATCTACTGAGTATGAAGATCTGCTCAAAAAGATGGGTCGAGTTAACTATTAATCTTCTTGAGGAAAAGAATTTAGTTCTCGGGGAGGAGATAGAGGTCAAAAAGAAATATTTCTGAAGTTGTATGTTATGGTTATTATAAAAAGGGTCATTATAAGTATAATTGTCTAGATAGAGCTTCTACATCTGGTAAAGGAGATAATGATAAAGGAAAAGCACCTGTGAATTCTTTTGATGTAGTAGATAAGAGCAGAAATAATGAAGTAGATGTGTTTGTAACAAAAAGAAAGAAAGAAAAAGATAATCAAGATGGAAATGATCCTAAGAAGATGAAAGGAGAAACTAATAAGAAACATAGGAGAAGAAAGTTGGGTGTGCAGGATTTTCTGATTTCACAGGGGCAAGGACCATACTCCATCTTGGAAGATCTGTCCAAAAGGCCTACAAATATTACATATGGTCAACTCTTGGCTATGTCTTCTGAGAAGAGGCGGGAGTTGCGAAGTGGACTCAATGCTCAACAAAGGAAGGAGGTTGAGGTCCCTGTTTTGGAGCGAGAGGAAAATCCCTATGCTCCACAAGTGAGGTATTATGTAATGGTATTTCAATTCATGATGTCTTAGTTGATGGAGGTGTTGCAGTTAATGTAATGACCGAGTCTGTAATGAATATGTTGGGTTTAAAAATTGATCGCCCTTCAACACTTATGTTAAGGTCATTAAATAAAGGAAAAACTAAACCGAGAAGGTGTAGTTTCAAATGTGGCAATATACTGTTATGGGTGTTGTATGTGTGGTAGACTTTCGGGTAATGAAAAATGAAATGCTGTTGCATACCCAATCTTCTGGAAAGACCATGGCTAAGGAGAGTTCATGCAAGAAACTCTTTGGAATGAAGGTTTCATGACACTTGGACGTGGTAGAGAGAGAGGTGAAGATAAACGTGATCCTCGACATCATAAAGGCGAGAACTTGTGGATTCAAGTGATGAAAGCGATGATTGGACATCCTCGATTACTCTAGTACCGGTGAAGTGGAAACGAAGATGAAGAAAGTGAGGTGGATGTTTCGAGTCATGGATATCCTTCCAGTCACACCAACTCATGACCCCATAAAATTATACGAAGAAGAAGTTGATGATCGTCTCCAAAAAATAAAGATTGGTGATCTTTGTGATGGAGAGTGAGAAGGAATCCTACCTCCGGCTCTTTTGAAGGTACATACACCTATTTACTTTTGATTACAAGGAACTCCGTCAAGTAAGTTGGGTAGAACATTGTATTGAGTGGTAGATGGTGCTAAGCCCATAAAGCAAATGCCATATAGAATGAATCCTACTTTTTCCAAGACCGTAAAAGATGAAATAGATAAGTTGCTTGATGTAGGATTCATATTTCTTTGTGGAGAATTCGAGAATGGGTTTCTCCCATTGTGATCTCAATAAAAAAGAATGGGAAGCTACGCATTTGTGTTGATTACGGGAAGCTCAATAAGGCAACAAAGAAGGATCATTACCCTCTTCCATTTTGAGATCAGATCTTGGGCCGAAGTAGGTGGCAGAGTGCTATAGTTTTTTGATGGATATAGCGGCTACAACCAAGTTCGTATAGCGAGAGAAAGATCGGTGAAGACCACGTTCACCACTCCTTGGGAACGTTTGCTTATAGAGTTATGCCTTTTGGATTGTGTAATGCTCAGCAACATTCCAGCATTTGATGAATAGGGTGTTCGAACCCTACATTGGGACCTTCATCAGAGTATTTCTGGATGATTTTTGCATCTATGGGAGCAATTTAGACCACCTGCACCAAATGGAGACAACATTTCAAAGGTTAGATGAAGCACAAGCCTCACTAAACCCTACAAAGTGTGTCTTTGGATGTTCTAAAGGCATTTTGTTAGGGCATGTTGTATCCAGAGATGGTATTGGTACTGATCCTGATAAAGTTTCAAAAATCAAAGATTTACCATTTCCTATGAATAGAAGTAAGTTGAGATCATTTTTAGGCCATGTGGGTTACTATAGAAGGTTCATCAAGAATTTCTCAAAGATTGCTGACCACTAACCTTGATTCTTGAAGAAGGATGTTACTTATGAACCAGGAAATAAGGCGCATGAAGCTTTTGGACAACTGAAGGAAGCCCTGGTGTCTTCACCTGTTTTGAAGAATCCAGATTAGAGCAAGCCATTCATTGTGTACATTGATGCCTCAAATGCAGCACTAGGAAGTACTTTGAGCCAAAAGGATGAAAATGGGAATGAACATCCAATTTACTTTGGGAGCAGACAAATGAGCAATGCTGAGGTAAATTATCATGTAACTAAAAAAGAAGCTCAATTTATCATTTTTCTTTGTAAAGAAGTTTAGGAATTACTTGCTAGGGCAAAAATTTCTAGTTGTAACAGATCATCAGGCTCTAAAATATATTGTAAATAAGCCTAACCCATCAGGGAGGATAGCAAGATGGATAATTTTGCTACAAGAATTTGAATTTGATATTATAGATAGGCTAGGAAAGAAGCATGTCAATGCAGATGCACTCTCTCGAGCCTATGATGGTTTAGGATCATCTTGTGATGATGATGATTTCCCGATGCAACATTGTTATCCCTTGACACAATCCCTAGTGAATACATAGATATTTGGAATTATCTGAATGAATTCAAGTTTCCTGATGGTGCCAATGTAAAGACTAAGAGAAAGATTACTCAAGCCAGTCGTCCATATTCTATTCTGCATGGAGTATTATTTCGAATAGGACACGATGGACGATACAAAAGGGTAGTTGGACGTGATCAAGGGAAGGAGGCTGCTAGAAGAATTCCACAATGGTACATGTGGAGGGCACTTCTTTGGACAACTTACAGCAAAAGGATCTTGGATGCGAGTTATCACTGGCCCCTCTTTTTAAAGATTGTTATAATTATTGTAAGACATGTGATATTTGTCAAACACATGGTAACAAGTAAGACTTCATCAGCTCCATTATGCCCTATTCTTCCACTTGGTCCCTTTGAAAAGTGGGAATAGACATTGTAGGTCCACTTCCAACTACCTCACGCCAAAATAAGTATATTGTAGTTGCCATGATTATTTAACCAAGTGGGTTGAAGCTAGGCCATTGAAAACAACTTCCATGGATGAAGTGGCAAGGTTCATATATGAACACATTGTCACCGATTTGTTTGTCCATTAGAAATTATAACGAGATCAAGGAAGCCACTTCATTAATGAGGTGGTAGAAGCCCTAGTCAATAAGTTTTCTATTAAGCACGGGAAGAAAGCAACAACATACAAGCCAAGCACAAATGGACAGGTGGAACGAATAAATTTTGTGTTGTGTCAAATTCTAGCAAAAGATGCAGCCTTGCAGGTACATAAATGGGATAAAAGGATTCATGCAGCATTGTGGGCATATAGGGCAACATCAAAGTCAGCAACATGATACTCCCCATTTCAGTTGGCCTATGGCATTGATCCAATTCTTCCTATTGAGTTTGATATTCCCACTGTGAGAGTTATGAAAAATGAAAGGATGGATGAAAGTGATTTAGTAAAAGAAAGGTTGGTACATCTTCATTTGCTAGAGGAAATGAGGGAAATAGCAAAGGATACAAGCCATAAGAAGAAAATGAAGCAGAAGGAATACTTTGATCAAAAGATCCGGTGGTCTCCATTTCATGTGAATGACTTGGTTCTAGTATATGATTCGGATACAAAAAAAAGAAGCGAGAGAAAATTTCTTCCAAAATGGATGGGGCCCTACAAAATAGCAGTTGTGCATGAAAATGGTACGTACCGACTGGAGGAATTGGATGGCACTCCCATTGCGAAATGGGTCAACCACAACAAGTTGAAGATTTTCCAAGCACGAAAATAGTCTACTCTCAGGGACGGAGTAGAAGCTAGAAGGGGAAGATGTCGACACTAAAATTTTCCTCCGTAATTTCTATTTCATTAATGTATAGGATGTTGTTAAGTATAATTAGTAGTAGCCTCGATAGAAGATAACTTGGCGGCACCGTCAATACAAAGCCGCCAATAATGTGGAGTACGGTAATGATCAAAGTGCAATAGGAATGTTGTAAAAGTAAATATTTGTTTCGAAAGTGGTCGGTAATGTTAAAATGTCAAAGTTTGGGTAATTAGAGAATTAGGGTCTACATGATTAGGAATTAGAAATATTATATTGGTAATAAGGACAAGGAGTGAGGTCATAAATATTTTATGTATTTTATTTGTAAAAAGTCTAAAAATGTGGAACCCATGTAAAATGATAAGGTTTATCTTATCTTAAGAGATAAGCTTACATGTACGAGATAAGAGTTAAGGTGTGGAATATGATTCGTCGAGTGGATTTCTTATCCTATCTTAGAGATAAGATGGATAAGCCTAGAAGTTCTATAAATAGAGAGGCCACCCCCCTCATTTAGCATAGAAGGAAGTAGTGAGAAATATTATAGGAAGTGTGCGAAGGAATCCATCAGTTTAAAGGTGTGTTGAAGAAGCCATTAAGAGGTGTAATTGTAAAGTTTCTCCCATAGTCTTGGTGAAAGGCAAGTGAAGTCAATAACACTTGAAGTACCTCATGGGTGAGATTGTAACAATTTCATGTTAATATTATAATTTACTTTGATATTTCAGATTTGTCATCATTCGTCTTATCATAATCGATGGTATTCTTGTGTTATGTTGTTGTTTTGTTTCCAGATTACATCCACCAAACTAAAGGTTGTGCATTAGTAAATAATCATAGCACGAGGAGTTCCCGGTGAAGAATTATCATAGTGCCGGATTGGTGATGACAGTCCCTCTTTGAGGCGAAGACACGTGGCACATTTCTATTAGCTCTTGGCTCCTTGAGCTTTTCGTGTCCCACGCGTCCCTTTGTCCCAAATGTTCCAGACAAAAGTTTCTTGTTTCAGCCAAACTAGGTGGTTCGCATCCTCCGCGTACATTTGTTCCAATTGTCCCAGACTTTCTAGGACAAATTCTTCCGAACCGCCCGAAATGGGCTTCCTTTGCTCTCGGCCGCTTTTCCTTTTCACGTCCTCACGACCCAGATGTCCCAGCCTTATCTGCACAACAGTTAGTCAATTTTTTCACCTTCGGCTGGTTCGCCCTTTCGTGTCCTACGCGTCCCCACGGCCCAGATGTCCCTTTGCTGCGCGGACCGCCTGGAGGATTTTCGGTTGGTTCGCTACCCGACGTCCCAACTATCCCAAGGACTACTGGACTAGGACTTAGCCGATTTTCATGATTTTTTCTGCCCCAAGCTTAGTTTTCTGCATTTCTTCCATTTTCTCGACCTGTTGGGATTTCTTCTTGGATGGGAGAGTTTGGGAGAAGCCGAGGAACCCTGAAGCAGGATTTTTTCCTTGAATCGATCTACTTACAGGACCTGAATATTCGATGCATGTTATCAAAATTACCCTCAGGGGGTGAATTTTGGACAACACTTCCTTCTTCCACAAGATAAATCAGACATGGGGAGGCATATTTTTCAACTCTACAGGATAATTTGTAGGCATTCAATGTTTTGGTTGGTGGTTGAAATTAAAAATTTGAGTTCTCTCCTCTCTCTTCCTTTTCTCTTCATCCTTCTATAAATGTAAGAGCATCACTCATTATAAAGGGTTGGGCTCTTTCATTTTTATATTTATTCCCTTGAATTTTGAGTTACAAACCTTTAGATCTGGTCTTTGCATGTGGATATCGGCCTCATACGCCATTGAAATAAAGCGTACATTGTTGGAAGTAATGAGAACCATTTTTTTGGTTACCTTCTGCCTTAACCTATTTTTATTCTTCTTCCTTTTTGTGCCTTCCCACTTCCTTGCATCTCCTTTTCTGATTGTGTCCTATGGAAATGATTGTTTTGTTTTTTCTAGTTTATGTTACACGTGTTTATCCTTCCTCTACACATTTGCCTTCATTTTCACTCAAAGATGATTGTGTTCATCCCCCTTCTTTCTAGTTGTATCACCTTCTTTAGTTTTAGTTTTCCATTTTTGTATATCTTTTTATCCCTGGTCCATTGGTATGTCTAGCTTAGGATTTCATTTCCATTATTATAAGTAGTAGTAGTAATAGAAATAGGTAGAGGAACCGGCCTTCTCTGGAGGTTTGTATCAAGTGTGCAAGGTTCCACAACTTGGATACTGATCCCATTGTTGTTTCAATGACTCAGTTCAACCTGATATGAGACGAGTGCAAGTTTGATCTCCAACATGTTCTTCTATCCTACACATCTTTGAGTCTCGGAACCTCCATTGATCCTTGATGATGTTTCTTACATTATGTTTCTAAATTTATCCTTCCTAGATGATCTCCATATTTTGTGAAATTATCTAAGTCACCCTCTCTCTCCCTCTTACTTAGGGTTTCATATTATTGTGTACTTATTATTTGTGTCTCATTATACATTATAACTTGTATATCATTAAGTATAGTAAAATTTACTCTGAAATTAGATTTAATTTAATTTATATTAAATTAGTATGCTTTATATTTCTCTTATGTCTTTGTCTAAGCTTAGGTGGTGATAAATAATGCTTATAGTATTTGCCCCTTATTTAGAAGAAGTGAATAAGTATATATATGATTCTCATAATTTACAACCTGAAAGGCCAACCCAAAGTGTTAAAAGGTGACCAAGAAGTGAAAAGAACCCAAAAGAGTAAGAATAATAAAGAGAGGGACATGAGCACCTATGAGGGACAGGAGTGCCTCGGCACTTTTTTCCTAATCGGGTGTTAGTATCTAAGGCCATCAAAAGGTAAATTATTCAAGTGTTGGTAGAAATGTAAGATGTGTAAAGGCAATAAATTACAAGAGATAAAGAAACCAAAAGGACAAAAGGAGTTATAAACCACTAGTTTTCTTGGTTAGTAATCATGTATACATTAGTATGCTTTAGGACCTAGAAATGTACCCAAGTGTATATATTTGATGTCTACATTTGTCCCCACTTTATGTTTTTGAGTGAATACTTGATAGTATAAACTAGATAGAATATGCGTACCTTGTAACATGGAGAAGAGTGTAGCCACTAGCATGTTGAGTGGACAAGTAGCCATGTGAAGCATGAAGTGATCACAATGTGAAGTGTGGAAACTAGGAAAAGGACGTAGACCCTAGGGATGAATTGTATGTGTAGTAGCGTGTTGTAGGAGTTTGCACTTATTAATGTCAATTTATTATTGTTTCTTGTAAGGAAGGACCTGCAAAAGAAGAGAAAAGGATTAGTCAAAGTCACGTATGTGAAAAATCAGAGTAACGTATGTATAAGTATGTAAAAGTAGTAGAAAGTAGTAGCTAAGGAAAGAGTGCACCTGATGTATGAGAGAGTATAGGATAGAAAATTATCCTATTTGTCTTGGAGATGTTGCCGGATGGGGTTAGGAGTGATTAATTCCCAACCAAGAAAGTGTCAAGCCATGGATTTAAGCATCCTACCATAAAGGATGAGGTTTTTGGGAGTTCTCATGCCAAGAGTGAGGTTTTTAGGTGATCTCACACAAAGGATAAAGTTTTGGTCGATCTCATGGTAAGGATGAGTATTTTTGGCTATCTCACATCAATGATGAGTTTTTGGGTGATCTCACACCAAGAGAAAAGTTTTGGGGAGATAGGTTTGTTTTTCTCTCCTTCCATTATGCTTCTCAAATGATAAGTGCCATTGTAGATTGGCACATCCTAATTTAACTAAATTTATAATTGAGTTGTAACTTCGAATCATGAACCTTAAAGTGGTAACCAAATTGACTTAATTTTTTAAGCGAAGACAAGTGTCTGATACTATAGATATGTATTGTAACTTGTTGGAAACTGTGTTGAATTAAAAAAGTGTCTATTTTTTCCCTCAAGACACAAGCGCCCATCATTCTTGTTTCTTCTTTGGGTGCTAGTGTTTTCTAAGTGTTTTTAGTCTAAGTCTAATTCTGGACCAATCTAAAACTATTTACTTTGCCAATTTTGTATAGTGTTGTTATGCTCAAAAAAATTTGCTTCTAGTAGGGTGATTTGTTCACCCAATAGTTTCCCCCTTGTAGACATAAAACCAAACACTTGGGTGCATTTCTAGGTCCTAAAATCATGGATAGCATTTACATGACTCCTAAGCAAAAAAACTTGTCGTTAACAACTATCTTTGGCATCTTTTATTTATCTCTTGGTTTTTCTTTGGTCTTCCACATAGTACATTTGCGGATCAAAACTTACCTTACTTATCTTGTATGGTTTTAGACACCAACACCCAGCTAGGACAGCAAACTCCTAGGTGTTTTCCCTCCTAGGAACCTTTCACCCTTTCTTATCTTACTTTCTCTTTTTGGGTATCTTTTATCTTTTGGGAATATTTTTTACTTATGGGTCGTCCTTCCGGTTTTCAATTACGAAATTCAAACAAGGAACTCTTACAAATACATAGTTATGTGTTCAAAATAAGGGCTTGAGTAGTAAGCATTACTATTACCACCTAATCATGTATGCAAAAGCCACCTAAATTACTATAAGGCATAAATCTAACATCCATTCAAGGGATGACAGGACTACATACATAACATAGGAAGGGGAAGTTTATTATATTCCATCCACACATTTGCATCTTAGAGAAAATCTATCCCGCTATCAAGTGCAACTTGCACAAGGGCATCCTAGGGCACAATTTCTACACACACTCACAAGAACTACATGGAGTTTGAGATGTAGTGTAGCGTTCGGTTGTAAGTTCACTCTCGGGGTGACCTTCGAGTCAAGTATGACTCCCCATTCTACATTTTTCTTTTAGGTTTGATGTGGTTTATGGGCTTGTGTAGGTGAAAATCTCTTTTAAAGTTACGAGATACCCTCGGTGATCATAGTGCAAATAATAGGTGACTAATAGAGAATTGTTGTGATACCATAGCAACACAACAAAAAGTAGATCTAGAGGTTTTATGTAGTCATGAGTGCCTAGACCTAGTCATCAATGCCTAGTCACCCCTTTCCATACTCATTCATGAGTTCAAAATTTTACTGAGAGATTAATAATGACATTGTTTGCATCCTATTCACCACTTCACCTTGCTCATATCAACTCCAGAATGCATGAATATCAGCTAAGTCATCCTTTCTTTATCTCTTTCTTAGGTTTTTATATTTACAAATTATTTTTCTTGTGTCATTATTATATTTCAGCATTTTTACATCATTTACTTCAATATTTACTCTGTAATAGGGTTTAATAATTCTATTTTTATCAAATCACCCCCACATTTGGGGTGCATGTGATGAATGTATAAGGACGCATCCTAAATGAGAGGACCTAAAATTGATATGGATATCATGAATTAGATACCTATAAGGATGGAGGATGTGCATGGTAGAAACCAAGGAACATGCAAACAAGATAGACTAGCAAACAAGTTTTAGTGTAAAAGAGTTAGGATTCAATAGAATGTATTGTAACAAGAAACTATGAAGACAAGAGGGACTCATGAAAAGTGGGTTGCATATATGGGACATCACTCACAATGTCACAAGACAATCAAGGTTGAAGCATCCATAAGCAAACAATGATCAAGCATGACATAGGGCATAGCCCACAAATAGTAGCAAACAATAGTCAACAAGCAATAAGAGACAACCATGGTTGTATAGAATCTTGCAAGGAAAATGCTACACATGAAGCACCCATTAGCATGTTATAAAGATAAATAGTATGTCAAAGCATGTATAGATCAGTGAAAAGTAAGTGACAATAATGAAAAGTAGTAAATATTGTAACTATAGGACCTGTGATGTGGAGTAGGAGAATAGTAAAGGTAGATGCCCCTAGGAGCCTTAGTGGGACTGGTAAAGAGTAGTGTCAAGCATCATGCATCATGTAAGAATTTGTAAAATTCATGCATTCACCTCAAGATACCATATGAACATGTATGTGTGTATAACAAAAGATAATGACATACTAAGAATCCAACTAACATAGAAAACAAAATGCAACATATAAGTATTATAAGCTAACAAGAGTAATTACAACCAAGATAGGTAGACGCCATGTGAATGTCATGCTGTGCTATGTTATGTAAGATGTATAAATGAGAGGGTCCATGTTGCCCCCAGTAGATGTGTGTGATGTGAGTTTCATTTAGGAATTATGCCCTCAACACTCAAGTATGAACCATAGACCAAGAGTGGGTCATTGGGTAGCGATGGTAAATTATGTGTACTAGAGATGTCGTAGTTCTCAAAAAGATAGACATGAAGCATGAAGCATGAGAGATAGAGAAAAAGTCACCAAGATGTGACTAGTGAAAGGGGAAGTTGAGTGCCCCCAATTGTGCGTGAGTTGGGAGTCAAGATTTGGATTGGAGACATAGTATGTGATAGTGTGAGGTTGATCATACAAAGAACATGTGTGACATAAATTATACATGACCATAACATATTCTTCATCAATAAAAGGGTTTTTTCATTATTGTCGAGGTTTACATAATAGTTTCCTCATTTAAGAGGGTGGGTCAAGTATTCTATGTATGGTTCAATAGGAATAGTGTCAAAATTATCGGTATTGGTGTTAGGAGGATCATATTCTCCAAAGTAAGTTGTAGCATTGAGAACAGATGGAAAATAATTTTTGTGATGGTAAGGGTGGAAATGGTCATAAGTTCCCATGTATTCTAATAGAGCATCATCAATAAGGAATGTATCAAATTCATGCCAACTAGGAGAAAGCGATATCACTAATAAGATCGGGGTATTGTAGAGGAAGATGACAAGTATGTGAAGTAATTTACATATTAGGAGAAGATGTGGCGGGAATAAAAGAAGTAGGAAGAGGCATATATCTAATGCCACATTTTTTAGATTATGTGGGAATGGAAAGAGGCTTTATGACTCCCTTTCCATCTTTTCCTAATCCAATGCCAGTGAAACCATAATGAAGCATATACTAATACCTAGGACCATACTTTGTGAAATTAGGAGGAGATGTGGCAAAAGTAGGGGCTTAGGTGAATGATCAATAGTGTTACAAAAGGAAAATGGGGAGGGATATGCTAAGGCCTCATAGACCACACCCTGGTATAGGAATTTAAGATATGCATGAAGGGTTTAAGGGACCGCATGCATGGCATGGATCTAAGGCCACTCAAGAATAATATTATAATTAAGATTATCAGGCATTACATGGCATGGGATGGAAAAATTACATGGATCAATAGTAATGGGAAGTGTGATTGTACCTAAGACCCTTTTAGGAATATTATCAAAGTCACGAATATAAATAGATGAGGGAGTTAAGGAGGCTTCAAAAAGGCTAATTTGTTGAAGGAATGATAGATTACAAATGTTAAGACCGGATCCATTATCAACTAAAGCTCATTTAACCCCTATATTATGGATGTGAACTTGAATATAAAGGGGTATATCATTATCTAAAATAGATTGAGAAGAAATTTCAGCAGATGTAAAGGTAATATGTTCTTCATTAAAAGATAATGTTGTAGTGAATCTATGATAAACATATTCGAGAGAAGTGTTAGGATGAATGTAATCTGTTATCCAAAAAGTTTGTATTTTATGCTTAAATTCAAGATTTTCCTACAAGAAATTGGGGAGAGAGACACTCATGTTGGTGAAAATGGAAGGATCCTAGGGTATCTAGGGTGACAAGAAATATGGAGGTAATATGCAAGACTAAGATCTAGTGTTTGAATAAGGGTACGAGTTCACCAAATGATTAAATCTAATTTGAATTAAATATTTTTTTAGAGTAACTTACTATAATAAATGATCTTCAGATGATTACATGCAGTAATGTGTAAACACTAAGCATTCAAAAGCTTAAAACCATAAGAAAATGAGAGAGGGGTGAGGACTTAGTTGATTCTATGCTACCTGGGAATGATCAAGACTGTGTATTTACTAGAACATGTTGGACACATTGTCAAAATTTCTTGATGAAGGTTCGAACCCCGAGGAATGTACAAGAAAGAAATGCTCGTAGGAGGACAGGAGTGCCCTAGGCACTAATAATGAATATGGGTTCATGTGTCTGCGCTAAAATGCTCATAACCTAATCTTTTACAAAGGTCGAGAATGTCTTCATTGTTACTAATTTTTTATCACTCTTGTTTTTTTGTTAGGGTTCTAATCACACATGTAACCTACAAAACAAATGACCAAATACACATGCCCACAAACCATATCAAATCTAATAAAAAAATGTATAATGTGGAATCAGATTGACCCCAGAGATCAAGCAAAGATTGAACTTACAACTGATCATTGCACTACATATCAGAATCCATGTAGTTCTCCATGTTTTTGTGTGTGTGTCTTGTGCCCTAGGTTTCCCTTATGCAAGTTATATAATGATAGAGGACTAGATCTAGATTTTCCAAAATATGTAAAATATGTGTGATGGACTAGAAAGAACTCCCCTATTATGTAGCATATGCAGATCAATACATCCCTTGTCCCTTGTATGAATATACTAAATATATGTTTTGTAGTGCTCTTGTTCCTTTGTGTAAGCTTAGGTGGTGATAGATAATGCTTATAGTGTTTGGCCCCTTATTTAGAAGAAGTAACTAAGTATATATATGATTCCCTTGTTTGAATTTTGTAATTGACAACTAAAAGGCCAACCCAAAGTGTTAAAAGATGACCAAGAAGTGAAAAGGACCCAAAAGAGTAAGAAGAAGAAAGAGAGGGATAGTAGCACCTAGGTGCTTCTGTCGTAATTGGGTGTTATTGTTTGAGGCCATCAAAAGGTAAATCAATCAAGTGTCAATAGAACTATAAGATGTGTAAAGCCAGTAAAGTGCAAGAGATAAAGCAACCAAAAGGCTAAAAGGATTTGTCAACCACTAGTTTTCTTACTTAGGAATCATGTATACATTAGTATGCTTTAGGACCTAGAAATGTACCCAAGTGCATAGATTTTGTTTCTACAAGTTGGTTTCCTGTCATCAACAAGAAAGAGTGATAACAAGTACAATTGTGAGTATGAGGTTTTCTTTTCCATTGGGACAAGAATACTTTCTAGGAGATACTCAAAATGGAATAAATGATTATTCCCATGTTGCATCCTAAAAATTGTGTTATTTATATTTTCATGTGGATGATAGTGCATCATGTGGCTCTTATCATGTCAAGAATGAATTGGGGTGTATAAGAAAGTATAATCTACAACAACAAATTAATGAGAAGCTACATGAATCTTGTAAATGGAGTCAGAATCAGCTTGTTCTCACTAATTCTGAATTCCCTGCTAATTCTAAAAATTAACTAGCCATGAAAATTTCACCCAAGGATGGTGACTACCTTCATAGCAAAGATTTTATTTTTGAAAATATAGGAGAATGGATTCTTATGGTCATAAGATATTAGATGGATACTATAGATATCATAACTTTCAAATAAGTAACAAAGTGGTCATTGGATGCAAAAATGTTTTCTATACAATATCAATATAAGAATGGAAAGTTGTTTTCCTTATTCTTAAACCATGTAGAGCCATCATGAGAGCATGACATGACCAAATCATTATTTTTGCGATTTGTATGCAGTATAAATTCATTCCATTGTTCCGTGATGGTACCTAATTTTCTTAGCTTGTTGTTGGGTGTGTGTGTGTGTATTATTCCCTCACCTCTGTAAATTTCCCTCCCATGTACCATAGTTTCCCTTTCCATTGTGTACTTCCTTTCCAGTTTTTTTGTGTTTCCCTTTCATTTCATGTGTGTTTTGTTTTCCCTTATATTTTTTTGTTTTTTATATTAGTTAGTGAAGAAATGAATCTATTTCCGATTAAGCTAAATGTGAATTTTATGCCTAATGAAAGTGTTATTCTAGCAAAGTAAATGAATATACAATTAGGTACATAACTTAATGCAAGCAAACTAAGCCAAAATATATGAAACTCTAAGTGCAAAGAAGAGGTAAAATGACTTACTTGATTCACATAAATCCCGAGAGGTGTACAGATTTGGAGAAATGAAAAATATGAAGCAATGATCATCACACCAAAGCTCGGAAAAATGCAACTCTGTAAGAATAAGCTTGATTTGCAGCACCTGGAGAGGGACAGAGGCACTTGTGAGCACCCTAAACCTATTTCTAGGAACTTGGGCCTACATAAGTGCTTAGAAAACATCCTCTTAGTGGTTTTAGTTATTTTTGTTTTTTTCCTTTAGTTCTTTATGAGTTCACACCGATCGTCGAAGTTGCTAAAAACCCGCAATTGTAACATCCTCTTTTAAAGACTTCAATACAAGGGAAAAAAATTATCATAATTTTTCATTGTTATAAATTAAATAATTTAGAACCAACATTATCTTAGTCAATCCATCTTATAACAGTAAACCTTATGCAGTTGTATGAGTCAAATTAAAACCAATCCCTCATATCCAATTTAATCAAATATGTATACTAAGTATACTTGTGGTTCCCTTTATTATTCAAGGGCATTTAGGTGTTAATCTCTAAATTTTATATATGGGAACATGTTTACGAGTCACCCATCCGATATCCTATAACTTTAGGTCTAGGTGAAATCAAGACAATGCAATTAGCAGAAACTTGCGTTACTTTGGCCAAAGTTTTAAGTCATGTTTTCCATGCTTAATTCCATGACAGTATAATCGTCATTTTGAATTTTTCTTTCACCCTACACTTGAATTTTGTTATCTATATTAGGACTAATTTTAGTTATATCAATCACTTTCAAGCTACGTACTAAGTACCAATTTGTATCACCCTGTATAGTAAAGTGTCAATATGTCAGCTTAGGGTGACTAAGGGGAAGTAATCATCTCGAGATTACTTACATCATTTACGATCTCTGCTCCTTTTCCTATAGTCATCATAAGATGACATCAGTACTTAACCATACAACTAATCTTTATTCATTCCAATAACGCACTTGAATCCATTAGCTTATGACAATTACAATTAGAGGAGCTTGACGAGTTATCACATCATAGTAGTTGCTCCATAGTAGCCAAGTAATGACCTAAGTCATTAAGTGGGTACTACATAGCAGCGGCCAAGATGAGATATCCCACCGAGTTATGCTACTTGAAACATCATATCTTAACAAGTTTAATTAATTTAATTAATTTATGACTTTCCAATCCTTGTTTACTAGTGGTACTCTCAATGGTATTTGTTGTACCTAAGGATATAATGATATTTTCACGTCTATCATTTACTTATTTAGAGATAGTAAATCATGACCTAATTAATTGCAGGTTGTATATATAAATCTGCATATTGTATTAATCTCATAAATCATACTTTGATCATTAATCAAGTAAATGTAGTTAAGTATAGAATTCTTCTTATTAAGTTGAATTCTAAGTAAAGACAACAATCCAAGATGTTACTTATGTTCAACCAATAATAGCCATATATGTATTTAATATGGGTTCATATGAAGTTCAATAATATGCTATAACTCACTTCTTTTATTACTTGCAAGAATAACCATACATATCACTTTAATCATCATTAATACAGTGTGTACATATCATGCCAAGTATACATCATATTCACACTTGTATCAATATACTATAATCTTGCATCTTAATTACAAATCATATATGCAACTAAGTTTAATAAACTTCCTTACAACATCTGATGCAATTTAACACACAATGATTATATGAAATCCTCTTATTCATTTCTTTAAAATCAGATACAATCAGAATTTCCTTAAGATAGAATATTTCCTACATAATCCATTTTGGAATTGATACAAATAACTAGGCTAACTTGGCATTTCATTTATCAAATCAATACAATGGTACTTCATTTAATGATAAATACAACAAGTAATATAATTCAGCTTTCTTCAGTCAAATTGAACAAATGCAATCTTTTAACTTCATCCATCTTTCACCTTTCAAGTAGTCCATCTACAAAATTGTTAGCAATTGTTAGTTCATAAGAACTAGCATGATAAGATATATACCTCCCATAATAAATCACACCATAAAGTATTTACATATAGGAAACACTGCATTAAGTTAGAGCCACATAATTGACCCAAAAGAGTACAAATCATATATGTAACATTTCCATAAAGCACTTTGCAAATACATTGAAGTTTACTTCATTCAATATAATTACTTAAATGTAAACACTCAAGTATAAATTATATAACCATTAAGGTCAACCAACCAATTACCGTTTACCGTATGGAGTATACTTGTAATATCATTATTTTTATAACTTCATAATATAAATTCTGTTACACTATATACTCTCACATATCATGTACAAGATTCAACAATCCTTATTTCATTCAATTAGATACTAGTATTGCATAATACTTAATCATTATAATTTATACAAGTCACAATTCTTGTTACTCCCATGAGATAACTACTAGTATTGAGTAATACTCAAGTATTTTGTATTATACTAGTATCATTATTAATTATTTATCATTCTAGGGTATCAAGTAATATACTTACTTGTCAATCAAATGGACATCACCATTTGTATTAAGAACAAAATACCTCAATAAAACAATATTATTTCATAGTTATAGGAGAGCTTAGCTTACTAAAACATCAACATGTAATCCCATAACTTCTACTATTATATCCTTGATCAATAAAGGATAACTATAACCATGGATTCATATGCATATAGATCATCAAGAATCCTGAAGATGTAATATTGGTTCATTAATAACACCAAAGTGGTGGTCCAATGTTCGGTAAAAATCTAGGTAACCTGTTTACCTTAATATTCATGTAAAAATGCACAAGTATGACTATACATTCTTGTAAGCCCTCCTAATGAAAACACGCAAAGCCGATAAGGTAAACACAAGATCTATCTTGAGCAACCAAGAGTAGAGTATATTTTTGTGAAATCGTTAAGATTTCATTCTAACATAGCAATAAATCTAAATTATTTCCAACTAAGATAATAACACCCAAACCATAGGGTCATTAGGAGGTTTTGTAGCTTAACATAAAATAAAACAACTCCACAATATTACTAGAGACTAATTGTACTGTGACATGTATAAACTAATAGGTCACAATGTCTATGGCTATGTCCAGGTCGAGGACCATGGATTTTACACTTGCACCTTCAGGATTTCGACTCCATATTCATGCATTTATCCTTCGACATCCCAAACCCATCTAGGTATTTCCGTTTAACTTTCTAAAAAAATAAACACATAAGGAAATTGAAGATATACCCATATAAAAATAGGTATTACCCATTATAACAACGAGATTGAACAAGCTTCAACCAATGTATCAAATGTATACACATATAAGTAGATTTTACATACTACCATGAAGCATATAGTCACATCGACCATATACCCAAAATAATTTATGGAGAAAGGATTAAATATCTTTGTGAAATAACTTCAATAAAGCAAACCTTGATCACAAAGTTCATATAAATATAAGTCGATGTATTATCTAAAGGATTCATATATATACAACAAAAAGCACATCTCCAGTCAATCTCTCAAACCATCCATACAAGGTATTCATGAACAATATTTCATTTTCCCAAATCATTCATATATAGAGATTAACGATATATTTTCCATATTTAAGCTAAATAATAAAAACCCAAAACCACATGGTGATAGCAAACTTAATACATAATTTCATATATGAAAATAACGGGTGGAGTGATATATTAAGGAAGAGATAGAGCCTATCATGCCTAGTAGTGCTTCTTTCTCCTTTCCTTTCTTCTCCTTTGCAAGCTCAACTCCAATCTAACTCCTCGAGAAAACGAGAATCTCCTGTAACTCCTCATACTTATTTAATGAAATAATTATAAATGCAACCCCCTAATTCCTTAACTCCGGTTATGGTATTCATGCAATAAACCATGAAAAATTGATAGAGAAAATGAAATAATAGGAAACCATTTACATGCAAGGTTTGAAAACACCTCCCCATCAAAGAAATCGATAACAATGGACTAGAAACCCACCAATTTTTCCTCAAAAACTGCTTGATCATTCTCCAAGGTGGTGAAGGAGGTTCGAGGTCCCCACATTCAATGCATGTGAGGACTATGTCAGTCCTTACCATTTTTCTTGTCATCCAATTCCACCTTTTTAAATATAGTGAAGTTTAAACTTAGCATAACAATCATTTTCAATTAGTTTATCCATATCTATAGCCATGACCACTAAACGTAGCTAGGTCTTCTACCAATTTTGATGGTGGTGCTTAATAAATACAACCCCATATATATGGCAGGGAGTACATAGTGAGAAGGAGGTGGAACCAACTCACCACATAACAAATAGACTCGTCATTCGAATCCTAGGCCTAAATATTTTTAATATAACATTGGCCCCAACTTATAAACCTTAGTTTAAGTTACCACATATTCGAACATTAACATAGCTATCCATTATTAGGTCCTTAAATATATATGCTAAGGCTTAACTAATCTATATATAATCCTTCATGATTTTGAATATATATAAACCTTAGTCTAGATCAAGTTTAGGTTCCTTATCAACTTAGGCTCATTTAAAGTAGTAACCTTAGAGCCTTATAAAATTAAGAAATGCCTTAACATTACAAATCCACTTTAACATGATGGCTCAAGATAATAGCCTAGGCCATCATTACTTTTTACCATAATGAACTGAACCAAGATATTATCTTGAAGCATCATCCTTGTACAGTAATCAAATAGATCCCTTTTTAATTAAACTTGGTCCATATTTTACAAGTACCAGAATTCCCAAACTTAGAAAGAATGATCATAAATTCGAGGGTAAGTGATAACATACGAGTATGATCATAGTTTATAAGCATATCCAACAAACATGTCATCAAGTAAAGAATCTTATTAACCATGACATGCAAATATGTTAGATCAACAGTGTAAGATCACATTGTCTCGGAATGCTACTAAAATGCATTCACATACAGTCAAGAAAAGACACCAATTAGAATGTAATTCCACTATAGAAGTTTTTCAAACCAACACGTAAATCAAGCAAGTCTAATAAGATAACAAGGGTGTTACAATGAATGAATTATTGACCTGCAAAACCCTCAAATAGACATCAAATCCTAAAAAGAAAGATGTAAAATGAGGGGTGGGATCATGTACTCGAGTGGTCATAATGGTAAATTTATGACCAGTGTTGCACTACATCTTAGACCCAATGTAGTTTTGTGTGTGTGCAGAGTTGTGCCCTAGGTATATTGTGTCCGTGTCACACTTGATAGCGAGAAAAGTAGTTAGATGTAAGGAAATGTAATAGATGTGTGCTTGGAATAGAATGAAATTCCCTCATATGAATTATATGTTTAATAACCAGCCCTTGTGTCTTGTTGGTGCCTATTTTGATCCTCTGTTATATTGTCATCTTTTCCCTTTGGTTTGCATGCTCTAAAACACTTTTCTTTGAAATTGGTGGTCTACAAAGTTTCCCTCCAAATTGAATCCCTTGAAAAGATCATAAACACATTATTTTGCCCCAATTCGAAAGAAAAATACATATATGCCCTGTTTTGTGCCCTAGTTTTCCAAATCCACGGACCTTTGTCATTTTTTCCAATTTTCCCAGCCTTTGGAGCTTGAAGTTGTTCATTTCATTCTTATTTTCCCTCAAAAATCTATCCCCATGGTTGAAAATTGCCTAAAATCACTTTCCATTTGTTTTTGACCAAAAAATCCTTCACCCACGAAGAAAAAATTGAATTCGGGCATCTCTGGAAAATTCTATGTTTTTTTACGGTCATACGGGTGTCCTTTGCCCATCAAATAAATTACAAACATCCCCTCATACGTGGCCACTTGTGGTTGGACAAGGTTCTGTGGGTTTCTTTGAAAACTTAACATTTTTTGGTTTTTGGCAAAAATTCAATATTTCCCCATGACTCTGCGGCAGTCCCAAAGGAGGGGACGCGTGTCACAAGCAGCGAAACAAGGGTGGAAGGGTGGGTCAATTTGTGCCTTATAGAACTTTGGTAAAGTCCATAGAAATGGAGAAAACCCCAAGGCCCGCATCCAATCTTACGAGGACACATGGCAAAGCGGTAATGGAAGGTGGGGGACTTAGAAGATTTTTTTCCTTTTTGGCGAAAAGGGAAAAAGGTTGAGGAAAGGGCCATGGGTCTACAATGGAGTGAAGGGAGACACGTGATGGCTTTAGAGCATAGAGAGGATCGGTGGGGTGTAGGAGGAGAAAGGGAAATTTTTCCCTTTTTGAAAAATGAGTCAGAGTGAGAATTTGAAGCGCTGGCCCACAAATGAACCATAGGGAGACACGTGGCAGGGACGGAATCGGAGTCGTAGGTTCACGAAGGAAAAGTAAGAAATTTTCCCTTGGCAAAAAAGGGGTGTTAAAATGAGAAATGAGCCCGTATATCCTCAGCGATAGAGAAGGTGACACATGTCAAGGACAGAGACAGAGGTGTGGGCCCGTGGGGAAAAAGTGAAAAAATTTCAAATTTCCAAAAAGGGTGGAAATGTACAGAATTGAGCCGCGATCCCAATGGGACCCACCATATGTTGCATGTCAGCACCAAATCTCAAGGGCGGAGGGGCAGAGAAAAAGGTCAAAATTTTACATTTTTCAAAAATGTTAAAAAGTCAAAAAGTGATCCCAAATCCATTCCCAATCACATTTTGACATGTGGAGGGCTCAGATTGAAGGAAGAAAGGGAAAATCAATGGTAACTATGCATTTTTCATTTTGGCCACCATTTGAGCTCCAGGAAGCTTGGAGATGCAAATTTTGCATCAATTTTCATCAAATTTTTGGTGAATTCGTGTCATTTGTGCCTGCAAGGACCAATGCAATTGGTTTTAAGGATCAATTTGCATATTTGAGATGTTTTTAGGATAATCTTTTCCCTGGCCCATCTAAAACATGAAATATCAAATCAAGAAGTTGCATAATCAAATTTTGGAGGGATAAGGATGAAATGATGAAATGAAATGGGTCTGCATGCCTTGAGGATGAAAAACGTGCCTCCACAATGGATAATGATGAAGGTTTTGTAATGATTCACCTTTTTGAAACACCTGGAAACTTTTGTTGCAAATATGTTAAATGTCCCTATCTACGAATCATGTTGGAATTTTGTAACAAACTTGATGCTTGGCATATTATTTTCTTGGGAAAGAAGGATCAAATGTAATAGAATGTTATATAATGCATGTTTTTGACATGTAAAAGGTCGGAGAAACTTATAATTTCACGGGAAAATCTGGGAAGAAGCCCATTCTCTGAGAAACCACATGAGAACCATTTCTAATTCATTTTTGCATCGATTTGTATCATGTTGAGTTGATTTCAGTTGTAAAGAAATCAACAAGCTCTAAGATTGTTCTTATAACATTATCATCTTTGATAAATTTGGTCATTCTAGATTATTTTGTGTTGTCTCTTAGCAAAATTTGCATGTGCTTATGTTTCAGAATGTTTTCAATTTGTGTTTCTTTCTCTTGTTGTAGTCTTGTGTCTAAAATCTCTCTTGATCATACATGGTCTCATTTCTTGTTGATATTTTAGTGGAATTTGTAATCTCACATTCAGAAGATCTTTCATCTAATAAAGAGATAAATAGATTTAAAATCACTTTACCTTCCTTGAATTTAGATATTGTTTGTAAACCTTTGGGTGCACCTTAGGTCATGATAAAATAGAGGTTTCTGGATGCTTTGTTGGTTCATCTGCTTCAAGATTTTGTGGTAGGTTGTCAAAGATTGTGTGGAAGAGTGTAGATCTAGGCCTCCATTTGGTGCACATATCCTGGTTGAAGGAGTACCTTAACCCTTTTGAAGCATTCTGTTGTTTAGGTCTTACAAATTTCTTACAAAGGTCCTCAAAGAATTTGGAAAATTCTGGTTAGTCTTGTCTAAAATATCCCACCAAAATTCATTCAAACAAACTAATCCTACCCATACTACCCCTGCATTACATTGTGTGTCAACAAAAGAATACAATCCATTTACAAAAATGCACAAAGCAAATCAGGATCATACAATGTCTTCAGTAACCCTTGCCTTGCATTGAAAATATCTCCATAATCTAGGAGTGACAACTTGTGAAAGTCAAATTTGGAGTGTTGATCATATTTTCCCAAGGCCTTTTCATACTATTTACACAGATTGAGGGATATTTTCATCTCCTTCACCATTTGAGGGTTACAAAATAGGTCCTCTTACCTTGGTTGAAAGGCACAACCTAAAACAATTAGGACAAGATCAAGTCCTATTTGAGTTCTATCAATCTCTCCACAAATCTGAGTGTCAATTAGATCACATCCTCGGCTACAAAATGACACACATCATGATCTATATTACTTCAAGCTTCATGCCATATCTTTGATGCTACTTAGACTGAAAAGGAGAAAAAAATTGGGTACCAACACCTTCGGCACCATTGCGGGGAGATTCTTAGTTTAATCGATCCATGTGCATACATATTTGAGATATTTGAACACATATCAAACCCTGGTAATTTCCTTTGCAAATTTTTCATGCAAATACATTGTTGAAGCATCATTTTATAATATGATTTATAAGGATTGAGTGAAGATATAAGTTCTACCTATAATTTTATCAGTTTCCAGTAGTTGTTGCACTTCATTTGCATTTGTGATTGATAGATTCAAAGAAAGGAAGGTCTGATCTATAAAGTTTAGCAATATTTTTAGTGCTGATAGGTATTTGATAGAGTATTTTAGTGCATTTGCACAACTAAGGTGAAAATCCTTAGTGGTGACTCCATATTTTTTTGACCTTGATAAATACCAGTGTCTTACCTTTTTCTGTCAATTATTTTTGTGTGCTAATCTCTACAAAACTGGAAGGAAGAAGATCTCTCTTCATTAGAGACTCTGCTAAGAAGTTGTTTTCAGATTCAAGGAACTCAGAGTTGGAAGGGAGAATAGTTTGGAAGGTTGTTAAAGGTTAGACATCAAGCAAAGGTATATCCATTGGTGAGAGAGATCATCCTTTAGTAGAGGATTATCACTCTTCTTCTAGTGATTCTGATTCAAGCAATCCTCTCATAAAGTTGTTTACTTCAACTAGTGAAGGTCCTTCTGCTATACCTGGTGAGTTCTTTCTTCAATCTGCACCTCTGTGTTTCAATTCAAATAAAACTTTCAAAGAAAATCATCACTTAAAGAATACTAGTCTTGTGAACCACATTCTTGAGCCCCAAATACCTTGCACTCCTCATCAACTGGTGTCACCCCAAGATCACCTCCACCAAACAATATGGTTTAGCCTAGACATCCATTTGTTGTTAACACCTTTGGTCCTATAGACTTTAGAGGAATGGATGGTTACACGAATGTTGTCCCACAAGATGTCAAAAATAGGTTGCCAAAGTTCCAACAATGCTATAACTGGTGATCAGCATCTCAAAAATTTTGTTAACATGATGGAGGATTTTGAAATAGAGTTTGAAGATGTGTATATTAAATTATTCATTCATACATTAGAAGAAGATGTTATGGATTGGTACAAGGCCCTGCCTATAATTCAATTGATTTTTGGAATGAGATGAAAAATGCATTTAGGTCACAATATGGTGACAAGGTGATCCTAGATTTCTCTTGTCTGAATTTGAAAATATCAAGAAGAATCCCAATGAATCAGTACATGACTTCAACACAAGGTTTAACAAAACTTTGAGAAGGTTTCCTATTAGTCTGAGGCCTTATGATGAATCTTGTCTAATCAAATATGCATATGCATTTGACAAGAAAGTAGCCTACTACTTAAGAGATAATAATCCTACTAACCTAAGGCAAGCTTTCACCATGGCACTTCAAATTGAAAACAATATCAAAGTAATTGAGAAACCTCTCAAGAGAGATGGTGTAAAGTTGATAAACCCTGAAAAACCTCAAGTTAGTAAGGGTGCTGATTTGGAGGATGTTGTGAAAACTTTGGCAAGGGTTGTCAAAGAAATATCATACACATTGGCAAGAGCTGAGAAGGGAATTGGGCAGACTTCACAAGGTTAGCAAAAGGCAAAAAACCATGAAAATTTTTCCAATCATCCTAGAGGTGATCAAAGGGCAGATGATAGAGGAAAAAGACCCATGGGGTCTGCAAATAGACAATCTTAGGCCAAGGAAAATAAGGTAGTTCTGATCCACTAACTGCTAGGGTGGCTATTGTTGATGATGCAAATCAGATTGATTGGTGTGACAGATGTTTTTTACCCCATCCTCCATATGAACAGATCAGAAAATTAAAGGGGAATTTGATGATGAAACTGATGATGATGCCTGCATGATGGAGATCCTTGCAAGTTCACCAAGGGAAGCAACTTCAACGGATGTCATAAGTGCTAGGAATGCTGCTATTTTTTGGGATTGTATCCAATGGGTACATCTTCTTCCTCCTTCTCATGTTTTAGAAATTGATAATGTACAAGCCTTTGAGCTGCCCAATAATGATTTTGAGTACTTAAGGGCATTGATGATATAAAAGTATGATGGAGGTATACCCTCGAAAGAGGATAGGTAGCTACTTATGATTGTTGTATTTTCCCAAGATAAGGAGCACAATACCATAAGTAAAGTTGTTAAGGGAGCTGGGCCTCAAGCCAAACCTAAAACACACTTTCTTATAAGCATTCCCAAAGAAGCTCCTAGAAGAGAAACACCTTCCAAAAGCTCTGTTGTCCCAAGCAAAAATTGCAGTCCTCCTCATGCCCAAGATGTCAAGAATTCCTTGCCATCTAATGAATTTGTTTGTCTCCCTTTCAATGTTGCTTTGTCAAAGAGTGTTCCCTATGACATAGCCCAAGTATTGAGCCAAATCAAAGTGAGTGATCTAATCATTGAGTTTCTTAGGATTCCTAAGCATAAGAAGATGGCATTTGATTACTTGGGATTAAGAGAGGAAGAGATTACCCAAGGTAGAGTTAGAGACAAGGTTGGGATTCCTATTACCATTACAGAATTGGAACAGCCACAAGTGTTGGAAGAGTTGGGGGAACCACCTGAGGTTTACTTAGGAACTTCTTTGGTTAAATCTCAGCTAAACATGGATCCATTTTTCACTACCTTGGTTATCAAAGACAAGCTATTACATAACTATATGTTTGAATCTGAGGCATCATGTAATGTCATGCCTTTGGTGGTCATGAATAAACTGGGAATCAAAGTGATAGCAACTTATGGAAAGTATACTACTATGGATTCTAGGGAAGTGCCAATTGTTGGGTGTGTCAAAGATCTGGTGGTGCAACTTGCATCTTATCCTGGGAGGAATTTAAAATTGAATGTTGTGATTGTTGATTTCCTGCCAAATGGGGTATGTTATTATCAAGGAAATGGGCTGCAAGTGTTGGTGGGAGTGTCCAAATGGACATGTCTTATGCCACTATCCCCATTGAAGGAAACTTAGTGAAGTTATGTGGAGAGAAGAAGATGTTGTACCTTATTGAATACCCAAACAATACATCTTATGAACTTTGCAGGAAGATGCTAGTACTGATCACTTTGTGAGTTTTGTGGATTTCAGGGAGTATGAAGTTGTTGAAAACATATCTCCTAAGTATGCTATTTTTCTAGAGATTTGGTCCTTGATTCAGCCTTGAAAAATGTTAAAAGGTTTGACATGAACACAATGGAGGAGCTTCAAAGAAACTAGATGGTTTACAAATTAAACAAAGAAGAAAAAGAGGTATATTTCTAGTTGCTAAAAACATATCAGAACCTCTTGGCATGGAGGACATTTGGGGTTTCCCCTTGATTTTTTTCTTTAAATCAAGGTTTGCACCAACTTGTACAGTGTATAGTGTTTGGTTTTGCTCAGTTTTCTAGTGTTTTGTCGGTTTTGGTTTGCCTTGGTGTGTGGCAGCCATTTTTGTTAGTTTCTCAACTGGTTTTTGGATGGTTTTGGATCATGACTTCATTTTCCCAATGGATTATTTTGGCACTTGGTCTACTTTTTTCTTTTGGCACTCACTGGGAGTGCCCATCCCCAAGTAAGAGCCGATGTTGGTGCCCATTTTGATCCTCTGTTATATTACCATCTTTCCCCTTTGGTTTGCATGCTCTAAAATATTTTTCTTCAAAATTGGTGGTCTGTAAAGTTTCCCTCCATATTGAATGCCTTGAAAATCTCATAAACTCATTATTTTTCCCCAATTCGAAAGAAAAATACATGTATGCCCTGTTTTATGCCCTAGTTTTCCAAATCCACCGGCCTCTATCATTTTTTCCACATTTCCCGGCCTTTAGAGCTCGAATTTGTTCATTTCATGCTTATTTTCCCTGAAAAATATATCCCCATGGTCAAACATTTCCTAAAATCACTTTCCATTTGTTTTTGACCAAAAAATCCTTCACCCACGAAGAAAAAATTGAATTCGGGCATCTCTAGCGAATTTTGTGTTTTTTTACGATCATACGAGTGTCCTTTGCCCATCAAATCAATCCCAAACATCCCCTCATATGTGGCCGCTTGTGGTTGGACAAGGTTCGGTGGGTTTCTTTGAAAACTTAACATTTTTGGTTTTTTGGCAAAAATTCAATATTTCCCCCGCATCTCCACAGGTCCCAAAGGAGGGACACGTGTTGTAAGCAGAAACAAGGGTGGATGGGCATGTCGATTTGTGCCTTAGAACACTTTAGAAAAGTGCATAGAAATGGAGAAAATCCCCCAAGGCCCACATCCAATCTTAAGAGGACACATGGCAGGTGGGAATGGAAGGCTGGCGGGGGACTTAGAAGATTTTTTCCTTTTTGGCGAAAAGGGGAAAAGGTTGAGGAAAGGGTCATGGGTCCACAATGGAGTGAAGGGAGACACATGGCAGCTTCAGAACACAGAGCGGGTCGGCGGGCCATCGGAGGAAAAAGGTAAATTTTTCCCTTTTCACAAAATGAGTCAGAGTAAGAATTTGAAGTGCTGGCCCGCAAATGAACCACGGGAGACACGTGGCAGGTGTAGAAGGAAGTGCAGGCCACCGGAGGAAAAGGGCATTTTTTCCCTTTTGGAAAAATGACTTAGAATTAGAATTTCGAGGCATGGGTCCACGAAAAGCAGAGAGGAGACACATGGCGAGGACGGAATTGAAAGCACGGGTCCACAGAGGAAAAGTAAAAAAAATTCCCTTGGTGAAAAAGGGGTGTTAAAATGAGAAATGAGCCCACATATCCTTAGTGATAGAGAAGGTGACACGTGTCAAGGAAAGCACGGAGGTGCAGGCCCACGGGGAAAAAAGTGAAAATTTTCCAAATTTCCAAAAAGGGTGGAAATGTGCAGAATTGAGCCACGATCCCAATGGGACCCACCATATGTCGCGTGTCAGCACCAAATCTCAAGGGCGGAGGGGTGGAGAAAAAGTTCAAAATTTTACATTTTTCAAAAATGTTAAAAAGTCAAAAAGTGATCCCAAATCCATTCCCAATCACATTTTGACACATGGAGGGATCAGATTGAAGGAATAAAGGGAAAATCAATGGTAATTATGCATTTTTCATTTTTGGCCGCCATTTTGAGCTCCAGGAAGCTTGGAGATGCGAATTTTGCATCAAATTTCATCAAATTTTTTGGTGAATTTGTGTCATTTGTGCCTGCAAGGACCAATGCAATTGGTTTTAAGGATCAATTTGTAGATTTGAGATGTTTTTGAGGATAATTTTTTCCCTAGCCCATCCAAAATGAGAAATATCAAATCAAGAAGTTGTAGAATGAAATTTTAGAGGGATAAGGATGAAATGATGAAATGAAATGGATCTCGCATGCCTTGAGGATGAAAAATGTGCCTCCACAATGGATAATGATGAAGGTTTTGTAATGATTCACTTTTTTGAAACACCTGGTAACTTTTGTTGCAAATATGTTAAACGTCCCTATCTTCGAATCATGTTAGAATTTTGTAACAAACTTAATGCTTGGCATATTATTTGCTTGGGAAAGAAGGATCAAATGTAATAGAATGTTATATAATGCATGTTTTTTGACATGCAAAAGCTTGGAGAAACTTAGAATTTCACAAAGCAAAGTCTAGGAAGAAGCCCATTCTCTGAGAAACCGCCTGAGAACCATTTCTAATTCCTTTTTGCATCAGATTTGTATCATGTTGAGTTGATTTCAGTTGTAAAGCCATCAACAAGCTCGAGATTGTTCTTATAACATTCTCCCGATGATAAATTTGGTCATTCGGATTATTTTTGTTGTCTCTTAGCAGAATTTGCATGCACTTATGTTTCAAAATGTTTTTAATTTGTGTTTGTTTCTCTTGTTTGCAGTCTTGTGTCTAAAATCTCTCTTGACCATACACGGTCTCATTTCTTGTTGATAGTTTAGTGGTATTTGCAATCTCACATTTAGAAGAGCTTTCATCTGATAAAGAGATAAACAGATTTAAAATCACTTTACCTTCCTTGAATTCAGAGATTGTTTGTAAACCTTTGGGTGCACCTTAGGTCATGATAAAATAGAGGTTTTGGATGCTTTGTTGGTTCATCCGCTTCAAGATTTTGTGGTGGGTTGTCAAAGATTGTGTGGAAGAGTACATATCTTGGCCTCCATTTGGTTCACATATCCTAGTTGAAGGAGTACCTTAACCCTTTTGAAGCATTCTGTTGTTTATGTCTTACAAATTTCTTGCAAAGGTCCTCAAAGAATTTGGCAAATTCTGGTTAGTCTTGCCTAAAATCTCCCACCAAAATTCATTCAAAAAAACTAATCCTACCTATACTACCCATGCATTGCATTGTGTGTGTCAAAAAAAAGAATACAATCCATTTACAAAAATGCACAAAGAAAATCAGGATCATACAATGTCTTGAGTAATCCTTGCCTTGCATTGAAAATATCTTCATAATCTGGGAGTGACAACTTGTGAAACTCAAATTTGGAGTGTTGATCATATTTTCCCAAGGCCTTTTCATACTATTTACATAGATTGAGGGATATTTTCATCTCCTTCACCATTTGAGGGTTACAAAATAGGTCCTCTTATCTTGGTTGAAAGGCATAACCTAAAACAGTTAGGACAAGATCAAGTCCTATTTGAGTGCTATCCATCTCTCCACAAATTTGAGTGTTAGTTAGATCACATCCCCGCTACAAAAAACCACACATCATGATCTATCGACTTCAAGCTTCATGTCATATCTACGATGTTGCTTAGACTGAAAAGGAGAAACAAATTGGGTACCAACATGTCCCTTGGATGGTGCTAGATTGATGGTATGGAGCTCTTAGATGCTTGATGGATGTAACCTTAGGTGGTGATAGTTAATGTTTAGTGTTTTTCCTTCACATAACTTTTATATATATATATATATATATATATATATATATATATATATATATATTTATATGATTCCCTTGCTTGAATTTCGTAACTAACCCCAAAAAGGCTGACAAATAAAAATATAAGATGCTCGAATGGCTATAAAGGACCCAAAAGATGTGAATAAAGTGCAAAGGGGTCAAGGGTGCCCAGAGGGGACGAGGGAGCTTCCTGGCACTAACATCCTGGTTGGGCACTAGTGTCCATGATGATAAATGTTAAGGTATAAAAAGGAAGCTGAGCAAGTAAGGGTGCAAGACTAAAAGTGGCAATAGAAATCAATTAAAGGTGGCTAGGGACATGGGTTGACTAGTAATTTTCTTACTTGGGAATCATATGAATAGTAGTATGCAATCAAGACTAAATAGATACCCAAAGTGTGTGATTTTGTGTCTACATTACCTAATTTTCAAGGCACTTTTCTTCTTACCCATGAGATACTTGAGGTTCTCCATTACCTCTTATGGTATAATGTCCCCAAGCTAGAGCCAATTGTTGTCATGTGAAATTGAAATTTCAACCATGACAACTAAGCCCACACTTGAAAAATCCCTCTCCCGATCATTGTAAACCTTTCCTCTATCTAAATTGTCTATAGTTTCATCCTCATTCTAGCTTAGAGGAATATGCTAACATTATTTTTAAGTGTGTTTCATGTGCATGGATGTTTTCCTAAGGTGATTTACAAATTCATTAAGATTCAAGGAAGAATGACTATCCCCAGAGGCCTAGAAAGGGCCATTTTTGGCCATCTTACAGTACATGGACACCCTCACGGAATCTTTATGGCAAGACTTAAACCATCTATAATTTGTGTAGGAGATTCATTATGTTATCCATGGTAGTATAGGGACAATTTATGGAATAAAGTGATCTCGGGAACAACTTGGGAAAAATAGGGTCATTTTGGTGTTGTAGTGATCAAGAATCCTCGTGAAAACAAATTTCAATGAACAATGGTTTGCCTTCATTTTCAAGTCAAGGTAAAAACTTAGTGTTTTTATCCTTATTCTCCTCTTTCTAAGCCTCACAATCCAGGAATTAGCTAAATTTTGCATTTTTAGTAGCAATTTGGGCAAAATCGACTTTTGGAGGAACAAGTGGAATTGCTCTTTTGTTCCACCTATTCTCTACATCTTCATCTTATCCAACCCCTTGGAAAAAGTAGAATTGAATCAATGAAATCCATAAGTTTTAGCATTGAGGAATAATTCTTATTTTCATGTCGTTCCCTAAAACCCCACAAGTGCCAACAACAAAGGAAAAGTAGCAAGAGTAAGTTATGTCGACACTTAGCGAGAACTCATAGAGCAGTTTATAAGTTCCACTATTACATTTGAAACCCGCAACACCGCAAACTAAGAAGGAAGGGGTTGAATCTGACATGTCAATCATGAAGGGAACTTTTCCCTCATTCTAATATTTCTCGATTTCCCACCATAAGCGCCTTGAAGCATATCAACATTAACAGTCTACCATGGCCCTTATTGAATTGTTCTATTGTGTCAGTTGTGCCCTGAATCCCTAATGGAGCTAATAAGAGGAAAGTGGTTCACTAATCAGATATATTGGATAAATGAGGAATCAAAGGTAAATATTCCTCTATTCCCTCTATTCCTTAATTTACCACCCATGTCTGCAAAGCAAAGAGAAATCATTGTTTGAAGGCCCAAGAGGCTGTTCCTCGGTTCCTCCAGTTCTCTTCCAACCCACCTAGACCACTTTTTGACAAAATTTCTCATAAATTCTCCCAAATTTCTACCAAGAAGAGGAATGTGAAGGGTCATAAACTTGAGTTTTGGAATTTAATATTGTATTTGATCCCAAATTGAATGTATTATCTCAATTTTAGGAGATGTAAGGTCACATGTGATAATAAGGTGAAAGTTCGTGGGTGGGGAAGATGAAAATTCATGTTGTAAATCTATAAATTGGATTGTATTCTCCATTCCAAAAGGTTGGAAATTGTTGATTGTTGTAAGTTATTAGATTTCACTACTACATCAAGTAATAAAATATATATTTCCTCTATCTCCTTATTTATGTTCCTCTATCCTCTCTACTCTCCAACTTTGCAAGCATTGTGATCATGTACAACTAAGAAGGAACTTTTTGTCCTTGATTAATAGATATGTATAACTTTGTGTCTCCGATTTATTAGTCTTGTTGCTTTCTTTAAAAAAATTGTTCTTCTAATTTAATGTGTACCTACTCCAGCTAATTCCCTGTGAATTTTATAGATCTAGTCAAAACATCAACCCTCTCTCCTTATTTCTCATATTCCTCTTTACTCTCCTCAAAGAAAATTCCTCCCTTGCACATTATAAAAGCATATTTCCACATGTTTAGTGGATTATTCTTATGTAATCCCCAGCCTAAAGTCCACCCCATAGTTTTAGGTAGTTTACATTCAATAATGGGAGCCTCCCCATACCCAAGAAGGAGGGTCTTAGCCCTATGATCATTGGTGAAAACCAATAATATGCACTGCAACAAATTATTTCACCAACGGGTTCTTGAATGAGTTATTATTTACTTACTTATACATGCTTTGAAGGTCATAATGTCATGAAATATTGACCAATGGGGAACATTAGTCCATATAAATATGATAGAATTGAAATTTTGAGTGCATAATCTGCCGATCCAAGACCATACGACGAGGGTCGACTTGTATATTTGTATAAACCGACCAAAAATGGTGATTTTGATTACGAGGGAAAATGTTTATTTTGACTGTATGGGTTAAAGGATAGATGTTTCTAAATGTTTTTTATGTTGTAAATCCTCAAAAAATGATGGTATAGAGGTGTTCAAATATAAACAAGTAATTAAAGATCTATCAGGGTGTGTTAAACTGGAGTGAGGAGAGTGTATATGTACATGCAAGTGTGCAATGTTAAATGAAAGATTTCCAAATTTGAGTAGAAATAGTAAAAAAATATGGTGATACACCAAAATATATAAGGATCACTCTCCCAAAAAGGAAGAACAAAAGGAAAAACATAGTGATAAAAGGGAAGATACGAGCCACAATTAACCCTGCATTTAAATCAAACTCTCATTCTCTACATTAGTGACATAGTGAAATGAAACATGCAAATATAACCACACACATCACACAATCACATAACATAAATGAAAGAATACAATAAAACAATTGAAAAGGAATTTATGAGTCGAATCAACAAGATATTATTTCTTAAAGTATGCACAATCTCCTACTATTATTGGGAACGCACTAGATGAATTATACACGTTCAAAATAGAGGTTTACAATTCAAAATACTTTTAAACTCAATCAAGCACAATAAATTTACATTCAAGAGAGGATCCTTATTAAAATAAAGCTTAGTTACATTTATGGGAGAGGGAAGAGAGAAAGAGGATCAAAATATGTTGAAGATTATCTCTTTTCTCATCCTTATCTTCTCTAGAAGGATTAGGAAGCTCCAAAAGATTCTTAATTGAACTTGTTCACCATAAAACCATCTCTTGGCATATTTTGGGATCCTGTAAGTGCAATGATGATCTAATAACCGGGAATTATAAATATAAAATTTTTAATGAACCTTATCTACAAAATTCCTCATGATTTTTTTAATTGATATGATTTTTGTCTAATTAGGAGCCTTCATTCACAAGGAAAAAGTAAATATTTGTTCTTAAACTGATCTTGTAGAAAATATTAATACATACCCATTAGATCGGGAGGATGAAAAGAGATCAAACTACTATTTACTCAAAAGGTTCATGATTTCACCTTTGGGACCATTATAACAACTCATTCATTTAATCTTTAGCTTGTTTATCTTCTCCATTATGTTTTTGTTGGGCCATAAGGGAACATTATCTCAAAAAAGTAGCTTCAGAGATATAACACCCTTAAAAATAACAATGATTGAAATCAAGATTAGGTGATCTAATTTTTAGCAACTAATGATTCAAAAACTTAGTTATAAACCCTTCACATACCCTTGAACCATTCCTCTATAAACTAGGCTCAATACAAATGTCTCTCGATTACCTTTTCAATGGTAGTAGTTGTTATTCATTTTGATTTCTCTCTAAAAATATATCCATGAAAAACTAGAGATCTGTTGTGCCCTCTATGATGTCCTCAAACTTCACTTTTTGTTAGGTAAAACTATCAAATTTAATGGAGTAAAACAAGAACTATTAATGAATCTCGAGTCTATCAATCTTCACCACATATACAACATGCCACTTTTCTCCCATCGGTGGCTCGACATTCTTTGGGTATTTGAAAAATTTTCTCACTCCAATCTCAAGTTAATGAAATGGTGTGTAAGAAACTCTAACATATGAGATGGTTTAAGGCTACCTCTTGATATGTGATGATAATGAAGATGAGATACAGGTGCAAATATCATGTCTGCGGTGAGCTTTATAACCTACATAACAAATGGAAAACTAGACAAGAAAAATATTAGTAGATGGTTGGTTTCTTGACAAAGTCAGTCCCAAGAAGTGATAACTTCCTAAGGATGATGTCAACCCACTTTGATTAAAATATCAATAAAAGATAATGGATAAATAGGATGAGAATATGACAAAATGGAAAAGAGATAAGATATATGCTAGATAAAAAAATCATATAAAGCATATGATGATAAAAATGAGATAAGTAAAATCAAACTTGATCGGGTCAATAGCAACCTGATATAGACAGAGATATTCAATGGTTACTAGAGCAAGTTATATCAAATGATGTGTAGAATAATGGATCTAGATCTAATGTTGAGATGTTGAAGGTATCATGGATCTAATGTAGAGACACGATAAAAATAAAATATGTAAGAAGTAGGTAGATCTGATGAAAATATAATGGATGTAGATTGAGTCCACAACAACGAGGGAAGATCTAGGACAATCGCGGCAAGCTGGGTAGGAAGGATGAGATTTGGGTTGTTAGATGGATGGATGATAGAGATAGAGAGATCGGGGTATTGAGGAAATTTGGAAAATAAATAAGCGAGAAGAGGAAGAATATAGGAAAAAAAGTTTATATAAATTGGGTCAACGGTAACTAGTTTGGATCAACGGTGACCAAGGGAATGGATTAGGGTTTAATGGGGCTTGATGGATGGAAAATGGGTTATGGGGAAGAATCAATGATGGAATATATGATGGTAGATCTCCACAACGAATGACATACCTACAAAACTAATAGAAAGATGATGAAACAATGGTAAATATCCCAACAAATTTTTACTTTAGATCTCCAAGGATTGCATACAAGGGATCCAATATGACTCCAAGTTGATGATTGCAACTCACAAGAAGAGAAGGAAACTAGAAAAGCTCACAAGAAGGCTGAAAATCCAAAATTTAATCCTCCTCGGGAGAAGGGGTAGAGGTGTATTTAAAGGGTTGAGGATAACCCACTAGGGTCACCATTAACTACGGACAACCATTGATTTATTTGGTGGATATGATGCACAACTTGATACAAAGGGCCCTAAAGAGGTAAAATTAGGGTTTTGAGTTATTTAGGTAGGTTAGGGTTGTATAGGGATGATAAAAGGTAGTTAGAGGGTGGAAAGGCATTGAATGAGGGTAGATGGGAGTCTAAGGATGATAAATGGGGTGTTTAGGGATGTGATTAGGGTAATGGATGGGTTTAGGGATAATTAAATGTGATTAGGGGTGGATTAGGAGAGATAAAATAATGATGGTAATTAATATAGGATTAAGATAGGAAAGTGGAAATTAGATGGAATAACAGGGGTTTAGGAAAGAAAGGGGAATTCAAATAGGATAAAGGGTGTGTATGTGCAAGATGATGTTGAAGGGGAGTGAATGGGGGATGGGGGACAAATGTACCATATTTTGTGTGTCTACATTACCTCTTTTTGTCATGTGTTTTGCATTAAGCAAGCCACAAGATAAAAATAGAAGTGATAGAAGATGATGGTTGAGGTGTTCCCCCTCAAACTATGGATTGATAACACAAAGGAGAATCAATTACTAGGTTAAAAGAGATAGATGAAGGAAGGGAGAGAAGTTGGAAAGGTGGGAAATGATGAGAAAAGATGATAAAAGATGAGAAAAGATGCCCTAAGTGGAGAGTGATGACCATTACACAAAGGATAGGATAAAAATAAAAATAAATATGGTAGTGATCCTTGGAATCATTTTAGTAGGGAACATTGCATGACCTCAATGGAGATGATGTTAATGTCCTAAAGACCTATGAGTCAAAAAAAAAGATCGGTGCGAGGGGGTGGAGGGAATCTAATGGGAATCTACTCAGATGGATGTGCAAGATGTGGGACCAATGGGTTGAAGTCGGACATCAAATATGTGCAAAATTTTGAGGATGGTCAAGATAATAATCTAAAAAATTATCGGGGGAAAAAGGGTAGGTGATATCCTTCAAATATGAGGAAGCGAGAAAATATGCATCCTCATGGGATGGATATGGAAAATATGAACACGATGGTGGGATTAAGATGAGATATGGTGCCCCGAGAGGGAACACAGAGATGGTCGCAGAGTGGGCTTTTGGGTGTGATTAAGGATGTGTGATGAGATAAATAGATAAAAAGATAGAAAAATGAGCTATGCAAGTCATTGAGGTGTGTTATGGGTGATACACAAATCTGAAGTGGAAGAAAATATAATTTTTACAAAGAGATTGGATGAGGAAAGTTAAAAGATAGAAAATAGGTTTGGGTCAATGAGGTGGCTAGATGGGTACATGGTGATTTGGATTGGGTTTACAACAATAGGGTAGGTTGATGATGGTGGGTCGACTGGCTATATAAGCGAAGTGATTGATAGTTCTAAGTGTTATAAAAACTTAAGATTTGACAAAAATGGAGGCCAGTGGAGGAGGAAGGAAGTGCAAAGGTCTCAAAGAACAATAAGTTCCAAAAACTTAGCTTTGTTTAATTTTTAGTTTTATTTTTATTTTTTTGGAATTTTTATTTTGGATGGGCATCGAGGGCGGTCGGCGGTGACTAGAAATACGGTCA
Source organism: Taxus wallichiana var. yunnanensis (assembly GCA_018340775.1). Lineage (NCBI taxonomy): Eukaryota > Viridiplantae > Streptophyta > Pinopsida > Cupressales > Taxaceae > Taxus > Taxus wallichiana. Next base: position 171,381,424 of record CM031244.1, read on the forward strand.
CCGTCGAGCAGCAGCAGTCAGTGTCGGTGTCAACCAGGCTAGGGTCGACATTGATTTAGGTAGATGTTGGATTTCATTGCTTAAAATTGATGATTTTTAGTATTGGATGTTGATGAATGCATATTTGATTGATTTTTATAGGCCACGAGACACCTTGTATCCCGACCATGTTGGGTATGATTAGGGAAGATGTGATAGATGCCAAGTAAGAACACTTAGATATAGTTAGCTTACGTGGATTCTGTAACTATCATAAGGTACTTAGAGATATAGGGCTTATTATAATGTTGATAGACATATGGGACCCGAAGACCAGTACCTTTTGGTTATAGATAAGAGAGGTGATGATCGCATTGGAGGATGTGTATCATATATTGAGATTTCAATCCACGGGGCACCGATAGTGTCGGTTACATGGGAGGGTCGGATGGATGTACTAACATGGTTATTCTTAGTAGAGGCCCCTCACATTATGTTTATATTTGGGGTGTTTCATTTTGAGATGCATTATCATGCGTTGACGTCGAGGAAATAGTTGATTTACTTGATCATGATTGTGATATCTTGGTATGCAATGCTAGATTTAGGTGGGGTAATATGCACATGGGTCCTAGCATAAATGGTGGTAGATATAGTGGATCACATGACTATGTTCACATTTTGGGTGGCTCTCCTAGCATAGGCGTATCATGAGCTATGGATGTACGTTACGGAGAGAGATCAGATTAGATTTGGGATTCTTATTACATTGTTGGACCTATGAGCATATAGTTTTGGTGAAGCCACCAGGTCTTTTATGGGTTACAGTGTGACAACATTGAGTTAACAATTGGATTCATGTAATGGAGAGGCAACCAGACTCATGGAGATAGGGGTGAGAGATGAGAGGATTGATACACCGAGATATTGGGAGCTTGGATATGGATGATTCTAGATGGAGGTTATACGAGAGGGTTTCCTACATGGCCTAATGTAGATACACAACTTAGATGCTTGAGGAGAGTGAGGTGGGTGTAGGGGTGGAGGCAAAAAAAGATGGTGGAGGCTATACAATTTCCACATGTCATGAGGTAGTTTGGGTTGGTACATACGGTGCCTAGGGTGTCTATTAGAGACAAACAATATGAGGCGAGAGAGGGACTTATTTAGTCCTATGATGGTCGATCTATTGGTGGAGGAGGCGGAGCTACGAGATATAGATGAGGATGATGTGGGAGTAGTGGAGGGTTATATGAAGTGGTTGATGTAGTAGTGGGCATCCCAATAAGTTGAGGAGGTAATGTAGGCAAGAGGAGAGGTGTCAATACCTGTAGGAGGAGAGGCGGTAGTGCTGTAGGAGGGGAGAAGATGGAGGTGTAGTAGTCGATATAACCTAGTTATAGGTGAATTTAAATACATCTCAAAAGTAGGAGTGATATATTTTTCATCGGGAACTTGATGTGATGCAATAGGAGTGTGATCTAGATATCTAGTAAATGGAAAAATACCATAGTCAAAGAGAGGCCTTGTGAGATAGATACAGAGATCCAGGAACTCTATCTGAGCTGACTGGTGATGCATCATAGGGAGTTTCATATGGCATTGGGTAGGTAACATGTGGTAGCTACGAGAAGAGGCGGGTGGTTATGCTAGAGAGATCATCGGTAGGTGTGGGTGGAGGTCATATAGCCCCTCCTAATTTAGTTACTGGGAGAAATATCAAGTGTTAGGAGATGAGGTGTGCTATTATGAGCACATGGTGACTATGAGAATACCTGATGTACCACGTTATGTGGCACATGTGAACAACAAGATAATATCGGTGAGATGAGTTTCCTCATATATCACATCGATTGTAAGCGCTTGATTGAGGCATAATGGTGGGCCAAGCGGTGGGTAGGAAGGAGGAAAAGTAGGAGGATAGGGTCATGCCTTGGGACTTAGAGATTTTGATCTTATGTTTACCAAGTAGTGGGTGAACAACGTATATATTGATGTCAATTTTGATGTATAGATTTTGAGATAGAGCCCATTGAGGCCTATCATGGATGTATGTACATTTCGATATATATATATATATATATATATATATATGATTTTTTCATGACTTATATGTGTTGTGATGAGTAGATTAGATATATTTGATGGATTATGATTATGTGATGTTTGATTAGATTATGGATGTGAAAATGATTAGATGGATATAGATGTTGATTTAGATATTTGATATGATATATTTAGATGATGTATTGATTTAGATATTTATGTGACATACGGGTTGAATATTTAGATCAAATTGATGTGATGGATGTAGATGGTAGATATGATTAGATGTAGATGATGATGTGATTTAGATTGGATATGATGTGATGAATTCAAATTTTATATATTATTATATAGATTTAGATGTTTAGATATGATGGTTAGATATGATATGATGATAGGATATGATGGGTTTAATGTGATGGATTGGATGTAGGTTAGATAAGACGATGTAGATAGATAAAATGTGACCTTGATAGGGTGACCTAGATATAAGAAGGACACTTCATCATAGTGAGGAGTGCACGTAAGATAGATGCTTTTGTACTATATTGGAGGTAAAACATGAAAATGAATGTGAACAAATCAATGCACTTGTAGTGACATGGCAGGTTTTATAACATAACTAACGATAGTTAGTTGCATATAAGATCATGAGGGAAGATGAAAAGTATGTTTATAACACCCTCTGTAGACACAACAAGGGGTTGATATGTAGCTTATACGAGGAATTTTTTTCTCCTTAGGTGGTTTTCTTAGGTCTATGCCCCAACTCGAGTAATATTACGCAAATTGATCAATGGGAAGTTTGCTTTTGATGGAAATTTGATCGATGCGGGAAGCTTTTTTAGGATGTTTATTTTTTTATTGTTCTTTTTACTTTTATATATTTAGAAGGTTGATCAATGTGGGAAGCCTTCATTACCATGATATAGTAAGGTAGCCATCCTTTGAGGGAGTGGTCTATAATGGGATTTTTCCTTTTGATTTTTACTTTTGACTTTTTATATGGCATGATAAGATATATGATATCTTTCCTTCAAGGGATCAGTCTATAATTTTGATATTATTTTCTTTATATGAATAGTCATCCTTGAGGAGTTGTTTTTTTTTTTATAACATAACATTTGATAGGAGCATCCATGATTTTTAAATTTTAGGATAGAGCTAAGGATAGCTAAGTAGACCACTTGGGGAGGGGAAAATAATGTGTACAAGCTACACATATGGACCCTTATCATTGTTCTCAGTAGGTAGATAAGAAGGAGATGGATGTAATGATTGTGGGGTTCCCACCTAAAAGGAAGAACTTATCCATGAGGAATATGTTATGATCAGAGTTGTGGTACCCATATTCAAGTTCATAGATAGGATAATGATGGAATACCATATGATTCTAAATCATTACAATGGGAGATGGAAAAGGGTTGATAATGGAATTAAGATCGTTAAGTATGACTAGGATCACATTGGTAGGTGTGTTAATAGTAGAAAGGCCACAATTGTAAGGCATTGAGAGGTTATGTTTATGGATTACCATTAAGGGAGGCTAAACGATAGGCCTTGGACCCATACTTATGAGTAATAATATATGGCCCAATCCAGTTTGGAGAAAACTTTCCACGTTGGCTCCTTTCCAGAGTAGTGAAATTCTGATTTTCTTTCAAGACAAGGTCATCGATGTTAAAGTCTCGTTCTTTAAGATTTTTATTATAGGCACATTTTATTCTCTCTTAGGAAACTAAGTAACACTCATCTAGAAGCTCAAATTTTCTTTGGATGCTTTAGCGGTAGTCCTTATTAGAGACAAATTTGTAAAGAGAAATGCGTAAGGATGGGATTTGAACTTCAAGAGGAAGGATGACTTCAGAGCCATAGATGAGAGAGAAAGTATTAACACCACTAGAGGTATGGATGTTAGTTTGATAAGCCCAATGAGTGAAGAAGATATGAAGATACCAATCTTAACCCACCTTATCAATAGTTTTGGCGAGAATGTTATGAAGAGTATTATTAGTGGATTTGGCTTGGCCGTTAGCTTGGGGATAATGAAGAGAATATAAGCTAATATTGATATTGAAAGTGTCACAAAGCTTCTTAAGGTCTTTGTTTTTGAAGTACTTTTCATTGTTTTTGATGATTTTTTAAAAAACGCCTAAGCGACAAATGATGTAATAATAGACAAAATCGATTATTTTTAGCTTTGGTATATGCGAGTGGAATGGATTCCACCCATTTGGTGAAGTATTCGATCATGATGAGGATAGAATGATGACATTGAGAAGAGTGTGGATTGATGAGACTAATCAAGTCAAGTCCCCATTGTGAGAAAGGCCATAGATCTTGAGTCGGTTATAAATCCTGGCTAGGGATACAAATGAGATTGGAACGTTGTTGGCATTTGACGAACTTTTTAACATATTCACAATGATCTTGATTAAGAGTGGGCCAATATTATCCCATCCAAATAATTCATTTGGTGATGGCCAAACTGCTAAAATGTCCACTGCATATACCATCATGGACTTCTTGGATAACGTGGATAGATTCATGGGATTTAAGGCATCATAGTAAAATACCATCAAAACCACATTTGTAGAGGATGTCTCTAAGGATAAAATAATGGTTATCACGTTGAAGGAATGACCTCCTATCATTTTTTGATAGGTCGAGAGGAAATTTGAATTGGGAAAGATAGTTAAAGATTTGGGTATACCATAGATCAGATTGATTGGTATCGATGACATTGATATGAGGAATCTCATGGGTATGAAATGGTTGATCGATGCGATGGACAATAAAAAAGAGTTTGGATTATTCCATTTTCCAAGGGATGAGGTATGCAAGAGATGGCATGGTGTCTGTGAAGCAATTTGATGAATGAGGGATGGCTTGGATGGTGTATTGATCGAAGGCTTCTAGAAGAAATTCAATGATGTCCTTATATTTTTGAAGAAAGTCAACGATGTCCTTGTTTTTTGAATGACTTCATTTTTGCATTGATATATTCCCTTAATTTTATTAATGATAAGTTATGAATCACTATAGATGTCAAGAATTTAGACGCCAAGCATGGTAGTAGTTTGGAGGCCTAAGATAGGGATTCATACTCATCCATGTTGTTATTACATTCAAAAGTGAATTTATAGGTGTGAGAATAGGATTTCCCCAAGGAGGAATGATGATGACACCAACACCTCCCCTTTTCGACCCTTAGATCTGTCATAGAATAATGTCATCTTGAGGGTAGAATACTCATGATCAAATGTGTGGATGGATTCATCAAGAAATTGTTCATGATGGAGTTGATTGACATGAAGAGGGCTTCAACAAGTTGAATAGAGATATCCTAGCCCTTAATTTATTTTGAGATATGAACTCTAGGTTAAACTCATTCATGAGCATGAGCCATTGAGTGATCTGATCGTTTTGGTAAGGCTTGGAATGCATGGTTTTGAGAGGATTGAAAATAGTGACAACATATGTTTTTTATATTGTGAATATAGTGGTGAAGCTTGGATATCTTTGAAGAAAAGAGTGCAACACATCTTTTTAGCTTCAGTATAGTGGGTTTCATATTCATGAAGAGTGCAGCTGATATAATAAATAGCATGATCCATGCCTTGCTCACTTAGTGTGCCAACATGGCACCTAGAGCATGATTAGTGGTAGAGATGTAAAGATAGAATGTATCCCCCTTACATGGAGGTGTGAGCATGGGTAGGGATAGAAAATAATGTTTGAGTTTGTTGAAGGATTTTTGGCAATTGGCATCCCACTTGAAGTGAGCTTCTTTGCACAAATGATGATGGAAAGGTTAGCATTGATCGAGAAAGTTGTGAGATTAAATAGTGTCTTGGTTAAAGCTAGCCTTAGAGGCTACAAATTTGCTTTAAATTAAAAGGAGGAATCTTAAGGATGGATTTCATCTTGGTAGGGTCAACTTCAATACCCATGATAGAAACAATGAAGCCAAAGATTTTTCTAGTTAGAACTATAAACACACATTTGGAAGGATTATGATGAAGGAAGAATCGGATGAGACACACAAATATGATTTCAAGGACATAAATATGGTCTCATCGAAGTTTGGATTTTCCCAAGAGGTCATCGACATAGTCCTCTACATTTTTTTCGATGATATCATGGAAGAGGTAGGTCATAGCGCATTGGTAGGTGACCCCTTTGTTTTTAAACCAAAGGGCATGATGCTGATAGTAGAAGGTACCCCAAGGGGTAACAAAAGAGGTCTTATGTTGGTCTTTGGTGTCATAAATATTTGATTGTAACCAGATAAATGATCCATAAGATAATGCATTTCATGGCGGTAGTTAGGTTGAAAAGTTGATCGATATTGGGGAGAGGAAATTTGTCATTATGGCATGTGAGATTTAAGTCTTGAAATTCAAGTACAAATGCGTAGCTTTCAAAATATTTGGAAATGGGTATGATATTAGAAACCCATTATGGATATTTGATAGGTTGGATGAAGTTGGCGAAAAGGATATGTTGCAATTCCTCTTTGACAAAGAGATCAATGTGAGGATACATGCGGCATAGCTTCTACTTAATTGTCTTAGCATTGGGGATGGTGAAAATGTTTTGGATGACAATGTTGGGAATGAGGCACGACATGTCAACATACGACCATGTACAAGAATGGATGTGGTTAGAAAGGAAATGGGTGAAGGCTTTTAGATCTTGTGAATCAAGATATTGGCCAACTTTGAGGATGTGGGGATCTTTTCATGTCCCTATGTTGATGTCGATAGTGGATTCATTGAGAAGGGTGCATGTGTTGGGAGATGGTGCCTTATGAAGATGAGAATATTCTTCCCCCATGTAGGAAATATTGGAGTCTTCATCTCTACCTTGAAGAATGTTGATGGTAGGGAAATCCTCTACCATTCCGGGAATCTAAGAGGAAGGGACCTAGTTTCACCTTGACTGATAGGTGATCGGTCCTAGAGTGATGGTGGAGATTAAAAAATCATAAGAAAGGGACACGGTGTCATCCATGTCCATGGGGTCATTTGATGGAGAAGAATTGGGTGATGGATCAATGTGCATGGGGGATGTAGAAGAAGTAGGTGTGGGAGAGTTGGTGGGATGTTCTTTGAATCCCAATATGAATTTATCATGAGGTTTGTGGGATTAGTCAATGATAAGATTGTGCATGCCTTGTTCATAATGTTCAAGACCAAATCCCTTCCACGCACAATGGTGGAGATAGGTATAGGAAAAGGATTTGTTATAGAGGATCAAATCCATTAGTGTATGACTTAGCGTGGGGTTGATTGTCGATGTGGGAATAGTGGTGATCGATTCCACCATAGATAAGAATGGTTTTCATATGAGGTGGTGTGAAGGAAATGATATCCCTAATATTATATTTATACATGAGGGCCTTGTGAGGTCTACTGAGTTGATTAGGTATGGGAAGAGCATTGAGGGTGAGGAGTTGATACTCCCCTAATGAAAGACGTTGCATCATGTTATCAAGATATTCATCATTAGGAAACTTGGATACAGGTATGGATGAACTAGTAGATGCTTCAAAAGATGAATCTTGTTTAGGAATGAGGATTTCATTTGGACAGTAGGTCATGTGGCATGCTTTAAAGGGAGGAAAATTAGTGAGAAGTGTATGAATTTTCCTCTCATATTCATACTTAAGGAAATGATGGAAAGTGGAGGGGGAAAGCAATGCATATTGTGGATCCATAGGCCTTCAAGTAATACGTTATATTGAAACTTTTCCTTAACAATGTAAAATAGCTCATGGAGGAATTTTTCACCTATGTAGATAGGGAGGATAAGTGTTCCCAAAGTAGGGGCAACAACGTCATTTAAGGCTTGAAGAATCGTGGGTGATTGAGTGATAATGGTGTTGGGAAGTTTAATTTGATTGAAGGTATGGGATAAGATGATATTAATGTTTACACCATTATCAATCATAGATCGTCAAATGAAGGTATTGTTAATGTGTGAAGTGATGAAAAAGGGAAGGTCGTGATCTTCATGTAGGATATTGGGAATCTCATAATCTTCAAAAGATATGGTATCGGAAGTTATAAGAGCTCCAATAAGGGCCGAAAAAGGTTGAGTCTCATCAATGGTGATTAGTATATGTTGTCATGCTTGATGAGATCTTGTCTGCATGATTAGGGGAGCTTTGGATAATCTCATAGAGATACATCTTAAGCTGGAGCCGGTGTGTAAGCCGCTTTCTGATGTTTTTCTCTATAGCGGTAGGATTATGGGTAAGTGGAGCAGCTAACATGGATATCTTAGCTCTTGACGAATAAGGGGATAGATGGTGCTAATAATAAGGATCACCGATAATGAATCTATGATTTGATTACGTAGATTGTTTTGAATCATGGGGGTGAGAGTGAGTGGTGATGTAGATGACATTTATAAAAAGATGAGGATGTTTATTAGAAGAGGTAGATCTTTGGTGATGGGATTGCGACAAAGGGTGTGGATGAAGAATCAGTTTTAGGCCTTGGGAGTTATAGATTTTATTGGAAGGTTTTGCCTAGATGTTTATTTTAAAAAATAAGGAAATGTGCTAAACCCTAAGATATTACAAAGTCACGTATGATAAATTAACGCTAAATCATAGATATAACACAAGCAATAAGCTCATAAAAATTGAAACCCTAAGTGCAAGAGAGGGAATAAAAGACTTAGTTGATTTCGTAATGAATCCCAAAGTGTTATGGATTGGAAAACTATTGAATAAGAAATAAATATTGTCACAACTAAACACAAAAAATCATGAAATTATCGGATGAGTGGGACTTGGGCACAGGACAAGGACCAGGGCACCTAGGCACCAAAGACCTCTAGTAGGCACTTGTGACTTTGCAAAATCTCAAAACTTATTTTTCTAGTGTCACAAGGTGGTCACTAACCTTCATTTTTGTTTACTTTATACCACACTATATGTCTACAGAATTCTCCTGTAACTGTAAAGCAAATGATCTCTGTAAAACCCAAAACACATCAAATCCGAAAAATTAAAAGATAAAAATGGGGAGACAGGTTGATCCCAGAGGTCACCCAAAAATGAACTTACAACCTAGCATTGTAATACATTTTAGACTCCATGTAATTCTTATGTTTTTGTGCAAGAATCATGCCCTAGGAGGCCCTTGTGCAAGTGCACGTGATAGCAAGCAATAGCTAGATGTACCAATGTAAATAGATGTGTGGATGGAAAAATTAACTTCCCCTCCTATGCATGTATGTAGAAAATACATTCCTTTGTCCCTTGTATGAGTGCTAGATGGATGCCTTTGATGCTCTTAGAATGCCTTTGGATGCAACCTTAGGTGGTGATAATATATTCTTAGAGCTTGGTCCTTTATTTTGGTCACATAGATTTGTATTTATATGATTCCCTTATTTGAATTTCATAATTAACAATTATGAAAATAAATTGTAATATTCTAGTGTAATCTAGATGTTATGTAAAGTGGTAAATAACATATAAATGAATAAAGAAAATGACCCAAAAACTAAGTAAATAGAAATGTGAAACCCTAATGTGTAAGAGAGGGTAAGAAATCCTTAGCTGATTCAACAAAGGTGCAGGACTATGTCACAAAGTGTAGATCAGGTGAACATGAGGAGGAAACAACCAAAAACAAGCCTAAGAAAGTATAGATCGAGCTCTCTAGCTGGTGGGGTTCTGGAAAGGGATAGGGGAACCTATGGGCACCCTAGTTTGAGATCTGGGCACCCGGCTTGAGATCTAGGTGCCCTGGTCTACAAAAATGGTCGAAACCCTCCTTTAATGTGTCCATATATGTTCAAATGTATTTTCTTCCTATCACACTAACTTCGTTGAATTGCACCGAGATGTTGTTGTAAATCGAGATGAAGGAGATACCTATAAAACCCCAAACAAAGAATCAAAACCCTAAAAAAAAGATGTATATGAAGGGTTGGATCATTTGTCCTTAGTTTCCAAATGGATGGATTTATCATTGAGAATTTCACTACATCTCATACCCAATGTAGTTCTAGGTGTGTGTGTGCAAATCATGCCATCGAGTTACTCTTGTACTAGTCACACTTTGTGAAGTAGCGATCAATAACTAGATGTAGAATGTAATAAATTTATAGTACATGAAAACTATAAACTTCCCTCCTATGAAGTGTGACTCATATGAACTAGCCTTGTGTCCCTTGTGATGGATCTAGATGCATACAAATGTAGCTTTATATGCCTTTGATGGATGCAACTCTAGATGGTGATAGTATATGTTTAGTGCTTAGTCCCTCATTATGGTGTCATAACTTTACATTTATATAGTTCTCTTGTTCTAATTTTGTAATTAACCCTAAAAATACCGACCACTAAAAATATGAAAATCGAAACAGACTTGAAACTACCCAAAATATGGAAGTAAATTATAAGGAGGATCGGGGCACCCGAGGGGACCAGGTGCCCTAATCTGGCCGGGTGCCCCAGTTAGGAATAGGAATAACGCATAATGAAAAAATAGACTAGGCGAGGTATGGTGGGAGGATCATAAGTGACAATAGAAACCAAATTAAAGTGGTCAAATGACATAGGTTAATTATTAATTTCTTCACTCAAAAAACCTTATGAATACTAGTATGAAGCGAGAGACTAAATATTGACTCAAAGTTTATGATTTAGTGACTATATTTTCCCCTACTTTATGTTGGTGAGCAAAAATATTGTAACATAAAGTAGATAGAGATGTGTACCTGATAATTTATGTAGAGTGATGTAGAAATGCTCCAAAGGACTAGAAAAAGTGTGGAGTGACAAAAAGATGGAGTGTGGAGACTAAATATGCAAAAGTGTAAAAAGAGTGATGAGAGTCAACCTAGGGGTAGAAGCATGTGTTTAGATGTCAATATGTGTACTAAACCTAGGGTGGAAGCATGGTTTGTATCATGTGTGATGTAATCTTTATGTATGTGTTGTTGTTGACTACTTGCTTCCTATATGAGCAGAGACTGCAAGAGAGAAGATGATCAAGTAGTCAAATACACATGTATATGTATGAAAACCATATATATAGTTAAAATAATGTGAATGGAAGTATGAAAAAATGAAAAAGAAACATGTGCACCTAATCGTGATGAGACAAAAGGGTGTAGAAAGGATATCTTGTAACTTTTGATGAAGTACATTTTTTGGGTGATCTCACACCACTGTGGCCGAAGAAGTGTAGGGAGAAAGATGTGTTATTCTCCAACCTGTAATTACTTCCGTGAGATTTGTGAAGATATATTTGTATCATCTCGGTTTTCTGGGTGATTTAATGCCTTTAGCAGAAGTAGTATAGGGAGGAAAGTCCGTTATATCCTCCAACTTGTAACTACTCCCTAGAATGCAAAAGAAAATCTACCCTATAAAATTTGTTGTGTATGGGGTTCATAGATTGGTCTGAACCCACTTGTTGTAAACTGAATTGTGTCATGGAATATGACTATAGAATGAACTATGCACTAAAGCGTAGAATGAATTGTATTGGTATCATGTGTAATACCCCAAATGATGCCCCCATCTTTGGCGGTGTTTGCGATGTCGCGGATAGGAGAATTCAGCCCTAAAAGAGGAGTGGTCACGTATATTGAAACTCTACCATGCGGGGGAAGGGAATGTGCTTAGTAAAGACCAAGGCACACACAAACAAGTGGCTAGAAAAAAAAGTGTTAATACAAACAAGAATGTATGTAGAAACAAATAATGTGTAAGCTAGAACATAAGCACATAATGTAAACACCCAAGAAGACAATCATAGACCATGCAAAGTGGGTTGCAAACATGGGACACCACTCATGGTGTTGCAAGACACTCAAGGTCATCATGGCTGCAAACAAACAAGTGTGTACACACAATAAAGGGCAAGGCCCGCAAACAATAACAAGTAATAGCAAACAAACAAGTATGGAAGTAAATTTTCTAGATAATAAATGTTGCACATAAAGCACCCATTAACATGATAATGGAAAGTGTTAAGTACAAAATGAAACAATAGAATTTGTAGTGTATGTGTATTCGCAAAATCATGCACTTTAGACATTTATTTATCTCGAGTCTCATACTATGATTTAGAAGGTTCTTGAGTAAAGAAAGTACTAATTAACCCCCATCCTTTGGCCATCTAGTTTATTTTATTTTATAATTTGTGGCCTATTACACCCATATGCCCCACCATTTTTGTACATCCTACGTAATTTTAGCCTCGACTGGGGCACCCATATTTAGTACTGGTGCACCCATGAGTGCCCTAGTTCCACCTGGGGGCCTCCTGATCCTTCTAACACTTTCCCGTAACTTTTTGGAATATTCTAGCCATTTTTCATATTTATCTTTCTTGGAGTTGGCCTTTTCAGGGGTAATTACAAAATTGGAGCAAGAGAAACCTTAACTATAAAGTTATGGGACCATAATGAGGGACCTATAATCATACACTACTATCACTCCATATAGAGTTGTATCCATCTATTACATTGGCATCCACATATATCCATCATCAAGGCACAAGCTAGAAAATATGCATCACACTTCATAGGAGGGGGGGTATTCTATTTTATTCCATCCACACATTCTAGTACATTTTATACATTTAGCTATAGGCTCGTTAGTTCACAAATTATGACTAGTATAAGATCACCTAAAGGCACGACATGCGCGCGCGCGCGCACACACACACACACACACACACACACACACACACGAGAACTACATATGGGTCTGAAATGTAGTGTAGCACTTAGTAAGTAAGCCCACTTTTATGGCGGTTGAGGTCATCCGCCCATTCATTTTATAACTTTATTTTTATGGTTTTCATACTTCCTTTTGGTTTTTTGGTTATTACTTCCTTATGGGATAATTGGAGCATTTGGTGTAATACGAGAGAAATTAATTCCATGGGTAGACAGAGTTTTAGATCACCTTCGACCCTATGAGCACCAATTTTGAACACTTTTACCAAACAAGGGTGCCCATATTCCTTTCTAGAGCACCCATGGGTGTCCCAGTCCTCTTCCAGGGGCCCTAGTCCAAGCATGACATCCATATTTTTCCTTTTTGGAACTCCTACACAATCGTTCATGCTTCCTAAATTTTTGTGCATCACTACGACACATTTCGAAAGTCACTTGTCATTGAATGAGTTCTTTCCGTTCCTTCTTTCACATTAGAGTTTAGTGTTTCATTAGTTTATTTACTTATCTCATTTACATAATTTTTTAGAACATTTAGTTATTACGTTATATGTCCTCCTAGATTAGATTAACTATCCCCATACTAAATATTATTAGTTAATTTTAGTTAATCATTTTGGTGATCCCAACCTTCGAATCCACCTTCGTTCTAGGGATTTTATTATATTTTCTATCATGGCTTCTAATGTCTGTCAAGTCTCTTTTCTTCAATTTATTCAAATGCACCCATCTTATAAAGATGCTCTTAAAAAAACCCTAGAGAATATGTGTCTTCCTATCAACATATTGCCTACCCAAGTCAATACTATTATTGGTATTATTTCTGAGGACTCCTTTGCTTCCAATTCCAAACAATCTATTTGTAAATCCATTCAAGCATTCAATACATTATTTCAAGATAAGTTTGCATCCATGGAATCAACCATCACATCTCTTAGATCATAAATGCAATAGCTTAAGGATGTTTCTCAATCACATGTTTGTGTTCCTTCTCCATCTTATATGCAATCTATGTCTAATACATGTCATATGATTGAACCTCAAGATACGCCATTTCTGAGCCTCTCATATTTGACAACAATATCACACCACATCACATTTTCCTCACCTCCTTCATCATCGAAGGATCACTCTACCACATATGCAACATTACTCTCATTATCGGTTAGCAAAATATCAAGGTCATCCATATTGCAATTATCATCAAATCAATGGACATAATGACAATGATTATCATACTTTGCATCACATAATCAACAGTCTTAAGTGCAAGGCCTTATTTTGTTTGCTCCAAAACATCATAATACCAATTCTCAATACCTTTGGGCTCCTAAATTTGGCTCACCTACATCTAATGAGCATCAATCTATCATTACTTAAGCCACTTCTCAAAGCAGCAACCTCTCACAAGTAGTTCAGCCCCTACTCTACCATGTTATGTAGATACTAGTGATATTTCTAAGGAAGTTCTAGATGCTTCTCTTATTCATTACATGTTTGATGTTGAAAATCACTCACATGTGCATAATACTTCTTCTCCTAGTCAGACAAATACCATAGTCCCATCTCATGATTCTCCTATTTTTGATGTTTCTTCTTCTCCACTTACTGAGCATCACACCACCATTTCTCCTGCACCTTCTTCTAATGGATAAGCACCACCTAAGTAATCACCTACGGTATCGCCAAGTCAAAAAGTCAACCACATCTCGAAATTAGTTCACAAACCCCTCCTACTAAGTCATCTATTACATTACCAAGTCAACCTAAGTAGTCTCTTTTGAGACTCAATGTAACTTGTCCTTCACTCAAAGCTAGGCTCCAACTATATAATTTCATCCCAACCGTCAATCCTTCTCCTAGTGTTTATGATATATATTCACTTTCACCACCACCATGCAAGATTCCACCATTATCTCCTACCGTTAACCTTGTAATGCCAACACATGTTATCGACTCTACATATATTGATGATGCGACACGACTGCAACACTTGCTATGGTGATGAACCATCCAATGATCACACTCCTCTACCACTTCAGGGTCCCATCACTTTTGTTAAAGAAACTACTCCTTATATCGATCCCCTTAGTGCCTTTTGACTATATTTCCATTATATACACACTTGGGGGGAATATTAGCTCACACATCCCCCTTCATCACATTAGTGTCATTAGCATATCCCTCATTCTTTCATTATAATTATTACATAATACTACAACACACTCTCCACATTCAAGCATATTATCATCTCATCTCACATAGTTACATATGTTTTAGTGGTGTCATTACCCGATGACACACTCTTGCGCTTCGGTTCACACTTGATTGTTGAGGGATTACTACTACATTAAACTCCACACACTACACCATAGTCATTACACATTACATGTAACATTCCTATTTTAAGACTTTAGAAACAAGGGAAAAAAAAATTTGAGTAATGGTCTCTATTCTAAATACGTAATTTAGAACACACATTCCAAAAACAACCATTCTTATAACAGATAACCATATGCAGTTGTAATGACTCAGTAACTACCAATCTATTCATTTCATGACTCGGTGAACTACCGATCTATTCATGTTTAACACTAAGTATTGAATACTTTTATGTATACTATGTATACTTGGTTCTCTTACCTTGTTCTAGGTATTGAGTGATCTGTCTAAGGAACCTAACTAAATAGTTGTTACCAATATTCATCTGCATCACGATCCTTAGACTAGGTGACATAGGACAACACAACCAGTAGCTTGTGATACTTTGGCCAAAGATTTTTAACATACTATTCGTATTACTTATTCCTTGATGGCATACTCATCAATCTGGAATACGTCCTTCACCCCCACTCTATTGTTATCTAGAATTTCCTTTACTGACTTCCGTTAGTCCTCTTGCCCAAGGTTTAACCCTAGTTCTGGTTAACAACGTAGGTTATGATAGGAAGGAGCTCACAAAGACTTAGGATAGATTGACATACTGGGTCAACCTAAGTCAACCCCGTGTGCCAAAGTACCCTGAGTCCTAGAGGGCTACTTCGTATCGTAACTATGCTACTTCCCAATCTGGAGAGAAACTAAGTTCAAGTCCAAAAGTGTGTAGATATAGATGATCAATGCAGAAGGGTGTTGCCACATGTCAACTACAGTGTTGTATCCTTGAGAAGATCCTAATCTTCTTGAAGGTACATCCCTGCAGTCGGCGTGTTCTAGCATCCTACAGAATAGCCTCGTCAAGATATACATACACCTAGGAGATTATTAAAGTTTAATTAATTTGGATTATCAAAGGCAAATTTCCACAACCCTGCCCAAACTCTAATCCAACTCTCTCCCTAAGTTATTTTCCAAATCAGGTGCCATTACACCCTGAAGAACTTCCTTAACTTAAGATTGCTTTCGATGTTCATTAATTTTGGCTCAACAAGCAACTACCAAGAAGAAAGGACAACAACCTCTTAAGTTCCATTTAACATGACTTAACCACTCAAGGAAGTGTAACAACCACCTAGGTTGTATCTTATTTAGACTTTATTAAAAAGAAACCTAATGATTACAAATCATATCTTCCTTTTTGTTTACTTTTTCATAAGAGAGGAAGAGTCTTCCTCTTCGTGGTTAAGTTCTAGGGTTTAACACACCCTTTATTTCCTTTACAAATTTCATAGTTTTCATTGTAAATTCATTACACGTTACCTTAATAATATGAGTTGTTTAGATAAGATCATTGAAATTCTGCAACTTATTTAGTTGCTTCACAATTAGGGAATTACTTTTCTCCTAAGCATACAAGTGTTGATATGTGATTTCTTGTAAAAGGATGTGTTCCTCGATTCAGAAATCATGCTTGATATGTCTTGAATTTCTTGCAGTTGATTAGATCTTGGTAGTCGAGAATATGATTAGACTCTTTTATTTATTTCATTTTGTGTCTGAATATTAATCTGATCACGGAATGAATTATAGAGATATCCATCTATAATATCTAGTCTTAGATCAGTGGGATTGATCCAAGTAATGCTTTAAATTTGTTTGTGATAAATTAGATCATAGACCTTGAACAGGTTGCAAGGTATGAAAGCATTGATTAAGCTGGTCAGGAGTATGACTCGGGCTGATCTTGGGAAATGAAATGGTTCCCGATATCAAAGTATATCTGGAAGGTCTCGATTGTAGACCAGGTAATAATTCGTTTACATACAATTCTGCAATAAGAACAGGAGCTAACTCTGTTCTAGAAGGTATGATATAGGTCTTTCCGAGTTTGCAGGACAAGGACCAAACTGGAATTATTAAGGGTTAGTAACCTAAAACTAAAACCTAACCTAGGGGTTAGATTATTGTTAGTCTAACCTAGACCTAGGCTATGTGTTAATATCCTAAGTTAGTATCTATGTGTAAATTTGTTAGTGTGGGTATTACCCTAAACTCTAACCTAAGATACTAACCTAACTAATGAGGAGATTATGAAGGGGCCTATGGAGGGTGGCGAACCATGGGCGGTGTTTTCTATGGCAATAAATGTAAGGGATAAGGATGAAGGGCAGGTCATGGCGGAGGCTTAGGCGACGGCTAACCGGTGAGGACGTGGCAGGTCGCTAAGTTTGGAAATGAACATGAGTTTTAGATGGTGTCACCAAATCGGCGGTCGGTGGAAGTTTAAGTTTAAGCGGGAAAATTGGTTTAATGGCATTTAATTTTCTCGGAAAGCGAGCTCGGAACTCGCGAGAAGGCATGCAAACGGGAAGTTTGTGGGTTTGTTTGGCTTATCGCGATTTTCGGTTTTTGCTCTGCTTGTTTACTGGTTCTTCGCACCAGTTCTCTTTGAGTTGCATGGCAAGAATGAATTTCTCTGGCTCTTTTCTCTGTCATGGAGGATATATATGTGATGGAGACAGCGAAATTTTGTTGGTCGCTTTATCTTGGAAAAAGAAAAGGAAGTTTGAGCTCCTCCGGTGAGTGCCTTCGGAAATTTGATCAAAAAAAATACAGGCATGCTAGGCCCTAACCTTTAAATATCTTGCTGTCTTTCAAATGATTTCATTAGAACAACTCTGTTCAAATGTTTTGAGGAAATAGATAAATTTCTATTGAGATCTTGTTTAAATTTTGGTACTGTATCTCTTCTGGTTCGATTTTTCAATTTCCTTTTGATGGGTATTTGTTAAAATCGAATAGTGGCTCTATTCCTATGTGTATTCCTTTTTGGTTTAAATATGTGAGATATTTATATTTATAAAGGTATGAATGCTCGGCCTGTTTGGCGTGAGCCCGTCGAATATACTGTGTAGGGTGTAGACCACTGTCTTGCCGTCGATTTTTGATTGTCAATGCTGTTGTGAGACAGTAGGGAAGGATACTGGTGTACCTGTTTGATTGTTCAGTGTTTTGGAAATTTTGGAAGCTCTGTCGTGGTTTTTGTTGACAGTGACTAATGATACTTTGTGGGTTTCATTTGTCTTCTAATTTTGCTTGGGAACAGGTAACTGTCGTGTTACCTTAGTCTAAACGACCCAGTGGAAGTTGTTTTTCCTTGTTATTGTGGAAACGGGATTATTTGTTGGCTGTGTATAATATTGAAACATCTATACTTTATTTTATCGACTCAGTGGAGTCCATGATTGAATCGTATATTACTATCTACTCTTTGTGGATGTAAATTCATCTGGTGTTTTGTTATTTGATTTCGTGGAAGCTTTGTAGAGAAAGGAGCAGGCTTTCGACCTCGGTTATTTGAAATAAATAAGGAGTATAGATTTCTTGGGTATGCATTGCATTTCTTTTTTAAAGCTGTTTGAAAGTTTTGAAGCGGCTCAGTTGATTTCCTTGCTTGAAAAGGGTATTTGATTTGCTTCACTTGTTTCATTCTGAATGTTTGCCATGAAGGGTATAGAAGAATTTATTAATTAATTCCATCTTATACTGTTGTTGGGTTCTGCGATTTTGGGCGTAAACCCGTTTTCTGCATGTAATGTGTAATTATAGATTTATAATGGATATATTCTGAACGACTCAGAGGAGACGATTCAATGATTTATATTTCTATTTGGGCCGCTGTTCAATTTGAATATGTATAAATAGTTGGTGAATGATGAACCAGTGGTTGGAAGGAATGACACGTACTAAGACCTCTGTATTTCCTGGAATTACTCTTGTGTTGCATGGATTTTGTTGTACAGTTTCTTGGATATATTTTTATGTTCGTTCCTTGAAATCTTGTGCGAAAAATGGGCAAGACTTAGTCGGGTTCTTGATTTGAAATCGTTAATTAAAAGTTCCTGAGTTTTAGCATGTACACTATTTACTTGTCCAAAGGGGAACAGTGACAATCGTTTACCATTTCACTGTAGTTCAGGTTTAGAGGATTGAGGAAGTTAACTTGTATCTTCTATTGTTTCAGTTGAAACTTGACTTGATATACTGTTGTTGATATTGGACATTTTGTCGAGAATAATGAGTGTGATCAGTAAGCGCGACCCTGTATAAGTTAATCGTAAGTACTTTTGACTAACTTCGATTAGTACAGATGTATATACAGAGTGTTGTGTTCCTTTCTGATTTCTTATAGGAGGCGATAGTGTATATCATGGCATTGGTAAGGAAATCTCTGTAGGGTCTTGTAGATGCATCAATCGCTTATTGTAAATAAGTCTGTTGTTGACAACGATACTTTAGAGGTTTCTGATTTCGGACTTGATTCTAAAGCCTTGCTGTGTTTTAAAAGAAGTAGCTTTGGGCTTAGGGTTGATATATGAATTGTTGATGTGTTAGTTGCTGTACAGGAATGTTGCTGTGTTTCTATTTCTTGATTTAGTACAGCGATCTTGCTTGCGGCTTGTCTAACTTGTTCATTTATATACTGGTTGAATGTTTTCATATGTGAAGACGGTACAGTGATGAACATAGGTGAAAGGAAGTATGAATGGATTTGTTCTTTCTCTTCCTTTATTTCATATTTGTTGATATTTGTCAAACAGTGGGAAATTGTTTTGTAACATTTTGGTGGAGTCCCGAATTGTTATGTTATTCTTTTTTTGGAAGAATGAAACAATCTGACCAATGTTGTGATTTTGGATTCGACGATTGTTGTGTACATTCGTTCCTTGATTCTTTTAATATTTGATGAAATATTAGAATGAGATTAAGACTATTTTGTAACAATGATAGAGTTACATAATTGTAATCATTTTGTATTACAAGGTCATAGTCTGAATGTGTTTACTTATTTGGATATTTGATCTCATTTAAACAGGGTGTTTAATGAAAACAATTGATGGATTGCAATTGTTTTAAAAGTTAGTGCTTATCATGCTCAGTTCATTGAACTGACTCATGTTGACTATTTTTGCAGATGGTTGCCGTAAGAGGTAAAAGCAATGCAGATCTGACAAGCTGATCAGATTGTTTATTTGATTTATAATGAATTACAGCTTGATTTTATAGATGTACTATATATGAAAAGATGTTTCTTTTCCGTTGAACATTGTATCAAGTATGCTGTTGCATAAATTGTAATTGTATAGTTTCAAGGAAATGGAAATAAGTGTGTGATACTTATGTGTTGTATTCTATTTCTCATGGAGGACCTTCTTCGGTTTATGTAACGAAGGGGCGTTATTATTATTGTATAATATGGATGCTTTTGAGATTAACAATGAAAGCTTATAAGAAAATGAGATTGAATTCTTATGAGTGTTGGTAGTTCTAAATTGTTCTAGTAAAAGCAATATTGGATTTAAATATTTGTCTTTCTAGAAGATAGGTTAAAATTGAGCCTAGAGAGAACGCTAAACAAGCTGGATTAAATTACTAATCCCTAGTCCTGAGAATGACAGGACATTATTAAATTGGACTCTTAATCAATAATATCTTTATACTAGTAAGTATGATATAAATTCAGTTAAGAGAACTGATATAAATCAATGGAGTTCAGATGGCAATCTCAAGTAAAGGTTATGAGATATTGTCCAAATCTGTTGTTTTAGAATCAGGTGTATTCTAATGACTCCTTGATGAGAACTTGACCTTAATACCTCTACCATGTAATGGGTTTAATAGAGGAGGGTCGTCTCAAGACGAAGAATCCAGGGATTGGGAAGGACTTATCTTGGGGAAAAGTCCTTATAGTAATTTAAACTCTAGTGCGTAATGCATGTTGTTAAGTAGATCTTTTCGAGGCGGATTTAAAGGTTGACGACACCAGTCAACTGCAGGGTTGTACCTCCGAGAAGGTTAGGATCTTCTCAAAGATACAACAATGCAGGTGACTTATGGCGACACCCTTTGCATGGATCGCTAAGATTTACACTTGACTTCGCATGAGTTATTCAGAGTCCGATTAAGAACGTGGTCATGTTATAAGGCTGCCTAGGAGATTCGGGGTATCATGACACACTGGTTGAACTGCAAGGTTGAACCAGTATGTCACCATATCCCTAATCCTCGTGGACAACCATAAAACATTATCACCTTGTTAATCTGTCTCCGAGTGATTCAGTTGTGAAAGGAAGGACTGACAGTAGTCAGTGAAAACATTCTATATAACATATGAATGGGGTGAAGGACGTATTCAAGATTAACGAGTATGCCGTTAAGGAATACGAGACATTAACAGTATGTTTAAAATCTTTGGCCAAAGTATCGCAAGCTGCTGATTGCGTTGTCCTAATTCACCTAGTCTAAGGGATGAGATGCCGATGAATAATGGTAACAGTTATTCAGTTAGATTCCTTGGACAGAGCATTCTGAATCCCAGATTAGGGAAGAGAACCGCAAGAGTGTTGTGTTAAATAAAAACACTAACTCTTTTTACTCATGAATAGATCGGTAGATTACCGAGTCATGGAATGAATAGATCGGAGGTATTCCGAGTCATTACAGCTGCATATGGTTGTCTGTTATATGAATGGTTATTTGATTTGTGAGTTCTAAATTATGTATTTAGAACCAGGATGCATTTATCAAAAAAAAAAAAAAAAAAATTCACTTGTTCTAAGGTATAAATTGAGGATGTTACATCTTGGTATCAGAGCTGAAGGTTGCAGCTCTTGGACCTATTGAGTCCATAATCTGATAAAAACCTGAATTTTCTTGTAACAGAAAATGGTTAGAACAAGGGGAAACGTTGCGGGTAATGCTCCACCTGAAGGAGGAGCGGCAACAACCCAGAAACTTGATGAGATCCTTGCTGCCCTGTTGGACACAAGAGATCGTTTAGCTGTACTTGAACAGCAAGTGATGGGAAATGAGGAGGATGAAGAAGCTGGTAATAATAATCAGCAACCTCCTGAGGACAACCCCGAAATTGGTGTTGATGTTAATGTTGGAAATGCACCTGTCCAACCAGAAAATAAAAAGGCCAGATTGGCAGCAGAACTCACTAATGATATAAAAAGGATAAGTCCACCTAAGTATGATGGCACCACATTAGGAGATGGGGCTGAGAACTGGCTCAGTGAAATGGAGAAGTACTTTGCAATAAGGAACTTCTCAGAGGAAACCAAAGCTATTTGGGGAGCCTATCAGCTTTCACACGAAGCATCTTCGTGGTGGGATAGCCGAAAAGCTGAGTTAAACATTGATGAGACCAATATTACTTGGGATCAATTTAAAGGCTATTTTAGGCAACGTTGGCTGCCACAACTTTTCTATGATCAGAAAATGACAGAATTTCAGAACTTGGCTCAAGGGAAGCTAACGGTAACTGAATACTGGGAGCGGTTTACAAAACTCCTCAAGTATGTACCGCAGTATCAAACCGACGAAAAGTTCAGGATACGGAAATTCATCATGGGATTGAATCCTGTGATAGGAGGAGAGGTCGACGTTCACAGTCCAACCACTATGGAAGGAGTTGTTGAAAAGGCCATAAGGCAAGAACAGAAATTAAAGGCTATTTCTGCTCATAAGGAGGAAGTGCGGAAAAAGACTGCAAACCCTTCTTCAACCTCTCTTGCACCCAGAAAAGGACCATGGAAAAAGTTTGGAAACAAAAGTAAGTTTCCAGGAGATAACAATAAGAAAGCAGCAGTAAATAAGCCTGCTGGTAATGTAAAGGATAATTTTGTTAAAAATTATAACAATGGGCAGAAGCCCTATGGAGGACAGCGTGACAACTATAAAACTGGAGGCAACTTTGAGCCTAAAAAGGGACCTGTAGGAGGCTGCTACATTTGTGGTAAAGACCATTACGCAAATCATTGCCCTCAGAAGAAGGATGATCGTAATCAGCAGCATAAGATACATGCTGCAGTAGCGGACAAGCAAGCTGAAAAGCAAGTGACACCTATAGAAGTTCCGGGTAAGTTATTCGGCATACCTGTCACTATTCTTTTTGATACAGGAGCTACTGAATGTTTTATATCTAATAAACTAGCTTCTAAACTTAAAAGAAAAGCCGGAAAAATGGATAAATCTTGGGTATACATAAAGTATGGTAATAATTTTGTTCATACAGTGAGTATGTGTCTTTTTGGAGCAGTCCTTGACTTACCTAACTTTTCCACGGAAGTTGATCTCTATGTTGCACCTTTGGGATCGTATGACATTGTTATCGGTGTCAATTGGTTGGCTGACCATAAAGCAAAGGTAGATTGCTATGAAAAGAACATAAAATGTTTAGATGATCAGCTGGAATCAGCAGAGATTCAAGGTGTGAAACGAGAAATTACAGTTAGAAAACTGTCAGCTATGCAGCTTAAAAAGGCTAAAAATAAAGGATGTACCCTTTATGCGGTAAAGATATCTGAATCTTCAGAAGAAGATGATGATTTCATGGAACAATTTCTCTCTGCTACAAGGTTTGAGGATGTTTTCCCGAGGAATTACAGGTTACCCAAGAGAGAATTTGATTTTACCATTGAAATCAAGCCGGGAACGGAACCTATTTCCAAAGCGCCTTATCGGATGACTACTACTGAATTAGTCGAGCTTAAGGCACAGTTGCAAGAGCTTTTGTCTAAAGGATTGATTAGACCAAGTGTTTCACCTTGGGGAGCACCTGTGATATTTGTGAAAAAGAAGGATGGAACACTAAGGCTGTGCATTGATTATCGGATGTTGAATAAAGCAACAGTCAAGAACCGATATCCACTTCCAAGAATTGATGATCTGTTTGATCAGATGCGTGGAGCAGCGGTTTATTCTAAGATAGACCTTCGATCTGGTTATCATCAGTTGAGGATTAAAGAGGAAGATATTCATAAAACAGCTTTCCGAACAAGGTACGGACATTATGAATTTACAGTTCTACCCTTTGGGTTAACTAATGCACCCATGCCTTTATGAATTTAATGAACAATATTTTTCAAGAATACCTGGACAAGTTTGTACTTGTATTCTTGGACGATATTCTCATTTATTCTAAAAGTGTTGAGGAGCACAATGAGCATCTGAAGATAGTTTTGGGAATTTTGAGAAAGAGAAAGTTGTATGGTAAGTTGTCCAAATGTTCTTTCTTTGATTCAGAAGTTCACTATTTGGGTCATGTCATAAGTAAGGAAGGAATTGCTGTAGATCCTTCAAAAATAGTGGCAATAACTGAGTGGCCTGTACCAAAGAATGTACATGAAGTAAGAAGCTTCATGGGTCTTGCTGGTTACTATAGAAAATTTGTAAAGGACTTTTCTAAGGTAGCTGCACCAATAACTTCATTGCAAAAGAAGGATAAGAAATTCTTGTGGAATGACAAGTGCGAAGCGGCTTTCAAAAGTCTGAAAGACCAGTTGACTTCTGCACCTATATTGGCTGTACCAGACCCTAATGGGAATTTTACTGTTGTAACGGATGCTTCTGGGGAAGGCCTTGGAGGTGTTTTGTTACAAAATGATCAGGTCATAGCTTATGAAAGTAGAAAACTTAAGTTACATGAGCTGAATTATGCCCCTCATGATTTGGAACTTGCTGCTATTGTTCATGCACTTCAAGTCTGGAGACACTACTTGCTTGGGAAACCTTTTGAGTTGAAAACGGATCACTTAGGACTGAAATATATTTTTACTCAGCCCAATTTGAATGCCAGACAAAGAAGGTGGTTAGAATTTTTATCACAATATGACTTTGATATTAGCTATATCAAAGGGAAGGAGAATAGAGTAGCTGATGCTCTAAGTCGTAGGAGGCACATTTCTGCTCTTATAACATTGAGAACTCAGTTTAAAGACGAGGTAAAAAGTGCCTCAGAATCAGATGCATATTTTCAGCAAGTAAAAGCAGCGCTTGCTGCAGAACCTAAAGATAAAAGGTATGAAGGTTTTCATTTTGATAATGAAGGAATCTTGCGTTATGAAAACAGGGTATATGTACCTGTGCTGAATGATTTGAGAAAGAAGTTGTTAATGAATTTCATAATTCACCTTACTCTGGACACCCAGGCATCACAAAAATGCTTGCTGATATGAAGCAGCAATACTTCTGGAAAGGTATGAAAAAGGATGTACTCAACTTTGTGACTCATTGTCTGGAATGTCAGCGGGTGAAGGCAGAACATATGCACCCTGCTGGACTGTTATATCCTCATAGCATACCGCAGTACAAATGGCAAGTAATAACCATGGATTTTGTACAAGGACTACCTATGTCCAGGAATAAGCATGATGTTATCCTGGTAGTTGTAGATAAACTGACTAAGGTAGCGCATTTCATCGCTGGAAATCTAAAGGATGATTCACCAGTGCTGGCCAAGAGGTTCGTACACGAAATTTTCAGATTACATGGTGTACCAGAACTGATTATATCTGACAGGGATCCTAGAATGACGTCAAGGTTTTGGCAAACGCTTAACGCAGCCCTAGGAACAAAACTAAACTTCAGTTCTGCATATCATCCAGAAACGGATGGGCAAACTGAAAGGGTAAATCAAGTGTTGGAAGACATGTTGCGAATGTATTGCATGGATCAACAGTATAAATGGGAAGAGTATCTTCCATTAGTTGAGTTCGCATACAACAACACTTATCACTCATCTCTTAAGATGGCACCATTTGAAGCACTTTATGGAAGAAAGTGCAGAACCCCTGTTAGTTGGGACAGTGTTGAGGATAGAGTGGTAATTGGACCAGAGATTCTCACAGAAATGGAACAGCAAGTTAAGCTGATTCGTGAACGATTAAAGGAAGCAGCGGATAGACAGAAGAGCTATGCTGACCTTAAGCGGGTTGATAGAAAGTTTGAGCTTGGTGATAAGGTTTTTCTGCGTGTTAAACCCAGAAAGAGTTCTATAACTTTTGGCAAGGCTGCCAAGTTGTCACCACGATTTGTGGGACCTTTCGAAATTGTCGAAATAATCAATCCTGTAGCTTATCGTTTAGCATTGCCACCTGCTTTATCTCGCATGCATGATGTTTTCCATATTTCTTTGCTTAAGAAATACGTTTCAGATCTGTCACATGTTTTAAATTGGAATTCCTTGCAGGTCCAAGACCCAGGAATAATCGTGGTTAAACCCACACGAGTGCTGGAAACTCGCCAATTGCACTTGAGAAATCGTGATATACAGCAATGTAAGGTCCAGTGGGACCAGTTTAGCGAAGAAAGTGCAACTTGGGAAAATCTGGAAGAGATGAAAATTGCTTTTCCTTCTCTTTTTGCAACAGAATGAAAACTGTTGACAAAAATATACTTTTATGAACTGATTGTTTTAAGTATTTTTGAAAGCCAGATTAAGGCAGACTTTATTCAGATTGAATAAAATTGTTGTGACATTGATTTTTGAAACTATTCAAATATGGAAGTAGTCACTTTGTTTGTGTACTAATAAATTGATTGACCTGAAGGTTAGTTAATATGTAATTCATCGGGACGATGAATCTTTTTAGGAGGGAAGCATGTAACACCCTGAACTGTTGTTACTTTCTCCTAAGCATACAAGTGTTGATATGTGATTTCTTGTAAAAGGATGTGTTCCTCGATTCAGAAATCATGCTTGATATGTACTGAATTTCTTGCAGATTGCGAGATCTTGGAGAGTCGAGAATATGATTAGACTCTTTTATTTATTTCATTTTGTGTCTGAATATTAATCTGATCACGGAATGAATTATAGAGATATCCATCTATAATATCTAGTCTTAGATCAGTGGGATTGATCCAAGTAATGCTTTAAATTTGTTTGTGATAAATTAGATCATAGACCTTGAACAGGTTGCAAGGTATGAAAGCATTGATTAAGCTGGTCAGGAGTATGACTCGGGCTGATCTTGGGAAATGAAATGGTTCCCGATATCAAAGTATATCTGGAAGGTCTCGATTGTAGACCAGGTAATAATTCGTTTACATACAATTCTGCAATAAGAACAGGAGCTAACTCTGTTCTAGAAGGTATGATACAGGTCTTTCCGAGTTTGCAGGACAAGGACCAAACTGGAATTATTAAGGGTTAGTAACCTAAAACTAAAACCTAACCTAGGGGTTAGATTATTGTTAGTCTAACCTAGACCTAGGCTATGTGTTAATATCCTAAGTTAGTATCTATGTGTAAATTTGTTAGTGTGGGTATTACCCTAAACTCTAACCTAAGATACTAACCTAACTAATGAGGAGATTATGAAGGGGCCTATGGAGGGTGGCGAACCATGGGCGGTGTTTTCTATGGCAATAAATGTAAGGGATAAGGATGAAGGGGAGGTCATGGCGGAGGCTTAGGCGGCGGCTAACCGGTGAGGACGTGGCAGGTCGCTAAGTTTGGAAATGAACATGAGTTTTAGATGGACTGTCACCAAATCTGGCGGTCGGTGGAAGTTAAGTTTAAGCGGGAAAATTGGTTTAATGGCATTTAATTTTCTCGGAAAGCGAGCTCGGAACTCGCGAGAAGGCATGCAAACGGGAAGTTTGTGGGTTTGTTTGGCTTATCGCGATTTTCGGTTTTTGCTCTGCTTGTTTACTGGTTCTTCGCACCAGTTCTCTTTGAGTTGCATGGCAAGAATGAATTTCTCTGGCTCTTTTCTCTGTCATGGAGGATATATATGTGATGGAGACAGCGAAATTTTGTTGGTCGCTTTATCTTGGAAAAAGAAAAGGAAGTTTGAGCTCCTCCAGTGGTCTGCTTCGGAAATTTGATCAAAAAAAAAATACAGGCATGCTAGGCCCTAACCTTTAAATATCTTGTTGTCTTTCAAATGATTTCATTAGAACAACTCTGTTCAAATGTTTTGAGGAAATAGATAAATTTCTATTGAGATCTTGTTTAAATTTTGGTACTGTATCTCTTCTGGTTCGATTTTTCAATTTCCTTTTGATGGGTATTTGTTAAAATCGAATAGTGGCTCTATTCCTATGTGTATTCCTTTTTGGTTTAAATATGTGAGATATTTATATTTATAAAGGTATGAATGCTCGGCCTGTTTGGCGTGAGCCCGTCGAATATACTGTGTAGGGTGTAGACCACTGTCTTGCCGTCGATTTTTGATTGTCAATGCTGTTGTGAGACAGTAGGGAAGGATACTGGTGTACCTGTTTGATTGTTCAGTGTTTTGGAAATTTTGGAAGCTCTGTCGTGGTTTTTGTTGACAGTGACTAATGATACTTTGTGGGTTTCATTTGTCTTCTAATTTTGCTTGGGAACAGGTAACTGTCGTGTTACCTTAGTCTAAACGACCCAGTGGAAGTTGTTTTTCCTTGTTATTGTGGAAACGGGATTATTTGTTGGCTGTGTATAATATTGAAACATCTATACTTTATTTTATCGACTCAGTGGAGTCCATGATTGAATCGTATATTACTATCTACTGCTGTGGATGTAAATTCATCCTGGTGTTTTGTTATTTGATTTCGTGGAAGCTTTGTAGAGAAAGGAACAGGCTTTCTGACCTCGGTTATTTGAAATAAATAAGGAGTATAGATTTCTTGGGTATGCATTGCATTTCTTTTTGAAAGCTGTTTGAAAGTTTTGAAGCGGCTCAGTTGATTTCCTTGCTTGAAAAGGGTATTTGATTTGCTTCACTTGTTTCATTCTGAATGTTTGCCATGAAGGGTATAGAAGAATTTATTAATTAATTCCATCTTATACTGTTGTTGGGTTCTGCGATTTTGGGCGTAAACCCGTTTTCTGCATGTAATGTGTAATTATAGATTTATAATGGATATATTCTGAACGACTCAGAGGAGACGATTCAATGATTTATATTTCTATTTGGGCCGCTGTTCAATTTGAATATGTATAAATAGTTGGTGAATGATGAACCAGTGGTTGGAAGGAATGACACGTACTAAGACCTCTGTATTTCCTGGAATTACTCTTGTGTTGCATGGATTTTGTTGTACAGTTTCTTGGATATATTTTTATGTTCGTTCCTTGAAATCTTGTGCGAAAAATGGGCAAGACTTAGTCGGGTTCTTGATTTGAAATCGTTAATTAAAAAGTTCTGCCTGAGTTTTAGCATGTACACTATTTACTTGTCCAAAGGGAAAAAGTGACAATCGTTTACCATTTCACTGTAGTTCAGGTTTAGAGGATTGAGGAAGTTAACTTGTATCTTCTATTGTTTCAGTTGAAACTTGACTTGATATACTGTTGTTGATATTGGACATTTTGTCAGAATAATGGTACGTATCGTGTAACGCACTGTATAAGTTAATCGTAAGTACTTTACTAACTTCGATTAAATACGGATGTATATACAGAGTGTTGTGTTCCTTTCCGATTTCTTATAGGAGGCGATAGTGTATATCATGGCATTGGTAAGGAAATCTCTGTAGGGTCTTGTAGATGCATCAATCGCTTATTGTAAATAAGTCTGTTGTTGACAACGATACTTTAGAGGTTTCTGATTTTGGACTTGATTCTAAAGCCTTGCTGTGTTTTAAAAGAAGTAGCTTTGGGCTTAGGGTTGATATATGAATTGTTGATGTGTTAGTTCTTTGTACAGACAGAATGTTCTTTGTGTTTCTATTTCTTGATTTAGTACAGCGATCTTGCTTGCGGCTTGTCTAACTTGTTCATTTATATACTGGTTGAATGTTTTCATATGTGAAGACGGTACAGTGATGAACATAGGTGAAAGGAAGTATGAATGGATTTGTTCTTTCTCTTCCTTTATTTCATATTTGTTGATATTTGTCAAACAGTGGGAAATTGTTTTGTAACATTTTGGTGGAGTCCCGAATTGTTATGTTATTCTTTTTTTTGGAAGAATGAAACAATCTGACCAATGTTGTGATTTTGGATTCGACGATTGTTGTGTACATTCGTTCCTTGATTCTTTTAATATTTGATGAAATATTAGAATGAGATTAAGACTATTTTGTAACAATGATAGAGTTACATAATTGTAATCATTTTGTATTACAAGGTCATAGTCTGAATGTGTTTACTTATTTGGATATTTGATCTCATTTAAACAGGGTGTTTAATGAAAACAATTGATGGATTGCAATTGTTTTAAAAGTTAGTGCTTATCATGCTCAGTTCATTGAACTGACTCATGTTGACTATTTTTGCAGATGGTTGCCGTAAGAGGTAAAAGCAATGCAGATCGATGTTTGATCAGATTGTTTATTTGATTTATAATGAATTGACTTGATTTTATAGATGTACTATATATGAAAAGATGTTTCTTTTCCGTTGAACATTGTATCAAGTATGCTGTTGCATAAATTGTAATTGTATAGTTTCAAGGAAATGGAAATAAGTGTGTGATACTTATGTGTTGTATTCTATTTCTCATGGATGACCTTCTTCGGTTTATGTGTGAAGGGGCGTTATTATTATTGTATAATATGGATGCTTTTGAGATTAACAATGAAAGCTTATAAGAAAATGAGATTGAATTCTTATGAGTGTTGGTAGTTCTAAATTGTTCTAGTAAAAGCAATATTGGATTTAAATATTTGTCTTTCTAGAAGATAGGTTAAAATTGAGCCTAGAGAGAACGCTAAACAAGTGGATTAAATTACTAATCCCTAGTCCACGAGAATGACAGGACATTATTAAATTGGACTCTTAATCAATAATATCTTTATACTAGTAAGTATGATATAAATTCAGTTAAGAGAACTGATATAAATCAATGGAGTTCAGATGGCAATCTCAAGTAAAGGTTATGAGATATTGTCCAAATCTATTGTTTTAGAATCAGGTGTATTCTAATGACTCCTTGATGAGAACTTGACCTTAATACCTCTACCATGTAATGGGTTTAATAGAGGAGGGTCGTCTCAAGACGAAGAATCCAGGGATTGGGAAGGACTTATCTTGGGGAAAAGTCCTTATAGTAATTTAAACTCTAGTGCGTAATGCATGTTGTTAAGTAGATCTTTTCGAGGCGGATTTAAAGGTTGACGACACCAGTCAACTGCAGGGTTGTACCTCCGAGAAGGTTAGGATCTTCTCGAAGATACAACAATGCAGGTGACTTATGGCGACACCCTTTGCATGGATCGCTAAGATTTACACTTGACTTCGCATGAGTTATTCAGAGTCCGATTAAGAACGTGGTCATGTTATAAGGCTGCCTAGGAGATTCGGGGTATCATGACACACTGGTTGAACTGCAAGGTTGAACCAGTATGTCACCATATCCCTAATCCTCGTGGACAACCATAAAACATTATCACCTTGTTAATCTGTCTCCGAGTGATTCAGTTGTGAAAGGAAGGACTGACAGTAGTCAGTGAAAACATTCTATATAACATATGAATGGGGTGAAGGACGTATTCAAGATTAACGAGTATGCCGTTAAGGAATACGAGACATTAACAGTATGTTTAAAATCTTTGGCCAAAGTATATCGCAAGTGCTTGATTGCGTTGTCCTAATTCACCTAGTCTAAGGGATGAGATGCCGATGAATAATGGTATGATTATTGATTAGATTCCTTAGACAGAGAGCATTCTGAATCCCAGATTAGGGAAGAGAACCGCAAGAGTGTTGTGTTAAATAAAAACACTAACTCTTTTTACTCATGAATAGATCGGTAGATTACCGAGTCATGGAATGAATA
The DNA here is from genome assembly GCA_018340775.1 of Taxus wallichiana var. yunnanensis. Classification (NCBI taxonomy): domain Eukaryota; kingdom Viridiplantae; phylum Streptophyta; class Pinopsida; order Cupressales; family Taxaceae; genus Taxus; species Taxus wallichiana. The sequence goes on from CM031244.1 coordinate 171,413,106, forward strand.
GATCGGAGGTATTCCGAGTCATTACATTTGCATATGGTTTATGCTGTTATATGAATGGTTATTTGATTTGTGAGTTCTAAATTATGTATTTAGAACCAGGATGCATTATCAAAAAAAAAAAAAAAAAAAAAAATTCACTTGTTCTAAGGTATAAATTGAGGATGGTTCCAATCCTACCAAATATAATACAACACTTATCTTTACTATAAGATACAGGAGTGTTTACAGCATATTCCCTCTTGGATGTTTCATCTAACTCTCAAGTAAAGAAGGAGAGAAACCATACCCATTATGCCAAAGTACATAACATCAACAAGGCAGAAACATGTGTATATCATGATTTAAATTGTTCCTTTAAAGGTCCTCTACTTTAAAATTTGACATTTTAAGGTATTCATCAAAACAGATCCAAATGAAAGAAATCCAAGAAGGAATGATGGATTAACAGTCAACAACAATTTTGCAATTTCTTTTTCCAACCTATCTTCAATCTCATTCTACTTCATTTCAGTCAAATGACAAGTATAAAAGACTAATAAACATTGATTTCCTTTTCCAATAAGAATAAAAATCAGGAGGTCCCAACCAATGAACTTAACCCAATTGTATTAGAAAAAGAGTCTTAACAGAAATAAGATCCCAATCTATAATCATTTCTTTCAACATAATTAAACAGTTTTACCTCCTCCCATACATACAGTTTAAGTTCATGCAAGAGTTCCAAGAAAAGAGAACCAGATCAACTTCAAGGAAAGAGAAAACTAAATGTTATCTTCCTTTCTAAATCTTCCCATCATAATGCATGAATTCTACTTTCCATTAGGAACATTGTAACAAAGAAGCTCATACATAGTCCACGGATAGTAAAGTTTCACAGTTTATCATTCAAGGTCATAACATTCTTTCATTAGACCAGAACAACCTCAAGAAAACATACTAACATTTTTCCTTCTTAGAACACTTTACCATCAAACAGTGAAGTTCCATTAATCCTTACCATTTATTTTCTCTTTTTAAACTCAATAATAAAATAGTGAAGTTCAAACATAGTCCACAATTGATTTGAATCGCAATTTATCTTTCAAGACTTAACATTCATTTATTGGACCCAACAAGAGGTAAGAAATCTGAGTAGATGCTAACACTCAAAACTTTCCAATAGTTCAGGAAAGGCAGAACTATCTCAACAGTATGTCAATGCATCATTACAAGAACTACAGATTGGGTTTCCAACAAATGACAAGATCAAAACATCATATAAATAAAACGTACTGTCCAAGACTCGAATTACAAATCCAAGCACAATGTAAAGCATAAGTTCCCACAAAGGATCAAGATCATTCAAATGCTTGTAACCAAGTTCGGGTAACAACATGTTCCCTCTATAGTTTATAAAATAATCAAAACTATAATATCCGAACCAACACATCGTTCTAGTTACCATTTCAATTAAAAACACCAAGTAACAAATTGAATGTACAAAGTGTTGCATCTCAATATCACAATCACGAATTCATAATACAACTAAGACCGTAATGCTAGACCGAATACAATGAAATTGCTTATATACAGTTCAGAGTAAGAAAAGAGCTTCCCTTCCCTGTTAACATCCTATCAAACCCTGTTTCGTATGGACTGAAAGATTCTTAATAGAGCTCAGACCCGATGACAACTAAATATGAAAGTTGGGTTCATAACGAACCTAAAATAACTAGTTAAATAGTTATAAGGACAATAGTTCACAAGCACCATGCCTTAAGTGGGCTTAAATCAATAGTCCATTTATCTAAGATAACCAACACAGGTTCCAAGTGCATGCGAGTTCCAAAAATAGTCAATGTTTTTCACAAGAAGAAATACAGAAACCAAACCATATATTGTTTTTCCCATGTATGCGAATTTCAATATCAGTCAATGTTTTTCGCAAGAAGAAATACAGAAACCAAACCATATACTGGTTTATCCATAGTCCATTTAACTATGACATAAAACAAAATTATCACAGAACCGAGATTCTCTCACTTATTCTCTCTACCAAAACAAGTTTCCAACAAATAGTTCGAACCTGTTTGCAAGTATCCCTAAGAACTGGAGTTCCTTACCAGCTCGAATTCATAAAACACAACAAGTTCACAAACGCAAATCTTGAAAAACATGGGCATAACTCAGTAACAATTATTGGTAGTAAATGAAGTCAAAACCCAACAACAATTTACAATAACCGAAGAAGCTAAATAGAGTTACCAACTTTTTCCTCGTATGCATAGTTCCTTTGTGCAAAAGACAATACAACATAAGATTTCAACAGAATCATGTATATCATGATTCAAAACCCAGAATGCAAGTTTTACAAAACCCATCAATCAATTAACCAGATAAGCATGAAATGCACAAAACTCATTAGAGCAAAGTTGCTTTAATAAAAACACTTAGAGGAAAGCAAGAGATTTTAACAATTAGAGCCTATCATGTCCGATAATGTCGCTATGAAATCGAAGAAGACCTCTAGCCGAACTCGCTTCTTCTCCTCTTCTCCACGAAAGATCAAACAACCAAATACTTCTTCCACAATGCTTCTTATACATTCCACGAAATGAAAATAGATTTGAAACCTCAAAAATAGCCATGAAGTGTAGTTTACTCTGTTGGTTCAAAAACCAACGCATGTAGAAATAAAATCGAAGAACATGCAAAATGAAACAACCCAACAAAAATCCACTAGCATGCCTACCAAAGCAGCTCGGGCTCAAAAAAAAAAAAAAAATTAATCTCATTAATTCCAAATCTCCCGCTCAATCCTCCTTGCCACCGCCTGCCAAGTCTGGCGAGTGCCAAGTCCAAGTTAACATAAGTTTCCATTTTTAGTGATACTGCCACCTAAGCCTCCGCCAAACCAACTAACCCCTGCCAAAGCTAGCAGTCTATATGCATTAATAAACCTTATCAACATCATCATAAATTCCTTAGGAACCATCACCACTATGCATGCAACCCCCTTAAGTCCCAATTCATATCCATTAGTTTAGGATAGGTTAGATTGCTTAGGTTAGATCTTAGGTAGAATTTAAATTTATACCTTAGGATATAACACTAACAACTAACCCCCACCATGGCCTTAGCAATTAGGTTAGATAATTTCCATATAGGTACATAATTCAAAGTGTCATAGTTTAAAACACTAGGTTAGGTTACAAATCAACAATTCAACCAATCAAGATAGAATAAGGAGTTTTAGGTTAGGCTCAGAATTCTATCAAGTATCATAGCTTGGATAAATATATATATTACCTAGCTTAGGATCCCGTAGGTTAATCCTCAATAGGATCCCGAGATATCTCTTATGTCATGAACAAGCTGCATTCCCATTTTATCAGCAATGACCTGTCATGGTCGATCTTCAAGGACCCAAGCCAAACAACCTACTAAATGGAAGTACATTCACATAGAAATTAAAGAACTTACAACAACAAAGTTCAGTCCAACATGTATCTTAACTCATGGAATGTCAATTTTACCATTCGTTCCATCAGAGCAGATTTAAAACATTCCTTGGATCACTGAAATTGATCCAAGGATGAATCAGATAAATAGATAAGTTTACAACTCTTAAACCAGATTGTAAATCACCTACCAGAAGTGAAAAATGGATTCAGAGAAGTCATTCCAGTTCAGTCAAAGGATCTTAAGAGTAGAAAATACGTATCCATATCAAGCATGATTTCCAATAATCAGAAGAACATATCCTTATATGGAAAATCACATATCAACACTTGAATGCAAAGGAGGAAAATAACAACAGTCAAGGGTGTTACATTACACTTCATCACACATTATGCATTATACATTCTAAAACATTTGGTCATTTACGTCTCTTCACCTCATGCATCATGCTAGTTGCATACATCATTGTTTATGTGTCTTACATTCTACATTATCCTATCCTACATACTACATTATTTGTCTGTCTACATACCATACATACTACACCATGTATTTTCACACATATTCTACTAGTCTTCATTACATATGAGTCTAGCATCACATTATTAGCCTATCTACATACCTTACAGGCCACTCTATACATTACATTGTCCACACTCTACACATGTTGTATTTCATTATAGCGTCCTTACATATTCTACTCATCACATGGTTGATTGTTGTCTACATTGTCTTCTACACATTGCACTCACTACCCGATGATGCACTTTAGTTCCTCGGTCCATACTCGACTGCCGAGGGTTTACAAATCAAATGGACCCTACCACTCACCACACATTCATTATTCCACCTTTCATCATGCAACATTACTAGCTTAGTGACATACGCTTTAGGCTAAATTGTCACCTATTATATCATCTTATAGTGGTATACACCTTAGGTTACATCACCACTCCCTACTATTCATCTTGTAGTGACATATGCTTTAGGATAAATCGTCACCTATTCTATCATCTTGTAGTGGTATACACCTTAGGTTACATCACCACACCCTCCATTCATCTTATAGTGATATACGCTTAGGGATAAATCATCACTCCACATTTCATCTCATCGTGGTATATGCTTAGGCTATAAGGTCCATACACACCTATTCTACATGTTGCATATCATCACCACTACACTTATACACATTTACTCACAGCGCATTATACATTATACACACTATTTGACCATTTCAAGATGACACACTCTCGTTTATGGTTAATTATAGATTGCTGAGGGGGAAAACAAAACGAACCTCACTACATACATTTCCATCCACATGGGGGGCACATGACTCCTATCACTCCATATTACATTCCATTCCATCCATCCATAACATATTGTATACTATGGTTGCTTATATTCTTACTTATGTTTACTTGTTCATAGTCACTTTAGTACACATACTAGTTTGATTATTTGTATGACATTTATCTATATCATACACACATGCACATTCACTTCTTTTTTTAGTTGTGATCTCGAATCTTGGTCTTTTACACATGGCATGGATGCTCGCCTTCTATCCTTCCTACACCTTTGGTCATTGGAGGAATCCACACATTTTTATCTTCTAGGTGCTATTGTTTCATTTTGTACTTAACACTTTACATTATTTTCTTCTACACACTTTATACATACTAGCTATCACTCTAACATGCTAACGGGTGCTTCATGTGTAGAATTTGTTATGTATAGATATTGGTTTCCATACTTTTTGTTACATTATCTACCATTGTCTACTATTTTTACTATTGTTTATGGGCCTTGCCCTGTGTTTGGTGTGCACACTTATTTGTTGTTTGCAGCCGTGTTGACCTTGCGTGTCTTGCGCATCATAAGTGATTTCCCATGTTTGCAACTCACTTTGTGTGGCATATTTTTCTTCTTACGTGATTTCATTGCTTTTCTTAGTATCTTCCACAAGGTTTGCGTAGCTCATTCACTATTTTCTATATGTATGTGTGTGTACACTTTTCTTTGTCTAGCCTTCTTATTTGTGTGTGCCTTGGTTTCTACCAAGCACATTTTAGCATTACAATGTACATGCGGTTGGACCTCTTTTAGGGTCACATGTCTCCTATCAGTGACATCGCATGTGCCCCCAAAGAGGGGGCATCATTTGGGGGTTTCTACTAACACAACGTATTTACACTGGTTCAGTTTAGTGTACTTTCCACCCTTGACATTGTGGGTTACATACATCGAGTGGGTTCAGACTAGTCTATGAACCCCATACACAATAGATTTTATAGGACATGGTGTCCTTAGCATTTGGGAAAGTAGTTAACTAGTTAGAGGATACAACGAAATTCCTCCCAATACTTCTTCTACCTTCGGCGTCAGATCACCCAAAAAAATAGGATAGTACAGAGATCTCTTCACACACATTTCAGTAGAAGCAATTAGATCTTGGAGGAAACAGAGCATTTCCTCCCTACAATTCTTCAGCCAGGGTGGTGTGAGATCACGTAGAAAAATCACGAGTACATGATATCATTCTACACACTTTCTTAACATGGATCAGGTGCACATGTTCCATTTACATTTACATTTTCATTTTCTATTCACATTTACATACTTAATATTTACATACACGTGTGTATTTTACATAGCATTTTTACACTTACATACATACATATTTGACTACTTGATCATTTTCTCCTTGCACTTCCGACCATATTATAAATAAGTAGTCAAATGGGGGCAACAAAAATGATGACGACGATAATAACATAATGCAGTAGCACACTATAGAACACACATCACACTTTTACATAGGTACACTACATTATGCAAAAGATACACCCATGTTTCACCCTAGGTTCACTCTCATCACTTTTTCTTTTCATATTTTTCATCTATAGTTTCTAAGCTCCTCTATATTTTTATCATTCCATGCTTTTGTCTAGTCCTTCAGCACGCTTCTATAACACTCATCATGCATATCAGGTACACATCTCTATCTACTTTATGTTACCAATTTTTCCACTCACCAACATAAAGTGGGGGAAAAATGTAGTCACAAAATCATTCACTTTAGACATTTATTTATCTCGATCTCATACTACTATTTAGAAGGTTCTTGAGTAAAGAAAGTACTAATTAACCCCATCCTTTGGCTATATTTCTTATTTTATTTCGTAAATTGTGTCATATTACACCATATTCCCTATCATTTCCATACATCCCATGTAATTTTATCCTCAATTGGGGCACCCAGATTTAGTCTTGGGGTGCCCTAGTCCCCACAGGGGTGCCCTGAGCCTTCTAGCACTTTGTCACCACCTTTTTGGGAATCTTCTAGCCATTTTCATATTTATCTTTCTTTGAGTCAGCCTTTTGAGGTTAAATATGAAATTGGAGCAAGAGAACCCTATAAATATAAATTTATGAGACTGTAATGAGGGACCTAGCATCATACACTACTATCACTCCATTTAGAGTTACATCCAACTATTGCATTGGTATCCACATAGCTCTATCATCAAGGCACAAGCTAGGCCATTTGCATCATACTTCATAGGGGAGGGATTTTTTTTATTCCATACACACATTCTACTACATTTAGCTATAGCCTCGCTACTTCACAAAGTGTGATTAGCACAAGAGCACTTAGGTCTGAAATGTAATGCAACACTTAGTTAGTAAGCCCACTATTGTGGCAACTTAGTTCATCCAATCCATTCATTCTACATCTTTCTTTTTTAGAGTTTTCATACTTCCTTTTGTTCTTTTGTAGGTTATCGCTTCCTCTTGGAATACTTAGAGAATTCGGTGCAATACCGAGAAATTAATATGACATATAGGTAGAGTTTCATATCACCTTCGACTGTGATCACCGATTCGAACACTTTTTCCAAACTAGGGCAACCAAATTCCTTAATAGAGGATCCGTGGGCACCTCGGTCCTCTTCAAGTGCCCTAGTCTAGACACGACATCCAAATTTGTCTTTTTCAAAGCACTCCTACACAATCATTCCTGCTTCCAGAATTTTTTTACATCACTACGACACTGATCGGCGGTCATCTGTTATTAGTGAGTTCTCTATTTTCCTTATTTCACATTAGGGTTTAGTATTTCATTATTTTATTTACTTATCTCATTTACATATTGTTTTGTAAGATTTACTTATTATGTTATATGTCCTCCTAGATTAGATTAAATATCCCCATACTACCTCTTATTAGTTAATTTTAGTTAATCAATACGAATGTGGATGCCCCTAGTAGGTAGTGTGTCAAGCATCAGTACTATGTGTATAAGTCATGTATATCCTATAATCACAACTAGAGAAGGACATGAACACGCATGTGTATATGGTAAGGATATTGACATACAAGAGATCTAACTAACATGTGAAATAAAATGAACTTGTAAAAGAAAGCACGAGCAAGAGATGTTATGGATGGATGTAATGGAATGCAAAGTGAATGATAAGGGCCACGTGCCCCCTAAGTGAATGGAGTTTTACGTAGAAGTTCATTTAGTATGCCCCCTCAAGTGATCAAGAATGAACCAAAAATGAGAGTGCGTCATTGGGAAATGGTCTAACTATGTTATATGTGTAGCACACTATGATGAGTATGTGGTGATGAGATGCGACATAGATATGAAGCTGTGAGTGACCCTATAGCGTAAGTGTATATCATAACTAGATGAATAGAAAAAGGTGGTGATTTAGCATAAAGTGTAAATCACTAAAGCGTTGTCACCAAATCACTGCACCCTCCGAATGGCCAGGATGTGAATAGGACATTCGGTGTGATTGGGACACATGGGATCACCTCTCATCTTTGTGGGACTTGGGCTCGAGGTGAACCTTCGGAGAAGGCCGGCTTCCTCTTTCTAAACTAAGTGTTGTACTACTCCTAGTGTAACAAAAATTGATTATCTAGTCCTATGCTAACATTTTCATGGGGTTTTAGGGAAAGAGATTTACAGAAATGAAACTATACTAGGGATGGTGATGCACCAAATAAAGGGTGTCTTCAGATTCAGGAAGGGTTAATTTGAAGAGGGTGTGTGCACCACAGGTCAACTTCACCTACTGCAACTTAGAGAGGGTACAGGATACCACAAACTAAGAGACACGCGTTCCCTTTGTTAAACTTTATCAGACCGAGAAATATACCAGTTTCCAGTGAAGAAGGATGAACTCAAGAAGGGTGAACAAACACCACAACTCAACTGCATGCAATACTCCACCACTCGATAAGCATGAGAACTCCAAGAACTGCAATAGAACTTAAACTTGCAAAGTGTACTGCAAGTATGAGAAAGGCACAAAGAAGCACGAAGGATGAAAGGACCGAGATTAGTCACAAAACACACACTTTTATTGCTTCAATAACATGCACAATGCATCATACATTCAAAAGAGGCAATAGTTGCCATTACAGTCTTGAAGAGGAGGCTTGAAAGTTCTCTCAACACACAAGAACAACTTGCAGAAGAGAGAGGATTCTTGAAAAGTATACACTCGCCTGAGATATCTAACTATCCAACTTGTTTGAACTGTTGGAACCCTTTGAAATGAGCTTCCAACTTACATTTATAGAAGAATATGTGAGAAAGAAGAGGAAAGGTCATAATTACATTCCTAAATTGAAGGCCCATGATGTATTTATTACAGTTAGTTGAACCACTTGAGAAGGTTCCATCATGGGTCATTAATTGCCTGATGACCTAGTCTTCTTAATTAATTAAAAGAATATTTAAATAAAATATTTAAATAATAATAATAAATATTATTATTAAAATATTTAAATAAAAATATTAATTTAATTAACATAATGTCGGGACCCCCCGTTGACCCATTTGACTTGAAGAGGAGGGGGGTCCATGTGGATAGAGTCTGCACAAATCTCAACTCGATGAGCTTCGAATCCTCTAACTCGGTGTTGTAATTGATTTTGAACCCCACACCAACTCTTTCCTTGTCTTGGCAATCGGGATCTTTTCATTGATTCCTTGAATGGTGAGCTATCAAACTCGATTCTTATCATTTTCCTAAAATGCATGTAGATCCTATGAACCTGGCCTGACGCAAATTAAGACTCGCCTCACGAATGCCACTGCTACGGTCTTGCTTCAAACTCCAAATCGAGCCATTCTGAATTACCAAGCCACCTATATGCATCGTGAACATGAAGCTTTAAGCTCGAAATTGAAATCCTCTACAAATACATTAAACTTCGACACCTGCGAGCTTATTCTTTATCTCAACTTGGTACCAACGTTTCCACAATATGAAAAGTTTGACTCTAAATCATACTTAGTGGATTTGATCCATAATACATTGGTTGTACCCACAGAGGTTAAACAATTCAATGAATTTAAATTATTTCACTCCTACATGTTGCGCCATTTAGAAATGATTTTCGAGCTATGAAAATTGTTAGGGATCATGTTACGTGGCCCTGTCAACACTCAATCGATTGATTTCTCTGTGATAGCTCTAGCTTGACAGATAGAGTTATTTCTTCTTGTTTTGGACCACATATTCACATGCATTCCACGTTCAAACTCCATGAAACAACACCACGAGCTCTTCAACTGAATTCACCGAGCTCTTCATCCAGCAAACGATCTTACCTTTCCTGGGCTCAAACTCACTTGAATGTCGAGCTTAACCCAACATTTCTAAAAAGAATGGTTTTACCACAATGCTCACAGTTCTTCCTTATCATATAACACTTGTAGTAAGAATGTTTTAGCTTGGCCATAATAAGCACAATTGTACCTTCCAAATGATGAGAAAATGCCATTACCAATAAAGACCTAATGCTGCCATGATGATGACCTAGGTTCATGCCCAATCATGTCGATAGACACCCTTAAGACTGATTCTTGGACAAAGAGCCCTTCGGTATTTTGGTAGTGTACTCGGAAATCTAGGCTCCAACCAACAATTATGCCACTATTGGGGTCTTAGTATGGAATGGGTAGCTGTGAGCTACACAATATACTCATTTTTCCAGAAACTAAAAAGATCCTTTTTATGTTACAATACTGCAACACATAAAATAAGCCCTTGAAAAACACGTTGAACAATGGGCAACCAAAAGGACCTTGGAAAAATGTATAGGTAACAACCTTATGAATTCTTCCTTAGTCGTGGATAAGAGCTAATAGAAATAAGCTAGCTAAAATTAGCTTGAAACTACAAGTATAATCGTTCATTGTTTAAAAACAAGCTTCTCGAACTTTGGTAAAAGAATATTTTTATTATCGATTGGGACGTACATAATGGAAGGGTATAAATATTACCCTCGCCTACAGAGTTTCTCAACAAATCATTTGCACCCTATTTTAAAAGCTGTTGTCGCCAAATCTTTGCACCCTCCGAATGGCCAGGATGTGAATAGGACATTCGGTGTGATTGGGACACATGGGATCACCTCTCAGTTTGTGGGACTTGGGCTCGAGGTGAACCTCCGGAGAAGGCCGAGCTTCCTCTTCCTAAACTAAGTGTTTTACTACTCCTAGTGTAACAAAAATTGATTATCTAGTCCTATGCTAACATTTTCATGGGGTTTTAGGAAAGAGATTTACGAAATGAAACTATACTTAGGGATGGTGATGCACCAAATAAAGGGTGTCTTCTCTTATTCCAAATTTGACATTGTTTTAGCTCGACCGAGCGAGATAAGCTTATCGAACTCCTCGATGGCTCGCATTCTTGGAAAAAATGAGTGATCTCACCTGATGACCAAAAGTGGGTCCCTGGGACCAATGTCGTGATTTGATAGTAATAAGGCCCTGTTTTCCAATTTTTCCATGTGCGTAAAATTGGATAACATTTTTGGTGACCTCTCGGGGATGATTACCTGCTAAGCATGATTCCAGTAGCCTTAAGTCATCCATTGGGCATGGAGTCATGTGTTGGAATCCTGAAAGTAGTATGATTTTCTTTGACACATCCTGAAATCCCCTTGAGCATTGTTGATATCCTGGACCTCCCTAGAATGCTAAGAATGAAGTATACTGAATCTGTTGAATGCTTGACATCCATGGAGCACTGCAAAATTTTGAATGAAGCAAATTTTGAAACTCTTATGGAAACCTTGAACCTTCTTCTCCTTGACACCTTCCAATGATGAAACAATGTGTAGAACAACACAAAACACAACAACAAGGAAAGCAAAACAACAACACACAACAATGTGCATAAGCACTTGGAGGAAAACACCTAATTTAACTGTACAAGGGTGGAATGCTTCTCAAAAACAAGCTTTGAGATGTATCCCATTCACATGAATGGGCAATTCTTCTCCATTGAGCCTAGATAGATGAAATGAATTTGCCTCTTTGCAACTTGTGATGATATACGGCCCACTCCAGAGAGCGTCAAACTTGGCATGCTTTCTGGTTTGGCCCTGTCTTCATCCCATTTGAGAACTAAATCTCCCTCTTGAAAATGCCTGTCGGACGCCTTCTTGTCAAAAGATTTCTTAACTTGAGCCTGATGTTGCTCCAAAGTTTTCATAGCCTTGTCTCTTACTTCCTCTAACTCCATGAGTTCAGCAAACCTTACTGTCAGAGGATCACTCTCTATAACTTCAAGTTGATGAGCTAACTCCAAAGAAGGTAACTCCAATGAGAGTGGGAGTTTTGCCTCTCTTCCATATACAAGAACGAAAGGAGAATTTTTGATGGCCCTTTTAGGTGTGATCCGATCTGCCCATAAGGCGGTCTTAAGCTGTGTATGCCAAGTCCTCTTGTTAGTCTCCATTGTGCGCTTAATAATCCTTATGAGGTTTTTGTTGCTAGACTCAGCCAATCCGTTTCCTTGAGGATAGTAATTGGATGAAGTTTTGAGGTATACCCCATTTTTAACAGCCCATTCACTCAATTTCATACCAAGAAAAGCCAAGCGCATTGTCTGAAATGACTGTAAATGGAACACCGAACCTCATCATTATACCCTCCAAAAAATCTAGAACTGCCTTTTCATTGCTCTCTTTTAATGCTACCGCCTCTGTCCATCGAGTAAAATAGTCTATTGTGGTAAGGACCCATTTATGTCCATCACTGGATGGAGGATTAATCATTCTGATGAAGTCCAACCCCCATTGAACAAAGGGTTGATCCACTTGAATTGGATGCGATGGAAGAGTCAAACTACGCTTTACTGTGAAAAAGGCACATTCTTTGCATTTCCTTACCCAAAGATGGGCATCCTTGAATAAATCTAGCCAATAGTAGCCGGCTCACATGATCTTGGTAGCTGTTGTTCGTGCGAGAATAATGTCCTCCAGATAGGCCATTATGAAACTCTTCTAGTATCTTACTGACCTGTTCTGGTCCTATGCACCGAAGGAGGACGCCGTTCAAATCTTTTCGAAAGAGAATGCTATCTACCAAAACATATGGGATAGATTGAAGACGGAAAGTTCACCTTTGGTTTTTATCCATGTTTGTCGGGTATGCTCCTGAGAAGATGAAATTCTTCATTTTGGATAACCAGTCAGCTTGATCAACATCCTCATCAGTATTTAGGAGTGTCACGTCCTCATTACTTTTTGATTCCATGTTTGTTGCAAGTTTTTGACATAAACCCTTACCTCTGACAAGTTTAGTGACTTTGATGTGCACGTCATACTCCATTACCTTCGTGATCCATCCACGCTTTTCGTTCATTTCTTTGTTCAGCAAAAACTCCTTGACACCTGGATGAGACACCATCAGATGAATCTTGTTGTTGGACAACATGTGCTTGAATTTCTTCAAAGCTTGAATAACCGCAAAGACTTGCTTTTCAATGAATGAATATTTGAACTCGTAGTCTTTGAGGGATTGACTGAAGAAAGCGATTGGTTGCTCCATCAGGTTGTTGTTTTGTTGGGTGAGGATCCCTGAAATGCTCTCTTGACCTGCAAAAGCATAAAGGATAAAATCTTTGTCAAACCTGGGGTTCACAAGCGTGGGAGCTTGAGAAATGGCTGTTTTGATGGCTTCAAATCTTTCTCATCCTTCCTTTGTCCATAAGAATGGCATGTTTTTCTTTAGCATGGTTGTCAGTGGTTTAGCCAATGTCGCAAATTGAGGGATGAATCTCCGCACGAAATTTATGGTTCCCAGAAAACTCTGGAGGCCCTTCTTGTGACTTGGGAGAGATAAGGACATAATCAAATGAATCATGGCTGGATCGATTGATAATCCTTCCGCTAAAACAACATGCCCCAAAAATTTTCCCTCTGTGCTTAAAAAATACATTTCTTGGGGTTAAGTGAAACCCCAAATTCCCTACACCTTTGGAAAACTTTCCTTAGATGTGTGATGTGATCTTCTGCATGCTTAGAGTATACAGTTATATCATCAAGGTAAACTAAAATAATATCGTTGATTATTCCCTTAAATGCCATGTCCATGGCTCTTTGGAAAGTAGCCCCGGCATTGGACAATCCGAATGGCATTTTATTGTAGGCATGCGTGCCCCACTTGGTAGTGAAAGCCGTTTTGAATTGGTCAGATTCTTGGACTAGGATTTGATTGTAACCTGAATATCCATTGAGCAAAGAAAATCTTTGAGCTCCTGCCACCGTTTGAAGGATCTGCTCCATCGATGGAAGAGGATAATGGTCTTTTAATGATGCACGATTCAAATCCCTGAAATCTACGCATAACTAGATCTCTCCGTTCTTCTTCCTCACGGGAACCAAATTGGCTACCCATGAGGAATGCTTGATGGGAAAAATTATACAGGCCTCGATGAGCTTGGTTAGCTCCTTTCTCATTAGTGGCTCGATTTTGGGATTATTGGTCTCTGTTTCTGACAAACTGGCTTAGCATTAGGATCCAGTTCGATGGTATGTTGTGCTAGACCTGGATCAAAACCACGCAGATCTTTATAGCTCCATGTAAAGATGTCATGATACTCTTCACATAGTTTAATGAAAGCTTCTTTCTCTCTGAAGTACACACTTTTCTGATCTTAAGAAATTTTTCATTTGATACCTCAACTTCCTCAAAATACTCTTCTCGACCACCATGTTAGGGCTTTGTCTTGTGGCTTAGTCATCGAATTGAAAATGGATTCCAAAGTGACTAAACCTTTTGGTAACTTGTTGCTTTTCAATTGGATAATTTGCTCACCATATGACTCCTGCAACTTATCTTGATTCTTTATAGCAAACTCCGCCTCTTCTTGTAGGAAGAGGACAATTTGTTTGTCACTATCAAACACTTTCCAACTACTCACATTATCAAGGACTGCTGGTCGAACCACCTGTTGTATATATCTTTTCCCCGAGTAGATATAGATAAGCAGGAGAATGGAGAAATCAAATAAGCTCAAATCCCTAGTGCACCCAAGGCACACAGAATGGGCACACGACATAGAGTGTCAATAGAGGAAATGGTGTGCCCAAGGCGCACAGAATGGGTGCATGACACAGAGTGTCGACAGAGGAAATGGTGTGCCCAAGGCGCACAGAATGGGTGCATGACACAGAGTGTCGACAGAGGAAATGGTGCGCCCAAGGCGCACAGAATGGGCGCACGACACGGAGTGTCGACAAGGTAAATGGTGCACCCTTGGCACATGGAAGAGGATGACGACACACACATGAATGTGCCCTTGGCGCACCTTCAAGAGGCGCAACATTTTGAGCGCTGACAGGAAGCAGACCCTGGCGCAGATATTCAGATGGCCATAACTTTTGACTGGGAGCTCGGATTCATGCAAGGTTGGACTTTTCAGAAAGCTTACGAGGTCCTCTGTCCAACTACGATTGGATATCTTTAATTGGATGAGAACAAATTCTTAAAAATTCAAAATATAGTTTGCCACTTTTGGGTTCGTTGGGTTCTCACCTACCATCATTATGAGATGAGTTAAGTGCATTCTGGAGGTGGTTGGGGCAGATTTCAATTTTCTCTCTCTTTTCTCTCTCATTCTTCCTATAAATTGTAGGGAGGGGCTTCTTTCTAAAGGTTGGACATTTCTGTTTTGCCCCTCCCTTCTTCTCTTTGGCAGGTGAACTTGTGGAGTTAAAACCTCCCATTTGAAACTGTAATGCAACCTTGCCTCTTGGCATTTTGCAGTGTGCTGTATCAATCTTTGGAGAAAATTAATGCATGTCTGTGGATAATTCTCAACCCTCTCTGTATTCATTTGCATCCCCTGATCTTTCACTGTGAATCTGGCTATCTGTGTATGATCTTGTATTGCATTTTAATGGTCTGTGTTTATTGGCAAGACAGGTGTTCTTCATTCCTCGGTGCATCACCTTTGTAGTTTAGGTTTTATTTTATGCATTTTCTTACCCCTGTCTCCTTGGCAAGTTAGATTAGGTTTTTAGTAAACCCTCTGCATCTTCTACGTGTGCATCTGAATAGAGGAATAGGAACCGGCCTTCATCCGGAGAGCTTTTCCGATTTCATGAGGTCCCCACACTTGGGAAAAGCTCCATGTTATGCAATCATCTTGAGTCTCAACCCATCGTGTTGCAGACATTCAGGGGTGCTGCGATTCGACATCAACAGTTTTGGCACGCCCGGTGGGACCAAGAGGTCATTCCACAGATTTGAAGGAACTTTCAAGAAATTCGGACTTAAAAAATTGCAGGTTTTACAGTTCAGTTTTTTCAACCTTCCAGGCTGAACTTTGAAATCAATTTTCAAGGGCTTAACTTGCTCAAAACAAGTCAAAATTTCACCAGTTGATAGATCGGGGGATAATCTACAAAAGGGTATTCTTAGATTTTTGAGATTTTGACTTTCAAAATTTCATGGTTTTTTTATTTTCGGATTTCAGGTTTTCGGAAGTCTGGCATTTTAGGATTTTTGGGACTGTCATTCCAAATCAAATTCCAAACTCTAAAATATCAAAAATACAGGTCTTTCAAAATTCTATTTTTAAATATTGTCAGGTTTGGTGTGTAACTTGGCAGAAGTCTTCCTTTTGAGGTCCTTTTTTTCTAACACATCTAGCGACTCCGAAGGGGATAGAATTCAGCGGTGTAGCAGCAAAGGTTGCCCAGGCATATGAGAAGAATTCAAACCAGGTCCAATACTCAAGAAGAGGGGCTATTTGTCCACTTACAACTTTCACCAGGTAGAGGAAGGAGAGGAAGTAGACCACAAAGATCACCATCTCCACCTAACAGGACTTTGTCTACACCTCCACCTGGTAGGCCTTTTCTCGCATCGACCAGGGTTCTTAGGCCAATCATAATGGCACATCTACCACCGAATCCCTTTGTCAATTTCATGGGTAGTAGTCCACTTGCCCTAAATGCTCAGAATCAAATTCCAGTTGCAGCACTAAAGAACATACCCTATTTCACAGGAGAAAATCATACTACTCCTATTGATCACATCCAGGATATTGCTAATGCATGTGCAATTCATGAAATAAATGAAATGGATGTTGCGGTCAAGTTGTTGGCTTCATCTTTCAAAGGTAAGGCCTTACAATGGTTTAGGAGCCTAACAGCAGGGTCTATTACGAATTGGAACCAACTTTGTTCAGCTCTTTGCAACCAATTCGGGGAGAGGGCGGACAATTTGTCTTTATTGGAACAACTGACAACAATCAAAAGGGCTCCTAACAAACAAATGACAGATTTCAACTTCAGATTCCAACGGACATGGGACAGGATTCCAATAGCCGTTAGACCAACCGCGAAGGAGCATTCCTTTATTTCTTAAAGGCTATAAATTCAGACATAGCCATGATGATCCAATCAATGGGAGGAACAACGCTGCCAGGGGCCTACGACACGGCTATCAGAGCAGAGAACTGTTTGATCCAAGCTGGCAAGCTTGCACCAAGGCCACCAATGCCTCTCTATCCAGACATGGGAAATCCTACAACCAGTCAAGCACCAGAGTTGAATCCCATTCCAACTCCTAGAAATCAAAGCAATAATGAGGCGTCGACTTCTTCAAATACTTCAAAGGAATTGCAGGAGGTCATGAAACAATTGCAGAACCTTGGAAATGAGCTTGTGACTATCAAAAGACAACAAGCTCAAAGTGCTAGACCGTATCAGCCTCAAGCACGGTGCAAGCTGCTACGCCCCATACCAACAAAATAAACCACCACCTCAGGCTGCAAATCAAAACCAAAACCAAGGACAACCTCAAGCTGCCAGGCCGTTTCGACCGTATGATCCAAATGCAATAACGTCCTCAAGAGCTTTGGTCTCGACACAAAATAACATGGCACAGGAGTATGACTAGTGTTACCCTTGCAATCTACCTCACAATCAGTCAGCATGTTTCAATGGTGCACTAAATCAGGCCTTGATGGTGCAAACCATTGGTGTTGCTCAAGAACCAAGCCAGGAGGAGAATCAACAGCAACAAACGCAGCAAGAAGGACCTCCAACAGAAACCACATTGGCAAATTGGCAAACGGAAGACTTCTGTGGAGTTAACCAATAACCTTTTCAAGGCGTGGCTGCCAACACATGGTCAAAGAAGAGAAATATAAGAGAGGGACAACCGTGTAATCCAGTTGTTTCTCAACCCACTCTTACACAACAAGGGGTCAGTAGACCAAACGCAGCTCCAAATGTGCAAAATCAACCCAAGGTACCTGTTGTAGCAACACATGCACATGCTCAAGCTCCAAAAAATTTTACACCAAGGGATAGCAAAAGGACAATTCATCCCCTTTCAGCATCATTGATCAAATGAAGAAGACGAACGTGAATATATCAATGTGGGAATCTTTATCCATCCCAGGACAAAGAGATCTTCTACAAGCTGCCATGAAGAATTGGTCAACTTCGAACCAACAGGCCCATATGCAAGAGAAGGTCCTCACGAATGCTGCTCAGCCTGAAGGGAATCATGGAGGACAACAAGGTAAAGTTTTGAAACCCCCTCCATTCTATATTTCATTAATCATCGGGGATAAATTAGTACACAATTACATGATTGATTCAGGGGCAAGTAGTTCAGTGATGCTGAAGCAAATAGCGGATCAATTTGGGTTTGAAATATGAACCAATCTTTTGAAAGGAGTAATGCAGCTAGATGGAGCAAAGTAGGAGGCTGTTGGAGTCATCAAGAGGTTAAGCCTAACACTACATTCTGTCCTAATGTTACAGTTCTGCAAGATGTGTCTGTGATTGACCTTCCGCCACTCTTTGCGTTGTGTCTATCAAGAGACTTCACTGCAAAAATCGGTGGATATTTATCTGCAGATTGGTCACACATGATTTTTAGGACAAGGTATGGAGCCAAAGCAACAATCAGGTCAGAACCAATTGCCAATTTCCATATTGAGCCTCATGTACCAAATCCTATCAATGTAAATTGCTCGGCTTTTGACCAAGAGGAGTGTTCAAGTGATCTAGAAACAGGTACTAAGGTCGAGGGAATTCCTGATTTAACTTTGGATGAATGGGCAAACAAGAGTCATGAATTTGACCCATACAAGGAAATTGAAGAATCTGAATTGGGCGTGTATTGTATACACGAAGAAAATTCACCCATTCCCGACATCATTCAGCCTGAACAAAAGGATGAAAAAAAAGTTTGGAAATTATTTTTCGATGGTTCGAGAAGTAGACAAGGTGTTGGAGGTGGTGCAATGTTGATTTCACCACAAGACATCAAATATTTTTCAGCTTTTCGTTTCCAGTTTTCCTGTTCGAACAACACGGCTGAATACGAAGCATTGATTCATGGAATTCATTGGGCCAGGAAAAGGGGCATAAAGAACTTGCAGGTGTTTGGAGATAGTGAGTTGATTGTCAACCAAGTTAGGGGACAACATGCTACAAAGAACGACTTGCTGAGGAGCTACAAGAATAGGGTATGGGACCTCATTGAGGATTTCGAAGCTTTCAACATTGTGTCCATACCCAGGAAGAAAAATGAAGTCACAGATAGGCTCGCAGCAGTTGGAGCAACGTTTGATGTGGTTGACAACATCAGAAGGGGAAAAACACAGCCACATATCCATGTGATTGTGAGGCCAGTAGTTCCAGATAATAACACAAGCTGGCAGGTGTTTGAGAACGATCAACATTGATCATCAATTTCTTACAAGAAGAGGCTGAATTTTCAGCTAGGAATCAGGACAGATTAGAGCAGCAGTATGGGGATCAAGTAGTACAGCTGCGAGACAAACAAGCTTCCTAAGGGTTTGGTAACATTGGAGTCTATCTTCAACCCTAACGACCAGTTTCATAAGGAAAAGGCAAACATACAGGTCAAGAGAGAAGATTCAGAGCCAATTCCGGTTGGGGAAGGCAAAACACTTCAAATTGGCAAAGTGGCCACTGAGCAGGAGAAATCAGATTTCATACAACTTTGCCAAGAATTTCCAGATGTCTTCACTTGGAGCTATGAAGACTTAAGAGGATTCGATCCAAATTTGGCACAACATACCATAGAATTGGATCCAGATGCTAAGCCCATCAGGCAGAAACAGAGACCGGTCAACCCTCACATTGAGCCTCTAATGAAGAAAGAACTAAATAAGCTAATAGAGGCAAGCATTATATTCCCGATCAAGCACTCAAGTTGGGTTGCAAACTTGGTTCCGGTCAGGAAGAAGAGTGGAGAAATCAGGTTGTGCGTGGATTTCGAGACCTAAACAGGGCATCTCTCAAAGATCATTACCCACTTCCTTCAATGGAACAAATATTGCAAGTAGTATCCGGTTCAGAGAGATTCTCTCTCCTAGATGGCTACTCAGGGTACAATCAGGTGATGGTGAAAGAAGATGACCAATTCAAGACGACTTTCACCACCAAATGGGGGACCTATGCCTACAAAAAGATGCCATTTGGGCTATCAAATGTTGGGGCCACTTTCCAAAGGGCAATGGATATGGCATTTAAGGGGTTGATCAATAAAATAGTTTTGATATATCTTGACGACATCACTGTATTCTCAAAAAATGCAGCGGATCACCTCTGTCATTTGAGGCAAGTATTTCAGAGGTGTAGAAGATTTGGGGTATCATTGAATCCCAAAAAATGCATATTCTTGGCTCACGAGGGAAAACTTCTAGGCCATATTGTTTCAAAGGAGGGATTGATGATTGACCCAGAAAGAGTTGAAGCAATTCGAGCATTGCCATTGCCAAGTCACAAGAAGGCTCTTCAAAGCTTCTTGGGAAGGATCAATTTTGTCCGCAGATTTGTTCCAAATTTTGCTGCTCTTGTGAAGCCAATAACGCTGATGTTAAAGAAGAGTATGGCATTTAAGTGGACATCGAAGGGAACACAAGTTTTGAGGCAATAAAAGAGGCTATATCTCAAGCTCCGACTCTCGTCAATCCAGACTTCTCCAAGGACTTCGTGCTATATGCCTTTGGTGGTGGGGACATGATTTCTGCAATCCTGGTACAACAAAACAAAGGAGGATTAGAACAACTAGTTGCTTTCTTCAGTCAAGGCTTGGAGGAATACGAAACTAGGTACTCTTTCATTGAAAAGCATGTCCTTGCAGTAATCAGGAGCTTAAAGAAATTCAAGCACCTAGTCTCAAACAACAAGATCCAATTATTGGTCTCTCATGCGGGAGTCAGGGACTTCCTTCTAAACAAGGATCTGAATGAGAAACGTGCAGGATGGATAACTCGTGTCATGGAATATGACATCGAGATCAAGGTCACCAAACTAGTACGTGGGAAGGGACTATGTGAGCAGCTAGCCTTGAGTCAACAAGTTGAAGCAGGTGATGAAAAAGAGGTTGTCTTGGTACTACAGGATAACCAAGAACAAGAAAATGATGATGTGCCCACTCCCTGTTGGACTCAGAATGTGATACACTTCCTACAGACAGGCCTATGCCCTCCAGAAATGAGAAAAGCAAAGAGGAGATACTTCAGATTACAAGCCATTCCATATGTGCTTGTTGGTGGTGTTTTGTTTAAGAAAGACATCAATGGAGTTCTATTGAGGTGCATTGGGACAGGTCAAATTGAGAGGGTGTTACGAGATTTTCACGATGGAGATTCCGGAGGACATTTCGCCCACGAGTAATAGCTCTCAAGATAATGAAGGTAGGGTATTATTGGCTGACAGTCTTCAGTGACTACTATACATGGATAAGAAAGTGCAAGAAATGTGCACTCTTCACAGGCAAAGAAAGACTAGCAGCACTTCCATTGCACCCAATTCTGGTTGACCAACCATTTATGCAATGGGGATTGGACTTCGTCGGGGTCATCAACCCAAACTCGAGCCAAGGCCACAAGTGGATCCTCACAGCAACAGACTATTTCACCAAGTGGACCGAAGCAGTAGCGCTCAAAGAAGCAAATGAGTCTAACATACTAGACTTTTATGAAGGAATAGTGACCAGGTTTGGTGTGCCGGCCACTATCATATCAGACAATGCATTGGCATTTATAGGTTCCAGGATTACAGAATGGGCTGTCAAGAATGGAATCTATTTGAGCACCTCTTCAAATTATTACCCGCAGGGTAATGGGACAGCAGGAGTCCACGAACAAAAATTTGCTAAGAATCATCAGGAGGACTCGGATGAAAATCAAAGAACATGGCATACCAAGCTAAAATCAGCATTATGGGCTAATTTATGAATAACACCAAAGAGGTCATGAGGTAATTCCCCTTACAAGTTGGTCTATGGAAAAGAGGCGTGTGCCTATATCATTAGAACCTTGCCTACATTGGAGTTCATGAAGAAGTTGGAGTTGGTGAGTTTGAACCAATGGAAGCAGGTATGAGAGTTGATGGAATTGGAAGAAATTAGAGAACATGTCGTTTAAACAATTGAGAAATATCGGGCCTTAGTAAAAGATGGTTTAATAAGAAAGCAAGAGCAAGGACCTTCCAGGAAGGAGACCTAGTTCTGAAATGGGATGCAGATCGGGCAAAACCAGGAAGGCATTCCAAGTTTGATGCCATTTGGAGTGGCCCCTACATGGTCACGGGATGTAAAAGTAGTAATGCCTTCCAATTGTCTACTTTGGATGGAGGAGAATTCCCGATTCCGGTTAACGGAATCCATCTTAAACATTGCTACTAAAAGAAAAGGGTTTACCCTTGTAAATATTAGCCTAGATTTCAATTCCTCTAAGTGCGTATGCACATTGTCTTGTGGTAGTTAGGTTTCTATTTCCCTAAGTGCTCCGGCACAGGTTTTGTTGCTCTCAGGTTGATTTCTACAATTCAGAATGTTGTCAGAGAAGAAGTTGCGGTATCAGGTTCGGGATCAGATATCAGGTTGGTTTCAGGTTATTGCTTATGACTCCATGCCCAATGGATTGCTAAAAGGCCACTGATCTTCTACCTAGCAGGCAGGTGATCCCATTGAGTCACCAAATTGTTGTATATATCTTTTCCCGGGTAGATATAGACAAGCAGGAGAATGGAGAAATCAAAGAAGCTCAAATCCCTGACATGCCCAAGGCGCACAGAATGGGCGCA
This sequence comes from Taxus wallichiana var. yunnanensis, assembly GCA_018340775.1. Classification (NCBI taxonomy): domain Eukaryota; kingdom Viridiplantae; phylum Streptophyta; class Pinopsida; order Cupressales; family Taxaceae; genus Taxus; species Taxus wallichiana. The sequence continues at coordinate 171,435,966 of CM031244.1, forward strand.
CGACATAGAGTGTCGACAGAGGAAATGGTGCGCCCAAGGCACATAGAATGGGCACACGACATAGAATGAATGTCGGCAGAGGAAATGAAGTGCGCCCAGGCGCACAAAATGGCGCGCACGACACGAGTGTCGACAGAGGAAATGGTGTGCCCAAGGTGCACAGAATGGGCACACAACATGGAGTGTCGACAAGGTAAATGGTGCACCCTTGGCATACGGAAGAGGATGATGACACACACATGAATGCACCCTTGGCGCACCTTCAAGAGGCGCAACATTTTTTGAGCGCCGAGAGTGCACAGCACGAGATATTCAGATGGCCATAACTTTTGAGTGGGAGCTCGGATTCATGCAAGGTTGGAATTTTCGGAAATCTTACGAGGTCCTCTATCCAACTACGACTGGATATCTTTAATTGGATGAGAAAAAATTCTTAAAAATTCAAAATACAGTTTGCCACTTTTGGGTTCGTTGGGTTCTCACCTACCATCATTATGAGATGAGTTAAGTGCATTATGGAGGTGGTTGGGGCAGATTTCAATTTTCTCTTTCTTTTCTCTCTCATTCTTCTTATAAATTGTAGGGAGGGATTCTTTCTAAAGGTTGGACATTTTTGTTTTCCCCTCCCTTCTTCTCTTTGGCGAGTGAACTTGTGGAGTTAAAACCTCCCATTTGAAAGCGTAATGCAACCTTGCCTCTTGGCATTTGCGTGTCTTTGTATCAATCTTTGGAGCAAATTAATGCATGTCTGTGGATAATTCTCAACCCTCTCTATATTCATTTGCATCCCCCTGATCTTTCACTGTGAATCTGGCTATCTGTGTATGATCTTGTATTGCATTTTAATGGTCTGTGTTTATTGGCAAGACAGGTGTTCTTCATTCCTCGGTGCATCACCTTTGTAGTTTAGGTTTTATTTTATGCATTTTCTTACCCTGTCTCCTTGGCAAGTTAGATTAGGTTTTTAGTAAACCCTCTGCATCTTCTACGTGTGCATCTGAACAGAGGAATAGGAACCGGCCTTCATCCGGAGAGCTTTTCCGATTTCGCAAGGTCCCACACTTGGGAAAAGCTCCATGTTATGCAATCGTACTGAGAGTCTCAACCCATCGTGTTGCAGACATTCAGGGGTGCTGCGATTCGACATCAACACCACCATTTTAACAAATTGCTGCCCTTCTTTCATGATATCAATTGGTATGTTGTATTGTGAACCAATTGTAGCAAGCCTATCTCGCATCTTGATTTTGATTTCTAGGGATTGCATGGATTCCAAAAGCTTCAAAATCTTCAATCAGGTCCCAGACTCGATTCTTATATGATCTTAAAAGATCATTTTTGGATGCACTACATGCCGAAACTTGATGAACAACTAACTCACTATCTCCAAAAATAGTCAGGGCCTTGATTCCCTTCCTTTGGGCTAGCTGAATTCCTTGCACAAGAGCCTCATATTCAGCAACATTGTTAGTGCAACTGAACTACAATTGGAAAGATGAGAAGTACTTATCTCCCTCTGGAGAAATTAACATAACACCAGATCGGATCCATTCTTACTTCTTGAGCCATCGAATAACAATTGCCACAGTCCTTTAGAATCACTTGGTGTTTTGACAAGTTGTGGTATGATCGTATCTTCTTCATGGATACAGTAAGTACCTAATCTTGTTTCTTCCAAGACCAGCAAACCAGCTTCTTCTTCTGCCAATACATCAGCGTAGGGATTGTACTGATGATCTCTACTTACTTCATCTAGCAAAGTATCAGGGACTTCCTCAACAAGGGTGGTTGGTTCATGATCGGCATCTTCCTCTTCGGGATCGCTGATGGTGTAATTTCCATTTATGGGACTAGTAGTGTAGGGTTCTACATGATTATGGTAGATTGGTTCTGCCCTTATAGTTACTTTGGTTCCGTATCAAGTCCTGAGAATCATATGTGACCAATCAGTTGATAGGTAACCGCCCATCTTGGCAGTGAAATCCCGTGATAGGTAGATGGCAAAGAGAGGAGGGAGATCGATGATCGATATGTCTTGGGTGAATGACAAAATTGGGCATGCATGAATGGTAAGTTGAAGTCCTTTGATAACCTGCTGTGCCATCCAGTGAAACAACCCCTCTTAGAATCGGCACATATTGTATGCCTAGTACATATCTGTAATTTGTTTAGGCATGACAGAGCTACTGGCACCTAGAATCGATCATGCAATTATGTACCAGGTGGTCTCCAATGATCAGGGAAATGTAGAATGGTGGTGGTTTGTTTGCCGTAGAAATTATTTTCCCTTCCGGTTGACACAAATTTGTAGTATTTTTCACTCCATGGCTTGGTGATCCACTGGTTATACTAAAACTGTTCAGAGCTTCTCGCAACAGGTTTCTTTGAGAAGGGATCGAGAGTGCGTCCCACATGGTAACGCTCAGATTGGTTTTCTTCATTTGTTCTACTATGCTGAAGGGAATCGCTCCAACTTTGATGACACTTTTTTGGGCATTGGGGTCCTCCTTTGGAAAATGTTTGTTTGGTACCGTGATGCCTGGAGAACTATCTTTCCCTGCAGCATGGCTAGCCGGTGTTTCTGGTGATTTCTTTCCCACATTTCTATCAACTGCCATTTGTAACCCAGGTTGAGAAGTGGATGCTAGATCAGCTTCGAGAGGTTGAGGCTCCATTGCTCTCTTTTTAGAACGAGTGTTTACTACCACTGATGAAGAATCTATATTCAATCCGTAAAAATCTTCTTCTTGCCAGTTTAGCAACGTGGATTCTTCAGGTGCCTGCGGTTGATCTGCCGCTTCTTGCGTAGATGAATTATTTGTTAACTCTGAAGGGGCAGATACACTTTGAACCATAAGGGCCTGGCTAAGAACTCCATTGGGACAAAGATTTTGATTGTGAGGTTGAGAGCAAGGATAACACCATTCGTAGTCTTGAACTAGATTATTTTGAACAGGTACTATAGCTCTAGATGAGCTAGCTGCAAGAGGGTTTCAAAGTTCAAGGGCCTGACATTTGCAACTTGACTTGTAGTTTGATTTTGAGGCTGATTGTTCCCTTGAAAAGGAGAACGGTTAGCTTGATACTGCTGATTTTGTGGCTGATACGGATGATTGTATTGAAACTGTTTCCTTTTGAGTGCAACGAGCTCATTTCCAAAATTTTGCAGTAGTGATTTGACTTCAAATAGGTCATTTGAAGAGGCAGGGGAGATTGATATGGTTTCTTGGAGTCTACTAGAATAGGAGCAATGATAGGCTGATGATTCGTAAGATCTAGAGAAAAGGGCATTGGTGGTCGTGGAGCTATCTTTCCAGCCTGAATCAAAGAATTCTCTGCACTTATGGCAACTTCGTAAGCATCAGGAAGTGTAGTCCCTCCCATGGACTGGATCATAACTGCTACATCACTATTCAAGGCTCGCAAATAGTACAAGAATGCATTATGTGCAGAAGGCTTTACGAGCGCCGGAATCCTATTCCAAGTCTGTGGAATCGCAAGTTGAAATCACTCATGTATTCTTGGGAAGCTCTCTTTATGGTAGTAAGTTGTTCCAAAAGTGATAGGTGATCACTTTTGTCTTCGAATTATTTACATAGCTTTTCTCCCAACTCATCCCAAGTGGTTATAGTGCCAACACCTAACCCGCGAAACCATTGAAGCGCTTTTCCCTTGAAAGAGGTAGCAAGAATTCTAACTACAACGTTGTCTTCAGTGATATTATGTACTGCGCAGATGCTGGCTACATCAAAGATATGCTCCACTGGAGTAACATGAGTTTCCCCCATGTAGAAGGGTAAACTTTTGAGTGCCGCAACAGGTATCGGGTCACGTTGAGCCAACATGAGAGGACTGCTTGCATTGAAAGGGGGAAAACTTGGTTCCTCGCCATAAAGAACGAAAGGTTGATTGTTCACGGGTGGAGGAAATCTTCCGTAAGGAGGAGTTGAATGACCCCTACTAGGTAAATCTATAAGCGAGGATGTGGAAATGCCTCTTCGCTTCTCTTTGGAGGAGACAAGGAAAGTTCGATATGCCGATACTTTCCTTTCTTTCAAGAAGCTCTTGTCTCAATTCTTCGCATAAGTTTCTTGTGACCGAGATTTGGAATCCGAGAGATATAGAGTTGCTGTGTACTTTAACTTGTGTAAGTGAGAAGAGAAGTACCAACTCTCTGTCCCACCAGTGTGCCAAAAGCTGTTGTGTGTGGTTGCACGGTGGCTTAAGATTTACTGTTTGATAATGAGACACCTTTGAAAGATGGAACTCTAACTGTGATGTCCCACCCGGTGTGCCAAAAACTGTTGTCGCCAAATCACTGCACCCTCCGAATGGCCAGGATGTGAATAGGACGTTTGGTGTGATTAGGACACATGGGATCACCTCTCAAGCTGTGGGACTTGGGCTTGAGGTGAACCTCCGGAGAAGGCCGGCTTCCTCTTCCTAAACTAAGTGTTGTACTACTCCTAGTGTAACAAAAATTGATTATCTAGTCCTATGCTAACATTTTCATGGGATTTTAGGGAAAGAGATTTACAGAAATGAAACTATACTAGGGATGGTGATGCACCAAATAAAGGGTGTCTTCAGACTTAGGAAGGGTTAATTTGAAGAGGGTGTGTGCACCACAGGTCAACTTCACCTACTGCAACTTAGAGAGGGTACAGGATACCACAGACTAAGAGACACGCGTTCCCTTTGTTAAACTTTATCAGACCGAGAAATATACTAGTTTCCCAGTGAAGAAGGATGAACTCAAGAAGGGTGAACAGACACCACAACTCAACTGCATGCAATACTCCACCACTCGATAAGCACAGAACTCCAAGAACCTGCAATAGAAACTTAAACTTGCACAGTGTACCTGTAAGTACGAGAAAGGCACAAAGAAGCACAGAAGGATGAAAGGACCGAGATTAGTCACAAAACACACACTTTTATTGCTTCAATAACATGCACAATGCATCATACATTCAAAAGAGGCAATAGTTGCCATTACAGTCTTGAAGAGGAGGCTTGAAAGTTCTCTCAACACACAAGAACAACTTGCGGAAGAGATAGGATTCTTGAAAAGTATACACTACCGAGATATCTAACTGTCCAACTTGTCTAAACTGTTGGAACCCTTTGAAATGAGCTTCCAACTTACATTTATAGAAGAATATGTGAGAAAGAAGAGGAAATGTCATAATTACATTCCTAAAATGAATGCCCATGATGTATTTATTACAGTTAGTTGAACCACCTGAGAAGGTTCCATCATGGGTCATTAATTGCCTGATGACCTAGTCTTCTCAATTAATTAAAAGAATATTTAAATAAAATATTTAAATAATAATAATAAATATTATTATTAAAATATTTAAATAAAAATATTAATTTAATTAACATAATGTCGGGACCCCCCCGTTGACCCATTTGACTTGAAGAGGAGGGGGGTCCATGTGGATAGAGTCTACACAAATCTCAACTCGGTGAGCTTCGAATCCTCTAACTCGGTGTTGCAATTGATTTTGAACCCCACACCAACTCTTTCCTCGTCTTGGCAATCGGGCTCTTTTTCATTGAGTCCTTCGAATGGTGAGCTATCAAACTCGATTCTTATCATTTTCCTAAAATGCATGTAGATCCCGTGAACTTGGCCTGATGCAAATTAAGACTCACCTCACGAATGCCACTGCTACGGTCTTGCTTCAAACTCCAAATCAAGCCATTCTGAATTACCAAGCCACCTATATGCATCGTGAACATGAAGCTTTAAGCTCGAAATTGAAAGCCTCTACAAATACATTAAACTTCAACATCCGCGACCTTATTCTTTATCTCGACTTGGTACCAATGTTTCCACAATATGAAAATTTTGACTCTAAATCATACTTAGTGGATTTGATCCATAATACATTGGTTGTACCACAGAGGTTAAACAATTCAATGAATTTAAATTATTTCACTCCTGCATGTTGTGCCATTTAGAAATGATTTTCGAGCTATGAAAATTGTTAGGGATCACGTTATGTGGCCCTGTCAACACTGAATCGATTGATTTCTCTGTGATAGCTCTAGTCTTGACAGATAGAGTTATTTCTTCTTGTTTTGGACCACATATTCACATGCATTCCACGTTCAAACTCCATGAAACAATACCATGAGCTCTTCAACTGATTCGACCTGGCTTTGTTTTGCATATCAACCCGAGCACCCGGTTGGCTCAACTCGGTTATCTAAATCCTTCATATAAGCTTTCTCCCGAACTCATTTTTGACGTGAACCGTGTCTTAGGCTTATGCAGATGGCTTATGCGGCAAATTCTTTCCTCTGAGGCACTTGACGCCTAGATCGGTTCCTCGAGCCTTTCCAATTTGAACCTCTTACTCGCTATGGATACCTCACCGTGTGCCAAGTACTGAGCTCTACTACCTTCGTTCTTAGAGTCATCCTTACATGTTTGTGTTCTCAACTAGAATTTTTATTCTCAAGCCTTTACCGTTTTCTGTGATGTATCCATGCAAACCATTTTCTACAAATTCTTCGACCTCACTTGCACACTTTATTTTTCGATTGGCTCTGCAATGATTCTTCTTGATTCGGACTTGGCATTTAATCTGTGAATACTTCACCACAAGATTGGTTTTATTGTCAATTCCTGAATGAGATCTTCATTCAGTGTGGCTCGGTCACGATTCTTCTTGATTCAGACTAGGCTATCTGCCTACTAAAATCTTAAAGAAAGCTAAGCCTACCTCCATTCGACTTGCTATGACTGCCAACTTCTCCTAATCCTCATCGTTTCTCAAACAGACCATTTACAAGTGACAAGGATGTGAGTCGTGACATACAAAACGGCCGACCAGGTATTTCAGAGTTGACCTTCGCATTCGTTTCTAGGAGAAAACATGCTGAGCAATATGAATCGTTTCACTCTGCACGTAATAAACTTCCATCTCCTGACTCGGGCAAATTTTATGAAGCCTTGAATGACGTGACTCCAATCCATTGTATACGGCAGTGAATATTTGTTTCCTGCAGTGCTTGCTGGAAGCGTTCAAAAGACTTCTACTGTGCTGCACGTGCCTGCTGCCTGTGGTTGATCTGTCTCGCGACCACATTAGTTCAGAACTGTACAGAGGATGAGGAGAAGGTCGTGGCAGTTATTAAAGCTGATTCAAAATCTGAACAGTTCAGTATTCTGATTGGAATCCTAACAAGGGTGGACCTGTATGAACGGAGACACTTTCTTCGTATGATCTATGGAACCCAATCCACAGTCCATGCAACACGCATCCTTTGATCTCCATGCACTCACCGCTCCACTCGGCATTTGACTCGTTCCTCCAACCTGGCGTCATTCTTTATTCACCGGTTTATATGGCAATTCACTCGCCATCTCTCGGTCATCAACTTCCTCCTGGTGACTCGCACAACGTGCTCCGATCCTGTTTACACGGCCGTGCGGAATTCTGATCATGGTTTTCCATCTTAATATTTCCCATTGGCACTAGTCACCTGAATCTCCCCTTCACGGAGTGAACAGCTTGGAATGCCATCTTAATATTTCCCATTTGGCATACCAGCTCCGAATTCCCGCATAACGGCTTGGCCACACCAATCCACGGGCCCCGGCCTCAGCTTTGCCGCGCAAACTTGGCAATTTGACCCGATTTCTCCACTTCACGGAAGTTTGGTCATACCGCTCCAAAACTCCCCCGCGTGGAACTTCTTCTTTGGCTTGCCATCCACGAAAACCCACTTGGCATTAGGCTTCTCGGATTCCCATGATTTTTCTCCTGCCGAGTTTTCCTTCAACAGATTTGAGGATAACATTAAACTCTCAGTGCAAACATTTCAGCTGTAGCTTGTAAGGTGCGATAATTCCGACAGAAACGTTTATGCCTGCCAACTTAGTGACTTGTTGAAGATGCTCATATAATTGCAAAGCAAATTATGCCTCATGAATATTCTGATATGAAACAGTCCCACCTCTATGAGATTCGCTTCCATGAGTTACATCGTAAAACAAGTAAGATCTCGATAGAGAGTCTTTGTAATAAATTTCCTCAGGTCTGCTGGTAACACTCTCACTGTCACTTAATCGATTTTCATAAAAATATCTTGAAGGAAAATCCCAAATTTGAGGATGCATACGATGCTGAACAGATAAAAACATAGTTGGACAACCTACTTGTTGGAAGCGTTCAAAAGAACTCTTCTATACTGCAACACGCCTGTGCATCGAATGCTCGGCCGCTTTGAGCGTAGAACTGAAGTTCTCCTAGGAAAGTGCCATGAGGAAGTAATTGGCTATACGCAGCAGCTACAGGGTAGAGAAGTAAACTTATCTCAGAAAATGAGTGGCCTCCAGAGAGAGTCGATTGCGACAGCTACCGCAGGGTGATCCCAAGGAACCGTTGGTGTTGATCCTGATGTTCTAGTTGCATGCGACCACAGTCGTGATCAGTTGTTGTAAAATCTTGCCGCTGTAGTAGAAGAATGAGATAAAGTTTTAGTTGAGTTGTCTCGCCTTTTCATTTTGGAAATTCTCTTCCATGGAAGAAGCTCGACCAAATCTTGAGGCAGCTATTGTCTCCGTCGAGTCATTAAAACTGAATTCATATTCCAACAAGGAAGCATCAATCTCTCCATGTTGAATTAAACCGGGTCGAACTAATCATTTCTCTGCCTCAATGAGCCAACCATCGAAACATCCTCCGCTCCTATCGAGACTCTTTTATGACAAGCCAAAGTTGGACAACCGAACTTACATTTCCTACTCATGAACTCGTCTAAGGCTTGTGATCTGAGTTATGACCGAGTTAGGACAAGGCACGAACTCCTTTGATGACTCGTCTCTTTATTCCCGATTTGACACTGTTTTAGCTCGACCGAGTGAGATAAGCTTATCGAACTCCTTGATGGCTCGCATTCTTGGAAAAAATGAGGGATCTCACCTGATGACCAGAAGTGGGTCCCTAGGACCAATGTCGTGATTTGATAGTAATAAGGCTCTGTTTTCCAATTTTTCCATGTGTGTAAAATTGGATAACATAAAAATGTAACCTGAATTGATGTTATAACCTATCATGAGATGATTCTAGATGAAGTGATCCTATAGCATAAGGTGTATATCACTAATCCTAGGAATTTCACAAAAGAATATCGAATGATGAACGTGTGAGCATGATGTGGTCTATTTTTGATGTATACCCTAAACAATCTAGTATGAACTGTGATACTAGAGTGCATCATCAAGTAGTGAGTGGAACAGTATAAGTGGATGTACCAAATGCATAATATGTATGGTAGAATAGGATGTAAATGCAAGATGTGCCAATTCCTAAGATGTATAGCATAGTGAATGTAAGATGCAATATGTAACATGTAATGTGAAGGAATGTATAATGTAAGGATGATATGTACAATGTGTGGAAGAACGCGCAACATGTAATAGTTATGATTCGAGTGTATGAGTCATGTGTAGAACATGTATGATGTATGAAGACATGTAATATCTATAACTTATTATGTAGTGTGTAATGTGTAGATAATGTAGGATCGTGTGATGATATTTGGTGCCTAATGTGTAGTAACTATTGTGTGGTGTGTGGGGTCCATGTGTAGAGAATGCCCTCAACAATCAAGTGTGAACCATAGCACAAGAGTGTGTCATAGGGTAATGGTGATGGTAAAGTGTAAATGAATATTCCTATACAAGTATGAAACATGTCTCAATGTTAGGATGGGAGGGGGATGTGTGAATGTTATGCCCCCAAGTGTGTGGGTGAGTATAATCATGTGACACTATCTAATTGATCATCGTTGTCGTCAGGATCGAAACCTACTAGTATAGAATTGGGAGACATGATATTCAATAGAATGATTTGGATCATATAGAGATCCATTGAAACATAATGTGTAGACATTTATTACATATTCTTCATCAGTGAAGGGCATGGGTGGACATTCATGTGCATACTATTGAGAAATATTATGAGAATAAGTAGAAGGTGAGTCATTATTAACGGAGATGTTTTCAAATGACACGGGAAATATGAGAGAAATGTGGTCTTGATCTAAGGTATCACCAATATAGTAAGTCCAAGATTTCTCCAAACACGAGGAGCATGGGTAACAAATATCATCAAGTGAAACACATGAAGGCCATAGGCGGTCGTAATGTGACAATAACCATGATATAGATGAGGTGAGTGAATCGGTGGTAAGATGTCATTAAGCGTCAAACAAAGTTTTTTTAATTCCTCAAGTGTGAAAATATTATTGAAACAAGTGTGATCGAGTGGGATGTTATGCCAAAAGAAATTGTTAATAAATAAGGTACATGTGAAAGGTGGTGGTGGAGATGTAGACTGTGTCGTGGAAAGTGGAACAAAGTCTAAAGTGTTAATGGATCTCTGATAAAGTATCATAGCATTGGTAGAAGGAGGGGTATTGAATCAATATTCACTCATGACATCAGTCATAAAGGTGTCTTTGAAGTAAGGGTTAGCTACGCCTATAGGGGTAAAATTCAGTTGGCATAATGATTCATCAGTAAGTTCGATAGCATCAACTTCATCATCAGAGCTCTCATAATCATTTGTGGTAGTGTTATCATGTTGTATAGCTTTGTCAAGTATATTTATAGGAGTTGTACTAGGCAGAGGAATAGGAGATGACACCTTAATAGGTTGAGTAGTAGCGGGGATGAAAGTAGGTGTTGCAAGAAAAATGATAGCAGTAGTATGTGTAGAAATTACAAGAGTATTTTGAGCGGCTTGAGACAAGTGGGAAGTACTAGACTAACCAACATCATATACATCTATAATACTATATGGGATATGCTATGTGGGAGGGATGGGCATAGCTGTAATGGGGTCTATGTGATAGAATTTGAAAGGTTCAGGGTCTGCTGAAATAGTGTGTTCATATCCATCATGTAAAAATTTAACACATTGGTGAACAGTAGATGGTACTACTTGCATTGCGTTGATCCAAGGCCTACCTAGAAATATTTTGAATTGAAATGAGGCATCTATAACATAGAATTCAGTGAGAACAGATTGTAGGTCTAACCTTAATGTGTAATGAGATAGTCCCTAGACATGTGCGAGTGGTGGAATCATATCCTTGGATAAGAGTAGAATTCTTAGAAATGAGATTATAGTTAATACCTAGTTGTTTTAAAAGAGAATAAACACATATATTGATGATTGATTAACTATAAATAAGTACTCATTTGATGCAAGTGGTGCTAATGATGGTGGTAATGAAAAAAGTGCGCATGGATTACTTTTAGCAAAAGGTGAAAAATCCTCATCAGTGAAGGATATGGCATGTGGAAGATTCTGAAGAGACTGTATGAGATGTGAAAAGGCTACTACGAGTTATAACTTTTGATATGAATGGCATGAAGGGATGATTTTAGTGTTTGAAGAAATTCAAGTACATTACACAACAAATCATAAATATAAATCTTAACAGTGTATTTTGAAGTTGTTCGATGATGGCATAGCCCTTAGAAGTAGTAGGAGGAGTTATCGAAGTGATCGATGGAGGCATAGAGGTGGGTAGAGCCATAGAAGGATAGGTACAATGAGTAGTTACTACATTGATGGAGGGTTAAACCTTAAGCATGACAAAGTGAGGGGGATGTTGAGTACGTACTTGCATAAATTCAGCAGCAGTGGTAACTATACAAGAAATCTTAGTAGGTGCAAAAATAGGGTAATATGATTGAGCCATGACTTGATATGGTGAAGTCATAATCAGAGGAAAGTGTTGGATCATTTAGGTTCACGAAAATGATTAAACTAAAATTTAATATTCTAGTGTAATCTGGATGTTACGCAAAGAAGTAAATAACAGCTAAATAAATAAAGGAAATGACCTAAGCAACTAAGTAAATAGAAATGTGAAACCCTAATGTGTAAGAGAGGGTTAATAAATCCTTAGTTGATTTGAAAAAGGTGTGAGACTATGTCACAATGTAGACTAGGTGTACGGGAGGAGGAAATTTTATCATAAAATTACAGCACCCTTGATTTTTGTGATTTGTGTGTGATGCAATTAGTGTAACCTACATAACATGGGATTATCCTGTAGTGTGGGACCTTGCAAGTAGGATAATCCTCTAGAGAAATTTGGCTTCTTCTCCTAACCTAGTTCTAACTTCTCCAAAGTGCTAGAGAATGAAAAACTAAACTAATCCTACCCTAATGCTTTCCAAGGAGACAGGGATAGAAGAATGCATAAAAAGTAAACCTACTCTAAGTGAAGGTGATGCACCAAGAAAGGGTGAGATAATCTAAGTGAGTGAAAAATAGGGAGTGAACAAAGTGGGAGAGAGAAAGTGGAAGTACCATAGTCTGAAATAGTATTCAATTCCCTATATTCATGAAGCACAACAAATTATATATCTTACAAAGAGATAGATGTATGCACAATATACCTGTAAATATAATGGAAGGAAAAAGATGCAATGTCATACAAGCTAGGGAAAAAATAGCCACAAAACATGAATTTAATTGCTAAAAACATGCATAATCCATTACAATATAGGCACAAGACAAGAATCCTGTACAAAATGACCAAATTTGATGCCTTTAGTTCACAACAACTCTAGAACAATTTTGACATAGTTCCTTTGCATTACAGAAAGTATCTCCTCAAAAGGAGGTAGATTTTACAATATATTGGAAAATTTTGCCACCAACCAGTAGGATACATTAAAGAGGTATGGGAAGCCATATAATTTGGTACTTTACTTGCATGGATAGTCATGGGTGTCATACCTCATTAAATATGGTTGTTGAACTATAATTCACCCACCCTACCTTTGCATGGCATGTGACCCGATCCAAGCTGTGTTGGTCATCCAACCTCCTTTGAGAAAATAATAGATTGGTCCATGAGCCATCCTTTATATCCTAGTTATATGGCCGTTTAACCATGATCCGAAAAAAAAAAATGAGTAGGTTGTTTAACCTCATTACCTCCCAACCAGGGTGGTTAGGACGGTCGTCTAACTTCTAGACCGTACATCCTTATGGTGGGCATCCAACCCGATGATCACCATCTTGACTCCATAGGTCATCCAACCCGGGGGTTGGATGATCATCTATCTCTACTTGTATAACTAATGGGGTTGGATGGACATCCAACCCTGTTCCATATGTCGACACCCAACCATCCCCATAGTCATCCTTTATGTCTTTTGTATGCCATCCAACCAAGGGGGTCGATGTTGTCCATATCTATCCCTACCGGGATTAGATTGTTGTTTAACCATGGGACCACCACAGGTTGCACCACCGAGCCATCCATCCATCCCAAGTAACCCATCTAACTATGTGTCCATATGACCTATCCAACCCATCTTGGATGGCCTTCTAACCAACCGTCCAACCCGGGGTGTTGGACGGACATATATCCCTAGGCCGTACAACTTCCTTTTTAACTAATTCCACAATAAGTCCGACCACTAATTTTATCATTCATCACGGGATCGATTGGTCGATCCAAAATATGAGTACCGAAGAATATTACGAAGAATTTCCATTTTTCCCATCAACTACCAATGCTACGACCATCCTAAGATGTCCATTGTGCAGGGGTGCAAAAAATGGATAACAATTGGCGATTCGAGGGATGATCCACATGCTAGATATGAAAGACCAATGACACTAAAGTATCCATTGGGCATGGATTCATACTGATTGCTTAAACTAGTCTGTCACTTGAGGATTTATCCTTTTAACTTCTAGAGCACCACTGGGGCCTTTCCTAAAACTGGTTAAGGATTGGTTGTTTCTTCACCAAACTTTTCCTAAAACTAGAAATTACAAGAGCAACAAAGGCACAACTATATACAAACAACAAATTCATACACATCCCAAATGGAACATGCAGAGAGTGCACAAACACTTATTACAAATAAAACCTACACTAATATGTACACAAAAGATACTTCACTTAGCAACTAATGTTTGAGATAGATTCCATTGACTAGAATCTACAATTCTTCTCCATCCAACTTTGATAGCTGGAAAGCATTGTTTCCTCTGCAACTTGAAATCATATAAGGGCCACTCCATATTGCATCAAACTTGGAGTGCCTTCCCAGTTTTTCCCTATCTACATCCCATTTTAGGACCAAATATCCCTCTTGGAAGTTTCTAGCCTTTGCCTTCTTATCAAATTTCACCTTAATTTGGGCCTGGTCCTTCTCCATTGCTTGCATAGCTCGATTTTTAGTTCCTCAAGCTCTATAAGCTCTATATACCTCACTTCCATGGGCTCAAATTTCAATAGTTCCAGCTACTTTAGGAGCTCTAATGTGTGTAACTCAAGGGATATAGGTATCCTTTCCTCCCTCCCATAGACTAACCTATAAGGAGAGTTCCCTATTGACCTCTTAGGAGTAATCATATCAGCCCATAAGGCTGATTTCAACTTGGTGTGCCAAGTCCTTTGGTTCTCATCTAGATTCCTCCTGATGATTCTCAATAGATTTTTGTTTATGGACTCATATTTCTCATTACACAAAGGGTAATAGTTTGATGAGGTGCTCAGATATACACCATTCCTAATAGCCCATTATGTGATTTTGGTGCCAAGGAATGCCAAAACATTGTCTGATATAATGGTGGTTAGTACTCTGAATCTTGTCATTATCCCTTAATTAAATTCTAGTATGTTAGACTCATCTGCTTCTCTAAGTGTCACTACCTCGGTCCACTTGGTGAAATATTTTGTGGCTGTAAGGATCCATTTATGAACCAAGCTGGAATTTGGGTTAATGACACCGATGAAGTCCAATCCCCATTGTATGAAAGGTTGCTCAACTGAAATGGGATGAAGTGGCAACCCCTGTTAGCTTTTTCTTACCCATGAAGAAGGCACGTTTTTACACTTCCTAACCCAATCATAGTAGTCACTAAAGATGTTAGGCCAATAATACCCTACCTTCATAATTCTAAGAGTTGTCACCCTTGGGAAAAATGACCACATGTTTCTCATTCGTGAAATTCATGTAGCACCTTTTCTATCTAATCTATCTTGATGCACCTTAGGAGGACACCATTGACATCTTTCTTGAATAAGATACCATCAACCAATGCAAAGGGAATACAATGAAACTTGAAATACCTTCTTTTGGTCTTGCTCAACCATTAAGGACATTGATTTGTTTGAAGGAATCATACTATATCCCGAGTCCAACAAGGATCGGGTGAGGCATTAGATGATTTCTCTTAATCATCTTGTAATACCAAAACAACCTCCTCTCTACCTCCTGACTTAGCATGTTTCTTTGGAAGCTAATTGTTCACATAATCCCCTACCCCTAACTATCTTGGTTACCTCAATATCAATGTCATATTCCATGACCTTGGTTACCCAACCAGACTCTTTTTCATTGAGGTCCTTGTTTAAAAGAAATTATTTTATACCAACATGTGTGACTAGTAGATGAATCCTATTATTTTACACTAAATGCATGAATTTCTTCAAACTTCTAATCACAGCAAGGACATGTTTCTCAATGAATGAATTTCTTACCTCATAATCCTCAAGGCCTTGGTGAAGAATGCAATAGGCTATTCTAGTCCTTCTCTATTTTTTTGCACCAAGATTGCATAAATGGTATCCAAACCACCAAAGGCATAGAGAAAGAAGTCTTAGGAGGAGTCCAGATTAATGAGAGTTGGGGCTTGAGATATGGCCTACTTGATAGCTTGAAACTTTCTTTTCCCTCCGTTGTCCATTTGAATGCCAAATTCTTCTTCGGCATCATTGTTAATGGCTTCAAAAGAGTGGAAAAATCTGGCTCGAATTTTCCAACAAATTTAATCCTCCCTAAGAAGCTTTGGAGAGCCTTTTTATGGCTTGGAAATGGTAGAGCATGGATGGCTTCTACCCTTTCTAGATCAACATTTTTAATCCTTTCTTAGACACAATATGTCTTAGCAATTTTCTTCATGCACCAAGAATATACATTTTTTGGGATTCAAAGACACTTTGAATCTTTTGCATCTTTGAAACACTTTCCTGAGGTGAAAGAGGTGACTTGTTGCATTCTTTGAGAACATGGTGATGTCATCTAAGTACACAAAAACTATTTTGTTCAACAATCCTTTGAACTCCATGTTCATAGCCCTCTCAAATGTTGCTCGGCATTCAATAACCCAAATGGAATCTTCCTATAGGTGTAAGTGCCCCATTTTGTGGTGAAGGCCATTTTGAATTGGTCCTCCTCTTTCACCATGACCTAGTTGTAGCCTGAATATCCATCTAAGAGAGATAATATTTTGAACGGCTATTACTTGCAATATTTTCTCCATGGAAGGAAATGGATAGTGGTCTTTGAGATATGCCCTATTTAAATCCCGAAAATTTATGCGACTGATTTCCCCATTCATTTTCTTGACCGGTACCAGATTTGATACCCAACTAGAGTGTTTGATCGGGAATATTATACTTTCCTCTATCAACTTATTGATTATATCTTTATGAGAGGCTCAATATGAGGAAATACTAGCCTTTACTTCTTCCTAACGGGTTTGGCTTCCGAGTCCAATTCAATTGTGTGTTGTGCCAACTTTGGATTAAATCCCCTTAAGTCCTCATAGCTCCAAGCAAAGACATCCGGGAATTCTTGGAAAAGTTGTATGAATTTATATTTTTCTTGATCAGTGCTTACCTTTCCAATTTAGATTGCTTTCCTTCTCTAACCGAAATAGGCTCGCGTCTTCTCTCTCGACTTGAATGTTTGTCTTTTATTTTCTCGAACTGATCATTTGGGTTGAAGGTTGACTCTAGAGTCGCTAACCCCTTAGATAAATTGTTCATCCATAGTTGTACCACTTGATCCCTGTACTACTACTCTAACTTCTCCTTATTTTTAGCTGAGAACTCGTCTTCTTCCTGAAGGAAGTTGATAATATGTTGATCATTTTCAAACACCTTCAAGCTCATGTTGTTATCTAGTATGATCGGCCTTGTAATGACATGGTAATGTGGCTACATTTTATCTCTTTTAATATCTTGTTACCACATCAAATGTATTTCTAATTTCCGTAAGCATGTGCGCAATCTCATTCTTTTTCCTTGGTATGGCCTAAATGTTGAATGCTTCAAGGTCTTCAATTTGATCCCATACCCGCTACTTGTAGGATTTGAGCATATCATTTTTGGTTGTATGGGACCCTTTAACCTAGTTCACAATTAATTCACTATCCCATAACACTTTCAATTTTTGATACCCCTCTTTCTTGCCTAATGTAATCCATGAATCAAAGCTTCATATTCGGTTGTATTATTTGAAAAAGCAAACTAAAAAATGGAAGGCATAGTAGTACATTATACCTAAGGGTGATACTAGCACCACACCTCCTCCAACACCTTACCTACTCCTTAAACCATCAAAGAATAGTTACCACACTCCACTATCATCCTTATTTTCTTATTTGGTGATGCTATGGAGAGGGGAATTCTCCTCATGTAAGTAATAAACTCCCAACTCGGCTTCTTCCATCTCCTTGTATGGATCAAAATCATGTCTCTTGTGAGCCCAGTCATTAAGCGTTAAATCTGGAATGTTTCCAACCTTAGTCCTCTTGAGCCTCCAAAGTCTCTCTTGATCAAAAGTATTCACATTGATTGGGCTAGGCACATGAGGCTTAATGTGGAAGTTGGTAATTGGCTTTGATCTAATTGTAGCTTTGGATACATATCTTGTTCTGAATAACATGTGGGAGTAATTAGGTGATAAGCACCCACCAATTTTGGTTGTGAAGTCCCTTGACAAACACAAGGTGAAGAGTGGTGGAAAATCAATAACCGACACTTCCTATAAAACTGTGACATTGAGGCATGAATGTAGTGTTAAAATCAAGTCTTTAATGACTCCCATTATTCCCCCTACCATCACATCCAGTTGCACCACTCCTTTGCATATAGGTTCATACTTGAGAGAGCCCAACTTATCTATAATTTTCTTTGGTATCATGGAGATGATTGCTCTTGAATCGATCATGTAATTATGCACCAAGCTATCCCCAACAATCAAGGAAACATGAAATGGTGGAGGTTTCAAATTTTTTCCTTGTTGACCTCCTTCTTGTAAACCATATTTGTGAGAATTTTTCCTAATTTTGGATGACCCATTCAAGGTAGAACAATTTTCCATAGCTACTTTTTGCAACATATCTCGCTACCCTAGAATTGCCAATGATTCCAACAAGGAAATATTGATGTTGTTTTCTTCATCTAATTGATTATATTAAATGGATATGGGTTTTCTTTTTGTTTCCTTTTTACTTGGCTTGATATTTTGGTACACTGATTTGGTCCATGAGCTAACTGCTTGTTGGTACCACTGACTGATTACGCACATTGGGGTCTACTACAATAGTTGCCTTTAGGCTGGTTTTGTACATTAGGAAGTTGCATTTGGTCTACTGACTCTTTATTAGGTGAGAGTAAGTTAAGAAACACCTACATTTGATGATTTTCCTTCCTCTATGTTCCTTTTCTTTGACCGTGTATTGGCAGCTACACCTTGGAAAGGAGATTGATTAACTCCACAAAATTCCTTTATTTTCCAATTGAGTCATGTGGTTTAGGTTATAGGAGTCTCTTACTAAGTTACTTGCTAGTTCTCTTCCTCACTTGGCTCTTGGGGTACACCGGCTGTATGCACCATTAAATCCTGATTCAATGCACCATTGAAACATGTTGCTTGGTTGTGAGGCTGATTACATGGAAATCATCATTCATACTCTTGTGTAATGTTATTCTAAGTTGGAACCAAAACTCTAGATGTTGAAACAGTATTTGGACTATAAGGTTGAAATGGCCTAGCAGTTTGAGACCGACCTTGACTCGATTTTCCTTTGTTACCTGAGTAGGAGGCATGTTAGGCCAATATGGATGCCTATTCTCTTTTTCTTGAGGCCAGTATGTTTAATATCTTTAATTTCTCTACCTTTTAATAGTCACCAACTCATTCCCTACATTCTGCAATTGCTTCATGACTTCCTAGAGTTCCTTGGAAGTATTGAAAGAAGTGGAGGCCTCACTATTGCTTTGATTTCTAAGTAGCTGGAATGGGATTCAACTCAAGTGCTTGACTAGTAGTGGGGTTTCCCATTTCTAGATATAGAGGCATAGGCGGCCTAGGTGCAAGTTTTCTTTCTTAAATTAAACAGATTCTCTACCTTGATAGCTATGTCATATGCCCCTGGCAGTGTTTTCCCTCCCGTAGACTGAATCATCATAGTTATTCCTAAATTTAGAGCCTTCGGGAAGTATAGGAACACACCTTAGGCAACTTGTCTCATGGCCATTGGAATGTAACCCCACATCCTGTTGTAATCTAAAGTTAAAATCAGCCATCTGCTCATTTGGGGCCCTCTTGATTATGGTTAATTATTCCAATAAGGAAAAATTATCTCCTCTTTTCACAAATTAATTACAGAGGGTTATTTGATCCCAGTTTATAATGGACCCCATTGGTAAGCTCCTAAACCACTGCAAATACTTACCCTTGAAATAGGAAGCTAACAACTTAACTATAACATCCATTTCATTAATATCATGGATTTCACACACATTAGCAATGTCTTGGATGTGATCAATAAGATTTGTATGGTTTTCCCCATGAAGTAGGCAATATTTTGTAATTTACGCACGAATAGGGTTCTAGGAATTGAGGATGAGTGGACTACAG
This sequence comes from Taxus wallichiana var. yunnanensis, assembly GCA_018340775.1. Classification (NCBI taxonomy): domain Eukaryota; kingdom Viridiplantae; phylum Streptophyta; class Pinopsida; order Cupressales; family Taxaceae; genus Taxus; species Taxus wallichiana. The sequence goes on from CM031244.1 coordinate 171,455,689, forward strand.
CCTGTGAAGTTGACATAGGGATTTTTGGTCCTTGTGGTGGCTACTAATGTTCCATCTTGATTGAGCTTGAGAACCCTAGTTGATTGAAGGAAGGGTCTACTAGGCGGAGGTGTTGATAAGGTTCTATTTGGTGGAGATGGAGACCTTTGTACTCTTCTTCCTCTCCTTCCTCTACCTAGGGATAACTACAAATACTCAAAGACACCTTCTTCTCTTGCTTTGGACCGAGTTTGGATCCTTCTCATGTACTTGGGCCACTAGTACTACTGAAACCAGTTGAAATTTGACCCTGGGAGTCATTGTATGTGTTGTTATAAAGCATCCAAAGCCTAGAGATTCACCAAGATGCACATCCAATCTTGATAAACTTGAAAAATTGACCTCTGGTCCCACCAAGCGTGCCAAAATTGTTATCACAACTTTACTGACACCTCGATTATTTTTGATTTGTGTGTGATGCAATCAGTGTAACATGTATAACATGGTATTATCCTATAGTGTGGGACCTTGCAAGTAGGATAATCCTCTAGAGAAATTTGGCTTCTTTTCCTTACCTAGTTTCAACTTCTCAAAGTGTAGAGAATGGAAAATTAAACTTATCCTACCTTAATGCTTTCTAAGGAGACAGGGATAGAAGAATGCATAAAAATTAAACCTACTCTAAGGGAAGGTGATGCACCAAGAAAGGGTGAGACAATATGAGTGAGTGAAAAATAGGGAGTAAAAAAAGTGGGAGAGAGCAGGGGGAGGTGCCACGGTTTGAAATAGTATTCAATTCCTTATATTCGTGAAGCACAAAAATTATAGATCCTGCAAAGAGATAGATATATGCATAATATACCTACAAATATAATGGAAGGAAAAAGATGCAATGTCATACAAGCTAGGTGAAAATAGCCACAAAACATGAATTTTATTGCTAAAAACATGCACAATCCATTACAATATAGGCACAAGGCAATAATCCTTTCCGAAATTCCCAAATTTAAGGCCTTTATCTCACAAAATCTCTGGAACAATTTCGATAGAGTTACTTTATATTACAGAAAGTCTCTTATCAAAAATGAAGCATATTTTACAATATATAGGAAAATTTTGCACCAACCAGTGGGATGCATTAAAGAGGTATGGGGAGCCATACGATTTGGTACTTTGCTTGTACGAGCAGTTATGGGAATCATGCCCCATTAAATCTACTTGTTGAGATGTCATTCACCCACCTATCTTCACCTAGCCTATGATCCATCCAACTATGTTTGTCCTCCAACCTCCTTTGAGCAAATAATAGATCAGCTCGTGAGTCATCCTTTATATCCGAGTTATAAGGCCATCTAAACATGATCTATACAAATTTTGAGTAGGTCATCTAACCTCATTGTCATCCAAATAGGGTGGTTTAACATCCATCTAACTTCTAGGATGTACATCCTTATGGTGGCTATCCAACCCGATGATCACCATCTTAACAGCTGCGGGCCATCTAATGTGGGGGTTGGATGATCGTCTATCTCTACACGCACAACTAATGGGGTTAGATGGTTGTCTCAGCCATATACTATACACCTTCCACACGACCATCCTCACACCCATCCTTTATGTCTTCCATATCTCATCCAACTAAGGGGGTTGGACAGTTGTCCATCTCTTTCCATACCTAGGGTTCTACGGTTATCGAACCATGGGACCACCACTGTGCCAATGATTCCTCCATCCCTCCCGGTGACCCATCTAGCCTTGTGTCCATACGAACCATCCAACCTAGGTTGGTCACCATCTATCCCAGTCATCCAACCCATGGGGTTATACGTTTGTTTATCCCTAAGTTGTACAACTTCCTTGAACCTTGTTGATTCCATAATAATCTCAACCACCAATTTTATCATTTTTCAGATCAACTCAATCGATCCAAAACATGAGCTACGAGAAGATTGTGAAGCATTTCCTTTTTCCCATCAACTTCCAATACTCTAACCATCCTAAGTTTTCCATTTTACAAGCATGTAAAAAATGGTTAAACGTATGCCAGAAGATCTCAGTAGGAACCATTTACAAGTTATGCGCTTTTTATGCAGATGAAATCATTAGCGTGCAAGAGGGGGACAAGATAATGTTCAAAAAAATTCTCCTCACCATCATTTTTTCATAAATTGGAGTGCTCGATAGGTCATAGAAGTTCGTATGGGAATATCCAGAAGAATATCCCTCACCCGCAAAAAGGTTTGAGAAGTATACCTATGATACCATGATGGCTGCCCACAAGGCGTGCCTAGAAAAAATGGTAAAAGTTAATACGCGACACATTCAGGGTAGAGTGGAGGATACCTGAGCAACTACCAATGCTTTTACGTGAAGAGGTTGAATTTGTTTTATATCAACATTTCTGCATTGTAATATTCACTCTAATGGATGGGACTCAGAGTCCTTGGTGTAAATTATCATTCTCTTTGACCACACAATATTTCCGGTGTATGGGTCAACCATTTCAAGTAGGCCAAAAGGCTAAGGTTCGACCTGAGTGAAGTGGACCAAGACCACCACAAGTTGTGTTGAAAGCTTTTATATCTGAAGAAGCGCACATATGTGGAGAAGTATGTCTCCCACAAAGTACAGATGATGAAGCCTTTAATACTTCTAATTTTCATAACGATGCATGAAAGAGTATACTTATGCATCAGACCAAAGTTTCAAAAGGGTGCCTACCCAAAGAATGATGTCCCCATTCCTGAGAACCCCACAAGGAGGAAGAAGGTTGTGTCAAAGAAAAGGGAGAGATAAGTGTAGGAGAAGAAGGCACCTAGTGTGTAGATAACACAATATGTGGGCACGCCGGAAGTGATTGCTAAGCCAAGCACATACGCATGTAGAAAGAAGTCTCTGTTATATATAAGACCCTAGAAGAGGAGGTGCGGAGTAAGAGAATCCTCTTACAAGAGGAGATTCACCAAGTAGGGATTCACCCGCTGAAGAGAAAGAGAAGGAAGAGTCTCCTATACTAGAATCACCATTTAGGAAGAAACAAAAGGTGGCAGGGATGGTAGACTTGGAGGAAACAGAGGACTTGGAGGCCTACAGGGGTGAGAGGGATGACGATGAGGATAAAGAAGTTCATAATCATCCTGTGTATGATATACATGGTTCAAAATAAGGAAGAAAAGAGACAAATGACAAGGAGGAATCAGATGCTTAAGGAAAAGGGGTGAGTGAAGAAGTAAGCACAAGAGATCAAAGGACCCCAAGCCTCACCAAGCAACAAATAGAAGAGGTGGAAAGAGAGCAATGGTAGGCATTATCAAAGAGTTAGTAGATCAGGAGGTAGAGCATAGTGCGGATGAAATCCTCAAGGAGATAGAAGAGGAGAGCATTGGAAAAGAGTATGGCAGCATGGGTGGAGACCCCAGCCTAGTAGTAATCTTTCCAAAGGTTGCGTGAATAGGTGGGAAGAGCATAGTGGCAACACAGGGGCAAGGAATGGGTTACATCAATGATCCAAGTAAGGTGTTATGTGTGCACTTCCAGAGCATCATGCCAACAGAACAACTCCTGGTCATGCCCTCATTTGACGTAGAAGGCACATATCCATGAACTAGGAAGATGTTATTATGGGTGTTCAAGTCCCACATTGATGAGCCTGAGTTTGAAGTGAGCCAAGGGGTGCTAATGAAAATGTTAGAGACAAGAAAGATAAACCCCTTGGTGAATGCTCAGCAATTTTAGATGAGCAAGTCTGTAATGCACTCAACAAATTTTTAGTTGAGGTTCGGGCCAAAAATTTTGGAAGGAATGATAGGGTGAGATTCCTAGAGGTGGAATTGGAGAAGAAGGACTGCTAAAGCTATATATAGAGATTCTCGGGTATAAGGAATGACACTTATCAACCAATCTATTACTTTAGGAAGGCATGGTGGGGGATGCTAAAGCTATATATAGAGATGCTCTGTTAGAAGGAAGCGACTACTTTTTGAAAAATATGTGTGATTGTTGGTATCACGTAGCGATTGAAGAGGAGAAGCTCTGCAGAAATAGCAAGGGGTTCTATGGATTCTCATTAGGAGGACTGTAGGAGATATGGCATATCTAGAGGGATGGGTTTGTGATCATTTTTGTAATATGGGAAACATAGTTAGGATTTTTGATGCATGAGTCTTATATGCATTTATACATTGGTTTGTTATGGCCTTAAGGAATGTAATGTGGTTACTGAACTAAGTTCTAATAAGGAATATATGGTTTTGATCTAAATATACATTGTTCATGGGTGTAAAACCTAGTGCATCTTCTTTATATTATGAATCAGATCTTTTATATGTTTGATATTTCTCTTGTTACCCTAATGAATGCATTAGATAACCCATCCTAAGCTCTCAGAATGAATACATGTTTCTTTTCCTCTTTGCATCTAATTCTCTGTCATAAGTAATGTATTCTCATAAGACTCACATAAAAGAGGGCCTCGGTGCCCATGCGTGTGTTAGGTGAGAGCCCAATGCCCGCTAGGTGAAAGGCTGGCACGCATGGGGTTAGACTGTTGTTCTAAAGGCTTAAAAATGAGTACATCTTGGTTTTGTTGTTGGGACCTCTTTTCGAAGTTGTTGTGAGGAATGGATATATCTACATCTTGGTTCTATTGATGCGTGATGACCGAGTGTCTAACCTTAGAGAGTGCTAAAGCATGGTTTAGGAGCATGGAGGATGAGTTTTCTCAAAGATTCGATATTGGACTTGAGTTTGATACATGTACATGGGTAGAAGAGCACCTATGCCATGAGTTATATGAAACTTTCTTCGATGCTTTCCAAGTAGAATTGTATGAATGGCTTTCAGCATATGCATCTAGATCGAGTGGTACTACAGATCACACATGTGGAACCAAGATGATTACCAAAGGTTGTAGGATGCGAGATATGACTTGGATGCGTGTTGTCGATCACTAGTGGAAAGGAGTCATGATCGAGTTATACTCTAGAATATGTCATTTCTATGTATTCTTATCTAGAGGTTGTCGAGTTTGAGTTCCTAAGAGAACCCAGAGGATCATTCTTATGAGCTATCCCATTGGCTATGAAGATTTTTCTCATTACATTAAGTTTTTAGGCATTTCCTATGACCGGATAAGCTTCTTTGAGCATTAGGCGAGGAAGCTAGTGTGGAGGAAGATGGTGGACATTATGGCTAAAAAGGAAAGGGAAGAGAGATGACTCAAGTATAGTGAAGGTTGTGAAAGAGAGATGGCTAGACAACATGAGGTTTTAGGTGTGATGGATCTATAGAGGCAGACATTACGGGAAGGAGTTGAGGTTCACACAAAGGAGATGAAACTTGAGCGATCTATGTTACCCCATCTTGGTGAACGTGGGAGAGAAGCCTCTTCAGCTTCTGATGAGAGTTTGTCACATGGAGAAAGGAGAGCTGTTGGTGCACATTTAAACCCACCTAGTGACCAACCCCTAGTGCTTGGTTTTCCAAATCAAGAGAGAAGTATTGTTAATCTGGTTGATATCGGGGAAGTAATTAATCTATGCCTAGGAGATATAATTTCTCATTTGGGACATCTATGGTTGCACAAACCATCCCCGCATTTGGAGGAATTTTTAGACAAGTTGAAAATAAATAAATTTTGGGTATCCCATTTGGGAGTGGCATGGGACACACAACTAGAAGTAGGAAAATATCACAAACCATCAACGTAATGTTCGGTGGGACATTAGTGACACTAGGCACATCCACTTCAAGCCATTTTCTAGCTACAAGAGGTGGATGCGGTGGTGCGGGGTCTAGAGGATCTGGAGGACCTAGTGGATCTGGATGATCGGTGGGTGCGGAGGGACAGGACACTGGTGGCTCTAGTAGATATGGTGAAGAAGGAAACACATGAGGAAACCAAGGTTAAGGTCGGTGGACAAGGACCTTAACCACCCCTACAAGTATTTTTTTAGAGTTCTTTGCACCTACTTGACTACAGAGGTATTGAGGATGTTGCAGATTATGTTCACAAGTGTGAATTACTATGGCACTGAAGGGGTCACTACCTCGAAGTGAAAGGAAAGTCGGTTTGTAACAACATTACAGGGGGCACACACATAGTTAGTACCACAATTATGATCCCCATCGAGATAGTCATGGATTACACTACGTTGAAAAACACCTTCCTAAGCAGCAGAGTTCCATATCCACGATTTTAAGTAAAAAAGCATCAACACCGTGAAGGAGATCTAGAAAGGAATGGAAAAGAGTGTGTGAGGGGGTATGGCCGCATGATTCAAAACTCTCTTATCAAAACTATCCTATGACATACACCCCTCTCATCATGCTCAATGGTTTTTGTGGGATTGATAACATCATTTAGAAGGGAACTATCACGCAAGACATTCATAGACCCACGTGAGGCCTTGGAGGCTACCCATGCTTTGAGGTCATTGGGTGCATTGATCTTGGTGTTAGTCCTTTTCTGGAGGCTCAAATTGTTGTAATGGCCAAGTAGATAGAGAATTTGTCTACAAATTCAGCACATGAGGCTCATAGTGGTCTTTGGTGCACAGACTATGAAGTGGAGCGGCATACAAAGGATAGTTTCCCTCATAATTCAACTCACATCATGGTGGTAGACTGTGAGATTTTCCATGGGAATCATGATGCAAATAGATTTCATCTACTACAGTACACAATCTGTAAGAATTTTTCTCACTATTACAATATATATACCTCTATGACCCATGATACCAAGGATTCTGGTGATTGACTAGATTCATGATGCCATTGATCTTGGTGTGCGTAAGATTAGCCTTGTAAGTGGTTCCAAGGATGATGATCACTGCTTTGAAGGTCATGCAGATGGAGGAGCGTGTGGAAGAGGTTTCCGTGGAGGATTTCATGGTCGCGGTAATCACGGCGGAGGAAGAAGTGAGTTCTGCGAGTAACCTGTTATAACTATAGGTCTATAGAGCATTATAAGCGTGAGTGTACTGATCTGTTGTAGTGCTTGTGGTGTGGAAAGAAACATAAGTATGATGATTTCCTTGAGTTATTTGAGCACATGAGCCAATAGCACCAAAAAGACAAAGGTTCTGGGATGGTGAGCATAAAGAAGGCTGACCCACAGTAGATGCCAAGAGTAGTACTTGAGTTAGGATTAGAACCTGTGTTTGTGACAATGTAAGTAGAGGCGGTGCACGCAAGGAGATGCCAAGAAAAAAATTGGTTGTTATGGGATAAGTGGTATATGGGAAGTATCTAGACCCTACTCATCAAAAAGAGGTATATCAAGAGACTATGGATGTGATTCGGGGATTACAAGGAGAGATCCAATGTCTAAAGGAGCAGTCAAGGTAGTTAGAGCAAAGGAAGAATGTTGAGGCTCCACAGAAGGATTTGGATGAGGTTAGGGAAGTGTGTAAAATGTTAAGGCAAGATAATATCATTCCCTTGCTAAGAGAATGGTTACGAGAGAAGGTACCATGTGCCGAGAGAGAACGTGAAAGGTAGGTTCTACATGCCAACCTTCCTCCTCATAGCCTTGACTATGATAAAGAGATCACATTGAATGTAGTTGTTGATGGGTGGCTTCTTAGTAATATCCTCATTAATAGAGGAGTGCACGTCAATGTTCTCATACTAGATGTTTGGCATCAAATGGGAAAGCCTGTGTTACAGCCATCTTAGAATGTGTTGTATATGGAAAACAAGACAAAAAAATGCACATTGGTGTCTTGAAGGATATGGTTATCACTATTCAAGGGGCCAAGTTCACTGGGGACTTTGAAGTCTTGGAGCTCACCGAGGTGGATAATTTTCTAGCACTACTTGGGCCCCCTTGGTGTTATAAAAATAATGTCGACCTAGGGTTTAAGAAGGGGTATATCAGTTTCAAGAACAAGGAAGAAAGGGTATATCGGTTTCATTCCTTTAATGAGATGGGAAGTTAGCACCCTATATTGAGCCCTTAGGAAAGGAAGTTCTCGACATAATCTATGTGCACTCCATGAGAGACCCTGAAATAATTCATCCTACAAAAGGAGTTATCCAACTTGAAGATGCCTAGTCGATGAGTGATACAACTAGCATAACATGTGACAATTGGGCACATGGGACTTATGAGTTATTTGGGTGATAATTGAGAGGATCAGTAACAAGGGTGATGAAGGCATGCTCGGTCAAGTTCCCGGGAAGGAATAATATACCAAGTTAGTCCGGAGGAGCAATCACGATGATTTATTACGAGAAATGGAGGCTCAGTGGAAAAATGAGGATGAAAGGAGAGGTTTTATTAGTTATAACTTGCTTGAGACTATAGTGCATTGGTGGGCAACACATCGCAAGAGTCTCCTAGAGTGGCACAAGGTAAGAGTTACATTTTTGTAAGGTTCTGCAAAAACAATGCACCCACTATTATCCAAGACTACCATGGCAAAGAACTTGCCTCTTCCCATATCCAAGCATGTGAGAAGGCCTAGATGGAAGGCACATAATATTTACCACCTTCATTATGGGTACATAATTTATATTCCACCTTACAAGGTTGTGCACACGCATGGTATATTCACTCAGAGACACGTCGTCAGACAGGGAATTGGCAGGAGTTAACGGATGATCTCATTCAAGCTTTTGAGTATCAGAGTACCAAGCCATCAGTGGATAAGGCATTACAAGTTTTCAAGCACCTTACAATGGGAGATAGTGCTATGGTAGAATATAGGTTACTAGATTTTTGGGTGAACCTAGTTTGGAGACATGTTTCAATGAAGAATAATCAGAAGAGATACAGCTTGAGTGCACGTGCATTGAAAAAGAAAAAGGAAAGATGGTCTATGTAGTAGATGGTGAAGAAATGGAAAGTCTAGATGTTAACCATTCTAAGGTATGTGTGAAGTCATAGATAGCATTAATGAGAAAACATGTGCCTACCATGAGCCCTTGAAAACAAAGAATGTTAACATTAGGAAAAAAACAGAACCTAAGGAAGTTATCATTTGGGATTATTGGTCGAAAAAGAGATTTCAAAATCATAGATTTGTTGCACGATTTTCAGGATCTATTCTCGCATAGGTACCATGAGCTCAAAGGCATTCACCATTCCTTAGAGGAGATGAGGATCAATTTGAAGGAAGGTGCATGCCGATTCGGAAGAGACCCTGTCGAGATGAATATGAACTTACGAGTAAGATTCAAGGAGGAGATAGACAAGATGATAGCATCTCGGTATCATTGAGGTTATGGAAGAATCGAGAAAGGGTAAGTCTAATGGTGATAAGCATTAATAGGGATGGAAGGATAAGTATATATGTTGACTGTAGGGACTTCAACGAAGTGTGTTTCATAGACCCTTTTCTAACCCCATTCACTAAAGAGATTCTGGAAGGTGTAGTCGGGCACGAGGTCTATTCTTTCACGTATGGGTTCTCAGGGTATCACTAGGTTAGGATTGCAAAGGAATACCAGAGAAAGACAACTTTCACCACTGAGTGGGGAAGCTTTTCCTACATTGTCATGCCTTTTGGATTGAATAATGCATCTGTTGTGTTCTTTTGCATTGTGGTACAAGCATTTTAAGACTTTATCCATAAGTTTCTTCAAGTCTATCTAGATGACTGGACGGTGTATGGGCTAGTGAAATACCATTGTGATAACTTGAGACTAATCTTTGAGAGATGTCGGAAGTTAAGGATATCCCTCAACATTAAGAAATGTGTCTTTTCTACTCCATTTGGAACCCTATTAGGACATATTATATGTAAGGAAGGATTTTTATTGGATCCCTCCAAAGTTTTTGTTATTATGGGATTGGGAGAGCCTATTAGTCAAAGCGTAGTCGTGGATTTCTTGGGAATACAAGGTACTATAGGAAGTTCATCAAAGGATATACCAAGATCATCACACCTTTAGAAGAGTTGCTTAATCACAAGGTGTCTTCCACTAGGGGGAAGCACAACAAAAGGCATTTGACACTTTGAAGGATAGGCATTCGCACCCATACTTCGTTTCCCTTCTTGGGATAAGCTTGTCCATGTGTATGTTGATGCCTCAAGAATAGCCATTAGGGTAGTACTAGCATAACCTGGTGAGGGGATTTTTGATCACCCCCTTTGTTTTATAAGTCAAAAGTTGACACCATCAGAACATAATTACATAACTACTAAGCACAAGGCTGAACTGTTTAGTAAATAATCCCATTTGCAAGGCGCATATGTCATTGGGTCTTGTTGTTTCAAGAATTTGAGTTTTTAGTTGTGGTAAAACTAGGAAAAAGTAATTTAGGACATGACCACTTATAACGGATTGACTCAGGAGAGGATGCGTAGATCATTCAGGACACCATGCTAGACACTCAATTGTTTAGATTGCATCGTGCACCCTCAAATTTAGAGGATATTGTGGTGCTCCTTAAAATAGGCGTAGCGCAGAACGGGATAAAGGATTTGGAGAGAAAATAGTTAGCAATCCACGTTGCACCATACATGTTGATTATTGGATATTTGTATAAGTTAGGTCGTGATGAGGTTTTGTACCAATGCATACTAGAACATGAGTGCATGGCGATTATAGAGGAAGCACATGGTGGGATTTTAGGAGGACACTATGTGGGAAACATAAGCTGCGTGTAATATTATATTTGCATGGCTTTGGTGGGAAAGTATTTACTATGATTGTATTGAGTTTTGCAAGGCTTGTGACCACTTGCCAAAGCACCTTGGAATACCTGAAGGAGGAACAAAATTCCATTGAGACTAATAGCTAGCATGAGCCATTTGAAAAATGGGCAATCAACTTTGTAGGATCGATTTCACTGTTGCGTGAAGGACTCGGCTCGTGTTACATCATCACTTGCACTAATTACCGACAAGATTGGCGAGGCGGTATTACTCACAAGAGATTGCATTGCAGCGACATCTACTGGAATTTTATGGGAAAACATAATCAGCATGTATGGATGTCCTTTGAGCTTAACTAGTGATAGGGAAGACATTTTCGAATGAAACGGTCAAGATTATATTAGCAGAGTTTATGGTGGCCCATCACAAGACTACCCCCTATCATCCTCAGGAAAATGGAACTATTGAGGCATTCAACAAGATATTGAGTCACACATTGACCAAGATTTGTGATGTTGGAAGACAAGACTGGGATGACAAAGTATCAGTCGTTTTATGGGCATACATGACAACCTACAAAAGGTTGAACAAGGCCACACCATTTCAATTGGTGTTTCGGGAAGAGGTTGTTTTACCGTTGAATTCATGTTACCATCACTTTGTGTATAGCGTGTGCGGGAGGATTAACTAATGATCAAGCACTTGAGGAAAGGATTGACAAGTTAATGCAGTTGGATGAAAGGAGATCACTTACTATATGGGGTCAGAAAACTGAAAATGCTAGACAAAAGGCATGGCATGATCGTCATATCAAGAACAAGTAGTTTGAGGTTGGGTAGATGGTTTTGTTGTATGATTCCAAGTTTTTGTGCCATCCTGGGAAGTTGAAATTCCATTATTTAGGCCCTTACATCATCTCATACATCCTTGATTCAGGCACATGTCAGTTACAAGCATTGGATGGGATGAGGTTGCATGGGCATTTCAATAAAAGTAAGTTGAATCCCTACTATAAATAAGCCTTCCTTGTGTTTGTAAATAAGGTAGTATTGCCAGTAGCTTAGGATTTCCCTTTATGCATTTTCCTTTCCTTGTGTTTCCCTTTCTCATCGCTTGTTCCCTTCTTTTTGTTTTGTTTTGTGACTTGTGTGCCAGTAACCACTTATTACTTTTAAAAAGGTTGTGTATGCATAGAGGACCACACATCCATTTTAGTGTGGGGTGGAGTAGTGCGAAGTGAAGAATTAGTTGGTAGTGGAAGTTGTGTTAAATGGCCCAGTTGAAAGATAAAAAGTGCGTAAGGAGGAGAGCACATGGAAAAGGTGGACAAGAAATTTTTGTGTCAAGATAGCTTAACAAAATACCACATTCAAAGGATGAGAAGCATAGGAACAACATGAGGTAGGTGAGGACAAAACCGGGTCAATAGAAGAAGTGCCTTCGGCACTACTCTGATATACGCGTAAGATTCTTCTATCGGTAAGGAATTTCTTACGCGCTAGAAGGTTGTAGAAGGTTTTGCGTAGGATTGGGCGCATGGGTAAGGGTGCTTAAGGTCAGCTTTAAGGGAAAAATCCACATTTAATGCTAAGTACATTGGTTGGTGGTGTAGCATTTATTGTTGGAAAGGGGGAAAAATCTATAAGTATGAAGTTGAGCACATTATTATTTACCTTGCGATTACAAAATTGAAGAGCTCTTGCAAACTAGGGCATCCATGAAGAGATATTTGTGCGAAGAGAGAATCATAGAGATATGAGTACGTGACTAGGGTTGATCTATAAACTAGAGTGGAAGGAGTACATGGGCATAGGGAAGAGAATTTTAGAGGAGTACATCGTCTTGTGGAAGAGTTTCTCCAAGTTAGGGTTTTATAGCTAGGGCATAGAGGAGAAGGATTCTTCTATGGAGTTGAGCCACTTTGGATCAAGCGAGAGAAAGAAAGAGGAGCAAGAAGAATTTAGGTAGTAACTGATAAGTAAAAATGGAACCAAAAATGTGAGCATTTCACCGAAGAAGAAAGGCAAAGGGAAATAGATTGCCACAACTATTTTTAATGAGGAGTGGTATGCAGAGATGCAGTACCTAGATGGAGTATTGCTGGGAAAATAATGGGTATCACACGTCAGGAAGATGGCCATGAGTGACTACAACCATTGCATGAGTACCACAGAGAAGGAAATGGCATTGGAACTTATTCGTCCAACTGATACAAGGACATCAATGTCGATCTACAAAGCGATGAGGTGAAGGTGAAGTTGGGTAAGTCCGGGTTGCTGCAACTATATGCTTTGCCCTATTTTCTAGGGCCCATGCGGTTATACCATTGGTTGATGTTGCATGTGCATGAAGACCACTTCTATTTTGTAGGCCACAAAATGTGCATAACTCCTCAACTTATATCAAAGTTTACTAGCTTGGTTTGCAAAGGGGACTCCATAGATGATGACTTGGATGATAAGGAGGCCATCAAGGAGACTATGGAGGCCTATGACTACAAGAAGGGTTCACGCTACTTTGATATCATAGATATCCCGACCCTATAATGAGGATGTCCATGCACTTGGTTACCAAGTTGAATGGTCAGGAAAGGTGGACACAAGTGAAAAATGCATGGTTGAATGTATGCGGAAGATCTCAGTAGGAACCATCTACAACTTGTCCACCTTTATTGTAGATGAAATCATTAGTAGTGCATAGGAGGGGGACAAGATAATGTTTGGAAATGTTCTCCTCACCATCATTTTCTTAGAAATTGGAGTGCCCGATGGGCCAGAGAAGTTCATATGGGAGTATCCAGAAGAATATCCCTCGCCCGTGAAAAGGTTTGAGAAGTATACTTACGATACCATGACGGCCACCCACAAGGTGTGCCTAGAAAAATGGTACAAGTGAATGTGTGACGCATTCAAGTCAGAGTGGAGGATACTTGAGTAATTGCCCACATTTGTACGTGAAGAAGCTAAGTTTTTTTACATATCAGCATTTACGCATTAGAAGATTCACTCTAACAGATGGGACTCGAATTCCTTGGTGAAAATTTTTGTTCTCTTTCAATGTGTAGTATTTCCAGGAAGGGGTCAACCATTTCAAGGAGGCCAAAAGGCTAAGGTTTGACCTGAGTGAAGTGGACCAAGACCACTATGAGCTGCGTCGAAATCTCATATATCCAAAGAAGCACACATATGTGGAGAAGTATGTCTCCCACAAAGTACAGATGATGAAGCCTTTAACACTTCCAATTTTTGGAAGGACTGCAGCAAGAGTATACTTGCACATCAGACCAAAGTTTGAAAAGGGCACCTACCTAGAGAATGATGTCTCCATTCCTGAGGACCCCACAGGGAGGAAGAAGGTTGCACCAAAGAAAAGGGAGAGAGAAGTGCAGGAGAAGAATTCACCTAGTGTGCAGACAGCACAATATGTGGGTGTGTTATAAGTGAGCACTAAGCCAAGCACTTATGCGTGTAGAAAGAAGTCTCCAGTTTGATAGAATACACCAAAAGAGGAGGCACTAGAGCAAGAGAAAACTCTCATAAGAGAATATTCACCAAGGAGGGAGTCGCCCACTGAAGAGAAAGATAAGGAAGAGTCTCCTATACTGGAATCACCAGTTAGGAAGAAACAAAAGGTGGTGGGGAGGGCAGACTCAAAGGAAATGGAGGACTTGGAGGCCTATAGGGGCAAGAGGGATGACAATGAGGATGAAGAAGTTCATAATCATCCCGTGTATGATATACATGATTCAGAAGAAGTAAGCAAAGAGAAGAATGACAAGGAGGAAGCAGATGCTCAAGGAAAAGGGGTGAGCAAATAAGTAAACACGAGAGATCAGAGGACCCCAAGCCTCACTAAGGAACAAATAGAAGAGTCCATAGAGAGAGAAGTGGCAAGTATTATCAAAGAGTTAGTAGAGCAGGAGGTAGAGCACAGCGTGGATGAAATCCTCAAGGAGATAGAAGAGGAGAGCATTAGAAAAGAGTATGGTAGTATGGGTGGAGACCCTAGCCTAATAGTAAGCTTTCCAAAGGTTGTGCAAACATGTGGGAAGAGTGTAGTGGCAACACAGGGGCAAGGAATGGGTTACATCAATGATCCAAGCAAGGTGCTACATGTGCACTTCTAGAGCACCATGCCAATAGAACAACTCCTGTCCATGCCCTCATTTGACGTAGAAGGTGCATATCCATGAACCAAGAAGATGCTATCATGGGCATTTGATTCCCATATTGATGAGCCTGAGTTTGAAGTAAGCCAAGGGGCATTGATGAAAATTCCAGAGACAAAAGGAATAAACCCGGCTATTGAGGCCTTACAGGCTCAATCAAAATTGGTTGAAGGAGTTATATCCCCGGATCACCCGAGAATGAATGCACTCAATGACCTTGGAAACCAACCGGAGGTGATACGATGAGTGCCAAGGGGGAGGAGCTAATTTTTAAGGAGGTGAGCGCCCTATTAGGTGACCTCTGTCAACAAGCACAAAGTGAGGTAGATGCCTAGGAGAAGCTCGAGGTAGATATTGGAAAGGATTTCCCACTCCTCCTTCAAAGAATAAAAAGATTCTTCTACGTCCCCCTCCATTCTTTAATTCGTTCTTTCCTCATTCTTCATTCTTTATTCCAAACTATTCAGAGTCCTCCATTCTTTATTCTTTGAAGGGAACGGTTCTCAAGGATGGAGAACAAGCTTAGTGTGGGGTGATGTTGGGCCTCAGAATATTGGCTAAGTACAAGAAGGTACGTGGTCATGCAAGATCTATATGAAGAAGGGTGTGCGGGGTGAAGGTGTGCAGGATAAGGGTTTTATGAGAGTTTAGTAAAACCCATGGCATGCACGCTAGGAAAAGCAAAGGGTTTTGGGACTTAGCCATATTCAACATTCCTAGTAGCACACGAGAAAAGTGTGACCCGACTTAGCATGCGGAGTGGATAAGGTGTCATGCCTGGCAACTTGGTGGTCAAGGAAGGAATATTCCATGCGATGGAAGGATCCAAAAAGACATCATTGTATAGAGTGGAGAGCTCGGATGGAAAGAAGCATGCTCCATTGAAGGACCACATTGACACTTGGCAACCGATCTATTACTTTAGGAAGGCATCGCGGTGGATGCTAAAGTTATATAGAGAGATGCTCGAGGTAGAAGGAAGGGACTGATTTTTGAAAAAAGTGTGTCATCATTGGCATCACTTAGTGATTGAAGACGTGAAGCTCTACGAGAAATAGTAAAGGGTTCTCTGGATTCTCATTAGGAAGAATGTAGGAGAGATGACATATCCGAGAGGGATGGGTCTCGTGATAATTTTGTAACAAGAAACATAGTTAGGATTTCTAATGCATGAGTCTTATCTAAATTGATACATTGGTATGTTATGGCCTTAAGGAATGTAATGTGGATACTAAACTAAGTTATAATGAGGAATATATGGTTTTGTTCTAAATATACATTGTTCATGGGTATAAACCTAGCACATCTTCTTTATATTATGAATCAAATCTATTATTTTTTTGATATTTCTCTTATTACCTGAATGAATGCATTAAAATAATAACCCATCCTAAGCTCTCAGAATGAATGCATGGTGTTTTTCCTCTTTGCATCTAATTCTCTTTCGTAAGTAATGTATTCTCACAAGACTCACATAAAGGAGGGGCTCCACCCGCGCGTGCCTCGGAGTGAGTGCCCAGCGCTCATTGGGTGATAGGTGGCATACATGGGGTTAGACTATTGTTCTAAAGGCTTAAAAATGACTACGGGAATATGCATGGTAGAAACCAAGGCACGTGCATAAAAAGTGGCTAAAAACATGTGTTAGTAGAAAAGTAGAAAGAATGTATTAGAAAAAGCAGTGTAACAAGAAATAGTGTAGACAAAGTAGACTGTGAAAAGTGGGTTTCAAACATGAGACATTACTTGCAATGTCACAAGACAATCAGGGTTGAAGTGGCCAAAAGCATACAAGCAATGATCAAACAAGACATAGGGTAAAACTAGCAAATAATGGAAAAAATGGAAAATAGTAACAAACAAAGTATCGAGACAACCATGGTGGCAAATAGTTCATGCAAGGAAAATGTTGCACATGAAGCACCCATTAGCATGTTAGAAAGATAAAAAGTATGTCAATATGTGTATGTATCTAGAGTAATGTGCTATCAAGAATAGGAAGTAGTATAAAACGAAACAATAACACTTGTAGTGTGAAAGAAATAAGATGCCCTCGAAGCCTCGGTGGGATTTGGAAAAAGTTACAGTGCAAATATCCATGTTTTATGTAAATATCTCGTAGGAAGTCTCGCATCCAAAACTAGATAACAAGTGAACATGCATGTGTATATAGAAAATATAATGACATACAAAGTATTTTTCTAGCATGTGATACAAAGTGTACATATGAGCATAAGTGCAACAAAGATATGAAGTATGTAGTGAATGAGTGAGGTAGAATGATATGCAATGTGAATGTGATAGGAGCAACATGCTATCTCGAGTGGATGTGTTTATATGAGTGAGATGAGGTTTATTTATAAAATACCCCCCAGTAGTCAATAATGAACCATAGAAAAAGAGTGTGTCATTGGGAAATGATTTGAAAGTGTATTGCTAGAAACATATAACATGAAGCATAGATCATGAAGAATGAGTGAGGTTCTTGTTGTAATAGATCCCTCAACAGTCATGTAAGAACCTTAGCAAATGCAAGTGCATCATTGGGAATTGGTTTGAGCCATGTGTTTGCTAGAAAGATGTGATCATGAAGCATGAAGTGTGAAATGTGAGGTTCATTTCAGATTTATACCCTCAGTAGTAGAGTATGAACCATGGAACTAGAGTGCATCATAGGGTAGTGATAGTACAAGTGGTGTATCAAGATTTACATTTAGAAAGATGACATAGAAAGTACAAAGTACCATTAAATAAATGGTAGACACCTAATAATGTGAGGAGGGGGAATATTAAGCATGATGCCCTGCAAGTGTATGATGATGAGAAGGAATCAAGTAACATCATCTCGGGAGATCATAATTTTCATGGTCAAATCCAAATGGAGAAGTGTCACGAGACTTGATAAGTGGTAGAATGAGTTTGATCACGTAAGTAGCCATTGCGGGGTAGAATGTACATGCCCATTATATATTCTTCATTAGTGAAAGGTGATAATAGATAACCCTGTCCATACCAATGACTAAGATTTTGTGAATAACCGAGAAAAGAACCATTGCAAATAGAAACAACGATACACCTAGAATTTACAATAAATGACCCAAGCATGTTGACACATCACTCAACATGAGATGATCACTCACCCAAAGCATGCAAAGGCACCAAGTCCCTCTTTAGAGTTGCTTGTACAAAATTTTAGCATGATGGTGCATATAGATATCCATATTCATTATCAATAGTAAACAACACATAGTGCATAAACTAGATCTAGTTCTTAAAATAGATATAGAATGAACTAAACAATGACTATAACAAGATCTACCATGCAAGAACCAGATTTAGTCATATTCAACACCATTATCCAGCCAATATGAACCATTGTATTAAGTACTGTAAAACACAAAAGCTTCTTACATTACATAAGTATCTCCATGAGTCATGTGCGCAACAAAACCAGTAGTATAACTCTACCATAGTTTTTCATTCTTTAACCCATGTAAATAAATACATATATAGGGGTGGGGACTTTCCCTTCACTTCCCATGCACTTCTAAAAATAGGTCACATGTTAATAATAGTCATGCGCCTTTACAATAAGATGCACAACATGTAAGTGCTCTAACAATAGACTTCCTATAGTTAACTCTGAGTAGAAATCCTATTATTGGCCTAAACTATGCATGGTGCTCAGCTATCACTTGTTCCCAAAATATCATTGTGTGGACTACAAGTCTTTATGTCTTTGTGTTCTTAGAACGATAACTCCAAAAATAGCCCTTATCCAAAAATGGTTGCTTCCTGATCCTGGGTGCTCCAATCCTATCATAGCATCACACGCTCTTCCAACACCCTACATTTTCATGCCCAATAATTAGGCCAATTTTGTCCACTTAACATTACCCCACACTAGAGTACATTATCACCCCATGAATGAGTAATTAGCTTGTCACTCAAAAGAATCTAGGATAAATGAAAGAAAAAAATCAAGGAATAAAGAATATGGTGAGCCATTTTATTGTGTACCATTCTCATCTTCTGGCAGAATGAATTATGGATATTCACTTTGTATTTCTCCCTCAAAATCATACCAGTCCTTAAGCATTGCATTGGTCTTGTCAAGGATGTCATCTAACTCATCCATAGTCATGCTTCCACCTTCACTTTTTAAAATTCTAAGGATGTTGGCCATACCTGAGACCATCCCTTCCATGACATCCACCTTCATGGAAATGAGCTTCTCGATGCCCTTGATTTGATCCATATGTTGTTTCCTCATAGCATCCAACACGTCGTGCTTTGTTTCTACCAAGGTAACTCATTTTGTGTGCCTGAGTGTTTCATCCTTTACCACTTGCAGATATTCATTCTCCTCTGCCTTTGTCCTTGCTGGATTAATTTATCAAGCATTGTACACATGGCCAATATTGTATATGATTTCTTCATTTCATCTTTTAAGGCTTGTAAAACTACCTCGTAGCTAGATATCTTTCTTGCAATTAAATACGACCCTTGATACTTCTTCCACAACACCCTTTTTCTTAGGGAGGCACGTTGGTCCTTCCTCCGAAGTAGGTAAACTATTATGCGCAGATAGTGTAACTCAGACTTGAAGTCCTGAGGCACCTTCTCCTGAAAATTAGGTCTCTTCTGCAAAATCTCATCTATGATCTGCTCCGCCATCTTTTTAATATTCTGGGCCTCTGCTACTACATTGTCTTACTCCTAAGTAAGGCACTTGATCTCTTTGTCCTTATCCTCCTTATCTTCTAATAGCACTGTATTATTGCTACCTTATAAATATTTTGGCACGCTACTTCTATTGACACTTTGACCAATGCGTTACCCACATGTTCATCTGAAAATTGTGTTGGCTTAATAGTCATATGGCATGTGTAAGGCACCTTCCTCATCTTCTTTGAACTACATGCCTCCTTGCAGACATCAAAATTAGGCTCATCCATGTGATTCTACATACTCTAGGATAGTTTTTGTGAGTGTGCATGTTATCCATTTCTAGGTCCATCCAATCCCAACCATATAACTACTTATTTGGTAGATTACTCTAGAAGTGGGTGCAAATAATTTTGTAAGGGTCATCCATATAACCTAAGTTATGAGTACCTACTGCCTCTTCCCCATCATTCCCACCTACATGTTCTCCAACATCCTCATCAACAAACGCACCCTCATCTTGCGTTATTTTCAAGCCCGCATCCTATTGTATAGTGCCTCTGAAATCTTGATTCACTTCCCCTTCATCCTCTCCTTCCTTCTCCACAGGGCATACTATGACCTGTGTGTCCCCACCAGCGCTTACTCTCTCCTTTACACCAGAGCTTCATTTATGAATACTTATTCTTGGGTCTATAGTCTCATAGACTATGTGCTCACCAATATCTTCGTCTTCATGCATGTCTATGTTAGGGGTGGCCTCTACTCTACACCCACCCATACTTGGAGATTCCTCTTCTTCCTGCACACTTGGATGTGGGGATTCCCCTCACTATCTTTAATAGGAACATACTTCCTATTTTTTCTCATTTATTATCCCTTGTCCTTCACAGGAGTCATGTGTGGTGATCTCCTTACTGCTTGTGAAGTCTTTGTGCCATTGTCTCTAGATGTGTGTCATTTCCGCATAACTCTCTGTTATACACAAGTCCGGGCGTTGTCTTCTAGTTCTTCCTACTTGAGGATGTTTTCTAGTCCTGCAGGTACTTGATCTCCTTCATTAGGGGGCACAAATGCACCATGCCTTGAAGTCCCTACTGTTTTCCCCTTCTTCGGAGGTGATGGAACTACCATATCTGCACCCTTCACAATTTTTCCATCCTTGAACCTTGGCCTTATATATATATATATATATATATATATATATATATATATACGAGTGTTGGTTCAATCTGCCCCATGGCCAAACTCTCTAGCTTGATATCCACATTGTCCTGATTCTATGGTTTCCACATAGGCCTCTTTCCCGGCCATACATATGTTTTGCATGAGTATGAACATTTGTGTCCACCTTGTCTACATCAAATTGGAGTTAGCGCACGTCATGGAATCTATTTACAAAATCTTTAAAGTATCTTGCGGTAAATGCAAAGGGCAATTTACACTAGGGCTCTTCTCTCCAGACTTCATATGGAAGCACCCTAAGCTAAAATGTTAGTAAACCGCAAATTTAGCCTCTCCTTCCAACACCTTTGGCAATTCACGTGGAATGCACCATTCTCCCTCGAATGCCCTGCGCAGTCTCCTAAACCACTTGTCTAGGCACTCCTTGTATGTATTGGAAGTAGTCCCCATAGAGTGTACTTGGCATATTTTTTTGCTAGGGATTTATTCTCCAACGAAAACTCCCATATGTTCTCCCTAGGTCCGTCAAGTACTCCAATTTCACTAAATACAATCAATAATAAAATTGTGCCCTGTAATCTTCTCACCTTTATCTACTTGGACACACGCCTCATTCACCAAGCTTTCTGTGATGTACCTAAAAATGTTGTAGTATGTCTTGTTGACCATTTTTTGTGCTATATGCAACCAGTGCATATTCACCTCGTTCCATCACTCAGTGGCACCCAACTTGCTACCCGGTAAATGTGTTATAACTCTGGCATCCATGTCTATAATATTGGTGAATTTGAAGGCTCGGCCCCCTTCTTATTACCTGATATAGGGTTGTTGTGGCATTAATGCCCTCATCATCTAATAGGAATCAAGTGATCTCGAGCACGATTCACACAAGCCCTGTCACCTTCCTAATTAACTTGGTAGTGATCCTCATTCTCCTAACCGTGAAGTAGAAAAATTCTTCATGGATGCATGACATGAGCCACTTGGTACAATTGCTCGGGATTCCCAAAATAGGGAAACTCTAGAATTTTCATGACCCCCACGTTTTCAAGTAATTTCTTCACAGAGTTGTTTAAGACCCTAGTTTCATCCGCCAATTTCCAATTTTTCCTCTTGTAAACTTCTTTTGTGACATCCTTCAGGCATTTCTCAGTGCGGTGGTTGATATTTGAAACCCTACACTATGTAATCTTCATTTTCCAAGGCTACCCCTCAATAACTTCTTCTAGATATAAAATATCATTCACCACTCCTTTGTTGGGTCGTCAAGATTCTTTCTTGCTGATAGGAGCCCTCTATAGTGCCATTTTTCCTCTCAATTCTGCAAGTGGGAAATGAAAACCCTAGCTACTATACAACTGAAACCTAAATCACCCTCCCATCATATACATGCACCACCACTTGAATCCTTCTTCTGTACCTGGATGCTCAACACCATGCTTAAAATGTGTCAATTTTACTCACTCTGTAGAGTACTTGTCATCTCCAGCTCTTCTTTTCCCTTCTCAATTTGCTTCAAACTTGCAAGGTAACAAATGTCATTGTAAACGTTGGATTTAAACCAAATTTTAAAAATTCCCTTCATTAATTTCTCCACCTACCATTATACATGGTATTAATTACTATTAAGTGCATTTCGCACCTCCTTATCCCACACTTCTCTCTCTCGCGCCTCAAACTTTGGCACCTCAATCATAAATTTTTAGTGTGCCACTACTTATCTATCACAGATCTCCTCTACATGCACTTCCTTACACTGAATTATTTATCCAATGTGACCCAAACATATGTAGTCTCAAATGTTGTAGCCTCCTTGAGTTATACTGAGCGCTCACCACCTTACATGTGGTCTTTAAGTTTGAGCAATCCTCTTGAAGTTTTCATCACTTTTCAAAACTTGTTCCCTTTATAGACACTCATGATTTTATTTATTCTTTGTACCAGACTAAACTTCTTTTTTCACCCCACACTAAGGGTATGTGCAATATTTTCTTCACAAAAACACTTAAGATAGTAATCAGCTTATGGCGCGCAAATGCACTTATTACACATAACACTGAACTAAATTGACAAAGCATAGCGACGAAGAAGGAAACACATTAAAGGAAATACAGTAAGGTAAATCTAATCTAAATGGAAATACTACCTTATTAAAAACACCAAGAAGGATTATTTATAGTAGGGCTTCACCTATTCCGTTGAAGTAACCAAGTAAACGTGTTCCATCAATCACCTCTAACTAGTAAGCTCCTGATTTAAGTATGTTAGTGATAACATACGGTCCTAACCAATGCACCTTAAGCTTTCTTGGATGGTATAGAAACTTTGAATCATAAATAAGTACCATCTGCCCAACCTCAAGATTTTTCCTTGATGTGTTTATCATGTCATGCCTTTTATCTAGATTTCTCTTTCTTCTGACTCCAACATGTTATGGCGTGCCTCTCATCCATTTGTATCAACTTGTCAATTATTTCTGCTAATGCTTGCTTGTTAGCTAGACGTCCCACACACGCAATATGTAAACAAGGTAACATGAATTCCATGGGAAGAACTGCTTCTACACCATACACCAACTGAAAGGGTGTTTCCTTATTCAACCGTTTATATGTTGTTCTATATGCCCAAAGTACAATAGAAATTTTATCATCCCATTCTGTCCTTCCAACATCACAAATATTTGTCAAAGTCTAGCTCAATATCTTATTGAATGCCTCAAAGCAGTCAAATTTTCCTGAGGGTGATAAGGTGTTGTCTTGTGGTGTGTGACCATAAATTCATCCAATAATATCTTGATTGTTGCATTCAGGAAATGAGTGCCCCTATCACTTGTCAAACTCAAAGGACATCCATACCTGGTAAGAATATTTTCCCACAAGAACCTTGTTATTGTAGCCATTATACAATCCTTTGTAGGTGTTGCTTCCACCCACCTTATAAGATAATATGTACAAGTGATGATGTAGTGTGATCTAGTTCTATGCATAACTGGGGAAATAGGACCCAAAAAGTCTATTTCCCATTTTTCAAAAGGCTCTGCACTAGTAATAGGCCTCAAAGGCATTTCATCTCTCTACCCAGGTTTTCCAAGGTGTTGACAATGATCACACGCCTTACAATACTCCTTGCAATCCTTGTATAAGGTTTCCCACCATAAACCAACAAGTAGAATCTTGCGCATAGTGGCATCACCTGCATAGTGTCCACCTGTAATACCGCCATGAGCCTCCTCCATGATTTTCATGCACTCATGCTCCAAGTACACACTAGTTTAATACTTCATCTCATCCTAGTTTGTATAATTCACCACTGATCAACATGAAAGGCATGGTGCGAATTGTAAGTTGTTTCTTTTACAAGGCTTTCATTCCTTATGGTGTTATACTTATGCATAAAATATAGCAATATCCTCTCATTTAGAGGGCTCATTTCTTAACCGTATAATTGTGTAGTTGGCGGTGTATCTTGATATTTTGCACGTCCTCTCCTGATTAAATCCTTGATAAGTGGTCTAGGCCAGAATTGCTTTTACTTGGATTTACCACAATTGTAAAGTCAAACTCTTAAAATAATAGAACCCATCGGCATATGTGCCCCTGTAAAATAGACTTATTTACCAAGTATTTCAATGTCATGTGATCTATATAGAACACAAAATGTGTTGCTAGCAAGTACTATCTAAACTTATGCAACACGTAGATCATTGAAAAAGCTTTGTGCTCCATAGTTGTATAATTTTGTTCTGTAGGAGTCAACTTTCTACTAGCAAAATAGATAGGATGATCTACAATACCTTCTCCAGGATGAGCTAGAACTATGCCAATGGCCATGCCAGAGGCATCCACATGTACGTGAAAGGGTAGATTCCATGAAGGAAAATGTAAAATAGGCACCATAGTAAGCCTTTCCTTCAATGCTTTGAATGCACACTACTGTGATTCTCCCAATAGAACTTCCCTTTACCTTTTAATAACTCCTCTAAGGGCATGGAAATCTTAGCATATCCTTTGATAAAAAATTTGTAATACCCTGTGTGGCCCAAGAATATGTGCACCTCACTCTAACTGGTGGGTTCCTCTAAGCCTAAAATGACTGTAACCTTAGCCAGATCTACTAACAAACCCTCCTTACAGATGATATGCCCTAGCAGAGTTCCAAAAGGTGTAGCAAATATGCACTTATTGATATTTAAAAAGATGTTTAATTATCTCCACCTCTCAAACATTGACCACTGGCTGTCACAATGATCCTTGATTAGCCCATACATGGTCCAATCATCTAAGTAAACTGTATGAATTTGTGAATAAACTCCTAGAATGCTTGAACCATAATGCGCAAAAATATTGCATGCACATTCTTTAACCCAAAGGACATCACTATGTATGAAAAACTTCCCCATTCAGTGGTGAAAGTTGTCTTCTCTTGATCCTCCTTAACAATTCTTACTTGATGATACCCAAAGAATCCATCTATAAAAGAGTAAATTTTGTGCCCTATAACGCCTTCCAATATTTCCTCAGTGAATGGTGTAGGGAAAGGATCAATCACACATGCAACATTCAGCTCCTTATAGTCCACAAAAATCTTAATTCTTCCATCTTTCTTTATGTTGATTACCATAGGGATAACCCACTTTGATTCCTCTATGGGCTCAATAATGCCGATTCCAACATCTTGTCTATTTCTTCTTTAACTTTTATGTGTAGGTTAGGGTTCATCCTATAAGGTCTCTTCCTAACCAAGTGTGCACCTTCCTTTAACTTAATTTTCATCTCACCCAAAGATTCATGCACCCCTTTCAACTCATGGTATCCCCTAGGAAACAAGTCCTGGAAATCACGTAGTAACTCAATTATCTTCTCCGCTTCAGAGTTAGACCAATAATCTCTAATTATGGCCTCCTTAGGTTCAAAGCATTCGTGCCAATGTTCACTTTCTTTGTCTTCATAGGTTCATGGTAGGCATGTGATTTCTCATCCACATTTTCTAAGACCTCGTGCACACCCTCTGAATGATCTATGTCCAATTGCTCGACTTCTTCATCATCCACCATATAGACCATCTTTCCTTTCTCCTTCTCTAGGCAATTGCACTCAAGCGAGTTTCTGTATTTGTCTCATCTACTTTATCAAAATGTACCAAATAACTCTTGAATGATTTCTTTAGCCTTTGCACTATCTCCCATGGTCAACCATTTCATAACTTGTAATGCCTCTTTCACCAGAGGTTTAGTGGAGAAGTAGTCAAAATTTTAGATCATTCCTATAGTCAAGTCTTGCCAATTTCCAATCTCCTATGCAGTTCCACATAAACATACCAAGAAAGTGCGCATCCTTGCAAGGTGAAATAAAGTTTGTGAACCCACAACGAAGGTGGTAAAGCTTCTTTCCCCTCTATCCAAAGTCTCTCACACTGTTAAACATGGTGCTAAACATTTGTATTACCATGATATTCATAGATTTGAGTAGGTGCATTACTCCTAAAAATCCAAGCTAATAGAGCAATTCTCACTTCTCTCCATTCTATGAGATTATCCCTATAAACCATCCACTTTGGTCCACTACTATCCTGTGTAGGGTATACACTAACATATTCCTTCTTTCCACTTGATCCTTCCACTATACTTCCATGGCTTGCAAGAATACCTTAGGGTTTCCTTCGCTAGTGTACCGAGGTACAGGGTTGTTGCCTAACCTCCTAACACAACATGGCCTACTTACACATGCAATTGCGCTTCTTACTTTGTGCTTAACCATCTCGTAAGCGTCATGTACCTAATTATCATAGGAAATACTTGTAGTATCATTGATGGTGTGCATCATCCCACTGGAGGATTCCTTCCTTAGATGGCTCAAGCACTTCCGGATCTCGAATGGTGTGCACATAAATTTTGTTCAGTCTTCTTCACTTAAGGGCTCAACATAAGGTGCATATTTCCCATATGTCAAAGGGATAATAACATGTTCTCGAAATTGATATATCCCTTATTGAATCGTAGATCAACATTATTTGCATAGCACCAAGGGCACCCAAGTAGAGTTGGGAAGTTGTTTTCTTACGTAGCGCTAATACCTCAAAGTCCCAAGTGAACTTGGACCCTTATATAGTAATAGATGCATCCTTCAATACTCTAATAAGTGTGTCCTTAGTCCAATTTTCCATATGCGAGTACATTGGAAGATAGCTACAATGGAGGTATGCCCATCTCAACCCAATCATCTAAGGTAATAACATTCACTTTCGTGTTTATGTTAATAAAAATATTTCTCAAAAGCCATCCATCTACAACAACATTCAAAGTGATCTCCTTGTCATAATCCAAACTATGGGGAGGGAGATTAGCATGGAAAATATGCCATCTGGTCTCAATACCAGTGCATAGAGTGTTTCCTTTCAACCAACTCCCTAGTAATGCAATAATGTTCTCCTGACGCAGCATCTTGCATACCTCCCTCGGATCATCAACATCGGTGAAAAGTCTCGATTACCTTCTTCTATTCCAACTTCGTGACGTATGTTGTTCCTATAAATATTGTATCTCCCCTGCAGATTTACGAGTACCTCCATGGTTTCCTGATAAACATCCTTCTAATGTGTATGGTTTGCATATTTTACATGTAAAAATCCTCCTTAGAAATGGTAAGCTTTTATTGTAGTAGCGTTTCTCTGGTGCATGCAGCCTTAGTGCATGTAGTAATCTTCATAAGTACTACCTCAAGATCTAGTGCTAACTTTGGCATCCATTGGTTTTCCATGGCATGTTGTATCCTAACCATCCATGCGCCCTTGTTCTCATGTTTGTGCTTCTTGCTCAAGTGTTCATATAAGTCCAGGCACTCTTCATAGTTATGATTCTTTCTATAAAAGAACAAGTAATGTTCTAGAAACATTCGCGCATGTAATGGTCAGGGGATCCACACATATAGCATGTTCCACGAGGGAACTCACTTCATCCACCATCGCGGCCTCGGCCTTTGAATCCACCACGGTATCCTCGACCTCTACCACGGCCTCCCTCAAAGTGCCCTTCATTTTGATCATAGCACCCTTGAGTGTGATCATGATCATGTTACTCACCTTTATCCTTAGATTTATTTAAAAACCCTTGTCTGTCGTACACCAATATCAATGGCATCATGGATTTGATCATATTGTGAGTCTTGGACCAGAAAATTTTATAGTAGCAGGACACGTTCTTTCTTACTGCACGTTGCAATAGTGGACACTGGCTTACCTCATGGTTCAAATGACATATCTCACATTCTAGTAACAAGGAGCACACTGATCTATGAGGGAAAATATCCTTAGTATGCCCCTCTATCTCATAATATGTACACTAAATTCCACTACGTGTCTCATGTGTTGTATTGGCTGATAGTTTCTCAACTAGTTTGTCATTGCTGTAATTTGAGCTTCCAAGAATGGGCTCACTCTAGTGTCTATGTTCCTAACAACCTCAGTGCGTAGAGCTACTTCAAGTGCCTCTCATGGGTATGTATGAGTCTTATGTGAGATTGCCCTCCTAAAAGGCATAATCAGGCCTCTGATGAACCATTGTGCATGTTGACTTGTATGGATATCATATGATAGTTTAGACAAGAGTGTTTTGAAATGGTCATCATATTCCTGACACTCTCAGTAGTGCCCTGTTTGATGTCCTTGAGCGTGTGTATACTTTTCTACTTGAACTCAGGTATATAAAATTCTTTAATAAAAGCATCATATAATGTTGTATAATCCACACAAGTCTGATATGGGTTAAAATTTATGTACCAGTTGTGCATGCATCCTTCCAACATGGTTGCAAACTGACTAGACTTGTGCTCTAAATATGTTATTCCTTTCACATGCCACAGTATCTCACACATATGCACATGCTCAGTAGAATTTTCTATTCCCCTATACTCTAAGAGATGAAATGACATCTCCATGTAAATAGTTTGGGGTTGGTGAGGACCATGCCCACCGAGATCTGGAACCTCTATGTGAGCTCCACCTCCTAATCCACCGAGATCCCAAGTTACATGTTCCACTTGCTCCTCCATCTATAGTAGGAATTAGACCAAAGGATGCATTTCCATGTTTCCCAACAGTGGTGTTAAATTGAACTCCTACTGATCTTTGAAGTTGTCTTTACTCCCGATGTGAGTCCAAAGTTATGTCCTCTTGTGTTTTATGTTGATGGCCTCTGAAAAGTTTCCTACAACCGGTCCTCCAAATAACAGGGAAGATGTCTTCCCAGTCATAAATGCACTTGCTATGTGATTCAATCTTGAACTTGTTGATAAGTACACTCTACCTCTTGTTACTCTACTACCCAAACTAGCTTACTTGATTACTAGTTATACTAGAAACTAGAAAACCAAGCGCAAGGGCTAGGTTTTCAGGTAGATTCAGATGCATGCCCATATCCTAAGTTATTTATGCATGCGCGTTCTCATAAGAGGTTGATGAGGGTTCCATGTCATGCTTTCTAAAATGGGGGAGTTCCAAATGCTCTAGTTCCACGTACTCTACATGAGCTCCAAATCATTCACGAGCCATGTCTCTCCTCAACGTCATTTATTATGTAATCTTAAGTTACTTCCTTGGATCCCTCTCACACGCCTCATTGTACTTAATACGCCTTTCTTCTCTCTTCCTCTCTATCGCTAGGTCTATCATCCTTCACCACACTTGTTTCTACCCCGCGCATGGTGGGGTTTAGCCACCATTAGCTTCTCTTCCAAATTTAGGGTTACCAATGAGATTTTGATCACCAATGAAATGCCTTAAAGATAGGTTCCCTAGGATAACGTAAAAGCTGAAACTCGGCTACCTCGGGCAAGAATAAGTGGAAATTGAGTACTCCACAATATAGCTATTCAAAACACCACATAACCAAGTGTCCACATCATGTGTCCAAATTAGATCAAAGCATCATAGAGATCTTGAAATTATTTTTGCATCCAAACAAGTGTGTGAAACTTCCAATTCCTTTTAGACATGTAAGTAACTGACCACTCATATAGCTTTATTAGAAAAATAGCAAAGAAGCTCTCATATAAGCATCATACTGATTCTACTCCCCCACGCGTGTGCATCAAACTTAGATCCAGTGTTGAATCTCGAGTGTAATCTTCCTCCATATCTATAATCCACTCCTTTAACACTTTCCAACGTCAACCGGTATGTCTTTATCATGTAACATCCTAAAAACAATCGAGAAAGAGGTCCAAGCAATAGAACTAATAATCTGACCTAGAATTTACGGTTAATGACCTAGGCACATTGACACATCACTCATCCTAAGATGAGCACTCACCCAAAGTACGTAAAGGTACGTGGTCCCTCTTTAGAGTTGCTTGTACATAATGTTAGTGTGTTGATGCACATAGATATCCATATTCTTTATCGAGTATTAAACAACACACAATGTATAAACTAGATCTAGTTCTTAGAATAGATATAGAATGAACTAAACAATGACTATAACAAGATCTACCATGTAATAACCTGATTCATTCATATTCAATACCATCATCCGGCCAACAAGAACCATTGTATTAAGTCACGTAAAACACAAAAGCTTCTTACATTACATAAGTATCTCCATGAGTCATGCAGGCAAAAAAACCAGTAGCATAACTCTACCATAGTTTTTCATTCTCTAACCCGTGCAAATCAATACATATATATAGGGGTGGGGACTTTCCCTTCACTGCCCATGCACTTCTCAAAATAGGTCACATGCTAAATAATAGCCATGCACCTTTACAATAAGATGCATAACATGTAATTGCTCTAACAATAGACTTCCTATAGTTAACTCGAGTAGAAATCCTTTAATTGGCCTAAACTATGCATGGAACTCAGTTATCACTTGTTCCCAAAATATCATTGTGTGGGCCGCAAGTATTCATGTCTTTGTGTCCTCGAACACTAACTCTAAAAATAGCCTATATCCAAAAAATGGCTAAGTCTTGATCCTCGGAACTCCAATCCTACATTTACACGCCCAATACTTAGGCCAATTTTTTCCACTCAATAAACATGGCCTAAAGGCATGAGGAAATTGATATCAATATGCTCGGGATTCGAGTTCCCATATGTAGTCAAGCCAAGATCGCCCAAGTTTGATTGGAGAAGCACGATAAGTACATTCAAGAAAGACCGATAGGTGGAAAACGTGAAGGCCATAAATAATAGTGATGTGAACATATCCATGATAAAGATGAGGAGAATGAGGTAGAGGGAGGATATCATCGATTATGAATCTAATCCAAGCCAAGCCATCATATGTACTAACTTGATTATCAAAGCAAGTAGGATCAAATGGAATGTGTTGCCAATAAGAGTTATTCATTAAAAGAGTGCATGTGAAAGGAGAAAGTGTCAATGTCGGTTTCTCATGAGGAGGTGATGAAGGTGGAATGACATCCAATGTATGGACAAACCCCTGAAAAAGTACCATAGCATTAGTAACGAGGAGGGGGTGACGATGATGCGAGGTGGGATGGTGGCAATGCAAAAATAGTTCCTTTGAGTGGAGGAAAATTGACATGATAGTTTGCGGGTTGTTGATCATCACAGGATGCACAAAGGTAAACAGGAGTAGGCAATGCATTGTTTAGGTCTAGGTAGCAATACTTGAATGGTTCATGGTTAGCGATGATTGTATAATCAAATCCCTCATGTAAGAATTTAACGCAATGATGAACTGTAGAAGGCACTGCTTGCATGGCATGAAGTTGTGGCATACCAAGTAAGTAATTGTCTTTGGCCCGGGATATCGATAACAAAAAACATTGTAGGAACAATATTTTCCCGACCATGATAGGAAAATTAATAGTTCCTATACATACATGCGTAGAAGAATCATATACAAAAATATAAATGGATGATGGGCTAACATAAGTTGAGGAAAGGTCAATTAGAAGAAGAGATAAAGTACAAAGATTGATCACAGATCCATTATCGATTATATTCCACTTAATACCCATGTTAAAGATGTGATCTAATATATATAGGGGAGGATCATTTTCATAAATATAAAGATCAGAAAATATATCATATGGAGAAGTAATCTATTGAGAAAATGCATCTATGAACATCGATATACTATGTCTAGATGAGTAGTGGAAGGAATGTGAGTATTAGCCAAGAGAGAAATGATTTTAGCTCTACAATCAGGATTGGCTAGCAAGAAATCATGGATAGAGATATCCATGATGAGAGGATCTTAGGAAAATGAAATAAGTGATGAAATGAAGACCCAAGAGTGTTTGAATGAGATGGGTTCACCAAATGATTTGACAAAATAACGAAATATGTCAAACCTTAAGATATTGCGATCGCGTATGATAAATTAATGTTAATGCATAGATCTGACACAAACAATAAGCTAATAAAAATTGAAACCCTAAGTTCAAGAGAGGAAATAGGATACTTAGTTGATTTCACAATGAATCTCGAAGTGTTGTGGACTAGAAAATTATTGAACATGAAATATATACTATCGCAACCGAACATTAAAAAATCCTGAAATTTTTGGATGAGTCGGGACTAGGGCACCTAGGACAAGATTGGGGGTGCCTATGCGTTAGAGACCTCTAGTAGGCACCTACAAGTGCACAAAATCTCAAAAATTGATTTTTCTGGTATCGTAAGGTGGTCGCTAACCTTTTATATTGGTCTCTTGTATGTCACACTATATCTGCTCAGAATTTGCCTATAACTTTGTAAAACAAATGATCTCGTGTAAAACCCCAAAATATATCAAATCCTAAAAAATAAAAGATGAAAATGGGGAGTTAGACTAACCACTGCGGTCACCGATAGAGTGAACTTATGACCAAGCATTGTACTACATTTCGAGACTCCACGGCATTCTTGTGTGTGTGTAAGAATCATGCCCTAGGAGGCCCTTGTGCAAGTGCACGTGATAGTGGGAAATAGTTAGATGTACTAATGTAAATATATGTGTGGATGGAAAAATGAAATTCCCCTCCTATGTGTGTATGTAGAAAATGTAGTCCCTTGTCCCTTGTATGAGTTCTAGATGGATGCCTTTGATGCTCTTATAATGCCTTTGGATGTAACCTTAGGTGGTGATAATAGATGCTTAGAGCTTGGTCCCTTATTTTGGTCACATAGTTTTGTATTTATATGATTCCCTTGTTTGAATTTCATAATTGACAACTAAAAGGTCGACCCATAAGAAAACAAGATGCCTAAAAGATTAAATAATCCCAAAAAGGTGCGAGTAAGATACAAAGAGGTTAGGGCGCCGGAAGGATGAGGGCACTGGGTGCTAGCGTCTAGGCGGGCGATGGTGTCTTGAGTCATGAAATATAAATTAAACCAAAGAGAAAGATAGAAAGGTATAAAATAGGCCAAAGACAGTAGTAAATTACTAATTTTCTCTCCTAGGAATCATATGAATAGTAGTATGTGATTAGGACCTAAAAATATACCCAAGTGCGTGATTTTGTGTCTACAAATGTGGATGAGCTATTATATGGAAGATGGTTATCTTCTTCAATGATAAGGTCATCCTCTTCTATGGTTATGGATGAGGGTCTAGAGGGCCTTACATTGTTCTATGTCATGTCCGGGCAAATGATGATAAGTGAAAACAATGTTATAATCAAACCACGTGGGTTTTTGCCCACGTGAATCAAAGGATTTGATAGGGGAAGGGTGATTGTGGATGTTTGGATGAGATGGTGAAGGATTTCAACATAAGAGCCAATGGGGGTTTTTGAAGAGGGGGTTGAAGATGGGTTTTATTTAGGAATGGAGGATGTAGGCAAAAGTGGTGCCTTGCTCTTATCGGAGTTTGGTAGGGGCCTTAGATTCGATGTAGGCTTGGAAGGAGAAGTAGATGGTTTTGATTCAGATTTATAGGTAATGGGGGCTTCGGATGAAGGTTACGGTCCTAAAATGGATGGGCGAGGTCCTAAGATAAATGATTGGATGTTGATTTGTTTGGATTGATGGGGCATCATAAAGTAAGCTACAACTTCTTGTGCAGATGAGTAAGATATTTTTGGATAGGGGTGCCAAGGTTTTTAGATTTTTACTGTGAAGGTTTTCCCTTGGCGGGGATGACAATGATTTCAATGGTGGGGTTTTCTTTGGAAGTAGGATTAGATGATTTAAATTTAGGTTTCTTTGCAGATGTAAGGATTGAGGATGAAAATGGTTTTGGATAACATAATTGATTTTGTGAGAAGAGGTTGTAGATTACACGGGATTTGGAGGTGTTGATGTAGTAGTTATGGTACTTGTTGGAGATGAGGATGGGATTAGGACATTTGTGATATAATCAATGGGGATGTTCGCTTGGTAGAGACTCAAGGGATGACATGGATGTAGATATGGATTAAGATGTAGTTATAGATGTGGGTGTAGAAGTAGATGTCAGCATGGATGTAGAGGTAGATGTCAAGATAGATGTGGGGATGGATGAAGAAGATATGGTGGATGTGGGTGAAGTAGATGTTGATGTAGTAGATGTGGGTTCAATAGATGTAGGTATAATAGTTGTAGGTCTAGTATATGTGGATGTAATAGATGTGATTGTGGAGGTAGATGTGGATATTATTGTAGATGTATGCGTAGATATTGAAGTAGGCATGTGTGGGATAGATATGGGTATAATAGATGAGGGTGGCGGTGTAGAACCACTGAATTAAATTATTAATCATATGGGAATTGGGTGTTTGACATGTGGGGGATTATCTTGGTTGTTTGGTGGATGGTTGGGGATGGGGGATTAGCTTGGTTGTTTTCGGTGGATCGTTAGGGATGGTGGATGGTTAGGGAGGATTTAGTGAATTCAGTTTTGGGCTTGTTGGAGCAAATCTTGACATGGCCTTGCTCAAGGGCATGTAATTCTAATTTGCAAGCCATGGTGAAGGCTTCCTCAAAGCTTTGGAAATATTGGATTTTGAGGGTGGATGAGATACATTTGGCATATGATCAATGAGTTCGATTTGGGGAAGTGAGAAGCATAGTTGATTGATGATGTCACACCACCTAGTGATGAAATCAATGATTGATTCGTTATCAAATTGTTTGATGGTATAGAGATCGGTAATGGTGATTTTGTGTGATCTTAATAGATAACACTCTAAGAACTATTACACAAGTTGAGTGAATGAGAAGAGGGAATGCTGAGGAATGCCATTGTACCAGTCAAAGCGGATCGACCAATGACATGGGGAAAGTGTGAAGCATGAGATCTTGGTCGTGGGCGATGAGATAACATGAGTGCCTAAAGGCATGAAGGTGTTGTTAAGGATCCTCCTTACTGTTGAATTTAGAAAATTTAGGGAGCTCCCAGTGTGGAGGATAAGGTTTGATGGGTACGGATGGGTTGATAGGCTCATTGCATATTTTTTCGTAAGTGAATGTTCTTTTAGGACCCAAAGTATCGCTTCTAGGTTTTCCATTCTACTTAGTAAAGCTTGCATGGGGTCATTAGATGTGTGAGGATGAGGTTTGATTGATATGATTACATATTTTAAGAAGTAGATGGGTTGGGTTACGGGTAGGTTTGATATTGTTGAGGATAAGTAGGAGTTTGTGGAGGTGGTTGATAAGGAGGAAGATAGTTGAATGCTTGTGATTGGATAGGTTGGGAGATAGGATGTTATGGAGGGATGTAATTAGATGGATAGGATTGTGAGGGTTGTTGAGAGATGGGGGATTATATTGGGTTTGTGTTGGGTGAGTTGGGATATGCATATGGGGTGGTTGAGATGTTTGGATGGGTTGATTGGGGAACATGTGTCAAAAGACGCTCCAAAGTGGAGGTTGATGAGTTTGAGTTGACTCTAAAGGGTGGGGTTGTGATGTAACCATATTTACATGGACTTGATATGTGATAAGGGGAACCAAGTTTTGAACATATTGCTTGGGTTGTGGAGGATGTAGATGAGATTCTTGAAGATTTTGGGTAGGGGTGTTGATGAAAATAGTAGATGAGGGGGTGATAGAGATTGAAGATGTAGGAATGGTATTGATGCAAGGTAGGTTAGGTGGGATGGGTACCACCAACTTAGTGTATTGATTGGCTAGAGGAACCTTGATATAAGAGGCATGAGGGATGTGTTCATTTTGGGGTAACACCAACTCATTCATGGCCCTTAAAAAGAAAAGGGAAAGTTGGGAAGTTAGAACCTTGGAAAATTCATAATACGGGGATAAGCATAAAGCTATTGAAGGGGAGGTTCATCAATGGGGACATTGGTGGCTTTACGAGCAAGGTAATTGTTATCACCAAAAAAATAGCATGCTCGATTTGATCATGAATTAATAAATGAACCAGTGTTTTTGGGTAATATGGGATTGTCTCTAAGTATGGTGCCTTGCTATTGAGACAAGCCTCTAGAGAAGGAAATCTTCCTCTACCTTATCTAATGCTAAACTACTCCTAGAAAAGGAAAAATAGCTAACTACTTCTATCTTAAGCTTCCAAGGGACTAGAGAGAGAGAGATTGCATGAAAATGGAAATCCTAAACTATATAGGTCATTGCACCAAGAAAAAGGATTGGAAAAACATTAAAGTGAGTGAAAATGAGATGAATAATGGGAGAGGGAGAGGTCGAGAACCAAGTGACATAGTCCCTAACCACATTTTCCAACATCATTTCCATGGAGCATAACAGATTTGAATCCTGTAAGAAGAACAAAGTATACACAATGCATCTACAATTGTAATGGAAGGAAAGAAACACAATGTAATACAAGATAGGGTAGAAAGAGTCACAAAACATGGATTTATTACTTAATTTGATGGAAAATTCATTATAATTGTAAAAAAGGAAAATATCTTCTCTGAGAATACTCAAATCGAGGCTTGCCACTTAAAGCAGACTACAAAACAGTTTTACTGAGTTTCTTCTTTTTTGAGAACATTTCCCCCTATTAAAATGTGCCTAAGCACTTACATTTACTAATTTCAGAGAGAGGAGAGAGAGAGAGAGAGAGGACTTGCAGAGCATGTTTTTAATGGTCCCAACCATCCAAAATATCAAAATGATTTCTTTGCATAGGATGATTGACATCTAGCATGTTTTGATATGTTAATAGAAGCTTGAAGCTTAAGAAAACATGTCACTTCTATGATTAAAATATCTCGCATGTAATTATATATAACTTGAACTGCTTTTTCTCTTTTTACCCATTTAGACCCACCAAAATTTGATTCTCATGATACCAAATCAAATTGCTTGAGGAGATATTTCAAACGAGACCAATTTTGTGCAATTTGGAGTAGGGGATCAAAATATATCATCATTTGAATTAAACATGCCAGGATGGATAGGAATATAACATGTGGTGGCCTTTGATTTTCTTAGGGATTGCCCTCTACTCATGTGTGCAGCATTTCATACTTTTTCCTAGTGTAATTTCCTCATTTGCTTAGGTTTCGGGCTTTTACTTCCCTATCTTCCTTTCTTTTCTTTGGCTTTTGCTTTGGATTTAAAAAGATCGCCGTATTAAAAATACGGACCAATAAGTCCCTACCACGTTTCTTCACACTAACGGACTGCCCTTAGCTCCCCTTCTACGCCTTTTGAAATGCAAGCCAATGAAAAGGCTCCACATTCCTTTGGGAGTCATTCTATACTTTACCTTTTTCAGTCCTTTAGAAATGTGAGCCAATAAGAAAAATCCACATTTCTTTGCAATTTACCCTTTGATTGAAAATTGCAAAGTGTGAGCCAATGAGAAAGCTTCACGCACTTCGCATATTAGTCCTTTTGATTTTTCCTCTAACATCTCGCAAAACCTCAACCAATGGGGAATCTCCACGCCCTCGTATTGTGTCATACTCTTGATATTCTTATCTTACTACTTTGCAAAATGCGAGCCAATGAGAAAGCTCCACAAACTTCGTGTTGTCAGTGTTTTCTTTGATCTCCACTAATAACTACAAAATGTGAGCCAATGAGGAAGCTCCATGTTTCCACAAAGTGTCGAACTTGTCGACCTACCTCTTTATGCATGTTTCTGATTGGATGGGCTTTCACATTTGTTAGTTTGCAAAAGCTAAGCTAATGAAATGGCTTCATGTATTTCTTCGCATCGCAATTTCTAAGTCACGGGGCTTAGAAATTTTTGGCTTTTTGAAGTTGGCCACCACTTGTCCCTTTAACCTTCTCTAACTTGATAGACCCGATGAAATATGAATTTTGATTAACTTTGGGGACTTGGATTCTAGATGAGCCATGTCATTAAGAAATGTTGGAATACTGCCACAACGTCTCTTATGATGCCTTTGATCTATGTTGTGTGTCCTCTTGCTTTCTTTTATGTCATGCCTTTGACCTTTCCTGCACAACACTAACCCTTTTATCCTTTGTTTAGCGGGTTTCAATTTCTTTGTACTGCAGCTTTTTAATCGAACACACAATGCTTTAAACCTTAGTATTCATGGGTTTTCAAATGCCAATGGCTGGTGTTTTTGGGCAATGGAATTTAATGGTCGTTTAAATGTCCTAGACCTATAAATAATGGATAAGTCCATTTTTAAATATTGTTAAATCCAAAATCAACCTGGGGGATAATTTTGGACAACAATTTGGAGACCTCTCGGGATAATCTTCCTTCTAGATTAGATCAGTGGCCTTTATGCAATCCATTGGGCATGGAGTCAAGCCCAATTTTTTTATAAACTGGTCAAAACATTAAAATCCTTACCCTCGAGCCACATGAAGCATGAAATGAACTTAGAAAGATCTAGAGGGTTGAATTTGACCTTTGGAGCTTTGAATGAAGCTCTAAAACTACTCCAAACTATCTAATTTGTCATTAAAACCTACTCAGGATGATCGAGGCTGGTTTGATCTGCTCTTGAAGCTGATTTTTAGGATTTTTGATCTTCTTTGTAATTTTCCCAAAACGCTATGTTTTGACCAAGGAAAAGGGCACGAGAACCCAAAACTTAAATTGATCTCTAGGGTTGAATGATTGAGCATTTAAAACTACCCCATATCTAATTTGACCACGAAAGATTGCCTAAATTGAAGCTCGAATCTGAAATGTGCAAACAACAAAAAAGCACACAAAAACTATATGCAAACATGGAAAATCATACATGTTCTAAATGGAAACGTTCAAAGGGTAGAAAAGCACTTGTTTTACTGAAAGAAAACCTAATCTACTATATTCTAACAAAATAAATGAGAAGTTAAACAAAGCCTGAAACATGTAGGGAGAAATAGCTTCCCTTTCTTACAATTTTAGACCATGTATTTGATTTTGTAATGGACATGGCCTTTAACAAGAGTGAAAAATTAAGTTGAAGTTGGTTTTCCACCTACTCAAAGTATCAATAATAAATAACACAAACATCTCCTTTATATGTTATATATTTGGTTTTTAGAGGCATTGTTGCTAACCTTTAGTACTTTGAAGCTCATCCTCATGCTCTGAAATGAGCATGACATGTGGAAACTCCCTTTTAGATCTAATCTAGCTAGATACCTAATTAGACAAGGATTGATCCTTTTTGTTTTCCCATCTTTTTTAAATTGTCTCTAAGAATGGAGTTGATAAAGAATCTTTCCTCTTCATGGTGGATGTCTGCAAGCTTTTCTATAACTGGTCTTACTTCTTCTACAAACAACTATGTTTCCACCCTTGTATTTTGATACTCTTCTTCTTCAAACAAGAAGCTAGAGAGCTCAAACTCATCTTCCTTAAAATCTTGAGGCCCTTCCATTAAAAGTGCAACAAGCTCTAAACATGCAGAGCAATGAGGATCATTGCATTCCATTAAAGCACCTTGCTCACTTTGAAAACATTCTTCCTCAAGGCCTTAGATGCCAATAGTGTTCAAAAACACTTTCTCCTCCTCTCCACTTCCAATCTGATTTTCCTTCACATCTTCCTGATTCTTCTTGACATTCAACACCTCTTTTTACACATTTTGAATCCTCTCATCCTCCCAATTTGAATCAGACCAATCTTCAATAGATATGGAATTATCTTCCTTGGTAGAATTGGTTGGAGAAGAGGCATAAAAAAGGGGTTTTTAATTTGTTTTATGCTTAGGAAGATATTTTTATGCTCAAGAGACATAATTTGATCAATTGGAGAAGCCAAATGATCCTCCAAAACATACTCCCTATTCTTCTAATATGCTTCCTCCAAAATAAGTGCATGATTTTTCATGAAGCCTTGTTGTTTGGAGTGTTACATGGGTTATTCCTTCTCTCCAAAATCATAGCAAGCCTCCCTTTCTACCAAACTTATAGGATAACTTGGTTTAGTGAGTGTTGGGTAGAAATTAGGGACAACATGTGAAATACCACAAATCCTGGGAACATTAGTACATAGTTTAAGGAAGTTGGGTAATGCCCAGGTGGAGATGGGAGGAAATTTTGAAAAGTTTGGGGAGTGATTTGGGCATGATAAACTTGTGGAGCATCCAATGAAAGACAAGAAAGAAAAGGATATTCCTGCTTTTTAAAAGGAACAATGGATTTTTCTTTATTTACACAAGGGGAGGGAAGAATTTGAGGTGGTGAGGGAAGAATTGCAGCAATAGGGATGGGTTTTTTTCCGCCTGAATAAGCATCTTCTTAGCTTGTGATGCAATGTCAAAAGCTTGAGGAATACTATTACCGCCTAAGGATTAAATTAATACAACTAAATCAACATCAAAGGACCTCAAATAATATAAGAACACCGTACCTTGTGGGGGTCGAATTCTAAGGATTTTATGCCAAGTCCTTGTAAATATGATGTTGAAATCATAGATAAACTCCATTGGAGCCCATTGTATTTTGTTGAGATGTTCCATAAGGAAAATAACATCTACATCCTCCTTGAACCAGTTGTGTAGTTTTTCTCCCTAGTTGATTCCATGTGGAATGGATTGTGGAGCCAAACTGTTGTACCAATCTTTTGCTTTGCCTCTAAATGATGAAACCAGAAGTCTGAGGCAAATGTTCTCTTTTGTGATGTTGTGAATGGCACAATGATTTTTTATATCTTGAATGTGATCAATAGGAGATTGATCTGCATTTCTAAGGAATATAGGCAAGTTTTTCAGGGCTATTTTGGGAATAACATCCAACTGCTGCAAATGGAGGGGGCTATAACTAAAATGCGGGAATGGAAGATCTCTTTGGAGAACCATGAGAAGATAGGGACATGGGAATGAATGAGGGGATGGAGGAAAAGGTCTAAAACTTTGAGAAAATGGGTTGGTTGAATCATTAGAGTCGTCGTATGTGATTAAAAAATTCCTCAAAAGGCTGAAGTCTCCACAAAGAACACATCAAACTTGGTGAAATAAAGGATGCACACAAGGGGTGTTGATTAACCAAAATAGAAATATTCTAGTGTAATCTAATGTTATGCAAAGCAATAAATAACAATCAAATAAATAAAGGAAATGACCCAAGCAACTAAGTAAATAGAAATGTGAAACCCTAATATGCAAGAGAAGGTTAAGGAGTCCTTATCGATTCAATGAAGTGTGGGACTATGTAGCAATGTGAACCAAAAAATATTAACTATAATAGAAATATTCTAGTGTAATCTAATGTTATGCAAAGCAGTAAATAAAAGTTAAATAAATAAAAGAAATGACCCAAGCCACTAAGTAAATAGAAATGTGAAACCCTAATATGTAAGAGAGGGTTAAAGAGTTCTTAGCTTATTCGATGAAGATGAAGGTGCGAGACCATGTAGCAATGTGAACTAGGTAAATAGGAGGAGGAAAGCGATCCCATAGAATCCCGATAAAGTCAATATCTCGAGCTCTCGATTTGGGTGGGACACCTAGAAGGGGACAAGGGCACCCACAGGTGCCCTAGTTTGAGATCGGGGTGGCCTGGTATATGGAAATGGCCTAAAAACCTCCTCTGAGATGTCACTAGGTATTCACATGTGTTCTCCTTTAGTCATGTATATACCGTTGAGCTGTGTTAGATGTTGTTGTAAGAGCTGCAATAAAGAATCATTGCAAAACCCCAAACAAAGCATCAAAACCCCAAAAAGAAAGATGCATATGAAGGGGCCATATTGTCCTCAGCTACCAAATTTATGGGCTTATCACTAAGCACTACACTACATCTCAGACCCAATGTAGTTCTAGGTGTATGCATGTGTGTGTGTGTGATTGTTCCCTAGGTGCTCTTGTGTCATTTGCACTTTGTGAGTAATGAACAATAACTAGATGTAGAATGTAAGTAAATGGTGCATGGAATATAATTAAATCCCCTCCTATAAAGTGTGATGTTGATGAACCAGCCTTGTGTGCCTTGTGATGGAGCTAGATGGATGAAAATGTAGCTTTATATGCCTTTGATGGATACAACTCTAGATGGTGATTGTAGTCACAAAATCATGCACTTTAGATACTATTTAATCCCAGTTTCATACTACTATTTAGAAGGTTCTTGAGTGAAGAAAGTACTAATTAACCCTCATCTTTTGGCCATCTTGTTTTATTTTATTTCGTCATTCCCGACCTTTTACACCTACATGCCTAATCAGCTTTCATAACTTGGTGTTATTTTAGCCTCAATCTGGGACGCCTTGCTAGTATCGGGCACCAGGCATGGGTTCCCTGGTACCACCATGGGCACCTCGATCCTTATCGTACTTTCCCACCACTATTTGATCTCTTTCTAGCCATTTGAGATCTTTATCTTTTTGGTGGTCAGACATTTCGGGGTTAATTATGAAATTAGATCAAGATAACCCTATAAATATAAATTTATGAGACCATAATGAGGCACCAAGCACTAGTCACTACTATCATCCACCTAGAGTTGCATCCATCTATTGCATTAGAGATCACTTGCATCCACGTAGCTCAATCACATAGGATAAGGTTGGTTCATCTCGCATCACACTTCATATGGGGGTATTCCATTCTATTCCATGCACACATTTTATTACATTTTTTACATTTAGTTATTGCTCGTTACTTCATAAAGTGTGACTAGAATAAGAGCACCTTGGGCACACACACTATAACTACATTTAGGTCCAACCCATTCATATGCATTTTTTATTTTTAGGGATTGATGTTTTTTATGGTTTTGCATGTATTTTTATTCATCTTGGGATATCGAGACATCTAGAGCAAGGTGCCATGAATCAGTGCGACAAATAGTGAGGGATTCTAACCATCTATTAAACCTATAAAAACAAGTTCTAAATATTTTGCACAAACCAGGGTGCCCATTTTGCGAGACCAAAGAGCTGCGCAGGTGCCTCGTCCCTCTCCCGATGCTACAACCTAGATAGATAGACTAGATCCATCCTTTTCGATGCTTCTGGAAATTTTTTCCTACTTTCAAATTCTCCAGTCACCTCTGTGACACATTCCCATG
This sequence comes from Taxus wallichiana var. yunnanensis, assembly GCA_018340775.1. NCBI lineage: Eukaryota > Viridiplantae > Streptophyta > Pinopsida > Cupressales > Taxaceae > Taxus > Taxus wallichiana. The sequence continues at coordinate 171,498,643 of CM031244.1, forward strand.
AGCATCTCTTATTCAGATGAGTTCTTTCATTTTCTCTCTTGCACATTAGGGTTTCTATTTTCATTAAATTAGTTGTTTGGGTCATCTTTACATTTATTTACAACATCTATTTACTTTATTTATAGTTGTTCATAGCTTATATTAACCAATCCATATACCTACATTTTAATTAACAATTTTTGTGAACCCAATGGTTTCAACACTACCTTTTGACAATGTCATCTCCTTATCAAGTTATGGCTTAATATTTTATCCTACCTTTGCACCAACTAAAGTCTCATGTATAGTCATTATTTTTGCTTATTTCATGTGCATATGCACCCAACATCCTCCTCGATTTGTCCCACCTACCACAGATCCATCCATCAATGTAGTTCTTACTCGTAGTACTGTCTTAATCCGCCTACGGCTCTACCTAAATCTATCCCTCTACACATTACTCTGGTAGCTCCTCCTAATACTTCTAAGTGTTATGACATCATTGAACAACTTAAAAATATACTCACTAAGATCTATCTTTATGACTTGTTGGGTAACGCACTAGATTGTCATAACATGCTATAAGATTCCCTTCGTGTCATTCACATTGAAGTGATAATTCCATATTGGCCTTTGGACATCTTATACAATCTCTTCATAATTTACCACATGTTATATCTTTCAATGATGAGGATCTGTCACCTTTTTCTAAAAGCAATACATGTGCTCCTTTGTTTATTACTGTCGTTATTAGCACTACTTGCATTAAACAAGTCCTCGTTGATAATGGACCAGCTATCAGTTTATACACTCACACTCTTTTAAAACAATTAGGTATTAGTGATAATTTAATTTCTAAGAATTCTACCCTCATTCGCGATTATGATTCTACCACTCGCTCATGTCTAGGGACTATCTCATTACATATTCATGTTGGGCCTAAGACTATTCTCACTTAATTCTATGTTATCGACACCTCCTTTCAATTTAATCTCTTGTTAGGAAGGCCTTGGATTCACGTAATGCACGTAATTCCATCTACTCTTCATCAATGTGTCAAGTTCTTGCATGATGGTTATGAACATACCATCATCGTTGATCCTAAGCTATTCAAATAGTGTCACATTGATCCCATTACATTTATTCCCATACCACCTTGGCGATGCATTCCATATAACAACCTTAACACATATCAAATTAACCAATCTAGCACTTCACAGCCTCCTTCTACCACTCTCACTGCTCCAGTTATCTCTATTCACACTATGGCTATTATGTCACCTACGGTATTAGCTCCTACTAAAGTCCCTTCTCCACCCATCACAACACCCTCTATTACTCCACCTATGGCACCTACCAACATACTTGATAGTGTTACACAACATGATGATGCTCACACCGACTATTTTGATGATTTTGATGACAAAGTTAACACTATCAAACTTACGGATGAAGCATTAGGATAGCTCAATTTCACTCCTCTTGGTGTAGATGACTCTTATTTTAAAGAAACCTTTGTGGTCGATGGCCCCAGTGAATATAGGTTCAAGACTCCTCCCTTCAAGTAATGTTATGGTACTATATCAGGGGTCTATAAATAGTGTAGATGTTGTTTCATCTTCTCCTCCACGGGTTATAACTCCGATTCCTCCTTTTACATGCACATTATTCATCAACAAGCCCTTTTGGCAACACATCCCTATCAATTCTACTTACTTACATGCTATTTGTACATGTGAGAGTTTGGTTAGGTTTGGCATGATACTTAATGATGTCTTACCACCACTTCATTCACCACATCTTTATCAGGGCTATTTTTACATTACAACGGCTTATGGATTGCATGTCTTTCATTTGATAGTCTTTGTTGTACATTCCCCTTATGACTCTCCACTCACACTTGGATAGTCCTGGCTTGACTATATTGGAGGTACAATAGACACTCATCACTCTTTGCTTACATTCCCAATTCCTTTTGGCATTATCTCTATCCATAATGATTCTTCTCATGCTTATGCTCCAAATATATCTCATTGGAATGCTCACGGTTGTTCACCAATCACCTTTCTTGATGAATAATATGCATGAATGTGTATTCACTATGTCATGCAATGGGTCCCTATATGACCCTCCTCACTCTATAGCTTATCAAGTTTTTGATGCTACCCCAAAGAGGTTTTGATCACTACAATGATTATCTCCTTGATAGTGACACGAGTCATCTTCTCTATCATATACTTGGGGGACATTGCATCTCATACATCCTCCCCTCACACTATTCCTAACATCTATCATCTTTGCATTCTCATATATCAATCTTCTCACATAGGCATGATCATCACACATCTTAGTGTAGTCACTACCCGATGACACTCTCTGGTGTTTTGGTTCACACTTAACTATTGAGGGCTTACTACACATGAACCCCACACACTGCACTTATTCATACATTACGTGTCATACACCATACATTCTACATTCATTCTACAACATTTTGACATTTGTGCATTTATACATCATACATCATACTAGTCACCATTATATCTACATCATTGTCTATGCATCTAGCATTACATCATTCTACATACTACATCACTAGTCCATCTACATACATTACACTTTACACATTTTACACATCTTGTATTTTTCATTTTACACATAGCGTATTTACACATTCTACTCATCATATGGTCATCTATCATCACACATATTACATACTCCTCTACGTGTTGCACTCACTACCTGATGACGCACTTTAGTTCCTTAGTCCATACTTGACTATCGAGGGTTTACCAATCAAATGGACCTTACATTCATCACACATTTATCATTTCACCTTTCATCATGCGACATTTCTAGGATAATGACACACGCTATAGGCTAAATTGTCACTTACTCTATCATCTTGTAGTGGTATACGCTTTAGGCTACATCACCACTCCCTATTATTCATCTTATAGTGATATATGCTTTAGGATAAATCATCACTCCTTCATTTCATTTTGTCATGATATACGCTTAGGCTATAAGGTTCATGCACATCTCTTCTATATGTTGCATATCATCATCACTAGACACAACACACACTATTCGACCATTTCCCAATGACGCACTCTTGTTTATGGTTCATTATTGACTATTGAGGGACCAAAAAAATGAATCTCATTGCATACATTTCCATTCACTCAGGGGGCACGTGGCTCCTACCATTCCATTTTGCATTCCATTCCATCCATCCACAACATATTACTTACTATGGTTGCTCTTACTCCTACTTTTGTTTGTTCATGGTCATGTTATTACACATGCTAGTTAGATTTCTTGTATGTCATTTATCTATATCATCCATACATGCGCATTCATGTCTTTTTCTAGTTGTGATCATAGATACATGTCTCTTACATGCAGCATGGATGCTCACCTTCTACCCTTCTTACATTGGTCACTGAGGGCATCCACATTCATATCTCAAAAGTGTTATTTTTTCATTTTGTACTTAACACCTTACATTACTTAGTTATACACACTTATGAATACTCATTATATTTCTAATATGCTAACAGTACTTCATGTGCAACATTTGTTATGTAGGGATATTTTCTTCCATACTTGTTTTTTTCACATTTTCTACTATTGTTTTCTCTCGTTTGTGGGCCTTGCCATATGTTTGGAGTGTTAACTTTTTTTTTTTTATTTGTGGCCATGATGGCCTTGTGTGTCTTGTAACATCGCGAGTGATGTCCCATATTTATAGCCCACTTTGTGCGGCTTACTTTGTCTTCTTGCGTGTTTACTACATTGTTTGGTATCTTTTACACTTTTGCATAGCTTACACACTATTTTCTATATGCATGTTTGTTCGTACTAACACTTGTCTTTGGCTAGCCTCTTGTTTGTGTGTGCCTTGGTTTCTACCAAGCACTTTTCCAGGGTACAGTTCATGTGGTTGGTCCTCTTTTGGGGCTGCATTCTCCTATCAATGATGTCACATGCGCCCTAAAGAGGGGGGGCATCATTTGGGGTTTACATACTAACACAACACATTTACACCGGTTCAATTTAGTGCACTTTCTACCCTTGGCATTGTGGGTTACATACAATGAGTGGGTTCAGACCAGTCTACGAACCTTATACATAGCAGATTTTACAGGACATGGTGTCCTTAGCATTTTGGGGAAGCGATTCATGAGGCTTGAAGGTTACGGTGGGTGTGCCTCCCTACACTACTTCGGGCAGTGGTGATGGATTGCCCAAAAAACAGGATGTACAAAGATATCTTCACACATATTTAAGGAAGAAATTAGAGATTATAGGATACAATAGAATTCCTCCCTACACTTCTTTTGCCTATGGCATCAGATCGCCTAAAAACCCTGTAACATCCTCGATTCTATACATTAGAACAAGTCAAAAAAAAAAAATTTGATAAATGCTTCCTGGTTCTAAATACATAATTTAGAACTCACAAATCAAATAACCATTCTTATAACAGATAACCATATGCAGCTGTAATGACTCGGAGTACCTCCGATCTATTCATTCCATGACTCGGTAATCTACCGATCTATTCATGAGTAATAAGAGTTGGAGTTTTTAATCAACACTTCACTCTTGCGGTTCTCTTCCCTATTCTGGGATTCAGAATGCTCTGTCCAAGGAACCTAACTTGAATAATTGTTACCATTATTCATCGGCATCTCATCCCTTAGACTAGGTGACTCAGGACAACGCAATCAGCAGCTTGCGATACTTTGGCCAAAGATTTGAAACATACTGCTTATGTCTCGTATTCCTTAACGGCATACTCGTCAATCTGGAATACGTCCTTCACCCCATTCTTATGTTATGTAGAATGTCTTATACCAACTTCTGTCAGTCCCTCCTAACCCAAGTTATTCACTCGGAAACGGATTAGTAAGGTGACAACGTTATATGGATGCTCCCGAGGACTAGGGATACGATGACATACTGGGTCAACCCTAGTTAAGCCAGTGTGTCAAGATACCCCGAGTCTCCTAGGCAGCCTTATAATGTGACCACATTCCTAATCGGTTCCAGAGTAACTTGTTCGAGTTAAAGGTGTAAATCTTAACGATCAATGCAAAGGGTGTCGTCATAAGTCACCTGCATTGTTGTAACTTCGAGAAGATCCCAATCTTCTCGAAGGTACAACCCTGCAGTTGACTTGTGCCATCAACCTTTAAATCCGCCTCGAAAAGATCTACTTATAATAAGCGTTACGCACGTTGAGTTAAAATTATAATAAAAGACGTTCCCCTAAGGTTAGCCTTTCCCGATCCCTGGGTTCCTCACCAAAGAATGACCTTTCTTAATAAAACCCATTACACAAGAGAAATTATTAAGACTAGAGGGTCCCATCAAGGAGTTCATAGAATTTACATAATTCTAAATCAACAAAATTGGACAATAACCTATATTCTTCACATGTGATTGCCAACCGAACCCTTTTTAGGTTTATTTCAGTTCTTATAACTGAATTTATGTCTTACTTATTAATATCGAGATATAAAGATTAGGAATCCAATTAAACGTTGTCCTGGCTTAATCAAGACTAGGAATTAATAATTTAATCCAGCTTGTTTAGCGTCTTGCTTAGGTTTATTTTTACCCTAGCTTCCAGAAAGACAGTGATCTATATTTCAATTTAGCTTTAGATAGAACATACAAGAACTGCTAAACAATCATAAATATTCAGTCACATATTCTTGCAAGCTTACATTGATAATCACAAAAGTCTCCATATTATACAATAATAACACGCTCTCAAGATCATTTGATCCGAAGAAGGTCAAACTATCCAGATAAGAATACAAACATATAAGTATCAAATATCTAATTCCATTCCCTTCTGAACCAAACACATACATTTTATGCATTCAAAGCATACTTGATACAATACTCAACGGAAAAAGAACATCTTTCCTCAGATAGTACATTTAGAGAATCAAACTGTAATTCATCATAAACCAAATTAAACAATCTGAACATCCTATCAGATCTGCGTGCTTTTACCACTTACGGCAACCATCTGCAAAAATTGTCAACATGGGTCAGTTCGATGAACTGAGCATGATAAGCACTAACTCTTAAAACAATTGCAATCCACCAACTGTTTCCATTAAACAACCTGTTTAAATGAGATCATTTCACCAAACAAGTAAACATATTTCAGACTATACTTTTGTAATACAACATGACTATAAACGCGTAATACAAATTATCGTTACAGAATAGTCCTAGATACTTCTCAAATATTTCATCAAAATATTAGGGATCAAGAAGAACGAAAGTATCCAAAACAACTATCCATCTAAATCCCAAGATCAGCAAACATCAGACAGATCATTACATTCAACAGTAAAAGGAATATCATAACAAATCATGATTCCATCAATATGTTAAAAACAGTTCCAACGGTTAGATAAAAATATCAACATATACTTTACAACAGAAGAGAAAGAAAACAAGTCATTCATATTTCCCTTCACACAAGCTCATGACTGTACCGTCTCCTCGAAAGGAAAGCATTCACCTTATATGCATACGAATAAGTCTGACGAGCCACAAAAAGAACCACAGTTTTGTTAAAATCAAATATAACAAAACTCCTGTAGCATATTAGCAGTACAGTAGCTCTTACGCCAAAACAGATGAATGTCAACCAACAGGTTACACATGACCTTCCACACGAAGCGACAAACAAGAAGATATTCAATGCCATCATCTGTCGAGGTGAAGTCGACAGTTCCTTAGTTCAGTCAAGCTCAAGACTAGATACCCATGCAACAGAAGACGTAATCATGCTCAAACATGACAACTATTCCTCACAGCAACATACAACTTATTCTAATCCCTACTAAACACAGTATGGTTTTAGATCCAAGGTCGAAATCAAAAGAACTTCTCCTTTTTATCTCAGCCAACAAGAGACTCGTTAACATTAAAGCACAAGATGTTTCCCCTAAGACTATGCAGAGATATTCGCACGAAATCCACTCAACATGCACAGCCTTAATTAACTGTAATTATTCAGAAAGGAAAAATAACATATCGTATTCACATCTGAACTCATTCCGAGTTTGAAAAATATGGTAATCACAACCTACTTTTACAGAGACCAAGATACAAGATATCTATCATTACTTAAGGAACCCAACAGAGCCAAAAACAATAAGTGTTCCCAATCAGGCTTTTATAAAAGTAGATACACTGGTTATCTATCAAGGATTTCAACTGAATCCGAACAATAGTATACACGATAAATCTTCTACAGAAGCCGATATACCAAATAAACATAAGTTAAAGATTTCAACCGTGCCAACAATGGTAAATAATCAAAATCAGGCTATTACAGAAGTTAAATACTGATTTTGTAACAAGGAATCCAACTGAGCCTCTACAACATTATTCGCTCAAGCTTACACAGATTGGAACATCGAAAGTATACCAACCGAGTCTGTACCAAAAATCCATTACTTAAACGAAGGTATACATTACAAGATAACAGAAGTCGTATTACCAGTTACCCCTCCAGGACTCCGACGGAATCATGCTACCAGTATACACATACATAACTTATACAGTAGTCCAATATACGAAGCAATCCAAGGACTCCACAAAGTCATCTTGTAAGTAAAATAAATATAATGCAAACCATCAACGGGTTACACCCCGTAATTGCAACACAAGGAGGGAAAAACAACTTCTACAGGGTCGCATCAAATACTGAAACACAGCCAGTTATCCGTTCAACATAACCAAAGTATCATAGTGAATCCCAACAAAATTTCAGTAACCACCACCTATACTAAACACGATGGAACTTACAAAGAAGTCCAATAAAACTGAACATTCAAACAAAAGTCCATCAGTATCCTTTCCGACAAGTATCAACAACAAGCATCAATCAACAAGTATCAATTGTAGCCTGAACCCAACAAGGGAACAATGCATGGGCTCTCACAGAGCAGGTCTAATATTCTTTCTTGCATACATTTCACAAACCTAAGCCGGAATGCAAAACACAACAAAATAGAGCAATAGCTCGAAACACAATGCACACCCGTCAAGGGTTAAATTGGAAAATCGAACCAGAAGAAGATACAGTAACAAAATCACACAAAGCTACCATAATAACCATCTAAACCCATAAATCATCTGAACAGAGTTGTTCTAATGAAATCAATTGAAAGAAAGCAAGATTTTTAAAGGTTAGGGCCTAACATGCCTGGTTATTTGCTTAAAAATCCAAAGAAGACCACTGAAAGAGCTCGAGCCTTCTTCTCTTTTTCCAAGTTAGATTCACCAACAAAAATTTGTTATTTCCATGACTTATAAATTTTCCTTGCCAGAGAAAAGAGCTAGTTACACTCATACTTGCCATGCAACACCAAGAAGACTGGTGCGAAGAACCAGTGATCAGACAGAGGGAAAACCGGAGCGCATGAAAAACCAAACAAACTACTAACTTTCCATTTTGCATGCCTTCCCGTGAAACCCGAGCTCGAAGACCGAGTTCATAAATGGCATTTACTCCAAATTTCCCACTAACTTTCCATTGCCACCGACCGCCATAGTTGGCGATGGATAAAACCAGTTCAAAGACCATTTCCAACTTTGGCGACCTGCCACGTCGGCTCTAGCTAGCCGTTTAAAAACTTCTACCAAATTACCTATCCTTCATACTTATCCCGCCATTTAATGCCATAGAAACTGCCGCCCATGGTTCGCACCCTTCCATAGGTCCCCTTTCTTCCTTGTTCATTAGTTAGGTTAGTAACTTAGGTTAGAATTTAAGATAACACTTAGTCTAACCTCATAGCACATAGATACTAACTTAGAACATTAGCTTATAGCCTAGGCCTAGGTTAGATTAACACTAATCTAACCCCTAGGTTATAGTTTAGTTTTAGGTTACTAACCTTAATAAATCCAGTTTAGGTCTAATATTTCCAATGCTCAGAAAAAGAACCTACAGCATACATTCACGAACAGGGTTCACTCCTGTACTGCCAATAGGCTATTGAATTATATGTAACTGAATTATTACCTGGTCCACGATCAAGACCTTCCTGATATTACGATATCGGGAACCAATTCATTTAACATGATCAGCCTGAGTTATACTCCGGACTAGCTTATTCAATGCATCCAGACCTTGCAACCTGCATAAGGTCTATAATTTTAATTCATCATGAATAAACTTAAAGCATCACTTGGATCAATACCACTGATCCAAGGCTAGGTCTTATAGATGGATAACTCCATAATTCATTCCGAGATCAGATTAAACTCAGGCGTAAAATGAAAGAAATAAAAGAGTCCAAACATATTCTGACTCAGTCACGAATCTGCAATCTCAAAAAAAAGATACAGTCCATATCAAGCATGACTTCTCAATCAAAGGAACACATCCTTTTTACAAGAGAAATCACATATCAACACTTGTATGCTCAGGAGGAAGTAACAACAATTCAGGGTGTACAAAGATATCTTCACACATATTTAAGGAAGAAATTAGAGATTAGAGGATACAATAGAATTCCTCCCTACACTTCTTTTGCCTATGGCATCGGATCACCTAAAAACCTTAGCGGTAAAAGATATCCTTCTACACTCTCTTTCTCGATATGGATCAGGTGCATATGTTCCATTTACACTTTTTCATTTACGTATTTACATACATATGCATGTGTATTTTACATTGCACTTTTACACATATATACATAAATATTTGACTACTTGATTGTTTTCTCCTTACGGTCTAAGCGTATGAGAAATAAGAAGTAAAATGGGAACAACAACAACACTTTGTAACACCACATAACATACTAACCATGTAGGTACATCAGCAACAACACACGTGTTTCTACCCTAGGTTCACTCTCATCACTTTTTTGTCCATTTTCATCTTTAGTTTCCACACTCTGTCATCTTTTTGTCATTCCACGCTTTGTCTAGTCCACTAGAAAGTGTTCTACTATAATCTTCATGGACGTTAGGTACACATCTCTATCTACTTTATGCTCTCGATATTTCCTCTCACTAACATAAAGTGGGGAAAAATGCATTCACAAAATCATGCACTTTAAATACTATTTAATCCTAGTTTTATATTACTATTTAGAATGTTCTTGAGTGAAGAAAGTACTAATTAACCCCCATCTTTTGGCCATCTTATTTTATTGTATTTCATCATTCCCAACCTTTTAAACCTAGATGACCAATCAGCTTTCATCACTTGGCATTATTTTAGCCTCAACTGGGGTGCTCATAGGCACCCTGGTCCCACCATAGGCACCCCGATCCTTGTTGCACTTTCCTTCCACTCTTTGGTTTCTTTCTAACCATTTGAGATCTTTATCTTTTCGATGGTTGGCCATTTCGGGGTTAATTACAAAATTAGATTAAGAGAACCCTAAAAATATAAAGTAATGAGACCATAATGAGGCACCAATCACTAGTCACTACTATCATCCGCCTAGAGTTGCATCCATCTATTGCATTAGAGATCACTTGCATCCACATAACTCCATCACATAGGACAAGGTTGATTCATCTACATCACACTTCATAGGGGGAGGTATTCTATTCTATTCCATGTACACATGCTATTACATTTTTGTGATGCCTGTTAAAACAACCCACTTGAGACCCAAGAAACAACCTAGGATTAGTCGGAAAATTATGGAATAATTTTTTTTTATTAGAAGTGTCCACAACCAGGTTGTAAGATAATGTGATTGACACTAACAAGTTCTAGAACTTTAATCCACTAGAACATACTTTTCTTTTATTAGAAATTATCAGAGGTCACAAGGTCCCAAAATTTAGGGTTAGAATTTTCAGTTAGGTTCAGGGGTATATTATCACCATATCCATTCTCTAATGAGCTCAGAGTTTTAACTACATTTTTCTCATACTTAACCTATTAAAAACCTCCTAAATCATTCCCATTAGATAGGAAATTTTCTCACCTTTCCAATGATATAAAGAAGTCCTCCTAACTCCTTGTAAAACTCCAGATATGGACCGGCGGACCTTAGGGGTCAAATTTTCCCAAAAGGGACACGTGTCGAGCGGGAAGAAAGTCCATTTCTCGGGTTGGCGGGTCGCGGGGCGGTGTTTAGAAATTTTCTTGTGCAGGGGAGAAAATGTCAATTTGTGCCCGTGCTCTGTTGTGCTGCCAGGGACACGTGTCGGGCTCCGAGCCATCACCGAGAGAAAAGAGGGAAGGGCGGGGTAGTGGAGGTGTTGTGGAAAATTCACCGAGGAGGGAAGAATTCCAATAAGCACTCACGTGCCCACGGGTTTGCAGGGAAACGTGGCATCCAATAACCATGGCAGGGAAAAAAAGGATAGGGATGGGTGGAGTGGCGGGGTTAATTGACAAAATTTGCCAAAGGGAGGGAAAAGGGAGAAGTTTGATGCACGGGTTCGTACGTCTGCGAAGGGTCTTCTCCGAGGCAGGGCGGGAGTGCAGGGCCACGGAGGTTTTAAGGGAAATTTTCCCAAAACAAAATTTTGCAAAAACAAAAGGTTCTCCCCCGTTGTCACCCCCAAGGTGCCACGTGGTAGCCTCTGGTTGGTTGTGGGGAAATTTTTAAAAAAATTCCCTAAGATTTTTCAAACAATTTTTCTAAGGATTATTCAACAGAAATTTTCGTGCCACGGGCACTGCTAAGGAAAAAAATTTCAAATTTTCCCGCCAAGGAAGGAAAACTTCAAAGGTTCGTAAATTTTTCTAGAAAGCTCATTTTTGGGAAAACGAGGAATTTCTGGAAAGCTCTCGATGCCCTCTTTGCATAGGAATCATAAATTTTACATTTTGATAAAGTTTAAGGGGTCAATTTTATGAAAACGATCTACAGGCTTTTAAAAAGCCAACTGGTAAATTTTAACTTATAAATTTGATTCAATTTGATCACCTCCTTCACTCAACATGCCAAATAGACATGGAGGATTATTCTAGGAAGGATTTAGAATGGTTTAGGAAGGTAAATTTGCTCAATTGATTCCAATTTGAATTTTTCCAACAATTGATAGAAAAAGGCTGCAATATTAACTGTGAAAGGTTTGGGCCCGGTTTGTAATGTTTTAATTGATTTTCCTTAAGTGTTTTTGTCAATTTGAGTTCATTAATGTCATAACATGCTAAATTTTAACATTTACAAGTTGATTATTATGTCTAGGCCCAAAGCTGTACATTTTAATTAAATTTATTTGCCAATTTTAAATTCACAATGACAGGGATCAAATCTTGAAGGATCTATTTATCAAATTTATCATTCAAGTATGGAAATTCATTTCTAATCTATTCTAATACATTTAAATGATTTAAATCAAACTATTCTAAACCCAAAATGTAACTCTGATTTCAATTTTATATATTTCCAAAGGAGGCAAATTACTGTATTTTCCTCACATACGTTTCTTTCTTTCAAATAGAGATTTAATTATCTCTTTTGCCATACAATGAAACATTGAATTCATTCCATGCTAGACTTGAGTGTTTTCCTTCTTCAAGAAATCATTAACACAAGAATCTAGTTTCTATCTTTCCCCAAAATCATATATTGAAACACGAAAAAATAATGCAATTACATTTCACATGTTTCTTCCTTTTTCCAATTTTCCAAACAGGGATTTAATTCACAATCAAATATTCCAAACTTAAATCAAAAATGAAAATGAGGGAAAGTCTTGCAATTCTTTATTAATTCAAAAATAAATACATCTTTACATTCTTCCATTCCTTGAATGCAATTAGCAGATTTCACTCTCTTTCTTTCAAATGTAAAGAACAGAATATAAATATCTTTCCCAATTCAAATAAGTAACTTTCATAACCAATTACAACATCTTTTCTTCACAAATACATTACAATTTCATCCACATCAAAGTGGGAAAGGTTACAAATGAATTTTTTTCACAAGGGACTGGAAAAACTATCTTCTTCTACTCCAGAACAACAACATGCAAGTTTCCTCCATTTTTCAATTTGATCACAACAAAAGTGGGGGAAAGGAAATGCTCTCCACCCAACCAAGACATCCAATGAAAGGAGAAGCCATCCTTCATCATTGGCCCCTGAGCCCCAACCATAATACAATAAGAGGTGTGATTCAACCCATGGCAACAACTAGCTTCCACAAAACACACAACATTCTTTCAACATGCATATTTCAATATAAAACACAGTCCAAACAAAAAACAATAGTTTATAACTGCATTTGAAAACATTCAAATAGAACTCAGGCTTGATCATGCAAGCCAAAGGAGCAAGGACTATGGGGGAAGCTACTTATGCCTCCCAATGGGAATTGGGCATCCACCTGAACAAACCGCTAATAAATTTCACCAAACATATCCTTATGCCCCCATAATCCCTCATTATGCCCCCTTTAAAGTAAGAAATGCAATCTATTTCTTTTCCATGGAGGATCCCCAACCCAAAATCCCTCCACAAATCTAATGCCTTTGGCATTCCCTTATACCCCCATAATAATTCCCCATAGCCTTCTCCTACACCATTCCTATGGCATTCTACCCATACTGACCAACAATACATAACAACATTCACCATTCACACAACACAACAAGAAAATAACAGCATAAAAGAAGAGTTAAACTCCTACCTCTCCATGGTAGCTTTTATTTCCAAATAGCAAGCTTCAATTCCAAAACACAGTCCCAAAACAGCAATGCCAAGTATGAAATTATCTCCAATCTCCTCCAAAATCCACAAGAGCTCCAAACAGCAAAAAAATGTGCCCAAAGAAGTTTGCAAAATGATTCAACAACCCAAAACAAGCAAAGAGTTTGAATTTTATAGAAGAGGGAAGAGAAGAGGATGATGTGGATCCATGTAGGATGCCACATCACACATCCTCAACTCCAACATAAAAGACAAATTTCATTCTCCCAAGCATAATAAAGAGGTGGGTGAAGATATGACAATTTTACTTGCACACTCTAAAAGCCCACACCCCAAAGGACAAAATTAAATAAAACTAAGAAGAGTGCAATTAAAAACATGCAACATGATCAATAAAATGCATTAAAAAGGTCTAAAATCAGCCTTCCAACCATAAGTATGGTTAGTAAATTAAATTAAGAGGTATGGGATAAGTTTTACTTGTCCCACAAGCCTCAAAAAACAGCCTCCAAGGACAAATTCGAATTTCCAAGGAGGTGGAGTGTTTCATACTCCAAAATTTGACTTACACAACTCTTACACAAACTTACACATCCCTTACATATTTAATACAAGGAGCCAACAACTTCCATTATTAATTTCCCATATCCTAATTTGATTTATTTAAATTTTAACCATATGATTTCTCACATTAATCTACCACAATTTTAATTAAATAAAAGAAAGGGACACATTACTAATAAAATACATACAACAATAATAAAAATTAACCACATTAATAAATTACACAAAACCCATGGTCACATTTAAAGGTGATCCCCCCATGGGAATCCCTAGCAACAAACAAACACAACACAATAAAACAAGTTGCCATGGTGACCGTGTTGAATTCATCTAGAATTCCATTGTGGTTGGTCTCCAATCCCTTGATGTTTTGTTGTGATATTTTAACCTGTAAAATACAAATACCTCCTTCGGCCTTGTGGCCATATCAGAACATCCAAAATGAATATAAATATAATCACAAAAACATCTAAATATGTGAATCACAAAAACATCAAAGCAATTTAACATTATCACATACAATTTATATCAACAACTATATCATCATCATATACTATCCATTTCCGGATCTACTCACGGTATCAAAATTACATGTCCGAACAACATCCATAAAACATTCATGTCAAATAGTATATCGTCATCCACAAATGAAGTGTCTCTAATAATCATCATGCATCATAACCAAATCAAGATCAACAATAATCCATGATCAAATTTCTAACATCATACTAAATCAAAACTATAATAATGTCCATAATGAAATCAACAGTATCAAAATCAAAGTATCAAAAGGTGTCAAAGGGAAGTGGACACTACAATTTCCTACATTTAGTTATTACTCGCTACTTCATAAAGTATGGCTAGCACAAGAGCACCTAGGGAACATTATGCACACACACACATACACAAACTATATTTGGGTTTGAAATGTAGTACAACACTCAATTAGTAAGCCCATTGTTGTGGCAACTGAGGTCAGTTTGAACCATTCATATGCATTTTTCTTTTTTAGGGATCAATGCTTGTTTAGGGTTTTCCAGGTTTTTTATTCATCTTGGGATATCAACAAAATCTAGAGCAATACAATGAATCTGGTGCGACAAACATCAAGGGCTTCAAACCATCTGTCAAACCTATAAAAACCAATTCCAAAGCTTTTCCATAGATCAGGGCACCTATTTTGTAGACTAGAGCACCTGTAGGCACTCCAGTCCCTCTTCAGGTGCTTCAATCCAGATAGACAGCCCAGATCCATCCTTTTTGGGTCTTGTGCATAGTTGTTCCTGCTTCCAAATTCTTCAATCACCTTTGTAACATAGTTCTATGAGCATCTCTTATTCAACTGAGTTCTTTCCTTTTCTCTCTTACACATTAGGGATCTATTTCATTAGATTAGTTGTTTAGGTCATATTTACATTTATTCACATCATCTATTTACTTTATTTATAGTTGTTTATGGCTTAGATTAACTAGTCCATATCACAAAATCACACACTTACTATTACATTTATATCACCAAGTATGTTGTTTTATATATGGATCTTGCATAAGAAAAGTATTCACTAATGACCTATCCCCTAGTCTTATCGTCATTTAATTGGTCGACATCGTCATTTGTCTTGTATAGTCATCGAGTTGTTTACACAGTTCTGGTTGTCTCTCAGGGAGTCTCAAGTGTCGTTATTTGGTCAATTTTCGTCTCTAGTCTTTGACTAAGGTGCCTAGGGTAATACGAGGGCGCCCATGGGCACACTAGTCTTTGATTTTAGGTGCCTTGGTCCTGGAAACACTTGCAGCTAAATTAGAGTTTTGAGGTCATTCTTTATGGTTTTCCCTCTCATTCCCCTAGCTACTAGTCGGCATGTCGGGTTATTAGTGTTGAAATTTGAGCAAGAGATCTTTATATAAACATGACATACACACTATTCTAAAGGCAAACTATCTATTATCAAAGGGATGGCTATCTACTAAGGCAAGGGACTGTCTTTGGGCATCATTGCATCACACGCACCTTTGTATAGGAAGGGTTGTATTCATTTTATTCCATCCACCATTTTCATTTTTACATCTATTTATTGCCCCTATCGTGTGTCAATGACATTAGGGCACCCTAGGCACACAATTGCATACACAAGATCACAAAACTACAATGGGTTTGGAATGTATTGTAGTACTTAGTTGTAAGTCAACCATTGCGGCTAAGGTTAGTCTAACCCCTTCATATGCATCTTTATTTTATAGGGATTTCATGCTTTGTACGGGGTTTTGCGGGTATATCTTCATCACATGTTTACAACAACATAACCGAAGGTATTACGACAACCATGTAACAGAGGTAAAGATATTACGAAGATCTAGCAAAACTATCGATTTAGATCCCAATCTTTTCTGCAGACCAAGGTACTGTAGTCACTTTTGCACCCACTAAGAACAAGGGAACCTCATGCGCGCGGCCTATCACCCAGCGAGCACTGGGCACTCACCTAAGGCGCGCAAGAGGGAGCCAAGTCTCTCTTTATGTGAGTCTAGTGGAAGGCATAGTTCATGATTCTGACTTAGTGATTTAACAGACATAAAGAGCTATAGAGCTCAAGATAGCTTCTATACCCCTTCAGTCATAATAGAACCAAAGGGCACAACAGAAATAATAGAACTAAGAGGTGTAAATCCACTACTATACTTAACCATTCAAGTAAGATTCACGATTATATAAGAACAGAAGTATAATAGAAATATGTAGGTAATACAGAGAAATAGTCTTAATACATTTGTCATGGCAACCTTATCACATTCATTCATAGTGTTACTTATAAAATATTACAAAAGGTAGACCGTAGTCATGCGCCATGTGTGGATCCATACATGTATTCTCACAAGACAAAATTTCATTCCCCATTTCCCCATTACATCCTTACTTGAATTCAATACCCATTTTCATCCCATAGTTCTCACAGTAATTCTGTAAAGCTCCACTACCTCTCTTCTCCTCTTCTTTGCCAAGGGAGCGCATATAAATAGGCCTCTGAGCTCTAACAAACTCCTTTATAGCCTCAAATCTGGCCCCAAGTGTCAAGGTGTGGGTCACCCGGGTGCATGCCTCTCCATGTCATGATTAACTTTTTGGATCTTTCTATCGCAAGGTATATTCCCTCCAGGACACCCTGTCGCCAAGCTGGAACCTTATCCAAATGGAACACATTCTTCATGTGTTCTATCCCAAAGGCCAAAAATGGTTAAGTCCCGAATTGTTCTTCATGCGACGCACGCGCGTCCTAGGTTCTTCAAGAAGCCTTTTTAACTCTACCTTGCATGCCTTCACTTGCGCACTTCCTCCGGCCATGCGTGCCTACGTGCCCTTAAGATTTGGAAGCTAAATTAGGGGCCCAACATTACCCCACACTTCACCTGTTCTCCGCCCTCGGGAACCTTCTCAAAGAATGTAGTACAAAAATAATGCAAGGCCTTGCCCTGGAAAAGAATGGGGGAAGAATAAAGAAAGGGGAAGAGAAAGAATAGGGGAAAATTTCCTAAAGAAGGAGGGGAAATTTTTGC
The DNA here is from genome assembly GCA_018340775.1 of Taxus wallichiana var. yunnanensis. Taxonomy (NCBI): domain Eukaryota; kingdom Viridiplantae; phylum Streptophyta; class Pinopsida; order Cupressales; family Taxaceae; genus Taxus; species Taxus wallichiana. Next base: position 171,516,416 of record CM031244.1, read on the forward strand.
TGGAGGTCAGCCTCCAGTGTACTCCAAGTGTTGACTTCCTTCTGCGCTTTGGTGCAGATGTCACCAACCAAGGTGCTCACCTCATCAAAAGTTAGCCCCTCCCCTTGTGTGGTAATGGTTTCCACCACAGTCTCCAGTTCTTTAGCGTGATCTTCTAGGGCATCCATCTTCCTTGTGATGACCTTGTAGAGATCTTTTAGCTGGGTTTTGATTGAGACTCACCGGTTCTCAATGGCTTTGATTTATTTTCTACTTGGCTATGATCCTTTCCCACTCGGATCTATTTCCCTTATTCTTTTCTCTGAATTCCTTCAACTCAGCTTTGTCACTGGCAAGCAGTATGCTTGTCACTTTGTCTTGATCTATGCAATGGTCGTAAGTGACCCCCGCGGTTTGTGTAGTTGTTCTTATGTCGGTGAGCACCTTGTTGTATTCGGCCATGAGCGCGATGACCTTCAACTTGTCTTCTTTCTCCAAGCACACCGCTACCTCTTTCTACCAACTCTAATGCCAAGGGTTGCTCTCCATGGTGAGGATTTGAGTCAAGTCCTCTAGGCACTCCAAGGAGGATCTATACTTTTGCACATGAGGGTTAAGGTCTGGGTGCTTCGTGATAATTAATTGGGAGATGAGCTCCACCTTCTTGGAAACTTTGCATACCCTGGCCTTTTCCTCCTAAATCTCCCTCTGTAGTTGAGTGCTAATTAATTTCTCAGGCTGAGATCCTTTGTTAGCTTCACCACTTCTTCCTTCCTCTTCTCCAATGGTCCTCCAAGACTCTAACCCTATCATTTCTACCGAAGAGCCTAGCCTCGATTTCCATGGAGACTTTGTTGAGTGTATTGCACACTTGCTCATCGATAGTTGCTATATGTTTACAATGGGGTTGTCCCCCTTTCCTTGAGCAGCTTCAATACCACTCCTTGGTTAATCTTGAATTCAGGCTCATCGAGGTGGGAGTCGAATGCCCATGAAAGCATCTTCCTCATTCATGGGTATCCACCCTCAGGATCAAAAGACTCCATGGCGGTGAGCTCCTTGGTGGGCATGGTACTTTGGAAACACGTGCGCAAAACTTTGTTGGGGTCATCAATGTAACCCATCGTTGTTCTTCCCCCTTCCACGTGTTTACTTCCCATGCGCACACCCTTGGGAACAGTTACCGAGAGAGTTGGGCCTTTCGTGCTACTTCCACTCTTCTCCCTCTACTCCTTGAACTCACCGAGCATGAGCTCCGCACTACGCCCCAACTCTTCATTGACCAAGGCATCAATTATCCTCTCTACCTCCCTTGTTGCCTTTTCATTCACCTCCTCCTGAGTGAGCTTGGGCATATCTAGCTCCTTGGTACTAGCCCCTTCGCTCCCCTCTTCATTGCGCACACCTTCCTCCCTTTGGGTGCCTTTCCTCCTTATAAATATGAAGGCATCATTTGCATCCTTAGCTTCCTCTCCTCCTAAGTCATGGACATCAATTGGCTCTTGATCCACCTCCAGCTCTTCCCCTTCATCATCGTCCCTTTCGCCTACATAGGTATTCAGGTCGTCTATATCTTTAGACCCTTGTTCCTCCATTCCTTGTTCTTCTTCCCTTGTAGAAAACTTTGGAGTCGGGGATGTTGTCTTTTCTTCATCGAAGGTTTCTTCAGGGGATGGTGGCTTCATAGGCTCGGGGTCTTTTCCTTAACCACCATTCTTCTCTTCTTCCGGAAATAGGTACTTGGCCCCGCGGTACCTACATTCTACCTTTCCACCACCCCTTGTTCTTCCTCTTCTTCTTCTTCTTTCTCCTTGTGCTTTGGCACTGGCTTCTTCCTTCCCATGGGGTCATCTGGGATGGATATTTCATTCTCTACGTACGCCCTTCTTGAACTTTGGCCTTATGCGTAGGTAAATTTTGGCAGCAACACTCTCAGCAATTGGTAAGGTCGTCGGTCTTACGATATGCACGTCCTGCAACACGTACCTTTCAACATATGTGCACTTCCCTAGGTAGACCAACTTCTTTCTCATCTCTCTATGTTCACTGTCAAGGGTGGACAGGTCAAGTTTTAACTTCTTCGACTCCTTGTATCTATTTACCCCTGCTTGGAAGAATTGGGTAGTAAATGAGAAGGGGATTTTACACCAGGGACTCCAACTGCTGTCCACTAAGATGAATCTACCAATGCATAAGTGTTGGTACACCGTGAACTCTGCTTCTCCTTCAGTCGCCATAGGGAGTTGCTCTAGGATCTGCCATTCTACCCCAAATGCATTCCTAAGGTGTGTATACCATTTATCTAAGCCTACCTTGTGCACCCCATCATTGACTCACAAGTATACTTCTTGAACCTATCTATAGGTGAAGGGTCTTCATTGGGTACTCCCATACAAACTTATCAGATGCATCTGGCACCCCGATTTCTGAGAACACAATGGTTAATAGAATGTTCCCAAACAATATCTTTCCCCCGTTCTCCACACTGCTTATGATTTCATCTGCTATGTACTAGGAGATATTATACATGGTGCCTTCCATGACCTTTCTGCAGACATTCAACTAGGGCTTGCTCACCTGGGTCCACCTCTCTTGTCCATTCAACTTAGAAACGAGGTGCACAGCCATTTTCATCACCAAATCACTGATATTCGCAACGTCGTAGTACTTTGATCTCTTATTATAATCCTGGGATGTAATGGTTTCCTTAATTGCCTCCTCATCATGGAGGTCATCTAAGATCGTCCCTTTACATCTCAGGCATGTAAAGTGTGAGATTAACTATGGAGTTATTCGCATTTTATGCCCTACGAAGTAGAAGAAATATTTGTGCACACGTCATTAACCATTGGTATAGGCACTCGGGCTTCCCGAAGTAGGGCAACTTGTAAAGCTGGAGAATCCCTGCCTTCTCCATTTTCACCTTGACTACATCGTTGTAGATCGGCATCCCATCAGGTGTTCATTTGTTTGTGGGGCGCACTAGCTCCAACGCCATTTCCTTCACAATTATACTCGACCGGTGATTGTAATCGATTACGGTCATCTGTTTGATGTGGGACTCCCACTCTTGTCCTAGAAAAACCCCATCCGGGTATTGCATCTCTGAGTACCATTCCTCATTGGTATCCAAGGGGATTTCATCTTCTTTCTTCTTTCCTTTTCCCTTCCCCTTTCCCTTCTTGGATTGTACTGCAGGCTTATCAACTGGTTTCGTGGCTGTCATTTTACCCTTTTCTTTCATTCCTTGGTTACCTTTGAGTTGTCTGAGAGTTTTATTTGCATGCCCCATGCCCTAGAGTTCAAACCCTAATTTTGACTTTCCTCCTTTGATCACGGTGCTCTTTCCCAACATTCCTCACACCCGTGAATCACTTCTACTCTAGTTTGTAGATCAACTGGACCGATTGCACGTGAGTTTCGAGATTCTCCTTCACATGAGTTAGCTCTCAAACCCTAGCTCTTGAAAGAAAATTGTTCTCCTTATTTTCGCAAAGTAAAATAATGAACTTCCCATCCTTGTATTTATAGCTTTTCCTACTTTTACACATTAAAGGCTAGGCTACCTACCACCGTATGACAATATTTAATGTGGCATTTTCAAACAAACCTAACTTCAAGTGCTTTTCCTGTGTGCCCAATCCTTGCGTGAAATGTTTTTCACCCGCGCCCAATCCTTGTGTGAAAACTTTTCCAACCTTCTGGCGTGTAGACAATCCATCTTGACAGAAGACTTTTACGTGCGTGTTACTAGCACCAAAGGCACCTCTTCCATCCTCATGATTCTTGCTTTCACCTACCTCATGTTTTTGCACTTTTTCTCCTTTGTACGTGGATTTCCAATGGAACTCTATTTTGTCATCCATCTGCCTTCCTAATGCATCTTTTCAACAGGGCCAGTTCAAACGGTCTACTAACTCAATCTTCTGTAGAATAACTTCATGCCTCTCTTAATCACCTCACCCCACACTAAATTGATGCGTGGTCCTCTATGTAATCATAAGTTTAAAAAGTAATAAAGTTTCTGACGCCCAAGGCACAAAACAAGACAACAACATGAAAGGGAAAAACAAGAAAGGAAAAGCATAAAAGGAAACTCTAAACTAACGCGAGAACTACCTTATTTACAAACACCAAGAAGCATTATTTATAGTAGGGCTTTAGCCTACTCCCATTGAAGTGTCCAAGTAATTTTGTTCCATCCAGCATTTTGTAGCTGGCACACGCTTGAATCAAGGATGTATGAAATTACATAAGGACCCAACCAATGCACCTTCAACTTTCCAGGATGGCGTAGAAATTTAGAATCATATAGCAATACCATCTGGCCAACCTCAAACTATTTGTTTTTAATGTGGCGGTTGTGCCATGCCTTTTGTTTAGCTTTTTCAGTTGTTTGGCTCCATCTTGCTAGTGAGTGCCTTTCATCCAACTTTATTAATTCATCAATTATTTCTTCCAGTGCTTGTTCATTGTCCAACCCTCCTACGCACGCTATACGCAGTGATGGTAGCATAAATTCAACCGGAAAAAAGCCTCCGCACCAAACACTAGTTGAAATGGTGTGGCCTTGTTCAACCTTTTATACGTTGTTTGTATGCCCAAAGGATCTGCTGACACCTTGTCATCCCAATCCTGCCTACCCACATCACATATCTTGGTCAATGTGTGACTAAGGATTTTGTTGAATGCCTCTGTAGTCCCATTTTCCTGAGGGTGATAAGGGGTAGTCTTGTGATGGGCTACCATGAATTCTACCAATAGAATCTGATTGTTTCATTTAAGAAGTGAGCACCCCTATCACTTGTTAAACTTAATGGGCACCCATACATGTTGATAATGTTCTCCCACAAAAATCTAGCAGCCGTGGCTGTGGTGCAATCCCTAGTGGGTGCGGCCTCTGCCCACCTTGTTAGATAATCAGTACAGGTAATGATATACCATGAGTTAGTCCTCCATGCAGCTGGTGAGATTGGTCCAACAAAATCTATTGCCCACTTTTCAAAAGGTTCTGCGCTAGTGATGGGGCGTAAGGGCATCTCATCCCTTTTTCCAAGTTTTCCAAGGTGCTAGCAGTGGTCACAGGCCTTGCAGAACTCAATACAATCCTGGTGAATCGTCTCCCACCATAGTCCAGTGACTAGGATCTTTGCGCATGGTTACGTCCCTACATAGTTTCCTCTGGCAATCCCACCATGGGCCTCTTCTATTATAGCTACGCGTTCATGTTCTAATACACACCGGCACAAAACCTCATCATGGCCCATTTTATACAAATCCCCATTGATCAACATGAAGGGCGCACGTGTATGGCTAACCTTTTCCTTTCCAAAGCATTCATCCCTTCGAGCGCCACACCTTCCTTGAGAAAGATAGCAATGTCTTCTAGTTCTGAGGGTGCACGCCAACCTGAATAATTGTGCATCTGGCATGGTTTCCTCGATACTCTGCGCATCCTCTCCTGAATCAATCCTTGATAAATGATCTGGCCCACAATTGTTCTTTCCCAGTTTTACCACCACTTTGAATTCAAATTCCTGAAATAGAAGAACCCAACGGCATATGCACCCTTGTAACACTGCTTTGTTTACCATATACTTCAAGGCCATATGATCAGTGTAGAATATGAAAGGAGTTACCAAGTGAAATATTGCCTAAATTTGTGGAGCACGTAGATCATTGACAATGCCTTGCGCTTGGTCGTTGTATAATTCTGTTCTGCTGGTGTCAACTTTCTACTTACAAAACACAAAGGATGATCAACAATCCCCTCTCCTAGTTGAGCAAGAATGGCTCCCATTTTGTACCAGAGGCATCCACGTGGACATGGAAAGGTTTATCCCATGATGGGAATTGTAGAATAGGTGCGGTGATAAGCCTTTCTTTTAGAGTGTCAAATGCCCTCTGTTGCGCCTCTCCCCACTGAAAGGCACTCTTGTGTCTAAGCAATATTTCCAAAGGCGTGGCGATCTTGGCATATCCCTTAATGAACTTTCTGTAGTACCCAGTGTGTCCAAGAAATCCACGCATGCGCTTTGGCTGGTAGGCTCCCCTAACCCCACAATAACTGTAACCTTCGCGGGATCCACCAATAAGCCCTCTTTACATATGATATGCCCAACAACATTCCAAAAGGAGTTGTAAAGATACATTTCTTGATGTTGAGGGAGATCCTCAACTGCCGACATCTTTCAAACATCAACCTTAAGTTGTCACAATGGTCCCTTACTAATCCATACACTATCCAATCATCCAAATATACTTAAAGGAACTTATGGATGAAGTCCTTAAATGCTTGTACCACTATGCGTGAAAATACAGTGGGCGCATTCTTCAGCCCAAAGGGCATGACCGTATATGCAAAACTTCCCCACTCGGTGGCGAAATTTGTCTTTTCTTGGTCTTCCTTGGCAATCCTTACTTGGTGATATCCCGAGAATCCATCCGTAAAGGAATAGACCTCGTGCCCAACAACTCCTTCCAAAATCTCTTCAGTAAAGGGGGTGGGAAAAGGATCTATGATACAAACAGTGTTTAATTCCCTGTAATCCACACATATCCTAATCGCCCATCCTTCTTTATGTTGATCACCATTGGACTTATCCACTCTGATTCCTCCATAGCCTCAATGATACCGGATGTTATCATCTTGTCTAGTTCTTCTTTAACCCTTACACGCATGTTGGGATTCATCCTATAAGGCCTCTTCCTAACCAGGCGCGCACCATCTTTCAACTTTATCCTCATTTCCCCCAATGAATGGTGGACACCTTTCAACTCATGGTATCTACGCGGGAATAAATCCTCAAATTCGCGTAAGAGATCGATGATCTTTGATACTTCCTTGTCGACTAGTAGTCCCCAATGATAGCCTCCTTGGGCTCCTCTTCCGAGCTGATGTTAACTTTCTTGGTTTTGAGTGGTTCATGATACGTACACGCACATGCATCCTGCACTGTCAACTACTTCGTGCACTCCAACCGAATGGTCGACATTCAGGCTTTCTATCTCCTCTCCATCAACAAGGTATACCATCTTTCCTTTCTCCTTTTCAAGCACACGCACACTCGAATTGTATGTCTTGGTTCCTCCTCTTGAACCACGTGCTTCTAAGCTAGGTCCACTGAGTAAGTTTACTAACCTATCTTCCACCATGGTGCAATCCCAGAGTGAGGCACTTGATAGTCTGCAACGCCTCATCAACTAGTTGCTTGGTACTTCGGTACTCGAAAGTGTGAACCAAGTCAGCCGCTAATTCCTGCCAACTTCCCGTTTGGTGGCGTGTTTCAGAATGGATATACCAAGCACGCGCACAACCTTGTAGTGTTGAATACAGACTTGTGCACCCAAAGAGAGGGTGGTAAAGCTTCCGCGCCTTCTCCCAGACCCTCTCACATGCCTGGATGTGGGAAGAGGCGGGTCCATTGCCATTGTAATTCTTAATAGCGGTGGGTATGTTACTTTTTGAGAATCAGATAGTGAGCACAATTCAAACTTTGTGCCATTCCAACAAGTTTTCACTATGCACGGCCCACCACCTTGTTGTGCCTATCAAAACATAACCTAGCATACTTCGTCACTCATCCTCCCTCCAGTGAGCTTCCATCTCTCTCAAAAATACCTCAGGGTATGCATCCCAGAATACTTTGTTATTGCCTTCCCTCCCAGGTGCCGAACTATATGCACCGTTGTTACCTTGGTTACTGATCCTTTCAGATGTCACCCAATCAATTCATAAGTCCCATGTGCCCAATTATCGCATGTTATATTGGTAGTATCACTGAAAAATTGAGCATCATCAAACTAGATGACTCCTTCTGTAGGGTGGATGGTCTCTGGATCTCTTATGGAGCGCACATATATTATGTCCAAGACTTCCTCCCTAAGGGGTTTAGTATAGGGGGTGGACTTCCCATCAACAAATGGTATAACTACCCTCTTCCTTGTTTTCAAAGCTTATGTACCCCTTGTTAAACTAGAGATTTACATTATTCTTATAACACCACGGGTGCCAAGTAGAGCTGGGAAATTATCCGCCTCGGCAAGCGCCAAGACTTCAAAATCCCAGTGAACCTAGTCCCCTGAATTGTAATGGTTGCATCCTTCAAGACACCTATGGGCATCACCTTTGTCTTATTTTCCATATACAACACATTTGAAGATGGTTGTAATGCAGGTCTTCCCATTTGATGCCAGGCATCTAGAGTGAGAACATTAACCTCTGCGCCTATGTCAATGAGGATGTTACTAAGCAACCATCCATCCACTATTGCATTTAGGGTAATCTCTTTGTCATAATCAAGGTTGTGAGGTGGGAGGTTTACATGCAGGATCTACCTTTCGTGTTCTTCCCCAATGTGTGGCACCTTTTCTCTCAACCATGCCCCTAGCAGAGGGAATAATATTCTCCTACCTCAACAGTTTACACACCTCCTTAACCTCATCCAAGTCATCCCTTGGTGCTTCTATGGTTCTCCTTTGCTCATCCTTTCTAGTTTGCTCTTTTAAGCATTGGATCTCCCCTTGTAAACTTGAATTATGTCCATGGTTTCCTGGTAAACTTCTTTCTGGTGAGCCGGGTTTGGATACTTCCCATGTACTACTTCTTCTCTCGAAACCAGAGGTCTCTGCCTAGGTGCTTCCCTTGCACGCGTGGATTCCACCCTCGTTGTTACCATAACAGGCTCTAGTTCTGATTCTCGTATTACTCGTGGAAGCCATTGCGCGTCAGCCTTCTTAATACTCACCATGGTAGTGCCCTTATCCTTCGGTATTGTTGACTCATATGTTCGTACAACTCTGGGCATTCTTCATACTTATGTTTTTTTCCACACTAGGAGCATTATAGAAGATCTGGACATTCACGCTTATAATGGTTTGTGGCTCCATAATTAAAACATGTCCCCACGGGAACTCACTTCTTCCTCCATGGTTACCATGACCACGAAATCCTCCACAAAACCCTCTTCCATGTGCATCTCCATCTCTACGCTCCTCATACCGACATTCATCTCCTTTGGAACTACTAGCAATGCCAGTCTAGCGCACACCAAGATCAATTGCCTCATGAATCTGGTCAATCAATCTACAATCCTTGGTGTCATGTGTGGTTGAGGTACATATCTTGCAATAACAAGATATATTTTTATGGATCGCACACTGCAATAGGGGCACCTACTTGCATCATGGTCCTCGTGACATATTTCATAGTTTACTGCTATGGCACGTACCGCCTTCTAAGTACATATCCCACCATTATCCTTTGTGTGTCCTTCCACATTACAATCCATGCACCACATCCCTCCGTGAATCTCTGGAACTGTGTTGGCAGACAATTTCTCCAATTGCTTAGCCATGGTAGTAATCTGAGCCTCAGAAATGGGCTAACACCAGTGTCAACACTACCAACTGCTTCAGCGTGTAAAGCAGCTTCTAATGCCTGCGCGGGTCCGTGAATGTTTTATGAGATAAGGCCCTCCTAAAGGGTGTGATCAACCCTCGACAAACCACTGAGCATGTTGTGAAGGGTGGATATCATAAGATAACTTAGACAAAAGAGTTTTAAAGTGTGCATCATATTCCCACATGCTCTCTGCCATTCCCTGTTGGATTTCTTTGAGAGAGCTAATGCTCTTTGTTCAAACTCAGGTATGTGGAATTCTGCCAAGAATGCATTTCTCAGTGTGGTATAATCCACAATAGTATGATGAGGGTCATACTTTCTATACCAACTATGCACGCATCCTTACAAGGTCATCACAAATTGACTGGCCTTTTGATCATGGGTCGTGATTCCCTTCGCGTGCCATAGCAGCTCGCACTTATGCACATGCTCCACGTGGCATCTTCTATCCCACTGTAATCTAGTAAGTGTAGAGACATCTTGAAAAAGACTTGAGGAGGTGGCTGAGACCCTTGCCCTCTCGATCCAGTCCCTTGGTTTCCTCTAGTGTTTCCTCCTACCGGATCCACTGGATCCTGAGCCACAAGCTCCACCACTTTCACCTCCAGATCCTCCTGTGTTAGGTATAGGGCCTATGTTTTTCGTGTTGAGTGCTCCCGTTGTTCCACTAAATTACATGCCGAAAGTTTGTGAACTAGTACCACTCCCAGTCGTAGTTCCTCCACCACTTCCTAACACACTTCTAAAAATAGCCATATACGTGCCTTGTCCAAACATTCCACCAAATACTAGAATAGTGTGTGAAGCCATAGAAGTCCCAAATGAGAAATTGTATGTTTTAGGCTCCAATCGGTTGCTTCCACTGATATCAAATGGATCAACTATACTTTTCCCTCATTCGAACAAACCAAGCGCTAAGGTTCGGTTTAGGTGGGGTCAGATGCGTGCCAATGACTCTTCTCTCTCTACATGACGAACTCTCATCAAAAGCCACAAGGTTTTCTCTCCCACGCTTACCAAGATGGGGTACCATAGATTGTTTGGGTTCCAAGTCCTCCGCGTGAACCTCAACTCCTTCCACCATGTCTGGCTCCATAACCCACTTGTAATCCCTGTTGTCTATCGATCTCCTTTTCACGCGCTTCGTTATACTTGAGCCGCCTCTCCTCCCTTTCCTGTTCAGTCGTCAGATCAGCCATCCTTCCCCAACCTGGCTTCCTCACCTAGTGCTCAGGGTGGTTTAGCCGGCCATAGGGAATGCCTCTAAACCCATGGTTACCATCAAGATTTTGATCGCAAGGGGAATAGCATGCAAAAATGATCCCCTGGGATCTCGCAAGAACTCAAACTCAGCAACTTCTGGATAGGAATACGTGGAAATGGCATATTCCAGAGTGTAGCTAGTCAATACTCCCTTCCACCAATGATCTATAGCACGGGTCCATGTTAGATCAGCATCTTGTAGGTTCTTATATGTTTCTTGGGTCCAAGGGTGTGATCTATAATGCCACCTTGATCTAGATGTATAAGCGAGAGCCATTCGAATAACTCTACTAGGAAACAATAGAAGAAGGTTTTGTACAACTCATGATAAAGAGTGTCTTCCACCCATCTTTGCGTATCAAACCCAGATCGGTACTAAATCTTTGAGTGAATTCATCCTCTGTGCTCTTAAACCAATCTTCAACACCTTCAAGTGTTAAGCGCTCCGCCATCACTTTTTACAGAGATCATGATATATGCCATGTTCCACTACAACTTCGAAAAGAGGTCCTAGCAACGGAACCAAGATGTAGTCACTTTTGCACCCACTAAGAACAAGGGAACCTCATGCGTGCTAGCCTATCACCCAGTGAGTGTTGGGTGCTCACCCGAGGCACGCGAGAGGGAGCCGAGTCTCTCTTTATGTGAGTCTAGTGGAAGGCATAGTTCATGATTCTGACTTAGTGATTTAATAGACATGAAGAGCTATAGAGCTCAAGATGGCTTCTATACCCCTTCAGTCATAATAGAACCAAAGCGTGCAACAAAAATAATAGAACTAAGAGGTGTAAATCCACTACTATACTTAACCATTCAAGTAAGATTCACGATTATATAAGAACAGAAGTATAATAGAAATATGCAGGTAATACAGAGAAATAGTCTTAATACATTTGTCATGGTAACCTTATCACATTCATTCATAGTGTTACTTATAAAAGATTATGAAGGTAGACCATAGTCATGCACCATGTATGGATCCATACATGTATTCTCACAAGACAAAAATTTCATTCCCATTTCCCATTACATCCTTACTTGAATTCAGTACCCATTTTCATCCCATAGTTCTCGCAGTAATTCTACAGAGCTCGCTACCTCTCTTCTCCTCTTCTTCTTTACCAAGGGCACATGTATAAATAGGCCTCTAAGCTCTAACAAACTCCTCTGTAGCCTTAGATCTGGCCCCAAGTGTCAAGGTGTGGGTCACCCGGGTGCATGCCTCTCCATGTCATGATTAACTTTTTAGATCTTTCTATCGCAAGGTATATTCCCTCCAGGACACCCTATCGCCAAGATGGAACCTTATCCAAATGGAACACGTTCTTCATGTGTTCTATCCTAAAGGCCAAAAATGGCTAAGTCCCGAATTGTTCTTCGCATGTGCGCGCATCCTGGGTTCTTAAGAAGCCTTTTGAACTCTACCTTACGTGCCTTCACTTGCGTGCTTCCTCCGGCCATGTGCGTCTACGCGCCTTAAGATTTGGAAGCTAAATTAGGGGCCCAACATTGCCCATACTATAGAACAGGGCACCCACAGGCACCCCATTCTGGGTAAATCTTCACCTATTGTAATTTTTTGGGTCATGGCATCATACTCTACTTCTTACGCACATCATCCGGTTCAATCCCGAATCACAACAAGGTATGTCATTTTAAGGTTAGTACTTTATCCCTCCTATTTTTATATTTCATTTCAAGTAAATATCAAATAATACTATTTAGCATCTGTATTTCAATTTGTACCATTTATTATATTGCTTTTACTATTTTAGATTAACCTAGAATATAGAATATCATATATTCACATATTTTAGTTAATCATTTTGGTGAACCCATACTTTAGAATATGTTTCCCTAGGATCTGCTTCAAACCCTAATGGCTAAGGATAATTAATCGTCTTCACCAATCATGTCTCATTTTAGTATTAACCCTATCTATGATGGGGCTTCCATTGCTAGGCTCACGGCTCTGAATAGTAATCCTACTCCTATTTAAGCTCATATCCAACATCAGCTTCTAGATGGTCAACAATATGTGCCTACTCATTTCAAAGATTCTCTTATTATCATTAGTATTGTTGAGGATCCAATAACCTTCACTTGTTGTACACCATGCTATATGACTACTTGTGATCCTCCTTCTAACCTTTCTAAGGAAAGTTTAGATGATTCTCTTATAGATTATTTGTTTGGTATTGACAATCACTCACATGTGCATATTGATTATTCTTCTAGTCGGGATATTGTTATAGTTCCTTCGCATGATTATCCTACTTCTCATATGGCTTCTCATGATACATCTCATACTAGCTTACATACTCCTTCATATTATGTTGATGATCCTATTAATAGCATTCTTAGCGACATTCTTATTTTGAATCCCTATCTGATATTGGTGAGGCGGTTGATAGTCATGATTCTCCTTATTTTCATAATTTCAAGTGTGAATCTCTTATTCCATCATTTCCTTCTCCTGAGATTGCATCTAGCACTATGCATGAGTCACCTCCATCTATCACTTCTTCTCCTACCATTTTATCTCCCCTTATCACATCATCTACACCTATTAGTTCATCTTCTCTTATAGAGGTGTCTCCATCACCACTTTACCTCCTAGGGATGTTTTTGATGTTACTCCTACCACTACTATGGATATTTCATCTATATCATCTACAAATTCTTCCTTGACACCTATTCCTAGTGTGCCCTTAGCATCAGAATCTCCCTTATCACCTCTTGATATTCCTATGATCACTCACAATGGAAAATTACAACATCTTAATACATTATTGCCATCTTCCACTATTCCTTCCCAATATATCATCTCTCTCATACATGTCATTAGTCAATTGCAATCTCGGGTTCAAGTATCTCACTCTATAAAGTAGGGCTTACTATGCTTCTATTGAATATAATTCTTTACATGGTAACCTTATCCCTAAGAAGATCCATAATTCTGCATTTCCTAAGGATTTTTTCATGCTTACATTTACTTTCTTTGATAGTATTGGTGATCCTCATGCTTGTCTTTTACATTACCGTATGGCTATGACCTCTTATTATAATGATCAACTATTACTTAAGGCCTTTCGATACAGTCTTACTAATGAGGCTTTGCAATGGTACACTCATCTTCCCTTTTGGTCTATTAGTACTTTCTATGACATGGAGGATGTTTTCCTCTGTTGGTTTATCATCAACAATGGCCCTAAATTTACTTATGACCACTTACCTACTTTACATCAGGGCTCATCATAACCTATCAAGGATTATATCTTACGATTTAATGCTTGTATGCATCAATTAGTATTCCAACCTATAGACCTTGAGAAGTAATTCATTTTTTTGTGGCTTGATTCCTACACTCAAACAAAGATTACAGTATGATACATGTGAGTCATTTATTCTTCTATGTTAAAAAGTCCTTGATCTAGAGCAAGATCTTCTTTCCACACATTTTATTTCTCCTCCACATACATCTACTTCTATCATATCATCTAGCCCTCCTCCATCTAAATTGATTAATCATCCTACACGGTCTCCACCTTTGCCTTGTAAACAAGGAAAATAGGCCCAACCTCTTCCGCCACCTCGACTACTTCTTTCCTCCTCCGCAACAAGTTACTTCTCTTTCCACTCCATCTATGTTGCATGAGCCATTACATTTCTCTCATCATGATTGTAACAACCTAATATTTGACACACAAATTAGAAGGAAGTTTTTTTATATAATAGTATTAACACATTCCTCTCCATTCACAATCATATTATTAGCTATAGCTAGTTATGTAGCAAGTCAAATCAAATTAATCCATGTAGACATTCCTCTGCATAAATAAATTGGTTACCTAGCTAAAGCTAGTTTATGCAACAAGTCTTATTAAATTAATCCATTCTATAACATAGTGATAAACCTTGTGAAAATGTAATCCTTGATCTCCATGATCACCCTTACCATTTGTTTGAATGTTCATACTTAGCCTCGTTTGGTTTTCTTGCACCGCAAAGATTGAGAACATGTGACTAATCCTCCAGTGTCTACCTAGAGTTTCACTTAGTAAAATCCATCCTGCATCCTACACTTTGGGATTTGAGGAATCACGGTGATTAGACAATGTACCCAACAAGCACATTACTTTGGCCAAAGTTTTCAAGTTGTACTATGTATGCTTAGTATAGATGAGTGCACAACCCATCTAAACTTGTCTTCCCATCACCTCACAAATGTCTCATCATAGTTATCTAGATTCATTACTCTTAGTCCATTAACTTAATGAATTATAGTTCACGTGTTTAATTACCTAGGTTAGAAGGATATGGTCACAAAGTGATTACCACCTCGCTGCCCCATTCATACATTCTAAACATTTTGATAGATAAAGTGTATTAAAACCTTAGTCAAGATTCCCGATAGGTCCTACTAGACTAATTTAATCGCAACAAGCTTAACTTGTTTTTACCCTCCTAGTTAAGGCATTATTGACATCTTTAGGACTGCCCATTCACCTTTATTTATTCTAGGCTAGGTGATGCCGCTTAAGGTGTACCTCTTACTCCGTAAGGTAAATTAACCTCTTGGTTATGATCATGTTTCTTAGGTGTAGTAATTTACCATAAAAGATTAAGTTCATTGTTCTTTACTTTAGAGCTCTTTCCTTTAAAATTAAACTATAATGCCCAAGATGTGTGCCCCTTATTTATTAGTCCCAAAAATCAATTGAGGAAGATTTATATCTTGATTACATTACTTTCAAGTTTACTTCTCGTTATGAGATTTAGGAAAATACCAAGACAATTACTCATATTTAGCATTCTTACTTAAAAGTCAAGAATAATATTTTTGCAAGTTAGACCATTTAAAAACATCCTTTCTATTCATTTATGAACCAAACATTGTGTCTCAGATTATCTTGTTAAGGTAGTAGTTTTAAACAATTTCTTACATATGGCCCATACACCCTTTACGTGGTTAACCATTTACCCTTAAGTTTAGATTGTAGTACCAATTGATTTTGTCGTTTAGGCATGCACTAGCTCATTTCATTTCTTGCCTAGACTACTATCAAGTTTAAATCTTGTAATGAAAAGTAAGGATTGATCAAGCCAATAATTATATTCTAGATTCTATCTTATAAGGGTTACTATTATATTACATTTTACTCCTTTTAATTATGCTTTTATACACATTTGAAACCATTATTTTCCCATATGTAACTTGACAAGGATTTAGATTGATATTAAGTGTTTTGCACAATTTAGTAACATAGCCCGTGCAGATTCATTTGTGAGGAAAGACATTAAGAGGAACCTTAGATTCGTTAAGGAGGCATAACTAATATTTTAGGATTTTCCCTTAAATTTTTAGTCTCTTCCATCACTTAGCATTATTTCCATTTATTCAAATACAATCCTTACATTCATGGCAGCTTACTAGGTAAGAGATACATTGTTGGTTTCATGACTGTAAGTATTTGAAACACTAGATAAATGGTTGTATGATTCCATATCTTATCAAATTAGTTGCTTTGTTTGCTAACCCACAACACGATCATTATTTATACATACACAAACTGCCATAATATTTATACACAATCCAATCCTACATTTCATTAATACATATATGACAAATTTCATCCACTAAGGACTAATAAAAGTTAAAACTTTCCAAGGCAAGTATAATTTACTATTATTACAATTACAATTGGATCCAAGATCCATTCTAAAACACTCATTTAACGCCGACTTTCAAAAGTCGAATGTAATGATCCAGTCATCCATATTTAACTGTGACATTGTTTAGCTTGGGTGTCACCCAAAGAACGGTAATAAATCACTCTACATGCCCTTCTAAGTTTTGACAAATAAGAAGATTAGTCATCTTAGTTAGCTAATAAAACATTGTAAAGATATTGCATCCACAACAAGTTAGGGAACAAGAATCTACCATCAATCCATAATTGGCGATGGAAGAGGCGTAGGAAATATATGTGAAGCATTCCCGAAGGACCACTTCGCATACCTTCCTTCCGCTTCCTCAATCAAAAGTCACGTGATGGGTGGGGGATTCTAGATCCCAAACTATGTCGATCCACCATATTTGCACACACAACACCACTCCAAATGAGGAATAAAGATAAGACATTCAAGGAATTAAATCTATTTTGCATCCAACCTCCATGCAGTTTAATTCACATACCAAGAAGGTCAACCATTTATTTTAAGTCCATAAAAATGACTAAGTATAGATTTCTGGAAAAAAATCACCGAGTTTCCCCTTGTATTTTCCACTTTTAAAATTTTCCAGCAGTTCAAATTAAATCAAACAGATACACGAATGAAATAAATGCTTATAAATAAAAGGTATGGATCAATTCATCCAACCCTCCAAGATGGAAAATCTTGGGATATGAAAGTAAATTGAAATATATCTAATCAAAGTAAATTTACATAACCAGTTGAACTTAACAACATAATTTTTTTACCTTAGAAGCTTTCCTATTTCATAATTAGTTTTTCCTGCAATAGAGTTACCATCTTGGTTGGCTTATAGCAAGAATTTCATTTCACAACCAACAACAAGTTGAGTTACATGCAACATTTATAAGTGAATTAAATCATTCAAACCCACTCCTTTCAAATTTTCCAAGTGTCGTAATACAACAGTCAAGAATACCACATTCCACTAAATTAAAATGTTTCAACACCAAGTAAAGAGAAACACTCTAGTAGAGATAATAATCACAAGGAATCCATGACGAATTTTACCATACTATTTCTTTGTAAATGAAAGATTTGACAACCCAATCACGTAATATTTCCCTTTTTTAAAAAGACCTAGTTGTAGCTTAACATTAAATTTTGCAGAGAAAATTCCAAAACGATTTTCACTTCCAGCCAACACTATGTTTTTGCTAAAAAATTCACAGAGAAAATACCCAAATCGATTTTTACTTCCAACCAACACTATATTTTCTACTAAAAATTACACGGTGGGAACACCAAAATCGATTTTTACTTCCAACCAAAACTATATGCAAGGTAGTATCAAATCGAATTTGGGTGAAAAATGTAACTCATTCATTTAATTCAAATTGTAAGTTCTCATAAAGAAAGAAAGACAAACTACAGCCATGCATTTTTTTAAGGAAGTCAAGTTTACAAATTGATTCTTGTTATTTTCAAATACCCATCACAATCAGTAATTTATATTGAAAATAATAATGTAAATCCCCCAATAGTCAATTTTCATATTCCACTACATAACCCACAATACCAAATCATTTTAATATAGATATTTCAAGCTTAGAGGAGGGTTTCACCAATTATTTTTCAAAAACTAGAGAAGAATGCAGAACCCACAAAAGGCAACAATCTTTTCATCAAACTAAAATATCAAATATCGTTGGAAAACCCCAATAGTCGATTTACACATTCAACTACAAAACCCATAATAGAAAATCATATTAATACAAATATTTCAAGCTTAGAAGAAAGTTTCATCATTTATTTTTCCAAAAAAACATAGAAGAATGCGAGAACCCATAAAGGCAACAATATTTTCATAAATCAAAAACTAGGAGAATAACAGAGAACCCTTACTTGGTAAAATCGATTCCCAATTGTTTAATTTCCCTCCAAAATCAGCTTGAACCCTAGTCGATTTGTTCTGGGTGATTAAGCTCCAGCTTCTCCACAAAAACAAAAAAATAGGACTTCCTTAATGGCCTCCACCCAAATAAATACTAATTCGGTTCAATAACCATATGTAGTGAAAAATCTAGTAAAAGCTCCCCATAACTAGAGCTCTCTCTCAAAGTCAACTACATCTTTGTCGGCCCCAAATTCCCCTCTTTTGAAGTCAAGTTTCAAAAAAATTGAGTCTGTACCTTGGAGTATCGAATCGCGTCGAGCCTGACATTGTTTGCAATTTTCCTATTCATGGAGAATAATTTGAAAGTTAAGCATATGGTAAAGTTCCTTTCCTTTCCTTTTTATTTTCTTCCTGCAGTCGGGAATGACAGGCGTATTTTCCCATTAATTTTTTTCCCCAGAGTCCACGGGTAATACGTGGATATTTTTGATTGGATGTAGTTTGGTCATATTTCAAGGTTCAAGCAGAAGCCTCCACGTGTCCAAATGACACAACTCCATGGGCAAGGTACAAGGACAGTCCTCAAATAAGCGTAGGCTTTCCATGTGTCCCAGGTACAAAATGAAGACAAAATAAGCTAAAATCAGCTAAGTATGGAAGGCTCAAGAAACGGTGCCACATGCCTCATCTGGCGTAGCTTCAAGAGTCAAAGATGGAGGTAGATCTCAAACTTGCGCTAGTCTTCCACATGTCCTAGGTCCAAAAAGGGACAGAGTCGATCGTTAAAATTGACTAAGTATGGGCGGGTTGGCAAAAGCTGCCATGTGCCTTAATAACGCCATTTCGGAAGTGAAATCAAAGGGTCAGTCTCTAAGTAGCGCCAGCCCGCCATGTGGTTAAAGTCAGTATGAAGACAGAGTTGGTCGTTGAAAAGTCAAAGACCGGTGAAAGGGGACACACGTCAACTCGGCGCTATTTTAAGGGGCACTTCCAAAACGGAAACTCAAATGAGCACCACCCTCCATGTGTCTAGGGGTCAACATAGGTCAAGCAGGAAATAGACCCGAATTGGTAAAGTATGAAGGAACCGGCGGAGCTCTCACATGTCAGCCTGGTGCAGCTTCAAAGGTGAAAATTGTAGAAGGCATCCATGAGCCCGCCATATTAATTTTTCCCATGTGAGTGGCCCAAATTTGAAGTTATAAAAGTAAATCAAACGGCCCATGTTTTAACTGGTAACATAATGTAACGCCATATATTTAAAAACTATTTTTTCCACCATTAACATTTCTTTGCAAATCAAGAATTCAAAGGGGCTGGATGATTGGAATAAGTTGTAATTATTTCTTGCTTGCTCGAGAAAATTGTACCCATCTCCTGTGAGCTATATCACGGGCTTTCAAAGCCATTGTAAAGGTTGGAATTTTGATTATTCTGAAATGTAATTTGAATTGGAAGAAATCAATACAAAGGTTTTTCCCTTTTTCTTCTACTTTCTCTTTCCTTTTGGTTCTGATCTATGAATCATCTAATCCTTGCATGCTTGGAAACTTTGTGTTCTAGTTTGTATAATCTCCAGAACTTTGAGTCTGCGAATTTTGTCTGTTATAAATGTGGATGGTTCCATTCTGTATCTTATTTGCACAATACATATAAGGGTCTTCTCTACCATCTCTTTTCCCCAAAAGTATTGTCTTCTTCTACCTCCCTCCTCTCTTCAAAGTCTTATATCCTCATGTATTGATGATAACTTTCCAGGCTTAAAACACATTTAGGATATCAGAAACCACCATTGAATGAAAGACTGTGCATTTTACATAGGTTTTTCTCCTGCTTTCAATAAGGGAACCTCTCCCATTAAAGAGGAGGGACTTGCTTGTCCCTTGACTATGGTTTCATTCCAAGTGCAAATCTAAAACCTAATAGTTTTTTGTGACTCTCACTGGGAATTTTTCAAAAAAATCCTTTCAAAAAAGAACAACTAATTTGATCATTTATTTGATCTGACGACTCTAAGATATACTCATGGTAGAAGGGCTCTTGGAATTGAGGATCCCCAATTTCAACTCCTGGATCAACAAGGTTTTCAACTTCCTTTAACAAGAAGAAATAGAAGAGCTCATTCCACAAGCACACCTCCTGTTGAAGATAGAGCTTCTAGTAGTAGCATTCCTCAAGCACAACTTAGCCCTAATCTCTGTGCCCTAATTCTTATTGGTGTCTCAGTTCCATTTCAAGTAATATTTCTAAGGATGACAACACCTCGGCCTTGGGGACAAAGAGTTGGGCCTTTGCTCTTCCTCAACCATTACATGAGTTACCTAGGGGTAACAGGAAGAATTTTCCCAAGTTTAAAGGTGATGGCAAAGTACACCCTAATGAACACATTACAACCTTCATTGTTGCATGTGGGGTTCTTGGATTTGAACATGAGGATGTCTCTGTGAGGCTATTTGTGGAAACCATGCAAGACAATTTGCATATTGGTTTTACCATCTTCCTGCTAGAACCATCACCAATTGGACTACTATGAGGATTGAATTTTAGCAGCATTTCAAACTGCTAAAGATGTGCATGCTTTGCTAGCTCATATTTCTCAAATCAAGAAGGAGCCACATGAGCCTATGAGAGAATTTGTCGCCAAGTTTAACAAATTGATTAATAAGATTCCAAGTAAATACTAGGCTTCTTGATCCGATTGAAGTGCTTCTTCTTGAATGCTCAATTCTGAAAGTAAGTTATGCCCGAGGAGAGAAAATCTTGCAACTTTGGATGTTGATTAGAGGTTAGGCAGTCGAGTGTGGAAGATGACTTGATCATGTCTAGCAAGCTGAAAAGGGAGTCTTTTTTATCCAAAGCATCTTCTTCTTCCCCTTCTCCTGGAGGTAATACAGATCAGTTGGTGCAAAAGCTAGCTAATGACCTCATTTCCATCAATAAGCAATTGGCTCAGCATTCTCCATATCAATATGTTCCAAGGAAAAACTTTCAGCCTAGGAACCACTTGCCCTCTTCCCAAACCAGGTTGGTTATTGAAGGTCCACCCCTTAGGGTGCCTGTTAATGCTACTTGTGAATTTCTTGAACCTGATGATGAGGAAGAAAATGAACTCTATGATGAACAAGAAGAGGAAGCTGATAAATAACTAGAGGAACCTGGTGGTTCTCGAGTTTATTTCCTTTCCACTAAGGGTGTGGATGAGAAAGATGACTATGATGAGGTAGTGGCTGAGATGAATAGTGAATCATATGTTGTTATGACTTGAGAGCAGGCCAACAAAAAGGAAAAAGTAGTACAACCTGTAAAAAGATCCAAGCAGTACCCCATCACCATCCCGGTGATTACAAGAAGAGGAGCTCTTATTCCTACTAATTCCACCTAAAAGGTAAGCTCTGCTAGTCCTTCTTCCTCTACTTCCGCTTCGAAAATTCTTGTCCAACAAATGATAAGACTGATAGATCAAAAGCTCCTCCTACTCCTAGTAATGATTCCCCATCCACATCTGGGTCTTTTGACATTATAGACCATCTTAAAAAGACTAAGATTCAGATTTCTGAGGTAGAGTTCTATCAAACCCATCCTAAAGCCTTTGCCAAAATGGTTAACTTTGTAAATTCTAAATATAAAATCCCATCCCATTCTTCTAAAGGCCTTTTGCCCACTCCTTCTTCTCCACCTCAACCTAGCCTTATGGCTATAATCGCTTCACCCAATGAGAAGATCAAACCCTTCTATGTGACTCTCCTCATAGCTAGCCACAAGCTTAGCAATTGTTTCATTGATTCTAGTGCATCTGATAATGTAATGCCTGTAAAAGTGGCTCATGCTTTGGGTCTAACCTTAACCCGCACTTATGGCTCTTGTTATTCCATGGAAAGTAGAGAAGTGCCTTTGGTTGGTAGAATCAAGGATGCACAAGTGGCTTTTTGCTGCTTTACCAAAGAAGAAGGTCTTGGCTACCATCTTGGTTGTTGATATCCCTCCTTCCTATGGCATGTTGCTAAGTAGGAAATTTTGCAAAGATGTTGGAGGTGAGATCCAAATGGATTGGTCACATGCCTTGATCCCTGTCAATGGGAAGATGAAGAAGTTGTTGCCTGAGAAACAAGTAGAGTATATTGTGTAAAAGATAGATGATCCTAAAGCACAAATATTGTATGAAGACATTGGGCATGGGAACTACATGATCATGTCACAAGAGGAGACAAGTCTGCCAAAGGAAGTGTTGCTTGATCCTAATGGTGTGTGGATTTTGGAGTTTGATGGAAGTTGTTCCTCAGCTGGTTTTGGAGCTAGTGTGGTGCTTATTGCTCCTGGGGGTAAGGTTCATCCTTTCTCTTTCAAATTCTAGTTTGAAAATACCAACAATACTACGAGTATGAGGCCCTTATTCTTGGGTTGAGCATGGTGAAGGAAATGGGAGTGAAGAACCTTCTTTCTCGTGGAGATGCCGAGCTAATTGTAAAACAAGTTAGAGACCTTTATCAAGTAAAGAACAGAAGGTTGAAACACTATAGGAATCTGGTCTAGGATTCCATCGAATTCCTTGATGCTTTTTCCATTGAAGTTGTGCCAAGGGAAAAGAACGTTAGGGAAAAATCTCTAGCTATTTTGGGGTCCTTTCGATTCCTCATCCTGATTTTCCTCAAGAGAAATTCACCATTGATTTTATCCATAGACCCAGTGTGCTCTGATAATGTAAATAATTGGCAAGTTTTCAATGATGACCAGCATTTGCTTTCTTTCTTGGAGCTCAGAGACAACTTTGATCAACTGTACTTTGAAGGAAGTGACGATCTGCCTAGAGAGTGTGTGTCATCAAATAAAGAGGGTGTTAAAGAAGAGATGGATCAAGATGGAAGCATCAAGTAGAAAGGAAAAAAAATCCTAAAGGGTTGGTGAGTTTGGAGGATCTTTTTGATAAACATGATAGATATATGAAGTCTAAAGTTTCCCAAGGAGCTTGGTAATCACTTGCTGAGACTGAGAAAGTGAATATTGGGAGTCTTGATGATCCCAAAATGGTCAACATTGGAAAATGTTGCACTTAGGAAGAGAAAAAGAAGGTGATGAATTTGTTGAAAAGGTATGTTGATGTTCTAGCTTACTCTTATGATGATCTTAAGGCTTTTTCAGCCTAAATAAACATGACATTTCATTCCTCTTAAGCCTGGGATCAAACCCTTCAAACAGAAGAAAAGGAAATATAATCCAAAGATATCGATACAATTTTCCAAGAAATACGTAACCTTCAAGGCTAGGATCATCTTCCCCATCCACCATTCAACATGGATTACTAATATAGTGCTGTCAGGAAGAAGAATGGTGAGATCTGGATCTGTGTTGACTTCAAAAATCTAAATAAGGGTTCTTTGAAGGATAATTACCCTCTCCCCATGATGGACCAAGTGTTGTAAGTTGTTATCAGGCTCAAAGATGTTATCTATGTTAGATGGATTCTCAGGGTACAATCAAGTAGAGGTGAATACTACAGATCAACATAAGACTACCTTTACTACTCCTTGGGGCACCTTTGCATACAAGAGGATGCCATTTGGTCTCATCAATGTTGGTGCTACTTTCTAGAGGGCCATGGACTTGGCTTTTGGAAATTTGAAAGGGAAATGCATTGTTGTGTATTTGGATGACTTGACCGTGTTTTCTAAAGCAAGAAAATATCACTTCCAACACCTTGAAATAGTATTACAGAAGTGTAGAGAACATGGAATTTCTTTAAACCCTAAGAAGTCTATGTTTTGTGTCACAAAAGGAAAGTTGTTGGGACACGTTGTTTCAAAGGAAGGGATGAAGATTGATCAGGAGATATTTCAAGCTATCTATCAAATTACTCTTCCATCAAGTAAGAAGGGTGTCCATTCTTTCTTTGGTAAGATCAATTTCCTTAGGAGATTCATCCCCAATTTTACAGAACTTACTATGAGCATTGCTCGCATGATGCAAGGGAAGAAAACTTTTGGTTGGTCCTCTAAAGGGAAGAAATCATTTGAGGACATTAAACAGGCTATTGCAAAGACTCCAATCTTGGTGTGCCCTGACTTTAGCAAAGATTTCATTATCTATTGTTATGCCACTGAAAATACCCTAGTTGTTGTGTTAGCCTAAGAAAATGTTGAAGATCATGAGCTCCCAATTGCATTCATGAGTTATGTCTTGAAAAATCATGAGCTGAAGTACACTATGATGGAGAAACATGCTTTTATAGTTGTCAAAGTTGTCAAACAGTTTCAGGTTTTACATTCTTAATTCTCATTCTGTGGTGTTGGTGGTGCTTGATACAACAATCAAATCCATTCTTACTCAAGCAAGAATTTGGAACCAAGAGAGGTAATTGGGTAGCAAAGGTGCAAGAGTATGATCTTGATATTAGGCCAACAAAGCTAGTTTGGGGTAAGGGCTTGTGTGAACTCATTGTTGAGGGAGTTGCCAAGGAGTTGTCCAAAGATGAAGTTGATGTCCCTGTTGTTTTGTTCCTCAGCTCGATAGATGTATGGTATGCTAACATTGCTCACTTTCTGACCTATGGAGAGTGTCCTTCTCACTTGAGTGCCAAAGAGAAGAGAGCTATCAAATTGAGGTCTACCCAATATGTGCTATGGGAGAATTCTCTATTCAAACGAGGCATAGATGGAAGGTTTTTGAAGTGTGTAGACAAGGAGCAACAAAAGAAGTTGTTCTCTGCTTTTCATGACCAGGCTTGTGGAGGTCATTTCTCCTCTACTGTAATGTGACTCATAAAATACTTCATGTTGGTTATTATTGGCCCACTCTATTCAGAGATGCATCAAAATGGGTTGGTAAATGTGAAGTGTGCCAAACATTTTTGGAAGACCTAAGTTGGCTTCTTTGCCACTAAATCCTGTAGTGATTGAAGAGCCCTTTCAATAGTGGGGATTGGATTTCATTGGAAATCTTAACCCACCTTCCAGTGCTAGACATACCCATGTGTTGACTGCCACAGATTACTTCACCAAGTGGGTGGAAGCCATCCCAGTCAAGAGCACTACCTCCGAGGTAGTTTGCAACTTCATTAAAGAGAACATATTGATCAGGTTTGGGATCCCAAACAAAATTGTGACTGATAATGCTTCCAACTTTCTTCTGCTAAGATGATGGACTTTTGCTATGGGTACGGGATCTCCCTTGCTCATTCTTTAGACTACTACCCCAAGGGAATGGACAGTAGAATCAACAAACAAGAACTTGGTGAGAACAGTTAGAAGGCTTCTAAATGATTCTCAGAGCAATTGGCATAAAAAGTTATATGATGCGCTTTGGGCTGATAGAATTACACCTAAGAGAGCAATTGGAATGTCTCATTTCCAAGTGGTGTATGGTGTGGAAGATCAACTGCCAGTCACGGTGGAATTTCCAGCCTTGCATCTGATGAAAACCATTGAAGATTCAAGTTTCAGTAGCTTTTGGAAAAAATAATTTCATACCTTCATAAGCTTGATGAAGACAGATTGCAAGTGATTGATAGGATAACAACTCATCAGTTGAAAGTGAAGGCTTTATTTGACAAGAAAGCCTAACCCTGAGTCTTCCAAGTGGGACACATTGTGCTACTTTGGGACAAAATACATGAGCCATGAGGAAGCCATGGTAAGTTTGATTCTCTTTGGCTTGGTCCTTTTAGAATCAAGACATTTTTTGGAGAGAACTCTTTTTATCTAGATTACATGGATGGTTCTCCTCTCCCACTTCCTTATAGTGGGTAGTATCTAAAGTTGTTCAAGTCCTAGGTGACTAGGTGGTCCTTCTGTATATTATGTATAGTGTTTTGGTTTTGGGTCGTTCCTTTATTTTTCATTTATGTTCTTCCCTTTTGGTTTGTTTTGTTTCTTTTCCCATCTTGTGTGTGTTTCCTTGTATTGGTTTTGCCTTCGACTCCTTTTCCCAATGGATAAAGCATTGGTCCTTTTTTCCCCGAGTTATCTGTAGTTCTTGATCTTGCCTTGTGTCTTTGTTCCAAGCCAAGTCATCCCCAGAAAGAGCCAGTTGTTGTTGGCCCCAAAATTCCCCTCTTTTGAAGTCAAGTTTCAAAAAAATTTGAGTCTGTGCCTTGGAGTATCGAATCGCATCGAGCCTAACATTATTTGTAGTTTTCCTGTTCATGGAGAATAATTTGAAAGTTGAGCGTATGGTAAAGTTCCTTTCCTTTCCTTTTTATTTTCTTCCCGCAGTCGGGAATGACAGTGTATTTTCCTCGTTAATTTTTGCCCCAGAGTCCACGGGTAATACGTGGATATTTTTATTAGATGTGGTTTGGCCATATTTCAAGGTTCAGCGGAAGCCTCCACGTGTCCAAATGGCACGACTCAGGGGTAGGGTACAAGGGACAGTCCTCAAATAAGCGTAGGCTTTCCGTGTGTCCCAGGTACAAAATGAAGACAAAATAAGCTAAAATCGGCTAAGTATGGAAGGCTCAGTAGACGGTGCCATGTGCCTCATCGGTGTAGCTTCAAGAGTCAAAGATGGAGGTAGATCTCAAACTTGTGC